>CM059019.1:17718003-20218003 GCA_030272315.1 Paspalum vaginatum | reverse complement strand
TGGCGCCATTGCCGGGGAAGCAATAGGCAGAGATATAATTGATAATCTCTTTTTGAACCATGTATACTTTATAAGTTTGCCGCTAGTTGTTAGTAGGGTCACTTGTCTCTATTGTTTTTGTTGTGGATGCAACAGAGAGGTGTATGGCCAGTTTCGACCTGCCCGAAAATTTCCACAATGATCTAGAGTCTCTCCTCAGGAGAGTCTGTTCAAAGACTACCCATGGGTAGATACATGTACCAACGGAGCTTGAATCAACACCATCTACGAGTAGCACTCCATTCACCAAAGTCATGGCTGAAAAGACAATCTGTGAGTTCTCCATTCCATCCAGCAACAACGTTCCCATGGGACCCAATGTTTAGGTAGGGGAGAACTTTGAGCTCAAACCTAGAGTGATCCACATGGTTCATGCTATCCCATTTTGCGGATTAGCATGGGCCAACAACCACCTGTAGCAATTCCTAGAAATCTGCAGCACCTTCACAATGAAAGGAGTGTCTCCTAATGCCACCAAACTACGGCTCTTCCCGTCTTCACTTGTCAGAAAGGTGAAGCAACGGTTCTACCTCAAGCATGCCATACTGCTAATGTGGATGCGTGTTCCAATGCATTCCTCACAAAATACTTCCCTCTAGGGAAAACCAATGCATTGAGGAACATGATCTTGAGCTTCCAACATCTCACAGATGAAACAGTGGCAGAGGCTTGGGAAAGATTACAAGAGTACTTTGCGGCCTGCCCCCACCATGGAATGGAACAATCGATCATCATCAAGAGCTTCATTCATGGATTAAATCACCCTACACAAGAGCACCTAAATACAGTCACTGGAGGATCCTTCTTATCCCAAAGTGTGAGAGCCGCCAAAGATCTTATTGAGAAGATAGCCACTAACTAGGGATGGAAAGAAGAGAGGTCTAGCACCCGAGCCCATAGGGTCCATCACATCGACAATGTTGACATGCTCGCCGCCAAGATGGACCTACTCCTGAAGAAGCTAGAAGACAATCCTAAGAGCGGACTAGTCTAGGCCCTCGACGCCCGCATGACGTGTGAAGTCTGCGAGAATACGGGGCATTCAGTGAACAGCTGCCCTGAGACTCGACCAGAAGACACCAACTTCATCGGCAATTCTAGCAACATTAGCAATGAGAATCTTTCTCAGCCAGGTTGGAATTCAAGACCATACATTCCTTTCTTAGGACAAGGTAATTCTTTAGGCAATTCACAGCAATTTAATAAGCCTAGTTCTTTTGACCAAAAAGCTGTGAATGATAGCATTAGCAAGAAGTTCCACGCAAATGATAGGCTTTTTGAGTCTATTTCACTTAAAATGGAAACCCTTTATAGTGCTATGAAAAACCAACTGAGCTTTAATAAAATGTTAGAAACCCAGATTACTCAGTTAACTGCTTCTTTGCCTAAAGCAAATGCGAGAAAGCTTCCCGGGCAACCGGAACCTCCTCCCAAGGAGCATATCAACGCAGTCACCACTAGGGGTGGAAAGTCCACACAAGACCCTCCACATCCTAGTGGTGCCCCACACTCTCACAATGCAGGTAAGGAACATGAAAAGACCACCGAAACAAAGGAGAAGGAATACGGCGAGAACAGACCTGAGACAACAGAGGAGAAGGCACCACCGAAATCTCTTCCACATGAGTTCTATGACACGATGGTGCTACCTTTCCCTCCACGCAACAAGAAGGCTACTGCTGACGAACAATATAGTAAGTTCATTGAGGTCATTAAGAAATTATACGTCAACATTCCCCAGTTAGATGTTATGTAGGTTCTGACGTATGCCAAGTACTTAAAGCATATCCTCAACAACAAGAAACCTTTGCCATCAACGGAAATTATGCATATGACAGAAGAGTGTAGCGCAGCTATACTCAACCAACCACCATAGAAGAAAAAAGACCCTGGAAGTCCTACCATTCCGTGCTCAATCGGAAACCAACTCTTCAATCAAGCCTTATGTGATCTCAGAGCCAACGTTAGTGTTATGCCCAAAGTCATCTTCGACAAGCTAAATCACGCTGGACTCACCCCCACCGCCATGTGCCTATAGCTCACAGACCAATCCATACGCCACTCCATAGGGATCACTGAAGACGTCCCGGTGAGAATCCAGAATTTCCTCATCTCTATAGACTTTGTGGTACTGGACATGGAGATAGACACAAAGACACCACTCATTCTTGGACGACCATTCCTGAGTACTGTGGACGCAAGCATTGATGTTGGAACTGGAGAAGTCCATCTCAATATCAACGGGATAAGGGAGACATTCTCCTTCAAACAAAAGGTAGAGCAATGCGATCAAGTGAAAGTATTCTGATGTCAAAAATATGTGCCGAAGAACCCAGTGATAGATGCCTCCAGGAAAGAGATGGACAGCCTCGTAGCTTTCATGAAACGAAAATCAGATCATGAGGCTGCCATCCGATAATGAGAAGAACAAGAGTGGAAGAAGGAGAAAGCTAACAAGGCTAGACCCAGAGCCTAGGAAACAGGAGGCAAAGCTCCTATAAAGAAGGTCGGCGCCCATGATCCATTGACGACAACCAACCAAGGGCGTAACAAGACTCGACACGCAATGAGCTATCTATGTCAATTAATCAGAGGCATGTCATGAGCAAGCGTACCACCAAGCCAATTACGAAAACTCCAAGATTGCACGCGAAAATACCACTCACCACCCCATACATACGCGAGTATGATGTTCCAAATGGTGATAGATGGTTCACCGTCACCAAAAGGTAAATTTGGCATTATCTTTCGATGACATATTTACTTCCCGCCAAATTTCCTTACACTCCATTGTATAGCTATATTTTTTGTTGTGCACAAATTTCATTTTCAGAAAATAGTCTATTTTCTTATTCACTGCATTAAAAAAAATTGGCCGGCCGACCACCATCCTAGCCGGCCGACTGGCCATCTCTCCCCCTCTCTCCTTCTTTTCCTTTTCCCTCTTTCTCTTTCTCTTTTCCTTTCCTCTCTTTTCCTTTCTTTTTTCTCTTTCACTTTTCATTTTCTCTTTACCTTCTTTCGGAGCAAATAGCAGTAGGAGCACAATGATGGCTGCTCAATCTCCAAAGGTGGCCGACCGACCACCATGCTTGGCCGCCCGGCCGACCACCATGCTTGGCCGCTCGGCCCCTTTTTGCTGCACACTCACGACCATCTCCCTCTTCCCTCTCATAGCTGTAGAGGCAATATCATGGCCGGCTGACCAGCTCACCTTGGGCAATACACACTCAAACACCTAATTACACCTTTATCATAAGCCTGCACCATAGGGCATGCAAGCACTTGAGAGCTTGTGCAGCAAGCATGGTCACCTGACACCCTACTTTGGCCGGCCGACCTACTTTCTTTGCGCCTGACCTACTGCACCAACCATAACTGTTCACTTTCCTCCCTTTTCATCATTGTGCGTGAATACTCAATGACCTCACAAAGCACCATGGCCGGCCGACCATCCACAATGGCTGCCCAGCGACTCCTTGTTTCTCTTCGGTGCGTGCTACCGTTCCTTTTCTCACTTGGGCACATGCATGGTCTCTCAGCACACCTAGCATCGCCGGCCGACCAGGGCCTTGGCCGCCCGACCTCCTCTTGTGGTCGCCCAGCCACCCAAGCTCCACCCTCTCTCCTATAAATAGCCTTCTTGCCCTTCATTCTACACCAACCAATGACACAGTTGCACACTCTCCTCTCCCTCCAATCCCCAACTTAGTGCTTAGAAAAGCTCTCTTGCTTAGTAGAAATAATGCCCAAATAAAAATGAGTTAGCCAAATAAAATTTCTAGCACTTCTCTCATGGTTTTGAGCAGGAACAGAATGTTTTGTGGAGGCTCTACCCCACAAGGATGCTAATTTTTAGATGACTAACCCCCTAACGCTAATATTATTTTGTTGTCTCTCCTTCGGGTATCCTGTGTTTATTACCTGTCTTGCAGGATGAACCATGTATTCAAGAAGGCGAAGAAGGCCATAAGCAAGGCGGGATAGCACATCCACTGGTCCTCCTTTGAGGGATCCAATCCATGAAGCATGCAATGGTTGGCTTCTGAGAGGATGTCCATGAGCACAGAAGCACTTGAAGAAATCCCGACATCATCCACCAACTGACCTGTGTTGCTGCTCGACTCGCACATCACACCCCGCAACTCCAACAAAGCAGAGGCGTTGATGTCTTACCCAAATACTTCGATGAGATGTTCCTCACCACCACAGGTATGCTGGAGGAATTTGAAAAAATGTTTCAAGCCGTTGGCTGGAAAGAATTAACAGAAATCCTAGAAGGAGGTGTGGTGTTGCTCACCAAGGAGTTTCTTATGACAATACGAGTCGTCGAGGATGAGCAGGCAGGTACGACTATCTGTTTCTGACTCTTTAATACCAAGCAAATTCTCACATTACACAACTCAGTAACTATTTGGGGTTCTCATCACGTTGCTCCATAGCTATGGACCCCGTGGGTTTTAATTTGGGAGAGTTTTGGGATGAGTTAACTATGGATGATCCTATAAGGAAAAAGAGCAACACAAATATCGAACACCCTACTATGTGCTTCATAGCTCACTGGCTCACCTCGGTCATTTTCCCTCGGGATGACACCCGCTGCGTTACAATAGATGATGTTAAGTGTCTCTACGCCATGTGGAGAAAACAAAAGTTTGCTCCCATGCTCAGCATTTTTATCACAGGCTTAGGCTAGTTCAGGATGGCAATGGCTGTAGTGAGATCACGTCATTCGTGACTAGAATCGCAAGTGAGTTAGGAGTCTTAGCGAATGCTAGCATAGCTTTCATGCCTAATGACCCATCACGCGTGATCATGGAGCAGCACTTCATTCAGGCAGACATTTTAAAGAAAGACACAGCAGGGAGACTTGTAATGACTTATAGAGGTTATGAATTTGAAGTGACGCTCCCAGCGCCACACTACAAACTCTATTCCATGAGATCACTAACCATGTAGCTAGAAACTGGGGCCACACAGAATAGTATCTCCGGAGTCACTCATGGCCAACGACGACGAGCCCAAGAAAGGATCCTCAAGGCACAGGAAGAAGCACAAGCCACCGAGGCTGGACCCTCCTAGGTAAACCAAGGTGCTGGACCCTCTTGGGAACCCCAGGGAGGAGCACCCACTTGGGAACCAACAGGAGAATCCTAGCACAGCTCGTGGAACACCGACTCCGGTGTGCCTTCAACACACCTGACGCAATCAGACCACTACAGCGGAGCTGAGCAACCATATGGTCTTGGTGCAGGTCCATACTCATCTGCCCGCTACACTGGCGAGGTGCTCACGGGGAACCTAAACTCCCTCTTCAAAGCATTGGACGTCCAAGAGCACCGCTCCTTGGGGATGATGGATAGCCTCAACCAGATACAGTAGCAACACAGAGTCGACCACAACATACTCTTGGAGACAAGAGCCACTGTTGACCGCATACAAGAGCAAAACCTCATGTACTACAACTGGAAAAGGGTTCTATCCTGACTAAGCTTCGTTGAAGTTTGGGGGGGGGACCCGACAAAAGGAAGGTCCGTGTGCCACACCACTCCTTTGTGCATCCCTGTGTTTCCTCTGAAAGCTTGCCAAGTCTTGCCTGAATGACCGTTCCTGTCTCACCATGAGAGTAGTAATGTATCTTTAATTTCAGCATGTTTAATTCTGGTTTGTTTCATTTGATTTAAAAAAAGGGAAAAATGTGTGTATCATAATGAATAACTCACATGTTTAAGTTCACATTCTAGCTTTATTTTGGAAATGATGAATAGTTGCTCTATCAAGTGAATGGTTTAATTCTTGCATGTCAACTTATGCTTAGCTTAGTCCCATGTTGTTAAAAAAAGAAGTGAACCAAAAAGTTTTACCTTGTGGATGCCATTTGTGATAACAAGTCTACAGTGATATGACTTAAAAGTGGGATGATTTTTTCATGTTCCTAGTAAGATGAATATCTCATGTTCTCATTTTGAAAATGACAAAATTAAGCTCCCCTTGGATAAAATTCCTACCAGAGCCAAAAATGCTTCATATGTTCTAACAACTACAAAGAGATACTTAGAAATGTTTTGAGCTTTGCCAAATTTTAAGTCTCATTGAGTAGAAATGTCACCTTCTGTTGATAGCTAGAGTACAAAAGAAATAAATGCAAGTGATCCATTCCGAACTTTGCATCCACCAAAAAAAGGTCTCCAAATACTTCTCATTTTCCCTAAGCCTTCAAATCTCAAGGAGGAAGGGTATTGAGATAAAAAATGCATGCAAAAGCACAGCAAAAGGAAAAGCATGCAAGTTCAAGCATGGCAAAAATAAATAAAAGCTCCATATCCCCTCCAAATCTATAAAAGGCTACAAGGGATGAAAATTTAGAGAAGGAGACACTTTGTTCCACCACTCATACTCTAATGATCAAATAGAAGAAGTGATAGAGTATACTTTTCGGTCCAATCTTTGGCTTAGCAAAATAAACATTCTAAGTGTGCCACATTCTCCCCCACCAAAAGCTCCATAAAGGCGTTAGTATAGGGAAATGACGGCCAAGATCATGGCCCTTGGTGAGAAAACACTTCTGAGCGATCAAGAGTACCTTGGGGATGCTTCTTGTGTTTTGAAAATCTTGAAAGTGAGAAGGACATCCAAAAAGAATGAGTTAGAATTATTCCTACAACAAAGTCATTCTATCTCTCAACCGTCCAAGGCAAGGTAAGCAAAAAGATGCACCACAGGTATTACATATGGTAAGCTTTGATTATTTCACTACTTGGGGCAAAAGTTTGAGTGTTGAGTTGCATATAATGAAGAATTTTCCTTCATCATCGATATTGCAGCAGCTCCTGATCCACTTTCAGTCTTAGCTTTGCTCAAGGATGAGCAAAAGTTTAAGCTTGTGGAGTGTTGACCGTCGTAATCTCACAATATCAACCGTCAATTATCCACCAAATGAAGCGAAACTTGTGAAATAACTGGACTAACCCTTGCTACTAATGGGTTCCACAAGATGTACATGAATATTTGGATGTAGGTACCAAAATGCACACAAAATGGTTGCAAACATGTCAAGAACCGAAGATGAGCATCAATGGTGAGAAAGGGGTGGCTGCCCAGCCACCTCCCCGGATTTTCAGTGGCCGCCTGGCCACTTTCTAGGGACATCAGTGGTTGCCCAACCATTCATCCAAGCCCAATTGCCACGTCTTCGATCCTACAAGCAAAGAAACACAATGACAAGTAAATCCAACCATTAAACCAAGTATCCAATGTATCCAAGGGACAGAAGACCACCAACACATGGATCGGTGATGTCATCAATCTGAGGGAGGCAACATACAACCAACCAGTGGAAAACTTGTGGCCGCCCGGCCACCCTTTAGAGGTGTTTTACATGCGCACCAATTGCATCAACTGTCAACCGATGTGGGAGAGCGATATCAAGCATTGGATCAACTATGTCGGTAAAAAGGGTGGCCCCCCGACCCTTGATCACACCAATGTGTGGCCGCTCGGCCACCAACTTTTGCCCCCAACTGACCTAGTGTACCTACAAATACCCCCCTCACTCTCTAGACTATAACTAGGCCCCGAGAGCTCATTTGCAAAGGTGTGGAGAAGTTGAGACAGTTACATTCTACCATAGAGAGTACCACTTCTACATCTTAGTCGTTAGGATAGTCTAGGGCGTTAGAGTGGGTCGAGCTTTGCCTTGGAGTTCTCAGAGATAGCTTTGAGTCTGTGGTAAAGTCGCCTTGTATCTTTGTACTTTTTACTATTTCCAGTATTATATACCCTACTTTACTTTATCTTTATCTCTTGCAAGGATGGTGTACCTTTCTTTGCATACTTGCTTAGCTTAGACTGCGATTACCTTAGTCATTCAAGTCCTGTTATTCTTGCCGGTGCTATAATCCAAACTTTACGCCATGCTCTGGTTAGGTCCTCTACTCTGATCAAGGACGATCTATTGTTACTCAGGCTTTGCTTGAGTATGTTAATAGCATGCCATCCTCTTCACGCAGATTTGCTTGGTAGCCCCACTCAGTGACAACGTGTGGTGTGCCTGTGTAGTCCAGGCCCATCATTCGGGAGGCCCGTAAGCTTTAATTAGGTTCTCTTTCGGTGGCAACTATCTGCCCCCTGGCTCCTCGAGGGCGCTAGAATTTCGCTCGACGCAAGACCCTGACTTGTTACTTGAGTTTCATTAGTAGCCACAACATAGTCTTTGCAGCTGAGTAGAATAGAGTTTGGGAACTTTATCTCAGTCATTGTCCCCCTAGGCAACTATACCTTTCTACGTGTATCTTAGGTAGTTTATTTACTTTTCCACCATACACCTATCATTATTTGGCTTACCCCTGTCTAGCTACTAGTTGGTTTATTTATTTAAGTTTATGGAGCTTTCGATTTGAGTTTATCCAATTACACACTCTCGTCAGCAGCTTCCCTGTGGAAATTTATGATATCTTGGAATGCTCCGGGTGAAAGGCTACAGCAGTCTCCGTGCGCTTGCAGAGTAAAATCTATTTAGGCTAAGAGACGCCAACATGGCAGAGTGCCCAAGTACTTATAGGAGTGGGAAGGTTGGTAAGGGAGGTAAGTCGGTTGGCGAGCAGCCACTTGGATGGTCGGTCAGCCATCATAGAGGCTGGATGGCCCAGTCCATCAGGCTGCTGTCCGATGCACCACCTTACTTCTCCAACGCCTATGATGACTTCTAAAAGTCGGTTTTCATTGATACACATGTTGAACATGTCCGGGCGGCCAACGTGGTGGCCAGGCGGCCAAGTAATGGGTCGAGCGACCTTTTGGGGTGGCTGGCCAGGCATCATTCTAGCATTACAGCCATCCCTTAGCCCATGTGATGGCCTTCTGATGTTGGATTTGACTTGGGCTTGTTCCTCCAAGTGTTTTTGGGCTCTTGGTATTTTCCTTGGATGAATAAGATGAAGGAAGTATCATTTTGGGGGAGTGCATGGCTGGCTAGCCATGCCTCTGGCCGCCCGGCCAACCTCCTGAGTGTCAGTGATGTTGATCTTGCGATGGCAATAACTTTTGCATCTGAACTCCAAATTGAATGAATAGAAAGTCCATTTCGATCATCTCGACGTGCTCTTCACAATGGTGCAGTCATTGAGGGCATTTGAGATACTTCATAGAGATGTTATTTACACTTCATTCTCAATCCCTTTTACTTGAATTCTCTCTTTCTCCAAATGATGTTGTCTTGCATGGAATTTGAGCATTTCCCTGTGATACATTGAAAACCACCAAAACTTGTGGAATTCATCAGTGTTAGGTGAATAATGCACAAAAATTTATGTATACCCCATTTATTCACCGAGGAATTGATAGTCGAATTAGTGAATTAACGACCGCCAACACGCCCTAAGCTTGAACTTTTTCTCGTTCTTGAGCAAAGACTTAGGCTTGGTGGATCAGGAGTTGCTTCAATGTCAATGTCCTACAAGTATTAAATGGACAACCCAACATTCTGCCATTATAATTGAACAAACTGGCATAAGTGTACCTCAACCTTTTTATCCATACTTGTGGGGCTTCTGGCTTTTCTTACTTTGTCTTCGGAGTTGAGAGATGGAACAATCTCAGTAGAGTGTCACCAATCTCTATCTTTTTTCTGGTTTCATGCTCGGAGGGTTTTGATATTTTTGAAATGAAAGCATTAAGTTCCTCAAATGGTACCCTCGATCACTCAAGTGGTTTTAGATTCCTCATCAGGCCATAGGCCAAACTTTTCCCTAGCAACTAAAAAGGCTTATGTGGAGCTCAAGGTAGGGATAAAGTCAACGTACCTATGTTATGTATATTGTTGAGTCAAGGTTTGGTCCTAGTGAAGTTTGTGATACCTCTCATCCTGATCAGAGAAGAATGAGTTTGTTTTGTTGATGGATATGGTCTATGGATGAAAACCCCTTATTTGATGAATCCCCTCTTGAAATTTTGAAGGATTTGAGCACATAGAGCTATCATTTGCTCTTCATTATTCTTTCTTTTTTTTTCTAATAGCCCCATGTCTCCTCTTTGCAAGGAAACTTTGGGGATGTTTCTAGAATATAACTAGAATATTTAATTGGATATCATGTTTATGGATAGGTGTGTGGATGATGGATATGGTTTTAGTATTGGTGGAGAAATGTCTGGCGTAGGTGGACGCTTGAATCCAATATAGATTTAAACATAACCAGACATAGAAAGGCTACAAAATGGAGGTGGATGTGAGGGATTTTGATCAGAACTTGAAGTGCCGCTACTTCATAAGAACTAAAAATTTGATAAAACTCAACACAACAAAAGGTAGCATATGTATATGTTTCATCATGTAAGCATTTGGCTCTGGATAGGTATTTAAAACCACTAAGAAACTTTCTCATTTAAATTTTCAAAAAAGAAAATTTTGAGAATTCACCTTACTCGGATCAAGATGGGTCAAACTCAAACTATGATTATATCACATCTCACAACAACTTAGTCTTGGTTTTGAATGTACTTGCTCCCATAAGGTTAAAGATTAAAGGTATGATCACAACAAATGCCAATAAGTTCAAAATTTAGGAGTGTCAAGTTGTATATGAAATACTTTTGAGGTATTAATAGAGCAAATATTCATCATTTCCTTTAAGCAAGGGTAGTTAGTTAGTTTATTCATGGTAAAAACCAAATTTTTTTGTAGTTTTTGAATTATTCAATTTTTTTAGTTTTTCTTTATTTGGGATAAAAGAAGTAAATGTTTTTTTTTTGTGTCATGGCAATTTTCAAAATTTAAGATATCGAAGTGAAACATAGAGCATTCAAAGTACTCACCTGGTGATCCTCCCCCAAATTTAGATCTTGCAAATGATTGCCAAAAACTAAGCTTCAATATCACTTGGCATTGCCTTCCCCAAGCTTGATTACTCCCTGGGTGACAACGATGGTTCAAGTAAGACTTTCACCGCTCCCACGACCTGGATAAGCACTCTAGCAATGTTATGCCAACCAGTAGGCGAACAGCGAACGGGCCTTAAACCACTCGGGCGGTGTCCACCAAACCATCGACATCATTTTTCATCGCAATATACCCATATCTCCGCCCGGTCTCATATTTTTCAGCACATCAAATCATATTGCTTTTCGCATTTAAATTTTTGTAAACCATTTAGAGTCCTATCGTCTCGCAAGTGAATATCTTCACTCGTCTTCTACCATCTAAGCATGGCTAAGCAAAGACTTCGATGTATCCATTCTACATAGGATATCAGGTATTTATGAAGGTGGGGTTTCAAACAACTCCTGAACGTAAATGCACAATAAAATAAAGGGTGGTGAGACTCCCTAAGTAGGTGTATATGCCTAAGGGGCCTACCTTTGTTGTTGAAACTTGAACAAACTAATCTAAAGTTAGTTTGCTGGGATGTGAGGCTTTGCCCTAGGCAACCCCTTGATCACTTGGACAACTCCTCCTTCCAAATACCACTTCAGAGGCCTCCAGGTGGTATTTGGGTCTTAGTTGGTCTTTTGGACACCGTTGCTTGAAATAGCTCCCTGCGATTGCTTCTTGATCACGTATCTGCAATAAGCATCACTATATGCATGATATGCATGAAGACCAAGCACACGCTCATGCACTAGCAATCATTTCATGGATAGACAGAAAGGCGATTGCTAATTACTTTAGAAAGAAGTGTTATTGTGGACATAGAGCAAGCATAAAAGCAAAGAATCATACACATACAACTAGCACATTGCTAATTCTAAGGATGACATGTTAATGTTTTGACCCTATGAAGACAAGCAATAGTTATTTGGTTCCTTAGATTACTACAATACATGCATAACTTGTTGCATTTATTCCGGTTCAGCTAGTCGACATATCATGCATGGTACAAGAGAGGAACACCTGATAGGTTGCTAATTCCAATTCACTCTTATCATACCAAATGTAAACAAGCATTGAATCAAGTATACAAGTAAACCAGCTACATACATTTTGACTTATTTTGAGTTATTGCTATCTACACTTCGACAATGCAATACTTGTATGGTTCGGGATTTGCAATCTAGGCATATGACGATGAAACATGCATGTGGACTATATTCAAGGTTTCATTTTGACACAACAAAATTAAATATACCAAGTGGAGTTTATAAGAGCAATCACAAGTGCATTAACATCCCATTTTTATTTCCTGCACTTCTGACCATATTTAAATAACTACTCATAAACCTCTCATGAAACAGCAACCAAAATACATGAATAATTCACACAAGTACACTTACACATTAAATAGCACTTTTCTATTTTATTGTTTAAACCAACATAGCATTTGTCATTTTGAAAACACATAGTAAACAGTAAGCAAAACATGAAACTTTATTTCTACGCTGCACTAGACCAATTGAGCACAATATAATTCTATGGATTTTTCTGGACAAGTTTTATGTAGCATGCATTTTCATAAACATAAATCTAATTATTAGTATTAGGGGTAAATCTGTCGCTTGAAGCAAGTGCTAGGGGCAATAGAAATACGTATTAAAACATATTCGGAAACATACCAGCTGGCCAAATTTCACAATTTTTGGAGCTCATTTACATCACTTTTGCTATTTATCTCATTTTATCATGCATGCAAGAAATAAAAGGCAAAACAGTCATTTCCCACATCAAGACTTAGTAAACTGGGTAGATCCATTCATAAGCAATACAACAAAACAAGTCTCATATTTTTATGATTTTTCTACTAATTTCTAGAGCATTTTAAAGTTCATATTCCTAGAAATACATGTAAGTGAAAAGTCATCACTGAGAGCGACCTAAACACTGTTGTTTATAAAGTTCAGGGACTAGAGCGTAAGAAACACAAGACTCATTCTACAGTGCGTAGGACTTACACGGACAAGATAAAAATACAAGGATTGGATCTCAAATGTACCATCTCCCTACTTCAACCTCCAGACAGGGAGGTGCACGCGCGGCAGCCCGTGTTCCCGCAGGCGGCGCTGCGCGTAGGGGCGTGCACTTGGAGCCGAGCAGCTCTGGGAAGGTATTCCCGGATGTGGGGAATCTTTCCCCCAAGGTCTCATCGCGCGAGGAGGTCGGAGCGTGCGGGGAACATGAGTTGAACTGAGGGTGGCGACGGCGCATGGAGCTCGGTGGCCCTGGACTCGATCTCGCGGCACCGGCAAAGGGAGGGGCCGCAAATGGGGTTGAGGGTGCGCAGCGACGATTGGAATCCGGAGGATGGGGCCTGGTCGCAGCGGGGGGAGCCGGAGGTGGTTCCCCACAATGGAGGCATGGTTGAGCGCAGCGCATGGTGGCCATCCACAGACATGGGCATGGGAGGCGGCCTCCGGCATCACAAGTATGGGGAAACCAGAGAAGGTAGGTGGCGCTGGTTTGGTGCATGCAGCGGATGGGTGAGAGGAGGCCAGATTGCGGCAGGGCACAAGATCACTGCAGCGGCCATGGCTGCCGGCGCACTGAGCGCAAACGAGCGAGGGGAGGTAGCATGGAGCTAGAGGGGAGTGAGGAGCTGCGTTCTCCGCTTCGCTTAATGGCGAAGAAGCCACTCGGGGCGGACAAGTGCACCAGGGTGTGTCGGCCGCGTGGTGTCGAGCAGCAGGTGGCGTCGGCCACCTGTTGGGCGCGGACGAGAATCCAAGGGGCTCTGACGAGTGAGGCCCGCAAGTCATAGAGACAAATGAAAAATGAAAATACTGAAATTGGAAAATGGCCATTTGACTAGGATAATGGTTTCTGAATTTCGTTTATTTGAACATTTATTGGCCGATTTGGAATAATCTCAAAATACAAGAACTGTTAAGAACTTTATAACTTACAACTTTGTTATAAACTTTGATACCAAGTTTTATAGGTAATTATGGTTTAAATTTGAATTTAAGTAACTGACCAATGTTTGACCGAGGTGAGCTCTCCAACTTAAAAATTCCAAAAGTCATAATTGTGTGCATTTTCTTGAGAAATATTATATACCAATATTGTTCAGCTTTTAGTGTTATGAAACTTTAATATATAAAGTTTTGCATGATGAGGACATTTGTTTCACAGAAATTTGAAATTTCCATTCAGGTCAAATATGGGCAGATTTGTTAGTTTAACAGAAATCATCCGAAACCCCATTCAAACCTTTATACATGTCACAATATACAATACCAAAGTTGTTCAATAGGAAATTATCTACAAGTTTGGTACAGAAAATTTGGTCTAGATCATATTATGTTTTGAACTACAAGCACCAATACCTTCATAGTTTCGGTAAAACTACAACTTTACTTTATGTGCAGTGTTTCTTTTTTCAAACTTTCTAGTGACCAAATGAGATCCAACCACTTCAAGGTCAGATGCATTTGAAAGGTGATAAGTTTAATTTCATTTTATAGTCAGGTAGATTTTGAAGTGCTATAGTGAAATCAAAAGTAACTTCAGAATGAAGTTTGGGGAAGTGCTGAAAATTTAGACTTAGGAATTTTCTAAGTATAGGCTGACTTGGTTTAGTCTGAACTTTTGAACCTCTTAACGTCCGATTTTGAAAATGGTCAAAATAGTAAAGTTGAAGGCAATATCTTGAATTAAAGCTTTTGTATTTGCTGTCTTGGATGAAAACATGTAGATTTTTAACTTCTCAACCAAACAACACAAGGTTTTGCATATTCCACTAGAAAATTTTTGACTTCGTGATTTATTTGCCTAGTTAATGTTCCACTCTAAACATGGTTAAGTCCAAATTTATCATTAGTGTTTATCTAACTGTGTGTTACAGTTTTTATATGCTGGGGGCATCACAACCCACCCCCCTTAAAGAAATCTCATCCCGAGATTTGGATGAAGTCAGGAGTTACAGTTTACCGCGTAATACAAAGGATCTGGGCGTCATGTTTCGTGCCTTTTCAAATGCATGTGGCTACATCCAAATATTCACCTGTTAGCTTTGTCAACTAGCTTGTAAATGGTTAGTACCTCTTTAACACAAGTAGTCACAAAGTACCATCTAATAAGGGTAGGGTGGTCTCCCTAAGGTACTCGACAAGTTGTGCCATATATGAGAGAGAATGAACAAACTATGAAGAGAATGTGGTCAGCGAGCAAGTGACAATTATAGAACCAAAGGAAAGGAGTTACTTCCTGACTTTGATACTAGGATTAGAAACATGATAAGTACCTAATTTATCCAAACAATGAAAGCAAAGTGTACACAGACAGAAATTCAACAAAGCAGAATCTTGTGATTCAAAGGAATGTCATTGGATGTGTTTTTGAGAGACACATTCATTTCATTTGATAGGGACTGTGTACACATATAAGATACTAAATCAACATGTATTCAAAGAGTAAGACGTGTGAAACATAGCACATCCTGCTTATCGTGACAAGAAAGGCACAAGAGGGAGAAGATAGGCCGTATTCGCCTAGACAAGGTAATGGTTTGTACGATTTCTTAGCGTTGGTCAGGACTGACCAAGAAAATAGAAGTAGCTAACGTGTACTTACTAACGAAACAATTGAGAATGTTATATCCAACGAAGCAGTGGGAACGAAGTTGACTGTTCCCACAACCCATCGAAGGCAAGGTTAAACAAGGTGATGAATAGATATGAGCAAGTCGTGGGATTTAGGCGAATCATGCTCACTGTTCAAAAAGGCAGAGTGAAACAAGGCAATGGAAAGATGCACCAAAATAGTGGAAATAGAATCGATCACTTCCATACACACAAATGAAAAGATGTGAATAAGTAGTGGGTGGCGGTTGGCTACTCCCACAACTCAAGAAAGGCAAGGTGAAACAAAGCAATCAAGGTATGTAATAAGGTAATAGAAATGGAAGCGGGTATTTCTGCAAAATGAGTAAAACAAGGTTGATCGCAGCAAGGAAATGTGGCTCTAAATATTCCACAACTGAAACGATGTCACATCTTTGCATGTTTTGATACCAGTGCGCCCCTAGTGGCACAGCCATATGACGGTCGTACACATGGGACCCTAGGTTTCATCGTGGCACCAAAGACTGCTTAGGCATACACCGCATCAAGAGCGTCATAACCACCCAATTGTAGGGGACATGAATAATATAAAGTCATAGCAACACATGAGCAAGGAGTTTCATATAACCCACCCAATTGGTTAGAGCACATGGATTTCAAGTATTCAGACGACATGGATCAAGGAGGCAAAACACATAGAATCCAAGGGTTGGAAGCATAGGAATACTGAGAACAAGAAATCTATAGGGACAATAAGCTATTGAGTTGTGTTGATTACATGGAATTTAGAAGCTCATGAATTGTCAAGAGCTCAAAGCATGAAGACTTTAACAGTTTGAGATACATATAATGCAAGGCTAAAAGTGCATGGAACAGTGGAGATTTGAACACAAGGGTTGATTCCAAGAAGTTACAATCATGAGGACACAGTGAACTATACCAATCAGAAGTTTAAATAGTAAAGATCCATGCTAAATGTGGGTACTATGCTAATCGGTACCCCTTTCATTTTGCCCAGTCCTAAAATCCTAACGTCCAAGTCAAAGACTAGTTTCTTCCTTCAACCATGTTGATGTTGTATTGAACCTCACGTGGGAGACATCATGGTGCTGCAGTCTTGATTGATCACAAAGTTTGAGAATGTTGTTGGAGTCGGTGTTGATTTGGGAGATGCTTTCTTCTCATCAATTATGTTGCCTATACTCTACAACACCACCAAGGGATACGTAAACGATGGTTATCCAATGTGAAGGGGGTCTACCGATTAATCCTTATCTTAGTGGATCTCCAACTGGTGCAAGCCGGTGTTTATGTTACGTATGTCGATGTTGATTGGAGAAAACTCCATCTGCTTTAGTGAGGAGCCATTGAGAAATTTTTTTTGGATGCTTTTGCATTGGTAGCAGAGGCTCTCGTATTAGACTCGTATCTAGGCCTATAGGATTGTACTGAACTCACAACTAATCGTTGTCAAGTATAAACTATCTGACTTGATCTTCGATCTTGACGAATCCCTTCAGTAGATTGATCCCAGGTCTCAGATGTTGAACGGAGGCAGCGTCATTGGAGTGCTCTTCGTCTTTGTCTTCCTTCAGACTCTCTTCTTGTGGTAGCTTTCATGAGGTTGAAAAGGCCTAAGTCAATGGCAATTTGGCTTCCAAAACTCTAGAAATACTTTGGTTCATGCTATATGCACGAGCTCAAGAAATCCGTCGAACGATGAGACTATCACAATACTGAGGCAAAATTTCCATTTTGTTCCTAATAAGATCAGTTTGCAATTAGGTTTTAGAAGAAAACTCTTTGGTCTTTACAGAACTCAAAACATGAAGTTTGTGTGAAATTTCATACCCTACATTGTTGGTATAGAAAATGTTTGTTAGTTCTACTTCGAAATAGGTCAAAAACTCAGATTATTCAGTTCACCGGAAACTGTCCAGATTTGATACTCTAAGTTAACTCTACTATAGTTAGAAATACAGACTGTTTTAGGCCGAGTTCAAATTATCAAAATTGTTCATTTCCAAGTTACCTATAACACTGGTATAGAACATTTCTACCATTTGTGAGTGGAAAATAGGTGGAACTTCATATTACTAAGATAAGGTCCAATATGTCCAGATTTGGGCCCTGTTTTTAGATTCTCTTTTTTGGCCTAGCTAGAAGCATCTTTGTGTCATGGTCAAAATATAAAACTTGTGGTAAACCTCTTGTACTACAACTTTGGTATAGGGAGCAGTTGCTAGTTTTGTTTAGATCATGTCGAGAACTTCAATTTGGAAGCTTAGGACTCGCTGTCCAGATTTGATATTTTGACTTAAAGTGACTACAAGTCATTGCTACAGCGTATTTGGAACATGGCCAATATATCAAAGTTGTTAGTTCAGTTATGCACTACAGCTTTTGTATAGAACGTTTTCACTAAAACTATTTAGATCAATACCAGATTTTAGATCTTTAACAGACGGTCACGACTTTACAGATTTTTAACTCAGAGTTGTTTTAGCTTGCACTTCACAATCCATGCATTTTCGAAGATGGAGTTCTATATCAAAGTGATCCCAAATTTCATGATTTAACAAATTTGTTACATAAAGTTCTCCCACATCCTACTCTCAAAATGGCTTAAACCACTAAACTTTATGGAACTAGCGGTCTGCCAAGATTACAGATAACGACTTAAGCGGTTGTAGGTCATCTTTAGAAAAACTTTTGCAGCAAGACCATTCTATGAAAGTTGCTTGTTTTGCTGCTCCCTACAACTTCGTTATGGAAAGTTTTCACTAAAAGTGTGTATATTAATGCAGAAATTATAAACTTCGACAGATGGTTACATTGGTTGCAGATTTTAGTTTCGAATACGTTTTGGTTTAGATTTCGAAGTCCAGCCATTTCTAGAGAAAACGTTCAATAGTAAAGTGATTACATGTTTCATATTCTACAACTAGGATACACAAAGTTTCTATTTGTTTTACCTATGTTTGGAGCTACATATCAAAACAGTAGCACCACACATACCAATTCATGTGAAACTTATTACTTCCAAACAAACACATGTAGAATACAATATGAATCTAGGAACTCCCAATCAAACACGTAGCAAAGCACATAAGATGAGATGGAATGACATGATGCATGCTCGTCCTATCCGTCCTCACAAGTCCTTATGTTTATAGCTAACGATATTCCAGTGGCATATATGCATGTGCTCTCCCTACATGCAACTAGCTGAATTCTAGTCGTCCATGCCACGCATTTTGTGGTTAGTGTACCTACAAGAAAAATGCATGCTCATACATTACCACCTAGTGTAGTATCCACGTGAATTCTCACGCTGTGTGGACAACGTTGAGTGGGCCGCTGCACCTTCTTCTCAAAACTTGACTTTCCACCAGTACTGGGAATTGTCGAGAAGAAGATGGATCCCAAAACTGAATATAAGTGTGGTGGGCATGAAAGCTCGAAAGCATGCCCACCCCCCTTAAAAGCCTTACTTAGGCAGCATCACTGCAGGGTTCGCAATGAATCGCAAATCCCAATAGCGTTCTACCAATACTGGAGGTTGCTACGGCCGAGACATTGCTTCCCAAAACCAAATATGCAATATGATGCTTCCACTAGTCTATGTTAGACAAGTCAGTGGTGCCACATATATATATAAGCTAACATCCTTATAATGGGCATATACGCGATACTCTCATTTTCGCAAATACTTTGAAAAGATTTATAAAATAGGCTTTCAAAATCAAAATAATGTTGTTATAATTGTTGTTCGTGTATGATCGGCTCTGATACCAGCTGTGGCGGAACCGCCGATTTAATCCGAGCTAAGCACACCTGCCACCTTTGGCTCATAGTGTACTTAGACTAAAATAAATCCGGTAGTCCGTCGAGCTACCCTAACGAGCACTTGATGTAACCATCACACAGGGATGCCGACATCATACAAGTTAAGCCCTCGAAAGAGGCACAACAATTACAACAACCCAGCATTTCAAACAAACATAGCAAGATTTAGTACAAAACCATTTCTCAAAGGATATACAATCATATCGAAATAGAGTTTCAAAAATACACTCACAGCGAAATACATATAATCATATAGATGCAAATGTGCAGCAGAGTAAAACATCAAGGCATGACATCGAGCCCACCGTTGTCATCCTCGATCACAAACTGCTATGTACCTAAAAAAATATCAACAACAAATGATGATCACGTGGGGTACACGTTGGACTTACCCGAGGGCGGTATCAGCCGGACACATTTGAGAGTATGCAAGGCTTTTTGTGGACTTGATTTCTAACCCGCATAAGCTTACTAAAAGTGAGTCGTTACTTTCAAGTATCACTCATTTTTAAAACATAAGCCTCATTTGATTCATTAAAGTTATCATCATGATCCATAACTCATATATCTCATCATCTCAACATATATATCAACATAAAGTAACTTGCAGAAATGTAAACATACAAGTACAAGCATGTAATATGAAAAAGCATGATTAAATAAATAAGATATTAAAGCTATTACTACGTTTCCCGTTAGTGATATTGGCATTCTCACACCTGGTGAGCATCAGTGATTCGAATCGATTTTAATTCTCGGGAATAACTATCATGCCAGGGGTATACGCTCACTAGCCATCGTTTTCCACATATATTCCCCATCTCCACTTGTTCCATTCCAAGTTCGATTCCAACCCGCCATTCCCTAGGTTTAGCCCCCATGGAGTGATACCACAGCATACCGGGTCAGCCCTGCCATGAGTCAAGTGCCCCTAGGCCTCATGGTAGGACCAAGTCTCTGTTCTTCGGATGGTTCAAGTAAGACTTTCACTGGTCCCACAACCCGGATAAACACTCTAGCAATGTTATCCCGACCAGTAGGCGAAAAGCAAACGCGCCTTAAATGACTCGGGCGGAGTCCACTAAACCGTCCACATCATTTTTCATCGTAATATACCCATATCTCTACCCGGTCTCATCTTTTTCAGCACATCAAATCATATTGCTTTCGCATTTAAATTTTTGTAAAAAATTTTGAGTCCTATCATCTCGCGAGTGAATATCTTCACTCGTCTTCTATCGTCTAAGCAAGGCTAAGCATAGACTTCGATCTATCCATTCTATGTAGGATATCAGGTATGTATGCACGTGGAGTTTCGAACAACTGTTGAACGTAAATGCACAATCAAATAAAAGGTGGCGAGACTCCCTAAGTAGGTGTGTATGCCTAAGGGGCCTACCTTCATTGTTGAAACTTGAACAAACTAATCTAAAGTTGGTTTGGCAGGTTGTGAGGCTTTGCCCCAGGCAACCCCTTGATCACTTAGACAACTCCTTCCAAATACCACTTCAGGGGCCTCAAGGTGGTATTTGGGTCATAGTTAGTCTTTTGGACACCGTTGCTTGAAATAGCTCCCTACGATTGCTTTTTGATGACGTATCTGCAATAAGCGTCACTATATGAATGATATGCATGATGCAGCGAATGAGATGCATGAAGACCAATCACACGCACACGCACCAGCAATCATTTCATGGATAGACAGAAAGGCAATTGCTAATTACTTTAGATAGAAGTGCTATTGTGGACATAGAGCAAGCATAAAAGCAAACAATCATACACATACAACTAGCACATCGCTAATTCTAAGGATGACATGTCAATGTTTTGACCCTAGTAGGACAAGCAATAGTTATTTGTTTCCTTAGATTACTAAAATACATGCATAACTTGTTGCATTTATTTCGTTTCAGCTAGTCGACATATCATGCATGGTACAAGAGAGGAACACCTGTGAATCAAGTGTACAAGTGAACCTGTTACATACATTTTGACTTATTTTGAGTTATTGTTATCTACACTTCGACAATGCAATACTTGTATGGTTAGGGATTTGTAATCTAGGCATATGAGGATGAAACATGCATGTGGACTATATTCAAGGTTTCATTTTGACACAACAAAATTAAATATACCAAGTGGAGTTTATAAGAGCAATCACAAGTGCATTAACATCCCATTTTTATTGCCTCCACTTCTGACCATATTTAAATAACTACTCATAAACCTCTCATGAAACAGCAACCAAAATACATGAATAATTCAGACAATTACAGTTACACAGTAACATAGCTTCAAGAACTTTGGTGGAATTTATGTGACACATTAAATAGCACTTTTCTATTTTGTTGTTTAAACCAACATAGCATTTGTCATTTTAAAAACACATAGCAAACATTAAGCGAAACACATGAAACTTTATTTCTAGGCTGCACTAGACCAATTGAGCACAATATAATTTATGTGGAATTTTCTGGACAAGTTTTATGTAGCATGCATTTTCATAAACATAAATCTGCTAATTATTAGTATTAGGGGTAAATCTGTCACTTACAGCAAGTGCTAGGGGCAATAGAAATACATATTAACACATATTCTGAAACATACCAACTGGCCAAATTTCACAATTTTTGGAGCTCATTTACATCACTTTAGCTATTTATCTCATTTTATCATGCATGCAAGAAATAAAGGGTAGAACAGTCATTTCACACATCAAGACTTAGTAAACTTGGTAGATCTATTCATAACTAATCCAACAAAACAAGTTTTATATTTTTATAATGTTTCTATTAATTTCTAGAGCATTTCAAAGTTCATATTCCTAGAAATACATTTAAATGAAAAGTCATCACTGATAGGGACCTAAACACTATTGTTTATAAAGTTCAGGGACTAGAGCGTAAGAAACACAAGACTCATTCTACAGTGTGTAGGACTTAAACGGAAAAGATAAAAATACAAGGGCTGGATATCAAATGTACCATCTCCCTTCTTCAACCTCCAGACAGGGAGGTGCACGCGCAGTAGCCCGCGTTCCCGCGTGCGGCGCGGCACATAGGGGCGTGTATTTGGAGCTGAGCAGCTCCGAGAAGGTGTTCCCGGATGTGGGGAACCTTTTCCCCAAGGTCTCGTCATGCGAGGAGGTCAGAGCGTGCGGGGAACGCGACATGAACTGAAGGTGGCGACGGCGCATGGAGCTCGGTGGCCCTAGACTCGATCTCGTGGCACCGGCAAAGGGAGGGGCCGTGGATGGGGTTGAGGGTGCGCAGTGATGATTGGAATTCGGAGGATGGGGCCTGGATGCAGTGGGGGAGCCGGCGGTGGTTGCCCACGGCAGAAGCGTGGTTGAGCGCGGCGCATGGCGGCCATCCACAGATATGGGCGAGGGAGGCGTCCTTGGGCATCATAGGTGGGCAAATTAGAGAAGGATGGTAGCGCGGGTTTGTTGCGTGCAGCTGATGGGTGAGGGGAGGCCAAACTGCGGTGGGGCACGAGCTCACTGCAGCGGCCATGGCTGCCGGCGCACTCAGCGCAAACGAGCGAGGGGAGGGAGCAGGGAGCTGGAGCGGAGTGAGGAGCTGCGTTCTCCGCTTCCCTTAATGGCGAAGAAGCCAGTCGGGGCGGACAGGGGCACCAGGGCACGTGGGCCGCATGGCGTCGAGCAGCAGGCGGCATCGGCCACCTGTTGGGCGCAGACGAGAATCCGAGGGGCTCTGTCGAGTGAGGCCCGCAAGTCATAGAGACAAATGAAAAATGAAAATACTGAAATTGGAAAATGGCCATTTGACCAGGATAATGGATTCTAAATTTCGTTTATTTGAACATTTAATTGGCCGATTTGGAAGAAACTCAAAGTACAAGAACTGTTAAGAACTTTATAACGTATAACTTTGTTATAAACTTTGATAACAATTTATATAGGAAATTATGGTTTAAATTTGAATTTAAGTAACTGACCAATGTTTGACCGAGGTGAGCTCTCCAACTTTAAAATTCCAAAAGTCATATGTGTGTGCATTTTCTTGAGAAATATTATATACCAATGTTGTTCAGCTTCTAATGTTATGAAATTTTAATATATAAAGCTTTGCGTGATGAGGACATTTGTTTTACAGAAATTTGAAATTTCCATTTAGGTCAAATTTGGGCAGATTTGTTAGTTTAGTAGAAATCATCCGAAACCCCATTCAAACCTTTATACATGTCACAACATACAATAACAAAGTTGTTCAATAGGAAATTATCTACAAGTTTGGTAAAGAGAGTTTGGTCTAGATCATATAATATTTTGAACTACAAGCACCCATACATTCAAAGGTTCGGTCAAACTACAGCTTTACTTTATGTGCAGTGTTTCGTGTTTCAAACTTTCGAGTGTCCAAATGAGATCCAATCACTTCAAGGTCAGATGCATTTGAAAAGTGATAAGTTAATTTGATTTTATTGTCCGGTAGATTTTGAAGTGCTATAGTGAAATTAAAAGTAATTTCAGAATGAAATTTGAGGAAGGGCTGAAAATTTAGACTTAGGAATTTTCTAAGTATAGGCTGACTTGGTTTAGTCTGAGCTTTTAAAGCTCTTAACGTCCGATTTTGAAAAGGGTCAAAATAGTAAAGTTGAAGGCAACATCTTGAACTAAAGCTTTTGTATTTGCTGTCTTGCATGAAAACATATAGATTTTTAACTACTCAACCAAACAATACAAGGTTTTGCATATTCCACTAGAAAATTTTTGACTTCATGATTTATTTGCCTAGTTATTGTTCCTCTCTAAACATGAGTAAGTCCAAATTTATCATTAGTGTTTATCTAACTGTGTGTTAGGGTTTTTAGATGCCGAGGGCATCGCAGTGTTGCTCACCTATGTTAGGTGAATTCCCTCCTCTCTCTACTCTTGTCCTGTCATATCTCCGATGCTACTATTTGGAACGTCTGCATAGTGTCGGGTGATTCGATTTGTAGACGAATTCATTCTGATAATACTACTCCCTTTGTTGAATGTCTCCTGTTGGATCTCCTGCTCCAACATCGTGTTTGCCTTTTTAGTCTGACATTCTTCCTAAGTGACACAATTGCGGCCACGACAGGGTGCTTCTATAGAGGCTCCTCTACTGCTGCTTCTGGCATATTGCAGGTCATTAAGGCTAGAGATCTCTTGGCGAGGGCGACCCATGTTGTGCCTTCTGGAATTTTGTGCGCATGTACATATGAGCTCGTGGCTATTTGTGCAAGTCTCTTGACACGCAATTTTTCTGCTGTCGTAGGTGCTTCATTGGCACTGACCTTGCTTACTTGTGCATGCCATTTTTCTGCTGTCGTAAGTGGTTCATTGGCACCGACCTTGGTTCTAGGAGCTTTTGGTCCTTCTGAGAAAGTACTCAAGTAGGATCTTTATTCCCAAACAAATTTAGTGGGCATGATGGAGGCGGATGTTTGTTGGAGTTGACTGTGGCGAAACCGCCGATTTAATCCGAACTAATCACACCTGCCACCCATGGCTCGCAGTGTGATTAGGCCGAACTAAACCCGGTCGTCCGTCGAGAGTCTAAATGACTCCCGATATTACCTTTTCCCAGAGGAACCGACATCACACACATCCAGCCCTCGATGGAGCCACAACAGTTACATCATCACAGGCAGTTTATAGTAGAAAATAAGTTTAAGTGCTTACAAACCAAATATAGGTAGTCGAATACCTATTCATATACAAAGCGGAAGCGTTGTTCAAAATAAATCTCACAGCGGAAACATATTACTTTAAGAAGAAGTCTTCAGGCAATAAAGAATGAGGCGAGAAGCACCGAGCCCACCGGTACTGCTCTCCTCCAAGCTAGTGTCCAAAAGACATCATTACCTGCTCAAAAAGTGGGGGCAAACCCTGAGTACTAATTACTCAGTAGGACTTAATGGAAGAGCTTACTGCTGACGCAAAGCTGGCAACTAACAGTTGATCCTTAGCCATTCTTTTTATAGTAATTAAAAGTTAATATGTAATTATCAGCATCATCAAAATATTCATCATCATAATATAACTGGCAGGAATGTAAACATACATATACGAACATGTGGTATTGAAAACAAAACATATATAGTCATAAATACAATTCGATTGTTACTACGTTGCCCGTGTGTGACCTTGGCATTCTCACACCTGGTGAGCATCAGCGATTCGAATCGATTTTTAATTCCCGGGAATAACTATCATGCCAGGGGTATATGCTTACTAGCCATCGCGTTCCCACATATAGCCCCCATCTCCACTCGTCCCATCCCAAGTTTGATTCAATCCCGCCATTCCCCTGGGTTTTGCCCTCTCAGGAGCGATACCACGGCCGCACCGGGTCAGCCCTCCCTCGAGTACAAGCTCCCCCAGGCCTAACTCCCTCCAACAAGAATGGTAGGAACCTGTCTCTGTTCTTCGGATGGCACGAGTAAGACTTTCACCGGTCCATTATCCCGGATAAGCACTCTAGCAATATTATGCCGATCAGCAGGCGAACAGCGAATCGGGCCTTAAACGACTCGGGCGGAGTCCACCAAACCATCCACATCATTTTTCATCATAATATACCCTAATCTTCGCCCGGCCTCAATTTAGTTTCATGACAACCATGTTTAAAGTTTCCCATGTATTTTGAAAGCCTTTCCTTTGAAAACACCTATACGACGAGTGACTCCAATTCACTCGTGTCTACTCGCACCTAGCATTTCTAGGCATACTCGTCCTACGTACTCTATTGTAGGTGCTAGGGCCAGGGCGGCCAAGAAGTCTAATGCAATTGTTTTCAAACAACTCCTAATGCGGATGTCTAAACATCATTCAATATCATATTTGCTGGGAATTTATGATCCTGCCTACCTTCCTCACTAGGGTTAGTAGCTGCTTCCTGAGCGAAGTCGGGCTCCTGCGGCTGGTCTTCCGGCTCCTGATGCAGTTCCTTCTGGTGCTCTTCTACGATCGGTTGGCCCGGCGGATATCCTTCGCTCGCGGGATCTATATGCATGACATGGTGCAATCGGAGCACGTATTAGTGCAATGCTTTGCTTCATGATGTGAGTGCAATGCAAGGAATCATGATTTAGGGGCTAAAGTGATGCATTTCGTGATTAAACTGGTTTAGTATTAAGAAATCGTACAAGCCATCACCTACGGTAACTTAGCTTATCGCATATAACAACGTGGGGTGTGTGGCGAGGTAACACCGTTTTATGCGGAGGCAACCGAAGTTTACTTAAATAAGCATTTTGCCTGCTATTTCCAAAATAGGGTCAATCTTACATGCACAGTACCCTATTTCAACCATGAGCTATTTATACCACAGGGAGCATAATAGAAGGTGTAAAACCCTTTTTAGAGCAAAATTTTTAATATGGTTACCTTTTCCTTATTTCTTTTTATGCTAAAATCATATGTAGGCGTAAAATAGTAATTAAAAATGAGCACTTGAGCTACCAAAAATCACAATGAGTCTATATACCCTAATAACACTGCTGATCAAGTTTGGCAATTTTTGGAGACCATTTAGCCCATATTTCCTAATTATATTGATTTATCAAGCACACATAATATCAGGGGCAAAAAGGTCTTTTCCTGCTCAACCAACATACCCATTCTGTAGATTTACCTAAAAGGAGTACAATGCAACAAGTTTTGTATTTTTCTGATTTTTATTTGATTTATTATGGATTTTCAAAGTTTTAGCCGAATTAATAATTATTTAGAGGAAAAACCACAGATCTAGGGTTCTTTTCGTTATTACTGTAAACTACAGGGGCTGGTTTGCGAAATATTCCAAGACTCATTGAGCAGTACTTGGACGAAAACGCGAAAAGGGAACACCGCAGGGGCTAAGTCGCAAAGCGAGCATCTTCAACCTCTGTTCTTCTTCCTCCTACCGACAGGGAGGGGAAAAATGGAGGAGGCGCGCGGAACCCGGCCATGCAGGGCCCGAAGCTCGACTCCGGCGACCAGGAGAGGGAAGGGAGGATGGGAAACGCTTACCCCCCTACCTGATTCGTGGGGAAAAATCACGGATGGGGCCGGCGACGGAGCTTTGGATGCATGGAACTTCGGCGGCGAACTGCGTCGCGGAGGAGTGGAATCGGCGGCCTAGGCTCGGGGAATCGGCGGAGCCGAGGTAGGTGAGGGCCGGCGCGGCGATAGGGAGGAGCGGAACGGCCGGAATTTGTGCGACCTCGAGCTCCCTGCTTGCTCCAATGGCGGACGGCGTGGAACGAAAGGAAAACAGAAGGTAGAGTGAGAGGAGAGGTCACTCGACCTCGCCTTTTGGCCAGGCGCGGGCAGGGCGCCAGGACGCGTGGCCGGCAGGGCGACGCGGCGTGCGGTTGGACGTCGGCGGCCGCGTGGCAGCCCTGCTTCGCCCGCCGTGGGGGCACGTCGCGCGCCGGGTGGAGGGAGGAGAGAGGAGGAAGAAAGGGGCGCGCCGTGGACTCGGTCCATGGACCCGAGGTCGATGACAAGTGGGGCCGCGGGAAGGAACTAAACTTGACATGTATGGACCGGGTGCACGGGTGGGATGGTCTGGTGGGGCCCACAACTGAAGCCGTCCACGCCCGGTGTCCAAAGCCTGATGGGTGGGTCCCACGCGTCATACACACAAAAGGGAAAATAAAACTCGAAAAAGGAAAAAGGCTATTTGACCAGGATGACATAGTTCTGAATTTCACATTTTTGAATATCTTAGAGGCCGAATTAGACCAAACTTAAAATAGAGAAGTTATTGTAAACTTGATGATCTACAACTTTGTCAAAAGGAGTAATACCATATTCCAAGTTTAACTATGATTTAAATTGAGTTTAATCTGCTGACCCCAGTTTGACCAACAAAATTTTCCAATTTAAAAATTCTACAAGTCATATTTTTATGCATTTTCATGAAAAATGTTATATACCAATGTTGTTCAGTTGCTCAGGCACTACAACTTTGATATACAACGTTTTTCAAAATGTTGACTTTTGTTTCACAAAAATTTGAAATCTCTATTTAAATCACATTTGGACAGATTTCTCAATTTTACCGAAAATGACCTAAAACTCTATTCAAACCTTTATGCATGTCATGACACCAAATACCAAAGTTGTTCATTAAGAAATTGTCTACAAGTTTGGTATGTATAGTTTTATCAAATTCACCACAGTATTAAGGTTACCGGGCAAATGAAAATGCAGTTTGCAGAAAAATCGGTTTTAACTCGCTTCAAAGGACTTAACCCACTCATGCCCCTAATATGAAATGTTCATTTAATGATGCAATTTAGCTAATGATTCTGACATAATACGCTTGAGATGCCTGGGGCATCACAGCCCACCCCCCTTAAATAAATCTCGTCCCGAGATTTTTGATGGGACGTGGGTGGTATAAGTTACGAGAGAGAAGGAAAGTACATTGTGTGTGAATTTCAAATTTAAACTTCAAGGTACTTGCGACGTACCCCTTTTGAGTTGACGGAAGAAAATTAGGATAATGAGTGCGCAAATATTCTTCTTGCTCCCAAGTTGCCTCCTCTTCGGATTGGTTACTCCATTGAACTTTGTAGAAATTGATTCTTGTTTTCCGGGTTACCCTTTGTTTTTGATCAAGCACTCGGATGGGATGTTCTTGGTATGTGAGGTCAGGTTCAATATGAATGTTTGAGGTATCTACAATCTGGTCTGGCACGCGAAGACACTTTTTGAGTTGTGAGACATGAAATACATCATGCACTGCTGCAAGGTTTGGTGGTAACTTCAACCGGTAAGCAACTGACCCACACTGCTCTATAATCTGGAATGGACCAACATAACGTGGTGCTAACTTTCCCTTTACTCCAAATCGATGCACTCCCTTCATTGGTGACACCCGAAGGTACACATGATCGCCCTTTTCAAAGGCTAGCGGTCTCCTCCTTTTATCTGAGTAGCTTTTCTGTCTAGATTGTGCTCTTTTCAAATTGCCTTGAATGAATCGCACCTGCTCTTCTGCATCTTTCACAAGATCAGGACCAAAGATCACACGCTCTCCTGGTTCAGACCAGTTTAAAGGTGTTCTACATTTTTTACCGTATAGGGCTTCGAAGGGTGCCATTTCCAAGCTTTTCTGATAACTGTTGTTGTACGCAAACTCAGCCAAGGATAAACATTCATCCCACTTAGTAGTGTAAGTTAGCGCACATGCCCTTAACATATCCTCAAGTACTTGATTTAACCTTTCCACTTGCCCACTTGTTTGTGGATGGTATGCTGAACTACGAATTAATGTTGTACTCAATGCTGATTGTAAATGTTCCCAAAAATGGGATACAAATAAAGAGCCCCGATCAGAGGTGATGGTTTTTGGAACCCCATGCAAGGACACAACACGGTCAATATAGATTTCCGCATACTTCTTTGCTCTATAAGTGGTTTTTACTGGAATGAAATGAGCTGACTTGGTGAACCGATCGATGATCACCCATATGGAGTCATAGCCTTTTTGGGTACGAGGCAAACCTACGATAAAATCCATGTGGATATCTTCCCACTTCCATGCTGGAACTTCTAGTGGTTGGAGCATACCGGTAGGCTTCAAATGATCAGCCTTCACTCTCTGACATACATCACATTCAGACACATACTTGGCAATTTCTCGTTTCATACGAGTCCACCAAAATTTTTGCTTCAGATCTTGGTACATTTTGTTGCTCCCAGGGTGCATAGCAAGCAAGGAGTTGTGGGCTTCATCTAGTATTTTCTTCCTTAGACCCATGTCTTTTGGTACTACTAAGCGATTTTTGAACCATAGGACTCCCTCTTCATCAAGCTTGTAACAAGCCTTCTTCCTTTCATTGATCCCATCTCGAATATGTGCCATACCCTTATCTTTCTTTTGTGCCTCTATGATTAGATCTTTTATAGTGGGTTCAATGATGAGATTGTAAAGTTCAGCTCGTTGCCCTATGGGTGTTTCTATCTCTGCAATCTCACAACATAACACTCTTACTGTTGGCCGAGCCTCAATGAAATTGCAATGAGCTTTACGGCTTAAGGCATCTGCTACCACATTAGCTTTTCCAGGATGATAGTGAATTTCCAAGTCATAGTCCTTGATCAATTCTAACCAACGACGTTGCCTCATGTTTATTTCTGGCTGGGTGAAGATATATTTTAAGCTCTTATGATCAGTGTATATGTGGCATGTGTTGCCCAACAAGTAATGTCTCCATATCTTCAGGGCATGAACAACTGCAAGTAGTTCCAGATCATGAGTTGGATAATTCACCTCATGTTTCCTAAGCTGGCGGGATGCATAGGCAATCACCTTTCCTTCTTGCATTAAGACACAACCGAGGCCAATACCACAGGCATCACAATAAACATCAAATGGCCTGGTGACGTCCGGTTGAGCAAGAACAGGTGCTGAAGTTAGGAGTTTCTTCAATGTTTGGAATGACTCTTCACATTTTGTGCTCCACACAAACTTTGCATTCTTTTGGGTCAATGCTGTCATTGGTTTTGCAATTTTGGAGAAGTCCTTGATGAAGCGGCGGTAGTAGCCCGCTAAACCAAGAAAACTCCGTATCTCTGTCACTGTTTGTGGTTGTTTCCATTCTAGCACATCTTTCACCTTCCTAGGATCAACAGCCACACCCTTCTCTGACAAAATATGGCCTAGGAATGCCACTTCCTTCAGCCAAAAAGCACATTTGCTGAACTTGGCATAGAGTTTATGCTCTCTAAGCCGAGATAGCACTACTCCCAAGTGCTCTTCATGCTCCTTCGCATCCTTGGAATAAACCAAGATGTCATCAATGAATACTATCACGAACTTGTCAAGCTCATTCATGAATACCGAGTTCATCATGTACATGAAGAAAGCCGGTGCATTTGTCAATCCGAAAGACATGACAAGGTACTCATACAGCCCATACCGCGTTGAGAAAGCGGTCTTTGGTATGTCTTCCTCTCGGATTTTCATTTGATGGTACCCGGACCTAAGATCAATCTTGGAGAAAACTGAGGCTCCCGCAAGTTGATCAAATAAGATATCAATGTGTGGCAGTGGGTACTTGTTCTTGACTGTGACAGCATTCAGTGGTCGATAGTCCACACATAACCTCTTACCACCAGGTTCTTTCTTCTCAACAAAAAGGGCCGGGCAACCCCATGGCGATGAGCTAGGGCGAATGAAACCTTTGTGAAGCTGTTCTTGCAGCTGCACTTTCAATTCCTTCAACTCATCCGGCGCCATTCTATATGGTCTTCTTGAGACAGGTGCTGTACCAGGCATAAGCTCAATGGAAAACTCGACATCTCTATCCGGTGGGAGTCCGGGAAGCTCTTCTGGAAACACATCTGGATAGTCACAAACCACCGGTATCTTCTTGATTTGCTGGAGTTCTGTGGTATTTACTGTGTGTGACAACTGCTTATGAGTTGGCAAATGAATGTGCATGATCTTCCCATTCTGGCTAGACTTTATCTGAACTATCCTGCTAGTAATATCCAACATGACGTTATGCTCTTTCATCCAATCCATCCCTAAGATAATGTCAATCCCCTGGTTAGGAAGTACCACAGGGTCAACATAAAATTCCTCGGCGTCTATGCGCAGGCGTAAGTGCCTCACAATCTGATTTGTGTCAATTTGTGATCCCGGGGCTATGATGTGATATTTTGTCCTCATATCATCAATGTGGTACCCATGTTTTGTTGCATAGGACCTACTGATAAAGGTATTTGATGCTCCGGAATCAAACAAAACCACTGTGGGGTGCTCATTGACAAGGAATGTGCTTGCCAACACTGGTTCACCTTCTGGAATTTGATCTAAGTGGGTATAGTGCACCTGACCCTTTCTTAGGGGTAGCTCTGGCTTGGATCCCTTCCTCTTGTTTAGCTGTTGGCTGCCCTTAACAAACACTGCCCCCTGATTTCGTCGAGGGGCACGACAGTTTCTACTGAGGTGATTTGTTTTCCCACAGTTGTAGCAAGCACCCACAAAAGGAGTGGCCAAGGCACGCACTGTGGGGAGCTGGAATGGAGCACGATTGGCTGGAACTTGTGGCCATGTCCCAATGTGTTGAAGCTGTTGAGGTTGAGGGCCCCATTCAAGTTGTTGCGACCGACTGACCTGACATGTGTGCAGTAATGGTTGGTGCACAACTCGTTGCCGCAGTGAGGAAGTCAACGGCGGGGTACCTGCAAGTCTTTTCCTCCGCTGGTCCTCTTGGGCCTCGCGGAGGCGCCGTTCCATGTCGATGGCGGCGTCCACCAACTCAATGAAGCTATCGTAGCGGCGCCCCAAGTGAGTCAGCAGAGTGGGGTCAAACCCATCCAACAGACAGGCAGCCCTACGTGAGTCAGTGTCGACATCCTTAGGGGAGTACTGAGACAGGCGAATGAAGGCCTGTACGTACTCGAGTACTGACATGTTCCCTTGACGAAGGGCACGGAATTCCCGCTGCTTGAGTTCAATAAGGCTAGCCGGGAGATAGTGAGCTCGGAAAGCCACACAGAACTCGTCCCATGTGACCTGGTGCCCGGTAGGTTGCATTGCCAGGAATGTAGCATACCAGGCCCCCGAGGGACCGTGTAGACATTGCCCTGCGAAGCAAGTCTTCTGTTGTTCAGTGAGTTGGGGCAATAGACTGAGCTTGGATTCTATGACTCGAAGCCAGTCATTTGCTTCAAGTGGATCCGTAGCAGTGGTGAAGATGGGCGGTTGTAGGGCCGCAAAGTCGGCATAACCAATCTCTTGCGGGTAACGCCTTTGTTGCTCTTGAGCTATCAGATTGATGAGCTGACCCTGCTGAGTGACCAGAGTGGCCAACTCAGGAGGAGGTGGTGCTCCGTAAGTAGCCCCTCGAGCTGACGTCTCAGGTGTGGTGACCATCTGCAGGAATAAGGCCAATGGCGTTTAGTCTAGCAACCCTAGCGCAATCGATGCGGTGATAAAAAGGTCATAGCGTCATAGATACCGCATAGATACATGAAAGCGTGGATGTCATGATGCATGATTCGTCCTATTCGTTCTCACATCTCACACCCTATATTCAATATATAACTACCGATATTTTTGGTGACACATATGCACGACACTCTCTAATGCAACTAGTCGTCACTACTCGGTCTTAGTTTCGTGCGTAGTTAGTGTACCTGCAGAAAAATGCATGCTCATACCAACATCACCATCATTATACATTACCACTCTAACCCTAAAAGTGGCATCCACGAATTTCTTTAAGCTACGTCTGGTGGACGACGTAGTGGCGCCATTTCTCCCAACGCACCCAACGTCCCTCCAGTATTGGGGAATTGCTGGGGAGAGAAACGGTGGCCAACAAGATCTAGCTATAATTTTGGTCGAAGGAGAAGTGGTCACGAAACACTCCAACGGCGTGACCGCCCCCCTTAAAGAGTTCTGCCCTATCAGCATGAATGCAGGGTTCGCAACAGTCCGCAAATCCCAATAGCGCTCCACCAGTACTGGGGATAACTATGGCCGAAATGTTGCTTCCCAAAGCGCCGAATATGCATATGAGTTCTATCTAAGTTAAGATGTTAGCGATGTCACCTGATAATACACTAACATCCTTAATATGGGCATATCGATACTCTCATTTTCCAAATACTTCGAAAAGGTTTTCGAAAATAGGTTTGCAAACCAAAACTTGATGATATGACTGTTGTCTGTGTATGATCGGCTCTGATACCAGCTGTGGCGGAACCGCCGATTTAATCCGAACTAATCACACCTGCCACCCATGGCTCGCAGTGTGATTAGGCCGAACTAAACCCGGTCGTCCGTCGAGAGTCTAAATGACTCCCGATATTACCTTTTCCCAGAGGAACCGACATCACACACATCCAGCCCTCGATGGAGCCACAACAGTTACATCATCACAGGCAGTTTATAGTAGAAAATAAGTTTAAGTGCTTACAAACCAAATATAGGTAGTCGAATACCTATTCATATACAAAGCGGAAGCGTTGTTCAAAATAAATCTCACAGCGGAAACATATTACTTTAAGAAGAAGTCTTCAGGCAATAAAGAATGAGGCGAGAAGCACCGAGCCCACCGGTACTGCTCTCCTCCAAGCTAGTGTCCAAAAGACATCATTACCTGCTCAAAAAGTGGGGGCAAACCCTGAGTACTAATTACTCAGTAGGACTTAATGGAAGAGCTTACTGCTGACGCAAAGCTGGCAACTAACAGTTGATCCTTAGCCATTCTTTTTATAGTAATTAAAAGTTAATATGTAATTATCAGCATCATCAAAATATTCATCATCATAATATAACTGGCAGGAATGTAAACATACATATACGAACATGTGGTATTGAAAACAAAACATATATAGTCATAAATACAATTCGATTGTTACTACGTTGCCCGTGTGTGACCTTGGCATTCTCACACCTGGTGAGCATCAGCGATTCGAATCGATTTTTAATTCCCGGGAATAACTATCATGCCAGGGGTATATGCTTACTAGCCATCGCGTTCCCACATATAGCCCCCATCTCCACTCGTCCCATCCCAAGTTTGATTCAATCCCGCCATTCCCCTGGGTTTTGCCCTCTCAGGAGCGATACCACGGCCGCACCGGGTCAGCCCTCCCTCGAGTACAAGCTCCCCCAGGCCTAACTCCCTCCAACAAGAATGGTAGGAACCTGTCTCTGTTCTTCGGATGGCACGAGTAAGACTTTCACCGGTCCATTATCCCGGATAAGCACTCTAGCAATATTATGCCGATCAGCAGGCGAACAGCGAATCGGGCCTTAAACGACTCGGGCGGAGTCCACCAAACCATCCACATCATTTTTCATCATAATATACCCAAATCTCCGCCCGGCCTCAATTTAGTTTCATGACAACCATGTTTAAAGTTTCCCATGTATTTTGAAAGCCTTTCCTTTGAAAACACCTATACGATGAGTGACTCCAATTCACTCGTGTCTACTCGCACCTAGCATTTCTAGGCATACTCGTCCTACGTACTCTATTGTAGGTGCTAGGGCCAGGGCGGCCAAGAAGTCTAATGCAATTGTTTTCAAACAACTCCTAATGCGGATGTCTAAACATCATTCAATATCATATTTGCTGGGAATTTATGATCCTGCCTACCTTCCTCACTAGGGTTAGTAGCTGCTTCCTGAGCGAAGTCGGGCTCCTGCGGCTGGTCTTCCGGCTCCTGATGCAGTTCCTTCTGGTGCTCTTCTACGATCGGTTGGCCCGGCGGATATCCTTCGCTCGCGGGATCTATATGCATGACATGGTGCAATCGGAGCACGTATTAGTGCAATGCTTTGCTTCATGATGTGAGTGCAATGCAAGGAATCATGATTTAGGGGCTAAAGTGATGCATTTCGTGATTAAACTGGTTTAGTATTAAGAAATCGTACAAGCCATCACCTACGGTAACTTAGCTTATCGCATATAACAACGTGGGGTGTGTGGCGAGGTAACACCGTTTTATGCGGAGGCAACCGAAGTTTACTTAAATAAGCATTTTGCCTGCTATTTCCAAAATAGGGTCAATCTTACATGCACAGTACCCTATTTCAACCATGAGCTATTTATACCACAGGGAGCATAATAAAAGGTGTAAAACCCTTTTTAGAGCAAAATTTTTAATATGGTTACCTTTTCCTTATTTCTTTTTATGCTAAAATCATATGTAGGGGTAAAATAGTAATTAAAAATGAGCACTTGAGCTACCAAAAATCACAATGAGTCTATATACCCTAATAACACAGCTGATCAAGTTTGGCAATTTTTGGAGACCATTTAGCCCATATTTCCTAATTATATTGATTTATCAAGCACACATAATATCAGGGGCAAAAAGGTCTTTTCCTGCTCAACCAACATACCCATTCTGTAGATTTACCTAAAAGGAGTACAATGCAACAAGTTTTGTATTTTTCTGATTTTTATTTGATTTATTATGGATTTTCAAAGTTTCAGCCGAATTAATAATTATTTAGAGGAAAAACCACAGATCTAGGGTTCTTTTCGTTATTACTGTAAACTACAGGGGCTGGTTTGCGAAATATTCCAAGACTCATTGAGCAGTACTTGGACGAAAACGCGAAAAGGGAACACCGCAGGGGCTAAGTCGCAAAGCGAGCATCTTCAACCTCTGTTCTTCTTCCTCCTACCGACAGGGAGGGGAAAAATGGAGGAGGCGCGCGGAACCCGGCCATGCAGGGCCCGAAGCTCGACTCCGGCGACCAGGAGAGGGAAGGGAGGATGGGAAACGCTTACCCCCCTACCTGATTCGTGGGGAAAAATCACGGATGGGGCCGGCGACGGAGCTTTGGATGCATGGAACTTCGGCGGCGAACTGCGTCGCGGAGGAGTGGAATCGGCGGCCTAGGCTCGGGGAATCGGCGGAGCCGAGGTAGGTGAGGGCCGGCACGGCGATAGGGAGGAGCGGAACGGCCGGAATTTGTGCGACCTCGAGCTCCCTGCTTGCTCCAATGGCGGACGGCGTGGAACGAAAGGAAAACAGAAGGTAGAGTGAGAGGAGAGGTCACTCGACCTCGCCTTTTGGCCAGGCGCGGGCAGGGCGCCAGGACGCGTGGCCGGCAGGGCGACGCGGCGTGCGGTTGGACGCCGGCGGCCGCGTGGCAGCCCTGCTTCGCCCGCCGTGGGGGCACGTCGCGCGCCGGGTGGAGGGAGGAGAGAGGAGGAAGAAAGGGGCGCGCCGTGGACTCGGTCCATGGACCCGAGGTCGATGACAAGTGGGGCCGCGGGAAGGAACTAAACTTGACATGTATGGACCGAGTGCACGGGTGGGATGGTCTGGTGGGGCCCACAACTGAAGCCGTCCACGCCCGGTGTCCAAAGCCTGACGGGTGGGTCCCACGCGTCATACACACAAAAGGGAAAATAAAACTCGAAAAAGGAAAAAGGCTATTTGACCAGGATGACATAGTTCTGAATTTCACATTTTTGAATATCTTAGAGGCCGAATTAGACCAAACTTAAAATAGAGAAGTTATTGTAAACTTGATGATCTACTACTTTGTCAAAAGGAGTAATACCAGATTCCAAGTTTAACTATGATTTAAATTGAGTTTAATCTGCTGACCCCAGTTTGACCAACAAAATTTTCCAATTTAAAAATTCTACAAGTCATATTTTTATGCATTTTCATGAAAAATGTTATATACCAATGTTGTTCATTTGCTCAGGCACTACAACTTTGATATACAAAGTTTTTCAAAATGTTGACTTTTGTTTCACAAAAATTTGAAATCTCTATTTAAATCACATTTGGACAGATTTCTCAATTTTACCGAAAATGACCTAAAACTCTATTCAAACCTTTATGCATGTCATGACACCAAATACCAAAGTTGTTCATTAAGAAATTGTCTACAAGTTTGGTATGTATAGTTTTATCAAATTCACCACAGTATTAAGGTTACCGGGCAAATGAAAATGCAGTTTGCAGAAAAATCGGTTTTAACTCGCTTCAAAGGACTTAACCCACTCATGCCCCTAATATGAAATGTTCATTTAATGATGCAATTTAGCTAATGATTCTGACGTAATACGCTTGAGATGCCTGGGGCATCACATTGACTCCCCGCATCCATGAAATTTGCCACCAATCTTCAATTAACGGGTACTTGTTGAAGTCTGTTAATGGGTACTTGTCGGAGTAGACCCCTAGCCTGTCCTTAAAGTTTGTTGTCAAGTTTCGGTTCATGGGTGTTACCATCTGACGGATAGGGTAGATCAACCTGACCTCTGGTAAATCACTTTGTCTCGTTGAATGTTTAGCGAGGGGAAGGAAATTAAGGATTGCTCACTCATTGCATTCCTTCATACTTGGGTGATGTCTCTACATATATCTTATGCTAATTGCAATTGCATTGCATAGAAACATCTAGTCTTGTTGTCTTGAGATGAACTCTCTAGATAAGATATGTCTATGGCCTTTATGTTTGCTTCCTAAGTGATGCAGAGAATTGTCAATGTCTTGAAGCGATCAACCACTGTAGGTTGAATATCGATGTCCTTCCTCTCAGGGGTTGGGTTGGAGGATGTATGATATTACTTGGTGTATCCTCCCCCAAGCTTGATTCTTGTGGCATGATGAAACTACCCTTTTATGCTTGCGAGCATGTCTCCATCTGTGATGACAAAGTGTTCCTTTATTCTGCTCAGACTTTTGTTCTATTTCCATTAGAAGGCGTTGTCCAATCACGGTGTGAAGAGAGACCCAAATAGGTGTTGAGAATGGTTTGTTTATGACAGCCTTTTCATTCTTCCTTCATGATATCCAGAATCCTCTTTCATCAGTGTTGATGGAAGTATTGATACTAATGAGAGCTAGTGGACCGGCTCCATTGCCTCTAGAGTAACGACTGATTGTCAAGGAAAGCCAAGACACAGAAGGACTTGGGCACAAGACCTCCGATGGACTGAAGGCCCACCGATGGGCTAGAGGTAGATGGAGAAGAAAGTCCTCTGAAGGACAGGCACAAGACCTCCGATGGACTGGAGGTAGATGGAGAAGAAATTCCTCCGAAGGACAGGAGGCATGCTCGGCGTCGGTTGGCCATGGGAGTTCGGTAGATGGAGGAGCGTCATGGCAACAGCAGGAATAAGACCTTCGAAGGACTGCAAGGCAATCCCAATGGACAAGGGATGCCGGGTGCCACTGCGGTGCTCCAACCCGAGTGCATGGCGTGAAGATGTGTGAGGGCGATGGCGGATTCGCTCTAATCGGCCCCCCTACCACCAAGTTCCTAAGACTCAGCGAATGGGCTCAATTCTTGCCATGATAGAGTGGAGTGGGCTGTTCCATGCCCAGGAAGGAAACCCTAAAGTTTCTCGGTTTCTGACTTCAAAACAGGGGGTCGATCGGCAGATTTGGACTACTAGCCACGTGGATGTTATCTGGAAGTTAGCATGCAACCGAAGAAGATCAAGGCTCCATTGCGGTCATCCGTCCTTGAGAAAGTTGGGTCTTTTCCAGTTTAGCACCTACGGGCGTTTTTGTAATATAGGGGTCTTAGTGTAAACTAAGTCAGTTAGGCCTGGGCTATAAATACTTAAGTGGCTGGTCGTTTAGGTGACTCTTCCACCTCTAGAAACCCTAGGCTTAGCTTTCCAACCAGCCAAGTGCTTAGAGTGAAAACATGGTGCTAATCTAGGATTTGGAGTCCCCTAGAGCCAGTACTTTGCATTAGTGGGAGGATGAAGGGTGGTAGGCTGTGAGGAACCTTGTAAGAACTGATTTCCACTTCTAATACAAGGAAGATTCGTCCAAATTCGTGTTCGTGCATGCAACCATCCCCTGTTCTTTTGGGTTTTTTGGACTTGCTAGGGCATGGAGATTATGACTTAGTTCATCTCAATCCCGCAGGATTGCCATGAGCAAGTTGTTCTTGAGTTTTCCCCTTTCTTGCCCAAAGATTGCCTTCTCACGAGATCTAAAATTCACGCTAATCCCTTAGTCATTTAGAGCTGATCTTTTGGAAATAGCTTTGGAATAGGGCCTAGATAGCTTGTGCAAAATCTCATGAAGATTGGCCAAGATTTGGTCAGATTTAAGGTTTGAAAACTCATTTTTTGCGATTGTACCGGACTATCCGATACAGCCACCGAACTCTCTGGTTCCACCGGATAGTCCGGCAGCTTGTACAGGACAGTCCGGCATTGGCTCTGCCCAGGGCTTTCCACCAGATAGTCGGGCAGCCTCCACCAAACTATCTAGCATCACCGAACAGTCCTGCCCCTGGCACCGGACAGTCCGGTGAGACCAGGGCTGCTGTCTCGTTTCCGCTATCTCATTCTTCCGCCATGTTTTTGCATCATATTTGCTTTTTCCCACTATCTGACCATACTCTTTGCTTGCTGTGTTCCAGTAAGTCGCATTTTGGTGCGGTGAGTGTCGAGTGGTGAACATGCAAGTTTCGCCATTTGGGGTGACTTGCGATCTTTGTGATCATTGAGTTGCTTTCTCTTTCGCGCCTAGTGCGTATCCTTTCAGTGGACAGCACCTTGCGCTTGCTAGAGACAGACGGTGTCTAGAGTCGATTATTGTGAGTTTTTCATCGCACCATTGTGGGGGTCGTGATTTTGAGTTTTCAAGTGCTCCTATTCACCCCCGCTAGTCGCACATCTTGGTCCTACAACTAAATCTCCAGCTCAATTGACAATCAGTATACTGGGTTCTCTTTCTATGGTTGGTCACTGGAATGTTGTAGTAGCGAACACAGTTGAGTCTTGCTTCCTTGGCACATCAATTTAGGTTATTTCTTACTGCCACATGTTACTCATCAAATGCAAGACAATTTCCTCCCCCAAGCCTGAATTCTGCACTAGATGCTGATTCCAAACTTGCTCCCTATCCTATTTAATTTGTCTTCTTGGGATTGATACTTGTCGATCATGACACGTGCCACCAGTCTTAGTCTGCCCATGTGCCAAACAGCCATTGACTGCATGTCATGACATTGACATTCTCACCTTGCTTGTGGTCATTGATTCATGTTTGCCTTTGTAGTGCTTAAGACGGAGGTCTCTCGCAATGAGAGACGTCTATGTTGGACGCATTTGGGTTCTACACCACAACTCTAGTTTTCCCATGGGGTACTAGATTAGTGGCCTACTAGTTATGCAAATTCAAGCATGGAAGATAGCATAATGTGATATACGATTGCATGTCACCTTGGTATGGTGCGTTTTTGTGGTGTGGAAGATATTCAAGATTCTGCCATACTGGCATTTACTTTGATATCCATATCATGATGCTACCATTTCCCAAAAAGGGACTGAATAGATTGCAAGAGGTTGCGCATGAGAATGTCGGCCACAGGGCCCCTCCTCTTGTGTGGGGAATGAATGCTTCCTGCAATAATTTAGTGTACAACATATACAAAGGCCCAATATGTGTAAAAGAGTATTAATCGGTGGGCCTGCTATTCACAGAGTGATAAATTATTTTCAATCAAAACATCGCACAAACCATGTTGCTAAACCATGACTTTCATTTCTCCAACTTTTGCTCAAATCCATGGTCTTAATAAAATAGGTTGCATTTCTAAAACATCACCGGGATTATATGTCTCCATTGAAACTTGAGACATCTAGCTACTTCAAGAATTGCAGCTCATGAAGTAGCAACAGAACATCACTACCAAAGACCACACATAGCTTATCGGCCAAACATGACATTACCTCTAATTTGATAGAAAGCAACTAAATCCAACCTAAGTACCATGCTTAATTTGAAAATCAGCATATGGGGACACGTTAGGATCTAGCCCAAGATATTTTCCAATATGAAAAGGCCTTTAAGTTTTGGTATCTCATGACTTTGGATAGCATGAAAAAGATGTTCAAGTACCACACATGATCAATATGGTTTTTTATTAAAATTTTTTGGATTTTCACATAAAATTAAAGAGCAACAACAAAAGAATGAACAATAGAATAACATTCTAACTCAGCGCTTCCCTAGCAATGGTGCCAGAAAAGCCTGTTGGCAGCTCTTAGCCTACCGGATTTTAGGCCCTGTTTGGAACAAAGGAATACAAAACACAGGAATATGAAAGAACACAAGAATGGAAGGAGGTGGAAACTATAAAACCATAGGAATCCAAAACACATGAATGGAAAGTTTGGGTTGTTTGGACTATAGATGAAGGAAGACAGGGGAGGCAGAGATGGAGCAAGTTTCCCTTCAGTTAGACTGGATTTTTTTAATCCTATATTCTATCTGTTGTTGGTCACCCTTCCTCTGGAATGGAATGGCCGGTTCCTTCATACCAAACATGTTCCTTGGTTTCCTTTCCTCCGTAAGCCGTTCCCGTAGCTTTCCTGTGATATTCCTTTGAAACAAATAGGCCCCTACTCCGCAAGCGCATGGAGACCGCTGTAGCCTTTTATGTGGGAGTATTCCAAGGTATCGTATTAATTTCCACATGGAAGCATTGAGATAGAAATATTAAACTATCATTAATCTAATTGTTACTACTCATTTACGTCAACCGATAGCTCAGAATGATTGACACCAAGAACCGTGGGATGCAAGCCAAGCACCGTTGGCAAGAAAGCAGGTAAAGCTAGGAGGACAACGAGGTGAGAGCTCAGATTCCTAATGAGGACTTTCTATACTGTGGTGAGCCAAACAAACTAAGCTAGACTAACATGTTGCTACAACTTAGGTAATGATTTATCCAAGTGTCTAAGATACTTACTTCACCACAGACCCTGCCAACCACTTCCGGGCACCAGAGTGCTAATAACCCAAACGAGAAAGGTAGGTGTTGCAGGTGACGCTTTGTGGCTACAAGCAACCCGGATGATGGGGGTGGACTACCCATGGTACACTCCCACTATGATGAGGAGGACCTACCAAAGCCATGTGCGCCAAAACTGTACATGCACACCGGCTACCCAAATCTGCGTGGGGTTTGAGTGTGAAACCAAGGTGACCACAATTGTAGGCACCACATCTATGCTTGTAGGCACTACTTCTACTTGGATTCATAAATAAAGTATACACAACCGTATAATCAAGTGCTATAAAGAGCGTACAATGAATCTGTAAGCACGACAAACAAAATATTCATTACCTCTCAACGCAACTCTAACTAGTCTAAAAGACATTACTATACTAAGGCATGATTAATACCAAAAGCAAGAATGTAAATGCTCACATATGTAAAGAAAGATAGTGCATTGAATAGCTGAAGTCTTACCAGAAAGAAAATATACAAAAGAATTCATACCGAACTCCTAAAGACAACTCCGGAACAACGGAGCCCTACCTCTAACTCCTAACCAAACATTGATTTCAGAGTGGAGGAACCCACATAAGGCGCCTCCTAGAGGAAGAGAGAGAGTTCACATGGTGAATGGTACAAGTAAAGCACCGAAGTGGTACATTTTTGGGCCGAGGGAAGTGCCCCTCTGCTTATATGAGTGGGAAGGTTAGCAAGGGAGGTAAGTTGGTTGGTCGAGCGGCCATGTGGATGGCTTGTCAGCCATCACAGAGGCTGGGTGGCACAGTCCATTGCCAACTAGCCATCCTCTAAGGCCAGGCGGTCATCCGATGCACCGCCTTACTTCTCCAACGCCTAGGATGCCTTTTGGAAGTCGGTTTCCGTTGATACACGTGTTGAACATGTCCAGGCGGCCAATGTGGTGGCTGAGCTACCAAGTAATGGGCGGAGCAACCTTTTGGGGTGGCCGGCCATCCATGAGAAGTGGCTGACCGGGCATAGGCATGGCTGACCGGCCATCATTCCAGCCTTTCAACAATTTCTTGGCCCATGTGATGACCTTCCGATGTTGTATTCGACTTGAGCTTGTTCCTCCACATGTTTTTGGGATATTGGTAACTTCCTTCAATGAATAAGATGAAGAATGAGACATTTTGGGAGAGTGCATTGTTGGCTAGCTATGCCTTTGGCCACCCGGCCATGCCTTCGCCCGGCCGCCCTCCTAAGTGTTGGTAATGTTGATCTTGCGTTGGTGATAACTTTTGCATCCGAACTCCAAATTGAATGAACCAAAAGTCCATTTCAGTCATCTCGACGAGCTCTTTGCATTGGTTCAATCTTGAGGTCATTTGAGATACTTCATTCTCAATCCCTTTTACATGAATTCTCTCTTGCTCCAAATGATGTTGTCTTGCATGGAATTTGAGCATCTCCCTGTGATACATCGAAAACCACCAAAACTCATGGAATTCATGAGTGTTAGGTGAATAATGCATAGAACCTTATCTATACCCCATTTATTAACCAAGGAATTGGTGGTCGAATTAGTGAAGTAACAACCGCCAACAAACATTTTAGTGTGAGTACGTCATTAGCCAATTCATTAGGAAGCATAGTAGAGTTATTTAAAGCACTTCCAGCCAAGCCAAGCTTTTCTTCCTTGACATCACTCATGCCATCATGGAGGTCCTTAAGTGTTTGCCAAGTCTCATGAGCGCTCGAGAGGCTATATACTCTATTGAACACTTCATTGCTCAAAAAGACCCGAACAAAGCGTTTCGAGCAATGGCATTGAATTGCAACTCTTTCTAATTTGCTTTTGTTGGGTTTCCCGGCTCTCGCATAATCCTCAAAGGAATATAGCCTCACCCTTGTAAGGGTAGATGATGACAAAGTGACCTTCGCAAAGGTCAAGCAACCCGGTCGAGTAACTCTGGATATCCCTGGTACACACCCACCCAAGCCCTTCTCTCGCGTAGCCCTTGGAAGGACTACGGTCTCACCCTCACAAGGGTAGAGGGATGATGACATCTCTCCTATGCTTATGGTCAATAGACCTCTAGTTGTGATGCACGGTCCTCTCACAAGAGCATGACAATTAAATTAATAGGTGAGCTCGTTTCTAAGTTGTAGTTTATATACTTGTGAGAATGGTATACTACTTGATGTTATTATTGATTATGTTGTACTTAGGAACATTGCAGAGGATAATGAAGGCCTTGGGAACCAGCATGGGCGATGAGCGAAGGACGGAGGGCATCCATGTGAAGTTGGAGGACAAATTCGTCTCGGAGTCAGCTACCTCAGCCTAAAGGAGTAGTGTGCACCAAAATCATCGCCCAGGCAACAAACGAGCTCTGTTTTTGGTGATCCACATATGCCTAGAGAGATAAAAACATAATCTTTCCAATGCCTATGGTTCTAGGCCTTTTGGAGTTTGGAGCTGATAGGAAATCTTGTTGCAAGTCGGTAGACAAAATATATCCTTGGTGTTGCGCCACCTATTCGGGTTATTGGTGCATGTATCATATGAGAGTCCATTAGGTTTGAGTCTAGGAATCCTTGGTCAACCCTAATGGTCATAAAACCTTAGCCGTTGCACAAGATAGGGTTTTGGAGGGTTTTGCTTAGATTATTGTTTCATAGAACAGTTTCGCTGTTTGAAAGTACTCCACCCAAACAGTTGAGATTAATCATTCATCTGCAATTCGAGTTGCATTCTTTGTTGTTCTTGCCCGTGTTCACGATTCACTAGTAGGTATTAGCCTTCATGGTGAGGTCAACTAGGCAGCACATGGTTGATAACCAAAGGATGTGTGGTGCTACGATTGCAGGGGTCTTGGACATGCCGATCAAGGAGTTGGATTGTTAGTGTCTCGTGCCGCCAAATCGATGTATCCTCCACCTGATGGAAGATCAGGACCCCCTAGTCCCCATCAAGTGGTATCAGTATAAGGTTTACCATCAGGTTTGCGTGCCTTTATCTCAGTAGATTAGTTTCGTTTCCGGTCCACAAAAAGCCAAAACAATCCATACCTACAACCATGACTTTAACCATTGGACAATTTCAGTTTTGGAGTTCATAGTTCTGAGTTTGTGTACATAGTCAGTCATGTTGCTGGTTTAGATTGTCTTTTTGACTTTAGTTGTGTTCATCTCTGCTGCACCTCATATCCTACACCAATCTAAATCGTCGTTTGAGTCCTAGTCGAGTTAGGGTTCCTTGTTGTCTCTATTGTATTAGGGTTTCCCTCATCAAACTCTGATCTGCCATCAACCATCCACTATCCACACTACCACCCCTCATCATACAGACACCCCACCATCAATGTTGTCAACCATATCGTCACCATATACATCCTGGTTTCCGAAGATGTACCGCAAGAAAACCCTAATTTTGGGTACTGCAGTAAAACACACATAATTTTCTCATACGGACTCAGAATAGGGCAAAAAGTACATTTTAGAAATCTGCAGAAAATTTTGCATCTCATTGTCCCCCACTTTGCTGGGTTTGGAAATCTTATTTTCACAAAAATCGGCTAGGAAGGTTGAGTTTTCGGCCCCTCGAAGTTTTTGCACGCTTGTGTTTGACGTGCTCGCTTTCACAATTTTTGCTCCACAGGACACATCGTATTTCCCCTTGGTCTGATATTCTTTGTGGAAGTTCCTGGTGTGTGTTTGAGTTGAGAAAAAAAGAGATGAAAAAAGTGAAAAAAGGTAAAAAAAAAAGAGAAACAAAAAAGGAAGCAGAAGAGAGTGGTTCTTGCTGTTGCTTTGTGCTAACATATGTTCCTTCTTTCTAATACCTCAGTTGCATTGTCTCGAGCTTGTTTCACTTTCTTGCTACCATAGCTAGGACAAGGACATGTTTAGGCCAGCAACTAGGGCAAGGTTTAGGACATTCATTTAGCATTACTATTTGTTACTAAATTGTGTCCCACTGATACATATATATATAGCCTTCCTACAACTCCACATACACTGTCTCCTGATCAGCATAGGTTTTGGCCCATACAATCACTTCATCACGCCCTCATAGTGTCAGACTAGCCACCGGTTGCACCATCCTTCGTCGTGTTGGTAAGAACCAAGTAATAACTTGGTAAGTTTGCTTGAGAGTGTGAGATTCCACCTAGTAGTTCATTGGGCTCATAACATTTGTGCTGGGTTTTTGTTCTTTTTTTCTTTGCTAACCATGGCCCCAAAGAAGAAGGTCGCCACCGAATATAAGGATGAGGACAAAGTAACCATTGAAGATTGTGTCCTTCATTCAGAATTGAAGGTGATGCTAGATGAGATAAATACATCAGATCATAGAGGGTACTAAGGTGACTAACAAGACTAATGGGAATAAGGTTCTCGATCTTCCGTTAGGCGGAGATAACTATCGATTTGGCGGAGGCATGACACAGACGATCTGACTTGTAATCAACAAGATTTGAACCCTACAATCATAGCACCACATCTCCTTTGGTTATCAACCGTGCACACATGATTGACCTCACCACGAAGGCTTATCTTTGCTTGTGAATCAAAGAACACAAGCAACAACATGGTAGATGAAAACTGAAATTGCAAATCGAAAAATTAAGCACACAAGTTGGGGTTTTACAAACCGGAGTAATCTTTAATGGTGAAACTATTCAATGACAGAGTAATCTAAGAAAAACCCATCTAATCTAATGGTGTCTACTGCGTATATAGAATATAGAGGGGTAGGGGGTGGCCAAGGGTGTGGACAGGCAACCCTAGGGAGTACAAGTCCTTCATGCTCCAAAACAGCTGTTCGGTACATTCTCAGTGTCAAATTCCTTTGACAATTCACATCAACATTGAGTGTATTTTGGCATGGGACTATCTAGTTTGGAAAGATTATCTTCTTAGCTTTCCATAAATATGTAGAACATTCAGAATGGAGCCCGTATGTGGCCTGCGTGTTCGTTTTCGTGAGGCCTGCTCTTGTAGTCCGAACCAGCCTCACGAATAAATTGGACTTCATTGTCGATTGGGCTTTAAACTCCATATTTGCTTCGGCCTTGGTTGTATGCGTATTGGTCATGTCCTCAACAAAGACCCTCGACACTGTGACTCGAAGTTTGCGCACCCTCTCCGAGAGGATGGATGCCATTAAGAAATGCCACCCTAAGTTTGTTGACAGAGACTCATGTGCCAACAACGTCAACAACAACAATGATAATGATGGGGATGATGAAGAAGAGGAATGTACCCATCTTTGACGCAATAGGATAGGTATGGGAGGAAAGAAGGGAGCTAACAATCACAATGATAATCCCTTTGTCAAGGTAAAATTCACCACCCCTCCCTTTTCAGGAGCATATGATGCTAAAGCTTATTTGGATTGGGAGATGATAGCCGAGCAGAAATTTAACACCCATCTAGTTCTTGAGATTCCTAGAGTTAGACAAGCCACTAGTGAATTTAAAGATTTTTGCTATAATCTAGTGGAATGAATTAGTAAATGCTCCCTTACAACCTAATTCTTGGGCTAGATTAAAAGGTGCTATACATAATATATTTGTTCCTCCTTCATACCAACATGATAGGTGTAAGAAATTGCAACATTTAGACCAAGGTAGTATGACTGTTCAGGAATATTACCAAGATCTTCAAAAGGGTATGTTATGTTGTGGGTTAGAGGAGAAACAAGAGGATAAAATGGCACATTTTTATGGTGGTTTACGGCAAGGAGTTCCGGACATTGTTGATTATAAAGAATATTCTACTGTCAATCGTTTGTTTCATCTTGCCCATGTTCGCAAAGAAGAAGTTGCAGGGATGCCAATCCAGCAATGCCAGCTGCACCTTCATGCCCTGGACATTGACAGGGCAAGCAAGGACAACCCTTCCTTCGATCTTTTGACCAGCTGCACCGCTTCCTTCGACAGCTTCATGACTAGCAATGACCGCATCGTCCGCACGTGCCTAGGCCAACATCAAAGTTATGCTACCAGCGCCCACCAAGATCTCCACCTCTATCGCTTCCATAGGCCATACATCAATGGAGATTCGCTGCCACAAGTGTCATGGGATTGGACACATCTAGAGGGAATGCCCCAGCAAATGGGCATACATTGCTACTGGTGATGGGGGCTACATTAGCGCCTCCAATGCTGAGGTTGAGGACACCACTGCAGAAGACAACAATGTTGATAATGAGGGCACCTATGATACCAAGGATTCTGGTGCTGCCCATGCCATCATTGTGCAGCGTGTTCTCAGTGCATAGATGAAGCAAGCTGAGCAACAGTAATGACACAACTTGTTCCAATTTTTCTTCATCATCCACAACCGGTGATCATGCATGATCATTGACTTTAGTAGTTGCAACAACTTGGTTAGTATAGACTTGGTCAAAAGGATTGGCTTGACCACACACACCGTCACCGACATCCACACCATATTTAGTGTTGGCGGTCGATAAAACCCATTTTGACCACCAACATTTCATGATTTAGAGTATGTTTTACAAAGTTTACATGTATTACAAACTAGTTCCACGAGTTGTGCATGAAAGTTGTATGCAGGAGCTTGTCACATTCAAAACAATGAAGGAAACAATGGAAAGCATGTGAAAGGACATAAAGGGAGGCAAGCATGCAAATGGGCATGGTTGGCCGACCATCACCCATGGTCGCCCGACCCGACCATTGACCATGGTCGGCTGACCACCCGATATGGCCACCCAACTATCTCTTGCCATGGACAGTCCTCTAAAGGTCCAATATTGTCTTTTGGCCCAAGAAGCATGGTCGCCCGACCATAACACATGGCCGCCCGACCATGTCACTTTGGCAAACCTTCGATCTGCATGCAAAGAAACACAAACCAAGTCAAATGCAAATGTTGGATCAAGTATCCAATGCATCCAAGCATCGAAAGGCCATTACACAAAGGATCGATGACATCAACAACCCGAGGGGAGCAACATGCAGTCAATCGGGTGGCCGCCCGACCACTCACCATGGTCAACCGACCATGCATCGACCTCGTTTTGCACGTATATCAATTGCTTCAACTACCAATCGACTTGGGCAAGCCTTCTTAGCCGTCGGATGCACTAAGTTGGTAAAACATGCGGTCGGCCCACCATGTGACTTAACCGTCTTACAAGCAAACGGACTTGGGCAACCACCAACCGACATCAGGAGTGAAGATCAACCATTGGATTTCTAATGTCGGTAAATTGGATGGCCGCCCAACCACCCCATTGGTCGGCCGTCCACCCCCCTGGGTCGCCCGGCCACTGACCTATGCTCACTACCGACCTAGAACGCCTACAAGTACCACCCCTTCGGCCTCCAAGCTATAAATACTCACAAGAGGTCACTTGCAAGCTGTGGTGGATCAATAGAAGAATAGTGTGGTTGTGTAGTTGAGTGTAGAGTATAGTAGTGGGGCCACCCTTGGCATTGTAGAGAGAGGCAATTGTATCAAGAGTGAGTAGTCAGTTGTAGAGTGAAGGAGTCAGATTCCTTCTGTGTATTCTGTTCCTGAGCTCTTATTCTCAAAGGAAGTATTACTCTATTTCTAGGATACAGTAAATTTCCTTGCTCTGCTGCTTTGTGTATTTCATACTTACATTCTTAGTCCCTGCTTAGTAGTTTACGGGGGCCAAGTGTGCTCTGTGTAGTTTAGCTTTGCAGCTGTGCTTGCTCTCTGGCTTCGAACCAGTGTAGTAGTAAACTCGGTTGTGTAGACATGGTGTATAAACTAGAGTTTGCCTTTGAAGGTGTCTTGTCCCACGTAGTTTTGATTGGTAGACCCACCTAGTGATAGCGGGTGTGTGTCCTGTGTAGTCAAACCCTGTCGCTCGGATAAGTTGTCATCGACACATAGCTGAGCCCTGTAGCGTCCGCCTTTCTCGTCTGGGTTATCAGCACTTTGGTGCCCGGAAGTGGTTCTATAGACTCGGTGTCCAAGTAAACTTGCTGAGTAGAGTTCTGGTTTGTTTAGTAAAGTTAAGTTGTTTTATCTAAAGTAGTGATCCTCCTCTACTTTGTTAATTATCTCTACAATTGCTGGTTTTACTGCTTAGTCCTATCCGTTTTACGTTGAGTTACTCCTCGTTTCCGTGCGCTTGCGGATTTATTTCAGTAGGCTACGAAACTCCAACATGCTTTTGTGGCACCATTGCTGGAGAACGGTAGCTAAACTAGAACCTAGGTCATCCATACTCGCACCATACACAACCACCACATATATCCCCACCAAATACTACGCATCATCACCATATGGATTCCACACCTTTCTATCAACTCGCCGCTCCAAAGGGCGATTACTTGGAGCCTCCACTATCATCCACACCTATCACCATAGCTAGCTATCAGCTACGTCCCATCTTGATAGCCATGGTTTGGGATCAATCATTCGGAGGAATCGAATCTGAATGCCCCTACTAACACCTCTAGGAGTTCGAGCGGTTATGTAGCTGTTTAGTTATCTCAGGAATGTCTAGTGAAACACTAAGATGGTTGCTTTTTCCATTTTCACTAATGGGGGAGGCAAAAATCTGGTGCAATCAAACAGTTGGTAAAGTAGAAGGGAGATGGGAGGAGCTAAAATTAAGTTTTTGTCTGCGCTTCTTCCCACCAAACAAGGTTGTCGATCTCTGTTGCGAAGTTCTTTCGTTCCAACAAAGAGAGAGAGAATCTTTGGGGGCAACTTGGGCGCGCTTCAATCATCTAGTCCCCTTAGGACCAGACTTGGCTATTCCAGAGACAATGTTGATGCAGCACTTCATCTGAGGTCTCTCACCTAGTGCTGATCTTTGCCTCGATTTAGCCTCGGGAGTGTCATTCTCGCACTTAATGGAATGCGAGGGTAGAAAAATTCATCATAAAATCCTCGAGAATGCTTCTGACCTTAGCACACTAGAAGAGCAACCTCCCCAGAAGCCTCCTGAGCAAATTGCTAACGAAGAGCAACTAATCCAACATCATCCCTCTCCACCATTACCTCCCTGAATTGAAGAGATCCCAAAACCAACATCACGGCAAATTGAGAGGGTTAGTTTAGCCTTGACGATTCCTCCGTCGGCACATCCATTCTCCTTTGAGAACGAAATCTTCATCAAGTTTGGCAATGCCTCTCGGTTGCCTAAACAAGACCGACGCTTCATCAGGACCTCCAAACCAGCATACACACCACCCTACCACAAAGAATATATGAAGGAGGACCTACTCTGGCTTTCTGCAGCAATCAATCGGGAATGGCTAGAGGAGAGATGTCTGGACGCAAGAGCAATCAAAATCTATCCAGACCCTAGCGTCATCCCTGTGGCGGAACCGCCCATTTAATCCGGACTAAGCACACCTGCCACCTCTGGCTTGCAGTGCGATTAGACCGAACTAAACCCGGTCGTCCGTCGAGAGTCATTTGGCTCCCGATATTACCTTTCCCCAGAGGAACCGACATCATACACATCCAGCCCACAATGGAGCCACAACAGTTACATCATCTCAGGCAGTTGAATATAGCATATTTAAGCTTGTTTTACAAACCGATTCGAAATAATAATATAAGTTTCAACATATTACCATACGAAAGGCAAGTTTGAATCAGATAGCGGAAACGAATTTGAAAACATCTCTCAGCGGAACGAAACACTTTACTAGTCTTCACGCATCGTTGGTCGAGGCGAGCAGCACCGAGCCCACCGGTACTACCCTCCTCCAAGCAGTTGTCCAGATGTCGCCGGTACCTGTTCTCAAAAGGTGGGGGCAAACCCTGAGTACTAATTACTCAGTAGGACTTAGTGGATTGGCTTACGGCTGACGCAAAGCTTGCTTACTAGCATGTGGATCCTTAGCCATTGATTTTAAACAGTGGTATATCAATATAGAGTATCAAGATTCATCTTTTGCATATAACTCCAATATAAAAACTTGTAGAAATGTAAGCAATACAATACAAACGTGTAGTATTTGAAAACATGAGTAACGGATATAATATTTTCAAGTAGTTACTACGCTGCCCGACAGTGATATTGGCATTCTCACACCTGGTAGGCATCAGCGATTCGAATCGATTTTTTTATTCCCGGGAATAACTATCATGCCAGGGGTATATACTTACTAGCCATCGCGTTCCCACATATAGTCCCCATCTCCACCTGGCTTGCCCCAAGATTCAAAGCACCCCCACCTAACCCCCGGGTTGTGCCCCCTCCGGAGCGATACCACAGTTCTCTGGGTCAGCCCTCCCTCGAGTACAAGCGCCCCCGGGCCCATCGGCCTCCAGCAAGTGGATGGGCGGAGCCTCGAAAACTTCGGACAAAACCAGGTAAGACTTCACCGGTCCCATTTCCCGGTTAAGCACTCTAGCAATGTTATGCCGATCAACAAACGAATAGCGGACGGGCCTTAAACGACTCGGGCGGAGTCCAAAGTACAACCTTATGAAAAGCATATACTGAAATAAATCTCCGCCCGGTCTCCATTTAATTCATGAGTAACAATAATAAATGATATAACTGTAAGCTTTTGTAACTTTGAAAACACCTACGTGACAAGTGACTCCTTTCACTCGTGTCTACTCGCACCTAGCAGAGCCTAGGTAACTCGTCCTACGAACTCTATATATAGGTGCTAGGGCCAGGGCGGCCAGGAGTTCTAATGCAATTGTTTTCAATCAACTCCTAATGCGGATGCGTAATGAAACAACCAATCATCAATTTAGCTGGGAGTAATCAGGGTCCTGCCTACCTTTGTTTATTCTTATCAAGCCAACAAACTAAACTAGGTTAGTTTGCCGGGTTGTGAGGCTTTGCGCCAGGCAACCCCTTGATCACTTGGACAACTCCTCCTTCCAAACACGACTGATGGGCTCTCCAGGTCGTGTCTGGGGCTTACTTGATCTTCTGGATCACCATTGCTTAAAGTAGCTCCCGCACTTATTTCTCAATCACGTATCTGCAATAAGCGTTGCTATATGAATGCTATGCATGACACAGCGAATGAGATGCACGATCATCAAGCATACAACTGGTTAAGCAAAATATAAGGCAAACATCTAGTTACGCATGTAATGGATTACTAGCTCAATCAAAACCTCCCGACTGGCACTAGCATTAATACTACTTTTATGGACCCAAAGCAATCGTGTATGTGCAATCTCACAAAAACATAAACAAAAATTAAGTTGTCAATCATAAAGCTAACATGGTGATGTGAGCCGATAAAACATGCAATAGTTATTTAGTCATTAAGATTACTATAGTAAGTGTGGGGGTTTTTATTGGATATACTGGTCTCACATTTTCGATTATTTATGTAAATTTGCATTATTTCTACTATTTTCAAATCAGAGTCACAACCTTACATGCACCACCTCCTACTCTAGCAATGAGTCATGTTCATAACCTAGAGCTCATATCAAGCCCCTAAAGTCACATGGAGCATTTTTCTCCATAGCAACCTTTTCCTAAATTAATATATGCTTAAATATAAGACAAGGGCAAAATAGTAATTAAACAGTTAATGCTACGGCTACCAAAATTTAGACAGAGCCTACACATGTTCACAAGGCCTCTGCCCAAATTTCACAATTTTTGAAGCTCATTTTACCCACATTTCCTATTTATCAAGGTTTTTCATACAAGCACAATAACAGGGGCAAAAAGGTCTTTTCATACCCATCCGTCATATCCATCTGGTAGATCTACTCACAAGGAGTTCATAGCAACTGAGTTCATATTTTTGTGATTTTTCCATGATTTTATATGATTTTTCAAAGTTATCAGTCGAAATATGCATATTAACCCCAGATATAGGATTTAAACGTGAATAACCCTAACTTTCAGGGGCTAAGTCGTCAGATCTGCATGACTCAATGAATAACGCATTGGATTTAAATGTGAATCCGTGAGAACCGAAGGGTTTGAATGCAAAAATGGCTGTCTCTTTCCTGGCTTTCTTCTACCTCGCGCCAGGGAGGAAGGCCGGCGGCGGCGCTGCCCCTCTCGGTCGGGCGGAGCCCTGCAGGCTCATCGGAGGTAGCGGGGAAGTGGGAGGAGTGGTTGGGGAATCTTACCCCCTACTTTAATCGACGGGAGAGGGCGCGGGGAGATGTGACGACGATGAGCAGGGGCGACGAGCTCCGGCGGCGCGGTGGGCGGCGCCGAGGTGGAACCGGTGGCCTAGGCCGGTGCGGAATGGTGGAGTGAAGGTCGCGGAGGAGCGGCGCGTTGCTCTGGTGGCGCGGTGAGGCACGGACCAGCCGGCCCAGCTCGAGCTCCGAGCTGCCTGCTATGGTGGCGGCGGCGCTTGGCAGTTCCGGGCAACGCGAGCCAGGGGAGGGCGCGGGTGAGAGGGGAGGAGGTCCGTGGCAGGGGAGGGCCGGGAAGAGGCTTGGGAGACGCGGTGAGGCAGGCCGGCGAGTGAGGCGGGGCTCGGCTGCGCTTCGGCTTGAAGGAAGCGAGCAGGGGCCCGCGGCGATGGCGCGGCAGGCGTGTGGCCATGGCGGCCAGGAGCCGGTGCCGCGTGGGCGCGGTTGAGCAGGGAGGGAGAAGGGCGACGCGGCGCGGACCGAGTCTATGAACCGAAGGTCGCTGACAGGTGGGACCGGGGCGAAGTAAAATGAAGATGGCCTATGGACCCGGTGCAGGAAACGTGGAGCTGTGGGACCCACCCGAGTACCGGCGCAGGTGACCCGACAGGTGGGGCCCGCCCGTCATAGAGACAAGGAAAAAGGAAATTTTTGGTAAAAAGGAAAAGAGCCCTTTGACCAGCTGAAGTCATGTTTTAAAACTCTGTTTTTGAACACCTTATGGTCCGATTTTGCCAAAACCCCAAATACAAAAGTTGTTCTAATCTTCTATATCTACAACTTTGTCAAAATGCGCAGTACCCACTTACATTCAAATTTTGTGAGTTTTAATGAATTCAAATCTGGGGTTCAAGTTTGACCAACTATTTCTTTAACCTTATAAATTCTGTTTAGCCTATTTGTGTGCATTTTCAGGCCAAGTAAACTATACCAAAGTTGCTTAGTATTTTATTTCCTACAACTTTGGTATTCAAGTCATGGTCAAATTTAGAACTTGGTTTAAGAATATTTTGAATTTACTAAATTGTTCTCAGTTTGGCAGATTTCTGTCTTTTTCATTAATTGACTCAAAACTCCACCTAAACCTTTGTGCATGTTACCACACTCAATACCAAAGTTGATCCACATAAAATTGTCTACAAGTTTGTCATAGAGAATTTGGTCCAAAACACATCATATTTTGAACTATAGTCACAAGTGTGCTCATGGGTTTTGTGAAACTGTAACTTCAATTTATGTATGGTCCTTTTTGTTCCAAACCTTTGAAGTATCAAACGGAGTCCAATAACTTTGATATTTGGTTCAGTTGAAAGCTTATAAGTTTAATTTCATTTCCTAGTCAGGTAGATTTTGAAGTTCTATAGTGAAAACAAAAGTAATTTCAGAACGAAGTTTGGGGAAAGGCTGAATTGCAGATTTAGGGGTTTAAGTGTGGACCATGTTTGACCTGCTTTGACTTGGCCTTTTGAAGTTTCCAATTCAACATTTTTAACTTGTGAGTTCTCCACCTTAGTTCTCTCTAAACATGATTCAATTATAAGAAACCATTACCTTAAGTCAAATATGAATTAGGGCCTCCGAGATGCCGGAGGCATCACAACCCACCCCCCTTAAAAAAATCTCGTCCTGAGATTTGGATGAGGCACGGCGGTATAACCTAGCGTGTATTACAAAGGGTATGGCATTGTGGATCCGTGTCTTTTCAAATTCACATAGAACCATCCAAATCTTTAACCGTTAGCTTTGTCAACTAGCTTGTGAATGGTTAGTACCTATTTTACACAAGTAGTCACAGAGCATCCTCTAAGTTAGGCTCGGGTGGTCTCTTTAAGATACTCGACGAGTCGTGCCATATAAGAGAGCGAATGAACAAATCATGAAGAGAATGTGGTCAGTGGGCAAGTGACTGGGATTGAAGTAAAGGAATGGAGTTATTTCCGGACTTCGATACCAACATTTGAAACATGGTAAGTACCTGATTTATCCAAATAATGAAAGCAAGGTGTACACAGTCGTAGATTGAATAGGACAGGGTCTTTTGATTGAAAGGAGTATCATCGGATACGTTGTTGAGAGACACATTCCTTTTTTTTGACAGGGACTGTGTCCACATATAGAATTTCAAGTCAACATGTCTTCAAAGAGTAAGATGTGGTGAAACGTAGCACATTCTGCTCATCGGGACAAGAAAGGCACAAGAGGGAGAAGATAGGCCGCATTCGCCTAAACAAGGTGATGATTTGTATGATTTCTTAGCGTTGGTCATGATCGACCAAGAAAATGGCAGTAGCTGACGTGTTCTTACTAGCGAATCAAAATGCTAGTAAGCTCCCATTCTAAAAGGAAGGAAACCACTTATAGATAAATGACGATAAGACATGAGCACTGGCCAAGGACAAAAGCTAGTGCGGAGGATGTTCGTAAAGTACACCCTCGGGGAATAAGGTTCAACGAATGGATAGTAAACATTGACGGAGTTAGTGAGAACGAAGTTGATTGTTCCCACCAATCTTCAGAGGCTAGGTCAAACATGGATATAAATTAATATGAGCAAGTCATAGGGTTGAGACGGATCATCCCCACTGGTCAAGGAGGCAAGGTGTAACAAGGCAATGGAAAGATGTCGCGAGATGGTGGAAATGAGGCTGATCACTTCCACAGAAACAATGAAAATGTGTGGATAAGCAGTGGGTGGAGATTGGCTACTCCCACACTCAGGAAAGGTAAGGTGAAACAAGGCAATGAAATGATACATACAGGATAGTGGAAATGAATTCGATCATCCCCACGAATCAAGAGTAGCAAAATCACTTAAAGATAAAAACCGATTATGAGTGTTCCACGATTGAAGCGATGTCATGCCTTCGCATGTCCTAATGCCAGCGCGAACCTAGTAGCACAACCATGTGACGGCCGTACACATAGGACTCTAGGTCCCGTCGAGGCATCCAAGACTGCCTAAGGAGACATCACAACAAGAGTGGCTCAATCATTCCACTTACAGAGTCATAATCACTACAAGGTTTTGGTAAATAAAGAGGAAGTCCGATGTGACATAAGAGCTTAGGGCGCTTGAATCCCATTGTAAATGAAGTCCCTTGATTTGCAAAGTTTTGGAGCAAGTAATTAACGAATAGTGAAATACAGTGCAAATAGACTAGGATTTCTTCGATCACAAGGGTTCGAAGTGCATTAACGACAAGGGTTTTAAAGAAAAAGTTACCAAAGCTCCATGTGCTATCACTATACGACTTAGGAGTACATTTAACCATAGGAACGAGATACAAGTTGACTCTATAGAGCCGGACACCCGAGGTCTTTCTGATCTACGAATGTTAAAACCTTCTGATACATAAGTTTGTCCCCCAAACTTTATCGTACTAATTGGTACCCAGCTAGTACTGCCTAAACGTGAGATTGATGCGTCCTAGACGAAGACCGGTTCCTTCTTTAAGCCATGTCGGTGCAGTGTTAGGCTTCACATGGGAGATGCCATGGAACAGTAGTTTGGATCTTCCACCGAGTATAAGAACATCGCCAGATTCGAGGTTGACCTTGGTCGCTCTATCCTTGTCTCGAGTATCGCTGAACAGGAATTCTGCAGTGTCGCCTAGGGAGATTGAGATGATAGGTAGACCTTGGTTGATGCTTCTTCCTGATTTATCCTTATCTTGATGGAGTCCGAGCTTCCCGACGTTGTTGTAGTAATTAATGATGCATATATCAGGATTGATCTGAGGAAATTCGCTTGCAGTTGAATTTGCTGTTTGAGCAATTGTCTTGAAAGCTTCTGGTATCGCAGGGACTTGGGCACCATCGCATGGACGTGTTGGCCCATAGAAACCTGTAGTCGGATCCCAATTCTTCCCTAGACACATCATCCATAACTTCATCTTGGTTCCGTTTTTGAAACTAGGCCTATAGAATCCTCCTGGACCAATACCTAGTTGTCGACACGTACGAACTATCTCGACTTGATCTTCAGGCTTGACGAATCCCTTCAATAAAACCAGGCCAGGTCGCAGATGTTGAACTAAAGCCGCGTCAGTGGTGGATTCTCCCGCTTTTCTCTTCTTCTTGTGACCTTCAGGTGTTGTTGTTTTAGCATTCGTAGGCTCGGAATGATTAGGGCATAAGTCAAAGGGCTGCGACATCTGTAGCAGGAAGAATAAGGCCCCCATAAGTTCAAGGATTTTGAAAACTTGGTGTGGTCATAGCGTATTCCGCGTTTACAAACTCGGAAAATATGCCGAAAAGTGATTTCATCGCATGATGACGGCACCTCTGAGGGTCGACCAATGGATTCTAGAGATCTTAGGAAACGGTAGTCGTACATTAGCCTATACTCTACCTTGGTTGTGTAGAAAGTTTTGGTTAGTTCTATTTTGAATTAGTTCAAGTTTTTCGAATCTGCGAGCTACGGAAAATCTGTCCAAACAGTTTCTGTATGCTCGGATTCTTCCCTTTACTTTACCAAGCCATACCCCACTACCTAATCATCTCCTTGGTATATGAAGAATACTAAAAAGCATTTGCATAGTTGTTAACAATGACCATTACATACGGGGTTTTCATATAATAAGGTTGGAATACATTGTAGCCTCGGTAACCTTGAAACAGCTTGATTTTTGGACCGATCGACACATTTTTGTATTTGGCCTGCATTTATTAGACGCTTCATATTTAGAATGAATGATGTGCAGAAAAATTGCGACAACCTAAGTGTACTACTCGAGTTGCTTGCTTAGTTTCTCCTAGTTCTATTTGTACTTTGGGCTACGTATCCATAAAGTAGTAACACACACTCAACGCAATATGCTCCTAGTCACTCTTAAGTAACAAAAGCAGTGCATGTGAGATAAGACATGATGCCATGATGCATGATTCGCCCTATTCGGTCTCACATCACACACCCTATGTATAATTTACATATCTAACGAGTATCCGGTGACATATATGCACGGCACTCCCTAATGCAACTAGTCGTGCTCTACTCGTTCTTAATTTCGCACGTGGTTAGTGTACCTGCAGAAAAATGCATGTTCATACCAACATCATCACCATCGTCATACATTACCACTCTAACCCTAAAAGTGGTATCCACGAATTTCTTTAAGCTACGTCTGGTGGACGACGTAGTGGCGCCATTTCTCCCAACACACCCAGTGTTCCTCCAGTACTGGGGAATTGCTGGGGAGAGAAACGGTGGCCAACAAGATCTAGCTAAAATTTTTGGTTGAAGGAAAAGCGGTCACGAAACACTCCAATGGCGTGACCACCCCCCTTAAAGAGTTCTGCCCTATCAGCATGAATGCAGGGTTCGCAACAATCCGCAAATCCCAATAGCGCTCCGCCAATACTGGGGATAGCTATGGCCGAAATGTTGCTTCCCAAAGCGCCGAATATGCATATGAGTTCTATCTAGGTCAGAATGTTAGCGATGTCACCTGGTATTTCACTAACATCCTTAATATGGGCATATCGATACTCTCATTTTTAAAATACTTCGAAAAGGGTTTTCAAAAATAGGTTTGCAAATCAATACTGGATGATATGTCTGTTGTCTGTGTATGATCGGCTCTGATACCAGCTGTGGCGGAACCGCCGATTTAATCCGGACTAAGCACACCTGCCACCTCTGGCTTGCAGTGCGATTAGACCGAACTAAACCCGGTCGTCCGTCGAGACTCATTTGGCTCCCGATATTACCTTTCCCCAGAGGAACCGACATCATACACATCCAGCCCACAATGGAGCCACAACAGTTACATCATCTTAGGCAATTGAATATAGCATATTTAAGCTTGTTTTACAAACCGATTCGAAATAATAATATAAGTTTCAACATATTACCATACGAAAGGCAAGTTTGAATCAGATAGCGGAAACGAATTTGAAAACATCTCTCAGCGGAACGAAACACTTTACTAGTCTTCACGCATCGTTGGTCGAGGCGAGCAGCACCGAGCCCACCGGTACGACCCTCCTCCAAGCAGTTGTCCAGATGTCGCCGGTACCTGTTCTCAAAAGGTGGGGGCAAACCCTGAGTACTAATTACTCAGTAGGACTTAGTGGATTGGCTTACGGCTGACGCAAAGCTTGCTTACTAGCATGTGGATCCTTAGCCATTGATTTTAAACACTGGTATATCAATATAGAGTATCAAGATTCATCTTTTGCATATAACTCCAATATAAAAACTTGCAGAAATGTAAGCAATACAATACAAACGTGTAGTATTTGAAAACATGAGTAACGGATATAATATTTTCAAGTAGTTACTACGCTGCCCGACAGTGATATTGGCATTCCCACACCTGGTAGGCATCAGCGATTCGAATCGATTTTTTTATTCCCGGGAATAACTATCATGCCAGGGGTATATACTTACTAGCCATCGCGTTCCCACATATAGTCCCCATCTCCACCTGTCTTGTCCCAAGATTCAAAGCGCCCCCACCTAACCCCCAGGTTGTGCCCCCTCAGGAGCGATACCACAGTTCTCTGGGTCAGCCCTCCCTCGAGTACAAGCGCCCCCGGGCCCATCGGCCTCCAGCAAGTGGATGGGTGGAGCCTCGAAAACTTCGGACAAACCCAGGTAAGACTCCACCAGTCCCATTTCCCGGTTAAGCACTCTAGCAATGTTATGCCGATCAGCAGACGAACAGCGGACGGGCCTTAAACGACTCGGGCGGAGTCCAAAGTACAACCTTATGAAAAGCATATACTGAAATAAATCTCCGCCCGGTCTCCATTTAATTCATGAGTAACAATAATAAATGATATAACTGTAAGCTTTTGTAACTTTGAAAACACCTACGTGACGAGTGACTCCTTTCACTCGTGTCTACTCGCACCTAGTAGAGCCTAGGCAACTTGTCCTACGAACTCTATATATAGGTGCTAGGGCCAGGGCGGCCAGGAGTTCTAATGCAATTGTTTTCAATCAACTCCTAATGCGGATGCGTAATGAAACAACCAATCATCAATTTAGCTGGGAGTAATCATGGTCCTGCCTACCTTTGTTTATTCTTATCAAGCCAACAAACTAAACTAGGTTAGTTTGCCGGGTTGTGAGGCTTTGCCCCAGGAAACCCCTTGATCACTTGGACAACTCCTCCTTCCAAACACGACTGATGGGCTCTCCAGGTCGTGTCTGGGGCTTACTTGATCTTCTGGATCACCATTGCTTAAAGTAGCTCCCGCACTTATTTCTCAATCACGTATCTGCAATAAGCGTTGCTATATGAATGCTATGCATGACACAGCGAATGAGATGCACGATCATCAAGCATACAACTGGTTAAGCAAAATATAAGGCAAACATCTAGTTACGCATGTAATGGATTACTAGCTCAATCAAAACCTCCCGACTGGCACTAGCATTAATACTACTTTTATGGACCCGAAGCAATCGTGTATGTGCAATCTCACAAGAACATAAACAAAAATTAAGTTGTCAATCATAAAGCTAACATGGTGATGTGAGCCGATAAAACATGCAATAGTTATTTAGTCATTAAGATTACTATAGTAAGTGTGGGGGTTTTTATTGGATATACTGGTCTCACATTTTCGATTATTTATGTAAATTTGCATTATTTCTACTATTTTCAAATCAGAGTCACAACCTTACATGCACCACCTCCTACTCTAGCAATGAGTCATGTTCATAACCTAGAGCTCATATCAAGCCCCTAAAGTCACATGGAGCATTTTTCTCCATAGCAACCTTTTCCTAAATTAATATATGCTTAAATATAAGACAAGGGCAAAATAGTAATTAAACAGTTAATGCTACGGCTACCAAAATTTAGACAGAGCCTACACATGTTCACAAGGCCTCTGCCCAAATTTCACAATTTTTGAAGCTCATTTTACCCACATTTCCTATTTATCAAGGTTTTTCATACATGCACAATAACAGGGGCAAAAAGGTCTTTTCATACCCATCCATCATATCCATCTGGTAGATCTACTCACAAGGAGTTCATAGCAACTGAGTTCATATTTTTGTGATTTTTCCATGATTTTATATGATTTTTCAAAGTTATCAGTCGAAATATGCATATTAACCCCAGATATAGGATTTAAACGTGAATAACCCTAACTTTCAGGGGCTAAGTCGTCAGATCTGCATGACTCAATGAATAACGCATTGCATTTAAATGTGAATCCGTGAGAACCGAAGGGTTTGAATGCAAAAATGGCTGTCTCTTTCCTGGCTTTCTTCTACCTCGCGCCAGGGAGGAAGGCCGGCGGCGGCGCTGCCCCTCTCGGTCGGGCGGAGCCCTGCAGGTTTATCGGAGGTAGCGGGGAAGTGGGAGGAGTGGTTGGGGAATCTTACCCCCTACTTTAATTGATGGGAGAGGGTGCGGGGAGATGTGACGACGATGAGCAGGGGCGACGAGCTCCGGCGGCGCGGTGGGCGGCGCCGAGGTGGAACCGGTGGCCTAGGCCGGTGCGGAATGGTGGAGCGACGGTCGCGAAGGAGCGGCGCGGTGCTCTGGTGGCGCGGTGAGGCACGGACCAGCCGGCCCAGCTCGAGCTCTGAGCTGCCTGCTATGGTGGCAGCGGCGCTTGGCAGTTCCGGGCAAGGCGAGCCAGGGGAGGGCGCGGGTGAGAGCGGAGGAGGTACGTGGCAGGGGAGGGCCGGGGAGAGGCTAGGGAGACGCGGTGAGGGAGGCCGGCGAGTGAGGCGGGGCTCGGCCGCGCTTCGGCTTGAAGGAAGCGAGCAGGGGCCCGCGGCCATGGCACGGCAGGCGCGTGGCCATGGCGGCCAGGAGCCGGTGCCGCGTGGGCGCGGTTGAGCAGGGAGGGAGAAGGGCGACGCGGCGCGGACCGAGTCTATGAACCGAAGGTCGCTGACAGGTGGGACCGGGGCGAAGTAAAATGAAGATGGCCTATGGACCCGGTGCAGGAAACGTGGAGCTGTGGGACCCACCCGAGTACCGGCGCAGGCGACCCGACAGGTGGGGCCCGCCCGTCATAGAGACAAGGAAAAAGGAAATTTTTGGTAAAAAGGAAAAGAGCCCTTTGACCAGCTGAAGTCATGTTTTAAAACTCTGTTTTTGAACACCTTATGGTCCGATTTTGCCAAAACCCCAAATACAAAAGTTGTTCTAATCTTTTAGATCTACAACTTTGTCAAAATGCGCAGTACCCACTTACATTCAAATTTTGTGAGTTTTAATGAATTCAAATCAGGGGTTCAAGTTTGACCAACTATTTCTTTAACCTTATAAATTCTGTTTAGCCTATTTGTGTGCATTTTCAGGCCAAGTAAACTATACCAAAGTTGCTTAGTATTTTATTTCCTACAACTTTGGTATTCAAGTCATGGTCAAATTTAGAACTTGGTTTAAGAATATTTTGAATTTACTAAATTGTTCTCAGTTTGGCAGATTTCTGTCTTTTTCATTAATTGACTCAAAACTCCACCTAAACCTTTGTGCATGTTACCACACTCAATACCAAAGTTGATCCACATAAAATTTTCTACAAGTTTGTCATAGAGAATTTGGTCCAAAACACATCATATTTTGAACTATAGTCACAAGTGTGCTCATGGGTTTTGTGAAACTGTAACTTCAATTTATGTATGGTCCTTTTTGTTCCAAACCTTTGAAGTATCAAACGGAGTCAAATAACTTTGATATTTGGTTCAGTTGAAAGCTTATAAGTTTAATTTCATTTCCTAGTCAGGTAGATTTTGAAGTTCTATAGTGAAAACAAAAGTAATTTCAGAACGAAGTTTGGGGAAAGGCTGAATTGCAGATTTAGGGGTTAAAGTGTGGACCAAGTTTGACCTGCTTTGACTTGGCCTTTTGAAGTTTCCAATTCAACATTTTTAACTTGTGATTTCTCCACCTTAGTTCTCTCTAAACATGATTCAATTATAAGAAACCATTACCTTAAGTCAAATATGAATTAGGGCCTCCGAGATGCCGGAGCCATCACAATCCCGAGCCAAGTATCAAGGCTTTAACCACAAGACATCATATACGACCCAAGAATAGGAGTGAACATAATCCCCATGTATATGATGGACAGATATTACACCACACAACCACTGTCAAGATTGGCCATACGCCTACGATGGGTAGGTGGCAAATATTTGAAGTGCAATGGTGTGCTTCAGGTGATCCCAACAAACTTGCGGGATACTTAGGTGTTCCTAGACTTTCATGTCTTCGACATCCCCGAGGGATCTACACCGTTGATTGTTGTTGGGATCCCAATCGTCGCTCTCACCAACTCAGATATATACAGAGGGAAGCTACAACTTCAGTTAGGCAAAGAGGAAATCAATATGAACATCGATAGATCCCTCAATGCCAAAACAGAAGACAAGCCAGAGGTCGACACATTAGAAGAAGTGATGAGCCTTTCACTTGAGGAAATGGATCAAGACAATAGCCTAGAGAAAGAGGCTCTTAGCAACTTCAGTGTGGTAGATGAGCTGCTTGAGTTCGAGGAACTTGGTGAATTATTGTGGCCCGAAGCTCCAAAAATAGAGCTAAAGCAACTACCGCCTGGCCTGAAGTATGCCTTCCTCCATGGGAAAGAGGACACCCAGGTAATCATCAGCGACAAGCTGACAGAGAGTGAGAGCCGGCGACTACTTTTAGTTCTGGAGAAGTATAGAACCGTGCTTGGATACTCGCTTCAAGACCTAAAGGGAATCAGTCCCATCGCATTCCTATGGAGGTTGACCACAAACCCACAAGGAAACCTCAAAGACGACTCAACAATGCGATGAGAGAGGTAGTTAAAAAGAAGTGTTCAAATTGCTACACGCGGTATCATCTACCCCGTGAAGGATAGTGAATGGGTCAGCCCCGTGCAAGTTGTACCTAAGAAGGGAGGGATGACAGTTGTCAAGAATCAGAACAATGAATTAATCCCACAGAGAACTATCACCGGTTGGAGGATGTGCATTGACTACAGAAAATTCAACTCCACCACCATGAAGGACCATTTTCCTCTTCCCTTCATTGATGAAATGCTAGAGAGGCTAGGAAATCACTCTTTCTTCTGCTACCTCAATGGCTACTCTGGCTACCGTCAGATTTCGATTCACCTGGAGGAACAGAGTAAGACAACGTTCACATGCCCTTACGGAACTTTCGCTTATCGGCGAATGTCGTTCGGGCTGTGCAATGCTCTAGCATCATTCCAGCGGTGCATGATGGCAATCTTCTCTGATTTCGTTGAGAACATCATAGAAGTCTTCATGAATGATTTCTCAGTCTATGGCAATAGCTTTAATGAATGTCTAAAGAACCTTGAAAATGTCCTCTAGAGATGCAAAGAAGTTGACCTTGTCTAAACTGGGAGAAATGTCATTTCATGGTCAGAGAAGGAATTGTGCAAAGAGGTAGAGGTAGATTGTGCAAAGGTCGAGATCATTGAACAACTACCTCCGCCTATAAACATTAAGGCCATCCTTCTATAGGAGATTTATCAAAAATTTCTCCCATATAGCCCAGCCTCTGACCAACTTGTTGGCCAAGGATGCTCCCTTTGTGTTTGAAGAGGATTGTCTCAAAGCTTTTCACAAGCTCAAGAGAGCACTGGTCACGGCACCCATCATTCAACCGCCCGATTGGAACAAACCATTCAAGGTCATCTGTGATGCAAGCAACTTCGCTGTTGGAGCAGTATTGGGCCAAACCAATGACAAGAAGCATCAAGCCATATCTTATGTGAGAAAATGCTAATTGTCCCACAACTAAACTACTCCACCAACGAGAAAGAACTACTAGCAATGGTCTGTGCAATTGACAAGTTCAGATCGTACTTGGTAGGATCAAAAGTCATCATCTACACAGATCATGCAGCTCTCAAATATCTCCTCACCAAGAAAGATGCAAAGTTGTGTCTAATCCGGTGGGTACTACTACTCCAAGAGTTGGACATAGAGATCAGAGATAAAAAGGGACTAGAAAATTCAGTTGCAGATCACCTCTCACGAATGAAATTTGAGGAAACATCGCCATTGCCGATCGATGACTACATGAGAGATGATCAGCTTCTAAAGGTGACAACAGCCCAACCATGGTAAGCAAATCTGGTGAATTACATAGTTCCGGGCTACATCCCTGAAGGAGCAGACAAGAGGAAATTGGCCCACGACAGCCGATTCTGTCTCTAGGATGACCCCTACCTATACAAACTTTGCGCAGACGGACTCCTACGGCGCTGCATTCCAGCTTGTGAAGCACTGCAAGTCCTTGATAGATGCCATGCATCCTCCTACAGAGGGCACTATGGGGCTTATCGGACTCATGCAAAAATTTAGCAAAGTGGGTTCTACTAGCCCACTATCTACGAAGATGCAAAAGAGTTCGTGCAACGGTGTCCAAGGTGTCAACGCTAAGGGAACATAAATCCAAGAGATGCTATGCCACTCACGGGCAATCTTCAAATCGAGATATTCGATGGGTGGGGCATAGATTTCATGGGACCTTTTCCCAAGAATGGAGACAAGGAGTACATTCTTGTCACAGTAGATTTTGTGTCAAAATGGGTAGAAGCAATACCATGTCCCACAGCGGACTCAACACACTCCATCAAGATGTTCTGGGAGACCACCTTTCCTCGCTTTGGAGTACCACGAGTCATCATCAGTGATGGAGGCGCACAATTCATTGACAAGCGCTTCAAGAAGTGTCTCGCTGACCTCGATGCGGACCACCATGTAGCCATCCCTTATCATCCGCAGACAAGTGGCCAAGCTGAGACGTCAAATAAACAGATCAAGAACATATTGCAAAAGATAGTCAAAGCTATGGGAAAAGAATGGGTATCCAAGCTACCCGATGCTCTCTGGGCATATCGCACAGCATACAAGACTCCCATTGGCATAACATCGTACCAATGGTGTACGGCAAGATTTCTCATCTTCTAGTGGAACTCGAATTCAAATCTCACAGGGCGGTGAAGAGGTGGAACATGGATCTCCAGTCGACAGGTGCGAGAAGGCAGATACAACTGGCCGAGTTAGAGGAATGGAGGGAGAAGACATACCACAATGCCAAGCTATATAAGGAGTGCACCAAAAGATGGCACGATAAGCGGATTAGGATCAAAACATTCAAACTGGGAGATAAGGTACTACTCTTTAACTCTCGTGTTCGTCTTTTTGGTCATGGGAAGCTTAGAAGTAAGTGGGAAGGACCATTTACGGTTCTTGATGCCGCCGATCACAGCGCCGTCACCCTCCAGGATGATGACAGAAGGGTTTTCAAAGCGAATGGGGAATGCCTTAAAATCTTTCTTGAGCCCAAAATGCCTCTGCTCGAAGAAATGGATGTCTTCGAGCTACACGAGGTAGTTTGATCACACATCCATGGTCGAGCTCAAACCTTAAAAGAAGCCATGTACATTACTGCATTTCTCCGTTAAAATTCCATCTAATCTCACCTTTTGCTAAAAATCTCAATAGAACCAACATTCCACCTACGAATTTGGGCTTTAAGCACACCAAAAAGGGCATCCCCAACTTTTGGTACATCCAACCAAAAGTGGCGTGGTCGGCCAGCCCATTGGGCATGGCGGCTCGTCCCTTTCCACGGCCGCCTGGCCCTATGGCATGGTTGCCCGGCCTAGGGTTTGGCCAGCCGACCCTCGGGTCAGGTCACCCAACCTAGGAAGTGGTCGCCCGGCCACATCACATGGCCGCCCGGCCACCCAAAATTCGATTTTCGAATTTTAGAGCGCTTTTTCCATGTTTTGTGGTTCTGTTGAGTGGATGAGATCAAGTAGTTCGACGATTTAAGGAGAAGGTCTTTTTCTTTCTTTCCCATCTACACTCTTCTCATTCCCACATGAACCATGGCACCCCCTTCTCATTCAAGCAAGGGCAAAGCTAGCATATCCATCACCTCAGGCACCACTGTGACCTACTCACCCACCTCCTAGGGATCACCATGACCACTACAGTCCCTAAGCCTTGAGAAGATCACCAACAACACACAGAGGCCAACAGGGCCAAGACACCCCAGCCGACCACACCTAATGGCCGCCCAGCCATGGAGTCTGGCCGCCCGGCCATGGAAGGTGGCTGCCTTGCCAGGGCAGACAGCCCTCGTGGCCGGCCGGCCACTTGTGATGGTCACCCGGCATATCCTCGTCACTCCACAGAGTGGATGGACCCCATGCGGTTTGTCTCCCACGAGGGCGATTGCCAAGAAGGTGGCACGTCCATCTCCGTGTCCCACCTTGGGGGTAATCGCGCCCGTGAAGTGTGTGAAGAGCCTCTTCCAGGAGGAGGCTACTGGCCCGTCCAAGGATCGAGTGATCCCTAGTGCATCTACCCACACCATCTGTGGGGTTAAAACCTTCATTGCTTATGTTAAGGTGTTTGTACCCAGGATCCCTAAGCCAGACGCCTCCATAGATGAGTCCATCGATTCAACTCCACCACGGAGGACGGTGAAGAGGGTGGCTGTCCCTGCTCCAATTTGGGCACCACCAGGACATTTTGAAGACTCATCCAGTGAAGAAGAGGACATGGTGGCCTCCCTTAGGGAGGAGAACGCAGCGCTCAAGGCAAAACTGCAGAATTTAGAGGAGCGTTGCGCTGAAGGTGAACTTTGGCGGATGGACATAGATGATAAGATAGATGTCCTTAGGAAGGGATTGTCCGCCTAAGTCCACCGTCTTGCAAAAAGCAATGGGGCATCCTGATCTTTATGATCCACCCGCACCATAAATGCCCATGCTTCTAGTTATCTTAGGCGCTTTTAGGTTTTTAATTCTAGGGCTAAATTTTGTTTTGTTTAATTTCCCTTTGTAACAAGCGCCTACAATTTTATTTGATTCAATAAAGGTAGGATAGTTTCCCTTCTTTGAATGATGAGTTTCGATAGAATGGCCAATCTATTTGACCTCCTATCACTAACCCTGTAGAAACCACGCGAAGAAACACTTTGTGTAGGATGTCACAGCACTACTCAGATAAATTCAAAAGAAACGGGTGAGATGGCATGGCCGCCTGGCCATATACCATGGTCGCCCGACCGTGTAATTTTGACAAAAAGATGCTACACCGTGTTGTCACATCTCCCTAAGGCTCTCTCATCAGAAATCAACCAACGCACGGGTAGAACCCCAAAATTGACTGGCCACCTGGCTTAGTAACAGGGTCGGCCAGCCCATGACCATGGGCTGGCTGGTCATGGGCTGGCCGGCCCACTCTCATCTCTAACCCGTATTTTGGAGGTCAGACTTACACATTTCAATTCTGTACACCTCTCAAATTTTACGCTTTACACATGAAACCTTGTTAAACTATTCTCTACATGATCATAATGTCACAATCAACTTGTGCTTGCACCATTTTATTCCTCATGCTAGATTAATCTTGCCTGTGGATACCATCATGAATTGGGAACCACTTGGGTTTAGTTTGTTGATTCATGCGAGAGGAGATAATTGGAGAAAACTAAAGGAACCCCCCCCCCACACGAGTTATGATTTTTATTTGAAAAAAAAGAAGGCTCCATCGTAGATGATCTCAAGTACCTATCATTTGTCCCACTAGTGCCACATATAAAAAGAAACCTTATGCTTTCGTGCTTCCTTGATCATTTTGAGTCTTATCAAGTCTCGTGCCATTAAAAGAGTTCAAATTAGTTGAGAATTGTGGCCGTCACATGCACGTTCCATGAAATAAAGTCTATCAAGAAGGTGTGCAATGAAATGTCTATGATCCCATTCAAGTTTTGCTTGAAAGAAAGAGAGGCATGGAGATTTGAAAAAAAAGGAAGAAGAAAAAAATTATGAGAAAAGGTGAAATGAAAAGGAAGAAGAACTCCATGCCCTCTACTCAAACATGGGAATCAAACAAAACACCTATGATAGACAAATGCCTACACTACACCTGCACATGGCCAATTTACATTTTATTGAGAATTCTTTCTTGACACCTGATTTGATTCGACAATACAAATATGATGGGAAAGCCTCATTCTCCCAACTACCTCAGCTTGACAAAAAGCCTTGGTAGCATAGGATGTGAGGAATACAAGACTCTAGCAAGGACACTCTATCCTTTGAGTGACCAAGAGTTGGCCCTAAGATCAGAAAATCTTGAAAACCTCCTTGCTCGTGTGATGTTGGAACCTAAAGTTAATTTTGATATATTCTTGTTCCATGGTTCAACATTCACAACTTACGTGTAGACACCATTGAAATCCTAAGCACGATAAAATAGTTAGGAATAACCTTGTGCTTGTTATGGTGATTGTTGATGTTATGGCCTTTCCACTTGCACTTAATTCTCGCCCAAAGGTCTAAGTGTGGGAGGGTGTTGGCGGTCGATAAAACCCATTTTCACCACCAGCATTTCATGTTTCAGAGTATGTTTTTACCAAGTTTACATGTATTACTAACTAGCTCCACTAGTTGTGCAAGAAAGTTGTATGCAGGAGCTTGTCACGTTGAAACAATGAAGGAAACAATGGAAAACATGTGAAAGGACACAAAGTGTGATGCCCTAGGCATCTCAAGTGCATTACACTAAAATCATTAGCATAATGACATCTTTTCAAAGGCATTTTATTTTGAGAGCATGCATAAATTAGGTCAATTGAGCAACTAAACTTAGTTTTCAGAAAAGCTGTGTTTGTATTGCGGATATAACTTAAATACAATTGTGATTTTTATGAAACCTTACATACCAAACTTGTAGGCAATCCCATAAGGAATGACTTTGGAATTTTGTGTTTTGGCATGCATGAGCGTTGAAATCTAGTTTTGGGTCATTTTATGTGAAAATGTGACTTCTGCCAAATTCAGCCCTGTTTGGTAAATTCAAAATTTTGTGAAACAAAATTCAAAATCTTGCCATATCATGAATACCAAAGTTGTAGTTCATGAGATTCTATGCAACATTGGTATATTTCACCTTTCATGAAAATGCACCTAAAATGGACTTTTATAATTTCCAAGTTGGGGGTTTCAAATGGTCAAACAGGAGTCAGCAAGTTAATTTCAAATTTAAATCATTTTATATTTGGAATCTGGTATAGGTCCTTTTGACAAAGTTGTAGATTTCAAAAATCACAACATTTCATTAAATTGGGTCTTTTTCAAATTCGGCTCCTAAATTGGTCAAATTTGCGAAATTCAGAAACCTGATCAGCTGGTCAAAGGGGGTTTATCTTTTTCGATTTTTCTTTTATATTCTCGTCTCTATGACAAGCGGGACCCACCTGTCAGGCCCGCCCGCGCCAGCGCACGGATGGATTTCCCCGCTCCCTCGCCCGATGCACCGAGTCCATACACCGTACTCTCTATTCCTGGGATTGACCCCACCTGTCAGCCACAGTGGTCCATAGACCCGGTTCACCCGCGCACCTCCCTCTTCTCTCCCCGCCCGCGCGCGCCCACGCGGCGCTGCGCGCCGAGCAGCCGTGGCCACGCGCCGGCCTTCCCGGCCGCCGCGGCCACGCGCCGCTGCCGCGCGCGGACAGCGCGCACGGCGTGCCACCGGGGCGAGGGCGAGGCCGACCCTATTTCCCGAGCCCTCCTCCACGCGCTCGAGCTCTCTGTTCTTTTCCCCTTTCGACCTCGCGCGTCCGCCATTGCCGGAGCTCGCGCGAGCTCGCCCCGACCACTCCTGCCCTCTCCCGAGCTCAACCGTCACCACGCCGGGCTTCGTCGCCCTCGACTCCATCCTTCCGCACTAGCCTAGGCCACTGATTTCGTCCCGACGCCGCCCACCGCGCCGCCGGAGCTCGTCGCCCTCTGCTCATCGTCGTCCCACCTCCTCGCGCCCTCTCCCGTCGATTGAAGTAGGAGGTAAGACTCCCCATACTCCTCTCTCTCTCCCCGGCACTCCGCGGCGAGCTCCTGAGCCCCGCAGGGCCGGGATTGGCCGCGCGCCACCGGAGCTTCCCCTCCCGTCGCGAGGAGGAAGACGACGGGAGGAGGAAGATGAACTTTTTGCGTTATCGCCCTCCGAGTTTAACAGTTTTATGTTTCCATACCGAGTACTGTGTACTGAGTCTTGTAAATCTTGCACGGGAACCCTCAGAAGCTATGGATAATTATATATAGGTCCTGGATCTGTTCAGTTTCGTTTTAAAATGCTTTTAAAAATGCTGAAACTTTGAAAAATCATAGTAAAGTGGATAAAAATCCAAAAATAGCAAACTTTGTTGCACTGTGTTCCTAATAAATAGATCTACAGGATGGGTATGATGGTTGAGTAGGAAAGGACAGTTTTTCCCCTGTTTTTATTCAAACATGAAAAACCCTAATAAATAGGAAATAAGGACTAAATGATCTCCAAAAATAGCCAAATTTGAGCAGGGACCTTGTTATCATGTGTAGGTTCTGTATAAATTTTGTTGGCCCTAACACTTACTATTGAATTACTATTTTGCCCTTGTCTTGCACTAAGCACATATTAATCTTAAGAAAAAGATTAATATGGTGAATAATGTTTCAAAATGACTTTAAGTTTGATATGAGCTATAGTTATGGAGTAACTTGCTAGAGTTGGAGATGATGCATGTAAGGTTTTGACTCTAATTGGAAACTGGTAGAAATAATGCATCTTTATGTAAACTTCGGTCGCTTCACATGAAGCGATGCTACCTCGCCACGCACACCCCACGTTATTTTATGTGACAAGCTAAGCTATCGTAGATGATGGCTTGTACGATTTCTTAGTATGAAACAACTTTCGCCTCAATATGCATAACTCTATACCATAAATCATAAGTTCACTGATTTACTGCATTACACTCGCATCATAAAGCAAGCATTGCACTAATACATGCTCCAATTGCATCATGTCATGCATATAGAGTCCGCGAATGAAGAACCACCACCGAACCAACCCGTCGCGGAGGAACCAGAAGAGGAGTTGCACCAGGAACCAGAGGGCCAGCAGCAGGAACCCGACTACGCTCCGGAGGAAGCTACTGACCCTAGTGAAAAAGGTAGGCAGGACCATACTCTACCCAGCAAATAAATTATACTTGATGATTACGCATATGCATTAGGAGTTGCTTGGAACCAATTGCATTAGACTTCCTGGCCGCCCTGGCCCTAGCACCTATACATAGAGTTCGTAGGACGAGTATGCCTAGAAATTGCTAGGTACGAGTAGACACGAGTGTGTGGACTCGTCACGTAGGTGTTTTCAAAATCACAAAAGCTTACAGTTATATCACTTGTAATTGTTGCTCATGAAGTAAATGGAGACCGGGCGGAGATTTTATTTCAGTATTTACTATTCATGATGTTGCACCCGGACTCCGCCCGAGTCGTTTAAGGCCCGTCCGCTGTTCGTCTGCTGATCGGCATAACATTGCTAGAGTGCTTAACCGGGAAATGGGACCGGTGAAGTCTTACCTGGGTTTGTCCGAAGTTTTCGAGGCTCCGCTCATCCACTTGCTGGAGGCCGATGGGCCCGGGGGCGCTTGTACTCGAGGGAGGGCTGACCCGGTGCGACCGTGGTATCGCTCCTGAGGGGGCACAACCCGGGGGTTAGGTGGGGGCGCTTTGAATCTTGGGACAAGACAGGTGGAGATGGGGGCTATATGTGGGAACGCGATGGCTAGTAAGCATATACCCCTGGCATGATAGTTATTCCCGGGAATTAAAAATCGATTCGAATCGCTGATGCCCACCAGGTGTGGGAATGCCAATATCACTGTCGGGCAACGTAGTAATTACTTAAACTCTCGGTATTTTAATACTCATGGTTTTTGGAATACTACATGTTTGAACTAAGTTGTTACCTTACGGAAATTTACTGTTATGTTGGCAATCATACAGACAATGAAACTTGTTGTTTATGTTAATTAAGTTGCTGTAAAAACTAAAAGCTAAGGATCCACTTGCTAGTAAGCTGCTTCGCGTCAGCCGTAAGCCAAATCCATTAAGACCTACTGAGTAATTAGTACTCAGGGTTTGCCCCCACATTTTGAGCGCAGGTATGGAATTCATGGTGTGCACCGGTGTTGGAGGCGGGGCATGCCCTCATTTAGGATGAGGTGACTGAGTGGTACGAGGGCAACATCGGTGGGCTCGATGTTGTGCCTCTAATGCAAAACTTTTGGGTGATAACAAGGTGACCTATAAACTTATATTTCCGCTGCGAGAAACATTCGAACTTGCTACCTTATAACTTTATGATGGACTTGTATTTTATGTAAAAACTGGTTTGTAACTAAGTTTAACTTTATAACTGCCTGTGATGATGTATCTGTTGTGGCTCCATCGTGAGTCAGATGTGTATGATGTCGGTTCCTCTGGGAAAAGGTAATATCGAGAGTCGAATGACTCTCGACGGACGACCGGGTTTAGTTCGGTCTAATCGCACTGCAAGCCAGAGGTGGCAGGTGTGCTTAGCCCGGATTAAATCGGCGGTTCCGCCACACAAAGGAAGGCAACCATACAAATGGGCATGGTCGGCCAACCATCACCCATGGTCGCCCGACCATTCACCATGGTCGGACCTTTGGAGGACAGCCCATGGCAAGAAATGGTCAAGCGACCATATTGGGTGGTCGGCCAACCACCCAATATGGTCGCTTGACCATTTCTTGCCATGGGCTGTCCTCCAAAGGTTCAATACAGTCTTTTGGCCCAAGAAGCATGGTTGCCCGACTATAACACATGGCTGCCCGACCATGTCACTTTGGCCAACATTCGACTTGCATGCAAAGAAACACAAACCAAGTCAAATCCAACCGTTGGATCAAGTTCAATGCATCCAAGCATCGAAAGGCCATCACACAAAGGATCGATGACTTCAGCAACCCGAGGGGAACAACATGCAGCCAATCAGGTAGCCGCCCAACCACTCACCATGGTTGGCCGACCATGCATCAACCGCATTTCTCACTTGTGTCAACTACTTCAACCGCCAACTGACTTGGGGAAGCATTCTAAGCCGTTGGATGCACTAAGACAGTAAAACATGCGGTCGGCCGATCATGTGACTTAACCATCTTACATGCAAACCCACTTGGGCAACCACCAACCAACATCAAGAGTGAAGATCAACAATAGGATTGCCATTGTCGGTAAAATGGATGGCCGCCCACCACCCCCTATGGTCGGCTTGCCACCCTTGGTCGCCCAGCCACCGACCTATGCTCACTACCGACCTAAAACGCCTACAAGTACCCCCGTTCAGCCTCCAAGCTATAAATACTCCCAGGAGGTCACTTGCAAGGTGTGGTGGATCAATAGAAGAACAGTGTGGTTGTGCACTTGAGTGTAGAGTATAGTAGTGGGGCCACCCTTTGCATTGTAGAGAGAGGCAATTGTATCAAGGGTGAGTAGTGAGTTGTAGAGTGAAGGACTCGGATTCCTCTTGGGTATTCTGTTCCCGAGCTCTTAATCTCAGAGGAAATATTAGTCTATTTCCAGGATACATTAAAGTTCCTTGCTCCTCTGCTTTATTTATTTCATACTTACTTTACTTACATTCTTAGTCCTTGCTTAGTAGTTTACGGGTGACAAGTGTGCTCTGTGTAGTTTAGCTATACAGTTGTGCTTGCTCTCTGGCTTCAAACCAGTGTAGTAGTAAACTCGGTTGTGTAGATGTGGTGTCTAGACCCGAGTTTGCCTTGGAAGGTGTCTTGTCCCACACAGTTTTGGTTGGTAGTCCCGCCAGGTGACAGTGGTTGTGTGTCCTGTGTAGTCCAACCCCGTCGTTCGGATAAGTTGTAATCGACGCATAGCTGAGTCCTATAGCGCTCACCTTTCTCATCTGGGTTATCAGCACTCTGGTGCCCAGAAGTGGTTCTATAGCCTCGGTGTCCAAGTAAACTTGCTGAGTATAGTTCTGGTTTGTTTAGTAATGTTGAATTGTTTTATCTAAAGTAGTGATCCTGCTCTACGCTGTTAATTATCTCTACAATTGTTGGTTTTACTCCTCGGTCCTATCTATTTTATGTTGAGTTAGTCCTCATTCCTCGTGGATTTCGATACCCTAGAATACTCTTGGGTGAAAAGCTAAAACATGTTTATGTGCGCTTGCAGATTTATTACAATAGGCTAAGAAACGCCAACAGTAACAATAGCATGTTGAGTTCATTTTTTCCATTGGTGCATATTGTGGAGGAAATGTTGATTTAATCCAAGCTAAGCACTCCTAATGCCACATGGCTTGCAGTGCACTTAAACCAAACTAAACCCGATCATCGAACGAGAATCATTTGGCTCTCGATATTACCAAGTCCTAAAGGAACTGACATCATACCCATCCAACCCTCGATGGAGCCTCAATAGCTACATCATCACAAGCAGTTGAAATAGAGTATAAGTAGACTTAGTTTACAAATTAGTTCCAAATAAAATACAAGTTCCAACATATTGCCATTGCAAGGCATGTTCAAAAGTATCTTGGAGCGAAAATTAAAGTTCGAGGTTCATGATAACATCAAAAGACTTGCATCAAAGGAAACAACATTGAGCCCACTAATGTTGCTCCCATGCCACACATTGATGAGGACATCTCTCCTATGCATACACTTGATGATAGTCCCTTAGTGGTGATGCAAGGACCTATCATAAGAGCACGCGCACGTCAATTGGACCAATAGGTGAGCTCGTTTTTTTGTGCACATAAATATACTTGTGAGGATAGTATGCAACCTAATGTTTCCATTGATTATATTGAACTTAGGAACTTTAGAGAGGAACATGAAGGCCTTGGGAACCAGCAAGGGTGAGGGAGGAAGCAAGAGGGGCGTCCAAGTCATGTTGGAGGCCCAATTCATCTCGAAGTAGGCCACCTCGGCCTCCAGGGATAGTCTGCACCAAAATCATCGCCCTAGCCACAAACGGGCACCGTTTTCGGCGATCCATATTTGCTTGGAAACATAAAAACATAAGATTTCCAATGCCACCAGTTTCAGCTCTATTGGAGTTCAGAGTCGACAGGAAATTGCATTGGAAGTTAACATACAGAACCTGTCCAGGGTGCTACTCCACCCCTTTGGGCCATTGGGCCATGTATCATGTGAGTCTTTTGAGTTCGCATCTAAGAGTCCTTGGACAACACTACGGTCTATAGAACCTTAGCCGCCACCCAAGTTAGGGTTTCGGGATTTGCTTAGATTAGTCTATCATTGAATAGTTTCACAGTTTGAGAACACTTCGGTTTCTGAGTCCCCAACTTTATGAGATTAATCATTCATCTGCAAGTTGAGTTGCAATCTTTCTTGTTCTTGCTCATGTTCTCAATTCACTAGCAGGGATTAGCCTTCGTGGTGAGGTCAACCAGGCAGTGCATGGTTGATAACCAGAGGACATGTGGTGCTGCGATTGCAGGGGCTTGATCGCGCCGATTGGGAGCCGGATCGTGAGTGTCTCGTGCTGCCAAATCGACTAACCCTCCACCTGACGGAAGATCGGGAACCCTTAGTCCCCATCAAGTGGTATCAGAGCAAGGTTTACCATCAGGTTTGCCTACATTTATCGTTAGTAGATTATTTTCGTTTCGTCCCATAGTCCACGAAAATGCCAAAAAAATCCATACCTACAACCACGACATTAACCTTTGCACAATTTCGGTTTCAGAGTTCGTAGTTCGGAGTTTGTGTCCAAGGTCAAGTCGTGTTGCTGGTTTAGATTGTGTTTTTGTTTTAGTTGCATTCCATCTCCTCTGCATCTCACATCCTACACCGACCCAGATCACCGTTTGAGTCCTAGTCGAGTTAGGGTTAGTCTTTGTCACCACTGTTAGGGCTTTCCCCTCATCAAACCCTAAGCCGCAACCTTTCCACCTTTCATACTACCATCCCTAGACACACAGACATCCACCACCAACCTTTGCCATACATATCCACGGCACACATCCTTGTTTTCGTACAGGTGTCACCTAGAAAACCCTAATTCGGGACCCCTGCATTAAAACGGCCGTAACTTTTTGTTCGGAACTCGAAATAGGGCAAAAATATACATTTGAGAAATCTGCAGAAAATTTTGGATCTCATTGTCCCCGCTTTGCTGGGTTTGGCACCGCTATTTTGGCGAAGATCGGCCAGGAAGACCGAGATATCGGGCCATGAAGTTTCTGCACCCTTGTGTAAGATGTGCTTCCTTCCACAGTTTTTGCTCCACCAACCACGTCTTGTTTCCTTTTGTCCTGAAATTTTGTGTGACACTTTCTAGTGTGTGTCTGAGTTAAAAAAATATAGTGTAAATAAAAGGTGTGAAAAAAAAAGAAAAAAACAGTTAGAAAAAAAAAGAAAAAGAGTGCAAAACAGGAAGCAAAGGTGTTTGTTTTGACGTGGTGCTGAGCTAATATCTGTTCCTCCTTTATAGCCTTGGTTGTCTGTCTCCACCATTCTTACTTGTGTGCTTTGCAGCAAGAACAAGGACACATTTAGACCAACAACTAGGGCAAGGTCTTTTAACATTAATTCAATATTATTATCTGTTACTGAATTGTGTACCACTGACATATACATATAGCCTTCATACAGCTCTACTGATACTATCTCTTGATCAGTACAGGTTTGGGCCCTTGCAATCACTTCATCATGCCCTCACTGTGTCACAAACCAGCCACTGGTTGCACCGTCCTTTGCTGTGTTGGTAAGAACGGGGTAAAAACTTGGTAAGTTTGCTTGAGAGCTTGAGACACCACCAACCCAGTAGTTCATAGGGCTCATAATACTTGTGCTTGTTTTCTTTTTGCTTTTTTGCACTAACCATGGTAGGTGGCAAGAAAGGCAATACGGGTGATGATGAAATTTCCTTCGAAGATTGTGTTCTACATTTTGAATTGGCAGACATGGTAGCCAAGATCACTCGTGAATTTAAAGATTTTGCTATTATTTAGTGGACTGAACTAGGCACCATTCGCTTACAACCTCATACATTGGATAGGTTAAAAGAGTCTATGCATGAACGGTTTGCTACTTCATCATATAAACGTGACTTGTGTAAGAAATTACAACGCTTAGAACAGGGAGACACGACTGTTCAAGAATATTATGCTGAATTGCAAAAGGATATGATTCGCTGTGGGGTTAAAGAGGAAACTGAGGATAAAATTTGTCATTTTTATGGTGGGCTATGGCGAGAAATTCAAGACATTGTTGACTATAAAGAATTCTCTACTGTCAATCACTTGTTTCATTTTGCCATGTTAGCAGAAAAGGAGTTGCAGGGACGCCAATCCAGGAGCAGGGGCAATGCCGACATCACCTTCACGCCCCGAACATCGATGGGGCAAGCAAGGACAGCACCTTCCTCCACCTTTTGACTGGCTGCACTGCCTGCTTCAGTGACCTCATGACTAGCGGCAATAACACCCTCCGCACGTGCCCTGGGTAGCAGCAAAGTGTTGCCTTCTGCGCCTGCCAAGAGCTCCTCCTCCGTCGCTTCCACAGGCTGTACATCGACGGAGATTCGCTGCCACAAGTGCCAAGGTATTGGCCACGTCCAGAGGGAGTGCCCCAGTAAACAGGCATACATTGCAACTAAAGACGATGGCTACATCAGTGCCTCCAACGTCAAGGAAGATATTGACAACACTGAAACCAACATAGATGACGAAGACATTGAGGGCACCACCTTTGGTTTTGAGGACACTACTACATATCGGTCTATTATTGTCCAGTGCGTTCTTAGTGCATAGATGGAGCAAGCCGAGCAGCAGCAGTGCAACAACTTGTTTCAGATTTTTTCATCACCAACTACCGATGAGTGCGCGTGATTATTGATTCTAGCAGCTGCAATAATTTGGTGAGTACTGATTTGACCAAGAAGCTTGGCTTGACCACATGGCCGCATCCACATCCGTATCATATTCAGTGGTTGAATGATTCTAGCAAAGCTAAGGTAACACAAACAATTTGGGTTCATTTTTCCATTGGTTCTTATGCTGATTTTGCCGATTGTGATGTGGTACCTATGCAAGCTTGCTCTCTTTTATTGAGCCATCCATGGGAATATGACACTGATGCACTTCACCATGGTCGAAGTAATAAATATACCTTCATGCATAAGGGAAAGAAAATTATGCTACTACCTTTGACCATTGCTGAAATTATTAAGTTTGATAGAGAGAGGCTTGCTTCTGATAGCAAATAAGTTGAAACTAAATCTGAAATTCAGCATGTCACAAACCAAATAAAATTGAGGAAGCATGTCTTGCTTGCTACAAAATGTGACCTTGCTGAAATTAATGATGTTGCTGCGTGCTATGCTTTCATATGCAAAGATGCTTTGTTTTCTTTGGAAGATATACACTGTACTTTGCCTTCTGTGGTCACTAACCTTTTGCAGGAGTATGTGGATGTTTTCCCCGCCGAAATACCTCTAGGGTTGCCACCTATTCGAGGCATTGAGCACCAAATTGATTTGATACCTAGAGTGAGTTTGCCAAACCGAGCTGCTTATAGGACCAATCCGGAGGAGACTAAGGTAATTCAGCGCCAAGTCCAAGATCTTTTCGATCATGGGTATGTACATGAAAGCCTTAGTCCTTGTGCCATTCTTGTTACTTTGGTTCCTAAGAAAGATGGAAGTTGGCCCATGTGTGTAGATTGTAGAGCCATTAACAACATTACCATAAGGTACCGCCATCCTATTCCTAGGCTGGACGACATGCTTGATGAGTTAAGTGGTTCTATAATTTTTTCTAAGGTCGAGTTGCGTAGTGGATACCATCAAATAAGAATGAAACTAGGAGATGAATGGAAAACAACTTTTAAAATCAAGTTCGGGTTATATGAGTGGTTAGTCATGCCTTTTGGGTTAACTAATGCACCTAGCACCTTATGCCATTAATGAATGAGGTTTTACGGGCTTTTATTGGAAAGTTTGTGGTGGTATACTTTGATGATATATTGATTTACAGCAAGTCTTTACCTGAACATATGGATCATCTACATGATGTTTTTGATGCCTTGCGGGCTGTGCGCTTATTTGGTAACATCGAGAAGTGCACCTTTTACACCGATCGAGTCTCTTTTCTTGGCTATGTCGTGACATCGCAGGGAATTAAAGTAGATGAAGCCAAGGTGCAAGCTATTAGAAGTTTGCCTACGCCCACGATGGTCTCACAAGTGTGAAGCTTCCATGGACTTGCTGGATTTTACCGTCGCTTTGTGCCTAATTTCAGCACCATCGGTGCCCCATTAAATGAATTGACAAAGAAGGGTGTAGCGTTCCATTGGGGTAAGCTAGAGGAGGATGCCTTTAATCTTCTGAAAGACAAACTTACTCATGCTCCATTGCTGCAACTTCCTAATTTTGGTAAAACCTTTGAGCTCGAATGTGATGCTAGTGGAGTTGGCATTGGTGGTGTTTTGATGCAAAAAAATAAACCCGTTGCTTACTTTAGCAAAAAATTGAGTGGTTCTGTTTTGAACTATTCCACATATGATAAAGAATTGTATGCTCTTGTTCGATCTTTAGAAACGTGGCAACATTATCTATGGCCCAAAGAATTTATTATTCATACCGACCATGAAATCGCTAAAATATATTAGAAGCCAAGTGAAACTGAACCGTAGACATGATAAGTGGGTTGAATTAATTGAATCTTTTCCTTATGTTATTGAACACAAGAAAGGGAAGGATAATGTGATTGCTGATGCCTTGTCTAGGAGATATGCTATGTTGTCCCAACTTGATTGTCGTATTTTTGGATTGGAATAGTTTAAAGAACAATATCTTAATGATGAAGATTTTAAAGATGTCATGTTGCATTGCAATCAGGGAAGAACATGGGACAAATATGTCATAAATGATGGATCCGTTCGTCTTCTTTTGTTACAGGAGGCTCAAGGAGGCAGATTGATGGGTCATTTCGGTGCCAAGAAAACTAAGCTGTATTGTCCACACATTTCTTTTTGCCAAAGATGAGGCGAGACGTTGAGTGGTTTGTATCCCGATGCACTACATGTCAAAAGGCGAAGTCACAATTGAACCCACATGGTTTATATATGCCTCTTCTTGCTCCTAGTACCCCATGGGAGGATATATCTATGGACTTTGTTTTAGGATTGCCTAGGACAAAGAGGGGGCGGTATAGTATTTTTGTGGTGGTTGATAGATTTTTTTAAGATGGATCACTTTATTCCTTGTCATAAAATCGACGATGTCGTTAATATTGCTAACTTATTCTTACAAGAAATCGTTCGCTTGCATGGTATGCCTTCTACTATTGTTTTAGATCATGATGCCAAATTTTTGTGCCACTTTTGGAGAACGCTATGGAATAAATTGAGGACAAAGCTGCAGTTTTCTACAACCTGTCATCCTCATACCGATGGTCAAACTGAGGTAGTAGATCGAACTTTATCTACCATGTTGAGGGCTGTTTTCAAGAAAAATTTGAAGATGTGCGTAGAGTGTTTGCCGCATGTTGAGTTTGCATATAATAGGGCGGTGCACTCCACCACCAAGGTAAGTCCTTTCTAGGTAGTGTATGGTTTCAACCCCCGTGCTCCTATTGATCTTTTACCTTTACCTACTACTAAGAGGGTTCATGATGATTCTAAGAAGCGTACTGAATTTATTCTGAAATTTCATGAAACTATTAAAGAAAATATTGAAAGGATGAATGAAAGGTATAGGGCTGTTGGTAGTAAAGGTACAAAGGAAATAAAACTTGAACCAGGTGACTTGGTTGCACTTGAGAAAGGATCATTTTCTAGATTTGAGGAAGTCTAAATTGATGCCTAGAGCTGACGGTCCTTTGAATATAATTGAGAAAATAAATGACAATGCATATAAGCTTGAGTTGCCTCTCGAGTTTGGGGTTAGTCCCACGTTTAACATTGTAGATTTGAAGCCATACTTGGGAGAAGAATATGAGCTTGAGTCGAGGATGACTCAACTTCAAGAGGGGGAGGATGATGAGGACATCTCTTCTATGCATACACTTGATGATACTCCTCTAGTGGTGTGCAAGGACCTATCACAAGAGCACGCGCATGGCAATTGGACCAACAGGTGAGCTCGTTTCTTTGTACACATGCATATACTTGTGAGGATAGTATGTTACCTAATGTTTCTATTGATTATATTGAACTTAGAAACTTTACAGAGGAACATGAAGGCCTTGGGAACCAGCAAGGGTGATGGAGGAAGCAAGAGGGGCGTCCAAGTCAAGTTGGAGGCCCAATTCATCACGAAGTAGGCCACCTCGGCCTCTAGGGATAGTCTGCACCAAAATCGTGGCTCTGGCCACAAACGGGTTCCATTTTTGGCGATCCACATATGCTTGGAAAGATAAAAACATAAGCTTTACAATGCCACCAGTTTCATGTCTTATGGAGTTTGGAGTTGACAGGAAATCGCGTTGGAAGTCAACATACAGAATCTGTCCAAGGTGCTGCTCCACCTCTTTCGGTCATTGGGCATGTATTGTGTGAGAGTCTTTTGAGTTCGCAACTAGGAGTCCTGGGATGACCCTAAGGTCTATAAAACCTTAGCCGCCACACAAGTTAGGGTTTCGGGATTTGCTTAGATTACTCTGTCGTTGAATAGTTTCGCCGTTTGAGAACACTCCGGTTTATGAGTCCCTAACTTTGTGAGATTAATCATTCATCTGCAAGTTTAGTTGCAATCTTTCTTGTCCTTGCTCATGTTTTTGATTCACTGGCAGGGATTAGCCTTTGTGGTGAGGTCAACCAGGCAGTGCACGGTTGATAACCAGAGGATGCGTGGTGCTGTGATTGCAGGGGCTTGATCGTTCCGATCGAGAGTCGGATCGTGAGTGTCTTGTGCTGCCAAATCGACTTACCCTCCACCTGACAGAAGATTGGAAACCCCTTGGTCCCCATCACACATGATGTCCTTGAGCCCTAGTTAGAACATGCACCCTACCAACACATGGTGCACATGAAGAACTCCATACCTTCTCTCAAAATGTGGGGGTAAGCCCTGAGTACTAATTACACAGATAGGAATTAATGGAATGGCTTATGGCTGATGCCAAGCTTTCTTACTAACAAGTGGATCCTTAGCCATTTGAACAAACCTAGATGTCGCCTAGAGGGGGAGGGGTGAACAGGTGTTACTGAAAAATAAGACAAACTAAAAGCGAAAATCAGTAGATCACCGGTTCAACTGGTCAACGGTCAACCAGTCAGACCGGTTGAACTGGTCCTCACCGGTTGAACCGATGGGCAACGGAAATAATTGAATTGATCTCTAAATCTACACAAGCAAAATTAGTACTTTCTGGAGGTTCCATTAGGGCTAGTTCTTAGAGATCTGAGAGGGGCTTGCCCTAGAACATGCACTAAAGCGAGATCCACACGAAACTTGCCAACACAAGGTAAGGAGGCTCAAGAACAATATGAACATGAAGAACACAAGTGACCACAAACAAGTACACGAGACAAAAGGATTTATCCTAAGGTTCGGGCACACCACCAAGGTGTCCGTACGTCCTCGTTGCTGAGGAACCCACCAAGAGTTAGGGCTCGCAGCCCTATCTTCTTCTCCCCAATCACCAAGACTGGCGGAGAATACTTACTATGAGTTGCTCAAAAGAGCGGGTGATACAAACTTCCCAAAGCACACCACAAGGATCTTGGGTGCTTCACGGGCAACGCATAGCCATCTAGGTGCTCGGAGCTCGATGAGTAACAAGGCCACCAAGAATGCTTCAAAGGTCACTAAAGCTCACAAAGAACAAGAGAGAGAGGAGGATGGACAAGACTTGAATGCTCTCTCAAGATCTCACACACTCACACTCACACTCACAATCAATGGAGGATTTGAGCACAAGAGATTGGAGAGTGAGAGGGACGAGTGGAAGCACATGGGAGCTTTGTCTTAGGTTGGTGGAAGGGCTAAGAGAGAGAAGAAGGAGGGAGTGAAGGGGTATAAATACCCCCACCCACCAACTAGCTGTTTACTGTACTGTTGCATTCGGAAATGAGGCAGACCGGTTGAACCGGTCTGGATTGGTGGAACCGATGGTTACATCAGAGGCTGCTCATCGGTGCCAGTAGCCAGATCGGTTGAACTGATTGGTCCAACCAATGGGCACATAAGGGGCTGCTCATTGGTGCCAATAGCTTGATCGGTTGAACCGATTGGTCCAACCGATGGGCACTGAGTAAGGGCAATTTTGAATTTGAGATTTTGGACTTGAATTTGGATGGAAGATTAGACCTTTGTGAGCTTGGTGACACTAGGAGCACTGCAAGTTGGACCCCCCTTAATAGAAAGGCAGTTCTTATACTCAAGATATAAATTAGCAAATCAATTTGAAGCTTGACCTTGATTGAACCATCACGAAATAAATCTTCACATAGTGAGGGTCTCTTTTCTTGCTTGCAATGTTACTATAGCACTTGTTTGCTTGATATATAATTAAATAATATCTTCTCTTGCTAGCATAGGCACATTAGCACTAGTTTGCTTGATATATAGTTTAAGCTCGCTTTCACTTGCTTGATATAACATTGAGTAGCACTTTGATTAGCAATGTCACTATAGCCATGCTCAATTAAGTTCATTAGTGCTTTTAATTCTTTGTAGCTGAGATGTGCAATAAAGATTCTTCATGATCATCCACTTGTCATTTCTAAAGAATACAATTAATGTAGTGACGTCCAAATGGAAAAAATAGTATCTGTGTTACTTCCCACAATGTGGTAACTAAGAGCCTCAAAGTGCTTCAAGAATATGAACCTAATGATAACCAGTACGGAAGCAATGTATTCAACTAAAAAGAACCATTTTCACCGTGACACATATATGAGATAACCAGTAATGTGAGTGTCCAAGTCATACTGAATAAATGTAACAATGATAAGGCCAATGTTATGATCCATGAGTGTATCCCACAAATGAGTTGATCATTTGCCAAATATCCTTCTTTAAGATAGATGTACAATAGAGTTCATTCAATCCTCAACATATGATTAATATTGAGTGAAAGCCTTGATTCTCAACACTTGAGAACATTTATGCTTGATCATACATGAAAATCCATTCTTTCGCATTAGAACACAATTGATTAACCCATGATTGCCTATCAAACTACTCTACACAGAAGTTAGACCTTTAACCGCGTTGTCACTCAATATACCAAAACCACTTGGGAGCCTTGTTGCACTTACAATCTTCCCCTTTTTGGTGATTGATGACAACCCTGATTAAAGCTTACATGAGATAAATAAATTAAGCACATTGAATCCTCAGATAATAGGTATGCTCCCCCTAAATATGTGCTTGAGTTACAAAAACTCAAATTTGAGCCACAAATGCCCAACAACACATATTTTGTGCTAGGAGAGCTCCCCTATATCTGAGCATTCCATGAAACTACAAAGAAAGAAGGTAAACACAAAGTAAACCAACTGGGTGTTTGGTTGTGTAACCATTAGCTTACACCGAGTAATCCAGCAGGCATTGCTAGACAGTCAGGTGCACCAGATAGTCCGACACCCTACACCGAATAGTCCTGTGATGCTAGTGTACACCAGCCAAACAAAACCACAAAGCCACAAAGATCACACACAGAGGCACAGATCCACTAGCACTAGATTATTATAGGATTACATCTAGTTCACACACAGATAAGGAGTTTTGAAACTAATTACAAGACAAGTATCCACACATGGCACTTAGAACCATGTTCAACACATGAACAAGAGATAGCAGAATGGGAATTGAAAGAGATAAAGCATGTTGCTGCTGTTGTTCCTCTTGTTGTTGTTCCCCTTCTCCCATGTTCTTTTCCTGTTCTTCTCCCCCTGCCCCCTGTCAAGCTAGAAGCTTTAATGTTTCTCTCCCCCTTTGTCATCAAGCACCAAAAACACCATCTGATCCTTACCGAGAGGACAAAGGAGCCAAAGAGGCCAACCTGCACTGGAGCTACCACCCTATTGCTTTGACTGGAAACACCATTGAAACTGGTTCTGCTAGATGATCCCTAACCACCCTGAGGGAAAGTGTAAGGAAGTGATCCTAAAAAAATTGGAAGCAGCCATGGTGGTGACAGGACCTGCGTAGCCTAAGTAGTCAGAGGTGATAGCACTCTCCATGCCAAAGATGGCCTGTGCAACTGACTGAGCAAAGCCACCCAAGGAGTCTGAAGGTGGAGGTGATGATGGCTACTGGTAGTAGGCCTAAGGAGGCTGGGTAGACTGAGGTGGCACTGAGTAACCTCCAACATGTCACTGCTCTAGGTAGTATCCTGCAAATGTGTCTAGGAACTCCTCTGCCTCGCTCTCAACTACTCTATCTAGAGAGGGAGGTGGCAGGATGTTGAGATGTATCATCATGCCCTTCAACCTATTCTCATTCTAGGTTTGCTTCTGATATATCTTTTTCTTTTTTGCTTTGTACCTGGGCCTAAAACACTTGCCTTCTCCCATGATAGCTCTAAAGGCTTGGACTATAGGTGAAGTGTTCCTCCTTGTTCCAATTATGCTTGAAGTCCATTATATTCTTTATGTGTCGCCTTTCACATGCAGCAATCAATCAAAGATGGGACCCTTCTTACCTACCATGTATTGCCAATCCACCCGTTGATCATCAGTCATAGGATGCTCCTTGGAGAAAATCACAGTTTCATAGAAATCTTCCTGAAAGCCAGTGTCAAACATCCAGTCATATGCATCTCTCATCTGATTTCTGATATCATCAAACTTGCCCTTGACCTTGTAATTTACTACCTTTCTTGTAGGTGGTCCTGAGGGCCTAGAGAGCTTTCTTGCATAGGGAGCTTCAAGAGGTGGATCATCTAGAGATGCATGCTCTTCTTCCTCTTCTTTGTTATCATCATCACTATTGTTGTTGCCATCATCATCATATGGTGCTGGGCCTTTTCCATGAGGCTTGGGTGCTAACTTGAAAGTCTCATCATCCACCTTGTCACCATCTAATGATGTCTCCGTCCCTGCCATATCTGAATTGTGCATGTCACCATGAGGAGTTGCCTGCAGAAGAGACATTTGCCTTGGCCTGAGAACTCTTCCCCCGTGAGGGCCAACAACATTAGTGCCCTCCAAGGGAGGAGTCCTATCCTGAGGTGTAGGAGCCCCTCTCTGAGCCTTTTTCTTCTTTCTGTAGTACTTCATGCTTGCACTTGTATTATCCACATATGTTGCCTTGAGACAAGGACATTTGGATTTAGATCCTTGAAACTAATCACAAGGTGGCAATGGATGGATCTTGATTAGTGAATTTCATAGTGACAGGGAGATACTGATGGTTTGCAGAATAGCAAATGTCATGTAGACATGGAAGAATATATGAAATAAGTTTGAGAACTTATAGAACAAATCTACAAGCAAAGAGACACTGACCCAGGCACCACTAGTCATCGCCGGTTAATCCCGTGGCTCCCACTGGATAGACCGATGATGCCCAGTGACCTGGAATCAATGGATCTCTCAAACTATCCATGGGCATGATTTGATCTCCTATGGTATGGTTCACAAGTATACTAGGAGTGTTTCTACCAAAGGAATCATTGAGCAAAGCACCGATCAAAGAGATCAGGACAAAACTGCACAAAATACTTTTGAGGGAGGAAATGAAGGGAAACTTGATGGAGAGGGTGGTAGGATTGTAAACTCTGGAGATGCAGCAGCCAAACCCCACCAAAAACTCCACAAATTCATAGAGAAAAGTGGAAATTGCCTTCTTGGTCACCAAGAGAGATAGCACAATGCTGGACAGAAGGTCGAGGATGATAGGGATAAATGGACATTATAGGTACTCCTTAGATCTTGGGCAGCAATAGAAACCATAGATATCGAACAGTCTGGTAGCCCTCCCCGGATAGTCCGGTGACACTGGATAGTCCGGTAGGGCACGCCGATGTGAATAGATTACAAGGAGAAAGGTAGAAGAACTGAGGATTGAACCATTTCCTTTGAACCATTGACTTCTTTATGTAACACAATCCTCAGGAAAAGATAGAGATTTTAAGTGACAGTTTTTTTTGCTAAATCTTTTGGTCAAAAGATGATGAGTTGATATAGATAAGATTAGAGAGATAAATTCATTTACAAAACAAATAGATTTTGAATTTTAAGCACAGAGAGGGTGATCACAAAGATCGAACAACAAATGTTTTGAAACCCCTCTTTTTCACTAAACGAGAAACTAGTGAATTATCAAGTGTTGCTTGAGATAAATCGCATGTTTGACTCATGTTCTCCTCTTCAAGGCATGAAAAGCAATCTAGAGTAGGAATATCAATCACGCATCTATTTTTAGGAAATCCTCATGAGACAAACTCATAACAAGATATGCCACTAGCTAATCCTTAGCAACTAGCCCACAAAGAGTATTGAACGGATTGAAAGTCTTGTCACAAAGATATTGGCATATTTGGCTCATACCTCCTATCAACCTTAAAGCACCAAGCTCTCAGGACAAATTCAAGAGCCATAAGTTTCAGTGGTATCAACCAAATATCCATATTTAAGCTTTGGACTCTCAACTAACCAACAACCACACAACAACTACAAGGCCTTGAAGCACTTACAATGCATATAAACACATACCTTACCCTTGACCTACCATATTCATAAAGTATATAGACGTAGTACATTCTTTGGTATATGCCCTGATTTGACCATTTTGGAGCATCGTCAATTAATTTTGCACTAAGGCAACATTTTGGTTCAACCAACATCCTTTTAAGATTTGCAATCTTACTCACACAGAGTTGTTAGAACCATAGTGCCTTAGTATAAGGAAAATGGCCTCATGTGCCATATTTCCATGGTTGTGTTTTGGTGATTGATTGACAATCAACACTTGGAATAATGAACTTGTCTAGAGATCCACATTCTCAGGTGTTTAGGTTCAAGGAATGATGAAGAAGAAGAGTCAAAGGAAAGGCCCAAAGGGACATCCCAATGAGAGTTCTGCTCATAGGTACAGGGGTTTAGGTTAGGACGGTCCACCTCATAGGGTTTGTGAGGACCGAAAGGTATGGTCCACACGACCATCCCTGGTGCGTACCAAGTTTCTTGAGGGGATGAGAAGTGGAAGTGATCAAGTATTATGGACCGGATGGTAAAGTCTAGAAGACCGTCCTAACCATCAGACCATTCTGGCCAAGGAAGTAAAGATGTGAAGGATTTGGAAGAAGTGAAGACCATGCTTGGACCATACCAAATAACCCATGGGTGCCAACCTTTGGACTGGAGGAAGAATAGTACAGTTTGCACAGACCATCATTGGACCGTCCTATTTAATCCAAGGCTATAGACTTTGAAGGATTTGAAGTGTACAACGGACCGTATGGTACGGTCTAACAGAGCGTCCTAACCTTCGGACCAAAGTACAATGACGTATGTGGTTCAGTGACAGTTGGAAAAGTACATGGACTGTACGGTACAGTCCATGGAAAAAGCATAGACTACATAGTACGGTCTACACTGCATCAGCAGACCGTTGGGGCAATGGCTAGTTCGAGTTTGGGGGCTATATAAGCCCCCTACCCAGCCATTTCAAGTGAGTTAGAGCCACTGAAGTTGAGAGCAAGTATTGAGGTGTATTCCAAGCATATCCATCATTCCAACCACCATATGAGAGCTTAGTGCACACCCAAGCTAGGTTAGAGCTTAGAGAGAGTGAGCTTGTGAGCTCTTCTTGAGAGTAGCTCCTGCGTGAGCTAGAGGAGAAGCCTTGGCTGTGGCAAGCCACTTGTACATATTGCTAGACCCTTCCTTTTGGGTGGGGAGTAGCGGTGACAACTTGTTCGGGGATGAGGAGACCCTACAAACACTGTAGTGAAGCATCCGGTGCCTTGTGACCAAGATAGAAGGTGGCGGTGGTCAAGCCTTGGTGGTTTGGTGGCAATTAGCCTTTGCTTGCCGGGAGCCTTTGTGGCAAGCGCAAGACGGTGATCGGGAGAGTCTTGGTGCTCGGCTCAGATATTGCCTTCGGTGGCAAGCCCGTGAACGTAGCCCTTAGTGGTGAACCACGTTAAATCTTCATGTCTCATCGGGAGTTTGCATCCCCCTTCCTTAATCTCTTTACTTACCGTATTTACGTTTCCGCATTTACTCGCTTGTGTGCCTTTATATTTCCTAGTTAGTTTGATTAGGTTTGGTTCTAGGTTGAAAGTCTTTTGGGTAAGTCAGAGAGCGCATAGATAAACCTTAGACTTAACTAGCATGTGTACGGCGAAATAGGTTTATCTTAGGCACAAGATGGCCCTAGGTTTTAAATGAGCGATTAGCAACCCAATTCACTGCCCTCCCCCTCTTGGGTCGGATACCGCGGCATGTTCCTTTCAATTGGTATCAGAGCAAGGGCTCAGATCTCTTGCGAGAATAGCCAATTCCATTGGCAAATTTGTGAGATAGCTCATAGGAGTGCCATTGGCTTCACTGCCATGTGAGTTTCGATAGGGCTCCGTTTTTCGATGGGAAGGGCTTCCCTCGGTGGAAGGTGCTCATGGAAGCACATCTTCAAGCCCGGGGGCTTGATCTTTGGCGTGTCACGAAAAAGGGCACCCGTAGCAACTCTGCTCATGAGAGGCAATTTGATGCTATTGCCAAATCCACCTTGTTATCCTCTTTTTGTGATGATGTGTTCAATCGTGTGTATGCTTCTCCTAATGCTCATGAGCTATGGAAGCAAATTGTTGAGAATCATGAGGGCTCATTAGATGTAGCAAACCAAAAATATCATGTTCTCGCTGATGAGCTTACTAGCTTTAAGCAACTTGCTAATGAAAGTGCTCATGACATGTTCTCACATTTGAACACTCTTGTGAATGAAATCAATGGAATAGGTTTGAACAAATAATGGATGCAGAGGTGAACCACAAAGATCATCTGTTGCCTTTGCAAGCCTGACTACGACATCATCAGGACCGTCTTGCTCAAGGAAGACTTGGACAAAAAGACACCCAACCAAGTCGTCAACACAATTGTTGCCCAAGTATTCCATGGGGATGAACAAGCAAGAGTCCACCTCCACTTCAAGCCAAAAGGGCCTTGCCGTCAAGCACACATGCAAGCATCAACCAAGGCGGCAAGAGCAAAGCTCAAGTGAAGAAGAAGAGGAGGATGAGAGTGATGATGAAGCCTCAAGCTCAAGCTCAACTGAGGATGAAGCAACCTCAAGGGCCATAGTATTTCACCAAACAAAGGTAGCCAAACATGTGAGGAAACACTACATGCTAGGCTATGAGACCCGCATAAGAGGAGATGCAGTGGGAGTCTTCAAGATGGCGGGCAAGAAGAAAAAAAGCAAGCAAAAGAGTCATCAAGCTTGCCCCACCATCATTAAGGGGAAGAAGAGTGGCAAAGGTAGTTCAAGTGATGAATCAAGCAAGCCCTTCACCACCCGGTCATCACACATATGCCTCATGGACAAAGGTAATAGCGATGTAAGTGATGACCCCTCCTCCGATGATGATGAGCCAATGATATTTGTGAGATGACGAGCTTAATTAAAGAACAACAAGATTACATGCTCAAACAAAAGAAAGAAATCAAGGCTCTCAAGGCTAATGAAGAGCTCCATGCCTCCTTTGTCTCAAGATATGAGAACTTGCTCAACAAATTCAATTTGGTAGACAAGGAGCATGGGGAGCTCAAGAAGCAATTTGAGGACCTTGAACTAAAATTTGAGTCTCTCACAAACTCATTGGGTGCATCTATCCCTTGTGCTATTCCTTGTGCAATTCCTACTGTCAAGGTAGATGCATCTACCTATTGTGATCTAACACCTTGCAATGAGAATGTGGTTGTAGAAACATGTGATGACCTCATTGCTAGTGAAAATGAAGAGCTCAAACAAGAGGTGGAAAGGCTAAGGGCAGACTTAAGGCGTCTTGAAGCAAAAGAGGCACAAGATCAACTCCGACCTCCTCAAGATAACCCCTCCAAGGGTGTGAAGAAGCTTGCGACGGGAGAACCGTGACTTGCTTCAAGTGTCACAAAGAAGGCCACAAGTCCTATCAATGCAAGGAGGAGATGTCCCAACAAAAGAACAAGAGCAAGAACAAGAACAAGGCCAAGAGCAATGACAAGGGCAAGAAGAAGGTAATGGAGAACAAAAGATCTCCAAAGTTGAAGGCCTCACTAGTGTACACCAAGCCCACCTACAAGGCAAAGCAAAAGAGCAACCACTACATACTTGAGAAGAAGAAGAATGGTAAGGTGGTGGCTCATACCATGGGATGGAGTAAGAAAGGGTGGAACCGGCCTATTTGGGTGCCAAAGGAAATAGTTCAAACCACGGAAGGCGCCCAAAAGGTTTGGGTCCCAAAGACCTAGAAGAAGAGAGTGGCTTCGGGGAATTTGGAGACTTGGCAAATATTGGGGTGCATAAGTAGGGATACATCATGCAATTGGATTGGAGCCATGTATGGGATTAAAAATTAGAGACCCAAATTCCCCTCCCCTACATATGAGGTAAAGAGCAAGGTAAAATAATCGCATACATCATTGGAGCTCAAATACCTCTCTAGGATTGCATGAGCATGTTCATTTATTGAAATTGGTATCTAGCTTGTACTTTCCTAGTATTGCATATGGTATGTTGCTTGTGCTAACCATCTATTTTTGGAGCAACTTACATGAGTTTAAGTTGTGGTGTGTGGAAAACACCATTTTGATCATTGCATATCGTTCACAAAGACAAAGGGTTACAAGCGGTATCATTTTCTCACTCTTACTATCCTTTTATATGGTGTCATGTTTTCAAGTTGTAGATGTTGATACCCATATTATGAATTACAAGTGCATACACTTGGTTATGTGATTCAAACACTATTGCACACGTTTAGGGGGAGCAACTCTATAACTTGTGTTTGTGTGACTAACATGCTTTCAAGTGCCATTTGTTGTAGTTACATGGATCTACCTCCAATGAGCCTCATTTTCATTTGGTGTCCATCCCCTACAATTATGCCTCAAGCAATTTCATGATGATACAAGGCAACAACTCCATGAGAAAGGGGGAGTGATGGTCACTTCAAGTGATTGCTTATATTGATATCTCAAATTAAGGAGGAGAGCAAGAAAAAGGTAAAATGGCCTCACTAGTAACATTCCCTTTCTACTAATGCTTTTCTTTGCTAGTGGTTGTGTTTAGGTCTTTTAGGTGCTCGATGACAAAGGGGGAGAGATATGTAACGCAAGCAAGATGCAAACCATATGGGGGAGAGAAGTCCCAAGCAAGCATTGCACATCACAAGGGGAAGAGAGATACCATCCAAGAATTGCATATCATAAGGGGGGAAAGGTCAAGCACCAAGTGATGGAAAATAGGGTTCCCGATCTTCCGAGAGGTATGGATAAGTCGGTTTAGGGGTGGAGAACTCGACATTGGTGAAGAAGGCTCCGAGCAATCGATCAAATCCTTGCAATCACTACACCACTGCTCCAAAGGTTATCGACCGCGTGACGCGCGCAATCGACCTTACCAAGAAGGCTATCGTTCCTGCAATGCAACCAAGAGAACACAAGTAAGAACGAGGAATAAATGCAATCAAGATTAATCTTGTGCACAAGTTGGGGTTTCACAAACCGAAACACGAACGTCGAACTGTTCACGACAGAATACTCTAAAGCAAAACCCATCTAATCTAATGACGGCTACAGAATATATACAAGAGAGAGGTATAGGGGGCAGCCAAGGGGGTGGCCGAGCAACCCTAGGGCGTACAAGGCCAGCAGGCCCAAAAACCGATCCAGCAGCACCCTGGCAGATTCAGATCGTGAAGTTGTTTCAACGGTTCCTGTTGACCCCGAGATTATTTGGGCCTAAGACTAGACGGATTTCAAAGGTTATCTCCTTAGCTTTTCGTCGATATGTAGAATGCCCAAAACAGAGTCCGTATGTGGCCTGGGCATCCATTTTACTGAGGCCTACTCCTGCAGTCCGAACCGGCCTCGCAAATAAATTGGACCACTACTCGGATTGGGCTTCAAACTCAATTTTCTCTTGGGCCTGGATCATATGAATGTTGTACAAGTTCTCATCATTCTCCCCTTCTTGTTTTTGAGTCGTCCTCGACTCAAAGTCGTCGATGCGCGAGGAAGTAATTGTAGCAGTTCGTGAAATCATCCATCCATGCTCCCCTTCTTGAAATCGATCCTATTGTGACAAATCAAACAAAGAAGAACAAGTGGATCTCGACATGATACGGTTAGTTTTACAGCAGCCGTTTACTTGATTTTGATGTTCATCGATAAAATGAGAGTCAAAATTAGAACATATATAAACACGATGCACAATATATTCTCTTTCATAGTTATATCGTCCAATAATATAATATGTATTTTTAGAAAACCATGGCAAATCAGCAATGAATAAAAGTTTTGTCTCCAAATAGTTTAGATTACATAGAATATCCAATTCAATATAACCCAAAGTACTTAAAGAAGATAACAAGTTCAGCTCATCATGCATACTTGCAACAGGGAGAAAATGTTTATTTTCAGCACACGTATTCGTTTTATAAGAACTCATGTTTATTCTCATGTATTGGCACAGAAATAATAGCAGTATCATCACATAACTCTTTTTTATCACAAGAATCAGCAGTGCAATCACCTTGCAATAAAGGGAACTTGGATTTATCTAAAGGCATGTCATCATTAAAATTACTCAAATCATTTTTAATAGCATCCATCTTCTTAGTTTGTCCCCTCGCAACTTCAATTTGTAAAATTTGAGCAGGATTCATACCAAGCAACTTGATCTTTTTACTATTATATTTGAACAAATATATATTATTAGCATTATCATACATAGCATTGTTTTCAGATACCCATGGTTTACCAAATAACAAAGCAGCTGTTTCCATAGGCACAACATCAAAATAAGCGCTATCATGATACTTGCCAAGAGAAAATTGGATCTTGCTAATTTTATTTACCTGAAACTTTCCACTAGAATTAGGCCATTGGACAAAATATGGACATGGATGTTGCTCTGTGCCCAAGCAAAGTTTCTCAACCAACTCAGAACTAACAAAGTTGCAGCAAGCTCACCATCAATGATGATCCGACAATGTCTCTTCATTATGATAAACGCAAGTTGAAATAAATTGTTGGACTGATTGTTCTCCGCTTTCACTATTTGAGAACTTAATAGTTGTTGTGGTAGAGAACTCACATTATCATGCAAAAGGTTAGTCGCACAAGAAGGGATAATATGGCATGAAGAATTAAATTGTTTTCGTATCAAAATTTTCATATCCGACCATGTGTGAGGTTTATCATTATAATGTAAATTGTTCCACCAAATTAAAGCATGATTCTTTAAAACACTAGGTGCTTTTTTTATCTATCGTCTTTCACACATATGACATTGCGCAAAAATATTATCTATTTCACTTTCCCACCTAATATACTCCACAACATTAAAACCATCATATGTAGGTGGAGATTTAAAAATAGAGTCACCTATGGGAGAAGGGGCAGGAGCAATGGTGTGACTCGCAAACATCTTTATGACTCCAACATGTACAGAGGTGTAACCTGTCAATGTTAGTAGAATAAAAACACAGACAAAAATTCAAAGTTAACCTTATCTAATGACAGTAGATAAGTGGGATCTCTCACACTCCAAACGTTTACCAAGCGCTTGCAAATGTTCTTACTGTGCTCCGTAAAATACGATGGCTACTTGGAAGAAGCGACGGCAGCCAAGAGGTAATAACACACCTAGAGCGTGGGATGATTGCAAGACCGACCTATACTGCTCAAGAGAATATGTGTGGATCTTAGGAAAGGCACAATATGCAGCAAAGAATAGCAAAATTCGAAATCAGATAGCAAAGTTGAATAAATGTCCAACGTACTTGTCAAAGTTGCTGGCCTAAATGTGCTCCTAGAACTAGTTTAAGCAAGCAAAAGATACACCGAAGTACAAAAGACACAAATGATGCAAACACTTCTGATTATGTTTTCTTTTCTTTTTCTCTTTTTTTTTGTGCGGCTCTTTTTTATGCACTTACCTTTTTTTTGTTTTTTTATCTCAAAAGTGCTGTAAAATAAGATACAACTCCACACAAACACAAGACTCTTATCTAAAAATCATAGATTTACTACTCAAAGTTGCACAGCCGATTAGATAACTTTAATGGCCTCAAATGCAAAAACTTTGAATACCAAAGTTGTAGATCTCTTTTTTATCTTTCTCTACAGTATATGGAACACCATTTTTGGATAAAGGATGATGAAGACATTGACACCTAAATACAGACTGCTTAGAAAATTTTGGGTCACAAATAGATTTACTCCCAACAGATATTACACTCTGATAACGACTTTTTCTGGAAACTTCCCAATTGACAAAGTTGTAATTTCACAAGCTTTTCAGAAAGTACTAGAACACAAAAATCTGAGTTCGTATGAGGTAGATATCATGTAAATACTGAACTGGACAGAGAGGATTTCAAACCGGATGTGACGACGTGATGAAAACGGACACGGTGACAAGATGCAAAACTCAAACTGAACTAAGAACGCAATCTAAACCAGAAACAATACTATGACCATGGACACAAAGTCAAAAATGCGGACTCTGAAATCAAATTATGCAAAGGCTAACTGTGGTGACAGGGCAAGATGAACTACAAACCCTAATTTTTTATGGTGTTTTTGGACTTTAGGAATATAAATCACTCAAACTAAGGGACACACGATAATATACCTCAAGGAAACCTGAAACTCTGATTACCAAATGATAGAAAATAGGGTTCCCGATCGTCCGAGAGGTATGGATAAGTCGGTTTAGGGGTGGAGAACTCGATGTTGGTGAAGAAGGCTCCGAACAATCGATCGAATCCTTGCTGTCACTACTCCACTGCTCTGATGGTTATCGACCGCGTGACGCACGCAATCGACCTTACCAAGAAGGCTATCATTCCTGCAATGCAACCAAGAGAACACAAGTAAGAACGAGGAATAAACGCAACCAAGATTAATCTTGTGCACATGTTGGGGTTTCACAAACCCATACACGAACGGCGAACTGTTGATGACAGAATACTCTAAAGCAAAACCCATCTAATCTAATGATGGCTGCAGAATATATACAAGGGAGAAGTATAGGGGGCAGCCAAGGGGGTGGCCGGGCAACCCTAGGGCGTACAAGGCCAGTGGGCCCAAAAACCGGTCTAGCAGCACCCTGGCAGATTCTGATCGTCAAGTTGTTTTGACGATTCCTGTTGACTCCGATATTATTTGGGCCTGATACTAGAACGCCTAGGTTATCTCCTTAGCTTTCTGTCGATATGTAGAATGCCTGAAACGTAGTCCGTATGTGGCCTGGGTGTACATTTTACTGAGGCCTACTCCTGCAGTCCGAACCGGCCTCGCAAATAAATTGGACCTCAACTCGGATTTAGCTTCAAACTCCATCTTCTCATGGGCCTTGAACATATGCATGTTGTACATGTTCTCATCACCAAGGGGGGGAAAATGAAGATCATTAGCAAGGAGAAGATGAGGTGAAAACAAGAAAGCAAGGTGATAGTAGGAGGTACCTAGTTCAAATATGGGGGAGAATTGCTAAATCCATGATCCTATGAACTAATGTACCAAACTCAGTGCTGGATTTATGCTTAAATCCCTTATGTGGATATAAAGCTGGAAGCCTTAATTGGATCATATGCTGGTGGCAAGTGAAGTTGAGCATTGAAGATTCCATCCAAGCAAGCTAAGTTGTTTCTAACTCATCAAAATTTTGATTTGGTGCAATTTCTTGCATTTATCTTGCTTGATTTGGTTGTGTTGTCATCAATCACCAAAAAGGGGGTGATTGTAAGGAAAATGGCCTCATGTGCCATATTTACATGGTTGTGTTTTGGTGATTGATTGACAATCAACACTTGGACTAATGAACTTGTCTAGATGCACATTCATAGGTGTTTAGGTTCATGGGATGATGAAGAAGAAGAGTCGAAGGAAAGGCCCAAAGGGCCACCCCAACAGGGTTTCGCTCATAGGTACAGGGGATTAGGTTAGGACGATCGACCTCATAGGGTTTGTGAGGACCGAAAGGTACGGTCCACACGAATGTCCCTGTGGCATACCAAGTTTCCTGAGGGGCTGAGAAGTGGACTGGATGGTACGGTCTGGAAGACCATCCTAACCATCGGATGATTTTGGCCAAGGAAGTGAAGATGTGAAGGATTTGGAAGAAGTGAAGACCGTCCTTGGACTGTACCAAATAACCCGTGGGTGCTAAACCTTTGGACTGGAGGAAGAATAGTATGGTTTGCACAGACCGTCCTTGGACCGCCCTATTTAACCCAAGGCTATGGACTTTGAAGGATTTGCAGTGTACAACGGACCATACGGTACAGTCTAACAGACCATCCTAAGCTTTGAACCGAAGTACAGTGACGTATGTGGTTCAGTGACCATTGGAAAAGTACATGGACCGTATGGTTCGGTCCATGGAAAAAGCATAGAACGTATAGTACGGTCTACACTGCGTCAGCAGACCGTTAGAGCAACGGCTAGTTCCAGTTTTGGGGCTATATAAGCCACCCCACCCTGCCATTTCAAGTGAGTTGGAGCAACTGAAGTTGAGAGCAAATATAGAGGTGTACTCCAAGCATATCTATCACTCCAACCACCATACGAGAGCTTAGTGCACATCCAGGATAGGTTAGAGCTTAGAGAGAGTGAGCTTGTGAGCTCTTCTTGAGAGTAGCTCCTGCGTGAGCTAGAGGAGAAGCCTTGGCTGTGGTCAAGCCACTTGTACTCATTGCTAGACCCTCCTTCTTGGTGTGGAGTGGCATAGACAACTTGTGCGAGGACGAGGAGACCTTACAAACTCCGTAGTGAAGCATCCAGTGCCTTATGGCTGAGATAGCCAGTGGCGGTGGCCAAGCCTTGGTGGTTTGGTGCTACATAGCCTTTGCTTGCCGGTAGCCTTTGTGGCGAGCGCAAGATGGTGATCGGGTGAGTCTTGATTCCCAATTCGGATATTGCCTTCAGTGGCGAGCCTGTGGACGTAGCCCTTAGTGGTGAATGACGTTAAATCTTCATGTCTCCTGAGAAGTTTGCATCCCTCTTCCATACTCTCTTTACTTACCGCATTTACGTTTCTGCATTTACTCACTTGAGTGCCTTTAGCTTTCCTAGTTAGTTTGATTAGGTTTGGCTCTAGGTTTCATGTCTTTTGGGTATGTCAGAGAGCGCATAGATAAACCTTAGACTTAACTAGCATGTGTAGGGCGAAATAAGTTTATCTTATGCACAAGATGGCCCTAGGTTTTAAATGAGCGATTAGCGACCCAAGTCACCCCCTCCTCCTCTTGGGTCAGATACCCCGACATGTTCCTTTCAATTGGCATCAGAGCAAGGGCTCACATCTCTTGCGAGAATAGCCAATTCCATTGGCAAATTTGTGAGATAGCTCATAGGAGTTCCATTGGCTTCACTGCCAAGTGAGTTTCTATGTCCGGGGAAGGGATGAGTACCGATAGGGCTCCATTTTTTGATGGGAAGGGCTTCCCCCGGTGGAAGGTGCTCATGGAAGCACATCTTCAAGCCCATGGGCTCCACTCGTGAGAGGCAATTTGATGCTATTGCCGAATACACCTTGTTATCCTCTCTTTGTGATGATGTGTTTAATTGTGTCTATGCTTCTCCTAATGCTCATGAGCTATGGAAGCAAATTGTCAAAAATCATGAGGGCTCATCAGATGTAGCAAAGCAAAAATGTCATGAGGGCTTATCTTATGCACTAGATGGCCCAAGGTTTTAAATGGTTGATTAGCGACCCAATTCACCCCCTCCCCCTCTTGGGTCGGATACCCAGCACATTCCTTTCACTTAGGTATGATTCTTGCTCCTCCTTAGTGCATGCTGATGGTCTTTGAATAACAATTGTGCAAGCTAAAGCCTTGTTACAAGCTTTGGGGATCAGAAATCATACTTAGGCTAATAAAATAATTTTTGAAAGAAGTAATGGTTTTGCTAGTATATTTACAGTCACATAGACCTATTAGATTTATAGATTCATCATATAGTCATATTTATTCCTTTTGAAGATAGGATTTGAACCACAATTCCAGTTTTACACCAGATAATCCAGTGACACCCACGGGATGTTTCAGAAATATGGATTCTTCGGTGAAATCCAATGGATGTTTCGTCGGTTCAACTATATGAAACTAAAATTGACATGCCGGTTGGAAAGATGACCGACCGGTTGCACCGATGGTCCAATCGGTGAGCACACGAAAACTGCAGACTGGTGCCAGCCCTATGGACCGATTGAACCAGTGAGTCCAACAAATGAGCACTCAGAAAGCTCACTTAGGATTTTGAGAGTCTTCAAATTGTATATCCATTTGTTCTTGAGGTTGCAAAATTGTGTTCCTACACATTTAAAGAACATGCTCCACAAGAAGAGCCATCAAGGTATCACAGAAACACAAGTATAAGATAGGAGTGGAATTTGAACTTGAATAGCTTGGATATATTCAAGGCACCAAGAATTGACATATCCAAGCTTTCAAGGATCTGATTAAGCACATGTTACCAAGGATGTCATTGAGGTTGATAATATTATGATAATTCAAGTCTTGGCTTATAATGGAAAGAATTCATCTTGAGACAATAAAATACTTGAAGTTTAGCTTCTCAGGATTGCTAAGACCCTCAATGCATCTAGCAGGTACCTATATCTTTCAAGTATGTTTTGGTACCCAAACCTTGTTTTGTCCATTAAAGTTAGTTACATAAATCTTGGGTACCTAAATAGCCTTGGTAGTAGCCTTTGGTGTACATGACACCTTAGCCTCACCATTGCTACCCTTGGGTACACAAGTCACTTTACTTCTCTTATTGACAAGGTTAGGATGAGTGAAGTTACCATGTGGGCAATCTTTACCAAGATGCCCTTTTACCCGTCAATTGTAGCAAATCCTTTGTGTATGAATTCTTCTCACCATGCTTGTTGTGTGACTGGCTTGGACTTCTTGCCTTGATTATAGAAACTTGAGCTGCCACTGACTTCACCGGACAAGCCGATGCCCTGACACCGGATACTCCGGAATCACTGCATAGTACGGCACTTGGTGTCGGATAAGCTAGTGCACCTGTGTTGCTCCAAAGCTTTGACTTGAGGAACGAGCAAGCTTCAACATTGTGTCCCTTCTTTTTGCACCAGTGACACTTTCTCTTGCCCATGCTCTTTTGACTTTTGGACTTGCCTTGATCTTTTTGACTTTCTCTCACCCTCTTGAGACTTGGATTTAGTTGACTTGGAAGGTTGTGCACGGTTTGAACCCTTCTCAAGCTTGTTTACCATGTCATCATGGTTATCTTAAGTAGGTTGCACACAACTCTTACCCTTAAGTACAATCAAGTCGCTTCTTAGCTTCTCAACCTCTTGTTTGAGCTCTTCATTTTCTCTTGTAACAGAGTCATCACAAGATTCTACAATTACTTGCTCAACACAACGGTTACTTGCTTTTGAATAGCAAGGGTTAGCACAAGCAATAATAGGTTCAATTGAAGAGGAAGTATTATTTTGCATAAGAGATTCATAGGATTTTACCGATGTGACAAATACCTCTTGTGCTACCTCTTGCATGCTTAGATTGTGAATGAGTTGCATGCTGTCATCTAGGAGCTCATCTTTCTCTTGTTGAAGCTTCAAATAAATCAAGATCTTCATTGGTGAGTTCATCTTCTCCTTCTTCATCACTCTCATCACTCATCTCATCCTCACTTTCTTATTTCTTATACTTCTTGGCCATGAAGCATTGATGTGAGAGTGAGATGGTGGAGTTGCACATAGGTGAACAAGATTCTTCGTTTGGCCTATGGCGATGCTCTTCTTTAACTTCCCTAGCCTCCATGCTTGCTTCCAAGCTATCACGGAGACAACTTGGGTCATCTTCAGTGTCTGACACACTTTCTTGATGTGTGGCGTGTTCTTGATCATGGCATGCAAATTTGTTCTCAAGGATAACACAAATTCCATGGGCATCCTCAAGGTTCTTGTGTTCCTTGCACAACCATGCAGTAGTATCTGGACTCAAAGTGCTCAAAATATAGTTAGCAACTCGATCATTGAGCTGTAAGCGTATTGTCTCCTCATGAGATAGGTTGCCCCATTCATATCTAGTAGGCAGCATGCTTACATCTACAATTTGATCCACAAGTGGACCATTGGTTCTACGAATATGAAGTACATGTGTAGACCACATAGAATAATTTGAGCCATCGAGAGTGAGTGGCTGAAATGTTACCTCACTAGGTGTCAACATCATTACTCATGACGGTGAAGCTTTTCGGTGAGTCTAGGCTCTGATACCAATTGAAAGGACCTAGATGTCGCCTAGTGGGGCGGTGAATAGGCGTTCTCGAAAAATATCACAAACTAAAAGAGGAAATCAGTAGATCACCGCTGCAACTGGTCAGACCAGTTGAACTTGTCTGACTAGTCAGACCAGTCAAACCGGTTGAACTGGTCCTCACCGGTTGAACCAATGGGCAACGGAAAGAACTTAATTGTTCTCTAAATCTACACAAGCAAAATTGATACCGATACTTTCTAGAGGTTCCTTAGGGCTAGTTCTTACAGATTTTGAGAGGGGCTTGCCCTAGAACCTGTACAAAAGAGAGATCCACACAAAACTTGCCAACACAAGGTAAGGAGGCTCAAGAACAATATGAACACGAAGAACTCAAGTCACCACAAGCAAGTGCACAACACAAAGGATTTATCTCGAGGTTCGGGCACACCACCAAGGTGTCCGTACGTCCTCATTGTTGAGGAATCCACCGAGGGTTTGGGCTCGCAACCCTATCCTCTTCTCCCCAATAACCAAGACCGGCAGAGAGTACTTACTTTGAGTTGCTCAAAAGAGCAGGTGATACAAACTTCCCGGAGCACACCACAAGAATCTTGGATGCTTCATGGGCAATGCCTAGCCATCTAGGAGCTCGGAGCTCTATGAGTAACAAGTCCACCATGAATGCTTCAAAGGTCACCAAAGCTCACAATGAATAAGAGAGAGAGGAGGATGAACAAGACTTGAATGCTCTCTCAAGATCTCACACACTCACACTCACAATCAATGGAGGATTTGAGCACAAGAGAGTTGAGAGTGAGAGGGAGGAGTAGAAGCACAAGGGAGCTTTGTCTCAGGTTAGTGGAGCAGCCAAGAGAGAGAAGAAGAAGTGAGTGATGGGGCATAAATACCTCCACCCACCAACTAACCATTTAATGTACCGTTGCATTTGGAAACGAGGCAGACCGGTTGAACCGGTCTGGATCGGTGGAACCGATGGTTACATCAAGGGCTGCTCATCAGTGCCAACAGCCAGATCAGTTGCACCAATCAGTCCAACCGATGGGCACATCAGGGGCTGCTCATCGGTACCAACAACCAGATCGGTTGACCGATCGGTCTAACCGATGGGCACTAAGTAGGGGCAATTTTGAATATGAGATTTTGGACTTGAATTTGGATGGAAGATTAGACCTTTGTGAGCTTGATGACACTAGGAGCACTACAAGTTGGACCCCCTTAATAGAATGGCGGTTCTTATACTCAAGATATAAATTAGCAAATCAATTTGAAGTTTGATTGAGCCTCCGTGACATAATTCTTCACATAATGAGGGTCTATTTTCTTGCTTGCAATGTAACTATAGCACATGTTTGCTTGATATATAATTAAATACTATCTTCTCTTGCTAGCATAGACACCTTAGCACTAGTTTGCTTGATGTATAGTTGAAGCTCGCTTTCACTTGCTTCATATAACATTGAGTAGCACTTTCATTAGCAATGTCACTATAGCCATGGTCAAATAAGCTCATTATTGCTTTTAATTCTTTGTAACTGAGATGTGCAATAAAGATTCTTCATGACCATCCACTAGTCATTTCCAAAGAATACAATTAATGTAGTGACATCCAAATGGAAGAAATAGTATCTGTGTTACTTCCCACAATGTCATAACCAAGTGCCTCAATGTGCATCAAGAATATAAACCTAATGATAACCAGCACAGAAGCAATGCATTCAATTGAAAAGAACCATTTTCACCATGACAGATATATGAGATAACCAGTAATGTGAGTGTCTAAGTCATAGTGAATAAATGTAACATTGATAAGGCCAATGTTATGATCCATGAGTGTATCCAACAATGAGTTGATCATTGGCCAAATATCTTTCTTTAAGATAGATGTACAATAGAGTTCATTCAATCCTCAACATATGATCAATCTAGAGTGAAAGCCTTTGATTCTCAACACATGAAAACATTTATGCTTGATCATTAGATATATACATCAAAATCCATTCTCTCTCATTAGAACACAATTGATTAACCTGTGACTGCCTATCAAACTACTCCACACAGAAGTTAGACCTTTAATCGTGTTGTCACTCAATATACCAAAACCACTAGGGAGCCTTGTTGCACTTACACCATTGATTTTTAAACAGTGGTATATCAACATTAAGTAATAAGTTTCATCATTTACATGTAGCATCATAGTTATAAATTGCAGGAATCTAAATAATACAATACAAGCATGTGGTATTTGAAAACATGAAAAACAAATACAACATATTCAAGTAGTTACTATGTTGCTCGACAGAGACATTGGCATTCTCACACCTGGTGACCATCAGCGATTCGAATCAATTTTAATTCTCGGGAATAACTATGATGCCACGGGTATATGCTTACTAGCCATCGCATTCCCATATATATCCCCCATCTCAACTTGTCTCATCCAAAGATTCAAAGCGCCCTGACCTAACCCCAAGGTTGTGCCCCATGGTGAGCCTATTGACATCTTGGTCTTCCCACCATGAGTACAAGGCTCCCCTAGGCCATTTGCCTCCATCTAGTGGATGAGCAGCACCTCAAAAGTTTTGAACGAGCCTGGGTGTGGCAGAACCGCCGATTTAATCCGGCCTAAGCACACCTGCCACCTCTGGATTGCAGTGCAATTAGACCGAACTAAACCCGGTCGTCCGTCGAGAGTCATTCGGCTCCCGATATTACCTTTTCCTAGAGGAACCAACATCATACACATGCAGCCCACAATGGAGCCACAACAGTTACATCATCTCAGGCAGTTGAATATAGCATATATAAACTTATTTTACAAACCAGTTCGAAATAAAGATATAGGTTTCAACATAATGCCATACAACAGGCAGGTTTGAATTAGATAGCGGAAGCGAATTCGAAAACATCTCACCGCGGAAACAAAATACTTTAGTAGTCTTCATGCAACAATGATCGAGGCGAGCAGCTCCGAGCCCACCGGTACTACCCTCCTCCAAGCACTTGCCAAGATGTCGCCGGTACCTGTTCTCAAAAGGTGGGGGCAAACCCTGAGTACTAATTACTCAGTAGGACTTAATGGATTGGCTTACGGCTGACGCAAAGCTTGCTTACTAGCATGTGGATCCTTAGCCATTGATTTTAATCAGTGGTATATCAACATAGAGTACCAAGATTCATCTTTTGCATATAACTCCATAATAATAACTTGCAGAAATGTAAGCAATACAATACAAGCATGTAGTGATTGAAAACATGAGTAACAGATATAATATATTCAAGTAGTTACAATGTTGCCCAACAGTGTTATTGGCATTCCCACCTGGTGGGCATCAGCGATTCGAATCGATTTTAATTCCCGAGAATAACTATCATGCCAGGGATATATGCTTACTAGCCATCGTGTTCCCACATATAGTCCCAATCTTAACCTGTCTCGTCCCAAGTTCGATTCACTCCCGCCTATGTGATGCCCTCGGCATCTCGAAAGTTTTAACACGTGATTAGATTGGCGGTAGTCAAGGATTTGGCTTAATAATGTTGAGAGAAGAGCCACAACTAGGCTAGTAAATCACGAAGTCAGAAATTTTCAGTGAAATATGCAAAACCCCTGAGTCCACTTGTGACCTTAGTTCAAAATAAAATGTGATTTAGACCAAACTTTCTATAACAAACTTGTAGACAATTTTATGTAGATCAACTTTGTTATTGGGTGTGGTAACATGCACAAAGGTTTAGGTGGAGTTTTAAGTCGATTAATGAAAAAGCAGAAATCTGCCTAAACTTGATCGGTAAGGAAAATTCAAATTTCAAAGGAACAAAAGTCCCTATCATGCAAAACATCATATAAGAAAGTTGTAGATAATTAAAAACTACACAACATTGGTATAATACTCTTTCTCTGAAAATGAGCATAAAATAGACTTTAGGAATTTCTAATTTTGCATTAAACCTTGGTCAAACTGGAGTCAGCAGGTTAAATTGAAATTTAACCATATTGAAACTTGGAATCTGATATTACTCCTTTTGACAAAGTTGTAGATCTGGAAGAGTGGAACAACTTTTGTATTTTGGGTTTTGTCAAATTCGGCCCCTAGGATGTTCAAAAACAACAATTTCTAAAACATGTCTCAGCAGTCAAACAGCATTTTTCATTTTCCCGAATTTATTTTTCCTTCGAGTCACTGACGAGTGGGTCCCACTCGGCCGACCCACCCGCCACGCGGCGCCGGCGCCCGGCGCTGCCGGCCACGCGCCGCTTGCCACCGCGGGCGCGCGCCGCCAGCGCGCCACGCCGCGGCCACGCGCCGCCCGCTCTGCACCCTGCCTCGCCCGGCCTGCCCTGCCCTCGCTCTTACTCGCCCCCACTCTCCCTCTCGCTCGCGCCCTCTTTCCCGGCTGCCCTCGCCCTCCCGCTCGCACTGAGACAAGCAGACCATGCCCGCCATGGCCGGCCAAGCTTGAGCTCGCCGTGCCCGCTCCTCCGCTGCGCCCCATGCCACCTGAACCCCTCCTCCGGCTGCGCCACACCCCTGCACACCCGAAGCATGAGGCGGCGTCGCCTTTCCCCTCTCCATTCGGCAGATCAAGCTCCCGCCCCGAAGCACGCGACCTCGGAGTTCATCTCCGGTTCACGCGCGTTCCCCGTCGATTCGGGCCTCCCCAAGCGACGAAATCAAGGGGGAACGGTAGCACATAATCGGGAACATCTTCCTGGAGCAACACGGCTCCAAGTTCGTGCCCCTACGCGCCGGCGCGGCCCGCCCAACCTCGACCTCGCACGCCCCTGCCCCTGTCTGGAGGTAGAAGAAGCCCTTTTTTCGATTTAGCCCCTGGACCTTGCTGCTTTCACGTTTCCATCTCATGCACTATTCACTGAGTCTTGCGGATCTAACGACTCAGCCCCTGATGTTAATAGATAATCACGTTTAGGTCCCTGACTGTTATGATTTTCGATTTAATGTGTTTTATTAGCCTGAAAACTTTGGAAATTCGTAATAAATCAAATAAAAATCAGAAAAATATAAACTTTGTTGCATTATATTCCTATTAAATAGATCTATAGAATGGATATGATGGTTGAGTAGGAAAAGACCTTTTTGCCCCTGTTAATGTGCATGCATGAAAAACCTTAATAAATAGGAAATGTGGGTAAAATGAGCTTCAAAAATTATGAAATTTGGGCAAAAGCCTTGTGAACATGTGTAGGCTCTGTATAAATTTTGGTAGCCCTAGCATATACTGTTTAATTACTATTGTGCCCTTGTCTTGTAGTTAAGCATATATTTAATTTAAGAAAGGTTTGCTATGGTGAAAAATGCTCCAAGTGACTTTAAGGGCTTGATATGAGCTCTAGGTTATGAACATGACTCATTGCTAGAGTAGGAGGTGGTGCATGTAAGGGTGTGACTCTGATTTGAAAATAGTGGAAATAATGCAATTTTACATAAATAATCGAAAATGTGAGACCAGTATATCTAATAAAAACCCCCACACTTATTATAGTAATCTTAAGGACTAAATAACTAATGCATGTTTTATCGGCTCACATCACCATGTTAGGTTTATGATCGACAACTTAACTCCTGTATATGTTCTTGTGAAATTGCACATACACGATTGCTTCGGGTCCATCAAAGTAGTATTAATGCTAGTGCCAGTCGGGAGGTTTTGGTTGAGCTAGTAATCCATTACATGCGTAACTAGAGGTTTGCCTTATATTTTGCTTAACCAGTTGTATGCTTGATGATCGTGCATCTCATTCACTGTGTCATGCATAGCATTCATATAGCAACGTTTATTGCAGATACGTGATTAAGAAACAAGTACGGGAGCTACTTTAAGCAATGGTGTTCCAGAAGATCAAGTAAGCCCCAGACACGACCTGGAGAGCCCATCAGTCGTGTTTGGAAGGAGGAGTTGTCCAAGTGATCAAGGGGTTGCCTGGGGCAAAGCCTCACAACCCGACAAACTAACCTAGTTTAGTTTGTTGGCTTGATAAGAATAAGCAAAGGTAGGCAGGACCATGAATTCTCCCAGCTAATATGATGAATGATTGTTTCATTACGCATCCGCATTAGGAGTTGTATGAAAACAATTGCATTAGATCTCCTGGCCGCCCTGGCCCTAGCACCTATATATAGAGATCGTAGGACGAGTTGCCTAGGCTCTACTAGGTGCGAGTAGACACGAGTGAAAGGAGTCTCTCGTCGCGTAGGTGTTCTCAAAGGTTGCAAAACTTTTACTATTGAGGAAGTAATACTATGCTCCTGATTTAAATGGAGACCGGGCGGAGAATAATTTTATTATGTGGTGTGCATTTGGCTCCGCCCGAGTCGCATAAGGCCCGTTCGCTGTTCGCCTGCTGTTCGGCATAACATTGCTAGAGTGCTTATCCGGGATATGGGACCGGAGAAGTCTTTCCTGGGCTCGTCCGAAGCACAGAGACACGTTCCTACCCGCTGGTTGAGATGAAGGTGGCCCGGGGGAGCTTGGTACTCATGACGGGGAGACCGAGATGTCGGCAGGCTCGTCATGGGGGCACAACCCGGGGGCTAGGCGGGAGTGAATCGAACTTGGGACGAGGCAGGTTAAGATTGGGGCTATATGTGGGAACGCGATGGCTAGTAAGCATATACCCCTGGCATGATAGTTATTCCCAGGAATTAAAATTGATTCGAATCGCTGATGCCCACCAGGTGTGGGAATGCTGATAATGCACACGGGCAACGTAGTAACTACTTAAACTCTCAGTGTTTAATACTCATGGTTTTTGGAATACCACATGATTGAATTGAATTGTTTACATTACTGCAAGTTACAGTTGTGTGGAAGGTTCTATAAATGATGAAAACTTACTATTTATGTTACACAAGTTACTGTTTAAAACTAAAGACTAAGGATCCACTTGCTAGTAAGCCGCTTCGCGTCAGCCGTAAGCCAATTTCCATTAAGACCTACTGAGTAATTAGTACTCAGGGTTTGCCCCCACCTTTTGAGAACAGGTACCGGCGACATCTGGATAACTGCTTGGAGGAGGGTAGTACCGGTGGGCTCGGTGCTGCTCGCCTCGATCAACGATGCGTGAAGACTAGTAAAGTATTTCGTTTCGCTGCGAGATGTTTTCAAATTCGCTTCCGCTATCTGATTCAAACTTGCCTTTCATATGGTAATATGTTGAAACTTATATTATTATTTCAAATCGGTTTGTAAAACAAGTTTATATATGCTATATTCAACTGCCCGAGATGATGTATCTGTTGTGGCTCCATTGTGGGCTGGATGTGTATGATGTCGGTTCCGCTGGGGAAAGGTAATATCGGGAGCCGAATGACTCTCGACGGACGACCGGGTTTAGTTCGGTCTAATCGCACTGCAAGCCAAAGGTGGCAGGTGTGCTTAGCCCGGATTAAATCGGCGGTTCCGCCACAGCTGGTATCAGAGCCGATCATACACAGACAACAGACATATCATCCAGTTTTGATTTGCAAACCTATTTTCGAAAACCCTTTTTGAAGTATTTGAAAAATGAGAGTAACGATATGCCCATATTAAGGATGTTAGTGAAATACCAGGTGACATCACTAACATTCTGACCTAGATAGAACTCATATGCATATTCGGCGCTTTGGGAAGCAACATTTCGGCCATGGCTATCCCCAGTACTGGCGGAGCGCTATTGGGATTTGCGGACTGTTGCGAACCCTGCATTCATGCTGATAGGGCAGAACTCTTTAAGGGGGTGGTCACGCCATTGGAGTGTTTCGTGACCACTTTTCCTTCGACCAAAATTATAGCTAGATCTTGTTGGCCACCGTCTCTCTCCCCAGCAATTCCCCAGTACTGGAGGAACACTGGGTGTGTTGGGAGAAATGGCGCCACTACGTCGTCCACCAGACGTAGCTTAAAGAAAATCGTGGATGCCACTTTTAGGGTTAGAGTGGTAATGTTTGGTAATGGTGATGATGTTGATCTGAGCATGCATTTTTCTGCAGGTACACTAACCACGTGCGAAATTAAGAACGAGTAGAGAACGACTAGTTGCATTAGAGAGTGCCGTGCATATATGTCACCGGATACTCGCTAGTTATATAAATTGTACATAGGGTGTGTGATGTGAGACCGAATAGGGCGAATCATGCATCATGACATCATGTCTTATCTCATGCATTGTTTTTGTTACTTAAGAGTGACTAGGAGCATATTGCGTTGAGTGTGTGTTACTATTGTATTGACACGTAACTCAAAGTACAAACAAGAACTAGTAGAAACTAAGCAAGTGACTCGACTAGTACGCTTGGGTTGTCGCAATTTTTCTACACCTAATTCATTCTAAATATGAAACGTCTAATAAATGCAAGTCAAATACAATAAATATGTCGATCGGTCCAAAAATCAAACCCGTCTCGAAGTTACCGATGCTACACACGTTAGAAACATACCATAGCCTTGTGCCATCGTTTTGCGAAAAATCACTTATTGGCATATTTTCTAAACACGTAAACGCGGAAAACACTATGCCCACACCAAGTTTTCAAAACCCTCGAACTTACGGGAGCCTTATTCTTCTTGCTACAGATGTCGCAGCCCTTCGACTTATGTCCTGATCACCCCGAGCCCACGAAGGCTAAAACAACAGCCCCTGCAAGTCTCAAGAGGAAGAGAAAAGTGGGAGAATCTTCTACTAATACGGCTTCAGTTCAACATCTGCGATCTGGTCTGGTTTTATTGAAGGGATTCGTCCAGCCTGAAGATCAAGTCAAGATAGTTCGTACGTGTCGACAACTAGGTATTGGTCCAGGATGATTCTATAAGCCTAGTTTCAAAAACGGGACCAAGATGAAGTTATGGATGATGTGTCTAGGGAAGAATTGGGATCCGACTACAGGTTTCTATGGGCCAACACGTCCATGCGATGGTGCCCAAGTCCCTGCGATACCAGAAGTTTTCAAGACAATTGCTCAAACTGCAAATTCAACTGCAAGCGAATTTCCTCAAACAAATCCTGACATATGCATCATTAACTACTACAACAACATCGGGAAGCTCGGACTCCATCAGGATAAGGATGAATCAGGAAGAAGCATCAACCAAGGTCTACCTATCATCTCAATCTCCCTAGGCGACACGGCAGAATTCCTGTTCAGCAATACTCGAGACAAGGATAGAGTGACTAAGATCAACCTCGAATCCGGCGATGTCCTTATACTCGGTGGAAGATCCAGACTACTGTTCCATGGCATCTCCCATGTGAAGCCTAACACCGCACCGACATGGCTAAAAGAAGAAACCGGTCTTCGTCCAGGACGCATCAATCTCACATTTAGGCAGTACTAGCTGGGTACCAATTAGTATGATAAAGTTTGGGACAAACTTTTGTATTAGAATGTTCCAACATTCGTGGATCAGGAAGACCTCGGGTGTCCGGCTCTATAGAGTCAACTTGTATCTCGTTCCTATAGTTAAATGTACTCCTAGTCTTATAGTGATAGCACATGGAGCTTTGGTAACTTTTTCTTTAAAACCCTTGTCGTCATGCACTTCGAACCCTTCTAATCGAAGGAATCCTAGTCTATTTGCACTATATTCCACTATTCGTTAATTACTTGCTCCAAAACTTTGCAAATCAAGGGACTTCATCTACAATGGGATTCGAGCGCCTTAAGCTCTTATATCACTTCGGACTTCCTCTTTATTTACCAAAACCTTATAGTGATTATGACTCGGTAAGTGGAATGATTGAGCCACTCTTGTTGTGATGTCTCCCTAGGCAGTCTTGGATGCCTCGACGGGACCTGGAGTCCTATGTGTACGGCCGTCACATGGTTGTGCTACTAGGTTCGCGCTGGCATTAAGACATGCGAAGGCATGACATCGCTTCAATCGTGGAACATTCATAATCGGAGTTTATCATTTGATTGACCTCGAATCTTGCTACTCTTGATTTGTGGGGATGCTTGATTTCATTTCCACTGTCCTGTATATATCATTTCATTGCCTTGTTGCACCTGCTTTTTCTGAGATGTGGGAGTAGCCAACCTCCACCCACTGCTTATCCACACCCTTTTCATTGCTTCAGTGGAAGTGATCAGTCTCATTTCCACCATCTCATCACATTTTTTCCATTGCCTTGTTTCACCTTGCCTTCTTGACCAATGGGGATGATCCGCCCCAACCCCACGACTTGTTCATATTAATTCATATCCATGTTGACCTTGCCTCTGAAGATTGGTGGGAACAGTCAACCTCGTTTTCACTAACTCCGTCGATATTTTCTATCCATTTGTTGAACCTTAATTCCCGAGGGTGTACCTTACGAACATCCTCCATACTAGCTTTTGTCCTCGGCCAGTGCTCTTGTCTTATCATCATTTCTCTCTGAGTGGTTTTCTTCCTCTTAGGAGAGAGCTTACTAGCATTTTGTTTTGCTAGTAAGAGCACGTCAGCTACTGCCATTTTCATGATCGATCATGACCAACGCTAAGAAATCATACAGATCATCACCTTGTTTAGGCGAATACGGCCTATCTTCTCCCTCTTGTGCCTTTCATGTCCTGATGAGTACAATGTGCTACATTTCACCACATCTTACTCTTTGAAGACATGTTGACTTGAAGTTCTATATGTGGACACAGTCCCCATCAAATAGAATGAGTGTGTCTCTTAAAAACACATCCAATGACAATCCTTTGAATCATAATGTTCTGCTTTGCTCGACCCCCGGCTGGGTACACTTTGTTTTCATCGTCTGGATAAATCAGATACTTACCGTGTTTCAAATATTAGTATCACAATCAAGAAATGACTCTATTCCTTTGCTTCAATCACAGTCACTTGCTCGCTGACCACAGTCTCTTCATGGTTTGTTCATTCGCTCTCTTATATGGCACGACTCGTCAAGTATCATAGGGAGACCACCCGAGCCTAACTTAGAGGATGCTCTGTGACTACTTGTGTTAAAGAGGCACTAACCATTCACAAGCTAGTTGACAAAGCCAACAGGTGAAAAATTGGGATGTTACCATGTGCATTCGAAAAGGCACGAACCACGATGCATTACTCCTTACCATACGCGATAGGTAACACACCCGTACCTCACACAAATCTCGGGACGAGATTTCTTTAAGGGGGGTGGGTTATGATGCCCTTGGCATCTCGAAAGTTTTAACACGTGATTAGATTGGCGGTAGTCAAGGATTTGGCTTAATAATGTTGAGAGAAGAGCCACAACTAGGCTAGTAAATCACGAAGTCAGAAATTTTCAGTGAAATATGCAAAACCCCTGAGTGCACTTGTGACCTTAGTTCAAAATAAAATGTGATTTAGACCAAACTTTCTATAACAAACTTGTAGACAATTTTATGTAGATCAACTTTGTTATTGGGTGTGGTAACATGCACAAAGGTTTAGGTGGAGTTTTAAGTCGATTAATGAAAAAGCAGAAATCTGCCTAAACTTGATCGGTAAGGAAAATTCAAATTTCAAAGGAACAAAAGTCCCTATCATGCAAAACATCATATAAGAAAGTTGTAGATAATTAAAAACTACACAACATTGGTATAATACTCTTTCTCTGAAAATGAGCATAAAATAGACTTTAGGAATTTCTAATTTTGCATTAAACCTTGGTCAAACTGGAGTCAGCAGGTTAAATTCAAATTTAACCATATTTAAACTTGGAATCTGATATTACTCCTTTTGACAAAGTTGTAGATCTGGAAGAGTGGAACAACTTTTGTATTTTGGGTTTTGTCAAATTCGGCCCCTAGGATGTTCAAAAACAACAATTTATAAAATATGTCTCAGCAGTCAAACAGCATTTTTCATTTTCCCGAATTTATTTTTCCTTCGAGTCACTGACGAGTGGGTCCCACTCGGCCGACCCACCCGCCACACGGCGCCGGCGCCCGGCGCTGCCGGCCACGCGCCGCTTGCCACCGCGGGCGCGCGCCGCCAGCGCGCCACGCCGCGGCCACGCGCCGCCCGCTCTGCACCCTGCCTCGCCCGGCCTGCCCTGCCCTCGCTCTTACTCGCCCCCACTCTCCCTCTCGCTCGCGCCCTCTTTCCCGGCTGCCCTCGCCCTCCCGCTCGCACTGAGACAAGCAGACCATGCCCGCCATGGCCGGCCAAGCTTGAGCTCGCCGTGCCCGCTCCTCCGCTGCGCCCCACGCCACCTGAACCCCTCCTCCGGCTGCGCCACACCCCTGCGCACCCGAAGCACGAGGCGGCGTCGCCTTTCCCCTCTCCATTCGGCAGATCAAGCTCCCGCCCCGAAGCACGCGACCTCAGAGTTCATCTCCGGTTCACGCGCGTTCCCCGTCGATTCGGGCCTCCCCAAGCGACGAAATCAAGGGGGAACGGTAGCACATAATCGGGAACATCTTCCTGGAGCAACACGGCTCCAAGTTCGTGCCCCTACGCGCCGGCGCGGCCCGCCCAACCTCGACCTCGCACGCCCCTGCCCCTGTCTGGAGGTAGAAGAAGCCCTTTTTTCGATTTAGCCCCTGGACCTTGCTGCTTTCACGTTTCCATCTCATGCACTATTCACTGAGTCTTGCGGATCTAACGACTCAGCCCCTGATGTTAATAGATAATCACGTTTAGGTCCCTGACTGTTATGATTTTCGATTTAATGTGTTTTATTAGGCTGAAAACTTTGGAAATTCGTAATAAATCAAATAAAAATCAGAAAAATATAAACTTTGTTGCATTATATTCCTATTAAATAGATCTATAGAATGGATATGATGGTTGAGTAGGAAAAGACCTTTTTGCCCCTGTTAATGTGCATGCATGAAAAACCTTAATAAATAGGAAATGTGGGTAAAATGAGCTTCAAAAATTATGAAATTTGGGCAAAAGCCTTGTGAACATGTGTAGGCTCTGTATAAATTTTGGTAGCCCTAGCATATACTGTTTAATTACTATTGTGCCCTTGTCTTGTAGTTAAGCATATATTTAATGTAAGAAAGGTTTGCTATGGTGAAAAATGCTCCAAGTGACTTTAAGGGCTTGATATGAGCTCTAGGTTATGAACATGACTCATTGCTAGAGTAGGAGGTGGTGCATGTAAGGGTGTGACTCTGATTTGAAAATAGTGGAAATAATGCAATTTTACACAAATAATCGAAAATGTGAGACCAGTATATCTAATAAAAACCCCCACACTTATTATAGTAATCTTAAGGACTAAATAACTAATGCATGTTTTATCGGCTCACATCACCATGTTAGGTTTATGATCGACAACTTAACTCCTGTATATGTTCTTGTGAAATTGCACATACACGATTGCTTCGGGTCCTGCTAGTGCCAGTCGGGAGGTTTTGGTTGAGCTAGTAATCCATTACATGCGTAACTAGAGGTTTGCCTTACATTTTGCTTAACCAGTTGTATGCTTGATGATCGTGCATCTCATTCACTGTGTCATGCATAGCATTCATATAGCAACGTTTATTGCAGATACGTGATTAAGAAACAAGTACGGGAGCTACTTTAAGCAATGGTGTTCCAGAAGATCAAGTAAGCCCCAGACACGACCTGGAGAGCCCATCAGTCGTGTTTGGAAGGAGGAGTTGTCCAAGTGATCAAGGGGTTGCCTGGGGCAAAGCCTCACAACCCGACAAACTAACCTAGTTTAGTTTGTTGGCTTGATAAGAATAAGCAAAGGTAGGCAGGACCATGAATTCTCCCAGCTAATATGATGAATGATTGTTTCATTACGCATCCGCATTAGGAGTTGTATGAAAACAATTGCATTAGATCTCCTGGCCGCCCTGGCCCTAGCACCTATATATAGAGTTCATAGGACGAGTTGCCTAGGCTCTACTAGGTGCGAGTAGACACGAGTGAAAGGAGTCACTCGTCGCGTAGGTGTTCTCAAAGGTTGCAAAACTTTTACTATTGAGGAAGTAATACTATGCTCCTGATTTAAATGGAGACCGGGCGGAGAATAATTTTATTATGTGGTGTGCGTTTGGCTCCGCCCGAGTCGCATAAGGCCCGTTCGCTGTTCGCCTGCTGTTCGGCATAACATTGCTAGAGTGCTTATCCGGGATACGGGACCGGAGAAGTCTTTCCTGGGCTCGTCCGAAGCACAGAGACACGTTCCTACCTGCTGGTTGAGAGGAAGGTGGCCCGGGGGAGCTTGGTACTCATGACGGGGAGACCGAGATGTCGGCAGGCTCGTCATGGGGGCACAACCCGGGGGCTAGGCGGGAGTGAATCGAACTTGGGACGAGGCAGGTTAAGATTGGGGCTATATGTGGGAACGCGATGGCTAGTAAGCATATACCCCTGGCATGATAGTTATTCCCGGGAATTAAAATCGATTCGAATCGCTGATGCCCACCAGGTGTGGGAATGCTGATAATGCACACGGGCAACGTAGTAACTACTTAAACTCTCAGTGTTTAATACTCATGGTTTTTGGAATACCACATGATTGAATTGAATTGTTTACATTACTGCAAGTTACAGTTGTGTGGAAGGTTCTATAAATGATGAAAACTTACTATTTATGTTACACAAGTTACTGTTTAAAACTAAAGGCTAAGGATCCACTTGCTAGTAAGCCGCTTCGCGTCAGCCGTAAGCCAATTTCCATTAAGACCTACTGAGTAATTAGTACTCAGGGTTTGCCCCCACCTTTTGATAACAGGTACCGGCGACATCTGGATAACTGCTTGGAGGAGGGTAGTACCGGTGGGCTCGGTGCTGCTCGCCTCGATCAACGATGCGTGAAGACTAGTAAAGTATTTCGTTCCGCTGCGAGATGTTTTCAAATTCGCTTCCGCTATCTGATTCAAACTTGCCTTTCATATGGTAATATGTTGAAACTTATATTATTATTTCGAATCGGTTTGTAAAACAAGTTTATATATGCTATATTCAACTGCCCGAGATGATGTATCTGTTGTGGCTCCATTGTGGGCTGGATGTGTATGATGTCGGTTCCGCTGGGGAAAGGTAATATCGGGAGCCGAATGACTCTCGACGGACGACCGGGTTTAGTTCGGTCTAATCGCACTGCAAGCCAAAGGTGGCAGGTGTGCTTAGCCCGGATTAAATCGGCGGTTCCGCCACAGCTGGTATCAGAGCCGATCATACACAGACAACAGACATATCATCCAGTTTTGATTTGCAAACCTATTTTCGAAAACCCTTTTTGAAGTATTTGAAAAATGAGAGTAACGATATGCCCATATTAAGGATGTTAGTGAAATACCAGGTGACATCACTAACATTCTGACCTAGATAGAACTCATATGCATATTCGGCGCTTTGGGAAGCAACATTTCTGCCATGGCTATCCCCAGTACTGGCGGAGCGCTATTGGGATTTGCGGACTGTTGCGAACCCTGCATTCATGCTGATAGGGCAGAACTCTTTAAGGGGGGTGGTCACGCCATTGGAGTGTTTCGTGACCACTTTTCCTTCGACCAAAATTATAGCTAGATCTTGTTGGCCACCGTCTCTCTCCCCAGCAATTCCCCAGTACTGGAGGAACACTGGGTGTGTTGGGAGAAATGGCGCCACTACGTCGTCCACCAGACGTAGCTTAAAGAAAATCGTGGATGCCACTTTTAGGGTTAGAGTGGTAATGTTTGGTAATGGTGATGATGTTGATCTGAGCATGCATTTTTCTGCAGGTACACTAACCACGTGCGAAATTAAGAACGAGTAGAGAACGACTAGTTGCATTAGAGAGTGCCGTGCATATATGTCACCGGATACTCGCTAGTTATATAAATTGTACATAGGGTGTGTGATGTGAGACCGAATAGGGCGAATCATGCATCATGACATCATGTCTTATCTCATGCATTGTTTTTGTTACTTAAGAGTGACTAGGAGCATATTGCGTTGAGTGTGTGTTACTATTGTATTGACACGTAACTCAAAGTACAAACAAGAACTAGTAGAAACTAAGCAAGCGACTCGACTAGTACGCTTGGGTTGTCGCAATTTTTCTACACCTAATTCATTCTAAATATGAAACGTCTAATAAATGCAGGTCAAATACAATAAATATGTCGATCGGTCCAAAAATCAAACCCGTCTCGAAGTTACCGATGCTACACACGTTAGAAACATACCATAGCCTTGTGCCATCGTTTTGCGAAAAATCACTTATTGGCATATTTTCTAAACACGTAAACGCGGAAAACACTATGCCCACACCAAGTTTTCAAAACCCTCGAACTTACGGGAGCCTTATTCTTCTTGCTACAGATGTCGCAGCCCTTCGACTTATGTCCTGATCACCCCGAGCCCACGAAGGCTAAAACAACAGCCCCTGCAAGTCTCAAGAGGAAGAGAAAAGTGGGAGAATCTTCTACTAATACGGCTTCAGTTCAACATCTGCGATCTGGTCTGGTTTTATTGAAGGGATTCGTCCAGCCTGAAGATCAAGTCAAGATAGTTCGTACGTGTCGACAACTAGGTATTGGTCCAGGAGGATTCTATAAGCCTAGTTTCAAAAACGGGACCAAGATGAAGTTATGGATGATGTGTCTAGGGAAGAATTGGGATCCGACTACAGGTTTCTATGGGCCAACACGTCCATGCGATGGTGCCCAAGTCCCTGCGATACCAGAAGTTTTCAAGACAATTGCTCAAACTGCAAATTCAACTGCAAGCGAATTTCCTCAAACAAATCCTGACATATGCATCATTAACTACTACAACAACGTCGGGAAGCTCGGACTCCATCAGGATAAGGATGAATCAGGAAGAAGCATCAACCAAGGTCTACCTATCATCTCAATCTCCCTAGGCGACACGGCAGAATTCCTGTTCAGCAATACTCGAGACAAGTATAGAGCGACTAAGATCAACCTCGAATCCGGCGATGTCCTTATACTCGGTGGAAGATCCAGACTACTGTTCCATGGCATCTCCCATGTGAAGCCTAACACCGCACCGACATGGCTAAAAGAAGAAACCGGTCTTCGTCCAGGACGCATCAATCTCACATTTAGGCAGTACTAGCTGGGTACCAATTAGTATGATAAAGTTTGGGACAAACTTTTGTATTAGAATGTTCCAACATTCGTGGATCAGGAAGACCTCGGGTGTCCGGCTCTATAGAGTCAACTTGTATCTCGTTCCTATAGTTAAATGTACTCCTAGTCTTATAGTGATAGCACATGGAGCTTTGGTAACTTTTTCTTTAAAACCCTTGTCGTCATGCACTTCGAACCCTTCTAATCGAAGGAATCCTAGTCTATTTGCACTATATTCCACTATTCGTTAATTACTTGCTCCAAAACTTTGCAAATCAAGGGACTTCATCTACAATGGGATTCGAGCGCCTTAAGCTCTTATATCACTTCGGACTTCCTCTTTATTTACCAAAACCTTATAGTGATTATGACTCGGTAAGTGGAATGATTGAGCCACTCTTGTTGTGATGTCTCCCTAGGCAGTCTTGGATGCCTCGACGGGACCTGGAGTCCTATGTGTACGGCCGTCACATGGTTGTGCTACTAGGTTCGCGCTGGCATTAAGACATGCGAAGGCATGACATCGCTTCAATCGTGGAACATTCATAATCGGAGTTTATCATTTGATTGACCTCGAATCTTGCTACTCTTGATTTGTGGGGATGCTTGATTTCATTTCCACTGTCCTGTATATATCATTTCATTGCCTTGTTGCACCTGCTTTTTCTGAGATGTGGGAGTAGCCAACCTCCACCCACTGCTTATCCACACCCTTTTCATTGCTTCCGTGGAAGTGATCAGTCTCATTTCCACCATCTCATCACATTTTTTCCATTGCCTTGTTTCACCTTGCCTTCTTGACCAATGGGGATGATCCGCCCCAACCCCACGACTTGTTCATATTAATTCATATCCATGTTGACCTTGCCTCTGAAGATTGGTGGGAACAGTCAACCTCGTTTTCACTAACTCCGTCGATATTTTCTATCCATTTGTTGAACCTTAATTCCCGAGGGTGTACCTTACGAACATCCTCCATACTAGCTTTTGTCCTCGGCCAGTGCTCTTGTCTTATCATCATTTCTCTCTGAGTGGTTTTCTTCCTCTTAGGAGAGAGCTTACTAGCATTTTGTTTTGCTAGTAAGAGCACGTCAGCTACTGCCATTTTCATGATCGATCATGACCAACGCTAAGAAATCGTACAGATCATCACCTTGTTTAGGCGAATACGGCCTATCTTCTCCCTCTTGTGCCTTTCATGTCCTGATGAGTACAATGTGCTACATTTCACCACATCTTACTCTTTGAAGACATGTTGACTTGAAGTTCTATATGTGGACACAGTCCCCATCAAATAGAATGAGTGTGTCTCTTAAAAACACATCCAATGACAATCCTTTGAATCATAATGTTCTGCTTTGCTCGACCCCCGGCTGGGTACACTTTGTTTTCATCGTCTGGATAAATCAGATACTTACCGTGTTTCAAATATTAGTATCACAATCAGGAAATGACTCTATTCCTTTGCTTCAATCACAGTCACTTGCTCGCTGACCACAGTCTCTTCATGGTTTGTTCATTCGCTCTCTTATATGGCACGACTCGTCAAGTATCATAGGGAGACCACCCGAGCCTAACTTAGAGGATGCTCTGTGACTACTTGTGTTAAAGAGGCACTAACCATTCACAAGCTAGTTGACAAAGCCAACAGGTGAAAAATTGGGATGTTACCATGTGCATTCGAAAAGGCACGAACCACGATGCCATACTCCTTACCATACGCGATAGGTAACACACCCGTACCTCACACAAATCTCGGGACGAGATTTCTTTAAGGGGGGTGGGTTATGATGCCCTTGGCATCTCGAAAGTTTTAACACGTGATTAGATTGGCGGTAGTCAAGGATTTGGCTTAATAATGTTGAGAGAAGAGCCACAACTAGGCTAGTAAATCACGAAGTCAGAAATTTTCAGTGAAATATGCAAAACCCCTGAGTGCACTTGTGACCTTAGTTCAAAATAAAATGTTATTTAGACCAAACTTTCTATAACAAACTTGTAGACAATTTTATGTAGATCAACTTTGTTATTGGGTGTGGTAACATGCACAAAGGTTTAGGTGGAGTTTTAAGTCGATTAATGAAAAAGCAGAAATCTGCCTAAACTTGATCGGTAAGGAAAATTCAAATTTCAAAGGAACAAAAGTCCCTATCATGCAAAACATCATATAAGAAAGTTGTAGATAATTAAAAACTACACAACATTGGTATAATACTCTTTCTCTGAAAATGAGCATAAAATAGACTTTAGGAATTTCTAATTTTGCATTAAACCTTGGTCAAACTGGAGTCAGCAGGTTAAATTCAAATTTAACCATATTTAAACTTGGAATATGATATTACTCCTTTTGACAAAGTTGTAGATCTGGAAGAGTGGAACAACTTTTGTATTTTGGGTTTTGTCAAATTCGGCCCCTAGGATGTTCAAAAACAACAATTTCTAAAACATGTCTCAGCAGTCAAACGGCATTTTTCATTTTCCCGAATTTATTTTTCCTTCGAGTCACTGACGAGTGGGTCCCACTCGGCCGACCCACCCGCCACGCGGCGCCGGCGCCCGGCGCTGCCAGCCCCGCGCCGCTTGCCACCGCGGGCGCGCGCCGCCAGCGCGCCACGCCGCGGCCACGCGCCGCCCGCTCTGCACCCTGCCTCGCCCGGCCTGCCCTGCCCTCGCTCTTACTCGCCCCCACTCTCCCTCTCGCTCGCGCCCTCTTTCCCGGCTGCCCTCGCCCTCCCGCTCGCACTGAGACAAGCAGACCATGCCCGCCATGGCCGGCCAAGCTTGAGCTCGCCGTGCCCGCTCCTCCGCTGCGCCCCACGCCACCTGAACCCCTCCTCCGGCTGCGCCACACCCCTGCGCACCCGAAGCACGAGGCGGCGTCGCCTTTCCCCTCTCCATTCGGCAGATCAAGCTCCCGCCCCGAAGCACGCGACCTCGGAGTTCATCTCCGGTTCACGCGCGTTCCCCGTCGATTCGGGCCTCCCCAAGCGACGAAATCAAGGGGGAACGGTAGCACATAATCGGGAACATCTTCCTGGAGCAACACGGCTCCAAGTCCGTGCCCCTACGCGCCGGCGCGGCCCGCCCAACCTCGACCTCGCACGCCCCTGCCCCTGTCTGGAGGTAGAAGAAGCCCTTTTTTCGATTTAGCCCCTGGACCTTGCTGCTTTCACGTTTCCATCTCATGCACTATTCACTGAGTCTTGCGGATCTAACGACTCAGCCCCTGATGTTAATAGATAATCACGTTTAGGTCCCTGACTGTTATGATTTTCGATTTAATGTGTTTTATTAGGCTGAAAACTTTGGAAATTCGTAATAAATCAAATAAAAATCAGAAAAATATAAACTTTGTTGCATTATATTCCTATTAAATAGATCTATAGAATGGATATGATGGTTGAGTAGGAAAAGACCTTTTTGCCCCTGTTAATGTGCATGCATGAAAAACCTTAATAAATAGGAAATGTGGGTAAAATGAGCTTCAAAAATTATGAAATTTGGGCAAAAGCCTTGTGAACATGTGTAGGCTCTGTATAAATTTTGGTAGCCCTAGCATATACTATTTAATTACTATTGTGCCCTTGTCTTGTAGTTAAGCATATATTTAATTTAAGAAAGGTTTGCTATGGTGAAAAATGCTCCAAGTGACTTTAAGGGCTTGATATGAGCTCTAGGTTATGAACATGACTCATTGCTAGAGTAGGAGGTGGTGCATGTAAGGGTGTGACTCTGATTTGAAAATAGTGGAAATAATGCAATTTTACATAAATAATCGAAAATGTGAGACTAGTATATCTAATAAAAACCCCCACACTTATTATAGTAATCTTAAGGACTAAATAACTAATGCATGTTTTATCAGCTCACATCACCATGTTAGGTTTATGATCGACAACTTAACTCCTGTATATGTTCTTGTGAAATTGCACATACACGATTGCTTCGGGTCCATCAAAGTAGTATTAATGCTAGTGCCAGTCGGGAGGTTTTGGTTGAGCTAGTAATCCATTACATGCGTAACTAGAGGTTTGCCTTATATTTTGCTTAACCAGTTGTATGCTTGATGATCGTGCATCTCATTCACTGTGTCATGCATAGCATTCATATAGCAACGTTTATTGCAGATACGTGATTAAGAAACAAGTACGGGAGCTACTTTAAGCAATGGTGTTCCAGAAGATCAAGTAAGCCCCAGACACGACCTGGAGAGCCCATCAGTCGTGTTTGGAAGGAGGAGTTGTCCAAGTGATCAAGGGGTTGCCTGGGGCAAAGCCTCACACCCGACAAACTAACCTAGTTTAGTTTGTTGGCTTGATAAGAATAAGCAAAGGTAGGCAGGACCATGAATTCTCCCAGCTAATATGATGAATGATTGTTTCATTACGCATCCGCATTAGGAGTTGTATGAAAACAATTGCATTAGATCTCCTGGCCGCCCTGGCCCTAGCACCTATATATAGAGTTCGTAGGACGAGTTGCCTAGGCTCTACTAGGTGCGAGTAGACACGAGTGAAAGGAGTCACTCGTCGCGTAGGTGTTCTCAAAGGTTGCAAAACTTTTACTATTGAGGAAGTAATACTATGCTCCTGATTTAAATGGAGACCGGGCGGAGAATAATTTTATTATGTGGTGTGCGTTTGGCTCCGCCCGAGTCGCATAAGGCCCGTTCGCTGTTCGCCTGCTGTTCGACATAACATTGCTAGAGTGCTTATCCGGGATATGGGACCGGAGAAGTCTTTCCTGGGCTCGTCCGAAGCACAGAGACACGTTCCTACCCGCTGGTTGAGAGGAAGGTGGCCCGGGGGAGCTTGGTACTCATGACGGGGAGACCGAGATGTCGGCAGGCTCGTCATGGGGGCACAACCCGGGGGCTAGGCGGGAGTGAATCGAACTTGGGACGAGGCAGGTTAAGATTGGGGCTATATGTGGGAACGCGATGGCTAGTAAGCATATACCCCTGGCATGATAGTTATTCCTGGGAATTAAAATCGATTCGAATCGCTGATGCCCACCAGGTGTGGGAATGCTGATAATGCACACGGGCAACGTAGTAACTACTTAAACTCTCAGTGTTTAATACTCATGGTTTTTGGAATACCACATGATTGAATTGAATTGTTTACATTACTGCAAGTTACAGTTGTGTGGAAGGTTCTATAAATGATGAAAACTTAATATTTATGTTACACAAGTTACTGTTTAAAACTAAAGGCTAAGGATCCACTTGCTAGTAAGCCGCTTCGCGTCAGCCGTAAGCCAATTTCCATTAAGACCTACTGAGTAATTAGTACTCAGGGTTTGCCCCCACCTTTTGAGAACAGGTACCGGCGACATCTGGATAACTGCTTGGAGGAGGGTAGTACCGGTGGGCTCGGTGCTGCTCGCGTCGATCAACGATGCGTGAAGACTGGTAAAGTATTTCGTTCCGCTGCGAGATGTTTTCAAATTCGCTTCCGCTATCTGATTCAAACTTGCCTTTCATATGGTAATATGTTGAAACTTATATTATTATTTCGAATCGGTTTGTAAAACAAGTTTATATATGCTATATTCAACTGCCCGAGATGATGTATCTGTTGTGGCTCCATTGTGGGCTGGATGTGTATGATGTCGGTTCCGCTGGGGAAAGGTAATATCGGGAGCCGAATGACTCTCGATGGACGACCGGGTTTAGTTCGGTCTAATCGCACTGCAAGCCAAAGGTGGCAGGTGTGCTTAGCCCGGATTAAATCGGCGGTTCCGCCACAGCCTAGCCCCCGGGTTGTGCCCCCATGATGAGCCTGCTGACATCTCGGTCTCCCCACCATGAGTACCAAGCTCCCCCAGGCCACCTTCCTCTCAACCAGCGGGTAGGAACGTGTCTCTGTGCTTCGGACGAGCCTAGGAAAGACTTTACTGGTCCCATTCTCCGGTTAAGCACTCTAGCAATGTTATGCCGAACAGCAGGCGAATAGCGGACGGGCCTTAAACAACTCGGGCGGAGCTAAATGATGTAACAACGCACACCACAAAATAATATTATTCTCCGCCCGGTGTCCATTTAAATCATGAGCATAATATTACTTTCCCAACAGTAAGAGTTTTGAAATCTTTGAAATCACCTACGCAACGAGTGACTCCTTTCACTCGTGTCTACTCGCACCTAGCAATTCTAGGCAACTCGTCCTACGAACTCTAGATATAGGTGCTAGGGCCAGGGCGGCCAGGGAATCTAATGCCAGGGTTTTCATTCAACTCCTAATGCGGATGCGTAATCAAAAATCAATTATTGTATTAGCTGGGAAATTTATGGTCCTGCCTACCTTCCTTGCTAGGGTTATTAGCTGCGTCCTGAGCGAAGTTGGGCCCCTGCTGCTGGTCTTCTGGCTCCTGGTGTAGCTCCTCCTCGGGCTCCTCTACGATCGGTTGGTCCGGTAGGTGTCCTTCGTTCGCGCGATCTATATGCATGACATAGTGCAATTGGAGCATGTATTAGTGCAATGCTTGCTTCATGATGCGAGTGCGATGCAAGGAATCATGATTTATGGAATAAAATTATGCATTTTTGTAATGAACTTGTTTAGTACTAAGAAATCATACAAGCCATCGCCTACGGTAACTTAGCTTATCACATATAACAACGTGGGGGTGTGTGGCGAGGTAGCATCGCTTCATGTGAAGCGACCGAAGCTTACTTAAACATCCATTTTTCACATAGCTAACTTAGCCTTCCTAGCATGCATTTCTCAAACAATAGTGAAGACCTATATTGCATTCCAGAATCAGTGGCTAAGACTTACATATTCTTATGTTTCAAATATGATCCATTGTGGCATTTATTAGATATACTAGTCTCACATTTTCTATTATTTACGTAAATATGCATTATTTCTACCATTTTCAAATCAGAGCCAAAACCTTACATGCACCACCTCCTACTCTAGCAGTGAGTCATGTTCATAACCTAGAGCTCTTATCAACCCCTGAAGTCACCTGGAGCATTTTTCACTATAGCAAACTTTTCTTAAATTAAATATATGCTTAAATACAAGACAAGGGAAAAATAGTAATTAAACAGTCAATGCTAGGGCTACCAAAATTTATACAGAGTCTATACATGCTAACAAGGCCTCTGCCCAAATTTCATAATTTTTGAAGCTCATTTACCCCACATTTCCTATTTATTAAGGTTTTTCATACATGCACTATATCACGGAAAAAATATCTTTTGCTATTCAACCATCATACTCAGCAGATATATCTCTTAACAAGGATAAAAATGCAACTTAGTTTGTATTTTTCTGATTTTTATTTGATTTACTATGAATTTTCAAAGTTCTCAGCTTAATAAAATGCATTAAACCGAAAATCCTAATGACCAGGGACCCTAACACAGTTAAACATGGACTTCAAGGGCCTGCATGCAATATTTCCATGACTCAGTACACAGTGACTCGAATGGAAACAAAATAAGGCAAAACACAAGGGTCTTTCGCAAAAGTGGCGCCTCTTTCTTCTACCTTGGGCTGGCCAGGGAGGACGGCGCAAGGGCGCGGTCGCGCACGTGCACCGGCGCGTGGAGGCACGGGGTTGAAGCCGAGCCGCTCTGGTAGTGTGTTCCCGGCGATGGGCTTTCTTTCCCCCAAGGCCGCGTCGCGCGGGGAGGGCGGGAAGGCCAGCGCGGAGGCGGTGAACCGGGGCGTCCATGGCGGCGCACAGAGGCCCGTGGCGTGGCTCAATCCGACCGCTCCGGTGAGGGAGGAGGCCGGGGTTGGGCATGCAAGGTGCGCGCGGATGAGGGGAGTCCAGCGGTGGAGTCGAGGGGCACGGAGATGGTCATGTGGTGGCTCTCCACGGTGAGCTCGGTGGCGGCCTTGGTGCGCTTGAGCGGCGCACGCGGGGAAGGGTGGAGAACGTGGCCTCGGGCTTCAACGACGGAGGGGACCGGAAGGGAAGGCTCTCGCGGTGGCGGTGCGCGTCGAGGATGGAGGAGAGATGGCTCGGTTGGCCGGCGCTGTGAGCTCGGACGGAGCTCGCTAATGGCGGCCGGTGTTCTGCTGTTGCGGGCGCTGGGGCACCAGGGCAGGGAGAGGCGGAGAGCGGAGCAGACGGGGCAGGGAATGGAGGGGGTGGCGAGAGCGCGGAGGGAGCAGGCAGAGCAGGCCGGGCGAGGGCGTGCGGGTGCCCATGGCGCGGCGCGGGCAGCCTTCGCCCGCCGCGTGTGCGCAGGGGAGCGGAGGAGGAAGAAGGAAGGGGCGCAGTGGATCGGGTCCATGAACCGGAGGTCACTGACAGGTGCGACCGGATGGAAAAATAAATGGGAAGCTCATAGACCGAGATTACAGACATCATTAGTGGTTTTCCTAAACCGCGGGCGGTTGGCGGTTTCCGGTTCGCGGGGATCCGAGGTCCGACAGGTGGGGCCCGCGCGTCATTGAGTCAAGGAAAAAGGAAAAGGCCATTTGACCAGCTGGAGACATGTTTTAAACTCGCCATTTTGAATGATTTAGGGGCTGAATCTAGGAAAACTCCAAGAAACGTTCTAAACTTAATTCTCTACAACTTTGTTATAGACATCTATACCAAGTTCTGTGGAAAATATTGGTTAAATTTGAATTGAATCAACTAACTCTAGTTTGATCATTTGAAACCCTCAAATTAGAAATTTAAAAAGTCTATTTTATGTGCATTTTCATGAAAAATTTTCTATACCAATGTTGTTCACAATGTCATTTTCTACAACTTTCATATACAAAGTTTTGCATGATCATGTCTTTTGTTTGTTCAAAATTTGAATTTTCCATTCAGGTCTATTTGGAAAGAATTCACTAGAAGGCAGAAAATGAGCTAAAACACCTTGCAAACCTTTATGCATGTCAACACACAAAATACCAAAGTTATTAATCATGAAGTTGTCTACAAGTTTGGTATATAAAGTTCTGTCTAATTCACCACATATTTTGAAATAACATTTCAAACATACTCAGAGTTTTGGTAAAACAACACTTTTCCCTTTTATAGAGTCTTTCTTATTTTTAACTTTTGGAGTATCAAATGGATTCCAATCATATCAAGGTCTAGTGCATCTGAAAGGTTATGAGTTCAATTTCATTTCATAGAAAGGAATATTTTGAAGTTGTTTGGTCAAATCGAAAGTAATTTCAGAATGAAATTTGGGAAGGAGTGTCGACCCTAAACTTAGCAAAATTTCCAGTGTGTAGGTTAACTGGGCTTGGTTCGAACTTTGGAGCCCCTTAACATCTGATTTTGAAAACGGTCAAAATAGCATATTTGAAGGCAACATCTTGAACTAAAACTTTTGTATTTGATGTCTTGCATGAAAATGTATAAATGTCTAACTACTCAACCAAGTAACGTGCGACTTTCTATTTTGGATAGAAAAATTTTGACGTAGTGATTTCTCCACCAATCTTCATCACTCTCTAAGCATAATTAAATCCTAATTCACCATTAGTGTTCATGTAATCGTGTGTCATGGCTTTTGAGATGCCGGGGGATCACAACCCACTCCCCTTAAAGAAATCTCGTCCCGAGATTTGGATGAGGTGCGGCGGTATAACCTAGTGTACATTGCAAAGAGTATGGCATCGTGGTCCGTGTCTTTTCGAATGCACGTGGCAATATCCAATTTTTCACCCGTTGGCTTTGTCAACTAGCTTGTGAATGGTTAGTGCCTTTTTAGCACAAGCAGTCACAAAGCGTCATCTAGTAAGGATAGGGTGGTCTCTCTAAGATACTCGACGAGTCGTGCCATATATGAGAGCGAATGAACAAACCATGAAGAGAATGTGGTCAGTGAGCCAGTGACAATGGTAGACGCAATTGAGAGGAGTTACTTCCTGACTTTGATACCAACGTTTGAAACATGGTAAGTACCTGATTTATCCAAATAATGAAAGCAAAGTGTACACAATCGAAAATTGAACAAGGCAGGGTCTTTTGATTGAAAGGTGTATCATCGGATACGTTTTTGAGAGACACATTCATTTTATTTGACAGGGACTGTGTCCACATATAAAATTCCAAGTCAACATGTTTTGAAAGAGTAAGATGTGGTGAAACGTAGCACATTCTACTCATCGGGACAAGAAAGGTACAAGAGGGAGAAAATAGGCCGTATTCGCCTAGACAAGGTGATGGTTTGTACGATTTTTAGCGTTGGTTAAGACTAACCAAGAAAATGGAAGTAGCTGACGTTTTCTTACTAACGAAACAATTGACAATGTTAGTAAGCTCCTTTCTTAGGTGACTTTTAAGAGGAAGAAGATAGCTCATGGAAATGACGATTATGGGAAGAGCACCAACTGATAACAAAAGCTTGTGCGGAGGGTGTCCGTGAACTACACCCCTAGAGAATAGGGTTCAACAAATGGATGGAAAATATCGAGCGAGACGGTGAGAACGAAGTTGATTGTTCCCACCAATCGTCGAAGGCAAGGTCAAACAAGGATATGAATTAATATGAACGAGTCATGGGTTTGAGGCGGATCATCCCCACTGGTCAAGAAGGCAAGGTGAAACAAGGCAATGGAAAGATGTCATGAGATGGAGGAAATGAGACTGATCACTTCCACTGCAGCAATAGAAAGATGTGAGTAGGCTGCGGGTGAAGGTTGGCTACTCCCACACTCAAGAAAGGCAAGGTGCAACAAGGCAATGACATGATACAAACAAGTTAGTGGAAATGGAATCGATCACCTCTACGAACCAAGAGTAGCGAGATCAATTAAGATAAAAACCGATTATGAATGTTCCACGATTGAAGCGATGTCGTGCCTTCGCATGTCCTAATGCCAGCGCGAACCTAGTAGCACAACCATGTGACGGCCGTACACATTGGACTCTAGGTCCCGTTGAGGCATCCAAGACTGCCTAAGGAGACACCACAACAAGAGTGGCTCAATCATTCCACTTACAGAGTCATAATCAATACAAGGTCATGGTAAATGAAGAGGAAGTCCCATGTGATATAAGAGCTTAGGGCGCTTGAATCCCATTGTAAATGAGGTTCCTTGATTTGCAAAGTTTTGGAGCAAGTAATTAACGAATAGTGGAATATAGTGCAAATAGACTAGGATTTCTCCGATCACAAGAGTTCGAAATGCATGAACGACAAGGGTTTTAAACATGAAAGTTACCAAAGCTCAAAGCTACTACATCACAGTAAGACTAAGAGTACATTAACCATGAAAACGAGTCACCAGTAAATTTTTCAGAGCTGGATACACGAGGTTTGCTTGATCTATGAGAGTTAGGTTCCCTTATTACAAAAGTCTGACTCGAACACTACCCCACCAACTGACACTCAGTTAGTACTGCCTAAACGTAAGATTGACGCGTCTAGGTCGAAGACTGGTTTCTTTCTTTAGCCACATCGATGCGTTGTTAGGCTTCACATGAGAGATGCCATGGAATAGTAGTCTTGACCTTCCACCGAGTATAAGAACATCGCCGGATTCGAGGTTGACCTTAGTCGCTCTATCCTTGTCTCGAGTATCACTGAACAGGAATTCTGCCGTGTCGCCTATGGAGACTGAGATGACAGGTAGACCTTGGTTGATGCTTCTTCCTGATTCATCCTTATCTTGATGGAGTCCGAGCTTCCCGACGTTGTTGTAGTAGTTAATGATGCATATGTCAGGATTGATTTGAGGAAATTCGCTTGCGGTTGAATTTGCAATTTGAGCAATTGTCTTGGAAGCTTCTGGTATCGTAGGGACGTGGGCACCATCGCACGGACGCGTTGGCCCATAGAAACCTGTAGTTGGATCCCAATTCTTCCCTAGACACATCATCCATAGCTTCATCTTGGCTCCATTTTTGAAACTAGGCCTATAGAATCCTCCGGGACCAATACCTAGTTGTCGACACGTATGAACTACATTGACTTGATCTTTAGGCTTGATGAATCCCTTCAATAAAACTAGGCTAGGTCGCAGATGTTGAACTGAAGCCATGTTAGTAGAAGATTCTCCCGCTTTTCTCTTCTTCTTGAGATCTGCAGGTGCTGTTGTTTCAGCCTTCGTGGGCTCGGGGTGATCAGGGCATAAGTCGAAGGGCTGCGACATCTGTAGTAGGAAGAGTAATTCTCCCGTAAGTTCGAGGGTTTTGAAAACTTGGTGTGGTCATAGCGTATTTCGCGTTTACATGCTCAGAAAATATGCCGACCAGTGATTTTTTCGCAAGATGATGGCACAAGGCTATACTTCTTTTCTAACGTGTGTAGCTTACAGCTAGACTTTTGAGGGTCGATCAACGGATTCTAAAGAACTCAGGGTATGATAGTCGTGCGTTAGTCTATACTCTGCCTCATTGGTATAGAAAGTTCCGGTTAGTTCTATTTTGAAATCGTTCAAGTATCCAAATTTGCGAGATATGGAAAATCTGTCAAAATAGTTTCTGTATGTTCGGATTCTTCCCTTTACTTTATCAAGCCACACCCCACTAGCTAAGCATCTTCTTGGTATACGAAGAATACACAAAGCGTTTGCATAGTTGTTAACAATGACCATTACACATGAAGTTTTCATATAATAAGGTTGGAATACGTTGTAGTCTCAAAAACCTTGAGACGGGTTTGATTTTTGGACCGAACGACATGTTTATTGTATTTGGCCCGCATTTATTAGACGCTTTATTTTTAGAATGAATGGTGTGTAGAAAAATTGCGACAACCTAAGCGTACTAGTCGAGTCGCTTGCTTAGTTTCTGCTAGTTCTATTTGTACTTTGAGCTACGTATCAATACAGTAGTAACACACACTCAATGCAATATGCTCCTAGTCACTCTCAAGCAACAAAAGCAATGCATGTGAGATAAGGTAAGATAAGATGCCATGATGCATGATTCGTCCTATTCGGTCTCTCATCACACACTAGATATACATACATAGCTAGCGATATTTCGGTGACACATATGCATGGCACTCTCTAATGCAACTAGTCGTTTCTACTCGATCTTAGTTTCGCTCGTAGTTAGTGTACCTGCAGAAAAATGCATGCTCATACCAACATCACCACCATCATCATACATTACCACTCTAACCCTAAAAGTGGCATCCACGAATTTCTTTAAGCTATGTCTGGTGGACGACGTAGTGGCGCCATTTCTCCCAACGCACCCAACGTTCCCCTAGTACTGGGGAATTGCTGGGGAGAGAAACGGTGGCCAACAAGATCTAGCTATAATTTTGGTCGAAGGAGAAGTGGTCACAAAACACTCCAATGGCGTGACCACCCCCTTAAAGAGTTCTGCCCTATCAGCATGAATGCAGGGTTTGTAACAGTCCGCAAATATCAATAGCGCTCCGCCAGTATTGGGGATGGCTATGGCTGAAATGTTGCTTCCCAAAGCGCCGAATATGCATATGAGTTCTATCTAGGTCAGAATGTTAGCGATGTCACCTGGTATTACACTAACATCCTTAATATGGGCGTATCGATACTCTCATTTTTCAAATAATTCAAAATGGGTTTTCGAAAGTAGGTTTGCAAATCAAAACTGGATGATATGTCTGTTGTCTGTGTATGATCGGCTCTGATACCAGCTGTGGAAGAACCGCCGATTTAATCCGGGCTAAGCACACCTGCCACCTCTGTCTTGCAGTGCAATTAGACCGAACTAAACCCAGTCATCCGTCGAGAGTCATTCGGCTCCCGATATTACCTTTTCCTAGAGGAACCGACATCATACACATGCAGCCCACGATGGAGCCACAACAGTTACATCATCTCAGGCAGTTGAATATAGCATATATAAACTTATTTTACAAACCAGTTCGAAATAAAGATATAGGTTTCAACATAATGCCATACAATAGGCAGGTTTGAATTAGATAGCGGAAGCGAATTCGAAAACATCTCACCGCGGAAACAAAATACTTTAGTAGTCTTCATGCAACGATGATCGAGGCGAGCAGCACCGAGCCCACCGGTACTACCCTCCTCCAAGCACTTGCCGAGATGTCGGCGGTACCTGTTCTCAAAAGGTGGGGGCAAACCCTGAGTACTAATTACTCAGTAGGACTTAATGGATTGGCTTACGGCTGACGCAAAGCTTGCTTACTAGCATATGGATCCTTAGCCATTGATTTTAAACAGTGGTATATCAACATAGAGTATCAAGATTCATCTTTTGCATATAACTCCATAATAATAACTTGCAGAAATGTAAGCAATACAATACAAGCATGTAGTATTTGAAAACATGAGTAACAGATATAATATATTCAAGTAGTTACTACGTTGCTCGACAGTGTTATTGGCATTCCCACACCTGATGGGCATCAGCGATTCGAATCGATTTTAATTCCCGGGAATAACTATCATGCCAGGGGTATATGCTTACTAGCCATCGCGTTCCCACATATAGTCCCAATCTTAACCTGTCTCATCCCAAGTTCGATTCACTCCCGCCTAGCCCCCGGGTTGTGCCCCCATGACGAGCCTACCAACATCTCGGTCTCCCCACCATGTGTACCAAGCTCCCCCGGGCCACCTTCCTCTCAACCAGCGGGTAGGAACGTGTCTCTGTGCTTCGGACGAGCCCAGGAAAGACTTTACTGGTCCCATTCTCCGGTTAAGCACTCTAGCAATGTTATGCCGAACAGCAGGCGAACAGCGGACGTGCCTTAAATGACTCAGGCGGAGCCAAATGTTACAACAACGCACACCACAAAATAAGATTATTCTCCGCCCGGTCTCCATTTAAATCATGAGCATAATATTACTTTCCCAATAGTAAGAGTTTTGAAATCTTTGAAATCACCTACACGACGAGTAACTCCTTTCACTCGTGTCTACTCGTTCCTAGCAATTCTAGGCAACTCGTCCTATGAACTCTAGATATAGGTGCTAGGGCTAGGGCGGCCAGGGAATCTAATCCAGGGGTTTTCAATCAACTCCTAATGCGGATGCGTAATCAAAAATCAATTATTATATTAGCTGGGAAATTTATGGTCCTGCCTACCTTCCTTGCTAGGGTTATTAGCTACCTCCTGAGCGAAGTTAGGCCCCTGCTGCTGGTCTTCCGGCTCCTGGTGTAGCTCCTCCTCGGGCTCCTCTACGATCGGTTGGTTCGGTGGGTGTCCTTCACTCGCGGGATCTATATGCATGACATAGTGCAATTGGAGCATGTATTAGTGCAATGCATGCTTCATGATGCGAGTGCGATGCAAGGAATCATGATTTATGGAATAAAGTTATGCATTTTTGTAATGAACTTGTTTAGTACTAAGAAATCGTACAAGGCATCACCTACGGTAACTTAGCTTATCACATATAACAACGTGGGGGTGTGTGGCGAGGTAGCATCACTTCATGTGAAGCGACTGAAGCTTACTTAAACATCCATTTTTCACATAGCTAACTTAGCCTTCCTAGCGTGCATTTCTCAAACAGTAGTGAAGACCTATATTGCATTCCAGAATCAGTGGCTAAGACTTACATATTCTTATGTTTCAAATATGATCCATTGTGGCATTTATTAGATATACTAGTCTCCCATTTTCTATTATTTACGTAAATATGCATTATTGCTACAATTTTCAAATCAGAGCCAAAACCTTACATGCACCACCTCCTACTCTAGCAGTGAGTTATGTTCATAACCTAGAGATCTTATCAAGCCCCTGAAGTCACCTGGAGCATTTTTCACTATAGCAACCTTTTCTTAAATTAAATATATGCTTAAATACAAGACAAGGGAAAAATAGTAATTAAACAGTCAATGCTAGGGCTACCAAAATTTATACAGAGCCTACACATGCTAACAAGGCCTCTGCCCAAATTTCATAATTTTTGAAGCTCATTTAGCCCACATTTCCTACTTATTAAGATTTTTCATACATGCACAATATCACGGGCAAAAATGTCTTTTCCTATTCAACCATCATACTCAGCAGATATATCTCTTAACAAGGATAAAAATGCAACTTAGTTTGAATTTTTCTGATTTTTATTTGATTTACTATGAATTTTCAAAGTTCTCAGCTTAATAAAATGCATTAAACCGAAAATCCTAATGACCAGGGACCCTAACACAATTAAACATGGACTTCAAAGGCCTGCATGCAATATTTCCACGACTCAGTACACAGTGACTCGAATGGAAACAAAATAAGGCAAAACACAGGGATCTTTCGCAAAAGTGGCGCCTCTTTCTTCTACCTTGGGCCGGCCAAGGAGGACGGCGCAGGGGCGAGGTCGCGCGCGTGCGCCGGCGCGTGGAGGCATGGGGTTGAAGCCGAGCTGCTCCGGCAGTGTGTTCCCGGCGGCGGGCTTTCTTTCCCCCAAGGCTGCGTCGCGCGGGGAGGGCGGGAAGGCCGGCGCGGAGGCGGTGAACCGGGGCGTCCACGACGGCGCACAGAGGTCCGTGGCGTGGCTCAATCCGACCGCTCCGGTGAGGGAGGAGGCCGGGGTTGGGCATGCACGGTGCGCGCGGATGAGGGGAGTCCAGCGGTGGAGTCGAGGGCACGGAGATGGTCCAGTGGTGGTTCTCCACGGCGAGCTCGGTGGTGGCCTTGGTGCGCTCGAGCGGCGCACGCGGGGAGGGGTGGAGGACTAGGCCTCGGGCTTCAACGACGGAGGGGACCGGAAGGGAAAGCTCTCGCGGTGCCGGTGTGCATCGTGGACGGAGGAGAGATGGCTCGGTTGGCCGGCGTTGTGAGCTCGGACGGAGCTCACTATTGCCGGCCGGTGTTCTGGTGTTGCGGGCACTGGGGCACCAGGGCAGGTAGAGTCGGAGAGCGGAGCAGACGGGGTAGGGAATGGAGGGGGTGGCGAGAGCGCGGAGGGAGCAGGCAGAGCAGCCCGGGCGAGGGCGTGCGGGCGCCCATGGCGCGGCGCGGGCAGCCTTCACCTGCCACGTGGTCGCAGGGGAGCGGAGGAGGAAGAAGGAGGTGGCGCAGTGGATCGGGTCCATGAACCGGAGGTCACTGACAGGCGGGACCGAATGGAAAAATAAATAGGAAGCTCATAGACCGAGTCTACGGACATCATTAGTGGTTTTCCTAAACCGCGTGCGGATGGCGGTTTCCGGTTCGAGGGGATCCGAGGTCCGACAGGTGGAGCCTGCGCGTCATTGAGACAAGGAAAAAGGAAATTCCAGAAAAAGGAAAAGGGTCATTTGACCAGCTGGAGACATGTTTTAAACTTGCCATTTTGAATGATTTAGGGGCCGAATCTAGGAAAACTCCAAATACAAGAAACGTTCTAAACTTAATTCTCTACAACTTTGTTATAGACATCTATAACAAGTTCTGTGGAAAATATTGGTTAAATTTGAATTGAATCAACTAACTCTAGTTTGACCATTTGAAACCGTCAACTTAGAAATTTAAAAAGTCTATTTTATGTGCATTTTCATAAAAACTTTTCTTTACCAATGTTGTTCACATTTTCATTTTCTACCACTTTCATATACAAAGTTTTGCATGATCGTGTCTTTTGTTTGCTCAAAATTTGAATTTTCCATTCAGGTCTATTTGGACAGAATTCACTAGAAGACAGAAAATGAGCTAAAACTCCTTGCAAACATTTATGGATGTCAACACACAAAATACCAAAGTTATTAATCATGAAGTTTTCTACAAGTTTGGTATATAAAGTTCTGTCTAATTCACCACAGATTTTGAAATACCATTTCAAACATACTCAGAGTTTTGGTAAAACAGCACTTTTCCCTTTTATAGAGTCTTTCTTATTTTCAACGTTTGGAGTATCAAATGGAGTCCAATCATATCAAGGTCTAGTGCATCTGAAAGGTTATGAGTTCAATTTCATTTCATAGAAAGGAATATTTTGAAGTTGTCTGGTCAAATCGAAAGTAATTTCAGAATGAAATTTGGGAAGGAGTGTCGACCCTAAACTTAGCAAAATTTCCTGAGTGTAGGTTAACTGGGCTTGGTTCGAACTTTTGAGCCCCTTAACATCTGATTTTGAAAATGGTCAAAATAGCATATTTGAAGGCAACATCTTGAACTAAAACTTTTGTATTTGATGTCTTGCATGAAAATGTATAAATGTCTAACTACTCAACCAAGTAACATGCGACTTTCTATTTTGGATAGAAAAATTTTGACTTAGTGATTTCATGTATTCATGTAATCGTGTGTTAGGGCTTTCGAGATGCCGGGGGCATCAAACTGGGTAAGACTTTCACCGGTGCCACATCCCAAAAAAGCACTCTAGCAATGTCATGCCGATTAGTAGACGAACTACGAATGGGCCTTATGTGAGTCGGGCGAAGCTGAATAGTACAACACACACCACAAAAAAATTATTCTCCGCCCGGTCTCCATTTAAATGATGAGCATAATAATACTTTCTCATTAGTAAAATTTTTGTGATGTTGAAATCACAAATGCAACAAGTGATTCCATTCAGTCATATCTACTTGCACCTAGCCCTACTAGGCACACTCATCTATTGTAGGTGCTAGAGCCAGGGAATCTAATGCACTTGTTTTCAATTAACTCATACTGCAGATGCGTAGTCATCAATCATATCATATTAGCTAGGAAAATCATAGTTCTGCCTACCTTCTTCGCTAGGTTCAATAGCCTAATGGGTGAAGTCAACAGCCTGCTGCGGGTCTTCTTACATCGGGTTCACTTGCTCCTAGTGCGGCTTGTCGTTTGGCTCCTCCACAAACGGCCGCTCCTGTGGTGGCTCCGCTTTTGCGAGGGCTACCTGCATGACAAAATGCAAATGAGTACAAATGAATGCATATGGTGCTGGTGCAATAAATGCAATAATATGCAGCAAGTAAACAAGTTGAAACATGCAACGTTATGCATTCATAGGAAACATACCCAAATCATATTATGCAATATGTTTATTTATCGCTTTAAACCACTCATGTTGAGTTTAAGTTGTTCCACAGTTCCAAATGAGCTCAAATATTAATGACGTGCAGATAAGTTCTGTATAATGTCATAACCTAAATTTGAGCAGCAATGGAGCTATAAAATAACTATAGTAGCAAGTTATTTGGCACTTAATTTATTATAAATCACAGAAAAGGTTTCTGGATCTGAAACATTTACAACAAGCATAACATGTCATGAGAAACATGTGTAAAATCCAATAAGCAAAATAACCAAGGTTTGATAGCACAATTATTTTCCACTTATTTATTTTAGCCTATTTCAAGTGCAGCTCAAAACATTTACATAAAATGCACAAAAATACTTTTTGGGACCTAAATTTAACTATAAAGTGCCATGTTTTTCTCAGAATTTATCTTGCATCATAAAACCACTTTTCCTATTATTCATTTTACCATGCAAATAATTGTCTATTTCAAATCACTAGCAAAACTTATCATTCAGAGTTTCACACTTTTACTGTGAGCTACATATATGTCAAAGAGCAGGTACAAATTATTGTAGAATATTTGGAGCAGTTTTCACATACCAAGTATTTTTCCTACTCATTTTTAGCACAAAAATCATGTCCAAGGGTAGATATGTCTTTTGGCAACAAGTGCTAGATCTACCAAAAATTTCACAAAGCCTTAACATGAGATGAATGCTACTGTCCAAGTTTCATAAATTTTGGAATCTATTTAAACTACTTTTGGTATTTATTTTGTTTTAACATGCATGCAACAAATCAAGGGCAAAATGGTCATTCCACACATCCACATTATATCCATTCTGTATATATACTCACAACAAGCACAAAGAAACTGGGTTTGCATTTTTGGGATTCAATCTTGATTTATAATGGAATTTTAAAGTTCTCGGACCAAAAAATGCATTTACTTCGAAAATCACACAGACCAGGGACCTATACATAATTAACCGTAGATCTCGGCGGCTAGCATGTAAGTTTCTCGAGACACATCCCCCAATGCATAGGATTTCAACACAAAAATATCAAAATCTGGGGCCTAAATCGCAAAACCCCTGGGGTCTTCTTCTTCCTCCCGCTGGGGAGAAAGGACGGCGGCGGCGCGCGAGGAAACCGACCGCGCGGGGTGCGGCGACCCACCTTCAGTAGTTAGGGAGAGGGAGAGGGACACGGGGACCTTCCCCACACCTTGGGCGATGGGGAAGGCGACCGAGAGGTGCGGGGACGGATCTCGGCTCGTGGGCACTCCAGCGAGGTGACACGGCTTGGTGAGAATCTACCGGCGGCTCAGACGGCGCTGGTGTAGGACTGAGACATGCGACTATAGGGTGTCATTAGGAGCACTAAAAACTCAAACTCAAAACCCCCACCTATCAAGTGCTTAGAGCAGCACGAGAATGATACTGTCCACTGGTCGGATACGTATCACCTCGAAAGTGGAAGAAACTCAACTCCACGACAAATCTTGATCGCAAGCGAAGCCAAGCCTCGGGTTTTGCCAAAGTCCCTTGCAAGCCACCCAACTCACCGAAATGAGTCCAATTGATGATCAACAGGTAAAGGGTATGGGCATACAGCTAGGAGACCAAAGCAAAGCCGAAGAAAAACCCCGAAAGCCAAAAACACCAAGAAACAGCAAGGCTGCCAAACTCCACCGGATAGTCCAGCTGGTTGAACTGGACAATCCAGTGAGACCTGTCAGATAGTCCGGTTGAACCAGACAGTCCGATTGGTTGAACCAGATTGTCCGATACAGCGTGAATCAGCCCCAAAACTTGAGCTTCCAAACCCAAAACTTGACCGAATCTTCTCCAAACTTTAAGAAATTTGGCATAGACTATCATGGCTCCATTCCAAAGCTTTTCCCAAAACATCTATTAAAAAGATCACAAGATAAGCAGGAATTTGAGATCTCGTGAGAAGGGGGATATTTGGGCAAGAAAGGGGAAAACTCAAGAATGACTTGCTCGTGGCAATCCTGCAGGATTGAAATGATCTAAGTCATAATCTCCTCGTCCTAGCAAGTCCAAAAGAGTCAAAAGAGCAGTTTTAACTCATGGGCAAAGCAAATCACTAAAAGCCTTTGAGTTTAATCCAAAATCCAACAAGAGAAGGAGGAAGGAGATGGCTGCACACATGAGCACGAATTGGGACAAATCTTGCCTTGATTATGAGTGGAAAACAGTTTACCAGATGTTCCTCATAGCCTACCACCCTTCATGCTCCCACTAATGCAAAGTACTAGCCTAGGGGACTCTTAAATCCTAAGCTAAGCACCCAGTTTAATCTCTAAGCACCTGGCTGGTAGGAAACTAAGCCTAGGGTTTCTAGAAGTGGAAGAGTCGTCTAAATGACCAGCCACTTAGGTATATATAGCCCTGGCCTAACAGACGCAGTTTACAGTAAGACCCCAATATTACAGAAACGCCCATAGGGGCCAAACTGGAAAAGACTCGACTTTCTCCGAGACAGACGACCGCGATGGAGTCTTGATCTTCTTCGGATGCACGCTAACTCCCGGATGACGTCCACGTGTCCAGTAGTCCAAATCCGCCAATCGACCGTCGGTTTTGAAGTCAGCAATCGGGAAACTTTAGGGTTTCATTCATGGGCTGGAACAGCCCACTCCACTCTATCTCGGCGAGAATGAGCCCATTCGCCGAGTCTAGTAACTTGGTGGTAGGGTGGTAGATTTGAGCGAATCCGCCAACGCCCTCACCCGTCTTCGTGTCATGTAATCCGGTTGGAGCACCACGGTGACACTCGGCATCCCCAGTCCATCGGGTCACCTCGCAGTCCTTCGAAGGTCTTACTCCTACCGTTGCCGTACTGCTCCTCCATGTACCGAACTGGCCGACCGACGTCGAGCATGCATCCAATCCTTCAGAGGACTTCCATCTACCTCCTGTCCATCGGAGGGCCTCCTGTCCATTGGAGGTCTTATGCCCAAGTCCTTCTAGGTCTTTGTCTTCTGTTGACAATCACTCTAGAGGCAATGGAGTCGGTCCATTGGCTCTCAATCTCTCCCTTGATGAGTGCATTGTCTACACCTTTTACCTGTAACCTGAAATAGAACAAAGACAAGAGAAACAAGCATAAAACTGAAAATAAAAAAGAAAAGAATTAAGTTGCTCAAAATGCCCAAAAGCCAAGCACAAGCAAAGAAGAGAAATTGAGGCAACAAAAACAAAGCCAAAGAGCGACCCCCTCAGATAAGGGAAACTGCTCAATGCAGTCGATCACACTAAAGCATGACCCCTCAAGAAAGTGGTAAATCAGCTCAACACAGTCATGCTTAGGCAAAGCATCGGCTCCTCCAGAAAGAGGCAAAAGGCTCAACGCACCAATGCAAGAGCATGCTAAAAGCTCAAACTCCCTGAATGCATAGCTCCCCCGCAACAAGATCTCTCCAGAATTCTCCACGTTGGTCCATGAACTCCCCCTGGGAGTGACAATCTCTCCCATAAGTCAACATCTCTCCTTCTTGTTGACAATGGACACATCAAGGGTTCAAAGAATTCGACTCCCCCTGAACTAGACAACTCCCCCTCAAAATATGCCATGAAATGCAGGAAGTGTACCAAGAAGACCTCAGCAAGGATGAAAAGCTAGTAAATTCAAGTTCTAGCATACAGAGCAAGTGAGGGCAAGGAAGCATGCAAAAAAGCTTAATTGAATCTATCTTATACAGATCCTGAGCATATTTTTCAGGGTTGTGGAAAAGAAAGCATCACCAACATGAGTAGCATTTAGCAAGATAGGCATGAATAGCAAGATGCTAGCAAAACATACAGGGCGTGCTACTCTCAACCAAGGCATATATAACAGGCCATAAGCAATTTAGAGACTTGCAGATTTCAGATTTAGCAATTTGTCACTTCATGCAAATCAATACATGTGCCAGGGGTTATTCACTTGTTTTTGCCACTTCTTCCAAACCAATGCCAAGCCTAGATTCAGAAAACCATCAGAAGCTTAAGACAAGGTTTTGATCATACACAGCCTAGTCCAAGTTCATGCCAAAGTGCAAAGGCAAGCTATCTCAAACTAGAACAGTCTGACAAGCGAACCCACCTGGATCTTTTCAAATCAGCTCGTAAGACACACAATGTGCATAGATTTAATTCAGATTTCAGGTTTAGGCAAGGTGTCATAAATGCTTGGGCATAAACTTAACAAAGGCATACGACTAGAATATCCAAGTATGAAAAGATAGTATAGCATTCAATATTCCTACACATGCTAGGTAGCCAAGTCAAGTGATGATCATGGTTTTTTATTTTCAAGGAATAAAAGTGACTTAGCTCACAAAAGAGATTAGACAAATTCAAGGAGCTTAGCCGACCATGACCATGCAAGCAACAGTGCAATCTAGCACAAGCAAGTACAAACTAGTCATTCTAGAAGAGCTCTAGTGCTAGTGAAGTGAAAATGCATATGATACAATGCAATGCATGATATGATACAAAATGCAAAGAAAACAAAGAAAAGCAAGGAAAAGGCAAATCAAAACCTAAACTACAATAAAGTTACCCCAACCTAAAAGGGGTAACAAACACCAAGCTCCCCACGCAAGCGAGCAAACGCACTAAGCTCTAAGGGCTTGGTGAAGATATCGGCCAACTGGTTCTCGGTCTCCACATGGATCAAGTCTATATCTCCCTTTGAATAGTGGTGAAGGTATGAAGAAACCTAACCGGCTCTGATACCAATTGTAGGACCGAGACGTGTGACTAGAGGGGGGGTGAATAGGAGCACTAAAAACTCAAACTCAAAACCTCCACCAAAAGGTGCTTAGGGCAGTGCGAGAGTGATACCATCCACTGGTCAGATACGTGTCACCTCAAAAGCGGAAGAAACTCAACTCCACCACCAATCTTGATCGCAAGCCAAGCCAAGCCTCGGATTTTGCCAAATTCCGTCGCTAGCCACCTAGCTCACAGAAATGAGTCCTGTTGATGATCAACTGGTAAAGGATATGGGCAAGCAAACCCGAAGAAAAACCCCGAAAGCCAAAAACACCAAGAAACAGCAAGGCTACCAAACTCCACTAGATAATCCGATTGAACCAGTCGGACAGTCCGGTTGAACCGGATAGTCTGGCTGGTTGAACCGGGTAGTCCGGTGAGACCTGCTGGATAGTCCGGTTGAACCAGACAGTCCGACTGGTTGAACCGGATAGTCCGTTACAGCTTGAATCAGGCCCAAAACTTGAGGTTCCAAACCCAAAACTTGACCAAATCTTCTCCAAACTTCACAAAATTTAGCATAGAATATCCTAGCTCCATTCCAAAGCTTTTCCAAAAAGATCTATTGAAAAAGATCATGGGATACGCGGGAATTTCAGATCTCATGAGAAGGGGAATATTTGGGCAAGAAAGAGGAAAACTCAAGAACAACTTGCTCGTGGCAATCCTGTTGGATTGAGATGATCTAAGTCATAATCTCCACGTCCTAGCAAGTCCAAAAGAGCCAAAAGAATAGGATTAACTCATGAGCAAAGCAAATCACAAAGCCTTTGAGTTTCATCCAAAATCCAACTAGAGAAGCAGGGAAGGAGATGGTTGCGAACATAAGCATGAATTGGGGACGAATCTTGCCTTGATTATGAGTGGAAAATAGTTTACAAGATGTTCCTCACAGCCTACCACCCTTCATCCTCCCACTAATGCAATGTTCTAGCCTAGGGGACTCTCAAATCCTAAGCTAAGCACCAGTTTAATCTCTAAGCTCTTGGCTGGTTGGAAACAAAGCCTAGGGTTTCTAGAGGTGGAAGGGTCATCTAAATGACTAGCCACTTTAATATATATAGCCCAGGGCTAACAGACGCAGTTTACACTAAGACCCCTATATTACAGAAACGCCCGTAGGGGCCGAACTGGAAAAGACTCGACTTTCTCGGACACGGACGATCGCGATGGATTCTTGATCTTGTTCGAATGCATGCTAACTCTCGGATGACATCCATGTGGCCGGTAGTCCAAATCCGCCGATCGACCCCTAGTTTTGATGTCAGAAATCGGGAAACTTTAGGGTTTCCTTCATTGGCCTAGAACGGCCCACTCCACTCTATCTCGGCGAGAATGAGCCCATTCTCCGAGTATGGTAACTTGAGGGTAGGATGGCGGACTTGAGCGAATCTGCCAACACCCTCACCCATCTTCGCGCCATGTACTCGGGTTGGAGCACCGTGGTGGCACTTTGCATCCCTAGTCCATCGGGGTTGCCTCGCAGTCCTTCCGAGGTCTTACTCCTACTATCGCCGTGCTGGTCCTCCGCGTACCGAACTCCCACGGCTGACCGATGTCGAGCATGCCTCCAGTCCTTCGGAGGACTTCCATCTACCTCTCATCCATCGGAGGGCCTCCTGTCCATCGAAGGTCTTGTGCCCAAGTCCTTCTAGTTCTTTGGCTTCTGTTGACAATCACTCATCACTCCAGAGGCAATGGAGCCGGTGCATTAGCTCTCGGTGGGGTGCAGGAGTCTACGCCAGCAAAGAGTGGCATGGTGACGGTGAGGTATGGGGGTGGCTCGAGCGGGGGGCGCGAGCTCGAGTTTTGCCCTCGCATATGGTGCAGCGGTGGTGGACAGAGAGGCACTCGGGAGATGAGAGAGAGGGAGAATGGATAGAGCGTGCTCCGCTTCCCCTTAAGGCAAGGAGCGAGCTGCATGGGATGGCACCATGGTTGCGGTCCGCTCGTCGACGTCTGCATGGCGTCTAGGCACTGGCAGCGCTGCGCGCTGGTTGGATGAGGCAGGGCTAGGAGGCGAATGGACCAGGTCCATAGACCAAGTGTCAATGACAGGTGAGGGTCGCGTGGGGTAAACTGAACCATCGCTTGCGGACCGAGTGCATGGAAGCATGGGCTGGGGTCCCACGAGCGGATGTCGACATCTAGCCTAGGTGGGAAACGGCCGCATGGGCCTCACTTGTCAGTGACACAAATAGGAAAAGAAAAATGAAAAAAATGAAAAACCCCCTTGGACTGCTGGAACCATCGTTTGAATTCTGTGTTTTTGAACAATTTAGAGGCCGAATTAGTGAAAACTCAAAATACAAGAAGTGTTCAAAACTTTGTAATCCACAACCTTGTTATAAATGTTGAATTCAAAAGAAATTCCAAATACCTCTTTTTTGTTCACTTTCATACAAGGATTTCTACACTAATGTTGTTCAGAATTTCCTGATCTACAACATTTACATGCAAAGTTTTGCATGATTAAGAATTTTGTTTAACAACAATTTGAATTTACCAGACATGCCATGTTTTGGCAGATTTGACATGTTGGCAAAATTTGACCCATAACACTATGCAAACCTTTATGCATGTGAAAACACAAAATTCCAAAGTTGTTCTATAGGAAATTATCTACATGTTTGGTATATACAATTCTATCTATATCACAATAGATTTTGAAATACAAGTACAAATATATTCAAGGGTGTGGTCAAACAGCAGCTTCAATTTACGTAGAGCCCTCCTTGTTTCAAACTTTTGAGTGACCAAATGAGGTGCATTTGAAATGTGGTAAGTCTAATTTCATTTCATAGCCAGGGATATTTTGCAGTTGTGTAGGAAATTTGAAAGTAATTTTAGAATCAAAATTGGGGAAAGCTAGGAACCCTAGACTTGGGAATTTTGTTAAGTGTTAACTGATTTGGGGCTGATTCCAACAAAGTTTGTGTGTAGCTAGAAATAGGCGAATGTTAGTTTTGAAGTGTGTTCAACGTGACAAAATATAGTACACAATATGTAACATAGGTTTCGTACAATTTGAGCAAAAGAGCTTAATGGTTTCGGGAAGTTCTATTTGGACTCAAATTTGATCAAGATTACTAAGACCTAGGCTTTAAATCTTGTCCCATCACATTTTACTTGAGCTTCTAGATGTTTATCTTTTGATTCTTGGTCAGGGTCTAAAATAAAAAATGTCCTACAAAATGAGTACCAAAACTTCTGTGTTTGGGGTTTCGTATGAAAACTTCTGTATTTTGAACTACTCATTCAAAAATATGAGATTTTGTATATCCAAATAGAGAAATGTTGACTTAGTGATTTCTCCTCTTAGTTATTATTCCTCTCCATGCAAGATCAAGTTATAAATCATCATTATTACAGTTCAAATCATGTGTTAAGTTCTTTGAGATGCCGGGGGCATCACACATATGCTGATTTTGCTGATTGTGATGTGGTGCCTATGCAATCTTGCTCTCTTTTATTGGGTCTTCCATGCGAATATAACACTGGTGCACTTCAACATGGTATAAGTAATAAATACACCATCATGCACAAGGAAAGAAAATTACACTTCTGCCTTTGACCCCCGCTGAAATTATTAAGTTTGATAAAGAGCGGCTTGCTAGTGATAAGAAAACCAATGATGCTAAATCTAAAATTTAGCATGTAGCAAACCAAATCAGATTGAAGAGCCGTGTCTCGCTTGCTACAAAATTTGATCTTGCTAAAATGAATGCTTCTACGTTGTGCTTGCTTTCATATGCAAGGATTCCTTTTTTTCTTTAGCAGATATGCACAATATTTTGCCTCCTGTGGTCACTAACCTTTTGTAGGAGTAAGGGGATGTTTTTTTGGCCGAGATACATCCATGACTATCACACATTGAGGGATTGAGCACCAAATTGATTTGATACATGGAGCAAGTTTGCCAAACCGTGCTGCTTATAGGACCAATCCCGAGGAGACTAAGGAGATTCAGCGCTAAGTCCAAGATCTTTGGGACTGCGGGCATGTATGTGAGAGTCTTAGTCCTTGTGCCTATTGGGGACCTGTCATCACATCATGTAACAACAACAGGGCAACATCAAATATGAAGGACCTCTCTCTTTGGAGTCCTTGTGATCAATACGACACAGAACAAGTAACAACAACAACAAACAAAATGGGAGCTCTTTGCCCAACACGACGGTATTGAAATTAAGAACTTGTAAGGCCGAAGCACAGAGAGAACATAGTAACATGAGAGAGGACATTCTTTATACCTTTGAACCCAAAATTAGGGCTAACGTTACGTTCAATGTGAAGCATACAAGTGTCACTGCCAAAATGCTGTCCCTGTCGGTTGGTCTCCCTGGTATTTATAGGGGTCAACCGGTAGTCTACTTTACATTGATTTACATAACTGCCCTTGGGCATTCCCTTTTAGCAATCGCTCCCCTATTCATGACACAAGGTGTGTCTAGTAATTTCTAGTATGAAGTCAACTTGAACACGCAAGCTTCCAACTTGGTGCCTTCAGCCTGTCGACGTCCCCTTTAATTGTTCCTTCATACTTTGGAGCTTTTGTCACATCAACTCCTTTGGACGGCACTCGCCTTGGTGCTTCCGATCAGGGCTTCATATCACCTTTGGAGGAGCTTCCGATTAGGACTTTAATTCCTCCTTCGGACAGTCCATTGTACTTTGCATCTTGTATATGGCTGCCTTTTCATTTTTGTCACAACCTAAAACTCACAACAAACCGAAACATCTGAAGCAAGGAGACTCAGGACCTTCGGCCCCAAACAGTAGCCCCTCGCAAGATTAGTTCATTTTTCCAAGATGAGCTCAAACCACGATCGATTAGGAAAAGCCGAAGATCCAATATATGCTTTGGATGCACGAGACACTACCCCCATTTTGTGGTTATTTTGGAAAAGGGAAGGAAAAGAAAACAAATGCCTGAAAACAACAGAGGGGGAAGGCGACACGCGTCGGTCATCCATTGGCCCATGGTTCCTCATTCTGCATCTTTTCGACTTTTACATGATGGCTAGTATTGTGATGTCCCTGGCATCTCAAGTGCATTACATTGACATAATTAACTTAATTACATTATTTCATGAACATTTTATATTGAGCGCATGTATAGGTTGGGTCATTTGAAGTAATTAAACTTGGTTTGTTGAAAACTGTATTTGCATTTGCTGTTATAACTTTAATACTATTGTAAATTTGATAAAACTTTACATACCAAACTTATAGACAATTTTATGATGAACAACTTTGGTATTTTGCGTCATGACATGCATAAAGGTTTGAATATGGTTTTGGGTCATTTTCTGTGAAATTGTGAAATCTGCCCAAACTTGAGCTGATTAGTAAATTCAAATTTCTATGAAAAGAAGTGCTTTTCATGCAAACCATCATATATGAAAGTTGTAGATACTGAAAAACTGAACAACATTGGTATATAACACTTCTCATGAGAATGAACACAAATATGACTTTTGCAATTCAAACTAGACTCTTTGTTGAATTTGAATTTAAACTATAAATTTATATGGAACATGAGGTCAAAGTTATAACAAAGTTGTAGGGGAGAAAATTCTAAAGAGTTCTTGTATTTTGAGTTTCCTTTGATTCGGCTTTTAAGATGCTCAAAAATTAGAAATACAAACAAGTGTCTAGATGGTCAAACCCTGAGTTTTCTATTTTCGGAATTTTTCTCTTTTGCTTGTGTCTATGACACGCGGGCCCCACTCGCAGACCACCCGACCATGGCTAGAGCTTTGATGCCACGTGGCCACCGATGACCGGCCTTGCACCGCGGCACCCTGGATGCCACCTCGACCGGCCTCGCCATAAAGCTGAGCTCCTATCGCTCACTCTCACTCTCCACCCGTCGTCCGAACCACTGCGTTCGTTCTTCTTCTGCTCCATTGCTGCCCGCCATAGGTGAGCTCAAGCTGAGCTCCAGAGTGGTGCCAAGTAGCCATTCCTGCACTTCCCTAACACCATGTCGCTCTTCTCCATCCACCGCGCCACCGTATCCCCCTAGTCCCGGCCGCCGGAACCTCTCCACTGCCCCAAATCTTGTCACCGAAGGTCGCCGCTTTTTCCCCACCGTCGTCGGCCCCCTCCACACCGTCTTCCCATGATTTAGGTAGAGGGTGAGGCTTTCCTCACCCTCCTCTCTCTATTGGGCCACCACCGGTGAGCCTCCTGGCTCTGCTCGGCCGAATCGACCAAGCACCGCCACTATCTCCTTCCCTGGGCGCGAGGTTGAAGAAGCCCAAGGAGGAAGATGACCATTTCTCGTTTTAACCCCGAGGTTTCATCGTTTCCCGCTCTAATCCATCGCACTGTGTGCTGACTATAGTGGATCTTGCGTTGTAGCCCTTAGATCTATGATTATTTTCGTATTAGTCCCTGGATTTGTGAAGTTTTACATTTAATTTATTTTCTTGGTTGAGAGATTTGAAAATGCATAACAAATCACACAAAGGTACTAAAAATGCAAACTCAGTTTGTTTGAACTCCACATGTGTAGATCAACAGAATGAGTATGATGTGGATGGGTGAAATGACCATATTGCCCTTGCTTTGTTGCATGCATGTTCAAACTAAATAAATGGTAAAAATAGGCTAAATGGACTCCAAAAATTATGAAACCTGGACAGTAGATTTATCATGCTATATAGGGTTTGTGTGATTTTTGTCAACCCTAGCATATACTGCTAAATTACTGTTTTTCGCTCATGCATGTATTTTGTGCATTTTTCAAGAGTAGAAATACTTGAAGCAATAAAATTCTCCAAATAATCCACGGAAATTTGTACCTGCTCTTTACTACATATGAAGCTTGCTGTAAATGTTTGGATCCCTGCATGTAAGTTTTGGTTGATGTTTTGAAATAGACAATAATTGCAGGTTAAAATGAATAATAGGAAAATGTGACTTTATTGTGCAAAATAAATTCGAAGAAAAATCATGGTGCTTAATAGTTAAGTTTAGGCTCTAGAAAGTATTTTTATGAATTTCTTTGCTACTGTTTTGAGCTACATGAGAAATAGGTTAAAATATATATATGGAAAATAGATGTGCTATCAAACCATGGTTATTTTGCTTGGTGGATTTTATACATCATTCTCATGAAATGTTATGCCTGATGTTAAAAATTTTAAGTCAAAAACCTTTTCTGTGATTTATAATAAACCTGAGAACTTAAATACCAAATAACCTGTTGGAATTTCTATAATTAATTTGTAGATGCTTTGCTGCTGAAATTTGGGTGTTAGCCTGATATAGTAATTATTTACATGTCACAAAAGTTTCAAGTCCTTTGGCACTGTCTAACAACATAAACTCGACATGGGTGGATTATTACATTAAATGAACATATTGCATGACATGATTAAGTTATGTTATATGAATGCATGAAGTTTGCTTGGTCTCAACTTGTTACATGCTGCATTGTGATTATCATACCATACAAGCATCTTGTGCATCCTTTGCATCCATTTCGCACTTGATCATTCATATAGTGACGCTCATTGTAGCAACGTGATCGAGGCATTTCCGCAAGGAGCTGCATCAAGAAACGGTGACCACAAGACCAACTAAGACCCACTCACGACCTGGAGGGCCCATCAGTCATGTTTTGAAGGAGGAGCAGTCCAAGTGATCAAGGGGTTGCCTGGGACAAAGCCTCACAACCTAGCAAACTAACATTAGCTTAGTTTGTTGGTTTGGTTAAAAATAAGCAAAGGTAGGTAGGACCATGAATTTCCCAGCTAATATTATCTTGATTGATGATTATGCATCTGCATTAGGAGTTGATTGAAACCAATTGCATTAGACTTGCTGGCCACCCTAGCCCTAGCACCTATAATAGAGTTCATAGGACGAGTATGCCTAGTGATGCTAGGTGCGAGTAGACACAAGTGAAATGGAGTCACTCGTCGTGTAGGTGATTTCAAAATATCAAATTGTTAAAGTGGATATGTTATTTAATGCTTGTGATTCAAATAGAGACCGGGCGGAGATTTTTATTACTTATTTACCGTTTATGATGTTCTGCAATGGACTTCACTCGAGTTGTTTAAGCTCCGTCCGTTGTTCACCTATTGGTCGGCGTAACATTGCTAGAGTGCTTATCTGGGGTATGGGACCGGTGAGAGTCATACTTGAACCATCCGAAGAACAGAGACTTGGTCCTACTATTGGCAGTCATTATAACCCATTTCAACCACCAACATTTCATGTTCCAAGGGTGATTTTTATGCAAAGTTCATACAAATTAACCAGTTCCACGAGTTGTGTACAAAAGCATTACAGGAACACATGTCATGGTGCAAAATGTACAAAATATGGTAGAACATGGTGAACCAAGAAAGAAAGGATGGTCATGGGCTAAGGACCTAGGACGCTCGACTAGTGATCTTGGCTGCCTGGCCTGCCTCTAGCTCCGAATGCCACCATCTTCCTCCTGCATGCACAAAACAATGTGTCAAACACAAGTCCACCATGGAAACCAAGGAAAGAAACACAAAGACCTGGAAAGGCCTCCACCTCACAAATCCAGCCCACGGTTTGGTTAAGTCAGCGATCCAGGAGAGTCTCATGAAATGGCTAAGGAAGAAACACAAACAGAATCCAATGGTTGAGGCAAAAGCACACGAGATAACCGCCAACGAACCTATAACCGCCTTGGAGAGTCAATATCAACCGTGGGATGAAGTAAGGCGGTGAATCCAAGGGCACCCCAGGCCGCCCGGCCTAGGTTTGGGGCCGCCCGGCCTCCCCCAGGTCGCCTGGCCTAGCCCCTCCTTCTAACCGCCATACCGACCCTACAAGTACCCCTCACTCACTTGGGTACTATAAATACCCCTTGGTAGCTCACTTGTGAGATGTGTGTGTGTGTAGAGTAGTGGTATAGTAGCACTTAGAGTGAAGTGTATAGTGTTGAAGAAATGAAGCTTTCGCTTAGCTTGTAGAGAGAGTGCCTCTTGTATGAAGGAGAGTAGTGAGGCGAAGAGTGAGGGAGTGGGAATTCTCTTCTCTCCTAGACTTGTGTTCTCAGTAGAAGGATATTCAATTGCAGGATTGAGTAAAGCTCCTTGACCTCTACCTTTGTGATTTCATTCTTGCTTTACTTTCATACTTAGTTTTTTGCTTGTCTATTTACGGGAACGTTGTGCATGCTTATAGTGTTGGCTATATAGTGTTGCTTGCTTTTCTTGCCCATTACCAATTAGTAGTAGACTCTCTGAGTGGCATGACGGTGTTCATACTTACAGTTTACCTTGGTTGGTCGGCTATCCCACGCAGCTCTGGTTGGTAGACACATTAGGTGACAGCTTTTGTGTTCTAAGTATTCCACTCCCATACGTTCGGATAGACTCGCTAACGATATAGCCGAATCCTGTAGTACCCACCTTTCTCGGCTAGGTAATCAGCACTCTGGTGCATGGCAGTGGTGCTACAGCTTTGGTGTGTATGTTTACATGAGAAGTATATCTCTTTGCAAGCTTAGTATAGTAAGGTGATCTAACATCTGTCGAGAACCTGCTTTCCTATCTTTTATCCTCTGCATTGCTAGCTTCACTAGTTCAGTTGGTTGTGTTACATGTTATTATACTCCTTGTTCCTTATGGATTCGATACCCTAGAATACTCTTGGGTGAAAAGGCTACAACGAGTTTACCATGCGCTTGCGGAATTATATCTGAAGGCTAAGAAACGGCAACAAGCTTTTTCTAGAGCCGTTGCCGGGGAACGGTAGCTATTATAACACAGAACCAAGGCCGTCCTATCTCCCACTATGCCACCATCATATCACCATTCCACCCATTGGATCACATGCTTATCTGCGAATTATCTGCTCCGATGGGCGATTTTCTGGAGCCTCCACCATCATCTGCCCCCATCATCACAGATGGCTATCAGCTACGTCCCGGCTTGATAGCCATGGTTCGGGATCAATGTTTCATAGGATTAGAGTCAGAGAGTCCCTACACACACCTCCGAGAATTCGAGCAGCTATGCAGCTTCATCGCAATCTTGGGAATGCCTGGAGAAACTCTTCGATGGCTGCTCTTTCCGTTTTCACTTATGGGATCAGCAAAATCTTGGTATAGCAAAGCAGTCGGTGTAGTAGAAGGGAGTTGGGAGAGACTTAAAGTCAACTTTTGTCTACATTTCTTCCCACAACATCGAGTCATTGACCTCCGATGCGATGTTCTCAATTTTCGACAAGGAAGTAACCAGGACTTGGCCTCAGCCTGGTCGCGTTTCACAAGTCTGGTCACATCCGGCCCTGACTTGGCTATACAAGAATCCATGCTCATGTAGCACTTTGTTCGAAGCCTATCACCAGGGGCAGGACTATGTTTGGATTTAGCGTCAGGAGGATCGTTTTCTTAGTTAACCACCCCAGAAGGACAAAAGGTCCTAGATAAAATCCTCGAAAAATCCTCTGATGGCGGTAAGATCGAGAAACCACGCTCATATACACAAAATCCACATGAGCCCTTTTGCCACGAAGAAATTCAGAACACCCATCCACCAACTCCACTATCGCATCAAACCCTCATGAGAGAGGATGTTCCTGGACCAAGTATGTCACAAGACACTGAAAGGGTCAATACCTCTGTGACAAATCCTCCGTCAGTTCTGCAGTTCTCATTTGAAGATGACTTATTCACAAGCTTTGGCAATATATCTCGGCTGCCAAAAGTGAGCCGACGCTTCGAAAGGACCTCTCAACCAGCATATCTCTTCCCAAAACATATACATCAAATGAGAGAGGACCTACTCTGGCTTACAACTGTGATAAATTGGGAATGGCTAGAAGAGAGAAAGCTTGACACGAAAATCGTTAGGTTCTACCAAGAACCAACTCTCATCCTTGGCCAAGTATCCGACTTGCTTCCACAAGATATTCTCTATGACCCTCGAGTTGGGGTGAACATCATTCCTAAACATGTTGTCGACACCTACTTCCCCACTCAACCAAGATCAAAAATCCGACATTCGCTTGAAGTGGAACAAGAATGAATCATTGGAAAATCATGGAATCATTCGGGTCATACCAGTTACCTTGTGGGACAAATGGATATTCGTAGACTTCCACGTCTTTGACATACCCGAGGGGCCTATTCCATTAATATTGATTGGGCTCCCCATTGCTTCCCTGATCAACTCAACTACAAGTCCAGGACAGTTATAGCTTTAGTTTGGTCAAGAGGTGCTCGAAATTGGCATGAGTCGAGCACTGAATACTAAAACAGAGTCTAAGCCAGCGGTTGACCCCTTAGAAGAAGTGATGGGTATTTCACTTGAGGAAGAGGAGGATCAACATAGCCTAGAGGAAGAGTCTAGTGACTTTAGTGCGGTAGAAGAGCCACTTGATTTCGAAGAACTGGGTGAATCTCTATGGCCCGACCCCCCAAAAACAGAGCTTAAACAGCTACCGCCTGGCCTGAAGTATGCCTTCCTCAATAGGAATCCGGACACACCGGTGATCATCAGCGACAAGCTGACCGAGAATGAAAGCCGGCGATTACTCTCAGTCTTGGAAAAGTACAGATCGGTGCTTGGGTACTCACTGCAAGATCTGAAGGGAGTCAGTCCTAACCTGTGCACACATCGCATCCCCATGGAGACCGAACATCGGCCTACAACGAAACCACAACGCAGACTCAATAATGTGATGAGAGAGGTAGTCAAGAAGGAGGTACTTGAACTCCTACACACGGGTATCATTTACCCTGTACAAGATAGTAAATGGGTCAGTCTAGTCCAAGTCATAGCCAAGAAGGGAGGAATGACAGTTGTGAAGAATCAAAACAATGAGTTAATCCCTCAGCGCACTGTCACGGGATGGCGAATGTGCATCGACTATAGAAAAACTTAACTCAGCCACCCGAAAAGATCACTTCCCCCTTCCTTTCATTGATGAAATGCTCAAAAGACTGGCCAATCACTCCATCTTCTGCTATCTCGATGGCTACTATAGTTATCACTAGATCCCAATTCACTCGGATGACCAGGGTAAGACCACCTTCACATGTCCTTACGGCATGTTTGCTTATCGATGGATGTCGTTTGGACTATGTAATTCTCCAGCACCATTCCAGCGATGCATGATGGCCATATTCTCTGACCTGATAGAAAACATAATAGAAGTCTTCATGGATGATTTCTCAGTCTACGGTAAGACCTTTGATGGATGTCCAGAAAACCTTGAAAAGGTTCTCCAGAGGTGCAAAGAAGTTGACCTTGTCCTAAGCTGGGGGAAATGCCACTTTATGGTCACAGAAGGGATTGTGCTAGGACACAGAGTCTCAGAGAGAGGCATAGAGGTAGACTGCGCAAAAATTGAAGTCATTGAACAACTTCCACCTCCAGCAAACATCAAGGTACTCTGAAGCTTTCTTGGTCACGCTGGGTTCTACAGGAGATTCATCAAAAACTTCTCCTTTATTGCCCAGCCACTGACTAATCTTCTAGCCAAGGACACACCCTTTGTGTTTGATGATGCCTGCCTCAAAGCATTCCATACACTCAAGAAGGCTCTAGTCATAGCACCCATCATCCAACCACTAGACTGGAATGCTCCATTTGAAATCTTGTGCGATGCCAATGACTATGCTGTAGGAGCAGTCCTAGGCCAGAGCAAGGATAGAAAACACCATGCCATATCCAATGCGAGCAAGACACTTACTGGCCCACAGCGGAACTACTCCACCAATGAAAAAGAGTTACTAGCAGTTGTCTTTGCCATTGACAAACTCAGATCATATTTGATGGGAGTTAAAGTTATCTTATATACAGATCATGCAGCTCTTAAATACCTCCTCACCAAGAAAGATTCAAAGCCACGACTGATACGGTGGGTCCTACTACTCCAAGAATTTGACATAGAAATTAGAGATAAAAAGGGAGTAGAAAATTCAGTTGCAGATCATCTCTCACGAATGCAATTTGAAGAAACATCATCATTGCCGATTGATGATTACATGAGAGATGAAACCCTCCTAAAGGTCACCACATCCTAACCATGGTACACAGATCTGGTCAATTACCTGGTTACTGGATATGTACCTGAAGGAGTTGACAAGAGGAAATTGATCCATGACAGCCGATTCTATCTCTGGGTTGACCCCTACCTATACAAACTCTGTGCAGACGGACTCTTATGTCACTGCCTTCCCACTTGTGAAGTACCTCAGATCCTTGATAGATGTCACCCATCTTCCTATGGAGGTCACTATGGAGCCTATCAGAGTCATGCAAAGATTTGGCAAAGTAGATTCTACTGGCCAAATATGTACGATGATGCCAAAGAGTTCGTGAGAAGGTGTTCATGGTGCCAACGCCAAGGAAACATTAACCCAATGGATTCTATGCCACTCACAGGCAACGTTCAACTCGATGTATTCGATGTGTGGGGCATAGACTTCATGGAGCCTCTCCGCAAGTGTGGAGACAAAGAATATATCCTAATCGCAGTGGACTATGTATCAAAATGGGTAGAGGCACTGCCGTGCTTTGTGGCAAATTCGAGGCATTCGATCAGAAAGTTCTACAACACCATCTTTCCTCGATTTGGTACGCCAAGGGTCATCATCAACGATGGAGGACCTCACTTCATAGATAAAAGATTCAAGAGGTGCCTTGCAGAACTCGGTATGGATCACCATGTCACCACTTCTTATCATCCACTGACAAGTGGCCAAGCTGAGACATCAAATAAGCAGATCAAGAACATCCTGCAGAAAACTATCGAAGCTACAAGAAAAGATTGGGTATCCAAGCTACGCGACGCTCTATGGGTGTGCCGCGCCGCATACAAAACTCCCATTGGCATGACACCATACCAAATGGTGTACGGCAAGACTTGTCACCTATCAGTAGAACTTGAGTTCAAGTCTCACTGGGCGATAAGGAAATGGAACATGGATCTCCAATCAGCAGGAGTTCGACGACAGATTTAGCTCGCTGAATTGGAGGAATGGAGGGAGAAGGCCTACCACAGTGCCAAGAAGTACAAGGAACAAACTAAAAGATTGCACGATAAGTGTATGAAGATCAAGACATTCAAACCAGGCGATAAGTTACTACTCTTTAATTCTCGTGTTCGTTTGTTTAGTCATGGTAAGCTTAGAAGTAAGAGGGAAGGACCCTTTTTTGTCCTTGATGCCATTGATCGCAATGCCATCACCCTCCACGACGATGATGCGAAAGTTTTTAAGGTGAACAGGCAACACCTAATAGTCTTCCTAGAGCCCGAAATGACATAGCTCAAAGAAGTGGACGTCTAGAGCTAGAAGAAGTGGCATGATCACACAGCCACGGTCTAGTAATGACCTTAAATGAGCCATGTACACTACCATGCTCCTCACTTTTCTGTCTTATCTCACCTTTTGCTTCCATTGCACCAAAATCTCAACAAGTGACGGCACAACACTACGAAGAAGGGTTTCAGTGCACCAAGAAGGGCAAAACCGACCCCTGGTCTACCAAACTAGAGTCGGTGAGGTAGGTCCACGCTGCCCAGCCACATACAGGCCGCCCGGCCTCCCACATTGGCGCCCAGCTACCTCCCTTCAAAAATTTTCAAAGAAGAGTTGATCCCTAAGCCGCTGGACTTCGTTGAGTAGATGAGATCGAAGTTCCACAACTTAAACATGAGAGTCTCCTCCCTTCCGGTCACTCTCCTCATTCCCATCTCATCTCCACTTGAAAAACTTAGGCATGGCCTCCAATAGCACTCCATCCAAGAGCCTAGCCCTCACTTCTGGCACCACGGTGACCAACTCGCCAGCGTCCGATGATGAGCTCGTCCCAAGATGGGACATACCTATGGGAGACCGCACCATGAAGGTGCTAGACATCACTCCACTGGCTGCTCAGCTACCTCCTCGGCCGCCTAGCTTGGAGCGGGGCCGCCCAGCCTCCCCTCTGCGCTCTCACAGTGTGGGGAGGGCAGCACGTGGCTTATCTCCTGCGCACACCATTGCAAAGAAGGAATATAGGGCAGATTAGCCTCGGCCTAAGGTCGGGACGATCGGTCCTAAGTTACTGGTGCGGAAGCTCTTCTCGGATGACTCCATGAAGGACATGGGCAATGGAGTGCCCAAGAGCTCGGGATCGCCGGCCTACACAGTCTGGGGTGGACTGACTCCCACTGGCGGATGGGGGAAGGTGCTTGTGCCAAAGGGCAAGGCAACGAAACTTTTGGGGGATGCATCTATTGATGAGTCCATTGATTCAACTCCCCCCAGAAGGACCGTCAATAGGATCTCCAAACCTCCTCCAATTCAGACTCCACCGGGCCAATTTGAAGATTCAGAGAAGGAGGAGGAGGAAAAAGAGACCATAGAGTCTCTCAAATTGGAGATCAAAGCGCTCAAGCACACATTGCAAAGACTTGAAGAGCGCTGCTCGGAAGGCGAGCTTTGGAAGTGGGAGATCAATGACAAGTTAGAGATCCTTAGGAAGGGCTTCTCTTCCAAGTTCCGCCGCCTCGCGGAAGCCACAGGGCATCCCGATATCTATGATCCAAAACCATAGAAGACCATGGTTTCACAATAAATTTTAGTATAGGCGCCCTTTTGTTTTCTTAGTGCTTAGGTTTTGTTTTATTTCTTTCTTTGTATGAATGGCGCCTATGTTCTTTGTTTCCTTTAATTCCAATGATTAGTGCTTAGTTCATTAAATATATCATATACCATGCTTTGAGTTTAAGTGTGGGGGGAAGCACTCCATTTCCCCTATACTCTCATCACTAACCCTGCAGAAACGAATGAGGAATACGATGTACAGGGTTGCAACTCGCTGCACACAAAAATTTGGGACCAACCGAGCCAAACCTAGGCCGCCCAGCCTCCAACCCAGGCCGTCCGACTCTAAACCAGGCCGCTCAGCCTGCCACGTTGCTGAAAAACGTAACACACACAGAAAAGGATGTCCCAGAGTGCTTCTCCACGTAACACGATCGGTGCATGGGTCGAAAGGCCCCATTGTCAGGCCGTCGTGCTCCTGACCAGGCCGCCTGGCCTGGTCCTAGGTTGAGTCAGCCCATCTTCACCTCGACCTTGCACATGGACCAGGTATTATCATACATTTTTCACATATGGTCCTTATATTCCATTCTATACATGAAACTTGGATAAAATTTAATCTACATGATCATGTTGACAACTTGTGTCCATGCTAGTACAAACTTTACTCCCTATGTTAAAGTAAAACTGCCCACGGATACTCTTGTTTAGGGACCCACTTTGATTTAAGATGTTGATTCATGAGATATGAGTAACATGAACACACCCCAGTGATCTCCCACTTGAGCAAAGAGTTTTTGTTTTGCTAAAATGCTAAAAATGTGCTCTCCTCCAATGTTCTCAAGACACATGTCCTACCAGTGCCACAAATGAAAATTCTTATGAATAAAAAAGGCTTCTCTGAATGTTTTGAACCTTGTCAAATTTTGTGCCATCAAATGAGTTAGAATCATTCGAGATTCTTTCCTGCAATGCAACCAAGAGAACACAAGCAAGAATGTGGAATAAACGCAATCAACATTAATCTTGTGCACAACGGGTTTCACAAACCTGTGTCAGTGAGACTATTCAATGCTAGACTAATCTTAGAATATATACAAGAATATATACAAGAGAGAGGTATAGGGGTCGGCCAAGGGGGTGGCCGAGCAACCCTAGGGTGTACAAGGCCAGCGGGCCCAAAAATCGGTCCAGCAGCACCCTGGCAGATTCTGATTGTCCTGTTATTTTGATGATTTCTGTTAACTCTGAGATTATTTGGGCTTGAGAATAGATGGGTTGGAAAGCTTATCTCCTTATCTTTTCGTCAATATGTGGAACGCCCAAAGCGAAGTCCGTATGTGGCTTGGGCGTCCGTTTTACTAAGGCCTATTCCTATAGTCTGAACCGGCCTCGCAAATAAATTGGAGCTCAACTCGGATTGGGCTTCAAACTCCATCTTCTCTTGTGCCTTGATCATATGCATGTTGAACATGTTCTCATCATTCTTCCCTTCTTGGTTTTTAATCGTCCCTGACTCAAAGTCCCTGATGCTTGCGAAAGTAGTTGCCATGCTTGACATCATCCAAGCTTGCTCCTCTTCTTGAAATTTAACCTGTTGTGATACAACAAACAAAGAACAAGGGAAACTCGACGTGATATGATTAGCGTTAGCGCCGTCCTCTAAATTTGATGAGATATAAACATGGTGCACCATATATTCTCTTTTGTGGTTATATTGTCCAATGAAATGACATATGTATGTAGATAACCATGGCAAATCAGCACTAAAAGAAAAATTTTCTTTTAAAGTGTTTAGATTACATAAAACATCAAATTCAATATAAGCCAAAGTGCTTAAAGAATATAATAATTTCAGCTCATTTGACGCATTAGCATTAGGGAGAAAAGGTCTATTTTCAGCACAATTGATTGGTTCAGGATCAACAATATCAAGCTTATTAGTAAGTTGTGGCATAGAAGTAATAGAAACAACATCACACAACTCCTTTTTAACACAAGAATCCGCAATACAATCACACAACTCAGATTTATCTGAAGGCATGTCATCATTAGAATTACTCAAATCATTTTTAATAGCATCCATCTTTTTAGTTTGTTCCATCGCAAGTTCAATTTCTAAAATTTGAGTAGGATTCATACCAATCATCTTGATCTTTCTACCAATATATTTGAACGAATATATATTATCAGCATTATCGTACAAAGCATTGTTTTTATGACCCATGGTTTACCAAATAACAAGGCAGTTGTTTCCATAGCCACAATACCAAAATAAGCACTATCATGATACTTGCCAAGAGAAAATTGGATCTTACTAATTTTATTTACCTGAAACTTACCATAGGACTTAGGCTATTGGACACGGTATGGACATCGGTGTTGCTCTGTGGACAAGCAAAGTTTCTCAACCAACTCAGAACTAACAAAGCTGCAGCAAGTCTCAACATCAATGATGATCCGACAATGTCTCTTCATTACAATAAACGCAAGTCAAAACAAACTATTGGACTGATTGTTCTCCGCTTTCACCATTTGAGAACTTAAAAGGTGTTGTGGCAGAAAACTCACATTATCCTGCAAAAAGTTAGGCGCACAAGAAGGGACAATATAGCATGAAGAATCAAATTATTTTCTCATCAAAATTTTCATATCAGACCATGTGTGGGGTTTATCATTAACATATAAATTGTTCCACAAAATTAAAGTATGATTCTATAAAACACTAGCTACATTTTTTATCTTTCGTCTTTCACATATATGATATTGCGCAAAAATATTATCTATTTTACTTTTTCACTTAATATACTAGTCATTATTAAAACCATCATATATAGGTGGAGATTTAAGAATAGAGTGACCTATGGGAGAAGGGGCAGCAGCAATGGTGTGACTCTCAAGCATCTTTATGGCTCCAACATGTATGAAGGTGTAACCAGTCATTGTTAGTAGAAAACAAAGAAAAAAACACAAAAAAAAATCAAGGTTAACCCTATCTAATGACAGTAGACAAGTGGGATCTCTCACACTCCAAACGTTTACCAAGCGCTTGCAAATGTTCTTACTATCCACCGCAAAATACGATGGCTACCTAGAAGAGACGACGGCAGCAAAGAGGCAATAACACACCTAGAGCGTGGGATGACTCCAAGACCGACCTATACTGCTCAAGAGTATGTATGCAGATCTTTAGGAAGGAACAATATATAGCAAGGAATAGCAAAATTCGAAATTAGATAGCAAAGTTGCATAAATGTCCAAAATACTTGTCAAAGTTGCTAGCCTAATCGCGTCCTAGAACTAGTTCAACCTAGCAAAAGATATACCGAAGCACAAAGGACACAAAGAATGCAAGCACTTCTGATTTTTTTTTCTTTTTTTTCTTTTTTTTTGTGATTTTTTTATACACTTGTCTTTTTATTGCTTTCTTTTTTTTCACAAGTGCCACAAAACAAAATATAACTCAAAACAATGATAACATTCTCATCTTTTTATGACAGATTTTCTACTCAGAGTTGTACAGCCGATTAGACAATCTTTATGGCCTCCAATTCAAAAAATTTGAATACCAAAGCTGTAGATCTCCTTTTTATCTTTCTCTACAGTATATGAAACACCTTTTTAGATAATGAATGATGAATTTATTGACCCCGAAATACAGTCCGCTCAGAAAATTCTGGATCACAAATAGATTTACTCCCAATAGATATTACACCCTGATAATGATGTTGTCTGGAAACTTCCCAATTGACAAAGTTGTAGATAATTTCACAAGCTTTCCAGAAAGTACTAGAACACAAATATTTGAGTTCGTATGAGGGAAATATCATTAAAATACCAAACTGGACAGAGATGATTCCGAACCGGACATGACGACGTGATGAAAACGGACATAGTGACAAGATGCAAAACTCAAACTAAATTAAGAACACGATCTATACTAGCAACAAGACTATGAACATAGACACAAACTCAAAGATGTGGACTGTGAAATCAAATTATGCAAATGCTAAACGTGGTGATAGACTAAGATGAACTAGAAACCCTAATATTTTATGGCTTTTTGAGGACTTTAGGAATATAAAACACTCAAACTAAGGGACACACGATAATATACCTCAAGGGAAAACTGAATCTCTGATTACCAAATGATGGGGAGTAGGGTTCCCAATCTTTCGAGAGGTATGGATAAGTCAGTTTATGGGTGGAGAACTCGAAGTTGGTGAAGAAAGCTTCGAGCAATCGATTGAATCCTTGCAATCACTACACCGCTGCTCCAATGGTTATCGACCGTGTGACGCGTGAAGAAGGTTATCGTTCATGCAATGCAACCGATAGAACACAAGCAAGAAAGAGGAATAAACGCAATCATGATTAATCTTGTGCACAAGTTGGGGTTTCACAAACCGGTGACGGCAAAACTGTTCAATGATAGAATAATCTAAGCAAAACAGATCTAATCTAATAACGGCTACAGAATATATACAAGAGAGAGGTATAAGGGGGTGGCTGAGCAACCCTAGGGCGTAAAAGGCCAGCAGGCCGAAAAACTGGTCTAGCAGCACCTTGGCAGATTCTGATTGCCGTGTTGTTTTGAGGATTCCTGTTGACTCTGAGATTATTTGGGTCTGATAACAGATGGGTTGGAAAGTTTATCTCCTTAGCTTTCCGTCAATATGTAGAGCGCCCAAAACGGAGTCCGTATGTGGCCTGGACTTCCGTTTTACTGATGCCTACTCCTGCAGTCTGAACCGGCCTCGCGAATAAATTGGACCTCAACTCGGATTGGGCTTCAAATTCCATCTTCTCTTGGGCCTTGATCATGTGCATGTTGTACATGTTCTCATCAGGATATATCCGTGATACAATGATGGTGCAGTTGTATAAATTTTAGATGCACCATCACCTCTCAACGATATCAGCGACATCGTCAGATGGTGAGCAGCCAGCTTTGTGACACCCGTTTCTTCCACACACTTGATTTTGAAAACCTGCGTGTGGCTGCTAGAGGGTCATACACTGACACGTCAATGGTAGCACATCTAGGTAACATTAACGCCAAAGCCGTTGCCACCTACCTTTAGAGTATGTTGAGGTTGGCAACTTGGCAAGGTGACGATGTAACCTACTTTGTCCGTAGATAGCTACGTTAGGAGCATCACATGGCTTGTTGCGTAGCCAGGAACAACCTAACGAAGGGAAGAAATTAGGAGAATCTCACGACTTGAACTGTTCCATGCTAGGTGGCAAGAAACACCTATACGAAGGAACGCTCTGTCTATGATGGATTTCATGACTGAAACCGTCAACCCTCACGAAGTATTGAGGGTAGATCAACTTGGGTATGGTGGTAGTTGACTCTATACGAAGTAGAATTTTGTTGGTGGTGAGAGCCTTGTGACTCTTGTGTTTTGTTTGTGCTAAGTGAGGGAGCACGGTGCTTCGATTTATATTGGTTGGAGGCGGCATTCGGCTGATAACGGGTCCCTTTCTCAAGAGGATCTGGCACTGCCATATGACTATTTATCTGACTGGCAAACGGTGTAACCATGGAATCCAATATTCTATAGTTCCTGCCATGCGTTGTCGGCTTGTGTCTAGCGAAAGCAGGGAATTCGATGCTTTTTGTCGTTTTTTCCGGAGCAAAGGATCAAATGTTCTTTTCCATTCATGAACGGACAGTGTACAGCAATTCATAATATCGTGCACTATTTTATTGTCCATTGCAGCCTTGGCTGACTTTTGTGGCATGATCTTGATTTTTGTGCCTTCTCTTGCTTCTTTCGACAAATGTCACTTTAATCAAAGCGCGCCTTTTGTGCATTTCCGATGAAGCTACTCCATTTTGGTGTGCATGATTTGCTTTATTTTATTACATGTAGCTTTTAGCGATACCATTCAGCAATGAACTATACGTTCAGTCTGAAGTTTCTCTATGTAAGATAGAAGGATGCTTTTTTGGGGAAATTCTACTTCATTCATTCGAAGCTTGATTACATGTGACTGCCCTGTTAAAAAACCTTACGCCCCTTTAGTTCGGGGTTTCCCCTGTAAGGAAAAACAATGTAGTGCCTTTTGTAACTTTTTACATAAAGAACAAGAAAATCTACCTCTACAGATAATTGCGCTGAAGGTCGTTTATATTCCACGACCTTGGCACTTCTTTTCCAAACACATATTCGAGCCTGTATCATCCTGGCCTATTCGATGATTTCACCAAAAAAGGACCAACCCATTTACTTTGTAGCTTGCCGGTTGTGCCTGCATTAGCTACCCTTCGAAGTACGAAGTTACCTGGTTCAATTGTTTTGAGCTTTACCTTTCTGTCCCTCCATTTTTTAGTCTCCACTTGGTATCTTCATATATTATCCATAGCCTTGAGCCTGATTGACACGACCGCATCTTTGTCAACCATTTTCTCCTCTTTTTTAGCTTCAAGCTTCATCGTTCTTAGAGATTTATGCTTTAATTCTTCGGGTGTCATTGCTTTTTCTCCATAAAGCAGTTTGAATGGAGTGTGACCATGGTGTCTTGAAACCATGGTGTTGTGACTGCAAATGACCTTCATCATTTCTTCTACCCATTTCCCCTTTGGGTGCCCCACGAGCCTTTTTGATATGCCAGAAAGTATTATACCATTTTCTCTTCCGACCACACCATTTGACTCCAGATGCCTTACCGAAGCAAAGTTAAGGCCCGTGCCAATCCGGTGATAAAATTTTCTAAATGATTCTGCATCTAATTGAGTCCCGTTATCAACTGTCGATGCTCTTGGGGTGCTGAAGCGACACACTATGTTCTACTACAAGAAACATTTCACTTTTGCTAAAGTTATTGTTGTTAGAGCCTTTGCTTCAATCCACTTGGTGAAATATTCCACAGCTACTACAGCGTATTTCAGGTTTCCTTGCGTAGTTGGCATTGGGCCAATAAGATCCATGCCCCATCTTTGCAACGGCCATGTTTGTTCAATTAGCTGAGTGTATGAAGCTGGTTGGTTCTAATTTTTTGCCATTCTTTGACAATTGTCACATGTTCTGACCAACTCTTCGGCATCGGTTGCTGCCTTCGTCTAGTAAAAACCCATTTTGTATGTTTTTCCCAGCAATTTTCTTAGGCCTATATGAGCCCCACACATTCCCATGTGTATTTCATTCATCAGCTCTTTACCTTCTTCCATTGCGAGGCATTTGAGCAACGGAGCTTAGACTCCTTCTTTGTTTGACTCACCATCAACTAGTTTGTACTATCTAGCTCGCTGACTCATTCTTGTAAGCCAAGCTTCGTCATCATTCTGATGAGTGTTGCTTAGATAGGCTATGATTTCTGACCTCCAATCTTCACTAGCTACTGGTGAAATAGACAAAATTGGTCTTTCTTACAACTCAATTGAAGGCCCTTTGAGGACCTCGAAGAAAACTTTGGGTTGCAAAGGTGTTCCTTGTGAAGCTGCTCGGGCCAGTGCATCGGCTTCTTCATTTTCATTCATGTGAGTCATCTTAACCATAAAGCCTTCGAAATATGTCTCCATCCTTCTAATTGTTTGAAAGTATTTTTGCATCCTTTCTTCCTTAACCTTCACAGTTTTACTGATGTGTTATGATATGACTTGAGAATCTAACATTAAGATCACTCTTTTTACTCCTAGCGCTTTCAATTTTCTCAGATCCAGCATGATTGCTTCAAATTCTGCAACATTGTTTGTGCTAGGGAACTCAAGCCTTACTATAAATGATGATGTGACTCCCGAAGGTGACCGGAGTATTGCCGCTGCTCCAGCCCCCATTGCCATGTACGAACCATCACAATGTATGTTGGGGGAATGTGTAAAAGGTGTCATTCCACCCTTCGGAAAAAGGCCCAAGAGGCCCATGTAACACTTGTACTACATGTTTAGTCCCACCTTGCCACTCCAACGGAGTGCCTCCACTTCTTTCCTATAAATGGAGAGGAGTAAGAGAAATGGGATAATGATTGATGGGCCTTCTTCCCTATCCCTCACGGACTGTATTTCTTACATGTTGGTGTAATTAGAAAACTTCCCCTGGTATGAAGTTTGAAGTTACTCATTCTTGAATTTTGAAGCTGCCCTTGGTGTGAGCTTTGGAGCTAACTTGTGATGAGTTTGACGGTACCTTGTGGTATGTTCGAAGCTAGACTAACCCCCAACATTTGGTGCCCATCGTGCTTCGGCTTTGAGGGGGGCATGGTGAGAAGTTTAACTTCGGAGTAACAATAGATGTTGCAGTTATCTCTCTCTAAAATGTTAACTTCGAAGTAACAAGTTGGCAAAGTTTGGTCCGAAGAAGGTTCTGTTTGTCTCTATAATATGAACTTCAAAGTAAAAAAGAGACCAAGGTTTGGTTCGATGCTTATCCCTAGTTAAAAATTTGGTATGAAGGTGCATTTTTTATTCACCCTTCATCATGGCTAAATAGTATGTCCGAAGGTACATTTTACATGAGCTTCAGATCCTACATTTTGCATAAGCTTAGAATTTTGTATCATACATGTTTGTATTGTACATGTTTATATCATGCCTATCATGCTTCATTCATATTTTAGCTTCGTATTTGTTGCTATGCATACTAAAGTTTGATCACTCTTATCATCCTAATGCTCCCGGAGAATTTCACTACATCTTTAGAATCAGTGTTTTCAGCAAGCAAAGAGATGAAGCTGTCTATGCACGTGGTGCAACATTACACTTTCAGATTTCATAATTTCGGATCCCATTCATTGGCTTCGGATCTCACTAGCAAGATTTTGGATTTCATAACTTCAGAGTTCATTCATTTGCTTCGGATCTCACTACCAGGACTATGGATTTCATAACTTCAGATTTCATTCATTAGTTTCAAAATTCATAACTTCAGATTTCATAACTTTCTATATGACCTTTGGAGTAACTATCACAACCAAGACTTTGTGTCTCTCAGTAGTTGAAATGCATGAATTTCGGAGTAAATTGCTTTGGATTTGAAGTACTTAATACGGCCATTGCCACCTTTCAGAATTTATAACTTCATCATGTGAGATAAGATGAGCTCCAAAGTTGATTGCTTTGGATTTTGGGCTCAGTTTGCTCATCTCTTTGGCCCAGAAAAGTATCGTCAAGTACCTATGTAAGTTTTGAGAAGGAGCCATCTTTTATACCATGACATGTTTTTCCTAGTGAGCATTTTCTAATGTCTTTTAGTAAAACATCCATAACTTTCTCATAGAGACTCGAAACAGGGCAAATAAATACATTTTGGAAATCTGAAAAAAATTTCGCATCTGGTTCTCCTCAGCTTTGCTGGGTTCGGCGACTGTATTTTATCAAAATTTGCCCTGGAAGATCAAGTTTTTGGGCTATGAAGTTTTTGGGTTCGGTAGGTTGAATAATTTTTGCTAAACGGAAGTTAATCTATTTGGGTCTAGGCTTGCAGGCATGGACATAATCTACATACTCTTGAGTTATTCATGCGTATGTTGCGTTTTCTTGCATAAACTTTGAATTATTCATTGGTGTTACCTTTTCTAATCTATATGTTTACATGATAGGTCCTTATCATCATCTCATTTCTTTCAAGTCTCCTAACATTGTTTCTTGAGCCGATCCTAGGGTTTTTCATAGGGATTTGGAATTCAGCGTCGGACATTCTTACAAAGTGAATTCTTGAATTTCAAATATCGTCTTTGGACTAAATAATCTTCTGTAACATGCTTTATTGGGTGTTTCGAATTGGAGATGCTATGGTGCTTCGAATTTAAGGAGTCATGGAACATCAAGCATCAACAAATCATATTGAGCTTCATATTGAGATTCATATTTTGCTTCGGTTTAAGCTTCATATTGAGCTTCAGAATGAGGTTCATATTATGCTTCGAATTGAGCGACATATTGAGCTTTGGATTGAGCTTCATATTGAGCTTCGGATTGAGCTTCATATTAAGCTTCGGATTGAGCTACATATTGAGCTTTGGATTGAGCTTCATATTGAGCTTTGGATTGAGATACATATTGAGCTTCGGATGGAGCTTCATATTAAGCTTATGATTGAGCTTCACATTGAGCTTCGGATTACGTTTCACATTGAGCTTCGGATTACATCTGGATTTCATCCTTGGGTTGAGCTTCGGATTGAGCTTCATATAAAGCTTCAGATTTTACCCTTGGAATTATTATTTGGATGCTATCTTCAGAAGTTGTGGACAGGCTTTTCATAGGCTTATCTTTGGAAAAAGGCACTTTGGGGCTGTAACAAGTTCTAAGCCTCGCATCGGTAATCTAATTCAGCTAAGTATCTATCTTCTACTTTCTGATCTTGTAAACATGTACAAACATGCTTTTAGCTTTGGCTCACAAATTCGATGACCCCAAGTTTGACATTTGTAGGAAGAAGCTTCTTTCTTGTTTAACTTCTCATATGAGGAGAAGCTAACTTCTTCTTTCAGGAAAAGGTCCTTTCTTATTTAACTTCTCCTATGAGGAGAAGCTAACTTCTTCTTGCAGGAAGAAGCTTCTTTCTTGTTTAACTTCTCATATGAGGAAAAGCTAACTTCTTCTTACAGGAAAAAGTTCCCTTCTTGTTTACCTTATCCCATGTGGAGAAGCTAACTTCATTTTGCAGGAACAAGCTTCTTCCTTGTTTACCCTCTCCCATGAGGAGAAGCTAACTTCATCTTCCAAGAAAAATTATGTCTTGTTTACCTTCTCCCAAGAGGAGAAGCTAACTTCATCTTGCAGGAATACCATCTCCCATGTGAACATGCTAACTTTGCCTTCCAGGCATACCTTCTCCCATGAGGAGAAGCTAACCTCGTTTTGCACGTATACGTTCTCCCATGAGGAGAAGCTAACTTCATCTTACAGGAATACCTTCTCCCATAAGGAGAAGCTAACTTCATCTTGTAGGAAAAGTTTCTTTCTTGCTTACCTTCTCCCATGAGGAGAACCTAACTTCATAAAAGAACTTGCAAGGCAAACATCTCACATAAGTCGGCTGAGGCCGTAGTGGGCGCACAAAAAATCATGTCTTCTGCTAAAAGCCTCATATTTTGATAAATATCATTTGTTTAGATATCACAATTTTTTCTTACCAGGACCAAGTCAAAACATACCTAAGAATGGATATCGACTGTAAAACTTGAAAGATTCCTTACAGGCCATAAGGAAACTTTAGTGCTTAGCACCAAGAGATGCAAAAGCTGCCTTCGGAGTTCTAACAGTTTAATGTTAGTGACATCCAAATGATCCTTGGATTTTTCATATTGAATTGACGTCAGGGACTGAGGGCCTCGGTCTTCACCAATGTTGTCACCAGCATAAGTATTCCTCATTAAACTCAAGCTCTAGTTGCTATCAATCTACACAAGCATAAAGGACTCAAAATTGCCTTGAGGGGCTTAGGGGCTCAGAAGAGCCTAATTACCAAGATCTACCAATCATGCACGCCTTCCAACAATGTGAGGGTTCTATTCCTTCTAAGTCACACTCCTACATTTTTTAAATCATTGTAAGTATTCTATTCCTTCGTAGTTATTCCTTGGAGGTTTCTCAACGTCTTAAGTATTCCTTTCTCTATCCACAGTTTCTCATACCAAAGTTTCATAACTTTGTCTATATGAATTCCTTACTTTGTTGGTACATATTTATTCTTCTTCCAAACATACTAAGCATGCATCATTGTGTAGTTAAAAAATGGCCACGGCTAGAACTCCCAAAGGAGAGATTTGAGTTTACTTAAATACCACAATTAATTTCATACCACTAGTCTTTGCAGGGACAAAGAAAACTAAAACTTTCCAAATTATTTGAAATAAGCTTCGAATTTTGCATGCATTCAATTCATTGTTATAAAATTCGTAGCATGTCTTCGTATGCATTGTCATTTCACTTTCATCAACTTCGGAGAAAATCTCCGCCAACAACTTCGGCATAGGGAGCGTCACCTTCATCATCTATGGAACAAGAAATCCGTCACCAGCTGTGACCTAGGGGCTTCACCTGAATCAACTTCGAATCAAGAACTCCATCACCAGCTGCGGCCTATAGGCTTCACCTTCATCTACTTCGAAACAAGTGCACCGTCAACAAGTTCAATACAACTTTGGAGGATTCAAGCAACCACAACGTCGGCTACCTCAAACATCATAGCATCTTCACTCATGCTCTCCGACCAAGAGGGGCTGGGGAAGCACCAGGGTGCTGTTTCTTCGGTCTTATCCGAAGATCGTAAGCGAAGAATGTTTCGTCAACCACCTCGACTACACCGTCGTCAACTAGTTTGACTTTATGAAGATGGAGGCATCTACCTCATCTACACCACCGTCAACCACATTGACCATATGAAGATAGGGACATCTACCTCACCTACATCGTCTAATTTGGCATTGCACGAGAATGAGTTAGGGCATAGAGATCAAAGGACTCAAAGACTCCCCAATTTGAAAGCAGCTAAAGTGAAGCATAAGTCATCAAGATGAAGGCAACTAAACTGAAGCATGAGAAAACACATTAGAATGGAGCATCTCCCTTCTTCGGCTGAGTCACCCGAAAGCATAAAGATGCACCTTGTTCGGTTTAGCCCACAAGACGTGTGTAATATTTTCTCTACACCCTTTTTTCCCACTAGGTTTTTGGGGTGGAGTTTTTAACGAGGCACACAGGTGGAGGTTGTGAGGGCCACTTCTCACAACCAAAGTTGTACTATAGTTTGGCCTTTTTCCATACTTGAGCATCTACTAGGTCTTGTTGTACCAGCCAAAACCTTGTTGATGAGGGGGTATTGTTGGGGAAAGGGTAAAAGGTGCCTTTCCTCTGTTAGGAAAAAGACCCATGTAACACTTGTACTACATGTTTAGTCCCACCTTACCACTCCAAGGGAGTGCCTCCCCTTCTTTCCTATAAAAGGGGAGGAGTAAGAGAAATTGGAGAATGATTGATGGGCCTTCTTCTCTCTTCCTCATGGACTGTATTTCTTACATGTTGGTGTAATTCCAAAACTACCCCAGGTATGAAGTTCGAAGTTACTCATTGAATTTTGAAGCTGTCCTTGGTGTGAGCTTCGGAGGTATGACTTGTGATGAGTTCGAAGGTTTATCTTGTGGTATGTTCGAAGCTAGACTAACCCCCAACAATGTACTTGCCAGATCTGATCTTCGGAAGGCAATTCTATCTGCTCCTGTACTGGGGTCCAATCAGCAACAAAATTAGCTAGTGCTTGAGATTAGATTGAGGTTCTATGAACAAAATCAATGACAAACTCATTTAACTCTGTTGCCCATTTCCTGATTCTGCCACTGGCTTCTTTGTTTCAGAGAACATCTTTAAGTGCCTACGATGAAGGTACATTGATGCTGTATGCCTGAAAGTAGTGTGGAAGCTTCCTGGAAGCCATGACAACACCATAGACCACTTTCACGATTTCTGAATAATTCATCTTCATAGGTGTAAGTGCTTCAGAGACATAGTATATCGGACTCTGCTTTTTTCTGGCCCTCAACTTCTTTTTCTTGCAACAGAGCGGCAGTGACCACTGCCGAAGCTGTAGCAACATATAGCAACAAAGGAGCCCCTTGCGTTTGTGATGATAGTGTTGTCAAGTGTACCAAGTATTCTTTGAGATCTTCGAATGCCTTTTGTTGCTTTTCCCCCCAAGTAAATGGGTTGGTTCTGCATAAAACATCGAAGAATGGTAAACTTCATTCTGCCAATCTAGATATGAACCTATTGAGCGATGCAGTCTTCCCGTCAGGTTTTGTATGGATTTCTTTGATGTTGGAGGTTGCATGAGGACGATAGCGTCAATTTTTGTGGGATTGGCCTCGATGCCTTTTGCTGATACCAAGCAACCCAAGAACTTTCCTTTTGAAATTCCAAAGATACTCTTTTCTGGGTTCAGCTTTAGCCCTGCTTTTTTGAAGTTAACAAAAGTTCCCCTTAGATATGCAATGTGATCTTCCCTTTTGACACTTCGAACTATGATGTCATCAACATATGTTAACACATTTCTGCCAAGCTGATTTCCAACCACTTTTGCTATCATTCTATTGAAACTGCCACCAGTATTCTTTAGACCTTCGGGCATTCTAATATAGCAATACGTTCCCGCTCGAGTGGCGAAGCTTGTTTTCTATTTGTCCTCCCTCCGAAGCTAGATTTGATGGTACCCTGAGTATCCATCTAACAGACTCATGATCTCGGAGCTTGCCGCTGCATCCACGAGACTGTCGATGCACGAGAGAGGGAACCCATCCTTCGGAAATGCTTTATTAAGGTCAATAAAATCAATGCACATGCACCATTTTCCACTTGGCTTTTTCACCATGACTACATTGCTAACCATTTTGGTTATTCTATCAGTCTGATCACCCCAGCTTCGAGCAACCTATTGACTTCTGATTTTGCACCCTCAGCTCTATCTTCTGACATCTTTCTCAACTTCTGTTTCTTGGGCCTTATGGGCAGATCCACATTCAAGGCATGTTCTATGATATTTCAATCTATGCCACAGAGATCTTTTGCTGACCAAGCGAACACAAATTTGTTTGATTTGAGAAATAACTTTAGTTCCTGCTCCTTTGGCTCCGAGAGCTGAGTTCCCACTAACATTGTTTGATCTGATCTATTTTCATCAAGAACAACTGGCTTCGGCTATTCTACTGTTTCTGCTTTTTCTGTTATTGCTGGCTTTTTTTGCACTTCAGCTTTCACTTCCTCTACGATGTGTATTTTTTTGTCTCCTGGGTACCAGTTTCCTTTGGCCCTTCTGGCATCTTCTTGACTTCCATAAACAAAGATCATCCCTTTATATGCAGGTATTTTCATAACTAGGTACGCTGAGTGTAAAGCAGCTTCAAAATTGTTAAGAGTTCCTCTACCAAGAATTGGGTTGTATGGGTAGTTCACATCCACAACATCAAAGGTGATGCATTCCATTCTCGGATTACTAATTTGTCCAAAGGATACTTGCAAAGTTATTTTCCCCAAGGCTTCTAGCTTTCTACCTCCGAAGCCACACAATGGATTTGTAGCGGGCTCTAAGGCCAGATCACCAAGATTCATTTGCCTGAATGCTTTTGCCATTAGGATGTCAGCTGAACTGCCATTATCTATCAAAACATCATGTATGACATAGCGCCCAATGTTGCAATTTATGACCATTGCGTCATTGTGCGGATAATCCTTCAGCCGAAGGTAACTTTGGTCAAAGTTTATTGGCATATGCGACCATCTTGTTTTGATGTGAGGCCCTTGCACTCTGATGTGATTTACTCTCCTTTGGTGTTCTTTCTTTTGCCTTTTGGATAGGGGCTCAAGGATTAAGCCCCCCATTATCAGAAATATGTGCTTTGTTGCAGGCACTATGTTTTTTACTGTTTGCACTTCAGCGACCTCTTCTTCCTTTACCTTCTCTTGAAAAGACTACTGTTGTAGAGGCATGACTGAGTAATTGTGTGGAGAAGCTTGCACTTGGTATTGGTTTGAAGAACAGACAGGCCATTGCTGCTGCGGCGGTGCTCCAGGGGGTGGAGGAGGCAAAGTTTGTTGCTGTGGGTATGTGAGAGCAGGAAAATGCCCCAAAGGTGGTGGCGGTAAAGGTTGTTGGTGGCTGTAGGCCGAAGATGATGGCGTACCTAGAGGCAATGGTGGGAAAGCCAGCCTCTGAGTATGGGTTAAGGCATGGATGTTTGGGATTGCATAATTGTTTGGACAATATTGTTGGACATGGTTTGCTTCCTTCGGAGCGGACTACGATGATGACTCGCTCAATTCTTTTTTCTTTTGGATTGTAGTCTCGTAATACTTGGTTGTGTGGCCTTTATCTTCTCCACACAATATGCAAAACAATTTCTTTTGTGACCTTCTCCCAGTGTTCTTTCCTCCGAAGTTTCTTCCTCCTCGACCACCTCTGAAGCTGTATCCGCCTCGATATGACCTTGTTTCTTGTTTAAACTCAGGCTTTTCTTCTTTGATGTTGAACACATTTTGGCCTCGAGATTGATCTGCTGACCTGAAGGTCGGTTTGTTGTTTTTGCTAAACTGCTGGTTTGTTTCCTTTGTCCTTTGCTGCTCCTGTTGCCTGAATCGAAGATCATTGTCTGCTCTGTAGAACTCGTCCATTTTTGTGTGCAATTCAGCTAGTGACTTTGGCAGCTTACATGCGAAGTATTGCGCACATTGTCCGATTCTAAGCCCATTGATGGCAGCATCAATAACCACTTCATCAGAAATTCCCGTTGCTTGAGCCTTGATATTCAAGAATCTTTGAAAGTAACTCTGTAGAGCTTCCCCTAGCTCTTGTTTGCATGCAAACAACATCTAAGAAGTGACTGCTTGAGTGTGAAAGCCATGGAAGTTGGTGAGTAAAGCTTCTTTTAGCTGGTGGCATGAATGAATTGATCTAGGCTTCAATGATGAATACCACATCTGGGCAATTTCTTGCAAATCCATTATCAGTGATATTGCCAATACAGTAGTGTTTCCTCTGAAGGAAGCCACCGTTGCTTCATAGCTTAGCATTAACTACTTCGGATTGGACTAGTCATCGTAAGTGGGTAACATTGTAGGTCTGTAGCCAAGCGGCTAGGGTGCAGCCTGCAACTCTTGTGACAGGGGTGATGTTGCATCGAATATGTAGTTCTAAGGTGAATTTTGGTTGTGGTATTGCCTTGGTTATGCTTGTCAATGAAATCGACACCGAGATACGGTATAGGCACCTCAAAGAGTTTGGTGTTGCGTAGGGACGTGAGCACTTCTCCTGTGCATAACGGAGCTAGCGGGGCCAGAGGGATTTAGAGAGGTCCTGGCCACCAGAATGGTGTAACACCCTACTGTGGCGGAACCGCCGATTTAATCCGGGCTAAGCACACCTGCCACCTCTGGCTTGCAGTGCGATTGGACCGAACTAAACCCGGTCGTCCGTCGAGAGTCAAAATGACTCCCGATATTACCTTTTCCCAGAGGAACCGACATCACACACATTCAGCCCTCGATGGAGCCACAACAGTTACATCATCACAGGCAGTTTATAGTAGAAAATAAGTTTAAGTGCTTACAAACCAAATATAGGTAGTCGAATACCTATTCATATACAAAGCGGAAGCGTTGTTCAAAATAAATCTCACTGCGGAAACATATTACTTTAAGAAGAAGTCTTCAGGCAATAAAGAATGAGGCGAGAAGCACCGAGCCCACCGGTACTGCTCTCCTCCAAGCTAGTGTCCAAAAGACATCATTACCTGCTCAAAAAGTGGGGGCAAACCCTGAGTACTAATTACTCAGTAGGACTTAATGGAAGAGCTTACGGCTGACGCAAAGCTGGCAACTAACAGTTGATCATTAGCCATTCTTTTTATAGTAATTAAAAGTTAATATGTAATTATCAGCATCATCAAAATATTCATCATCATAATATAACTGGCAGGAATGTAAACATACATATACGAACACGTGGTATTGAAAACAAAACATATATAGTCATAAATACAATTCGATTGTTACTACGTTGCCCGTGTGTGACCTTGGCATTCTCACACCTGGTGAGCATCAGCGATTCGAATCGATTTTTAATTCCCGGGAATAACTATCATGCCAGGGGTATATGCTTACTAGCCATCGCGTTCCCACATATAGCCCCCATCTCCACTCGTCCCATCCCAAGTTTGATTCAATCCCGCCATTCCCCTGGGTTTTGCCCTCTCAGGAGCGATACCACGGCCGCACCGGGTCAGCCCTCCCTCGAGTACAAGCTCCCCCAGGCCTAACTCCCTCCAACAAGAATGGTAGGAACCTGTCTCTGTTCTTCGGATGGCACGAGTAAGACTTTCACCGGTCCATTATCCCGGATAAGCACTCTAGCAATATTATGCCGATCAGCAGGCGAACAGCGAATCGGGCCTTAAACGACTCGGGCGGAGTCCACCAAACCATCCACATCATTTTTCATCATAATATACCCAAATCTCCGCCCGGCCTCAATTTAGTTCCATCACAATCATGTTTAAAGTTTTCCATATATCTTGAAAGCCTTTCCTTTGAAAACACCTATACGACGAGTGACTCCAATTCACTCGTGTCTACTCGCACCTAGCATTTCTAAGCATACTCGTCCTACGTACTCTATTGTAGGTGCTAGGGCCAGGGCGGCCAAGAAGTCTAATGCAATTGTTTTCAAACAACTCCTAATGCGGATGTCTAAACATCATTCAATATCATATTTGCTGGGAATTTATGGTCCTGCCTACCTTCCTCACTAGGGTTAGTAGCTGCTTCCTGAGCGAAGTTGGGCTCCTGTTGCTGGTCTTCCGGCTCCTGATGTAGCTCTTTCTCGTGCTCTTCTACGATCGGTTGGCCCGGCGAATATCCTTTGCTCACGGGATCTATAGGCATGACATGGTGCAATCGGAGCAGGTATTAGTGCAATGCAAGGAATCATGATTTAGGGACTAAAGTGATGCCTTTTCGTGATGAAACTGGTTTAGTATTAAGAAATCGTACAAGCCATCACCTACGACAGCTTAGCTTTTCACATAAAATAACGTGGGGTGTGCGTGGCGAGGTAGCATCGCTTCTTATGAAGCGACCGAAGTTTACTTAAATAAGCATTATGCCTACCATTTTCAAAAATAGGGTCAATCTTACATGCACCGTATCCTATTTCAACAATGAGCTATTTATACCACAGGGAGCATAATAAAAGGTGTAAAACCCTTTTTGGAGCAAAATTTTTAATATGGTTACCTTTTCCTTATTTCTTTTTATGCTAAAATCATATGTAGGGGTAAAATAGTAATTAAAAATGAGCACTTGAGCTACCAAAAATCACAATGAGTCTATATACCCTAATAACACTGCTGATCAAGTTTGGCAATTTTTTGGAGACCATTTAGCCCATATTTCCTAATTATATTGATTTATCAAGCACACATAATATCAGGGGCAAAAAGGTCTTTTCCTGCTCAACCAACATACCCATTCTGTAGATTTACCTAAAAGGAGTACAATGCAACAAGTTTTGTATTTTTCTGATTTTTATTTGATTTATTATGGATTTTCAAAGTTTCAGCCGAATTAATAATTATTTAGAGGAAAAACCACAGATCTAGGGTTCTTTTCGTTATTACTGTAAAATACAGGGGCTAGTCTGCGAAATATTCCAAGACTCATACCACTGTTCGCTGGACTTAAACATAAAAACCAGAAGCTGAGGGGCTGGATCTAAAAATTGCCAGCCCCTTCTTCTACCTCTGGACAGGGAGGGGCACGGCGCGGCCTCGCGTTCCGGCGGCGTCGCCGGTGCGTGGAGGCAGGGACTTGGAGCCGCGTCGGTCCCGAAACGCGTTCCCGGCGATGAGGTCTCTTTCCCCCAAGGCGGCGTCGCACGGGGAGGCCGGAGCGCACGAGGAACGCCGGTGAACTGATGGTGCGGCGGCGCACGGCGCTCGGGCCCGCGTTGCACGGAATCCGGTCAGGGAAGTAGGGAGCGGCGGAGCGGGAGGGCGCGTGAGAGGCGCGGCGAGGTGGGGAGTTCGGTGGCGGAGTCAAGGAGGCGAGGGGAAGCGCCAGGGTGGCCGGCCACGGTGAGCTCGAGCTCGGGCTGATGGTAATGGCGGCGGCGCGTAGGGACGGGTGCTAGGGACGACTGCGGTGGGCGAAGGCTTAGGGGAAACGTGGCTCAGGGCAGGGCGACGTTGAGGCGCACGTCGGGGAGGTGGGAGGAGGGCAGAGTGCGAGCTCAAGGTCGCCGGCAATGGCGGCCATGGCTCTGGAGCGAGCGAGAGATCGGGCGAGAGAGCGGCGGAGAGGATGCTAGGATAACAGCGGGCGCGCATGCGAGATAGAAGAGCCGCGCCTTGCTCCTTCCAGACGGCAGGCCGGGGCACGGCAGGGCGGCGCGTGGCCGGGGCGCGGCGCGCTGGCGCCCAGGGCGTGGCGCGCTGGCGCCCTTCGCCCGCCGCGTGGGCGCAGGGGAGGGGAGGAGGAAGAAAGGGGCGCTCCGTGGACTCGGTCCATGGACCCGAGGTCGATGACAGGTGGGGCCGCGGGAAGGAACTAAACTTGACATGTATGGACCGGGTGCACGGGTGGGATGGTCTGGTGGGGCCCACAACTGAAGCCGTCCACGCCCGGTGTCCAAAGCCTGACGGGTGGGTCCCACGCGTCATACACACAAAAGGGAAAATAAAACTCGAAAAAGGAAAAAGGCTATTTGACCAGGATGACATAGTTCTGAATTTCACATTTTTGAATATCTTAGAGGCCGAATTAGACCAAACTTAAAATAGAGAAGTTATTGTAAACTTGATGATCTACAACTTTGTCGAAAGGAGTAATACCAGATTCCAAGTTTAACTATGATTTAAATTGAGTTTAATCTGCTGACCCCAGTTTGACCAACAAAATTTTCCAATTTAAAAATTCTACAAGTCATATTTTTATGCATTTTCATGAAAAATGTTATATACCAATGTTGTTCAGTTGCTCAGGAACTACAACTTTGATATACAAAGTTTTTCAAAATGTTGACTTTTGTTTCACAAAAATTTGAAATCTCTATTTAAATCACATTTGGACAGATTTTCTCAGTTTTACCGAAAATGACCTAAAACTCTATTCAAACCTTTACGCATGTCATGACACCAAATACCAAAGTTGTTCATTATGAAATTGTCTACAAGTTTGTTATGTATAGTTTTGTCAAATTCACAACAGTATTAAAGTTATAGGGCAAAAGCGAATGTAGTTGCAGAAAAAATCGGTTTTTAACTCGCTTCTAAAGACTTAACCCGCTCATGCCCCTAATATAAAATGTTCATTTAATGATGTAATTTAGCTAATGATACTAATGTAATACGCTTGAGATGCCTGGGGCATCACAGCCCACCCCCCTTAAATAAATCTCGTCCCGAGATTTTTGATGTGACGTGGGTGGCATAAGTTAAGAGAGAGAAAGAAAATGTATTGCGTGTGAATTTCAGATTTAGACTCAAGGTACTTGCGACATACCCTTTTTGAGTTGACGGAAGAAAATTAGGATAATGAGTGCGTAAATATTCTTCTTGCTCCCAAGTTGCCTCCTCTTCGGATTGGTTACTCCATTGAACTTTGTAGAAATTGATTCTTGTTTTCCGGGTTACCCTTTGTTTTTGATCAAGCACTCGGATGGGATGTTCTTGGTATGTGAGGTCAGGTTCAATATGAATGTTTGAGGTATCTACAATCTGGTCTGGCACGCGAAGACACTTTTTGAGTTGTGAGACATGAAATACATCATGCACTGCTGCAAGGTTTGGTGGTAACTCCAACCGGTAAGCAACTGACCCACACTGCTCTATGATCTGGAATGGACCAACATAACGTGGTGCTAACTTTCCCTTTACTCCAAATCGATGCACTCCCTTCATTGGTGACACCCGAAGGTACACATGATCGCCCTTTTCAAAGGCTAGCGGTCTCCTCCTTTTATCTGAGTAGCTTTTCTGTCTAGATTGTGCTCTTTTCAAATTGCCTTGAATGAATCACACCTGCTCTTCCGCATCCTTCACAAGATCAGGACCAAAGATCACACGCTCTCCTGGTTCAGACCAGTTTAAAGGTGTTCTACATCTTTTACCGTACAGGGCTTCGAAGGGTGCCATTTCCAAGCTTTTCTGATAACTGTTGTTGTACGCAAACTCAGCCAAGGGTAAACATTCATCCCACTTAGTAGTGTAAGTTAGCGCACATGCCCTTAACATATCCTCAAGTACTTGATTTAACCTTTCCACTTGCCCACTTGTTTGGGGATGGTATGCTGAACTACGAATTAATGTTGTACTCAATGCTGATTGTAAATGCTCCCAAAAATGGGATACAAATAAAGAGCCCCGATCAGAGGTGATGGTTTTTGGAACCCCATGCAAGGACACAACACGGTCAATATAGATTTCCGCATACTTCTTTGCTCTATAAGTGGTTTTTACTGGAATGAAATGAGCTGACTTGGTGAACCGATCGATGATCACCCATATGGAGTCATAGCCTTTTTGGGTACGAGGCAAACCTACGATAAAATCCATGTGGATATCTTCCCACTTCCATGCTGGAACTTCTAGTGGTTGGAGCATACCGGCAGGCTTCAAATGATCAGCCTTCACTCTCTGACATACATCACATTCAGACACATACTTGGCAATTTCTCGTTTCATACGAGTCCACCAAAATTTTTGCTTCAGATCTTGGTACATTTTGTTGCTCCCAGGGTGCATAGCAAGCAAGGAGTTGTGGGCTTCATCTAGTATTTTCTTCCTTAGACCCATGTCTTTTGGTACCACTAAGCGATTTTTGAACCATAGGACTCCCTCTTCATCAAGCTTGTAACAAGCCTTCTTCCTTTCATTGATCCCATCTCGAATATGTGCCATACCCTTATCTTTCTTTTGTGCCTCTATGATTAGATCTTTTATAGTGGGTTCAATGATGAGATTGTAAAGTTCAGCTCGTTGCCCTATGGGTGCTTCTATCTCTGCAATCCCACAACATAACACTCTTACTGTTGGCCGAGCCTCAATGAAATTGCAATGAGCTTTACGGCTTAATGCATCTGCTACCACATTAGCTTTTCCAGGATGATAGTGAATTTCCAAGTCATAGTCCTTGATCAATTCTAACCAACGACGTTGCCTCATGTTTATTTCTGGCTGGGTGAAGATATATTTTAAGCTCTTATGATCAGTGTATATGTGGCATGTGTTGCCCAACAAGTAATGTCTCCATATCTTCAGGGCATGAACAACTGCAAGTAGTTCCAGATCATGAGTTGGATAATTCACCTCATGTTTCCTAAGCTGGCGGGATGCATAGGCAATCACCTTTCCTTCTTGCATTAAGACACAACCGAGGCCAATACCACAGGCATCACAATAAACATCAAATGGCCTGGTGACGTCCGGTTGAGCAAGAACAGGTGCTGAAGTTAGGAGTTTCTTCAATGTTTGGAATGACTCTTCACATTTTGTGCTCCATACAAACTTTGCATTCTTTTGGGTCAATGCTGTCATTGGCTTTGCAATTTTGGAGAAGTCCTTGATGAAGCGGCGGTAGTAGCCCGCTAAACCAAGAAAACTCCGTATCTCTGTCACTGTTTGTGGTTGTTTCCATTCTAGCACATCTTTCACTTTCCTAGGATCAACAGCCACACCCTTCTCTGACAAGATATGGCCTAGGAATGCCACTTCCTTCAGCCAAAAAGCACATTTACTGAATTTGGCATAGAGTTTATGCTCTCTAAGCCGAGATAGCACTACTCGCAAGTGCTCTTCATGCTCCTTCGCATCCTTGGAATAAACCAAGATGTCATCAATGAATACTATCACGAACTTGTCAAGCTCATTCATGAATACCGAGTTCATCATGTACATGAAGAAAGCCGGTGCATTTGTCAATCCGAAAGACATGACAAGGTACTCATACAGCCCATACCGCGTTGAGAAAGCGGTCTTCGGTATGTCTTCCTCTCGGATTTTCATTTGATGGTACCCGGACCTAAGATCAATCTTGGAGAAAACTGAGGCTCCCGCAAGTTGATCAAATAAGATATCAATGTGTGGCAGTGGGTGCTTGTTCTTGACTGTGACAGCATTCAGTGGTCGATAGTCCACACATAACCTCTTACCACCAGGTTCTTTCTTCTCAACAAAAAGGGCCGGGCAACCCCATGGCGATGAGCTAGGGCGAATGAAACCTTTGTGAAGCTGTTCTTGCAGCTGCACTTTCAATTCCTTCAACTCATCCGGCGCCATTCTATATGGTCTTCTTGAGACAGGTGCTGTACCAGGCATAAGCTCAATGGAAAACTCGACATCTCTATCCGGTGGGAGTCCGGGAAGCTCTTCTGGAAACACATCTGGATAGTCACAAACCACCGGTATCTTCTTGATTTGCTGGAGTTCTGTGGCGTTTACTGTGTGTGACAACTGCTTATGAATTGGCAAATGAAGGTGCATAATCTTCCCATTCTGGCTAGACTTTATCTGAACTATCCTGCTAGTAATATCCAACATGACGTTATGCTCTTTCATCCAATCCATCCCTAAGATAATGTCAATCCCCTGGTTAGGAAGTACCACAGGGTCAACATAGAATTCCTCGGCGTCTATGCGCAGGCGTAAGTGCCTCACAATCTGATTTGTGTCAATTTGTGATCCCGGGGCTATGATATGATATTTTGTCCTCATATCATCAATGTGGTACCCATGTTTTGTTGCATAGGACCTACTGATGAAGGTATTTGATGCTCCGGAATCAAACAAAACCACTGTGGGGTGTTCATTGACAAGGAATGTGCTTGCCAACACTGGTTCACCTTCTGGAATTTGATCTAAGTGGGTATAGTGCACCTGACCCTTCCTTAGGGGTAGCTCTGGCTTTGATCCCTTCCTCTTGTTTAGCTGTTGGCTGCCCTTAACAAGCACTGCCCCCTGATTTCGTCGAGGGGCACGACAGTTTCTACTGAGGTGATTTGTTTTCCCACAGTTGTAGCAAGCACCCACAAAAGAAGTGGCTAAGGCACGCACTGTGGGGAGCTGGAATGGAGCACGATTGGCTGGAACTTGTGGCCATGTCCCAATGTGTTGAAGCTGTTGAGGTTGAGGGCCCCATTCAAGTTGTTGCGACCGACTGACCTGACATGTGTGCAGTAATGGTTGGTGCACAACTCGTTGCCGCAGTGAGGAAGTCAACGGCGGGGTACCTGCAAGTCTTTTCCTCCGCTGGTCCTCTTGGGCCTCGCGGAGGCGCCGTTCCATGTCGATGGCGGCGTCCACCAACTCAATGAAGCTATCGTAGCGGCGCCCCAAGTGAGTCAGCAGAGTGGGGTCAAACCCATCCAACAGACAGGCAGCCCTACGTGAGTCAGTGTCGACATCCTTAGGGGAGTACTGAGACAGGCGAATGAAGGCCTGTACGTACTCGAGTACTGACATGTTCCCTTGACGAAGGGCACGGAATTCCCGCTGCTTGAGTTCAATAAGGCTAGCCGGGAGATAGTGAGCTCGGAAAGCCACACAGAACTCGTCCCATGTGACCTGGTGCCCGGTAGGTTGCATTGCCAGGAATGTAGCATACCAGGCCCCCGAGGGACCGTGTAGACATTGCCCTGCGAAGCAAGTCTTCTGTTGTTCAGTGAGTTGGGGCAATAGACTGAGCTTGGATTCTATGACTCGAAGCCAGTCATTTGCTTCAAGTGGATCCGTAGCAGTGGTGAAGATGGGCGGTTGTAGGGCCGCAAAGTCGGCATAACCAATCTCTTGCGGGTAACGCCTTTGTTGCTCTTGAGCTATCAGATTGATGAGCTGACCCTGCTGAGTGACCAGAGTGGCCAACTCAGGAGGAGGTGGTGCTCCGTAAGTAGCCCCTCGAGCTGACGTCTCAGGTGTGGTGACCATCTGCAGGAATAAGGCCAATGGCGTTTAGTCTAGCAACCTTAGCGCAATCGATGCGGTGATAAAAAGGTCATAGCGTCATAGATACCGCATAGATACATGAAAGCGTGGATGTCATGATGCATGATTCGTCCTATTCGTTCTCACATCTCACACCCTATATTCAATATATAACTACCGATATTTTTGGTGACACATATGCACGACACTCTCTAATGCAACTAGTCGTCACTACTCGGTCTTAGTTTCGTGCGTAGTTAGTGTACCTGCAGAAAAATGCATGCTCATACCAACATCACCATCATCATACATTACCACTCTAACCCTAAAAGTGGCATCCACGAATTTCTTTAAGCTACGTCTGGTGGACGACGTAGTGGCGCCATTTCTCCCAACACACCCAGTGTTCCTCCAGTACTGGGGAATTGCTGGGGAGAGAAACGGTGGCCAACAAGATCTAGCTATAATTTTTGGTTGAAGGAGAAGTGGTCACGAAACACTCCAATAGCGTGACCACCCCCCTTAAAGAGTTCTGCCCTATCAGCATGAATGCAGGGTTCACAATAGTCCGCAAATCCCAATAGCGCTCCGCCAGTACTGGGGATGGCTATGGCCGAAATGTTGCTTCCCAAAGCGCCGAATATGCACATGACTTCTATCTAGGTCAGAATGTTAGCAATGTCACCTGGTATTTCACTAACATCCTTAATAGGGGCATATCGATACTCTCACTTTTCAAATACTTCGAAAAGGGTTTTCGAAAATAGGTTTGTAAATCAAAACTGGATGATATGTCTGTTGTCTGTGTATGATCGGCTCTGATACCAGCTGTGGCGGAACCGCCGATTTAATCCGGGCTAAGCACACCTGCCACCTCTGGCTTGCAGTGCGATTGGACCGAACTAAACCCGGTCGTCCGTCGAGAGTCAAAATGACTCCCGATATTACCTTTTCCCAGAGGAACCGACATCACACACATTCAGCCCTCGATGGAGCCACAACAGTTACATCATCACAGGCAGTTTATAGTAGAAAATAAGTTTAAGTGCTTACAAACCAAATATAGGTAGTCGAATACCTATTCATATACAAAGCGGAAGCGTTGTTCAAAATAAATCTCACTGCGGAAACATATTACTTTAAGAAGAAGTCTTCAGGCAATAAAGAATGAGGCGAGAAGCACCGAGCCCACCGGTACTGCTCTCCTCCAAGCTAGTGTCCAAAAGACATCATTACCTGCTCAAAAAGTGGGGGCAAACCCTGAGTACTAATTACTCAGTAGGACTTAATGGAAGAGCTTACGGCTGACGCAAAGCTGGCAACTAACAGTTGATCATTAGCCATTCTTTTTATAGTAATTAAAAGTTAATATGTAATTATCAGCATCATCAAAATATTCATCATCATAATATAACTGGCAGGAATGTAAACATACATATACGAACACGTGGTATTGAAAACAAAACATATATAGTCATAAATACAATTCGATTGTTACTACGTTGCCCGTGTGTGACCTTGGCATTCTCACACCTGGTGAGCATCAGCGATTCGAATCGATTTTTAATTCCCGGGAATAACTATCATGCCAGGGGTATATGCTTACTAGCCATCGCGTTCCCACATATAGCCCCCATCTCCACTCGTCCCATCCCAAGTTTGATTCAATCCCGCCATTCCCCTGGGTTTTGCCCTCTCAGGAGCGATACCACGGCCGCACCGGGTCAGCCCTCCCTCGAGTACAAGCTCCCCCAGGCCTAACTCCCTCCAACAAGAATGGTAGGAACCTGTCTCTGTTCTTCGGATGGCACGAGTAAGACTTTCACCGGTCCATTATCCCGGATAAGCACTCTAGCAATATTATGCCGATCAGCAGGCGAACAGCGAATCGGGCCTTAAACGACTCGGGCGGAGTCCACCAAACCATCCACATCATTTTTCATCATAATATACCCAAATCTCCGCCCGGCCTCAATTTAGTTCCATCACAATCATGTTTAAAGTTTTCCATATATCTTGAAAGCCTTTCCTTTGAAAACACCTATACGACGAGTGACTCCAATTCACTCGTGTCTACTCGCACCTAGCATTTCTAAGCATACTCGTCCTACGTACTCTATTGTAGGTGCTAGGGCCAGGGCGGCCAAGAAGTCTAATGCAATTGTTTTCAAACAACTCCTAATGCGGATGTCTAAACATCATTCAATATCATATTTGCTGGGAATTTATGGTCCTGCCTACCTTCCTCACTAGGGTTAGTAGCTGCTTCCTGAGCGAAGTTGGGCTCCTGTTGCTGGTCTTCCGGCTCCTGATGTAGCTCTTTCTCGTGCTCTTCTACGATCGGTTGGCCCGGCGAATATCCTTTGCTCACGGGATCTATAGGCATGACATGGTGCAATCGGAGCAGGTATTAGTGCAATGCAAGGAATCATGATTTAGGGACTAAAGTGATGCCTTTTCGTGATGAAACTGGTTTAGTATTAAGAAATCGTACAAGCCATCACCTACGACAGCTTAGCTTTTCACATAAAATAACGTGGGGTGTGCGTGGCGAGGTAGCATCGCTTCTTATGAAGCGACCGAAGTTTACTTAAATAAGCATTATGCCTACCATTTTCAAAAATAGGGTCAATCTTACATGCACCGTATCCTATTTCAACAATGAGCTATTTATACCACAGGGAGCATAATAAAAGGTGTAAAACCCTTTTTGGAGCAAAATTTTTAATATGGTTACCTTTTCCTTATTTCTTTTTATGCTAAAATCATATGTAGGGGTAAAATAGTAATTAAAAATGAGCACTTGAGCTACCAAAAATCACAATGAGTCTATATACCCTAATAACACTGCTGATCAAGTTTGGCAATTTTTTGGAGACCATTTAGCCCATATTTCCTAATTATATTGATTTATCAAGCACACATAATATCAGGGGCAAAAAGGTCTTTTCCTGCTCAACCAACATACCCATTCTGTAGATTTACCTAAAAGGAGTACAATGCAACAAGTTTTGTATTTTTCTGATTTTTATTTGATTTATTATGGATTTTCAAAGTTTCAGCCGAATTAATAATTATTTAGAGGAAAAACCACAGATCTAGGGTTCTTTTCGTTATTACTGTAAAATACAGGGGCTAGTCTGCGAAATATTCCAAGACTCATACCACTGTTCGCTGGACTTAAACATAAAAACCAGAAGCTGAGGGGCTGGATCTAAAAATTGCCAGCCCCTTCTTCTACCTCTGGACAGGGAGGGGCACGGCGCGGCCTCGCGTTCCGGCGGCGTCGCCGGTGCGTGGAGGCAGGGACTTGGAGCCGCGTCGGTCCCGGAACGCGTTCCCGGCGATGAGGTCTCTTTCCCCCAAGGCGGCGTCGCACGGGGAGGCCGGAGCGCACGAGGAACGCCGGTGAACTGATGGTGCGGCGGCGCACGGCGCTCGGGCCCGCGTTGCACGGAATCCGGTCAGGGAAGTAGGGAGCGGCGGAGCGGGAGGGCGCGTGAGAGGCGCGGCGAGGTGGGGAGTCCGGTGGCGGAGTCAAGGAGGCGAGGGGAAGCGCCAGGGTGGCCGGCCACGGTGAGCTCGAGCTCGGGCTGATGGTAATGGCGGCGGCGCGTAGGGACGGGTGCTAGGGACGACTGCGGTGGGCGAAGGCTTAGGGGAAACGTGGCTCGGGGCAGGGCGACGTTGAGGCGCACGTCGGGGAGGTGGGAGGAGGGCAGAGTGCGAGCTCAAGGTCGCCGGCAATGGCGGCCATGGCTCTGGAGCGAGCGAGAGATCGGGCGAGAGAGCGGCGGAGAGGATGCTAGGATAACAGCGGGCGCGCATGCGAGATAGAAGAGCCGCGCCTTGCTCCTTCCAGACGGCAGGCCGGGGCACGGCAGGGCGGCGCGTGGCCGGGGCGCGGCGCGCTGGCGCCCAGGGCGTGGCGCGCTGGCGCCCTTCGCCCGCCGCGTGGGCGCAGGGGAGGGGAGGAGGAAGAAAGGGGCGCGCCGTGGACTCGGTCCATGGACCCGAGGTCGATGACAGGTGGGGCCGCGGGAAGGAACTAAACTTGACATGTATGGACCGGGTGCACGGGTGGGATGGTCTGGTGGGGCCCACAACTGAAGCCGTCCACGCCCGGTGTCCAAAGCCTGACGGGTGGGTCCCACGCGTCATACACACAAAAGGGAAAATAAAACTCGAAAAAGGAAAAAGGCTATTTGACCAGGATGACATAGTTCTGAATTTCACATTTTTGAATATCTTAGAGGCCGAATTAGACCAAACTTAAAATAGAGAAGTTATTGTAAACTTGATGATCTACAACTTTGTCAAAAGGAGTAATACCAGATTCCAAGTTTAACTATGATTTAAATTGAGTTTAATCTGCTGACCCCAGTTTGACCAACAAAATTTTCCAATTTAAAAATTCGACAAGTCATATTTTTATGCATTTTCATGAAAAATGTTATATACCAATGTTGTTCAGTTGCTCAGGAACTACAACTTTGATATACAAAGTTTTTCAAAATGTTGACTTTTGTTTCACAAAAATTTGAAATCTCTATTTAAATCACATTTGGACAGATTTTCTCAGTTTTACCGAAAATGACCTAAAACTCTATTCAAACCTTTACGCATGTCATGACACCAAATACCAAAGTTGTTCATTATGAAATTGTCTACAAGTTTGTTATGTATAGTTTTGTCAAATTCACAACAGTATTAAAGTTATAGGGCAAAAGCGAATGTAGTTGCAGAAAAAATCGGTTTTTAACTCGCTTCTAAAGACTTAACCCGCTCATGCCCCTAATATAAAATGTTCATTTAATGATGTAATTTAGCTAATGATACTAATGTAATACGCTTGAGATGCCTGGGGCATCACACCTACGTCCTTTAGGGTTATGTATGCTCAATCGTTGGGAGGAGGATTACAAGCCGAGTCCTCACAGACTAAGGAGCTCAGTCGAGTATGAAGTGTATGGCTTCTCTTGGGTTCGATCCCTTCTCTGGAGCACTATCCCCCCTTTTGTTGTCCAAGGGAGGGTCCTAATACAGAGTTGGTCGCACAGTGTTGCTACAGTGGTGGTTTCAATAAACTATATTCTACGGTATGGTCTTAGTATTGGCCAGTAAGGCTTGCCACGTCTGCTGCTTCCCTACATAGCACCTCTATTCTATTGGGGGTCATGATTGACCATCCACGACATGTGTGCTCCACGCGCGGTTACATCCGTGTGCCTATGTATGGGGCACGAGGTGGGTTTGTAGCTAGCCTGTGAATGTGTGTCCGCAGAGGCACTAAGAGTCCACGGAATGGAGGGGGCAGTCTTGCCCTGTCTTGTCTGCCCTGCTAGACAGTGTGATGGGACTTGCATGTCCTATGCGACGTTGGCGGGTCCCTTTTTTGACCTGCCCACCTGCCGCATTTAATGCGATAGGTCGTGGACTCCTTCACTTTGAAGGTAACTCTACCGGGGCTTATGTGCCTAACCCCAAGGATTACCCCCCCTCCCGCCGAGCCAACAGGATGTCTGCCAACCCCGGGGGGCCATACCTACATGGCTTTCGGGTCTCCCCCACCTGAACAGGGGTCTTGTGGGCCCTACGGGCGAAGGCGCCAGGATGATGATATATATATACATGCCGTCACCAGTGTTTTTTTATGGTGATGAGGCGCTTAGTGGATGCTTCAAGGGTATGGGTCCCCCATGGCGGCAATAGAGGCCCCGGGCCCATTGCACAGTTATACTATGCGGTGGGCCCAATTCTACTTTAGCCGTACTCGCTTCGCATTTGTGGAAGTTGGAATGCCCGGTTCCTAAGATTACATGCAGGGCTGGCACACGCCCATTAATCAAGCCTTGCCCGTGGGTGGCGCATTGCTTCAACACCTGCATGCGCCCATTAAGGGCACAATCATGGGAATCTTGGCAACAGCCTCTATTACGACACCGGAGGGAGGAGGAGAGAGAGACAGAGATAGAGGGTGCATGGGAGACAAGTTGGGTATAAATCTGCCCCGCCATACCTCCCTAATCTCTTTCTCTTCTGCATCCAAACTCTCTAGCCCTTCCGCATCCTCGAGCACACTTAGCCTTCTTGCTCAGTGTTTTTCTTTCTGTCATTATTCTTCCTTCTACATCTGCACTACAATCCTCCAACATGTCGTGGGTGATGCCAGCCTAGATTGAGTTGTCACTCCTTCCCCCAGGCCAATGAGGGTGAAGATCACTAAGCTACTTGGATCCACCTTGGGGGAGAATGGTGGCAAGGTGAAGGTAGAGCGGATTCTGCCATGGCTCCCTACAGAGGACAATGGGGAATACATCATTTTCCTTGCGCATGTGAAGGCGGGGGTCAACTTCCCGCTGAGTCGCTTCACAAAGGATGTGCTAGCTTTCTACAAGATCCGGTTGGGGGACCTCACCCCCAACTCAGTGCTCATGATGGTGACATTCAAATACTTGTGCGAGGCCTCTGTGTGTGGCCGTCCGTCGAGCTGTGGCATCACTTATTCTTCCTGTAGCCTTTCGGCGGTGCGATGAACATCTGCAGGTCCACCCGATTCCAGACACGGCGCGATGCCCGTTTAGAGTATATCCTCTCCGACCTCTCCAGCCGGGGGGAGAACTGGAGAGACTCTTAGTTCTTCCTCAAGACCAAAGAGAACCCCCGGCAAAGGATCCCAAAAGGGTCCTCCAAGCGCCTGACTTGGAATCCCTGCCGGTGATCCACACGGCTTCGAAGCCTGTGCTGGCCCTTATAGCTGCCCTGCGTAGGGTGAACCTCCATACGATGGCTTTGTTGGTGCACTTCTGGGTGCATAGGTTTGCGCTTCTGTAGACGCACCTGGATGGGTTATGGCGGTACAGTGGGGAGCTTGGTGACCCACTACACACCAGCAAGGTGGTGCTTGATAGGGATGCGGTCACCCGTTGCGCTCATGGAGCTACCCTCCGGTGTCATGCCGGTATGGGGGCTGGTGCGCGATGTTGTTCCCAGGGGTGCGACGCCGCGAACAAACCCCAGGGGCTAGAGTCTGCCTCAGGCCACTTGCTCTTTATGGCGAGCATGGCAACGGGTGCCCCTCGATAGTTAATGTCTAGGGCACTCATCATCTGGGAGGGGCCAAGGTTCTCAGCCTCGGGCTCTGGGAGCACACTCGGGGCTGCCTCAGCGATGATGCGGTCTGGGTCTCAGTCCCCCTGGCACAAGTGGGAGTGATCGCCAAGCGCGGAGGTTGCCACCACAGGCATGACGAGCCCAGCGGCAAGAACCCTTTCAAGCAGTCGTTCAAGAAGCAGATAACCAAGCGCATAAGGTTGTTCTCTCCTTTTTTATTACTCGGAGGTGACTGGCAGAACCCCGGGGGGTACCTCCAATGGAGGGGCACCTAAGGGTAGCCTTCAAGGTGGCGGTGTTGAGGTGGTGCCCTAGGGCGAGCCCTGCTAAGATGCTAAGGGGACTCTCGGTGCGGGCCCGGAGATCATTTCTGCAGGAATCGCTGCTGCGGAGACCAGCACCACCGCCTGGTATGTGGCTACCATGGCGGCCATGTCCGCGGCAAAGGCCAACTCCGCCACCTAGGACGCGGCCGCCGGATTGGTCCTGCCAGAGGATGAGGGGGAGGCCGACGCCATCTGGGCCGGTTGCGAACTTCTCCCCGTAACACTTTTTTAGGTCAAGGATGTCTTCTCCAAATGCCGCTAGAGCTTATGGTCCTTGGAGGACTGCCTCACTTCCGAGTGGTGGAAGTTTTAGGCCTGAGTAGCGGAGGCCAAGGTAGCGGTGGCCATAGAGGTGGCGGCTGTGCGCCCCCGCGTCACCGCCAATGAATTTTCTGCTGCCATCGCAGCAGCTCAAAGGGCGGAGGAGGAGCGGGAGGCCGCTGTGAAGGCAGCGCAGACCACTGAGGATCTATGTGACTCCATTGCCACGTGCTTCTTAAATGTTCGAGGTGCTTGATCTCAGCATTAGGCCAGCTTTAGTGCATTGCCAGAGAGTGCGATGTTGCACGGGACACACTTGACAGAGCGGAGGACGACCAAGACTCGGCCTAGTACACCGAGTTCCTAGCCCACCATGAACACAACTTAAGATGGAGTCTTGTGATAGATGAGTGTGACACCGCCCTAAAGAGGACGAGAATAGTGACGGAGGAAAGGGACTCCGCCCGGGCTATGCTTAACACCACGCGTGGCAGGAAAGGCGTTGCCTAGGAGCAGGCTAGTGAGGGCACCGAGGAGAGGGACCCCGCGCGGACTACCCCTAATACATGGGCGGCTAGGCTAGATGCCGTCCAGGGGCAAGCCCCTATGATGGCCTGGAGAAGCGGCACTTACCAGGGCCAAGCTCAGGCGGTGATCGAGAGGCTTGCCTCCATGTGGGAGCAAGCCTGGATGGCCGCTGAGGACCGAGACACCACCCGGGAGCAGGCTCGGGTGGTGATGGAGGAGGTTGCGGCCACCCGGTAGTAGGCTCGGGTGGCCGAGGAGGAGCGCGATGCCACCCGGGGGTAGGCCTGGGTGGTAGCTAAGGAGCGTGATGCCACCTAGGAGTAGGCCCAGGTGGGAGCTGAGGACAAGGATGCCGCCCAGGTGGAGCTGAGGAGCTTGCGGCCGCCCGGGAGCAACCCTCGGTGGCAGCAGAGGAGAAGGACACTGTCTGGGGGCAGGCCCGGGTGGTGACAGAAGAACATGACGCCACGGTTGCTGGGGCCTTGTAGTCACTGAGAAAGCATGTAGAAGACCTCATGTTTCAGCGCCAATCCCTAGACGCCGAGCTGGTGGCTTACGAGACCAAGATCGCCCAAATCTAGGTTGATGGGAATAAGCTAGCGAGGGATCTCTAGGCAGTCACCATCTGTGAGGAGGCCCTGTGCGTCAAGGCTGCGAAGCAGGATGAGCGGGAAAGGCTGCACCTGAAGCGAAGCTGAACAGTGCACACCACTGCCTCGACCATGGAGGAGAAGTAGAAGGAGTACCTAGCTGCCAAGGCTGTGCTGGAGCAGCTGTAGGAGGAGCTCTCCCAGTGTGAGATTGCAGTTAGCATCCATGAGGAGGCTACCCTGAAAGCCATTAAAGAGCAGGATTCTCTCTCCAAGGTCGCTGCACTGGTGACAGAGGTTGAGACTTGGCTTGAACAAGCCCAGGCCATTAACAGAGACCACCTGTCGCTATGCTCCATTGCCTGCCACAGTGGTTGGGGGGCTTACAAGGAGATGTGCAATGCGATCCAGGCTATGGCCATCCCAAAGCCTGCAAAGCCTCCTGCTCCTACTCGCAACTCCCTTGGAGGTTTGCCCCAAGCCTTTTCGGGGCTGACACGAGCTATAACCAGGGGCAAGGCTCTGCTTGACGAAGCCGTAGAAGTGGAAGGTAGAGAGATTGGCTTCCAGTGCACGCTTGATGCACTTATGCTGGTGAAGAGCCATACATGAGACCTCGATATCCCCTAGCGGATGGTGTCAGGCCCCGATCAGAGTCGCGCAACGTCGGTAGCGACGGAGTGCAAGTATGCGCTGAACAAGTTGTGGCAGCTTGTCTCAGCACTCGTGGGCTAGCTAGTTCTAACGTGGAGGACGTGGACTCTGATGGGTCTTACGAGGAGTAGTAGCTTCTTCCTTATTTTCTTTCTTTTCCTCTTTTAGCTTCTTATGAACAATCTTGAAATGCTGTAAATATTTCTTTGTGCTTTGGATGCTTGCACAATTTTTCCTCTTGGCTTCTGCTGATACTTGCTATCATACCACCCCGCTGCTGTGAGTAGGACCCCGCAGTGGCTAACTTCTATCACCACAGATGATCTATCCCCCTGCTAACGTGGCGCAGTTCTAGCCCCATCTCTACACCACCAGGCTAGCAGGGTCACCGGTCAAGCCAGAAAGGGCCATGCCTTTACCCGGTAGGGAACCTACCTTAACTTTTCTAGCCTGACCAGTAGTGTCGAGGTGGGCAGCGTAGGGGCATCGGATACCCCTGGGATCCTACTGAGCACGCCTGTTGTGGCAGAACCGCCAATTTAATCCGGGCTAAGCACACCTGCCACCTCTGGCTTGCAGTGTAGTTAGACCAAACTAAACCCGGTCGTCCGTCGAGATACCCCAAAGGGCACTCGATGTAACCATCGTCCAAGGATACCGACATCGTACACATCCAGCTCTCGATGGAGTCACAACAGATATGTCATCACAGGTAGTTAATAGTAGAAAATAAGTTAAAGTGCTTACAAACCAAATATAGGAAGTCAAATACATATTCAAATCCAAAGCGGAAGCGTTGTTCAAAATAAATCTCGCAGCGGAAACATAATACTTAATGAAGTAGTCTTCATGCAATGATGAATGAGACGAGAAGCACCGAGCCCACCGGTACTACTCTCCTCCAAGCAAGTGTCCAAAAGTCATCAGTACCTGCTCAAAATGTGGGGGCAAACCCTGAGTACTAATTACTCAGTAGAACTTAAAGGAAGGGCTTACGGCTGACGCAAAGCTTGTAACTAACAGTTGATCCTTAACCATTCTTTTTATAGTAATTAAAAGTTAACATGTAATTATCATCATCATCAAAATGTACATCATCATAATATAACTTCCAGGAATGTAAACATACAAGTACAAACATGTGGTATTGAAAACAAAACATATATAATCATAAATACAATTAGATTGTTACTACGTTACCCGTGTGTGACATTGGCATTCTCACACCTGGTGAGCATCAGCGATTCGAATCGATTTTAATTCCCGGGAATAACTATCATGCCAGGGGTATATGCTTACTAGCCATTGCGTTCCCACATATATCCCCCATCTCCACTCGTCCCATCCCAAGTTCGATTCAATCCTGCCACTCCCCTAGGTTTTGCCCCCTCAGGAGCGATACCACGGCGTACTGGGTCAGCCCTCCCTCGAGTACAAGCTCCCCCAGGCCTAACTCCTTCCAACAAGAATGGTAGGAATCTGTCTCTGTTCTTCAGATGGCACAAGTAAGACTTTGACCGGTCCCATGTCCCGGATAAGCACTCTAGCAATGTTATGCCGATCAGCAAGCGAACAGCGAATCAGGCCTTAAACGGCTCGAGTGGAGTCCACCAAACCATCCACATCATTTTTCACCATAACATTCCCAAATCTCCGTCCGGCCTCAATTTAGTTCCATCTCAATCATGTTTAAAGTTTTCCATATTTTGAAAACCTTTCTTTTGAAAACACCTATACGACGAGCTACTCCAATTCACTCGTGTCTACTTGCACCTAGCATTACTAGGCATACTCGTCCTATGTACTCTATTGTAGGTGCTAGGGCCAGGGTGGCCAAGAAGTCTAATGCAATTGTTTCCAAACAACTCCTAATGCAGATGTCTAAGCATCACTCAATATCATATTTGCTCGGAATTCATGGTCCTGCCTACCTTTGCTTATTTTCAACCAAACCAACAAACTAAGCTAATGTTAGTTTGCTGGGTTGTGGAGCTTTGCCCCAGGCAACCCCTTGATCACTTGGGTTGCTCCTCCTTCCAAACACGACTGATGGGCCCTCCAGGTCGTGAGTGGGTCTTAGTCGGTCTTTTGGACACCGGTGCTTGATGTAGCTCTTTGCGGCGTCTCCCCGATCACGTTACTACAATAAGCGTCACTATATGAATGATATGCATGATATAATGAAATGAGTGCAAATGAACGTGTATGGTGCCGGTGCAAGGTGAATAGTAGCATGCAACAAGCAACTTGACCAACATTATCATACACAAAAATCAGCAAAGCAATTAACTTAATTTGATAGTGTTTCCATTTTTCCCCATGTATTTGAACTCATTTTTAGATGCAAGACAACAGCAATAATAAAATCACAAAAAATACTTTCTGGAACCTAACTTAACCATTAAGCACCATGATTTTTCTCAGAATTTATTTTGCAAAATAAAGTCACTTTTTCCTATTATTCATTTTAACATGCAATTATTTGTCTATTTCAAAACAGCAACCAAACCTCACATGCAGACCTTGAAACTTTAAAAATGGACTAAATATGCAACATAGAGCATCTATAAATTTCAGTGGAATATTTGGAGCACTTTTTATGTAGCAAGTATTTTGACTCTTTTAAAATGCACAAAAATACAGGCATGAGGGCAAAGTAGTAATTAACCAGTAAATGCTAGGGCTACCAAAAATCACACAGAGCCTAAATATCATGATGGAGCTACTGTCCAAGTTTTATAATTTATGGAGACCATTTACCCCACTTTTGGCATTTATTTTGTTTTAGTTTACATGCAATAAACCAGGAGTAAAAAGGTCATTTCCTAAATCTACATCATCCCCATTCTGTAGATCTACTCAAAAGAAGTTCATAGCCACTGAGTTTGCATTTTTACGATTTTTGTGAGATTTATTATGCATTTTCAAAGTTCATATGCCAAATCGGGAAGATCCAGGGGCTAGGACGTAATATAACCCTAGAAATGGACCCCTACGTAATTAACCCTAGATCCAGGGGCTAGGAATGGACCCCTACGTAATTAACCCTAGATCCAGGGGCTAGGACATGATATTTTCAACACACATTGAATAGCACCTGGAATGGAACCATAAAAGTAGGAAACCCTAGGGGCTAAAGTGCAAAGGAGTCATCTCCCTCCCTGGTCATCTTCTACCTCACGCCAGGGAGGGAGGGAGGCGGCGGCGCGTGGCCATCCCGGTCGGGCAGAGCCCCTGGGCTCGCCGGCGGAGGCGGGGGAGGGAGGGAGAAGGTCGGGGATCTTACCCTTACTACCTGTTTCACCGGGGAAGCAGCGTGGGTGGCCGGCGACGGCGTGCCGCGGATGATGAACTTCGGCGTTGCGGTGTGTAGCGGTGAGGCGGGGATGGTGGCTTCGGACAGGGGAAATAGGTGGAGGAGGGGGGTGGCGCAACTCGGCCCGTCGGTTGGAGGCACAGGGAGGGACCGGAGGCGGTAGCCCGAGCTTGAGCCGGAGCTCTTCGATGGCAGCGGCGGTTCTGCTGGGAGAGAGAGTGGGACGAGAGCGCGAGAGCGGAGCGGGTGGAGGAGTGAACGGAGGCTTCCTTCCACCCGAAGGAAGTAGAGGGAGAGGGAGGAGTGGTCGGCTTGGCCGCGTGGCCATGGCCGCCAGAACGCCAGCGCCGCATGGACGCGGGGGAGAGGAGGAGGAAAGAAGGTGAGGGCGCAATGGACGCGGTCCATAGACCAGAGGTGGTTGACAGGTGGGACCGCGGGAAGGAAACAATCTCGACTTGTATGGACTGGGTGGGATGGTCTGGTGGGGCCCACAACCGAAACCGTCCCCGCCCGGATCCAAAGTCCTGACGAGTGGGTCCCACGCGTCATACACACAAAAGGGAATTAAAACTCGAAAATGGAAAAATGACTATTTGACCAAGATGACAGGGTTTTGAATTTCACATTTTTGAATATCTTAGAGGCCGAATTAGACCACACTTAAAATACAAAAGCTGCTGTAAACTTGATAATCTCCACGCTTGTATAAACTTTGGTGCCATGTTCTATATGAATTTTTGGGATAATTTGAATTTAAATTGCTGACCAGTGTTTGACCCACTTAATATTCCAACTTAAAAATTCTAAAACTCCATTGTTTGGTCAGTTTCATACAAAATTTATTATACCAATATTGTTCAGCTGTTCATGACCTACAACTTTTATATATAAAGTTTTGAGAGATAATGGCTTTTGTTTCACAAAAATTTGAAATCCCTATTCAGATCAAATTTGGGCAGATTTCTCAGTTTTACAGAAAATGACCTAAAAATCTATTCAAACCTTTATGCATGTCATGACACAAAATACCAAAGTTGTTCATTATGAAATTTTCTACAAGTTTGGTATGTATAGTTTTATCTAATTCACAACAGTATTTAAGTTACAGGGCAAATGTAAATGCAGTGTCAGAAAAACTGAGTTTAATTCGCTTCAAATGACTTAACCCATTCATGCCCCTAATATGAAATGTTTATATACTGATGCAATTAAGCTAATGGTGTTAGTGTAATGCACTTGAGATGCCTAGGGCATCACACCTGTGTTGATGCGCCAAGTCTTCTACTTGTACTAGCTTTGACTAGGCAGGCACACCATTAAATACTGTAGCGTGCCGCCCAAGCACTGCTGCTTCTGAGGTGATCGGTACCTTGGCTCCTGGGCGAGGCAAAAGGCTGCCTCTATAGCAGTTCATTTGGTTGCTTTTGGGGGCTATAGGGGACTTGTAGCCACTTCTTGTGGTGGCTTCTGAGGCCATAGGCACCGGCCAAGGCTATAAATTTACTTTCCTCCCTTGGGCCTTCTTCGCACCAAGGGAATGAGTTGTAGTTCTAACTCCTTAGTCTAGCCGCTTGAGCTAGGCCAAGAGATCCTCTCTCCCCCCATGTTCTCATGGTAAAGCCAGGCACGAACCATAAACGACACATGGGGGCCTCGCAGCCTAGCCTCACCACCCGAGTTTGGAAGGCAAACTTTAAGATAGCCTTGTCTAGTTTGCTTTGTTTCACCCACAACCTCTGGTTATGAACGTTTCTTAATATGTGCTGATGTCTAGTTAGGAGCAGTTCTTAAGGTGCCACTCCGAACTAGCTCCCCTTCCACTGATGCCAGCTTGCGTACCACACCTGGTCTTTCCTATGGGCCTGCTACTGCGGAAATGCCACGCCAGCTGGTCTGGAATACCCGACAGTGATGTTGTGGAGCCACCGATGTGCTATGGCCATGGATGGGCTCTGCTCTAGAGCTCTCACAGTAGTTCTAGGTTCCGTGGCTGTGGTGTTGTTCGCTTGGTGGTCTGCCACGACCGTATGTGATGGCTACTTTGTCTTGCTAGTAGCCACAGTGGTTACCAAAGCACCTCTGCTCCTAGGGCAGTGGTATGGTTCCTCTCTTGAGCGGATATCAAGGGAGTATCAGCATGGAGCAATGGGGCCCTAATCATTGGGCAACACCACGGGTAGTGCGGTGGCATCCATTAGCGCATGACCACAAGGGGCTTGATTTGTCAAAATCTGCCCCTCCGGCTGGAACCACTCATGTGCAATCATCTCCTATATCCCACTGGCAGAGACGTGGCTGCCCACCGCGTAGGGTGTCAGTGACCCCAGCTTTGACAATGGAAGATCTTCAGTTCCATGTCTTGCCGGACATCGATGCCCTGCGCAAGGTTAAGGGAGGAGCCTCAGGTAGCCCCTTTGTGCAGTGCTGATAGACCCGGTGGAGAAGGATGGTTGAGCTTCTGTTCCTCACCTCCACTAGGCTGTCAAGGCACCACACAAGGCTGTTCCTAGAACCTATCTTCGCCACGGCCAGCAGGTGTACCGGATACCGGCTCCTCTGGCGGCCGACCCTTGGGCCCAGAGCTCCCTTCAATCCAACTTTGGTATGTACCGTTGTATCTTGTAATGCTTGAATAAAACATCTCCTATGTCACACTTGTATAGTAGTCGATCTTGTGGCCCTCGGGGAGACGCCCGGGTTGAGTCCGTTTCCTCCAAGCCCCGAACGAACCGGAGCTTGGGAGCTCAAACGCTTGCCCGGTGTTAGGACAACTGCGATCCCTGGAGCTTCGCTCGAGGGTTTCCCCATAGACCGAACTCCCCTAAGGGGCTATCCAGGGGTTGGCTCCATCTTTTGAATTTAAGGTTTCCTTCCTCTCAGCACCCGAGCACTGCCATGGGCTGAACTTATGTGAAAAGGTTTCTCCTACAAAGAGAGTAACTCTTCTTACGGGGGTTCCTCCCTTTGTACCTTACTTATCACACTTACTTAGAATGCCAAGGGTCCTTCTAGGACTGGCTTGAATGGTCTAAGCGTGGAGGGTCAAAGACAAGAGTCCGTAGTTGAGAGGCGGCAGACTGGTGAAGATGGGCCAGGCCAAGGTGCAGCGACCCACCATTGGAGCCACGGCTTAGCCACACCTGGGCCACTACTTCATACCAAAATACTGAGGCAACCCAACTAAGTCTTTGAGCACTGGCTCCTATCAACGACCCTTGCCATAGGTACCGGCTATCCCCTAAGTTCTATATTAGTGGAGTTTCGGGTAATCATAGGGAATGCTCGCAAGGTCTATATACAAGTGTAAGAAATGTATAAACGAGATCGATTCCATTGATTCTAGGGATTAATTTACATTCTTCACAACCTACGAGCACCTACGATACATAGCAGGTGCATGGTAGGTCGCCCCCAGGTAGTATACTGGACCCTGGGGATCCACTATGGTGCCTGAAGGGTAGAACTTACGGAAGTGCTCGATGTTCCATGAGAATGGCAGTTGATCACCACTCTCCGTGGCTAGTCGTACACAACTAGGCTGACAGACCTCGACCAATCTGTAGGGGCCCTCCTAGGTGGGGGAAAGCTTATTTATTCCCACCCTATTTAGTATGCGCTTGAGCACAAGGCCACATACATTGAGTGAGTGGGGCCTCACATGGTGCTGGTGGTAGCGACGTAAGGCTTGCTCATATTTTGCAGCACGGAGGCCGGCTTCAACTCGCTATTCCTCTAGTAGGTCAATGTCATCCTTATGGAATTGGTTCTGCAATTGCTCGTCGATAGCGTTTACCCGGGGGCTCCCATTTGTGACCTCAAGGGGAAGCACTGCATTAGCCCCGAATACCAAGAAGAATGGGATTTCCCCGGTAGCTCGACTTGGTGTGGTCCTATTTGCCCAAAGCACAGGTTCAAGGTGGTCTACCCACTTCTTGCCGTATCTCTCCAAGGTTTCAAAGGTTCGAGTTTTAAGCCCCTTGAGGATTTATGCGTTAGCCCACTCTGCCTGCCCGTTGCTCCGGTGGTGGTGAGAGGATGCATAACAGATTTTGATGACCGTATCTTGGCAGTATGCTTCGAAGATGACACTAGTCAATTGTGTGCCATTGTCGGTGATGATGTGGCTTGGAACCTTGAAATGGGAGACAATGCCCTGAAGGTACCTGACGGCAGAATGCTTGTCATTGGTCCGGACAGCTAATGCCTCGGGCCACTTGGTGAATTTGTTGATGGCGACGTAGAAGTACTCGTAACCACCGGCTGCCTTGGGAATTGGTCCAAGAATATAAACCCCCAGACCGCAAAAGGCCATGGCAGAGGGATGAGCTGCATGAGCTAAGATGGAGTATGAATTTGCTTTGTGTCGTGTTGACACGCCTTGCACTTTTTGACCATCTCAGTCGCATCCTTGAGGGCTGTCAGCCAGTAGAAGCCATGTTTGAAGGCCTTCCCAACCATCGTGTGGGATGCAGAGTGACTCTCACACTCGCCCTCATGGATGTCTTTGAGGATATCGCGGCCCTTTTTCCGAAAGACGCATTTGAGCAGAACACCATTGGGTGAGTGCCGGTAGAGGTTCCTTCAACCAGCACATATCTTTTTGCTTGACGGATCACGCGATGTGTTGATGTTTCATCAGCAAGAAGGATGTTGTCCTTTAGGAACCCTTGGATGTCACAAATCCAGTCATTGGGGTTAGCCTGAGCTTCTTCCTCTTGAGGAAGGATATCATTTTCCGAGCCTTAGGGTGCCCCAGGGCTTAAGTGTCCGGCATTGTCGTCCCCCAGCTGGGAGGGGAATGCTTCCCCCAGTTGGGGAGTAACTAGCACCACTTGGGTGGCATCTTTGAATTCTCAAGAGGGTGTTCCGCCAAGAGGGTGTTCCGCTAAAGGGTGGAGTTGCCAGTTGTGGAAGACACCACATGGCAGTGATTGCCTCACTGAGGCTAGTGATGAGAGTTCATCTATGACTATGTTTTCCTCTCGCGGAATATATTTGAATTATACAGCTTCGAAGGAGAGCTCGATTTTCTTGACTTACGCGAGGTACGCGGCAAGGTGTGCCTTGTTGCAAGCACACACCCCGTTGACATGGTTAATGATGAGCTGTGAATCTCCTTTGACCCAAAGTTGGCGAACCTAGAGCACTAGGGCAGTCTGGAGCCCAGCGATCAGGGCCTCATACTCCACGGTTTTATTTGATATTTTAAACAAAATATAGAACATGTACCGTAGGATCTCACCATTAGGTGAAGTGAGGATGATGCCTGCACCCACCCTCATACACATGCAGGAGCCATCAAAGCGGAGTTCCCATGGCATCTCGGTGAAGTGGACACATGGTTCTTTGGTAGTGGTGGGTTACGGGCTTCAGGATCTAGAGCCTCGGCCCCCAATGACCACTCGGCGATGAAGTTAGCAAGGACTTGGCTTTTGATGGTGTGTCGAGGCATGAATTCAAGCTTAAACTCTACTAATTCAGCCGCCCACTTCGCTATCTGCCCAGTGGCGTGCCGGTTTCTCACCATGGACCTGAGCGGATAAGAAGTCACAATTGAAATCTTGTGCCCCTGGAAGTAGTGGTGAAGCTTCCTTGCTACTAGGTGGACGGCGTAGAGCAGCTTTTGGACCTTTGAGTGCCTCATGGGAGCATCCCTGAGTACTTCACTGATGAAGTAAACTGGGTGCTAGACTTTCTGGGGGCACCATGGCTCCGGTGTCAGATTCAGCTCTAGGAATGTCGGGCCCTAGAGGGGGTGGGTTCTGGGCAGTGTGGGTAGGGGTTACACCAGAGTCGATATCCTCATGGGTAGGGGTCTCCAGGCTGCCCGGAGAGCATAACCCGCCGCCTGGAGATTCGCACTCGGCCACGTGGTGGGTGGCCGCGATGTAAAGGTAGAGCGGCACCCCCTCTGCCGGAGCTGCCAAGACTGGTGGGGAGGACAAATATTTTTTAGGTTCTCAAAAGCTTCCTGGGCCTTTCCCATCCATTCAAATGTGTTGTTCTTCCTAAGGAGCTTAAAGAATGGGAGGGCCCACTCTCCTAGCCTTGAAATGAAGCAGCTAAGAGCCGCCATGCTACCCGTTAGCTTCTGCACCTCCTTGACATGGGTCGGGGGTTGCATTTTATTCTATGGCCTGAATATTTTTTTGGGGCTGGCTTCGATCCCCCGGTGGGATACTAGGAAACCAAGGAGCCTACTAGCGGCAACCCCAAACACACATTTCTCCGAGTTCGGCATCATCTTACACTTGCGCAGGCTTGAAAAAGTCTCATCCAAGTCCTAGAGGAACGTATCACTCTGACAGGACTTGAATATGATGTCGTCAACATACATCTCTACTATCTTGCCTATATGATCTTTCAATGCAATATGAGTAGCATGCATAAAGGTCGCTACGGCATTGTTGAGGCCGTAAGGCATGTTTTCATAACAATACAGACCACATGGCATAATAAAAGAAGTTTTTTTTCTCATCATCCTTAGCCATTATAATCTGATGGAACCTTGAGTAAGCATCTAGAAACGTCAAGAGCTCACATCCAGAAGTAGAATATACAATTTGATCTATTCTAGGGAGAGGTAAGGGTCTTTTGGAAAAGCCTTGTTCAAGTTGGTGTAGTCCAAGCACATCCGAAGTTTTCCCCTAGCCATGGGGACGACGACAGGGTTTGCAAGCCAATCTGGGTGTTGAACTTCCCGGATGAAGCCCGTACGAAGAATCTTGCCGACTTTGAGGTGAATGAACTATTGCCTCTCCATTGACTTCTTGCGGACCTTTTGCTTCACTAGCCTTGTGCCAGGTTGGATAGCCAGTTTGTGCTCAATCACCTCCCTTGGGACCCCAGCCATGTCGAAGGGTTGCCAAGCAAAAACATCGACATTAGCCTAGAGGAAAGAGATGAGCATGAGTTCCTATTTTGCCTCTAGGCCCCCGCTTACGGGGGCGGTCTGGGAGGCCTTGGTGCCAATCTGGATGACCTTGGCTAGGACATTATCCCCGATAAGGAGATCCTTCAGGGTTGAATCCCCAGTAACTGAGTCCGAGGCTCCCATGTCGTCGAGACGCCCTCGAGAGATGGTGGGACCCCTAGGGGTTAACCTCGGGAGACCTTTGTCTTGAGTTTTGGTTTACCCCTATGCGGCGATGGCCTGCAGCTTCTCAATTACTGCCGCGGCTGAGGGGTGGTCCCTGTGGATGGTGATGATGCCACGAAGACCTGGCATCTTCATGCACAGATACCCATAATGCACGGCAGCCATTAAGTTGTAGAGGAAGGGCCGACCGAGGATGGCATTGTAGGGGAGCTAGAGCTTCACAATGACGAACTTGACATGCTCGGTCTAGTAGTTCTCTAGGGTTCCAAAAGTGATAGGTAGAGTGCATGTTCCCCATGGAAATATAGCCCTAGGGCCTACTCCCCCCCGAAGGGAGCGGAAGGGGTGTTGGTGGTCGTTATTGCAAGATTTCGACCACCAACTGTCGGTGAATAAATGGGGTATAAATAAAGTTCTGTGCATTATTTACCTAACACTGACAAATTCCATGAGTTTTGTTGGTTCTCAGTGTATCACAAGGAGAAGCTCACATTCCATACAAAAGATCATTTGGAGCAAGAGAGAATTCGCACAAAGAAAGGGATCAAGAACAAATTGCAAATACCATCACTAAGAAGTATCTCAAATGCCCTCAAGGACTACACCATTGTGTAGAGCTCATCGAGACGATTCCAACGGACATATTATTTTCACATTTGGAGCTCCGGTGGAAAAGTTATTGAAAAGACAAAATTAAATGGCAGTGCTGACGCCCACCGTACGCAGCCCACCATGGGCCAACTCATGGCAGCAGCCCACCAGTGCATCAACCATGCCTCTCCCCGATGCTCGGCCCCGCTAGGCCCATGGGGTAGCCCAAGAATGGTTTGGTGGTTAATCCCACGTTTGGAATCCATGGATGATCCCCCTCACCTCAAGCTATAAATAGATGGCACCCCATCACATCCAAAATGCACCTCACTATGTAACTCACTCTCTCACTCTCTTGGAGGTGCCCCTCAGGTGGTGCCTCCACTCTAGAATTCATTGTTTAGTTAGGAGTTAGAGCAGGCTCTGCTGTTTCAGAGTCAGTCGGAACCTTCGGTAATGTACTTTATTTTTCCTATCTTATGCATTAATTTCCGATATATGACAAGTGTGAGTACTTTACTTTCCTATTTTTTGCACTTATCTTCTACTCTAGTTAGTTACTCATATTTGGTATGTATGCAGCTGCATTTATTTGCTAGCACCTTTTCCATTTGGGCATGCCAAGTTCGAGGCATGAGTTGTGCTAAGTTAGAATTGATTGAGCTTTGTTTTACTTGCCGGTTTTATAAGCCCCTCCTAGACTTAGATCAAGGAGTCAGGTTAGCTCTCACCCTCTAGCTAAGGGCGAGCTTTAGTGCTCAAGCTCTCTCATGGTGGCAGCTCCAACACGTCGCTTGAGCACTGGTATAGCGTGCCATCTTACCCACGCAACTGTGGTTGGTAGCCTCTCTTGGTGACAGCATTAGAGGTCTCAGTATTCCAATCCTGTCGTTTGGTAAGCCCGTAGATGTTAGCTAGTTGCTGTCCGGTTGGCCAACTATCTTCCCCCAGGCCTCCTCGGTGTAGTCTGGAATTTCGCTCAATGCAAGCCATAGCTATGTCTCAATCCTTTCAACGTTAGTATGGATAGCTCTTCTATGCCACTAGAGATGGAAGACTGAACCTTAGCCCGTGACTCATTGTCCTCCTAGCTTAAACATCAGTTCGTGCCAATAGTGTTTGGTTTGTATAACATGGTGTTTGGTCTTTACCTGTTCTCATTACCTTTCTGGATGAATGAGTTCGTAGTAGCTAGGTAATCGATGAGTTTGTATTCTTCCTCGATGCCTCCCTGTGGAAATAAATACGATACTTGGAATACTCCTGGGTGAAAGCTACAATGGTCTCCATGCGCTTTCTGGCGCCATTGTCGGGGAAGCAATGAGTCAAAATATTGTTTTATCTTTCGTCTGGTTATTGCTACTTTTTTCATTCCTTTAAAAACAAAAAAATTATAAAACTTTGAAAACCCCGTCCTTCAGTCTTTGATCATGCTTGTTCATGATACCTTTTCTTTGAGAGAAGGTTTATCATGCTTGTTCATGCTACGAAGTTTACCATGAAAGCATAGCTTGGATCCAAATCCAACTACTGATCCAGAGACTAAATTCCAAATGAAGCATGGTGCCTAGGTTGGAATTAGCCTCTTTTTATCATACAATGCAAGGCATACACGATAAATGAGCTATGTGTAGACTTTAGTAGTGATGTTCCTTTTCTAGTTCACGAGCCACAATTCTTGAGCTAGTCGGTTCTCTCAAGTTCAAAGGAGATGAAAAATCCCGTTATGTTTCAAAAATTCAACCCGTTTTTTTAAAAAAACCATGGATTTGAGTAAAGGTTTAGAAGATGGAAGTCATGGATTAGCAACATGGTTTGTGCTATGTTTTAATGAGAAACTTTTTGCTATCACGTTGTGTACAATGGGCCCAGTGTTAACACTCTTTATATATATTGGACCCCTGTATATGTTGTACACTAACCTGTTGTAGGAGGCATTCATCCCCACATGAGAAGAGAGACCTCGTTCTCGACACTCTAATGCTTGACCTCTTGCAATCTATTCCGCTCTTCTTGAGAAAATGATATCATCATGTCTAATGAAGTGACGGTGGTCGATATAGACATCGACAACACAAGATTATCTTCAGCACCACATAGGAAACAACATCATTCCAAGGTGATGCAATTCCATATCACTCTATACGATCTCCTATGCTCAAATTTGCAGCTAGTAGGCCTTTAGTCTACTACTCCCCGGGAAATCTACGTACCCGATGGAGTTGTGGTGAAGATCCCAAAATCAGTAGGCATAGACGTCTCTCATTGCGGGAGAGCTCCGTCTTAAGCACTACAAAGGCAAACAAGGACAATTCAATGTCCATAAGTAGGGTGAGAACGTCAATGACATGCAGCCGATGACTGTGTGGCACATGGGCAGTCAACAACTGGTGGGACATGTCATGTTCGACAAGTATCGAGCCCAAGAAGAAGAGCAGTGGGCATGATAGGGAGCAATGGACCTAAACTACCGAGCAAACAAAGCAAGGCTCAAATGTGTCCGCTGCTACAACATTGCATTAACCAGCCATGGAGCGAGATGGAGGAGCAAATTTCTCTTGAATGACATCCTCCACGACGTCCAAACCCGATGTACCTCTTAGTAGGTACATCCTCAGTTGAGATGGAGATTTAGCATCGATACACCTTCAACAACATCGATTAACGTAAACCTCTCTAACATCTATTTTCAGCATTTCTCTTTTTAGAGGTTGCTTTAAATTGAAAGCCTGTTAGTGGTAGCACTAGAAACCAAGCTTTTGCCATGCTAAGATTCTAAGGCATTAGGATCTTATAGTAGTGCTATCATAAGCCAGCTGCTTCACAAACAGCTAGCTATCTCTATCCTACCCAACCTCAGGAAAATCTTGAATCATTAAAAATGAGGTACATGTCAGGTAGACAATGTGCATATCAAATCCTAACATGCAGGGAAAGGTAGGAGGTGGTTTTCCGGAGATCATGAAGGAAGAAAAAAAAGGCAACCACGAAGAAATCCATTCTCAACATCCTAGGTGTCTTTCTAAACCATGATTGGACAAGCCTTCCACTGGAAACACAACAAAAGTCAAAGCGGAACAATGGAAAACTTCATCAAACACGGACGAAGGTGTGCTCTCAATCATAGAAGGTTTGTTTCATCATACCACAAGAATCAAGCTTGGGGGAGGATATGCCAAGAGGCACCCATCCTCTAAGCCAACCCCTGAGAGGAAGGACCTCGATATTCAACCCAAAGTGGTTGATCGCTGCAAGACTTCAACTATACTCTGAATCACTTAGGAAGCGAATGTCAGTGTCATGAGGTTGCAACTAGAAGACCATTGATCACTGTTTCACTGAAGGCAACACATGGCTTTGGATAACATGAGTTACATGGAGAGACATCATCCCAAGTGTGGAGGAATGCGACTAGAGAGCGTTCCTTAATTTCCTTTCACCTAGCCAGCTGTGCAACAAGATTTGCCAGAGGTTAGGAATATCTACTCTACCTGTCGGATGCGAATAACCATCAACCGAAGATTGGTGGCAAGTAAAAATGACAGTGGATTCAATCACAACAATATCCATCTCCAACCAAATTTGTTTGGGAACAAAGGCAAGTGATATCTATGAAGGCATTGTCATCACTTAAGCCTACTCAGGTACACGTTCTCAGAAGGACCAAAGCTCTGCGAACAGGATCTCAAGACTCAATAGCCTGTGCTATGCCAATAGCAGAGGCAGAGGAGCACCTCTCCAGAAGTACCATGCCACTTCTCCTATTAGCAAATGGAAGACAGGTTCATCTCATCAAGCAAAAGCTCTACACAAGAGCCTCAACACTCAAACCCAAGGATAGGAGTCCATAAGGTCAACATCAGATCAATTCTATGATGGATCCCTTGAGGGGGGTGCCCATAGTCCATCCCCTTGCTAGATGGTTCGAACGTGGCCCTGGGTGTACTTCCATTTCATGCAAAAAGGATGCACTACGACCACCTAGTGTCACTTGGGAAAAGAATGTTAGCTGAAGGCAAATATGATATTGGAGCGGGAGACCCAACATCAAAACAAGGAGACATTCACCAAGAAGAGAGCCGTACTATCAAATCTGATTTTTCGATCAACGCTATGAAGAAGGTCCGGATAGCAGCATTGGAGATATGGTAGAAAGCCTCGAACGGAGGTAAAACAAGAGTAGAGAGGAAATTTGCCTAACATAGGTGAGTATAAACAGAGGTCAAGCTGCATCGTCGTCACCCAAGTAGCAAGCAAGCTTGGGGGAAGCAATGCCAGGTAATATTGAAGCTCAGTTTCTTGGCAATCACTTGCAAGAACTAAGCTTGGGGAAAGATCACCAAGTGAGGATGCCGAATGCTCAGCATTTCACTTCCATATCCTTAATCCTAAAAATTGCCATGACACCAAAAAAACTCTTTCTTGTTACCCCAAATAAAAGAAAAGCTACAAAAATTTGCATAATTCAAAAATTACAAAAAGATTTGCTTTTATCATGAATAAGCTCACTCCTAGCTATAATGCTAGAATTTTGTTTATACCCTTGCTTAAAGGAAATGATGAATAGTTGCTCTATTAATTCCTTGTGAGTATCTCATATACAGCTTGACACTCTCCTAAAAATTTGAACTTATTGGTATTTGGCTTGATCTTACCTTTAATCTTTGACCTTGTGAGAGCAAGTGCTTTCAAACCAAGTCTAAGTTGTTGTGAGATATAATATAATCAAAGTATGAGTTTAACCCATCTCGATCCTAGTAAGGTGAATTCTCAGAGTTTTTGTTTTTGAAAATTAAAATGAGAAAGTTCCTTAGTAGTTTGAAATACCTATCCAGAGTCAGATGCTTTACATGATGAAACCTTTACATATGCTACCTATTGTTGTGTTGAGTTCTGTCAAATTTTGGGTTCTAATGAAGTAGTGTCACTTCATGTCCCAAACAAATCCCCCACATCAACATCCATTTGCTAGCCTATCTATGTCTGGTCATAATTAAATCTACACTGGATTCAAGCATCCACCTTCACCAGATTTTTCTCCACCATATCCATAATCCACTTACCCATCCACATATATATGGTCTCCAAATAAATACTCTAGTCATATTCTAGAAATATCCCAATGTTCCTATACAACAAGGAGGCATGGAGCTATCAAAAAAGAAGAGAAAGGAGAGAAAGAGAAAAAATAGAAAAAAATGAAGAGAGGAAAATGATAGCTCCATGTACACAAATGCTTCAATGTTTGAAGAGGGGATTCATCAAATAAGGAGTTTTTTCATAGAATATATCCATCATTCCATAGACAAAACCTATCCATTCCCCTTTGACCGGGATGAGAAGTATCACAAACTTCACTAGGACCAATCTTTGACTAAACAAAAATACATAGCATAGGTAAGCTAACTTTATCCCTACCATGAGCTCCACATAAGCCTTTAGTTGATAGGGAAAAGTTTGGACTGTGGCCTGGTGAGGAATATAAAACCATTTGAGTGACTCGAGGATACCATGCGAGGAACTTAATGCTTTGATTTCAAAATTTTCAAAACCCTCCGAGCATGAAACCCCAAAGGAGATAGTTCAGTGACACTCTACTAAGATTGTTCCATCTCTCTACCACCGAAGGCAAGGTAAGAAAAGCCAAAAGCCCCACTGGTATGGATAAAAAGTTGGGGTACACATATGCCAGTTTGTTCAATTATAAAGGTAGAATGTTGGGTTGTGCACTTAATACTTGCAGGACATTAGCATTGATGCAACTATTGATCCACCGAGCCTAACTCTTAGCTTTCCTCAAGGACGAGCAAATTCAAGCTTGGGGGTGTGTTGGTGGTCGTTATTGCAAGATTTCGACCACCAACTATCGGTGAATAAATGGGGTATAAATAAAGTTATGTGCATTATTTACCATCACTAAAAAAGTATCTCAAATGCCCTCAAGGACTACACCATTGCTTAGAGCTCGTCGAGATGATTACAACGGACATATTATTTGTCTCATTTGGAGCTCCAGTGGAAAAGTATTATTGAAAAGACAAAACTAAATGGCAGTACTGACGCCCACTGTACGTAGCCCACGATGGGCCAATGCATGGCAGTAGCCCACCAGCGCATCGATCAAGCCCCTCCCCTCCTCTCGGCCTAGCCAGGCCCATGGGGCAGTCCAAGAATGGTTTGGGGGTTAATTCCACCTTGGGAATCCATGGAAGATCCCCCTCACCTCAAGCTATAAATAGATGGCACCACCTAACTTCGAAAATGCACCTATCCATGTAACTCACTCTCTACCTCTCTAGGGGGCGCCCCTCGGGTGGTGCCTCCACTCTAGAACTCATTGTTTAGTTAGGAATTAGAGCAGGCTTTGCTGTTTTGGAGTCAGTGGGAACCTTCGGTAATGTACTTTATTTTTCCTATCTTATGCATTAATTTCCGATATATGACAAGTGCGAGTACTTTACTTTCCTATTTTATGCGCTTATCTTCTACTCTAGTTAGTTACTCGTATTTGGTATGTATGCGGCTGCATTCATTTGCTAGCACCTTTTCCATTTGGGCATGCCAAATTTGAGGCCTGAGTTGTGCTAAGTTAGAATTGATTGAGCTTTGTTATACTTGCCTGTGCTATAAGCCCCTCCTAGACTTAGATCTAGGAGTCAGGTTAGCTCCCACCCTCTAGCTAATGATCAGCTTTAGTGCTCAATCTCTTTCATGACGATAGCTCTAACACATCACTTGAGCACTAGTATAGCGTGCCATCTTACCCATGCAGCTCTGGTTGGTACCCTCTCTTGGTGATAGCATTAGAGGTCTCAGTATTCCAATCCCGTCGTTCCATAAGCCCATAGGCATTAGTCAGTTGCTGTTCTATTGGCCAACTATCTACCCACATGCCTCCTCGGTGTAGTTTGGAATTTCACTCGACACAAGCCATAGCTCTGTCTCAATCCTTTCAAAATTAGAACGGATAGCCCTTGTATGCTAGTAGAGTTGGAAGACCAAACCTTAGCCCTGGACTCGTTGTCCTCCTAGCTTAATCATGAGTTCGCGCTAATGGTGTTTGGATTGTATCACATGGTGTTTGTTTTTTACCTTTTCTCGTTACCTTTTGAGATGAATGAGTTGGTAGTAGCTAGGTGATCGATGAGTTTGTATTCTTCCTCGATGCCTCCAGGTGGAAATAAATACGATACCTAGGTAACTCCCAAGTGAAAGCTACAGCGGTCTCCGTGCGCTTGCGGAGTAAAATCTATTTGCCTAAGAACCGCCAACAAGGGGTTGTCCTCTCCACCAGAATCCCATGTTCGGTAAAGGCCGATGAAGAGAGGGTGATGAGCCCTGCCCTACTGTTGACAAGGACATGCTTGAGGCACGCATTGGTGATGGTTAGAGTGACCATGAGCGGCAACTCTCCAACCTCAACCATGTTATCTGGTAGGGCGAGTCCGTTTGGCCATCTGGAACTGCTGGGTGTTGTCGTTGTCGTTGTCCTTGTCATCGAGAGAACCTTGAGGGGCGGCCAGGGTATGAACCGTGTCCTTCTATTCTCCCTCTCTATCTTGCTATCCCGAAGGGTTCTCGCGACGCTGCCGGTTGCGTTCCATGATGTTCTTCATGATCCGGCAATTTTCCCGATTGTGGGTATTGTAGTTGTGGATTGGACACCACTTCTCCGCCTGACCCTTTTCGAGGTTCGGCTTGGGCTTCTTGTCTTCGTGGCTAGGCTAGGTGCAGCCTTGGTTGTTGGCCTTGTTACCACCAACCGCAACGGTCGCTTCGTCTGGGGATTTGTTCTTCTTCTTCCCCTGGGCCTCCGGTTGGGGGTTCTGTCTGGTCATCCCATGCTAGACTGCTCAGGGGTTGTGCCACGCACGGCTCTCCATGGCATGGGCACACTTGCGCATGAGGGCCAGGAGCTCACTGATATGGTGAATCTCATGGGTAGCAAACTTCTCGAGCTTCTTCTCATCACAAACGCCCTGACAAAAGGTGACAATGATGGAAACTGTAGTGATCCACAGGATGGTGTGGTGAACTTGGCAGAACCACTGCACGAATTGGCGCAAGGTCTTGTCAGGTAGCTGCCTCATGGTGTGCAGGTCTGCCTCAAACCCTGGCCGTGCACAAGTACTAGCGAAGTTCAAGATAAACTACTGGCATAGCTCCACCCACCAGGTAATACATCCCTCTAGGAGGCTCATTAACCAAGACCGAGCCGACCCAGTTAACGCGACGTGGAAGTAGTACGCCATTACATTTTTCACGCCGCTTGCGGCGATGATGGCGGTGGCATATATCTGGAGGAACTTCGTCGGGTCGATGGTCCCATCGTACTTCTCTGGCAAGTGTGGCCGAAACTTGGTGGGCCACGGCACCCGTCGCAAATGTGGTGCTAGGGCCTTGCACCCAGCCCCGATATGGAGCTCTAGTTGGACTAGTGCTTGGGGCACCTAGTACACCGGGGCTAGCTGTGGTGCGAGTGCCTGGACCACAGCTTGGGGGCCATGTTGCTGGGGCAGTGCACCACCTGGTGGAGGCAGTTCTTCGAAGTGAGGGATTGGGACACCATGCTAGTACCTCCCCTCAATGTCTTGGCAGCGACGGTCACGGCGCCGCTCGATGATGAGGCGTGCATCCTCCATCGCTTGCTCTTGTTAATGACCTCCCTGAGGTCATCCAGTTGCTGCTATTACTGTAGGTGCGGGGGATGTGCCCTTGGTGGTGCCTGGCCCTCCGCACGCTCCTAGTGTGCTCAATATTGCATGGTCGACGGGGGAAGTGGTGCCTCCGGTGCCCCAGAGACCTGAGAGCAGCTAGGCTCAGCGCGGCCAGCAGAGACAATACTGGCAATGTCCTAGTGCCACCGCTCATTAGCGTCAGGCGGTGCATCACACGCTGACGGGTTGCGGAGTAGAGTCTCCGCTAGGTCGAGAGCACCTACCTCCTGCACGGAGAAATCTAGCCAGCGATGAGCGCGGTGGGTAGGACTATGTCTTGGTGTAGTGTCTAGGCCATGGATTGACTAGGACTTGTTCCTCGGCACGTGCCGTGGTGCCGGTGGCTATTGGGCCACAGCTGGCTGTGGTGGGGTGTGCTACGCAAGCGGGTCCTCGGTGGTCCTGCGTAGCGGAGGATGGCCGTAGGAGGCTGGAGCGCACCTCTAGACATACGCCACGTGGTCGCGGCCCGCTGGAGGTGCTGATGCCATTCCTTGGGGAGCCTGCTGCGCCCGAGGCTCTCGGGGTTTGCGACATGGAGCCACGTCGCGGTTGTTGGAGCCGATGTCAGACTGAGCAGGTGCCTCAAGTGTTGGCTGGTGAGCAACCATCATGAATAGTAGTCTGCACGCCTCTGTCCCTACCTGGCGTGCCAATGTCGACGAAATCGACACCGAGATACCATATAGGCACCTCAAAGAGTGTGGTGTTGCATAGGGACGTGGGCACTTCTGCTGTGCACAATAGAGCTCACGGAGCTAGAGGGGTTTAGAGAGGTTTGGGCCACCAGAATGGTCTAACACCATACGTCATCTGGGTGATCTATGCTCAATTTTTGGAAGGAGGATTACAAGCTGAGCCCTCACAGACTAAGGAGCTCAGCTGAGTATGAAGTGTATGGCTTCTCTTGGGTACAATCCCTTGCTCTGGAGCACTATCCCCCCTTTTATAGTCCAACGGAGCGTTGTAATACAGAGTTGATCGCACAATATTGCTACAGCGGTGTTTCAATAAACTATATTCTATGGTATGGTCCTGGCACTGGCCGGTAAGGCTCGCCACGTCCGCTGCCTCCTTGCACATCACCTCGGTTCTGTTGGGGGCCGTGAATGACCATCCACGATGTGCGTGCTCCACACGCTGTTACATCCATGCGCCTCCGTATGGGGCACGTGGTGGGTTTATAGCCAGCCTGTGAAAGTGTGTCCGCAGAGGCATTGCGAGTCCACAGAACATAGGCGGCAATCTCGCCCTATCTTGTCTCGCCTTGCTGCGTGGGTCCCTTTTTTGACCCGCGCACTTGCCACATTTAATGTGATAGGAGGCGGATTCGTTCGCTTGTAAGGTAACTCTACTGGGGCTTATGTGCCTAACCCCAGTGGACCCCGGGCTTACCTCCTGAGCCAACAAGATGTCTGCCAACCTTGGAGGGCCATCCCTACATGGCTTGGGGTCTCCCCTACCTGAACAGGGGTCTAGTGGGCCCTACTAGTGAAGGCGCGATGATGATGATATATATACATGCCGTCGCCGGTGTTTATTTATGGCAAGGAGGTGCTTAGTGGATGCTTCGAGGGTATGGGTCCCCCATGGCGCCAACAATGCTGTTGCTAATTCTTTTGCTGATTTCCTTGAATGTAATTGGAAGCTTCTTCTATTTGCCACTTTAGCAGCTTTAGTCTCGCCAATTTCTGCCTCTTAATCTGTAATGCCTCGTTGATCTGTTCTAGCTCTGCATGCTCTCCATGTGTTAATGCTTTTCTTTTTTGCTCTGTAATTTGCTGATTCAACGTTGCTTCCTCTTCTTCTTGTGCTTCTACCTTAGTTTCGCTTTCCTCACGAGCTTCGCTATCCTTGGTGAGATCTTCGGCATTTTGCTGGTCTTGTGTCAAAAGCCCTCCCCAAGGATTCGCTTCGGCTTTGGGTGAGGCGGTTTCATTTTTTTGTGGTGAGGATACATCATGTAACAACAACAGGGCAACATCAAATATGAAGGACCTCTCTCTTTGGAGTCCTTGTGATCAATATGACACAGAACAAGTAACAACGACAACAAACAGAATGGGAGCTCTTTGCCCAACACAAAGGTATTCAAATTAAGAACTTGAAAGGCCGAAGCATAAAGAGAACATAGTAACATGAGAGACGACATTCTTTATACCTTCGAACCCAAAATTAGGGCTGACGTCACGTTCAATGTGAGGCATACAAGTGTCGCTGCCAAAAGCCTGTCCCTGTCGATTGGTCTCCCTAATATTTGTAGGGGTCAACTAGTAGTCTACTTTATATTGATTTTACATAATTGCCCTTGGACATTACCTTTTGGCAATCGGTCCCCTATTCATAATGCTAGGTGTGTCTAGTAATTTCTACTCCAAAGTAAACATGAACACGCAAGATTCCAACTTGGTGCCTTCAGCCTATCGATGTCCCCTTCAGTTGTTCCTTCATACTTTGGAGCTTTTGTCACATCAACTCCTTCGGATGGCACTCGCCTTGGTGCTTCAGATCAGGGCTTTGTATCACCTTTGGAAGAGCTTCGGATCAGGACTTTAATTCCTCCTTCAGATAGTCCATTGTACTTTGCATCTTGTATATGGCTGCCTTTTCTTTTCTGTCACAACCTGAAACTCATAACAAACTGAAACATCTGAGCAAGGAGAGCCAGGACCTTCGGCCTCAACAGTGCCGTTTCTATTATTTTGGTTTCTAAGAAATATGGTAGTTGGTGCGTGTGCGTAGATTGTAGAGCCTTTAACAATATTACCGTAAGGTACTGTCATCCTATTCCTAGGTTAGACGATATTCATATGTGCCTAGTGGATACCACCAAATAATGTTGTTTGGGTTAACTAATGCACCTAGCAACTTCAAGCGCTTAATGAATGAGGTTTTATGAGCTTTCATTGGAAAATTCGTGGAGGTATATTTTGATGATATATTGATTTACAACAAGTCTATGCATGAACATATGGATCATCTACATGCTGTTTTTTTTATGCTTTGCGCATTGCACGCTTATTTGGTAACATCGAGAAGTGCACCTTTTGCACCGATCAAGTCTTTTTTCTTGGCTATGTTGTGACACCACAAGGAATTGAGGTAGATGAAGCCAAGATGCAAGCCATTCAAGGTTGGCCAACACCCATGACCATTTCACAAGTGCAAAGTTTCCATGGACTTTCAGGATTTTACCACCGCTTTGTGCCAAATTTGAGCAACATTGCTGCCCATTAAATGGACTGACAAAGAAGGGAGTAGCATTTCATTTGGGTATGTCACAGGAGGAAGCCTTTAATCTTTTGAAGGACAAACTTACTCATGCTCCATTGGTGCAACTTCTTAATTTTGGTAAGACCTTTGAGCCTGAATGTGATGCTACTAGAGTAGGCATTGGTGGTGTTTTGATGCAACAGAATAAACCTATTGCTTACTTTAGCGAAAAATTGTGTGGCCCTGTTTTAAATTAATCCACGTTTGATAAAGAATTGTATGCTCTTGTTTGATCTTTGGAAACGTGGCAACATTATCTATGAACCAAAGAATCATTCTGACCATGAATCGCTAAAGCATATTATGAGTAAAGTGAAACTGAACCGTAGACATGCTAAATGGTTTGAATTTATTGAATCTTTTCCTTATGTTATCAAACACAAGAAAGGGAAGGATAATGTGATTGCTCATGTCTTGTCTAGGAGATATAACTTTTTGTCCCAACTTGATCATCATATATTTGGGTTGGAATCAATTAGAGAACAATATGTTTATAATGAAGAATTTAAAGATATCATTTTGCATTGCAAAGAGGGAAGAACATGGGACAGTTATGTGATAAATGATGGATTTGTGTTTAGAGCTAACCGCCTATGCATTCCAGTTGGATCTGTTCATTTTCTTTTGTTGCTGGAGGCTCATGGAAGTAGATTGATGGGTCATTTTGGTGCCAAGAAAATGGAAGTTGTGATGTCCACACATTTCTTTTGGCCAAAGTGGAGGCGAAATGTTTTGTATCCCGCTGCAATACAAGTCAAAAGGCGAAATCACGATTAAATCCACATGGTTTATATATGCCTCTTCCTATTCCTATCACCTCATGGGAGGATATATCTATGGACTTTGTTTTAGGATTGCCTAGAACAAAGTGGGGGAGGAATAGTTTTTTTGTGGTGGTTGCTAGATTTTCTAAGATGTCTCTTTTTATTCCTTGACATAAGACTGATGATGCGGTTAATATTGCTAACCTATTCTTTGAAGAAATTGTTCCCTTGCATGGTATGCCTTCTACTATTGTTTTAGATCGTGCCGCCAATTTTTTGACCCACTTCTGGAGAATGTTATCGAGTACCTTGGGGACAAAGCTGTTACTACAACATGTCATCCTCAAACCAAGGTTGTAAATCATACATTATCTACCATGTTGACAGCTATTTTGAAGAAAAATTTGAAGATGTGGGAATAGTAGTGTTTGCCAAATGTTGAGTTTGCATATAATAAGGTGGTGCATGAGAGCCAATGGACCGGCTCCATTGCCTCTGGAGTGATGAGTGATTGTCAACAGTAGCAAGACCTAGAAGGACTTGGGCACAAGACCTCCGATGGACAGGAGGCCCTCCGATGGACTGGAGGTAGAGGGAAGTCCTCCGAAGGACTGGAGGCACACTCGGCGTCTGTCGGCCATGGGAGTTCGGTATACGGAGGAGCGGCACGACGACGGCAGGAGTAAGTCCTCCGAAGGACTGCGAGGCTACCCCGATGGACAGGGGATGCCGGGCGCCACCGCGGTGCTCCAACCCGAATGCGTGGCGCGAAGGCGTGCGAGGGAGGCTTTGGCGGCTTCGGCTTAAAACCGTCACCCAAGCTACCCAAGCCTTGGTGAGTTGGGCCACGACTCGCTAAGATAGAGAAGATCGGCCAAATCCGGCCCAGGCGGAGACTTCCTAAAGTTTCCAGGTTTCTGACTTCAAAACAGGGGGCGGATCGCGGATTGGACTACTGGCCACGTGGAGAGCATCCGAGGATTGCGTGGAACTTACGAAGATCAAGATTCCATCGTGGTCGTCCGTCCCGAAACATCCTGTAATCTTTTGTTTGAGTCCTTAGGGTTTGTCTAGCTGTAGGGACCTAAGTGCAAAACTGTCTAAATAGCACTCGGGTATAAATAGGTTCAGTGTAGGTCATTAGAAGGCCTCTTGGCTGCTAGGATTAGTTTTCACTTGGTGATTTTCGTCCTTAAGCTTTGAGCTCCATTGTTAGAGAGGTTAGAGTAGGATTTAGCCTCCTAATCTTGAGGGAAGGTGAGGGTGGTTGCTTGGGACGAATTTCTGCTTGTATGCTGGATCTTTAGACCCATTTTGGGCACTTAATCGAAGCAAATTCGTGCAACAACCTTGTGTTCTTCTCCTCCCCCTCTCACTTTGGTTTTTGGGTTCAATCCTTGCCTTTTTGGGTGTTTTTGTTAGGCAAGCTTGAATCTCTTTCCTTGCTGATGTTCTGGACTTGCTAGGACGTGGAGATCATGACTTAGTTCATCTCAATCCTGCTGGATTGCCACGAGCAAGCCTCTTTGGTGTTTTCCCCTTTCTTGCCCAAGAATGGAGATTTCACAAGATCTGAAATTCCCGCTGATTTTGTGGTTACTTTGAGTTGATCTATTGGGAATAACTTTGAAATAGGGTCTAGATAACCTGAGCTAAATTTCGTGAAGTTTAAGCAAGGTGTGATCAAGTTATGATTTGAAATCATATTTTCTGCGACCCTACCGGACCATCCGGCAGAGGGCACCGGACAGTCCGGTTCCACCGGATAGTCCGGCAGCGCCCACCGGACAGTCCGGCGTGAGGCGTTGTCCGGGCAGTGCCACCGGACAGTCCGGACAATCCGGTGTTGGCCACCTGACAGTCCGGTCCTGTCAGGGAGCTGCTGTGTTCTTCCCAGGTTGGTTTTTTTCGCTGTGATTTTGCTCCGGATTTTCACATTCCTCCCTTAAGACCATTCTCTTTGCTTACTGTAAGTTAGTGAGACTCACCTTGGTGTGGTGAGTGTCTTGTGGCGGATATTGCAAAATCCGTTGCTCCGCTGTCACTCTTGTTCAGATCTTGAGCTTTCTTGCATTGGTGTGTATCCCCACAGTGGACGGGACCCTTGCGCTGCTAGGCACGTATCTGTTCAGTGGACGGTGTTTAGTATCTGGTTTCATTTGGGGGTTTGTGATTTTGTGATTTCAAGTGCTCCTATTCACCCCCCCCTCTAGTCGCACGTCTCGGTCCTACAATTGGTATCAGAGCCGGTTAGGTTTCTTCATACCTTTACCGGTGAGAAACCAGTAGCGACTATGACTCATTCTGGGAAGATTCCGGTCCTTGGTTCCGATGGCTACTCCTACTGGAAGGGTAGGATGAGAGCTTTCCTGCTTAGCCAGGGCCAGGACATATGGGATGCTACTCAGAGTGCGAACTTTGTTGTGGTTCCAGTTGCCCAGCGCACTACCCCAGCGATTGTGGCTCAGCATGAGGCGAACTCCAAAGCTGTTAACTTTCTCTTCTCAGGACTTGGTCCAGTTGATTATGAGAAAGTGAGCCACCTTGAGACTGCCCGTCAGATCTGGTCCCTACTGAGTGCACACCATGAAGGCACTGCTACCATCAAGGGGCGTCTCGTTGAGACTTACAGGCGTGAGAATTTCGTTCAGAAGCCTAGTGAGTCAATCGATGACTTGTTTGGTCGTTTACAATCGATCATCAACAAGTTGCGCGTTAACTCTAGCCCTGATTGGATCCCATACACCGACCATCAGCAGGCTGTCAAGTTGTTGTATGCGTTGGACAGGAAGGTATGGGAGATCAAGGTTAACTCGATCATCGAGTCTGAGGCCTATGACACAATTGGAGTGGAGACTCTTTACAGTAAGCTCAAGGCCACAGAGGTGGATTACAAGTTGAGAGACTCTCTCGCTTGTACTGGCTCCAAGAGCTTGGCCTTGGCTTCTCCCTCCAGTGAGGCCATTTCTAACCCCCAGCTTCACAACTTTTCATTTTCTGCTCTTATGTCTGTTACAGAGGAGCAGTTGGCGTCACTTGGGGATGATGAGCTTTGTCTGGTGTCTAGCCGCTTTCAGCGCGCCTATGACAACCGGATGAGCAAGAAGAGGGGCGAGAGGCCCAAGTGCTTCGAGTGCGGAGAGGTTGGCCACTTCATTGCCGAATGCCCAAACAAGCAGAACGACTACTACAAGGAGGGCAAGAGCCACTCCCGCGACTCCAACAAGTACCACTCCGGCAAGTGTGACCACACCAAGCACCGCTCCGGCAAGATCAAGAACTTCCGGAAGGCTTTCAAGAGCTACCAGAAGGACAACCGGAAGCGGGACAAGGCCTTCTTCGCCGAGCTTGGTGGTATGTGTGGCGGATCGTCTTCCTCCTCTTCGTCTTCGTCGAGCTCAAGCGATGAGGAGATCGTCACCAAGCGGGACAAGAGGAGGGACCAAGGCGGTCCAGCCGGACTCTGCTTCGTCTCCACCAAGTCCAAGCGCAAGCACAAGATGCACCGGAGATCCTTTTGCTCCATGGCGCTTGAGGACAAGGACGATAAGGGCAACGGCAATGACTCATCCGATGAAGAGGTAACTCCTGAGCAAGCTGAAATTCTTGAGATGTTGGAGTCAAATAGTCGTGAGTTGAAAGCCCAGGATAGGTTGTTGGAGAAGGCAGCTAAGAAGCTGCAGAGGCAGAAAGCCAAGTTGGCTGATGCTTTAGCTGAGATAGCCAGGCTGAAGAGTGTGTCAGCCCAGCCTAGTGAGACTGAGTGTCCTACCTGTGAGACTTTGATGAGAGATCTCTGTGAGCAGAAGAGCAAGTATGCTCATCAGGTAGAGGAAATGGATAGGCTGAAGGTAGAGTTAGGCAAGCTCCAGTCTAAACTGGATGAGCCTATTTTAAGTGATGTGACTGAGTGTGAGATATGTCCCCACCTCGCTGTTGACATAGCTGAGCTGAAGGTGAAGTGTGAGCGACAGCTCAAGGAGTTGGAGGAGCTTAGGGCTAGACCCACGCTTTTGGGTGCGTGCATGGTCTGTCCTACTTTGGAGAGTGAGGTTGTGCAGTTGAGAGCTGACCTTGAGATGCTTTTAGCATCCCCTGACACTTGTGAGAACTGTCTCACTCTGAGGTTGATGTTGGTGGATAGGGATGCCACCATTAAGAAGTTAGAGAAGTCTGCCTTCTCTATTCCCTCTCTACACTGCCCTACTTGTGCTAACCAGACTTTAGTTCTGAAGGATCTGAGAGAGGAGAAACAGATTTTGGTTGATGAGAACAACCGTTTGAGAGAGGTGCTCAGTTGGATGTATGCTAGAGAGCCCCAACTTAGGATGATCTTGGAGAGCACCAAGAGAGCTGAGGGTGATATGAGTGGACTTGGGTTAGGAGAGAGTAGTACTTCGGGTGAGAAGAAGAGTTCCCCAATTAAGCTTAAGACTACCTCTCCTCAGCCTAGCCCTACTGTTGATGGGGTTTACCATGAGCCTCTTAAGGCTGCCCCAAAGAAGCAGTTCTGGACACCTAAGCCCTCACAGGCTAAGCTGGACAGAGTAGTGACTGAGATTCTCAAGCCTCCAGTGAGCAAGGAGAGAGTCCAGCAGCCTGTTCCACCCAAGACTACTCCACCTAAGCCTAAGGCTCAGCCTAAACCCACTCCCAAGAGGCTTGTCTACCACTGTGACTTTTGCCAGCGGAATGGCCACTTGGAGGAGTTTTGCTTCAGGAGGAAGCGAGTTGAGAGGCAGGAGAGAGCCTGGGGGAACCAGGATCAGTTCTACCAGGGTGGTAGGCAGGATCTTCCCCGTCGTGGTGAGATGAGAGACCGCTTTGCTAGTGAGAGAGGAGGCAGTTTTCAGGCCCGTGTTCCTAGCGGAGAGAGACGCTTTCCCGGTCAAGCTCCTAGTCGTTTTCAGCGCGGCTATGGTTTTTCTGACCGAGGCTTTGGAGGTAGAGGGTTTGAGAGCTCACGCTTTAGAGGTCATGGGTACCCAGGTAGATGTGATGCTTACTTTGACTGTGTTTACCCCACTTTTGAGCAGATGGCTCGGCACTGGTTCAGCGATTACACTAACCCCAGTGCCGGACCATTTGCTCACTCTCGCTTTCCTTGATCTTGCAGGATCGAGGCCTGGAGGACATATGGATCATGGACTCCGGTTGCTCTAGGCACATGACAGGGCACCGCAGATGGTTCTCCAGCCTCAACCCCGTGAGCACCAAGGAGTACATCACATTCGGGGGATAATGGTCAAGGTAAAGTGTTGGGTGTTGGTTCTGTTGCACTTTCTAGCAAGCTTTCCCTGAGAGAAGTTGCTTTGGTGAGGAATTTGGGGTTCAATTTGGTCTCCGTCTCGCAACTTCTCAAGGAACGGTTTGAGGTTCGTTTTAAGGAGGGTTCCTCTTGTGTGCTTGATGCTAAGGAAAACCTTGTTTGTCAGATTTTGCCCTATGGGCGGGTTTTTAAGATTGACCTTGCATTTGTTTCTGGACCTCCTCGGTGTTTGGTTGCTAGTCCTTCTGCTGATATTTGGAAGTGGCATAGGAGGCTTGGCCATTTGAGTTTTGATCTGCTAGTCAGGTTGAGCTCAATGGATCTGATCCGAGGATTGCCCAATTTGAAAGCAGAAAAGGACTTAGTATGCCACCCCTGTCGTCATGGCAAGATGGTTGCCGCTTCTCATGCACCTGTCAATCAGGTGATGACTCTTACTCGGGTGAGCTGCTACATATGGACACGGTTGTTCCTGCTTGAGTACAGTCAGTCAGTGGGAAGTGGTATGTGCTTGTAGTTATGGATGACTTTTCTCGCTATTCGTGGGTGTTCTTCATGGAATTCAAAGATGAAGCTTTTGGTTTTATTCGGGATCTGGTCTTGAGGTTAAGGAATGAGAGTCATAAAGCCATGAGGGCTATCCACAGCGACAATGGCGGAGAATTTCGTAACTCTCATTTTGAAACCTTTTGTCGTGACCTTGGTCTTGATCACCAATTCTCATCTCCTTATACCCCACCGCAGAAAGGTGTTGTGGAACGAAAGAACCGCACACTTGTAGAGATGGCGCGGACGATGCTTGATGAGCATAGGACTCCGCGACGCTTTTGGGCTGAGGCTATGAATACGGCCTGTTACATTGCCAACCGTATCTTTCTACGGGCTTTCTTGGGAAAGACTTCGTATGAGCTACGGTTTGGCAGGCAGCCTAGCATCAAGCACCTACGTGCATTTGGCTGCAGATGCTTTGTGCCCAAAAAAGGGGGCCATTTGGACAAATTTGAATCTCGCTGCTTGGATGGTATTTTTCTTGGATACGCCTCTAGCTCTAGGGCATATAGAGTGTGGATCCTTGATACTAGACAAGTGGTTGAGACCTGTGAAGTTTCCTTTGATGAATCTATGCCCTGCACAACCCCCGCATTTGAGCTTTCAGGTGATGATGAAGAAGGCGCTCCCATCTTTGAAGATGAGGAAGGCGAAGTAGATGCTGGTGATGCAGGAGCCACTGCACCGGTTGCAGCTCCTGCCCCCTCTGCTACGAGCTCTAAAGATGAAGGAGGACCCTTGCCTATGTCTTCCTCCTCACTACCCCGACCACAAGCTCGAGCAGAGGCTGGCCCCGCTGAGGACCTAGGGGAGGTGACCTCTGAGATTGTTCTATCTCGACAGGTCCAGCGGGATCACCCTCCAGACAGGATGATTGGAGACCTACACCAGCGTGTCACACGTTCTTCGGTTAACTCTCTGGCCTTTTTCTTTCACTCCGCATTTGTTGCTTCTTTCGAACCCTGGGATGTGTCCTAGTTGGGTGAACGCCATGCATGAGGAGTTGGAAAACTTTGAGAGAAACCATGTCTAGGATTTAGTTGAACCTCCACCAAACTGCCACCCTATAGGAACCAAGTGGGTTTTCAAGAACAACAGGGTGAGGATGGGATGGTTGTGAGGAACAAAGCGAGATTGGTAGCCCAGGGTTTCTGTCAGAAGGAGGGGATAGATTATGAGGAAACCTTTGCTCCAGTAGCTCGTTTAGAGGCTATTAGGATTTTGCTTGCCTTTGCTGCCTCTAAAGGCTTCAAATTGCAGCAAATGGATGTCAAGTCAGCCTTTCTAAACGGTTACATAGAGGAGGAGGTTTATGTGAGACAACCTCCTGGCTTTGAGAGTGCCAAGTTTCCAGACCGGGTGTATAAGTTGAGAAAAGCCTTGTATGGTCTGAAGCAAGCCCCAAGAGCTTGGTATGCTAGGTTGAAAGCCTTTCTGCTCAAGTCTGGTTTTGTGATGGGTTCAGTAGACAAGACCTTGTTTTTGTTGAGTCGTGGCGGTGACACCCTTCTAGTTCAGATATATGTTGATGACATTATCTTTGGTCGTTCATCTCACGCTTTGGTGTCTAAGTTTGCTGAACAGATGAGCAGTGAATTCGAGATGAGTCTCATGGGTGAGCTTCAGTTCTTTCTCAGGCTTCAGATTAAGCAAGGCCCAGAAGGAACCTTCGTCCATCAAGCCAAGTACACGAAGGACATTTTGAGGAAGTTTGACAAGGGAGATCTCAAGCCCATGGCAACTCCCATGTCAACACAGACGGCTCTTGATGCAGATGAAGAAGGGGAGGTGGTGGACCAAAGAGAGTATCGAGGGATGATCGGCTCACTTCTGTACCTGACGGCGACCAGGCCGGACATTCAGTTCGCGCTTTGCCTCTGTGCACGTTTTCAGGCCTCACCAAGGCTATCACATCGTCAAGCGGTGAAGCGCATCTTCAGGTATCTGAAATACACTCCTGAGCTTGGACTTTGGTTCTCTTCAGCTTCGTTGCTCTCTCTTAGAGGGTATTCGGATGCTGACTTTGCGGGTTGTCGGCTGGAGCGCAAGTCTACTTCCGGCACCTGGCAGTTTCTCGGTTCTTCCCTTGTTTCTTGGTCCTCACGCAAGCAATCTAGCGTAGCCACTTCCACCACAGAAGCTGAATACATTGCTGCTGCTAGCTGCTGCTCCCAGCTCCTTTGGATGAAGTCCACCTTGAGCGACTTTGGTCTCAGTTTTAGGAAGATCCCTCTCCTAGTTGACTCTACTTCTGCTATTTCTGTAGCTAAGAACCCCGTCCTGCACTCCAGAACCAAACACATAGACGTGAGGTTTCACTTCTTGAGAGATCACTATGAGAAGGGAGATATAGACTTGATCCATGTAGAAACTGAGAACCAGTTGGCCGATATCTTTACCAAGCCCTTAGACCTGAGCAGTTTTGCTCACTTGCGTGGGGAGTGTGGTGTTTGTTATCCCTTTTAGGTTGGGGTAACTTTGGTATAGTTTAGGTTTTGCTTTGCGTTTTTTTCTTCTTTTCTTTCTTTGTTTCTCTTTGCTTCTCTTGCATTTTGTCCCATACCATGCATTGCATTGTAACATATGCATCTCACTTTCACTAGCACTAGAGCTCTTATGGTATGCCAAGTTAGTACTTGCTTGTGCTAGATTGTACAGTTGCTTGCATGATCATTGTTGGCTAAGCTCCTTGAATCTGTCTAATATCTTTTGTGAGCTTAGTCACTTTTGCTTCTTCCAAATCAAACACCTTGATCACCACTTGACTTGGCTACCTAGCATGTGTAGGAATGTTGAATGCTATGCTATCTTTTCATGCTTGGATATGCTAGTTGTATGCCTGAGTTGCACTGATGCCTAAGCATTTATGGCACCTTGTTCATATCTAAAATCTGCATTAATGTGATTTACAAGTGCTGTCCTATGAGTTAAATTGAAAAGATTCAGGAGGGTTCACTTGTCACACTGATCTAGTTTGAGATAGCTTGCCTTTGCACCTTGGCTTGAACTTGGACTAAGCTGTGTATGACCAAAACATTGTCTTAAGCTCCTGATGGTTTTCTGAACCTAGGCTTGGCATTGGTTGGTAAGAAGTGGCAACGACAAGTGAATAACCCCTGGCACATGATCTAATTTGCTTGAAGTTCAAAATTGCTAAATCTGAAATATGCAAGTCTCATATTTGCTTATGGCCTGTTATAGATGCCTTGGTTGAGAGTAGCACACCTTGTATGTTTTGCTAGCATCTTGCTGTTCATGCCTATCTTGCTAGAAGCTATTCATGTTGGTGATGCTCTTTTTCTCAACAACTCTGAAAAACATGCTCCTGATCTGTATATGATAGATTTAATTGAGCTTGTTTTGCATGCTACCTTGCCCTCACTTGCTCTGTATGCTAGAACTTGTATTTCCTAGCTTTTCATCCCTGCTGAGCTCTTCATGGTACACTTCCTGCATTTCATGGCATATTTTGAGGGGGAGTTGTCCATTTCAGGGGGGGTTGAGTTCTATGACCCTTGATGTGTCCATTGTCAACAAGGGGGAGAGTTTGGACCATGGGGGAGGACTCTGTAGAGGTCTAGTTGAGGGGGAGGTTGAGTTTTTAGCATGCTCTTGCATCGGTGCGTTGAGCCTTTTTTGCCTCTTTCTGGAGGAGCCGATGCTTTTGCCTTAGCATGACTGTGTTGAGCCAGTTTGCCTCTTTCTTGAGGGGTCATGCTTTAGTTTGATCGACTGCGTTGAGCGGTTTCCCTTGTCTTAGGGGGTCGATCTTTGGCTTTGTTTTTGTTGTAGTCTCAATCTGCCCTTTTCTGCCAGTATTTGGTCTTTGGGCATCTTGAGCAACTTCTTCTTTTTCTTCTTTCTTTTCGGTTTTACGCTTTTCTTTTGTCTTTGTTCTATTTCAGGTTACAGGTTGAAGGTGTTGACATTGCACTCATCAAGGGGGAGATTGAGAGCCAATGGACCGGCTCCATTGCCTCTGGAGTGATGAGTGATTGTCAATAGTAGCAAGACCCAGAAGGACTTGGGCACAAGACCTCCGATGGACAGGAGGCCCTCCGATGGACTGGAGGTAGAGGGAAGTCCTCCGAAGGACTGGAGGCACACTCGGCGTCTGTCGGCCATGGGAGTTCGGTATACAGAGGAGCGGCACGACGACGGCAGGAGTAAGTCCTCCGAAGGACTGCGAGGCTACCCCGATGGACAGGGGATGCCGGGCGCCACCGCGGTGCTCCAACCCGAATGCGTGGCGCGAAGGTGTGCGAGGGAGGCTTTGGCGGCTTTGGCTTAAAACCGTCACCCAAGCTACCCAAGCCTTGGTGAGTTGGGCCACGACTCGCTAAGATAGAGAAGATGGGCCAAATTCGGCCCAGGCGGAGACTTCCTAAAGTTTCCCGGTTTTTAACTTCAAAACCGGGGGCGGATCGCGGATTGGACTACTGGCCACGTGGAGAGCATCCGAGGATTGCGTGGAACTTACGAAGATCAAGATTCCATCGTGGTCGTCCGTCCCGAAACATCCTGTAATCTTTTGTTTGAGTCCTTAGGGTTTGTCTAGCTGTAGGGACCTAAGTGCAAAACTGTCTAAATAGCACTTGGGTATAAATAGGTTCAGTGTAGGTCATTAGAAGGCCTCTTGGCTGCTAGGATTAGTTTTCACTTGGTGATTTTCGTCCGTAAGCTTTGAGCTCCATTGTTAGAGAGGTTAGAGTAGGATTTAGCCTCCTAATCTTGAGGGAAGGTGAGGGTGGTTGCTTGGGACGAATTTCTGCTTGTATGCTGGATCTTTAGACCCATTTTGGGCACTTAATCGAAGCAAATTCGTGCAGCAACCTTGTGTTCTTCTCCTCCCCCTCTCACTTTGGTTTTTGGGTTCAATCCTTGCCTTTTTAGGTGTTTTTGTTGGGCAAGCTTGAATCTCTTTCCTTGCTGATGTTCTGGACTTGCTAGGACGTGGAGATCATGACTTAGTTCATCTCAATCCTGCTGGATTGCCACGAGCAAGCCTCTTTGGTGTTTTCCCCTTTCTCGCCCAAGAATGGAGATTTCACAAGATCTGAAATTCCCACTGATTTCGTGGTTACTTTGAGTTGATCTGTTGGGAATAACTTTGCAATAGGGTCTAGATAACCTGAGCTAAATTTCGTGAAGTTTGAGCAAGGTTTGATCAAGTTATGATTTGAAATCATATTTTCTGCGACCCTACCGGACCATCCGGTAGAGGGCACCGGACAGTCCGGTTCCACCGGATAGTCCGGCAGCGCCCACCGGATAGTCCGGTGTGAGGCGTTGTCCGGGCAGTGCCACCGGACAGTCCGGCAACAGGTACCGGATAGTCCGGTCCCATCGGACAATCCGGTGTTGGCCACCGGACAGTCCGGTCCTGTCAGGGAGCTGCTGTGTTCTTCCCAGGTTGGTTTTTTTCGCTGTGATTTTGCTGCGGATTTTCGCATTCCTCCCTTAAGACCATTCTCTTTGCTTACTGTAAGTCAGTGAGACACACCTAGGTGTGGTGAGTGTCTTGTGGCGGATATTGCAAAATCCGTTGCTCCGCTGTCACTCTTGTTCAGATCTTGAGCTTTCTTGCTTTGGTGCGTATCCTCACAGTGGACGGCACCCTTGCGCTGCTAGGCACGTATCTGTTCAGTGGATGGTGTTTAGTATCTGGTTTCATTTGGGGGTTTGTGATTTTGTGATTTCAAGTGCTCCTATTCACCCCCCCCTCTAGTCGCACGTCTCGGTCCTACAGTGCACTCCACCACCAAGGTAAGCCCTTTCTAGGTAGTGTATGGTTTCAACCCCTGTGCTCCTATCAATCTTTTACCTTTAACTACTAGTGAGAGAATTGAGAGAATTTATTATGATGCTAAGGAACATGCTGATTTTATACAGAAGCTGCATGAAACCACTAAGGAAAATATTGAAAAGATGAATGAAAGGTATAGGGATATGCGAAATAAAGGTAGAAAGGATGTTAAACTAAGGGTTGTTTTCTAGATTTGAGGAAGTGTAAATTATTGCCTAGATCTGATGGTCCTATCAAGGTAATTGAGAAAATACATGACAATTCATATAAGCTATAGTTGCCTTCCAAGTTTGGGGTTAGTGCCGCATTTAACATTTCATATTTGAAACCGTACTTGGGAGAAGAAGAGGAGCTTGAGTCAAAGATGACTCCACTTCAAGAGGGGGAGGACAAAGAGGAAATCCCTCCCATGCTTATGGCCGACACTCCTCCAGTTTTGATGTAGAGTCCTCTCACAAGGGCACGAGCATGATAATTAAATCAACAGGTGAGCTTGTTCCTAAATTCTAGTGCATATACTTGTGAGAATGGTATGTTAGAGTTGATCCCATGTTTGGATAGGAGATGTCCTTACGGGACCTAGATCTTGAACAAGGCCTTGATTAGAGGCCCAAAATCCCCTAAGGTTGTGCCTCCCTTCCACCTCTTACTTCTATAAAAGAAGAGGGACATGTGGCACAAGAACCAACGTTTGCTGTCATTCTCGCGACTAGGACACCTGATCTATTGAATGTGGGCAGTAGAGGGAAATGCCACCGCTATCGCCAATGTTCACACAGTCGCCACCACCATGGGAATCCAAAGTGGAAACGCCGTTGCCCTTCCAGCACTAGTTGGGCCCTCATTTGTTCCCGAAGGTATTCACTCTCCCTATCCCTCCTCTTTATCTCTGGATCAAGAGATCCACACATGAACACTCATGAACGTCACATGAGCCCTAGTGGTTTAGGGATCTCAAGCACTAGATCCATGCACCAGAGGATCCATCAATGGTATCAAGAGCTCGGTGTTGCCTAGTTCCTAACCATGATGACTCTCAGGTCAAGAACAAGAAGAGAATCGATTGGATCTACAGCCCTAGACTCAAAAACAAGACAAGAGATCAAGAAGAGAAGAAAGAAGGGAAGGAGATTGGACTTCGAACCCTAACCTAGAGACCCTCCCGAAAGCCCCAGAAGCCCCGCAGAGCGAAAGACAGCTCACCTTTGAGTGTTCGATGATCTTCACAATCGCCAGGGATCTCCATCGATTGCCGTTGGCGTCACCGCTGACGCCATGCACTCGGAGGTGGTGGAGCACGCGCGGCACCAAGGAGCACTGTCGTAAGGCTACTCGACGGCGGAGCACTCACTGTTGCGGGAGCGTGCCCACCGGTGAGGGGCCATGTGGCGGCATCAGCCACCGGTGGCATCTCCCTCTTGCTCGCAGGAGGGGAGCCATGGAGGTGAAAGAGGAGTGGGGCGTGGGGGAAGAAGAGGAGGTGGCCGCGTTGTTGCTCGCCTGCCTGCCGGCAAGTGACCGCGCGGGTGGACATGCGTATTGTGCTTGCACTATCGCCAGAGAAGAAAAGAAAAGAGGCTACCATGGGGTGTTGGGAGAAATGGCTAGGGCCGTTCCACCCCTTGCAGAATTTCCTCATAATTACGCGAGCCCGAACCAATCTCGGCCACTGAATCAGACTGAACGGTCAAGATGGAGGCGGGCGTGTGCCATCGTGCTGGTTTGGGCCAAATTCTTGGCCCAATCCCAAGCTTGATGCGGCTTGGAATATCGGGGAGCAGTGCACAGCGGGCCATGGGCCAGTTTTGGCCTGAATTCAGCTTAAGAACAATGCGCAAGAAGATTTCCCCTTTCAGACTTTACACATGTGTGATAGCGTGTATTTTTGAGTTATACATGTATCTATGAAATTTTTTAGAGCTGAGAATTAAGTTACATAATTCATAAGATGCTTCTGCTGCAAAGATGAATTGAGTATGTTTTCCTCTGATGAATTTGAAACCGACGTAAATAAATTTTGGGGGAAATGCATGTTGACAATAGAATCGTGTTGTTATCATCAATTCTAATAACCAACATTAATTTTGATGACGAGCCATGTTTTTTATGATGAACCATGATTATCATTTGATTCATTTCTATTTTTGTCCAATGATGAATTTAGACTATTGAATTGAATAGAGAATTTTGCATTCAAGCATGTTTTATTTTTTACGAACGTCAAATTTAATTCACGCAAGAGATATTTTGACTTAGAAAATTGAAAAGACACCTATCTCTAGATATTGAAAAGATAAATCTGAGTGTGTTTTAATCTTCACCAACGTTAAGTTTAACTCATGCAAGAAACTTGTCTTAGAGATAATGAGTTGTGAGGCATGTTTTAATCTTGACCAACATTAAGTCTAATTCATGCAAGATACTTGTTTTAAGGGAATGATTTTGAGTTTGTCTTGATCTCAGATATATCTTATTTTTTATATGAAGGCTCAAATGATATTATGATTCTCAGAGTTTTGAGGATCATAGAACTGCCAAAGGAGAGTAATCACTTCAACTAGCAGGAGAAAGATGACATGGTGACTGCTCTAAGAGAACAAGAGCTAGCACGATAGACAATAGCTCCAAGATAGACAACAAGAGGAAGATGGTATATTTTCCAATTCATGTATGCACTTGTATGTGCTGCAAGAAGAAAGGATTCTATGAGAAAAAGATGCTACTAAGAGTGTAGCAACAAGAATTGAATTTTTTTTGCATATGCAAAAGAATGTCATGTCAAAGCCATAAAGAATTTCCTCTAGAAATTGATGAGAATTAGATGACGGCTTTGTATGTAAGAGATATTTTATATGTTTTCTTCTTGTGGAGAAACTTGATTCCAGATTATATGATAGAAAATTACCACATTCATTGCAATGTTGGGAAACAAGAGTGCATTATTCAGTGTAATAATGAGAACTGTAGTCTTGCCTTCCGATGAGACATTCTTTATTTGCTTTCCCTATGCGATATTTTGTGAATGAGATGAATGAATTCAAAAGAATGTGAGTCTCACCATCTGAGGAGACACACTTTGTCTTCCTAGTTCAAAATTGAAAAGAGAAAGCTACATCTATTGCTATAAGCAATAAATGATACTGTGCAGCAACTTTCGTCAAAATTGCGTCTTTATTGCTTAGGCCACATGTTGAGGGGGAGAATTAGAAAGTTTGCTTGATTAAAAGAAGAAACTCCCCATCCACTAGACATCATAGAACTTGGAATGATGCATTGATTGTGTAGAAGAATGTTAACCAGAGCACGTTTAAAGATTAAAGAAGTTTCGATCGTGGGGGACTACCACGGTCGTTCAGACACCAAGTTGACAAGTTTCAGAAACCTTTTGCAAGGTGCCTATAAGATACTGAACAAGATGCCTAGTATATGATAGCGGACAAACCTGTGGATGGAGGGCATTCAAAGCCGCCATTCATACACCTAATTGGATTTCAAGTACGTTAGTACTTCACATACCGACGAAGATTAATAGAGATCCAATGATAAACTATTTGTAGATTGGGGCGGTTTAGCTGAGGCTCTGATATTCGTTCATGCTATGCTCATAGGAAAGTAGGATGAGAAGATAGTAAGGTGACATTCCATTGGCTATACTGAAAGATTGAAGAGTTTCCGGTTTTCAATGTCAACATATACAAACGAACTATGTAAAAATGAGACATAGAAATTGATATGATCAGGGGGAGCATGGTTTTCTGAGAAATGAACTTTGAGGAATAGAGAATGTAATCCCAATTCCGATGGTAGAAGAACTCTATTTCTCGATACCTACTAAGGTTGCACCTCTGTTTTAAATGGTTATTGTTGCGACCCTTGCTATGGATGCTGGTCATCAAGCATGACAATGAATGAACAAGAATGTTTCACTCACACAGTGCCTAAGCCTCTAGCTCCTACTGTTGGTGAGATTATAGTTGAGAATCCACCACCAGAGCAGCCAAATAGAAGTAGAATAAGACATGCTTATAAGAAAGTTAGAGATCAGTGATCCCTAGTGACTATGAGACATATCCCAGTAAATGTATACCCTTAGAGGGAGATCCTTCTTAGTATGAGAAATTCATCAAAAGTCCCAACTCTTATAGATGGTTGACGTCATAGAAGATGAATTAGATATATGAGTTTGAATTTAGTAAGAGACTGAGAAAAATTCCCAAAGGAGCTAAGAAAGTTGGCCATTTCTTTTGGCCTACAAGATAAGAGAGACTCCAAATGAAATATAGAAACACAGAAAAGAAATTGACTATGGTGAAACATTCTTCTCATTTTCACTAAAAGACTTGTTTAAAATAATTATGGCACTAGTTGCTTATTTTAGACCTGTTTGGATCGAGGCCAAGGTCAGGCCAAAGTTTGGCCAAGTTTGACGACGTTTGAATTTAGAGAAATATTTGGTCAAACAAAAAACTTTTTTTAGTAGAGCTTATTTGGTGACCAAACAAGGTCTATAGACAAAAAAATTGTTGTTTGGTGAAATATTTACTTAGATTGAAATTTGGCCAAACTTTGGCCTGGCCAACCTTGGCCTCGATCTAAACATGCCTTTTGATTCAAAATTAAATCAAATAGATGTCAAGACAATAATCCTGAATGGAGAGCTAAAAGAAAACATTTATATGGCTCAACCTAAGGGTTTGTCATGAAAGAAAAAGGAAAAGCTGGGTTGCCACCAAAAGAGATCCATTTATGGGTTGAAGGAAAAATTAGGTGTTGCACCTAAAGTTTGGATAAGATTATTAGAATTTTTGGATGTTAAAGCAGGCAGACAATTGCATTACTTTTATGCAAGGATTAATGAACAGGAGGTCTAACTTCCTAATGTTGTATGTGGATTATATTCTACTAGCAAGCAATGCTGAGCATTTACTACAAAGACAAAGAAACTTGTTGTCCTCAAATCATGATATAGAAGATATGAGATTTGCACCTTGTATCTTAAGGATTCAAATCCATAAAGATAGAAACAAAAGCATACTAGAAAATGTCCTGAAAAGACATAGTATGCAAGCATGTAATGCAATGTCTGCTCCAATAGTCAATGGTGATAGATAAGATAAAAGTGTCACAAGAATATGAGATAGATGAGATGAAAGTGACACTAGAACATGGTAGAGATTGGATGGAATTAATTCCATGTGCTTCAACGATCGGAGGCAACATGTGTGCTCGAATATGCACTCGCCTTGACTTAATTTTCTGACCGGGATATTTGGCAGATATCTGATGAATCTGGGGAAAGCACTGGATGACTAAAAACCTTTTGATTCTTGCAAGGATCAAAGACCTCATGATGATTTATAGAAAGACGGATGCCTTGGAGTTTTTGGGCTGTAAAGATACAAACTTGACAGGATGTAGAGACACCATGAAATCCATGTCTAGATATGTGCTTACTCTAGTAGGAGTAGCCATATTAAAGAAAAGAGCTTCAAATGGTCAATTGTTACGTTGTCGACAATATACATTGAACCTTGTATCTTATCATGAGGCAACGGGGCAGACAATGTGGCTAAACGAAATTGCACCCGAATTAAGAGTGGTTGACATTATAGAAATACCACCTAAGACATACTACAACAATGAATTAGAAGTATTGTAGTATCACAACAAGAAGTCAACTATGGCTGCCAAGCACATTGACATTGAGAGTTATGTTGTGAAAGAGGAATTCCAAAATCTGACAATTGAGAGTGAGCACATGGCATTTGAGAGAATACTCGTGAATCTGCTCACTAAGGTATTCCACCCAGTGTGTTCAGAGAACATGCAGCCAACATTTGGGATCATTAGAAAACCTACGATTCTGGATTTATGGCTAATTGAACGATCTTCTCAAGAGGATATGAAAATGGCCTCATTTCAAGATAGAAATGTGCATTGTAGTTGATGTGTTCAGTGGCACGTATCTGGCCATCTAGAATGCGTTGGTCTTGATGTATAGATCTATAAAGGGATGGAGCACAGATGTTGAAGAAGAAAGAAAAATCGAGATCAAGGGGGAGAATGTTAGAGTTGATCTCGTGTCAGGACAAGAGATGTCCTTATCGGACCTAGATATTGAATGAGGCCTTGATCATATGCCCAAACCCCCTGAGGTTGTGGCTCCCTTCCACCCTGCACTGCTATAAAAGAAGAGGCATGAGTGGCACACGAACCAACGTTTGCTATCCTTCTCGTGACCAGGACACCAGATCTATTGGATGCTGGCAGTGAAGGGAGATGCTACTGCCACTTTTCACACTGTTGCCGCAACCATTGGAAGCTGAAGTGGAAACCTCATTGCCCTTCTAGCACCGAACAAGCCCTCTTTCGTACTCGAAGGTACTGACTCTCCCTATCCCTTCCTCTTTGTCTCTAGATCAAGAGATCCGCACATGAATATTCATGAACATTACAAGAACCCTAGTGGTTTAGGGATCTCGGGCACTAGATCCACGCACCAAAGAATCCATCATGGTATACTACCTGATGTTATTGTTGACTATGGTGTACTTAGTAACTTTGGAGAGGATAATGAAGGCCTTGGGAACCAGCAAGGGGAGGAGGGAAGCAAGGAGGGCGTCCAAGTCAAGTAGGAGGCCCAATTCATCTCGGAGGCAGCCACATCGGCCTCCAGGAATAGTCTACACCAAAATAATCGCCTAGGCCATAAATCGGCTCCATTTTCGGTGATCCGCATATGCCTGGTAAGATAAGAACATAAGCTTTCCAATACCACAAGTTCTAGGCCTTTTGGAGTTAGGAGCCAATAGGAAATTGCATTGCAAATCCCTAGACCAAATTTGTCCATGGTGCTATGCCACCTATTCAGGTTCTTGGCCCACGTATCGTGTGAGGGTCCATTAGATTCATGTCCAGGAATTATTGGTCACCCCTAAGGCTTATAAAACCTTAGCAATCACCGATGTTCGAGTTTTGGGGGGTTTCTTAGATTATTCTGTCGTTGAATAGTTTTACCGTTTGAGAATACTTCGGGTTGTGAGACCCCAACATTTGAGATTAATCATTCATCTGCAATTCGAATTTCATTCTTTTTTGTTCTTGCATTGTGTTCTCGATTAACTGGCATGGATTAGCCTTCGTGGTGAGGTCAACCGGGTAGTGCATGGTTGATGACTAGAGGATGCGTGTTGCTGTGATAGTAGGGGTCTTGGGCGTGCCGATCATGGAACTAGATCGTGAGTGTCTCGTGGCGCCAAATCGACGTATCCTCCACATGACTAAAGATCAGGAACCCTGTGGTCCTCCTCATAGAGGATGGACAAGGACATTGGGACCCTGTCTTCCGCAAGCCGTCCCACGAACGCTCTCCACTATCTCCACTAGGTGTGCTTTTGGCCAAAATGCCAAGGGCCTCCCTTCCTCTGACAAGTAAGGTGGCAGCCACTCCATACTCCAGAGGTGACGGTGTTTTGTACCTTCAGCTCACCAAGGGATGGACCACACGATGGTTTAGAGATCGGTAGAGGGTCGGCAAGGAGCTCATGATGGTGTATAGAATGAAGAACACAATGATTTAGACAGGTTCAGGCAGCCAAATCGCTAAACCCTACGTTCTATATGGGGTGTATAAACTATGAGTTGCACCTAGGTTGTTGTGACCTAGATGGGATCTAGAGGGAGATAGCTCCTCTGAACTAGGGTTCCCAGCTCCACATATATAGGCCGAGGAGCTTGGGGTACAAGTCAAGAATCCTAGTCGGATTACAATTAGCAGCCCACGCTGTCTTGTGCCATGGGCTCCAAGACAAATTACCTGACCCACCTGACAAAGTGGTAACAAATCTTCTATATGAGGTACCCACGGATATATGATGCCCATAAGCCCCCAAGCTTCATAAGGATTTCGCCCAAGAAATCATCTTGAATGTCTTATGGAATCTGCTCCCTTCAAGGAATCTTCAAATTATAGTATGGAGGACATCGCCAGTTGGACTCCATATGGAGTAGCCCCCAAGCTTCATGTTGGCTTGAGCAGCAATCAACTTGAAGGTTTGAATCAATACACAATGACCGAATCATCTGAACTACCTGTCTTCAGCATGCAAAACTATGGGTGCATCACAAGATGCACTCCATATAGAGTAGCCCCTGAGCTCTGAGTTGACTTGAGTAATAATCGGCTCGAAGGTCTAAGAGAATCTTCTTGTCAAAGTCTTCAAAACTTTCATTGGTATCCACCCTATAGCCCCCGAGCCTCAAGCTGTTTAGCGTTAACAGGTTAAGGATCAAGTAGCCCAACAATCTGAATGGTCTTTAGAAATTCTCGAGTCGATGTATAAGTCGGCGAGGCGGCGAAGAGGGCGGCTAGTCCAAATGTCACGAGCCGGGCAGTGGAGCCCCCGAGTCGATGAAGTTGTCTGTGGGGCGATGAAGAGGCTGGCTAGTGGAAACACGTCACTAGCTGGGCGGTAGAGTCCCCAAGGTGACGAAGCAGTCAGTGGGGCAATGAAGAGGCCGGCTACTGGAAACATCACTAGCCGGGCGGCGGAGCGCCCGAGTTGACGAAGCAGTCAGCGGGGCGATCAACAGGCTAGTTAGCGGAAACATGTCGCTAGCTGGGCATCGAAGCCCCAGAGTCGACGAAGCAGTTGGCGAGGTGGCCGACTAGTGGGAACGTCATCCACCAGTCGGCGGCGCAACCTCCAAGTTGATGGAGTGGTCGTTGAGGCGGCGAAGTGCCCGGCTAGTGGCGATACATCACTAGACAGGTGGTGGAGCCCCCATGTCGATGGAGTAGTCGGTGAGGTGGCCGGCTAGTGGAAACGGCATCCACTAGTCATCGACATAGCCCCCAAGTCGAAATAGGAGTCAGAAAGGTCGCTAGAGTAGTCGCAAGTCATTGAAATAATTAATCAGTCATCTATCATAGCCTGCTGTTGACATAATAGGCACTTGGGGCGTCAATAGCTTGGTTGTCGCTCCAGGTAGAAAGATAGGTGCTGAGTGCTTCAGACTCGGGGTCAGACTGTAGTCCTGCTTGCTTTTGTATGACTTTTCGAGTGCTTTAGACTCTGATATAAAAAACGCTTTTAGCGTGAACGTCGAGTCCTTGGGACTCGGTTTGATTCATTGCAACTTCAGTTGCAGTAGATGTCTTAAGACATTGAGTAGTTCAGACTCTTTTTCTATAGAAGGCACTTTAAATTATGGGTCGAGTGCTTCAGACTCGGTTGGATTCATTGCAACTTCAGTTGTAGCGTACGTGTTAGGATGTGAGTACTTCATACTCTTAATAGCTGTAGAGCTCTTTTTAGGTAGTGCATCGAGCATTTGGGACTCGGATGTTAATTTGTTCATTACAACTTTAGTTGTAGCGGAAGTCTTAAGACATGAGTACTTAGGAATCTTATTCCATATAGCGTGAGAACCTGATCGACCAGGTGCAGTAGACGCGGCCTAGTTTTCATTACAACTTCATTTGCAGTGTACGTCTTAGGATGTGAGTACTTCAGACTTATTGTATGCGGCGCCTTGGCCTGATCGTCGAGTGCATTGGACTCAAAAAACTATTCGCGCCGTCAAGTGCTTAAGACTCAGATACGCTCATCGAGTGCATTGGACTCAAAAAACTATTCGCGCCGTCAAGTGCTTAAGACTCAGATACGCTCATCGAGTGCTTAAGACTTGGAAAACATTGAGTGCTTGTGGCCACTCGGCCTTTGTCGTCGAGTGCTTAGAACTCGGAAAAGTATTCACGTCGTCGAGTGCTTAGCACTTTGATACGCTCATCGTGTGCTTAGGACTCTGAATACTAGCTTCGAATCTTGGGATTCGGTTATTAATGACTGTTTGTGGCCACTCAACCTGTGCCATTAAGTGATTAGGACTCGGAAAAGTATTCGCGTCGTCGAGTGCTTAGGACTCGATACACTCATCGAGTGCTTAAGATTTGGAGACGTCGAGGGCTTCAGCCTCAGAAAGCATTGAGCGCTTTGGGCCTGGAATATAAAAACATCGAGTGCTTCAGACTCGAAAGAGTGAAAAGAATTAATACCCTGACGGAGAATACCACCCAATCTGGCGGAAATAATATAGGCACGTTGCAAGTGCGTGATGTTTTAAAGAAGTGGTATATGAACATTCCGCGTGATCCAGAAATAATCCAATTGATCCATAATATTCATATATAATCGAATTGATCCAATAACTCGAATAGTCTAAAATAATTCAATTGTGACCAATAGCCCGGATATTTCAGAAATAATTCAGTTGATCCGTATAACCCAGATAATCAACAAATAATTTAATCAATATAAGCAACTATAGCAAACTACTTGGATCGGAGGAATCGCTACTGTCAGATGACGGCTTACGGCCCTTCACCACAGAGGATTTACTATCTGGCAGAAATCAGAAATAGTCAATGACAGCGCCTAGTGCATTGCCCCAACGCATTATAGATGCTCGCACTGGCACAAATAATATTTTTCCTAAAATCAGGAAATAATATGAGTAGTATTATTTGCAAAGAAGATACTTCAAAGATAAATAACATTGGATTGATCCAACGAGGCGTCAGAAAGACGAAAATTAATTCGCATATTTAAATGCATAATTTAAACGAAATGACTTAGTTGTTTTGATGTTCAGTACATCTCCCATTGATCGGGTGATCATCCGCACGTAGGTTGCTAGCCCCAAGTGTAGGTGTATGTATATGATAAGGACCTGTGCATGTGCATGCACAACAACATTGCCTTCTGTTTTGGCCTCAGTGAAACCACGAAGGTCGCTGTGAATCCCAGGCTCCATCTGCTCTGCATGCGGATGTGCTGACGGAAATTGGAGATAATTAACGGTAGCGCCGAGTTCATTGCCCCAGCACGTCGTAGGTCTTCGTTCTGACATTAAACAATCTTCTCAAATAATAATCAGGGAATAATCCAATTAGTATTGGTTGTAGAGACAATACTCAAATATAAATAATATTGAAGGGATTCGGATGAGACGAATGGATAGCCGAAAAATAATTAGCATAATTAAATATTGAATCTACTTAGCTATTAGCTGTGCCAATAGATGCTTTTAGCCTTCGACGAGGCTGTTAGCCGAGCAGAAGACTGATTGCTTGTAGTTGCAGAGTGACAATGCGCGCTTTGGCTTCGTGATGAACCGATGAATAGTCCTTTTTATGCTGCTCCGTCAAGCCGCGGGATGAACAAGTTGATGTTCCTCGCTAGATTTGACCCTTCACTGGGTGCTTCAGTAGATCATGGCCCGTTCTTTTCTATCTTCTTTTGTGCTTGCAGGAGGGATCGGTCTCTATTGGACCAAACTTCACGAACTAGCGAGTTGCCGGTGGTGCCTAATCTGCACGCTGTAGGGAACGATTGATATGGTCCCAATCCCATGGGCTCTTATCCTTTGCTTGATGAGTTGATGACGTGCAGATCTATTGTGCTGAACATGACGTCTTCGTCTTTGACTTGAATAATTATCGTTGCCGCTGCGCGTGATGGCTGGATCAGAATTCGGAGCCGAATACGAGCCTCATGTTAATCCAAACTACATATTTTGATTTGGACATCGGGCCTTGGTGCCTGGGCAAGACGAGTCGGCGACTTGATCGCCGCACAACAGATCAAATCCCCACTGCCTCGCTTTAGCTACGGAATGGTTGATAATGTTCTCTTTTGTAGATGGGATAACAAACCGGACGACCAGCGCTGCGCGAATTTTGATATGCACGATCTGTGTGATCTTTGTTGACAAAGACTTGATTGGACTGGTCGTAGAATCAACACGAGCCGCAGGCTTGTAACACATTGGAATATTTTCTTGATCTTCGACGATGTTAATGATAACGGCCATCGTAACCTCCAAATTTTCTGAACCAATCCTTACCTAGCGCGCCAGGTAACAGTGTTTTGTACCTTTAGCCCATCACGAGATGGACTACGCGATGGTTTAGTGATCAGTAGAGGGTCGGCAAAGAGCTCGCGATGGTATATAGAATGAAGAACACAGCAATTTAGATAAGTTCAAGCACCCAAATCATTGAATCATACGTCCTGTATGGGATGCATGTATTATGAGTCGCCCCTAGGTTGTTATGACCTAGATGAGATCCAGAGGGAGGTAGCTTCTCCGAACTATGGTTCCGAACTCTCCTTATATAAGCTGAGGAACTTATGGTACAAGTCAAGAGTCATAGTCAGATTACAATTAGCAGTCCACGCCGTCTTAGTGCCGTGGGCTCCAAGACAAATTACTCAGCCCACTTGATGAAGTGGTTACAAATCATCTATATGAGGTACCCCTTGATATATGATGCCTGCAGGAGGGTCTAGCAAGACTACAAGCCACACCCTTGATATATGATGCCTGCAGGACGGTCTAGCAAGACTACAAGCCACACACTTATAACAACAACGTGCACGTATGCACGTGTCACAACACCACTTGATCGCAATGGGGATATGTGCTAACAAGGCCTAAGCAAAGATGCGGCTAAGATGTGTCTAGTTAGCTCTTTTGATGGATTGTGCTCTCAAAAGTGTGTGTCTCAACACTAGATTGAAGTCTCGAGTCACCAACCATATTGTGTAGGCTGGGCAAGGAGGTATTTATAGCTCAAACCCCAAAACTAACCGTTGGACAGCAGCTGCACTACACAGACTGTGACATCGGACCTTCTGATGGTCTTTCCCAACTAGCCGTTAGAGTCAACCGTTGGAACATCAATTGACTGTTGAGACCATCGGACCGTCTGATGCATACAATTGCTCGCGGTCTTAGTTTGTACACCAAATCTATCTCTTGCACCCTAGGAATTAAAAAAAAATACTTGCACTCACATTACTCCCAAATGGTACATGTCATTACCTCAACTACCAAAATCACACTAGAAAACTCAACACAAGACTTAGAGCCCCTTTTTCTTATATTCACCAACCGTTTTTTAGAGGTCGGGTAAGTGAGTATAGATATCCCAAGCCTCAAAACTAGCCATTGAAAAGAAACTACCACGTGCAGACTGTCCTACCGTACTGTCTTGGTGTACACCACTAGACCATCTGGTGTATACAACCGACTAGCCGTTGAGTCAACCGTTGGACGTCCAAATTTGATCCTTGCGAGAACTTGACCGTTTGGTGCGAGTTAACACCCATTGTCTTCATGTTGATGCAGCTTCTATGTAGAAGAATGTCTGGTGTGTAGACTGGACCATTTGATGCTTTCATTTTTTGGATGATGTTGCTCCTATTCTCCTCTACCTAGAACCTTCGGTGTGTGACTACTTGCTGACCCAGTGCGACCAACGGACCGTTTGATGCAACCGCAGATTGTCCACCGCATGTAAATCGTATCGGATCTTGATTCTTCAACTTTGGGTTCGTCTACTCACTAAACCGTCCGATGTGCACAATCGAACCATCTAGTGCGTGCAAAATTCTAGCCCGCTGACCGCCGTGTCACGCTTCAGGCTTTTGATCTTTGATACCTTGGGTATTCTCTTATGATCTTTAAGATGTCTTTTGACGTGTTTGTACCCCATGCCCTTCACTTGCACCCTAGGACTTAAAAAATACTAGCACACACATTAGTCCCGAGTTGTACATGTTGTCACTTCAACCACTAAAATCATATCATGAAACTAAGCACGAGACTTAGGACCTATTTTCCTTACAATACCTAATAATAAATTCTAGAGCAATTCTACGGTTTGTCATTACTAAAACTGGCGATACACCTATATCACTTAAGGGCATTAGAAGCATTTTATGTCATCGAATGCACTTTCCAATTGAGTTAATTTTTGAAATCCTTTTAATTGATTTTGAATTCAAACTCCTTCAAAATCTGTGCTTTTCACCAATGACCAAAATGCAATGTGAAAGCTAAAAATATGATCTTTAACCATTGTTTTTCGATATAGGAGACAATATCTTGTTACTTAGGGTTAAAAATATAAAAGTGAAATGATAAGTTCAAAAAAGAAATCTAGGCGATGATGGAGGTGTAGGGTTACATAGTAGTCTACCATAGCACAAAACTTTTTCTACTACCACATAAACGTAGGAACACGTACAAACAAGAGACCGTAGTTCATTACCAATACACACACATTGCAGCAGAAGACGTGTCGAAGCAACTGAGTTCCAATGTCTCACGCATCGAGTCGATGTGGTGAGAAGAGTCAATGTCGATTTGTTCAGCCGATATCGATCTAGAAGCGCTCATCCACCCTCAAAATCAGTCACAACAATGCCTCTGCGGTATCCACACTTTCGGTAAGGCAACACTGAGTCCTGATGTGCTAGCACCAAGAAATTGGGTAAGGATCTTGAGAGATAGGACAAGAGCACCGACTACGGTATCACAGAAACCTTTTCTGTAATTTGTCATGCACACAAAGCCGTACCCTCTCATGCATATTTATAGTCTCCACTAATGGGCCTTAACCTAGTAAAGGCCCATCAAGATCCTAATTGCTTGCAGATTAAGTATCTGAGTCCCTGTTGTAGTCCAACTCACACAGTCCATCTGCCTATTATTTAGTTATATCCACGGGATCATGGGTTTGGACCCCAAGTCCATGGTCCAATCGATTAGCTAAGTCAAGTGCTGATCAGTCCCCACATTGGACCCAATCGGACCTGATCAAACCTTGAGCCAGACCAAGAAATTGCCACTCGGGCACATCTCCATCGATCTCCCACTTGTCCTAGAGATAACATTTTGGTGTTCTAATCCATTAATTGTGTGACCCTGTAGGTTTGCATGCAGTTAGCCATGGTGAAAAATACTATTCTCAAACCAATCAATCAACAATGGCACCTAATAGAACATGTTTGTTGGCATCTCTTAGCCTAAACAGATTTTACTCCACAAGTGCATGGAGACCGCTGTAGCCTGTTCACCTGGAGTATTCCAAGTATTGTAAATTTCCACAGCAAAGCAGCAGTCAAGAGAGCTTAATTGGATATTGTAAACTTAAATAAATATTCGGACTAGTAATTTAGAATGGGAGAAATAGTAAGAGATAGGTGCACGGCAGAGAAGTAAAATAAACTACCAAAGATATCGGTAGAAAGGTATAGTTTCCGAGGAGAAAAATGTGTGAGATAATGTTCCCAAACTCTATTCTATTCGGCTACAAAGACTATTCATGACTAACTAAGGATATTCAAATAAACAAGTCAAGGTCTTGCGTCAAGCGAAATTCTAGCATATATAGTTTCCACCAAAGAAGAACCAAGCTAATGCCTAAGGGCCTCCCAAATGACGGGCTTGGGATACACAAGTACATGACACGCTGTCACCAAGTGGGACTACCATGGAAATCTACGTGCGGAGGGTGGCATGCTATGAACGTATTCAAGCAATGCTTGAATAACAATAGATCATCCTTGATCAGAGGAGAGGATCTATGCAGAGCATAGCGTATATGTTGGATTATAGCACCGGCAAGAATAACAGGATCTGAGTAACAAAATTAACCACATCCTAAGCCTAGCAAGTATGCAAGAAAGGTACACCACACTTGAAGGAGATAGAAGTAAAGTATAAATATTATACTCAAGATAACAAAGGTACAAAGATACAAGCGACTTTACTACATAGTTAAATATACCTCCGAGAGCCCTGAGACAAAGCTCAAACTCACTCTAACTCCTAGGACAATCCTAACAACTAAGACAGGAAATGAAACACTCTAAGGTAGGACTTGTAGCACTTCTCATCTTCTCCACACTTTGCTACTGCACTCTACGGGTCTATCTATAGTCCACACGAGTGAGGTGGAACTTGTAGGCAGAATAGGTTGGTGTGAGGGGTAGGTCAGTGGCCGGCTGACCATCCATTATGGCAGGCTGGCCATAGGATTTGCAAACCATGGTGATCCTTCGGTTGATATTGTTCCCCCATGTTGGTTGGCGGTTGAATCAGTTGGTGCACAAGCAGAACAAATTCGATGGGTGGTTGGGCGCCCTTTTCCATGGTCGAGGGCCATGCACAATGGCCAGGCGGCCATTAGATTAACCGACTTGGTTGATCCAATGTCTTGCATGCCGTCTGGATGTTGGTTGACGGTTAATTTGGTGTGTTTCTCAGTGGTGGGTTGGATTTGGAGTGTGTTTCATCCTTGGCCCTTGGATTCAAGTTACTTGGATTGTTGATATCATCAATCCATGCATTGGATTGATGACATGGTGGCCTTCTAGTTCTTTTGATGTTGGAAACTTGGCTCACACTTCAGGTTGTACACTTGACATGTTTTCCTTGCATGCAAGGTCAAAGTGGAGGCGTTCAGGCTTTGTTGGATGGTGGGGCAGCCATGCATTTGGCCGGGAGGCCATACCTAGCCCCTGCTGATGGTCGGGCAGCCATGCTGGTCCCCCCTAAGGATGGCCAGATAGCTATGAATATGGCCAGGCGGCGATGCCCTTGTGGCCAATGTTCACCAGACTTCATTTCTTCACCATTTTACCTAGTTTTCATGTGTATTTTGTACCTGCAACCAAATAAGTTTACACAACTCGTGGAATTCTTTAGTCGCCATGGTTAGTCCAATAAAGTAGCATGTTTTGCTTCATTTCAAGGATAGTTGATGGTTAAAATCATGAAATAACGACCGTCAACACCCCCAAGCTTAAACTTTTGCTCGTCCTCAAGCAAAGCTAAGACAAGGTATGGATCAGGAGTTGCTACGACATCAAAGGTGAAAGAAAATTCTTATATGCAACTCAACATGGCCATTGCCCCTTGTAGTGAAATAATCAAAGTTTACCTCATGTCGTACCTATGGTGCATCTTTTTGTTTGCCTTGCCTTCGGTGGATGGGAGATAGAATGACTTTATTGTAGGAGTAACTCAAAATGTTCCTTTTGAATGTACTTCCCAGGTGTTTCCAAAGTTTTCAAAATAAAATAAGCTTCCCCAAGGATACTCTTGATCCCTTAGAAGTGTTTCCTTAGCAAAAAGCCACGAGCTTGGCCAAAACTTCCCTACACTAAGGACTTTGTGGAGCTTTTAGGTGGTAGAGAATATGGCGTATTAGGAATGCTTGTTTTGCTAAGCCAAAGATCAAACAAAAGAATGCACTCTATCACTACTAGAGTATGGGTGGTGGCGAAGGATGTCTCTTTCTCTTGATGTTTCTCCCTTTGTACCCTTCTATAGATTTGATGTGGTGGAAACAACCGATTTAACTCAAACTAAGCACGCTTGCCACCTCAAGGCTTGCAGCGCACATACATCAAACTAAATTCGGTCATCCATCGAGAGTCCTTTGGCTCTCGATATTACCAAATCCCAGAGGAACCGACATCATACACATCCAACCCTTGTCATCACATGTAGTTGAAATAGAGCATGACCTGACTTAGTTTACAAACCAGTTCAAAATAAAATACATGTTCCAACATACTACCATCGCAAGGCAAGTTCAAGAGTATCTTGCAGCATAATTTAAAGTCCGAGGTTCACGATAACATCACAAGACTTTGCATCAAATGAAACAACATCGAGCCCACCGATGTTGACCGTATGCCACACATGATGTCCTTCCGCCCTGGCGTGAACATGCTAACCCACCAACATAGGCACACATGAAGAAATCCATACCTTCTCTCAAAATGTGGGGGCAAACCCTGAGTACTAATTACTCAGATACATCATAATGGAATTGCTTGTAGCTGATGCAAACCTTACTTGTTAACAAGTGGATCCTTAGCCATTGATTTAAAATAGTGATATATCAGCCTAAAGTAACAAGTTCCAACATTTGCATATAACACCATAATAATAACTTGCAGGAATGTAAGGAATACAACAAAAGCATGTGGAAGTTGAAAACATGAATAATAGATACAACACATTAAAGTAGTTACTACGTTGCCCGTGTGCAGTATCAGCATTGTCACATTTGGTGAGCATCAACGATTCGAATCGATTTTTAATTCCTAGGAATAATAAAATGCTTGGGGAATATACTTACTAGCCATCGTATTCCCACATATACAACCGATCTTAACTTCTCTCATCCCAAGATTCATAGTATCCCTTAGGAGTGATACCATAGCATACCGTGTCAGCCCTCCCTCGAGTACAAGCGCCTCCGGGCCAACTGCCTCTCAACCAGAGAATGGGCGGCACCTCAAAAATTTTGGACGAGTTCAGGAAAGACTTTCACCGGTCCCACGTCCTAGGTAAGCATCCTAGCAATGTTATGCTGACCAGCAGGCAAACGGGCATTATGCGACTCAGGTGGAGTCCATAGTGTGACATCATGAAAAATAAATATAGAATAAAATCTATGCCCAGTGTCCATTTAAACCATGAGCTTAATAATAACATTCACACAGTAATATTTCTATGATTTTTAAAATCAACTACGAGACGAGCGACTCCAATTTACTCATGTCAACTTGTACCTAGGAAATTCTATGCAACTCATCCTACGGACTCTATGTATAGGTGCTAGGGCTAAGGCGGCCAAGGGGTCTAATGTAGTTGTTTTCAATCAACTCCTAATGCGGATGCATAATCAACAAATCATATCATATTTACATGCTAAGCATGGTCCTGCCTACCTTCCTTGGTTGGGTCACTGTGTATACCTCCGGGGCAAAGTCAGGTGCGAGTTGCGGGTGTTCCTGCTGCTGGTCCGCTGGCTCCTGGTGTGGGGGCTCGTCGTCCGGCTCCATGATCAGCGGCTGATCCTGCGTCGGCTCTTCGGTCATGTGGTCTATATGAAAGATACAATTAATCAACGGTACTGGTGCAAGTAATCAACGGTATGCAGCGAATAATCGATTAACACATCACTAATGACCACAATGTAAGTAGACACCGATATAGACATACAATGCAATACGCTCACTTAATGAATTAAATTTCCAATTTGAGTTTAGCTTGTTAGATAGTGCAAAATGAGCTCAAATGTTTATGACTTGCAGATAACTATTGTATAATACCATCTACCAAATTTTAGCAACAAAAGAGCTATAAATTATTTATAGTAATTGCAACAATTATTTTGTATTTAAATTCTTAGATTTATCATAAATTTTAGAAAAGGTTTCTGGCCCTGAAACTTTTATAGCAAGCATAACATGTCATGAGGATCATGTATAAAATCTAGTAAGCTAAATAACTAAGGTTTCATGGCTCATCAATTTTCTTCTTATTTATTTTAGCCTATTTTAGATATAATCCATTACTACAACAATAATACTACCAAAAATACTTTCTGGCACCAAGACTTAAGTGTTAAACATACTGATTCTTCTTAGAATTTATTTCACAACATATTGTCATCTTTTCCCATTATTTAATTTAACATGCAATATCTAGTGTATTTCAAAACAATAATGAAACCTTGCATGCAGGGGTTCAAATAAATAAAGTAAGCTACACATAGAGCAAAGAGCATGTATAAATTCCAGTGGAATATTTGGACTACTTTTATGTAGCAAGTATTTTTCCCTTTAATTTTTACCACAGAAATTACATTCTGGGGCATATCTGTCATTTAGCTGTAAGTGCTATGGATACAAAAATTACTACAGAGTCTAATTATGACATTAGTGCTACTGTCCAAGTTTCTTAATGTTTTGGAGATTTATTAAGTTCACTTTTAGCATTTCTTTCGTTTTAACATCCATGCAACAAATTAGGGACAAGATGGTCATTTCATGCATCCACATCATATCCATTATGTAGATCAAATCAATAGGAGCTCGACGCAACTAAGCTTACATTTTTAGGATATTTCTCTGATTTTATATGTATTTTCAAAGTTTCTGCCTAGAAAAGTATATAAACCCTAGATCTAGGGAACTATACACAATAAATCATAGATCCAGGGGCAAAACTCTAAGATCCACAAGACACATTCAACAGTGCGCATCATAACCACGTGAAAGTATCAAAACCCGAGGGCTAAATCACAAGAACCTAGGGTTGTTCTTCTTCCGTCTGCCAAGGAGGAAGTCCAACGGCGGCGCGCGGCCAAACCGGCCTACCGGGGTGCAGTGGCTCACCGGATGAGGTTGAGGAGGGAGAGAGGCATGTGGGAAGCCTTATCCCCACAACCTGCTAGGATGGGGCTGATAGAGGAAGGCCGATGGCGGTGATGTCGAGGATGTAATGTTCGGTGATGAATTGCAGAGCAGTGAGGTGGATCCGGAGGTCTAGACCAGGAGGTTTTGGTGGAGTGTGGAGCAGCGCAGCCTAGCATAGTGCTTGGATGGCATGGGACTGAGTGGAGTGACAGGCAGAATTCAAGCCTGAGCCCCTCCTGTTGTGGCAGCCGGCGGAGTAGAGGGAAGAAGAGAGGGAGAAGGCTCTTGGTGCATGAGAGTGTAGCGGGCGAGTGAGGAGGTGCCTCCACTTCTGATTAAAGGTGAAGGGAGAGTGATGGAGGTCGAGGCCTCGCGTGGAGAGTCCATATGCCAGTGGCCGCGTGGCCGATGCCTCCTGCATGTGGTTGGTGTGGGGCCGCCTGTCAATGACTTAGGAAAATGGAAAAACTCCAGTTTGACAACAAGAATGTCCGTTTGTATCTTGAATTTGTGAAGAAACTAAAACTACAAGAAGGGTTATAAATTTTATCTATACAATGCCCTTATTTCTTTGATGCAAGGTTCTAATTAAATTTACGAAGAAAATTTAATTCAGAATACTGACCAAGGTTTTACCAACATAACTCTCGTGTTTATAAATTTGAGTAGTCTATTTTGTGTCCATTCTCATGAGAAATGAAATATAACAACATTGTTCAGTTTTTCCTGATCTATAACTTTCATATACAAGGTTTTGCATGACAAAGATTTTTGGTTCACAAATGGTTGAATTTACCAAAGATGCCAAACTTTGGCAGATTTGCTACTTTTACAGAAATCTACCCAAAACACTAAGCAAACCATTATGCAAGTAAAAACAGAAAATACCAAAGTTGTTCACCATGAAATTAACTACTAGTTTTCTATTGAGTATTTCATCAAATTCAGAACAGTATTACTGTTAGAGTAGCAAATACAAAGGTGATTGTAGTAAAACTAAGTTTAGTTGATTCAAATGACTTAGTCCATTCATGCACCCAATATAAAATGCTCATGAAATGATGTAATTGAGCTGATGACGCTAATGTTATGCACTTGAGATGCTAGGTCATCATAACCCACCCTCCTTAAATAAATCTCATCGCGAGATTTGATGTGATGTGGGTGGTGAAGTTAAGTAAGAATGAGCGTGCATTGTGTATGAAGTCAGGTATGAATTTGAAAAGCTAAAACTTCTATGACATACCCATTTGAAGTGGATGGAAGAAAGTTAGGGTATTTAGAGCACAAGTATTTTTCTTGTTCCCAAGTTGCCTCTCCTACGGAGTGATTACTCCATTGCACTTTGTAAAAGTTGATAGTCGTTTGTCGTGTTGATCTTTGCTTTTGGTCAAGTATTCTTATGGGATGCTCTTGGTAAGTGAGGTCATGTTCGATCTGAATTTGAGATGTGTCAATCACTTTCTCTGGTACTCATAAACAATTCTTGAGTTGCAAGACATGAAACACATCATGAACCGCAACAAGGTGTGGTGGCAACTTTAATCGGTAAGCAACTGACCCACATTCTTCTATGATCTAGAATAGACCAACATACTATGGTGCCAACTTCCCTTTCACTCCAAACCGATGTACACCTTTCATTGGTGAAAACCGAAGATACACATGGTTGCCTTTCTAGAACACCAATGGCCTTCTCCTCTTATTTGAGTAGCATTTCCACTTGGACTGTGTTCTTTTCAGATTGTTGTCTATGAATTTTACTTATTCTTTGTCTCGTGTTACCAAGTCAGGACCGAATGTGACAGGCTCACCAGATCCAGACTAGTTGAGCGGGGTTCTGCACTGTGTACCATATAGAGCCTCGAAAGGGGCCATTTCTAACCTCTTCTGGTAGCATTTGTTGTTAGTAAACTCCGCCAAGGGGAGACATTCATCCCACTTGGTGGAATAAGTCAAAGCGCATGCTCTCAACATGTCTTTTAGGATCTGATTTACCCTTTCAACTTGACCACTTGTTTGAGGGTCGTATGCTGAACTAAAAATCAAATTGGTCCCAAGAGCAGTTTGCAACTACTACCAGAAGGGGGATACGAACAGTGAGCCTCTATCTGAAGTAATTGTTTGAGGTACACCGTGCAAGGAAACAATCCGAGAAATGTATAATTCATCTTCATTATATTGCTTTGCTCGATAGGTGGTCTTGACACGAATGAAATGAGCAGATTTTGTGAGTCTATCAATAATCACCCATATGGAATCATATCCTTTCTGTGCGTCAGGCAGATCCACAATGAAATCCATATGTACATCTTCCCATTTGCATGCTAGAACTTCTAGTGGTTGAAGCATACCGGCAGGCTTTAGGTGATCAACTTTCACCCTCTAGCACACATAACACTCAGACACGTATTTGGTGATTTCTCATTTCATGACTCCACCAAAAATTTTGTTTCAAATCTTGATACATTTTATTACTTCCCGGGTGCATGGTGAACATGGATGTGCCAGCTTCATCAAGTATCTTTTTCCTCAACTCCATGTCCTTTGGTACCACTAATCGATTTCTAAACCACAGGACTCCCTAGTCATCTAGTGTGAAACATGCCTTCTTTTTCTCATCTATACCCTCACGAATATGTGCCATGCCCTTATCTTGCTTTTGTGCTACAATGATTTGACCTTTTATTGTTGGTTCAATGATGAGAATATAGAGTTCAGCTTGCTACCCTGTAGGCATTTCAATCTCATCCATCTCACAACAGATCACTTTTGATGTAGGTTGGTCTTCAATCATATTGCAATGAGCCCCATGGCTTAATGCATCGGCTACCACATTTGCCTTCATAAGATGGTAGTGAATCTCCATATCATAACCTTTTATCAACTCTAACCATCGTCTTTGTGTCATGTTTATTTCAGGTTGTGTGAAGATGTATTAGAGACTCTTGGTCAGTGCAGATGTGACAAGTGTTTCCTAACAAATAGTGACTCCGTATCTTTAGTGCGTGCACAACTGCTGCTAGCTCAAGATCATGTGTTCGGTAGTTTGCTTCATATTTTCATAGTTGGCAGGAAGCGTAAGTAATCACTCTCCCTTCTTGCATCCAAGCCCCGTGCTGGAGGCATCACAATACACATCAAATGGCTTAGTGATGTCCGGTTGTGCTAACACTGGTGCTGAGCTTAACAGTTTCTTCAGTGTTCGAAAGGCTTCCTCACACTTCAGGCCCCATACAAACTTTGCATTCTTCTGGGTCAACGATGTCACTGGCTTTGCAATTTTGGAGAAGTCTTCGATGAAGCAGCGGTAGTAGCCTGCTAAACCAAGGAAACTCTGAATCTCAATCACTGTCTCTGGTTGCTCCCAATTCAGAACATCCTCTACTTTGCTAGGGTCGACTACTACTCCCTTTTCTGGCAGAATGTGGCCCAAGAATCCCACATCTTTCAGCCAAAATGCACACTTGCTGAACTCAGCATAGATCTTGTGTTCTCTAAGCCGGATCAGCACTCTCCACAAGTTTTTTCATCTTGTTTCTCATTTTATGAGTAGATTAGTATTTCATCAATGACCACCACCACAAACATCTCAGCTTCATTCATGACCACCGAATTCAACATATACATGAAGAAAGCCAGTGCATTGGTTAACCCAAAAGACATGACCAAATACCCATATAAGTAGTATCTGGTAGAGAATGTTGTCTTTGGTATATCCTCTTCTCTGATTTTTTTTATTTGATAGTAACCATACATTAGGTCAATTTTTGAAAAGACCTTAGCCCCAGCTAGCTAATCAAACAAGATGTCAATGTGTGGCAAAGGATATTTATTTTTTACGGTGACTGCATTCAATGGCCGGTAATCAACACATAGCCTTTTACAACCACGGTCCCTCTTCTCAACAAAGAGGGTTGGACAACTCCATGGTGATGAACTAGGCCGAATGAACCCTTTGGCTAGCTGTTTTTGCAGTTGTCTTTTCAATTCTTTCAATTCATCAGGTGGCATTCTGTACGGCCTCCTAGAGATAGGTGTCATGCCTGGAACAAGTTCAATTGCAAACTCCACATCCCTATCTGGTGGAAGTCCAGGAAGCTCCTCCAGAAACACACCAGGAATTCATACACTACTGGTATCTTTTTAAACTCTTGTATTTCAGTTGCATTCATTGTGGGTGACATGTGTTTCTGATTTGGCATGTGCACTCGTAAAATTTTTCCACTGACACTAGACCTTAACTAGACTGTCCTATTGCCAATATCCAGGACTGTATTGTTTTATGTCATCCACAAGGTGATATAAATCCCTTGGTGTGGCAGCACCACAGGGTTGACGACAAATGTTTCCATTCATATGCTTAAGCATAGCCTCTTCACTATCAAATTTGTATTGATCGGGTTTCCCGGTGCAGTTATATGATATCTCTCTTTTATGCTGGAAGTTTTTATCCCTGTCTAGATGCATATGATTGACTAATAAATGTGTGAGTGTCTCCTGAATCAAATAACACGATGGTCAGGTAACTGCTAACCATGAACATACTAGCAAGCACTGGCTTTCTAGCGGGGATCTGCTCCGTGTGAACATAGTGCACACGACCCATCATAGGTGCGGGTCCCTTTTGCTTGCCCTACTGTCTGCCACCTGTATTGGTAGGACCTAGGATCCTATGGGGTGCATGGTAGTCCCTGCTGTTGTGCCTAGTCTTGCCACAGTTATAGCAAGGAGCACCAGGCCCGAGAGCGGTGGTAGCACGAGGAGTTGGCAGCTGTGTTGGTGCTCTCTAAGAGGGATGCTACTACTGCTGTGTTGCCCTATGAATCCAACATTGTTGATTTGGCTGTATCACAAAGTGAGGCTGCAGGTACTACTATTGTAGAGGCATGTATGTTGTCTTTTGCTTTTGTGAAGAACTGGCTGCTGTAGTGTTGGCCAACCTCTTGCTCTGTTGGTCCTCATTGGCAGCACAGAGACGATTCTCCATATCAAGTGTCATTTCAACCAAGTCAGTGAAACTCTCATAACAGCGCCCCAAGTGTGTATGGAGAGTGGTGTTGAAGGCATCCAAGATCCTAGCTACTTGGCGAGGATCAGTAGTGATATCCTCGGGTGAGTACTGTGACAGGTGAATGAAAGACTGCACATACTGTATCACAGTCTTGTTTCCTTGCTTAAGCTCCCAGACCTCTCGCTACTTTTGCTCCATCAGACTCGCCAGGATGTAGTGGGCCCAGAAAGCCCGACAGAACTCCTCCCATGTGGGCTCGTGACCCTGTGGCTACATAGCAAGAAATGTGACATGCCATGATCCTACTAGCCCCTGTAGCAGCTGTGGGGCGAACCGATCCTTCTCTCGCTCAGAAATGCCGGGAGAAAGTGTGAACATGGACTGGATGGTGTGCAGCCAGTTGTCCACCGCAAGTGGCTCAGGACACGTCATGAAGATAGGAGGCCACAGCCCCTAGAAGTGCTGATAGGAGATACCATCAGGATGATGCTCATGTGGCTGCTGCTGCCCACAAGCCTGACGCTCGTCCGCTAGCATGTGGATTAGGTCAGCCTGCTGCAGAACCAGTGTGGCCAACTCGGCAGAGTTGGGACATCATGTAGTGGCTGCAACGACAACTGCCCCTGGTGAGTGTTCACCATCTGCAAGATTGAGGCCGACCCACATTTTAGTCCAACAACTTTTGTGCAACATAGATACGTTATGAATACATGAAAGCATAGCATGTAACAAAATGGAATCACTTAATTGCACAAAAGTGTTAGCCTTCATGTGGAAACTTTTGACAGCCATATGACATGACTGTACAGGAACGTGTTGTTACAATGTGCAGATAGTACCTCTGAACTTTGACTATCTGGATGTCTAAATGTCCGATCTGGGTGAAAGTTAGAATACAAAAGTTGTTAAAAATTTAATTTCCTACAACTTTCATATAGATCATTTTGAGCAATCTGATTGGGACCATGAAGAAAATTTTGATTTACTAACTACACTCATGTTTTCAGCCCTACATGGGACAGCCATCAATTTAGAAAATGAACTGTTCCAATTTGGTGAATTTTCACACCATGACATCCATAGAAAAGTTGTTCCATGATTTGTGCTTTGTAACTTTGTTATGTAAAGTTTTGATCAATTCTTTTTCCAAGTTGGTCATATTTCCCTGTTTATTAGTTCATGTCAATGCTGTCTAGATTCTGATTCTAAATGTTTCCGACTATAACTTACGAATGAAACACTTTTAGGAGACGCTTTGTATAGGAAAGTTGTACCACACCTTGCAAACTACAAGTTTGGTATATAAAATCAGATTAATTCCTTCACTTACTGGGTGAAATGTGTTGAGGAATTAGACAATATCCTAATTAAATTCTGAAAGTAAGTCATACAAAACATGGCAGAAACTAGCATGTACTTATCTAACATACTAGATAGTACAATCACAGCAAAGATCTCACAAATAATAATAAACAGATAAAATAGAACGATCTAGTTATACCTGTCGGCAGCTAGAGCCGATTCCGTACTGACGACGTTGACGATGACCGTGTCGCGGACGTCGCGGGTACTGTACACAGCATGATGTAGAAGCCCAGGAAGAAGTCGCCGGCGATGGCCTCTGGCAGCGGAAGCAGATGGACTACCCGTGGTGAAAACAACGAGCAGTCGCGCGGAGCGCTTCCCAAAAACCTTATTCGCCTTCTCCCGGTGCAAGAGCTCGAAAGGCGAAGGGTTCTGGAGACCTGCTCTCCCAGTTGCAGGTGCACATCGGCACCAGGATGGAGAGAACTATGAAGGCGGCGCAGCAACGAGAGTTGGCAAAACCCTAGGTTTTCGGTGTGTCTTTTGGCGACGCCGGTAGGCTGCTTATATAGGAGCATGCGATACGATCTCGTATCGCGATCACGATCTCGATAGGATAAGGACTCCAAAACTTAAGGCTCAAGTTAGGACTCTAAGACTTAACGCCCAAGTGACCAAATAAAATAGCAAAAGGTAGCCACGCTCCCGCAAGGTTAGGATCCGGATTTCGGCGGACCATTCACGCAGGTGCCACGCGCCCGTGCCCATTGGCCTGCCCCGGTGAGGCGAGGGGAGGCGAGCGAGCGCGCACTCGTGGTCTTCCTTTCTCCCCTTCTACTAGCTAGGTCGGACTAAAGGTTCCACACTCTTCTTGCTCACACATGGGCCTTTGAGATTTTCTCGGATTAATAGATGGGCCAAGCCAATATATTCAACAATCCCCCACCAGATCTCAAATGCCCATTTAAAGATTTGCCAATACTCGCTACTGTTTATATACTAGTGTTTCAGCAGAGACTGTGAAGTTGAACTTCTACCTAGAGCTTTAAGTTACACACATTCACAACTTGAACAATGGACTAAGCCTTGCATTGCAAGTTTTGTGCAAATAAGTTTCACTTAAAGTCATAACTAGTACCTGGCTACCAGTAGCCCCCTCCGCAGGTGGAGCATATGTGTCATACTCCCTGGTCTCTTCATGAGCTTACTAGAGATCACTCAAGTCTCATAGACTGCGACGTTTTACAGTCAAACTCATATAGGTGTGTTCTTTCAAGAATGCTCTGTAGGACAGCATCTTCGCTTGGTTAAAAGCCAATAGAAACACACTAAGACATAAAGTCATCCTACCATACAGATTTTGAGAGTGTTGCATTTTCACTTGTCTCCTCAGTTCACCAATAGCTTGTTATTACCCAAGACCTAATTCACAGGATCTCCGATCATAAAGGCTGGGTTACCGCTATTGGAACTTAAGTGAGTCTCATACCTATCTCTCTTGATGCAATGTCTATCACGTTACGTGATAGTCCCTTAGTAAAGGGATTTGCTAGGTTCTTTTCAGTTTGAATATATGTCACACTTATCACTCCGGAGTGTCACAACTTTCTGATAGATTTAACTCATCTTCTAATGTGTCTTGATGACTTCGCATTTTCCTTATCACTGTTCACTTTGGCAATCACAGTCTGATTGTCATAGTTCATAAGAATAGCCGGTATTGATTTATCAACCACCGGCAAGTCCATCAAGAGCTCACGTAGCCAATCTGCTTCTACAGAAGATGTATCTAAAGCAGCTAGCTCAGCCTCCATGGTTGACCTTGTCAAAATAGTTTGTTTGCAAGACCTCCATGACACGGCACCACCACCAAACATAAACACATATCCACTGGTGGCATATAGCTCATCATCAGATATCCACTTCGCATCACTATATCCTTCAAGCACAGCAGGGTGCCTTGAATAGTGAATACCGTAACTCATTGTTCCCTTCAAATAGCACATAACCCTTTCAAGTGCATGCCAATGATCTATACTCAGGTTGGACATGAACCTACTCAATTGGCTTACAGCAAATGATATGTCGGGTCTGGTAACGCTAGCAAGGTACATGAGTGAACCAATAATCTGAAAATATTTTAATTGGTTTATACCAATTTTCTTATTCTTTTTCAATGTCACACTAGGATCATAAGGAGTAGGAGAATGCTTGCTATCTATATAGCTGAACCGGCTCAAGACCTTCTCTACATAGTGGGTTTGAGAAAGAGTAATCCCACTATCATCCTTAATAAGCTTGATGTTTAGAATCACATCAGCTTCTCCCAGATCTTTCATATCAAATTTTGTTGACAGGAAAGACTTGACTTCATTGATCACATCAATGTCTGTGCCAAAAATCAATACATCATCGACACACAAGCACAATATAACCCCTTTACCCCCACCATAGTGATAGTACACACAACTATCTGCTTCATTAACGGCAAATCCCGCTGATGTCAAGGTGGTGTCGAACTTCTCATGCCATTGCTTAGGTGCCTGTTTCAGGCTGTATAAAGATTTCAATAACTTACACACTTTGCTTTGTTGACCCTTTACTACAAACCCATCTGGTTGTTCCATATAAATCTCCTCATTCAACTCTCCATTAAGGAAAGCTGTCTTTACATCCATTTGATGATTGATAAGACCATACGAGACAGCCAGGGAAAGCAGTACACGAATAGTAGTCATTCTAGCAACAGGTGAATAAGTATCAAAGAAATCTTCGCCCTCCTTTTTGGGTATAACCTTTGGCCACAAGCCTAGCCTTGTACTTCTCAATAGTACCATCAGGCCTAAGCTTTTTTTTTGAGCACCCACTTACAGCCTACTGGTTTACAACCATAAGGCCATTTAGTTAACTCCCAAGTTCCATTAGAGAGAATAGAGTCCAGCTCACTCTGAACAACTTCTTTCCAATTGTCTGCATTTGGAGATGCATACGCCTCATGTATAGACATAGGAGTATCATCCACGAGGTACACAATGAAATCACTAACAAAGGATTTTTCAACCCTTTGTCTCTTCCTCTTTCTCAGAGCTTCATTGTCATCCTCCTCTAGGATAATCTCATGTGGTGGTTCAGAAACTTCAGTTGGTGCATTAAGTTTAGGAGTTATCCCAGAAGAAAATCTAGAAGTGCTATGCATATCTTTCATAGGAAATATATTCTCAAAAAAACGTAGCATCACGAGACTCTATAATAGTATCAACATACAAATCAGGCACATCAGATTTCACTAGTAAAAATCTATAAGCAATACTCTGATGAGCATATCCCAGAAAGACACAATCCACTGTCTTAGGTCCTAGCTTGCGCTTCTTGTTAATAGGCACATTAACTTTTGCTAAGCATCCCCAAGTACGTAGGTAAGAAAGTGATGGTTTTCTCCCAATCCACTCCTCATAAGGAGTTTTGTCTTTGTTTCTATTAGTAACTCTATTCAGGACATGACAAGAAGTCAATATAGCCTCCTCCCACCATGCCTTAGATAAACCAGCAGAGTCTAACATGGAATTCAACAAGTCAGTCAACGTGCGATTTTTCCTCTCGGCAATCCCGTTAGACTCGGGAGAATAAGGAGGTGTCCCCTCATGAATAATACCATGTTCCGCACAGAAATCATCAAAGACATTAGGAAAATACTCGCCACCACAATCGGACCTAAGACGTTTAATCTTTCTTTCTAGTTGATTTTCAACTTCAGCTTTATAGATTTTAAAGTAATCTAATGTCTCATCCTTAGATTTCAACAAATAAACATAGCAAAATCTAGTCGCATCATCAATCAATGTCATGAAGTACCTCTTTTCAACCTTGGTCAAAACACCATTCATCTCGCAGAGATCAGAATGTATGAGTTCTAGAGGTGCTAAGTTTCTCTCCTCATCAGCCTTGTGAGGCTTCCGAGGTTGCTTAGATTGCACACAACTATGGCACTTAGAACCTTTGGCAAAGGTGAAGTTCGGAATTAAACACATGCTGGAAAGTTGTTTCATAAGACCAAAATTAACGTGGCATAAACAACAATGCCAAACACTTGCATCATCATTAACACCACCGCAATTATGGTTCACACACTTGTTGCTAAAATCCGAAAGAGATAAGCGGAACAAGCCTCCGCTAACATAGCCTTTACCAATAAATAAACCATGTCTCAACATGACTACTTTATTGGACTCTAACACTACCTTAAACCCATCTCTGCATAGAAGGGAGCCACTAACGAGATTCTTGTTCATGGAGGGGACATGCTGCACGTTCTTCAGCTGCATGATCTTTCCCGAAGTAAACTTCAGATCCACTATACCAGTGCCAAGAACAGAAGCAGCGGACCCGTTCCCCATCAACACGGAGCAATCTCTTGTGACCTGGTAAGAAGACAACATATTAATGTCAGAACACACATGAACATTAGCACCCGTATCAATACACCAATTGGAAGATTGAAATACTGAAAATATAGTAAAGTGATTACCGTACCCTCCATCAGTGTTTGTAGCGGTCACCATGTTGACATCCTTGGATGCTCGTCCATTGCTGCCCTTATTCCCTCGATGGTTTGCACGCTTTGGATTGTCCTTGGAAAAAGCCTAAGTTCACCACATGTGAAGCAGGGCAGCTAAGCCTTGTTCTTCTTCTTCTTGAAGTTGGTAGTCTTGTTAGGCTTGTGCTTCCCTTTCCCCTTGCCTTGGTTCCTCTGGTTTCGAACCATGTTGGCAACGGAGTGACCCTCGCCTCCTTTAGTATCCTTAGCCTGAGCCTTCTCTTCCACAACAAGAGATGCTTTAATTCTCTTATGCTTCAGAGTTGTGGCGAACCTCCTCCATGAGGAAGGGAGTTTTGCAATAATGCACCCAGCCACAAATGGATCAGGAAGAGGACACTTAAGAATTTCGAGTTCCTTAGCAATGCACTGTATGTCAAGAGCTTGCTAGACAATTAATTTGCCATTGACCATCTTAAAGTCATGAAAGCTCTCCATGATATACAGTTCATTGCCAGCGTCGGACACACGAAACATAGCACCAGTGCATCCCACAACTCCTTCACATCTTTTATGTGTAAATACTCATCACACAGACGGTTAGTAAGGACACTCAGAATGCATCCCACAAAGAGAGTATTGGCATCAGTAAATCTCTTCAGATCCGCATCTGATAGGTTACCCGCAGGCTTGCCTTTACTCACCTAGAATACATCCATAACCTCAAGCCAGAGGGTGGACTTCATTTGCCACCTCTTAAAGTGCACACCAGAGAACTTCTCCGGCCTCAACGCATCAGCAAACACAGCCATAGATAATTCAGGAAATTGTCTACAGTAAGGTTTTTGGATTGTTGAGGAATTAGACAATATCTGAATTAAATTCCGAAAGTAAATCATGCAAAACATGGCAAAAACTAGCATGCACTTATCTAACATACTAGATGGGACGATCACAGCAAGGATCTCGCAGATCATAATAAACACATAAAATAGATTGATCTGGTTATACCTGTAGGCAGCTAGAGCCAATTCCGTACTGATGGCGTTGATGATGACCGTGTCACGGACGTCGCGGGTACTGTACGCAGCATGATGTAGAAGCCTGTGAAGAAGTCACCGGCGATGGCCTCCGGCAGCGAAAGCAGATGGACGCCCCATGGTGAAGACAACGAGCAGTCACGCGTAGCGCTTCCCAAAAACCTTATTCGCCTTCTCCCGGTGCAAGAGCTCGAAAGGCGAAGGGTTCTAGAGACCTGCTCTCCCGGTTGCAGATGCACGTCGGCACCAGGATGGAGAGAACTACGATGGCGGTGCAGCAGCGAGAGTTGGCAAAACCCTAGGTTTTTTGTGTGTCTTGTGGCGATGCCAGTAGGCTGCTTATATAGGAGCCTGCGATCCGATCTCGTGTCGCGATCACGATCTCGATAGGATAAGGACTCCAAAACTTAAGGCTCAAGTTAGGACACTAAGACCAAAATAAAAACTACCGCGCTCTTGCAAGGTCAGGATCCGGATTTCGGAGGAGCATTCAAGCAGGTGCCATGCGCCAACGCCCCACCCCGGTCCGAGCCCAAGCCCGGCCCGGCCTAGGCGAGGCGAGCGAGTGCGCGCATGTTGCCTTCCTTTCTTCCTCACCATTCACGCAGGTGCTGCGCGCCCTCGCCCATCACCCTGGCCCATCCCCATGCCCGAGCTCAGCCCGGTTTGGCCCGGCGAGGCGAGTGAGCACGTGCATGTGGTCTTCCTTTCTCCCTCTACACCTTGACCTAGTAGGAGGGGAGAGCCTCCACTTTCAAGTAGGTGAAGCTCCCCTTCCACTAGCAAGGTGGGACTAAAGGTTCCACACTCCACTTTCTCACACATGGGCCTTTGAGATTTTCTAGGAATAATAGATGGGCCAAGCCCATAAATTCAACAAAATGTGCGTTCCTCCTTCAAGCGCTCCTTCAGAATAGAAATTCAAAAGAAACCTTATTATAACTCTGAAACAAAGTGCATTCAGAAGAAAGTTTATATACCAAAGTTGTACACCCAGAAATGCCCAACAAGTTTGGTATTCAAATCTCAATCCAGATCCTTCCAGATTTTGAGTTACACTCAGATTTACCTGCAGCTGTACTGAATTCCAGAATGCAAACTGAAATCAAAATTGAAATGCAGTTTAAATTTATTCCCTTGTCGTTCATTTCAGATAGCACTTGAATATGGAGTACATTCCAAACGCATATTTAGGACATTCTAAAAATACCAGGGTCTTCCATTACATCAGCCCACCATCAACTCTAACTTAGTTAGGTAGTGTACATGAATGAGCTCTCTCAATCTCATCAATAATGTTTAGTACAACCCGTGAATAAAGAGCGGAGCAGAAACTTATAAAATATCGCTCTCAGACATGCTACATATACAAAATATTGTCATCTACCCACTCTACTTCTCTACTCATCATAATCGGGGTCGCGTGGTGGTGCATGCTCCAACTGTGTGGTCACATTGAGCATAATGGGATCGTCCTGCCCAAGTGGTGGGTGGAGCCACTTCATCACATCTAGCCGAGCCTGCGGCTATCCAATGAACTCATCCCTCTGCTGCAGCATATTATGCAGATCTGCAGCATGTGCAATGCAGCCTGCTTGGTCCACCTGTAAGTCAAGTACCTCATGATGAGCCTCAACTAACTGGTCCTGGACATCACCCAACTGCTGCTGTGCCTCCATGAGCTGCTCCCTTCATATCGTAGTACACTAAAAACAACGTCTGACCAAGAGACATAGCTGCTCCTATGTCCATAGTCTTGTCCCGCTCCAACAGGTCTGTCACCCGCTGCTCCCAGTCATCATCCTGAGCATCGGTGGGCAAATAGCGTAGCACTGTGTTTGCTATAGGAACAAGGTTGGCCAAGTCAGTAATGGCCCTCAAAGCCATCGTGTCAGGAGCCTCCTCCACGTCCTCTCCTAAAACGATGTAGTCATATTCATCGTTGCAGGGACCGTGGGTAGGACTCATGGCGCACCTGTTGCAACGCCAGGCATAAGATCGTCATGATCCTGTTAGAGTCCTAGCTTGTATGAGGCCACCCATTCTCCTAAACCATGGGCAAGTGAATCGGCTCCAGAATAGGCGGCAGCTCCAGACCGTGCACGTTTTGGCTATTCTCGGCCATCTATTTTAATAAGAGAGATTTTAAATGAGTGAGTGGTAATATTGTTATCTAATTAACATGACTGAATTGGTGAGACATGCAAGAAATATATTGAAAGTTTCGATTTATTTTGTTTGAATTTTAATAATAACCCAGAATGAATGAGAACAGAAAGTATGATGCGTGGTTCATCCTATTTGGTCTCACATCACACCCCCGATAGCACGTAGTTAGTATAGATGCAGAAAAATGCGTGCTCACATCATCATCATCATACATTACCACTCTAATCCTAAAAGTGGCATCTATGAATTTCTTTAAGCCATGTCTAGTGAATGACATAGTGGTGCCATTTCTCCCAAACACACCCAGCGTTCTTCCAGTACTGGGATAGCTATTGCAAAAAATTTGTTTCCCAAAATACTGAATATGCACATGAGTTCCATCTAGGTCAGAATGTTAGCAATGCCACCTGGTATACGCTAACATCCTTAATATGGGCATATCACATACTCTCATTTTTGAATTACTTGAGAAGAGTTTTCGAAAATAGGTTTGTAAATCAAAACTCGATGATATTACTGTTGTCTGTGTATGATCGGCTCTGATACAGCTGTTGCGGAACCACCAATTTAACCTGAGCTAATCACGCCTACCACCTTATGGCTTGCAACACACTTAGACTGAACTAAACCTGATCGTCCTTCGAGAATCCTTCGGCTATCGATATTACAAAATCACAGAGGAACCAACATCATACACATCCAACCATCGATTGAGTCACAACTGTTATATCATCACAGACAGTTGAAATAGAGCATAACTAGACTTAGTTTACAAACCAATCAAAATAAAATAGAAGTTTCAACATAGTGTCATCACAAGGCGAGTTCAAAAGTACTTCATAGTAGAATTTAAAGTTTGAGGTTCATGGTAACATCAGAAGACTTGCATCAAATGAAACAGCATTGAGCTCATCTTTCAGCCCTGGTGAGAACATGCTCGCCCACCAACACGGGTGCTCACGAAAAACTCCATATCTGCTCTCAAAATGTGGGGGCGAACCCTGAGTACTATTTACTCAGATAGGTCATAACGGAATGGCTTACGGCTGATGCAAAGCTTGATTGCTAACAAGTGGATCCTTAGCCATTGATTTTAAACAATGGTATATCAACATAAATAACAAGTTCCATCATTTGCATATAACATCGTAATAATAACTTGTAGGAATGTAAACAATACAATACAAGCATATGGAATTTCAAAACATGAATAATAGATAAACATATTCAAGTAGTTACTTTGTTGCCCGTGTGCAATATCAATGTTTTCAGACCTGGTGAGCATTAGCGATTCGAATCAATTTTTAATTCTCGGGAATAACTACAATGCCAAGGGTATATGCTTACTAGCCATCTCGTTCCCACATATACTCCCGATCTTAACCTCTCTCATCCCAAGATTCAAAGCGTCCCCATCTGACCCCCATGTTGTGCCCCCTTAGGAGCGATACCACGACATGCTGGGTCAGCCCTCCCTTGAGTACAAGTGCCCCTAGGACAACTACCTCTCAACTAGAGAATGAGCGACACCTTGAATACTTTGGACGAGCCCGGGAAAGACTTTCACAGGTCCCACATCCTGGGTAAGCATCCTAGTAGTGTTATGACGACCAGCATGTGAACAGCGAATGAGCATAATGCGACTCAGCCGGAATCCATAGTGCGACATCATGAAAAGTAAATACTGAATAAAATCTTCGTCCGGTCTCCTTTTAAATCATGAGCATAATAACAACCTCCACAATACTAAGATTTCTGTGATTTTTTAAATAACCTACATGACGACTGACTCCAATTCACTCATGTCTACTCATACCTAGCAAATTCTAGGCAACTCATCCTATGGACTCTATGTATACGTGCTGGGGCTAGGGCGGCTAGGGCGTCTAATGCAGTAGTTTTTAATCAACTCCTCATGCGGATGCGTAATCAACAAATCATATCATATTAGCTGGGTAAGCATAGTCCTGTCGACCTTCTTCACCAGGGTTAGTGGCTGCCTTCGGTGCAAAGTTAGGTGTGGGTTGTGGCTCTTCCTGCTGCTGGTCCATCGGCTCCTAGTGTGGGCTCTCGTCGTCCGGCTCCTCGATTAACGGCTGCTCCTGCGTCGGCTCTTCGGTCGTGTGGTCTATATAAATGATACGATGCAAAATGAGTGTTAATGAAGGCAAATGCATGCATATGGTACTGGTGCAAGTAATTAATAGTATGCAATGAGTACTTGATTAACACCTCACTAATGATCGCATATGTAAGTAGACACAGATATAAACATTCAATGCACTATGCTCACTTAATGAACTAAATTTCCCATTTGAGTTCATGTTGTTAGACAGTGCAAAATGTGCTCAAATATTTATACATGCATATAAGTACTGTATACCACCATCACGCAAATTTCAGCAACAAAAGAGCTATAAATTATTTATAGTAATTCCAGGAAGTTATTTCGTATTAAAATTATCGGATTTATCATATATTTTAGACAAGGTTTCTCACCCTAAACCTTTTATAGCAACATAACATGTCTTGGGGATCTCGTATAAAATCTAGCAAGCTAAATAACCAAGGTTTGATAGCTCATCTATTTTCCTCTTATTTATTTTAGCCTATTTTTAGATGTAAGCAATAACTACAACAATAATTCTATCAAAAATACTTTCTGGCACCAATACTTAAGTGCTAAACATACAGATTTTTTTAGAATTTATTTCGCAGCATAAGTTCACCTTTTCCCATTATTTAATTTAACATACAATATCCAGTCTATTTAAAAACAGCAATGAAACCTTGCATGCAGGGGTTCAAATAAATACAGTAAGTTATACAACAAAGAGCATGTATAAATTCCAGTGGAATATTTGGAGCACTTTTTATGTAGCAAGTATATTCCCTTTAGTTTTTACCACAAAAATCACATTTAGGGACAGATTTGTCATTTAAGAGTAAGTGCTATGGCTACCAAAAACTATTACAGAGCCTAAACATGACACTAATGCTACTATCCAAGTTTCATAATTTTTGGAGTTTATTTAGTCCCCTTTTAGCATTTCTTTAGTTTTAAGATGCATGAAACAAATCAGGGGCATGATAGTCATTTCATGCATCCACAACATATCCATTCTGTAGATCTACTAAAGAGGAGCTCGATGCAACTGAGTTTACAGTTTCAGGATTTCTCTTCGATTTTATATGGAATTTCAAAGTTTCTGCTGAGAAAAGCATATAAACCCTAGATCTAGGGACCCATACACAATAAATCATAGATCTAGGGGCTGAAAAGCGATATCTGCAAGACACATTAAATAGTGCACGTCATAACCACGTGAAGGTGTCAAAACCCGGGGGCTAAATCGCAAGAACCAGGAGGCTAAAATGCAAGACCATGGGGGTCTTCTTGTTCCTCCCGCTAGGAACAAAGTCCGATGGTGTCGCATGGCCAAACTGGCCTGCTAGGGCACGGTGACTCACCGAAGGAGCCCGAGGAGGGAGAGGGATGGGTGAGGAGCCTTACCCCCATAATCTGCTACGATGGGGAGGGTGGAGGAAGGCCGGCAGCAGTGATGGCGAGGAGGAAATGTTCGGCGATGAAATGCAGAGCGGTGAGGTGGATCCAGAGGCCTACACCGGGTGGTTTTGGTGGAGTGTGGAGCAGCGCTTCCTGGTGAGGCGCTTGGGTGGTGCGGGAGTGAGCGAAGCAGTGGGTACAGCTTGAGCCCAAGCGCCCCTGCAATGGTGGTCGGCGGAGTAGAGGGAAGAGAAGAGGGAGAAGGCACTCGGTGGACGAGAGTGGAGTGAGGAGCAGCGTCTGCTTCTGCTAAAAGGTGAAGGGAGAGAGATGGAGATCGAGGCCTCGCATGGTGCATCCATACAACAGCGGTCGCATGGCCGACGCCTCCTGCACGTGGTCGGTATGCAGCCCCCCTGTCGGCGAATCAGGAAAATGGTCATTTGTATTTCTCATTATTGAACAACCTAGAGGCCGAATTAGACCAAACTCAAAATACAAGTAGTGTTATAAATTTGTATCTCTACAATTCTCTTATAATCTTTGATGCAAGGTTCTGTTTAAATTTATGAAGAAAATTTGAATTCAAAATACTGTCCAAGGTTTGACCAACAAAACTCTCGAGTTTATAAGTTCCTGTAGGCTATTTTGCATCCATTCTCATGAGAAATCAAATATATCAACATTAATCAGTTTTTTGTGATCTAAAATATGATAAAGATTTTTGTTTCACAAAAAATTGAATTTACCAGACATGCCAAAACACTATGTAAACCTTTAAGCATGACAAAACACAAAATACCAAAGTCATTCAAAATGAAATTATCTACAAGTTTCTTGCAAAGTGTTTCATCAAATTAACAAAAGTATTAAAGTTACAATAGCAAATACAAAGGCAATTTCAGTAAAACTGAGTTTAATTTATTCAAATGACTTAGTCCATTAATGCACCCGATATGAAATGCTCATGTAATGATGTAATTGAGCCGATGATGCTAATGTAATGCACTTCAGATGCTAGGGCATCACATTTGAAGTGGATATCGAGCTTTTATTTCTTTTTGCCATGCTTGAATTTGTATTATTTTCATTTTTCTGTGCTTTTTGCACGCATGTTTCTTTTCCTTTTGTCGTGCCTTTTGCATGCATTTTCTTGGCTCCATATCCTTGCTCCTTGAGATTTGGAGGTGCAAGGGATATGAGAAATATTTGGAGACTTTTTGGGTGGATGCAAATTCTAGAATGGATCATTTGCATTTGATGCTTTTTGTACTCTAGATATCAATATAAGGTGATATTTCTACTCACTGGTTTAATCATTTTGAACCATTTTGGCTCTGATAGGATTTTGACCAAGGGGAGCATTATTTTGTGATTTTCAAAAATAATAACTCGGGATATTTATCGTACTAAGAGCGAGAAAGATCCATCCCACTCTTAAGTCATATCATTTTCTCCCAACAACTTAGGCTTTATCACAAATGGCATCTACATGGTAAATCTTTGGCTTACTTAATTTTACACACCAACATGGAACTCGGCTAAGCATAAGTTAACATGTAAAAATAAAACAATCGATTTGATAGCGCAACGATTCATCATTTCTATAATGAAGCTAGCATGTAGACTTTATTCGTGAGAGCTGTTTATTATGGCACTTCTTTTTTTAACTAGAAAATAGAAGTACTGAAACTGGGCAAGATCTCTTGTTGGCAGAACGGTGGTGCTGGTGATACTCAACGGAACTGATACATCTAGGGAAGCTAAGGCATAGAAGAAGGCAGGGGACTAGTGCACATACCCAAGCTTCGGTCAGGTTCTTTCCCCCCAAGCTTCAATGAAGCTAGTCAGGATAGTACCCTTGGTGCTCGTAGAATTGTTGGGCCTGGTCGTAGGAGCACTGCATTGTTGCTCTTGTCTCTAAGAGGTGATTGTGGTGCTCCCCCTGCTGCTACTGAATGTCAAACCAAGTTGGTCTAGCCCCTATGGCAGCTTGAACTGCGGTGCTGGAAGTAGCAGCTGGTACTCATACCCTTTGAAAGTCTTGACAAGGCCCCCAGTGCTGGTCTTGCGCAGAAAATGCACCTAAATGTTGTGGTTCTCTATGACTAGGTTCAATATGCCATAGGTAAGAATGCCACATGGCATTTGCCAGTCCCCAACTCAGAAGCAATCATTGTCACGAATGATGTGATTGTGATGGTGTTCTTCATTAACTAGCCTTAACCAGTGATATATCATGCTAAGCACAGGTTCATATTTTTGCCTATGCCACATGTAATATAGAATTTTCAAGTCCTCCATGTTCACGCAGCGCATGTAGAAGGTTCATTGAAGACTTCTTGAATATTGCCAAACTACTAACTCGGTTACTATAGAAGGATGTTCCATTTATGTTCACTAAAGAATGTGAGGTCGCATTCAGGAAAATCAAGCAATTACTTATCAGTGCACCAATGATTCAACCTCTAGTTGGAACTTACCTTTTGAGATTATGTGTGATGCAAGTGACTGCACAATTGGAGCTGTGCTGGGACAAAGGAAAGAAGGAAAGGTACATGCCATATATTATGCTAGCAAAACTCTCAACGTTGCTCAAGTGAATTATGCCACTACAGAGAAGGAGTTATTAGTAGTAGTATTTGCCTTTGAGAAATTCAGATGGTATATTGTCAATTCGAAGGTGATGATCCACACTGATCATGCTACTATCAAGTACATACATACCAAGAAAGATGCTAATTAAACCCTGACTCATTAGATGGATATAATGCTACAAGAGTTTGATATGGAGATCAGAGACAAGAAGGGGGCTGAGAATGTAGTGGCTGATCATCAAGGATGAACTATGACAAGAAGGACTGGCAATTGAAGATGCATTGAGAGATGAGACCCTTTATGCAGTCCTAGATAAAGATACTTGGATGAGAGATGTGATAAGGGCCATAAGAGGAGAACCAATGCCGCATCTTAACTATAATTCAAAGAGAAGAGTTCTAGCTGAAGCAAAGAAATACTATTGGAATGCTCCCTGCCTATATAGATATGGATCAGATGGTGTCCTTAGAAGATGTGTGTTTCAGAAGAAAGAGAAGAAATCGTGAGGAAATGCCACTCTTCAGAGTATGGAGGCCATGATGGTCATTTCAGAACTCGATTCTACTGGCCAAAAATGCACAAAGATGCTAGAAAGTTTTTTGCTAGCTTCCAAGAATGTCAGAGGCCGGAAATGTGACTTCAAGGAATTCTATGCCTTTGACATACAATCTACAGATTGACTTGTTTGATGTGTGGGGAATGGACTTCATGGGGCCATTTGATAATTCCCATGGATATGAGTATATTTTGGTTGCTATGGATTATGTCTCAAAATGGCCAGAAGCTTTGCCATGCAAGAGAGCATCTACAGAAGAATCAATATGGATGATCTAGAGTCTTATCTATCCAAGGTGTGGAGTGCGTGGAGTGATTATTATAAATGGAGGATCTCATTTTACTGGAAATGATTTTAGAAAGTGCCCATGAAAACATAGAGTTTCTACTACATATCATCCATAGACCAATGGCCAAGTAGAGATATCAAACAAGAAGTTAAAAGAGATATTGTGGAAGACAATGGTTAAGGGAGGAAAAGATTGGTCAAAGTTAAATGATGCTACTAGGGCATATTGAACTGCATTGAAGGCTCCAATCGGAATGACTACATATCAGCTTGTCTATGGAAAGACTCGTCACTTGCCAGTTGAGATGGAACATAATGCTTATTGGGCAATCAAAGAGTTGAATTTGGATTTAGATGTTGCTCAAATCAAGAGAAGAATTCAACTTAGAGATCTCGATGAAGTAAGATTAAAGGCATATCATAATTCAAGCATCTACAAGGAAAGGACGAAAAGGTAGTTTGACAAAAGGATTCAAAAGGAGTTCAAAGAAGATGATAATGTCCTTTTCTACAATTCAAAATTCAAATTATTTGGTAAAGGGAAATTGCAAAGTAAATGGGATGGACCTTACATGGTGCACGTGTATCACCTAACAGATCTGTGACTATAACGGTGAATTGCCAATGACTTAAGGTATTTCTTGAGCAAGAAAAATTTCAGATTCAATATATTGATACATATGATTTAATGGAGGAAAAGGTACGGCGGCATAAACTATTTTCGGCGGCTACAGTCAACCGCCGAAATTAACAGGTTAATTTTCGATGGTTGGGCTGGCCGCCGAAAATAGCCCGTTATTTTCGGTGGCTAGCCCAAACAGCCAAAAATTGTGGGCCTATTTTCAGTGGCTAGGCCAAACCGCCGAAAATTGCGGACTTATTTTCTATGGCCAGACCGGTCCACCGAAAGTAAAACTAGCATATCAGGTTCGGCCGCGTGCCCCCACCCATTCCCAACCCTATCCTACCCCCACCCATCCCCCGGCCACCACCCTCCACCCCGCACCACACCGCCAGCGCCCCTGCTCCCGCCCGCCGCCGCATCACCTAGTGCCCACTGGCTGCCTCCTCACCCGCACGCCGCCCTCCATCCCACTCACCGCCGCCATGCACTAGCCATGCCACCTCCTTGCCCCGGCCTCCCGTGCCGCCCGGCCTCGGCTCCCCGCACCGCCCCAGCTCCGGCGCCTCCCCGTCCCATCCCAACCCCTCCTCCCCGGTCGCCGGCCAAGGCAGGCCCTGAGCCCCTAACACTGTTTCACCCCAAATTGCGGAACCCTAGCACCCTAGGGGTGGGGTAGCGTGGCGTGGCCTGTGGGAGGAGCCGAGTGGGCTGGTGCCCTGCTGTGAGCTCCGATGGCCGGACAGTGAGGGCCAAGGGTGCGATGCGAGGCCAGCGCCCTGCGAGCGGTGACGGCGTCATGGTGTGCCAGTGAGGGCATGACGCGAGGCCGGCCGGCGGCGGCGGCTGCTAAGCAGGTGCTAGGCGGAGGCCCTGCGGCCCCATTCAGCAGGCGTTCACTCGGTCAGTGAAGTAAAATCTGTGATCCAATGCTGCGTTTATGGCCTAAACGTTCAATTACTTGTGATCTGAATGTGTGGCGTGCAATTTCTTGTAAAATCGAATCTGGGAATCTGTTTAAACCTCAATATTCTAAATTTTAATGCTATGACATCTAAACATTTGATTGCTCTACTTGTGTGTTTTGTGTGCCTCACTAATCAGTTGTCATATATTGTAGCATTACAAATATACAGAATGATAGCATTAAGACATGTCATGGGTAGTTAGTCTATTGCCTTTTATGAGCTGTGACTTGTGAGCAGCCTTTAGCTATGGACCATTAATTATTAGCTTATTGAGACATGCCATGGGTTGTGTCTCATTGTGTTATCTCATTATCTGTATATTCTATGATTCTATTTGAGTTTTTTTGTTTTGTTTTGTCTTGTTATGTTGCTGCTTGGAGCATTGGATTGCATGTACAGAGGTGGCGATGTCCCTATAAGATAAGATTCTACCCTATTCTCTTCTACTGCTGTTGATATGTTGTTTAGATCAGGGTATTAATTCTTGTCTCTTTGATTACTACTTTGTAGCTGTTGTAGAATGCAAAAACCAAAGGAGCCAAGTACTGGAGGTCAAGAACAAGTGTGCAACAGCCAACAGGTATGAATCATAGGGTCATCATATCCCTTTGATAATTTTGAAATCCTTTGTTTGGCTTGTTTCATCTCATGGTAGATAAAACCTATTTGCATGATGGCTTGTTTTCTCTGTGTTGTTTAGAAAAAAGAAAACCAAAAAGACAAAACGTTTAATCACGTTTACAACCTTGGGGATAACAATACATGGCTGCGCTGCAGGTGTACTTCTCCTTTTCTCGGGTTTAGTCTACTAAACATCCATCTATTAGCAAAAAGCTTCACTTCTCTATAGTAAGCTGTAACTAAGTACAATATATTACATAAAGTTTCTTGTCTGTACAACAATAGTTTAAGAAAAAATATTATTTCTTACTTCAGAAAAGTTATTAGTGCCATTTCTCTTTCTGTGATTTGTTCATACGCTAGAGTTTCACTTGTCAGACTGCCACTGCTCTATATTTTCAATTACATTTGGACCTAGCTGTTTCTAGCATGATTAACATCACACGCTAAACAGGAAGCAAGGGCATTGCTAGGAAGGCTAGAATATCAACCAGGTCATGTAGAAGCGGCGCTCCTTGTCTTTGATGGGATAGACATATCGGCATTAGTCCCTAAGATGAAAATATCAATTGCTAGAAAAACAGGTCTCCGGAAGACTCATTCACAGTGGGAGAAGGGATTCTCCACCAATGACCCTGCATGCTGTGAGGCTTCTCAAGGAGGCCATATATCTCAAAGCAAGAGCGCTTCATGATCTTAGAAAATTCAAAGGTAACCTGCACCTTGCTATTACTGTCGCACATATGAACAGACTTTCAATCATGCGAACGCATGCTTTGGATTTTGGTACTTAGTATGACTCCCTCCATTTCAAATTGTAAGGCATTGTTTTACTTGGCAAGATCTCAAAAACCAGACTTTGAACCTTCATTTTTCTATATTACAATGTTTGTAGCAACAAAATTATAGCCATAAGAAAGTACATTCAAATGTGAATCCAGTGGTATATTTTTTTCATATGACAAAAATTTAAATCATGTGAGGCTAATTGTGAATCTGAAAAAACATGTGTACATTATCAAAGAAATGGAGGGGGCAGGAAAAAAGAACTGTGCTGCATCTCTCTCTCTCTCTTCTTCCTTTTGGCACTTCAACCGGAACAAACAACAAAGTTATACATGACACTTGTGTAACTTTAGTTCAATATGTTTGATTTTACAGAAGCTGCACAAGAATGTGAAATGATATTGGATTATCGTTGTGCACCATATGATTATGTACAAAGTTTCTATGATTTTTCTGAAAATTTTTGTGCTATTATATTTTTTGGTGACTTATTTTTTTAATTAAAAAATCACTAATTTTCGGGGCTAATATCGGCCTCCAAAAATTAGCCGATTATTTTCAGCGGCGAAAGTGGACCACGGAAAATTAAGCTATACGAGGTTAATTTTTGGCAGCTGCTTAAAACCCCCGAAATAATTTTCGGCGGTTTGTCACCGAAACTAAGCTTATTTTTGTCGATTAATTTCTAGCGGCTAGAAACCGCCGAAAATAAGGCTAGCGGGAAAGCCCTTATTTTCGGTGCTTTTTGGCTGCCGAAAGTGAGCTGTATTCCTGTAGTGATCACCATATCGCGGATCCCAAATTTTGAGAGCTCTTTGTATATATGTATATGAATTCATGTTTTGTTTTCTCGTTTCTTTTTGAAGTTTTTATACCTTTGTGTTTCAAATGAAGCTGTCAGTGTCCTGTAAAAATTTGACAATGTTTGGCTTTGGGAAGCGCCAGGGTCGACCGACCCTAGGGGTTATGCTCAGCGTACCTGGGCTGTTTTTTAGTCGGTTTTGTCTTGTTTTTGGTTGGTGTGCTCCTAGGTTGTTCAAAAATAAATCTCTTTTGATCTTTTGGTTTAAAAAGCACTGAGATGGTGCTTTATTCAAGTTTGGGGAGGTTAATTGTCATCTTTTGTATAAGTCTTTTTCTTTTTGGGTTTTTGTGTTAAGTCTTATAATAAAAAAAGAAAGAGGAGAATTTTTTTTTGTTCTTACTTTATTTAAGTTTGTTCTCTACTTTGACTATGACCATTGATCTCGCTCAAATTCATAATATGTTTTTTATGGTGCTTAAAAGATTGACTAGCAATGCATAACCCATGTTTTGATTAAAAGGATGATATTTTATAGCTTCGTAAGCTTCTTTATGAAAAGATTTGGAGGATGATTTATTTGTTTCATTTAAAAAATTCCTATGATCAAGTGTTCGATTCCTTTGTCAAGAAACATGACAAATCCTATTAGAGGCTAGTTGAAAACATAGTTTATAAGCTCGTTATCTCAAATGAGTTTTGTTAAGGTTGATTCCTTTAGAAAGTTTGATCTCTTGAAACTATTTGGTCATCTATTTTTGTCCCTTTGATTTAGATTAAAATATTCAATGCTAGTTGTTCTACACTAAAGCACTAGATTTGCTAAATTCTATATCCTTTAAGCCTTTTGATCTTGCGACACTCATTACCTATGTAGTGATGTTTTTGCTCATTTGCTAATCACGAGGGAAAATTCTAAAATCATTTTGATATAGCAAATCAAATGGTAGAGTGAAGAAATAAGAAGAGAGACGGAGGCTAAAAAAAGAAAAGAGATAAGAAAGAGGGGGCGGAAATAAGAAAGAAAAAAAGAAAAAAAAAGAGAAGAGAGAGGGAAAGAAACAAAAGAGAATTTAGAGGTGAATTTTTGAATGTGAAGAGTAGGGTTAATGTCAATTAGTGTATTGAGCAAAAACTTTCACTCTCTCCAACCACGTGCAATTCTTTATTGGGAATCCAGCTGTCCCATATTTTTCATCCTACAAATTGCCTGTGTCCACTGTCTATATCTTCTTTTCCACCCCCTCTACTTATTTTTTTCATTTTATCTATTATTGATGACCAAATATATTCAAGGTGATTGGATAATCTTGAAAAAGATATCTTAGCTAAACAATAAGTCGTGTTAACTTTGCTAGCCCTTATCAAGATCTACATATATACCTAAAAGAGGTGAGAGGTAAGCAATAATGAAAAGGATAGCCACAAAATATGAGTGCCTACATGTGAGCTTGACAAATAAGGACTGATGTAATTTTTTGAAACTTGGATATTGTTTTTCATACAAAAACCCTCCATTTTGATTTTCAAGGAAGTTTTGGTTTTTCTATGATTCATTTGATTTTGAAAAATTCTGTGGGATTCTCTATGCATGAAGGTTGATTAAAATGCCCATGTCAAGATTGAGTAGATATGTGAGCTGGTTAGTTTGAAAAGTAATTGTTTAGAACTTCCATAAATTTAGTTGAGTTTTTAATCGATCTCTTAGCTTCAGGACTAGCAAGATCTAATTGTGGGGATGTTGTTGGCGCAAGACAACGATGATATTTATGCTCTATATTGACATGATTTCATACATTTTCAGATGTTAATCATACGATGAAGTCATATTTTACTAACAATTAACCCCATATTCGAGTATGCTCTTTGGTTTTGCACTTTATTAAATATTGCAAGAAATTGAGGAATAAATGCAATAATCATAGAGTCTACTCATAGAAGGATTAAAGTTACAAGTCGAGGGAGGTGTCTTGATTAATAAAAGAAGAGCAATTGAAGTCCAAAAGAAGGACCAAGCCCATTAGTTGAGAAGGTTTCAGGAGACAATGATTGTTAGGATGCAAAGAATATGTAGACAAGGAAGGTTTATCACAAGATCAATCCAAGTTCCTATTAAATCTCGAGATACTCTCAGATTTCAGGTCAACAGCACCTTGTGGGCCCAACTCGAAGGTATTAACAGAATCACATGAAGAAAGTCTGAATACCAAAGTTGTAGAACTCTTACAGAATAAGGAAAGTTGGATTTCTTGAAAGACAAAGGCTTTAGCTTCATCTCCAAGCAAGGTGCTTTATGGATGGCCAAGAACCTTCATGAGATATGTATATACATGGATATAGATCATTAAAGCCATCTCAAACCGATCATAAACTTTCCGTATATAGGACACCCTCCGGGGTATAAATACATGGCCTCCCTAGGGGGAGAGGCCATCCAATTCATTGTAAATAGAGCTCCAAAGGTAGGGTTAGGAACATATTTGTGTAAGTTTCATTGAGAAGAAGTTCTCAGTGAAAGGGTGAAGCGAGAGGAGACAGGAAGAGAGGGGATTGACTGACCCTAGGGGCTCTGGTCGGCTGACCCTAGCTCTTCCCTAGGAGTCTCAAGTTCATCTTTCGCTGCATGCTTCAAGTCCTCGAATCCGACAACTAAGCGTGTCGAGTTCATGATGAATCTCGAGTAAACTCTTCTTGTTTTACTATGATAAACCATGAGTTCGATCAATGAAATAGTCTATTGGCTATGAGTTCTTTGTTTGTACCTGATCTATCATCTATGTCTTTGCAATGCTTCATCTCTATGCTTGGCCTGGATGATTAATCCACATGTCTTTTAGTAGATCTTTTTACCTTAGTGGGTCAATTGAATATGCTCATGCTTAGATATGGTTTAGTCTTACTAGTTCATCGATTACCCTGACTTATGTGACAAGTGGTTGGATGGAAAGGTTCGAACAAGTTTATGACATTCGTGATCATGTTTATTTTATGTTTCATGTAAGATCTATGCTCAGGGTAGTTCATAGTTTATAAGAAGTTTGTCTCATATCTCTTGTTAATCCCTTAGTCGTATTAGCCTATCTTGATGTTGATTAGTTTGTACTTGATAAGCTCTTATCCTTAATCTAGCATATGCTATAGTTTAGTCTTATGTCTAGTTTGTGATTAGATTATCATTTAGCATCTTTAGCTTACTAGACCTATGAGCTAGTAGTAATTGATGAATCCTTTATTAATAGTAGTTTAAACCTAGTTTTCTACAGATTGAAAAAACCTTGATATTCATCTTGGGGAAAGGCTACAACCAATACTATCACTTGCAATATTAGATTTGACATGCTTAAGTGCTGTCAATAGCGACCCTAGGGGCATACAAGTCCAGCGGGCCCAAGAATCAGTCCTGCAAAAACCATGGCAGATTATGGATGTCATCTTGTTTTGATGATTCCTATCGACTCACAACGTATTTTGGCATGGGACCACTTGTGTTAGAAATCTTATCTCCTTAGCTTTCTGTTGATGTGTATAACATACAAAACAGAGCCCATTTGTGGTCTGGGCATCTGTTTTTGTGAGGCCTGCTCCTGCAGTCCAAACCAGCCTCAGGAATAAATTGGACCTTAACTCGGATTGGGCTTCAAACTCGGCTTAAAACTCCATCTTCTCTTTGGCCTTCGTCATATGCATGTTGGACATGTTCTCTTTAGGTAAAAAGATCTACTAAAAGACATGTGGATTAATCATCCTGGCTTGGCACATGTAAAGATAAAGCATTGCAAAGATATGAATCAAAGGTAATGTATAAACAAATAACTCATAGCCAAAAGACAATTTCATTGATCGAACTCAGGGTTTATCATAGCAAAATAATAATAACGAAGTTTACTCAAAAACAAAGTTGTCAATTTCGATGAGAAGAAGCACATATTCGAAGATGAACTGGATATCCATTGGGAAGGCCTTGGGCCGGACGACTTAGACCCCTAGGTTGGCCTGACCAGGCCTTTTTTGCCTCCTCTTGCTTTGCACTTTCAATGAGCACTCCAAATAGACTAAACTTGCAAGTTTGTATTCGAAACTCTTGCTTTACAGCTCTGTTTAGAATGAATTGGATGGCCTCCGCCCCTTGAGACGCCCTAGTTTTATACCCCAAAAGGATGCCCTATATTTGGAAACTAATAGGTTAGTTTAAGATGGCTTGTATGTTCTACTTAAATGCAAAATATGTCTCATGAAGGTTCTTGGCTATAAAGCACCTTGCTTCAAGGTGAAGCTAAAGGCTTTGTCTTTCTCCAAATCCAACTTTCCTTTTTGTTGCACTTTTAGTATTTTGATCATAAATTCTTCAACTAAAGTCCTAATTAGGCAAACTTGGACTTTGGATTGGAGAGCTCGAATAGATGTACAGCTTTGGTATTCAATCTTTCTTCATTTGACGCTGTTAAGGTCTTCGAATCGGGCCCACAAGGTTTTTTTGTCCTAATATTTCGACATTAGGTTGGGACTTGGATTCATCTTGTGATAAACCTTTCTTTATGTTTGATTCCCTCATACTCAAGCTATCTTTGGCTTCCAGAACCTTCTCAATTAATGTGCTTGGGCCTTCTTTAGGGCTTCAATTGTTCTTCTTTTATTAATCAAGTCAGCTCCCTTGGCATGTATCATTGGATCCTTCTACGAGTAGCCTTCATAATTATTGCAGTTATTCCTCAGTTCCCTACAATATTTGATAGAGTGAAAAAACAAACTCGAATATGGAGTTAATTGTTAGTAAAATACAATTTTATTGTAAGATTTATCTCTGAAAATACAAGAAACTACGTAAAGCTAGGGCATAAAAACCATTGTTATCGTGTGCCAACAGAGCTATAGAAGAATTAACAAAGTCCTAGCAAGGTATTCGATATTAGATTTAATTAATTTATTATAATTCATACACTTCATTTCTGGAGATACTGTTTTTACAGCAACATACTACTGTCATGAAAATGTCACGGAAAAATACTCAAACCAATTGGACAAGATTTAGTAGGAAAATCCAAAGCACTATTTTAATAACCCTATAGTTGGTTTTATTTTAGTCTATTATATTTGCAGTTCCCAAACAAATACTTTTTGTATCATTTATACAACAATAATGTCACATGATTTTTGGTGGAATTATTCAAGCAAGTGAAAGGCCCTTTTTCCTATTGTCAAATTTGACATGCACAATATTGTCTATTTCAAATCACCCATAAGATAGCAAGAAAAGTGCATGATACTTTTACACAAATCTATAATGATACACAACATAATTTATGTAGATTATTTTTGGACAAGTTTTATGCAGCATGTATTTATATATTCATGAAATATCCTAAATAACATCCGTAGGTGTAGATCTATAATTAAACACTATATTCTAGGGTTCCAAAAACACCGCATAGACAAAATATCATATTAAAGCTAATGTCCAAGTTTCATGATTTTTTGAAGTGTTTGCTTTAGTTTTGCTAATTATTTAAAAAATTGATAGCATGCAAGCAATCAGGGGCAAAGCAATCATTCTATGCATCCCCTTCTTTCACATTCTGTAAAACTACTAACAAGGAACACAATGCAACAAAGTTTATATTCTTAGCATTTTAATTTGATTTATTATGGATTTTTGAAGTTTCCACTGAAATAAATCTATTTAAAAACCAAAACAGCATTGTGCAAGGCTTAATCATAATTAACTATAGACCTAAGGGGCTAGCATGTAAGATACACAAGACTCAAAAAATAATGCATGTGAATACAAAGAAATCGACGGCGTTTTCTACCTTCGGCCAAGGGAAAGGCCGCGCAGCGGACCGACATTCCTGCGGGGGGCGACATGAGAGGCGGCAGGTAGATCACTAGACGCTGGTCAGGGAAGATGTTCACGGCAAATGGCGACTAGTTCCACCAGTCCTTGACCCATTAGGAGTGATGAGGAGGCAAAATGCGGCTGTTGAACCGAGTCTCGGTGGCGATGGTGCAATGGAACTAAGGTCTCTTGTGGTCGGAGCACCGATTGGAGAGGTGCATGAGTTATACTCAGACGCAGGAGGTCCAAGAGCAGCGACCATGAAGTTGGAGTGGCGACTGGAAGTGGCCTCTGCTGTGAGGTCAATAGCGCGACGGCATTTCTTGGCTGGTGCTGAAAGGAATATGCCAAGGTATCCTACCCAGGAGGGGGAGGCAGTGAATTGGGTTGCTATATTCTCTTCTAAAACTTAGTGCTTTCTATTGCATAAGATAAACCTATTTCGTCCTATACTTGCTTGTTAAGTCTAAGATTTATCTATTGGTTCTCTAACTTACCCAAAAGACTTGCAACCTAGAGCCAAACCAAATCAAACTAACAAGGAAAGCTAAAGGAACACAAGTAAGAAAATGCAAAAATGTAAGTGCGATAAGTAAAGAGGTGAGGGCAAAGGGATGCAAACTCTCAAGAAGACACAAGGATTTAACATGGTTCACCAGTAAGGGCTAGATCCATGGGCTCACCACCAAAGGCAAAATCCCAGCCGGGCACCAAGACTCTCCCGATCACGTCTTGCACTCGCCACCAAAGGCTCACGGGAAGGAAAGGCTAAGTGCCCCCAAGACACCAAGGCATAGCCACCGCCACCTCTCTCGGCCAAAAGGCGCCGGATGCTTCACTATGGAGTTTGTAGGGTCTCCTTGTCCCCGCACAAGTTGTCGCCACCACTCCTCACCTATAAGGAGGGTCTAGCAACAAGTACAAGTGGCTTGGCCACAGCCAAGGCTTCTCCAATAGCTCACATAGGAGCTACACTCAAGAAGAGATCGCAAGCAAACTGTCTCTAAGCTCTAACCAAGCTTGGATCATGCACAAAGCTCACATGTGGTGTTTGGATTGGTAGATGTGCTTGGAATACTACTCTACACTTGCTATAAACTTCAGTGCCTCCAACACACTCGAAATGGCTGGGTGGGGTGGCTTATATAGCCCCCAAACTCGAGCTAGCCATTGCAAAGAAAGAGTTGTTGACGCAGTGTACTTTGGATTGTCCGATCCTTAGATTTTTTCATACATTGGATAGTCCGGTCTATGTACTTTACCAATGATCACTGAATCAATATGTCACTATATTCTAGTCACTTGTTTGGTCTTCAGGGATGTACAATCTGGTCCAGGTAAATACTTGAATCTTGGAGACTAGCCATTGTAGTGACATCGCCAATAGTTTCGAGCTTTGTCAGGTATTCACAACTGGATTGCCCAGTCTGTTATACATCGAAATCCTTAAATGGGCATTGTTTGGGTTTCTTTGTCCAAAGCTTTGTCCGGTCTTCATAATCGGATTGTCCGGTTTGTGTAACTTGGTCGCTTCAACTCTGCCTTCCCTAACATTGTCCGCTCAGTTCATTTCTTGAGACTTCGGACCGTCCAGTCTTCACAATTTGCCATTGGGGTGGCCCTTTGGGCCTTGCCTTCGGCTTTCCTTCTTCATCCCTTGGACCGAGAATGTGCATCTACACAAATTCATTAGTCTAAGTGTTGGTTTTCAATCAATCACCAAGACACAACCATGGAAATTTGCCACATGAGGCCATTTTCCTTATATCCGCGCATGGAGGGAAGTGGAGGATGCTTTTGTAGGCTTCAAGGATAGGTGGATTTGGTGGAGAAAATTTTGGCAAAGGTGGTTCTCACGGTGGATGATGGCATGGTGATTCGAGACAACATTGCAGCGAGCTCAAAGCATATGCATCAATGGTAGCTACAGCCCAGGTTTGAGGAAGAGGCACATCGAGAGTGGAGAATCAAGACCGAGGGAGAGTGCGAGTGCGGGACAGATAGAGCATGTGGCTTGCAATCCACTTGAAGGAAGTGAGTGGAGGGTGCAGCATGCACCGCGCAGTGACATCCACATGGTAGATGTGGTCAAGGGGCTCCTGCCATGTAGTAGCTAAGCCCCGGGCACCGTCAGCTAAGAGCCACTAGATCGACTCCATTGCTACCTGGTGATGAGTGATTCACAATAAGAGCTAAGTCCACCTGATGAACTAGAGGTAGAGGATGACAGCTGTGGTGGAAGCACCGATTTAATCCAAGCTAGGCACACCTGCCATCTCTGACTCGCAATGCACTTAGACCGAACTAAACCCGGTTTTCCATTGAGAGTCACTCGACCCTCGATATTACCAAATCCCAGAAGAACCGGCCAACCCACGATGCAGCCACAACAGGTACATCATCACAGGCAGTTGAAGTAGAGTAATAATAGACTTAGTTACAAACCAGTGTCAAATAAAATACAATTCCAACATAGAGTCATACGATAGCAAGTTCAAAAGTATCTCGCAGCGGAAATTAAAGTTCAAAGTTCAAGGCATCATCCAAAAGACTTGCATCAAGTGAAACAACATTGAGCCCACCGATGTTGTCTCCATGCCGCCCAAGAGGAATGTCAACCCTGGTGCAAGCATGCACCGCCTCCAACATAGGTGCACATGAGGAACTCCATACCTGCGCTCAAAATGTGGGGGCAAACCCTGAGTACTAATTACTCAATAGGTCTTAATGGATTGGCTTACGGCTGACGCGAAGCTGCTTACTATCAAGTGGATCCTTAGCCATTGATTTTAAGCAATGACATGTTCCACATGAAGTAATACATTTCCATCATTTGCATAATCATCAATATAATAATAAATTGCAGTAATGTAAACGGTACAATAGAAGCATGTCATATTTGAAATCATGAGCAACAGTTATATCATATTCAAGTCATTACTATGATGAACGTCAAACGTATTAGCATTCCCACACCTAGTGAGCATCAGCGATTCGAATTGATTTTAATTCCCGTGAATAACTATCATGCCAGGGGCATATGCTTATCAGCCATCGCGTTCCCACATATAGCCCCAATCTTAACCTGTCTCGTCCCAAGTTCGATTCACTCCCGCCTAGCCCTCGGGTTGTGTGCCCATAGCGAGCCTGCCGACATCTCGGTCTTCCCGCAGTGGGTACAAAGCTTCCCCAGGCCACCTTCCTCTCATCCAGCGGGTAGGAACGTGTCTCTGTGCTTCGGACAATCCCAGGAAAGACTTTACTGGTCCCATATCCCGGATAACCACTCTAGCAATGTAATGCCGACCAATAGGCAAACAACGAACGGACCTTATATGACTTGGGCGGAGTCCATAGTGCCACATCATGAAAAGTAAATACAGAAATAAAATCACTGCCCGAACTCCATTTAAATCATGAGCAAAAGTAATAATTGCCACAAAAGTAATATCTTTGTCATTTGAAAATCACCTACGCAACGAGTCCACACACTCGTGTCTACTCGTACCTAGCAACTTCTAGGCTTACTTGTTATGCAAACTCTACGAATAGGTGCTAGGGCCAGGGCAGCCAAGGAGTCTAATGCAACTGGTTTCAAGCAACTCCTAATGCATATGCGTAATCATCAATTATAACTTGTTTGCTGGGAAAAGCATGGTCCTGCCAACCTTCTTCACTAGGGTCAGTAGCTGCCTCCAGAGCATAGTCGGGCACTTGCTGCTGGTCTTCTGGCTCCTGGTGCTGCTCTTCTTCTGGCTCCTCCACTATCGGCTGCTCCTGTGGGTGTTCTTCGCTCGCGGAATCTATATGCATGACATAGTGCAATATGAGCGCATGGAAATGCGAATGCATGGTTATGGTGCAGATGAGATGCAATGAACCGTGATCATTAAGTGGAGTTATGCATTTTTGTGTTAAAACTTGTTTAGTACCAAGAAATCATATAACCCATCACCTATGGTAGCTTAACATATCACATATAACAACACGAGGGCTTGCAGCAATTATAAAATCCAACAAGCAAAATAACCAAAGTTTAATTAGACATCTATTTTCTATATAGTCAATTCAACATACCTAACATGCAATTCAAAATAGTAGTAATAACCCAAACATGTCTATGGTACACCATGATTTTTCTTAGAATTTACTAAACATGCTAGAACCACTTTTTCCTATTACTTAGGTAAACATGCATTAATTTGTCATTTTCAAATCAGTACCAAAACCTAACATGCACAGCTTCATATTCTAACAGTGAGCTATCTACATCACTTAGAGCACATATAAAATCCAAGAAGTCATCTAGAGCATCTTTTCTTATAGGAACCATTTTCTATGTTAATAATATGCTTAAATACTTGGCAAGGGCAAAACAAGAAATAAACAGCCAATGCTAGGGCTACCAAAAATCATACAGTGTCTAGATACTCTAACAAAGTCATTGTCCAAATTTCATAATTTTTGGAGTTCATTTGGCCTACATTTTCCATTTATTTAGTTTTTACATGCATGCACAAAACTGGGGGCAAAATGGTCATTCCACAAATCCACTTCATTCTCACCCAATAGATCTACTCACAAGGGTCACAATGCAACTGAGTTTACCATTTTAGGATATTTTCTTTGATACTATGATTGTTTAAAAGTCACTGCCGAAATTAAAGAAATACATGGAAAAAACCGTAGATCCAGGGACCTCTTCGCGATTAACTATAGATTTCGGGGTTAGATCGAGAGATTTGCAAGACTGTAGTAACAGTCGGGTCGACGGAAATGTAAAATCACTCAAACGCCAGGGCAGATCTACAAAAAGATTGTCCCCCTCCTCCCGTCGTCTTCTTCCTTGCAATAGAAGGGGGCTGACGGCGGCGCCCGGCCGGAACCGCCCCCGCAGGGCGCGGCGGTTTGCCACGGGAGGCCAGGGAGAGAGGGGAGAAGGTGGGGAGGCTTACCCCCAACATTATTCGATGATTGCGGTGGTGGAGGGAGCCGGCGACATTGAGGCAGGGCGTCGTGGTTCAACGAGGCAATGTGGGCCGGTGGGAGTACTCCGGCGACCTAGTGCTAGGGGAATCGGTGGAGTGGAGTCCGGGGATGGCCTGCTTGGTGGTGGGGAGGCACGGAGATGAGCGGAGGTGCCAGCGTGAGCTCACCTCTAAGCTCTATCAATAGCGGCGTGGACGGCGCGAGCGGGGGAGCGAGGGAGAGGGGTCGGAACTGCGAGGGAGCGGAAGAAACGGGGAGCGGAGGAGCTCCTCCACTTATCGACGCAAGCAAGGCTCGATCCGTGGCTGGCCGGCACTAACCATACGCTAGCATCCGCGTGGCGCACGCCGGCCCGGCAGCGACAGCGCCCCCGGATTCGTGGCCCCACCTGTCGGTGATCGGAAAAATGGAAAAAAGTGGAAAATGAAGAAACACACCTAGTTGGGTTTTGTTTGTCTCTGAAATTTGCCATTTTGACCTAGTTAGAGGCCAAGTTTGAAGAAGATCCAATTGGAATAAATGTTGTACTCTTTAAGATCTACAATTTTCTCAAAAGGCTTAAGACTAAATTCTGTATCTTAATATGATTTAAATTTGAATTTATCTCAGAGCTCTCTGCAATAAAAATTCTAAAAGTCCTATTTAGGGTTATCTTCATCATTGATGTTTTATAACATAGTTTCTCAGAATTTCATGGTCTACAACTCTCCCAACTAAAGTTTTGTATGAAAATGGCTGTAGGTTAAAGAAACATTCAATTTACTATGTAGGTCAGGTTTTGACTGTTTTTGTATGCTAACAGAACAAGCCCTAAAACTCTAGGTTTGGTATAAAAAGTTCCCCCCATATCTCAACAGAACTAAAGTTATGATCACATTCACAATGTCATATATGTAGAAAATAGGGTTCTTCAAGTTGTAATTCAGTCAAGTTTGATCATGAGGTTCAAATACATATAATTAAGAGATGAAATGATGCATGTAAGATGAGATTAAGCAAATGATGCACATGAAATGCACTTGAGATGCCTAGGGCATCACAACCCACCCTCCTTAAATAAATCTTGTCCTGAGATTTTGATGTGATGTGGGCGGTTAAGCAGATCAGAGAGAGTGCATCACAAACGAATTAAGTTTAGATCAAAATTTAGAACTGTTGTAGCGTACCGATTTGAAGTGGGTGGAAGAAAATCAGGATACTTAGTGTGTAGATGTTCCTCTTGTTCCCAAGTTGCTTCTTCTTCGAAGTGATTACTCCATTGTACTTCATAAAAGTTGATTGTTTTTCTGCGTGTTGATCTTTACTTTTGGTCAATGATCTTAATGGGATATTCTTCATATGTGACGTCCGGTTCAATTTGAATTTGAGACGTATCGACCACTTCCCGCGGCACTCTCAAACATTGTTTAAGTTGCAAGACATGAAGCACGTCATGAACCGCAGCAAGGTGTGGTGGCAATTCCAACCGTTTTGCAACCGGGCCACATTGTTCGGTGATCTGGAAAGGGCCGACATATCTCGATGCTAAGTTCCCCTTCACTCCAAACCTATGCACACATTTCATTGGTGAGACCCGAAGGTACACGTGATCGCCCTTTTGGAATACCAATGGCCTCCTTCTCTTATCTGAGTAGCTTTTCTGTCTGGATTGTGCCCGTTTCAAATTACTGTGTATGAACTTTACTTGCTCTTCAGCCTGTGTTACCAAGTCAGGCCCAAATGTGACACGCTCTCCTAGTTCAGACCAGTTGAGTGGTGTTCTGCATCTTCTAGCATAAAGAGCCTCAAAAGGAGCCATTTCTAAGCTCTTCTGGTAGCTGTTGTTATAAGCAAACTCCGCCAAGGGTAGGCATTCATCCCACTTGGTGGAGTAGGTTAGTGCACAAGCCCTTAACATATCTTCTACGATCTGATTTACTCTTTCTACTTGACCACTTGTTTGAGGGTGGTATGCCGAACTGTGAATCAAGGTGGTCCAAGAGCTGTATGTAATTGCTCCCAGAAATGGGAGACAAACTATGGGCCCCGATCTGAAGTGATGGTCTTTGGGACACCGTGCAAAGGGAGAATCCGAGCTAGATAGATTTTGGCATAGCTCTTGGCATGGTATATTGTCTTCACAGGAAGGAAGTGAGCTCACTTTGTAAATCTGTCTATTATCACCCATATCGAATCATACCCCTTCTGAGTTTGGGGCAATCATACAATGAAATCCATGTGTATATCCTCCCATTTCCAAGCTGGAACTTCAAGTGGCTGGAGCATACCAGCAGGCTTTAGGTGATCAGCATTCACCCTTTGACACATGTCGCACTCAGATACGTATTTGGCGATCTCTCGTTTCATGCAAGTCCACCAAAATTTTTGTTTCAGGTCTTGGTACATCTTATTGCTGCCTGGGTGTATCGTGAACATTGAAGTGTGTGCCTCATCAAGTATTTTCTTCCTCAACTCCATGTCCTTAGGTACCACTAGGCAATTTTTGAACCACAGAATGCCTTGGTCATCAAGTATGAAACATGCCTTCTTCTCTTCACTAATACCCTCACGAATATATGCCATACCCTTATCTTGCTTTTGTGCTACTATAATTTGTGCTCTGATTGAGGGTTCAATGATGAGATTATAAAGTTCTGCTTGCTGCTCAGGAGGTATTTCAATGTCATTCATCTCACAGTAGATCGCTCTTGCTGTCGGTCAGGCTTCTATTACATTGCAATGAGCTTTTTGTCTTAATGCATCAGCTACCACATTGGCCTTGCCTGGGTGGTAGTGAATCTCCAAATCATAATCTTTTATCAGCTCTAACCATCGCCTTTGTCTCATGTTAATTTCAGGTTGTGTGAAGATGTATTTAAGACTCTTGTGGTCCGTGTAGATGTGACATGTGTTGCCTAGCAGATAGTATCTCCATATCTTCAGTGCAGGCACAACTACTGCTCTTTCAAGATCATGTGTTGGGTAGTTTCATTCATGCTTTCTTAGTTGGCGGGAGGCGTATGCAATTTTTCTCCCTTCTTGCATTAAGACACACCCAAGCCCATTGCCAGAGGCATCACAATACACATCAAACGGCTTAGTGATGTCCTATTGAGCTAGCACTGGTGCAGAGGTTAACAGCTTCTTCAGTGTCTGAAAGGCTTCCTCAAATTTCGGAATCCAAGCAAACTTTGCATTTTTCTTAGTCAACGATGTCATTGGCTTTGCAATCTGGAGAAGTCCTTGATAAAGCGGTGGTAGTAGCCTGCTAAACCAAGAAAACTCCAAACCTAATTCATGGTTTCAGGTTGCTTTCAATTTAGGGCATCTTCTACCTTGCTAGGGTCGAGTGCTACTCCTTTTTTAGACAGAATGTGACCTAAGAAGCTGACTTCTTTCAGCTAGAATGCAGACTTGCTGAACTTGGCATAGAGCTTGTGTTCTCTAAGCCAGGTGGGTATGATACTTAAGTGCTCTTCATGTTCTTTCTCGTCTTTGGAGTAGATTAGTATGTCATCGATAAATACCACCACGAAATTGTCAGGTTCATTCATGAACACCAAGTTCATCATATACATGAAGAAAGCCGGTGCATTGGTGAACCCAAAAGACATGACCAAATACTCATGCAAGCCGTATCTGGTAGAGAATGCAGTCTTTGGTATATCCTCTTCTCTGATCTATACCTGATAGTAGCCAGACCTTAGGTCAATCTTGGAGAAGACCTTAGCCCCAGCTAACTGATCAAATAGTATATCAATGTGTGGCAACGGGTTTTTTTTTTACTGTCACTGCATTTAGTGGTCGATAGTCAATACACAGCCTTTTCCCACAATGATCCTTCTTCTCTACAAAAGAGCTGGACAACTTCATGGTGACGAGCTGGCTCAAATGAACCCTTTGTCTAACTGTTCATGTAGCTGTGTTTTCAGTTCTTCCAAATCATCAGGCAGCATTCTATATGGCCTTTTTGACACAGGTGCCGTGCCTGGAACGAGTTCGATGGCAAACTCCACAGTCTGGTCTAGTGGAAGACCAGGAAGCTCCTCTGGAAACACGTCCGGGAATTCACATACTACTGGTATATTCCTAATTTCTTGCAACTCAGTTGCACTCACTGTGGGTGACAAGTGTTTTTGATTTGGCATATGTATCTCCATAACCTTGCCACTTATACTCGACCTCAGTTCTATCATCCTACTGCCAATATCCCGGACTGCATTGTGCTCTTTCATCCAATTCATACCCAAAATGATATCAATCCCCTGGTGTAGCAGCACCACGGGGTTGATAATAAAACTATATGTGCCAATGTTCAACTTTAGTTGTCTAACCCCCAAACTGGTATCAATTGGTGAACCCGGCGCTGTGATGTGATAGCTTTCTTTCAATTTGTACATTTTTACCCCATGCCTCAATGCATATGTTTTACTGATGAATGTATGTGTAGCCCCAGAATCAAACAATACGACGGTCGGATGACCGTTGATCATGAACGTACTAGCGAGTATGAGCTCTCCAGCTGGAATCTACTCCATGTGACCCATCTTAGGTGCAGGTCCCTTCTGCTTGCCCTGCTGATTGCCACCTACAGGATTAGGACCCAGGATCCTATGAGGTGCCCTATAGTCTCGGCTAAAGTGGCCTATCTTGCCACAGTTGAACCATGGAGCAGTGGGCCCCGGAATAGTGGGAGCACGGGGAGCCGGCAGCTGTGCAGGTGCTCGATAGGAAGGGTACTGCTACTGCGGTGTCACCTTGTGGATCCACCCTAGTTGATTGGGCCACACCACAAAGCGAGGCCGCTGATAGTACTGCTGTGGTGGCTTGTAGGTGGTCTTCTGCTTCTGAGAAGAGCCAGAAGCTCGTGTCTTGGCCAGTCTCTTGCGATTCTGGTCCTCGTTGGCCGCACGGAGATGGTTCTCCTTGTCGAGAGTAGTGTCTACCAGCTTGGTGAAGCTCTAGTAGCGTCGTGCCAAGTGAGTCCGAAGAGTCGGGTCAAGGCTATCCAGGAGCCTCTCAGCCCGCTCAGGATCGGTAGCAACATCCCTCGGAGCCTACTGGGAGAGATGGATGAAAGACTATACAAACTGCATCACAGTCTTATTGCCCTGCTTGAGATCCCGGAACTCTCGGTGCTTCTGTTCCATCAAACTTGCCGGGGTGTAGTGGGCCCAAAAAGCATGACGAAACTCGTCCCATGTGGGCCGATGGCCCTCCTGCTGCATGGCGAGGAATGTGGCATGCCACTCCCTGCCGGTCCCTGGAGAAGCTGAGCAGCAAACCGAGCCTTCTCTTGCTTTGTGATCCCTAGCAGAAGGGTAAACTTGGACTGGATGGTGAAAAGCCAGTCATCTGCTGCTAGTGGCTCAGGACAATTGGTGAAGATGGGAGGGCGCAGCACCTCGAAGTCCTGATATGTAACGCCACGAGACTGATGCTCCCGCGGTTGCTGCTGCCCATGGGCCTGTCAATCTTCTGCCAGCATACGCGTCGGCTCAGCCTGCTAAACCACCAGGGTGGCCAAGTCCAGCGGGGGTGGAGCGCCTTGCGCTGACTGCCCCGAGGACTGACCATTGCGAGTGTTCACCATCTGCAAGAATGAGGCCAACCGTGTTTAGTCCGACTTCAGTGCAATCGATGCGGCGATAAAGTATCATAGCATCAATGATATGTTACAAATACATGAAAGCATGTAAGTCAACAAAACCACTTAATTGCACATGAAGGGTTAGCCCTCATTTCGCAAGGTCGGACAATCGCATATGGTAGCTAAAAACAAACATGCAATTGTCAATGTGCAGAACCGAGTTTCTGAATTTCAACAATTTGAGTGTCCAAGTGGTCGATTTGGGTGAAAGTTCAAATACAAAAGTTGTTCCAATTTTTGTTTCCTACAGCTTTCTTATACATCACCTTGAGTGATCTGATATGGAAAAAGTAAGATAGGTTCCACTTATTAATTGTGCCTAGGTTTTCAGCCCAACCTAAGATAGTTATCAATTTAAAAAGCTTGTTGCTCAAGTTTGGTGCATATTGACACGATGATAGCTTTAGAAAAGTTTTTCCTTATATTATGCTCTATAACTTTGTTATGTATTGTTTCGATCCCTTCCTTAGGATTCTTGGTCGAATTTCATCGTTTATCAATGTATGTCAATTCTGTCCAGATTCTGAACTTAAATGGTTTCGATTATATCTCTCCAACCAAACTGTTTGAGGAAACTTTATTTAACAAAGTTGTTCTATACTTCCCATTCTACAAGTTTGGTATATAAACTCCAGCTTGAATCCACCAACTACAGGTTGGAACATGCACTTCTTCCGGGATTGCTGTTTCAGGTCAGAATTCAGATTCAAAGAAATCTGACCATAACTTGGAAACAAAACACATTTAGAAGAAGGTTCAATTGACAAAGTTGTGCAACCAGAAGTTTCCAACAAGTTTGGTATACAAAATTTTTCCCAAACCCTCTAGATTTCATGTCATGCTCAGTTCAAGCTGCTGCTCTCCAGAATTTTAGATTGCAATCAAATCAAGATTCAGGTGCCATTTATCAAACTCATGGGCACTACATCATTCCACATTGTCCATAAGCATGCAGCAGCTACTACATACATATTAGAGGGTCTTAGCAAGCTAAAAGGTCTACCATTACATACGTGGGGTCATCACGCCCACCACAACGATGCACCATCCTAGAGTTCGAGCATCAATTTACATGACGTACATAAATGAATTCTCTCATCCTCACCATTGTTTTAGTACAGCCACAAATAAATGCACAGAGCGGCATAGTATAAAACATCGCTCATAACGTGCCACATATACAAAAGAACCGCCATCCCATCTCATGTCGACTCCACCACTCTAAGCAGCAGAATGGGCGTCAGACACCGTGCTACCCGCCTCCTAAGCTACACGGGCTGCCAAGTCCGCCTCTAACTCCTGAACACGAGATTGCGCCTCCACGCACTGGTCAAGGTAGTACTGGGCATGGTCCTCAGTGCGGATGTACATGCCGTGCACACTACGGGAAAACTCCATGTTCGCAGCATGGGGCATGGTGTCAATCCGATCCTCCAGCAGCGCGTGACGACGGACCCACTCATCATCGTACCTGTCCGTGGGAAGGTAGTGCAGCACTAAAGCACCTGCTGTAGCCAAAGAGCTCAGCGCGGTGATAGCTGCCAAAGTCACCTTGTCATAGGCCTCCTCATTGGCCCCAAAGGTGGTGATCATCTGCCCTACTGAGAAGGGACCCTGAGGGAGGACGATGCGGGCCAAGCAACTCCCCTCCTCGTGCACCGTCTGCACAGAGTAGAAGGGGCAAGGTCAGCACCTCATCTCACACAGAGCCCTGTAGAGGATCTGTGCAAGGCCGTTCTCCTCACGGCAGCGGGTGTGAATCATCCCGCCCTCAACCTGGGGAGGAGTGTGAGTTACTTGCGGAAGAGGAATAGCCCTCTGCCCACCTTGCCTATGGAGACCCCTCTTGCTCACGGCGTTACGTGCGGTTTTCTTGGTCCTAGCCATCTGTTTTAAATAAGAAAGACTTTTAATCAATGAGTTGCATTAGTTCAAATAATTTAATTAAAGGAATGAGCAGAAGCATATTATTATATCACGATTTAACTTGTTTGACTTTTAACCATAACCCCGGAATGAATAGAACAATAGTATGATGCATGATTTGTCCTATTCGGTCTCACATCACACGTCCTATATTCAATATATATAACTATCGATATTTCGGTGACCACGGCACTCTCTAATGTATCTAGTCGTCTCTATTCGGTCTTAATTTCGCACGTGGTTAGTGTACCTGCAGAAAAATGCATGCTCACATCATTACCACTCTAAACCTAGAAGTGGCATCCACACGATATGCGCCGCGTGGACAATGCATCTGTAGGGTCCTCTGCTAGACCGGGCTGAGACCTACGTAGGCAATATTGAGCATTGCTGCGTCACGAGTGATCATGACATACCCCCATAAGGCGTCACCACCCCCCTTAAAAAAAATTCTATCCTATTAGCATGAATGCAGGGTTCACAACAGTCCACAAATCTTAATAGCGTCCCACTAGTACTAGGGATGGCTATACCTAAATTGTTGCTTCCCAAAGCGCCGAATATGCATATGAGTTCGATCTAGGTCAAAGTGTTAGAGATGTCACCTGATATTACACTAACATCCTTAATATGGGCATATCGGTACTCTTATTTTTCAAATACTTGAAAAGGGTTTTCGAAATAGGTTTGTAAATCAAAACGGGATGATATGACTGTTGTCTGTGTATGATCGGCTCTAATACCAGCTGTGGCGGAACCACCGATTTAATCCGAGCGAAGCACACCTGCCACCTCTGACTCGCAGTGCACTTAGACCGAACTAAAACCGTTCGTCCGTCGAGAGTCATTCGACCCCTGATATTACCAAATCCCAGAAGAACCGACATCATACACATCCAGCCCACGATGGAGCCACAAGAGTTACATCATCACAGGCAGATGAAGTGGAGTAATAATAGACTTAGTTACAAACTATTTTCAAACAAAATACAGTTCCAACATAAAGTCATATGATAGCAAGTTCAAAAGTATCTCGCAGCGAAAATTAAAGTTCAATGTTCATGGCATCATCCAAAAGACTTGCATCAAGTGAAACAACATCAAGCCCACCGATGTTGTCATCGTGCCACCCAAGAGGAATATCAACCCTGGTGCATGTATGCACCGCCTCCAATGCAGGTGCACACGAGGAACTCCATACCTGCGCTCAAAATGTGGGGGCAAACCCTGAGTACTAATTACTCAGTAGGTCTTAATGGATTGGCTTACGGCTGACACGAAGCTGCTTACTATCAAGGGGATCCTTAGCCATTGATTTTAAGCAGTGACAGGTTCCACATAAAGTAACAGATTTCCATCATTTGCATAATCATCAATATAATAATAAATTGCAGCAATGTAAACGGTACAACACAAGCATGTGATATTTGAAATCATAAGCAACAGTTATATCATATTCAAGTCGTTACTACGATGAACGTCAAAGGTATTGGCATTCCCACTCCTAGTGAGCATCAGCGATTCGAATCGATTTTAATTCCCGAGAATAACTATCATGCCAGGGGTATATGCTTACTAGCCATCGCGTTCCCACATATAGCCCCAATCTTAACCTATCTCGTGCCAGGTTCTATTCACTCCCGCGTGCCCCCATAGCGAGCCTGCCGACATCTCGGTCTCCCCGCAGTGGGTACAAAGCTCTCCCTGGCCACCTTCCTCTCAACCAGCGGGTAGGAACGTATCTCTGTGCTTCGGATGAACCTATGAAAGACTTTACCGGTCCCATATCCCGGATAAGCACTCTAGCAATGTTATGCCGACCAATTGGCGAACAACGAACGGACCATATATGACTTGGGTGCAGTCCATAGTGCGACATCCTGAAAAGTAAATACGGAACTAAAATCTCCGCCTGGTCTCCATTTAATTCGTAAGCACAAGTAATAATTGCCATAAAAGTAATATCATTGTCATTTTAAAATCACTTACGCGACAAGTCCACACACTCGTGTCTACTCATACCTAGCAACTTCTAGGCTTACTCGTCTTGCGAACTATACGAATAGGTGCTAGGACCAGGGCGGCCAAAGAGTCTAATACAACTGGTTTCAAGCAACTCCTAATGCATATGCGTAATCATCAATTATAACTCGTTTGCTCGGAAAAGCATGGTCATGCCTACCTTCTTCACTAGGGTCAGTAGCTGCCTCCAGAGCGTAGTCGGGCACCTGCTGCTGGTCTTCTGGCTCCTGGTGCTGCTATTCTTCTAGCTCCTCCACTATCGGCTGCTCCTGCGGGTGTTCTTCGCTCGCGGAATCTATATGCATGACATAGTGTAATATGAGTGTATGGAAATGCGAATGCATGCTTATGGTGCAGATGAGATGCAATGAACCGTGATCATTAAGTGGAGTTATGCATTTTTGTGTCGAAACATGTTCAATACTAAGAAATCGTATAACCCATCACCGAAGGTAGCTTAACATATCACATATAACAACCAAAGTTTAATTAGACATCTAAGTCAATTCAACATACCTAACATGCAATTCAAAATAGTAGCAATGACCCAAACATGTCTATGATACACCATGATTTTTCTTAGAATTTACTAAACATGCTAGAACCACTTTTTCCTACTCCCTCCATTCCAATTTATAGGTCGTTTGACTTTTTTGGCATCAAGTTTGACCGGCTCGTCTTATTAAAAAAAGTTGCAAAAATATAGATAATTTTAAGTTGCTGTTGAAGTATATTATATGCAAAACTAAATCACAATGAAAACAAACCATAATTTTTACATTTTTTGAATAAGCTGAGCCGGTCAAACTTGGTGCCAAAAAAGTCAAATGACCTATAAATTGAAACGGAGGGAGTATTACATAGTTATACATGCATTAATTTTTCATTTTCAAATCAGTACCAAAACCCAGCATGCACAGCTTCATATTCTAACAATGAGCTATCTACATGACTTAGAGCACATATAAAATCCAGGAAGTCACCTAGACCATCTTTTCTTATAGCAACCATTTTCTATGTTAATAAAATGCTTAAATACTTGGCAAGGGCAAAACAGGAATTAAACAACCAATGCTAGGGATACCAAAAATGACACAATGTCTAGATACTCTAACAAAGTCATTGTCCAAATTTCATAATTTTTGGAGTTCATTTGGCCTATATTTTCCATTTATTTAGTTTTTACATGCATGCACAAAACTTGGGGCAAAATGGTCATTCCACAAGGGTCACAATGCAACTAAGTTTACCATTTTAGAATTTTTCTTTGATTTACTATGATTTTTCAAAAGTCACTGTCGAAATTAAAGAAATACATGGAAAAAACCATAGATCCAGGGACCTCTTCGCGATTAACTATAGATTTCAGGGTTAGATCGAGAGATTTGCAAGACTGTAGTAACAGTCGGGTGGACAGAAACGTAAAATCACTTGAACGCTGGGGCGGATCTGCAAAAAGATCGTTCCCCACCTCTCGTCGTCTTCTTCCTTACGACAGTAGGGGGCTGACGACGGCGCGCGGTCGGAATCGCCCCCGCAGGGCACGACAGTTCGCCGTGGGAAGCTGGGGAGAGTGGACAGAAGGTGGGGAGGCTTACCCCCAACCTTATTCAGTGATTGCGGCGGCGGAGGGGGTCGGCGATGTTGAGGCAGGGCGTCGAGGTTCGGCGAGGCAATGCGGGGCGGTGGGAGGACTCCGGCGACCTAGGGAGTGGAGTCCGGGGATGGCCGGCATGGTGGTGGGGAGGAACGGAGATGAGCGGAGGTGCCGACGTGAGCTCGCCTCTGAGTTCTGTCAATGGTGGCGTGGACGGCACAAGCGGGGGAGCGAGGGAGAGGGGTCGGAACTGTGAGCGAGTGAAAGAAATGGGGTGCGGAGGAGCTCCTCCACTTATCAGCGCAGCCTGGCCGGCGCTGACCATACACCAGTGTCTGCATGCCGCGCTCCTGCCCGGCAGCGGCCGCGCCCCCAGATTCGTGGCCCCCACCTGTCGGTGACTGGAAAAATGGAAAAAAGGGGAAAAAGAAGAATCACACCCAGTTTGGTTTTGTTTGTGTCTGAAATTCGCCATTTTGACCCAGTTAGAGGTCGAGTTTGAAGAAGACCCAATTGGAAGAAATGTTTTACTCTTTAAGATCTACAATTTTGTCCAAGTCTTAAGACTAAATTCTGTGTCAAAATATGATTCAAATTTGAATTTATCTCAGAGTTTCAGGTTTGACCTATTTAGGATCATCTTCACCATTGATATTTTATAACAAAGTTCCTCAGAATTTCAAGGTCTACAACTCTCCCAACTAAAGTTTTGTACGAAAATGGCTGTAGTTTAAAGAAAAATTCAATTTACTATGCAAGTCAGGTTTTGACAGTTTTTGTATGCTAATAGAACAAGCCCTAAAACTCTAGGCAAACCTCAATATATGACCAAGCACTAGTTAACAAAGTTGTTCATCATGAAATCATCTACAGTTTTGGTATAAAAAGTTCCACCCATGTCTCAACAGAACTGAAGTTATGATCACATTCATAGTGTCATATATGCAGAAAATAGGGTTCTTCAAGTTGTAATTCAGTCAAGTTTGATCATGAGGTTCAAATACATATTATTAAGAGATGAAATGATGCATGTAAGATGAGATTAAGCAAATTATGCACATGAAATACACTTGAGATGCTTGGGGCACCACAACAACTCCTGGTTGGACTCGAGCAAAATCCCTTCAAACGACTAGAGGGAAGGGCTCGGTATTAGTTCATCACAGGAGCTCGATACATGGAGGGGCAGAGTTGTAGCGGCTGTGTAAGACCTCTTATAGAATATGAGGTGACTTTGATGGAATTGAGAAGCTGGCGCATTAGTGGTGCTCCAATCCGAGTGCATGGCACGGAGGCTTGCGAGGGAGCTTCGGCAGCTTTGGCTCAAAGCCTCCAACCAATAACCGCTAACTGATTCAAGTTACCCAAGGGTTCATGAGTTGGCCTCGTCCGAGCCTAGCCCATGAAGACAGTTGAATAAAGTTTCCTGATTTCTAATTTCAAAACCACAAGCAGTGAATCAGGCTGCTTGCCAGTGGAGTACATTCGGTGATGTCAAGCAAGAGATAGAGTTGAACACGTCACCATGGTCGTCTGATTGTACAATAAGGATCTTAGTGATAAGTGGTTTTGTCAGGCTAGGGGTATAAATGGTGACTTGGATAGCCCCTTAGACTATCTCTTGTAGATTCCAAACCCTAGGGTTAGCATTTCCTAGCAGCCAAGTGCCTAAGGGATCATAGAGGCTTAAAGTGTAGGATGAGTGTCGTAGATCTAGTCTTTATTCTTAGTGGGAGGATAAAGGGTGGTAGACTATAGGATCTTTGTATGAACTGATCCCCCATCTTCAATACATCATGATTCAGCAGAAATTCATGTCCATGAGTCCATCCCCCTCCTCTCCCTTCCTCTAGTTTCGATTTTTTTTGTGTAACTCAAAGGTTTTTGAGATTTTTGTTTGCCTAGGAGTTAGCCTTATTTTTTTGGTGTTTTGGACCATCTATGATGTGGATGTTATGACTTAGTTCATCTCAATCCCATAGGATTGCCACGAGCAAGTCCATCTTGAGTTTTCCCCTCTCTTCTCCAAAGCTTGCCTCTTCGCGATATCTAAAATTCCTGCTAATCCCATGATCTTTTTAGTAGATCTTTTGGGAAAAGAATTGGAATGGAGCTAGGATAGCCTGTGTCAAATCTTATAAAGTTTGGAGAAGGTCTGGTCAAGTTTTGTGTTGGGAGCTCAAGCACAAGAGCTGTTTCGGTGTCACCGGACAGTCCGTTTCAACCTACCAGACTATCTGGTTCCACCGCATCATCCGGGAGGTCACACCAGACTATCTGATTGCAGTGCTAAGCACAGACCAGCCTAGGACTATCCAACAGCTAGCATCAGACTGCCCTATCCCATTGGACTATCCGACAATTGTCACTAGACAGTCCGACAGTCCCAACAACCCTTCCTTTGGTTGGTGTTTACGGTGTTTTGCTTCATCTTTCCTTTGGTGTTTCCCACTACATGCCCATACTCTTCATTTGCTGATCTTCAACAAGGCTCATTTTGGTGTGTTGAGTGGATAGTGGGTGACTTGTTGTTGATGTCTCTTAGCATAATACATTTTACTCCATAAGTGCATAGAGTTTCCCTGCAGCTTTTTCACTCAGAGTTTTCAGAGTATCATAAAATCCATAGGGAAGCAATGGCCAATAGATATAGTAATATTACCTTTCGACTATGTATACTGCAAACTATATAATGTTGACATCTCTTAGCATCACAGATTTTACTCCGCAAGTGCACATAGATTGGATGTAGCTTTTTCACTCAGAGTATTTCGATTATCATAAAATCCATAGGGAAGCAGTGGCGAACAGGTGGAATGATATGTTTGAACTAAGTAGTACTGTAAACTAATAAACACCAACTATTCTTAAGTTGAGGGTAAGATGAATAAATATAGTGTATAATGGATGAGAGAACAGGGACCAAAGCAGTCAGCAAACTAGGTATAGCTATCTAGGAGGACAACGACTAAGATTTAGATATCCAAACTCTATTTTTTAACTACAACAAAGGAGTATTCGCGGTTGAGCTGAATTATCCAAACATGAACTAGGATATTGTGTCGAGCGAAATTCTAGACTACATCAAGGTGGCACGGGGTGGACAGTTGGCCAACCGAACGACAACTGGCTAACGCGTACGGGCTTACCAGATGACAAGATTGAAACATAGAGGCTCCCTAATGCTGCTACCAAGAGGAGCTACTGATCAGAGCTGTGTGGGTAAGCTAGCACGCTAAACTAGTGATCAAGTGGGAACTTGATTGCTAAAGTTCTTCGTAGATTAGAGGGTGAGAACTAACTTGACCTTAGAGGTAAGCCTAAGGAAAGTTTATAGCACTAGCAAGTCAAGCAAGATGGAAACATCTTAAGAACAACACAAACCTAAGCCTTCATCTAGTATGTAAGAAGGTACACCACACTAGGCAAGTGTAAGAAATAAAGTAACTTATAACTGAAGTATAGAGCAAGGAATTATATTATATTGGAGTAGCATAAGTACAAAAGATTCAAGAGCTTTACCAGACTCAAAGCTAACTCTAGAATCCCTGAGGGAAAGGCTCACACTCAACTCTAACTCCTAGGACCATGCTATTGCTAAAAGAATAATACAGTGGTAAGTTACTCTTCACTTCCACACTTGACAAGTGAGGTCTGAGAGAGAATCGACCGGCCGCATTGCTCTCCTAGAGTGATGCGTGATTGTCAACCGTGCAAGCCCTTCGATGTACTGGAGGCCCTCTAATGGACTAGAGGTAGGAGATGAAAACCCGGATGGACTCGGGCAAAAGACCTCTGATGGACAAGAGGCAAAGCTCGACATCGGTCAGCCATGGAAGCTCGGTACACAGAGGGGCGGTTCGGTAATAGCGGTGTAAGTCCTCTGATGGACTACAATGCGGCTGTGATGGACTGGAGAAGCTGAGTGCCACCACGGTCCTCCAACCCGAGTGCATGGTGTGAAGGAGTGTGAGGGAGGCTTTGGTGGCTTCGGCTCAAAACCTCCACCCAAGTTATGCAAGCCTTGGTGAGTTGGGTCATGACTGGCCAAGATAGAAGAGATGGGCCAAATCCAGCCGAAGCAGAGACTTCCTAAAGTTTCTTGGTTTTTGACTTCAAAACTAGGAGCAAATCATGGATTGGATTATTGGTCACGTGGAGAACATCCGAGGATTCCATGGAACTTATGAAAATCAATACTTAATCATGGTCGTTCATCCCGAAATATCTTGTACCTCTTCGGTTTAGCGCCTCGGGGCATTTCTAGTGTTAGGGTTGTCTATGTAAAATAGCCAAAACTGAGTCTAGGTATAAATAGGTCAAGGGCTGGTCATTAGAACCTATCTTGGCTGCTAGCGTTAGTTTTGGTCTTGTGATTTTCGTCCCTAAGCTAAGTGCTCAATGTTTAGAGAGGTTAGAGTGAAATTTAGCCTCCAAATTAAGAGGAAAGGTGAGGGTGGTTGCTTGGGATGATATCCTTGGTTGTACTTTGAATCTTGAGGCAATTTTGGGCCATCTATTTCGAGTGATTTTGTGCTGCAAGCTTGTGTGGTTCTCCACCCCTTTTCCATTTGGTTTTTGGCTCCAATCCTTGGCTTTTTAGGAGTTTCCTTTGCCCAAGCTTAGATCTATTCTATTACTAGTGTTTTTGACTTGCTAGGACATGGATATTATGTATTAGAACATCTTAATCCCCATGATTGCCACAGTTTTCCCCTCTTCTTGCCCATAGGTTCCCTCTTCACGAGATTTGAAATTCTCGCTAATCCTTTGATCCTTTTCCATAGATATTTTGGGAATAGCTTTGGAATGGGGCTAGGATAGTGTGTGTTAAATTTCTTGAAGATTGGAGAAGGTTTGGTCAACTTTTGGTTTTGGCAACTCAAGTTTCGGGTTGTTTTCGAGGCTGATTTTTTGTACGCACAGGACCGTCCGGTGGTTCAACAGAGGACCGTCTACTGGTTCACCATTGGACCGTCCGGTGCGTACAAAAGATTTTGTCACAGTTTTTCCTCTCCTAAGCCAAAACATCCGGTGGTACCACAGGACTATCTAGTGCATGCAAATCTATACGTCCGGTGCGTTTATTTCTAAACATCCAGTGCATTCTAGTTGCACTGTTTTGGCTTGTTTTGTGTCGGTTTCTTCGGGTTTTTGTGTGAGAGCTTCCACTTTGTATCTTGTACGTATCTGTTTAGTGTACAGTACCAGATATGTGTGTTTTTGGTCCAAGTCATGTCTGGCATTTGAATTTGAGTTTATATCTGCTCTTATTCACCCCCCTTCTAGTCGCAGTCTTTGGACCTACAAGTGGTATCGAAGCCGGTTATGTTTCTACATACTTTTATCATTGAGAAACTAGTAGCGACTATGACTCATTCTGGGAAGGTTCCGGTTCTCAGCTCTGATGGCTATGCCTTCTGGAAAGGTAGGATGAAGGCTTTCTTGCTTAGCCAGTGTGAGGACATATGGAACATTACTCAGAGTATGACTTTTGCGGTGCTCCCTGCTACCAAGTGTACCACACCGGTGCTCATTGCTCAGCATTAGGTGAATTACAAGGTGGTGAGCCATCTCTTCTCTGGACTTGGTCCTGCGGACTATAATTGGGTGAGTCACCTTCAAATCGCCAGTAAGATTTGGTCCCTACTCAGTGCACACCATGAGGGAATGGTGAAAGTCAAGGGTTGCCTTGTTGAAACTTACAAGCGTGAATATGAGAATTTCGTTCAAAAGCTCGGAGATTCTGTGGATGCCTTGTTTGGTCATTTTCAATCAATCATGTACAAGTTCCATGTCAACTCTACCCAAGCTAGACTCCCATACTCTGACCATCAGTAGGCTGTCAAGCTGCTGTATGCCTTGGACAGAAAAGTGTGGGAGATCAAGAAGAACTCTATTCTTGAGTTGCCAGGGTATGACACCTGAGGTGTAGAGGAGCTCTATTGTAAGCTCAAGGCCACATAGTTAGATTACTAGATGACAGACACTCTTGATGGTATTGGCTCCAAGGGCCTGGCCTTGGCTTCAAGCTATAGAGAGGATTTTACTAACCACTCACTTCAGAACTTCTCGTTTGTTGCTTTGATGTCTATGACAGAGGAGCAGTTGGCGCTTCTAGGCGATCATGAGCTTTGTGCAGTATCTAGTCACTTTTAGTGCTCCAATGACAATCATATGAGCAAGAAGAGGGGTGAAAGGCCCAAGTTCTTCGAGTGCGGAGAGGTCAGCCACTTGATCGCTAAGTACCCCAACGAGAACAACGACTACTACAAGAAGGGCAAGGGCAACTCCGGTGACTCCAACAAGTACCACTTTAGCAAGCACAGCTTTGGCAAGTACAGCCAAGGACTTCTAGAAGGCTTTGAAGAGCTACCGGAAGGAGAGTCATAGGCATGAGAAGGCTTTCCTAGCCAACCTGGGTGGCTACAGCAACGGATCGCCACCAAGAGAGGAAGGAAGAAGGAACAAGGTTATCAATTCTCCCTCTCCTTCGTCTCTTTCAAGCACGAGCACAAGAACAAGTAGAAGAGGAGGTTAGTCTGCTCCATGGCACTGGAGGACAAGGGCAACATCGACAATGACAACAGCTCCTCCAGTGATGAGGTATCTCCTGATGAGGCTTAGGTTCTCGAGTAGTTAGAGGACAATAGCGATGCTTTGAGAGCCCATGACAAGTTGCTAGAGAAGGATGCCAAGGAGTATAAGTTGAAGGCTAAGCTTTCTGATGCCTTGGTGAGTTTGACAGGCTAAAGAATGTGCCAGCTATCTCTTATGATGAGGAGAGTCCTACCTGCTATGGCTTTTTACTTGAGCTGAGTGATAAGAGAGGTAAGTATGCCAGATGGGTAGAGGAGGTTGATAAGTTGACACTTGAGTTGAGCCAGCTCTAGGCTAAGCTGGACGAGCCCATTGTGAGTGATGAGCTTGAGTGTGAGTCGTGTATCCCCACCTAGTAGTTGATATCGCTGAGCTAAAGGTGAAGTGTGAGGGGCAGCTCAAGGAGTTGGAGGAGCTTAGGGCTAGACCCACGCTTTTGGGTGCATGTATGGTCTGTCCTACCTTGAGGAGTGAGCTAGAGCAATTGAGAGCAGACTTTGAGGTGCTTTCAACACCATCTGGCTCTTGTGGGAACTGCCTTACTCTTAGAATGTTGTTGGTGGATAGGGATACCACCATCAGAAAGCTAGAGAAGTCAGTTGCCCCCATTCTCTCTTGAGTTTTGTGTTGCTCAGACTATGGTGATTGAGGGACTAAGGGGAGACAAGCTGGACTTAGAGGAGGAAAATGCTCATTTGTGTGAGGTGCTTAGTTGGATGTATGCGAGACCACCCCAACTAAGGATGATTCTAGAGAGCACCAAGAGAGCTGAGGGTGATGTGAGTGGACTTGTGTTAGGAGAGTGCAGTACTTCGGGTGAGAAGAAGAGTGCCCCGATTAAGCTTAACAATGTCTCTCCCTCCCTAGCATATTCCTACTATTGATGGGGTTTACCATGAAACTCCCAAGGCTGCCCCGAAAAAGCAGTTTTGGACACCCAAGCCATCACAGGCTAAGTTTTACAAGATAGTGACTCAGATCCTTAAGCCTTCTAGTAAGGTGATAGTTTAGCAACGTGCCCCACCCAAGACCACACAAGCACCACACTAGAAGCCCAAGTCATAGCCCTAACCTATGCCTAAGAGACCTATCTACCAATTTGAGTTTTGCTAATAGAATTATCACTTGGAAGAGTTTTGCTTCAGAAGGAAGCAGGTTGAGAGGTAGGAGAGGGCTTAGGGGCAAAAGGATCAGTTCTACCAAGGTGGTAGGCAAGATCCTCCTCTGCATGGTGAGACTAGAGCATGCTTTGCTGGTGGTGAGGGAGGAGGCGACTTTCAGGCTTGTCCTCCTGGAGGTGAGAGACGCTGTGCCGGCCGAGCTCCTAGCAGTTTTCAGCACGGCTATAGACCTCGAGACTGAGACTTTGGTGGAGGGTTTGTGAGTCCACGCTTTGGAGGTTGTGGTTACCCCGATCATCGTGATGATTACTTTGACTGTGCTTACCCTACCTTTAAGCAGATGGCTCGGCTTGGTTTAGCTGTTTTACTAACTCTAGTACTAGACGGTTTGCTCACTCTCGCTTTCCTTGATTTTGTAGGATTGAGGCTTGGCGGACATTTGGATCATGGACTCTGGTTGCTCTAGGCACATGACAGAGCACCACAGATGGTTCTCTAGCCTCAACCCCGTGAGGACAACAGAGTATATCACATTCGGGGATAATGGTCAAGGTAAAGTGTTGGGTGTTGGTGGTGTTTCACTTTCTTCCAAGCTTTCCCTGAGAGAAGTTGCTTTTGTGAGGAGTTTGGGGTTCAATTTCATTTCTGTCTCACAACTTCTCAAGGAAGGGTTCAATGTTCACTTGACAGTTCTTGTGTTCTTGATGCTAAGTAAAACCTTGTTTGTTGGATTTCTCCTATGGGTAAGTTTTTAAGGTTGACCTTGCATATGTTTCTAGACCTCCTTGGTGTTTGGTTGCTAGTCCTTCTGCTGATATCTGGAAGGGGCATAGGAGGCTGGGCCATTTGAGCTTTGATTTGCTTGTCAGGTTGAGTTCTATGGGCCTAATCCGAGGATTGCCCAATTTGAAAGCAGAAAAGGATTTAGTTTGCCACCCTTGTCATCCTGGCAAGATGGTTGCCGCTTCCCGTGCTCCTATTAATCAGGTTATGACCTCTTACCCAGGCGAGCTGTTGCATGTGGACATGGTTGGTCCTACTCGGGTACAGTCAATTAGTGGGAAGTGGTATGTCCTTGTCGTAGTAGACAACTTTTCTCGCTTTTCGCGGGTGTTCTTCAGGGAGTTTAAAGATGAGGCTTTCAGTTTTGTTCAGGATTTGGTTTCGAGGTTGAGAAGGGAGAGTCATAAGGCCATGATGGTTATCCGTATCGACAACGGCGGAGAATTTCAAAATTCTCGATTTGAAACCTTTTTTCATGACCTTGGTCTTGAGCAAACCATATCTCTTCTCCTTATACCCCAATGCAGAATAGTGTTGTGGAATGCAAGAACCGCACACTTGTTGAGATGGTTTAGATGATGCTCGATGAGCATAAGACTTTGCAACATTTTTGGGATGAGGCAGTGAATACAGCCTACATTGCCAACTGAATTTCCCTTCGAGCTTTCTTAGGGAAGACTTCATATGAGCTTTGGTTTGGTAGGCAGCCCAGCGTTAAGCATTTGCGAGCATTTGGTTGCATATGTTGTGTGCTTAAGAAGGCAGGGCATTTGTACAAGTTTGAGTCTCGCTGCTTGGATGGTATCTTTCTAGGGTAAGCCTCGAGCTTTAGGGCATTTCAAGTGTGGATCATAGAAGTAAGACAAGTAGTGGAGACTTGTGAGATTTATTTTGATGATTCTATGCCCTACACAACCCCTGCTTTTGAGCTTTCAGGTGATGATGAAGAAGGCACTCCCGTCTTTGAAGATGAGGAAGGTACAGAAGATGTTGGTGATGCAGAAGCCTCTACACCAACTACAACTCCTGCCCCCTCTACTACGAGCATAGATGATGAAGATGGACCAATGCCTATGGCATCCACTTCGCTCCCCCAAGCTCAAGTTCAATAAGAGGTTGGCCCCACTGAGGACACAAGGCAGGTGACCTCCGAAAGGATTCCCTATTCTCAGTTGGTCCAGTGGGAACACCCTCCACAGAGGATGATTGGAGAGCTTCATGAGAGGAACCTGAGGTCCAAGACAGGTTCTATCGCTTTCTTTGCATATGCTGCATTTGTTGCTTCTTTTGAGCCCAAGGATGTTGGACACACTCTTTCTAATGATAATTGAATTAATGCCATGCATGTGGAGTTAGAAAATTTTGAGAGGAATAAGGTTTGGGTTTTGGTAGAGCCACCACCACAATGCAATCCTATTGGTACAAAATGGGTTTTCAAAAATAAATAAGGGGAGGATGGCATTGTTGTGTGGAACAAGGCTTGACTTGTGGCTCATGGTTTTTGTCCATGTGGAAATGTTTGCTCCAGTTGCACACCTAGAAGCTATACATTTCCTCTTAGCCTTTGCAACTTCCAAGGGTTTCAAGCTTTTTGAAATGGATGTGAAGTCTGCTTTTTGAAATGGTTTCATTTAAGAAGAAGTCTATGTAAAAAAACCCTACGGATTTGAAAATGCTAAACACCCTAACCATGTTTACAAACTGCAAAAAACCTTGTATGGTTTGAAACAAGCGCTGGAGCCTTGTATGATAGACTAAAAACCTTTATGCTAAACTAGAGTTTCAAAGTGTGGAGTGTAGATAAGACTTTGTTCCTCCTCAAGCATGGTAGTGATCTTCTTGTTGTCCAGATATACGTGGATGATATCATCTTTGGTGGCTCATCTCACTCTCTTGTTAACAAGTTTTCTAAGCAAACGTCAAAGGAGTTTGAGATGAGCATGATGGGAGAGTTGTAGTTCTTTCTTGGTCCTCAAAGCAAGCAAACTCAGGAAGGCACCTTCGTCGACCAAGCCAAGTACACAAAAGACTTGCTGAAGAAGTACAGCTTTGGAGGAGACTTGAAACCAATGCCAACTCCGATGGGCTCCTCTGTTGCCTTGGACAAGGACGAAGATGGTGTTGCTATGAATGAGAAGGAGTACCATGGGATGATCAGGTTACTGCTCTAACTGATGATGATGAGGCCTGACATACAGTTTGCTGTGTGTTAGTGTCCATGCTACCAGCCCTCGCCACGAGAGTCACAATGCCAAGCAGTAAAACACATCTTTAGGTACCTCACTTACACTCCTGAGTTCGTTCTATGGTTCTCGTCAGGTTCGACCCTCTTTCTTAGTGGGTATTAGGATGCTGACTTTGTGTTATCGCCAAAATTTGGCCAATTGATATTTGGGCCGAGATGGCTAATGGGCTGAACAGAGCCGATCTGCGGGTCGAGAAGATCGGCTTATGGGCTAAGTTTGATCGCCCAGAGAGAGGCGATTCTGAGGGGCCTGTGGGCCATGTATCTTTTCGTTTTAGTCGAATTAGAAGTTAGCCTAGTTAAAGTTAGGGTTTTGCTAGCTAGAATCCGACTTGATGTACAAGTCTCTGGACTATAAATATGTACCCATACCTACATAATAATATCGACGACATTGCGCTTCCTACAGCTCGTGTCTCCAACTTCGCTCGGTGCATCGCCACCCCTAACAACTAGGGTTTTCAAGGTAATCATCATGCTGCTCTAATGGTTCTTAAGATATGTTAGGGCATTAAGTCGTGAACCACATGGTGAACCGTGTACTGAAGTGTTTTTGATGGCACGGTTCACTAGTTATCCCGATGAATGTCGTCTCAAGCCTAGCTTGTCACGAGATCCATTAGTTACCTCGATGAATCTCGCGATGAGCTTTGCTTGGCGTGAGATCCATCTTTACCTTTGCATGTCTATCGATCTATTTATGCGCCTATGCTTCACGTAGTAGATCGATCTTCATGTAGCTCTTTCTATGCTACCTAGTCGCTTGATACAATCCATGACATGCCACTGTAGCGTGTGAACATGACCTACTGATAGATGAGCGTAGTCCGAGCACCCTAACTATACATGTCGTAATTTATATCTGTCTAGTTAGGTGGACTTCTTTGGAGGTCCTAGTTGAAAGCGCACCATGTGAAGAGCGCACCAGAGCACTATGAGCGGAGATGAACGTGATGGTGGGTAAAGCCATGCTGCGCCACTCTGAAGATGTGTTGAATTCTATGGAAGGCTTGGTAGCAAGTGTAATTCGAAGTCTTAGCCGGTGAATACCAAGAAACCGGCCCAAATATTGGCACTTTCTGTGGAGAAACTAAATTCTAGACTCGGCTGATCTATATACCTCCTATCATCGCACCAGAGAATTACAAGGCCGAATTCATCATGCATGCACCAAAACATTATGGAGATCAGCCGACATGCTATGATGAACCAACGGCATTCATATCAGAAGGATTCATCTGTCAGCTTGTGTACAGGCCACTCTGGGAAGAAGAAGAACCTCTGCGTGAACCCTCGATGAGCAAGCAGCCTCACCACACAGGTCACGTTGGCAGTGGCAAAGACAAAATCAATGATAATGAGAATGCTGATTGGCAAGCTCGATTTGGGTCAGGGCTGGTTTCTAACAACCATCCTAGTTTTTACGGCAATAGCAGATTGTCTGGCCAAGCTGATCTAGATGAATACTTCAGGAATAGGTACGCCATAACATTTCTATTGCAAACCGTACCCATAAATGTACGACCAGTTGTCGCCTCCACACCGAAGTTCAAGATGCTAGAATTTTCCAAGTTTAGTGGCAATGATGGTACTGGCACTGTGGAGCACATCAGCAGCTATCTTATGCAACTGTGTATCACAGCATTTGCTGAACATATGAAAATTCGGCATTTTTCAATATCTCTAATAGGCCGAGCCTTTGGGTGGTATACCTCGCTGACGCCGGGATTTATTACCACAAGGAAACAATTGGATGAACTCTTCCACCCGCAATTCTTTTCAGGATCTGAAGAAGCCACTCTCACAGATATGATGTCCATATGCCAACGCCCTGGAGAGTCAGTCAATCAGTACATCTAGAGGTTCACGGAAGCCAGGATATTCTCTCCACCTATCGGAGAAGAACTTGGCTGAGATGGCATACAATGGGTTGCATCGGCACACCAAGGCTGCATATGGGACCATTGATTTCAATTCCATTGGCCATCTATTGTCCAAGGTCTCTAGCTATGAGCGCACCCACATAGAGGAGTACCAAGAGAAGCCGCACAGAGCCATCAACCTCTTATAGGACGAAGAATCAGCCAATGTGGAAGCAGATGTAACGTTCACACCATGGGGCAGACCAAAGCAGCCATTGCCCTACCTGATATGGGATAGACCCAATCTTTCGTGAGGTACGTCGGTTTAGGGGTGGAGACTCGACGTTGGTGATGAAGACTCCGAGCCAAAGGTTCGAATCCTTGCAATCATGACACCACTGCTCCGATGGTTATTGACGACATGACGCACGCAATCGACCTTGCCAAGAAGGCTATCATTCTTGCAATGCAACCCAAGAACACCAGCAAGAACGAGGAAAAACGCAAATCTCAATTGAGTTGCACAAGTTGGGGTTTCACAAACCGATGACGGCGAAACTGTTCGCTGACAGATTAATCTAAGCAAAACACAAACCCTAACTTGGGTGGCGGCTACTGTTTATATAGAGTTTAGTTCAACCGACAAGGCCTAGATGCGTCTATGATGGACTCCTAGATGATACATGGGCCAACAGCCCCTAGATAGATTCTGATCTCTAAATTGCGACGTGAATTTCTGATGACTCCAAACTCCAAATGACTTGAAACTGGTGGCATTGGAAAGGTTAACTTCTTAGCTTTCCAGGCATATGTGGATCGTCAAAATCGGAGTCCGTTTGTGGCCTGGGCGACAATTTTACTGATGACTGGTCCTGGAGGCTGAGGAAGTCGATTCCGAGGAGAATTGGGCCTCCATCTTGACTCGGATGTTCTTCTTGCCCTCCTCCTAGTCCGAACTGCTCTCCAAGGCCTTTATGGTCCTCTCCTAAGTTCCTAAGTAGAATGTAATCAACCATAGCATTAGGTAGTATACCATCCTCACAAGTATATGTACGGACACTTAGGAATGAGCTCACCTGTTGGTTCAATTGTCTTGCATGTGCTCTTGTAATAGGGCCTTACATAATCATAGGAGTGATGTCCTCATCATCCTCCCCCTCTTGAAGCAAAGTCATCCTCGATGCTATCTCATCCTCTTCTCCCAAATATGGTTTCAAATCTGCAATATTAAATGTGGGACAAACTCCATAATCTGTAGGCAACTCAAGCTTATATGCATTATCGTTAATCTTTTCAAGAACCTTAAAAGGACCAGCAGCTCGAGGCATAAGTTTGGACTTTCTCAAATCAGGAAAACGTTCTTGCGCAAGTGTAGCCACACCAAATCACCTGGTTCAAAAGGCACTTGTTTCCTACCTTTACTACCAGTATGTTTGTACTTCTCATTCATGGTTTCAATATTATTCTTAGTTATTTCATGTAAGTTCCGAATCAAATCAGTACGTTGTGAAGCATCCAAATGCAAAGGTTCCTCTAAAGGCAAAGATATCAAATCAATAGGAGCATGAGGATTAAAACCATAAACCACCCGGAAAGGGCTAAACTTTGTGGTAGAGTGAACGGATCTGTTGTAAGCAAACTCAATATGAGGCAAACACTCTTCCCACATTTTCAAATTTGTTTTCAAAACAGCCCTAAGCATAGTAGACAAAGTTCGATTAACAACTTCAGTTTGACCGTCAGTTTGGAGATGACATGTAGTAGCAAACAAAAGTTTTGTCCCCAATTTATTCCATAAGCTCCGCCAAAAGTGACTCAAAAATTTTGCATCTCGATCCGAAACAATATTATTAGGCAATCCATGTAAACGAACGATCTTATTCAAAAACAAATCAGCAATATGAGAAGCATCATCCATCTTATGAAAAGGTATAAAATGTGCCATTTTCGAAAAGCGATCCACAACAACAAAAATGCTATCTCTCCCCCTCTTGGTCTGAGGCAAACCCAACACAAAGTCCATAGAAATATCAGCCCAAGGAACACTTGCAACCGGGAGAGGCAAATAAAGACCATGTGGATTAAGGCGAGACTTGGCTTTATTGCATGTAGTGCAGCGTGCCACAAACCGTTCAATGTCCCGCTTCAATTTGGGCCAAAAAAAAATGAGCAGCCAGCACATCCGTCGTTTTCTTCACACCAAAATGACCCATCAAACCTTCTCCATGCGCCTCCTGCAAAAACAAAAGACGAATAGAGCTATCTGGGATGCATAACTTGTTAGCCCGAAAAAGAAGACCATCATTCAGCACAAACTTATTCCATGTTCGTCCCTCTCTATAATTTTCAAAAGCCTCTTTAAAGTCAAAATCAGCAGCATATAATCCTTTTATGGTCTCTAAACCAAAGATGCGATGATCAAGTTGTGACAACATAATATAGCGACGATATAAAGCATCCACAATGACATTTTCTTTTCCTTTCTTGTGCTTAAAGATATACGAAAACGACTCGATAAATTCAGCCCATTTAGCATGATCAGAATGGATAAAAAATTCTTTAGGCCAAAGGTAATGCTGCCAAGTCTCCAAAACACGCACCAAAGCATATAACTCTTTATCATAAGTCAAATAATTAAGAGATGACCCGTTCAATTTTTCACTAAAGTATGCAACAGGTTTACCTTCCTGTAGAAGCACGCCTCCAATCCCAATTCCGCTCGCATCACATTCAAGCTCAAAAGTTTTTCCAAAATCTGGAAGTTGTAAAAGGGGTGCATGTGTCAACTTATCTTTCAACGTGTTGAAGGCTTTTTCTTGTGGTGGATCCCAATGGAATGTCACACCTTTCTTCATCAACTCATTAAGTGGGGCAGAGATGGTGCAGAAATCTTTCACAAAACGCCAAAAAAAACGTGCAAGACCAAGAAAACTACGCACCTGTGTGATAGTCGTCGGTGTAGGCCAGCTCCTAATGGCATCAATCTTCGTCTCATCCACTTCAATTCCCTGTGGAGTAATAACAAAGCCAAGAAAACCAACTTGATTGGTGCAAAAGGTGCACTTCTCAAGGTTAGCAAATAAGCGTGCCTCGCGTAGCGCACCAAAAACAGCGCGTAGGTGGTCGAGATGATCCTCCAAAGATTTGCTGTAGATCAAAATATCATCGAAATAAACCACCACAAATCTTCCAATAAAAGAACAGAGAACCTCATTCATCAAGCGCATGAAAGTGCTAGGTGCATTAGTTAACCCAAATGGCATGACGAACCACTCATACAAGCCAAACTTTGTTTTGAAACCAATTTTCCATTCATCACCTAATTTCATTCGAATTTGATGGTAGCCACTATGCAAATCAATTTTGGTAAACATGACAGAGCCACATAATTCATCAAGAATGTCATCTAAGCGAGGAATAGGATGATGATAACGAATGGTTATATTATTAATGGCTCTACAATCAACACACATACGCCACGTACCATTTTTCTTAGGAACAAAAATGACAGGAACAGCACAAGGACTAAGGCTCTCATGTACGTACCCATGGTCCAATAGCTCTTGGACTTGTCTCTGAATCTCCTTAGTCTCCTCTGGATTGGTCCTATATGCAGCACGGTTGCGCAATGTGGCACCTGGAATCAAATCAATTTGATGCCCAATCCCCCGCAATGGTGGTAGTCCCAGTGGAATTTCCATAGGGAAAACATCCTTGAATTCCTACAAAAGGTTAGCAACAGTAGGCGGCAACGAGGGAGGCATATCATCAATCAAAAACAAGACCCTCTTGCACAATAAGGCATAGCCAGAAGCATCATCGAAAGCACAAGTAGCAAGATCAGATTTTGTAGCAAGCATAGCACCACCCTTTAACTTAATAGCAGGAGAACTAGCAGATGGTATGGATGGTTCAGTTTTAGGCACAACAGATTTTGATGCTTGCCGATTTTCAGAAGCTAAAGCCTTATCACGTTCTGCAGTTTTAGCTGTGGCCCTATCACATTTTACAATTTCAGTAGGGGTCAAAGGAAGCAACGTAATTTTCTTGCCTTTATGCATGAAAGTATAAGTATTAGTTCTACCATGGTAGGTTGCATCAGTATCAAATTCCCAAGGCCTACCCAACAAAAGAGAACATGCTTGCATGGGGACAACATCACAATCTGCATAGTCATGGTATGTACCAATAGAAAAATGGACACACACAGTATGTATTACCTTGGCCTTACCGTTGTTGTTAAGCCACTGAATATGATAAGGGTGAGTGTGGGCACATGTAGGAAGACCAAATTTTTTGACAAAATCAGCACTCACCAAATTATTGCAACTCCCACCATCAATGATAGTATGAACACGACACTTGTTGATAATAAAATAAATCTGAAATAGATTATGCCACTGCAGCTTATCCTCATGTTCCACCTGTGCACTCAAAACACGTTGAACAACATATGTGCCATTGTGGACATAGTCCTCTGCATCATCTTCGCCGTAAGCATATGCATTCTCCTCAGTCGTACCTGCAATGTTAGCTTGCAAGACCAACTCATCTTCAACATCACTAGCGCTAATGTACCCACCAGTATCTGTAGCAATGTAGGCTCGCTTGCTCGGACACTCCCGCATCACATGTCCCATGCCTTTGCACCGATGGTACACAATATTTGATGATGGCGTAGAAGGGGAAACATCGGTCTTCGCTGGGTTAAGCACAAAGGCAGATTTGCACACCTCAGGTTGTGGTGAAGCGCGTTTCGTGTCGGTGGGTGTGGCACGTCCCTTGCTCGAAGCCAACCTGGAAGAAGAAACACCGAAGGTGTTGCGCAAATGTTGCGCACGTCCTTGCACTTCTTGTTCTGCCAACATTGCAATATGAAACAACTGGTCTGTGATGGAGTAATCTTTAGAATCAACAATATTTTGTATTTCTTTGCGCAAACCGGAATAAAAACGAGTCATAGTATCTTCATCCTCCTCATCAATATCACAACGCAACATAGCAACATGCAAATCATTATAGTACTCATGAATAGAACGAGTGCCTTGATCAAAACATTGCAATTTTTTCTTCAAATCATGCTTATAAGAAGGAGCAATAAAACGATTACGCATAGAACGTTTTAACTTGGACCATGTAGAAGGATCTTGACCAAGTTTAACTAAACCATTCCACCATAGAATAGCATAACCAGTAAATTCACTAGTAGCATAGAGAACACATTGAGCAGCAGAAATCTTATGAGCATTAAATTTTTGTTCAACAGTCATCTCCCAATCTAAATAAGCATCGGCATCATATGATCCATCAAAGGGTGGAATTTTAAATTTAACCCTAGCAAACTGGTTATCATTATCAGATTTGTTACCTTTGGAGCCACATCGTGGGGGTCGTTTGCCCTTATTACCTTTGTTACCTTTACCACGCCAGTCTTGCTCGGTATAAACATCATCCATCTTCATGATTAGAGGACGCTTTGGATGCTTTGGAAGTAGAAGAAGCTTGACTGGAGGCAGCAACCTTGTTCTCCAGCGTGTCAAGCCGAAACGGCAAACTGTTGACCGTAGTGGGAAGCTCGGTCACAACTGGAGTAAGTTCGGCCCTAAAATCACCAATAAGCTTGTTTTGCGCAGCAATAAGCTTCTTAATCTCGTCCTTAGAAACACAGTTATTAAAGTCTTGAGGGGATTCATCTCCTACCATGGTTAGTGAAAACAAAAATAGAGACAAGGACACAAGATTATCCTATCCCTATCGAATAGGTAGGTGGAATCGTTCACACTCAAGCTTGTACCAAGCGCTTGCAAATGTTCTGACCTTGCAGCGCAAAGGACGATGGCGACCTAGAAGGAACAATGGTGGCAAAGTGGCAATAACACACCTGGAACGTGTGATGATTGCAAGGTCCGACCTGTACTGCTCAAGAGACAAATATAGTGGAGCTTGGGATGGCTCAATAGTGTAACAGTTTAAGCAAAGCCGAATAATGATCCAAAGTAGGTATTTGTTGCTGGCCAAAATCTAGTCCCCAAATCGAAGCACAAAGTGTCATAGGAATAACAAGGTAGAAGGTGGAGGTGGAAACAACACCAACAACAAAAGCCTTTCCTACAACTCTTTTCTCTGTTTTTTTTTGTTTTTTTTAATTGTTGTTTTTTTCTTTTTTTTTTGCAATATTTTTTTTCACTTTTTTTGACACTTCTATTGTAATAGCAGGGAGTACCACAAAAAAATTCAGAACAAACAGAAATCAGATGTGTGCTGTGGAGCCAAAACCGTGAGCGAAAACACGTGAGACACAAGCGTGCAGAAACTTCAGGGCCCGAGAACCCTATTTTCTAGGCCGATTTTCGCAAAAGTCATGATGGCAAACCCAATGAAGCAGGGGACGACGAGTTGCCAAGTTTTCTACCATTTTCGGAAATGTATATTTTTGCCCTATTCCGAGTCCAGAGCGAAAAGTTACAGCCATTTTACTGACGACACCTCAAATTAAGGTTTCACGGCGATGGATGGGTGTCAAGGCAGTGGATGGAAGGACAAATGAAGGTGAAAGCAAACTGTGGACAAGGATGGGGATGGAAACACAAGCACAACGATGAAGAACAAACCCTAACCAGCAATGAACTCGACCACAAAGGATGAAAACTCAACAAAGCAAACTGAAAACGACTATTGCGGCACTATAGGTAATGGGACAGTGGATTTTTTTTTGTTCTTCTGGCCTGTAGGTATATGAAAACAAAACTAATCTAAAGGATAAACATAATTACCTAACGGGCAACCTATAAACTGATACCAATTGATATGGGATAGGCCCGATCTTCCGTGAGGTACGTCGGTTTAGGGGTGGAGACTCGACGTTGGTGATGAAGACTCCGAGCCAAAGGTTCGAATCGTTGCAATCACGACACCACTGCTTCGATGGTTATCGACCACGTGACGCGTGCAATTGACCTTGCCAAGAAGGCTATCATTCGTGCAATGCAACTGAAGAACACCAGCAAGAATGGGGAAAAACGCAAATCTCAATTGAGTTGCACAAGTTGGGGTTTCACAAAGCGATGACGGCGAAACTGTTTGATGACAGATTAATCTAAGCAAAACCCAAACCCTAATTTGGGCGGTGGCTACTATTTATATAGATTTTAGTTCAACCGAAAAGACCTAGACGCGTCTATGATGGACTCCTAGATGATACATGGGCCAATAGCCCAAAAAGAGGGAAAACAACCCCTGGACAGATTCTGATCTCTAAGTTGGAACGTGAAATCCTTACGACTCCAAAATTCAAATGACCTAAAACTAGTGGCATTAGAAAGGTTATCTTCTTAGCTTTCCAGGCATATGTGGATCGTCAAAATTGGAGTCCGTTTGTGGCCTGGGCGACGATTTTACTGATGACTAGTCCTAGAGGCCGAGGAAGTCGATTCCGAGGAGAATTGGCCCTCCATCTTGACTTGGACGTTCTTCTTGCTCTCCTCCTGGTCTGAACTGCTCTCCAAGGCCTTTATGGTCCTCTCCTAAGTTCCTAAGTACAATGTAATCAACTATAGCATTAGGTAGCATACCATCCTCACAAGTATATGTACGGACACTTAGGAACGAGTTCACCCGTTGATTCAATTGTCTTGCATGTGCTCTTGTAATAGGGCCTTGCATAATCATAGAAGTGATGTCCTCATCACTACCAATGGATCAAACATCTAGAAGCGCCAGTCAGATATGACTTCAATATAACTAAAACTGAGCAAATCTTTAACCTCTTGCTCAAAGAGAAGTGCTCGGTGTTGACGCCGAGTCATAGGATTGCGCCAGCGGAAGAACTAAAGGGCCGCAAATACTGTAAGTGTCATCACACTTTCGATTCCCATAGTACCAACAACTATAAAGCGTTGCACCAGTAGATCCAGGTTGCAATTGAGCAAGGGAGGTTTGTTTACCCCAAGACCCAGATGAAGATAGATAGCACCCCATTCACTGTAATGTCAACATGGTCAGCACGACATCTTTTACTCATCGGCAAGAAGTGCCGATGGTGCCAAGCCAGAGCAAGATCAGGATTGCCACATCAGTTGGGTCATCAGAATTCCTACAGCAGATCCAACATGCCATTGAAGATGGTAGGGTTATTACCAAGAAACAACCAAAACCATTCCATCTGACCATCAACATGGTAGGTGCTAATTCTAGCTCAGGGAACAAGGGCAAGGCCAAGGCCGATTTAGACAATGATAGGCCACTAGAGTTCTGATCTGAATAACATTTGTCTGTGGAAGATATAGCTAGAAATTGCAGGTCACATCCCAAGTCAGGAGTCTTGATCAGCATATACGCTCAGCACCACGAACGATGAGGACAACGCCGGAGGCAGGAACAAGAAGAGGATTATATGCGCCAGCAACAGTATTGGCGACAGGAGCGGCAAAATCAGTCAAGCTATAGACCACGTGGATACAGCTATGAATAAGAGGAGCAGTATCATCTCCGCCAATGGCGAGATGAGGAACACCGCTACGCCACATACCGTCGCAACGTGGATCGGCAATATGCAGAATGCCAGCAAAGCCGTGGGTCTAGAGGGCATTAGGACTGGTCGTTTTTCAAGTATTGCTGGAGCCAGGGAATGGAGCGCTTGCCAACTCTAGAGGACTACCCTAGGTGTTCAATCTCTCTTCACTCAGAGGAGAACGTATCTGTGTTCCAACGATTGGGTCATCCACGTTCGTCATCATGACGTCGCCTATAGTTGTCACTAGATGGTCACACACATGGATACTCGGGCAACTCAGAGTCAGAGCGATCAGATGAGCACCGTTCGCGTGGGCTGAGGGAGTTACGAAGTGCAAAGAATGCCACAAGCCTAGGTGGTGTCTAGACAAGCTCTCTCACTCCCAGAAGCGCAGAGTTCAACGTCTGCGCTATTTGGAAGAAGCCGAAGCAAATTACCTTCAGCTGTTAAAACATGTTAATTTGGGTCCTATCGCTATACCATCGTACAAACACAAGCTATCCTCAGTGCTACCTAGGCGACCAGCTATTTGGAAGAGAAAGCAACAAGGTCAAGAACAAGTGGGGGACCCAATGGAGGATGATCTCATGGGGGATGAAATGGCCACTCCATCGGCCAATGTCAATATGGTATTTTTCTTACCTAATGACTTTCGTAATCCTTCTGCAGTCTAGGAATTAGTGGCTCAACTAGTTTGGGGCTGGCAACTATCGTGTTTCGAAAGCCAGCCGATGAAAAGTATCATCCTCTGAAGCCACTATGCCTCAAAGGCTACATTAATGGGAAGCCTGTAAACAGGATGATGGTGGATACAGGTGTAACAGTTAACTTGATGCCGTATGCAGTATTCAAGAAATTTGATAGGAATGACAATGATCTCATCAAGACTAACGTCATTCTCAACGATTTCAAAGGTGACCCGACTGGAGTGAAAGGCGTTTTCAACGTGGAACTAAATATTGGAAGCAAGTCAATCCACATGTCCTTTTTTGTCGTGGATACCAAAGGACCTTGCTCGACCCTACTTGGCCAAGATTGGATTCATGCAAACTGCTACGTACCGTCAACTATGCACCAATGTCTCATACAATGGGATGATGACGAGGTTGAGATCGTACCTGCCGATGATTCCACTAATGTCACTATCGCAGTATCTTCATTCTGGGGTGGCAGAGGGAGCAGAATGCCGTACTAGATGAGAGCAGCTGAATTGGGATTTTGTGGAAGGTTCAGAGAAAGGACTTGTACCAGTACCGGCAGCCGACATTGATGTGTAATGACAAATCTTTGTTTGTGAGGCCGATCTAAACGATCGGCCAGATATGTAAAAAATTATTACATTAATATGTGTTGAATGGCCGATTTAGATAATTGGCCCCTCAAAAGAAAAGTATATAATTAGATACGTGGATCTTTGATGTATTAGAGGTTAGAAAGCCGATCTCTTCAATTACTTGAAGGGTTCGGCTTGGGGGGCAGGACATGTTAACATGTGCATACCAGGAAGTTGACTAATGTTTCACCATCGGCCACAGGACAGTTGGCCGATGTTTCGCCATCGGCCCGAAAAATATAAAAGCTGATAATGAAATTGAAAAGCTGATGCGTTGCCATCTACTTTAGGCACCCCCGATACAAAAATTCTTTATATAAATAGCCAATGCTTTGCCATCGACTTTAGAAACCTCCATACCAAAAGAAAAAGGTATACTATCATCGAGTCTTACATAACATCATGCTTGGGGGCATATGCAAAATACAACTGGTCCAAGATGTTATCTTCAAACTACCGGAGGAATTGTTGAATACCTATAATGGCCTTAAGGCGGATCAAGTCAACGGAAGAAATAATTGCCTAGTCAAACTCGTTCGTACCAGGTGTTAAACAAGTCGCTGACTCCTTAACCTCGGCAAGACCGGATGATAATTTTTCCTTTAGATTTTGCTTGCTTACTTTGATTTCTTCAATTTAGACAACGTGCTCTTGATATCATCATCAATTGTTGAAAGCTTTTGCTGAGGACGTTGGATTTCTTTGGCAACTTTAGCTCTCGACTTCTGCAGGCCCAAGTGTTTCAAAGACAATTCTGATGAAGCTTTATCATCATCAAAGGCAGCCTTTTATCGATTCAGAATTGCACACTTTTTAGTAATTTCTTTTGTTAAAGGAGCTTGATGAGCTGCAAAGATGCAAGACCAGGTGAAAAACTGGGCGAAGATAGCTACAAAAGAACAATAAGATCACCTCGGTATTCGGAGAAATTTCTTCATGGGTTGGTGTGATGCCCTAGGCATCTCAAGTGCATTACACTAAAATCATTAGCATAATGACATCTTTTCAAAGGTATTTTATCTTGAGAGCATGCATAAATTAGGTCAATTGAGCAACTAAACTTAGTTTTCAGAAAAGCTGTGTTTGTATTGCGGATATAACTTAAATACAATTGTGTTTTTTATAAAACCTTACATACCAAATTTGTAGGCAATTCCATAAGGAATGACTTTGGTATTTTGTGTCTTGGCATGCATGAATGTTGAAATCTAGTTTTGGGTCATTTTATGTGAAAATGTGACTTCTGCCAAATTCAGCCCTGTTTGGTAAATTCAAAATTTTTGTGGAACAAAATTCAAAATCTTGCCATGTCATGAATACCAAAGTTGTAGTTCATGAGATTCTATGCAACATTGGTATATTTCACCTTTCATGAAAATGTACCTAAAATGGACTTTTATAATTTCCAAGTTGGGGGTTTCAAATGGTCAAACAGGAGTCAGCAAGTTAATTTCAAATTTAAATCATTTTATATTTGGAATCTGGTATAGGTCCTTTTGACAAAGTTGTATATTTCAAAAAGTACAACATTTCATTCAATTGGGTCTTTTTCAAATTCGGCTCCTAAATTGGTCAAATTTGCGAAATTCAGAAACCTAATCAGCTGGTCAAAGGGGGTTTATCTTTTTCGTTTATCTTTTATTTTCTCGTCTCTATGACAAGCGGGACCCACCTGTCAGGCCGCCCGCGCCAGCGCACGGATGGATTTTCCCCGCTCCCTCGCCCGATGCACCGAGTCCATACACCGTACTCTCTATTCCTGGGATTGGCCCCACCTGTCAGCCACGGTGGTCCATAGACCCGGTTCACCCGCGCACCTCCCTCTTCTCTCCCCGCCCGCGCGCGCCCACACGGCGCGGCGCGCCGCGCGGCCGTGGCCACGCGCCGGCCTTCCCGGCCGCCGCGGCCACGCGCCACTGCCGCACGCGGACAGCGCGCACGGCGCGCCACCGGGGCGAGGGCGAGGCCGACCCTATTTCCCGAGCTCTCCTCCACGCGCTCAAGCTCTCTGTTTTTTTCCCTCTTTCACTCTCGCGCGTCCGCCATTGCCGGAGCACCGCGAGCTCGTCCCCAGCCCCTTCTGCCCGCTCCCGAGCTCAACCGTCACCACGCCGGGCTTCGTCGCCCTCGACTCCATCCTTCCGCACTAGCCTAGGCCACTGATTTCGTCCCGACGCCGCCCACCGCGCCGCCGGAGCTCGTCGCCCTCTGCTCATCGTCGTCCCACCTCCTCGCGCCCTCTCCCGTCGATTGAAGTAGGGGGTAAGACTCCCCATACTCCTCTCTCTCTCCCCGGTACTCCGCGGCGAGCTCCCGAGCCCCACAGGGCCGGGATTGGCCGCGCGCCACCGGGGCTTCCCCTCTCGTCGCGAGGAGGAAGACGACGGGAGGAGGAAGATGAACATTTTGCGCTATCGCCCTCCGAGTTTAACTGTTTTATGTTTCCATACCGAGCACTGTGTACTGAGTCTTGTAAATCTTGCACGGGAACCCTCAGAAGCTGTGGATAATTATATATAGGTCCTGGATCTGTTCAGTTTCGTTTTAAAATGCTTTTAAAAATGCTGAAACTTTGAAAAATCATAGTAAAGTGGATAAAAATCCAAAAATAGCAAACTTTGTTGCACTGTGTTCCTAATAAATAGATCTACAGGATGGGTATGATGGTTGAGTAGGAAAGGACAGTTTTGCCCCTGTTTTTATTCAAACATATAAAACCCTAATAAATAGGAAATAAGGACTAAATGATCTCCAAAAATAGCCAAATTTGAGCAGGGACCTTGTTATCATGTGTAGATTCTGTATAAATTTTGTTGGCCCTAACACTTACTATTGAATTACTATTTTGCCCTTGTCTTGCACTAAGCACATATTAATCTTAAAAAAAAAAGATTAATATGGTGAATAATGTTTCAAAATGACTTTAAGTTTGACATGAGCTATAGTTATGGAGTAACTTGCTAGAGTTGGAGATGATGCATGTAAGGTTTTGACCCTAATTAGAAACTGGTAGAAATAATGCATATTTATGTAAGCTTCAGTCGCTTCACACGAAGCGATGCTACCTCGCCACGCACACTCCACGTTGTTTTATGTGACAAGCTAAGCTATCGTAGATGATGGCTTGTACGATTTCTTAGTACGAAACAACTTTCGCCTCAATATGCATAACTCTATACCATAAATCATAAGTTCACTGATTTACTGCATTACACTCGCATCATAAAGCAAGCATTGCACTAATACATGCTCCAACTGCATCATGTCATACATATAGATTCCACGAACGAAGAACCACCGCCGAATCAGCCCGACACAGAGGAACCAGAAGAGGAGTTGCACCAGGAACCAGAGGGCCAGCAGCAGGAACCCGAATACGCTCCGGAGGAAGCTACTGACCCTAGTGAAGAAGGTAGGCAGGACCATACTCAACCTAGCAAATAATTTATACTTGATGATTACGCATATGCATTAGGAGTTGCTTGGAACCAATTGCATTAGACTCCCTGGCCGCCCTGGCCCTAGCACCTATACATAGAGTTCGTAGGACGAGTATGCCTAGAAATTGCTAGGTACGAGTAGACACGAGTGAGTGAACTCGTCACGTAGGTGTTTTTCAAAGTTACAAAAGCTTACAGTTATGTCATTTATTACTGTTGCTCATGAATTAAATGGAGATCGGGCGGAGAATTATTTCAGTATATGCATTTCATAAGGTTGCACTTTGGACTCCGCCCGAGTCGCATAAGGCCCGTTCGCTGTTCGCCTGCTGATCGGCATAACATTGCTGGAGTGCTTAACCGGGAAATGGGACCGGTGAAGTCTTACCTGGGTTTGTCCGGAGTTTTCAAGGCTCCGCTCATCCACTTGCTGGAGGCCGATGGGCCCGGGGGCGCTTGTACTCGAGGGAGGGCTGACCCGGTGCGGCCGTGGTATCGCTCCTGAGGGGGCACAACCCGGGGGTTAGGTGAGGGCGCTTTGAATCTTGGGACAAGACAGGTGGAGATGGGGGCTATATGTGGGAACGCGATGGCTAGTAAGCATATACCCCTGGCATGATAGTTATTCCCGGGAATTAAAAATCGATTCGAATCGCTGATGCCCACTAGGTGTGGGAATGCTGATAGTGCACACGGGCAACGTAGTAATTACTTAAACTCTCGGTATTTTAATACTCATGGTTTTTGGAATACTACATGTATGATCCGAGTTGTTACCTTGCTGAAATTTACTATTATGTTGGCAATCATGCAGACAATGAAAACTTGCTGTTATGTTAAGTAAGTTGCTGTTAAAAACTAAAAGCTAAGGATTCACTTGCTAGTAAGCCGCTTCGCGTCAGCCGTAAGCCATTTCCATTAAGACCTACTGAGTAATTAGTACTCAGGGTTTGCCCCCACATTTTGAGCGCAGGTATGTAATTCATGGTGTGCACTTGTGTTGGAGGCGGGGCATGCCCTCATTTAGGATGAGGTGACTGAGTGGCACGAGGGCAACATCGGTGGGCTCGATGTTGTACCTCTAATGAAAAACTTTTGGTGATAACATGGTGACCTATAAACTTATATTTCCGCTGCGAGAAACATTTGAACTTGCCACCTTAAAACTTTATGTTGGACTTGTATTTTATGTAAAATCTGGTTTGTAACTAAGTCTAATTTTATGCTATTCAACTGCCTGTGATGATGTTTCTGTTGTGGCTCCATCGTGAGTCAGATGTGTATGATGTCAGTTCCTCTGGGAAAAGGTAATATCGGGAGTCGAATGACTCTCGACGGACGACCGGGTTTAGTTCGGCCTAATCGCACTGCAAGCCAGAGGTGGCAGGTGTGCTTAGCACGGATTAAATCGGCGGTTCCGCCACAGCTGGTATCAGAGCCGATCATACACAGACAACAGACATATCATCCAGTTTTGATTTGCAAACCTATTTTCGAAAACCCTTTTTCGAAGAATTTGAAAAATGAGAGTATCGATATGCCCATATTAAGGATGTTAGTGAAATGCCAGGTGACATCGCTAACATTCTGACCTAGATAGAACTCATATGCATATTCGGTGCTTTGGGAAGCAACATTTCGGCCATAGCCATCCCCAGTACTGGCGGAGCGCTATTGGGATTTGCGGACTGTTGCGAACCCTGCATTCATGCTGATAGGGCAGAACTCTTTAAGGGGGGTGGTCACGCCATTGGAGAGTTTCGTGACCACTTTTCCTTTAACCAAAATTATAGCTAGATCTTGTTGGCCACCGTTTCTCTCCCCAGCAATTCCCCAGTACTGGAGGAACACTGGGTGTGTTGGGAGAAATGGCGCCACTACGTCGTCCACCAGACGTAGCTTAAAGAAAGTCGTGGATACCACTTCTAAGGTTAGAGTGGTAATGATTGGTCATGGTAATGATGATGGTATGAGCATGCATTTTTCTGCAGGTATACTAACCACGTGCGAAATTAAGAACGAGTAGAGAACGACTAGTTGCATTAGAGAGTGCCGTGCATATGTGTCACCGGATACTCGCTAGATATATAAATTATACATAAGGTGTGTGATGTGAGAACGAATAGGACGAGTCATGCATCATGTTTACTTTTACTTGTTCATACTTGGGGGATTATTGTTAAAAGTCAAATAAGTAAAATGAAAGATTCAAAGATGTTTTCTGCACTCATCACCCACTTAACCGTTGAAATTATATGCAACCTATTCCTATCACTGATTAAAATCTCTTATTTAAAAACAGATGGCCAGGACCAAGCAAACCTCTCGTAAGGCCACCAGTGCGAGGGGACTCCGCGTACAGGAGGGAAGGGCTGCTCCCCTCCCACCAGTGACCCACACCCCTCCTCAGCTTGAGAATGGGATGGTCCACACCCGTTGCCGTGAGGAGAACGGCCTTGCGCAGATCCTTTGTCGGGCTCTGCGTGAGATGAGGCGCAGACCGTGCCCCTTCTTCTCCGTGCAGACGGTGCACGCGGAGGGACACTGCATGGCTAGTGTCGTCCTTCCTTCGAGCCACACCGCGGTCCGGCAGATGATCACCGTCTACGGGGCCAATGAGGAGGACGCTTACGACAAGGTCACCCTAGCAGCCATCACCTCACTCAGCTCCTCGGGTGCAGCAGGGATGTCAGTGCTGTGCTACCTCCCCACCGACGGCTACGACGACGAGTGGCTCCGTCGTCACAACATGCTGGAGGAGCGGATTGACACCAGGCCCTATGCTGCGACCATGCAGTTTGCTCACAGCGTACACGGGATGTACCTCCGTGCCGAGGACCGTGTCTCCCACTACCGCGACCAGCACATGTATGCACAGGACCGTATTGAGGAGCTGGAGGCAGAGTTGGCCGAGGCACAGCAGCGCCTGGCACAGTACGAGCAGGACCCTTCAGTTGCCCCTGTGGTGAAGGATGAGGACAGCATGGTGTCTGACGCGCGTAACGGGCGTTAGAGAGTTTGATGATAGCACTGTGTGGTGAAGCTTTTTGTAAATGGTGCACGTTATGAGCGATGTTTTGTATTCTACCGCTCCGTGCATTTTGCCATGACTGTACTAAACAATGGTGAAGTCGAGAGAACTCACTTATGTACGTCATGTAACCCGATGTAGAACCTTAAGCTAGTGTTTCGATGTGACGGACGAGATGGACCACATATGTACTAAGTAAACCCTTAGTTATTAAGACACTATAAGTATGGTTGTAGTAACTGCTGAATGCGCATGGACAATGTGAAATGATGCGATGCCTTTAAGCTTGGCCTTGCGAGATAGAGTCTAACTGTTTTATTATAATTTTACCTATACTCACAAATTGCCTATAGTCCTGTGATCTTGCTGTCACCGTATTTCTGCGCAAGGGCTATTGGGCTGAACCCATATGACTCCATTTTGCAGATGGTGAACACTCGCACTGGACAGTCATCAGGGCAGTCAGCGCAAGGCGCTCCACCCCCGCCGGAGCTGGCCACTTTGGTGGTCCAACAAGCTGAGCTGATTCGATTATTAGCAGAAGACCGCCAGGCCCGTGGGCAACAACAGCCGCGGGAGTACCGGCCACGTGGCATTACTTACCAGGACTTCGAGGGGCTGCGACCCCCGGTTTTCACCAATTGCCCCGAGCCACTGGCGGCAGATGACTGGCTTCGTACCGTCCAGTCCAAGTTCACCCTTCTGCCAGGGATCAATGAGCAAGAGAAGGCTCGATTTGCTGCTCAGCTTCTTCATGGGCCTGCGGGAGCATGGTACGCCACTTTCCTCGCCATGCAGGAGGAGGGCCATGAGCCCACATGGGAGGAGTTCCGTCAGGCTTTTCGGGCCCACTACATCCCGGCAAATTTGATGGAACAAAAGCGTCGCGAGTTCCGAGACCTCAGGCAGGGTAGCAGGACCGTCATGCAGTATGTGCAGACCTTTATCCACCTCTCTCAATATGCTCCGAGAGATGTTGCTACTGAGCCGGAGCGGGCCGAGAGACTCCTAGAGGGCCTTGACCCTACCCTCCGGACTCACTTGGCACGACGCTACCAGAGCTTCACTGAGCTGGTAGACACTGCTCTCGACATGGAGAATCGTTTACGTGCCGCTAACGAGGATCAGAAGCGCAAAAGGATAGCCAACACATCAGCAACGGGCCCTTCACAGAAGCAGAAGACCGCATACAAGCCTCAACAGCAAAATTATCAGCAGTCTCGCTATGTGGTCCGACCCAACCAACCAAGGTGGATCCATCGGGCGGCACCGCAGCAACAGTACCCCATCTATCGAGCACCCACATAGTTGCCAGCTCCCCGTGCTCCCATTGTTCCGGGACCGGGCGCTCCTTGTTACAACTGCGGCAAGATCGGCCATTTCAGTAAGGACTGCAGAGCGCCTCGCAGGATCCAAGGTCCTATTCCTGCGGGTTGAAACCAGCAGAGCAAGCCGAAGGGATTCGTACCCAAGACAGGTCGAGTGCACTATGTGCACATGGAGCAGATCCCTGCAGGAGAGCCTGTTCTCGCCGGTACGTTCATGGTCAACGGTCAGCCGACCGTCGTGTTATTTGATTCAGGGGCTACTCATACTTTCATTAGTCAGTCATATACATCTAAGCGTGGGGTAAAAACTTCACGTATAAAAGAGAAATATCAAATTACCGCGCCGGGGAACCCGATAAATACAAATCTGATAGTGAAAGGGTTAAGGCTGAGTATAGCAGAGGAAGATTTCACAATCAGCCCTGTGGTGCTGCCACACCGGGGGATTGATATCATCTTAGGGATGAATTGGATGACAGAAAACAATGCGGTCCTGGATATTGGCAGCAGGACAGTGCAGTTAAGGTCTAGTGTCAGCGGCAAGATTCTACGAATACACATGCCAAACCAAAAACACATGACCCCCACAGTTAATGCGACTGAACTACAAGAAGTTAAGAAGATACCAGTAGTGTGTGAATTCCCGGACGTGTTTCCGGAAGAACTTCCTGGTTTACCACCAAAACGAGATGTAGAGTTTACCATTGAACTCGTTCCAGGCACGGCACCTGTATCAAAAAGACCATACAGGATGCCACCTGATGATTTGAAGGAATTGAAAACACAGCTACAAGAACAATTAGACAAAGGGTTCATTAGGCCTAGTTCATCACCGTGGGGTTGTCCAGCTCTCTTTGTTGAGAAAAAGGATCATGGTGGGAAAAGATTGTGTGTTGACTATCGGCCACTGAATGCAGTGACCGTCAAAAACAAATACCCACTGCCACACATCGACATTCTATTTAATCAGTTAGCTGGGGCTAAGGTCTTTTCTAAAATTGACCTAAGGTCTGGCTACTATCAGATGAAGATTAGAGAAGAGGATATACCCAAGACAGCATTCTCTACCAGATACGGCTTGTATGAGTACTTGGTCATGTCATTTGGACTAACCAACGCACCGGCTTTCTTCATGTATATGATGAACTCGGTGTTCATGAATGAACTCGATAAGTTCTTGGTGGTATTCATAGATGACATACTAATCTACTCCAAAAATGAAAAAGAACATGAAGAACATCTAAGAATCGTGCTCACTCGGCTCAGAGAGCATAAGCTTTATGCCAAGTTTAGCAAGTGTGCATTCTGGCTGAAAGAAGTGAGTTTCTTGGGTCACGTACTATCTGAAAAGGGAGTCGCAGTTGATCCTAACAAAGTAGAAGATGTGCTAAATTGGAAGCAACCAGAGACCGTGACTGAAATCCGGAGTTTTCTTGGTTTAGCGGGCTACTACCGCCGCTTTATCAAAGATTTCTCCAAAATTGCAAAACCCATGACCTCATTGACCAAGAAAAATGCCAAGTTCATTTGGAATCCGAATTGTGAAGAAGCTTTCCAAACCTTGAAGAAATTGTTAACCTCAGCACCAGTGCTAGCTCAACCAGATATTACCAAGCCTTTTGAGGTGTACTGTGATGCCTCCGGTAATGGGCTTGGTTGTGTCTTGATGCAAGAAGGAAGAGTAATTGCTTATGCCTCCCGTCAATTGAGGAAACATGAAGCCAACTATCCAACACATGACCTTGAGTTAGCTGCAGTCGTTCATGCACTAAAAATATGGAGACACTATCTGTTAGGCAACACATGTCACATCTACACTGACCATAAGAGTCTCAAATATATTTTCACTCAACCTGAAATCAATATGAGGCAGCGATGATGGTTAGAATTGATAAAAGATTATGATCTGGAGATACACTACCATCCGGGCAAGGCCAATGTAGTGGCCGACGCCTTAAGTCGCAAAGCCCATTGCAATGTGATAGAAATCCGACCTACAGCAAGAGTAATCTGCTGTGAGATGAGTGACATTGAAACACCTCCAGGACAGCATGCAGAACTCTATAATATCATTATTGAGCCCACAATCAAGGCACAAATCATAGAAGCTCAGAAGCAAGATAAGGGTATGGCATATATTCGCGAAGGTATTAGTGAAGAGAAGAAGGCGTGTTTCACACTTGATGACCAAGGCGTCCTGTGGTTCAAGAATCGTCTAGTGGTACCCAAGGACATGGAATTGAGGAAGAGAATACTGGATGAAGCGCACACTTCAATACTCACGATACATCCCGGCAGTAATAAGATGTATCAAGACTTAAAACAGAAATTTTGGTGGACCCGCATGAAGCGGGAGATCGCCAGGTACGTATCTGAGTGCGACGTGTGTAAGAAAGTAAAAGCTGATCACTTAAAGGCCGCTGGAATGCTTCAACCACTGGACGTTCCAGCGTGGAAATGGGAGGATATACACATGGATTTCATTGTGGGTTTACCTCGTACCCAAAAAGGATATGATTCCATATGGGTAATTATCGATAGGTTCACGAAATCTGCTCATTTCATTCCAGTCAAGACCACCTATCGAGCAAAGCAGTACGCTGAATTATACATTTCCAAGATCCTATCCTTACACGGGGTCCCGCGAACTATCACCTCAGATAGGGGTTCTCTGTTCGTTTCCCGCTTCTGGGAGCAACTGCAGGCTGCCTTAGACACTACTCTTGTACGTAGTTCCGCTTACCATCCTCAAACCAGTGGTCAAGTAGAAAGAGTAAATCAAATCCTAGAAGACATGTTGAGGGCCTGTGCACTAACTTACTCCACCAAGTGGGATGAGTGTTTACCCTTGGCAGAGTTTGCTTATAACAATAGTTACCAAAAGAGTTTGGAAATGGCTCCTTTCGGGGCTCTTTATGGTAAGAGATGCAGAACACCACTAAACTGGTCCGAACCAGGAGAGCGTGTTACCTTTGGCCCTGATTTAGTGGTAGAAGCCGAAGAACAAGTGAAACTCATACACCACCATCTCAAAAGAGCACAGTCCAGACAGAAAAGTTACTCGGATAAAAGGAGGAGGCCACTAGTCTTTGATGAGGGGGATCATGTGTATCTCAAAGTATCTCCGATGAAAGGGGTACAACGGTTTGGGGTGAAAGGGAAGTTAGCACCAAGGTACGTCGGTCCATTCAAAATCATAGAGAAATGCGGAGCCGTCGCTTACCGGTTAGAACTACCACCACATCTGGCTGCAGTTCATGATGTGTTTCACGTCTCACAACTAAAGAAGTGCTTAAGAGTGCCGGAGAAAGTGGTAGATACCTCTCAAGTTCAGATTGAACCAGATCTCACATACGAACAACATCCCGTAAAAATCCTCGATCAAAAGCAAAGATCCACCCGGCGAAAAACAATCAACTTTTACAAAGTTCAATGGAGTAATCACTCCGAAGAAGAAGCCACGTGGGAGCAAGAAGAATACCTACACACTAAGTATCCTGGTTTTCTACCATCCACCTCAACTCGGTATGTTATAACAGCTTAGCTTCAGGTTCTAAACTCAATACATGCACCCAACACTAACTACAACCAATTTAACCACCCACGACACTTCAAGAATCTCGGGACGAGATTTCTTTAAGGGGGGTGGGTTGTGATGCCCTAGGCATCTCAAGTGCATTACACTAAAATCATTAGCATAATGACATCTTTTCAAAGGTATTTTATCTTGAGAGCATGCATAAATTAGGTCAATTGAGCAACTAAACTTAGTTTTCAGAAAAGCTGTGTTTGTATTGCGGATCTAACTTAAATACAATTGTGTTTTTTATAAAACCTTACATACCAAATTTGTAGGCAATTCCATAAGGAATGACTTTGGTATTTTGTGTCTTGGCATGCATGAAAGTTGAAATCTAGTTTTGGGTCAGTTTATGTGAAAATGTGACTTCTGCCAAATTCAGCCCTGTTTGGTAAATTCAAAATTTTTGTGGAACAAAATTCAAAATCTTGCCATGTCATGAATACCAAAGTTGTAGTTCATGAGATTCTATGCAACATTGGTATATTTCACCTTTCATGAAAATGTACCTAAAATGGACTTTTATAATTTCCAAGTTGGGGGTTTCAAATGGTCAAACAGGAGTCAGCAAGTTAATTTCAAATTTAAATCATTTTATATTTGGAATCTGGTATAGGTCCTTTTGACAAAGTTGTAGATTTCAAAAATTACAACATTTCATTCAATTGGGTCTTTTTCAAATTCGGCTCCTAAATTGGTCAAATTTGCGAAATTCAGAAACCTAATCAGCTGGTCAAAGGGGGTTTATCTTTTTCGTTTATCTTTTATTTTCTCGTCTCTATGACAAGCGGGACCCACCTGTCAGGCCGCCTGCGCCAGCGCACGGATGGATTTTCCCCGCTCCCTCGCCCGATGCACCGAGTCCATACACCGTACTCTCTATTCCTGGGATTGGCCCCACCTGTCAGCCACGGTGGTCCATAGACCCGGTTCACCCGCGCACCTCCCTCTTCTCTCCCCGCCCGCGCGCGCCCACGCGGCGCTGCGCGCCGCGCGGCCATGGCCACGCGCCGGCCTTCCCGGCCGCCGCGGCCACGCGCCACTGCCGTGCGCGGACAGCGCGCACGGCGCGCCACCGGGGCGAGGGAGAGGCCGACCCTATTTCCCGAGCTCTCCTCCACGCGCTCAAGCTCTCTGTTTTTTTCCCTCTTTCACTCTCGCGCGTCCGCCATTGCCAGAGCACCGCGAGCTCGTCCCCAGCCCCTTCCGCCCACTCCCGAGCTCAACCGTCACCACGCCGGGCTTCGTCGCCCTCGACTCCATCCTTCCGCACTAGCCTAGGCCACTGATTTCGTCCCGACGCCGCCCACCGACGCCGCCCACCGCGCCGCCGGAGCTCGTCGCCCTCTGCTCATCGTCGTCCCACCTCCTCGCGCCCTCTCCCGTCGATTGAAGTAGGGGGTAAGACTCCCCATACTCCTCTCTCTCTCCCCGGCACTCCGCGGCGAGCTCCCGAGCCCCGCAGGGCCGGGATTGGCCGCGCGCCACCGGGGCTTCCCCTCCCGTCGCGAGGAGGAAGACGACGGGAGGAGGAAGATGAACATTTTGCGCTATCGCCCTCCGAGTTTAACAGTTTTATGTTTCCATACCGAGCACTGTGTACTGAGTCTTGTAAATCTTGCACGGGAACCCTCAGAAGCTATGGATAATTATATATAGGTCCTGGATCTGTTCAGTTTCGTTTTAAAATGCTTTTAAAAATGCTGAAACTTTGAAAAATCATAGTAAAGTGGATAAAAATCCAAAAATAGCAAACTTTGTTGCACTGTGTTCCTAATAAATAGATCTACAGGATGGGTATGATGGTTGAGTAGGAAAGGACAGTTTTGCCCCTGTTTTTATTCAAACATATAAAACCCTAATAAATAGGAAATAAGGACTAAATGATCTCCAAAAATAGCCAAATTTGAGCAGGGACCTTGTTATCATGTGTAGATTCTGTATAAATTTTGTTGGCCCTAACACTTACTATTGAATTACTATTTTGCCCTTGTCTTGCACTAAGCACATATTAATCTTAAAAAAAAGATTAATATGGTGAATAATGTTTCAAAATGACTTTAAGTTTGACATGAGCTATAGTTATGGAGTAACTTGCTAGAGTTGGAGATGATGCATGTAAGGTTTTGACCCTAATTAGAAACTGGTAGAAATAATGCATATTTATGTAAGCTTCAGTCGCTTCACATGAAGCGATGCTACCTCGCCACGCACACTCCACGTTGTTTTATGTGACAAGCTAAGCTATCGTAGATGATGGCTTGTACGATTTCTTAGTACGAAACAACTTTCGCCTCAATATGCATAACTCTATACCATAAATCATAAGTTCACTGATTTACTGCATTACACTCGCATCATAAAGCAAGCATTGCACTAATACATGCTCCAACTGCATCATGTCATACATATAGATTCCACGAACGAAGAACCACCGCCGAATCAGCCCGACACAGAGGAACCAGAAGAGGAGTTGCACCAGGAACCAGAGGGCCAGCAGCAGGAACCCGACTACGCTCCGGAGGAAGCTACTGACCCTAGTGAAGAAGGTAGGCAGGACCATACTCAACCCAGCAAATAATTTATACTTGATGATTACGCATATGCATTAGGAGTTGCTTGGAACCAATTGCATTAGACTCCCTGGCCGCCCTAGCCCTAGCACCTATACATAGAGTTCGTAGGACGAGTATGCCTAGAAATTGCTAGGTACGAGTAGACACGAGTGAGTGAACTCGTCACGTAGGTGTTTTTCAAAGTTACAAAAGCTTACAGTTATGTCATTTATTACTGTTGCTCATGAATTAAATGGAGATCGGGCGGAGAATTATTTCAGTATATGCATTTCATAAGGTTGCACTTTGGACTCCGCCCGAGTCGCATAAGGCCCGTTCGCTGTTCGCCTGCTGATCGGCATAACATTGCTGGAGTGCTTAACCGGGAAATGGGACCGGTGAAGTCTTACCTGGGTTTGCCGGAGTTTTCAAGGCTCCGCTCATCCACTTGCTGGAGGCCGATGGGCCCGGGGGCGCTTGTACTCGACGGAGGGCTGACCCGGTGCGGCCGTGGTATCGCTCCTGAGGGGGCACAACCCGGGGGTTAGGTGAGGGCGCTTTGAATCTTGGGACAAGACAGGTGGAGATGGGGGCTATATGTGGGAACGCGATGGCTAGTAAGCATATACCCCTGGCATGATAGTTATTCCCGGGAATTAAAAATCGATTCGAATCGCTGATGCCCACCAGGTGTGGGAATGCTGATAGTGCACACGGGCAACGTAGTAATTACTTAAACTCTCGGTATTTTAATACTCATGGTTTTTGGAATACTACATGTATGATCCGAGTTGTTACCTTGCTGAAATTTACTATTATGTTGGCAATCATGCAGACAATGAAAACTTGCTGTTATGTTAAGTAAGTTGCTGTTAAAAACTAAAAGCTAAGGATTCACTTGCTAGTAAGCCGCTTCGCGTCAGCCGTAAGCCATTTCCATTAAGACCTACTGAGTAATTAGTACTTAGGGTTTGCCCCCACATTTTGAGCGCAGGTATGGAATTCATGGTGTGCACTTGTGTTGGAGGCGGGGCATGCCCTCATTTAGGATGAGGTGACTGAGTGGCACGAGGGCAACATCGGTGGGCTCGATGTTGTACCTCTAATGAAAAACTTTTGGTGATAACATGGTGACCTATAAACTTATATTTCCGCTGCGAGAAACATTTGAACTTGCCACCTTAAAACTTTATGTTGGACTTGTATTTTATGTAAAATCTGGTTTGTAACTAAGTCTAATTTTATGCTATTCAACTGCCTGTGATGATGTTTCTGTTGTGGCTCCATCGTGAGTCAGATGTGTATGATGTCGGTTCCTCTAGGAAAAGGTAATATCGGGAGTCGAATGACTCTCGACGGACGACCGGGTTTAGTTCGGCCTAATCGCACTGCAAGCCAGAGGTGGCAGGTGTGCTTAGCACGGATTAAATCGGTGGTTCCGCCACAGTTGGTTGGTTCCTAGAAGGATCAGAATCGGCTTTGTGACGAGACACATTGTTGCCATTAGAGGAAAGATTGACTGTGGAATGTTCTGGAGCTTGGGACAATGACGGATCATTTCTGTCTGCTGATTCCTCTAACTGTAACAAAAACCGATGATCATGAGTATATAAACCGGCAAAGGAAAAAGGCACCATGAACTTACATCTAATTTGGCGTGGGTAGAAATAGATGGAGTGGGGGACTGTGTCCTGGAGCTCCTGGTCTTCTTATAGCTAGAGACCTTGGTCGGTGATCAGTTTGTCTCATTGCACTGGCGTTTGGAGCGTTCACTAGAAGACAGTATCCTGTCAAGAAAAGGTGTTGATCTCCCATACAATGCTACAGGAGCTGTGGGAGAATAGCTGAAAGGTTTTCCTGATTCACGGATGGGTACTGGTCTTTCCTCACGCTATATAGAAAGAGAAAATCAACAGTGGTATAAAGGTTATGGTAAGAACTACTAGTATAAGATCAAATTACCTCTGTTGATGAAGCATCATATGACGAGTCGATGTAGCGAAGCATGGTGCCAAGTGGACCTCTGAACAGATGAGGCTTCCAAGTTTCCCACCAATTGTCAAAACCATCCGCAGTATATACAAATTCTTTGTCAGATGGGATGGGTGGTGGCATCTCTTAGCCTTAACAGGTTTTACTCTGCAAGCGCACAAAGACCGCTGTAGCGTTTCAGTCAGAGTATTCCAATTATCGTAAATTTCCACAGGGAAGTAGCAAGCGAGAGAGTGTAATTGAATATACTCAAGTCGAGATAACTCTAAACTTAGATAAATTATACCCACTAGTAGTAATAGGGGTAAATGTGACAAAGATAGGTGTATGGTGGGATGATAAGCCTAACAAAGATATCCGTAGAAAGGTATAATTGCCTGGGAGGACAACGAGTGAGATAAAGTCATCAAACTCTATTTCTAATCGGCTGCAAAGATTATTCGTGCCTAATCAAGTTATTCATATAAACAAGTCAGGGTCCTGCATCGAGTGAAATTCTAGAGTCTTGAGGGCACCAGGGGTAGATAGTTGGTCCCAAAAGAGAGTCTAGCTAACAGCTATGGGCCTCCTGAACGACGAGCTTGGACTACAGGCTCACCACATGCTATCACCGAGTGAGGCTACCAAGCAAAGCTGCATGGAGAGGATGGCACACTATAAATGTGTTCAAGCCAACCTTGAACAATGATGGACCGTCCTTGATCAGAGGAGAGGGTCTAGCCATAGCCTAGCGTCTAAGACTACGGTTGAGTTATATCACCGGCAAGAGTAATAGGCAAAATTAAACACAACCTAAGCCTCGCAAGTGTAAAAAGAAAGGTACACCACACTCGCACGGGATAGAACCAAGAATAAAATATAACTGAGATTATATTGAAGATAATCTAAAACCAAAAGAGACAAAGCTTTACCACAGACTCGAAGATAACTCTAGAGACTCGGAGGCAAAGCTTGACTCAACACTAACTCCCAGGACTATCCTAACTACTAAGGGAATAGTGTAGCAATCTATGATACAACTTGAACTCAACTCCACACTTTGCAAATGAGCTCTCAGGGCCTATTTATAGCCTAAACATGTGAGGGGGGTATTTGTAGAGGGCAAGGTCGGTGTGGGAAGTGAGGCAGTGGCTGGGCGACCAAGGAGGGTATCCTACCGACCATGAGGGGTGGTTGGGCAACCATCCGATAAACCGACTTGACCCATCCATCTGCTGAGATTGTGTTCCCATGTCGTTTGGCAGTTGAAACGGTCGATGCACATGTAAAATGAGTAACTTGAGTGGTCAGGCGGCCATGCGAAATGGTCGGGTGGCCAGGTGTCTGCTCCTGATTTGCTGCATGGCACTTCCCTCGGACTTGTGACACCACCAATCCATGTTTTAATGGTCTTTCGGCCCTTGGATTCTTTGGATGCTTGATACAACGACTGGATTGACATTGCCTTGTGTTTCTTTGCATGCAGGAGTGAAGTGGGGGCAAGCCGACTCGGAGGGGTGGTCGGCCGACCATGCCACATGGTCGGATGACTTGGCTGGTGGCCGGGTGACCATGCCAGGTGGCCGACCGACCATGGGACATGGTCGGGCGGCCATGGGCTTTTCCCCATTTCAGCCCCTCTTCACTTATTGGCCTTGTTTCATCCATTTTTTGTACATTTTGACACCTGCATCCAAATATTCATGTACATCTTGTGGAACTCATTAGTAGTAAGGGTTAGTCCAAAAATTTCACATGATTCGCTTCATTTGGTGGATAATTGACAGTTGATATTATGAGATTAAGACCGTCAACACCCCCCCAAGCTTAAACTTGTGCTCGTTCTCGAGCAAAGCTAAGACTGAAAGTGGATCAGGAGTTGCTGCAATATCGAAGATGATGGACAATTCTAATATGCAACTCACACTCAAACTTTCGCCCCAAGTAGTGAAATAATCAAAGCTCACCTTAGATAATACCTGTGGTGCATCTTTTTGCTTGGCTTGCCTTGAGTTGTTGGGAGACAGAACAACTTTATTGCAGGAGTGATTATAACTTATTCTTTTTAGATGTCCTTCTGAGGTGTTTTCAAGATTTTCAAAACAAAAAGAGCTTCCCCTAGGTACTCTCGATCACTCAGGAGTGTTTCCTCACCTAGGGCCATGATTTGGCCAACATTTTTCCTACACTAAGGCCTTTGTGGAGCCATCGGTGGGGGAGAATGTGGCACACTTAGAATGTTTGTTTTGCTAAGCCAAAGATTGGACCAAAGAGTGTACTATATCATTCCTTCTATTTGATCTCTGGAGTATGAGTGGTGGAACAAAGTGTCTCCTTCTCTTGATTTTCATCCCTTGTAGCCATGTATGAATTTTTGAGGGGATGTGGAACCTTTATTTATTTTTGCCATGCTTGAACTTGCATGCTTTTCCTTTTGCCGTGCTTTTGCACGCTTTTTTTTGCCGTGACCTTGCACGCTTTTTTTTAGCTCCATACCCTTCCTCCTTGAGATTTGAAGGCTAAAGGGATATGAGAAGTATTTGGAGACTTTTTGGTGGATGCAAAGTTCGGAATGGATTGCTTGCATTTGTTTGTACTCTAGCTATCAACAGAAGGTGATATTTCTACTAAATAAGACTCAAAATTTGGCAAAGCTCAACACATTTCTAAGCAGCCCTTTGTAGTGGGTTTAAACATTTGAAGCAATTTTGGCTCTGGTAGGAATTTCAACCAAGGGGAGCTTAATTTTGTCATTTTCAAAATAAAGACCTAAGATATTCATCTTACTAGGAACATGAAAGAATCATCCCACATTTAAGTCATATCATTTTCTCCCAACAACTTAGGCTTGTTATCACAAATGGCATCCACAAGGTAAAACTAAGGTTCACTTCTCTTCATCCACCAACGTGGGACTAAGTTAAGCATAAGTTGTCATGCAAGAATTAGACCATCCATTTGATAGAGCAACTATTCATCATTTCCAAAATGAAGCTAGCATGTGAATCTCATTAAGGCATGGGAGTTTGTTTTTATCGACTTAAACTGAGCAAACTGAAATTAAACAAGCTGAAAACAAAGATACAAACTAGTACTCTCATGATGGGGTAGAACGGTTGAGGGACAAGTTAGGCTTTCTGAGAAGAGCACAGGGATGCACAAAGAAGTGGTATGGCACATGTACCTTCCATTTGTAAGGTTCCCCCCAAGCTTCAATGAAGCTCAGTCAGGATAGAACCCCTTCCAGTTGTAGTACATGAGGTTTTGCTCCTGCATGCAGTCCACAATCGCTCTTGTTTCCATGATCATGTTGTGGTCGACTGCTTGTGTCTCCTATATCTGGTTGAGGTTATCCATTATCCCCAGTGTGCGGTGCTCTTGGAGATTCAGAGCTCTGAAGAGGGCCTTGAAGTTTCCTCCATAGCGTCCATTGGTGTACCGTGCTGAGCTGGATGGGCCTATACCATGACCATAAGACTTCTCACCTCTGCTGTAGTGGGTTGATGGCATCGAATGTACTGAGGATACAATGGAGTTCCAAGAGCTAGAGCTAAGCCATGACTCTCCCTAGTTCTCCCAAGTGGAGGGTCCTGCGCCTGGGTGATATGATGCCCTCGGCATCTCAGAAACCATGACACATAATTAGATTAATGTTAATCAAGGATTGGACTTAATCATGCTTAGAGAAGAGCAACAACTAGGCTAGTAAACCAATAAGTCAAAAATTTTCAAGTTGAACATGCAAAACTCTCCGATGCTTGGTTGAGACATTTATACATTTTCATGCAAGACATCAAATACAAAAGTTTTAGTTCAAGAGGTTACCTTCAAATTTGCTATTTTGAACAATTTCAAAATCAGATGTTAAGGGGCTCAAAAGTTCAAACCAAACCCCGGTAGGCTACGCTCAGGAAATGTTGCTAAGTTTAGGGTCGGCACTCCTTCCCAAATTTCATTCTGAAATTACTTTCGGTTTCACTATACAACTTCAAAATCTTCCTTTCTATCAAATGAAATTAAACTCATCACTTTTCAAATGCACTAGGCCTTGATCTCATTGGACTTCATTTGATATCCCAAAGCTTGAAAACAAGAAAGACTCCACATAAATTGAAATTTGCCGTTTTACCAAACCTTTGAATACAAATGTGCTTGTAGTTCAAAATATAACATGATCTAGCCTAAGATTTCTATAGCAAACTTGTAGACAATTTCATGCTTTACAACTTTGGTATTTTGTGTGTTGACATGCATAAAGGTTTGCATGATGTTTTAAGTCATTTTCGATCATCCAGTGAAATCTGTCAAACTAGGCTTGAGTGGAAAATTCAAATTTTGAGCAGCCGAAATACCTGATCATGCAAAACTCTATATAATAAAGTTGTAGATCATGAAATTCTGAACAACAATGGTATAAAACTCCTTATGAAAGTGACCATAAAATGGGCTTTTGGAATTTCTAAACTGAGGGGTTTAGTTGGTCAAACCTGGGTCAGTAATTTGAATTCGAGTTTCACTCAAATTTAAAAATAAACTCACCACAAAGTTTATAAGAAGTTGTAGAGCACAAAGTTTAGAACATTTCTTATAATTTGAGTTTTCACTAATTCAGCCTCTATGTTAGTTAAAAACTGCAATTTCCAACGGGGGTCTCTGCGGTCAAACAGCCCTTTTCCCATTTTTGGAATTCATTTAGTCTTTTGTCTCAATGACGCGTGGGTCCCACCTCTAGGGTCCCTTGGATCCCCGCCGGACGACGGTGCTACGGGCCCCACCAGCTCTAATGCTCCGCGCACCTGATCCATTGGACTTTGCCTCCCCACTCTCTACTGGTCCCACCCGTCAGCGAGATCTGGTCCATGGACTCGGTTCAGCCACGCCCCCTCTCCTTTGTCCCCAAACTAGCGGCCACCACCGCCTGCGCCGCTTGCCACCTGGCCATCGGCCACCAGCGCCTCCCCGCTGCCTGACCGGTGCCTTGGCCTTAAAGCGGAGGAGCTTCTCCTCCTCCCTGTCTCCCTGGCTCAGTCTCTCCCTTTCACCGACCATTCCCTACCTCTCCCTCTGCTCGCCACCGCGGTCGCCATAGCAGGGAGCTCGAGCTCACGCTTGCGCCCACTGCTCGACCATTCCCGAGCCGGCACACCGCCACACCGGCCATCCCCGTCCCTTGCTCCACCACCACGCCAAGAATACGCCGCCGGAACCTCCCCGTCGAGCCGTGCCACTTTGTCGAAGTTTGCCCGGAGCAGAGCTCCGTCGCCGCACCTCTCCGCGCCGTCTCCCGACGCCCAAGGTAGGTGGCGAGGTTCCCTGCGCCCTTCTCCCCCTCGCTGACCGCCGCTGGCCGAGCTGCCGCGCCCCAGCTGGCCGGAGCCCGCACCGCCGCCGCCCTCTCTCCTCCCTGGCGCGAGGAGGAAGAAGACCTAGGGAAGAGATGTCATATTCGCGATTAGGCCTTGCATTTCTAACATTTTATGTTTCAGTTTCGAGCACTGTTTACTGAGTCATGAGAAACTTGCATGCTACCCCCTGGACTTTAGGGTTAAGTACGTATAGGTCCCTAGATCTGTGGATTTTTATTTAAATGATTATTAATTCGGCTGAAACTTTGATAATTCGTAATAAATCAAATAAAAATCAGAAAAATACAAACTAAGTTGCATTTTTATCCTTGTTAAAAGATCTATCTGCTGAGTATGATGGTTGAGTAGGAAAAGACATTTTTGCCCCTGATATTGTGCATGCATGAAAAACCTTAATAAATAGGAAATGTGGGTTAAATGAGCTTCAAAAAATTATGAAATTTGGGCAGAGGCATTGATAGCATGTGAAGGCTCTGTATAAATTCTGGTAGCCCTAGCATTGACTGATTAATTACTATTTTCCCCTTGTCTTGTATTTAAGCATATATTTAATTTAAAAAAAGGTTGCTATGGTGAAAAATGCTCCAGGTGACTTCAGGGGCTTGGTATGAGCTCTAGGTTATGACCATAACTCACTGTTAGGGTAGGAGGTTGTGGATGTCAAGTGTAGGCACTGATTTGAAAATAGTAGAAATAATGCATATTTAATTGAATAACAGAAAATGTGAGACCAGAATATTTAATAAAAGCCACAATAGATTATATCTGATACATAGTGGTATGTGGGTCTTAGCAACAGAATTGGGGTACAATGTAGTTCTTAACTACTGTTTTGAAATACATGTGGGAATGCTAAGTCGGCTATATGGAAAATAGATGTCTAAATAAGCTTTGGTCTTCTTACGCTAAACACGCTTTGGTCATTTTACGAGAATGAATGATAAATCACTAAGCGCCCTTGTTATTATATGTGGTAGACTAAGTTAACTTTAGATGATGGCTTGTGTGATTTCTTAGTACTAAACAAATTTCGTCTCAACATGCATAACTCTAGTCCATAAATCATGATTCACCGCATCGCATCTGCATCATAAGCAAGCATGGCACTAATACATGCTCAAATTGCACTATGTCATGCATATAGATCCCACGAGCGAAGGACACCCACTAGACCAACCAATCGTAGAGGAGCCCGAGGAGGAGCTGCACCAAGAGCCGGAAGACTAGCAGCAGGGGGCCGACTTCACTCAGGAGGCAGCTACTAACCCTAGTGAGGAAGGTAGGCAGGACCACGAATTTCCCAGCTAATATAATAATTGATTGTTCGATTACGCATCCGCATTAGGAGTTGGTTGAAAACCCTTGCATTAGATTCCCTGGCCGCCCTGGCCCTAGCACCTATATCTAGAGTTCGTAGGACGAGTTGCCTAGAATTGCTAGGTGCGAGTAGACATGAGTGAAAGGAGTCACTCGTCGCGTAGGTGATTTCAAATATTACAAAACTCTTACTATTGGGAATGTAATATTATGCTCATGATTTAAATGGAGACCGGGCGGAGAATAATCTTATTTTGTGGTGTGCGTTGTTGTATCATTTGGCTCCGCTCGAGTCGTTTAAGGCACGTCCGCTGTTCGCCTGCTGTTCGGCATAACATTGCTAGAGTGCTTAACCGGGAAATGGGACCGGTGAAGTCTTACCTGGGTTTGTCCGGAGTTTTCGAGGCTCTGCCCATCCACTTGCTGGAGGCCGATGGGCCCGGGGGCGCTTGTACTCGAGGGAGGGCTGACCCAGGGCATTGTGGTATCGCTCCTGAGGGGGCACAACCCGGGGGTTAGGTGGGGGCGCTTTGAATCTTGGGACAAGACAGGTGAAGATCGGGACTATATGTGGGAACGCGATGGCCAATAAGCATATACCCCTGGCATGATAGTTATTCCCGGGAATTAAAAATCGATTCGAATCGCTGATGCCTACCAGGTGTGGGAATGCTGATAATGCACATGGGCAACGTAGTAACTACTTGAATATATTATATCTGTTACTCATATTTTCAAATACTACATGTTTGTATTGCATTGCTTACATTTCTGCAAGTTATTATTATGGAGTTATATGCAAATGATGAGACTTGTTACTTTATAACATTATGTCTCTGTTTAAAAATCTATGGCTAAGGATCCACGTGATAGTAAGCAAGCTTCGCGTCAGCCGTAAGCCATTCCATTAAGTCCTACTGAGTAATTAGTACTCAGGGTTTGCCCCCACCTTTTGAGAACAGGTACCGGCGACATCTGGACAAGTGCTTGGAGGAGGATAGTACCAGTGGGCTCGGTGCTGCTCACCCCGATCATCGTTGCATGAAGACTACTAAAGTATTTATTTTCCGCTGTGAGATGTTTTCGAATTCGCTTCCGCTATCTGATTCAAACTTGCCTATTGTATGGCATTATGTTGAAACCTATATCTTTATTTCGAACTGGTTTGTAAAATAAGTTTATATATGCTATATTCAACTGCCTGAGATGATGTATCTGTTGTGGCTCCATCGTGGGCTGGATGTGTATGATGTCGGTTCCTCTGGGAAAAGGTAATATCGGGAGCCGAATGACTCTCGACGGACGACTTGGTTTAGTTTGGTCTAATCGCACTGCAAGCCAGAGGTGGCAGGTGTGCTTAGCCCGGATTAAATCGGCAGTTCCGCCACAGGTGAGCCCATGCAGGCTCGGCGCCTGGTTCCTGTGCATCTTCGTAAGTCTTGCGGATTCTTTCTTTAGCTCGGCGTCACTGGGCTCAACTCATGACTCTGGAGATACTATTTCTTGCTAGCTCAGGTTCTTGTTGCATGGTTAGTGATCTCACAGAAAACTATTTGAGCTACGGAGCTAGAAGTGGCAGCTCAAACTCATAGCCTTTGAATGTCATAATATAGTTTCCTAGTGCGTCCTTTTTCAAAAAGTGTGTGTGAATGAAGTGTGACACCTTAACTATGCGTGACGGGTCATTGGGCATAAATGACACAGTGCCATTTGCTAATGCTCCTAAACCATTAGCGATCCTTGTCACAACTGACAAGATCGAAATGATGTTGCCATCGTGGACTAGCCCTATCCAGTAAGAAAGCATGCTAAGATGGGGGGCAAATTTCTGCCTTTTCCAAAAGGCATAAAGGCACTTCATATCTTCTATTGTGACGCAGCGGGTGTCATCCTGCGGGAAAACAACCATGGTAATCCAACAAGCTACAAAACTACATGATGGGATGCTTGATGTTCATGATGCTCTTTTTCTTTGAAGAGTTAGCCCCAGCTAACTCTTTCCAAAACTCTACTGAATTAAAGCCTATTGGGTCTTCGGCCATAGAGCATTGTGGTGAGAAGTCCAGCAAATTGCTAAATTGCCGTAACGTAAGCTCATAATCAGTATTGAAGAGTCGGAACCAGATAACCATACCTTCCCATTAGGTTTTGGTGCGCAGTGTCATGAGGAATTATTTCGTGAGGAGCACAATTCCTCCTAGGATTTTAGCGAAGTTTTCCCAGCCTATGGCTCAGAACACCTCATCGAATTCACCCTGCATGCCGGTGTTGATCAGGAGGTCCTCATGGAAGCACTTGGTTAAGGTGTAAGATTTATGGTAAAGAAGCCTTAACACCTTTCCCTCGTCGTTGTTGCAAGGTACAACCTGCAAGTCGAGGAGTAGCACCGGTCAGTGTGTGGATGACGTCAGGAATTCCTTGGGCTCCTCCATGCTCATGGACATCCTCTCAAAAGCAGCATGCCTATTCACCGGAGCGGAACCCTTAGAGGAGGACCAGCAGACATGCTGCCCCGCCTTGCTAACGGCCTTCTTTGCCTTCTTAAGCATTCGATTCATCCTACAAGGCGATGACAAAACACAGTATACCTGAAGGAGAGACGACAAAATAATATTAGCGTTAGCGGGTTAGTCATCTGAAAATCAGCGTCCTTGTGGGGCGGAGCCTCCACAAAACATTCTTGTTTCTGAAGCAATGTGAGAGGACGTAGCTGGAATTTTATTTGGCTAGCACGGATTTTATTTGAGCACAAGTTTTAACTAAGCAAAAGGTCTTGATTAAACACTAAGTGAGAGATTAGGAGAGGGAGAGAGAGAGTGTAGTGCATTGCTGCTTGGTTCATCGAGCAGGGAAGGCAAGGGGGCAATTTATAGGAGAAATGGAGTAGGCATGGGGCCGGGCGGCTAGCAGTGTTGCGGGGCGGCCATCGCCCATGGTCGGTCGGCCACGGCTTGTGTCCTGGCAGCCATGCTTGCATGTGCGGCAGAAAAAGAAGTGTGAAGGGTAGACGGTGTGTGCTCTGTGGTGCTAAAAGGAGAGGGAAAGTGGTCGGCCGACCACATCACTAGGTCGAGCGGCTAGTGATTCATGCCCAAACGTGCTTGAGTGCGTACGCTAGATATCAGAGAAAGGCAGAGAGTGCAGCATGCGCCGAAAGGAGGAAAGGGAGGGGCCAGGCGGCCACTAATGGTGGTCGGCCGACCAGGCTCCCATGCCATATTTCAACTTTTGGTGGTGATGGGATTTTGGTGCAACCAATTTGCCAGCAGGTTGCATTAAAATCTTGAGTGTACCACATGTAAAAACTTAGGTTAGTGGTGCATGCATAGTTAGGAGGAAGTGTTTAGAGTGCTAAATGGCTGGGTGAAGAGAAAGTGGAAAGGAAAAGGAAAGAGAGAGGGAAAGAAAGGAGAAAAGAGGAGAAGAGGGGAGAGGAGGCCGGTCGGCCGGCCACCAAAATATTTTTTTTGTGTTAAACGAGGTAAAGAAAAGAAAAGAAAATGAAAAGGGGAAAGTAGTAAAGAGAAAGGAAAAGAAAAGATAAGGGAAAGGAAAGAGAAAGAGAAAAAGGGGGGAAAGGAAAAGAAAGAAAGAGGAGGAATGGGACTAGAGGGCCGGTTGGCCGGCCATGGGGGTGGTCGGCCGACCACTCCAATTTTTTTTTGAAATGCAAAGATGAATTCAAACTAGTGCAATAGAAAAATTTATACGAAAAAAATTTAAACCTGCAATGGTGTATGAAATTAAACTTGGCGGAAAATAAATATGCTATCGAACGATAATGCCAACTTACCTATTGGCAAGGGCAGACCATTTCTTTCCTCTTTGGGTTATGTAAGCACCAAAGTTGAGGTCTTTTTGCCTTTGTGCTTCATTAACTCTGCGTTGCCTCACCGTATGCAATTGCCTCTCGGTGCCGACCTTGTTCTCAGGAGCTTTGCCTGCTGTTGCGGGACCAGGCTTGCGTGTCTCTTCTCTTGTTGTCTCAACTTTTTGCTTTTCATGGCAGCTTCATACTCTTTTTGTTGGATGTCGGCCTCACTTTTCAATTTGTTCAGCATAATTGTAACGGGGCTATCAACCTTTGAATTTGGCTTCTTGGTCCGGGTCTTGACCTTGGGTGCATTCTTTTGTGCCTGGCACTTGAAAGTGTGCACCTTATTGCAATGCTCAATTTTGGCTTGAAGGCGAATGTCTCCTTCTTGCCATTTATGTTGAGGTGGACCTTTCCTTCCCCGACATCGATGGTTGCTTCCGTGGTGCTCAGAAATGGTCGCCCAAGGATGAGCGGTGTTTTTGAGTCAATTTCCATGTCCAGTACCACAAAATCCACCAGGATGAGGAAATTCTGGATTTTCATCGTAACGTTCTCTGCGATTCCTTCGGGGTAGTGAACGGATTGATCCACGAGCTACAGACACATAGCCATGGGGGCAAGTGCGGTGTAATTTAGTTTATCAAAGATAACCTTGGGCATCATGCTAAAACTGGCTCCAAGATCGCACAATGCTTGGTCAAAATGCTGGGTTCCAATTGAGCATGAGATGGTGGGGCTTCCAGGGTCCTTTTTCTTTAGTATAGCTACATTACACTCTTCTGTCCAATGCACTTTTTCCGTTGATGGTAGGGGTTTCTTGTTGTTGAGGATGCCCTTTAAGTTCTTAGCATATGTCGGTACCTGCATAGCATCTAGCATGGGTATATTGACATAAAGCTTCTTAATGACCTCAATGAACTTACTATATTGTCCATCAGCGGCAGCCTTCTTGTTTTGTGGAGGGAATGGCAGCACCATAATATCATAGAACTCATGAGGTAGATGCTTAGAAGCTGGTTTCTCCTCCTTCCCAGGTGTATCTTCCTCTACGACCTTGTCTTCGGAGTCGATTGTCTTCTTCTGCTCTTTACCTGCATGACTAGGAGATGGGGGTCCTGTGTGGACTTTCCACCCCTTGTGGTTACTACATTTATGTGCTCCTTTGGAGGAGCTTCAGGTTGCCTAGGCAATTTACCCGCATTTGGGTTAGGTAAGGCAACAGCCAACTGAGCTATTTGGGTTTCCAACATTTTATTGAAGCTAAGTTGGTTTTTCATGGCATTGTTCAAAGTTTCCATTTGTAGAGAAATAGATTCAAACATTCGATCATCAGCATGGAACTTTTTACTAATGCTATCATTCACAGCTTTCTGATCAAAGTTATTTTTAGGAAACTGCTATGAATTGCTTGAATGGTTACCTTGTCTGGAGAAAGGGAGATATGGTCGTGTATTACATCCTGGCTGAGGATGATTCCCGTTGTTGAAGTTGTGGCTCCCTATGAAGTTTGCATCTTTGGGTCGCATCTCGGGGCAGCTGTTCCCTGAGTGCCTCGTGTTCCTACAGACTTCGCAAGTCATATGGGTATCAAGGGCCTAGGCCAGAGTGACTTCTGGTGTATTGTTTAGCTTTTTCAACAGCAGGTCCATCTTAGTGGCGAGCATGTCAGTGCTCTCAATTTGATGGACGCTATAGGATCGGGTGCTAGTACTCTCTTCTCTCCATATTTGACTGGTGGCCATTTTCTCAATTAGCCCTTTGGCCGCAGAGATGCTCAAGGACAGGAAGGATCCTCTAGCGGCTGCATTCAGATGTTCTTGTGCTGAGCGGTGAAGCCTATGGAAGAAGCTCTAAATAATTAGCCACTGTTACATGCCGTGGTGGGGGCAGGCTGCGATGTACAGGTAGAAGTGCTTGGTTCTAGCTCCCTTGGCACATGTCTCTACCCGTGGACACTCTTTGGACGGACTCTCCTAAGCAGTGACTCTGGATTATTGTGGTAGTTTTCTGGCAGGTCAAAACCGGTCATACACCTCTCTATTGCAACCACAACAAAGCAACAGAGCAAAGTGAGCCTGCGCACAACTAGCGGTAAACTTATTAAGTATACAGGGTTCGAAATGAGATATCAATTATCTCTCTGCCTGTTGCTTCCCCGGCAACGGTGCCAGAAAAGCTTGTTGGCTTCAGGTTTTACTCCGCAAGTGCACGGAGACCACTGTAGCTTTTCACTCAGAGTATTCCAAGTCGTAAATTTCCACATGGAAGCAGCAGGCAAGAGAGTTTAATTGAATATACTCAAGTCAAAGTAACTGTACACTTAGATAAATTATACCAACTAGTACTAACAGGGGTAAACGTGACAAAGATAGGTGTATGGTGGGATGATAAGCCTATCAAAGATATCTATAGAAAGGTATAGTTGCCTGGGAGGACAACGAGTGAGATAAAGTCACCAAACTCTATTTCTAATCAGCTTCAAAGATTATCCGTGCCTAATCAAGTTATTAAAATAAACAAGTCAGGGTCTTGCGTCAAGCAAAATTCTAGAGTCTCGAGGGTACCAGGGGTAGATAGTTGGTCCCAAAAGAGAGTCTAGCTAACACCTACGGGCCTCCCGAATGATAGGCTTCGACTACACAGGCTCACCACACGCTGTCACCGAGTGGGGCTACTAAGCAAAGCTGCATGGAGAGGATAGCACGCTACAAACGTGTTCATGCGAAGCTTGAACAACGATACACCATCCTTGATGAGAGGATAGGGTCTAGCCAAAGCCTAGCATCTAAGTCTAGGGTTGAGTTATAGCACCGGCAAGAGTAACATGAATAGAATAACAAAATTAAACACAACCTAAGCCTCGCAAGTGTGCAAAGAAAGGTACACCACACTCGCAGGAGATAGAACTTAGAATAAAATATAATTGAGATTATATTGAAGATAATTTGAATTCAAAAGATACAATGCTTTACCACAGACTCGAAGATAACTCCAGAGACTCAGAGGCAAAGCTCGACTCAACTCTAACTCCTAGGACTATCCTAACTACTAAGTGAATCGTGTAGCACTCTAAGACATAACTTGAACTCAACTCCACACTTTGCAAATGAGGTCTCGGGGCCTATTAATAGCCTATACATGTGAGGGGGATATTTGTAGGGGGGCAAGGTCAATGTGGGAGGTGAGGCAGTGGCTGGGCGACAAAGGGGGTGGCCGGCTGACCATGAGGGGTGGTCGAGCGGCCATTCGATAAACAGACTTGACCCATCCTTCAGCTAAGATTGCTTCGCCACGTCGGTTGGCGGTTGAAACGGTTGATGCACGTGTAAAATGAGTAACTTGAGTGGTCAGGCGGCCATGTGAAATGGTCGAGCGGCCAGGTGTCTGCTCCTGATTTGCTGCATGACACTTCCCTCAGACTTGTGACATCACCAATCCATGTTTTAATGGTCTTTCGGCCCTTGGATTCTTTGGATGCTTGATACAATGGTTGGATTGACATTGCCTTGTGTTTCTTTGCATGTAGGAGTGAAGTGGGGGCAAACCGACTCGGAGGGGTGGTCGGCCGACCATGCCACATGGTCGGCCGACTTGGCAGGTGGCCGGGCGACCATGCCAGGTGGCCAGCCGACCATGGGACATGGTCGGGCGGTCATGGGCTTTTCCCCATTTTAGCCATCTTCACTTCTTGGCCTTGTTATATCCATTTTGTGTACATTTTGACACTTGCATCCAAATATTCATGTACAACTTGTGGACTCATTAGTAGTAAGGGTTAGTCCAAATATTTCACATGTTTCGCTTCATTTGATTGATATCGTTAGATTATGACGTAAACAATGGAGAGGGGAAATTCAGAGAAAAGGCTATATGCAAGAAGAGTCAGGAGCCGTTCAGTGAGGTTGGCTCGGCTTTGAAACTTTTGATGAAAGATGAAGCAAGGACAGATCTGGTTCATACGAAATTGTCGAGCAGCTATAACCGGCTAATATGATTCATAGACGGGCTTGGTTATTCCGTTACTAGTGCTCATGCTCACAGGAAGGAGGCAAGGACAAATCATGGTGGCATATATCTACCAAGTGTCGTCATCATCGCCGAAGTTATCCAGCCTAAAGAAGGAGGGATTTTCGAAATTTTATGATTCTAAGTAGGCGTTGAAGGTGGCCACGGTACGTTCATGATAAAATAATTTGAATGATTTGGCCATCTCTATTTCATCGTACTTGATGCCTGGAAGGCAATATAATGCTTGACCAAAGAGAGTACACTGTATGCTCTTGCTTGAGGAAGTGAGGAAAGACGCGTCTTGCAAACGCGGGAATTTTGGGATATACCGTTGGAAGTATAATTGACACAGGGGCCTCTCGATTTAATGTGTTCATTGTTCAGGAGTCTACTGGTGTTCAAGGAAAGCTGTCAATACAATTTGCCCAGAAGCAGTTTTCCTACTGTAAATCTTTTGCCATTAGCAAGAGCATTGGCTAAATCGAAATAATTTTTGGTTAGAGCAAGGGAAGGACCACAAAAAAAGGAAATGGCCTAACCAGATATTCAGAAAGGCTATATGCTCTCGATGATCAACGGACCCTGAACGCTTATTGTGATGCTCAATATATTTGCCCTAGTTTTTTGCTATGGCTTTGTCTACAATCTTGTGCCTATAGGTTTCCAAGGAAAAAGGGGAAGGACAGGCTGAATGAGTATCTAAACCCAAGATCATTGTCACATCCATCTGAGTGGGGGTCATAGGGCGAAGACCGAACAAGAAGCAGCTTAAGGCATCAAACTAGAAATAGCTTATAGCCCTCAAGAGATTCTCATGTTTCTCAATTGGAGATAGGGTAAGGGAAAGTGCATCGGCTATTCCAATTTTCTGCCAAACTGTAGATTCATAACACTTGGCCACATGCTTATACCAGCTCACCCATCCTTCCATGGGGAATGGCCAAGACCTAAGTTGGTCTGTCAAGCGGTCTGGATTGGGATTTTGATCTACAAAAGTGATTCGCTTGGTTTTAGCAAAAATTAAATCCAATGGTGGCTCAAAAGACTACGGTAAAAGATTTTAAAGCCAGAGATTGAAGAATCAAGATGTCATTTGGCTGCATATTTATAAATAAAGAAAGAGGGGAAAGTGTGAGTAATGTGATTATCTTTTCCTACCAAAAAGGGAAGGCCGAAGTAGATACCTTCAGGCCAAAGATTCTTTGGGGAAGCGTTTCTGCCATTGACGAGCTCGTTGTGTCTGCCATGTTTGAAGAAGCAAGCTATCTAGATGGGGACAATTGACTGAGACAATGTGAGGGAGGTGCGTGGCTTAACCATATTTAAAGTTTGACTACAAAGCCGATTTTCCGAGAGGAGCCAATGAGAGATCGGCCGATTACAGAATGGAACTATATCAGTTGGAAGCAAAAGCCGAGGTCTCATGCTGTGCTATCAGATCAGCTTACCAGAGTAAGGCAAGAATAAAATCACAATAATGAAAAGAGGCAAGATCTATTTAATATAAAGCTCCTTTAATGAGGATTTTTACTAAACATAATACTAAGCAAAAGTTAACTAAAGAGGCTAATCCACTTTGAGCCGATGTAATGGCTTTTTTCATCCCTAGCAGTTAACTACTGCTATTAGCTGATGAAGCGCATCAGCCGGCGCCGACATTGCCATCTTTATTTCTGGCAACGACGAGGATGCAGCACCATTGGCGAGGACAGTGAAGATGGCTCCTTCTGCTTCTTCCCTAAGCCATCAAACCACGGCATGTCGACACTGGAGGTTGGGGAGTCGAGGACGGCTCCGACGTCGGTGTAACCACTGGTCATTGAGGACTCGGAGTTAGTGTCGCTTCCAAACTCCCAATGACCATCGTCGTAGTCAGATGGTAGCTCCAGGAATGGCGGCGACTTCAGCGAGCACTCCGAGGAAGGCCACGGTAATGGCGATGATGGAGGGGTGGGGACTGGGCCCCAGTAAGCCAGCCAGGCCTGGTAAGCGGCTTGTCCTCCTCCTTCGAATTGGCCGCCTTGACTGGCAGGGGAGTGAAGCCCGGCGGCACAGCTGTAATGGGCGGCGATGATGGTGGAGGACTTGGTGACAGTGGCGGAGCATTGCTACTCTCTGCGGATGATTCCATCGGCTGAGGGACTTTTGCTAAAAGAAGTTGGGGTTTTTCCTGCCGATGCGAGGGCAAATGGGGAAAAGGCTGTAGCCAAGGCGATGGCTAAATACTACTCTGGGAGGAAAATGAAGGGGTGCCAGTAGTGAGTTTTGAGTTAATTGCGAAACCGTGTGGCTCTTCGTTTTTTCCATAAACTTAGCTTTGGAATAAGTTTTATTGCCAAAGCTAGGGGGCATGTATTATCGCCAAAATTTGGCCAATTGATATTTGGGTCGGGATGGCTAATGGGCTGAACAGAGCCGATCTGTGGGTCGAGAAGATCTGCTGATGGGCTAAGTTTGATCGCACAGAGAGAGAGGATTTTGAGGGGCTTGTGGGCCATGTATCTTTTTGGTTTAGTCGAATTAGAAGTTAGTGTAGTTCAAGTTAGAGTTTTGCTAGCTAGAATAGGACTTGACGTCCAAGTCTCCAGACTATAAATATGTACCCATACCTATGTAATAAAATCGACGACATTACGCTTCCTACAGCTCGTGTGTCCAACTTCTCTTGTCGCATCGTCAGCCCTAACAACTAGGGTTTGCAAGGCAATCATCATGCTGCTCTAATGGTTCTGAAGATCTGTTAGGGCATTACGGCGTGAGCCACATGGTGAACCGTGTAGTGAAGTGTTTTTGATCGCACGGTTCGCCAGTTATCCCGATGAATTTTGTGTCAAGCCTACCTTGTCAGGAGATCCATTAGTTACCTCGATGAATCTCATGACGAGCTTCACTTGGCACGAGATCCATCTTTACCTTTGCATGTCTATCGATCTATTTATGGACCTATGCTTCATGTAGTAGATCGATCTTCATGTAGCTTTTTCTACGCTACCGAATCGCTTGTTACAATCCACGACATGCCGTTGCAGCGTGTGCACGCGACCTATCGATAGATCAGTGTAGTACGAGCACCCTAGCTATACATGTCGTAATTTGTATCTGTCTAGTTAGATGGACTTCTTTGATGGTCTTGGTTGAAAGCCGATTTGATTATGCAGATCTGTTATATCATGTTTTTAGTTAGGGCTTTCTTATATTGGAACGCGGTTTTGGCTTTTCGCTCTGTCTATTCATGCCCGATGGAACACATGATGCTCTCGCATTGGCCCACTAGAGTACACGACATCTCTTATTTGTCAATCCTAGCGATCCGGTAGGAATTTAACATTTAGATCCATTGTGTATGCTTTACAGGGAGAATAGGAGCCAGCTCCCGCGACCAACCCACCTTCCTGGCTGCAAGGTCAAGCCCAGTGGCACGCCTGCACCACCATGCACAACAAGGATCGGCTACCCCGTTGACAGCCGGTCGAAGCCGCACGACACAGAGATGAGTGCATCAGCGCGATCCACGGCTCCCGTGGGCTTTGCGTCCAAACCACACCATCCACCAATATTTGAGTCTACACTTTGTCAGTTGTCGTATTGATTGCAAATTGACTTCCAGGACCTATCGATTTCTTGGTTCTTCGCTTGTGTCCTGGTCTTCTCGCAAACAATCAAGCGTAGCCCAATCTACCACAGATACCAAGTTTGTAGCTGCTGCTAGCTGTTGTTCCCAATTGCTTTGGATAAAATCCACTTTCAGACACTTTGGGTTGACCTATGGGAGAGTGCCACTATATTGTGATAGCACGAGTGCCATTATTGTAGGAAAGAAGCCATGTCTCAACTCCAAAACTAAGCACATTGAGGTCAGATTCCCTTTTATGAGGGACAATTATGAGAAAGGTGAGATAGGTCTGGTCCATGTGGCAACTAGGATCTAGCTAGTTGATATCCTAACCGAACCCCTAGAATAGAAAACATTTGATCATTTGCAGGGGCAGTTGGGCATCTGACCTGACTCTACCCTATAGCTGAGGTAGGCTGGTCTACGCACACTGTTGTAGCCTATCTGAAGATCCTTAGCTTTAAAAGCAACCTTTTCTTATTTGTTTTACTTGACCTAATTAAACTAAGTTATCCTATGCTATTAGCAACCAAGGCAACCACTCTGCGAAAACATTCATTACTAGATCATTCCACTTCTTAACTATGATGTTGGTCGTGATCAGGCAGCTTATATCTATCAAGCCACATCGATTCGAATCGATTTTTAACCTCTCGAGAGAAAAACTCAGACACCCATGATATGCGTGTACAACGACCCCACATATGACAACCTGACATCCAGTTCCACCTAGTCAGAACCATCCTCACCGAATCCTAGGTGTACAGTCCGTCGACACCCACCCATCTCCCTCCTTCCAGTTGGTCCCGTTTGGTTCCAACTCTTAGGTACAAAAGGATGAGAGGTTTACCGGAGCCTGTTAAGGACGGCAAGTGAACGAGGCACGTTTGGCCCGACCGGGCCACACATTAGACGGCCTTATGCAACACAGGCAGGATCTGGGTCCATGGCAATATTCATAGCATAAAAATATCTATCCTGCCGCATGTCTATCAAATTATTAACATCCTTCTCATTCTTAACCAATTAACTTTGGTAAAAGATTTCCGTTCTAGGCCTTTGTCACCTAAGCCTTCAACTGTGTATAGGATAATCATGCTGGTTAACAGGTGATCATGCACTAGAGTTTCAATCAATTCCTAACTCTAATGCACGGACATAACCCATATTTGATTAAAGGACTAAAAAAAATAGGTAATGCACCGGGGCTTGCCATGGGTCTGGGGATCTGTGTCGCCAGCTGGCTCAAAGGCTGCTCCCTCTGGGGCAGTGGATGGTTCGGGTGCACCTGCTTCTAGGGCCAAAAGAACACGGGATCCAACGTACCTAAGATGATGACACGGAGGAGTTTGAAGGATGAGGATGATCAACCTGTCGAAAAAGAAGGTGTGCATAATTTCTGAAGAAAAGATGGGCACTGGAATTAACCATCTAGGTCACTAGGGCATAGATGATTTTTCTGTAGGCTTAAATGAATTTTCTAAGGATTTTTAAAAGGCTTAAATAAAATTTTAAAATTTATTAGATATTTTCAAACATTAAATATCATTTTAGAATTAATTATATATTTTTATTATTTTTTATAAATTTTTATTAATTGTTAACCATTTTTAATCATTTTCAATATTAACCATAATTTATATTGAATTTTTAAATCCTTTTAATTAAATTCATAATTAAAATAATATTTAAACAGTTAAAAAAATAGAATAACTGTTTTTAATTAATTAAAACATATTTAATTAAAAGCTAATAAAATAATTAAAATTAAACCGAAACAAAAAGAAAAAAGGTTAAATAAATTCATAAAAGAAACTGGCCCAACCCCCTAAAAATTTCGGGCCAAAAGTCTAAACCTTCTTTTCCTTCTGGCTCGGCCCACCGGCCATGGTCCGGCGGCTCATCTCCCTTTCTCCTCCCTTGCGACGCAGTTCTCCCTCCTCAGCCCACTTGGTTGGCGGCCCAATCGCTTGGCCCAACAGGGCTAGAAGCCCAGCTGCCGGCCCGGGCGCACCACGCGTGCGCGACGCGCTGGCAGCGCCGGCGACCACAATGCGTGGCAAAGGCCGAACAGCCTCGCCGGCAGTGGTCCCGGGCACAGTGCGCTCTTCTCCACCTCTCTCTCTAACTTCCCCTTCTCCCTCCTTTTCCCCCTTGCTAGCGGTGTGCACCCACCGGGGCTACGTGGCGCCCCCTCACGCGCGCGTGACGGTGAGACAGCCCCGCAACGGCGGTGGGGCTTGCTAGGGCCAGCGCCTCCCCGTGCGATGTGCGCGCGGGTACTGCACACCCAGTGCGTGTGCCTGTAAGGCCGTGGTGGGCCATTCTCATGGGGACCCACAGCACGCAGCGGTCACAGCCACGGTCGCCATGGCAGGGCGCCAAGCTCGATTGAGCTCAAGCCGGCCTCAACCCTTGATGAGGATAGGGCGGCGAGGGCAAGGGGGACGGGGAATGGGGTCCTTTCCTCTCAGATGGTGAGACGAGGCGACAGCGGGTCGGTCAGCGGCGAGCAGGGGCACGCGAGGTGAGGGCGGTGATGGCGCGGGGGCTCAGGATGGCGCAGCGAAGATGGCGGCTAGGCTGCGAGCGGGGTGGCACGTGGGCGTGGAGCGACGGCGAGGTGAGCAGAAGGCGCGGGTGGCGACAGCGAAATGGCTAGGGCGGCTCGGCGGGCAGGGCGGGGCCGCGGACTAGGGAGAGTGCGGAGCTCAGCTCCCCCTTCCCTGCGGGATGAGGATGACGATGGCGGGGCCCACCTGTCAGGTGGCCTGACAGGGGAGCTGGGGTGGCGCACGGGCTGACCGCCACGTGGGCCACCGCTTAAGCTGGGCTGCGCCCAATCGGCGCTTGGCTGCGTGCCACGCCCGAACGTGCCCCCCATTTCTTTTTTTTACTTTTACCCTTTTGCGATTTTAACCTCAGATTTTGACAATTTCAAGCAGGGGTCCAAATACAAAAGTTAAAGGGCTTAATTTAAGTTGTCCTTTTGTATTTTACCCCAGGGAAAACCAAAAATTTTTGAAAGGCTTTGAATTTGAATTCAAAAATAATTTTGGGAAAAAAATAAATTCTATCTGATTGCATTCCATGGTTGAATGCAATATACTTATGGCGGCCTTTTGATATGGAGTATCACAGCCTTCCCCCTTAAAGAAATCTCGTCTCGAGATTTAAAAGCGGCCAAAAGATACAAAAGAGAAGATATTTAAAAGTCTTGGTGGCGAACATACTAATTTTTCCCTTCTGAAATCACTTCCAGAAGTCAGGATACTCGGCTTGTAAAAGGTGCTCGGGCTCCCAAGTAGCTTCTTTTGGTGTATGATGCCACCATTGTATCTTGTAAAACTTAATTGCTTGCCGTCGTGTGGCTGTCTTCTTGATGTCTAGAACCTTGCTTGGATACTCTTTGTTCGTCAAGCTAGGTTCTACCTAGAGCTCGGTATGATCTACTTCCTCAGAAGATACTCGCAAGCACTTCTTAAGTTGGGAAACATGGAACACATTGTGAACTGCTGCCAAGCGAGGGGGTAACTCGATCCGATATGCCACGAGGCCGCACCGCTCAATAATTGGAAAAGGTCCAATATGCCGAGGGGCTAACTTACTAGTGACACCGAACTGGTGGACTCCCTTCATAGGGGATACTTTAAGGTCTACATAGTCCCCTACCTCAAAAATTTGAGGTCTCTTTCATTTATTCGGGTAGTCTTGTTAGAGGGTTTGAGCAGTTTTCAACTTGGCCTATATGAAGTGAACCTGTTTTTCTGTGGCAGTTACCAAATCAGGACCAAAAATTACCCTTTCTCCAGGTTTTGACCAATTCAAGGGGGTTCTGCATCACTGTCCATAAAGAGCTTCGAAAGGAGCCATTTCTAGACTTTTCTAATAACTGTTGTTATAAGTGAATTCTGCCAAAGGTAAACAAGATTCTGAATCAGAGCCATAGGTTAAGGCACAAGCTCTCAACATATCTTTTAGGATTTGATTGATCCTTTCCACCTGCCAACTAGTTTGAGGATGGTAGGCAAAATTGTGGATGAGAGTAGTACCTAAGGCAGCTTGTAATTGTTCCTAAAAGTGGGCGACGAATTGTGGACCGCGATGGAAAACAATAGTCTTAGGTACTCCATGAAGAGCTACAATACGCTGGAGATAGAGCTCTGCTAATTTCTGAACTGAATGGTTGGTACTCACTGGAATGAAATGTGCCATTTTGGTCAACCGGTCTACAGTCACCCAAATAGAATCTTTCTTCTTTCGGGTTCTGGGTAAGCCAACAATGAAGTCCATATGAATATCCTCCCACTTCCAACCGGGCACAGGCAAACATTGTAACAATCCCGTAGGTCGTAGATGGTCTGTTTTTACTCACTGACATACATCACATTCTGCTACAAACCTCCCTATTTCTCTCTTCATCCGGGTCCACCAAAAGGGTTGTTTCAAATCTTGGTACATTTTGGTACTTCCCGAGTGAATGGTGTAGCGGGAGGTCTGTGCCTCTTCCATGATTTTCTTTCAGAGGTTTGCTTGTTTGGGCACCACCAGCCAATCCTTTTGTATGACCTAAAGTTAAAGGGCTTAATTTAAGCTGTCCTTTTGTATTTTTACCCTCGGGAACACCAAAAATTTTTGAAAGGATTTGAATTTGAATTCAAACAAATTTTTGGGGAAAAAATAAATTCTATCGGATTGCGTGCCATGCTTCAATGCAATGCACTTAGGGTGGCCTTTTGATACGGAGTATCACAACTAAACTCCTTGAATCTGTAAAATATCATTTGTGAGCTAAGTCACTTTTATTTCTTGAAAATCAAAAACCATGATCTCCACTTTACTTGGCACCTGGCATGTGTAGGAATGTTGAATGCTATGCTATCTTTTTATGCTTGGATATGCTAGTCGTATGCCATAGTTAAGTTTTTGCCTAAGCATTGTAGGACCCAGACGTGCGACTAGAGGGGGGCGTGAATAGGAGCACTTGAAATCACAAAATCACAAACCCCCAAGTGGTAACCGAAACTAAGCACCGTCCACTGAACAGATACGTGCCTAGCAGCGCAAGGGTGCCGTCCACTGTGAGGATACGCACAAATGCAAGAAAGCTCAAGATCCGAACAAGAATGACAGCGGAGCAACGGATTTTGCAATAACCTCCACAAGACACTCACTGCACCGAGGTGCATCTCACTGACTCACAGTAAGCAAAGAGAATGGTCTTAAATGAGGAATACGAAAATCCGTAGCAAAATCACAGTGGAAAAACCAAACTGGGAAGAACACAGTAGCTCCCTGGCAGGACCGGACTGTCCGGTGGCCAACACCAGATTGTCTGGTGGGACCAGACTATCCGGTGCCTGACGTCGGATTGTCCGGTGTCACGGCCGGGACAGTGCCCCACGCCGGACTGTCCGGTGGGCTCTGCCGGACTATCCGGTGGAACTGGGCTGTCCGGTCGCCACTGCCGGATGGTCCGGTAGGGTCGCAGAGAAGACATTTTCAAACCAAACTTGATCAAACATTGTCCAAACTTCACGAAATTTAGCACAGGTTATCTGGACCCTATTTCAAAGTTATTCCCAACAGATCAACTCAAGATAACCGCGGAATCAGTGGGAATTTCAGATCTTGTGAAATAGTCATTCTTGGGCAAGAGAGGGGAAAACACAAAAGAGGCTTGCTCGTGGCAATCCAGCAGGATTGAGATGAACTAAATCATGATCTCCACATCCTAGCAAGTCCAGAACATCAGCAAGGAAAGGGATTCAAGCTTGCCCAACAAAAACACCCAAAAAGCAAGGATTGAACCCAAAAACCAAAGAGAGAGGGGGAGGATAAGAACACAAGGTTGCTGCACGAATTTGCTTCAATTAAGTGCCCAAAATGGGTCTAAAGATTCAGCATAAAAGCAGAAATTCGTCCCAAGCAACCACCCTCACCTTCCCTCAAGATTAGGAGGCTAAATCCTACTCTAACCTCCCTAACAATGGAGCTCAAAGCTAAAGGATGAAAATCACCAAGTGAAGACTAATCCTAGCAGCCAAGAGTACTTCTAATGACCTGCATTGGACCTATTTATACCCGAGTGCTATTTAGACATTTTTGCACTTAGGTCACTACAGCTAGACAAACCCTAAGGACTCAAACGAAAGATTACAGGATGTTTCGGGACAGACGACCACGATGAAGTCTTGATCTTCGTAAGTTCCACGCAATCCTCGGATGCTCTCCACGTGGCCAGTAGTCCAATCCGCGATCCGCCCCCGGTTTTGAAGTCAGAAACCGGGAAACTTTAGGAAGTCTCCGCCTGGGCCGGATTTGGCCCATCTTCTCTATCTTGGCGAGTCGTGGCCCAACTCACCAAGGCTTGGGTAGCTTGGGTGACGGTTTTGAGCCGAAGCCGCCAAAGCCTCCCTCGCATGCCTTCGCACCACGCATTCAGGTTGGAGCACCGCGGTGGCGCCCGGCATCCCCTGTCCATCGGGGCAGCCTCGCAGTCCTTCGGAGGACTTACTCCTGCCGTCGTCATGCCGCTCCTCCGTATACCGAACTCCCATGGCCGACAGACGCCGAGTGTGCCTCCAGTCCTTCGGAGGACTTCCCTCTACCTCTAGTCCATCGGAGGGCCTCCTATCCATCGGAGTTCTTGTGCCCAAGTCCTTCTGGGTCTTGCTACTGTTGACAATCACTCATCATTCCAGAGGCAATGGAGCTGGTCCATTGGCTCTCAAGCATTTATGACACCTTGCCTAAATTTGAATTAAAAACTGTTTACAACTGGTGTCCATTGAGCTGAATTGAAAAGATCCAAGTGGATTTGTTTGTTACACTAACTCACTTTGGGATAGCTTGCCTTTGCACTTGGCAAGAACTTGGACTAAGCTGTGTATGACCAAAGCCTTGTCTTAAGCTTCTGATGGTTTTCTGAACCTAAGCTTGGCATTGGTTGGTAAGAAGTGGCAAGACAAGTAAATAACCCCTGGCACATACCTAGTACTACAAGTGGTTAAATCTGAATATTGCAAGTATCTAAATTTCTTATGGCTTGTTGTATATTCTTTGGTTGAGAGTAGCACACCTTGTATGCATTGCTAGCATCTTGTTGTTCATGCCTACCTTGCTAAATGCTACTCATGTTGGTGATGCTTTCCTTCAAATAATCCTAAAAAACATGCTAGCTCCTGGTCTGTATAAGATAGATTCAATTGAGCTTGTTGCATGATTCCTTGCCCTCACTTGCTCTGAATGCTAGAACTCGTATTTACTGGCTTTTCATCCTTGTTGAGCTCTTCATTGTACACTTCCTACATTTCATGGCATATTTTGAGGGGGAGTTATATAATTCGGGGGGTGTTGAGTTCTATGAACCCTTGATGTGTCCATTGTCAACAAGGGGGAGAATTATTGACTTCTGGGAGAGGTAGTGGACAAGGGGGAGAATTCTAGAGAGATCTAGTTGAGGTAGAGGTGTGCATTCATTTTCCATTTGTGAGGATGCATTTCAGGGGGGAGTTGAGCTTTTACCATGCTCTTGCATCGGTGCATTGAGCCTTTTTCCACTTTCTGGAGGAGTCGATGCTTTGCCAAAGCATGACCGTATTGAGCCAGTTTGCCTCTTTCTTGAGGGGTCATGCTTTAGTTTGATCGACTGCGTGTGATGCCCCTGGCATCTCAAGTGCATTACATTTGCATCATTTACTCAATTGCATCGTTTCAAGAGCATTTCATATTGAGTGCATGAGTGGACTAAATCATTTGGATCAATTAAACCTAGTTTTACTGAAATTGCCTTTGTGATTGCTACTGTAACTACAATACTGTTGTGAATTAGATGAAACTTTATATAGCAAAATTGTAGACAATTTCATGTTGAACAACTTTGGTATTTTATGCTTTGACATGCATAAAGTTTTGTATAGTGTTTTGAGTCAATTTCTGTCAACCTGTCAAATCTGCCAAATATAGGTCTGTCTAATAAATTCAAATTTTTGTGAAACAAATGTCCTTATCTTGTAAAACTTTATATATGAAAGTTGTATATCATGGAATATGGAACAACTTTGATATAATACTCTTAGTATGCAAATGGCATAAAATTGACTTTCAAAATTTCTAAACTGGTGGGCTCTACTAGTCAAACCTTGGTCATAACTTTGAATTCAAAATATCACTCGAATTTCAATAGAATCTTGCAACAAATTTTATAACAAAGTTGTAGAGCTACAAATTTTCCACACTTCTTGTATTTTGTGTTTATTCAAATTTAGTCTCTAAGTTATCAAAAAACATGGATTTAAAATAGATGTTTCAGCAGTCAACAGAGTGTTTTTCTTGTTCATTTTTATTTTTCACTCCTTGTGATGAGGATATCTCTCCTATTCATACACTTGATGATAATCCTCCAGTGGTGATGCAAGGACCTATCTCAAAAGCACGCGCACGGCAATTGGATCAACAGGTGAGCTCATTTCTTTTTGTACGTGCATATACTTGTGAGGATAGTATGCTACCTAATGTTTCTATTGATTATATTGAACCTAGGAACTTTGGAGAGGAACATGAAGGCCTTGGGAACCAGCAAGGGCGAGGGAGGAAGCAAGAGGGGTGTCCAATTCAAGTTGGAGGCCCAATTCATCTCGAAATAGGCCACCTCGGCCTCTAGGTATAGTCTGCACCAAAATCGTCTCCCAAGCCATAAACAGGCTTCGTTCTCGGCGATCCACATATGCCTAGAAACATAAAAACATAATCTTTCCAATGCCACCAGTTTCAGGTCTATTGGAATTCGGAGTCGACAGGAAATTGCGTTGGAAGTGGACAAACATAATCTGTACTAGGTGCTGTTCCATCCCTCTAGGCCATTAGGCCATGTATCGTGTGAGAGTCTTTTGAGTTCGTGTCTAGGAGTCCTTGGATGACCCTAAGGTCTATAAAACCTTAGCTGCCGCCCAAGTTAGGGTTTTGGAATTTGCTTTAGATTACTCTGTCGTTGAACAGTTTCGCCATTTGAGAACACTCCGGTTTGTGAGTCCCCAACTTTGTGAGATTAATCATTCATCTGCAAGTTTAGTCGCAATCTTTCTTGTTCTTGCTCATGTTCTTGATTCACTGGCAGAGATTAGCCTTCATGGTGAGGTCAACTGGGCAGCACATGGTTGACAACCAGAGGACGCATGGTGCTGCGATTGAAGGGGCTTGATCGTGCCGATCAGGAGCCGGATCATGAGTGTCTCATGCAGCCAAATCGACTTACCCACCACTTGATGAAAGATCGGGAACCCCCTGGTCCCCATCAAGTGGTATTCAGAGCATGGTTTGCCATCAGGTTTGCCTGCATTTATCCTTAGTAGATTAGTTCCGTTTCGTCCAACAGTCCACGAAAAAGCCAAAAAAATTCCATACCTACAACCACGACGTTAGCCTTTCCACAATTTCGGTTTCAGAGTCTGTAGTTCTGAGTTTGTGACCAAGATCGAGTCATCTTGCTAGTTTAGATTGTGTTTTTGTTTTAGTTGTGTTCCATCTCCGCTGCATCTGACATCCTACACCGATCCAAATCACTGTTTGTGTCCTAGTCGAGTTAGGGTTAGTTTTCATCACCACTGTTTAGGGTTTTCCCCTCATCAAACCCTAAGCCGCCACCTTTACACCTTTCATACTACCTTCCTTGGCCATACAGACATCCACCACCAACCTTTTCCATCCATATCCATGCCATACATCCTTGTTTCCGGAGAGGTGTCACCTAGAAAACCCTAATTCGGGACCCCTATAGTAAAACGGCTGTAACTTTTCGCTCGGAACTCGAAATAGGGCAAAAATATACATTCTGGAAATCTACAAAAAAATTTGGATCTCATTGTCCCCTGTTTGCCAGGTTTGGTGCCGCTATTTTTGCAAAAATCAGCTGGGAAGACCGAGATATCAGGCCCTGAAGTTTCTGCACCCTTGTGTAAGACGTGCTTCCTTCCACAGTTTCTGCTCCACCGACCACGTCTTGTTTTCGTTTGTCCTGAAATTTTGTGTGACACTTCCTGGTGTGTGTTTGAGTTAAAAAAATATAGTGAAAACAAAAGGTGTGAAAAAAAAAGAAAAAACAATGAGCAAAAAAAAAAGAAAAAGAGTGCAAAACAGGAAGCAAAGGTGTTTGTTTCGACGTGGTGCTAAGATGATATATGTTCTTCCTTTATAGCCTTGGTTGTCTTTCTCCACCTTCCTTACTTGTGTGCTTTGCAACAAGAACAAGGACACATTTAGACTAGCAACTAGCACAAGGTCATTAAACATTTATTAAGCATTACTATCTGTTACTAAATTGTGTACCACTGACATATACATATAGCCTTCCTACAGCTCCACAGATACTATCTCTTAATCAGTACAGGTTTGGGCCCTTGCAATCGCTTCACCACGCCCTCATGGTATCACGAACCAGCCACCGGTTGCACCATCCTTTGCTGTGTTGGTGAGAACCGGGTAAGAACTTGGTAAGTTTGCTTGAGAGTGTGAGACACCACCAACCCAGTAGTTCATAGGGCTCATAATACTTGTGCTTGTTTTCTTTTTGCCTTTCTGCACTGACCATGGCAGGTGGCAAGAAGGGCAATATGGGTGATGACGAAATTTCCTTCGAAGATTGTGTTCTATATTCTGAATTGGTAGACATGGTAGCCAAGATCACAACAACGACCACGGAGGGCAATAAGGCGACGTACAAGTCCCTCGACACCCTGGCTCGCAGCGTATCCTCTCTCGCACTTAGGGTGGATGCCATTAAAAAATGTCATCCTGAAGCTAGTGCCAAGGGAGACACCACCGTCAACGATAACAACAAAGGCAATGACCACGACAATGACTCCAATGATGGTGATGATGAAGATGACGATTTTGAGAAAGAAGAGGAGAACGAGGAAAATGAAACTGAGATGCAACATCAACTCCATAACCTTCTTCATTGCAACAGGAAAGGTATGGTAGGTAAGAAGGGAGGTAACCATAGCAACAATGATGATCCCTTCGCCAAGGTAAAATTCAGCATCCCATCTTTTTCTGGAGCTTATGATGCCGAGGCTTATTTAGATTGGGAAATTGAGAGCCAATGGACTAGCTCCATTGCCTCTAGAGTGATGAGTGATTGTCAATGGAAGCCAAAGAGCCAGAAGGACTTGGGAACAAGACCTCCGATGGACAGGAGGCCTTCCGATGGACAAGAGGTAGAAGGAAGCCAATGGGAGTTCGGTACACGGAGGAGTGGTAGGGTGACGGCAGGAGTAAGACTTTGAAGGACTGCGTGGCAACCCTGATGGACAGTGGAGATCATGACTTAGTTCATCTCAATCCTGCTGGATTGCCACGAGCAAGCCTCCTTTGTGTTTTCCCCTTCCTTGCCCAAAGATTGCCATTTCACGTGATCTGAAATTCCCGCTGATTCCGTGGTCACCATGAGTCAATCTTTTGGAAAAAGCTTTGGAATAGGGTCCAGATAGCTTGTGCAAAATTTCGTGAAGTTTAGACAAGGGTTGGTCAAGTTTGGGTTTGAAACAGCCTTTTCTGTGACTCTACTTGACAATCCGGCACGCGCCACCGGACAATCCGGTTCCACCGGATAGTCCAGTAGAGCCCACCGGATAGTCCGGTGTGAGCTCTGTCCAGGCCGTGCCACCGGACAATCCGGCAGCAGGCACCCGATAGTCCGGTCCCACCGGACAGTCCGGTCCTACCAGGAGCTGCTGTGTTCTTTCCAGTTTGGTTTTTCCGCTGTATTTCTGTTCTGGATTTTTGCATTCCCCACTGTTAGACCATTCTCTTTGCTTGCTCTGAGTCAGTGAGACACACCTCGGTGTGTTGAGTGTCGTGTTGGATCTCGAGTTTTACCGTTTTGGTGCGTATCCTTTCAGTGGACGGCATCCTTGCGCTGCTAGACACGTATCTGTTCAATGGACGGTGCCTAGTTCTGTTTCTCTTGAGCTTTGCTGAGCACCTTCTAGGGGGTTGTGATTTTGAGATTTCAAGTGCTCCTATTCACCCCCCCTCTAGTCGCACGTCTCGGTCCTATAGTCACCTTACCACCAAGTTACTATACTTGGGAATGGGCTCATTCTCACCGAGATAGAGTGGAGTGGGCTATTCCAGGCCCAGGAAGGAAACCCTAAAGTTTCTCTGTTTCTGAACTTCAAAACCGGGGGTCGATCGGCGGATTTGGACTTCTGGCCACGTGGACGTCATCCGGGAGTTAGCTTGCAGGTGAAGAAGATCAAGACTCCATCGCGGTCGTCCGTCCCCGAGAAAGTCGAGTCTTTTCCGTTTTGGCCCCTTTGGGCATTTCTATATTACAGGGGCTTAGTGTAAAATGTGTCGATTAGGCCAAGGCTATAAATATCTAAGTGGCTGGTCATTTAGATGACTCTTCCACCTTAAGAAACCCTAGGCTTAGTTTCCATCTAGCCAAGAGCTTAGAGATCAAATCGGGTGCTTAGCTTAGGATTTTAGAGTCCCCTTGGCTAGTACTTTGCATTAGTGGGAGGATGAAGGGTGGTAGGCTGAGTTGAACCTTGTAAGCACTGATTTCCACATCTAATCAAGGCAAGATTCGTCCCAAAATTCATGCTCATATGTGCAGCCATCTGCCTCCCCCCTTTCTAGTTGGTTTTTGGATGAAACTCAAGGGATTTTGGTGATTTGCTTTGCCCATGAATTAATCCTGATCTTTTGGCTCTTTTGGACTTGCTAGGATGTGCAGATTATGACTTAGTTCATCTCATTCCTACTGGATTGCCACGACCAAGCTTATCATGAGTTTTCCCCTTTATTGCCCAAAGATTGCCATCTCATGAGATCTGAAATTCTCGTTGATCCCTTAGTCATTTTGCATTGATCTTTTTTGAAAAGCTTTGGAATAGGGTCCAGATAGCCTGTGCAAAATCTCGTGAAGATTGGACAAGTTTTGGTCAGGTTTGGGTGTGAAAACCCTTTGTCTGTGACTCTACCGGACAGTCCGGCAGAGCCCACCCAACAATCCAGCATTGGGGTCTGTCTGGGACTTCCCACTGGATAGTCCGGTAGAGGACACCGGACTGTCTGGTGACATCGGACAGTCTGGCCCTGCCTGGATTGCAGTTGTCTTTCACTGATTGCTTCTTTTGCTATGTTTTTGCTTTGGATTTTTTGCATTCCCCACTTCCAGACTATTCCCTTCGCTTGCTGTGAGTAAGTGAGACGCACTTTGGTGCGGTGAGCATCGTGTGGCGGTTTTTGCAAGATTCGTTGCCTGGGTGCTCTTGTTGACCGCGGTTTTCTCGCTTGGTGTGTATCCTCTCAGTGGACGGCACCCTTGCGCTGCTAGACACATATCTGTTCAGTGGATGGTGTCTAGTTCTTCTCTTAAGCACCAGTTTTGGGGAGTTGTGAATTAGTGTTTTAAAGTGCTCCTATTCACCCCCTCCCTCTAGTCACACGTCTCGGTCCTACAATTGGTATCAGAGCCGGTTAGGTTTCTTCATACCTTTACCAGTGAGAAACCAGTAGCGACTATGGCGCACTCTGCCTATGGTACTTTGGTGTGAACATTTTCAGCAAGCATGGTTGCTGAGGATGCCGAAGCTTTTACTATTACTCATTTTTGCAAGACGTGCGCTTGCGAGACTGATTTTGTGATTTTGCGATCATTTTGATCTTCGAAGCTGATATTTTTGTACATTCTATCTCAAACTAAGTCACCCTCAGGCAATCATACCGAACCTAGAAACACACCTTTACCAAAATGGGATCAAACCAGCATGTAATATCACATAGTACGAAGTAAAACATACATGCAGATTTCACTAATGGGACATATTGAACGAATAGCGTGTGCATCCATGATACAACAGTACTGCAAGTGTGTAAACCTTAGATGCGCCATCACCCTGTCATGATGTCATCAACATTGTCTCATTCTGAGCAGCTAGCTTTGTGACACCGACGCCCTTATGACCTACTGCACACGCTTGGTTTGAAGATCCCACATGCGGCAGCTAGAGGGTCATGCACTGACACGTTACTGCTAGCGCATTTAGGTAACATCATCGCCAAAACATCTACCACCTACCTTTGAAGCATGTTGAGGCTGGCCACTCGGCGAGGTGACGATGCGACCTATTCATTTCGTGGATAACTCCATTAGGAGCATCTCACGGCCTGATTCGTAGCCAAGAGTAACCTGACGAAGGGGAAATATTAGGAGAATCTGATGGCTTGAAATCCTTCGTGATAGGCATGGAATGACACCTATACGAAGATACGCTTTGCCTGCAGATGACTTCATCTTCCAACACTTCTATCCACGGACTGCGGAGGATTCTAGCTTTCTATGCTGAGAGGTGCGGTGGCACTAGCGACCTATTGGACGATGCTCTCACTTGAGTGAGTTTTGCACCTCTTGGGTTGTGTTGTAATACTTGAGAAGGCACCAGGTTTCTATTTATAGCCGCTGGCGGGCGACACACTGGGCTGCCTATAAAGGGAATCCGATCCAATGTAATCATGCATGAAAAGGATTGTAATTGTTACTTTTGACTGATACATAGTTATCTTAAGAAATCTGATGCTTCACAGTTCACGGATATATATATATATATATATATTAAAAATTTTAAGATGCAACGTCCCTAACAAAAAGCTAAGAATCCGATTCCAATAGTCACCTAGCAAGGAATCCGATGCTCTTTTTATAATACTTTTTACCCACTGTGACCCTAGTCAACTTCTGTGGTCTGTGCTCTGCTGCATTTTTGCATGACGAGAGTCACTTTAATCAGAGCGCGCCTTTTTGCACACTTGTGAAGACGCAACGCTCTCTTTTGTGCGCATGATTTTGTTTACTTCATCAAATGTAGCTTTGGCAGTATCCTTCGTCATTGAGCTGAAAACTCAATACAAAGTTTCACCATGTCGAGAACAAAACATCGTGTGGAAATCTTCTTCTCATTGATTCGAAGCTTGGTTATATGCAACTGCCCTGTTAAAAAACCTTACACCCCTTTTTGATTCAGGGTTTCCACTGTGAGGAAAAAGGGTGCAGCACCTTTTTGCTACTTTACAAAATGATAGACCAAAATCTATTCCTATGGGTAGTAGCGCCGAAGCTCATTTATATTCCACAACCATGGCACTTCCATGCCAAACATATCTTCAAGCCTATATGAACCTGGCCTATTTGATTCTTTTACTAGAAAAGGGCCATCCCATTTACTTTGCAACTTACCTGTTGTATCTATGTAGTCTATTCTTCGAAGGACGAAGTTGCTAGGCTCAATGGCCTTGAGGTTTACCTTCCTATCTTTCTGCTTTTTGGTTTCTTTTTGATACCTTCGAATATTATCATCTGCTTCCAGTCTGACTGATTCAACATCATCGTTAACAATTAGTTGTTCTTCTTGCTTAACTTCGGGTTTGATTGCCCCTATTGACTTGTGCTTGATTTCTTCTGGTCTCATTGCCTCTTCTCCATATAACAATTTGAATGGAGTAAAGCCTGTGGCTCTTGGAACTGTGGTGTTGTGGCTCCAGACCACATTTGTCAGCTCATCAACCCATTTGCCTTTTGGAAGCCCCACCAGCTTCTTCGATATGCTAGAGAGTATTATTCCGTTTACTCTTTCAATGACACCATTTGATTGTGGATGTCTAACGGAAGCAAAATTGAGACATGTGCCATTCTGATGGCAGAACTTTCTGAATGACTCTGCATCGAACTGAGTTCCATTATCAACTGTTAAAGCTTTTGGCTGTTAATGCTTTTGGCACACCGAAGTGACATACTATGTACAGCCAGAAAAGTCACTGGACTATTGCTGAAGTTATTGTTGTGAGAGCTTTCGCTTCAATCCATTTGGTGAAATACTCCATAGCTACCATGACGTATTTTAAATTTCCTTGTGCGTTTGGCATTGGGCCAACCAGATCCATGCCCTGTCTTTGCAACTGCCATGTTGGTTCAATCAGCTGAGTGTATGAAGCAGATTGATTCTGATGCTTCGACATCCTCTGGCAATTATCACATATTCAGACTAGTTCTTCGGCGTCAACTGGTGCTTTTGGCCAATAGAAGCCCATTCTATAGACCTTTCCCAACAATTTCCTTGAGCCAATATGAGCTCCGCACATTCCTGAATGTATTTCTTTCATTAACTATTTGCCTTCTTCTCTTGCAAGGCATTTTAACAGTGGTGCACAGACTCCTTCTTTGTACAATTCACCATTAACCAACTTGTACTGCCTTGCTCACTGACTCATCCTTGTAAGCCAAGCTTCATCGTCATTTTGATGGGTATTGTTCAAGTAAGATATAATTTCTGATCTCCAGTCTTCACTTGCTACCGGTCAGATGGACAAGATTGCTCTCTCTTGCAGCTCGATTGAGGGTGCTTTGAGTATTTCGGAGAATACATCAGGCAATAAAGGTGCTCCTTGAGAAGCTACTTGAGCTAGTGCTTCAGCCTCATCATTTTCACTTCGGTGTATTTTCTTCACAGTAAAACCTTCAAAGTAGGACTCCATCCTCCTAATTGTATGCAGATACTTTTGTAGCCTTTCTTCTTTAGCTTTTGATGTTTTCTCAATGTGCTCCGAAATGACCTAAGAATCTGACATCAGAACAGCTCTTTTTACTCCTAGTGATTTCAATTTTCGTAGCCCCAACATTACTGCTTCGTATTCTGCAACATTGTTTGTGCTTGGGAACTCGAGTCGTACTACGAATGATGATTTTACCCCCGATGGTGACCGTAATATTGCTGCTGCTCCATCCCCTATTTTTGTATATGATCCATCACTGTGCACTTGCCAGATCTTATCTTTGGATGGGATTTCAACTTTTTCCTTCGTTGGAGTCCATTCAGCTACGAAATCTGCTAACACTTGCGATTGAATTGTGGTTCTGTGGACAAAATCTATGACATACTCATTTAGCTCTGTTGCCCATTTTCCAACTCTCCCAATAGCTTCCTTGTTTTGGATCACATCTCTAAGAGGCATGGACGAAGGTACGATGATGTTCTGTGCCTGGAAATAATGTTGAAGCTTCCTCGAAGCCATGGCAACAGCATATATCACTTTCTCAATTTCTGAATAATTCATCTTTGTTGGTGTTAGTGCTTCGGAGACATAATATATTGGCCTTTGTTTTTTCTGGCCATCAATTTCTTTTCCTTGTACAAGTGCTGCGCTGACCAATGCCGGCGCTGCAGCAACTGTCACACCCCAAAATTTCTAATTTTGGGATGTGAATCCTGGCACACATATGGTTTTGCTCTGGTTTTGTGTTGAAAACCAGGGTATGACAGCAACATACAACAATAAAGGAGCCCCTTGCTCAGGCGATGATAATGTTGTCAGATGCACCGGATATTCTTTAAGTTCTTTGAACGCTTTTTGTTGCTTCTCCCCCCAAGTGAATGGATTAGTTCCTTGTGGGACTTCAAAGAACGGCAGGCTTCGTTCTGCTGATCTGGAAATGAATCTGTTGAGAGATGCCAGCCTCCCTGTCAGCTTCTAGATGGAATTTTTTGATTTTGCGTGTTCCATTCGAAGTATAGCCTCAACTTTTTTGGATTTTCCTCAATGCCCTTTGATGATACTAGGAATCCCAAAATATTTCCTTTGGAAATCCCAAAAATGCTCTTCTCAGGGTTGAGCTTCAGCCCCGCTTTTCTGAAGTTAACAAATGTTTCCCTTACATCAGCAATGTGATCTTCCCTCTTGATGCTTCAGACAATGATGTCATCGACATATGTCAGCACATTTCTGCCCAACTGGTTGCCAACTACCTTTGCAATCATATTGTTGAAACTTCTCCCAGCATTCTTAAGGCCTTCGGGCATCCTTATGTAACAATATGTTCCTGACGGGGTGACGAAGCTTGTTTTTTGGCTCATCTTCCCTCTTAAGCCAGATTTGATGGTATCCTGAGTACCCGTCCAATAAACTCATCATCTCAGAATTTGTAGCTGTATCAACCAGACTGTCAATATGAGGCAAAGGGAACTCATCCTTCAAACACGCTTTGTTGAGATCTGTAAAATCGATACACATATGCCACTTTCCACTTGGCGTTTTGACCATAACAACATTGGCTAGCTATTCTGGGTATTCTATTGGTCTGATGACCCCCGCTTCAAGCGACCTATTTACTTCGGACCTTGGACCTTCGGCCCTATCCTCTGACATTTTTCTCAATTTCTGTTTTCTGGGCTTTACTGATGGGTCAATGTCAAATCATGCTCTATGATGTTTCGGTCTATACCACATAAATCTTTAGCTGACTAAGCAGACACATCTTTATTAGAGCCGAGGAATGATTTCAATTCGGATTCCTCTATTTCTAATAGTTGAGACCCCACCGGCACTATTTGGTCTGGTCTATTCTCATCAAGGACAACTTGCTTCGGCTGCTCTACCGTCTCTGCTTTCTCCTTTATTATCAGCTTTTTTTGAGCTTCAACTTTGTCTTCCTCTATGCTGTATATTTTTGTCACCTAGGCACCAGTTCCCCTCTGCTATTTGTGAATCTTCCTAGCTTCCGTACACAGTGGTCACACCTCTGTAAGTGGGTATCTTCATTACCAGATATGCTAAGTGCAAAGCGGCTTGGAAAGCATTAAGTGTTCCCCTACCAAGAATTGCATTGTGTGGATAATTGACATCAACAACATCAAAAGTGATGAATTCTATCCTCGGATTGCTGATTTCTCCGAAGTATACTTCTAACGATATCTTACCCAGAGCTTTGACTTTTCTTCCTCCAAAGCCACATAGTGGATTCGTAGCGGGCTCTAAAGCCCAAATCACCAAGATTCATCTACCTGAATTTCTTTGCCATCAGAATGTCAGCTGAACTGCCATTGTCTACTAAGACATCATGTATGATGTAGCCCCCAATGTTGTAGTTTATCACCATTGCATCGTTGTGCAAATAGTCCTTCAACCGAAGATCGCTTTGATCAAATGTAATTGGCATATGCGACCACTTCATTTTTATATGTGGACCCTGAACTCCAATGTGGTGAACTCTTCTCTGATGCTCCCTCTTCTATTTTTTTGACTAAGTTTCGAGGCTTGAGCCTCCCATTTTGGGAAATATGTGCCTCGAAGCTAGCACTATAGTATTCACTTTTTGCACTTCGGCCGTCTCTTCATCTTTCACCTTTTCTTGAAATGACTACTGCTGTAGTGGCATTACTGTATCGCTGTGTGGGGATGCTTGTGGTTGATACTGGTTCAAATAAGTCCATTGCTACTGTGGCGGCGGAGCTAGTGGGGGAGGAGGCAAAGCTTGCTGCTGAGGGTATGTGTGTGTGGGAAAGTGACCCAGGGGCGGTGGAGGTAAAGCTTGTTGATGGCTGTAAGCAGAAGATGTTGGTGTGCTCAAACGTGGGGGGGGGGGGAGGGAGGCAAGAGCCTGCCTCTGAGTGTACGTTAAAGCATGGATATTCGATATTGCATAGTTAACCGAAGAATACTACTACACCTGGCTGACTTCCTTTGGAGTGGTCTGCGACAAAGACTCACTCAACTCTTTCTTCTTCTGGATTGTGATCTCATAGTACTTTGTGGTGTGGCCTTTGTCTTCTCTGCAAAATATGCAAAACAACTTATTTGGTGACCTTCCCCCATTGTTTCTTCTACAGAAGTTTCATCCTCCTCGACCACCCCTGAAATTGTGACCTCCTCGATATGGCCTTGATTCTTGCTTGAAATCTAGCTTTTCTTCCTCGATGCTGAACACATTTTGGGATCTAGTCTGATCATCCACCCCAAAGCTTGACCTGTTTCACTTGTTACCTTTCTGATTTGTTTCTTTTGATTTCTGCTGATCTTGCTGTCTGAGCCGAAGATCATTATCTGCTCTGTAGAATTCATTCATTTTTTTGTGTGACTCAGCTATTGGCTTCGGAGGCTTTCTGGCAAAATACTGTGCACATTGACCGATTCTAAGGCCATTGATGGCAGTGTCAATGACAACTTCGTCAGATATGCCTGTTGCCTAAGCCTTGATGTTCAAGAACCTTCCGAAGTAGCTTTGCAAGGCTTCTCACGGTTCTTGTTTGCACGCTAACAACATTTGAGATGTGACTGCCTGGGAATGAGAACCTTGAAACTTTGTGAGCAAAGCTTCTTTCAATTCTTGCCAAGAGTATACTGATCCTGCCTTCATAGATGAATACCACGTCGGAGCGATCCCCTGAAGTGTCATCTCTAACGATTTTGCTAGCACAGCTATGTTTCCTCCAAAGGAAGCCACTGTTGCTTCGTAGCTTAGCAGGAACTGCTTCAGGTTCGATTGGCCATCATAGGTGGGTAACATAGTTGGTCTGTAGCCAGCTGGCTAAGGAAAAGCTTGTAACTCTTGTGACAAGGGTGATGTGGCATCAAAGATGCAATTCACTGTCGAACCTTGATTATTGTTTTGCTTTGCCTGACTGTAATGCTATTCATTATCCTGGATATACTCCAAAGCTCTTCTATCTGAAATTTTAACTGCTTGAGCCTTGCTAACTTTTGTCTCCTGATATGCAGCTCTTCGTTCATCTATTCGAGCTCTGCTAGCTCCTCATCATCAATGTCTGGCAAAGCCACTAACTCTAGAGCTCCTTCCTTTTCTCCTCTGCGATTTGTTGCTTCAATGCCTCTCTGGCTCCTTGTCTCTCCATATTGACTTCGTTTTCCTTGAGTGCTTCGTTGTTCCTGGGAGGATCTTTGGCGTCATGATGACCTTGTGCCGGGTTTTCCCCCCTAGGAATTCATACCAGCTTCAAATGAGACAGCTTCATTGTTCCGTGGTGAGGGTACACCGCAGGTGGGAGACAAATGTTGGGGATCTGTTATCAAATCACATGATGACAATAGGGCAACATCAAATATGAAGGATCTCTCTCTTTGGAGTCCTTGAATGCAACGAGGTAAAGTACAAAAGATAGTGGAAGCGGGAACTCTTTGCCCAGTTTGAAGATGCTTAAGGAGAATGCCAGAAAGGCGAAGGGACAAAGGAACGAACTAACACATGGGAAGAGTCATTTGATATACCTTCGTACCCAGAAATTAGGGCAGATGTCACATACAATGTGGAGCATACAAGTGTCACTGCCAAAAGCCTATCCCTCGGTCGGTTGGTTTCCCCGGTATTTATAGGGGTCAGCCGATAGTCTACTTTACGGTGATTTTACGTAACTGCCCTCAGACATACCTTTCACGCTTCTCCGTTCCTATACAAAGTACTTGTTTATTCAGTAATTTTACATCCAAAGCCAACTCGAATACTCAAGCTTTTAATAGTTGTCCCCAGCTTCGCTTGTCCCTTTGTGCTTCGGTTCTCTTCACAGAGCCTGCTACTTTGAATGGTGGTCACCATCAAGCTTCGTAGTATGACCTCTTCGAATGGCTCCCACCTTTAAGGTTCGGAGCGATGCCTTAGGTCACCTCTAGGGACCTTCGGACTGAACCTATAGCCCTTCTTTCGAATAATTCATGACTCCTTCATCGTATCCTGCAATTCACCATCACAACCAAGCCATCTGAAGCATAGGGCCTGGGACCTTTGGGCCAACAGCTATGCCAAGCCATACCCAGAAGGGTTCGATCAATTGCCAGCTGCTCCAACGTTCAAGGTGCCAAAATTCTCCAAGTTCAATGCACCAACAAAACCAGCACTGTCGAGCACATCAGACGATATATGGCTTAATTGGGAGTGGCTATTGTAGACAAACGCATGAATGTTTAGCTATTTTCATTATCTCTATCAGGACCTACATTTGGATGGTATACTTCTCTTGCACTAGGATCTATCAACACAAGGAAACAGCTGGAAGATCAATTCCATGCCGACTTCTTCTCAGTATCCAGCGAGATGTCCATCTCTGATATAAGTACTCTTTGACAAATGAAGGGTGATTCAGTAGCGCAGTACATACAACGCTTTAGAGAGATCAGAAACATGTGCTACTCTCCAGCTTACAGAAAAGCAGATGGCTGAGATCACCCATGGTGGATTGATCAAGGCCAACAGGGGTCCATATGGGCTCGCCAAACTTAGGTCAATCAGTGACTTATTAAACAAGGTATTGGCTTATGAAAGGCTATGATCGGATACTTGCTAAGAGAGATACAGAAAGACGATCTCCTTCCTATAGCTACAGGAAGAAGATGACAAATCAGTTGATGATGCTGATATAGCACTAGTCCAGTGGGCACAAGGGGTAGACTTGGTCCCATGTCATTGGCTCAAAGCACCTAAAGCTCTAGTAGGTTTTGACTTCGACACTAGCAAGACAGAGCATATATTCGATCTATTGCTAGAGAAGAAGCAACTTAAGCTATCAGCCGATCACAAGATCCCATCGGCTGAAGAATTAACGGGACGTAAATATTGCAAGTGGCACAATGTAGCCACACATAACACGAGAGATTGCAAGGTCCTCCATCAGCAGATATGGTTGGCTAATCTTTGGCAAGAGACACATGCTAGTTGACAGGAATCCCGTTCCAACCATCAATATGGTCAACATTACCTCATATTCCAACGGGAACTGGGCGGCCAATCAATATGATCGGTCCCAAGAGTTTTGTCCAGAATGTCACATATCAGAGGACAATGTTGCTCACTATCGCTAGTTTTGTCTATAGTCCAAGGAGCCGGTTGGCATGTAATCCTGCCGATACGAACAATACTAAAGCCATGAACATGAGGGAGGACGCTACTGCCATGAACACCAATGGTACAGGGAAGGACGACAATGTCAAGATCACCATCTCTATCAACACAATAGACACCAAGAGGAAGAGCAGTACCATCATGATAGGAACAACTATCACAAGCATTGGGACTGCCCTTTCTTTCGATACTGCTGGAACATAGGTGTAACAATGCTGCCAACCGTTGATGATAACACAGAGTGAACAAAGCTTCATCAAGAGAGAACATCCATTTTCCATCATCTGGGAAGCACCTCTAGCCAGCCTTATTATCAGCTCCATGGTTTGCATGAGCAATAGCTGATGGAGGAAGAAAACACTGACTATCCACAACCAAGATGGTGCCCAGATGGTTTGTCCAAGTCCCAAAAATGGAGAGTCCAATGTCTGTGGAATCTAGAATAGGTAGAAGAAGAGTACATATGTTTGCTGAGGAAGATGCATGTAGGGCTAGTGCCTATACGACCATAACGCCGACTGGTTTGGACAAGGAAAAACCAACATGATGTCCATGAGCAATCGACAGCAAAATCTACTGACTCAACTACTAATGTCAATGTGGTGTTTGAACTACTTGATGAGTTCCGCAAGCCACCAGTAGAGGAAAGTCAAGTAACTTAGTCTCAGGGTAGTTCCCATCATATTTGAGAAGCCACCAGAAGAGAAGTATCAGCACATGAAGCCACTTTTTGTCAAGGGATTCATCAACGGAAGCCGATCAACAAGATAATGGTGGATACCGGAGTTGTGGTCAATCTCATGCCTTACTCCATGTGCACCAAGATTGGGAGTTCAGAAGAAGACCAGGTCCAGACCAATGAGGCTATTGGCATTCCTTAAACTATCAGATATAACTCCGCAAGTGCACAAGAAAACACATTTTAGCTTTTCACCCAAGAGTATTATAGGGTATCGAATCCACGAGAAATGAGGAGTATCATAACACACAACACAACCAACCAAACTAGCGAAGCTACCAATGTAGAGAGTAGAAGACAGAGAAGCAGGTTCTAGACAGATGCTAAATCACCTAAATATACAAATCATGCAAAGCACTATACTTGTCATGTAAACATAGACACCAAAGCTGTAGAACCACTACTTGGCACCATAGTGCTAAATACCGAATCGAGAAAGGTAGGTGCTACAGAATTCAGCTATATCATCAGGGAGTCTATCCAAATGTATGGGATTAGATTACTAAGAACACTAAAGTTGTCACCAAATGTGTCCACCAACCAGAGCTGCATGGGATAGCACACCAACCAAGGTAACTCTAAGTATGAACACCGTCGTGTCTACTCAGGGAGTCCACTACTAATAAACTACTAATGAGTCAGAAGAGTAAGAAACACTTCATAGACAACACTATAAGCATGCACAATGTTTCCATAAACAGACTAGCATAAGACTAGGTATGAAAGTAAACTAAGAATGAAACAACAAAGGTGGAGGACAAGAAACTTTACTCAATCCAGGAATCAAATATCTTTCCTCTGAGATTACAAGCCTAGGAGCGAAGAGAATTCCTGCTCCCTCACTCAACATCTCGCTACTCTCTTTGATACAAGAAACACTCTCCCTACAAGCTAAGTAAAAGGTTCACTTCTCCAACACTATATAACTTCACACCCTCAAGTCCTACTCTACTACTACACCACACCTCGTTCCACAACCAAAGGGGTATTATAGGTGTCCTAAAGCGGTTGAGGTAGTTAAGTCAGTGGCGGATGGGCATGTGAAAGGCCGGGCAGCCACCAAGTGGCCGGGCATCCTAGATCAAAGGCTAGGCACACTAGTCATTAGCCAGGTGGGCCTCCGATGAATCGACCTTTTGCATTCAATGCACCAAGGCACTTGGTTTAGGCGATTGATAGTTATCCTTGTGTGCTTTGTATGGATCATTGGATTTGCTATGTGTTTCTTCCTTTGCCATCGGATGACATTCCCATAGATCGCTTACTTCACCAATCTATGGGATGGATTGATGTGGTGTGGGCCTTCCGGGGTGTTTGTGTATGTTGACTTGAGTTCCAATGTGAAATTGTGCTTGACACTATGTCATCTGTATGCGGGTGGAAGATTTCGATAATTAAAACTGTTGTTTTACCAAACCCTTGAGCTTGTTGTACCTGTATTTCAAATACTATTGTGATTTAGATGACACTTTCTATACCAAACTTATAGACAATTTAATTATGAACAACTTTTGTATTTTGTGCTTTGACATGCATAAAGGTTCGAATAGAGGTTTGGGTCATTTTCTGTTAACCAGTGAAATCTGTAAAAACTTGACCTGAATAGTAATTTCAAATTTCTATGAAACGTAAGACCTTTATATCCAAAATTTTATATATGAAAGTTATGGATCATGAAAAACTGAACAACTTTGGTTTAATACATTTCTCACTAAAATGCACTGTAACACCCTGAATTTTACTTTCAGCGATTTAAATAAAATTAATATGCTTTATTTAATTTTCTAAGGATTATGTCAAGCCTTGTATGTCATGATTTATTTTATTTGGGTAAGTGATTAAAATATATCATAGGACAAACTTGTTGATGCATTCATACCGACATGCATATTTTTATTTGGGTGTGAAAAACTATTCTAAATGCGTTTATTTATCGTCAAGTTGTTTCTAGGAATTTTTCCAGACTTATCTGGAGGCTTTTCCCATTTTCCCTAAACAAACTCCAATCATTGGAGGCTCTTCTGATCCTTTTCGTGAGCTCTAAATATTTTATTTGAGTTCATTGGGTGCCAAAACATTTCTAGGATTTTTTCTAAAATTTTTGGAGCCATCGGAGTATTTTTCGGAAAACGAATAACAATTCTTGATTTTCTGGAATAAATTTATTCCTGGAAATTGAATATTTTGAAAATAAGTCGAATTCAATTCGGCCCAAACAGGTGCATATATATTCATCGGAATCCTCTCGTCGCGCTCTTTTCCAAACCGGTCTCCGTTTTCTCATCCCGAAATCCCTAGCTCCCTAGATCTAAGGAAGAAATTCGGAAGGTGCTTCAATTCCGGCGAACGTTCGGTGAGAACTTTCTCCGTGCACGGGCATCTCTGGCCAAATCTGAGGGTACCACGACATTCGTCTCGCCGATCTCTTCGTCGGGGTGGTCTCCGTTTCACGAGGGCATCTCCGATTTCTCCTACATCTACATTTCTTCTCCAACTCCGGCGAAGAAATCATAAACTCTGGTGAGCTTTTCTCTCCCTCCGTTCTTTCTCGTTCCACGTGACCGGCCCCCACCTGCACCCTGCGCCAAGCACCGCTGACCAGAGCTAGGCGCCATCGCGCCCTTGGGTCAACGCACGAAGAGCGCAGCGCCCTTTCCCACCTGCGCCATGCCCCCCGTGTGGACCCCGCCCGGCACCCCACAAGCGCGTGTTCCCAGCGCCCCTGCCAGCCGCTGGTACTGCTCCTGTCCTTCTCCTAGGGCCCGCGTCTGCATGCATGCAGATGCCACCCATCCCTCCACCTATGCTCCTATACTGCTCCTTGGGCACGAAAGAAATTGGAGAATGCACCACGAGCATGCACCTGCCACAAGCCTGGCCCCACTGTCCCTGCTTCCCTTTTGACTAGCCTGCTCCCGTGCACACGCAAGCAGGTACAGGAAACTGCTGCATGCTGCCCTTCCACCCACATGTGTCACCGCGCTAGCAGTGTCCTCCGGCGTTCTGGGTTTGGCTGCTACACCGGATCTCTACCGCCACACCAGATCCCGGGGATCCTCTGCGGCCACAACTTTGCAAGCCACCACGTGACACCCATTCCAGCCAATCAGACCATCCCACAGTCGCCACAGCCAGCCTGCTTTCGTAGATAGGCCTTTGCAATTTTGGGAAATTAACGCGCAGTCCGTCCTAGTGGAGAGCAGGCCCTGTTTTTGGTGTTTTAGCCTGGGTTTTCGAAAAATTAATTGCAAACAGGTCCTATCACCTGTTAAGAATCCATATCTTCACCGTTTTAAATCCGTTTTCAACGATTCCTGCGCTCACGAGTTCGTAGTGATGCGTGGGATAACTTTATAACTGTTTAATATTCTGTTTCATGTGATGGTGTACTTTTTCTTATTGTTTCGCCTTTGTTTGCTTGTATGTGTGATTATGTGGATGCTTGTATGGCGCTATGATCATGCATAGACGTTGATCCGCCTGTTGAGTTTGAAGAACCGCCTCCAGAAGCCTCTGAGCAGCAGCAAGGAAATTTTGAAAAAGGCAAATATAACATAAACAACACCCAACAACTCTTTTTAATCACTGCATGTGCATTTAATTTTGTATGACTATAAGGATATTACCTTAGCTACTTTTATTTTGATATTCACCCTCAGGAATGCATTTGGTTATGTTCTGCTAGGTGCAAGCGCGAACTCGTGTCCTTTTGGTTAATTAATTTTGACTAAGGGTTCTATGCAATTAATTGTCGGGCTTGACCATGAAGCGGTTCATGTCCATTTTAATAATCTGCTTTTTAGCAACATGGTTTAGGGATGGCTGAGCAATGTGCTTGTGTGCTTTTGCGGCTTCTCTCCTTAAGGACCGGTTCACAAAGCGACCACATGGGATAACAGTGCAACCATAAGGCCGAAATAGGATGGACTTAGCTGATTAATTAGATTGTTTTAGTTTGTTGTAACTTACCTACGGGGCAAGAGGGGAGGTTAGCTTCTATGGTCGCTGCTCTGCCTTAAGTTGAGTGTGCTTTACGTGAGGTATGTGCTTCTCCCTTTGTGAGGTGGACACCACCGTTGCGACCCTGAATCCTTAGCGGTTACATCTTACTAAAATAATCTTTGTAAAGGCTTCGTAGTGTGCTTGTTAGTCATCTCACCTAAGGTGAGTGATGAACCCCTACCATAGTGCATGACTTGTGGGTAAAGATGTATAACCTCTCGAGAGTGTAAAACTGACATGTCAGCTATGCTCACGTTATGAGCGGCCCAGACCCTTCCCAGTGATTAGCGGTGTTCAAAGGTTTTGGTTATGGTGATGGTTATATCAACTAAATGTTATTTACTTCTTTATGCAATATCTTTGGGTTAATTGTTAAATAATAGTAAACAGGATTTAAATAAAGATGTTCAAATTAAAAGCTCATGCAGTCTGTCAGCTAAACCTAGAGCCTCATGGTTTATGTTATATTTGTTGAGTACGAGTTGCTGTACTCAAGCTTGCTTCTTTATATCTATTCCTTGTTGGGGGGAAAAATCCAACTGCTGCTCAGTTGATGGACATGCTGAAGATTATGTGCAAGACTACGACGAGTATTAGGCGCTTCGTTCACCAGTCGACGTCCCTGTGGCACCCTAGTTATATTTTGTTTTACGCTTCCGCAATGCTACGCTATACTCTAAGTTAAAGACTTGTGTTACTGTGTAATAATGAGATGTTTAAATGTTATATACGCTTTTATCTTTGACATGTGTCTGTGGTACCTATGTAATTTGTCATGTATATGCGAGACTTGATCCTGGCGCATATATATTTTGCACGGTTTTGTTCGTTGGAAATCGGGCGTGACAAATTTTGGTACCAAAGCCATGTTGACTGTAGGATGAGAGCCTAGTTAGAACCGGTCATGTTTAAGGATTTCACTTCTTCTTGTCTTGCCTGCTGATTTTAAATTCATTGTCTTTATTTTATCTTACTGATTAATTACTAACCCTATGTTGAAAATTTTTGTTTATTCCTTTTGTCATATAGAACTGCTCTTAACCTCTGCTGTCATCTCAGTAGAAGATGCCGATGGTAACCAGGAGCAGCCATCACTGTATCGCGCCACCCGTTCCATAGCGTGCTTCTGCATCCCTGCCGTCATCGCAGCCTGAGCCCCAGCCTGAAGACCAGGCGTCCCAGTAGCAGCCTCTCGTACATCAGCCAGTGCCTACACCACCTCCACAGGACCACGAAGTGATTATCCTGATTGATGACTCAGATGAGGAAGACCCGGATGAGTGTGTCTACTACACCAGCTCAGCCGATGACGATGCTCCTGCGCCCTTGTCAGCTCGTAAACCACCACCTGAGGTTCCCGAGTGGTCATATCAAGTACCTGTTCCTGTGGGACCACCTCCCGCGGGTGCTGCCGTGGAGACAAGGATGGTTCCTACCTGGATGGACAAGACCCATGAGAATGATGGTGCTGGACTAAAGTTCCTCGCGCTCCTATGCAAGTGCATCGACTATCTGGACTTCCCCACCTACAACATCATGTACGAGTGTCGGGAGGGTGTACACCCTGTCGCTGGCTCTATGTGGACTGCCCGCACAAAGATCTTGTAGCTCAACCCCAACCGTGGACGAGGAACCGTGGTACGTCAACATCAGTGCATAGCAGCCCATGACACGATGGAGTTCACCATAGAAGATGCTGCACGTCAGGCTTTGGGAGTCATTTGCCATGACTTCTGCGACTATCTTCACCATTCTGGCTACCGCAACCTTCCACAATGCCTATCTAGGGAGACAGGACAGAGCATAACTCCAAGCGTTAACCCACTATTGGAGACGTTTCTTGAGTATGTGGCTGCCAGTTGCTTCCTCCTCGACAGTACCACCGACAAGCTTCATCGCCAGAACAAAAACGTGTTCGAGCTCCAAGCGCGGCTGGACGGGGTGCCAAACCCCAACCCCAAGGCGCCCATAGTAGATCCAACCCAGTCACCTCCCCGCAAGAGGACCCGTGCAGGCGATCCAAGTGGTTCTACTAGTGTTTCACCTAATGAGGATAAGGCAACCTTTGTGAGATATCGTTAGTGCGTCTTGTCTGGTCGTTTGGAGTCGAGTTATTTATAGTGTGTTAAACTTGAGTTAAAGTTTGGTGTGTGAATGCTTGTCATGGTGAATTATGCTTGATTTGGTTCTTTGGTTGAGTGCTAGTCTAGCTGTGGGGAATGTCCACAGTATGAACAACTATGAAGATTAAATTAATGAATAAAGTTAGATCGTTGGGATATATGAAGCCATCAACTCTTTTGTTCCCTCTACTTTATCTGTCAGCTTTATCTGTCAGCTCTGTTTATCATCTTGGGTATGCAACAACTATTGACTCATGCTGTCTCAACTTCTGCAAACAGATGGCTAACACCACGAACCGAGGCAATGGACCGGAGGACAACAATCAACCTAATGGTGCTCAGCTGCACAACCCTCCACAGTTGACTGCAGAACAATTCTAAAACCTACAGATGCAGATGATGGCTACTCTCAACAATACTGCTCAAGCTTTGTAGCACGTCCATGCCAACGCACCACAGCAGCAGAGGGACAGACGTGGGGACTTTCTGAAGGGACACCCGCCTACTTTCTCTCATTCTGCTGATCCACTTCAGGCAGATGATTGGCTCTGTGCAGTCGAGCAGGAGCTGGACATCGTTCAGTGCAATGATCAAGAGAGGGTCCTGTATGCCATGGGACAGCTTCATGGTGCTACCCTAGATTGGTGGGAGTCTTATAGGCAACAGGACAGAGAACTTCTCACCTTTGCTCAGTTTCGTGAGAGGTTCAGGAGTCACCATGTGCCTGCGGGCATAATGAAGATGAAGAAGAAGGAGTTCCTCTCTCTCAAAGAAGGGAACATGATAGTGATAGAGTACCGTGATAAATTCCTACAGCTTGCCCACTATGCTCCTACCGAAGTTGTAGAGGATAGTGATAAGCAGGAGCACTTCCTGGAGGGCCTTAATGACACACTCTAGTTGTAGCTGATGAACAACACCTTCAATAGTTTCAATCATCTGGTGGATCGTGCTTTACTCACTGAGCAGAAGCGCAAGGAGATTGATGATAGGAAGAGGAAGCTCAACACAGCTCCCTCCAACAGCAACACTCGTGCCCGCTACGAGCAACAGCAGACAGGTCAAGGCCAGAGATATCAGAATCAGAATCAACGCTCTAACTACCCAGCTATCCGACAGGGGTGATCCAATCCTCTTGCCCCTAATTAGGCAACAGTTCCAGTGGTCCGCAATTGCTTCAAGTGTGGCGAGAGCGGGCACTACGCCAACAACTGCCCCTAGAAGCCACAATCCAACCAGCAGGGCACCAAGCAGAACCCTCCACAGCAGCAGCTAGGGCACCCCAATGGGAACCAGCAGACCAAGGCACCATGGCAGGGCAAGGTCAATCACGTGATGGTGGAGACTGCAGCAGAAGCTCCCAATGTCGTTCTCGGTACGTTCGCAGTCAATTCCAACTTTGCTACTGTGCTTTTTGATACTGGTGCTACACATTCTTTCATTACAAGATCATATGCTGAACAATACAACATACCTATAAGTCCTATGAAAAGACCCATGGTAATTGCATCACCGGGAGGAAAGATAACCACCAGTTCCATTTGTTCCAAAGTGGGTATAAAAATAAGGGGGGTAGAATTCAGTACCAAGTTGATAGTTATAGACTCTATGAGTATTGATATTATCTTGGGTATGGAGACCCTTACCAACTTGGGAGTCAGGATTGATTGTGCAAGCCGAATAGTTCATTTGACAGTATTAGATGGTCAGAAAGTAGAAATTAGTGCAGCAAGTCCTTCTGGGTATTTACATCACATGGAAGCCAGCCCTACAGATGGTATTAGGGTAGTGTGTGATTGTCAAGATGTTTTTCCAAACGAGTTGCCGGGTATGCCACCTGACCGGGATATTGAGTTTTTAATAGAGCTTTTACCTGGTACTGCACCCATAGCAATGAGGCAATATAGGATGGCACCTATAGAACAAGATGAGGTTAAAAAAAATATAAATGAGTTGCTAGCTAAAGGATTTATTCGTCCCAGTTCCTCTCCTTGGGCTTTTTCCAGTCTTACTTGTTGAGAAGAAGGACACGAAGGCCAAGCGAATGTGTGTGGATTACCAAGCTTTGAACAAAGTCGCCATCAAGAACAAGTACCCACTTCCCTGCATTGATGACTTGTTTTACCAGCTTCAAGGTGCTTGTGTTTTCTCTAGAATTGACTTGAGATCTGGTTATCATCAGTTAAAAATTCGTCCCTCGGATATTCCCAAGATTGCCTTCACCACTAAATACGGCTTGTATGAGTATACAGTAATGTCTTTTGGTCTGACCAACGCTCCTGCCTACTTTATGCATTTGATGAACATGGTGTTTGTGGATTATCTGGACAAGTTCATGGTGGTTTTTATTGATGACATCCTGATTTATTCCAAGACTGAGGCAGAACATGAGGAACATTTGAAGCTAGTTCTTCAGAGATTGAGAGAACACAAACTGCATGCCAAGCTAAGCAAGTGTGAATTCTGGATTGATGAGGTGCCGTTTCATGGTCACATCATCTCCAAAGGAGGAATTGCAGCGGATCCAAGCAAGGTTGTGGCTGTAACTGAATGGAAGGTGCCGCAAACACAGAAAGACGTCCGTAGATTCTTGGGTTTAGCATGATATTATCAGAGATTCATTGAGGGTTTTTATAAGGTTGCGAAGCCCAAGACAACTTTGCTCGAAAAAGATGCAGAATTTAAATGGACAGACAAGAGGCAAGTAGCTTTTGATGAGTTGAAGAAGAGGCTGACAATAGCACCGGTGTTGACATTGCCCGATCAACAAAAGCCATTCACAGTGTATTGTCATGCTCCAAGAGAAGGTTTAGGATGTGTTTTGATGCAGGAAGGAAAGGTAATTGCCTACGGCTCACGGCAGTTACCAAAGCATGAGTTGAATTATCCGACGCGGGATTTGGAATTAGCAGTAGTGGTTCAAGCTTTAAAAATCTGGTGACACTATTTATTTGGGCAGCGATGTGAGATATACATCAATCATAAGAGCCTCAAGTACATATTTACCTAGAGTGAGTTGAATATGCGGCAGCGCAGATGGTTACAACTAATCAAGGATTATGTTGCTATTTGTGAAACCTGCCAGCATGTGAAAGCTGAACATCAGAGACCTACAGGTTTATTGCGGCCGTTAATAGTTCCAGAGTGGAAGTAGGAAGAAATCACTATGGATTTTATTGTGGGATTACCGCGTACACAAAAGGGCTATAATTCCATATGGGTAGTAGTGGACCGTTTAACCAAGGTGGCTCAGTTCATAATAGTTAACACTACTTATTCCGGTGCAAAGTTGGCAGAGCTGTATATTTCTAGAATTGTATGCTTGCATGGTGTGCACAAAAGGATTATATCTGACAGAGGCTCACAGTTTACTTCTCGCTTTTGGGAGCAATTGCATGATTCGTTGGACACTAAGCTTAGGTTTAGCACAGCCTATCATCCACAGACCGGCGGGCAGACATAACAGACTAATCAGATATTGGAGGATATGTTGAGAGCATGTGCAATACAATATGGTACTAGGTGGGACAAGTGCTTGCCGTATGCAGAGTTCTCTTATAATAATAGCTATCAGGCCAGTCTGAAGAAATCGCCGTTTGAAGCATTATACGGCAAGAGGCGTAGAACTCCATTGTTTTGGAATCAGGCCGGTGAGAAGCAAGTATTTGGACCTGACATAATCCAGGATGCTGATAGTTCGAGAGAATTTGAGAATTGCCCAATCCAGACAAAGAAGCTATGCTGATGTCCGCCGAAGGGATCTAACTTTTAAAGTAAATGACCATGTGTGCTTGAACTTGTCACCGATGAGAGGAATACGTAGATTTAATATGAAGGGAAAATTAGCACCAAGGTATATTGGGCCGTTCAAAATATTGGAGAGGAAAGGTGAGGTCGCTTACCGCCTAGAGTTGCCTTCTAGTTTGGCCAGTGTGCATGATGTGTTCCATGTCTCTCAGTTGAAGAAGTGTTTGAGAGTGCCAGAGGAGCAAGCTCCACTAGAGGGATTAGCCGTACAAGAGGATTTGACTTACACAGAGCATCCTGTGAAAATTCTAGACACATCAGAAAGGGTTACTAGGAACAAGAGGACCAAGATGTGCCGAGTGCAATGGAGTCACCATACAGAGGCTGAGGCAACATGGGAACGAGAGGATGAATTAAAGGAGGCTTACCGCGATCTCTTTGCTAACCAGCCTATCTCAATCTCGGGGCGAGATTCTTCTTAAGGGGGTAGGTTTGGGGTAGGTTTGTAACACCCTGAATTTTACTTTTCGCAGTTTAAATAAATTTAATATGTTTTATTTAATTTTCTAAGGATTATGCCTACCCTTGCATGTAATGATTTATTTTATTTGGGCAAGTGATTAAAATATATCATAGGACAAACTTGTTGATGCATCCATGCCGACATGCATATTTTTATTTGGGTGTGAAAAACTCTTCTAAATGTGTTTAGTTATCGTCGAATTGTTTCTGGGAATTTTTCTGGACTTATCTGGAGGCTTTTCCCATTTTCCCTAAGCAAACTCCATTGATTGGAGGCTCTTCTGATCCTTTTCATGAGCTCTAAATATTTTATTTGAGTTCATTGGGTGCCAAAACATTTTTAGGATTTTTTCTAGAATTTTTGGAGCCATCGGAGTATTTTTCGGGACACGAATAATGATTCTTGATTTTCTGGAATTATTTTATTCCCCAAAATTGAATATTCCGAAAATAAGTCGAATTCAATTCGGCCCAAACTAGTGCATATATATATATTCATCGGAATCCTCTCATCGCGCTCTTTTCCAAACTGGCCTCCGTTTTTCCATCTCGAAACCCTAGCTCCCTAGATCAAAGGAAGAAGTTCGAAAGGTGCTCCAACTCCGGCGAATGTTCGGTGAGGACTTTCTCCGCGCACGGGAGTCTCCGGCGAAATCTGAGGGTACCACGACGTTCCTCTCGCCGACCACTTCGTCGGGGTGGTCTCCGTTTCGCGAGGGCATCTCTGGTTTCTCCTACATCTACATTTCTTCTCCAACTCCGGCGAAGAAATCATAAACTCCGGTGAGCTTTTCTCTCCCTCCGTTCTTTCTCGTTCCATGTGATCGGCCCCCACCTGCTCCCTGCGTCAAGCACCGCCGACCAGACCCAGGCACCATCGCGCCCCTGGGTCAACGCGCAAAGAGCGCAGCGCCCTTTCCTACATGCGACGTGCCCCTCGTGTGGACCCAGCTAGGCACCCCGCAACTCGTGTTCCCAGTGCCCCTGCCTGACGCCGGTACCGCTCCCGTCCTTCCCCTAGGCCCCGCGTCTGCATGCATCTAGATTCCACCCATCTCCCCACCTATGCTCCTATTCTGCTCCTTGCGCAGGAAAGAAATTGGAGAATATACCACCAGCATGCACCTGCCACAAGCCTGGCCCCAGTGTCCCTGCTTCCCTTTTGACTAGCTTGCTCCCGTGCACACGCATGTAGGTATAGGAAACTGGTGCATGCTGCCCTTCCACCCACACGTGTCACCGCGCTAGTGGCGTCCTCCGACGTTCTGGGTTTGGCTGCTACACCCGATCTCTGCCGCCACACCAGATCTTGGGGATCCTCTGCGGCCACAACTTTGCAGGCCACCGCGTGACACCCAATCCAGCCAATTAGATCGTGCCACATCACCGCAGCTAGCCAGCTTTCGCAGAAAGGCCTTTGCAATTTTGAGAAATTAATGCGCAGTCCGTCGTAGAGAAAAGCAGGCCCTGTTTTTAGCATTTTAGCCTAGGTTTTCGAAAAATTAATTGCAAACAGGTCCTATCAGCAGTTAAGAATCCATATATTCACCGTTTTAAATCCGTTTTCGACGACATTATCATCGCCTGACATTATCAGCAGTTAAAGGATCCATATATCAAGAAACACTGCTCAAAGGATCCCTTTGGGCTACCTAGGATAGATCAAGTTGTAGACTCCACTGCACGGTGCTCCTTGCTCTATTTTCTAGATTGTTACTCGAGGTGTCATTAGATCAGCCTAGCGGAGGAGGATCTAGAGAAGACAACATTCATCACACCCTTTTGGGCATTCTGCTACACCTCTATGTCCTTTAGGCTAAAAAATGTCAGGGCGACGTACCAGCGCGCCATCCAGACGTGCCTGTCTCAACACTAGGGAAAATGCGTGGAAGCTTACGTCGACGATGTCGTGATCAAGACGAAGAACCCTGAAAACTTCATCAACAACCTGCAACAAGTCTTCAGTAAAAGATTTTAAAGCCAGAGATTGAAGAATCTAGATGTCATTTGGCTGCATATTTATAAATAAAGAAAGAGAGGAAAGTGTGAGTAATGCAATTATCTTTTCCTACCAAAAAGGGAAGGCCGAAGTAGATACCTTCAGGCCAAAGATTCTTTGGGGAAGCGTTTTTGCCATTGACGAGCTCGTTGTGTCTGCCATGTTTGAAGAAGCAAGCTATCTAGATGGGGACGATTGACTGAGACAATGTGAGGGACGTGCGTGGCTTAAGCGTATTTAAAGTTTGACTACAAAGCCGATTTTCCGAGAGGAGCCAATGAGAGATCGGCCGATTACAGAATGGAACACTATCAGTTGGAAGCAAAAGTCGAGGTCTCATGCTGTGCTATCAGATCAGCTTACCAGAATAAGGCAAGAATAAAATCGCAATAATGAAAAGAGGCAAGATCTATTTAATATAAAGCTTCTTTACTGAGGATTTTTACAAAACATAATACTTAGCAAAAGTTAACTAAAGAGGCTAATCCACTTTAAGTCGATGCAATGGCTTTTTTTATCCCTAGCAGCTAACTACTGCTATTAGCTGATGAAGCGTATTAGCCGGTGCCGAAATTGCCATCTTTATTTCTGGCAACGACGAGGATGCAGCACCATTGGCGAGGACGGTGAAGGTTGCTCCTTCTGCTTCTTCCCTGAGCCATCGAACCACGGCATGTCAATACTAGAGGTTGGGGATTCGGGGACGGCTCCGACGTCGGTGTAGCCACTGGTCATCGAGGACTCGGAGTCAGTGTCGCTACCAAACTCCCAATGACCATCGTCGCAGTCGGATGGTAGCTCGAAGAACGGCGGCGACTTCAGCGAGCGCTTCGAGGAAGGCCACGGCAATGGTGATGATGGAGGGGTAGGGTCTGGGCCCCAGTAAGCCAGCTAGGCTTGGTAAGCGGCTCGCCCTCCTCCTTCGAATGGGCCGCCTTGACTGGCAGGGGAGCGAAGCTCGGCGGCACAGCTGTGAAGGGTGACGGTGATGGTGGAGGACTTGGTGACAGTGCCGGAGTAGTGCTACTCTCTGCGGACGATTCCATCGGTTGAGGGACTTTTGCTAAAAGAAGTTGGGGTTTTTCCTGCCGATGCGAGGGAAAATGGGGAAAAGACTGTAGCCAAGGCGATGGCTAAATACTACACTGGGAGGAAAATGAAGGGGTACCAGGAGCGAGTTTCGAGTTAATTGCAAAACTGTGTGGCTCTTCGTTTTTTCCATAAACTTAGCTTTGGAATAAGTTTTATTGCCAAAGCTAGGGGGGCATGTGTTATCGCCAAAATTTGGCCAATTGATATTTGGGCCGAGATGGCTAATGGGCTGAACAGAGCCGATCTGTGGGTCGAGAAGATCGGCTGATGGGCTAAGTTTGATCGCACAAAGAGAGGCGATTCCGAGGGGCTTGTAGGCCATGTATCTTTTTGGTTTAGTCGAATTAGAAGTTAGTCTAGTTAAAGTTAGGGTTTTGCTTGCTAGAATCGGACTTGACGTCCAAGTCTTCAGACTATAAATATGTACCCATACCTATGTAATAAAATCGACGACATTACGCTTCCTACAGCTCGTGTCTCCAACTTCTCTTGTCGCATCGTCACCCCTAACAACTAGGGTTTGCATGGCAATCATCATGCTGCTCTAATGGTTCTTAAGATATGTTAGGGCATTACGGCGTGAGCCACATGGTGAACCGTGCAGTGAAGTGTTTTTTATGGCACAGTTCGCCAGTTATCCCGATGAATCTTGTGTCAAGCCTACCTTGTCACGAGATCCATTAGTTACCTGGATGAATCTCGTGATGAGCTTCACTTGGCGTGAGATCCATCTTTACCTTTGCATGTCTATCGATCTGTTTATGGACCTATGCTTCATGTAGTAGATCGATCTGCATGTAGCTCTTTCTATGCTATCGAATCACTTGTTACAATCCACGACATGCCGTTGCAGCGTGTGCACGTTACCTATCGATAGATTAGTGTAGTTCGAGCACCCTAGCTATACTTGTCATAATTTGTATATGTCTAGTTAGATGGACTTCTTTGGAGGTCTTAGTTGAAAGCCGATTTGATTATGCAGATCTGGTATATCATGTTTTTAGTTAGGGCTTTCTTAAATTGGAACGCAGTTTTGGCTTTTCGCTCTGACTATTCATACCTAATGGAACACCTGATGCTCTCACATCGGCCCATTGGAGTACACGACATCTCTTATTTGTCGATCCTAGCGATCCGGTAGGAATTTAACATTTAGATCTATTGTGTATGCTTTACAGGGAGAATAGGAGCCAGCTCCCGCGACCAACCCACTTTCCTGGCTGCAAGGTCAAGCCCAGTGGCACGCCTGCACCACCATGCACAACCAGGATCGGCTACCCCGTTGTGAGCCGGTCGAAGCCGCATGACACAGAGACGAGTGCATCAGTGCCATCCACGGCTCCCGTGTGCTCTGTGTCCAAACCACACCGTCCGCCAGTATTTGAGTCAACACTTTGTTAGTTGTTAGATTGATTGCAAACTGACTTCCGGGACCTATCGGTTTCTTGGGTCTTGGCTTGTGTCCTGGTCTTCTCGCAAACAATCAAGCGTAGCCCAATCTACCACAGATACCAAGTTTGTAGCTGCTACTACCTATTGTTCCCAATTGCTTTGGATAAAATCCTCTTTCAGAGACTTTGGGTTGACCTATGGGAGAGTGCCACTATATTGTGAGAGCACGAGTGCCATTATTGTAGGAAAGAAGCCATGTCTCCACTCCAAAACCAAGCACATTGAGGTCAGATTCCCTTTTATGATTGACAATTACGAGAAAGGTGAGATAGGTCTGGTCCATGTGGCAACTAGGATCTAGCTAGTTGATATCCTAACCGAACCACTAGAATAGAAAACATTTGATCATTTGCAAGGGCAGTTGGGCATTTGTTACCCCTTGTAGTTTGGGCTAGCTTTGTGGTAGTTTAGGCTTTTTTTTGTTTGTCTTTGCTTTTCTTTGCTTTTTATGCATTTTGTATCATATCATGCAATGCATTCATGTAACATATGCATTTTCAATTCACTAGCACTAGAGCTCTTTTGGAATGACTAGTTAGTACTTGCTTATGCTAGATTGTACAGTGCTTGTATGATCATGGTTGGGTAATGTGGTAGAACCGCGCAGATTAACTCAGATTTAGGGCCTCCTGCACCCTTTCCAAGCTAACCCTGGTAGTCCATTAGGATTCAGGGATCCTGACTAGGCCATCCCATCTGGATTGAGCTTGATTCGGGTGACTCTCGAAGGAGTCCACATGTTACATCACAGTACAACCCACATATATTACAACAGAGTTAAAATATTACAAAACAGTATTTGTTAAACCATTACACCAAAGGCTGGAAGTACCTCAGCCGCTCCAAAAGGCATAGTTTTTCAACAACTTAGTTTATTTCAAAAGAAAACACCACACGGCCCAAGGCGCAGTGTCTGCCACTTCAGAAGAACAAGGTGTACTCTCCTCCTGGAGAAAAGATTAGGCAAGAAGCCTGACTACTAATTACTCAGCAGGACTTATCCGACCACCGGGTCTAACCTGACTCTACCCTATAGCTGAGGTAGGCTGGTCTACGCACACTGTTGTAGCCTATCTGAAGATCCTTAGCTTTAAAAGCAACCTTTTCTTATTCATTTTACTTGACCTAATTAAACTAAGTTATCCTATGCTATTAGCAACCAAGGCAACCACTCTGCGAAAACATTCATTAGTAGATCATTCCACTTCTTAACTATGATGTTGGTCATGATCAAGCAGCTTATATCTGTCAAGCCACATCGATTCGAATCGAGTTTTACCTTCTCGAGAGAAAAACTCAGACACCCATCATGTGCGTGTACAACGACTCCACATATGACAACCTAACATCCAGTTCCACCAAGTCAGAACCATCCTCACCGAATCCCGGGTGTACAGTCCGTCGACACCCACCCATCTCCCTCCTTCCAGTTGGTCTCGTTTGGTTAGAGGTTTTCCGGAGCCTGTTAAGGACGGCAAGTGAACGAGGCACGTTTGGCCCGACCGGGCCACACATTAGATGGCCTTATGAGACACAGGCAGGATCAGGGTCCATGGCAATATTCATAGCATAAAAATATCAATCCCGTCGCATGTCTATCAAATTATTAACATCCTTCTCATTCTTTACCAATTAACTTTGGTAAAAGATTTCCATTCTAAGCCTTTGTCACCTAAGCCTTCAACTGCGTATAGGATAATCATGCTGGTTAACAGGTGATCATGCACTAGAGTTTCAATCAATTCCTAACTCTAATGCACGGACATAACCCATATTTGATTAAAGGACTAAAAAAAATAGGTAATGCATCGGGGCTTGCCATAGGTCTGGGGATCTGTGTCGGCAGTTGGCTCAAAGGCTGCTCTCTTAGGGGTAGTGGATGGTTTGGGTGCACCTGTTTCTGGGCCTTCTGCTGTGGTAGAAGACTCTTCAACTGGAGCCACTGGAACCAACGTACCTAAGATGATGACATAGAGGAGTTTGAAGGATGAGGATGATCAACCTGTTGAAAAAGAAGGTGTGCATAATTTCTAAAGAAAAGGTGGGCACTGGAATTAACCATCTAGGTCACTAGGGCTTAGATGATTTTTCCGTGGGCTTAAATGAATTTTCTAAGGATTTTTAAAAGGCTTAAATAATTTTTTAAAATTTATTAGATATTTTCAAACATTAAATATCATTTTAGAATTAATTATATATTTTTATAAATTTTTATTAATTGTTACCCATTTTAAATCATTTTCAATATTAACCATAATTTATATTGAATTTTTAAATCATTTTAATTAAATTCATAATTAAAATAATATTTAAACAGTTAAAAAAATAAAATAACTGTTTTTAATTAATTAAAAACATATTCAATTAAGAGCTAATAAAATAATTCAAATTAAACCAAAATAAAAAGAAAAAAGGTTAAATAAATTCGTAAAAGAAACTGGCCCAACCCACTAAAAATTTCGGGCCAAAAGTCTAAACCCCCTTTTCCTTCTGGCTCGGCCCATCGGCCATGGACAGGCGGCTCATCTCCCTTTCTCCTCCCTTGCAGCACACTTCTCCCTCCTCGGCCCATTTGGTTGGCGGCCCAACCGCTTGGCCCAATAGGGCTAGAAGCCCAGGTGCCAGCCCGTGCGCGCCACGCGTGCGCGACGCGCCGGCAGCGTCGGCGACCACAACGCGCGGCAGAGGCCGAACAGCCTCGCCGCTAGTGGTCCCGGGCACGGTGCGCTCGGCTCCACCTCTCTCTCTAACTCCCTCTTCTCTCCCCTTTTTCCCCCTTGCTAGCGGTGTGCACCCGCCGTGGCTGCGTGGCGCCCTCTCGCGCGCGCATGACGGCGAAACAGCCCCGCAACGGCGGTGGGGCTTGCTGGGGCCAGCGCCTCCACGCGCGATGTGCGCGCGGGTGCTGCACACCTAGTGCGTGTGCCTGCTAAGGCCCTGGTGGGCCATGCTCATGGGGACCCACGGCACGCAGCGGTCACGGCCACGGTCGCCATGGCAGGGCGCCAAGCTCGATTGAGCTCAGGCCGGCCTCAACCCTTGACGAGGATAGGGCGACGAGGGCGAGGGGGACGAGGAATGGGGTCCTTACCTCTCGGATGGCGAGACGAGGCAACGGCGGGTAGATCAGCGGTGAGCAAGGGCACACGAGGTGAGGGCGGCGATGGCGTGGGGCCTCGGGATGGCAGAGCGAAGATGGCGGCTAGGCTGCGAGTAGGGTGGCACGTGGGCATGGAGCGACGGCGAGGCGAGCGGAAGGCGCGGGTGGCGACAGCAAAATGGCTGGGGCGGCTCGGCGGGCAGGGCGGGGCCGCTGACTGGGGAGAGTGGGGAGCTTCGCTCCCCCTTCCGCGCGGGATGAGGACGACGGTGGGGGGGCCCACCTGTCAGGTGGCCTGACAGGGGAGCTGGGGTGGCGCACGGGCCGACCGCCACGCAGGCCACCTATTAAGCTGGGCTGTGCCCACTCGGCGCATGGCTGCGTGCCACGCCCGAGTGTGCCCCCCATTTCGTATTTTTACTTTTACTCTTTTGCGATTTTAACCTCAGATTTTGATAGTTTCAAGCAAGGGTCCAAATACAAAAGTTAAAGGGCTTAATTTAAGCTATCCTTTTGTATTTTACCCCTAGGAAAACCAAAGATTTTTGAAAGGCTTTGAATTTGAATTCAAAAATAATTTTGGGAAAAAAATAAATTCTATCCGATTGCATTCCATGCTTGAATGCAATGCACTTATGGTGGCCTTTTGATATGGAGTATCACAGCCTTCCCCCCTTAAAGAAATCTCGTCCTGAGATTTAAAAGCGGCCCAAAGATACAAAAGAGAAGATATTTAAAAGTCTCGGCTTCGAACATACTAATTTTTCCCTTCTGAAATCGCTTCCAGAAGTTAGGATACTCGGCTTGTAAAAGGTGCTCGAGCTCCCAAGTAGCTTCTTTTGGCGTATGATGCCGCCATTGTATCTTGTAAAACTTAATTGCTCGCCGTCGTGTGGCTGTCTTCTTGATGTCTAGAACCTTGCTTGGATACTCTTTGTTCGTCAAGCTAGGTTCTACCTAGAGCTCGGTATGATCTACTTCCTCAGAAGATACTTGCAAGCACTTCTTAAGTTGGGAAACATGGAACACATTGTGAACTGCTGCCAAGCGAGGGGGTAACTCGATCCAATATGCCACTAGGCCGCACCGCTCGATAATTGGAAAAGGTCCAATATGCCGAGGGACTAACTTACTAGTGACACCGAACTGGTCGACTCTCTTCATAGGGGATACTTTAAGGTCTACGTAGTCCCCTACCTCAAAAATTTGAGGTCTCTTTCATTTATCTGCATAGTCTTGTTGGCGGATTTGAGCAGTTTTCAACTTGGCCTATATGAAGCGAACCTGTTTTTCTGTAGCAGTTACTAAATCAGGACCAAAAATTACCCTTTCTCCAAGTTCTGACCAATTCAAGGGGGTTCTGCATCGCTATCCATTAAGAGCTTTGAAAGGAGCCATTTCTAGACTTTTCTAATAACTATTGTTATAAGTGAATTCTGCCAAAGGTAAACAAGATTCCAAATCAGAGCCATAGGTTAAGGCACAAGCTCTCAACATATCTTTCAGGATTTGATTAATCCTTTCCACCTACCAACTGGTTTGAGGATGGTAGGCAAAACTATAGATGAGAGTAGTACCTAAGGCAGCTTGTAATTGTTCCTAAAAGTGGGCGACAAATTGTGGGCCGTGATCGGAAACAATAGTCTTAGGTACTCCATGAAGAGCTACAATACGCTGGAGATAAAGCTCTGCTAATTGCTGAACTGAATGGTTGGTACTCACTTGAATGAAATGTGCCATCTTGGTCAACCGGTCTACAGTCACCCAAATAGAATCTTTCTTCTTTCAGGTTCTGGGTAAGCCTACAATGATGTCCATATGAATATCCTCCCACTTCCAACCGGGCACAGGCAAACATTGTAACAATCCCGCAGGTCATAGATGGTCTGCTTTTACTCACTGACATACATCACATTCTGCTACAAACCTCCCTATTTCTCTCTTCATCCGGGTCCACCAAAAGGGTTGTTTCAAATCTTGGTACATTTTGGTAGTTCCCGTGTGAATGGTGTAGCGGGAGGTATGTGCCTCTTCCATGATTTTCTTTCGGAGGTTTGCATATTTGGGCACCACCAGCCAATCCTTTTGTATGACCTAAAGTTAAAGGGCTTAATTTAAGCTATCCTTTTGTATTTTTACCCTCGGGAACACCAAAAATTTTTGAAAGGATTTGAATTTGAATTCAAACAAATTTTTGGGGAAAAAATAAATTCTATCCGATTGCGTGCCATGCTTCAATGCAATGCACTTAGGGTGGCCTTTTGATATGGAGTATCACAGATAAGCTCCTTGAATCTGCAAAATATCATTTGTGAGCTAAGTCACTTTTATTTCTTGAAAATCAAAAACCATGATCTCCACTTTACTTGGCTACCTAGCATGTGTAGGAATGTTGAATGCTATGCTATCTTTTTATGCTTGGATATGCTAGTTGTATGCCATAGTTAAGTTTTTGCCTAAGCATTTATAACACCTTGCCTAAATTTGAATTAAAAACTGTTTACAACTGGTGTCCTTTGAGCTGAATTGAAAAGATCCAAGTGGATTTGTTTGTTACACTAACTCACTTTGGGATAGCTTGCCTTTGCACTTGGCAAGAACTTGGACTAAGCTGTGTATGACCAAAGCCTTGTCTTAAGCTTCTGATGGTTTTCTGAACCTAAGCTTGGCATTGGTTGGTAAGAAGTGGCAAGACAAGTAAATAACCCCTGGCACATACCTAGTACTACAAGTGGTTAAATCTGAATATTGCAAGTATCTAAATTTCTTATGGCTTGTTGTATATGCTTTGGTTGAGAGTAGCACACCTTGTATGCATTGCTAGCATCTTGTTGTTCATGCCTACCTTGCTAAATGCTACTCATGTTGGTGATGCTTTCCTTCAAATAATCCTAAAAAACATGCTAGCTCCTGGTCTGTATAAGATAGATTCAATTGAGCTTGTTGCATGATTCCTTGCCCTCACTTGCTCTGAATGCTAGAACTCGTATTTACTGGCTTTTCATCCTTGTTGAGCTCTTCATTGTACACTTCCTACATTTCATGGCATATTTTGAGGGGGAGTTATATAATTCAGGGGGTGTTGAGTTCTATGAACCCTTGATGTGTCCAACAAGGGGGAGAATTATAGACTTCTGGGAGAGGTAGTGGACAAGGGGGAGAATTCTAGAGAGATCTAGTAGAGGTGGAGGTGTGCATTCATTTTACATTTATGAGGATGCATTTCAGGGGGGGAGTTGAGCTTTTACCATGCTCTTGCATCGGTGCGTTGAGCCTTTTTCCACTTTCTGGAGGAGTCGATGCTTTGCAAAAGCATGACCGTGTTGAGCCACTTTGCCTCTTTCTTGAGGGGTCATGCTTTAGTTTGATCGATTGCGTGTGATGCCCCTGGCATCTCAAGTGCATTACATTGGCATCATTTACTCAATTGCATCGTTTCAAGAGCATTTCATATTGAGTGCATGAGTGGACTAAATCATTTGGATCAATTAAACCTAGTTTTACTGAAATTGTCTTTGTGATTGCTATTGTAACTACAATACTGTTGTGAATTAGATGAAACTTTATATAGCAAAATTGTAGACAATTTCATGATGAACAACTTTGGTATTTCATGCTTTGACATGCATAAAAGGTTTGTATAGTGTTTTGAGTCAATTTCTATCAACTTGTCAAATCTGTCAAATATAGGTCTGTCTAATAAATTCAAATTTCTGTGAAACAAATGTCCTTATTATGTGAAACTTTATATATAAAAGTTGTATATCATAAAATGTGGAACAACTTTGATATAATACTCATAGTATGCAAATGGCATAAAATTGACTTTCAAAATTTCTAAACTGGCGGGCTCTGCTAGTCAAACCTTGGTCATAACTTTGAATTCAACATATCACTCGAATTTCAATAGAATCTAGCAACAAATTTTATAACAAAGTTGTAGAGCTACAAATTTTCCACACTTCTTGTATTTTATGTTTATCCAAATTTAGTCTCTAAGTTATCCAAAAACATGGATTTAAAATAGATGTTTCAGCAGTCAACAGAGTGTTTCCTTGTGATGAGGACATCTCTCCTATTCATACACTTGATGATAATCCTCCAGTGGTGATGCAAGGACCTATCACAAAAGCACGCGCACGGCAATTGGATCAACAGGTGAGCTCATTTCTTTGTGCACGTGCATATACTTGTGAAGATAGTATGCTACCTAATGTTTCTTTTGATTATATTGAACTTAGGAACTTTGGAGAGGAACATGAAGGCCTTGGGAACCAGCAAGGGTGGGGGAGGAAGCAAGAGGGGCGTCCAATTCAAGTTGGAGGCCCAATTCATCTCGATGTAGGCCACCTCGGCCTTTAGGTATAGTCTGCACCAAAATCGTCGCCCAAGCCACAAACGGGTTCCGTTCTCAGCGATCCACATATGCTTGGAAACATAAAAACATAAGCTTTCCAATGGCACCAGTTTCAAGTCTATTGGAATTCGGAGTCGACAGGAAATTGTGTCAGAAATGGACAGACAGAATCTGTCCAGGGTGCTGTTCCACCCCTCTAGGCCATTAGGCCATGTATCGTGTGAGAGTCTTTTGAGTTCGTGTCTAGGAGACCTTGGATGACCCTAAGGTCTATAAAACCTTAGCCCAAGTTAGGGTTTCGGAATTTGCTTAGATTACTTTGTCGTTGAACAGTTTTGCCGTTTGAGAACACTCTTGTTTGTGAGTCCCCAACTTTGTGAGATTAATCATTCATCTGCAAGTTTGGTCGCAATCTTTCTTGTTCTTGCTCGTGTTCTCAATTCACTGGTAGGGATTAGCCTTCATGGTGAGGTCAATCGGGCAGCACACGGTTGACAACCAGAGGACGCGTGGTGCTGCGATTGCATGGGCTTGATCGGGCCGATCGGGAGCCGGATCATGAGTGTCTCATGCAGCCAAATCGACTTACCCACCACTTGACAGAATTTCGGGAACCCCTTGGTCCCCATCAAGTGGTATTCAGAGCATGGTTTGCCATCAGGTTTGCCTGCTTTTATCCTTAGTAGATTAGTTTCGTTTCATCCCATAGTCCACGAAAAAGCCAAAAAAAAAATTCCACACCTACAACCACGACATTAGCCTTTGCACAATTTCGGTTTCAGAGTCTGTAGTTCTAAGTTTGTGTCCAAGGTCGAGTCCTATTGCTGGTTTAGATTGTGTTTTTGTTTTAGTTGTGTTGCATCTCTGCTGCATCTCACATCCTACACCGATCCAAATCACCGTTTGTGTCCTAGTCGAGTTAGGGTACTCTTCATCACCACTGTTCAGGGTTTTCCCCTCATAAAACCCTAAGTCGCCACCTTTACACCTTTCATACTACCTTCCTTGGCCATACAGACATCCACCACCAACCTTTTCCATCCATATCCATGCCATACATCCTTGTTTCCGAAGATATGTCACCTAGAAAACCTTAATTCGGGACACCTGCAGTAAAACGGCCGTAACTTTTCGCTCGGAACTCGAAATAGGGCAAAAATATACATTTTGGAAATCTACAGAAAATTTTGGATCTCATCGTCCCCCGCTTTGCCAGGTTTGGTGCCGCTATTTTTGCGAAAATCAGCCGGGAATACCGAGATATTAGGCCCTGAAGTTTCTGCACCCTTGTGTAAGACGTGCTTCCTTCCATAGTTTCTGCTCCACCGACCACGTCTTGTTTCTGTTTGTCCTAAAATTTTGTGTGACACTTTCTGGTGTGTGTTTGAGTTAAAAAAATATAGTGAAAACAAAATGTATGAAAAAAAAGAAAAAACAATAAGCAAAAAAAAAAAAAGAAAAAGAGTGCAAAACAGGAAGCAAAGGTGTTTGTTTCGACGTGGTGCTAAGCTGATATCTATTCTTCCTTTATAGCCATGGTTGTCTTTCTCCACCTTTCTTACTTGTGTGCTTTGCAGCAAGAACAAGGACACATTTAGACCAGCAACTAGGGCAAGGTCTTTTAACATTTATTAAGCATTACTATCTGTTACTAAATTGTGTACCACAGACATGTACATATAGCCTTCCTACAGCTCCACAGATACTATCTCTTGATTAGTACAGGTTTGGGCCCTTGCAATCGCTTCACCACGCCCTCGCGGTATCACAAACCAGCCACCGGTTGCACCATCCTTTGATGTGTTGGTAAGAACCGGGTAAGAACTTGGTAAGTTTGCTTGAGTGTGTGAGACACCACCAACCCATTAGTTCATAGGGCTCATAATACTTGTGCTTGTTTTCTTTTTGCCTTTCTGCACTGACCATGGCAGGTGGCAAGAAGGGCAATATGGGTGATGATGAAATTTCCTTCGAAGATTTTGTTCTATATTCTGAATTGGCAGACATGGTAGCCAAGATCACAACAACGATCATGGAGGGCAATAAGGTGATGAACAAGTCCCTCGACACCCTAGCTCGCAGCGTATCCTCCCTCGCGCTTAGGGTGGATGCCATCAAAAAACGTCATCCTAAAGCTAGTGCCAAGGGAGACACCTCCGTCAATGATAACGACAAAGGCAATGACAATGACAACGACGCCAATGATGGCGATGATGAAGATGACGATTTTGAGAAAGAAGAGGAGAATGAGGAAAACGAAACTGAGATGCAACATTGACTCCATAACCTTATTCATCACAACAGGAAAGGTATGGTAGGTAAGAAGGGAGGTAACCATAGCAACAATGATGATCCCTTCGCCAAGGTAAAATTCAGCATCCCTCCTTTTTCTGGAGCTTATGATGCCGAGGCTTATTTAGATTGGGAATTGAGAGCTAATGGACCGGCTCTATTGCCTCTGGAGTAATGAGTGATTGTCAATGGAAGCCAAAGACCCAGAAGGGCTTGGGAATAAGACCTCCGATGGACAGGAGGCCCTCTGATGGACAAGAGGTAGAAGGAAGCCCTCCGAAGGACTGGAGGCATGCTTGACGTCGGTCGGCCATGGGAGTTCAGTACACGTAGGTGCAGAAGGGTGATGGCAGGAGTAAGACCTCCAAAGGACTGCGAGGCAACCTTGATGGACAGGGGAGGTCGGGTGCCACCGCGGTGCTCCAACCCGAGTACATGGTGCGAAGACGGGCGAGGGCAATGGCGAATTCGCTCAAATCTGTCTCCTTACCACCATGTTACTAGACTTAGGAATGGGCTCATTCTTGCCGAGATAGAGTGGAGTGGGCTATTCCAGGCCTAGGAAGGAAACCCCAAAGTTTCTCGGTTTCTAACTTCAAAACCGGGGGTCGATCGGCGGATTTGGACTACTGGCCACGTGGACGTCATCCAGGAGTTAGCTTGCAGGTGAAGAAGATCAAGACTCCACTGCGGTCGTCCATCCCCGAGAAAGTCGAGTCTTTTCCATTTTGGCCCCTATGGGCGTTTCTATATTACAGGGGCTTAGTGTAAAATGTGTCGATTAGGCCAGGGCTATAAATATCTAAGTGGCTGGTCATTTAGATTACTCTTCCACCTTAAGAAACCCTATGCTTTGTTTCCATCCAGCCAAGAGCTTAGAGATCAAATCGTGTGCTTAGATTAGGATTTGAGAGTCCCCTAGGCTAGTACTTTGCATTTGTGGGAGGACGAAGGGTGGTAGGCTGAGTTGAACCTTGTAAGCACTTATTTCCACATCTAATCAAGGCAAGATTCGTCCCCAAATTCGTGCTCATATGTGCAGCCATCTGCCTCCCCCTTTTCTAGTTGGTTTTTGGATGAAACTCAAGGGCTTTTGCTGATTTGCTTTGCCCATGAGTTAATCCTGATCTTTTGGCACTTTTGGACTTGCTAGGATGTGCAGATTATGACTTAGTTCATCTCAATCCTGCTGGATTGCCACGAGCTAGCTTATCATGAGTTTTCCCCTTTATTGCCAAAAGATTGCCATCTCATGAGATCTGAAATTCTCACTGATCCCTTAGTCATTTTGCGTTGACCTTTCGAGAAAAGCTTTGGAATAGGGTCCAGATAGCCTGTGCAAAATCTCGTGAAGATTGGACAAGTTTTGGTTAGGTTTGGGTGTGAAAACCCGTTGTCTGCGACTCTACCGGACATGTCTAGCAGAGGCCACCGGACAATCCGATTCCACTGGACAGTCCGGCAGAGCCCACCTGACAGTTCGGCATTGGGGTCTATCCAGGACTTCCCACTGGACAGTCTGCCAGAGGACACCGGACAGTCCGGCTCCTGCAACCGGACAGTCCGGCCCTGCCTAGATTGCAGCTGTCTTTCGCTGTTTGCTTCTTCTGCTATGTTTTTGCTTTGGATTTTTTGCATTCCCCACTTCCAGACTATTCTTTTTGCTTGCTGTGAGTCAGTGAGACGCACTTTGGTGCGGTGAGCATCGTGTGGCGGTTTTTGCAAGATTCGTTGCCTCGGTGGTCTTGTTGATCGCGGTTTTCTCGTTTGGTGTGTATCCTCTCAGTGGACGGCACCCTTGCACTGCTAGACACGTATCTATTCAGTGGATGGTGTCTAGTTCTTCTCTTAAGCACCAGTTTTGGGGAGTTGTGAATTAGAGTTTTAAAGTGCTCCTATTCACCCCGCTCCCTCTAGTCGCACGTCTCGGTCCTACAATTGGTATCAGAGCCGGTTAGGTTTCTTCATACCTTTACCAGTGCGAAACCAGTAGCGACTATGGCGCACTCTGCCTATGGTACTTTGGTGTGAACATTTTCAGCAAGCATGGTTGTTGAGGATGCCGAAGCTTTTACTATTACTCATTTTTGCAAGACATGCGCTTGCGAGACTAATTTTGTGATTTTGCGATCTTTTTGATCTTCGAAGCTGATATTTCTGTACATTCTTTCTCAAACTAAGTCCCCCTCAAGCAATCGTACCGAACCTGGAAACACACCTTTACGAAAATGGGATCAAACCAGCATGTAATATCACATAGTACGAAGTAAAACATACATGCAGATTTCACTGATGGGACATATTGAACGAACAGCGTGTGCATCTGCGATACAACAGTACTGCAAGTGTGTAAACCTTAGATGCGCCATCACCCTGTCATGATGTCATCAACATCGTCTCTTGCCGAGTAGCTAGCTTTGTGACACCGATGCCCTTATGACCAACTGCACACGCTTGGTTTGAAGATCCCACATGCGGCAGCTAGAGGGTCGTGCACTGACACGTTACTGCTAGCGCATTTACGTAACATCTTCGCCAAAACATCTACCACCTACCTTCAAAGCATGTTGAAGCTGGCCACTCGGCGAGGTGACGATGCGACCTATTCATTCCGTGGATAACTCCATTAGGGGCATCTCACGGCCTGATCCGTAGCCAAGATTAACCTGATGAAGGGGAAATATTAGGAGAATCTCATGGCTTGAAATCCTTCGTGATAGGCATGGAATGACACCTATACGAAGATATGCTTTCTATGCTTCTATCACTTCTATCCACGGACTACGGAGGATTCTGGCTTTCTATGCTGAGAGGTGCGGTGGCACTAGCGACCTATTGGACGATGCTCTCACTGTAGTGAGTTTTGCACCTCTTGGGTTGTGTTGTAATACTTGAGAAGGCACCAGGTTTCTATTTATAGCCGTTAGCGGGCGACACGCTGGGCTGCCTAAAAAGGGAATCCGATGCAATGTAATCATGCATGAAAAGGATTGTAATCGTTACTTTTGACTGATACATAGTTATCTTAAGGAATCCGATGCTTCACAGTTTACGGATATATATATAAGCAAGGAATCCGATGCTCTTTTTATAATACTTTTTACCCACTGCGACCTTAGTCAACTTCTGTGGTGTGTGCTCTACTGTATTTTTGCATGACGAGAGTCACTTTAATCAGAGCGCGCCTTTTTGCACACTTGTGAAGACGCAACGCTCTCTTTTGCGCGCATGATTTTGTTTACTTCATCAAATGTAGCTTTGGCAATATCCTTCGTCATTGAGCTGAAAACTCAATACAAAGTTTCACCAAGTCGAGAACAAAACATCGTGGGGAAATCTTCTTCTCATTGATTCAAAGCTTGGTTACATGCAACTGCCCTGTTAAAAAACCTTACGCCCCTTTTTGATTCAGGGTTTCCACTGTAAGGAAAAAGGGTGCAGCGCCTTTTTGCTACTTTGTACAAAATGATAGACCAAAATCTATTCCTATGGGTAGTAGCGCCGAAGGTCGTTTATATTCCAGAACCTTGGTACTTCCTTGCCAAACATATCTTCAAGCCTATATGAACATGGCCTATTTGATTCTTTTACCAGAAATGGGCCATCCCATTTACTTTGCAACTTACCTGTTGTATCTGTGTAGTCTATTCTTTGAAGGACGAAGTTGCCAGGCTCAATGGCCTTGAGGTTTACCTTCTTGTCTTTCCGCTTTTTGGTTTCTTTTTGATACCTTCGAATATATTATCATCTACTTCCAGTCTGACTGATTCAACGTCATCGTTAACAATTAGTTGTTCTTCTTGCTTAACTTCGGGTTTGATTGCCCTTAGTGACTTGTGCTTGATTTCTTCTGGTGTCATTGCCTCTTCTCCGTATAACAATTTGAATGGAGTAAAGCCTGTGGCTCTTGGAACTGTAGTGTTGTGGGTCCAGACCACATTTGTCAGCTCATGAACCCATTTTCCTTTTGGAAGCCCCACCAGCTTCTTCGATATGCCAAAGAGTATTATGCCGTTTGCTCTTTCGATGACACCATTGGATTGTGGATGTCTAACGGAAGCAAAATTGAGACATGTGCCAATCTGATGGCAGAACTTTTTGAACGACTCTGCGTCGAACTGAGTTCCATTATCAACTATCAATGCTTTTGGTAGTTAATGCTTTTGGCACACCAAAGTGACATACTATGTACAACCAGAAAAATCACTGGACTATTGCTGAAGTTATTGTTGTGAGAGCTTTCGCTTCAATCCATTTGGTGAAATACTCCATAGCTACCACAACGTATTTTAAATTTCCTTGTGCCTTTGGCATTGGGCCAACCAGATCCATGCCCTGTCTTTGCAACTGCCATGTTGGTTCAATCAACTGAGTGTTTGAAGTAGATTGATTCTGATGCTTCGACATCCTCTAGCAATTATCACATATTCAGACTAGTTCTTCGACGTCAACTGCTGCTTTTGGCCAATAGAAGCCCATTCTGTAGACCTTTCCCAACAATTTCCTTGAGCCAATATGAGCTCCGCACATTCCTGAATGTATTTCTTTCATTAACTGTTTACCTTCTTCTCTTGCAAGGCATTTTAGCAGTGGTGCACAGACTCCTTCTTTGTACAATTCACCATTGACCAACTTGTACTGCCTTGCTCACTGACTCATCCTTGTAAGCCAAGCTTCATCATCATTTTGATGTTTATTGTTCAAGTAAGATATAATTCTGATCTCCAGTCTTCACTTGCTACCGGTCAGATGGACAAGATTGCTCTCTCTTGCAGCTCGATTGAGGGTGCTTTGAGTATTTCGGAGAATACATCAGGCAATAAAGGTGCTCCTTGAGAAGCTACTTGAGCTAGTGCTTCAGCCTCATCATTTTCACTTCGGTGTATTTTCTTCACAGTAAAACCTTCAAAGTAGGACTCCATCCTCCTAATTGTATGCAGATACTTTTGTAGCCTTTCTTCTTTAGCTTTTGATGTTTTCTCAATGTTCTCCGAAATGACCTAAGAATCTAACATCAGAACAGCTCTTTTTACTTTCGTAGCCCCAACATTACTGCTTCGTATTCTGCAACATTGTTTGTGCTTGGGAACTCGAGCCGTAGTGCAAACGATGATTTTACCCCCGATGGTGACCATAATATTGCTGCTACTCCATCCCCTATTTTTGTATATGATCCATCACTGTGCTCCCGCCAGATCTTATCTTTGGATGGGAGTTCAACTTTTTCCTTCACTGGAGTCCATTTGGCTACGAAATTAGCTAACACTTGTGATTGAATTGTGGTTCTATGGACAAAATCTATGACATACTAATTTAGCTCCGTTGCCCATTTTCCAACTCTCCCAATAGCTTCCTTGTTTTGGAGCACATCTCTGAGAGGCATGGAGAAGGTACGATGATGTTCTGTGCCTGGAAATAATGCTAAAGCTTCCTCGAAGCCATGACAACAGCATATATCACTTTCTCAATTTCTAAATAATTCATCTTTGTTGGTGTTAGTGCTTCGGAGACATAATATATTGGCCTTTGTTTTTTCTGGCCCTCAATTTCTTTTCCTTGTACAAGTGCCGCGCTGACCACTGCCGGGGGTGCAGCAACATACAACAATAAAGGAGCCCCTTGCTTAGGTGATGATAATGTTGTCAGATGCATCGGATATTCCTTAAGTTCTTTGAACGCTTTTTGTTGCTTCTCCCCCCAAGTGAATGGATTAGTTCCTTGTGGGACTTCAAAGAACGGCAGGCTTCGTTCTGCTGATCTGGAAATGAATCTGTTGAGAGATGCCAGCCTCCCTGTCAGCTTCTAGATGGAATTTTTTGATTTTGCGTGTTCCATTCAAAGTATAGCCTCAACTTTTTTGGATTTTCCTCAATGCCCTTTGATGATACTAGGAATCCCAAAATATTTCCTTTAGAAATCCCAAAAATGTTCTTCTCGGGGTTCAGCATCAACCCTACTTTTCTGAAGTTAACAAATGTTTCCCTTACATCGGCAATGTGATCTTCCCTCTTGATGCTTCAGACAATGATGTCATCGACAAAAGTCACCACATTTCTACCCAATTGGTCGCCAACTACCTTTGCAATCATTCTGTTGAAACTTCTCCCAGCATTCTTAAGGCCTTCGGGCATCCTGATGTAACAATATGTTCCTGACAGGGTGACGAAGCTTGTTTTTTGGCTCATCTTCCCTCTGAAGCCAGATTTGATGGTATCCTGAGTACCCATCCAATAAACTCATCATCTCAGAATTTGCAGCTGCATCAACCAGACTGTCAATATGAGGCAAAGGGAACTCATCCTTCGAACACGCTTTGTTGAGATCTGTAAAATCGATACACATATGCCACTTTCCACTTGGCGTTTTGACCATAACAACATTGGCTAGCTATTCTGGGTATACTTTGGTCTGATGACCCCCGCTTCAAGCAACCTATTTACTTCATACCTTGCACCTTCGGCCCTATCCTCTGACATTTTTCTCAATTTCTGTTTTCTGGGCTTTACTGATGGGTCAACGTCAAAGCATGCTCTATGATGTTTCGGTCTATACCACATAAATCTTTAGCTGACCAAGCAAACACATCTTTATTAGATCCGAGGAATGATTTCAATTTGGATTCCTCTGTTTCTAATAGTTGAGACCCCACCAGCACTATTTGGTCTGGCCTATTCTCATCAAGGACAACTTGCTTCGGCTGCTCTATCGTCTCTGCTTTCTCCTTTATTATCAGCTTTTTTTGAGCTTTGACTTTGTCTTCCTCTATGCTGTATGTTTTTGTCACCTGGGCACCAGTTCCCCTCGACCATTCGTGCATCTTCCTAGCTTCCATACACCGTGCTCACACCTCTATAAGCGGGTATCTTCATTACCAGATATGCTAAGTGCAATGCGGCTTCGAAAGCATTAAGTGTTCCCCTACCAAGAATTGCATTGTGTGGATAATTGACATCAACTACATCAAAAGTGATGAATTCTATCCTCGGATTGCTGATTTCTCTGAAGGATACTTCTAACAATATCTTACCCAGAGCTTTGACTTTTCTTCCTCCAAAGCCACATAGTGATTTCGTAGCGGGCTCTAAAGCCCAAATCACCAAGATTGATCTGCCTGAATGTCTTTGCCATCAGAATGTCAGCTGAACAGCCATTGTCTACTAAGACATCATGTATGATGTAGCCCCCAATGTTGTAGTTTATCACCATTGCATCGTTGTGCAGATAGTCCTTCAACTGAAGATCGCTTTGATCAAATGTAATTGGCATATGCGACCACTTCATTTTTATATGTGGACCCTGAACTCCAATGTGGTGAACTCTTCTCTAATGCTCCCTCTTCTATTTTTTTGACTAAGGTTCGAGGCTTGAGCCTCCCATTTTGGGAAATATGTGCCTTGAAGCAGGCACTATAGTATTCACTTTTTGCACTTCAGTCGTCTCTTCATCTTTCACCTTTTCTTGAAATGACTACTACTGTAGTGGCATTACTGTATAGTTGTGTGGGGATGCTTGCGGTTGATACTGGTTTGAATAAGTCCACTGCTACTGTGGCGGTGGACCTAGCGGGGAAGGAGGCAAAGCTTGTTGCTAAGGGTATGTGAGCGTCGGAAAGTGACCCAGGGGCGGTGGTGCTAAAGCTTGTTGATGGCTGTAAGCAGAAGATGTTGGCATGCTCGAAAGTGGGGGGCGAGAGCCTGCCTCTGAGTGTACGTCAAAGCATGGATATTCGATATTGCATAGTTAACCGAAGAATACTGCTGCACCTGGCTGACTTCCTTCGGAGTGGTCTGCGACAAAGACTCACTCAACTCTTTCTTCTTTTGGATTGTGATCTCATAGTACTTTTTGGTGTGGCCTTTGTCTTCTCGGCAAAATATGCAAAACGACTTATTTTGTGACCTTCTCGCATTGTTTCTTCTGCCGAAGTTTCATCCTCCTCGACCACCCATGAAATTGTGACCTTGATATGGCCTTTATTCTTGCTTGAAATCTGGATTTCTTGCTCGATGCTGAACACATTTTGGGATCTAGTCTGATCATCCAACCTGAAGCTTGACCTGTTTCGCCTGTTACCTTGCTGATTTGTTTCTTTTGATTTCTGCTGATCTTCATGTCTGAGCCGAAGATCATTATCTGCTCTGCAGAATTCATTCATTTTTTCATGTAACTCAGCTATTGGCTTCGAAGGCTTTCTTGCAAAATACTATGCACATTGACCGATTCTAAGGCCATTGATGACAGGGTCAATGACAACTTCGTCAGATATGCCTGTTGCCTAAGCCTTGATGTTCAAGAACCTTCCAAAGTAGCTTTGCAAGGCTTCTCACGGTTCTTGTTTCCATGCAAACAACATTTGAGATGTGACTGCCTAGGAATGAGAACCTTGAAAATTTGTGAGCAAAGCTTCTTTCAATTCTTACCAAGAGTGTACCGATCCTGCCTTCATAGATGAATACCATGTCTGAGCGATCCCCTGAAGTGTCGTCTCTAATGATTTTGCTAGCACAGCTGTGTTTCCTCCAAAGGAAGCCACAGTTGCTTCGTAGCTTAGTAGGAACTGCTTCGGGTTTGATTGGCCATCGTAGGTGGGTAACATAGTTGGTCTGTAGCCGGCTGGCCAAGGAAAAGCTTGTAACTCTTGTGACAAGGGTGACGTGCCATCCAAGATGTAGTTCACTGTCGCACCTTGGTTATTGTTTTGCTTTGCCTGACTGTACTGCTGTTCATTATCCTGGATATACTCCAAAGCTCTTCTATCTGAAATTTCAACTGCTTCAGCCTTGCTAACTTTTGTCTCCTGATATGCAGCTCTTCGTTCATCTGTTCGAGCTCTGCTAGCTCCTCATCATCAATGTCTGGCAAAGCTGCTAACTCTAGAGCTCCTTCCTTTTCTCCTCTGTGATTTGTTGCTGCAATGCCTCTCTGGCTCCTTGTGTCTACATATTGACTTCATTTTCCTTGTGTGCTTCGCCATTCCTGGGAGGATCTTCGGTGTCATGATGACCTTGTGCCAGGTTTTCCCCCCTAGGAATTCATAGCAGCTTCAGATGTTGGGGATCTGTTATCAAATCACATGATGACAATAGGGCAACATCAAATATGAAGGATCTCTCTCTTTGGAGTCCTTGAATGCAATGAGGTAAAGTACAAAAGACAGTGGAAGCGGGAACTCTTTGCCCAGTTTGAAGATGCTTAAGGAGAATGCCAGAAAAGCGAAGGAACGAAGGAACGAACTAACACATGGGAAGAGTCATTTGATATACCTTCGTACCCAGAAATTAGGGTAGATGTCACATACAATATGGAGCATACAAGTGTCACTGCCAAAAGCCTGTCCCCCAGTCGGTTGGTCTCCCCAGTATTTACAGGGGTCAACTGATAGTCTACTTTATGGTGATTTTACGTAACTGCCCTCAGACATACCCTTCACGCTTCTCCGTTCATATACAAAGTACTTGTTTATTCAGTAATTTTACATGCAAAGCCAACTCGAATACTCAAGCTTTTAACAGTTGTCCCCAGCTTCGCTCGTCACTTTGTGCTTCGGTTCTCTTCACAGAGCCTGCTACTTTGAATGGTGGTCGCCATCAAGCTTCGTAGTACGACCTCTTCGAATGGCACCCGCCTTTAAGGTTCGGAGCGATGCCTCAGGTCACCTCTAGGGACATTCAGATTGAACCTATGGCCCTTCTTTCGAATAATTCTTGACTCCTTCATCGTATCCTACAATTCACCATCACAACCAAGCCATCTGAAGCATAGGGACTGGGACCTTTGGCCCAATAGCTATGCCAAGCCATACCCAGAAGGGTTCGATCAATTGCTAGCTGCTCCAACGTTCAAGGTGCCAGAATTCTCCAAGTTCAATGCACCAACAAAACCAGCACTGTCGAGCACATCAGACGATATATGGCTTAATTGGGAGTGGCTATTGTAGAGAAACGCATGGATGTTTAGCTATTTTCATTATCTGTATCAGGACCTACATTTGGATGGTATACTTCTCTTGCACTAGGATCTATCAACACATGGAACAGCTGGAAGATCAATTCCACGCCGACTTCTTCTCAGCATCCAGCAAGATGTCCATCTCTGATATAAGTACTCTTCAACAAATGAAGGGTGATTCAGTAGCGCAGTACATACAACGCTTTAGAGAGATCAGAAACATGTGCTACTCTCCACCTTACAGAAAAGCAGATGACTGAGATCACCCACGGTGGATTGATCAAGGCCAACAGGGGTTCATATGGGCTCACCAAACTTGGGTCAATCAGTGAGTTATTAAACAAGGTATTGGCTTATGAAAGGCAATGATCGGATACTTGCTAAGAGAGATACAGAAAGACGATCTCCTTCCTATAGCTACAGGAAGAAGATGACAAATCAGCTGATGATGCTGATATAGCGTCCAGTGGGCCCAAGGGGCAGACTCGGTCCCATGTCAATGGCTCAAAGCACCTAAAGCTCTAGTAGGTTTTGACTTTGACACTAGCAAGACAGAGCATATATTCGATCTATTGCTATAGAAGAAGCAACTTAAGCTATCAGCCGATCACAAGATCTCATCGGCTGAAGAATTAACGGGACATAAATATTGCAAGTGGTACAATGTAGCGACACATAACATGGGAGATTGTAAGGTCCTCCATTAGCAGATATGGTTGGCTAATCTTTGGCAAGAGACACATGATAGCTGACAGGAATCCCGTTCCAACCATCAATATGGTCAACATTTCCTCAGATTCCAACGGGAAATGGGCGGCCAATCAGGATGAGCGGCCCCAAGAGTTTTGTCCAGAATGTCACATATTAGAGGACGATATTGCTCACTATCGGTAGTTTTGTCTGCAGTCCAAGGAGCCGGTTGGCATGTAATCCTGCCGATATGAACAATACCAAAGCCATGAACATGAGGGAGGACGCTACTGCCATGAACACCAATGGTATAGGGAAGGACGACAACGTCAAGATCACCATCTCTATCAACACAATAAACACCAAGAGGAAGAGCAGTACCATCATGATAGGAACAACTATCACAAGCATTGGGACTGCCCTTTCTTTCGATACTGCTGGAACATAGGTGTAACAATGCTGCCAACCGTTGATGATAACACAGAGTGAACAAAGCTTCATCAAGAGAGAACATCTGTTTTCCACTATCTGGGAAGCACCTCTAGCCAGCCTTATTATCGGCTCCATGGTTTGCATGAGCAATAGCTGATGGAGGAAGAAAACACTAACTCTCCACAACCAAGATGGTGCCCAGATGGTTTGTCAAAGTCCCAAAAATGGAGAGTCCAATGTCTGCGTAATCTAGAATAGGTAGAAGAAGAGTACATATGTTTGCTGAGGAAGATGCATGTAGGGCTAGTGCCTATACGACCATAACGCCGACTGGTTTGGACAAGGAAAAACTAACATGATGTTGATGAGCCATCAACAGCAAAATCTACTGACTCAACTACTAATGTCAATGTGGTGTTTGAACTACTTGATGAGTTCCGCAAGCCACCAGTAGAGGAAAGTCAAGTAACTTAGTCTCAGGGTAGTTCCCATCATATTTGAGAAGCCACCAGAAGAGAAGTATCAGCACATGAAGCCACTTTTTGTCAAAGGATTCATCAATGGAAGCCGATCAACAGGATGATGGTGGATACCATAGTTGTGGTCAATCTCATGCCTTACGCCATGTGCACCAAGATTGGGAGTTCAGAAGAAGACCTGGTCCAGACCAATGAGGCTATTGGCATTCCTTAGACTATCAGATATAACTCCGCAGGTGATAGAGGCGGAGTGCCCGATCTTTCGGTGAGTGGGGATAATTTCGATTCGGTGGAAGTAGACCCTCACGATCCGACTACGACGAGCGAACCCGAAGCGCCAATGCAATCGCTGAACCAACTCCCTGTGGTTACCGACCTTGTTGATGCAAGATCAGCCTGATCACGAAGATCGTTTCCTGTCCGCAATCGAAGAACGAACAAGAACAAGACGCGAGCAATCTATTAATTACTCGAAGGTGGAGTTCTGAATTACAGAGGACAGCACGTATTTGTGCGTGTTCTGATGTAGCTAAAGCTAGATGTAAAACAAAACTCAAGTTCTAAAAGAAACAGGACTCGACTAATAAAGGGAAAGGGGGCGCGGCCAGCAAAGGGGGCGCCGCCCTTGGCATCCAGGGTGTGGGGGCGCAGCCCTAGGCGCCCCATGTTGGGCCAGCCCTAGGCGCCCACACACAAAGGCCTTCTGTTGGGCCAGCCTTCAGTCTTCTGGGCCTTCATTCTTCAGCATCATAACGAAGTTCAACTCTCTTGCACGGGCCCGAGTAATTGGCCCAGAATAAGGTGGCGCTGGAGAAGTTGCTGCTGGTGTAGATGTACTAGTGTCGTAGTTGATGTCCTCATCATCCTCCCCTTCTAGAACTGAAGTCGTCCTCGACGGCAACTCCTCGTCCTCGCCCACATATGGTGTCAAATCTGCAACATTAAAACTAGTGGAAACACCAAACTCCGCAGGCAGGTTAAGGATATAAGCATTATCATTAATCTTGGTTAGCACCTTAAAAGGACCAGCAGCACGAGGCATCAATTTAGAACGGCGCAAGGTAGGAAAACGATCCTTTCTCAAATGCAACCAAACCATATCACCAGGTTCAAAAGTAACATGTTTTCTACCTTTACTACCAGCAACCTGATATTTAGCATTAGCAGCAGCAATGTTTTGGTGTGTTTGTTCATGAAGGTCAATCATTTGTTCAACATGTGCAACAGCATCTATATCTGGAGCATCCGCAGCATCAAGCGAAAACAAATCAATAGGTGCCCGAGGAATGTAACCATAAACAATCTGAAAAGGGCACATCTTTGTAGAAGAATGTGTTGCACGATTATAAGCAAATTCAATATGAGGCAAGCAATCCTCCCAACGTCTCAAATTTTTATCTAAAACAGCCCTAAGCATTGTGGATAAAGTTCTATTTACCACCTCAGTTTGCCCATCAGTTTGAGGGTGACAAGTTGTGCTAAACAACAATTTAGTTCCTAATTTATTCCAAAGTGATCTCCAAAAATGACTGAGAAACTTAGCATCACGATCAGAGACTATTGTATTCGGAACACCATGCAAACGAATAATCTCTCGAAAGAACAATTCAGCAACACTGCTAGCATCATCAGTCTTATGGCATGGTATAAAATGAGCCATTTTGGAGAATCTATCAACAACCACAAAAATGCTATCCCTCCCCTTCTTAGTTCTAGGCAATCCCAAAACAAAGTCCATAGAGATATCAAGCCAAGGGGAAGTAGGGACAGGCAAAGGCATATACAAACCATGGCTGCTCAAACGGGACTTAGCTTTTTGACAAGTAGTGCAGCGTGCAACAAGGCGCTTGACATCACGGCGCATCCGAGGCCAAAAGAAGTGTGCAGCCAGCACCTCGTGCGTTTTGTAGACGCCGAAATGTCCCATGAGACCTCCGCCATGCGCTTCCTGTAACAACAATAGACGAACCGAGCTTGCTGGAATACACAGCTTGTTAGCGCGAAACAGGAATCCATCCTGCATGTGGAACTTGCCCCATGGTGCACCATGCATGCAATGTGTTAAAGCATCATGAAAATCAGCATCGTTGACATATTGATCCTTCACAGTTTGTAAGCCAAAAATTTTAAAATCCAACTGTGAAAGCATGGTATATCGACGAGACAAGGCATCAGCAATGACATTGTCCTTCCCATTTTTGTGTTTAATAATGTAAGGAAAAGACTCAATGTATTCTACCCAATTAGCATGACGACGGTTCAGATTGGTTTGGGTACGAATATGTTTCAAAGCCTCATGATCAGAATGAATTATAAACTCACGATGCCAAAGATAATGCTGCCATGTTTGCAAAGTGCGAACTAAAGCATACAACTCCTTATCATAAGTAGAATATCTCATGCTAGCACCGCTTAATTTCTCACTAAAATAAGCAACCGGCTTGCCCTCTTGTAACAAAACAGCACCTAGCCCAATACCGCTAGCATCACATTCAAGCTCAAACACTTTAGTAAAATCAGGCAATTGCAAGAGAGGAGCATTTGTTAACTTATCTTTCAAAGTGTTGAACGCAACCTCCTGCGATTCGCTCCATTCAAACGGCACACCTTTCTTTGTAAGCTCATGTAGAGGGGCTGCAATGGAGCTAAAATTAGGAACGAACCTGCGGTAGAAGCCTGCAAGTCCAAGAAAACTCCGAATATGTGTGACCGTCGTCGGTGTGGGCCATTCCCGAATGGCATCGATCTTGCTGCTGTCCACCTCAATGCCCTGTGGAGTAACAACATAGCCAAGAAACGCGACACGTTGCGTGCAAAAGATGCATTTTTCTATGTTACCAAACAAGTGAGCAGCACGCAACGCATGAAAAACAGCACGCAAATGTTCTAAATGTGCTTGCATAGACTTGCTGTAAATCAAGATATCATCAAAATAGACAACAACGAACAAACCTATGAAAGGCCTTAGAACTTCATTCATTAAGCGCATAAAGGTACTGGGAGCATTAGTCAAACCAAACGGCATAACCAACCATTCATATAACCCAAATTTTGTTTTAAAAGCCGTTTTCCATTCGTCACCCAGTTTCATTCGAATCTGGTGGTAACCACTACGCAAATCTATCTTAGTGAAAATAGTGGCACCACTAAGCTCATCTAGCATATCATCAAGGCGTGGTATAGGATAGCGATAACGAATGGTGATATTATTAATAGCACGACAGTCTACACACATACGCCATGAACCATCTTTCTTTGGAACAAGTAACACCGGAACTGAGCAAGGGCTAAGAGACTCACGAATGTACCCCTTGTCAAGCAATGCCTGCACCTGGCGTTGGATCTCCTTTGTCTCATCCGGATTTGTACGGTATGGGGCGCGGTTGGGAAGCTGTGTGCCGGGAATGAGATCAATCTGATGCTCAATGCCACGTAGTGGTGGAAGACCCGGTGGTAAGTCTTTGGGGAAAACATCAGCGTACTCCTGCAAAATGTTAGCAACCGCAGGGGGAATATCCAAAGACGGTGCATCATCAAGTGTAACGAGCATACCAGAGCATACAAGGGCATAGCAGGGCAAAGGAGCATCGCGTGTAGCAAGTAAAACAGGAGCATTCAACTTGATTTCAGATGTAGAGGGCAATGGCGATGGTTCAAGTTGTTTAGCATGCCTAGCAGCTCGAGCAAGATCATCTTTAACAATTTGTTCGGGTGTCATGGGGTGTATAATTATTTTCTGACCCTTAAACATGAAAGAATAATGATTCGAACGACCATGATGCAAGCTATCAGTATCATATTGCCACGGTCTACCAAGTAACAAAGAACATGCTTCCATGGGAACAACATCACAATCGACAAAATCAGAATAAGCACCCATGGAAAAAGGGACACGCACCGACCGTGTTATTTTAATCTTGCCACCATCATTAAGCCACTGAATGTGATAAGGACTCGGATGCTTACGAGTGGGCAATGAAAGCTTCTCTACCAGCATGGTGCTCGCTAAGTTGTTGCAGCTGCCGCTGTCGATGATGATGCGAATCGACCGCTCCTGTACAACGCCCTTGGTGTGGAAAAGAGTGTGTCGCTGATTCTTCTCCGGTGGGGCGACCTGTGCACTAAGAACACGCTGCGCAACAAGACTTTCATACCTATCGGCGTCACCCGGATCAACATGAATCTCCTCATTAACTGCATGGTCAGTGGCAAGCATAGCATGTCGAGTATCTTCAGAATCACTAGCGGAAGAGTACTCACCATTGTCGCGTATGAGTAAGGTGCGCTTGCTGGGGCAGTCCCGAATCACGTGCCCGAATCCTTTGCAACGATGGCACTGAATATCCCGTGTACGTACCGTGGAAGGGGCAGCGCTTGTGGCTGGCGGCACGGCGGGTTTGGACGTTCTCTCGCGCAGTGTAGTGCTAGTGGTAGATGGAGCAGGAAGAGTAGGAGGTGTGCTGGATGTCGAGCTCCGTCCTGCAAAAGAGTTAGTGTATGTCTTGGATCGGCGTCCCTGCACTTCACGTTCAGCTTTGCAAGCATATTCAAATAATGTGGTCATATCATAATATTCCTTATAGTCAAGAATATTCTGAATTTCAGGGTTCAAGCCACCCCGAAAACGAGCCATAGCAGCTTCATTCTTTTCCTTCAAATCACAACGAAGCATACCCTTTTGTAGCTCCTGGTAATATTCCTCAACCGATTGGTGGCCTTGCTGAAAACGCTGCATTTTATTAAGCAAATCTCGTGCGTAATAGGAAGGCACAAATCTGTGTCGCATAGCAGCTTTTAATTGATCCCAAGTGATGGGGGTGACAGTGCCAGGTTTTAGTTTATATTCACGCCACCAAATTAACGCAAAATCAGTAAATTCAGAAATAGCAGCTTTAACTTGAGAAGCAGCAGGAATATCATGGCATGAAAATTTCTGTTCTACCTCTAATTCCCAATCAAGATATGCAGCAGGATCGTATTTGCCATTGAAAGATGGAATTTTAAATTTAATCTTAGCAAATGAGTCATTAGGGCGACGTACACGGCGGGCACGAGGGCGGCGATCTCCATCTTCCTGCTCCGTGTCACCGCCGTAGTCGTTCTGCAACTCCGTGAGCGTCGCGGTCAACGTCTCGAGTCGTGTCACGATGGCCTTGAGCGTGGTCGTCGTTGCCGTCTGAGCGAGGTCTAGTTGGTCGAATCGCTCGTTGGATGCAGCGATTGTCGAATCAAACCGTTCATGCATCGTCTGTATGTCTGCTGCAAGTCCATCAACCTGTGCCCGCATGTCCCGCAGCTCTGCATCCTTTATGTCGTCGTCTCCTGGCATAGTTAGTGCAAATGCAAAAGGAAAACTGACAACAAAAACAGGGATGTATGGCTCACAAGGCGCTCACACTAGTGCTGTTATCAAATCCTTATCCGTTCTTACCAAGCACACAGGGGTGAGCTGCAACCAACAGGTAGAACCGGCGAAAGATTGGAAGAGCGATTGCCTGGTGAAACAAAAACTGCTCGCCGTAGAAAATATGTGGAGTTCTAGGTAGGCTGCACTGAATTCAATGGTTAGCACAATCAAACAATAATGCAATGTTGAATTATAGTGCGAAACACGTAAACAAAAGCTGCTGGAAACAAGGTGCAAAAGTGGATGGAAAGAGGTGGAGATGGACGACAAAAGTGAGAAAGAAGAACAAGGATCAAGGCAAAGAGGAAGGTGATCAAGGGTACCACACTGTATATCAAAAACACCAATTGAATGGCTTCCTGAATGTCTCTGTTTTTTTTTTTTTGCACTCTTTTTTTTTTGTCACTTATTTTTTTTTTCGAACTCAGAGACACACCAGGAAGAAGCACACAAAATTTCACCTTGAACAGAGGTCAGATGTGGTCTACAGAAAAAAGACAAAAACTGCAAAACCCTTGATCAATTTTTTTCTTTATTTTCCCGATTTTTTTTGGCAATTTTGGACGGCGCAAACAGGCCAAAGGCCGGTTTGGGTATGCTTAGTTTTGAGTCACCAAGCTACAGTTTTTTTTTCGGATTTTTTCGATAAACGAGCGAAAAGTTATGCCCGTTGCAGTGAAACACAAGGCGACGGGGGGGGGGGGGGGCAAAAGGGGCAAACAGGAAGGGTGATCCCGAAAACGATGGGGGTAAGACAGGAAGGGTAAAAAAACAGGAACGATGAGGAACGCGTGGTGGATTGGCGAGGGGTGGCGGCACGCGCTAGGGTTTATGGCGGCGGCGCGCGCTAGGGTTTGTGGCGGCGGCGCGCGCTAGGGTTTCTGGCGATATGCAGCAAGGTAACCAGCAACAATTGAACGCAAAAGCACACAAATTCAACAATGCAAATTATTGAAAGAAAGTGCAAAGGCTAAAAGGTTGCTGGGACAAGGAACATATATGTTTGTTGTGGTTTTGTGGACTGTAGGAAATTAAAAACACTCGATAAACTCACCGATCAACCTGGAAATCTGATACCACTTGATAGAGGCGGAGTGCCCGATCTTTCGGTGAGTGGGGATAATTTCGATTCGGTGGAAGTAGACCCTCACGATCCGACTACGACGAGCGAACCCGAAGCGCCAATGCAATCGCTGAACCAACTCCCTGTGGTTACCGACCTTGTTGATGCAAGATCAGCCTGATCACGAAGATCGTTTCCTGTCCGCAATCGAAGAACGAACAAGAACAAGACGCGAGCAATCTATTAATTACTCGAAGGTGGAGTTCTGAATTACAGAGGACAGCACGTATTTGTGCGTGTTCTGATGTAGCTAAAGCTAGATGTAAAACAAAACTCAAGTTCTAAAAGAAACAGGACTCGACTAATAAAGGGAAAGGGGGCGCGGCCAGCAAAGGGGGCGCCGCCCTTGGCATCCAGGGTGTGGGGGCGCAGCCCTAGGCGCCCCATGTTGGGCCAGCCCTAGGCGCCCACACACAAAGGCCTTCTATTGGGCCAGCCTTCAGTCTTCTGGGCCTTCATTCTTCAGCATCATAACGAAGTTCAACTCTCTTGCACGGGCCCGAGTAATTGGCCCAGAATAAGGTGGCGCTGGAGAAGTTGCTGCTGGTGTAGATGTACTAGTGTCGTAGTTGATGTCCTCATCAGCAGGTGCACTGGAAAACACATTGTAGCCTTTCTCCCAAGAGTATTATAGGGTAACGAATCCACGAGAAATGAGGAGTATCATAACACAGAACACAACCAACCAAACTAGCGAAGCTACCAATGTAGACAGTAGAAGACAGAGAAGTAGGTTCTACACAGATGCTAAATCACCTAAATATACTAATCATGCAAAGCACTATACTTGTCATGTAAACGTAGACACCAAAGCTGTAGAACCACTACTTGGCACCATAGTGCTAAATACCCAATCAAGAAAGGTAGGTGCTACAGAATTCAGCTATATCATCAGGGAGTCTATCCAAATGTATGGGATTAGATTACTAAGAACACTAAAGTTGTCACCAAATGTGTCTACCAACCAGAGCTGCATGGGATCGCACACCAACCAAGGTAACTCTAAGTATGAACACTGTCGTGTCTACTCAGGGAGTCCACTACTAATAAACTACTAATGAGCCAGAAGAGTAAGAAACACTTCATAGACAACACTATAAGCATGCACAGTGTTCCCATAAACAGACAAGCATAAGACTAGGTATGAAAGTAAACTAAAAATGAAACAACAAAGGCAGAGGATAAGAAACTTTGCTCAATCCAGGAATCAAATATCTTTCCTCTAAGATTACAAGGCTAGGAGCGAAGATAATTCCTGCTCCCTCACTCTTCATCTCGCTACTCTCCTTGATACAAGAAACACTCTCTCTACAAGCTAAGTAAAAGGTTCACTTCTCCAAAACTATATAACTTCACACTCTCAAGTCCTACTCTACTACTACACCACACCTCGTTCTACAACCAAAGAGGTATTATAGGTGTCCTAAAGCGGTTGAGGTTGTTAAGTCAGTGGTGGACGGGCATGTGAAAGGCCAAGCAGCCACCAAGTGGCCGGGCATCTTGGATCAAAGGCTAGGCACCCTAGTCATTAGCCGGGTGGGCCTCCGATGAATCGACCTTTTGCATTCAATGCTCCAAGGCACTTGGTTTAGGCGGTTGATAGTTATCCTCGTGTGCTTTGTATGGATCATTGGATTTGCTATGTGTTTCTTCCTTAGCCATCGGATGACATTCCCGTAGATCGCTTACTTCACCAATCTATGGGATGGATTGATGAGGAGTGGGCCTTCCGGGGTGTTTGTGTTTGATGACTTGAGTTCCAATGTGAAATTGTGCTTGACACTATGTCATCTATATGCGGGTGGAAGATCTCGATAGTTGGAGAGGGTTGCAGGCCTGACTCCCTACCCTATGGGCTGAGTGGCCTAACCCTTGGCCCCATCTGCTAGTAAGGGCAGAGGGAGGTCGGGCGGTGTGGCGTGTGGCCAGATGGACTAGGCATTAGTTTGGTCCCTCTTGTCCTTCTCTCCTTTGATGTTCCTTGTTTCACCATGTTTTGCATGAATTTCTAATGTAAAGCGTGTTCCTCCATAATCTTGTTCAACTTGTGGAACTTGTTAAAATATATGAACTTTGCATAAAAATCACCCTCGGTGGTCGAGATAGGTTATAACAACTGCCAACACCCCCTCCCACACACACACGCTTGGACTTTGCTCGTTCTCAAGCAAACGAGAGTTAAGCATAGTGTAGAGGGCCTATGACAACTATGAAAGCAAGCACAAGAGTTACTCCCATGTTAGTTTAGTTCACCCAGAATTTCAAGGTGGCTCACACTTAGATTTTGAGATGTTGAAACTAATAACATGTTCCTAGTACCACAACAGTTTTATCCCAACTACAAGCAAAAGAGGTTTTTAATTTCCAAAAAGTATGGTGCTCCATTCCTTTGTTCTCAAGATCAATTCTCAGACACTCAGAGGATGAGAATACTTGTGTTCCCCCATCCTATTCTAGGTTTTAGTGGAGCTGAGAAGAATGAGACCATCTCATGATGATTATGTTACCCAGCCAAATCAACTGTCAATGAAAAGAGTACAAATCAATTCATAAAGCTCTGGCGATGTGCATGTGTAGCAGAGAGCTTACTTGTGTGATGTAATATTCCCCTTTTTGATGCGAGAGTAGGCAGACTTTCTTCCTTTCTTTCTCTTTGTTTACTCTGCCCCCTTTTATCTCTTTTGCATGATTGCCAGGGGCTATTTGGAATCTTTTGCACAACACAGTGACTGGAAAATTGTAGCATGAATGTGTATGTGGTAGCTAGGACTTTAGAGTGAATCTATCTCATTTATTACCACAAGACTTGACAATGTTCAGATCATTCAGAGAAGCCTTTGTGCATATGATCATTTTATGGTGGCACTACTAGGACATATCTTAGAGAACATTAGAGTTAGAGCACATTTTATGTTCTATTAAAACAAAAGCTCTTTGCTTAAGACGGAGATCATGCTATGTATCCTCATCACTCATTTCTTAAGAATCAACTTCCTAAACCAAAGTGCTTCCCTATCAAGAGAGTATCAAGGGGTAATTTTACTTTAACATAGGGAGTAAAGTTTGTGCAAGCATAGACAAAGGTCGTCATGATGATCATGTAGAGTACATTTTTATCCAAATTTCATGTATCGAATGTAATATATGAACCATATACAAATTATTCACGATAAGACATGGTTCTTGGTCGAAATGAACATTGGCCAAACCATCCCTGTGCCAGGCCTAGGTGGCCAAGTTAGGGGCCAGGTGGCCTAGAAGATGCGTTTTTTGACCTTTGCATGGGTTCATTTTTGAGAATAAGTGTTCTGGGACGTGTTTTGCAGGTTTTATAGGTCAGGTAGCCAAGGGGTAGGCTGGCAGTTAGCAATTTTCACCATTCACCCTAGGATTTTTCGTGTAGTGTGGTGTTACTCTACTGATCATGCTTCTCAGTTCTTTCTACTGGTTTAGTGATAGGAGATGGGGCTAGCTGAGTGCACCCTCACACTTGAACTCAAAGAAGGCATAAAGACAATTTTATTACACTAAGCAATAAAACAAAGTAAACAAATGTATAGGCATTGTTCATACAAGGAAATAAATGAAACAAAAGAACTAAGCACTAAGAATTAAAAAGGGCGCATATACTAAAACTTATTATGAAGCTCGGGGCATCTCTGGCATAGGTGGATCATAATTTTTTGGGTGCCCTATGACTTTGGCATTGCGACGAACTTTAGAAGATAGGCCCTTTTGAAGGATCTCTATCTTGTCATTAATTTCCTCCTCCTCCTCTGAATCTTTGAACTGACCAAGTTGAGTCCTAATCAAAGGGGGCTCATGGCCCTCTTGATAGTCCTCCTAGAGGGAGTTGAATCAATGGACTCATCAATAGACACCCAAAGTTCCACCATCTTGAGCTTAGGGACCAACACCTTCCCCCAACCGGTGGGAGTAGGTCCTCACCGAATGGTATAGGTAGGGAATCCTTGACTCTTGGGGAATCCATTCCCCTTGTTCTCCATGGGGTCATTTGAGAAGAGCTTCCTGGGGGAACCCTAGGGCTGATCATCTTGACCTTAGGACGAGGAGAATCTTAACTGAACTCCTTTGCAGTGGTTCGCGCATGATATAGACCACGTGCAGGCCTCCTCTACACTGCGAGAACTTGTGGGGAGGTAGGACAGCCATGGGACTAGCCGGTGGCCTGCCTATAGGTCCAAACGCCTGGACAGGAGACAGGACAGAGCATAACTCCAAGCGTTAACCTGCTATTGGAGATGCTTCTCGAGTACGTGGCTGCCAGTTGCTCCCTCCTCGACAGAACCGCCTATGAGCTTCATCGTCGGAACAAAAACTTGTTCGAGCTCCAGGCGCGGCTGGACGGGTGGCTAGGCCCAACCCCAAGGCACCCATAGTAGATCCAACCCAGTCACCTCCCCGCAAGAGGACCCGTGCAGGCGATCCAAGTGGTTCTACTAGTGTTTCACCTAATGAGGATTAGGCAACCTTTGTGAGATATCGGTAGCGCGTCTTGTCTTGTCGTTTGGAGTCGAGTTATGTCTAGTGTGTTAAACTTGAGTTAAAGTTTGGTGTGTGAATGCTTGTCATGGTGAATTATGCTTGATTTGGTTCTTTGGTTGAGTGCTAGTCTAGCTGTGGGGAATGTCCATAGTATGAACAACTATGAAGATTAAATTAATTAATAAAGTTAGATCGTTGGGGTATATGCTCAACTCTTTTGTTCCCTCTACTTTATCTGTTAGCTTTATCTGTCAGCTCTGTTTATCATCTTGGGTATGCAACAACTATTGACTCATGCTGTCTATACTTCTGCAAACAGATGGTTGACACCAGGAATCGAGGCAATGGACCAGAGGACAACAATCAGCCTAAGGGTGCTCGGCTGCCCAACCCTCCTCAATTGACTTTAGAACAATTCTACAACCTACAGATGCAGAAGATGGCTACTCTCAACAATACTGCCCAAGCTTTGTAGCACGTCCATGCCAACGCACCGCAGCAGCAGAGGGACAGACATGGGGACTTTCTGAAGGGACACCCACCTACTTTCTCTCATTCTGCTGATCCACTTCAAGTAGATGATTGGCTCTGTGCAGTGCAGCGGCAACTGGACATCGCTCAGTGCAATGATCAAGACAGGGTCTCGTATGCCGCGGGATAGCTTCGTGGTGCTGCCCTAGATTGGTGGGAGTCTTATAGCCAGCAGGATAGAGAACGTCTCACCTTTGCTCAGTTCCATGAGAGGTTCAGGAGTCACCATGTGCCTACAGGCATAATGAAGATGAAGAAGAAGGAGTTTCTCTCTCTCAAAGAGGGGAACATGACAGTGACAGAGTACCGTGATAAGTTCCTACAGCTTGCCCACTATGCTCCTACAGAAGTTGCAGAGGACAGTGATAAGCAGGAGCACTTCCTGGAGGGCCTTAATGACACACTCCAGTTGAAGCTGATGAACAACACCTTGAATAATTTCAATCATCTAGTGTATCGTGCTTTACTCACTGAGCAGAAGCGCAAGGAGATTGATGACAGGAAGAGGAAGCTCAACCTGGCTCCCTCCAACAGCAACACTCGTCCCCGCTACCAGCAACAACAGACAGGTCAAGGCCAGAGATATCAGAATCAGAATCAATGCTCTACCTACCCAGCTATCTGACAGGGGCCATCCAATCCTCTTGCCCCTAATCAGACAACAGTTCCAATGGTCCGCAATTGCTTCAGGTGTGGCGAGAGCGGGCACTACGCCAACAACTGCCCCCAGAAGCCACAATCCAACCAGCAGGGCGCCAAGAAGAACCCTCCACAGCAGCAGGGCGCCCCAATGGGAACCAGCAGACTAAGGTGCCATGGCAGGGCAAGGTGAATCATGTGACGGCGGAAACTGCAGTCAATTCCAACTCTGCTACTGTGCTTTTTGATACTGGTGCTACACATTCTTTCATTACAAGATCATATGCTGAATAATACAACATACCTATAAGTCCTATGAAAAGGCCCATGGTAATTTCATCACTAGGTGGGAAGATAACCACCAGTTCCATTTGTTCCAGAGTGGGTATAAAAATAAGGGGGGTAGAATTCAGTACCAAGTTGATAGTTATAGACTCTATGAGTATTGATATTATCTTGGGTATGGAGACCCTTACCAACTGGGGAGTCAGGATTGATTGTGCTAGCCGAACAATTTATTTGACAGCATCAGATGGTCAGAAAGTAGAAATTAGTGCAGCAAGTCCTTCTGGGTATTTACATCACATGGAAGCTAGCCTTACAGATGGTATTCGGGTAGTGTGTGATTATCCAGATGTTTTTCCTGACGAGTTGCCGGGTATGCCACATGACCGGGATATTGAGTTTTTAATAGAGCTTTTACCTGGTACTGCACCCATAGCAATGAGGCAATATAGGATGGCTCCTATAGAACAAGATGAGGTTAAAAAAAATATAGATGAGTTGCTAGCTAAAGGATTTATTTGTCCTAGTTCCTCTCCTTGGGCTTTTTCTAGTCTTACTTGTTGAGAAGAAGGACACAAAGGCCAAGCGAATGTGTGTGGATTACCGAGCTTTGAACAAAGTCACCGTCAAGAACAAGTACCCACTTCCCCGCATTGATGACTTGTTTGACCAGCTTCAAGGTGCTTGTGTTTTCTCTAAAATTGACTTTAGATCTGGTTATCATCAGTTAAGAATTCGTCCCTCGGATATTCCCAAGGCTGCCTTCACCACTAAATACGGCTTGTATGAGTATACAATAATGTCTTTTGGTCTGACAAACGCTCCTGCCTACTTTATGCATTTGGTGAACAAGGTGTTTATGGATTATCTGGACAAGTTTGTGGTGGTTTTTATTGATGACATCCTAATTTATTCCAAGATTGAGGCAGAACATGAGGAACATTTGAAGCTAATTCTTTAGAGATTGAGAGAACACAAACTATAAGCCAAGCTGAGCAAGTGTGAATTCTGGATTGATGAGGTACTGTTTCTTGGTCACATCATTTCCAAAGGAGGAACTGTAGTGGATCCAAGCAAGGCTGTGGCTGTAACTGAATGGAAGGTGCCGCAAACATAGAAAGAGGTCCGTAGATTCTTGGGTTTAGCCGGATATTATTGGAGATTAGTTGAGGGTTTCTCTAAGGTTGCGAAGCCCATGACAACTTTGCTCGAAAAAGATGCAGAATTTAAATGGACAGACAAGAGGCAAGCAACTTTGATGAGTTGAAGAAGAGGCTCACAACAGCACCAGTGTTGACATTGCCTGATCAACAAAAGCCATTCATAGTGTATTGTGATGCTTCGAGAGAAGGTCTAGGACGTGTTTTGATGCAGGAAGGAAAGGTAATTGCCTACGCCTCGTGGCAGTTACCCAAGCATGAGTTGAATTATCCAACACATGATTTGGAATTAGCAGCAGTGATTCAAGCTTTAAAAATCTGGCGACACTATTTATTTGGGAAGCAATTTGAGATATACATCGATCATAAGAGCCTCAGGTACATATTTACCCAGAGTGAGTTGAATATGCGGCAGCGCAGATGGTTAAAACTAATCAAGGATTATGACTTGGAAAAACACTATCATCCTGGCAAGGCTAATGTGGTGGCAGATGCTTTGAGTCGGAAGAGTTATGCCAATATGGCTTTGGGTTTCCAGATGTCGCAAGAGTTATGTGAAGAATTTGAGAGCCTGTGTCTGGGTTTCCTATGTCATACCACAGGTACAACATTTGAAGCTGAACCGACCTTGGAACAGGAGATAAGAAAGCATCAGAAGAACGATGAGAAATTGCAGGAGATTCGTGAATTGCTCAAAGTGGGCAAGGCACCCCACTTCAGAGAAGACGAACAGGGAACTCTATGGTACAAGGATCGAAGATGTGTGCCAGATGTGGACAGCATCAGGAAGTCGATTTTGAGCGAGGCACACGATACAGCTTATTCTATTCATCCTAGAAGCACAAAGATGTATTATGACCTAAAGGAGAGATTCTGGTGGTATGGGATGAAGCGTGCCGCGGCCGAGTATGTTGCTATTTGTGATACCTGCCAGCGTGTGAAAGCCGAACATCAGAGACCTGTAGGTTTATTGCAGTCGTTAAAAGTTCCAGAGTGGAAGTGGAAAGAAATCACTATAGATTTTATTGTGGGATTACCGCGTACACAGAAGGGCCATAATTCCATATGGGTAGTAGTGGACCGTTTAACCAAGGTAGCTCACTTCATACCAGTTAAGACTATTTATTCTGGTGCAAAGTTGGTAGAGCTATATATTTCTAGAATTGTATGCTTGCATGGTATGCCCAAAAGTATTATATCTGACAGAGGCTCACAGTTTACTTCTCGCTTTTGGGAGCAATTGCATGATTCATTGGACACCAAGCTTAGGTTCAGTACAGCCTATCATCCACAGACTGACAAGCAGACAGAACGGACTAATCAGATATTGGAGGATATGTTGAGAGCATGTGCAATACACTATGGTACTAGGTGGGACAAGTGCTTGCCATATGCAGAGTTCTCTTATAATAATAGATATCAGGCCAGTCTGAAGAAATCGCCGTTTGAAGCATTATACGGCAAGAGGTGTAGAACTCCATTGTTTTGGAATCAGACCGGTGAGAAGCAAGTATTTGGACATGACATAATCCAGGATGCTGAACCACAAGTACACATAGTTCGGGAGAATTTGAGAATTGCCCAATCTAGACAAAGAAGCTATGCTGATGTCCGCCGAAGGGATCTGACTTTTAAAGTAAATGACCATGTGTACTTGAAGGTGTCACCAATGAGAGGAATATGTAGATTTAATATGAAGGGAAAATTAGCACCAAGGTTTATTGGGCTGTTCAGAATATTGGAGAGAAAAGGTGAGGTCGCTTACCGCCTAGAGTTGCCTTCTAGTTTGGCCGGTGTGCATGATGTGTTCCATGTCTCTCAGTTGAAGAAGTGTTTGAGAGTGCCAGAGGAGCAAGCTCCGCTGGAGGGATTAGCCGTACAAGAGGATTTGACTTACACAGAGCATCCTGTAAAAATTCTAGACACATCAGAAAGGGTTACTAGGAACAAGAGGACAATGATATGCCGAGTGCAATGGAATCACCATACAGAGGCTGAGGCAACATGGGAACGAGATGATGAATTAAAAGAGGCTTACCCCGATCTCTTTGCAAACCAGCCTATCTGAATCTCGGGGCGAGATTCTTCTTAAGGGGGTAGGTTTGTAACACCCTGAATTTTACTTTCAGCGGTTTAAATAAAATTAATATGCTTTATTTAATTTTCTAAGGATTATGCCTAGCCTTGCATGTCATGATTTATTTTATTTGGGCAAGTGATTAAAATATATCATAGGACAAACTTGTTGATGCATTCATGCCGACATGCATATTTTTATTTGAGTGTGAAAAACTCTTCTAGATGCGTTTAGTTATCCTCGAGTTGTTTCTGGGAATTTTTTCGGACTTATCTGGAGGCTTTTCCCATTTTCCCTAAGCAAAGTCCATTCATTGGAGGCTCTTCTGATCCTTTTCATGAGCTATAAATATTTTAGTTGCATTCATTGGGTGCCAAAACATTTCTAGGATTTTTTGTAGAATTTTTGGAGCCATCGGAGTATTTTTCGGGACACGAATAACGATTCTTGATTTTTTGGAATTATTTTATTCCCTAAAATTGAATATTCTAAAAATAAGTCGAATTCAATTCGGCCCAAACCGGTGCATATATATATATATATATATATATATATACATACATATATATATATATATACATACATATATATATATATATACATACATACATATATATATATACATACATATATATATATATATATATTCATTGGAATCCTCTCGTCGCGCTCTTTTCCAAACCGGTCTCCGTTTTTCCATCCCGAAACCCTAGATCCCTAGATCTAAGGAAGAAGTTCGGAAGGTGCTCCAACTCCGGCAAATGTTCGGTGAGGACTTTCTCTGCGCACGGGCGTCTCTGGCGAAATATGAGGGTACCACGACGTTCATCTCGCCGACCTCTTCGTCGGGGTGGTCTCCGTTTCGTGAGGGCATCTCCGGTTTCTCCTACGTCTACGTTTTTTCTCCGACTCCGGCGAAGAAATCATAAACTCCGGTGACCTTTTCTCTCCCTCCGTTCTTGTTCCACGTGACCGGCCCCCAACTGCACCTTGCGCCAAGCGCCGCCGACCAGACCCAGGCACCATCGCGCCCCTGGGTCAACGCGCGAAGAGCGCAGCGCCCTTTCCCACCCGCGCCATGCACCCCATGTGGACCCTGCCAGGCACCCCGCAAGCGCCTGTTCCCAGCACCCCTGCTTGCCGCCAGTATAGCTCCCGTTCTACCCCTGGCCCCGCGTCTGCATGCATGCAGATTCCACCTGTCCCTCCACCTATGCTCATTTACTGCTCCTTGCATAGGAAAGAAATTGGAGAATGCACCACCAGCATGCACCTGCCACAAGCCTGGCCCCACTGTCCCTGCTTCCCTTTTGACTAGCCTGCTCCCGTGCACACGCAAGCAGGTATAGGAAACTGCTGCATGCTGCCCTTCCACCCACATGTGCCACCGCGCTAGCGGCGTCCTTCGGCGTTCTGGGTTTGGCTGCTAAACCGGATCTCTGCCGCCACACCAGATCCCGGGGACCCTCTGTGGCCACAACTTTGCAGGCCACCGCGTGACACACAATCCAGCCAATCAGACCGTGCCACATCGCCGTAGCTAGCCTGCTTTCGTAGAAAGGCCTTTGCAATTTTGGGAAATTAACACGGAGTCCATCCTAGTGGAGAGCAGGCCCAGTTTTTGGCGTTTTAGCCTAGGTTTTCGAAAAATTAATTGCAAACAGGTCCTATCAGCAGTTAAGAATCCATATATTCACCGTTTTAAATCCGTTTTCGACGATTCTTACGCTCAGGAGTTCGCAGCGACACGTGGGATAATTTTATAACTGTTTTATATTCTGTTTCATGTAATGGTGTACTGTTTCTTATCTTTTTGCCTTTGTTTGCTTGCACGTGTGATTATGTGGATGCTTGTATGGCGCTATGATCGTGCGTAGATGTTGATCCGCTTGTTGAGTTTGAAGAACCGCCTCCAGAAGCCTCTGATCAGCAACAAGGAAATTTTGAAGAAGGCAAGTATAACATAAACAACACCCAATAACTCTTTTTAATCACTGCATGTGCATTTAATTTTGTATGACTATAAGGATATTACCTTTCCTACTTTTATCCTGATATTCACCCTCGGGAATGCATTTGGTTATGTTGTGCTAGGTGCAAGCGCGAACTCGTGTCCTTTTGGTTAATTAATTTTGAGTAATGGTTCCATGCAATAATGAGATGTTTAAATGTTATTTACGCTTTTATCTTTGACATGTGTGTGGTACCTATGTAATTTGTCATTTATATGCGAGACTTGATCCTGGCGCATATATATTTTGCATGGTTTTGTTCGTTGGAAACCGGGCATGACATGCACTCAAATAGGCCGACTAGAATTTATAAACCCTAGGTTTCAGGGGGTCAGACTATAGTCAATCACTTAAATTAAAATTTAAACGACAAATCAACATAGAGCATGGTATTAAAGTATACAAAATTTGTAGATGCAAAGGTTTATAGCATTTCTTATATTTGGAGTTTTCACTGAATTGGCCATTTATTGCTTGAAAAACGCAAAATTCAGACAAGACTCCTAGCAGTTAAATGACCATTTTCTAATTTCGAATTTCATTTATTTATGCAGATCACTAACATGCAGGCCCCACTTGTCAGATTCCTATCGGTGGAGGATGTCGACATCCACCTGTGCGCCCCACTTCCAAACTCCATCACGAACTCGTTCCATGGATCATCTCCTGTTTCTATCCACGTGGCCCCACAAGTCAGTGAAACGTGGTCCGTGGACAATGTCCCCCGCACCTCTCTCCTCTCCCGCAACCAGTGGCCACTGACGCCTGCGCGCCTCCCCACCTAGCTACCGGCCACTAGTGCCTCCCTGCGTCGAACCCATCGCCTCGGCTCCTTAGGGTGGAAGCCACCCCCGCTCCTCCCACACTCACCTCTAGTTCCTTTCTCCCACGGTCTCCCTCACCTCCCTCTCCTCGTCGCCAGTTCGTGCCGCTGCCATGGGAAAGCTTGAGCTCGAGCCCCCTCTGCTCCTCCACGACTTCCTTGTGTCCATTTAGCACAAGCACCGTGGATGCCTCATCTCCCTCCACCATTCCCCTGGTCCCTTGTAGCTCCTCGGTCACCAGGGCATGCCCGTCACCCTGCGCCCCGAGCCACGCCACCGCTCCTCCATGGAGCACCGACACTGACACCTTCCTCCACCTCCACTCCACCCTAATCAAGTTTGCCACCAACGTGCAAAGCTAGAGCGGTCGTCCTCGGCCGGCCCTTCTCCTCCACTTCATCAAATCACGACGCGCCGCCATCACCGTCAAGCCGCGATGACCCGTGATTCACGTTTGGTTCACCCGCGTTCTCCACCTACTCAGGTGACCCCAAGTGATGAGATCAAGGGGAGCAGGTTTCTCATGACTGGGAATACCTTCCCTGAGCTCACTCAGCCGCTCCACTGCCCTCACGCCGCCAGCCGACCCCGCTTTCTTTCCCCATTGCGCGTCAGCCGAGGAAGAAGAAAGGGGAGGTAGAAGAAAGGTGTTCACAAATCAACTCCAAAAATTATGAATCTTGGCCTGTGTTATTTGGATCACAGGTGTTCACATGTATTTCTGTTAACTCTAGCACACACTATTTAAATACATATCAACCCCTAGTTCTAATAATTAGTATAATTTTTTAATATGAAAATACATACCATACAAAGTGTGCTCAAATAAATCTATGGAAATTATATGTAGTTGCTTTAGCTTAGTATAGAATTGCATAAAAGTATCATGCACCTAGCTTGCTGCTTTATTATGATTTGAAAACGACAAAGTGTTAGGTGCTTTAAATGGTAAATTAGAAAAATAGCACATAGTGTGCTCCAAAAAGCCCACCAAAATTCTTGTAGACTTATTACTATAAATACATAATTGTGTCAGTTGTTCAAGCATTTTATTTGTTGTTTCGTTAGGTTTATGAAAATGGTTATTTAATTAAGATTAAATGTGAAGAAAAATATAGTGATGTTTTTTCCTCAAATAAGCTAATGTTTACACCATGTTCTCTACATGTTATGTATTCTACATAATATGTATGAACTTAAGTATGGATGGAGCCACACCATGTGCATACATGTTGTAGTCGAAACCATAAAATAACTATTGATATATCGGGTCTCAACATTAACATGTTCCCTTATGATCAGTAACGTGTAAGATTTATATATGATTGCATGAGTGTATGCTTGCTTGATGTGTTGCTTGCATGAGGTATGATAAAGAACAACTTAACATAATACACCCATATGTTGTATTGTGAATATCGAATTGCACAACTGTAAGCTTGTGCTATGGGCACAAAAGCAATTCTCGCTTAGATAGTTTATCAATCACCTTTCTATCTATTCTTGAAATGATTGTTCATATATATGCCCGACCTTCATGCATCTCAAGCACTATCACGCATATCATTCATATATAGTAACACTTATTGTAGATACGTGATCGAAGAAGGCGATGCATGAAGGTACGCTGAGTAATGGTGGTCCAGAAGACCAACTAAGCCACAAGCACAACCTAGAGGGCCCATCAGTTGTGTTTGGACAAAGGAGTTGTCGAAGTCATCAAGGGGTTGCCAGGGGCAATGCCTCACAACACGGCAAACTAATTTTAGATTAGTTTGTTCAAGTTATGTCAACAGCAAAGGTAGGCCCCTTAGGCATCTACATCTATTTAGAGTGTCCCACCACCCTATATTTGTTTGTGCATTTACGTTCAGGAGTTGTATGAAACCCCCCATGCATAAAACCCTGATATCCTAAGTAGTATGAATAGGTCGAAGTATATGCTTAGCTATTCTTAGACATAGAAGTCAAGTGGAGATATTCACTTGTGAGATGATAGGGATAAAAAATGTTTTACAAAAACTGTAATTTGAAGCAAAATGATATGATGTGATGGAAAAATAAGACCGGGCGGAGCATAACTTTACTTTTTGGGTGTGCGTTCTTGTACTATTCGACTCTGCTCGAGTCATTTAAGGCTCATTCGTTGTTCGCCTGCTGATCAGCATAACATTGCTAGGATGCTTATCCAGACATGGGACCGGTAAAAGTTTTTCCTAGGCTCGTGTGAAGTTTTAGAGGTGCCACCCATCCACTTGCAGGAGGCCGATGGGCCTAGGGGTGCATGTACTCGGGGGAGGGCTGACCTGGTACACGGTGGTATCCCTCCTAAGGGGGCACAACCCTGAGGGTTAGATGAGGGTGCTTTTAATCTTGGGACGAGACATTTTAAGATTGGGAATATATGTGAGAACGCAATGGCTAGTAAGCACATACCTCTGGCGTTGCAATTATTCCCGGGAATTAAAAATCAATTCAAATCACTGATGCTCACCAGGTGTGAGAATGCTGATATCACACATGGGCAACGTAGCAACAACTTTAATATGTAATTTATTTAATGATGCTTTTCAATGTTACATGCTTGTACTTGTATGTTTACATTTCTGCAAGTTACTTTATATTCACATATGTGTCAAAATGATGAGACATATGAATTATGGATCATGTTGATAACTATGTTGAATCAAATGAGGCTTATGCTTTAAATTGAGGGAAACTTGAAACTAAGGACTTACTCCTAGTAAGCTTATCTGGGTTAGAAGTCAAGTCCACAAAAGCCTTGCATACTCTCAAATGTGTCGAGCTGATACCACCCATGGTTGAGTCCTATGAGTACTCGATGTACTCATCCTTTGTTGTTGATATTTTTTTAGTTACACGTCAGTTTGTGATCAGGGATGACAACGGTGGGCTCGATGTCATACCTTGGTATTTTACTTCCACTGCATTGCACCTATTTAATTCTACGTATTCTGCTACGAGTGTATTTTTGGAGACTCTATTCGATATGATAGTATATCATTTTGAGAATTGGATTTGTACTAAATCAAGCTATGTTTGTATGAAATGAAGGGTTGTTGTAATTGTTGTGACTCTTTCAAGGGCTTAACGTGTGTTATGTCGGGATCTCTAGGAGATGGTTAGATCGAGTATCCTTCTGGGTAGCTCAATGGACGACAGGGTTTAGTTATTCTAAGTGCACTGTGGGCCATGTGGTGGCAGGTGTGCTTAGCTCAAATTAAATCGGCGGTTCCGCAACAATGTTTCTTCAAATTGCATTCTTGAGAGATGATCTGCAATTGAATTCTTGCCTCCCTTTTTGCCTCTCATCTGTATGTCAAATTCTTGGAGTATCAGGACCCATCGTATCAGCTATGGTTTGCATATTTCTTAGTGAAGAGGTATTTGAGAGTTGCATGATCTATATATATGACAAGTTTGTCTCCTACCAAGTACGATCTGAACTTGTCAATGGCAAAGACAACGACCAATTGTGCTATCTCGGCGGTGGAGTAATTTAGTTGAGGGCCAATGAGTGTCTTGCTTGCATAGGATATGGTGTGATGTTATCTATCCTTTCTCTGGCCTAGGACTTCTCCTATCACATAGTCAGTGGCATCACGCATAATCTCGAATGGAGCATTCTAGTTTGGTGATTGGATGATGCGTGCTGTGACAAGTGCCTTATTGAGTGTACTGATCCTTCGAGGCGTGTTTGCTGTTCCTGCCTTCATCCGTCGACTTCGCGCACGGTCATGTGGCCACCAAACTCCAAGGTCTCCAAGCTAAGCAAGACCCGAGTGGCTAGCTGGCTGTGTAGTCTACTGCAGCTGGTGCCGCCGGAGCAAGCGAAGATCTGACGATGGCCTACCTCCCAATTGTGCTGGAGCATGGACACACTTCAGTGGCTCCGCCACCTCCCCAGTGGCTACATCAACAACTGGAACCACTTCTGCGACAGATTCGTCACCAACTTCCAATCCCTCTCTGAAAAGCTGGTGCAGCCCTGGTATCTCATGTCCATCAAGCGAAAGGATGGCGAGTCACTCCGAACCTACCTGAAGCAGTTCCAGTTGATGTGTTACCGTTCCCTAACATCACCGAGGCGGCGGTGAAGAAGATTTCTACTGTGGCTCTCATGATGAGACGTTTGTGAGGTGCATCCTTCATAAAGCCCCAACCACCTCTGAGCAGCTTTTCCATGAGGCCGACTAGTACATCACTGTGGATGTTGGCGGTCGTTATTTCCCTATTTCGACCGCCAATTCCTCGGTGAATAAATGGCGTATAGATAAAGTTCTTGCATTATTTACCTAACACTGATGAATTCCACAATTTTTGGTGGTTTTCGGTGTTTCACAGAGGGATGCTCAAACTCCGTATAAAAGAAGATCATCTGGAGCAACAGAGGACTTGCATACAAAACGGCTTGAGATAAGATTCACAAATTGCATCACTGAAAAGTATCACAAATGCACTCAAGGACCACTCCATTGCGTAGAGCTCGTTGAGATAATCAAAATGGAGTTTTGGTTCACTCAATTTGGAGTCCGAAAGATAAAGTTATGGCCATTGCAAGAAAGCAGCAATGCAAATTTGGCTAAGTCTGGGAGGGCCAGTCCGCCCGGCCTCCTCACCAGGCCGCCCGGCCTCCAACCAGGCCACCTGGCTTCCTCAATAGGCTGCTTGGCCTCATACTAAAGCTCCAAGTTGAGGGAAGGGCGTCCGGGCTCTTACCCAGGTCGCCCGGCCTCTCAAACAGGCCACCCGGCCTCTGTACTGGGCCGCCCGGCCTCCTCACTGGGCCGCCCGACCTCTTTCCTTGGCCATCATGTGCATAAATGGTTTGGGAGTTAATCCCACCTTGGAAGTCAAGGAAGTTCACCCCCACCTCAAGGCTATAAATAGAGGGCACCCCCTCACCTTGTAACATGCACCTCACCATGTATTTCACTCTCCCTCTCTAGGAGGCGCCCCTCGGGTGGTGCCTCCACTTTGAATTCATTGTTTAGCTAGGAGTTAGAGCAGGCTCTGCTATTTTGGAGTCAGTCGGAACCTTCGGTAATGTACTTCATTTCTTTATCTTAAGCATTACTTTCTGATTTATGACAAATGCGAGTACTTTACTTTCCTACTTTATGCACATATCTTCGTCTCTAGTTAGTTACTCGAGTTTGGTATGTATGCAGCTGCATTTATATGTAGCACCTTTTCCATTTGGGCATGTCAACCTTGGGCCCTGAGTTGTGCTAAGTTAGAATTGATTGAGCTTTGTTATACTTGTCGGTGCTATAAGCCCCTCCTAGACTTGGATCTAGGAGTTACGTTAGCTCTCACCCTCTAGCGCGGAGGATGAGTTTTAGTGCTCAAGCTCTTTCACGGCAGTAGCTCCAACACATCGCTTGAGCACTAGTATAGCGTGCCATCTTTCCCACGCAGCTCTGGTTGGTAGCCCATCTTGGTGACAGCATTATGGGTCTCAGTATTCCAATCCCGTCGTTCGGTAAGCCCGTAGGCGTTAGCCAGTTGCCGTTCGGTTTGCCTCCTATCTACCCCCTAGCCTCCTCGGTGTAGTCTGGAATTTCGCTCGATGCAAGACCATAGCTCTGTTCAAGCAGTTAAACCTTAGTACAGATAGCTCTTGTATTCTAATAGAGATAGAAGACCGAACCTTAGCCCTCGACTCGTTGTCCTCCTAGCTTAAACTTGAGTTCGCGCCAACGGTGTTTGGTTTGTATCACATGGTGTTTGTTCTTTATCCTTTTCTTGTTATCTTTGTAATGAGTGAGTTGATAGTAGTTAGATGATCGATGAATTTGTATTCTTCTCGATGCTTCCCTGTGGAAATAAATACGATACCTGGAATACTCCCGGGTGAAAGCAACAGCGGTCTCCGTGCGCTTGCGAAGTAAAATCTATTAGGCCAAGAACCGCCAACAAGCTTTCTGAGGCCGCTGCCGGGGAAGTGGTGAGTTTGAATACTCTCTTATCGTTCGTATGGTTATTGTTACCTTTTTCATTCCTTTAAAAAAATTATATAAAAAAAATCATCCTTCAATCTTTTGCTCTGTCCGTTGAGTAAATCTTGATCATGCTTGTTCATGCTATGAAGTTTACCTTGACAGCATAGCTTGGATCAGAATCATCCACGACTGATCCAGAGACTAAATTCCAAATTAAGCATGGTGCTTAGGTTGGAAATTAGCCTCTTTTTATCAAACAATGCAAGGCATTTCGCATAAATGAGCTATGTGTAGACTTTAGTAGTGATGTTCCATTTCTAGTTCATGAGCCGCAATTCTCATGCTAGTTGGATCTCTCAAGTTCAATGGAGACGAAAAATCCCGGTTATGTTTCAAAAATTCAACCCGTTTTTTTCAAGACCGTGGATTTGAGTAAAAGTTTGGAAGATGGAAGTCATGGTTTGTGCTATGTTTTAATGAGCAACTTTTTGCTAGCACGTTGTGTACAATGGGCCCGATCTTAATACTCTTTACATATATTGGACCCGTATATGTTGTATACTAACCTGTTGTAGGAGGCATTCATCCCCACACGAGTCTCCGTGCACTTGCGGAGTAAAATTTGTTAGGCCAAGAACCGCCAACAGTGGACGAGTGAGCTCGGGACCTGGTCGATCGACGCTAGGACGACCGAGGCAAGTACAAGTAGGAGAAGCGTGAGGATCACCCACGGCAGGAGCGGAGCAGGGACAAGAGGCCTTGGGAGGTGGAGGTCCACATCATGGGATCGCCACCCGCGCACCCATGTGGCAACCCTTACACTAACAACATGCGCTCGCTGGATGACATCCTCGATGGGATGTGCCCTTATCACAAGGACATGCACCACTCCTTGCGTCAATGTCAGGACTTCAAGAACTTGATCAGTCAAGAGTGGCCCTTTTAGCAGGTGCTTCTGCCCCTGCCTCTGTGGCTAGACCAGGGCCCGCTGCCGCAGTAGAATGGGGGCAATGGCCTTGATTTCCCCAACATCATTAGGAAGGTTAACATCATCTTTAGCAGACATGGCTCTCAAGAGGGCAAAAGACAGCAGAAGCTATCTGATCATCAAGTCATGGCGGCCGTGACAGAGCCTCCAGCGCCATACAGGTGGTTGGAGACTCCCATATCCTTTAGTCGAGCAGATCTGTGGTTCAACTTCGACCACCCGGGCAAGTATCCACTGCTCATGAGCCCGATGGTCCAAGAAATCCGAGTCAAGAAGGTGCTAATTGACGGTGGAGGCAGCATAAACGTGACGTTCCCCAAGACTCTTCTGGCTCTGGTGATCTCCCTCTGCGATCTCTAGGAGTCAAACAACCCTTTCTTCAGTATCATGCCGAGTGATGGAGAGTATCCGCTGGGGCACATCTATCTGCTAGTCACCTTTGGCATGCCAGAGAACTTCCACACCGAGCTTCTTAGTTTTGAGGTGGTGAGCTTCAACTGCACCTACAATGCTATCATCGGGCACCCCGGGCTGGTCAGATTCATGGTCGTCCCTCACTACTCATACCTGTTCCTCAAGATACTGGCCCCGCATGGCGTCACCTCCATGGGGGGCAGACATCAAAGGCGTGGCGGACTGCAACTAGGAGGCACTCTAGATGGCTCTCGTCGCGATTACATCAGCAACTCAATGGTGGTTCATGGCAGACCCGGCCTATCTCCTGAAGGATAGCTTGCCAATCCAAACTCAAGAGGTGGTCTCTCCTTCAGCATTACAGGTAGTTGAGGCAACCAAGAGGGTCAACCTTGGTCTCGCTGATGCATCTAAGAGTAGCGTCATCAGCGCCACCCTTCATCCCAAATAGGAAGACATGCTCGTCTAGTTCCTGTAGGACAATTGGGACATGTTTCCGTGGAAGCCTGCTGATATGCCTAGAGTCCCAAGGAAGCTGTCCAAGCATAAACTCAAAGTTTATCTCAACGCAAAACCAGTCAAGCAAAAGCTGCGTCGATTAACTCCTGATAAGATAGAAGCGATCCACGTGGAGCTTGCCTGGCTCCTAGCTGCCGGGTTTTTTAAAGAAGTCATGCATCCCGAGTGGCTTGCAAACCTGTACTTGTACTCAAAAAGAACAAAGTAGACTGGCACATGTGCGTTGATTATACTGATATCAGCAAACACTGCTCAAAGGATCCCTTTGGGCTACCTAGGATAGATCAAGTTGTAGACTCCACTGCAGGGTGCTCCTTGCTCTGTTTTCTAGATTGTTACTCAGGGTATCATTAGATCAGCCTGGCAGAGGAGGATCTAGAGAAGACAACATTCATCACACCCTTTGGGGCGTTCTGCTACACTTCTATGTCCTTTGGGCAGAAAAATGTCGGGGCGATGTACTAGCGCGCCATCCAAATGTGCCTGTCTCAACACTAGGGAAAATGCGTCGAAGCTTACGTCGACGATGTCGTGATCAAGACAAAGAACCCTGAAGACTTCATCAACAACCTGCAACAAGTCTTCAATAGCCTCAGGAGATTTCGTTGAAAGCTCAACCCCAACAAATGGGTATTCAGGGTTCTAGCCAAGAAGTTTCTCGGCTTCATTTGTAGTAATAGGGGGATCGAGGCAAATCCTCAGAAGATCAACCTGAGGATATCCTCTGAATGGAGCCTCCCAAGTCAATAAAGAAGGTCTAGAAGCTGACTGGGTGCATGGCAGCCCTAAGCCGATTCATCTCGCGGCTGGGTGAAAGGGACTTGCCATTCTTCAAGTTGCTTAAGAGGGTGGACATATTCTAGTGGATGCTAGAAGCACAAGAAGCGTTGGATGCCCTCAAGAAGTTCCTGACAATGCCCCCATGCTGAAATCTCCGAACCGAGCCACTGCAGATTAGCTGGCCGAAGACCTGCTTCTCTACATCTCCTGTATGACTCACATTGTCAGCACCGTACTGGTGGTTGAGAGGCTGGAGGAAGGACACATGCAACTGGCTCAACATCCGGTCTACATCATCAGCGAAGTCCACAGTCCATCCAAGATAAGGTACCCTCAAGTTCATAAGTTACTCTATGTGTTCCTTATCACTGCCCGCAAATTGCGTCACTACTTCAAAGAGAACAAAGTGGTGGTTGTCACTGAGTTCCTGATCGGCGACATTCTCTGTAATAGAGAAGCTACAGGGAGGATAGCTAAGTGGTCGTGCATGCTAGGAGCACATGATATTGACTTCCACCCACGTGCCACGATCAAGACGCAGGCCCTGGTGGACTTTGTTTCGGAGTGGACAGAAAACCAAGTTCCAAAAAACCCAGAACCCATGGAACTCTGGAAGATGTACTTCAACAGATCTATGAAGCTAGAGGGAGTAGGGGCAAGAGTCCTCCTAATCTCTCCAAAAAGGTGAACAACTCAAATATGTGCTGCGAATTCTCTTCCAGGTATCCAACAACGCAACCGAATATGAAGGTATGCTGCACGGGTTGAGGATAGCTATTTCACTCGGGATCAAGCACCTGATGGTCTATGGGGATTCCTTGGTTGCGATAAGCCAAGTGAACAAAGACTGTGATTGTTCTATAGAGGCAATGGACAAGTAGTGTGCAGTAGTTCGCAAGCTAGAAGACAAGATCCAAGATCTTGAATTTCACCATGTGGACTATGATCGCAACGTGGCAGCCAATGTGTTGTCAAAACTTGGATCTTCCTGAGCTAAAGTACCACCAGGCATCTTCGTCCAAGAGCTGTCTCGCCCATCCATCTAGTAAGGCAAAGAGGATGCACCCCCAGAGCAGCAAGTTCTAAGCCTGGAAGAGGCCCCGACTGACTGGAGGGTCCCGATAATCAAGTACATCAAAGATGGATACGAGTCAGATGACAAAGCAGCAGCCGAATAACTAGCCAGGCACGCAGCTAACTACACCTTGATTGGCAATTATCTGTACAAGCATGGAGTGTTAGGTGTTCTCATGAAGTGCTTTGACACATCTTACGACAAAAGTTTGCTATTGGAGATCCATGCGGGGCAGTGTGGCAACCACGCTGCTTCAAGAACAATGGTCGGAGGGCATTCAGAGCAGGATTCTACTGGCCAACAGCAAAGCAGGACACGATTGGCTTAGTCAGGCATTGCGAGGCATGTCAGTTCCTTGCAAAGCAGCATCACCTCTCGGCATAGCAGTTGCAGAATATTCCAGTTTCCTGGCCCTTTGCATGCTGGGGGCTGGATATGATTGGGCCGTTCAAGAAAGCTCAAGACGGGTATACTCACGTACTTGTGGCCATTAACAAATTTACCAAATGGATTGAGTTCAAACCCATCGCTTCTCTAACAACTGCCAAGGTGGTGGAGTTCATCCAAGAGATCATATTTCGCTTCGGGATCCCAAACAGCATCATCACAGATTTGGCCTCCAACTTCACAGGCTCAGATTTCTTTGACTTATGTCGAGACAATTCCATCCTTGTCAAGTATGTCTCAGTGTTGCATCCAAGAGATAATGGTCAAGTCAAGCATGCCAATGGCATGATCCTTAACGCCCTAAAGAAGAAAATATTCGACAAGAGCGAGAAGCACAACAGTAAATGGATCAGAGAACTCCCATACATAGTCTGGAACCTTAGAACTTAGCTAGTCGGGCACTCAATGGGAACATGCCCTTCTTAATGGTTTATGTTTTAGAAGCGATGTTACCTGCTGACCAAGCATTTGGAGCACCTCGACTCATGTTCAAGTGCATAGGATTAGTAGAGGCAACCTGGTTAGAAGAAGTCGACATACTCAAGGAAGAGCGACTCAGGCCCCGTTAAGCAGTGCTCTACTCCTAGATTCTGCAGAGTGAATCTGCAGAGTTCTACCAAACAACAATTTTCTAAGAATCACTCCTAGAGTGAATTCTGTGAAGTGATTCTCTGAAATGAACTGGGGGCTGGGAGCTAAAAAAAGCTGCTTCTCCTGATTCACTCTCAAAAGATAGTCAGACATTCCATAGAGTTTATCATATGGTTTCAATAGAGAATCACTTTCAGCCACAGAATCACTTCTCTCAGAGAATCACTTCTAACAGAGAATCATAATCACTGGGAGCTCTACCAAACGACCCTTCAATACAGTAATCTAGTCAGCCCAATACCAGTAGGCCTTGCGGCGCTATCACGAGCATAACATGCACCCAAGGGCCTTTTTAGTCGACGAGCTGGTACTTCGCAGAGTCCTCAAAGTGGAAGGGCGTCACAAGCTATCACCTCCTTGGGAAGGCCCATACATTGTCATGGAGGTTTCTCATCTAGGATCTTATCGGCTGTCCCAAATGGATGGTACTCCAGTCGGGAACTCGTGGAATATGGAACACCTCCAAAAATACTATGCTTGATTTCATAGTCACCGTGACCTCAAAGCGACATGTCTTCATTTTGTACTCTAGTCAGATTGTACTCAATAAATAAAGTGTAGGATCGAGACATCCGACTAGAGGGGGGTGAATAGGAGCACTTGAAAACTCAAAATCACAACGCCCAAAACTAATGCTTGAGAAAGAAACTAGACACCGTCCACTGAATAGATATGTGCCTAGCAGCGCAACGGTGCCGTCCACTAAAAGGATACACACCTAGCGAGAAAATAGCAGGCCAACACAACAAAGACACCGGGGCAACGGAACTAGAGAAGGTGGAAGGAGATGGCTGCATAGATGAGCACGAAATTGGGATGAATCTTCCTTGGATTAGAAGTGGAAATCAGTTTACAAGAGGTTCCTCATAGCCTACCACCCTTCATCCTCCCACTAATGCAAAGTACTAGACTTGGGGACTCTCAAATCCTAGATTAGCACCCGAGTTGCTCTCTAAGCTCTTGGCTGGTTGGAAACTAAGCCTAGGGTTTCTAGAGGTGGAAGAGTCCTTTAAATGACCAGCCACTTAGGTATATGTAGCCCAGGCCTAATAGACATAGTTTACACTAAGACCCCTATATTACAGAAATGCCCGTAGGGGCCGAAATGGAAAAGACTCAACTATCTCTATGATGGACGACCGCGATGGAGTCTTGATCTTCTTCGGATGCACGCTAACTCCCGGATGACGTCCACGTGGCTAGTAGTCCAAATTCGCCGATCGACACTCGGTTTTGAAGTCAGAAACCGAGAAACTTTAGGGTTTCCTTCCTCGGCCTAGAACGACCCACTCCACTCTATCTCGGCGAGAATTGAGCCCATTCACCAAGTTTGGTAACTTGGTGGTTGGGTGGCGGATTTGAGTGAATCTGCCAATTCCCTCACATGTCTTCGCGCCATGTACTCGGGCTGGAGCACCGCGGTGGCACCCGACATCCCTAGTCCATCGGGGTTGCCTCACAGTCCTTCGGAGGTCTTAGTCCTGCCATCGTCGTGCCGCTCCTCTGTGTACTAAACTCCCATGGCTGACCGACGTCGAGCATGCCTCATATCCTTCAGAGGACTTCCATCTACTTCTGGTCCATCGGAGGGCCTCCTGTCCATTGGACGTCTTGTGCTCAAGTCCTTCTGGGTCATTGGCTTTTGTTGACAATCACTCATCACTCTAGAGGCAATGGAGTTGGTCCATTGGCTCTCAATCTCCCCCTTGATTAGTGCATTGTCAACACCTACTACCTGTAACCTGAAATAGAACAAAGACAAGAAAAACAAGTGTAAAACCAAAAAGAAAGAAGAAAAGAAGAAAGTTGCTTAAGATGCCCAAAACCAAACACAAGCTAAGAAGGGCAAATTGAGGCAACAAAACAAAACCAAAGATCGACCCCCCTAAGACAAGGGAAACTGCTCAACGCAGTCGATCAAACTAAATCATGACCCCTCATGAAAGAGACAAATCGGCTCAACATAGTCATGCTGAGGCAAAGCATCGACTCCTCTAGAAAGAGGCAAAAGGCTCAATACACTGATGCAAGAGCATGCTAAAATCTCAAACTCCCCCTGAAATGCATCCTCACAAATTCTCCCCCTTGGTCCATGAACTCCCCCTGGGAGCAACAATCTCTCCCATAGGTCAACATCTCTCCCCCTTGTTGATAATGGACACATCATGGGTTCACAGAATCGAACTCCCTCTGAACTAGACAACTCCCCCTCAAAATGTGCCATGAAATGCAGGAAGTGTACCATGAAGAGCTCAACAGGGATGAAAAGCTAGTAAATACTAGTTCTAACATACAAAGCAAGTGAGGGCAAGGAAGCATGCAAAGAAGCTCAATTGAATCTATCTTATACAAATCAGGAGCATGTTTTTCAGGGTTGTTGAAAAGAAAGCATCACCAACATGAAAAGCATCTAGCAAAATAGGCATGAACAGCACGATGCTAGCAAAACATACAAGGTGTGCTACTCCCAACCAAAGCATATACAACAGGCCATAAGCAATTTAGATACTTGTAGATTTCAGATTTAGCAACTTGTAGCTTGATGCAAGTGAGATTATGTGCCAGGGGTTATTCACTTGTCTGTGCCACTTCTTACCAACCAATGCCAAGCCTAGGTTCAAAAAACCATTAGAAGCTTAGGACAAGGTTTTGGTCATACACAGCCTAGTCCAAGTTCAAGCCAAAGTGCAAAGGCAAGCTATCTCAAACTAGAACAGTGTGACAAGCGAACCCACCTAGATCTTTTCAATTCAGATCATAAGACACATTGTTGGTGTTTCTTAGCCTTCAGATATAATTCCGCAAGTGCACGGTAAACGCGTTGTAGCCTTTTCACCCAAGAGTATTCTAGGGTATCGAATCCCCAAGGAACGAGAAGTATAATAACATGTAACACAACCAACCGAACTAGTGAAGCTAGCAATGTAGAGGATAAAAGATAGGAAAGCATGTTCTCGACAGATGTTAGGTCACCTTACTATACTAAGCATGCAAAGAGATATAGTTGTCATGCAAACATAGACACCAAAGCTGTAGCACCACTGCTAGGCACCAGAGTGCTGATTACCCAGCCGAGAAAGGCGGGTACTACAAGATTCGGCTATATCGTCAGCGAGTCTATCCGAACGTACGAGATTGGAATACTGAGAACACAAAAGTTGTCACCTAATGTGTCTACCAACCAGAGTTGCGTGGGATAGCCGACCAACCAAGGTAAACTCTAAGTATGAACACCGTCGTGCCACTCAGAGAGTCTACAACTAACTGGTAATGAGCCAGAAAAGCAAGGAACACTATGTAGCCAACACTATAAGCATGCACAAGGTTCCCATAAATAGACAAGCATAAAACTAAGTATGATAGTAAAGCAAGGATGAAATAACAAAGGTAGAGGACAAGGAGCTTTACTCAATCCTGGAATTGAATATCCTTCCGCTGAGAACACAATTCTTGGAAGAAGAGAATTCCCACTCCCTCACTCTTCGCCTCACTACTCTCCTTGATACAAGAGACACTCTCTCTACAAGCTAAGGGAAAGCTTCACTTCTCCAACACTATACACTTCACTCTAAGTGCTACTATACCAGTACTCTACACACACACACACCTCACAAGTGAGCTACCAGGGGGTATTTATAGTACCCAAGTGAGTGAGGGGGTACTTGTAGGGTCGGTATGGCGGTTAAAAGGGGGAGGGCCAGGCCGGGCGACCTAGGGGAGGCCGGGTGGCCCCACCCTAGGCCGGGCAGCCCAGGATACCCTTGAATCCATTGCCTTACTTCATCCCACGGTTCATATTGACTCTTCAATGTAGTTATTGGTCAGTTGGCGCTTATCTCGTGTGCTTTTGCCTCAACCATTGGATTCTCCTTGTGTTTCTTCCTTAGCCATTGGATGAGACTCTTCTAGATCCCTGACTTAACCAATCCATGGGCTGGATTGGTGAGGTGGAAGCCTTTCGAGGTCTTTGTGTTTCTTTCCTTGGTTTCCACTGTGGACTTGTGTTTGACACATTGTTTCGTGCATGCAGGTGGAAAATGGTGGCATTCGGAGCCAGAGGCACGCCGGGCGGCCTGGGTCCTTTGCCCATGTCCATCCTTTCTTTCTTGGTTCACCATGTTCTACCATATTTTGTACATTTTCCACCACGACATGTGTTCTGGCAATACTTTTGTACACAACTCGTGGAACCGGTTAATATGTATAAATTTTGCATAAAAATCACCCGTGGAACATGAAATGTTGGTGGTCGAAATGGGTTATAACGACCGCCAATACCCCCCCACCAGTTAGATCTTTGCTCGTCCTCAAGCAAACAAGAGTTAAGCATGGTGTAGAGAGCATATGACAGCTAAAGCCTTAACAAGCACAAAAGTCACTCCCAAGTTGGTTCATCTTACCCAGGATTTCAATGGTGGCTACAGTTATGATTTTAAGATGTTGAGACCAAGAACAAGCCACAAGTAACACAACAATTTCCTCCCAACTATGAGCAAAAGAGGTTTTTCACTTTTTCAAAAAGTATGATGCCCATTCCTTTGTTCTGAAGATCGCCTCTCAATCGCTCAAAGGATGAGAATCCTTGTGTTTCCTCTGCTCCTAATCTAAGTTTGAGTGGAGCTGAGAAGTAACCTGATTATCTCATCATGTTTGTATCACCTAGTCAAATCTAGTGTCAAGCAAAGAATATGAATCAACACAGAGATTTTGGCTATGTGCAAGTGTGGCAGAAAAGTTGTCGGTAAGTATGCTTGTGAATTCCCCTTTTTGATGCGAGATAGGGCACGGCATTTTGCTCTCTTTTTTTATTCAATTCCATGCCTCTTTTCATCTCTTTTTGCATGATTGACGAGGGGTAATTGGAATGCTTGCATAGCACATCCTTCTAGAACTTTATGGAATGAACGTGCATGTGATAGCCAAGAATCTCGAATGATTCAACTCATTTGATGGCACAAAATTTGACAAGGTTCAAAACATTCAGAGAAGCCTTTTTGATTCATAAGAATTTTCATTTGTGGCACTGGTAGGACATGTGTCTTGAGAACATTGGAGGAGAGCACATTTTTAGCATTTTAGCAAACAAAAACTCTTTGCTCAAGCGGGAGATCACTGGGTGTTTTCATGTTATTCATATCTCATGAATCAACATCTTAAATCAAAGTGGGTCCCTAAACATGAGTATCCATGGGCAATTTTACTTTAACATAGGGAGTAAAATTTGTACTAGCATGCACACAAGTTGTCAACATGATCCTATAGAGTAGATTTTATGCAAGTTTCATGTATAGAATGGAATATAGGACCATATGTGAAAAATGTACGATCAGCCCTGGACCAAGCCGAGTGGCCTGGTCAGGAGCCGGGCGGCCTGACAATGGGGCCTTTCGACCCTTGCACTGATCGTGTTATGCGGAGAAGCACTTTGGGACGTCCTTTTTTGCGTGTGTTATGTTTTTCATCAACGTGACAAGCCGGGCGGCCTGGGTTTGGCTCGGTTCCTCCCAAATTTTTGTGTGCAGCGAGGTGCAACCCTGTACATCGTATTTTTCGTTCGTTTCTACAGGGTTAGTGACGAGAGTATGGGGGAAGTGGAGTGCTTCCCCCCTCCCCCCCACACACACTTGAACTCAAAGCAGGGTATATGATTTATTTAATGAACTAAGCACTAATCATTGGAATTAAAGGTAACAAAGAACATAGGCGTTGTTCATACAAAGAAAGAAATAAAACAAAACCTAAGCACTAAGAAAACAAAAGGGCGCCTATACTAAAATTTATTGTGAAATCACGGGCATCTATGGTTTTGAATCATAGATATCGGGATGCCCTGTGGCTTCCGTGACGTGGCGGAACTTGGAAGAGAAGCCCTTCCTAAGGGTTTCTAACTTGTCATTGATCTCCCACTTCCAAAGGTCGCCTTCCGCGTAGCGCTCTTCAAGTCTTTGCAATGCGCGCTTGAGCGCTTTGATCTCCAATTTGAGAGACTCGATGGTCTCTTTTTCCTCCTCCTCCTCCTCTGAATCTTCAAATTGGCCCGGTGGATTCCAAATTGGAGGGGGTTTGGAGATCCTATTGACGGTCCTTCTGGGGGGAATTCAATCAATGGACTCATCAATGGATGCATCCCCCCGAAGTTCCGCTACCTTGCCCTTTGGGACAAGCACCTTCCCCCATCCGCCGGTGGGAGTGAGTCCACCCCAGACGGTGTATAATGGGAAATAGGGGGTTCCCGATCTTCCGAGAGGTACAAATAAGTCGGTTTAGGGGTGGAGAACTCGACGTTGGTGAAGAAGGCTCCGAGCAATCGATCGAATCCTTGCAATCACTACACCACTACTCCGATGGTTATCGATCGCGTGACACGCGCAATCGACCTTGCCAAGAAGGCTATCGTTCCTGCAATGCAACCGAAAGAACACAAGCAAGAATGAGGAATAAACGCAATAAGATTAATCTTGTGCACAAGTTGGGGTTTTACAAACCGATACACAGATGGCGAACTGTTCACGACAGAATACTCTTAAGCAAAACCCATCTAATCTAATGATGGCTATAGAATATATACAAGAGAGAGGTCTAGGGAGTGGCCAAGGGGGTGGCCGAGCAACCCTAGGTCGTAGCAGGCAAGCGGGCCCAAAAACCGGTCCAGCAGCACCCTGGCAAATTTTGTCCGTCATATTGTTTTGATGATTCCTGTCGACTCCAATAGAATTTAGAGGTGGGACCATAGGGGTTGGAAATCTTATCTCCTTAGCTTTCCAACGATATGTAGAACGTCCAAAACGGAGCATGTATGTGGCCTAGACGTCCGTTTTACTGAGGCCTACTCCTGCGGTCCGAATCGGCCTCGCAAATAAATTGGACCTCAACTCGGATTGGGCTTCAAACTTCATCTTCTCTTGTGCCTTGGTCATATGTTTATTGGTCATGTTCTCATCATTCTCTCCTTGTTTTGAGTCGTCCTCGACTCAAAGTCGTTGATGCTTGCAGAAGTAGTTGCCATGTTTGACATGATCCAACCTTGCTCCCCTTCTTGAAATTTACCCTATTTTAACACAATAAACAAAGAACAAGGGGAACTCGACGTGACATGATTAGCGTTAGCGCAGCCCTCAAATGGTTCACATTCACTAACAGGAAGAGAGTTCAAATTTGATGAGATATAAACACGGTGTACCACATATTTTCCTTTGCTATCATACTTGCCAATAACATGATATGAATTCTTATATAACCATGGCAAATCAGCAACAAAAGAAAAAATTTTCTGTAAAACATTCAGATTACGTAGAACGTCAAATTCAATATAACCCAAAGTATTTAAAGAAGATACCAACTGTGTTAATAATGCATACTAGCAATAGGGAGAAAAGGACTATTTTTAGCACAAATATTTAGCTCGGAATCATCAATATCAAGCTTATCAGCAAGTTGTGGCATAGAAATAACAGAAGCAAAATCACACAACTCTTTTTGATCACATGAATCAGTAGTACAATCAGCCTGTAATAAAGATAACTCAGAAGTTTGCTCACCTTGAGAGATCATATAACATGTGTCATTACCTTTTTTTACATAATTAGGGTACTGTGACAAGTTTGGAATGGAAACAAGATCATCCTCATTCTCCTCCAACGTGTTGTCTTTTTCAACCTTGTTCTCAACATTCTGTGTATGGTCAGTAGCAAAGGGTACCTCCATGGGTTGTGTGTCATGATGTTTAATTTCTGCAAGGTATGCATCATATTCAATCTTAATAAATTATTGTTTTTTATGTCTAATTTTGTTCTCAATCTTACAAGCATATGTATATAATTTATAGAGAGACTTATATTTTGTACCAGCAATAATATCATGAATGTCAGTGTCAAGACCCTTTAAAAATCTGATTGTAATTTCTTTCTCTGAGTCATGTAAACCACAACGCAACAACAAAGTATGTAGCTTATTATAATACTCTACAATAGTTTTATCATTTTGCTTTAGAAAATTGTAGGTCATAAATTAGCTTTATAGAATGAGAATCTGAAACAAATTCATTCCTCGTAAGTCTTTTCATATCTCTCCAATTTTGTGTATCTTGATCATAAACACAAAGATCTTTCCACTAACGTAAAGCACATTTTTTAAAAGTAGTAGCAGCATTCTTAACCTTTCTTTTATCACTCAAACGACATTGGGAAAAAATTTCTTTCACAACTATTTCCCAATCAATATAAGCATCATCAACAAAACCATTATTAGAAGGAAGATTTGGAACGAGACAACCTGAGCTTTTTGATGGAGGTGTTTTCAAAGTTATCTGACTCTCAAATGCCTTCTTAACTCTTTTCTTCATCCTTTCACGTGCATCGATGCAACCTGTCATTGTTATCAGAAAAAAACACAAAAAAAAAAAAGAATTAACCCTATCTAATGACAGTGGGCAGGTGGGATCTCTCACACTCCAAGCGTTTACCAAGCGCTTGCAAATGTTCTTACCGTACACAGCAAGAAGCGATGGTGATCTAGAAGAGTTGATGGCGGCCCAAAGGCGATAACGCACCTAGAGCGTGGGGTGATTGCAAGACCGACCTGTGTTGCTCTAGAGTATATATATGTATCTTTGGGAAGGCACAATATGTAGCAAGGAATAGCAAAATCCGAAATCAGATAGCAAAGTTGAATGTATGTCCAAAGTACTTGCTAAAGTTGCTGGCCTAAACGTGTTCCTAGAACTAGTTTAAGCAAGCAAAAGATACACCGAAGTACAAAAGACACAAAGAATGCAAACACTTCTGATTATTTTTTTTTCTTTTTCTCTTTTTTTTGTGCGGCTCTTTTTTATGCACTTGCCTTTTTTTTGGTTTTTTTTATCTTAAAAGTGCTGCAAATCAAGATACAACTCCACACAAACACAAAACTCTTATCTGAAAATCACAGATTTACTACTCAAAGTTCCACAGCCGATTAGATAATCTTAATGGCCTCAAATGCAAAAATTTTAAATACCAAAGTTGTAGATCTCTTTTTTATATTTCTCTACAGTATATGGAACACCTTTTTTAGATAATGGATGATGAAGATATTGACCCCAAAATACAGACTGCTCAGAAAATTCTGGGTCACAAACATATTTAATCCTAACAGATATTACACCCTGATAACGATGTTTTTTAGAAATTTCTCAATTTACAAAGTTGTAGATAATTTCATAAGCTTTTCAGAAAGTATTAGAACACAAAAATCCGAGTTCGTATGAGGGAGATATCATGCAAATACTGAACTGGACAAAGAGGATTCCGAACCGGACGTGACGACGTGATGAAAACGGAGACGGTGACAAGATGCAAAACTCAAACTAAACTAAGAACGTGATCTACACCAGCAACAAAACTATGACCATGGACACAAACTCAAAGATGCGGACATTGAAATCAAATTATGCAAAGGCTAAACGTGGTGATAGGATAAGATGAACTACAAACCCTAATTTTTATGGCTTTTTGTGGACTTTAGGAATATAAATCACTCATACTAAGGGACACACGAAAATATACCTCAAGGGAAACCTGATGATCTGATTACCAAATAATGGGAAATAGGGGGTTCCTGATCTTCTGAGAGATATAGATAAGTCGGTTTAGGGGTGGAGAACTCGACGTTGGTGATGAAGGCTCCGAGCAATCGATCGAATTCTTGCAACCACTACACCACTGCTCCGATGGTTATCGACCGCATGATGTGGTCAATCGACCTTGCCAAGAAGGCTATCATTCCTGTAATGCAACCGAGAGAACACAAGCAAGAACGAGGAATAAACGCAATCAATATTAATCTTGTGCACAAGTTGGGGTTTCACAAACCGATACACGAACGGCGAACTGTTCACGACAGAATACTCTTAAGCAAAACCCATCTAATCTAATGACAGCTACAGAATAAGAGAGAGGTCTAGGGGGTGGCCGAGCAACCCTAGGGCGTACAAAGCTAGCGGGCCCAAAAACCGGTCCAGCAGCACCCTGGCAGATTATGTCTGTCATTTTGTTTCGATGATTCCTGTCGACTCTGATCGAATTTAGAGGTAGGACCCCAATGGTTGGAAAGCTTATCTCCTTAGCTTTCCAACGATATGTAGAACGTCAAAAAAGGAGCCCGTATGTGGCCTGGACGAACATTTTAATGAGGCCTATTCCGGCAATCCGAATCGGCCTCGCGAATAAATTGGACCTCAATTTGGATTGGGCTTCAAACTTTATCTTCTCTTGGGCCTTTGTCATATGTTTATTGGTCATGTTCTCGTCAATGTAGGCTAGTGATCCCAAGCTCTTGGGCACTCCATTGCCCGTGTCATTCACGGAGTCATCCGAGAAGGGCTTCCACACCGGTAACTTAGGACCGATCGTCCCGACATAAGGCCGAGGCGAATTTGCCCTATATTCCTTCTTTGCAATGGTGCGCACAGGAGATAGGCCATGTGTAGCCCTCCCTACACTGCGAGAGTGTAGGGGGCAGGTCGGTCGGCCCCACTCCAGGCCGAGCAGCTTGAGGAGGTGGACAGGCGGCTAGTGGGGTGAAGTCTAGCACCTTCGTGGTGCCATTTCCCAAAGGTATGTCCCATGTTGGGATGAGCTTGTCATTGGACGCTGGCGAGTAGGTCGACGTGGTGCTGGAAGTGAGGGCTAGGCTCTTGGATGTAGTGTTTGATGAGAACATGTACAACATGCATATGATCAAGGCCCAAGAGAAGATGGAGTTTGAAGCCCAATCCGAGTTGAGGTCCAATTTATTTGCGAGGCTGGTTCGGACTAAAGGAGTAGGCCTCAGTAAAACGGATGCCCAGGCCACATACGAACTCCGTTTCGGGCGTTCTACATATTTACGGAAAGCTAAGGAGATAACCTTTCCAACCCATCTAGTCTCAGGCACAAATAATCTCAGAGTCAATAGGATCGTCGAAACAACTTGACGATCAGAATCTCCCAGGGTACTGCTGGACCGGTTTTTGGGTCCGCTAGCCTTGTACGCCCTAGGGTTGCTCAGCCACCCCTTGGCCGCCCCCTATACCTCATTCTTGTATATATTCTGTAGCCCTCATTAGATTAGATGGGTTTTGCTTAAGAGTATTCTGTCGTGAACAGTTCGCCGTTCGTGTATTGGTTTGTGAAACCCCAACTTGTGCACAAGATTAATCTTGATTGCGTTTATTCCTCGTTTTTGCTTGTGTTCTCTCAGTTGCATTGCAGGAACGATAGCCTTCTTGGCGAGGTCGATTGCGCGCATCACGCGGTCGATAACCATCAGAGCAGTGGTGTAGTGATTGTAAGGAATCGATCCATTGCTCGGAGCCTTCTTCACCAACGTCGAGTTTTCCACCGCTAAATCGACTTATCCATACCTCTCAGAAGTTCGGGAACCCTATTTTTTCTATCAGTGTTGTTGGAGGCCATGGCTGAGTTTTTTGAGTGGAGATGAGATGGGAATGAAGAGAGTGACCGGAAGGGAGGAAACTATCTCGTTTAAGTCATGGATCTTCGATCTCATCTACTCAATGAAGTTCGGCGGCTTAGGGATAGCTCTTCTTCGAAAATTTTTGAAGAGAGGCGGCTGGGTGCCAAGGTGGGAGGCCAGGTGGCCTGTGTGGGGCCGGGCAGCTTGGCCCTTGGGTGGGGCGGATTCACCAAGAGGCCAGGTGGCCTAGACCTGCCTCGCCGACTCTGGTTGGGCAGACCAGGGTCAGTTTTGCCCTTCTAGGTGCACTGAAACCCCTTTGCATCAAGTTGTGACGTCACTTGTTGAGATTTTGGTGCAGTGGAAGAAAAGGTGAGATAAGACAGAAATGTGAGGAGCATGGTAGTCTACATGGCTCATTTAAGGTCATCGCTAGACCGTGCCCGTGTGATGATGCCACTTCTTCCAGCTCGTAGACGTCCACTTCTTCGAGCTGTGGCATTTTGGGCTCTAGGAAGACTTTTAAGCGTTGCCCGTTCGCCTTAAAGACTTCCCATCATCGTCTTAGAGGGTGATGGCACCGTGATCGGCGGCATCAAGGACCAAAAAGGGTCCTTCCCACTTACTTCTAAGCTTACCATGACCAAACAAACAAGTGCAAGAATTAAAGAGTAGTACCTTATCGCCTGGTTTGAATGTCTTGATCTTGATACGCTTATCGTACCATCTTTTAGTTCGTTCCTTGAATAGCTTGGCACTGTGGTAGGCCTTCTCCCTCCATTCCTCCAATTTGGCGTGCTGAATCTGACGTTGAACTCCCGCTGATTGGAGGTCCATGTTCCATTTCCTTATCACCCAGTGAGACTTGAACTCAAGTTCTACTAGCAGGTGACAAGTCTTGCCGTACACCATTTGGTATGGTGTCATGCCAATGGGAGTTTTGTATGCTATGCGGTACGCCCATAGAGCGTCGAGTAGCTTGGATACCCAATCTTTTCCCATAGCTTCGACAGTTTTCTACAGGATGTTCTTAATCTGCTTGTTTGATGTCTCAGCTTGGCCACTTGTCTACGGATGATAAGGAGTGGCGACATGGTGATCCACATCGAGTTCTGCAAGGCACCTCTTGAATCTTTTATTTATGAAGTGAAGTCATTCATCACTGATGATGACCCTTGGTGTACCCAATCGAGGAAAGATGGTGTCGTAGAATATTCTGATCGAATGCCTCAAATCTGCCACAGAGCACGGCAGTGCCTCTACCCATTTTGATACATAGTCCACTGTGATCAGGATATATTCTTTGTCTCCACACTTGCAGAAAGGCCCCATGAAGTCTATGCCCCAAACATCAAATACATCGAGTTGAAGGTTGCTTGTGAGTGGTATAACATCCCTTGGGTTAATGTTTCCTTGGCGTTGGCACCGTGAACACCTTCGCACGAACTCTTTGTCATCATCGTACATATTTGGCCAGTAGAATCCACTTTGCCACATCTTTGCATGAGTCCGATAGGCTCCACAGTGACCTCCATAGGAAGATGAGTGACATTTATCAAGGATCGAAGGTACTTTGGAAGCGGGAATGCAGCAACGTAAGAGTCCGTCTGCACAGAGTTTGTATAGGTAGGGGTCATCCCAGAGATAGAACCGGCTATCATGGATCAATTTCCTCGTGTAGACTCCTTCAGGTACATATCCAGTAACCAGGTAATTGACCAGATCTACGTACCATGGTTGGGATGTGGTGACCTTTAGGTGGGTGTCATCTCTCATGTAATCATCAATCGGCAAGGATGATGTTTCTTCAACTTGCTTTCGTGAGAGATTATCTGCAACTGAATTTACTACTCCCTTTTTATCTCTGATTTCTATGTCAAATTCTTAGAGTAGTAGGATCCACCGTATCAGTCGTGGCTTTGCATCTTTCTTGGTGAGAAGGTATTTGAGAGCTGCATGATCTGTATATATGATAACTTTAGCTCCCACCAAATATGATCTGAATTTGTCAATGGCAAAGACAACTGCTAGTAACTCTTTTTCGATGGTGGAGTAGTTCAGTTGTGGGCCAGTAAGCATCTTGCTCGCATTGGATATGACATGGTGTTTTCTATCCTTGCTCTGGCCTAGGACTGCTTGAAGCGCTCCTGTTTCCATAATGGGACTAAAATGTGCTTTATTACCATCCCAGGGTTTGGTAATCACATTCTTACATCAGAGTGATACAGATCCGCCCAAAACGGGTCGGACAACAAGGGGTGCAGCCCTGAAAATCTAAGCAGCAGAATATAAAACGTAGGCCCATTTTCCTCACACCACGGTTGGGAAGCAGGTCGTAACCCTTACTCGTTCTCGGACCAATATATGTCCATAGCACTGAGAAAAAAGCCAACAACAAAGCAAGGGTGAGTACATACGTACTCAGCAACCCACCTTCCTCCAAAGGAATTTGGGGAAAGCTAACACTATATGCAACACATATATGGAGCTTAGGATAGTTTTGCAGAAAAATATTTGTATGCAGGGTTTGAGATAGTTGTCAAGTTTTAATCTTTCTAAAAACTGAGTTTTCCCAAAAAGGGTTGCCACTGGACTTTCTGGTCCAAAGTGGTGCATGGCCTTCTAGCCAACACATTTTCCATACATCCAGCATCCACTGCTGAACCAAAAACCATTTTTATCCAATCCCAAACCAATTCCATTTTATTTTTATGAAAACTGCTAACTGAAGAACTAAGCCGTAACTCATCTATACCAGTGGACACGGAATATTCGAATAGGTTTTACTCTAATCAGAGGTTCTACTAACTCCCACAAGTTGGACTCTGCGGCATGTTACCATCGTAACTGCCCAAATTCCAAACCAAGCCGTTGCCTTTATTTCATCACCTAGCAGAACTTTAGGGGTTTGGGCATCCGAGCCACTCCAGTACCCCGCGGAACTCCCTTTGGCACACCACCCATCCCCTAGCCCCTTGTGCACCAGCACAGAAGCTACTAGGCTATCCACTCCGGCTCGGGCCTGGCCAATGCCTCATTCAGAGCGAGTGGTTGTACTAAAAGAGTTAGGCAAGATGAAAACCATAACGGTCCTTATGGAGAGCTCAGGTAGGACCATTCCAACTTTTCAATGCTCGACAACGCGAGCAATCCACCTACCCCGTATCTCCACGAATCCCAGGACAAGGGGTAACCGCAGGTAGCTAAGTTACCCGTTCATGTCCTGCCCTTATGGCTATTTCGGCGCGTAGCCGTATTCTGACAAGGTCGGTTGCTGGGGTTCTTCCCCATTTTATTTTAAAACCACACACACATCCACTTTTCCATACCCTTCATATTCCACATTATTAGCATCAAGATTATGATAGATAATTAAATGAGCGATCACACCTATGTGCGCTATATCTAAAATAAGCTTAGGTGGCTGTATATTTTGCTGGGTTACCTTAGCAAGCAAAACATGCAAGTTTTTATGTGATTATCAGGCCAAGGGTTGTGTTTGTGAAACATAGAAATTTTATGCATCAAGTGTGGATTCTAGTGGGCTTGCCTTTCACTTTGTTGAGGCGGTTGATATAACAGTTGCTGGACGTATTTGGCACAGACCATCGCGTAGTATAACATGAGGGGCAGGCCGAACGTACTCTCCGGTAAAGCCTAGTGCATAAACAAGGAAAACACACAAATTGAAGCATAATATGAGCTCAACAGGTTTGGTGGTGTAGAGCTTGGATTGCGGAGATGAGAGTCTGTTGGGTTCTTACCGGTGGTATTACTGCAAGTGGTTGGGGTGTAGCGAGTTTTCGGGCAAGTTGACGGGCTCGGTAACGACAGTTACAGAGATGCCAAGGTAGGGGTGGTGGACGCGAGATGCGGGTCGACAATGCCGAAGGGGTGGTGGTCGCATGTTGGTGTTTTGGAGAAGATCTTTTTGTGTAGTGGTGGAGAGAGCAATGATGTTCAGATAATTTTTGGTATCGTCATCTGAATTCAGGGCTCGAACAGACTAAGATAGGAACCTTTAGAATTTATGTAGAGTAGGTGGATAAGGGCATCAATCACTAGGCACACAAAAATCGTGGGACCGGTGTGAAGCACTGATTGGACGTCGGACGGCGTCATGGTGGCACGATGGCGGCTTCTAACTAGGAAAAAAGATTATATTGAGTATATGAGTAGGTAGAGCTTGATTTTAGATGATTTTAGGCGAATGAATCACCCAAATCGGAGTTGGAATGAAGAAGATATGAATCTTGTATATTCGAAAAAAGAGAAAGAAAAAGGAATATTCCAAAATCCGAATATTTGGAAACGGGATTATAAAATCATATTTTTGGATTCTGTAGGAACAGAAAATATTTCTAGACTGCTTGCGAGCAGAGTTTCAGGCTGGTGTCAATGGTCCACGCCTACGGTGTCAAATGTGGCACCGGCTTGTAGGCGGCTTTCGAGGCTTCTAAAATCATGAAATTATTGTGGATGGTAGATATTGATTTTTGATGAATTTAGAAAGAAGAAACAACGGAATTGGAGCTCATATGGCTGAAAGATTAATTCAGAAATAAATGAATAGAAAAAAAGAATGGTACAAGATTGAACCTGCTAGCTCGAATGACACGTGATTAGTAATGGGCTAATCACCGGTGGCTGGTGGTTGGTGTGGGAAAAATAATGGGTGGATTCAACTGTCATTCATAGGAGAGAGGGCTGTTATAACATGCAGAGGGGCTTGAGCAGGCCCGAGCAGCACCTCTGCTCGGCTGCTTGCCTCGCGCCGCCATGAGCAATGGGCAGGGGCTCACCGGCGTTCAGCTCTGGTGGTTGTCAGCGTGGTGCAGGTGGTGGACGCGGAGGTGCTCGCCATGGGAAGCCATTGGTGGTGGCCTAGGAGCTCATGGGGAGCTTGATTCAGGCAAGGAGAAGGGAGGAGCGCGGCTTGGGGTGGTGGAGGGATGTGGCGAGGTGCTCTCAGTCGGAGCAATCGAGCTATGCTGGCCTCTCGATGAAGAACGCAGAGGCACTCTGCTCCCGTACTTGAACACATCAAGGGAGGAGGAGGGGGATGGCGTTCATGGCGCACAATGCCCAGGTTGAACCGGGGGCTCATATTGCGGCGGTAGTGAGCTTGGTGTGGATGGAGGCATGGGGTGGGAGGCTATTTATAGCCGATGGAGGAGGAGGCCGATGATGTGTCTCGGAGATGGGAGGTCCACATGGCGCGGAGATGGGGGGTCCAAGTGTCGCGGAGATGGGAGGCCCACATGGCGCGGAGATGGAGGGTCCAAGTGGCGCGGGGATATTTTTTTGGAATTGAATTTTGGAAATGAATTTTGGAAAGAATTTTGGTGGAGAGTATTTGCGATATTTAGAATTTATTGAACTCATATTAACACACCCAAAACAAATAAGCAACATCCAAAGTTTTTGAAAATTTGATTTTGAATTAGGGAGGGATTAGAAGAAAATTCTGGGTGCTAAATTTTGGGGCGTTACACTGCTCCTACATCATAGTCACTGGCATCGCACATGATTTCAAATGGAGCATTCCAGTCTGGTGGTTGGATGACGGGTGCTGTGACAAGAGCCTTCTTAAGTGTATGGAATGCTTCGAGGTAGGCATCATCAAACACAAAGGGTGTGTCCTTGGCTAGAAGATTAGTCAGTGACCAGGCAATAAAGGAGAAGTTTTTGATGAATCTCCTGTAGAACCCAGCGTGACCAAGAAAGCTTAGGAGTGCCTTGATGTTTGCTGGAGGTGGAAGCTGCTCAGTGAATTCAATTTTTGCACGGTCCACCTCAATGCCTCTCTTTGAGACCCTGTGTCCTAGCACAATCCCTTCTCTGACCATAAAGTAGCATTTCTCCCAGTTCAGGACAAGGTCGACTTCTTTGCACCTCTGGAGAATGTTTTCAAGGTTTTCTAGACATCCATCAAAGGTCTTGCCATAGAGTGAGAAATCATCCATGAAGACTTCCATTATGTTTTCTATCAGGTCAGAGAATATGGCCATCATGCATCGCTACAAAAATGCTGGAGCATTACACAGTCCGAACGACATCCGTTGATAAGCAAATGTGCCGTAAGGACATGTGAAGGTAGTCTTACTCTGGTCATCCAGGTGAATTGGAATCTGGTGATAACCAGAGTAGCCATCAAGATAGCAGACGAAGAAGTGATTGGCCAGTCTTTCAAGCATTTCATCAATGAAAGGAAGGGGGAAGTGATCTTTTCAGGTGGTTGAGTTGAGTTTTCTGTAGTCGATGCACATTCTCCATCCTATGACAGTGCGTTGCGGGATTAACTCATTGTTTTGATTCTTCACATCTGTCATTCCTCCCTTCTTGGGTACGATTTGCAGTGGCCTAACCCATTCACTATCTTGTATGGGGTAAATGATACCTGCGTGTAGAAGTTTAAGTACATCCTTCTTGACTACCTCTCTCATCGTATTATTGAGTCTGCATTGTGGTTCCCTGGTAGGCCGATGTTCGGTCTCCATGGGGATGCGATGTGTGCATAGGTTAGGACTAATTCCCTTCACATCTTGTAGTGAGTACCCAAGCACTGATCTGTACTTTCCCAAGACTGAGAGTAATCGCCAGCTTTCATTCTCAGTCAGCTTATCGCTGATGATCACCGGTGTGTCCAGATTCCTGTTGAGTAAGGCGTACTTCAGGCCAGGCGGTAGCTATTTAAGCTCTATTTTCGGGGGATCGAGCCGCAAAGATTCACCCAGTTCTTCGAAGTCGAGCGGCTCTTCTACCGCACTGAAGTCGCTAGCCTCTTCCTCTAGGCTATGTTGATCCTCCTCTTCCTCAAGTGAAATACCCATCACTTTTCTAAGGGGTCAACCTCTGGCTTAGACTCTGTGTTTAGTATTCATTGCTCGACTCATGCCAATTTCGAGCACTTCTTGACGAAACTGAAGCTATAACTGTCCTAGACTTGTAGTCGAGTTCATTAGAAAGCAATGGGGAGCCCAATCAATATGAATGGCATAGGCCCCTCGGGTATGTCGAAGACATGGAAGTCTACGAATATCCCCTTGTCCCGCAAGGTAACTGGTATGACCCGAATGACTCTATGATTTTCCAACGATTCATTCGTGTTCCACTTCAAGCGAATGTCGGATTTTGATCGTGGTTGAGTGGGGAAGTAGGCATCGACAACATGTTTAGGAATGATGTTCACCCCAACTTGAGGGTCATAGAAAATATCTTGTGGAAGCATGTCGGATACATGGCCAGGGATGAGAGTTGGTTCTGGGTAGAACCTAACGATTTTCGTGTCAAGCCTTCTTTCTTCTTGCCATTCCCGATTTATCACAGCTGTAAGCCAGAGTAGGTCCTCTCTCATTTGATGTATCTGCTGTGGGAAGAGGTATGCTGGTTGAGAGGTCCTTTCAAAGCGTCGACTCACTTTGGGCAACCAAGATATATTGCCAAAGCTTGTGAATAGGTCGTCTTCAAACAAGAACGGCAGAACCGACGGAGGATTTGTCACAGAGGTACTGACCCTTTCAGTATCTTGCGACGTACTTGATTCAGGAACATCCTCTATCATGAGGGTTTGATGGGATAGTGGAGTCGGTGGATGGGTGTTCTGAATTTCTTTGTGGCAACTGGGCTCAGGTGGATTTTGTGGATATGAGCGTGGTTTCTCAATCTTACTGCCATCAAAGGATTTTTCAAGGATTTTAGCTAGAACTTTTCGTCCTTCTAGGCGGTTAAGTGAGAAAACGATCCTCCTGACGCTAAATCCAAACACAGTCCTATGCCTAGTGATAGGCCTCAGACAAAATGCTGCATGAGCATGGATTCTTGTATCACCAAGTCAGGGCTGGATGCGACCAGACTTATGAAACGGGACCAGGCTGCGGCCAAGTCCTCGTTACTTCCTTGTCAGAAATTGAGAACTTCACATCGGAGGTCAACGACTCGATATTGTGTGAAGAAATGTAGGTAGAATTTGACTTTAAGTCTCTCCCAACTCCCCTCTACTGCACCAACTGCTCTACTATACCAAGATTTTGTTGCTCCAGTATGTGAAAACAGAAAGAGGAGCCATCGAAGAGTTTCTCCAGGCATTCCCGAGATTGCGATGCAGCTGCATAGCTGCTCGAATTCTGAGAGGTGTGTGTAGGGACTCTCTAAATCTAATCCCATGAAACATTGATCCCGAACCATGGCTATCAAGCCGAGACGTAGCTGATAGCCATCTATGATGATGGGGGCGGATGATGGTGGAGGCTCTAGAAAATCGCCCTTTGGAGCAGATAATTCGCAGATAGGCATGTGATCCATTGGGTGGAATGGTGATATGATGGTGGTGTGTTGGTGATAGTGGTGGTATAGTGAGAAATAGGACGGCCTTGGTTCTGTTTTAAAATAGCTACCGTTCCCTGGTAACGGCGCCAGAAAAAGCTTGTTAGCGTTTCTTAGCCTTCAGATATAATTCCGCAAGCCCACGGTAAACGCGTTGTAGCCTTTTCACCCAAGAGTATTCTAGGGTATTGAATCCACAAGGAACGAGGAGTATAATAACACGTAACACAACCAATCGAACCAATGAAGCTAGCAATGTAGAGGATAAAAGATAGGAAAGCAGGTTCTCGACACATGTTAGGTCACCTTACTATACTAAGCATGCAAAGAGATATACTTGTCATGTAAACATAGACAACAAAGTTGTAGCACCACTGCCAGGAACCAGACTGCTGATTACCCAGCCGAGAAAGGCGGGTACTATAGGATTTAGCTATATCGTCAGTGAGTCTATCAGAACGTACGGGATTGGAATACTTAGAACACAAAAGCTGTCACCTAATGTGTCTACCAACCAGAGCTGCGTGGGATAGCCAACCAACCAAGGTAAACTCTAAGTATGAACACCGTCGTGCCACTCAAAGAGTCTACTACTAACTGGTAATGAGCCAGAAAAGCAAGGAACACTATATAGCCAACATTATAAGCATGCACAAGGTTCCCGTAAACAGACAAGCATAAAACTAATTATGATAGTAAAGCAAGGATGAAATAACAAAGGTAGAGGACAAGGAGCTTTACTCAATCCTGGAATTGAATATCCTTCCGCTGAGAACACACGTCTGGGAGAGAAGAGAATTCCCACTCCCTCACTCTTCGCCTCACTACTCTCCTTGATACAAGAGACACTCTCTCTACAAGCTAAGGGAAAGCTTCACTTCTTCAACACTATACACTTCACTCTAAGTGCTACTATACCACTACTCTACACACACACCTCACAAGTGAGCTACCAGGGGGTATTTATAGTACCCAAGTGAGTGAGGGGTACTTGTAGGGTGAGTATGGCGGTTAGAAGGTGGAGGGCTAGGCTAGGCAACCTAGTGGAAGCCGGGCGGCCCCACCCTAGACCGGGTGGCCCGGGGCGCCCTTGGATCCACCGCCTTACTTCATCCCACGGTTGAGATTGTTTCTTCAAGGCGGTTATAGCTCGGTTGGCAGTTATCTCGCGTGCTTTTGCTTCAATCATTGGTTTCTCTTTGTGTTTCTTCCTTTGTCATTGGATGAGACTCTCCTGGATCGCTGACTTAACCAATCCATGGGCTGGATTCGTGAGGTGGAGGACTTCTAAGGTCTTTGTGTTTCTTTCCTTGGTTTCCACGGTGGACTTGTGTTTGACACGTTGTTTCATGCATGCAGGTGGAAAATGGTGGCATTCGGAGCTAGAGGCAGGCCGGGCGGCCTGGGTCCTTATCCCATGTCCATCCTTTCTTTCTTGGTTCACCATGTTCTACCATATTTTGTACATTTTGCACCATGACATGTGTTCCTGCAATACTTTTGTACACAACTCGTGGAACCGGTTAATATATATGAACTTTGCATAAAAATCACCCTTGGAACATGAAATGTTGGTGGTCGAAATGGGTTACAACGACCGCCAACACACACAAAGTGCACAGATTTAATTTGGATTTCAGGTTTAGGCAAGGTGTCATAAATGCTTAGGCATAAACTTAAGCAAGGCATATGACTAGCTTATCCAAGCATGAAAAGATAGCATAGCATTCAACATTCCTACACATGCTAGGTAGCCAAGTCAAGTGGTGATCATGGTTTTTATTTTCAAGAAAGAAAAGAGACTTAGCTCACAAAAGATATTAGACAAATTCAAGGAGCTTAGCTAACCATGATCAAGCAAGCAACTGTATAATCTAGCACAAGCAAGTACTAACTAGTCATTCCAGAAGATCTTTAGTGCTAGTGAAGTGAAAATGCATATGATAGAATGCAATGCATGATATGATACAACATGCAAGAAAAACAAAGAAAAGGCAAACCAAAAACCTACACTACATCAAAGTTACCCCAACCTAAAAGGGGTAACAAACACCAAGCTCCCCATGCAAGTGAGCAAACACGCTAACCTCTAAGGGCTTGGTGAAGATATCAGCCAACTGGTTCTCGGTCTCCACATGGATCAAGTCTATATCTCCCTTCTCATTGTGATGTCTCAGAAAGTGGAACCTCACGTCTATATGTTTGGTTCTAGAGTGCAAGATGGGGTTCCTAGCTACAGAAATATTAGAAGTAGAGTCCACTAGGAGAGGGATCTTCCTAAAGCTTAGGCCATAGTCACTCAAGGTAGCTCTCATCCAAAGCATCTAGGAGCAGCAACTAGCAGCAACAACGTATTCGGCTTCTGTAGTGGAATTGGCTACGCTAGATTGCTTGCGTGAGGACCAAGAGACAAGAGAAGAACCGAGAAACTGGCAGGTGCCGAAAGTAGACTTGTGCTCTAGCCGATAACCCACAAAGCCAGCATCCGAATACCCATTGACAGAGAACGTTGAAGCTAAAGATGACCAAAGACCAAGCTCAGGAGTGTATTTCGGGTACCTGAAGATGCGCTTCACTGCTTGATGGTGTGATGTCCTCGATGAGGCCTGCAATCGCGAACAGTGGCAAACCACGAACTGAATGTCTGGCCTGGTCGCCGTTAGGTACAGAAGTGACCTGATTATCCCTCGGTACTCTCTTTGGCCCACCACCTCCCCTTCTTCATCTACATCAAGCACCATTTGTGCTGACATGGGAGTCGCCATGGGCTTGGAGTCTCCCATATCAAATTTCCTCAATGTGTCCTTCATGTACTTGGCTTGATGTATGAAAGTTCCTTCACGCCCTTGCTTGATTTGCAGTCCAAGGAAAAACTGCACCTCTCCCATCATGCTCATCTCAAACTCCTTCGACATCTGCTCAGAAATCTGGTAACAAGAGAGAGAGACGAGCCACCAAAGATGATATCATCCACGTATATCTGGACAATAAGAAGATCACTACTATGCTTGTGGAGAAACAAGGTCTTATCCACACTCCCCATTTTGAAACCCTAGTATAGCAAAAAGGTTTTCAATCTATCACACCGGGCTCTAAGGGCTTGTTTCAAACCATACAAGGCTTTTTGTAATTTGTAAACATGGTTAGGGTGTTTAGCATCTTCAAATCTAGGGGTTTGCTTGACATAAACCTCTTCTTGAATGAAACCATTTAGAAAAGCAGACATCACATCCATTTGAAAAAACTTAAAACCCATGGAAGCTGCAAAGGCTAAGAGAATACGTATAGCTTCCAGGCGTGCAATTGGAGCAAGCCTTTCCTCATAGTCTATCCCCTCTTTTTGACAAAAACACTTTGCCACAAGTCTAGCCTTGTTCCGCACAACAATGCCATCCTCCCCTTGCTTATTTTTGACAACCCATTTTGTACCAATAGGATTGCAATGTAGCAGTGGCTCTAACAAAACCCAAACCTCATTCCTCTCAAAGTTTTCTAACTCCTCTTGCATGGCATTAACCCAATTATCATCAGAAAGAGCGTGTCCAACATCCTTGGGCTCAAAGGAGGCAACAAATGCAGCATGAGCAAAGAAAGGGATATAACCTATCCGGGACCTCAGGGTCCTCGCATGCAAATCACCAAGATCCCATGTGAAGTGTGCTCCCGCTGGACCTATCGAGATGGAACAATCTCGGAGGTCACCTCCCCTGCATCCCCAACGGGGCCAGCCTCTACTCGAGCTTGCAGTCGGGGGAGCGAGGAGGAAGCCATCGGCAAGGGTCCTCCGTCGTCTTCAGAGCTCGTAGCAGAGGGGGTAGGAGCTACAACCGGTGCAGTGGCTCCTGCATCACCAGCATCTACCTGAACTTCCTCACCTTCAAAGATGGGAGTTCCTTCTTCATCATCACCTGAAAGCTCAAATGCTGGGGTTGTGCGAGGCATAGATTCATCGATGGAAACCTCACAAGTCTCTACCACTTGTTTCATATCAAGGATCCACACTCTATATGTTCTAGAGTTAGAGGCGTACCCAAGGAAAATACCATCCAAGTAGCAAGATTTAAATTTGTCAAAATGCCCCCCCTTTTTGAGCACAAAGCATCCGCAACCAAATGCACACAGGTGCTTGATGCTGGGCTGCCTACCAAACCGTAGCTCGTAGGAAGATACGGTTGGCAATGTAATAGGTTGTATTCATAGCCTCAGCCCAAAAGCGCACGGAGTCCTATGCTCATCAAGCATCATCCGCGCCATCTCAACAAGTGTGCGGTTCTTTTGTTCCACGACACCTTTCTGAGGTGGGGTATAAGGAGACAAGAATTGGTGATCAAGACCTACGTCACAACAAAAGGTTTTGAAACGAGAGTTACGAAATTCTCTGCCATTATCACTGCGGATAGCCTCATGGCCTTATGACTCTTATTTCTTAACCTCAAGACCAGATCCTGAACAAAACCGAAAGCCTCATCTTTGAACTCCATGAAGAACATCCACGAAAAGCGAGAAAAGTCATATACAACAACAAGCACATACCACTTCCCACTGACCGCCTGTACCCGAGCAAGACCAACCATGTCCATATGCAGCAGCTCACCTAGGTAAGAGGTCATCACCTAATTGACAGGTGCATGAGATGTGGCAACCATCTTGCCACGGCGACAGGGGTGGCACACTAAGTCCTTTTCTGCATTCAAATTGGGCAATCCTCAGATCAGACCCAACGAAATCAACCTGGCTAGCAGATTGAAACTCAAATGGCCTAGCCTCCTGATGAGAACATGTACAACATGCATATGATCAAGGCCCAAGAGAAGATGGAGTTTGAAGCCCAATCTGAGTTGAGGTCCAATTTATTCGCGAGGCCGCTTCGGACTGCAGGAGTAGGCCTCAGTAAAACGGACGTCTAGGCCACATACGGGCTCCGTTTTGGACGTTTTACATATTGTTGGAAAGCTGAGGAGATAAGATTTCTAACCCTTGTGGTCCCACCTCTGAAATCGATTGGGGTCGACAGGAATCATCGAAACAAGATGACGGACAGAATCTGCCAGGGTGCTGCTGGACCGGTTTTTGGGCCCGCTTGCCTTCTACGACCTAGGGTTGCTCGGCCACCCCCTTGGCCACTCCCTAGACCTCTCTCTTGTATATATTCTATAGCCATCATTAGATTAGATGGGTTTTTCTTAGAAGTATTCTGTTGTGAACAGTTCGCCGTTCGTGTATCGGTTTGTGAAACCCCAACTTGTGCACAAGATTAATCTCGATTGCGTTTATTACTCGTTCTTGCTTGTGTTCTCTCGGTTGCATTGCAGGAATGATAGCCTTCTTAGTAAGGTCGATTGCACGCATCACGCGGTCGATAACCATCGAAGCAGTGGTGTAGTGATTGCAAGGATTCGATCGATTGCTCGGAGCCTTCATTACCAACGTCAAGTTCTCCACCCCTAAACTGACTTATCCATACCTCTCGGAAGATCGGAAACCCCTATTTTTCTTTCATTTGGTATCAAAGCTTCAGGTTTCTCGTGAGGTATATTATCGTGTGTCCCTTAGTTTGAGTGATTTATATTCCTAAAGTCCAAAAAAAAGCCATAAAAAATTAGGGTTTGTAGTTCATCTTGTCCTATCACCACATTTAGCCTTTCCATAATTTGATTTCAGAGTCTGCATCTTTGAGTTTGTGTCCATGGTCATGGTCTTGTTGCTTGTGTAGATCGCGTTCTTAGTTTAGTTTGATTTTTGCATCTTGTTATCGTGTCCGTTTTCATCACGTCGTCACGTCCTGTTCGGAATCCTCTCTGTCTAGTTCAGTATTTGCAAGATATCTCTGTCATACTAACTCGGATTTGTGTGTTCTAGTACTTTCTGGAAAGCTTCTGAAATTATCTACAACTTTGTCAATTGGGAAGTTTCTAGAAAATGTGGTTATCAGGGTGTAATATCTGTTAGGAGTAAATCTATTTGTGACCCAGAATTTTCTAAGCAGTCTGTATTTCGGGGTCAATATCTTCGTCTTCCCTTGGCCAAAATAGGTGTTCCATATGCTATAAAGACAGAGAAAAATCTAAGCTACAACTTTGGTATTCTAAGTTTTTGCATTTGAGGCCATTAAGATTGTCTAATGTACTGTGCAACTCAGAGTAGTAAATCTGTGTTTTATAGACGAGAGTTTTGTGTTTGTGTGGAGTTGTATCTTCTTTTGCTTTGCGACACTTTTGAGATAAAAAAAGCAAAAAAAAGACAAGTGCATAAAAATAGCCGCACAAAAAAAAGAGAAAAAGAAAAGAAAAAAATCAGAAGTGCTTGCATTCTTTGTGTTCTTTGTACTTCGGTGTATCTCTTGCTTTGCTTAAACTAGTTTTGGAGCACGTTTAGGCCAGCAACTTTGACAAGTACTTTGAACATTTATTCAACTTTGCTATCTGATTTCGAATTTTGCTATTCCTTGCTACATATTGTGCCATCCCAAAGATCCACATACATTCTCTTGAGCAGTATAGGTCAGTCTTGCAATCATCCCACGCTCCAGGTGTGTTATTATCTCTTGGCCGCCGTCGCCTCTTTCAGGTAGCCATCGTATTTTGTAGTGCACAGTAAAAATATTTACAAGCGCTTGGTAAATGTTTGGAGTGTGAGAGATCCCACTTGTCTATTGTCATTAGATAGGGTTAACTTTGAATTTTTGTGTGTGTTTTTTTTCTACTAACAATGACAGGTTACACCTCTGTACATATTAGAGCTATAAAGATGCATGAGAGTCACACCATTTCTGCTGCCCCTTCTCCTATAGGTGATTCTATTCTTAAATCTCTGCCTACATACGATGGTTTTAATGCTGTGGTGTATATTAAGTGGGAAAGTGAAAAAGATAATATTTTTGCGCAATGTCATATGTGTGAAAGACGAAAGATAAAAAATGCAACTAGTGTTTTAAAAAATCATGCTTTAATTTGGTGGAACAATTTACATGTTAATGATAATCCTCACACATGGTCTGATATGAAAATTTTGATGAGAAAACAATTTGATTCTTCATGCCATATTGTCCCTTCTTATGCGACTAACCTTTTGCAGGATAATGTGAGTTCTCTGCCACAACACTTTTTAAGTTCTCAAATGGTGAAAGCGGAGAACAATCAGTCCAACAATTTATTTCGACTTGCGTTTATCGTAATGAAGAGACGTTGTCAGATCATCATTGATAGTGAGACTTGCAGCAACTGTTAGTTCTGAGTTGGTTGAGAAACTTTGCTTGGCCACAGAGCAACACTAATGTCCATATTATGTCCAATGGCCTAATTCCAGTGGTAAATTTCAGGTAAATAAAATTAGTAAGATCCAATTTTCTCTTGGCAAGTATCATGATAGCGCTTATTTTAATGTTGTGCCTATGGAAACAATTGATTTGTTATTTGGTAAACCATGGGTACATGAAAACAATGCTTTGTACGATAATGCTGATAATATATATTCGTTCAAATATAATGGTAGAAAGATCAAGTTGGTTAGTATGAATCCTGCTCAAATTTTAGAAATTGAACTTGCGAGGGAACAAACTAAGAAGATGGATGCTATTAAAAATGATTTGACTAATTTTAATGATGACATGCCTTCAGATAAATCCAAGTTACCTTTATTGCAAGGTGATTGTACTGCTGATTTTTGTGATAAGAAAGGGTTGTGTGATGATACTGCTATTATTTCTGTGCCAATACATGAGAATAAACAAGATATTAGTTCTTATAAAACAAATACGTATGCTGAAAATAAACATTTTGTCCCTATTGTAAGAATGCATGATGAGCTGAACTTGTTATCTTCTTTAAGTACTTTGGGTTATATTGAATTGGATATTCTATGTATTCTAAACTATTTGGAGAAAAAACTTTCGTTCATTGCTGATTTGCCATGATTTTCTAAAAATACATATCATATTATTGGACGATATACCTATGAAGGAGAATATATGGTGCATCGTGTTTATATATGTTCTAATTTTGACTCTCATTTTATCGATGAACATCAAAATCAAGTAGACCGCTGCTGTAAAACTAACCGTATCATGTCAAGATCCACTTGTTCTTCTTTGTTTGACTTGTCACAACAGTCGAGGATGACTTAAAAACAACAAGGGGAGAATGATGAGAACATGTGCAATATGCATATGATCAAGGCCCAAGAGAAGATGGAGTTTTAAGCCCAATTCGAGTTCAGGTCCAATTTATTCGCGAGGCCGGTTCAGACTCCAGGAGTAGGCCTCGGTAAAACAGACGTCCAGGGCACATACGGGCTCCGTTTTGGACATTCTACATATCGTTGGAAAGCTAAGGAAATAAGCTTTCCAACCCTTGTGGTGCTACTTCTGAATTCGATCAGAGTCGACGGAAATTATCGAAACAAGATGACAGACAGAATCTGCCAGGGTGCTGCTGGACCGGTTTTTGGGCCCGCTAGCCTTGTACAGGGTTGCTCGGTCACCCCCTTGGCCACCCGCTAGACCTCTCTCTTGTATATATTCTGTAGCCATCATTATATTAGATGGTTTTGCTTAAGAAGTATTCTGTCTTGAACAGTTCGCCGTTCATGTATCGGTTTGTGAAACCCCAACTTGTGCACAAGATTAATCTTGATTGCGTTTATTCCTCGTTCTTGCTTGTTTTCTCTCGGTTGCATTGCAAGAATGATAGCCTTCTTGGTTAGGTTGATTGCGTATGTCACGCGGTCGATAACCATCGGAGCAGTGGTGTAGTGACTGCAAAGATTCAATCGATTGCTCGGAGCCTTCTTCACCAACATCGAGTTCTTCACCCCTAAACCTACTTATCCATACCTCTTGGAAGATCGGGAACCCCTATTTTTCTATCACCTCCTATGCCACTTCCAGATATCAGTAGAAGGACCAGCTACCAAACATCGAGGAGGGCCAGAAACAGATGCAAGGTCAACCTTAAAAACATGCCGATAGGGCAAAATCCGACAAACAAGGTTTTCCTTAGCATCAACCACACAAGAAGAACCCTCCTAAAAGTGAACCTCAAACCCTTCCTTGAGAAGTTGCGAAATAGAAAACAAATTGAACCCGAAATTCCTCACCAAAACAACTTCTCTCAGGGAAAGCTTGCCAGAATGCGCAACAGAGCAAACACCCAACACTTTACCTTGACCATTATCCCCGAATGTGATGTACTCCTTGGTGTTTGAGGCTGGAGAACCATCTACGGTGCCCTCTCATCTGCCTAGAGCAGTCAAAGTCCATGATCCATATGTCCTCTAGGCCTCGATCTTGCAAAATCAAGGAAAGCGAAAGTGAGCAAATGGTCTGGCCCCAGGGTTAGTGGGTCTTCTAGCAACACATATTGTTTGTGTTACTATTGCCTATGTTACTATATGGTTGATATTCTAGAACACAAGACATGTGTTCTTCCACATCCTAAAAAATGTTACTAACACATTCTAAAAAAGGTTACTACATAGTGTTACTACTTTGTAACATTTTTATTTAAAAATGAAAAAATTCCATTCCTTCACTAGGAATTGAACTCACAACCTAATGTACCTTCTAAACCTTCCACTCCAATACACTACGCAAGCACTTGTGTATGAAAAAATGATGTTTTCTTTTTCTATACACTATGATGAATTTTATATTGTATATTTGAACCCCTAAATAATCTTAAATGGAAAAACTCACAACTACAAAGTTTTAGATCTCGTCAAATACTACATGTCTCGTATAAGCCATGTATCGAAATGAGGTTATTTGATAAATTCCAAGTTATGATTTCGCGAATATGGAAAAAATATATTTGAATTTATAGGGGTAATAAATGTTCTCAAATGAAAAATTTATCAATTATAAGGTTGTGGATCTCATCGAGCAATATAATTTTGTTATGGTATCCTCTTGTAATTTTATATAAAACAATTATGACTTTTTATTAAAACAACTATTTCTAAACGTAGACAGTAATATGGTCTACCTCTAAAAATCATTTTCAAATGAGGTTCATGCTGCAGATCGCCTCTGGAGCATCTTTAGAGGTGTCCGGTAGTATGTACCACATCTGAAAAACAGTAGTTTGAATGATGGTGTATGTTATGGATCAGCTTTGTAAACAAAGGTTATATCTAGAGGCAGCCTGTAATATGGACGATCTCTAAAACCTAATGATGGGGGTAGCATTTTAGGTGGAGCCCATGCTAGCAAGAGCATATGCGTCTCTGTTTTTAGCCGTCTCTACAAATAAATAAAAGAAGGAGGTGCTGTGATGCCCTAGGCATCTCAAGTGCATTACACTAAAATCATTAGCATAATGACATCTTTTCAAAGGCATTTTATCTTGAGAGCATGCATAAATTAGGTCAATTGAGCAACTAAACTTAGTTTTCAGAAAAGCTGTGTTTGTATTGCGGATATAACTTTAATACAATTGTGATTTTTATAAAACCTTACATACCAAACTTGTAGGCAATCCCATAAGGAATGACTTTGGTATTTTGTGTCTTGGCATGCATGAATGTTGAAATCTAGTTTTGGGTCATTTTATGTGAAAATGTGACTTCTGCCAAATTCAGCCCTGTTTGGTAAATTCAAAATTTTGTGAAACAAAATTCAAAATCTTGCCATGTCATGAATACCAAAGTTGTAGTTCATGAGATTCTATGCAACATTGGTAAATTTCACCTTTCATGAAAATGCACCTAAAATGGACTTTTATAATTTCCAAGTTGGGGGTTTCAAATGGTCAAACAGGAGTCAGCAAGTTAATTTCAAATTTAAATCATTTTATATTTGGAATCTGGTATAGGTCCTTTTGACAAAGTTGTAGATTTTAAAAGGTACAACATTTCATTCGATTGGGTCTTTTTCAAATTCGGCTCCTAAATTGGTCAAATTTGCGAAATTCAGAAACCTGATCAGTTGGTCAAAGGGGGTTTGTCTTTTTTCGATTTTTCTTTTATTTTTTCATCTCTATGACAAGCGGGACCCACCTGTCAGGCCCGCCCGCGCCAGCGCACGGGTGGATTCCCCGCTCCCTCGCCCGATGCACCGAGTCCATACACCGTACTCTCTATTCCTGGGATTGACCCCACCTGTCAGCCACAGTGGTCCATAGACCCGGTTCACCCGCGCACCTCCCTCTTCTCTCCCCGCCCGCGCGCGCCCACGCGGCGCTGCGCGCCGAGCAGCCGTGGCCACGCGCCGGCCTTCCCGGCCGCCGCGGCCACGCGCCGCTGCCGCGCGCGGACAGCGCGCACGGCGCGCCACCGGGGCGAGGGCGAGGCCGACCCTATTTCCCGAGCCCTCCTCCACGCGCTCGAGCTCTCTGTTCTTTTCCCCTTTCGACCTCGCGCGTCCGCCATTGACGGAGCTCGCGCGAGCTCGCCCCGGCCACTCCCGCCCGCTCCCGAGCTCAACCGTCACCACGTCGGGCTTCGTCGCCCTCGACTCCATCCTACCGCACTAGCCTAGGCCACTGATTTCGTCCCGACGCCGCCCACCGCGCCGCCGGAGCTCGTCGCCCTCTGCTCATCGTCGTCCCACCTCCTCGCGCCCTCTCCCGTCGATTGAAGAAGAGGGTAAGACTCCCCATACTCCTCTCTCTCTCTCTCCCCGGCACTCCGCGGCGAGCTCCCGAGCCCCGCAGCGCCGGGATTGGCCGCGCGCCACGGAGCTTCCCCTCCCGTCGCGAGGAGGAAGACGACGGGAGGAGGAAGATGAACTTTTTACGCTATGGCCCTCCGAGTTTAACAGTTTTATGTTTCCATACCGAGTACTGTGTACTGAGTCTTGTAAATCTTGCACGGGAACCCTCAGAAGCTATGGATAATTATATATAGGTCCTGGATCTGTTTAGTTTCGTTTTAAAATGCTTTTAAAAATGCTGAAACTTCGAAAAATCATAGTAAAGTGGATAAAAATCCAAAAATAGCAAACTTTGTTGCACTGTGTTCCTAATAAATAGATCTACAGGATGGGTATGATGGTTGAGTAGGAAAGGACAGTTTTGCCCCTGTTTTTATTCAAACATGTAAAACCCTAATAAATAGGAAATAAGGACTAAATGATCTCCAAAAATAGCCAAATTTGAGCAGGGACCATGTTATCATGTGTAGGTTCTGTATAAATTTTGTTGGCCCTAACACTTACTATTGAATTACTATTTTGCCCTTGTCTTGCACTAAGCACATATTAATCTTAATAAAAAGATTAATATGGTGAATAATGTTTCAAAATGACTTTAAGTTTGATATGAGCTATAGTTATGGAGTAACTTGCTAGAGTTGGAGATGATGCATGTAAGGTTTTGACTCTAATTAGAAACTGGTAGAAATAATGCATATTTATGTAAGCTTCAGTCGCTTCACATGAAGCGATGCTACCTCGCCACGCACACTCCACGTTGTTTTATGTGACAAGCTAAGCTATCATAGATGATGGCTTGTACGATTTCTTAAGTACGAAACAACTTTCGCCTCAATATGCATAACTCTATACCATAAATCATAAGTTCACTGATTTACTGCATTACACTCGCATCATAAAGCAAGCATTGCACTAATACATGCTCCAACTGCATCATGTCATACATATAGATTCCACGAACGAAGAACCACCGCCGAACCAACCCGTCGCGGAGGAACGAGAAGAGGAGTTGCACCAGGAACCAGAGGGCCAGCAGCAGGAACCCGACTACGCTCCGGAGGAAGCTACTGACCCTAGTGAAGAAGGTAGGCAGGACCATACTCTACCCAGCAAGTAAATTACATTTGATGATTACGCATATGCATTAGAAGTTGCTTGGAACCAATTGCATTAGACTTCCTGGCCGCCCTGGCCCTAGCACCTATACATAGAGTTCGTAGGACGAGTATGCCTAGAAATTGCTAGGTACGAGTAGACACGAGTGTGTGTACTCGTCACGTAGGTGTTTTCAAATCACAAAAGCTTACAGTTATATCACTTGTATTTGTTTCTCATGAAGTAAATGGAGACCGGGCGGAGATTTTATTTCAGTATTCACTATTCATGATGTCGCACCCGGACTCCGCCCGAGTCGTTTAAGGCCCGTCCGCTGTTCGTCTGCTGATCGGCATAACATTGCTAAAGTGCTTATCCGGGGAATGGGACCGGAAAAGTCTTTCTTGGGCTCGTCCGAAGCACAGAGACACGTTCCTACCCGCTGGTTGAGAGGAAGGTGGCCCGGGGGAGCTTGGTACTCATGACGGGGAGACCGAGATGTCGGCAGGCTCGTCATGGGGGCACAACCCGGGGGCTAGGCGGGAGTGAATCGAACTTGGGACGAGGCAGGTTAAGATCGGGGCTATACGTGGGAACGCGATGGCTAGTAAGCATATACCCCTGGCATGATAGTTATTCCCGGGAATTAAAAATCGATTCGAATCGCTGATGCCCACCAGGTGTGGGAATGCCAATATCACTGTCGGGCAACGTAGTAATTACTTAAACTCTCGGTATTTTAATACTCATGGTTTTTGGAATACTACATGTTTGAACTGAGTTGTTACCTTACGGAAATTTACTATTATGTTGTCAATCATACAGACAATGAAACTTGTTGTTTATGTTAATTAAGTTGCTGTTAAAAACTAAAAGCTAAGGATCCACTTGCTAGTAAGCCGCTTTGCGTCAGCCGTAAGCCATTTCCATTAAGACCTACTGAGTAATTAGTACTCAGGGTTTGCCCCCACATTTTGAGCGCAGGTATGGAATTCATGGTGTGCACCTGTGTTGGAGGCGGGGCATGCCCTCATTTAGGATGAGGTGACTGAGTGGCACGAGGGCAACATCGGTGGGCTCGATGTTGTACCTCCAATGCAAAAATTTTGGTGATAACATGGTGATCTAAACTTATATTTTCCGCTGCGAGAAACTTTCAAACTTGCTACCTTATGACATTATGTTGAACTAGTATTTTATGTAAAAGCTGGTTTGTAACTAAGCTTAATTTCCCGCTATTCAACTGCCTGTGATGATGTTTCTGTTGTGGCTCCATCGTGAGTCAGATGTGTATGATGTCGGTTCCTCCGGGAAAAGGTAATATCAGGGGTCGAACGACTCTCGACGGACGACCGGGTTTAGTTCGGTCTAATCGCACTGCAAGCCAGAGGTGGCAGGTGTGCTTAGCCCGGATTAAATCGGCGGTTCCGCCACAGCTGGTATCAGAGCCGATCATACACAGACAACAGACATATCATCCAGTTTTGATTTGCAAACCTATCTTCGAAAACCCTTTTCGAAGTATTTGAAAAATGAGAGTATCGATATGCCCATATTAAGGATGTTAGTGAAATACCAGGTGACATCGCTAACATTCTGACCTAGATAGAACTCATATGCATATTCGGCGCTTTGGGAAGCAACATTTCGGCCATAGCTATCCCCAGTACTGGCGGAGCGCTATTGGGATTTGCGGACTGTTGCGAACCCTGCATTCATGCTGATAGGGCAGAACTCTTTAAGGGGGGTGGTCACGCCATTGGAGTGTTTCGTGATCATTTTTCCTTCAACCAAAATTATAGCTAGATCTTGTTGGCCACCGTTTCTCTCCCCAGTAATTTCCTAGTACTGGAGAAACACTGGGTGTGTTGAGAGAAATGGCGCCACTACGTCGTCCACCAGACGTAGCTTAAAGAAATTCGTGGGTGCCACTTCTAGGGTTAGAGTGGTAATGATCGGTCAGGGTAATGATGTTGGTATGAGCATGCATTTTTCTGCAGGTACACTAACCACGTGCGAAATTAAGAATGAGTAGAGAATGACGAGTTGCATTAGAGAGTGCCGTGCATACATGTCACCGGATACTCGCTAGTTATATAAATTGTACATAAGGTGTGTGATGTGAGAACGAATAGGACGAGTCATGCAGCATGTTTACTTTTACTTATTCATACTTGGGGGATTATTGCTAAAAGTCAAATGAGTAAAATGAAGGTCCAAAGATATCTTTTGCACACATCACCCACATAACCGTTGAAATTATATGCAACCTATGCCTATCACTGATTAAAGTCTCTCATTTAAAAACAGATGGCCAGGACCAAGCAAACCGCCGCAAAGCCACCAGTGCGAGGGGACTCCGCGTACAGGAGGGAAGGGCTGCTCCCCTCCCACCAGTGACCCACACCCCTCCTCAGCTTGAGAATGGCATGGTCCACACCCGTTGCCGTGAGGAGAACGGCCTTGCGCAGATCCTTTGTCGGGCTCTGCGTGAGATGAGGCGCAGACCGTGCCCCTTCTTCTCCGTGCAGACAGTGCACGCGGAGGGACACTGCATGGCCAGTGTTGTCCTTCCTTCGAGCCACACCGCGGTCCGGCAGACGATCACCGTCTACGGGGCCAATGAGGAGGACGCTTACGACAAGGTCACCCTAGCAACCATCACCTCACTCAGCTCCTCGGGTGCAGCAGGGATGTCAGTGCTGCGCTACCTCCCCACCGACGGCTACGACGACGAGTGGCTCCGTCGTCACAACATGCTGGAGGAGCGGATTGACACCAGGCCCTATGCTACGACCATGCAGTTTGCTCACAGCGTACACGGGATGTACCTCCGTGCCGAGGACCATGTCTCTCACTACCGCGACCAGCACATGTATGCACAGGACCGTATTGAGGAGCTGGAGGCAGAGTTGGCCGAGGCACAGCAGCGCCTGGCGCAGTACGAGCAGGACCCTTCAGTTGCCCCTGTGGTGGAGGATGAGGACAGCATGGTGTCTGACGCGCGTAACGGGCGTTAGAGAGAGTTTGATGATAGAACTGTGTGGTGGAGCTTTTTGTAAATGGTGCACGTTATGAGCGATGTTTTGTATTATGCTGCTCTGTGCAATTTGCTATGACTGTACTAAACAATGGTGAGGTCGAGAGAACTCACTTATGTACGTCATGTAACCCGATGTAGAACCTTAAGCTAGTGTTTCGATGTGATGGACGAGATGGCCCACGTGTGTACTAAGTAAACCCTTAGTTTATTAAGACACTATAAGTATGGTTGTAGTAACTGCTGAATGCGCATGGACAATGTGAAATGATGCGATGCCTTTAAGCTTGGCCTTGCGAGATAGAGTCTAACTGTTTTATTACAAGTTTACTTGTACTCACAAATTGCCTATAGTCCTATGATCTTGCTGTCACCGTATTTCTGCGCAAGGGCTATTGGGCTGAACCCATATGACTCCATTTTGCAGATGGTGAACACTGGCACTGGACAGTCATCAGGGCAGTCAGCGCAAGGCGCTCCACCCCCGCCGGAGCTGGCCACTTTGGTGGTCCAACAAGCTGAGCTGATTCGATTATTAGCAGAAGACCGCCAGGCCCGTGGGCAACAACAGCCGCGGGAGTACCGGCCACGTGGCATTACTTACCAGGACTTCGAGTGGCTGCGACCCCCGGTTTTCACCAATTGCCCCGAGCCACTGGCGGCAGATGACTGGCTTCGTACCGTCCAGTCCAAGTTCACCCTTCTGCCAGGGATCAATGAGCAAGAGAAGGCTCGATTTGCTGCTCAGCTTATTCATGGGCCTGCGGGAGCATGGTACGCCACTTTCCTCGCCATGCAGGAAGAGGGCCATGAGCCCACATGGGAGGAGTTCCGTCAGGCTTTCCGAGCCCACTACATCCCGGCAAGTTTGATGGAACAAAAGCGTCGCGAGTTCCGAGACCTCAAGCAAGGTAACAGGTCCGTTATGCAATATGTGCAGACCTTTATCCACCTCTCTCCGTATGCTCCGAGAGATGTTGCTACTGAGCCAGAGCGGGCCGAAAGACTCCTAGAGGGCCTTGATCCCACCCTCCGGACTCACCTGGCACGACGCTACCAGAGCTTCACTGAGCTGGTAGACACTGCTCTCGACATGGAGAATCGTCTCCGTGCTGCTAACGAGGATCAGAAGCGCAAAAGGCTAGCCAACACATCAGCAACTGGCCCTTCACAGAAGCAGAAGACCGCATACAAGCCTCCACAGCAAAATTATCAGCAGCCTCGCTATGTGGTCCGACCCAACCAACCAAGGTGGATCCATCGGGCAGCACCACAGCAACAGTACCCCATCTATCGAGCACCCGCACAGTTGCTAGCTCCCCGTGCTCCCATCGTTCCGGGGCCGGGTGCTCCGTGCTTCAACTGCGGCAAGATAGGTCACTTCAGTCGTGACTGTAGGGCACCCCGCAAGATACAGGGTCCTACCCCAGCTGGTGGAAGTCAACAAAGCAAGCCGAAGGGACCCATGCCCAAGATGGGTCGTGTGCACTATGTGCACATGGATCAGATTTCCGCCGGAGAACCGGTGCTTGCTGGTACGTTCATGATCAACGGTCAACCGACCGTCGTGTTATTTGATTCTGGGGCCACACATACTTTTATCAGTAAAACATATGCATTGAGGTATGGGATAAAAATGTACAAGTTGAAAGAAAACTATCAAATTACAGCACCGGGATCGCCTATTGAAACCAGTTTGGGGGTTAGACAACTTAAGCTGAGCATTGGCACAGAAAATTTTATCATCAACCCCGTGGTACTACCACACCAGGGGATTGATATTATTTTAGGTATGAATTGGATGAAAGAACACGATGCAGTCCTGGATGTTGGCAGCAGGACAATACAATTAAAGTCAGGCGTGAGTGGCAAGGCTATGCAGATACACATGCCAAATCAAAAACACATGACCCCCACAGTTAATGCGACTGAACTACAAGAGGTTAAAAAGATACCGGTAGTGTGTGAATTCCCGGACGTGTTTCCGGAAGAACTCCCTGGACTACCACCAAAACGGGATGTAGAGTTTGCCATTGAACTCGTTCCAGGCACGGCACCTGTGTCAAAAAGACCATACAGGATGCCACCTGATGATTTGAAAGAATTGAAAACACAGCTACAAGAACAATTAGACAAAGGGTTCATTAGACCTAGTTCATCACCATGGGGTTGTCCAGCTCTCTTTGTTGAGAAAAAGGATCATGGTGGGAAAAGACTGTGTGTTGACTATCGGCCACTGAATGCAGTGACCGTCAAAAACAAATACCCACTGCCACACATCGATATTCTATTTGATCAGTTAGCTGGGGCTAAGGTCTTTTCTAAAATTGACCTAAGGTCTGGCTACTATCAGATAAAGATTAGAGAAGAGGATGTACCCAAGACAGCATTTTCTACCAGATACGGTTTGTATGAGTACTTGGTCATGTCATTTGGGCTAACCAATGCACCGGCTTTCTTCATGTATATGATGAACTCGGTGTTCATGAATGAACTCGATAAGTTCGTGGTGGTATTCATAGATGACATACTAATCTACTCCAAAAATGAAAAAGAACATGAAGAACATTTAAGAATCGTGCTCACTCGGCTCAGAGAGCATAAGCTTTATGCCAAGTTTAGCAAGTGTGCATTCTGGCTGAAAGAAGTGAGTTTCTTGGGTCACGTACTATCTGAAAAGGGAGTCGCAGTTGATCCTAACAAAGTAGAAGATGTGCTAAATTGGAAGCAACCAGAGACCGTGACTGAAATCCGGAGTTTTCTTGGTTTAGCGGGCTACTACTGCCGCTTTATCAAAGATTTCTCCAAAATTGCAAAACCCATGACCTCATTGACCAAGAAAAATGCCAAGTTCATTTGGAATCCGAATTGTGAAGAAGCTTTCCAAACCTTGAAGAAATTGTTAACCTCAGCACCAGTGCTAGCTCAACCAGATATTACCAAGCCTTTTGAGGTGTACTGTGATGCCTCCGGTAATGGGCTTGGCTGTGTCTTGATGCAAGAAGGAAGAGTAATTGCTTATGCCTCCCGTCAATTGAGGAAACATGAAGCCAACTATCCAACACATGACCTTGAGTTAGCCGCAGTCGTTCATGCATTAAAAATATGGAGACACTATTTATTAGGCAACACGTGTCACATCTACACTGATCACAAGAGTCTCAAATATATTTTCACTCAACCTGAAATCAATATGAGGCAGAGACGATGGTTGGAATTGATAAAAGATTATGATCTGGAGATACACTACCATCCGGGCAAGGCCAATGTAGTGGCCGACGCCTTAAGCCGCAAAGTCCATTGCAATATGATAGAAGCCCGACCTACAGCAAGAGTGATCTGCTGTGAGATGAGTGACATTGAAACACCTCCAGGACAGCATGCAGAACTCTATAATATCATTATTGAGCCCACCATCAAGGCACAAGTCATAGAAGCTCAGAAGCAAGATAAGGGTATGGCACATATCCGTGAAGGTATTAGTGAAGAGAAGAAGGCGTGTTTCACACTTGATGACCAAGGCGTCCTGTGGTTCAAGAATCGTCTAGTGGTACCCAAGGACATGGAATTGAGGAAGAGAATACTGGATGAAGCGCACACTTCAATACTCACGATACATCCCGGCAGTAATAAGATGTATCAAGACTTAAAACAGAAATTTTGGTGGACCCGCATGAAGCGGGAGATCGCCAGGTACGTATCTGAGTGCGACGTGTGTAAGAAAGTAAAAGCTGATCACTTAAAGGCCGCTGGAATGCTTCAACCACTGGACGTTCCAGCGTGGAAATGGGAGGATATACACATGGATTTTGTTGTGGGTTTGCCGCGTACCCAAAAGGGATATGATTCTATATGGGTAATTGTCGATCGGCTCACCAAGTCGGCACACTTCTTACCCGTCAAGACTCATTATACTACCGCTACCTATGCAGAGCTATATATTGCACGGGTTATTTCCCTACATGGGGTGCCCAAGACCATCACTTCCGATCGAGGTTCGATATTTGTGTCCCGCTTTTGGGAACATTTGCAATCCGCTCTCGGAACCACTGTGATTCGAAGTTCAGCATATCACCCTCAAACCAGTGGTCAAGTAGAAAGAGTGAATCAAATTCTAGAAGATATGTTAAGGGCTTGTGCACTGACATATTCCACCAAGTGGGATGAATGCCTCCCCCTGGCGGAGTTCGCTTATAACAACAGCTACCAAAAGAGCTTAGAAATGGCTCCTTTCGAGGCTCTTTATGGTAGGAGATGCAGAACACCACTAAACTGGTCCGAACCAGGAGGGCGTGTTACCTTTGGCCCTGATTTAGTGGTAGAAGCCGAAGAACAAGTGAAACTCATACACCATCATCTCAAAAGAGCACAGTCTAGGCAGAAAAGCTACTCGGATAAAAGGAGGAGGCCACTAGTCTTTGATGAGGGGGATCATGTGTATCTCAAAGTATCTCCGATGAAAGGGGTACAACGGTTTGGGGTGAAAGGAAAGTTAGCACCAAGGTACGTCGGTCCATTCAAGATCATTGAAAAGTGCGGAGCCGTCGCTTACCGGTTAGAGTTACCACCACATCTGGCTGCGGTTCACGATGTGTTTCACGTTTCGCAACTAAAGAAGTGCTTAAGAGTGCCTGAGAAAGTGGTAGATACCTCTCAAATTCAAATTGAACCAGATCTCACATACGAAGAACATCCTATAAAAATCCTCGATCAAAAACAAAGATCAACCCGTCGGAAAACAATCAACTTTTACAAAGTTCAATGGAGTAATCACTCCGAAGAAGAAGCCACTTGGGAGCAAGAAGAATACCTACACACTAAGTATCCTGGTTTTCTACCATCCACTTCAAATCGGTATGTTACAACAGCTTAACTTTAGGATCTAAACTCAATACATGCACACAACATTGACTACAACCAACTTCACCACCCACGTCACATCAAAAATCTCGGGACGAGATTTCTTTAAGGTGGGTGGGTTGTGATGCCCTAGGCATCTCAAGTGCATTACACTAAAATCATTAGCATAATGACATCTTTTCAAAGGCATTTTATCTTGAGAGCATGCATAAATTAGGTCAATTGAGCAACTAAACTTAGTTTTCAGAAAAGCTGTGTTGGTATTGCGGATATAACTTTAATACAATTGTGATTTTTATAAAACCTTACATACCAAACTTGTAGACAATCCCATAAGGAATGACTTTGGTATTTTGTGTCTTGGCATGCATGAAGGTTGAAATCTAGTTTTGGGTCATTTTATGTGAAAATGTGACTTCTGCCAAATTCAGCCCTGTTTGGTAAATTCAAAATTTTGTGAAACAAAATTCAAAATCTTGCCATGTCATGAATACCAAAGTTGTAGTTCATGAGATTCTATGCAACATTGGTATATTTCACCTTTCATGAAAATGCACCTAAAATGGACTTTTATAATTTCCAAGTTGGGGGTTTCAAATGGTCAAACAGGAGTCAGCAAGTTAATTTCAAATTTAAATCATTTTATACTTGGAATCTGGTATAGGTCCTTTCGACAAAGTTGTAGATTTTAAAAGGTACAACATTTCATTCAATTGGGTCTTTTTCAAATTCGGCTCCTAAATTGGTCAAATTTGCGAAATTCAGAAACCTGATCAGTGGGTCAAAGGGGGTTTGTCTTTTTTCGATTTTTCTTTTATTTTTTCATCTCTATGACAAGCGGGACCCACCTGTCAGGCCCGCCCGCGCCAGCGCACGGGTGGATTCCCCGCTCCCTCGCCCGATGCACCGAGTCCATACACCGTACTCTCTATTCCTGGGATTGACCCCACCTGTCAGCCACAGTGGTCCATAGACCCGGTTCACCCGCGCACCTCCCTCTTCTTTCCCCGCCCGCGCGCGCCCACGCGGCGCTGCGCGCCGAGCAGCCGTGGCCACGCGCCGGCCTTCCCGGCCGCCGCGGCCACGCGCCGCTGCCGTGCGCGGACAGCGCTCACGGCGCGCCACCGGGGCGAGGGCGAGGCCGACCCTATTTCCCGAGCCCTCCTCCACGCGCTCGAGCTCCCTGTTCTTTTCCCCTTTCGACCTCGCGCGTCCGCCATTGACGGAGCTCGCGCGAGCTCGCCCCGGCCACTCCCGCCCGCTCCCGAGCTCAACCATCACCACGCCGGGCTTCGTCGCCCTCGACTCCATCCTACCGCACTAGCCTAGGCCACTGATTTCGTCCCGACGCCGCCCACCGCGCCGCCGGAGCTCGTCGCCCTCTGCTCATCGTCGTCCCACCTCCTCGCGCCCTCTCCCGTCGATTGAAGAAGGGGGTAAGACTCCCCATACTCCTCTCTCTCTCTCTCCCCGGCACTCCGCGGCGAGCTCCCGAGCCCCGCAGCGCCGGGATTGGCCGCGCGCCACGGAGCTTCCCCTCCCGTCGCGAGGAGGAAGACGACGGGAGGAGGAAGATGAACTTTTTACGCTATCGCCCTCCGAGTTTAACAGTTTTATGTTTCCATACCGAGTACTGTGTACTGAGTCTTGTAAATCTTGCACGGGAACCCTCAGAAGCTATGGATAATTATATATAGGTCCTGGATCTGTTTAGTTTCGTTTTAAAATGCTTTTAAAAATGCTGAAACTTCGAAAAATCATAGTAAAGTGGATAAAAATCCAAAAATAGCAAACTTTATTGCACTGTGTTCCTAATAAATAGATCTACAGGATGGGTATGATGGTTGAGTAGGAAAGGACAGTTTTGCCCCTGTTTTTATTCAAACATGTAAAACCCTAATAAATAGGAAATAAGGACTAAATGATCTCCAAAAATAGCCAAATTTGAGCAGGGACCATGTTATCATGTGTAGGTTCTGTATAAATTTTGTTGGCCCTAACACTTACTATTGAATTACTATTTTGCCCTTGTCTTGCACTAAGCACATATTAATCTTAATAAAAAGATTAATATGGTGAATAATGTTTCAAAATGACTTTAAGTTTGATATGAGCTATAGTTATGGAGTAACTTGCTAGAGTTGGAGATGATGCATGTAAGGTTTTGACTCTAATTAGAAACTGGTAGAAATAATGCATATTTATGTAAGCTTCAGTCGCTTCACATGAAGCGATGCTACCTCGCCACGCACACTCCACGTTGTTTTATGTGACAAGCTAAGCTATCATAGATGATGGCTTGTACGATTTCTTAAGTACGAAACAACTTTCGCCTCAATATGCATAACTCTATACCATAAATCATAAGTTCACTGATTTACTGCATTACACTCGCATCATAAAGCAAGCATTGCACTAATACATGCTCCAACTGCATCATGTCATACATATAGATTCCACGAACGAAGAACCACCGCCGAACCAACCCGTCGCGGAGGAACCAGAAGAGGAGTAGCACCAGGAACCAGAGGGCCAGCAGCAGGAACCCGACTACGCTCCGGAGGAAGCTACTGACCCTAGTGAAGAAGGTAGGCAGGACCATACTCTACCCAGCAAGTAAATTACATTTGATGATTACGCATATGCATTAGAAGTTGCTTGGAACCAATTGCATTAGACTTCCTGGCCGCCCTGGCCCTAGCACCTATACATAGAGTTCGTAGGACGAGTATGCCTAGAAATTGCTAGGTACGAGTAGACACGAGTGTGTGTACTCGTCACGTAGGTGTTTTCAAATCACAAAAGCTTACAGTTATATCACTTGTATTTGTTTCTCATGAAGTAAATGGAGACCGGGCGGAGATTTTATTTCAGTATTCACTATTCATGATGTCGCACCCGGACTCCGCCCGAGTCGTTTAAGGCCCGTCCGCTGTTCGTCTGCTGATCGGCATAACATTGCTAAAGTGCTTATCCGGGGAATGGGACCGGAAAAGTCTTTCTTGGGCTCGTCCGAAGCACAGAGACACGTTCCTACCCGCTGGTTGAGAGGAAGGTGGCTCGGGGGAGCTTGGTACTCATGACGGGGAGACCGAGATGTCGGCAGGCTCGTCATGGGGGCACAACCCGGGGGCTAGGCGGGAGTGAATCGAACTTGGGACAAGGCAGGTTAAGATCGGGGCTATATGTGGGAACGCGATGGCTAGTAAGCATATACCCCTGGCATGATAGTTATTCCCGGGAATTAAAAATCGATTCGAATCGCTGATGCCCACCAGGTGTGGGAATGCCAATATCACTGTCGGGCAACGTAGTAATTACTTAAACTCTCGGTATTTTAATACTCATGGTTTTTGGAATACTACATGTTTGAACTGAGTTGTTACCTTACGGAAATTTACTATTATGTTGTCAATCATACAGACAATGAAACTTGTTGTTTATGTTAATTAAGTTGCTGTTAAAAACTAAAAGCTAAGGATCCACTTGCTAGTAAGCCGCTTTGCGTCAACCGTAAGCCATTTCCATTAAGACCTACTGAGTAATTAGTACTCAGGGTTTGCCCCCACATTTTGAGCGCAGGTATGGAATTCATGGTGTGCACCTGTGTTGGAGGCGGGGCATGCCCTCATTTAGGATGAGGTGACTGAGTGGCACGAGGGCAACATCGGTGGGCTCGATGTTGTACCTCCAATGCAAAACTTTTGGTGATAACATGGTGATCTAAACTTATATTTTCCGCTGCGAGAAACTTTCAAACTTGCTACCTTATGACATTATGTTGAACTAGTATTTTATGTAAAAGCTGGTTTGTAACTAAGCTTAATTTCCCGCTATTCAACTGCCTGTGATGATGTTTCTGTTGTGGCTCCATCGTGAGTCAGATGTGTATGATGTCGGTTCCTCTGGGAAAAGGTAATATCGGGGGTCGAACGACTCTCGACGGACGACCGGGTTTAGTTCGGTCTAATCGCACTGCAAGCCAGAGGTGGCAGGTGTGCTTAGCCCGGATTAAATCGGCGGTTCCGCCACAGGTGCGTATTATGTTTAGTACTGAATGGTATCATATATGTTTCTTTGTAACACTTTGTAAGTAACATTACTTTGTGTTATTGTATGGTATGTGTTTGCATCATGTTCTATATGTTCCATCTATGTGTTACAATATCTACAATCTTTGTAACACTTCAGGAGTAACACAACCTTTTGTGTTACTATAGTCATTATTTGTAACACATTTTTCCCGATCATGCACTACGTGTTGCTAGCTTCAATAGTAACACATAGTTTGTGTTACTGTAAAAGTTTTTTGTAACACATTGATAGATGTGTTACAAAAGCGTGTTACAATAGCTATGTTTTGTAGTAGTGTATTGAACCAGTGCCGAGCCACCTGCTCAAAGGTGGGAAAAGCACAGTAAAAATAACCACCACAACTATCTAGGTACCCACAACCTCCAAAGTGTGAGCTCACCAACCCCCTACCTCTAAAGCCTCGGTCACGAGGTCCATAGCCGTGCTGAAAACGGCTAGGAACTTGGCCGGCAAAGCGTCTCTCACCACCAGGTGCACGGGCCTGAAAGCCGCCTTCTCTCTCACCACTAGCAAAACTGTCTCTCATCTCACCGTGATGGGGAGGATCCTGCCTACAACCCTGGTAGAACTGATCTTGGTTCCCCTAGGCTCTCTCCTGCCTCTCAACTTGCTTCCTCCTAAAGCAAAACTCCTCCAAGTGACCATTCCGCTGGCAAAACTCACAGTGTTAGACAGGTCTCTTGGGCATAGGTTAGGGCTGAACCTTAGGTCTCTAGTGTGGTGGTGAAGCCTTAGGTGGTGCCTTAAGCACTTCTTCTACAATCTTGTCCAGCTTGGCTTGTGGTGGCTTGGGTATCTAGTATGACTTCCTTGGGGCAGCTTTGGGAGGCTCATAATAAACCCCATCAATAGTAGAGTCAGGCTCAAGAGAGGCAGTGTTAGGCTTGATCGGGGCACTATTCTTCTCACCTGAGGTACTACACTCTCCCAACCCATGCCCACTAGTGTCACCCTCACCACACTTGTTTGCCTCTATGATCATCCTAAGCTGAGGTTCTCTGGCATACATCTAGCTTAGCACCTCTCTCAACCTACAGTTGTCCTCTTCAAGGATCAACTTCACCTCTCTCAGATCCTCCAGAATCAAAATCTGGGCAGCACAAGTAGGACAGTCTAGAGAGGGAATCACAGGAGCAGACTTCTCAAGCTTCCTAATCGTGGTGTCCTTCTCGACCAACTGTAGCCTCAAAGTGAGATAGTTCTCACACGTGTTAGGGGGTGCTGAAAGTACCTCAAGGTCAGCTCTCAACTACTCATGCTCGCTCCTCAAGGTAGGACAGACCATGCACGCACCCAAAAGCATTGGTCTAGCCCTAAGCTCCTCCAACTCCTTGAGTTGTCCCTCACACTTCACCTTTAGTTCAGGTATGTCAACCGCTAGGTGGGGGCAAGACTCACACTCTGGCATCTCACTCAAAGTAGGCTCATCCAATTTAGACTGGAGCTTGCCTAACTCAACCTTCAGCCTATCCATCTCCTCTACTTGATGAGCATACTTGCTCTTCTGCTCACAAAGGTCACTCATGAGAGACTCACAGGTAGGGCACTCAAACTCACTAGGCTGGGCTTGCACACTCTTCGGCCTCTCAATCTCAGCCAAAGCATTAGCAAGCTTGGCTTTCTGCTTCTATAGCTTCTTGGTTGCCTTCTCTAACAACTTATCCTGGGCTTTCAACTCACGACTGTTCATCTCCAGCATATCAAGGATCTCAGCTTGCTCAAGAGTTACCTCTTCATCGAAGGAGCCGTTGTCGTTGCCCTTGTCGTCCTTGTCCTCAAGCTCCATGGAGCACAATGATCTCCGGTTCACCTTGTGCTTGCACTTGGACTCGGTGGAGACGAAGCAGAGGCCAGCTAGACCACCTTGATCTCTCTTCTTGTCCCGCTTGGTGATGATCTCCTCATTGCTTGAGCTTGACGAAGACGAGGAGGAGGAGGAGGACGATCTGCTGCAAAGACCACCAAGCTCGGCGAAGAAGGCCTTGTCCCGCTTTCAGTTGTCTTTCTGGTAGCTCTTAAAAGCCTTCCTAAAGTTCTTGATCTTGCTAGAGTGGTGCTTGGCATGGTCACACTTGCTGTAGTCATGCTTGCTAGTGCAGTGCTTGTTGGAGTCGCGGGAGTGGCTCTTGCCCTTCTTGTAGTAGTCATTGTGCTTTTTCGGGCACTGGGCGATGAAGTAGCTAACCTCTCCACACTCAAAGCACTTGGGCCTCTCACCTCTCTTCTTGCTCATCCGGTTGTCATAGGCGTCCTGAAAGCTGGACACCAAACAAAGCTCATCATCCCCAACTGACGTCAACTGCTCCTCTATCACAGACATCAAAGCAAAGAACGAAAAGTCATGAAGTGGGGGGTTAGTAGCAACTTCCTTGGAGCTGGTAGCCAAGGCCAGGCTCTTGGAGCTAGTACCATCGAGAATATCTGTCATCTGGTAATCAACCTCTGTGGCCTTGAGCTTGCTATAAAGCTCCTCTACACCTAAGGTGTCATACCCCGCCGACTCAAGAATGGAGTTCTTCTTGATCTCCCACACTTTCTTGTCCAAGGAATACAGCAGCTTGACAGCCTGCTAATGGTCAATGTATGGAAGAGCAGCAGGGGCACAGTTGACACGAAGCTCGCTGATGATTGACTAAAAGCGACCAAACAAGGCATCCACAGACACTCCCAGCTTCTGGGCGAAATTCACAAATTCACGCCGGAAGGTCTCCACAAGACGACCCTTAACTGTCACCGTCCCCTCATGGTGTGCACTGAGCAGGGAAAAGATCTCACGGTGGTATCAAGGTGGCTTACCCTCTCATAATCCGCCAGACCAAGTCCAAAGAAGAGAAAGTTCACTGCCTTGTAGTTCGCCTCATGCTGAGCAATGAGTGCCGGTGTGGTATGCTCGGCAATGGGGAGCACCGTGAATGTCGTACTCTGATTAGCATTCCATATGTCCTTGCTCTGTCTAAGCAAGAAAGCTCTCATCCTACCCTTCCAATAGGGATAGCCATCCGAGCAGAGAACCGGAACCTTCTCAGAGTGCACCATAGTCGCTATTGGTTTCTCGCCGTTAAAGGTATGAAGAAACCTAACCGGCTCTGATACCAATTGTAGGACCAAGACATGCGACTAGAGGGGAGTGAATAGGAGCACTTGAAAACTCAAAATCATAACCCCTAAAACTAGTGCTTGAGAAAGAAACTAGACACCGTCCACTGAACAGATACGTGCCTAGCAGTGCAAAGGTGCCGTCCACTGAAAGGATACGCACCTAGCGAGAAAACAGCGGGCCAACACAACAAAGACACCGAGGCAACGGAACTTGCAAGTCCGCCACACGACACTCACCGCACCAAAGTGTGACTCACTAACTTACAGCAAGTAAAGAGAATGGTCAGGCAGAGGGGAATGCAAGTCCGAAGCAAAAATACAGCGGAAGAAACAAAGCACTTAAAGCAAAAGCCTCCAAACAACACAAAAGACCCCCCACCTACAGATCACCAATGCCTCTTAGCAAATAAGGTGCTAAAGACCTTAGGAATGATCCTAGGCACCCCAAAACCACCTAGAACAAGCCACAACCCTTAGGAACAACTTAAACCGAATCCAAGGGCAAAACCACTGCAACCACCAAACTGTCTGACATGCCCTACCGGATAGTCCAATAGGGAATTTTCAGATAGATAGGGCTGCAAAGAAAATTACCAAAACCCAACCACTTAGGTATATATAGCCCAGGCCTAATAGACAAAGTTTACACTAGGACCTCTATATTACAGAAACGCCCGTCGGGGCCAAACTGGAAAAGATTCAACTATCTTGGGGACGGACAACTGCGATGGAGTCTTGATCTTCTTTGGATGCACGCTAACTCCCGGATGACGTCCACTTGGCCAGTAGTCCAAATCCACCGATCGACCCCCTGTTTTGAAGTCAGAAACTAGGAAACTTTAGGGTTTCCTTCTTAGGCCTGGAAAAGCCCATTTTACTCTCGGTGAGAATTGAGCCCATTCGCCGAGTCTGGTAACTTGGTGGTAGGGTAGTGGATTTGAGCGAATCTGCCAACGCCCACTCACATCTTTGTGCCATGTACTCGGGCTGGAGCACCGCGGTGGTACCCGGCATCCCCAGTCCATCGGGGTCACATCGAAGTCCTTTGGAGGTCTTACTCCTGCCGACGCCGTGCTACTCCTCCGTGTACCGAACTCCCATGCTCGACCGACGTCGAGCATGCCTCATGTCCTTCGGTGGACTTCCATCTACCTCCGGTCCATCGGAGGGCCTCCTGTCCATCGGAGGTCTTGTGCGCAAGTCCTTCTGGGTCTTTGGCTTCTGTTGACAATCACTCATCACTCTTGAGGCAATGGAGCCTGTCCATTGGCTCTCACAAAGAATGCATGACCTTTGTGCACTTGTTTTCTCTATCACTTGCGTTGCATCACGTGTAGCTTTTCTTTCTATTTTCATGCTCAATATCCTCATGGGGCAATCAGCTTAGGTCAAAGTCCGACCTACAACCGGTGCTACATGCCTTCACAAATTTAGAAAAAAGGTAAACTCTAAACCCTCTTCACGAGGCAATCGGCTTAGGTCATGGTCCGACCTACAGCCGGTGTTACATGCCAGCGCTAGTTCATTAAAGGGTAACTCAAAACCCTCTTCATGGGGCAATCGACTTAGGTCATGGTAGGTCATGGTCCGACCTACAGCTAGTGTTACATGCTTGCACTAGTTCATTAAAGGGTAACTCAAAATGCTCTCCACGGGGCAATTGGCTTAGGTCATGGTCCGACATAAAGCTAGTGTTACATGTCTGCACTAGTTCATTAAAGTGTAACTCAAAACTCTCTTCTCAGGTCAATCGACTCAAGCTGCTGAGGCGGCTTGGAGCCGGTGCTACATGCCCGCACTCAGTTCAAAATGGTATATATAGATCCTTCATACCGCGCAGTCAATTTGGGTCACCACGCTGACCTAGAACCAGTGTCACACGCCCATGTTATTCATTCAGGCGAGTTCAGTTGTCAAAAGCTTTCTGCTCATATCCTTAACACACATAATTTAGGTACTCAAAAGGAATCTTGATTATTTATTCAACAAAGCCTCATTACAAAGGGAACATATCTGACATTACAAGAAGAGCGTGGTTGAGCACATCTGACATTACAAGAAGAGCACACTCGACTCAAGGCTATGACTCAGGGTGAGAAAAAAGGCTATCTCCCATCTGCCCATAGCAAGGCTCGTAGCAAAACAACTGTAGGTGATACAGATCAAGCGCAAAGGCACAGTGATAGGAAGTACCTCCAGGATTCTCAAAAGGCAGCATCTAGGCACCCACGGTTGGCCAGCAATACCAACAGGGGTGTAGATGCTGCTAGTGCAAGGGAGGAATAGTCATTCCGAGTGAGGCCAGCAGGGCATTAACCAAAAAGGGAGCTTCACCTTTAGCCTTATTAGGGCCCTTGCCACCTCATCTGAAAGTTCTTGAAGCGCTACGCATAAGCATGCGTACATGGAGGCTTTCCTCGATATCAAGAGCCCGGGCATTCCAGACTTCAAGGAAAGTCCTACCATTCAAATCAGCATAGCGAGCAGTCGCTCTCCAGCCTACAAGATAAGATAGAGACCTTAGGGTCTTCTCCTATCCTGGTTTTCATCGTGCGAGGATTTTGCGCAATGGAAACTTAGTGTTTTCTCCTATCCTAGAACAAGAACAAGAGAGTGGATGTCAATGGTAAGCGAAGATTGGACTTCTCCATAACTACTGCAAGCTTTAGGATACAGAGTTGGAAGAAAGAGATTGTAGATGTGTACTACGTCCGTGCTTATGACCCTCGCCTGTTTTGCTCGACGGGGGCTAGACGTTCACATGCCAACAGTAATCTTTGGCGATTTCTAGGGTCACGAGCATGCAGTAAGACTTTCGCATTTCTTGGACCATAACATTCATGATCTGCGTGAACGAAGGAGTCAGGAGCAGTCAAGACATGATAAAAGAGGTGTTGGATGAAGGCACATGCTGGTTGGTAGATGTGTGCGGAAGGTCTCTCAGGTCATATATCTGCTAACCCAAGGGCTGTGGTGGAAAACTTGGGTCATACACACCATGCAAACATGGCGCATAGATCAAAGAACTACAAGAGCATGCAGATGTCGATGAATTCAATCGGGTAACATATACACAACGATGTTCCATATGTTAAAGACAAGGTGTTCGTTTACAACTCAAGTTAATGAACAAGTTCCTAGGATACATTCTGGGCCTTAGTGGCATACCCGGTAATAACAGCATCATCAGGGTCCGTCACAACCAATTTGATTAAATCGGAAAGTTCTAAATCAGGCTTGGTTACCTTGAGGATGACTAGAGATTGCTTGAGGATCTACTTAAGCTTATTCTAAAGATGGGTCTTGATATCCCTGGCCATAGTTGACAAGCGGTCTTCTAGTGACCGTGGGCCTCCTGTCTCCGGAGCAGATATTCAAAGTCGTTGTCATCGAGGTGGCTGCAGCTTTGAGAAGATCTTTTGCCTTCTTAAGAGAAGTCTTTAGTTTCTCGCAATTCTTCTTGGTGACCTCATAGTTCCGCTTCACAAGTTCCAGCTCTTCGAGTTGTTCCTTTGCTTGCCAGCGCGATTCCTTGAGGGCTTCTCTTGTGGAGCTTAGCACTTTCTCAAGCTCCATGTTCTTCTTCTAGATATTGACTCGGGCTCTATCAGCTTCGATTAACTCAGCATTCTTCATCTCAAGAACTTCCTGAGTCAACTTGTGGCTCGTCTCAAGGGAACTCAAGGAGCTGGTTGTATCGTGGAATGACTTCTCAAAAACCATCCCTGGATTCTCGAAGTTTCTAGATTTCTTCCTTCAGTGTGGAGCATTCTTCCTTGTGCCACAGTGCTTCATCCTGCGGATCAATGCAACTATATGGTTCTGTGAGTAAAGAGTATGTAATCTAGGTTTCTTGGTGAGTTACCTCATGCCCTTTCTTCTTGATGTCAAGCTTTCTATGTAAATTGGCAGCAGCCTTAAGTAGCTGCAACCAAGGCTTCTATTTCTTATGGAGTCAGATTAGATGTCCGCTTCAGCGCTTGATCCACACCTTCCTGAGGTGGGTCGGACAGAAATTTCATTATATTACTTTGCAAGCACAAGTAAGAAGGAAAGATTAGCTCAATTTACATCAGTGAGCTTTACAATTGACTCGGTCAGATAAGACAATACTTACTGAAGGAGAGGGATGCCAGGTAGAGTAGGGCTTTGGGGTTCTCTCATTATGAATGTCACCTTTTAACATTGAACCAACCCGAGCCTTGATTTCTTGCTCGATAATCATATGGCTGGCCTCCCTAGTGGGATTACTCGCCCCAACATACAGATATGTTGGATACATCGGTCCTTCAAGGGTTGAATGCCATGGAAAGCAAAGTCGATAACCGCAGCTTGAGCAGTCAATCCCTTCTCCTTTAGATTGGCAATCTCCTTCAATAGAATATCAGCTTTAGCAGTCTCTTCTTGAGTTGGTGCCTCTTCCCAACTAGGATGTTTGGTGTTGGGCTGCCATCCCGACTGGGCTGGCAATGATTTTCTATGATTTTCTATGGTAAACCACTCAGCATGCCACCCTCTATTACTATCCTTGACGGGAATATCCAAGTACATAGATTTTTGGCCACGGCGCAGTTCGAGACTCGAGCCGCCAACAACCTACAAGACCCCATCCCTCATACCGAGTTTGCAGTGGTACTGGTACTTCCATAGGCCAAAGTGGGGAATGATTCCAAGAAAGGCTTCGAACAGGTGAATGAAGATGGCAATTTGTAGTATGGAGTTAGGGTTCATGTGTGTGAGGTCAATGGAATAGACGTTGAGGAGACCTCAGACAAAATATCAGATAGGCAATCCCAGCCCATGAATAAAGAATGAGGCAAAGGCTTCTGCTTCATGTCTATCTTCAATGGGAGCTCCCTCTCCCTTACAACTTTTCCACCCACCTAACTCCTTTGGGGGAAGCACACCCATTTCTTCCAAATGGAGCAGATCGGATTCAGATACAGTGGACTTACAAAACGCAGCAAAAGGGGATGGAACTCAGGAATCTCGTTGTATGGGAGCCCCTCACTGGTGTTCCTGCACTTGCTCAAGTTCTCTTCTTTGGTGCCATTACTGATGGAGGAAGAAGTATAGTTGACAATGGAGGCGATTGGAGTTGGGGGTTTTGGAATCACAGATAGTGGCAACGAACGAAATGCAGAAATTGGGGAATGAGGATTCAGATGGAAGGAACTGTTAGGGTGTTGTCTTCTTAAAACTATGATGACATTAAGTGAAGAGGTGCTCCTTTGTACTGTAATCGCGATGTTGTAAAACTGAACGGCTGGAGGAACACGTGTGGTAGGGTCTTTGCTTTCTATACAATGATTAACGCATATTGTTTTGAGTCGTGCACTTCAGTTGCTCCTCAAAGATTCAGTCCGCATGAGATTTAATGTGGATTACGTCAAACGCCAGTTCGGGTTGTTTTCTATGGTGGTCTAGACAGGCGGCAGTTAATATTTTGAGTCGGTCCTTGTTTAATTGGCCTGAGATTATTTGTCAACAGTAGTTGCTCACAAATGGTGTGCAGTTTTGTCTGCCGCAATAACTCGGGGGCATTCACTCGGACTTCATCATTATGCATACACAACAGTACTGAGAGCGTACAAGTCTGATTGATTTGAGGCTGCTCACACAGATGTACTAGCAATCGTCAAGGCATCAACAAACAAATTCAAAGGTAGTCAAGAGGATATGATTAATATACTGCAGCGGATACAAGTAGTTCTTTAACAAAAAGCCAACCCTAAGCTATGCACTAGAAGCTACACTTAACTACTAGTTAAGCGGCTAAGCGGCAGTGCTTTGCTGGAGGAAGACTGGCAGCATCATCGTTGCTGTCATCTATGTCATTGTCGTCATCATCTTCGTCGTCATCGTCGTCGTTGTCATCATCATCATCATCATTGGGGCCTGCGAGCATCAGATGATCGAGGCCCCTCAGGATGCCCCTCTCATACTTGTTATACCCATCGCTGTCGGAGGAAGGATGTTCCTCTGGTGGCACATCCTTGTTTCTCTCCAATGGGTTGTCATCATCGCTGTTTGGGATGGTGGGCTTTCTCCCACTGCTGTAGTCACTCAAAAACACCTCGTTGTCACTGTCGAAGTCATCCCAGAAGGGGTCATCCTTCTCTAGCTTCGGGGAGCCGGTGGGCTTCTTTCCTTTGTCACCGCCGCTGGCCATGGTGCTTGTGGTGTGGGGGAATAGTTCTCAAGAAGAATTTTGTGCGGAAAGAGATGACAATGAGGCGTTGTAGGGATCTCATGGCCTAGTTATATACTGAGGGGTGCGTCACTTCGTATTCTTGGCAGCACGCATGTAGGGAAGCAAGGCACCACGATGGTTCAATAAAGGATCTGGTGGCGGTTCAGTTACCAAAGAAGCACGCGCGAGCATTGGTCTGTGCACCAAAGAAGCAGTCATTCACATCGTGGCAACCTAGGAAGTCGACGTGCTAGTTTTTGTGAAAAATGCTCTTCATTTATTTACACCCAATGGGTGAGAAATTTTAAAAAATTCTGCCGAATTAAGTTGGGAGATTTCAGTTGGGTGTTGCCCTTAATGGCTCAGAAGGCACCTGTGGAGATCAAGTTAACTCGGAGGCAGTCGAGGAGATGACTCAGAAAAGACTTCTTGATTTCTGGATCTTCGAATTGATTGTTCTGTTAACTCGGTAGAGTGTACATGGGAGTCATTGATAAAGTGGAAGTTCTATTAACTCGGCAAAGCGTACGGATTTCAGTGGAACCTATGCAAAGAATTGTGGCTTTCTTAGGAGTCTCGAGTTAATTATTCTTAGAATTAACTCGAGCCTCAGGGGCTTGTTGGGGATAAATATCCCCTAGGTTCTCATGGCGTGGATTCTAAATGTGGGCTATTAGAGGGCCTAAGCAGGCTGCATTGGCCCAAGGATGGCAAGAAGAACTTGGCGTCCAAGACAAGCATGCGGTAATTTGGTTAAGGAAAGCTGGAAGACACGCGCGGCTAAGAAGCGGACTCCGAAGGACATGGGACTTGTAAGATAGGAAAGAAATTGACTTGTAACCCTAGGACACATCGGATTATATAAGGTGGGTTAGGTACCCCTACATTTCATATCAAACACCATAGCTTTAGCCAGCCAAGCCCTCATTGTAATCTTGAGAACTCAAACTAGTACAACTCGCCGCAAATAGGACGTAGGGTTTTACGCACTTCGGCGGCCCGAACCTATATAAATCTTGTTCTTCGTCGCGTTCCATGGGAACCATCGAGCTACAGTCAATCTCGCCGACCATAAAAAAGCACCTCGTGATACACCCTGTGGTGCACTACTAGTACCAAACACCGATACATACCCTCAAGTTTCTTGATACGGTTGCTCGACAGTCTTCGAGACCGTACCATATGGTCCGTTTAAATCTTCCACGGCTTCAAACTTCAGATGCTCGAACAACTTGGTCCGATTTATAGTCCATTCTTTTAGACCGTACTATACAATCCATGTAATTTGGTCGCTTTTGCTCTGCTTTCTAGCTACAATTGTCCGGTCTATTCAATCCCCTTGAGACCATACCTTCTGGTCTTCATAAATAGCCACGCTCCAATTTCTTCACCCCTTCGGGAAACATGGTCCAAAGGTTGGTTCGATCTTTAGGACCGGACCTTCCAGTCCTCACAAAAACTGTCAGGTTCATTGTCAGAACAGCCCCTCAGGCCATGCCTTTGGTTCTTTTTCTTCCCTTCATCGCTTGGACCTAAAACACTTGAGAATGTGCATCTAGATGAGTTCTTTAGTCCAAGTCTTTGTTGTCAATCAATCACCAAAACACAACCATGGAAATATGGCACATGAGGCTATTTTCCTTATAACACTAATGAATTCTGCAAGTTCTGGTGGTTTTCAATGTATCACAGAGATATGCTTAAATTCCATGCAAAAGGGCTTCAGAATGACCTGAATATTCCATCGCTATAAAGTATCTCAAAAGCCCTCAAGACCTACACCATTGCGTAGAGCTCTTCATGACGATTCCAATGGACATATTATTTGCATTGTTCGGAGCTGATATGCGAAAGATATGGAAAAATCAAATTAAAAAGAGTGCTGACGTCATCGCCCCCTCCGTGTACGACGCCACGGCGGGAGCAGCCCAGGTAGCGCCACATGACCGCTAGCCATTGGTGGCAGGGGCAGGACACGGATAGCATCTATGTCTAGCCACCCAAGCCAACCATCGGCTGCCATGTGGCCGCTCAGGAGGAGGCACGGGCGACCGCGCATGGGAGGCGGGCCCAGGAGCTGCGCACGGGAGCGGCCTCACCAAGCCACTGATTCAACTACCTGCTCGAGCCATGTGGCGCACCAGGAGGCATTGCTGCCTGGTCCAATCGCCGAACTTCCAGTTTTTGACCTAGAAACGCCTGTAACGGCCGGTTCTTCACTTCAACGGCTGGTTCAGGGCCTTAACGGCCAGTTCTTGATCGGTTTCTTGCGCCAACACATAGGGAACTATTCCACCGACCTTCCTATGTTGGTTCTAATGTAGGTTGCCATAGAATATTCCCTTTCCCTCTTCCTGTAAATAGAGAGGCACTCCCTTCACTTCACTTGTACCTTTCACCATGTAACTCTCTCTCTCCCTCTCTAGGAGGCACCCCACAGGAGGTGCCTCCACTCTGAAAGTAGCGTTTGGCTAGGAGTTATAGGTAGGGTTCTATTGTTCTGGAGCCATTGTTGGTGTTTGGTACCAGCAGCGCACTACGGGATGTAACACAGGGTGCTTTTTGTGGTCAGCGAGATCAACTGTAGCTCCATGGTCACACAGAACACTAGGTAGAACGCGATTCAGATAGGTTTGGGCCAGCAAAATCACATAATGCCCTACGTCCTGTGTGCGGTGGTTTGTATTGATGTATGAGAGAACTAGGGTTTGGAGTGAATTGAGGGAGCCGGCTTTAAGGGATTAGAGAGCGATACCAAGAGCCCTCGTTGGAAGGGTCCCTAGCCCGCCTTATTGAGGACCGAAAGGAGCAACCAAGAGGAGGGTGAATAGGTCACTCACAAAAACCTACAACCCAAAACCCCCTCTCTTCTCAAACATGCAAGATCACATTGCCCAGACAAGGCAACTAACCCTAGGACACATAGAGGAAAGCCACACGGAAGCACTCGCTCAAACGCCAATCGAAAATGACGCAAAACGAGCCAAAAACTGAAACCTGCAGACCATAGATGGGATCACATCATAGGACGGTCCGATGGTCTCATCCGATGGTTTCTAACTGGTCCGATGGTCACACCATAGGATGGTCCGATTATCTTGTCCGATGGTTCTTAGCAGACAAAATCAGCCCGCGAATCCACCAAAAACTAATCCAAATCTTGACCAAACGAGCTCCAAACTGCACGAAACTTTGATGGAATCTTGTCTAAGACATGAAGAAACTTTTCCCTAAAGATCCACTCCAAAAGATCCAGGATTCTTCACAAATTTGACTCCTCAATAAGTGAAGCACATTGTCAAGAAAAAGCTACTAGGGGCTGCTCGTGGAACCAATGGATTTGGCACTTCAAAGGACAAATCCACCAGTTCCTAGCAAGCCAAAAACGCAGAAAAGGAAGCACTCAAAATTGGCCAAAATACAAACACCAAAAGGCCAAGATTTGAGCCCAAAAAACAACTTAGAAGGTGGGGAAGGAACAACCACTCAAGGGGCTACACAAAATTCCATCTATTGATTGCCTCAAAGAGTTCTTAGATCCAGATTACAAGATGATGATTCGTACACCAAGCTTCCTCCCACTTCCTACCATCTTTTTGTGGAGGCTAGATCATTCAAACCTCACTAAACATGGTGCTCTTGCTTGGATGACAAAAATAGGACTCTAACCTGAGCCTAAAACAAGTCCAACCAGCCAAGAGGGGGTGGTTTGGAGCAGCCAACCTCTTATTTATACTACATCTCTATTGCCCTAAGGTAGTTTGCGCTTAAACCCCTATATTACAGACTCGTTACACTAAAACGCCTGTAGAGGCTAGAAAAGACCACAATAACTCGGATGAACAGCTATGATGGAGTCCTTGCAACTTCGGTTTCTCTGCCTTCTCCCGATGTCCTCCATGTGTCCAGTACCTCATCCCTCGGGGGTAACTTCGGTTTTGGGATACCGGCAACCAAGCGCCTGGTTTTTATGTTCGAACTAGGAAATGATAGTTGGGCTCGGTTTTGATTCTCGATCCGATAAACACTTATTGGGCCTCTAGTTTTGAGTGATTTTACGGCTCATGACGCCGTCCCACACCCAAGGTCTCTTTTATGGGCTGAGCCTAACTTGGGTTGCAACCAATGTTATCCTAAACGATAAATGGTAAACAGTCGGTCACCTTTTGTTTAGCATTTAGACCGTTTAAATGGTGTTTAAACGGTTATGTACTGTAGCATCATGTAACACCCTAATTTTAATTTCAGCATTTTATAATAAATTCCAAATAATTTATTTATCTTTTTTTCTAAGGTTCATGTGCCTAGTTATGCATTTATCATGATTTATTTAAAATAAATAGATGCATAAAAGTAACCATAGGCCTAACTTTCTTGTGCATTCAAGCTAGTGCATAGTTTCCTTGTTTGTATAAATTAAGGATCCAAATTCAAATTTATTTGAATTATAGAACTATCACTCCCATATTCAAAAGAGTTCAAAAAAATAGAAAAGGAAAAGAGCAAAAGGGGGCAGCCAGGCCAGCTGGCCCAGCCAGCGGCCCCGCTCACCCAACCCTTACCCGCATGGGCCAAGCGCCAGCCCAGCTCGCTCCAGCCCCTCTCCCTCTCTCTGCGCGTCACCAACAGGTGGGCCACGCCCCACCACTCTCTGACAGCCGGGTCCCACCTATCATGCCCATCCGTCACCTCCCACCGATGAACCCACGCCCCCTTTTCCTTCTCCTATTTGGCCATGACGGCGCCCCGTTCCAGAGGGGAAAGTTCGAATCCAAGGCCGCGCTCTCTTTCCTTGGCAGCTCGCCCTCAATCTCCCTATCCCCGTGCCGGTTTCCTTTCCCTCACCTCCCTTCTCTGTGCCATGACGCGCATTCAAGCCACCAAACGAGATCACCACTCCCCCATCACTCCGGTCCTCCTAGGCTCCTATAAAGCCCACGTTGAGAGTTACCTCCACTCCCTTTACCACCACAACACTCCAATCGCACTGCCTCGCACCGCAGAGCCCGCAATCTACCAATGGAGCTCATCGTGGGCAAGCCGCTCCACCACCCATATTCCTCGCCGGTAGGCCCCCTCTGGTCCCTTAATCACTACCGTCCATCGCAGGTTGTTCGCGGGGCTTCCCTAGGGGTTTTGAATTCGAGTGCGTGCCTCCAACACCCCTGTCCGCGAGCGTCGTCTGCCTCCTTCCGCCGGTTCACATCGCCAAGCATCGCTGTCCAAATCCCCGTCTCCCACAAGCCCCTGGTGAGCTTCGGCGTCACCTCCTCTCTCTCTCTCCCGAGCTAGATCTAGGGCGGCGGGACCGCCCCTAGGACACGGGACGCGCACGTCCGGCGAGCCGCCGCCACGAGAGGCGGGCTCCGCCATGGATGATGGTCGCCGTTGGCGCTCCTTCACCCCCCTTTTCACATTGGCCATCCGATCGGAGATGCACGGGCACGATTAGATTAGAGCATACCCCTTCGCGGGCGAATCACAGAACGCCACATCCGTCACTTAAATCCAGTCAGCACCTGGCCCGCCTGTCAACAGTGACGTGGCTGCCACGTCACCATGCACGTCACAGCCACGTTGCGCTGACCGAGTCAGCCATGAGACTTTTGCAGAAAAGCCCCCACATTTCTCTGGAATTAACCCGCACTCCATCGTCTTTGAAAAATAATTAGGATTAGGCCCTGTTTTATCGGTTTGACCCCTGAGCTTTTTGGGATTTGAACCCGCAGTCCAGGCTCTAGTGGTTTTGCCTTGAAACCCTCAGCGACTAGATTTATTTACGTATAGGCCCTCGTTTTTGCAATGTTAGCCCCTAGTTCAGTTTATTTATCACAGATTTGACCCTAGGAGCTTGTTTTGGGCATAAAAACCACGTTTTAACTCCGATTTGAGTGATTCTTGCGCCCACATGATCGTAGCAGTACGTAGATTAGTTTTTCAATAATTTTCAGTTCAGTTTTTATGTAATGATGTACTTTTTCTTATCCTTTTTACCCATTGCTTCCATGTATGTGTGCCCGTGCATGTTGTATGTTGTTGTGATCGTGAGTAGACGTTGATCCATCTAAGGAAGCCGTTGGCCAGTTTCCTGAAGCACTTGATCAGCAGCAACAAGAACCCTTTGAGGAAGGCACGTATAACATGAACAACACCTAATAACCAATAATCATTGCATATGCATGTGTTGATCTTGTGTGCCCATAAGGATTCTACCTTAGCTACTTTTATCCTATGTCTACCCTTTTTGGGATGCATGTGGTTAGGTTGTGCTAGGTGCTGCGCAAACTTATGATCTTTTATTAATTAATTTGATTGATGGTTCTATGCAGTTTAAATCTAGAGCTTGGCCCTCTGTGCGGATGTGCTTGAGTGGTTCATGTCTCGTTAAAACTTGCTTTTTAGAAACATGGTTTAGGGAGTTTGAGCATTGTGCTATGTGCTTTTGCAACTCTCTCCGCAAGGACCGGTTCATCGAGTGACCACCTGGGACAACTGCACTACCATAAGACTGGGATGGGGCCGTCTTGACCTACTAATTAGGTCATCTTGGTCTAGGGTAACTTACCTGCGGGGCAAGAGGGGGAGTAAGCTTCTGTGGTCCCTGCGCTACCTTAAGTTGAGTGTGCTAAGTGCTTCTCCCTTTGGAGGTGGGCCCCACCATTGCGGCGCTTGATTCCTTGTGGTCACCTTTTACCAATGTGATCTTTGTAACGGTCTCGTAGTGTGCTTGCTAGTCATCTCATCTAAGGCAATGTGGTGAACAACTAACGTAGCTCACGACCTATGGGTAAAGATGTGCAACCTCTCAAGAGTGTAAAACTGATTTATCAGCCATGCTCACGGTTATGAGCGGCCCAGACCCTCCTGTTGATTAGTGGTTCCTGGCTTTGCTTGTGGTTGGGTTGTGGTTATGATAGTGATCAATTTCTTATGTAATATCTCTAGGTTAATGGTTCTATCTATTCACCTGTAGTAAATAGTTGCTAATAAAATTGGATCAAACCTAAAAGCAAATGCAGTCGAGTCAGCCAACCTTAGAGCCTCATCATTTGTGTTATGCTTGTTGAGTACAAGTTGAAGTACTCACGCTTGTCTTCCTTAAATTTGGCTTGTTGGGGGATATATCCAACTACTGCTCATTTGATGGAGATGTGAAGGAGTACGCTCAGGACTTCGATGATTTCTAGGCGCTTTGCCCACCAGTTGACATCCCTGTGGCACCCAGTTATCTTTAGTTTTATGCTTCTGCTATGTTTATGTTAAGACTTATGTCTCTATGTAATAAAGATGATTAAACGAGGAGTAACGATTTATCTTTGGCATGTGACTAATACTATTGTAAATTTGTCCTATATATGCAAGACTCATTTCTGGTGCATATATAGTTTACACGTTTCGCTCTTCTTTGAACCAGGTGTGACACGTTGAAATATACATATTTTTGCTTAGATAAAAATAAAATATCATTGCAATTATAAATATTTATGCATCTAAAAAATGAATATGCACATGTATACATTGAACTAATCTAATATACATACTTATATATGTATCATATAAGATATTTATATTTATGCATGAAAAAACTTAATTGAATATGACTTTGTTCACCTAAACAGCATGTTAAACGGCTATTTAACCTGTTTAATTTTGTTAAAATCCGTTCCGTTTAGACTGTATTTAGACTGTTTAGGCCGTTTAACACTGTTTTTTGACCGTTTAAACGGTCAACCGTGTAATTGACGTTTACACCCTAAACAAAATGGTGGTTCACAGTTTACCATTTAGACACCATTTAAATGGCCGTTTAGGTGAACACTGGTCGCAACCCAAACCACCTGCCAGTCCACTCGGTATGGATTTTGTCATGCCACATAGCACTCGGGCGTCGCCACCAGGTCACGCTTAGGAGGTACTCGCTCAACCATCAGCAAGTCTTCAGTATGGACAAGTGCTCATCACGGCTAGGATGAAAGACCGGACTCGGTACACTTGAGTCCCTCAATCTCTCCCTTGATGAGTGCCTTTTCAACACCCTCACCAGCCACCTGAAATCATAGACAAGGAAAGAAAAGCGTAACAAAGAACAACATAAGAAAGAAAAACAAAGAAAAATCCACTCAAGTGCCCAAAACCCAAAGAAAGTCAGAAAAGGAGCTCTAGATGTGAACAGGAGCAAAGGCAAAAGATGCCCCCCTAAGACAAGGGTAACTGCTCAATGCAGCTGATCAACAAAGCATGACCCCTCAAAAAAGAGGCAGGGCTCAACACAGTCATGCTAGAAGCAAAAGACTAGCTCCTCCAGAAAGAGGCAAAGGCTCAACACAGCTGGCTAAAAGAGCATGCTAAAACTCCAACTCCCCCTGCATTTTAGCCCATCTCACAATGCAAGCTCTCCCCCTAGAATGATGCACTCTCCCAACTCTCCAAGAGGCTCCCCCTTGGTTGGTGACTCTGCTCTCTCATTTGTTGACAATGCACACATCAAGTCTCATGAGAAAAATGTAGTGCAAATGCAACTAGATGTAATACTAGCATACAGAGCATGTGAGGGCAACGTGACATGCAAGAAGCTCAAGAGAACCTATCTACTCAGGTCAAGAGCAAAGCAGGATTTTAAGGTTTAGTTCAAAAGAAAGCATCACCAACAAGAATAGCATCTAGCAAGGTTGGCATGGACAGCAGAATGCTAGCAGTGCATACAAGGTGTGCTAATCCTAACCTAAGCATTTCCAACAAGCCATAAGCAATTCAGAGACTTGCAATTTCAGATTTAGCATTTTATTTTCAAGCAAGATCTAAACATGTGCCATGGGTTATTTGCTTGTCATGCCACTTCTTACCAACCAATGCCAAGCCTGGGGCAAGAAAGACCATCAAAAACTTAAGACACGGTTTTAGTCATCCACAGCCAGGTCTAAGTTCTCACCAAGGTGCAATAGTGAGCAATCTCAAACCATGTCAGTGAGATAGTGCAAATCCACCTGAATCTTTTCATTTCAGCTCAAACAGATACCAATGTATGGAAATTAATTCATAATTCAGATTAGGCAAGGTATCATGAAAGCTTAGGCGTCAACTAGCAAAGGTAGATAACTAGAACAACCAAGCATGGAAAGATAGCACAAGCATTCAACTTCCTACACATGCTAGGTTGCCAAGTCAAGTGGTGATCAAGTTTATGATTTTCAGGAAAATAGAAATGACTAGGCTCTCACATAGTATACAATAGATCCAAATGGACTCTAGGCAACCATGATCAAATATACTATTACATCATAGCACGAGGAAGAACTAGCAAGTCATTCCAATCGAGCTCAAGTGCAAGTGTAAACTACAAATGTACATGATGCGATGCATGAGTATGATACAAAGATGCAGGAAGAAGCAAAAGAAAAACCAAAGCAAAGAAACTCAAAACAAAACCTAAAAGCTAACAAAACCCCCTGACTAAAAGGGAAAGCAAACCCCTAACTCCCCTCGCAAATGGGTGAAGTCATATAGGTCTAGGGGTTTAGTTAGGATGTCAGCCACTTGGTTCGCATTCGTGACATGCACTACATTAATGAGGCCTTTCTCATACCTATCTCTCAAATGTAGGACCGAGACGTGCGACTAGAGGGGGGGTGAATAGGAGCACTTGAAATCACAAAATCACAACCCCCAAGTGAAACCAGAAACTAAGCACTGTCCACTGAACAGATATGTGCCTAGTAGCGCAAGGGTGCCGTCCACTGTGAGGATACGCACCAATGCGAGAAAAACTCAAGATCCGAACAAGAGTAACAGCGGAGCAACGGATTTTGCAATATCCGCCACAAGACACTCACCACACCTAGGAGTGTCTCACTGACTTTCAGTAAGCAAAGAGAATGGTCTTGAGGGAGGAATGCGAAAATCCACAGCAAAAACACAGTGGAAAAACCAACCTGGGAAGAACACAGCAGTTCCCTGACAGGACCGGACTGTCTGGTGGCCAACACCGGATTGTCCGATGGAACCGGATTATCCGGTGCCTGACGCCGGACTGTCCGGTGGCACTGCCCGGACAACACCTCACGCCGGACTGTCCGGTGGGCGCTGCCGGACTATCCGGTGGAATCGGACTGTCCGGTGGCCTCTGCCGGATGGTCCGGTAGGGTCGCAGAAAAGATGATTTCTATTCCAAACCTGATCAAACCTTGTCCAAACTTCACGAAATTTAGCACAGGTTATCTGGACCCTATTTCTGTCCTCCACGTGGCCAGTAGTCCAATCCACGATCCGCCCCCGGTTTTGAAGTCAGAAACCGGGAAACTTTAGGAAGTCTCCGCCTGGGCCAGATTTGGCCCATCTTCTCTATCTTGGCGAGTCGTGGCCCAACTCACCAAGGCTTGGGTAGCTTGGTTGACGGTTTTGAGCCGAAGCCGCCAAAGCCTCCCTCGCACGCTTTCACGCCACGCATTCGGGTTGGAGCACCGCGGTGGCGCCCGGCATCCCCTATCCATCGGGGTAGCCTCGCAGTCCTTCGGAGGACTTACTCCTGCCGTCGTCGTGCTGCTCCTCCGTATACCGAACTCCCATGGCCGACAGACGCCGAGTGTGCCTCCAGTCCTTCGGAGGACTTCCCTCTACCTCCAGTCCATCGGAGGGCCTCCTATCCATCGGAGGTCTTGTGACCAAGTCCTTCTGGGTCTTGCTACTGTTGACAATCACTCATCACTCCAGAGGCAATGGAGCCGGTCCATTGGCTCTCATCAAAAAGTGATATCTCACATCTATGTGTTTGGTTGTAGAATGGAGCACTGGATTCTTAGCAACACTAATGGCACTAGAACTGTCACGCAAGAGTGTATCCTCCCATAGGTTAGGCCATAATCTTTCAAGGTAGCAAGCATCCATATAATATGGGAGCAACAACTAGTAGCAGCTATATATTCAGCCTCACAAGTGGATTGAGCTACACTAGATGGTTTGCGAGAGTGTTGATGGTCGTTATTTCACCATTTCAACCGCCAATTCCTCGGTAAATAAATGGGGTATAGATAAAGTTCTATGCATTATTTACCTAACACTGACGAATTTAATGAGTTTTGGTGGTTTTCGATGTTTCACAAGGACATGCTCAAATTCTATGTAAAAGAATATCATATGGAGCAAGAGAGAATTCAAGCACAAAGGGCTTGAGAATGAATTGAAAATGACATCACTATGAAGTATCTCAAATACCCTCTTGAACCAAACAATTGCAAATAGCTCATCAAGATAATCAAAATGGAGTTTTGGTTCACTCAATTTGGAGTCCGGATGCAAAAGTTATGGCTATCGCAAGAATTGACAAAGCTGAGAAGATGGACCATGGCCGCCCGGCCATCTCCTATGGCCGCCTGGCCATCCCACATGGCCGGCTGGCCACTCACTTTGGTCGCCCAGCCAAGTCCAAGCACCAGGAGGCCAAGGCAGCTTTTCAGCCCAACAATGATGGCCGCCCGGCCATGTTACATGGCCGACCGGCCATGCCACGGTGGCAATCCGACACTTCCTTCGACCTGCATGCAAAAGAAACACAAAAGGAGATAAATCCAACCATGCAACCAAGTATCCGATAAAACCAAGGGTCGGAAGGCCACCACATAAGGGTTGAAATCCAAGGGAGATAGGATGCAGCCAATCCGAGAGAAACACGTGGCCACCCGGCCATAAAACTTGGCCGGCCGGCCATGACTTTTACCCATTTTGCACGTGCACCGACTTTAGCAACTGTCACCAGCCTTGGGGAAGCATTTTCATTCATTGGATCAACTAAGTCGGTGAATCGGATGGCCGCCCGATCATCCCTCATGGCCGACCGGCCAACCGCCTTTGCTGCCCCACCAACCTACCTCCTCCTATAAATAGAGGGGCACTCCCCCGCTCCAAAAATGTACCAGTTCGGTGCTTTTATGTACCTTTCACCATGTAAACTCTCTCTCCCTCACTTGGAGGTGCCCCTCGGGTGGTGCCTCAGCTCTGAATACAGTGCTTAGTTAGGAGTTAGAACAAGCTTCATTTGTCGGAGTCGGTCGGGAATCCCCGGTAATGTATTTACATTCTTACTTATATATTTGTTGCATTACTTTCCTGATGATGATTAGTGCTTTACATTCTTAGTTAATGCACTTCTTCTTCTTTAGTTAGTTACATGATGTGATCAGTAGTTAGAGCATTGCATCATGGCCTGAGTTGTGCTAAGTTAGAATTGATGGATTCTTAGTTGTGCTTGCCGGTGTTACAATTCACCCCTAGACTTAGACGCTAGGCTCTAGTTAGTTCCTCTCCTTTGGCCAAGGATGAACTATTGATGTTCAAGCTTCGCTTGAACACATTTGTAGCGTGCCTTCCTCTCCACGTAGATTTGCTTGGTAGCCCCACTCGGTGATAGCGTGTGGTGTGCCTTTGTAGTCCAGGCCCGGCGTTCGGGAGGCCTGTAGGTGTTGGCTAGACTCTCCTTCGGGACCAACTATCTACCCCTGGTACCCTTGAGACTCTAGAATTTCGCTCGACGCAAGTATCGCCTCTGTTGATGTCCTTTCGACCTTTGCACAGATAGCTCTTGTATGCTAGTAAAGAATGAAGACCAAAACATTAGTCTTGACTCGTTGTCCTCCTAGCTAAACCTGTTTTCATGCCAACGGTGTTTGGCCTGTATGTCATGGTGTTTGGTTTTTGTCTTTTGTTTATCTTTCATATATCTCCACCAATCGTTTGGAATGAATTAGATAGATAAAGCTAGATGATCGATGAATCATTGTTCTTTGTCAATGCTTCCCTGTGGATAAATACGATACCCGGGAATACTACCGGGTGAAAGCTACAGTGGTCTCCATTCGCATGCAGAGTAAAATCTGTTAGGCTAAGAACCGCTAACAAGCTTTTGGGTGCCGTTGCCGGGGAAGCGCGAGTCAGAATAGTGTTTTATCTTTCATCTAGTTTTATCTTTTTTTGTTATTCCATACAAAAAATTGAAAATAGAAAAACCATGCTCCAATTTTGCTCTATCATTGAGTTAATCTAGTCATGAAATATGTTTTTCATGCTGCCTTAGTTTACAGTGAGAACATAGCTTGGGTCATTTGTGTGCCCAAAGACCAACTTCCAAATTAAGTGTGGTGCTTAGGTTGCGTTGGCCTCTTTTTATCAATCGATGGAAAAATAAAAGGGGTTGCATTGGATAGATGAACTTTGTGTAACTTTGGTGGTGAGGATTCGTTCACTAGTACAGAAACCGCGATTCTCGAACGGTTCGATCCTGCAAAGTCCTTTGGAGACACAATATCCCGGTAATGAATCGTCATTTTTACCCTTTTTTTTAGACTGAGGATTTGAGTAAAACTTTGGAGATGGAAAAGTCATGGTTTTACAACATGCATTTGTGCTATGTCTTCAAGAGGAATTCCCATCTAGCACTCTGTGGACAACTTTGGACAATATGTTGCATATGTATTATTCCTTCATATACGTTGTCTACTAACCTGTTGTAGGAGGCATTCACCCCCGCATTTACGAGAATTATGGCCCTGGGCCCATCTCGCACTCTGCTTCCCTTGGGAAAATGATAGCATCTTGACGCGGTAGTACTGGCAACACTACCAGCTGCAAGCTTGTGCTGATGCAAGCTTCAATGTCATGCTAAGGAAACATTCAACGTCACATTATACTATGCTATCCCTATGTCTTAAATTGCAGTTGTGGACCCAAGACCCGCTTACCCTTAGAGTAAGTGTGGTCCACACACCCATGGGAGGATTGCGTACCCATGGAGTTGTGGTGTAGATCCCAAATTCGGTCGGCATAGACACCTCTGATCGCAGGCAGAGTCCCGTCTTAAGCACCACAAATGCAAAAGTGGACATCGCCCATGGGCAGGGAGAGAACATCTACATCATGACATGACAGTCAATGGCTGTGCGGGACATGTCATGACCGATAAGTATCGTGCCCAAGAAGAAGAAGAAGAGCCAGCAACAACAGCAAGCTGGAGACCGCAATTCATTGCAACATCCAAGCTTGGGGGTGAAGACACTAGGCCACACCAAGGAATTTGGTTCGGTGATTGCATGAGTCAAAGAGGATAATCCAAACTTCTCCTCTTGTGAAGCAGCCTAATTACCATCCACCAAGCGCATTTGGCAACCAAGTTGTCATCAAAGCTTGGGTGTATCCGCTACATGGAATCCATCAAGGGATGTGAACACCTCCACCCGACTCCAAGAGGTTGGTGGTGGTTTCAATGTCACTGGAGTTGCTCTAGACAACATCTGCCTCTAAGTGTGCAGCATCATCTACCGAGGAAGACCAAAGCTTTGTGAAACAAGGGTATCAAGCTGTCAAATGCTTGTTAACATTCCAGTAATAGAAGCAAAGGAGTTTCTCCATAGATGCGCCCATCATGGCAGCTTTCTTCCATAGTCTCAGTGATGACATCTGGTCAAGGACGAAGGAAGAGCACCGCGACAACCTCCCACCGAAGTTCATCAGATCAATAGCACTCACAATCTCAAATTCAAGATGGACCTCTCGATGCGTATGGAATTCCAGATCAATTCCCTTTTAACCATGTTGAAGACAATGGGAAGAAGGAGAACAAAGTCTACCATGCAGGATTCCACCCTCGGCATTCTTCCTGGTGAGCAAAGGAGAATTCTAAGGCCCTCGACATTCTTTCTGGTGAGAGGAAGAGAATCTCAAGAAGGCAGACCCAAGTGATGGAGAGCCAAGTACATTAGGAAGGAATACCCTATGGAATATGGCCGAGTATGAGCAGAAAGGAAGGCAAGTCGAGCATGGTCGACAACGTGTTCTCACTCGCAAAGGTGTTTCGTCTCATCATAGCCAGGTGATCTTAAGCCTTAAGTTTCCATTTATTTGCAAGAACTAGGCTTGGGGGAAGACTATCTAGGTGAGTACCCCAAATGCTCTGTACTGAATTGAATATCTTAAGTCCAGAAAATTGCCATGACACAAAAAAAAAATTTACTTTCTCCACCAAATAAAAAAACACCTATAAAAATTTGCATAATCTGAAAATAACAAAAAGATTTCTTTTTTTAGGATAAATAAACTAACTCTTGTAATGCCTAGCTTTGTTTATACCCTTGCTTAAAGGAAATGATGAATAGTTGCTCTATTAATTCCTTGTAAGTATTTTGTTTACAAGTTGACACTCTCCTAAAATTTGAACGTATTGGCATTTGTTGCGATCCTACCTTTAATCTTTATCCTTGTGGGAGCAAGTGCTTTCAAAACCATGTCTAAGTTGTTGTGATATGTGATATAATCAAAGTATGAGTTTAACCCATCTTGATCCTAGTAAGGTGAATTCACAGAGTTTTCTTTTTTGAAAGTTAAAATGAGAAGTTCCTCAGTGGTTTGAAATACCTATCCAGAGCCAAATGCTTTACATGATGAAACCTCTACAACTCCTACCTTTTGTTGTGTTGAGTTTTGTCAAATTTTGAGTTCTTATGAAGTAGTGGAACTTCAAGTCTCGATCAAAATCCCTCACATTCACCTTCATTTGCCAGCATCCGCCTACATCCGATATTTCTCCACCATATCCATCATCCACATACCTATCCACAAATATGGTCTCCAAATAAATACTCCAGTCATATTCCAGCAATATCCCCAAGTTCCCTTACAAGAGGAGACATGGAGCTATCAAAAAAAGGAAGAGAAAAAGAAGAGAAAAAGGATGGAAAGAAAAAAATGATGGCTCCACGTGCTCAAATGACTTAAAAGTTTCAAGACGGGATGCATCAAATAAGGAGTTTTCATCCATAGACCATATCCATCCACAAAACCAATCCATTCCCCTTTGATCGGGATGAGAAGTATCACAAACTTCGCTAGGACCAATATTTGACTCAACAAAATACATGGCATAGGTAAGCTGACTTTATCCCTACCTTGAGCTCCACATAAGCTTTTAGTTGATAGGGAAAAGTTTGGCCAATGGCCTGGTGAGGAATCTAAAACCACTTGAGTGATCGAGGGTACCATTTAAGGAACTTAGAGCTTTCTTTTCAAAATTTTCAAAACCCTCCGAGCATGAAACTAAGAGCCAATGGACCGGCTCCATTGCCTCTGGAGTGATGGGTGATTGTCAATAGAAGCCAAAGACCCAGAAGGACTTGGGCACAAGACCTCCGATGGATAGGAGGCCCTCCGATGGACTAGAGGTAGATGGAAGCCCTCTGAAGGACTGGAGGCATGCTCGACATCGGTCGGCCATAGGAGTTCGGTACACGATGCAGTGGCATGGCGATAGTAGGAGTAAGACCTCCGAAGGACAGTGAAGCGACCACAATGGATTGGGGACGCCGGGTGCCACCGCGGTGCTCCAACCCGAGTAAATGGCGCTATGACGGGCGAGGGCGTTCGCGGATTCGCTCAAATCTACCATCCTACCAACAAGTTACCAGACTCGACGAATGGGCTCATTCTCGCCGAGATAGAGTGGAGCGGGCCATTCTAGGCCCAAGAAGGAAACCCTAAAGTTTCTCGGTTTCTAACTTCAAAACCGGGGGTCGATCGGTGGATTTGGACTACTGGCCACGTGGACATCATGTGGCGGAACCGCCGATTTAATCCGGGCTAAGCACACCTGCCACCTCTGGCTTGCAGTGCGATTAGACCAAACTAAACCCGGTCGTCCGTCGAGAGCCATTCGACTCCCGATATTACCTTTCCCAGAGGAACCGACATCATACACATCTGACTCACGATGGAGCCACAACAGATACATCATCACAGGCAGTTGAATAGTAGAAAGTTAAACTTAGTTACAAGCCAGTTTTTACATAAAACACAAGTCCAACATAAAGTTATAAAGTAGCAAGTTTGAAAGTTTCTCGCAGCGGAAAATATAAGTTTAGATCACCATGTTATCACCAAAAGTTTTGCATTGGAGGTACAACATCGAGCCCACCGATGTTGTCCTCGTGCCACTTAGTCACTTCATCCTACATGAGGGCATGCCCCGCCTCCAACACAGGTGCACACCATGAATTCCATACCTGCGCTCAAAAGGTGGGGGCAAACCCTGAGTACTAATTACTCAGTAGGTCTTAATGGACTTGGTTTACGGCTGACGCGAAGCAGCTTACTAGCAAGTTGATCCTTAGCCTTTAGTTTTTAACAGCTACTTAATTAACATAAACAACAAGTTTCATTGTCTGCATGATTACCAACATAAAAGTAAGTCTTTGCAAGATAACAACTCAGCTCAAACATGTAGTATTCCAAAAACCATGAGTATTACGGTACCGAGAGTTTAAGTAATTACTACGTTGCCCGTGTGCATTATCAGCATTCCCACACCTGGTGGGCATCAGCGATTCGAATCGATTTTGAATTCCCGGGAATAACTATCATGCCAGGGGTATATGCTTACTAGCCATCGCGTTCCCACATATAGCCCCAATCTTAACCTGCCTCGTCCCAAGTTCGATTCACTCCCGCCTAGCCCCCGGGTTGTGCCCCCATGACGAGCCTGCCGACATCTCGGTCTCCCCGTCATGAGTACCAAGCTCCCCCGGGCCACCTTCCTCTCAACCAGCGGGTAGGAACGTGTCTCTGTGCTTCGGACGAGCCCAGGAAAGACTTCTCCGGTCCCATATCCCGGATAAGCACTCTAGCAATGTTATGCCGAACAGCAGGCGAACAGCGAACGGGCCTTATACGACTCGGGCGGAGCCAAACGCACACCACATAATAAAATTATTCTCCGCCCGGTCTCCATTTAAATCATGAGTATAGTATTACTTTCTCAATAGTAAAAGTTTTGTAAGCTTTGAAATCACTTACGTGACGAGTGACTCCTTTCACTCGTGTCTACTCGCACCTAGCAGAGCCTAGGCAACTCGTCCTACGAACTCTATATATAGGTGCTAGGGCCAGGGCGGCCAGGAGATCTAATGCAATTGTTTTCAATCAACTCCTAATGCGGATGCGTAATGAGACAATCAATTATCACCTTAGCTGGGAGAAATCATGGTCCTGCCTACCTTTGCTTATTCTTATCCAGCCAACAAACTAAACTAGGTTAGTTTGCCGGGTTGTGAGGCTTTGCCCCAGGCAACCCCTTGATCACTTGGGCAGCTCCTCCTTCCAAATACCACTTCAGGGTCTCCAGGTGGTATTTGGGTCTTAGTTGGTCTTCTGGACACCGTTGCTCGAAGTGGCTCCACGCTCCTGCTTCCCGATCACGTATCTGTAATAGGCGTCACTATATGAATGATATGCATGATGCAGTGCACGAGATACCTGAAGATCAAGCACTCATTTGAGCAATCATTTCAAGGATAGGGACAGGGACATGGACAATATCGAAAGATGTTTGATTTCACTACTTAAGCAAGAATTACTTTTAGCGCTAGTGGCATTAGTACTTTTATAGACCTAGAGCAAGAATTCACTCATGCAGGTTATATATATCAGTTTATCAAGTTGCGAATCCTAAGGGAGACATGTTAAATAGCACTTTCCTATTTTTGTTTAAATGACCATAACATTTGCCATTTTCAAAATACATAGCAATCAGCAAGCAAAACCCATAAACTTTATTGTTGGGCTACATTGAGTCATATGGGTACCATATGATTTTTGTGGATTTTTCAGGATGAGTTTTATGTAGTATATATTTTCATATTCTAATAATACACTAAATACACACATAGGGTAAAACAGGAATTAAGCATTGCGTGCTAGGGTTTCCAAGAATCACCATAGATCTTAATCATCATATAAAAGTTACTGTCCAAGTTTAGTAATTTTTGAAGGTGTTCGACTTTAGTTTTGCTAATTATTTAAGAAATCATAACATGCAAGCAATCAGGGCAAAACAGTCTTTTCCTACTCAACCATCATGCCCAGCAGATGGATCTACATAAGAGGAGTATTTTGCAACAAAGTTTACATTTTTCTGATTTTTACTTGATTTTATATGATTTTTGAAAGTTTATGCCGAAAATATCAAATCTTAGAAAAGAAAACCCCAGATTCCGGACCTAACCATCATTACGCATAGATTACAGGGGCCTGCAGGGAAGAACTCATCGACTCAGTGCACAGTTAACAGTTTGAGCGCGAAAAATTAAAATATTTCAGGGGGTGTTCTGCGAAATCACCTTCTTCTACCTCTGGGCACGGGCAAGGCCGCGCGCATGGGAGTGCGCCGCGGACTGCTCCGGCGACGCGAGGCGCGGAATGGCGGCACCGGAACCCTGGGAACGTGTTCCCGACTCCGGGGCGTCTTATCCCCCAACTCTCGTCGCCCGCGGTGGAGAGGGCGAGCGGCGCGGAGGGGGTGAACCTGAGGCGACGGCGGCGCACAGGGCCTCGCGGGCGCGCTTCGATTAGGCACTGTGGGAGGGGAACGAGGACTCCGCCTAGCGCGCAGGATGCGCGGAGACAGGGCGCAGCCGTCGGTGGCTTCTCGGGGGTGTGGGGATGGCCCGGGGCGGGATCTCCACTGCGAGGTCGATGGCACGGTGGCTCGTCGAGGTGGCTACACGCGAACGGAGGTGGAGGAGGCTTCAACGCGCTCCGAGGGTGGCCGGATTCGGTGGGGCGGAGTGGGCGATGCAGGGGTGCTCACTGCTAGGAGCGGGGCGGCCGGAGGAGGCCGGTGCGTGAGCTTGGGGTGAGCTTCGATGGCGGCGACGGCGCCGCAGGGTCCCGGGCAAGGCGAGGCAGGGGAGAGGGCGTGTGAGGCGCGCGGAGCTGGGGGACGCCAGCTGGGAGGGAGCAGGCAGCGCAGGCCGGGCGAGGGCGCAGAGCGGGCGGCGCGTGGCCATGGCGTGGCGAGCTGACGGCGCGCGCCCGCGGTGGCAAGCGGCGCGTGGCCGGCAGCGCTGAACGCCGGCGCCGCGTGGGCGAGCGAGAGAAGAGGAGGAAGAGAGAGGGCGTGGGTGGACCGGGTCCACGGATTGCGGGACGCTGACTGGTGGGACCGAGCGAGAGAGAAAAGAAGCGGTCCACTGGACCGAGTCCGTGGAAGCTAATTAAGGTGGGATCCACAGAGCTGTCGTCCCCACGCGGAGCCGAGGCGGGCTGACGAGTGGACCCCACTCGTCAGTGACTGCAGGAAAAAAATAATTTCGGAAAATTGAAAAATGCTGTTTGACTGCTGAGACATGTTTTAGAAATTGTTGTTTTTGAACATCCTAGGGGCCGAATTTGACAAAACCCAAAATACAAAAGTTGTTCTACTCTTCCCAATCTACAACTTTGTCAAAAGGAGAAACATCAGATTCCAAGTTTAAATATGATTAAATTTGAATTGAACCTGCTGACTCCAGTTTGACCAAAGTTTAATACAAACTTAGAAATTCCTAAAGTCTATTTTATGCTCATTTTCAGAGAAAGAGTATTATACCAATGTTGTGTAGTTTTTAATTATCTACAACTTTCTTATATGATGTTTTGCATGATAGGGACTTTTGTTCCTTTGAAATTTGAATTTTCCTTACCGATCAAGTTTAGGCAGATTTCTGCTTTTTCATTAATCGACTTAAAACTCCACCTAAACCTTTGTGCATGTTATCACACTCAATAACAAAGTTGATCTACATAAAATTGTCTACAAGTTTGTTATAGAGAGTTTGGTCTAAATCACATTTTATTTTGAACTAAGGTCACAAGTGCACTCAGGGGTTTTGCATATTTCACTGAAAATTTTTGACTTCGAGATTTACTAACCTAGTTGTTGCTCTTCCCTAAACATTATTAAGCCAAATCCTTGACTACCGCTAATCTAATCACGTGTTAAAACTTTCGAGATGCCGGGGGCATCACAACCCACCCCCCTTAAAGAAATCTCGTCCCGAGATTTGAATGAGGCACGGCGGTATAACCTAGCGTGTATTACAAAGGGTATGGGCATTGTGGATTCGTGTCTTTTCAAATTCACATAGAAGCATCCAAATCTTTAACTGTTAGCTTTGTCAACTAGCTTGTGAATGGTTAGTGCCTCTTTAACACAAGTAGTCACAGAGCATCCTCTAAGTTAGGCTCGGGTGGTCTCCCTATGATACTTGACGAGTCGTGCCATATAAGAGAGCGAATGAACAAACCATGAAGAGGATGTGGTCAGCGAGCAAGTGACTGTGATTGAAGCAAAGGAATGGAGTCATTTCCGGACTTCGATACCAACATTTGAAACATGGTAAGTATCTGATTTATCCAAATTAATGAAGGCAAAGTGTACACAGGCGGAAATTGACTAAGGCAGGGTCTTTTGATCGAAAGGAGTATCATCGGATACATTGTTGAGAGTCATATTCCTTTTATTTGACAGGACTGTGTCCACATATAGAACTTCAGGTCAACATGTCTCCAAAGAGTAAGATGTGGTGAAATGTAGCACATTCTACTCATCAGGACATGAAAGGCACAAGAGGGAGAAGATAGGCCGTATTCGCCTAAACAAGGTGATGGTTTGTATGATTTCTTAGCGTTGGTCATGATCGATTATGAAAATGGCAGTAGTTGACGTGCTCTTACTAGCAAAACAAAATGCTAGTAAGCTCTCTCCTAAGAGGAAGAAAACCACTCAGAGAGAAATGACGATAAGACAAGAGCACTGGCCGAGGACAAAAGCTAGTATGGAGGATGTTCGTAAGGTACACCCTCGGGAATTAAGGTTCAACAAATGGATAGAAAATATCGACGGAGTTAGTGAAAACGAAGTTGACTGTTCCCACCAATCTTCAGAGGCAAGGTCAACATGGATATGAATTAATATGAACAAGTCGTGGGGTTGGGGCGGATCATCCCCATTGGTCAAGAAGGCAAGGTGAAACAAGGCAATGAAACGATATATACAGGACAGTGGAAATGAAATCAAGCATCCCCACAAATCAAGAGTAGCAAAATTTGAGGTCAATCAAATGATAAACTCCGATTATGAATGTTCCGCGATTGAAGCGATGTCATGCCTTCGCATGTCTTAATGCCAGCGCGAACCTAGTAGCACAACCATGTGACGGCCGTACACATAGGACTCCAGGTCCCGTCGAGGCATCCAAGACTGCATAAGGAGACATCACAACAAGGGTGGCTCAATCATTCCACCTACAGAGTCATGATCACTACAAGGTTTTGGTTAAATAAAGAGGAAGTCCGATGTGATATAAGAGCTTAGGGCGCTTAAATCCCATTGTAAGTGAAGTTCCCTGATTTGCAAAGTTTTGGAGCAAGTAATTAACGAATAGTGAAATACAGTGCAAATAGACTAGGATTTCTTCGATCACAAGGGTTCGAAGTGCATAAACGACAAGAGTTTTAAGAAAAAGTTACCAAAGCTCCATGTGCTATCACTATAAGACTAGGAGTACATTTAACCATAGGAACGAGATACAAGTTGACTTTATAGAGTCGGACATCCGAGGTCTTTCTGATTTACGCATGTTAAAACCTTCTAATACATAAGCTTGTCCCCAAACTTTATCGTACTAATTGGTACCCAGCTAGTACTGCCTAAATGTGAGATTGATGCGTCCTGGACGAAGACCGGTTTCTTCTTTTAGCCATGTCGGTGCGGTGTTAGGCTTCACATGGGAGATGCCATGGAACAGTAGTCTGGATCTTCCACCGAGTATAAGAACATCGCCGGATTCGAGGTTGATCTTAGTCGCTCTATCCTTGTCTCGAGTATCGCGGAACAGGAATTCTGCCGTGTCGCCTAGGGAGATTGAGATGATAGGTAGACCTTGGTTGATGCTTCTTCCTGATTCATCCTTATCTTGATGGAGTCCGAGCTTCCCGACGTTGTTGTAGTAGTTAATGATGCATATGTCAGGATTGATCTGAGGAAATTCGCTTGCAGTTGAATTTGCAGTTTGAGCAATTGTCTTGAAAACTTCTGGTATCGCAGGGACTTGGGCACCATCGCATGGACGTGTTGGCTCATAGAAACCTGTAGTCGGATCCCAATTCTTCCCTAGACACATCATCCATAACTTCATCTTGGTTCCGTTTTTGAAACTAGGCCTATAGAATCCTCCTGGACCAATACCTAGTTGTCGACATGTACGAACTATCTCGACTTGATCTTCAGGCTGGACGAACCCCTTCAATAAAACCAGGCCGGGTCGCAGATGTTGAACTGAAGCCGTATTAGTAGAAGATTCTCCCGCTTTTCTCTTCTTCTTGTGACCTTCAGGTGCTGTTGTTTTAGCCTTCGTGGGCTCGGGGTGATCAGGGCATAAGTCGAAGGGCTGCGACATCTGTAGCAAGAAGAATAAGGCTCCCGTAAGTTCGAGGGTTTTGAAAACTTGGTGTGGGCATAGTGTTTTCCGCGTTTACGTGTTTAGAAAATATGCCATTAAGTGATTTTTCGCAAAACGATGGCACAAGGCTATGGTATGTTTCTAACGTGTGTAGCATCGGTAACTTCGAGACGGGTTTGATTTTTGGACCGATCGACAAATTTATTGTATTTGACCTGCATTTATTAGACGTTTCAAATTTAGAATGAATTAGGTATGGAAAAATTGCGACAACCCAAGCATACTAGTCGAGTCGCTTGCTTAGTTTCTACTAGTTCTATTTGTACTTTGAGCTACGTATCAATACAATAGTAACACACACTCAACGCAATATGCTCCTAGTCACTCTTAAGTAACAAAAAAACAATGCATGAGATAAGACATGATGTCATGATGCATGATTCGCCCTATTCGGTCTCACATCACACACCCTATGTATAATTATATACCTAGCGAGTATTCGGTGACATATATGCACGGCACTCCCTAATGCAACTAGTCGTTCTCTATTCGTTCTTAATTTCGCACGTGGTTAGTGTACCTGCTGAAAAATGCATGCTCAGATCAACATCATCACCATTACCAAACATTACCACTCTAACCTTAGAAGTGGTATCCACGACTTTCTTTAAGCTACGTCTGGTGGACGACGTAGTGGTGCCATTTCTCCCAACACACCCAACGTTCCTCCAGTACTGGGGAATTACTGGGGAGAGAAACGGTGGCCAACAAGATCTAGCTATAATTTTGGGTCGAAGGAAGAGTAGTCACGAAACACTCCAATGGCGTGACCACCCCCCTTAAAGAGTTCTGCCCTACCAGCATGAATGCAGGGTTCGCAACAGTCCGCAAATCCCAATAGTGCTCCGCCAGTACCGGGGATGGCTATATGCGTATGAGTTCTATCTAGGTCAGAATGTTAGCGATGTCACCTGGTATTTCACTAACATCCTTAATATGGGCATATCGATACTCTCATTTTTCAAATACTTCGAAAAGGATTTTCGAAAATAGGTTTGCAAATCAAAACTGGATGATATGTCTGTTGTCTGTGTATGATCGACTCTGATACCAGCTGTAGCGGAACCGCCGATTTAATCCGGGCTAAGCACACCTGCCACCTCTGGCTTGCAGTGCGATTAGACCGAACTAAACCCGGTCGTCCGTCGAGAGCCATTCGACTCCCGATATTACCTTTCCCAGAGGAACCGACATCATACACATCTGACTCACGATGGAGCCACAACAGATACATCATCACAGGCAGTTGAATAGTAGAAAGTTAAACTTAGTTACAAGCCAGTTTTTACATAAAACACAAGTCCAACATAAAGTTATAAAGTAGCAAGTTTGAAAGTTTCTCGCAGCGGAAAATATAAGTTTAGATCACCATGTTATCACCAAAAGTTTTGCATTGGAGGTACAACATCGAGCCCACCGATGTTGTCCTCGTGCCACTTAGTCACTTCATCCTACATGAGGGCATGCCCCGCCTCCAACACAGGTGCACACCATGAATTCCATACCTGCGCTCAAAAGGTGGGGGCAAACCCTGAGTACTAATTACTCAGTAGGTCTTAATGGACTTGGTTTACGGCTGACGCGAAGCAGCTTACTAGCAAGTTGATCCTTAGCCTTTAGTTTTTAACAGCTACTTAATTAACATAAACAACAAGTTTCATTGTCTGCATGATTACCAACATAAAAGTAAGTCTTTGCAAGATAACAACTCAGCTCAAACATGTAGTATTCCAAAAACCATGAGTATTACGGTACCGAGAGTTTAAGTAATTACTACGTTGCCCGTGTGCATTATCAGCATTCCCACACCTGGTGGGCATCAGCGATTCGAATCGATTTTGAATTCCCGGGAATAACTATCATGCCAGGGGTATATGCTTACTAGCCATCGCGTTCCCACATATAGCCCCAATCTTAACCTGCCTCGTCCCAAGTTCGATTCACTCCCGCCTAGCCCCCGGGTTGTGCCCCCATGACGAGCCTGCCGACATCTCGGTCTCCCCGTCATGAGTACCAAGCTCCCCCGGGCCACCTTCCTCTCAACCAGCGGGTAGGAACGTGTCTCTGTGCTTCGGACGAGCCCAGGAAAGACTTCTCCGGTCCCATATCCCGGATAAGCACTCTAGCAATGTTATGCCGAACAGCAGGCGAACAGCGAACGGGCCTTATACGACTCGGGCGGAGCCAAACGCACACCACATAATAAAATTATTCTCCGCCCGGTCTCCATTTAAATCATGAGTATAGTATTACTTTCTCAATAGTAAAAGTTTTGTAAGCTTTGAAATCACTTACGTGACGAGTGACTCCTTTCACTCGTGTCTACTCGCACCTAGCAGAGCCTAGGCAACTCGTCCTACGAACTCTATATATAGGTGCTAGGGCCAGGGCGGCCAGGAGATCTAATGCAATTGTTTTCAATCAACTCCTAATGCGGATGCGTAATGAGACAATCAATTATCACCTTAGCTGGGAGAAATCATGGTCCTGCCTACCTTTGCTTATTCTTATCCAGCCAACAAACTAAACTAGGTTAGTTTGCCGGGTTGTGAGGCTTTGCCCCAGGCAACCCCTTGATCACTTGGGCAGCTCCTCCTTCCAAATACCACTTCAGGGTCTCCAGGTGGTATTTGGGTCTTAGTTGGTCTTCTGGACACCGTTGCTCGAAGTGGCTCCACGCTCCTGCTTCCCGATCACGTATCTGTAATAGGCGTCACTATATGAATGATATGCATGATGCAGTGCACGAGATACCTGAAGATCAAGCACTCATTTGAGCAATCATTTCAAGGATAGGGACAGGGACATGGACAATATCGAAAGATGTTTGATTTCACTACTTAAGCAAGAATTACTTTTAGCGCTAGTGGCATTAGTACTTTTATAGACCTAGAGCAAGAATTCACTCATGCAGGTTATATATATCAGTTTATCAAGTTGCGAATCCTAAGGGAGACATGTTAAATAGCACTTTCCTATTTTTGTTTAAATGACCATAACATTTGCCATTTTCAAAATACATAGCAATCAGCAAGCAAAACCCATAAACTTTATTGTTGGGCTACATTGAGTCATATGGGTACCATATGATTTTTGTGGATTTTTCAGGATGAGTTTTATGTAGTATATATTTTCATATTCTAATAATACACTAAATACACACATAGGGTAAAACAGGAATTAAGCATTGCGTGCTAGGGTTTCCAAGAATCACCATAGATCTTAATCATCATATAAAAGTTACTGTCCAAGTTTAGTAATTTTTGAAGGTGTTCGACTTTAGTTTTGCTAATTATTTAAGAAATCATAACATGCAAGCAATCAGGGCAAAACAGTCTTTTCCTACTCAACCATCATGCCCAGCAGATGGATCTACATAAGAGGAGTATTTTGCAACAAAGTTTACATTTTTCTGATTTTTACTTGATTTTATATGATTTTTGAAAGTTTATGCCGAAAATATCAAATCTTAGAAAAGAAAACCCCAGATTCCGGACCTAACCATCATTACGCATAGATTACAGGGGCCTGCAGGGAAGAACTCATCGACTCAGTGCACAGTTAACAGTTTGAGCGCGAAAAATTAAAATATTTCAGGGGGTGTTCTGCGAAATCACCTTCTTCTACCTCTGGGCACGGGCAAGGCCGCGCGCATGGGAGTGCGCCGCGGACTGCTCCGGCGACGCGAGGCGCGGAATGGCGGCACCGGAACCCTGGGAACGTGTTCCCGACTCCGGGGCGTCTTATCCCCCAACTCTCGTCGCCCGCGGTGGAGAGGGCGAGCGGCGCGGAGGGGGTGAACCTGAGGCGACGGCGGCGCACAGGGCCTCGCGGGCGCGCTTCGATTAGGCACTGTGGGAGGGGAACGAGGACTCCGCCTAGCGCGCAGGATGCGCGGAGACAGGGCGCAGCCGTCGGTGGCTTCTCGGGGGTGTGGGGATGGCCCGGGGCGGGATCTCCACTGCGAGGTCGATGGCACGGTGGCTCGTCGAGGTGGCTACACGCGAACGGAGGTGGAGGAGGCTTCAACGCGCTCCGAGGGTGGCCGGATTCGGTGGGGCGGAGTGGGCGATGCAGGGGTGCTCACTGCTAGGAGCGGGGCGGCCGGAGGAGGCCGGTGCGTGAGCTTGGGGTGAGCTTCGATGGCGGCGACGGCGCCGCAGGGTCCCGGGCAAGGCGAGGCAGGGGAGAGGGCGTGTGAGGCGCGCGGAGCTGGGGGACGCCAGCTGGGAGGGAGCAGGCAGCGCAGGCCGGGCGAGGGCGCAGAGCGGGCGGCGCGTGGCCATGGCGTGGCGAGCTGACGGCGCGCGCCCGCGGTGGCAAGCGGCGCGTGGCCGGCAGCGCTGAACGCCGGCGCCGCGTGGGCGAGCGAGAGAAGAGGAGGAAGAGAGAGGGCGTGGGTGGACCGGGTCCACGGATTGCGGGACGCTGACTGGTGGGACCGAGCGAGAGAGAAAAGAAGCGGTCCACTGGACCGAGTCCGTGGAAGCTAATTAAGGTGGGATCCACAGAGCTGTCGTCCCCACGCGGAGCCGAGGCGGGCTGACGAGTGGACCCCACTCGTCAGTGACTGCAGGAAAAAAATAATTTCGGAAAATTGAAAAATGCTGTTTGACTGCTGAGACATGTTTTAGAAATTGTTGTTTTTGAACATCCTAGGGGCCGAATTTGACAAAACCCAAAATACAAAAGTTGTTCTACTCTTCCCAATCTACAACTTTGTCAAAAGGAGAAACATCAGATTCCAAGTTTAAATATGATTAAATTTGAATTGAACCTGCTGACTCCAGTTTGACCAAAGTTTAATACAAACTTAGAAATTCCTAAAGTCTATTTTATGCTCATTTTCAGAGAAAGAGTATTATACCAATGTTGTGTAGTTTTTAATTATCTACAACTTTCTTATATGATGTTTTGCATGATAGGGACTTTTGTTCCTTTGAAATTTGAATTTTCCTTACCGATCAAGTTTAGGCAGATTTCTGCTTTTTCATTAATCGACTTAAAACTCCACCTAAACCTTTGTGCATGTTATCACACTCAATAACAAAGTTGATCTACATAAAATTGTCTACAAGTTTGTTATAGAGAGTTTGGTCTAAATCACATTTTATTTTGAACTAAGGTCACAAGTGCACTCAGGGGTTTTGCATATTTCACTGAAAATTTTTGACTTCGAGATTTACTAACCTAGTTGTTGCTCTTCCCTAAACATTATTAAGCCAAATCCTTGACTACCGCTAATCTAATCACGTGTTAAAACTTTCGAGATGCCGGGGGCATCACACATCATCTAGGAGTTTGCGTGTATCCGAAGAAGATCAAGACTCCATCGCGGTCGTCCATCCCAGAGAAAGTTGATTCTTTTCCGTTTTGGCCCCTACGGGAGTTTCTGTAATATAGGGGTCTTAGTGTAAAATGGGTCGATGAGGCCTGGGCTATATATACCTAAGTGGCTGGTCATTTAGATGACTCTTTCACCTCAAGAAACCCTAGGCTTAGTTTCCAATCAGCCAAGAGCTTAAGGTCAAACCGGGTGCTTAGCTTAGGATTTGAGAGTCCCCTAGGCTAGCACTTTGCATTAGTGGGAGGATGAAGGGTGGTAGGCTGAGTTGAACCTTGTAAGCACTGATTTTCACTTCCAATCAAGGCAAGATTCATCCCCAATTCGTGCTCATGTATGCAGCCATCTCCCTCCCCTCTTTCTAGTTGGTTTTTGGATGAATCTCAAGGGCTTTTGGTGATTTGCTTTGCCCACAAGTTAATCATGTTCTTTTGGCTCTTTTGGACTTGCTAGGTCGTGGAGATTATGACTTAGATCATCTCAATCCTACAAGATTGCCATGAGCAAGTCCCCCTTGAGATTCCCCCTTTCTTGCCCAAAGATTGCCATCTCACGAGATTTGAAATTCCCGCTGATCCCTTGGCCATTTTGCATTGATCTTTTGGGAAAAGCTTTGGAATAAGGCCCAGATAGCCTGTGCAAAATCTTGTTAAGATTGGACAAGATTTGGTCAGTTTTGGGTGTGAAAACCCCTTTTCTGTGACTCTACCGGAGAATCCAGCAGGGCCACTGGACAATCCGGTTCCACCAGACAGTCCGGCAGTGCCCACCAGAGAGTCCGGTGTAGGGGCCTGCCCGTGGCTTGCCACTGGACAGTCCGGCAGTGGTCATCGGACTTTCCGGTGCCAACGGACAGTCTGGCTCCTGCCACCGGACAATCCGACCCTGCCAGGGTTGCAGTTGTTTTCCTTGTTGTTTGTTCTTCCGCCGTGTTTTTGCTTTGGTTTTTTGCATTCCTCACTTCCAGACTATTCTCTTTGCTTGCTGTGAGTCAGTGAGACGCACCTTGGTCCAATGAGTGTTGTGTGGCCGATTTTGCAAGATCCGTTGCCTCGGTGCCCTTGTTGGTTTGGCTCGTGGATTTTCTCGCTTGGTGTGTATCCTCTCAGTGGACAGCACCTTTGCGCTGCTAGACACGTATCTGTTCAATGGACAGTGTCTAGTTCTTTTCTTAAGCACCAGTTTTGGGGGTTGAGAGTTTGAGTTTTAGAGCGCTCCTATTCACCCCCCTCTAGTCGCACGTCTCAGACCTATAGAAACATGAAATGAGATAGAGTTTGGTGACACTCTACTTAGATTGTTCCATCTCTCAACCGCCAACGACAATGTAAGAGAAGCCAAAAGCCCCACAGGTACGGATGAAAAGGTTGGGGTACACTTATGCCAAATTGTTCAATCATAAAGGTATAGTGTTGCTTTGTACACTAAATACATGTAGGACATTGACATTGATGCAACTCCTGATCCACCGAGCCTAAGTCTTAGCTTTGCTCGAGGACGAGCAAAAGTTCATGCTTGGGGGGTGTTGACGGTTGTTATTTCACCATTTTGACTGCCAATTCCTCGGTAAATAAATGGGGTATAGATAAAAATCTATGCATTATTTACCTAACACTGATGAAATCCATGAGTTTTGGTGTTTTTTGATGTTTCACAGGGAGATGCTCAAATTCTATGTAAAAGAATATCATATGGAGCAAGATAGAATTGAAGCACAAAGGGCTTGAGAATGAATTGAAAATAACATCACTATGAAGTATCTCAAATGCCCTCATGAACCAAGCCATTGCAAAGAGCTCGTCAAGATAATCAAAATGGAGTTTTGGTTCACTCAATTTGGAGTCCGGATGCAAAAGTTATGGCCATCGCAAAAATTAACAATGCTGAGAAGATGGACCATGGCCGCCCGACCATCCCACATGTCCAGCCAGCCACTCACTTTGGCCGCCTAGCCAAGCACCAGGAGGCCAAGGCAGCTTTTTAGCCCAACAATGATGGTCGCCCGGCCAAGCCACGGTGGCAATCCGACATGTTCTTCGACCTGCATGCAAAAGAAACACAAAAGGAGATGAATCCAACCGTGCAACAAAGTATCCGATGAAACCAAGGGTTGGAAGGCCACCACACAAGGGTTGCAATCCAAGGGACAGAGCATGCAGCCAATCCGGGAGAAACACATGGCCGCCCAGCCATAAAATTTGGCAAGCCAGCCATGACTTTTTCCCGTTTTGGCACGTGCACCGACTTTGGCAACTGTCACCGACCTTAGGGAAGCATTTTCAGCCGTTGGATCAACTAAGTCGGTGAATCGGATGGCCGCCCAGCCATACCTCATGGCCACCTGGCCATGGTCAATGGTCCCTCCACCACCTACATGGCCGACCGGCCAACCGCCTTTGCTGCCCCACCGACCTACCTCTTCCTATAAATAGAGGGGCACTCCCCACTCCAAAAATGTACCAGTTCGATGCTTTTATGTACCTTTCACCATGTAAACTCTCTCTCCCTCACTTGGAGATGCCCCTTGGGTGGTGCCTCCACTCTAAATTCAGTGTTTAGTTTGGAGTTAGAACAAGCTTCGTGTGTCGGAGTCGGTCGGAATCCCTGGTAATGTATTTACATTCTTACTTATATATTTGTTGCATTACTTTCCCGATGATGGTTAGTGCTTTATCTTCTTAGTTAATGCACTTCTTCTTCTTTAGTTATTTACATGATGTGATCAGTAGTTAGAGCGTTGCATCATGGCCTGAGTTGTGCTAAGTTAGAATTGATGGATTCTTAGTTGTGCTTGCCGGTGTTACAATTCACCCCTATACTTAAACGCTAGGCTCTAGTTAGTTCCTCTCCTTTGGCCAAGGATGAACTATTGATGTTCAAGCTTCACTTGAACATGTTTGTAGCGTGCCATCCTCTCCATACAGATTTGCTTGGTAGCCCTACTCGGTGATAGCGTGTGGTGTGCTTGTGTAGTCTAGGCACGGCGTTCGGGAGGCCCGTAGGTGTTAGATAGACTCTCCTTCGGGACCAACTATCTACCCCTGGTACCCTCAAGACTCTAGAATTTCACTCAATGCAAGTATCGCCTCTGTTGAAGTCCTTTCGACCTTAGCACTGATAGCTCTTGTATGCTAGTAAAGAATGAAGACGAAAACCTTATTCTTGACTCGTTGTCCTCCTAGCTAAACCTGTTTTCATGCCAACGGTGTTTGGCATGTATGTCATGGTGTTTGGTTTTTGTCTTTTGTTTATCTTTCATATATCTCCACCAATCATTTAGAATGAATTAGATAGATAAATCTATATGATCGATGAATCATTGTTCTTTATCAATGCTTCCCTGTGGATAAATACGATACCCTTGAATACTCCTGGGTGAAAGCTACAGCGGTCTCCGTTCGCTTGCGGAGTAAAATCTATTAGGCTAAGAATCGCTAACAGAAAGGACCAAGAGACTAAAGAGGTACCCAACAATTAGTAGGTACCGAAAGTCAACTTGCAATCCAACCGGCACCCCGCAAAGTCGGCATCAGAATAGCCGAGGAGGGAAATCGACGAATCCACGGAGTACCACAAACCACACTCCGGGGTGAACTTGACATACCTTAGGATCCGCTTCACAGCGGTGCGGTGTGATGCCCTTGGAGACGCCTGAAAACGAGCACACAGACCTACAATGAACTGTATATTTGGCCTCGTGGTAGTCAGGTACATGAATGACCCGATCATCCCTTGGTACACCTTCTGATCAACCTTCTCGCTATCTTCATCCTTATCTAGCATGGTAGATGTACTCATCGGAGTCATCTAAGGCGATGCATCTGCCTCATGTACTTGCTCTGGTGGATGAAGGTACCCTATGGAGTTTGCCTGATCTAGAGCCCTAGGAAGAACTGAAGTTCCCCAATCATGCTCATCTCGAACTCCTTCCTCATCTACTCTGAAAATATGCTCACAAGTGCATGAGAAGAGCCACCAAAGATGATATCATCCACATATATCTGAATGATCAAAAGGTCATTGCCCTATTTTAGCAGAAACAAAGTCTTGTCCACACTCCCCATATCAAAACCCTGGGCAACTAGGAATTTCCTAAGTCTCTCATACCAAGCCCGGGGAGCTTGCTTTAGGCCATACAAAGCCTTCTGCAACTTGAACACTCGGTTAAGATCCTTGGAAAGCTCAAAACCTGGGGGCTGCCTCACATAGACCTCTTCCTATATATACCCATTTAGGAATGCACTCTTCACATCCATTTGGTACAGCTTGAACCCTTTCGAAGCTGCCAAAGCTAAGAGGATGCAAATGGCATCTAATCTGGCTACAAGGGCAAAGGTCTCATCATAATCTATCCCCTCTTTCTAGCGAAAACCCTGGGCAACTACCCTAGCCTTGTTTCTCACCACAACTCCATCCTCTCCCTAGTTGTTCTTAAACACTCACTTGGTACCTATAAGATTGCAGTGTGGTGGAGGCTCGACTAACACCCAAACTTGGTTCCTCTCAAAATTTTCTAGCTCCTCATGCATGGCATTGACCCAATTCGGATTAGACATAGCATGTCCAACATCATGGTTCTCAAAAGAAGAAACAAATGCAAAGTGTGCAAAGACAGCAAGAGAAGTGGACCTGGATCTTGTAACTCTCTCACGTAGTCCACCAATAATGTTCGTCAAAGGGTGATCCCGCTGGACCATCCGAGACGGCTATGGCTCGGAGGTCACCTCCCCTGTGTCCTCAGTGGGCCCTGCTGCATGTACTAGTGGATCTTGTGGAGGTAGCTCCCAAGCAGTCGGAGGAGAAGGTACTGGAGCTCTCTCATCATCCTCTAAAAGCGAAGCAGCAAGTTCTGGAGCTGCAGCAGGCACAGTATCACCAAAAACACCTCCATCTTCTTCATCATCTTCCACAAAGATGGTAGTACCTAACTCAGCATCACCTGCAAGCTCAAAGCAAGGGTTGTGCAAGGCATGGTTTCATCAAAGGTAACTTCACAAGTCTCAACAATCATGTTGGAGTCCAAGAGCCAAATGTGTTTTGCACGCGAATGCATGGCATAGCTAAGAAAAACTCCATCAGAACTGCGAGGTTCGAATTTGTCCAAGTTCCCCTGCTTGAGCACAAAACACCTATGTTGACGGTCATTATTGCACTATCTACGACCATCAACTATCCAAGAATATGAAGGGGAATGTTTCAAAGTATGGACAAACTTTTGCTACTAACATATCTCCAGGAGTTGCGTTGAAATATTTGAATGCAGGTGACAAAACATACTCAAACATGGTAAAATCGAGCCAAACCAGGAGGAGACTGGCCACATGGCTAAGTCCCCAGGCCACCCAACCCCACCAGAGGCCGCTTTGCCCCACCTCCAGGCCGCCCGGCCTGTGTCTGGGCCTAATGGCACCAACTTCGACCTGCATGCACACACATGCCATGTCAACACATCTCCAAGGTGGAATCCACGAAAGTCGCATGCAATCAACCAGAAGGCCTTGCCACATCATCGATCCAGCCCCTGGATTGGTGAAGTCAGCAATCCTCAGCACTTCAATCCTGTGGCTAAGGAAGAAACACAAGTCAGATCCAATGGTTTGGGAGAAAACACAAAGATAGCCGCCTTAACCACCATGCAACCGACTTGGGGAGTGAAGATGGACCACAAGATGCAGTATGGCTGTGGATCCAATGGTTGGCCATGCCCCCCGGCCTGAGGTGGGGCTGCCCGGCCTCCCTACCAGGCCGCTCGGCCTACCACCTATCCCTTAACCGCCTTACCTACCCTATAAATAGCCCCCACTCACTTGGTGACTATAAATACCCCGAGCTCTCATTTGTAAAGTGTGGAAGTTGAGTGAAACACACCATTGTCTAGTTTAGTAGCACTAGGATAGTCCTGGGAGTTAGAATTGAGTCTGTGTCTTTGCCTCAGGGATTCCAAAGTTAGCATCGAGTCTGGTAAAGCTCTTGTATCTTTCTATCTTTGTACTCTTGCTACTTCAGTATAATATACTTTGTTGCTCTATCATTTCAGTTATACTTTACTTTATTTCTTACACTTGCCTAGTGTGGTGTACCTTATTGCATACTAGACCAAGGCTTAGGTTTGTGTTGTTCGTGAGTTATCCAAATCTTGCTAGACTTGCCAGTGCTATAGGCTTTCCTTAGGCTCTAATCTAAGGTCAAGTCAGTCCTAACCCTCTGATCAAGGACGGACTTTAGTGATCAAGTTCTCAATTGCTCACTAGTTTAGCGTGCCATCTTACCCATGCAGATCTGGTTGGTAGCCCCTCTTGGTGACAGCATTTGGGAGCCTCTGTAATTCGACCCCGTCGTTCAGTAAGCCCATAGGCGTTAGCCAGTTGCCGTTCGGTTGGCCAACTATCTACCCCCGCGCCTCCTCGGCGTAGTCTGGAATTTCGCTTGACGCAAGATCCTAGTTCGTGTTTGTTTAACTCAGTTCAACCACGAATACTCCTATGTAGTAGTTAAGGAATATAGTTTGGATATCTTAGTCTCACTTGTCCTCCCAGGCAACTACCTAGTTGTTTACAGCTTTGGTCCCTGTCTACTCTTCTCACCATACAATATCTTGTTTATCTTACCCCCATTGTAAGAATAGCTGGTGTTTATCTAAGTTATAGTACTGTTTGAAGTTCGAACATATTATTCCACTTATTAGCCCTTGCTTCCCCTTGGATTTTTACGATACCTGGAATACTCTGGGTGAAAAAGCTATAGCGAATCTCCGTGTGCTTGCAAAGTAAAATCTGTTACGCTAAGAGACGTCAACAAGCTTTTTCTGGCGCCAATGCCGTGGAAGCAATTGGCAATAGAAGTTTGATTTGTTTGAACCTAGGTACTTATAACTTGATAACATACCGCTACTTCTTAGCGGGCTCATTTGCCTCTATCTACTTTATTGTTGGGTTGACAGAGAGGTGTATGACCGGTTTCGACCTACCGGCAAACTTTCACAACAATCCGGAGTCGCTGCTCAGAAGCAGAGTCTGCCAAAAGACAATCCATGAGCAGAGGCATGTGCCATCAACACTGGAGTTTGGATCTACAAGCACAAAGCAACCGACACCAACAATGGCTATGCCCGAGAAGACCATCCGTGACTTTTCCATTCCATCCAGCAACAACATTCCTACTAGGCCCGAAGTTGCTGTTGGAGAAGGTTTTGAGCTCAAGCCAGGTGTCATTCACATGGTCCAAGCTAGTCCATTCTGCGGATTGGTGTCGGAGGATACAAACAGCCATCTCCAGCAATTCCTAGAGATATGCAGTACATTCACTATCAAGGGTGCAACCGCCGATGCTGTTCGACTGCGCCTTTTCCCATTCTCACTGATCGGGAAGGCAAAACAGTGGTTCTATCTAAATCGCAACAACTTGACAACTTGGGAGGCATGCTCAAATGCTTTCCTTGCAAGGTATTTTCCCTCGGGAAAGACAAGCTCACTGAGGAACCGAATCTCGAGCTTTCAACAGCTCACTGATGACACGGTGGCGGAGGCATGGGAGAGACTTCAAGAGTACATCGCCGCCTGTCCCCACCACGGTATGGAAGAGTGGCAGATCATCCAGAACTTCTTCCACGGTCTACACTAGACCGCGCAAGAACACCTCGATGCAGCCGCTGGAGGATCCTTTTTATCCTTGAGCGTTGCCGCTGCAAGCACTCTCATAGAGAAGATGGCAAGCAACCAAGGATGGAGGTAGGAGAGGGCGAACAATAAGCCCCGCGGAGTCCACCATATTGACAGTACTGACATGTTGGCTGCCAAGATGGACCTCTTGCTAAAGAACCTGGAGGATACTCCTAAAGCTATGCCGGTCCAGGCACTGGATTCTCGAAAGACTTGCGAGCATTGCGGGAATACCGGCCACACGGGGAACAGCTGCCACGGAAATGGATCGGAGGACGTTAACTTCATCAACAACAATAGCTTCAACAACGGGCCTCGTCCTCAACCAGGTTGGAATTCACGACCACACCTACCTTTCTCTGGTCAAGGTATGTCTTCTGGCAGTTCTCAACAGTTCAATAAAAATCCTTTCGATCAAAAGGCTGTGAACGATAGTATAAGTAAGAAATTCCATGCGAACGATAGAATTCTAGAAAACCCATCGCTCCAAATGGAAACTCTGAATAGCGCCATGAAGAACCAGCTGAGTTTTAATAAAATGCTAGAAACTCAGATAGCTCAGCTTGCTGTCGCTTTGCCTAGTCCAAATTCGGGTAAGCTTCCGGGTCAGCCCGAGGCACCCCCGAAGGAACATATCAATGCTGTAACAACTAGGGGTGGAAGGTCTACACAAGACCCCCCCCCACATCCTAGGAATGCAGGGAAGGAGCAGGAGAAGCCAGCCTAACCAGAAAAGGAAGATCAAGTGGCCGAACCACAACCGGTTAAGGAAGCACCAAAGTTGGCTCCGCATGAGTTCTACGACACCACTTGTGATGCCCCAGGCATCTCAAGCGTATTACATTAGAATCATTAGCTAAATTGCATCATTAAATGAACATTTCATATTAGGGGCATGAGCGGGTTAAGTCTTTTGAAGCGAGTTAAAAACCGCTTTTTCTGCAACTGCATTTGCATTTGCCCTGTAACTTTAATACTGTTGTGAATTTGACAAAACTATACATAACAAACTTGTAGACAATTTCATAATAAACAACTTTGGTATTTTGTGTCATGACATGCATACAGGTTTGAATAGAGTTTTAGATCATTTTCTGTAAAACTGAGAAATCTGTCCAAATTTGATCTGAATAGAGATTTCAAATTTTTGTGAAACAAAAGTCAACATTTTGAAAAACTTTGTATATCAAAGTTGTAGTTCCTGAGCAACTGAACAACATTGGTATATAACATTTACCACGAAAATGCATAAAAATATGACTTGTAGAATTTTTAAGTTGGAAGATTTTGTTGGTCAAACTGGGGTCAGCAGGTGAAACTCAATTTAAATCATATTTATAATTGGAATCTGGTATTACTCCTTTTGAAAAAGTTGTAGATTATCAAGTTTACAATAACTTTTATATTTTAAGTTTGGTCTAATTCGGCCTCTAAGATATTCAAAAATGTGAAATTCAGAACCCTGTCATCCTGGTCAAATTGCCATTTTTCCATTTTCGAGTTTTATTTCCCTTTTGTGTGTATGACGCGTGGGACCCACCCGTCAGGCTTTGGATCCGGGCGGGGACGGCTTCAGTTGTGGGCCCCACCAGGCCATCCCACCCGTGCACCCGGTCCATACAAGTCAAGTTTATTTCCTTCCCGCGGCCCCACCTGTCAGCGACCTCCGGTCCATGGACCGCGTCCACCCGCGCGACGCCTTCTTCCTCCTCTCCTCCCCTGCGCCCACGCGGCGGGCGAAGGGCGCCAGCGCGCCACGCCCTGGGCACCAGCGCGCCACGCCGTGGCCACGCGCCCGCCCCTGCCCGGCCTGCCTTGGCTCCTGCCCGCGCTAGCCCGCGCCGCGGACAACGAGCGGAGAGCTCGGTCCCCTTCCTCGCTCACCCATCCTGGCCCCGGTCCTCACCCTCCGCACTCGCGCAGAGTGTCAAGCGCACCTAGTCGCCATTAGAGCTCGAGCTTCGAGCTCGAGTTTCTGCCGCCTCAGGCACCTCCCCGTGCCACCGACCGCCACCGCCGCTCCGCCTCTGCAGCGCGCACCCAGGCGTGTGACCGCGTCGGCCCTCTATTTCCCAGTCCCTAGATCGAGCCGCCGCCCCATCCTCCGCGTCGCCCGACTCCACGTCCGGTTCACCGGCGTTCCTCGCACGCTCCGGCCTCCCCGTGCGATGCGACCTTAGGGGAAAGAAAGCACGTCTCCGGGAACACACTGCCGGAGCGGCTCGGCTTCAACCCCGCGCCTCCACGCGCTGGCGCACGCACGCGACCGCACCCCTGCGCCGTCCTCCCCGACCGGCCCAAGGTAGAAGAAGGTGGTTTCGCAAAAACGCCCCTGAAATATTTAAATTTTGCGCGCTCAGATTGTTAACTGTGCACTGAGTCGATGAGTTCTTCCCTGCAGGCCCCTGTAATCTATACATAATGATGGTTAGGTCTGCAATCTGGGGTTTTTCCTTTTTAGATTTGATATTTTCGACATAAACTTTGAAAAACCATAAAAAATCGAATAAAAATCAGAAAAATACAAACCTTGTTGCATTGTACTCCTTTTATGTAAATCTACAGAATGGGTAGGATGGTTGGGCATGAAAAGACAGTTTTGCCCCTGTTTTGTGCATGCTTGATAAATCAATATAATTGGAAAATGTGGACTAAATGGTCTCCAAAAATTGCCAAATTTGGTCAGCAGTGTTGTTAGGGTATATAGGCTCATTGTGATTTTTGGTAGCTCAAGTGCTCACTTTTAATTACTATTTTACCCCTGCATGTGATTTTAGCATAAAAAGAAATAAGGAAAAGGTAACCATATTGAAAATTATGCTCTGAAGGGGTTTTGCACCTTTTATTTGTGCTCCCTGCGGTATAAATAGCTCACTGTTGAAATGAGGTACTGTGCACGTAAGGTTGACCCTATTTTTGAAAATGGTAGGCATAATGCTTATTGAAGTAAACTTCGGTTGCCTCGCATAAAACGATGTTAACTCATCACACACCCCACGTTGTTATATGTGATAAGCTAAGTTACCGTAGGTGATGACTTGTACGATTTCTTAATACTAAACCAGTTTCATCACGAAAATGCATCACTTTAGCCCCTAAATCATGATTCCTTGCATCACACTCACATCATGAAGCAAGCATTGCACTAATACATACTCCGATTGCACCATGTCATGCATATAGATCCCGCGAGCGAAGGATATCCGCCGGGCCAACCGATCGTAGAAGAGCACGAGAAGGAGGTGCATCAGGAGCCGGAAGACCAGCAGCAGGAGCCCGACTTCGCTCAGGAAGCAGCTACTAACCCTAGTGAGGAAGGTAGGCAGGACCATAAATTCCCAGCAAATATGATATTGAATGATGTTTAGACATCCGCATTAGGAGTTGTTTGGAAACAATTGCATTAGACTTCTTGGCCGCCCTGGCCCTAGCACCTACAATAGAGTACGTAGGACGAGTATGCCTAGAAATGCTAGGTGCAAGTAGACACGAGTGAATTGGAGTCACTCGTCGTATAGGTGTTTTCAAAGGAAAGGCTTTCAAAATATATGGAAAACTTTAAACATGATTGTCATGGAACTAAATTGAGGCCGGGCGGAGATTTGGGTATATTATGATGAAAAATGATGTGGATGGTTTGGTGGACTCCGCCCGAGCCGTTTAAGGCCCGATTCGCTGTTCGCCTGCTGATCGGCATAATATTGCTAGAGTGCTTATCCGGGATAATGGACCGGTGAAAGTCTTACTCGTGCCATCCGAAGAACAGAGACAGGTTCCTACCATTCTTGTTGGAGGGAGTTAGGCCTGGGGGAGCTTGTACTCGAAGGAGGGCTGACCCGGTGCGGCCGTGGTATCGCTCCTGAGGGAGGGCTGACCCGGTGCGGCCGTGGTATCGCTCCTGAGGGGGCAAAACCTGGGGGAATGGCGGGATTGAATCGAACTTGGGATGGGACGAGTGGAGATGGGGGCTATATGTGGGAACGCGATGGCTAGTAAGCATATACCCCTGGCATGATAGTTATTCCCGGGAATTAAAAATCGATTCGAATCGCTGATGCTCACCAGGTGTGAGAATGCCAAGGTCACAAACGGGCAACGTAGTAACAATCTAATTGTACTTATGACTATATATGTTTTATTTTCAATACCACATGTTCGTATTTGTATGTTTACATTCCTGCAAGTTATATTATGATGATGAATATTTTGATGATGTTGATAATTCCACGTTAACTTTTAATTACTATAAAAAGAATGGCTAAGGGTCAACTGTTAGTTGCCAGCTTTGCGTCAGCCGTAAGCTCTTCCATTAAGTCCTACTGAGTAATTAGTACTCAGGGTTTGCCCCCACTTTTTGAGCAGGTACTGATGTCTTTTGGACACTAGCTTGGAGGAGAGCAGTACCGGTGGGCTCGGTGCTTCTCGCCTCATTCTTTATTGCCTGAAGACTCCTTCTTAAAGTATTATGTTTCCGCTCTGAGATTTATTTTAAACAACGCTTCCGCTTTGTATTTGAATAGGTATTTGACTACCTATATTTGGTTTGTAAGCACTTTAACTTATTTTCTACTATAAACTGCCTGTGATGATGTAACTGTTGTGGCTCCATCGAGGGCTGGATGTGTGTGATGTCGGTTCCTCTGGGAAAAGGTAATATCGGGAGTCATTTTGACTCTCGATGGACGACCTGGTTTAGTTCGGCCTAATCACACTACGAGCCATGGGTGGCAGGTGTGCTTAGTTCGGATTAAATCGGCGGTTCCGCCACACCACTGTACTCCCTTTTCCTCAAAGGCAAAAGAAGACCACTGTTGATGACCAGTTCGGCAAGTTTGTGGAGGTAATCAAGAAATTATATGTCAATATCCCATTGCTAGATGCGATGCAGGTACCCACGTACGCTAAGTACCTGAAGGACATCCTCAACTACAAAAAGCCGCTGCCGTCCACAGAAGTTGTGCACCTCACAGAAGAGTGTAGCACTGCTATACTCAACCAGCCGCCCCAGAAGAAGAAGGGTCCAGGGAATCCAACCATCTCATGCTCAATCGGGACGCAGCACTTTGATCAAGCTCTCTGCGATCTAGGAGCAAGTGTGAGCATCATGCCAAAGGTAGTCTTTGATAAACTCACGCATGCTACACTCACCCCTACTGCTATGTGCCTGCAGCTAGTGGATCAGTCAATTGGCTACCCCAACGGAATCGCTGAAGACATTCCGGTCAAAATCCGGAACTTCATTGTCCCGGTAGATTTCGTGGTGCTCGACATGGAGATTGATAGCAAAACGCCGCTCATCCTTGGGCGACCATTCTTAAGCACCGCTGAGGCCACTATTGACGTTGGAGCTGGACAAGTCCACCTCAACATCAATGGCAGACGGGAGACGTTCGCCTTCAAGCCGAAGGTAGAACAGTGCCGACAGGTAAAAACATTTAAACTTAAGTGTCAGGCACCCTGGGAGACGCCTAGAGAGAAGATCGAGCTTTCACCAAGTCAGTCGAAAGTGAACTCTCTCATCCTAACAATGGAAAAGATCCTATTGGATGGAGAAGCCTGAAAGCTCAAAGCCGATCGCAGAGCCGAGTCACAAAGACGTGCCTCAATGGCCAAGCCACCGACAAAGGAAGCAGGAGGCAAGACTCCTGTCACGAAGGTCACCGCCACAACAACGAACACACCCAAAGGGTGGCGGAAGAAAGAAGACGAATCGCCAAAAGCCAAGCCAGAAAAGACCCAAAATAAAACTTAGAAACAAAAGGCTGCGGCAACCAAGAAGGTATGGCGAGCAAAAGTTCAAGCACAGACGGCCGCTAAGTCTCCGTCAAGTGCTAACTCTGAGCAAAAGGTATGACTTGCCCTCGCCAGGAGGTAAACTGGCATTACCCTTCGCTGCATATTTAATTTCCGCGCAAGTATTTTTCGTTATACCACTGCATGTTTGAATTTAAAAGTTTTGCATTAGTTAAAATTTTTCCTCTGCATAAGTATTTATTTTTACTTCTTATATCTAAAAAAAAAACCGAAATTTTCGAGGCCGGCCCCCCTTCTACGCGCAACCTAGGCCGCCCGGCCCCCTGCTGCTCCCTCGTGTATCTCGTGCACCCTCTAATCACAAAACACCGAAATGCACTAAACACTAGAGCCCAACTGGCCAAGCCCCCTCGCACCGCTCATGTCCCATCGCCATGCACGACACCCACCAGGCTAGGGGCATAGCCCCCAGGCCGCCTGGCCCCAAGCTCAGGCCGCCCGGCCCCTGCATGCGCCACCCGGCCTTTGTCTCTCATGCATGCATGCTCCCCCGCGCACCTATAAATACGCACGCACACAGTGCTCAATCCTCGCACCGATCGGCAACGCGATCTCTCTCTCTCTCTCTCTCTTCCTCTAAACACTCTCTTAGCACTAGTTAAGCACTTAGTTTAAATTCCAGCACTCGGTCAAATTTTTGCCCAAATAAAATAAGTGTTACACCCTCACTTTTTGAACGAGTTGTGGAGGCTCTGCCCTGCAAGGACAACTAACATTCTGGACGATTGACTTCTGGACGACTAACCGCTAATGCTAATATTTTTAGTTGCTGTTCTTGTGTGTTCTTTTGTCTCTTAGCATTTTTTGCAGGATGTCTTCATTCTTCAGGAAAGCCAAGAGAGCCCTGAGCAACACAGGGAAGGCGCTGCACCTCAAGTTCCCGTCCTTGTCAGGATCGCGCTCTCACTCGCAGAGTGGGAGTTCTAGGACACCAGCGCCGTCCGACAGGATGTCGATCTGTGGTGCCAGAAGCTACCAGGAGCAAGAGCAGGATGAAGGAACGTCATCACAGGTGCCGTGCCGTCTTCTCACCTTGCAGGATATTAACATCCAGAGCGACGAGGAAGCACAGAGGTTGCAGGTCCTTACCACCAAGACTTTTGCGCGAACGAGGTACTTCGACGCCTTCTTCCTCGTCACTATAGGTATGTTGGAGTCATTTACACAGGCTTTTGACAACGTGGGATGGCTGGAGTTCTCAAACATCATGGAAGAAGGATCCATCCTTCTCACACAAGAATTCCTGATGACTCTCCTCTTGGATAGATGCTCAACAGGTACGACCATTTCCTTCCGTCTATTCAATACTGAGTTCGCTGTTCGTTCGAGGAGCTTCGCCGACCTCCTAGGTTTCGCCTCCAACTGCTCAGTAGGAGACGAGCCCACGAGCTACAGCATGAAAACTTTTTGGACGGAAATTTGCGGAGAACATGTTAAGGGGGTATCAAATTCGGATTACAAGATGGAGACTCGATCACCCAAGCAGCCACCCACTTTCTACGCTATAAAAGTGGAAGCAAGATCTCTCAAACCTCACTAATCTTGTTGCTCTTTGCTTGGTGACGAAAATAGAACTCAAAACCTAGCCCTAAACAAGTCTCAACTAGCCAAGAGAGGTGGCTTAAGGCAGCCAACCTCTTATTTATACTACAACTCTATTGCCCTAAGGCAGTTTTGCACTTGACCTCCTATATTACATACTCTGACACTAATATGGCCCGTATGGGCTAGAAAAGACCGCAATAACTTGGATGAACGGTCACGATGGAGTCGTCGACGTCTTTGGTTTCTCCGCCTTCACTTGATGTCCTCCACGTGTCCAGTAGCTCATCCCTCAGAGGTAGCTCCAGTTTTTGGGGTACCAGTAACTTGCGCATGGTTTTGTCGATAGAACCAGAAAATGGTTTTGGCCCCTGGTTTTGATGATCGAACCAAGAAACATTCATGGGCTTCATTCGTAGAGTGATTTTATGGCTCACGACACTGACCCGCACCCAAGGTTACTCTTATGAGCCGAGCCTAACTTGGACCGCAGCCCAAGGCACCTGCCAGTCCGCTCTATAGGGTTTTTGTCACGCCACAGTATCACTCGGGCGCCGCCACGAGGTCACGTTTAGGAGTTGCTGACTCATTCTTCAGCAAGTCTTCGGTGTTGACAAGCGCTCATCATTGCCATTGTTGACGGTCGTAATCTCACGATATCTACCATCAATTATCCACCAAATGAAGCAAAGCATGTGAATAAAATGGACTAACCCCTACTATTAATGAGTTCCACAAGTTTTGTATAAATATTTGGATGCAGGTACCAAAATGCACATAAAACAGCTGAAAAGCTATCAAGGATCAAAGATGGGCAATGTAAGTAAAGTGGCTGGGTCGGCCGGCCTTGGGTCCTGGCCGCCCGACCACCTGCTGGGTCGCCAGACCCAGTGGCAGGCTCGGCCGACCATGCACCCTGGCCGCCCGACCATCCAGCCAAGCCCACTTGCCACGTCATCGATCCAAACCTGCAAAGAAACACAAAGGCAGTTTAATCCAACCATCAAACCAAGCACCCAATGTATCCAAGGGCTGAAGGACCACCAAACCACGGATCGATGACGTCACTAATCCAAGAGAAGAGCCATGCAACAAATCAGAGCAGGACACGTGGTCGCCCGACCTTATGCATGGTCGACCGACCATGCAAGGCTCTCATTTTACACGTGCACCAACCGTCTCAACTTCCAACCGACATGGGGAAGCAAGATCAAGCCATTGGATGGCTAAGTCGGTGGATCGGGTGGTCGCCCGACCATGGGGCTAGGTCGGCCGATCACCGCCTTACCCCCTAAACTGACCTAAGCCACCTATAAATACCCCCCTCACTTGCTGGACTATAAATAGGCCCCGAGAGCTCATTTGTAGAGGGGTGGAGTAGTTGAGAGCTACATTATATCTTAGAGAGTGCCATTTCCACATCTTAGTAGTTAGGATAGTCCTGGGAGTTAGAGTGAGTCGAGCTTTGCCTCGGAGTTCTCGGAGATATCTCTGAGTCTGCGATAAAGTTCTTGTATCTTGTACTCTTATCTTCAGTATAATATACTTATGCTATACTTTATTTCTATCTCTTTCAAGTGTGGTGTATCTTTCTTTGCATACTTGCTAGGCTTAGGCTGTAGTTATCTTAGTTAGTCAAGTCCTGTTATTCTTGCCAGTGCTATAATCCAATCTGTACGCCAGGCTCTAGTTAGGTCCTCTTCTTTGATCAAGGACGATCCATTGTCACTCAAGCTTTACTTGAGTACGTTTATAGCGTGCCATCCTCTCCACGCAGATTTGCTTGGTAGCCCTACTCAATGACAGCGTGTGGTGTGCCTCTGTAGTCCAGGCCCGTTCGTTCGGGATGCCCGTAGGTGATAGCCAGGTTCTCTTTCGGGTGTCAACTATCTACCCTCTGACCCCTCGAGGGCGCCGGAATTTCGCTCAACGCAAGACCCTGACTTGTTTACTTGAGTTTCCTTAGTTAACCACGACATAGTCTTTGCAGCCGAATAGAATAGAGTTTGGGAACTTTATCTCGCTTATTGTCCTCCCAAGCAACTATACTTTTCTATGTGTATCTTAAGTAGTTTATTTACTTCTTCACCACACACCTATCTTTATCGGACTTATCCCTGTCTAGATACTAGTTGGTACATTTATTCAGGTACGGTGACTTCGATTTGAGTTTATCCAATTATGCTCTCTTGCCTGCCGCTTCCCTGTGGATAAATACGATACTCGGAATACTCTGGGTGAAATGCTACAGCGGTCTCCGTGCGTAGTAAAACCTGTTAAGGCTAAGAGATGCCAATAGCCATGACGAAAGACCAGACCCGATACACTTTAATCCCTCAGCCGCACACGACGACGGTTGGCTGAGGCTGCGGCACCCCACGGCGCGCCACGACAACAGCAGGTCGGGGCGACGGCTCTCGATGACGGCGGCCAGGGCTGTAGATCCCCATGGGGCGTGCGACGACGGCGGGCCGGGGCGATGGCTCTCGACGATGGCCAGTGCGGCGGATCCCCACATTGTGCGACAACGGCGGGCCGCAGCGGACAAGCAAGCACGGCACGGGGAGGTGGCAGGTGAACGCATAATGGTGAAATTGACAGAAGATAATCGAAGGGTCAAGAAGAGAACGCAAAATTTATTTTTGGCCATATAGAGAAGTTTTGGTTTTTAGAGCCCAAGGAAGGAACTACATTTTCAAGTTCGCCCAAATAAGTAATTCTTTGTATGTTTTTATATTTCCATACATACGTGGGTCGTTGAAAACGAAGCGAGGGTTTCTCTTTTCGTGAGACCTACTCTTGCCCTCTAAATCGGTCTCAAGATTGAATTGGACTCCATCACCAATTGAATTTGCGATTTTATTTGTTGGGCCTTCGTCGTTGCTGGACTGGTTATCATAAAAACAAAAACAGTAAAGCTTGCTGCCCGCGCCATACCATGCCACCTCAGTACCTCACCCCTAATCCTCAAGACCTCAGCTAATTCATCTTTCCCATTTCTTAACTCCAAATAAACCAAAAAGGAAATAACGCGAACAAAAATAAACGAAAAAGCGAAAGCCACTTCTTCCCCAGCCCACCACCTTCCCCCTTCCCTCCTCCAGCGAGCGCACACGCGCGCAAGCGGTAGGCCGGCAGCCAGCAACCGAAGCGACCTCGCTGCCTCGCTTTGCTTCTGCCCGCGGCAACGCCCCAGGCGGCTGGAGCGCGCGCCACGGGGAGCTCCGGAGGCCGTGAGCGAGCACGGAAGGGGAGCAGAGAGCGCGCACGGGCCTGGGATCCCTGCTCCGGCCCGGCCGGATCTGCCTTGGGGCTCGCGCCCGCGGCGGGAGATCGGGGCGTGCGCGGCCGGCGCGGCTGCTGGAGTGGGTCGCCGGAGGACTGGGGGCCCGGTGAGCGACGGCGGCAGTGGAATGCGGGTGGGTGGCGTTGCTTCCTGCGTTGTCCTTTTTGCGTGTTTTTTTTTCGAGGTGGTGATTTTGTTGTTAATTTTGTATGGGTGACCCGGGAAGGGAAATGCAGGACACAGGATTTGTTTTTTCGCCGTATTAGCGGCATTTCAGATGGCTTGTAGGGGTTTTGTTTTCGTATACTGCTAGCTTCTGGGTCCAAATTCGGTGCTCAGTTTTCGAACTTGTTCTTTTCTTTTTCTTTTTGCCTAGGATTTACTGGGGTTTCTGGGTTTACGAGCGGGTTGCTGGTCTCTAGATTCGGTTGAATGAACTGGTTTCTCGAGTGGCATCGATCTCATGTGCGCTTTTTTTTGGTGTCTGCTGTGGGTAATGCAAATTTGGTGTGGGGGTTGACATAGAGAGATGTTGGAAGGTCGAATCTGGGTGATTTTGCTCATTTTGCTACCGGGTCTAATTTAGATTTTTATCGTGCTGACTCGTTCACAACTGGATTCACCCCCAATTACTTGTTGATTTAGCTCGAGCACGGGATTGCACATGGCAGATGTCATGAAATGAATGAGTAATATTTGGGACCTTTGTGTGCTGTTACCTGAATTAAACGTGCACTTTTAGCTATTCTGTAGACACTTTTTGTTATGCATAAGCTACTCTGAGGAACTTGTCCGATCGATTGGTTGATTGTTGCGTACTCTTTGGAAGGCTTACGATTTGAGTTGCGTTTGGTTTATTCAATATTTCATTTGATATAATAAGATGCGATATGGGTTGTAGAATAGCTAATTTGGATGCCAAGAACTTGTCGTAGACTCGTAGTGTTAGCTAACTCTGTTAGTTGGCTACATGGTGGGATGGATTCGGCAGTTTGGGTACCTTGAGTGGTATAGTAATAATGATAGCTTAAACTTTTTGTGTGCCTTATGGGGCCTTTTTTATTGGTCTATTCTGTTTGATTACTTTCTATGACTTTCTTGGTATGTTCGTTTCATATTTCTGATGTCAGTGCGATGAATTGGTTCTTTTTTGTAATTCCTGATGAGAGCGACGTTGTATTTCTTTTCATCTAGTATTTGCCATTTACGTATCTTGCATTATCATTTTTTCTATACTTTTCAAAGTTATCATATTTTTTGGGTGCAATTTGGGCTTGTCCAGTTCTTTATTAACACTGCAATATATTGTAGGCCATGATATATGTTCCACCTGACCTGGATGGAATTGACTGCATCCTACTGTGTCTGAGAAAAGGGTACCATATTTGCAATTAGAGAGGTTGAAGAGGACAGGAAAAATGCCACCGTCACCCTTGTCAAGGACATCAAGATGTCCCGCACGCGAGACTTATCATAAGAGGGGCAACAGTTTCGGTAGTGTGGTGCCTGCAAAACCAAAGGATGATGAACTTGCTTTGTTCTCTGATATGCAGAAAGTGGAGAGGGAAAATTTCTTACTGGAACCATCAGATGATTTTGACGACTCAATCGGTAATACTTATAAATGTCATTTTCATCTTCCTCCTTCTTTACCCATAGCATTATTTATTTATTTTTGTTTGCCATTTATTTCTTTCTTTCGATCCATCAGCAAAACTGAGCTATTTCCCAGAAGTAAAACTTGGCGTTAACATTCCTGAGCGTGGAGAAAACCACGATTTGCTTAACACGGATGGCAATAAAAATGACTATGAGTGGTATGCACGCTTGACTTTATATTTTACTTTTGTCTTGTTCGAAATAGTATAATTGTTGTAGCCTTCTCTTGGTTACCAGCATCAATTACTTTACGAGCTATCTGCCTTGCATCCTATAATGTTCTGTAATGTTTGCCACATTGATATTTACATATTATAGGATTCAATTCTTGTTCCTGTATAAGTGGTGCCTGTAACTGTTAACTTGTTTGGTACGTTGCTTGGTCAGTTCTAGTATTAAGTTCTAACAGATCTGGTAATTCTATGTAGTTTAGTTTCTCATTCAGATTTTGGTCACAACTCATAAGGTTGTTTCGTTAAAAAGAGCTCACACGGTTATTCTGTAATCCTGTTCAATCATATGCTATATTGAAGCGAAAAGAGGCAAATCTTCAAGTATTTATAAAATAAAAAAAATACCTGCATGGTTATCCTTCTGTTTCAATTATTTGTCACTAAATGATCTTGATGAATGCCAGTTATGATCGGGATTTTTAATACTGTTCTATCTTGCCATGCAGTGACTTCATATGGTAGTACAAGTTATTCTAATAAGCCTTTTTTTTGTAATCACTTCATTTGATGTTCTGTATTGATTTGTTCATAACAGTATCATTGGGAAAAAGGGCTAGTTTGGGAACTCTTGGATGGAAGTGTTTTGGAGGGATTGTGGTGTGTTTGAATCCACAAGTCCACAACAGATCAAAATCCCCCTCAATCCCTCCCAATCCACTCCAATCCCCTTCAATCCAAGAGTTCCCAAACTTGCCTACACTTTTGATGTACTGCTTTGGAAGAGTAAGTATAATGCTATGCCACTAGCTCACTCTTGTTATCATTTCTTTAGAAGAGTTCATTGCTCTTTGTGTATTAATGAATACTTATTTTATCTTATAGAAAAAATAAATGTAATTGGTGGTCTAAACTTGTTAGGCTGAATCCAGCGGTTTCCTCATTTTGAGGAATCTGTCACTGTTCTAACACTGTACACAGAGTTAAGTTTGAATTTGAGGAATGGGATGAGGAAGCTGCAAGGGATAGTCTTAATAGTTAAACTCGTTAGTACTTATGCTTGTACTTCTATGCAATGCTTATACCATGGCACAGAGTAATGACTTGACGTCAATTAAATTTTCCAATTATTAGGTTGTTAACTCCTCCAGAAACTCCACTTTTCGAATCATTAGATGATGAAGAAAACCAATCCATCAGTCAAGTTTCTAGGGGCAGAGCTCAGTGCAAGCCCATACAAATTTCAAGATCATCCAAGGTGAGTCCTTTTGTGCAGAGTTTCTCCCAAAATCTGTATCAGGATTCATCCATTACCTATCAAAATTACTCTGCTGCATTCATATACAGATGGATAATACTCAAAGAGCTAGTAGAAGCAGTGCAAGCCCAAGTAGGCTTAGCCCATCACCGCGCTCTATGGCAAGGACAAGATCATCTAGTTCAGCTTCTCGCTCTAGCCCACCACTTGCTTTTCAACCACCAACGCCATCACGAAGATCCTCGACCCCTCCGGTTGCTAAGACATTAACACCCCCTCGGAGGTCTCCAAGTCCTGCCTCAAGAAGGACGAGTACTGGTTCTAGTGGCTCAACTTTGAATGGAACACGAGGAGCTTCACCAGTGAGGCCTAATCACAGATCTTCTTCGCCTAAGCTGCATGGATGGCAATCAAACACTCCTGGTTTCCCTTTTGATGCACCTTCAAATCTTCGCACATCTCTACCTGATCGTCCAGTATCCCGTTCAAGGGGTGGATCCCCTTCATCTTTTAATGGACTAGACAAGGGATCACGAGGCAGAAGGCAATCAATGTCTCCCACTCCATCTAGGATAGCTAGTTCATCTCACAGCATTGAACGGGACCGGATGAGCTCTTACAGCAAAGCTTCAGCAACATCCTCTGGTGAGGATGATCTGGACTCTATGCAGTCTGTTCCAATTAGCTACTCCAGTAGTCCAGCTGTGAAAAGGAATTTGGCTGTGATGAAGACCAGGACTATTGCATCATCAAAGAATCTGTCTAAAACTTTCACCCCTAGTTCTGTCCCAAAGCGTTCATTTGACTCTGCAGTTTGGTTGATGGTAAGCATTTTTCTGCTTTTTATGTTGTAATAATAGAATATTCTCATGTTTTCCAAGCATATCGCCTAGTGCGTAATTAACAATTTATTTGGTGAATTCTTCCACTTAGCATACATTAAATTTTCTCTTGTGCAACTTGATATTCGTCGTCTGGTGCATTTTTTTTATTGAAATCTGAAGATTACTCGGGTGTTGGCACCTTACACTAATGATTCATTTCTTAATTCTTACTGCTACTAAAGAATATTTTTTATATTTTAAATTTTGGCATAGTTGTTTCTTTAAACAATGATTTTGGTGTACTTTTAGAGCAAATCAAGACCTTACTTCTGTTTACTGTGGGTTATTTCAAGTTGAAATATGAAATTAAGATATGATCTTCATTTTCAGGATCACCACAAAGCTCCACAAGATAGGTTCCGACCACTTCTATCAGGTGTCCCTGCCAGCACATTTGGCATTGGCAATGAAAATCATGTGCACAAGCCTATGTTCTCACACAATTCCTCTTTAAGAACTAGCAGCAATGCAAGCTCTGGCAATGGTGCCACTTTAGGTTCTTATGTGCATGGCGGCCAAGAGCAACATGTTTTGGTTGGTGAATGGGAAGCAGATGACAGTTCTCGGGGTCATGAGGACATATTTATGTTTGATAAATTGGATGAGCTAAACGAAGAAGACATTCATTCCAAGAGCACGAAATTTACGGATAACCCCCCAATCATAGTTAAACATCTAGTAAGTGCCAGACAGGGCATGGAAGGAAGTGGAAGACCTAATCAATCTTTATGTCATTCTACCAATGGTCCTCAGGTTGGCTATGGTAAAGTCTCAACTTGCTCAAGATGTGGGAAGTGTTTTGATGCGATGGATGTGGATGAAGAGGAGGGTGACTATTGCGATCTATGCGCTTCAAAGGTTAAGAATATCGTCATTGATCCTGTTGTACAAACTATAAGAGAAGCAGACCAGCAGGATGATAAAACTGCAAATTTGAAACCTTATATTGCATCTGATCCTCTTGAAGCCACAGATTGTACAGGCTATAGAAAAGTGGTATCTCTTGATCATCAAATGGCTAATAATGAACCTCACACTGATTGCCTGGACCAGGCTCCTCTAATTTATTCTATGGTGGACACACCTCAGGAAATGCTATTGGGGCAGGAGGGAAAGATTGATGCAGAACAAACAAAGCAACATGTTAGGGACTCAGTTGGAAATAGCAACAGTATTTCACTTATTGGAAATAACATCAACATTTCACTTCATCAATCTAGTGCTATTGACTGCCAACAAACAGAACTGACATCTGTGGAGCATGACCTTTTGAGTGACCCAATGGACGACCACAATCATGAATTGTCCCAATGTAGTGAAACTATATCTGAAACTCTGACCAGTGATAATTCTCATCAACTGGGGTCAGCTACATATCCAAACCCTAAGCTTGAAAATACTGAGGGCACTGGGATATCAGTACTATTACTCCACAAGTCAAACAGCAATAAATGTCCTGTTGTAGAAGGGAGGACCCTGGTTGCTACAAATATGCTCTGTTCGGAACCATATTACGCAAGAGATGGTGTCAATATAATGAAGCGTAGCTTTGGACGGGACAACCCTTCAGTTGCTTCTTCCAGTGATCTTGGCTCTTCAAGGCAATCATTCATATGTTTTGAGCGCCTTAGGAGCGCTAAAAGGGGTGACTTTGAGAAGTCTCAGATAAGCAGTACCATGAGTCGTCAAAGCATTGCTTCTATGTCAGATATGTCAGTTTGTAGCTCTTCAGCTTCACTTTGCCCTCAGAGTGATGCAGTAGGAGATGCTTGTTTCCCAATTGACACTTCGGAAAGCAGCACTTTAAGAACAGTGGTCTATGGTGAAGAAAATGATGGTTTTTGTAAGGATGATTTGCCAAGCGCTATGGATTGTTTGTGTTCTGCCAATGATGACAGCCTTGTTGACTTCAACACTCTGAGCTATGTAAACGAGGCAGGAGATGGATCAGATAAGAATCATACTGGTAGAATGGCTGACAATGATAATGTCAGTACAAATATGTGTCTGTCAGATACTGAAATGCCAAGTGATATGCCAGAGCCATCAGGTCCAGAGGAAAGTTGCATTCTGGAAACTATAGAGGATACTTCTGCCGTCATTCAGTGCAATACAGGTGGTACTCCAGAACATCAAATTGACGAGAACAACTCTGATCATATTCAAATGCAATCCGAAACAGTTCATGGTTTAAATGATGAAAACAGAATGGATGATTGTTGCATGTCTTCCACCTCCGTGGAGGATGTGTTCATTTCTGGACTAGAAGCTAACATAATGAAACCTCCCAATGATGGTAAGAACATCTGTGTTCTGTTCTAGCGTCGCTTGGATGGTTAAGATGTTTGATGGCGTTGGACACCATGCTTAGCTCTTGTTTTGGTAGTTGATGCCGTTGCCTTGTTGTAGGAAGGAAGGATTGCGTATAATGAATTGGTTTTATTGCATAGAGCCCTTGGGGCGAATATATAGGTGTACAAGACTTGGGGGTGAGGCACCTCGGATACACACGACAGTCCTAGATAGATAAGACTCCTAAACAGACACGACATCTAATACTGCCAATTGTACTCTTAACATCTCCCCGCAGTCGTAGCTGGAGCATCGCAGACGGTCAGACTGTAGAAGGAGCCGAAGAGCTGACATCCCCGTGTAGTCGTAACTGTGTCACGGTGCATAGGCAATGACTGGAGAAGAAACCGAAAAGGAACTCATGCAGACGATAGCCCTTTGTGCCGATATGTCGAGGTAGCCGAGTGCAAGGGCGCGGAGCCGTTGTCGAGGTGCCGTGTGTAGGGTAGCTGTGGTCGATGTAGCTGTCGAGATTGCCGAAGAAGAGAACGCCGCAGAAGTCGCGGGCGCGGTGCAACATGCGGGAAGGCCCGCATTGCACCAAAGGGCGCCGGGGTGGATGGTGGCACAGGAGAAGGGCGCCATGGACGAAGACGGCGACACAGTCGAGGCAATCGTAGAGGGAGAAGCCGATGCCGAGGACGATGATGTCGAACCGCCGTGGACTAGGCGTGCTCCAGGTTTGCCACGCCTAGAAACGCGTTGTAGACGAAGGCACGCGTCGGTGTTGCCAGTACCGGACGTACTAGGTAGAGGCCCCCCAACAGTGTCAGCGTCTGAAGGGACCAGCAGAGAAGGCCTCAACGACGGTCGCAGTGTGCAGAAGAAACGGCGAAGAAAGGTGCCGATGCAGCCCACAATGGACGTAGAAGGCGAGGACGAGATGGCGACGCTGGCGACGAGGTTGTGCTGGACGAAGGTGAGGAGGTAGTCGTGGCGACGCATCGAGGTCCTGGAGTTGTCGTGGCGAGAGAGCCACGACGCACAGGAAGAAGGTCCTCGAAGGCGTCATAGGAGCGTGATGGCGGTGCTTGAGGGCGGCTAAGAACTCGAACAACTGAAGAATACCATGCGCGAGAGATGCGCACCGATAGAGTCGACATCGTGTAGATGTAACGGCGAGGACGACGATAGGCGGCGACGCTGCCCCCCGAGGAGGCGACGCAGCGACAACCCTCTTGCTTGGCGAAGCATCGCGCGATAAACGACACACGTCTCGGGAGGGTGGTTCGCGCGCGATCGGTTGGCCAGGCCGACGGTGTGCGAAGCGAAGACGATAGTGGCGAAGGCGATGTCGAAGGTGGAGCCTCCCGATCGGTGGTGGCAACGACAAGCCGACGTAGTTTGACGAGCAGACGAAGGGGCACGGCACAGATTGGCGTTCCGATTACGCCGCAGGCCACTCCGGCTGCAAGATGAGGAAGCCGGTGTTGTCAAAGCCAATGTCGATGGCGCACGAGTCGACGGGCGGTGGGGACGCAACCCAATCACAGATCAGGAAAAGTAAAAAAAACACACACACAGCAACAGGTACCCATAGCCTTGGCTCTCGTCTCTTGTCTTCCTTGGTCATAACGACGGAGAGAAAAGGAGAGAGGGAGCAGACCACCAGCAGACTGGGCAGCCACCACGGAGCGCCAAGGGTCAGGAAGTGGAGGGGCGACCGGTGCGGGGGCAGCGCGTCCAGCGGCGGAGGGGACGCCACCCGCCACGGGGCGGCGCATCCCGCGGCCACCTGCCGGAGAGGAGACGCGCGACTTGCGGCCATCCGTCGGAGAGGAGGCACGTGACCTGCCGCAACGTGCGCCGCTGCCGACGGTGGGATCTGGCGTGGGTGGGGAGGCATCGCGGTCCTCGACGGTGAGGGGAGAGGTGGCGCGGTCGACGCTGAGGGGCGTGGCGGCACGACGGAGAGGTGTTGCTGACGTTGGATGGAGGCGCAGGCGTCGGATCCGTCGGAGATAGGAGTCGCAGACGCCACCATGACGGCGTACGACCCTACCGACAGCGAGGAAGTGACCCGCCCGAGCCGTCACCATGACGGCGAGCGAAGGGGCCAACTCTAGCCGTCAGCAAATTGTCGGGTTCCGAACGCCTAGTGAAGAGGTTGCGTCCGCCATGGTGAGATTCCCGATCTGTTGTTGGTGAAGACGCGACGACGATGGGCGGTGGGATCAGAAGGATCCACCGCAGGACGACAAGAAGACGACGACGGGCGCGGCGGTCAGAGGGACCGGTCTCGCATCTAGGAGGGCGCTGCCCCCGGCAGAGATTGATCTCCCTGGGGCGTGTGGCGATGACGGCGGCGGAAGCTAGGTCTAGGATTAGAAACCCTAGTCTCATGATATAATGTAGGAAGGAAGGATTGCGTATAATGGATTTGTTGTATTGTATAGAGCCCTTGGGGCGAATACATAGGAGTACAAGACTTGGGGGCAAAGCACCACGAATACATATAGCAGTGCTAGATAGAAGACTCCTAAGACTCCTAAACAGATATGACATCTAATACCGCCAATTGTACTCTGATAGTTTTGTAAGCTGGCGCCCCCAGCAGATCTTACTATCTTAGGTTCTTGGTTTTCAATAAAAACCGGATGAAAACCTTTGATCTAAAATCTGTGTTCTGTTCACGTTCTCCAAGAGTTATTCTTATCACAAAGATCATGCCTATCTGTTACTTCCTTTAGTCATGTATTGGTTCTCTATTTTTCCTGTTTGGGACATAGTTTTTTTTTTTTGATACCTGTTAGTTGAACTATATGTATATAACAGCACTTCTGTGGTCATGATTTATTTTTATTCTTTGAAATCTAGGGTGGATATTTTTCTGGGATTAAGTAAGCAGTTAGTTCAAATAGGTGTGTCAATTATCTCAAGCAAGTAGCTATGCATAAAGATATCATTGATTTGTGATATTTACAAGAGGGTGGAAAATTTCCATGTAAATGGCCTTGTTTGGAACTTTGGATACAAAGTATTTTTGGAGGTTTGAGCTAATACCATAGTATTTTGCAATAACATAAATAAAAAACTTTTAGGCATTTGGATACATTAAGAACTATATATTTATAGACTACATTATCCTAAATATGGTGTGTATTTATGCAGTTTTAAAACATCCGCTTCCTACCTCTTTTTAAAAAACTGAGCTCTCAGGTTGCCTCCATTCACATCCACCCTGCTGTTTGTGATGCATGGAGCCAAGCAAACATCTTTAGCTATACTGTCATGCCTTGTACTAATCAATCCTATTCTCTCTAATGGTGACATGAACTTTATGTGCCTCAAGCTTCCAACATTTTTAATTTTTAATACATTTGTAACATCATTGGGTTACAAAGCTTTTATGATACTTTGGGACAGTAGTCTGATCTTCTCATGATGCACACAATGTTACTCAATTTTTTAGGATTTAGCACTTGGTCTGATGAATGCCGTGCTAGAAACTGCAATTTTGTCAAACACCTCAAGGTTTCCTCAGCACCGTAAAATACTGCAGTAATTGCATAATAGTATTTCATGTGTTGTTGTAAAAACAGTAGTTTTCAAATTATGTGGCATGTTAAAACCATGACACAAACAGGTGCCCTAATTTGGTTATGGTTTTTTGCCATATAATTCTACTGTTTCTGTGCACACTGCGTAGGAGACATAATTTTTTTGTTGATTTGTCATCTATATCTGTGCACACTGCAGTATAGTAGACATAACGTTTTTTTTTTTGGTTGATTCATTATCTTACAGACATGCAGTTGCTAGCCCTGCCGTATCTTCATATATATGCATGCCCGCCATGCTTTTTTTTTCACATAATCAATGAAATTTCCTTTGTTCTTTGGTCAGTATAAGTATCTGACACAATAATTTTTCCTTTACTGTAGATGAATCTTGTGTGGAAATAGAAGGATCAAGGAAACAAATCCAGAGATGCTTCACATTAGAAGAAGCTGCTGATACAATTCTCTTCTGTAGTTCTATTGTGCATGACCTTGCATACAAGGCTGCAACAATTGCCTTGGAAAACGAGAAAGAGTCAGAGTGTGTTGACTGTATTCGCCCAACTGTTACCATAGTTGGAAGATCTGTTATAAAGGAAGAGAGTTTACCAAAGCTGCCTCATAGACGAACTCCGAATCGCAAGGTTAAAAGGAAAAGGTTGGAAGGTGAAATAGCTACTATGGAAACTACCGAGAAAGATAATTTTGCTGAAGACTCCTCACCTATACGTTCTGCATCTGGCATTACAAGGAATTCCGATAACGTGAAGCCTCCAAAGCTGGAGTCCAAGTGCAACTGTATAATTATGTAAGTAACAAAGTCACATCCAAAGTGGAAGGAGAATCGGGATATTATTTGAATCAAATCCATGCAATCTTGTTTCGTTTCGCATGCAAGTTAAAGCATAGCTACCTTCTTCGTTCGTCTGTCATCTGTAAAGATGAAATTCCACATAGTTTGATCATCTACTAGATTATTTCCGTTGGTGCATTTGCTGTGTTTTAGTTGACAGAATGCACTGCGAGGTATTCTTTTGTAAAGTCTTTTTTTTCTCTCCTTTGTTTTCCCCTCTGCTGTGCAAATTTTCTGCTTGTCATTTGGCTTAGTGCCGTTTGTGCAAAGTGTGAAATACTACTAGAGGAGATGTTGTGTTGATAGCCTATTTCCTTGCAATGCACGTGGCCTGTTGTGAAAACTCAGTTTCTGCATGTTCCTTATGACACGTTGGTGTTGGTTACTTTGTCCCACACCATATACGACGTCGCTGCTCACTTTTTTTTTTTTTTTGGCTTGGACTGACAGGGATGGCTTTTCCCCCATGCCTCATAACATACAAATGGGTGTCGATTGATACCAGCACATGGCTTGGCCTGATCTGAATTTTGCAAATTTGTTGACATTAAATTGCTCCTCATTGAATTAGGGGATTTGAGGAGTCCATTTATATTGATTTTCCCGATAGGGCTAATTGGAACATAGGAGACAAATTCCACAGCATGTATTCGTTCCTTCAACTTTAAAAATGATTTTGTCCATAATCTGAAAATATTACTCATATCTAACTATGGTAATAAAAACACATGCCAATAGTTCAGGAGGCTTAAGCGTTTATACCCTTGCTTTGAAGTCTAACAGTGATTTTGCTCTCATTTTTTAAACTTTGTGAATTTATCTCTATGTTTTCAAATCGAAGATAGAGTTTATCCCCTTTTCTTAACCATATCAATTCCGGTGCCAAAACAACGTGATACCCAAATAATTTTGCTCCTATTTTTAATGGATTATAATAATAATACCCCATTCGCGCAGATGTTGGTGGCTCGCACCTAGTCAACTATGTCGCCGTTGCCGGGTCTTCTCATGCCACGCTGTACCCAGGCCACACTGTGCCTAAGTTTTTACCGGTGGAACTCCAGTGGGCCGTGGGTGAAAGTATAAGTGGCATTGTAGTCTATTCTCCTGTTTGGAAAATTTTTTCTATTTGTTTTAAATGGTTTAGTCCAGTTACATCTAACAGGGCTAGAAATAAGGCTAAATGGAGTCAACATTTTAAAAATGTAAGGGTAAAATCACAAAGTTTTAAAAACGAGAGTAAAAACACAATTAGAGTTGCTGGTAGGGGTACAAACACTAATCTCCTTTAGTTCAATTCTTAATTTGCTAGCATCAAATGAAAAAGGTTGGAGGCAGCAATGCCTTGCTGAAGGACTAGCGGTTGATGAGCGCTTGTCAACCACCAATGAATGCCTTGCCGAAGGACTAGCAGACACCTCCTAAGAGTTACTTGGAGGAAAGCCTCGGCACCTTGGCGTGACAAAACCCTGTCAACGAATGGATAGGTGGCCTAGGGGATACTTGGGAGTTGGGTCCGTGCCTAGCTTCAGATGCACTTGGAGTCAGAGGCTAAGGCTTGGTGGGCCTTAAAACCACCACCTACCAAGTTGAAGAAGGTCAAGGACTCCATTGTGTTCGTCCATCCGAGTTAGACGACGTCTTTTCTAGTCCCTAAGGGCATTTTATTGTCAAGTGCCTGCATCTTTGGGGCTGTTTGCAAAATTTCGTAGTAGAAAGTCTTGTGATATAAATAAGGAGATGGCTGCTGCCATAAGCAATCTCTTGAGCAAAATTTAAGGTTTTCTTAGGTTTCTAAGCCTAGGTCTTCTTGCTACAAACAAAGTGCCTTCATGTTCGAGAGGTCCTAGAGTGATCTAGTTCCCATTTTAAGACAGTAGGGGAGGGTGACCTGCTTGGATACGAATCCATCATGTAACCATGCATCTTGAGACCCAATTGGGCATTGAATAGATGGAATTCTGTGCAGCTCCCTTTGTGCTCGTGCCTTCTCCCTTCTAGTTTGATTTATAGGACCAGTGACTACGACTAGGAGGGCGGTGAATAGGAGCAATTAAAAAACTCAAATTCAAACCCCGACTCAAACTTTCACCAAAAGAAACTAGATACCGTCCACTGAACGAATATGTATCTAGCTCACAATGTTTGCTTGGTACCGTCCACTACATAGATACGTACCAATATAGATGGCCAAATAGGCCGGCCCGAAGCACGACACGGCCCACAGTGCCTAGGCACGGCATGGCCCGACCCTAATCGTGCCCGTGCCGGCCCGGCCCAAACCTAGTGCCGTTCCTAGGCCGAGGCCAAGGCACGCCGTGCCGGCTCAGCCTGGCACGATTATATATTTTTTATTTTTCCTATACCAGTATATGTATATGGTAATATATTATCTCCATACAAACACAAATGAAAGCCAGCCGGAGTGGCTAGCGCAGTGGAGGTAGCGCCTCCTCCTAGGAGGTGTAGGGTTTGAACCCCCATCCGCCCTTATTTTTGCGATTTTCCTTGAATTTAACCTCAACCTCTTGCTGGGTCGTTGTGCTTGTGGGCCGGCTCGGCACGGATAGCAGGCCGGCGTGCCGTGCCTGGGCCGCGGTCGAGGCCCGCCGTGCCGTGTCGGGCCCATGCCATGCCGTGCCGTGCGGCCTGTTTGGCCATCTATACGTACCAAACATAACGCGGAAGCACTTAACTCAATGATCAACTAAGGATTGCAAGCCAAGCAAGGCAACAACTCTCACACAAGTCACCCAATAGCCACTCAACACACCAAAGTGTGCCTCATTGATGATCAACAAGTAAGAGTATGGGCAAACAATCAGAAACACCAAAGCAAGGATGAAGCAAAACACTTGAGAGAAACACCAAAGGAAAGGCAAGCTGCCTTGTGCACGCTGGCTTATCTGATGCCTTGTGTCGGCTTGTTCGATGTAGGACCGAGACGTGTGACTAGAGGGGGCGAATAGGAGCACTTGAAAACTCGAAATCACGATCCCAAAACTTGGTGCACTGAAAACTCACAAGAACCCACGCTAGACACCGTTCACTAAACAGATACGTGTCTAGCAAGCACAAGATGCCGTCCACTGAAAGGATACGCACTAGGCGAGAAAGAGCAAGCTACTCAACGACCACAAGGATCGCAAGTCACCGCAAGCTCCGAAACTTGCAAGTTCACTACTCGACAATCAGCGCACCAAAATATGACTTACTGGAACACAACAAGCAAATAGTATGGTCAGACAGTGGGAAAAGCAAATCCTACGCAAAAACACAGCGGAAGAACGAAATATCAGAAATGAGGTAGCAGCCCTGGCCACACTGGACTGTCCGGTGCTAGGGGCCTATCCGGCTGCCGAACAGTCCGGTGGAACTCCCCGGGCAGACCTCATGGCGGACTGTCCGGTACAAGCTGCCGGACTGTCCGGTGGGACCGGAGAGTCCGGTGGCTGTATCGGATAGTCCTGTGTTGCAGAAAATAAGTTTTCAAACCCAAAACTTGTCCAAATCTTGTACAAACATCATGAGATTTTGCACAAGTTATCTGGACTCAAAAGCTCAACTCAAAATGATCACGGGATTAGCGGGAATTTCAGATCTCGTGAGAAGTCAATCTTTGGGCAACAAAGGGGAAAACTCAAGAACAACTTGCTCGTGGCAATCCTACAGGATTGAGATGAACTAAGTCATAATCTCCATATGCCAGCAAGTCCAAAAGAGCTAAAAGAATAGAATTAACTCACCTGCAAAGCCAATCATCAAAAGCCTTTGAGTTTCATCCAAAATCCAAACTAGAAAGGAGGGAGGAGATGGCTGCACACATGAACACGAATTGGGGACAAATCTTCCTTGTATTAGAGAGGGAAATCAGTTTTACAAGGTTCCTCACACCCTATCACCCTTCATCCTCCTAGTAATGCAATGTACTAGCTCTAGGGGACTCCAAATCCTAGATTAGCACTCGGTTTTCACTCTAAGCACTTGGCTGGTTGGAAAGCTAAGTATAGGGTTTCTAGAGGTGGAAGAGTCACCTAAATGACCAGCCACTTGGGTATTTATAGCCCAGGCCTAACTGAGTCAGTTTACACTAAGACCCTTGTATTACAGAAACGCCCATAGGGGCTAAACTGGAAAAGACCCAACTTTCTCGGGGATGGACGACCGCGATGGAGTCTTGATCTTCTTCGGTTACACTCAATCTTCCGGATGACGTCCACGTGGCCAGTAGTCCAAATCTGCCGATCGACCCCCCTGGTTTTGAAGTCAGAAACCGAGAAACTTTAGGGTTTCCTTCTTGGGTTTGGAACAGCCCACTCCACTCTATCTCGGCGAGAATTGAGCCCATTTGCCGAGTCTTGGTAACTTGGTGGTAGGGTGGCGGATTTGAGAGAATCCGCCAACTCCCTTGCACGTCTTCGTGCCATGCACTCGGATTGGAGCACCGCGGTGGCACCCGGCATCCCCTGTCCATCAGGGTCACCTCGTAGTCCTTCGGTGGTCTTACACTTTCCATTGCGGTGCCGCTCCTCCATGTACCGAAGTCCCATGGCCAACCGACGCTGAGCATGCCTCCTGTCCTTCGGAGGACTTTCTTCTCCATCTACCTCCAGTCCATCGGAGGGCCTCTAGTCCATTGGAGGGCTTGTGCCCATGTGCTTCTGGGTCTTGATTTCCGTTGACGATCATTCATCACTCCAGAGGCAATGGAGCTGGTCCATTGGCTCTCAATCTCCTCCTTGTGAGTGTATTGTCAACACCTTCAACCTGTAACCTGAAATAGAACAAAGAGAAGAAGAAAAGCGTAAAACCAAAAAGAAGGAAGAAAAGAAGAAGTTGCTCAAGATGCCCAAAAGCCAAACACAAGCAGAGAAAGGCAAATTAAGACAACAAAAACAAAGCCAAAGATCGACCCCCTAAGATAAGGGAAACCACTTAACGCAGTCGATCAAACTAAAGCATGACCCCTCAAGAAAGAGGCAAACGGGCTCAACACAACCATGCTTAGGCAAAGCATCAGCTCCTCCAGAATGAGGCAAAAGGCTCAACGTACAGATGCAAGAGCATGTTAAAAGCTCAAACTTCCCCTTAAACGCATCCTCACAAATGCAATAAGAATGCAAAGCTCCCCCTCAACTAGTTCTCTCCAGAATTCTCCCCCTTGGTCCATGAACTCCCCCTGGGAGCAACAATCTCTCCCCCTTGTTAAGAATGGACGCATCAAGGGTTAATAGAACTCAACTCCTCCTAAAATGCATGAAGTGTACTAAATAAAGCTCAACAGGGATGAAAAGCTAGTAATCGCAAGTTCTAGCAAACAGAGCAAGTGAGGGCAAGGAAGCATGCAAACATGAATCTATCTTATACAGATCAGGAGCATGTTTTTCAGTGTTGTTGAAAACAAAGCATCACCAACATGAATAGCATCTAGCAAGGTAGGTATGAACAACAAGATGCTAGCAATGCATACAAGGTGTGCTTATCCCAACCAAAGCAAATACAACAAGCCATAAGCACTTCAGAGACTTGCAAAATTTTAGATTAAGCAACTTGTAGCTTCATACAAGTTAGATCATGTGGTAGCGGTTATTCACTTGTCTTAGCCAGTTCTTACCAACCAATGCCAAGCCTAGGTTTAGAGAACCGTTAGAAGTTTAAGACAAGGTTTTGGTCATACACAGCATAGTCCAAGTTCAAGCCAAAGTGCAAGGGCAAGCTATCTCAAACCAGATCAGTGTGACAAGTGAACCCACTTGGATCTTTTCAATTCAGCTCATAAAACACAACTTGTATACTGTTTTCAGTAGGCAACAACTTAACAAAAGCATACGACTAGCATATCCAAGCATGAAAAGATAGCATAGCATTCAACATTCCTACACATGCTAGGTAGCCAAGTCAATTGGTGATCATGGTTTTTGATTTTCAAGAACTAAAAGTGACTTAGCTCACAGAAGATATTAGACAGATTCAAGGAGCTTAACCAACCATGATCACGCAAGCACTGTACGATCTAGCACAAGCAAGTACTAACTAGTCATTCTAGAAGATCTCTAGTGCTAGTGAAGTGAAAATGCATATGATAGAATGCAATGCATGGTATGATACAAAATGCAAGGAAACCAAATAAAAGCAAAGAGAAAGCAAATTCAAAAACCTAAACTACAACAAAGCTACCCTAAACTAAAAGGGGTAACAAACACCAAGCTCCCCACGCAAGCGAGCAAACGCGCTAAGCTCTAAGGGCTTGGTGAAGATATCAGCCAACTGGTTCTCGGTTTCCACATGGATCAAATCCATATCTCCCTTCTTATAGTAAGCTCTTAGGAAGTGAAACCTCACGTCTATGTGTTTGGTTCTGGAGTGCAAGACGGGGTTCTTAGCTATAGAAATAGCAGAAGTGGAGTCTACTTGGAGAGGGATCTTCCCAAAACTCAGGCCAAAGTCACTTAGGGTAGCTTTCATCCAAAGTAGCTGGGAGCAGCAACTAGCAGCAGCAATGTATTTGGCTTATGTGATGGAAGTGGCTACGCTAGATTGCTTGCGTGAGGACCAAGAGACAAGAGAAGAACCATAGAACTGGCAGGTGCCGGAAGTAGACTTGCGTTCCAGCCAATAACCCGCAAAGTTAGCATCCGAAAACCCACTAAGAGAGAGCGTCGAAGCTGAAGAGAACTAAAGACCAAGCTCATTAGTGTATTTTAGGTAACTAAAGATGAGCTTCACCGCTTGATAGTGTGATGTCCTCGGCGAGGCCTGAAATCGTGCACAAAGACAAACAGTGAACTGAATGTCTAGCCTGGTCAGCGTTAGGTACAGAAGTGAGCCAATCATTCCTCGGTACTCCCTATGGTCCACCACCTTTCCTTCTTCATCTGCATCAAGCGCTGTTTGTGTTGACATGGGAGTTGACATAGGCTTGGCGTTTCCCATATCTATGGCGGAACTACCAATTTAATCCGAGCTAAGCACACCTGCCACCACATGGCTCGCAGTGCGGTTAGACCGAACTAAATCCGGTCGTCCATCGAGAGTCATTTGGCTCTCGATATTACCCTATCCCAGAGGAACCGACATCATACACATCTAGCCCTCGATGGAGCCACAATAGTTACATCATCACAGCCAGTTGAATATAGCATAAGTTGATTTAGTTTACAAACCGGTTTCAAATAAAAATAAAGTTCCAAGATAGTGCCATACGATGAGCAAGTTTAAAAGTATCTCACAGCGGAAATTTAAAGTTCGAAGTTCATGGCAACATTCAAAAGACTTGCATTAAATGAAACAACATCGAGCCCACCGATGTTGCTCTTGGGCCACACATGAGGACTCTCATCCATGATGGAGACATGCACCGCCTCCAACACAGGTGCACACAAGGAACTCCATACCTACGCTTAAAATGTGGGGGCAAACCCTGAGTACTAATTACTCAGTAGGACTTAATGGGTTGGCTTACGGCTGACACAAAGCTTGCTTACTAGCAAATGGATCCTTAGCCATTGGTTTTAAACAGAGGGATAACAACATAAAGTAACAAATTTCATAATTTGCATGTGACATCATCATAATAATAGATTGCAGAAAAGTAAACAATACAATACAAGCATGTGACATTTGAAAACATGAGTAATAATACAATATATTCAAGTAGTTACTACGATGAACGTTAAAGGTATTGGTCAACCATCACCTAGTCTAGGTCAACCCATCATATATGTCAACATAGGGTAACATGCAACAAGTGAATGAGTTTAACATTCCTATTCATTTGTTCGTAGGAAAGAACCCTAATCATACTATGCATTTTGTGTATTTATTGAATCAAAGTAGTCATGTTGAGTTTAGGTTGTTAGATAGTTCTAAATGAGCCTAGATTACATGATGTAGATAAACATGATATAACACCATTGACGAAATTCCAGCCATAAAGGGGTTATAATTTAATTACTGAAAATCTAGCAATTTACCTAGCATTTAAATTCTCAGATTTATTATAAATCATAGAAATGATTTCTGACTGTGAAATTTTAACAGCCAGTCTATCATGTCATGTTCAGCATGCATAAAATCCAGCAAGCAAAATAACTAAAGTTTGACAGGACATCTATTTTCCATATATTTATTTTATCTTATTTTGTATGTAGCTCCAAACTATAGCAATAAAATTCACAAAAATGTTTTCTGAATCCTAAAACTAACTATAAAGCACATGATTTTTCTCGAAATTTATTTCACAACATAAGGGCACTTTTTCCTATTATTTACTTTAACGAGCAATGATTTGTCATTTTCAAATCACCATTAAACTTGACATGCACAGTCCCATACTTTATCAGTGAAATGTAGCAAGGAATGCATATAAATTCCATGAGATTATTTTGAGCACTTTTTGGGTAGAAAACATTTTCATGTTCATAAAGCACACATAATACATGTATAGGGGCAAAATAGTAATAAAACAGCAAGTGCTAGGGCTACCAAAAATCACACAGAGCCTAAATATCATGGTAAAGCTAATTTCCAAGTTTCAAGATTTTTAGAACCCATTTAGCCCACTTTTTCCTATTTAATCATTTAAGCATGCATGCACAAAACCTAGGTCAAAATGGTACTTTCACAGATCCACATCATACCCATCCTGTAGATCTACTAGGGAGGAGTCCAAGGAAACTGAGTTTGCATTTTTACCATTTTGTGTGATTTTTAATGAATTTCCAAATTTCAGCCGAAATAAAATGTTTAAAATGGAAAAACCTTAGATCTGAGGACCTCGGCGTAATTAACCCTAGACTCCAGGGGCTAGCACGCAAGATTCACAAGACTCATTGAACAGAATGCTGGACTTAAATGTGAAATCGAGAAAGTCAGAGGCTAGATCTAAGAAGACCATTGTCTTCTTCAACCTCCGCCCGGCCGAGGCCGCGCGGGGTCTCGCGCGTGCAGGCGAGCAAAGGCTTGCCGCGCCGGTGACGACACTCGAGGAAGGTGGTCTCGGGGCCGGCGAACCTTACCCTAAGGTCTCGTCGACGATGGTGATGCGGAGGAGCAGAACAACGGCGATGAACTGAGGTGGCGTGTTGGCGAGCTCCGAGGGTCGGCGGCTATGGATCTCGCCGTGCGGTGAGGGAACTGCGATGAGGGTTAAGGTTCCGGGTGCGCGAGGTCGAACTTGGCTGTGCGGATATAGTTTCTCGAGACGGCATGGAGTGGCAGCAGCATGAGCTCGAGCTTGAGCTAGGCCAGCAATGGCGGCGTCGGGCAGAGAGGTGAATGGAGCGGTAGAGGAAGGGCGAAAGGGAGAGGGGGGGGGCGAAAGGGAACGGGAGAGGAGCTCGAGTGCTCTTAATGCCGCGGCAGGGGAAGGTCGATCCGGGGCACGTGGCATGCGCCGGCCGGCCACTGGCGCGGCCCACGGATTGCCGGGCCCACCGGTCAGTGGCTCGGGGTAAAAGAGAAAATAGGAAAAATAAAAAACTCCCTTTTACTAGTTTTCTTCACCTCTGTAAATCGCTTATTTAACCAATTTAACAGCCGAATTTTGAAAAACTCCAAGTAGAAGAATGGAAGTAATCTTTTTGGTCTACAACTTTGTCAAAAGGCTTGATACTATGTTCTATTGAAATTTTTGGAGAAATTTGAATTCAAACAATCTGACTTTACTTTGACCAACAACACCCATCAGTTTAGAAATTTCATAAGTCCATTTTATAGTCATTTTCATGTAAAGTGAAATATACCAATGTTGTTTGGAATTTCATGAGCTACAACTTTCTTATATAAAGTTTGGCATGATAGAGACTTTTGTTTTGGTGAAATTTAAATTTACTATGCAAACCTGTTTTGGACAGAAATCACGGGTTGACAGAAAAAGACCCAAAACACCATTCAAACCATTATGCATTTCAACATACAAAATACCAAAGTTATCCAAAATGAAATTGTCTATAAGTTTGGTATATAAAGTTTCATCTAATTCACATTAGTATTAAAGTTACAGTGGCAAATGTAAATGCAGTTTTAGAAAAACTGGGTTTAATTTGCTTCAAATGACTTAATCCACTCATGCTCCAAATATGAAATGTTCATGAAATGATGCAATTAAGCAAATGATGCAATGTAATGCACTTGATGCCAAGGGCATCACAATATCAAACTTCTTCAGAATGTCGTTCGTGTACTTGGCTTGATGGATGAAGGTTCCTTCACCACCTTGCTTGATTTGCAGTCCAAGGAAAAATTGCAACCCTCCCATGATGCTCATCTCAAAATCCTTTGACATCTACTCTAAAAACTTTGTAACTGTTGGCGGTCATTATTTCCCTATTTTGATCGCCAATTCCTCGGTGAATAAATGGGGTATAAATAAAGTTCTATGCATTATTTACTTTGAACTAACGAATTCCACGAGTTTTGGTGGTTTTCGGTGTTACATAGGGAGATGCTCAAATTCTATGCAAAATTACATCATTTGGAGCAAGCATAGAGTGGGCACAAAAGGGCTTGAGAATGGATTACAAATCACTATGAAGTATCTCAAATGCCCTCAATGACTGAACCATTGCGAAGAGCTCGTCGAAATAATTGAAATGGAGCTTTGGTTCACTCAATTCGGAGTTCGGATGCAAAAGATATGACCGTTACAAGATGGACATTACTGGCTCATAGGAGAGTGGCCGGGCGGCCAGACCCTAGGCCGAGTGACCTAGGACCTGGCTGGGTGGCTAGACAAGTGTCCAAAATGTGTCATGCTTCATCTTGTACACCCAAGGAAGTTGCCAAGGTCCCATATACACATGTGGGAACAAGCCCAAGTCAAGACAAAGGTTAGAAGGCCAACACATGAACCAAAAAGTGACTAAGTGCTAGAAAGGCTGGTCGCCCGGCCTAATACTCAGGCTGCCCGGGCTGTTACTTTGGCCTTCCAGCCTCCCTCTCGGTCACCCGACCTTCCTCCAACATATGCATGCAAAGAAACACAACTTGGACACAAATCAACCGTCGATCAAAGGACTAAAGGCATGCATGATGGATGGATCCACGATACACACTGTCCAACTAATGAGGGACATCCAGGTGGCAGCCAGAGACTAAGTCCCAGGCCGCTCGGCCAAGGACTTAGGCCTTCCGACACGTGCTCTAACTGAATCAACCACCACCGTCTCAAAAATGGAAGATCAAGCCGTCCAAAGCAAGGTCGGTGCATTGAAGGGGCGAAAGGCCACAATGCCAAGCTGCCCAGCCTTGGACCTAGCCACTCGACCTGCAGACTTAACCATTTCACCGACCTATAGCCTCCTATAAATAGAGGGTTACTCCCTCACTCCAAACTCACACTATTGTACACTCTCTCCACTCTCTCCCTTGGGGAGGTGCCCCTTCGGGTGGCACTACCCCTTCTAGTTCAATGTTTAGTAGGAGTTAGAGTTAGGCTCTGCCTATTCCAGAGCGGTCTTCAGGAGTCTGGTATGAGTTCCTTGTATCTTTCCTTTCCTGTAAGACTTTGAGTTTATTTAATATATTTCTTTATTTTGTCAAGCATTTACATTCTTGCCTCTATGATAGTGCATGATCATAGTGTAGGGATGTCGTTAGACTATAGTTAGCGTTGCTCTATGAGGTTATGGTTAATCTAGTATATTTACTTGCGGGTTCCTTATTCACGCTGTTAGTTAAATCGTAGCGGTTGTGATGCTTTCACTTGCACAACAAGTGGAGGTATGAACAACTAGAGTTTACTCTGGAAGTTCACCTTGGTTTGCAATCAGCCCCACGCAGCTCTAGGTGCCTCGTGTGTACCGTACTTATTTCACGCAAAGGCTTTAGGTAGCTCCTCTCGGTGATAGCGTTAGGATGCCTCTGTATTCCACCCCTGTCGTTCGGGCTGGCGCCAGGTTGTGATCCAACATGTATGTAGAAGCATAGTCAGACTTACTAGAACCCGCCTTCTTCTTAGTTGGGACCCCAGCACTCTAGACTCTCCAGTGGTCCTAGATAGTTGCGATGTCCGATGCAGTAAATATCTCTGGACCAAACCATAACCTCAGTCATGTTGAGAAGGTCACGACCTTTTTAGAGTGACATTGTTGGAGCTAGCGTTGTCTTTTTTCTTGACCTTAGTAAAGGAAGATCTCATTAGGAAGCAGACCTATCTCATTGTCCTCCTAGATCCTCGTTGAGCTTTGTATCCGTGTGGAGTGTGTCAGTGTGCCATTATCCTTTCTTTTACCGATTAGAATGGAAGAGTAAAATGACAAGATGTTTGATAAGTTAATATCTCTAACTCAATGCTTCCCTCTGGATAAATACGATACATGGAATACTCCCGAGTGAAAGCTACAACGGTCTCCGTACACTTGCGGAGTAAAATCTGTTAGGCTAAGAACCGCCAATAGTAACAAGAGAGTGAGAAAAGCCACCAAAGATGGTATCATCCATGTATATCTGGACAATAAGAAGATCACTACCATGCTTGAGGAGAAACAAGGTCTTATCAACACACCCCATCTAGAAACCCTGGTTTAGCAAAAAGGTTTTCAATCTATCATACCAGGCTCTAGGGGCTTGTTTCAAACCATACAAGGCTTTTTGCAATTTGTAAACATGGTTAGGGTGTTTAGCATTTTCAAATCTAGTGGGTTGTTTTACATAAACTTCTTCTTGAATGAAACCATTTAGAAAAGCAGACTTGACATCCATTTGAAAAAGCTTAAAACCTATGGAAGCTGCAAAGGCTTAGAGAATACGTATAGCTTCTAGGCATGCAACAGGAGCAAACGTTTTCTCATAGTCCATCCCTGATTTTTGGCAAAAACCCTGAGCAACAAGTCTAGCCTTGTTCCGCACAACAATGCCATCCTTCCCTTGCTTATTTTTGAAAACCTATTTTGTACCGGATTGCATCGCGACGGTGGCTCTACTAAAACCCAAACCTCATTTCTCTCGAAATTTTCTAGCTCCTCATGCATGGCATTAACTCAATTACTGTCAGAAAGAGTGTGTTCAACATCCTTGGGCTCAAAAGAGGCAACAAAGGCAGCATGTGCAAAGAAAGTGATAGAACCTGTTTGGGACCTCAAAGTCCGTGCATACAAATCACCAATGATCCTATGCGTAGGGTGATCCCGCTGGACCTACCGAGATGGAACAATCTCAGAGGTCACCTCCCCTGCGTCCTCATCGGGCCCAGCCTCTGCTCGAGCTTGTAGTCGAGGGGGGGGGGGGTTGGGAGGGGCGAGGAGGAAGCCATAGGCAAGGGTCCACCTTCGTCTTCAGAGCTCGTAGTAGAGGGGGCAGGAGCTGTAGCCGGTGCAGTGGCTCCTGCATCACCAACATCTACTTCACCTTGCTCATCTTCAAAGATGGGGGCGCCTTCCTCATCATCATGTGAAAGCTCAAATGCAGGGGTTGTGCAAGTCATAGATTCATCGAAGGAAACCTCACATGTCTCAACTACTTGTTTGGTATCAAAGATCCACACTCTATATGTTCTAGAGCTAGAGGCGTACCCAAGGAAAATACCATCCAAGCAGCGAGATTCAAATTTGTCCAAATGCCCTCCTTCTTGAGCACAAAGAATCTACAACCAAACACATGTAGGTGCTTGATGCTGGGCTGCCTACCAAACTGTCGCTCGTACAAAGTCTTCCCTAAGAAAGTTCGTAGGAAGATGTGATTGGCAATGTAACAGGCCGTATTCATAGCCTCAGCCCAAAAGCGTCACAGAGTCCTATGCTCATCGAGTATCGTCCGAGCCATCTCAACAAGTGTGTGGTTCTTTCATTCCACAACACCATTCTTAGGAGGGGTATAAGGAGAAGAGAATTGGTGTCTGAGACCTTGTTCGCGACAAAAGGTTTCGAATTGAGAGTTTCGAAATTCTCTGGCATTTTCGCTGTGGATAGCCCTCATGGCCTTATGACTCACATTTCTTAACCTCGAGACTAGATCCTGAACAAAACCAAAAGCCTCATCTTTGAACTCCATGAAGAACACCCATGAAAAGCGAGAAAAGTCGTCTAGTACGACAAGCACATACCACTTCCCATTGACCGACTGTACCTGAGCAGGACCAACCATGTCCATATGCAACAACTTGCTCGGGTAAGAGGTCATAACCTGATTAATACGAGCATGAGAAGCAGCAACCATCTTGCCAGGACGACAAGGGTGGCACACTAAGTCCTTTTCTGCTTCCAAATTAGGAAATCCTTGGATCAGACCCATCGAGCTCAACCTAACTAGCAGATCAAAACTCAAATGGCCTAGACTCCAATGACACTTCTAGATATCAGCAGAAGGACCAGCTACCAAACACCAAGGAGGGCCAGAAATAGATACAAGGACAACCTTAAAAACCTGCCCATAGGGCAAAATCTGACAAACAAGGTTTTCCTTAGCATCAAGCACACAAGAAGAACCCTCCTTAAAGCGAACCTCGAACCCTTGAGAAGTTGCGAGACAGAAACCAAATTGAACCCCAAACTCCTTAGAAAAGCAACTTCTCTTAGGGAAAGGTTGGCAGAAAGCGAAACACCACTAACACCCAACACTTTACCGTGACCATTATCCCCGAATGTGATGTACTCCTTGGTGCTCACGGGGATGAGGCTGGAGAACCATCTATGGTGCCTGGTCAAGTGCTTAGAGTAGCCGGAGTTCATGATCCATATGTCCTCCAGGCCTTGATCCTACAAAATCAAGGAAAGCGAGAGTGAGCAAACGGTCCGGCACTGGGGTTAGTGAAACTAGTGCTCCAACCCGAATGCGTGGCGCCATAGGGAGGCTTTGGCGGCTTCGGCTCAAAACCACCACCCAAGCTACCCAAGCCTTGGTGAGTTGGGCCACGACTCGCCAAGATAGAGAAGATGGGCCAAATCCGGCCCAGGCGGAGACTTCCTAAAGTTTCCCGATTTCTGACTTCAAAACCAGGGGCGGATCGTGGATTAGACTACTGGCCACATGGAGAACATCTGAGAATTGCGTGGAACTTACTAAGATCAAGACTTCATCGTGGTTGTCCGTCCCGAAATATCATGTAGTCTTTTGTTTAAGTCCTTAGGGTTTGTCTAGTTATAGGGACCTAAGTGCAAAACTATCTAAATAGCACTCGGGTATAAATAGGTCTAAGGCAGGTCATTAGAGATACTCTTGGCTGCTAGGATTAGTCTTTACTTTGTGATTTTCGTCCTCAAGCCCTGAGCTCCATTGTTAGGGAGGTTAGAGTAGGATTTAGCCTCCTAATCATGAGGGAAGGTGAGGGTAGTTGCTTGGGACGAATTTCTGCTTGTATGCTAAATCTTTAGACCCATCTTGGGCACTTAATCGAAGCAAATTCATGCAGCAACCTTGTGTTCTTCTTCTACCCCTCTCTCTTTGGTTTTTGGGTTCAATCCTTGGCTTTTTGGGTGTTTGTGTTGGCCAAGCTTGAATCCCTTTCCTTGCTGATGTTCTGGACTTGGTAGGACGTGGAGATCATGACTTAGTTCATCTCAATCCTGCTGGATTGCCAAGAGCAAGCCTTCTTTGTGTTTTGCCCTTTCTTGCCCAAAGATTGCCATCTCACGAGATTTGAAATTCCCGCTGATCCCTTGATCATTTTCGTTGATCTTTTGGGAAAAGTTTTGGAATAGGGTCCACATAGCCTGTGCAAAATTTCGTGAAGATTGGACAAGATTTGGTCTGGTTTGGGTTGCAGGACCCCCTGTCTGCGACTCTACCGGATTGTCCGGCAGAGGCCACCGGAAAGTCCAGCAGCGCCCACCGGACAGTTCGGTGTGAGTCTCAGCCGGGCCGTGCCATCGGACAGTCCGGCAGTAGGCACCGGATAGTCCAGTCCCACCGGACAGTCCGGTGCTGTCCATCGGACAGTCCGGTCCTGCCATGGAGCTGCTGTGTTCTTCCCAGTTTGGTTTTTCCGCTGTGTTTCTATACTGTATTTTTGCATTCCCCACTGTAAGACCATTCTCTTTGCTTGCTGTGATTTAGTGAGACACACCTTGGTGCGGTGAGTGTTGTGTGGAGGTATTTGCAAAGTTTTGTTGCATCGGTGTCATTCTTGGTTGGATCTTGAGTTTTCCTGCATTGGTGTGTATCCTTTCAGTGGACGGCCCGTCAAATCTGGTCCCTGCTGAGTGCACACCATGAGGGTACTGCTACTATCACGGGGCGTCTCGTTGAGACTTACCGGCGCGAATATGAGAATTTCGTTCAAAAGCCTGGTGAGTCCATCGATGACTTGTTTGGTCGTTTTCAATCGATCATCAACAAGTTGCACGTTAGCTCTAGCCCTGAGAGGATCCCATACACCGACCATCAGCAGGCTGTCAAATTGCTGTATGCGTTGGATAGGAAAGTATGGGAGATCAAGGTTAACTCGATCATCAAGTCTGAGGCCTATGACACAATTGGAGTGGAGACTCTTTACAGCAAGCTCAAGGCCATAGAGGTGGATTACAAGTTGAGAGATTTTCTCGCTTGTACTGGCTCTAAGAGCCTGGCCTTGGCTTCTCCCTCCAGTGAGGCCGTTACTAACTCCCAGCTTCAAAACTTTTCATTTTCTGCTCTTATGTTTGTTACAGAGGAGCAGTTGGCGTCACTTGGGGATGATGAGCTTTGCTTGGTGTCTAGCCACTTTCAGTGCGCCTATGACAACCGGATGAGCAAGAAGAGGGGTGAGAGGCCCAAGTGCTTGGAGTACAGAGAGGTCGGCCACTTCATCGCCGAATGCCCGAACAAGCAGAACGACTACTACAAGAAGGGCAAGAGCCACTCCCGCGACTCCAACAAGTACCACTCCGGCAAGCACGACAACAGCAAGCGTGACCACCCCAAGCACCGCTCCGGCAAGATCAAGAACTTCAAGAAGGCTTTTAAGAGCTACCAGAAGGACAACCGGAAGTGGGACAAGGCTTTGTTCGCCGAGCTTGGTGGTCTGTGCGGTGGATCGTCCTCGTCCTCCTCGTCTTCGTCAAGCTCAAGCGATGAGGAGATCATCACCAAGCGGGACAAGAGGAGGGACCAAGGTGGTCCAGCTGGACTCTGCTTCGTCTCCACCAAGTCCAAGCACAAGCACAAGATGCATCGGAGATCCTTTTGCACCTTGGCGGTTGAGGACAAGGACGACAAGGGCAACGACAACGACTCCTCCGATGAAGAGGATCGAGGCCTGGAGGACATATCGGTCATGGACTCTGGCTGCTCTAGGCACTTGACAGGGCATCGCAGATGGTTCTCTAGCCTCAACCCCGTGAGCACCAAGAAGTACATCACATTTGGGGATAATGGTCAAGGTAAAGTGTTGGGTGTTGGTTCTGTTGCTCTTTCTGGCAAGCTTTCCTTGAGAGAAGTTGCTTTGGTGAGGAATTTGGGGTTCAATTGGGTTTCAGTCTCGCAACTTCTCAAGGAAGGGTTTGAGGTTCGTTTTAAGGAGGGTTCTTCTTGTGTGCTAGATGCTAAGGAAAACCTTGTTTGTTGGATTTTGCCCTACGGGCAAGTTTTTAAGGTTGACCTTGCATCTGTTTCTGATCCTCCTTGGTGTTTGGTTGCAAGTCCTTCTACTGATATTTGGAAGTGGCATAGGAGACTTGGCCTTTTAAGTTTTGATCTGCTAGCCAGGTTGAGCTCAATGGGACTGATCCGAGGATTACCCAATTTGAAAGCATAAAAGGACTTAGTATGCCACCCCTGTCGTCATGGCAAGATGGTTGCCGCTTCTCATGCTCCTGTCAATCAGGTGATGACATCTTACCCGGGTGAGCTGCTACATATGGACACGGTTGGTCCTGCTTGGGTACAGTCGGTCGATGGAAAGTGGTATGTGCTTGTAGTTGTGGACGACTTTTCTCGCAATTCGTGGGTGTTCTTCCTGGAATTCAAAGATGAGTTTCTTGAGGTTAAGGAATGAGAGTCATAAGGCCATGAGGGCGATCTGCAGCAACAATGGCGGAGAATTTCGTAACTCTCGTTTCGAAACCTTTTATCGTGACCTAGGTCTTGATCACCAATTCTCGTCTCCTTATACCCCACCTCAGAACGGAGTTGTGGAACGAAAGAACTGCACACTTGTTGAGATGGCGCGGACGATGCTTGATGAGCATAGGACTTCGCGACGCTTTTGGGCTGAGGCTATGAATATGGCCTGTTACGTTGCCAACCGCATCTTCCTACGAGCTTTCTTAGGGAAGAACTCGTACGAGCTACAGTTTGGTAGGCAGCCTAGCGTCACGCACCTGTGTGCATTTGGGTGCAGATGCTTTGTGCTCAAAAAGGGGGGCATTTGGACAAATTTGAATCTCGCTGCTTGGATGGTATTTTTCTTGGGTACGCCTCTAGCTCTAGGGAATATAGAGTGTGGATCATTGATACCAAACAAGTGGTTGAGACCTATGAAGTTTCCTTTGATGAATCTATGCCTTGCACAACCCCCGCATTTGAGCTTTCAGGTGATGATGAAGAAGGCGCTCCCATCTTTGAAGATAAGGAAGGCAAAGTAGATGCTGGTGATGCAGGAGCCACTGCACCGGCTGCAGCTCCTACCCCCTCTGCTACGATCTCTGAAGATGAAGGAGGACCCTTGCCGATGGCCTCCTCCTCACTCCCCTGACCGCAAGCTCGAGCAGAGGCTAGCCCCGCTGAGGACGCAAGCGAGGTGACCTCCGAGATTGTTCCATCTCGGCATGTCTAGTGGGATCACCCTCCAGACAGGATGATTGGAGATCTACACCAGCGCATCACACGCTCTTCGGTTAACTCTCTAGCCTTTTTCTGCCACTCCGCATTTGTTGCTTCTTTCGAACCTCAGGATGTGTCACATGCATTATCTGATCCTAGTTGGGTGAATGCCATGCATGAGGAGTTGGAGAACTTTGAGAGAAACCGTGTCTGGGATTTAGTTGAACCTCCACCTAACTACCACCCTATAGGAACCAAGTGGGTTTTCAAGAACACATAGGGTGAGGATGGGATGGTTGTTAGGAACAAAGCGAGATTGGTTGCCCAGGGTTTCTATCAGAAGGAGGGGATAGATTATGAGGAGACCTTTGCTCTTGTAGCTCGTTTAGAAGCCATTAGGATTCTGCTTGCCTTTGCTGCCTCTAAAGGCTTCAAACTGCAGCAGATGGATGTCAAGTTAGCCTTCCTAAATGGTTATATAGAGGAGGAGGTATATGTGAGACAACCTCTTGGCTTTGAGAGTGCCAAGTTTCTAGATCGGGTGTATAAGTTGAGAAAAGCCCTTTATGGTCTGAAGCAATCTCCAAGAGCTTGGTATGCTAGGTTGAAAGCTTTCCTGCTCAAGTCTGGGTTTGTGATGGGTTCAGTAGACAAGACCTTGTGTCGGTTGAGTCATGGCGGTGACACCCTTCTAGTTTAGATATATGTTGATGACATTATCTTTGGTGGTTCATCTCACGCTTTGGTGTCTAAGTTTGCTGAACAGATGAGCAGTGAGTTCGAGATGAGTCTCATGGGTGAGCTTCAGTTCTTTCTTGGGCTACAGATCAAGCGAGGCCCAGAAGGAACCTTCGTCCATCAAGCCAAGTACACGAAGGACATTCTAAGAAAGTTTGACAAGGGAGATCTCAGTCCCATGGCAACTCCCATGTCAACACAGACGGCACTTGATACTGATGAAGAAGGGGAGGTGGTGGACCAAAGAGAGTACCGAGGGATGATCGGCTCACTTCTGTACCTGACGGCGACCAGGTTGGACATTCAGTTCGCGGTCTGCCTCTGTGCGTGATTTCAGGCATCACCGAGGACATCACATCGTCAAGCGGTGAAGCGCATCTTCAGGTACCTAAAATACACTCCTGAGCTTGGTCTTTGGTTTTCTTCAGCTTCGTTACTCTCTCTCAGAGGGTATTCGAATGCTGACTTTGCGGGTTGTCGGCTGGAGTGCAAGTCTACTCCGAGCACGTGCCAGTTTCTCGGTTCTTCTCTTGTCTCTTGGTCCTCACGCAAGCAATCTATCGTAGCCACTTCTACCACAAAAGCTGAATACATTGCTGCTGTTGACGTCTCTTAGCGTAACAGATTTTACTCCTTAAGCGCATAGAGATTCGCTGTAGCTTTTTCACCGAGAGTATTCTAGGTATCGTAAAAATCCACAGGGAAGTAAGGGCTAATAGGTGGAATGATATGTTCGAACTTCAAATAGTACTATAACTCAGATAAACACCAGCTATTCTTACAACGGGGGTAAGATAAATAGGATAGTGTATGGTGGGAAGAGTAAACAGGGACCAAAGCTGTAAACAACAAGGTAGTTGCCTGGGAGGACAACGAGTGAGATTAAGATATCCAAACTATATTCCTTAACTACTGCATAGGAGTATTCGCGGTTGAACTGAGTTAAACAAACACAAACTAGGATCTTGTGTCGAGCGAAATTCCAGACTACATCGAGGAGGCGCGGGGGTAGATAGTTGGCCAACCGAACGGCAACTGGCTAACGCCTACGGGCTTACCGAACGACGGGGTCGGATTACAGAGGCTACCTAATGCTGTCACCAAGAGGGGCTACCAACCAGATCTGCGTGGGTAAGATGGCATGCTAAACTAGTGATCAAGTGAGAACTTGATCACTAAAGTCTAGCCTTGATCAAAGCCTAAGGAAAGCCTATAGCACCGGCAAGTCTAGCAAGATTTAGATAACTCCAGAACAACACAAACCTAAGCCTTGGTCTAGTATGCAATAAGGTACACCACACTAGGCAAGTGTAAGAAATAAAGTAAAGTATAACTCAAAGGATAGAGCAAAAAAGTATATTATACTGAAGTAGCAAGAGTACAAAGATAGAAAGATACAAGAGCTTTACCAGACTCGAAGCTAACTTCGGAATCCTTGAGGCAAAGACTCAGACTCAACTCCAACTCCCAAGACTATCCTAGTGCTACTAAACTAGACAATGGTGTGTTTCACTCAACTTCAACACTTTACAAATGAGAGCTCGGGGGTATATATAGTCACCAAGTGAGTGGGGGGTATTTATAGGGTAGGTAGGGTGGTTATAGGACAGGTGGCAGGCCGAGCAGCCTGGTAGGGAGGCCGGGCGGCCCTACCTCAGGCCGGGCGGTCTGGTCAGCCGTCGGATCCACCTCCATACTGCATCTTGTGGTCCATCTTCACTCCCCAAGTCGGTTGCATGGTGGTTAAGGCGGTTATCATTGTGTTTTCTCCCGAACCATTGGATCTCACTTGTGTTTTTTCCTTAGCCGCAGGATTGAAGTGCTTAGGATTGCTGGCTTCACCAATCCAGGGGCTGGAATGATGATGTGGCAAGGCCTTCCGGTTGATTGCATGCGACTTTCGTGGATTCCACCATGGAGTGTGTGCATGCAGGTCAAAGTTGGTGCCAATTGGGCCCAGGTACATGCCAGGCGGCCTAAAGGTGGGGCCGAACGGCCTCTGGTGGGGCCGGGCAGCCTCTGGTGAGGACGGGTGCCATGGGGACTTAGCCATGTGGCCAGTCACCTCCTGGTTTAGCTCCATTTTACCATGTTTGAGTATGTTTTGTAACCTGCATTCAAATATTTCAACACAACTTGTGGAGATATGTTAGTAGCAAAGGTTTGCCCATACTTTGATGCATTTCCCTTCATAATCATGGATAGTTGATGGTCGTAGATAGTGCAATAACGACCGTCAACAGCTGCTGCTAGTTGCTGCTCCTAGCTGCTTTGGATGAAGTCCACCTTGAGTGACTTTGGTCTCAGTTTTAGGAAGATCCCTCTCCTAGTAGACTCTACTTCTGCTATTTCTGTAGCTATGAACCCTGTCTTACACTCCAAAACCAAACACATAGACGTGAGGTTTTACTTATTGAGAGATCACTATGAGAAGGGAGATATAGACTTGATCCATGTGGAGACTGAGAACCAGTTGGCCGATATATTCACCAAGCCCTTAGATCTTTGCGTGTTTGCTCGCTTGCGTGGGGAGCTTGGTGTTTGTTACCCCTTTTAGGTTGGGGTAACTTTGGTGTAGTTTAGGGTTTTGATTTGCCTTTTCTTTGCTTTTCCTTGTTTTTCTTGCATTTTGTATCATACCATGCATTGCATTGTAACATATGCATTTTCACTTACACTAGCACTAGAGCTCTTCTGGTATGGCGAGTTAGTACTTGCTTGTGCTAGATTGTACAGTTGCTTGCATGATCATTGTTGGCTAAGCTCCTTGAATCTGTCTAATATCTTTTGTGAGCTCTGTCACTTTTGTTTCTTGAAAATCAAAAACCATGATCACCACTTGAGTTGGCTACCTAGCCTGTGTAGGAATGTTGAATGCTATGCTATCTTTTCATGCTTGCATATGCTAGTCGTATGCCTTTGTTAAGCTGATGCCTAAGCATTTATGACACCTTGTTCAAATCTGAAATCTGAATTAATGTTGTTTACAAAGTGGTGTCCTATGAGATAAATTGCAAAGATCCAGGTGGGTTCACTTGTTACACTGCTCTAGTTTGAGATGGCTTGCCTTTGCACTTTGGCATGAACTTGGACTAGGCTGTGTATGACCAAAACTTTGTCTTAAGCTTTTGATGGTTTTCTGAACCTAGGCTTGGCATTGGTTGCTAAGAAGTGGCAAAAACAAGTGAATAACCCCTAGCATATGATCTGATTTGCTTGAAGTTAAAAATTGCTAAATTTGAAATCTAGCAAGTTTCTAAATTGCTTATGGCCTGTTGTATATGCTTTGGTTGAGAGTAGCACACCTTGTATGTTTTGCTATCATCTTGCTGTTGATGCCTATCTTGTTAGATGCTATTCATGTTGGTGATGCTTTCTTTTCAACAACTCTGAAAAACATGCTCCTGATCTATATAAGATAGATTCAATTGAGCTTATTTGCATGCTTCCTTACCCTCACTTGCTCTGTATGCTAGAACTTGTATTTACTAGCTTTTCATCCCTACTGAGCTCTTCATGGTACACTTCCTGCATTTCATGGCATATTTTGAGGGGGAGTTGTCCATTTCTGGGGGAGTTGAGTTCTGTGAACCCATGATGTGTCCATTGTCAACAAGGGGGAGAGAATAGATGTTGATCCTTGGGGGAGAGATGTTCCCAGGGGGATTTCATGGACCAAGGTGGAGGACTCTGTAGAGATCTAGTTGAGGGGGAGTTTGAGCTTTTAGCATGCTCTTGCATCGGTGCGTTGAGCCTTTTGCCTCTTTCTGGAGGAGCCGATGCTTTGCCTAAGAATGACTGTGTTGAGCCGGTTTGCCTCTTTCTTGACGGGTCATGCTTTAGTTTGTTCGAATGCGTTGAGCGGTTTCCCTTGTCTTAGGGGGTCGATCTTTGGCTTTGTTTTTGTTGTCTCAATTTGCCCTTTTCTGCTTGTATTTGGCTCTTGGGCATCTTGAGCAACTTCTTCTTTTCTTCTTTCTTTTCAGTTTTACGCTTTTCTTCTTGTCTTTGTTCTATTTCAGGTTACAGGTTGAAGGTGTTGACAATGCACTCATCAAGGGGGAGATTGAGAGCCAATGGACTGGCTCCATTGCCTCTGGAGTGATGAGTGAATGTCAACAGTAGCAAGACCCAGAAGAAATTGGGGACAAGACCTCCGAAGGACAGGAGGCCCTCCGATGGACTGGAGGTAGAGGAAAGTCCTCCGAAGGACTGGAGGCATGCTCGGCGTCTGTCGGCCATGGGAGATCGGTAGACAGAGGAGCGGCATGGCGACGGCATGACTAAGTCCTCTAAAGGACCGCGAGGCTGCCCCGATGGACAGGGGATGCTGGGTGCCACCGCGGTGCTCCAACCCGAATGCGTGGCGGGAAGGTGTGTGAGGGAGGTGTTCGCGGCTTCGGCTCAAAACCGCCACCCAAGCTACCCAAGCCTTGGTGAGTTGGGCCACGACTCGCCAAGATAGAGAAGATGGGCCAAATTGGGCCCAGGCGGAGACTTCCTAAAGTTTCCCAATTTCTGACTTCAAAACCGGGGGCGGATCACGAATTAGACTACTGGCCATGTGGAGAACATCTGAGGATTGCGTGGAACTTACGAAGATCAAGACATCATCGTGGTCGTCCGGCCCGAAATATCCTGTAATCTTTCGTTTAAGTCCTTAGGGTTTGTCTAGTTGTAGGGACCTAAGTGCAAAACAGTCTAAATAGCACTCGGGTATAAATAGGTCTATGGCAGGTCATTAGAGATACTCTTGGCTGCTAGGATTAGTCTTTACTTTGTGATTTTCGTCCTCAAGCTTGGAGCTCTATTGTTAGGGAGGTTAGAGTAGGATTTAGCCTCCTAATCATGAGAGAAGGTGAGGGTGGTTGCTTGGGACGAATTTCTGCTTGTATGCTGAATCTTTAGACCCATCTTGGGCACTTAATTGAAGCAAATTCGTGTAGCAACCTTGTGTTCTTCTCCTCCCCCTCTCTCTTTAGTTTTTGGGTTCAATGCTTGGCTTTTTGGGTGTTTGTGTTGGCCAAGCTTGAATCCCTTTCCTTGCTGATGTTCTGGACTTGCTAGGACGTGGAGATCATGACTTAGTTCATCTCAATCTTGCTGGATTGCCACGAGCAAGGCTCCTTTGTGTTTTCCCCTTTCTTGCCCAAAGATTGCCATCTCACGAGATCTGAAATTTCCACTGATCCCTTGATCATTTTGCATTGATCTTTTTAGAAAAGCTTTGGAATAGGGTCTAGATAGCGTGTGCAAAATTTCGTGAAGATTGGACAAGATTTGGTTTGGTTTGGGTTGCAAGACCCCCTGTCTGTGACTCTACCGGATAGTTCGGCAGAGGCCACCGGATACTCCGGCAGCGCCGACCGGACAGTCCGGTGTGAGGCTCAGCCGGGCCGTGCCACCGAACAGTCCGGCAGCCGGCACCGGATAGTCTGGTCCCACCGGACAGTCCGGTGCTGGCCATCGCACAGTCCGGTCCTGCCAGGGAGCTGCTGTGTTCTTCCTAGTTTGGTTTTTCCGCTGTGTATCTGCACTGGATTTTTGCATTCCCCACCCTGGTAGAACTGATCCTGGTTCCTCCCAAGCTCTCTCGTGCCTCTCACTCCTCTTCCTTCCAAATCAAAACACCTCCAAGCGACCATTCCGCTGGCAAAACTCACAGTGGTAAACCGGTCTCCTGGCATTGGTTGGGGTTGTGTCTTGGGCTTCTAGTATGGTGGTGAAGCCTTGGTTGGTGTAGGGTACTCGACTTGCTTCTTGGCTGAAGGCTTAGGTACTTCTTCCACTATCTTGTCTAGCTTAGCCTGTGATGGCTTGGGTGTCCAAAACTGCTTCTTTGGGGCAGCCCTAGGTGGCTCGTGGAAAACCCCATCAGTAGTAGGCTGGGGAGAGGCAGTCTTAAGCTTGATCGGGGCACTCTTCATCTCACCCAAAGTACTACACTCACCTAGCCCAAGACCGCTCGTGTCACCTTCGCCACGCTTGTTTCCCTCTTTGATCATCCTAAGCTGAGGTTCTCTAGTATACATCCAACTCAGCACCTCTTCCATCCTACAGTTGCCCTCTTGAAGGATCAACTTCTCCTCTCTCAGATCCTCTAGAACTAAAGTCTGGGCAGCACAAGTGTCACAGTCTAGAGAGGGAATCAGCGAAGCAGACTTCTCTAGCTTCGTAATAGTGGGATCCTTCTCCACCCACATCAACCTCAAAATGAGATAGTTCTTACACGTGTCTAGGGGTGCTGAAAGCTCCTCAATGTTAGCTCTGACCTGCTCAAGCTTGTTGACAGTCGTTATTGCATTTTCTATGACCATCAACTATCCAGGAATATGAAGGGGAATGTATCAAAGTATGGACAAATTTTGGCTACTAACATATCTCCACGAGTTGTGTTGAAATATTTGAATGCAGGTGACAAAACATACTCAAATAAGGTAAAATGGAGCCCAACCAAGAGGTGACTGGCCACATGGCTAAGTCCCCTGGCCGCCCAGCCCCACTAGAGCTGCCCAGCCCCACCTCCAGGCCACCCAGACTATGTTTGGGCCCAATTGGCACCAACTTCGACCTGCATGCACACACATGCCATGTCAACACATCTCCAATGTGGAATCCACGAAAGTCGCATGCAATCAACCGAAAGGCCTTGCCACATCATCGATCCAGCCCCTGGATTAGAGAAGTCAACAATCCTCAGCACTTCAATCCTGCGGCTAAGGAAGAAACACAAGTGAGATCCAATGGTTCGGGAGAAAACACAAAGATAACCGCCTTAACCGCCATGCAACCGACTTGGGGAGTGAAGATGGACCACAAGATGCAGTATGGCGGTGGATCCTAGGGTTGGCTAGGTTGCCCGACCTGAGGTGGGGCTGCCTGGCCTCCCCTCCTGGCCGCCCAGCCTCCCTACTAGGGCACCCGGCCTGCCACCTGTCCCTTAACCACTTTACCTACTCTATAAATCCCCCCGACTCACTTGGTGACTATAAATACCCCCGAGCTCTCATTTGTAAAGTATGGAAGTTGAGTGAAACATACCATTGTCTAGTTTAGTAGCACTAGGATAGTCCTGGGAGTTAGTGTTGAGTCTGAGTCTTTGTCTCAGGGATTCCGAAGTTAGCTTCGAGTTTGGTAAAGCTCTTGTATCTTTCTATCTTTGTACTCTTGGTACTTCAGTATAATATACTTTGTTGCTCTATCCTTTGAGTTATAGTTTACTTTATTTCTTACCCTTGCCTAGTGTGGTGTACCTTATTGCATACTAGACCAAGGCTTAGGTTTGTGGTGTTCTTGAGTTATCTAAATCTTGCTAGACTTGCCGGTGCTATAGGCTTTCCTTAGGCTCTAATCTAAGGTTAAGTCAGTCCTAACCCTCTGATCAAGGACGGGCTTTAGTGATCAAGTTGTCACTTGTTCACTAGTTTAGTGTGCCATCTTACCCACGCAGATCTGTTTGGTAGCCCCTCTTGGTGACAGCATTAGGGAGCCTCTGTAATCCGACCCCGTCATTCGGTAAGCCCATAGGCGTTAGCCAGTTGCCGTTCGGTTGGCCAACTATCTACCCCCGCGCCTCCTCGGTGTAGTCTGGAATTTTGCTCCATTCGTGTTTGTTTAACTCAGTTCAACCACAAATACTCCTATGCAGCAGATAAGGAATATAGTTTGGATATATTAATCTCACTCGTTGTCCTCCCAGGCAACTACCTAGTTGTTTACAGCTTTGGTCCCTGTTTACTCTTCTCACCATACACTATCTTGTTTATCTTACCCCCGTTGTAGGAATAGCTGGTATTTATCTAAGTTACAGTACAGTTTGAAGTTCGAATATATCATTCCACCTATTAGCCCTTGCTTCCCTGTGGATATTTACGATACCTGGAATACTCTGGGTGAAAAAGCTACAACGAATCTCCGTGCGCTTGCGGAGTAAAATCTGTTATGCTAAGAGACGCCAACAAGCTTTTTCTGGCGCCATTGCCAGGGAAGCAATTGGCAATAGAAGTTTGATTTGTTCGAACCTAGGTACTTATAACTTGATAACATACCGCTGCTTCTTAGCGGGCTCATTTGCTTCTGTCTACTTTACTGTTGGGTTGACGGAGAGGTGTATGACCGGTTTCAACCTACCGGCAAACTTTCACAACAATCGGAAGTCGCTGCTCAGAAGGAGAGTCCGCCAAAAGACAATCCACGGGCAGAGGCCTATGCCATCACCACTGGAGTTTGGATCCACAAGCACAAAGCAACCGACACCAACAATGGCTGTGCCCGAGAAGACCATCCGTGACTTTTCTGTTCCATCTAGCAACAACATTCCCATTGGGCCTGAAGTTGCTGTTGGAGAAGGTTTTGAGCTCAAGCCAGTGTCATTCACATGGTCCAATCTATTTCATTCTGCGGATTGGCGTCGAAGGATGCAAACAGCCATCTCCAGCGATTCCTAGAGATATGTAGTACATTCACTATCAAGGGTGCAACCGCCGATGCTGTTCGACTGCACCTTTTCCCGTTCTCATTGATTGGGAAGGCAAGACAGTGGTTCTATCTGAATCGCAACAACTTGGCAACTTGGGAGGCATGCTCAAATGCTTTCCTTGCAAGGTATTTTCCCTTGGGAAACACAAGCTCACTAAGGAACCGAATCTTGAGCTTTCAACAGTTCGCTGATGAGATAGTGGCGGAGGCATGGGAGAGACTTCAAGAGTACATCGCCGCCTGCCCCCACCACGGTATGGAAGAGTGGTTGATCATCCAAAACTTCTTCAATGGTCTACATCGGGCCACACAAGAACACCTCGATGCAGCCGCTGGAGGATTCTTTTTATCCTTAAGCGTTGCCGCTGCACGCACTCTCATAGAGAATATGGCAAGCAACCAAGGATGGAGATAGGAGAGGGCGAACAATAAGCCCCGTGGAGTCCACCATATTGACAATACCGACATGTTGGCTGCCAAGATGGACCTCTTGCTAAAGAAGCTAGAGGTTACTCCTGAAGCTGTGCTAGCCCAGGCACTAGATTCTCGAATGACTTGCGAGCATTGCGGGAATCCCGGCCACACGGGGAACAGCTACACCGAAAAAGGATCGGAGGACGTTAACTTCATCAACAACAATAGCTTCAACAATGGGCCTCGTCCTCAACCAGGTTGGAACTCGTGACCACACCTACCTTTCTCTAGTCAAGGTACATCTTCTGGCAGCTCTCAACAGTTCAATAAAAATCCTTTCAATCAAAAGGCTGTGAACGATGGTATACGATGGTATAAATAAGAAATTCCATGCGAACGATAGAATTCTACAAAACCTGTCGCTCCAAATGGAAACTCTGAATAGCGCCATGAAGAACCAGCTGAGTTTTAATAAAATGCTAGAAACTCAGATAGCTCAGCTTGCTGCCGCTTTGCCTAGTCCAACTTCTTGTAAGCTTCCGGGTTAGTCCGAGGCACCCTCGAAGGAACATATCAATGCTGTAACAACTAGGGGTGGAAGGTCCACACAAGACCCCCCATATCCTAGAAATGCAGGGATGGAACAGGAGAAGCCAGCCAAACCAGAAAAAGAAGATCAAGTGGCCGAACTACAACCGGTCAAGGAAGCACCAAAGTCAGCTCCATACGAGTTCTACGACACCACCATGCTCCCTATTCCTGAAAGGCAAAAGAAGACCATTGTTGATGACCAGTTCGGCAAGTTTGTGGAGGTAATCAAGAAATTATATGTCAATATCCCATTGGTAGATGTGATGCAGGCACCCACGTATGCTAAGTACTTGAAGGACATCCTCAACAACAAAAAGCCATTGCCGTCCACAGAAGTCGTGCACCTCACACAACAGTGTAGCGCTGCTATACTCAACCAGCCACCCCAGAAGAAGAAGAATCTAGGGAATCCAACCATCTCAGGCTCAATCGGGACCTAGCACTTTGATCAAGCTCTCTGCAATCTAGGAGCAAGTGTGAGCATCATGCCAAAGGTAGTCTTTGATAAACTCATGCATGCTACACTCGCCCCTACTGCTATGTGCCTACAGCTAGCGGATCAGTCGATTCGCTATCCTAACGGAATCGCTGAAGACATTTCGGTCAAAATCCGAAACTTCATTGTCCCGGTGGATTTCGTGGTGCTCGACATGGAGATTGATAGCAAAACGCAGCTCATCCTTGGGCGACCGTTCTTAAGCACCACTGAGGCCACTATTGACGTTGGAGCTAGACAAGTCCACCTCAACATCAATGGCAGACGGGACACGTTCGCCTTCAAGCCGAAGGTAGAACAGTGCCGATAGGTAAAAACATTTAAACTTAAGTGTCAGGCACCCCGAGAGATGCCTAGAGAGAAGATCGAGCTTTCGCCAAGTCTGTTGAAAGTGGACTCTCTCATCCTAACAATGGAAAAGATCCTATTGGATGGAGAAGCCCAAAGCTCAAAGCCGATCGTAGAGCCGAGTCACAAAGACGGGCCTCAATGGCCAAGCCGCCGACAAAGGAAGCAGGAGGCAAGACTCCTGTCACAAAGGTCGCCGCCACAACAACGAACACACCCAAAGGGTGGCTGAAGAAAGAAGATGAATCGCCAAAAGCCAAGCCAGAAAAGACCCAGAATAAAACTCAGAAACAAAAGGCTGCGGTAACCAAGAAGGTATGGCGAGCAAAAGTTGCAGCACAGATGGCTGCTACGTCTCCGTCAAATGCTGACTCTGAGCAAAAGGTATGACTTGCCCTCGCCAGGAGGTAAACTGGCATTACCCTTCGCTGCATATTTAATTTCCGTGCAAGTATTTTTTGTTATACCACTGCATGTTTGAATTTAAAAGTTATGCATTAGTTTAAATTTTTCCTCTGCATAAGTATTTATTTGTACTTCTTATATCTAAAAAAAACAAATTTTTTGAGGCCGCCCGGCCCCACCTGGGGCCGGCTGGCCCCCCTTCTGCGTGCAACCTAGGCCGCCCGGCCCTCCTTCAGGCCGCCCGGCCCCCTGCTGCTCTCTTGTGTATCTCGTGAACCCTCTAATCAGAAAACACCGAAACGCACTAAACACTATAGGCCAACCGGCCAAGCCCCCTCACATCGCTCATGTCCCAACGCCTTGCACGATACCCACCAGGCTAGGGGCATAGCCCCTAGGCCGCTCGGCCTACCTTGTAGGCCGCTCGGTCCATAGCTCAGGCCGCCCAGCCCCTACATGCGCCGCACGGCCTCTGTCTCTCATGAATGCATGCTCCCCCGCCTATAAATACGCATGCACGTAGAGCTCTATCCTCGCACCGATCGGCAACGCGATCTCTCTCTCTCTCTCTTCCTTTAAACACTCTCTTAGCACTAGTTAAGCACTTAGTTTAAATTCCAGCACTTAGTCAAATTTCTGCCCAAATAAAATAAGTGCTACACCCTCGCTTTTTGAACGAGTTGTGGAGGCTCTGCCTCGCAAGGACAACTAACTTTCTGGACAACTGACTTCTGGACGACTAACCGCTAACGCTAATATTTTTAGTTGCTGTTCTTGTGTGTTCTTTTGTCTCTTAGCATTTTTTGCAGGATGTCTTCATTCTTCAGGAAAGCCAAGAGAGCCCTGAGCAACACAGGGAAGGGGCTGCACCACAAGTTCCCATCCTCATTAGGATCGCGCTCTCACTCGCAGAGTTGGAGTTCTAGGACTCCAGCGCCATATGACAGGATGTCGATCTGTGGTGCCAGAAGCTGCCAGGAGCAAGAGCAGGTTGAAGGAACGTCATCACAGCCGCCGCGCCGTCTTCTCACCTTGCGGGACATTAACATCCAAAGCGACAAGGAAGCACAGAAGTTGCAGGTCCTCACCACCAAGACTTTTGGGCGGACGAGGTACTTCGACGCCTTCTTCCTCATCACTATTGGTATGTTGGAGTCATTTACGCAGGCATTTGACAACGTGGGATAGTTGGAATTCTCAAACATCACGGAAGAAGGATCCATCCTTCTCACACAAGAATTCCTGATGACTCTCCGCTTGGATAGACTCTCAATAGGTACGACCATTTCCTTCCGTCTGTTCAATACTGAGTTCGCTGTTCGTCTGAGGAGGTTCGCCGACCTCCTAGGTTTTGCCTCCAACTGCTCAGTAGGACATGAGCCCACGGGCTACAGCATGAAAAATTTTTGGACGGAAATTTGCGGAGAGCATGTTAAGGGGAAACACAGCACTACCAAAATCCACAACCCTACTCTGAGACTTCTGGCTCGCTGGGTTTCACTCGTGGTCTTCCCAAGTAGTGAAGTTCGTTGTGCACCCAACGAAGACCTTAAGTGCCTGTATGCCATGTGCAAGAAGAAACCATATGCACCAGTCCTAGACATAGTCCATCACTGGGTGGATATGCCAAGGACCAATACCCCCATGAACATGACCTCTTTTGTCACACGGATTGCATCCAACCTAGGCCTCCTAGAGAATGCCCAGATTGAATACATTCCAAATGACTCATCACACAACATTGGGGAACAGCACTTTATCTAGGCACATTTTATGAAAAGGGATGGCCAGAACTTAGTCATGACATGGTTTGGGCATAATCTCGAGCTGCCGCTTCCCGCGCCGCAGTTCGATATGTACATAGTTAGAAAACTAACCATGTAGCTCGATGTGGAGGCACCCCGCCAAAGCATCAGCGGCGTCATGACTAGGGCCTAGCGACGACAAGCAGAACAGCGCCAAAGGGCACAACAGGAAGCCGAAGAAGAAGAAGCAGACCACTCGTGGGCACCCCATACGGCAATTCCGTCGGGCAAAGACTCGGAGTTATCACAACTCAAACGCTATGCCCAACCGGAGCCATGGTACAACAGCAGCATGGATGGAGGTGGTTCATACCACCAACCGCCATATGCTCCTGAGTACTATGGGGCAAGTACGTCACATGGCCTTGACAGGAGTGCAGGTCCATTTGCATCAGCCCGGTTCAACACTGACAACATGGCCGGCCTCAACGCCGCCATGGAGGGGATGAACATAGGCCGGTACAACCAGAGGCTGTATCAGTAGGTGGACGACATGCACCGACGTACCAGGGCGATGAGCCAACAGCTCCAGGAGAACAGCACTATGCTTCAGAACCTGAACGAAATGGTGGAAGCCGGCTTCATCAATGCTCAGGACTTCCACAGCTATTACTACAAAAACTCCTAGCTTCATTGAAGCTTGGGGGGATGGTAGTACAACATGAGCATGCTTCTTCATCCCCAGACCTCAGAGTAAGGCCCCCATTCCTCGTCCTTGTCCTCTCCTGTGCAGCGCACCCATCCAGCAGTACCCGTCTCACCGGCAGTAGCAGCAACACCCGTCCGACCGAGAGTAAGCATTAATAACTCTTTATTTTGTTTCTTTATTAAAAATAAAAAATAAAAAATAAAAAAATAAAAAAATAAGTCAAATAAAATAAACTCCCAACTTTGATATCTTACTTTCATATATAGAAATGATGAATAGTTGCTCTATCATGTTCTTATTTAGTATTCTACGCACAAACTATGCTTAGCTTAATTTCGAGCTTGTGTGTATAAAGTGAAAGCCTGACCTATTACTCTGTGGATGCCATTGCATAAACTTTGTCTAAGTTGTTGTGAGAAGTGATATGACTAAGGACTTGGCCAGCTCTACATTTTCTAAGTAAGATGAACATCTCAGGTTATTTTCTTGAAAAATGAAAATAAAGTTCCCCCCTTGGTTTTAAAACACCTACTAGAGCCAAATACACTGAAATATCTGAGCCTAGCTTGTTTAAATCTACTTAGTGTTGTTTTGAGCTTTGTCAAATTTTGAGTCTCATTGAATGGAATCATTACTATCTTGTGAATTGTTGGGGGCAAAATACCACCACCACATATGCATTTACCTACCCTGGGTATGCATCCATATATATCCAAATCAATACCTTTGACCTTACTCCTTCCAAAGCAAAATGAGGTAGGATGTGGAGCCATCAAAAAGAAAAAAAACAAAGCATGCTAGTCAAGCATGGCAAAAATATGAAAGAGAAAAGTATGCTAGTCAAGCAAGGCAAAAAGAGAGAAAAACACAAAAGGCTCCACATTCATACCTAGCATACAAAGAGAGGGAGAGAAGAAAAGGAAACAAGGAGATCCATCCATCCACAACCACCAAATAAGCTCCAATGATGAACATGGTTAGCTGATGTAGTACATTTCTTTGGTCCAATCTTTGGCTTTGCAAAATAAACAACCTAAGTAAGCTAAGTTCTCCCACACCCTGAGCTCCACATAAGCTTTAATATAGGAAGTTCTTGATCATGCTCTTGGCCTTAAAAGGTGAGGATACACTTATGAGCAATCAAGAGTACCTCTAGGGAAACTTGTTTTATTTTGAAAATCTACAAAAACACCTGAGATGGGAGTCCCAAAAGAAGTGTTTTGAGCTGAGCCTGCAACTGAGTCATTCCTTCTCTCAACCACCCAAGACATGGCGAGTCAAAAGATGCACCACAGGTATGAAAAGGGTAATTATTGCATACACTAAGGTTTGAAATCAGAGCATGAGTGTCGGTTATGCATAGTTTCTATTCTCGAACACCGATATTTGCAGCAACTCCTGATCCATAACCCATCTTGGCTTTACTTGAGGACGAGCAAAGGTCTAAGCTTGGGGGGGTGTTGACGGTCGTTATTGCACTATCTAAGACCATCAACTGTCCAAGAATATGAAGGGGAATGTATCAAAGTATGGACAAACTTTTGCTACTAACATATCTCCACGAGTTGCGTTGAAATATTTGAATGCAGGTGACAAAACATACTCAAACATGGTAAAATGGAGCCAAACCAGGAGGTGACTGGCCACTGGCTAAGTCCCTAGGCTGCCCGACCCCACCAGAGGCCACCCGGCCCCACCTCTAGGCAACCCGGCTTGTGTCTGGGCCCAATTGGCACAAACTTCGACCTGCATGCACACACATGCCATGTCAACACATCTCCAAGGTGGAATCCACGAAGGTCGCATGCAATAAACCGGAAGGCCTTGCCACATCATCGATCCAGCCCTTGGATTGGTGAAGTCAGCACTCCTCAGCACTTCAATCCTACAGCTAAGGAAGAAACACAAGTGAGATCCAATGGTTCGGGAGAAAACACAAAGTTAACCGCCTTAACCGCCATGCGACCGACTTGAGGAGCGAAGATGGACCACAAGATGTAGTATGGCGGTGGATCCGACGGTTGGCCATGCCACCCGACCTGAGGTGGGGCTGCCCAGCCTCCGCTCCAAGCCGCCCGGCCTCCGGACCAGGCCGCCCGGCCTGCCACCTATCCCTTAACCGCCTTACCCACCCTATAAATACCCCCAATCACTTGGTGACTATAAATACCCTCGAGCTCTCATTTGTGAAGTGTGGAAGTTGAGTGAAACACACCATTGTCTAGTTTAGTAGCACTAGGATAGTCCTAGGAGTTAGAGTTGAGTCTGAGTCTTTGGCACAGGGATTCCAAAGTTAGCTTCGAGTCTGGTAAAGCTCTTGTATCTTTCTGTCTTTGTACACTTGCTACTTCAGTATAATATACTTTGTTGCTCTATCCTCCTCTCTCACCACCAGCAAAGCGGTCTCTCATCTCACCATGACGGGGAGGATCCTGCCTACCACCCTGGTAGAACTGATCCTGGTTCCTCCCAAGCTCTCTCGTGCCTCTCACTCCTCTTCCTTCCAAATCAAAACACCTCCAAGCGACCATTCCGCTGGCAAAACTCACAGTGGTAAACCGGTCTCCTGGCATTGGTTGGGGCTGTGTCTTGGGCTTCTAGTATGGTGGTGAAGCCTTGGTTGGTGTAGGGTACTCGACTTGCTTCTTGGCTGAAGGCTTAAGTACTTCTTCCACTATCTTGTCTAGCTTAGCCTGTGATGGCTTGGGTGTCCAAAACTGCTTCTTTGGGGCAGCCCTAGGTGGCTCGTGGAAAACCCTATCAGTAGGAGGCTAGGGAGAGGTAGTATTAAGCTTGATCAGGGCACTTTTCTTCTCACCCAAAGTACTGCACTCACCTAGCCCAAGACCGCTCGTGTCACCTTCACTATGCTTGTTTCCCTCTATGATCATCCTAAGCTGAGGTTCTCTAGCATACATCCAACTCCGCACCTCTTTCAACCTACAGTTGTCCTCTTCAAGGATCAACTTCTCCTCTCTTAGATCCTCTAGAACTAAAGTCTGGGAAGCACAAGTGTCACAGTCTAGAATGGGAATTAGCGAAGCAGACTTCTCTAGCTTCTCAATGGTGGGATCCTTCTCCATCAACATCAACCTCAAAGTGAGATAGTTCTCACACGTGTCAGGGGATGCTGAAAGCACCTCAATGTCACCTCTCACCTGCTCAAGCTCACTCCTCAAAGTAGGACATTCCATGCACGCACCCAAAAGCGTGGGTTTAGCCCTAAGCTCCTCTAACTCCTTGAGATGCCCCTCACACTTCACCTTCAGCTCAGCTATGTCAATAGCTAGGTGGGGGCAAGACTCACACTTAGGCTCCTCACTCAAAGTAGGCTCATCCAGTTTAGAATGGAGCTTGCCTATCTCAACCTTGAGCCTATCGATCTCCTCTACCTGATGAGCATACCTGTGAGCCTATCAAGGACTCACAGCTAGAGCACTCAAACTCACTAGGCTAGATTTGCACACTCTTTAGCCTCTCAATCACATCCAAAGCATCAGCAAGCTTGGCTTTTTTCTTCTGCACTTCTTGGCTGCCTTCTCCAACATCTTATCCTAGGCTTTTAACTCATGACTATTCCTCTCCAACATGTCAAGAATCTTAGCTTACTCGAGAGTTACCTCGTCATCAGAGGACTCATTGTCATTGCCCTTGTCATCCTTGTCCTCAAGCGCCATGGAGCAAAATGATCTCTAGTCCATCTTGTGCTTGCTCTTGGACTTGGTGGAGATGAAGCAAAGTCCAGCTGGAAGAGGACTTGCTCTTGGTGATGATCTCCTCATCATTTGAACTTGACATGGACGAGGAGGAAGAGGACGTTCGACTGCAAACACCACCAAGCTCGGCGAAGAAGGCCTTGCCCCGCTTCCAGTTGTCCTTCTAGTAGCTCTTGAAAGCCTTCCTAAAGTTCTTGATCTTACCAAAGCGGTGCTTGGAGTGGTCGCGCTTGCCGGAATGGTACTTGTTGGAGTCACAAGAGTGGTTCTTGCCCTTTTTGTAGTAGTCGTTGTTCTTGTTGGGGCACTCAGCGATGAAGTGGCTAACTTCTCTGCACTCGAAGCATTTGGGCCTCTCGCCCCTCTTCTTGCTCATGCGGTTGTCATGGGTGCGCTGAAAGTGACTAGACAATAGGTAAAGCTCTTCATCCCCAAGTGACACCAACTGCTACTCTGTAACAGACATAAGAGCAGAAAATGAGAAGTTGTGAAGTGGGGGGTTAGTAGCGGCCTCACTGGAGGGAGTAGCCAAGGCCAAGCTCTTGGAGCTAGTACAAGTGAGATATTCTCTCAACTTGTAATCCACTTCTGGGGGCCTTGAGCTTGCTGTAAAGAGCCTCCACTCCAATCATGTCATAGGCGTCTGACTCGATGATCGAGTTAAGCTTGATCTCCCATATTTTTTTATCCAACGCATACAACAACTTAATGGGCTGCTGATGGTCAGAGTATGAGATCGCCTGAGGGCTGGTGTTGATGCGCAACTTGTCATCGACTGGAACTGATCAAACAAGTCATCGATGGACTCATCAGGCGTCGGAGTGAAATTCTCATATTCGTGCCTATAAGTCTCAATGAGACGACCCTCGATAGTAGCAGTACCCTCATGGTGTGCACTCAATAGGGACCAAATCTCTCGAGCAGTGTCAAGGTGGCTCACCTTCTCATAATCAACTGGACCAAGTCTTGAGAAGAGAAAGTTCACAGCCTTGGCGTTCGCCTCATGCTAAGCAATGAGCACCGGAGTAGCACGCTCGGCAACTGGGAGCACCCTAAAAGTCATACTTTGAGTCGAGTCCCATAAGTATGTTGGCGTTTCTTAGCCTACTAGATATAACTCTGGAAGCACATGGAAAATGCGTTGTAGCCTTTCACCCAAGAGTATTTTGAGGTATCGAATCCACGAGGAACGAGGAGTATGATAACACACAACACAACTAACCGAACTAGTGAAGCTAGCAATATAGAGGATAAAAGACAGAGATGCAGGTTCTCAACAGATGTTAGATCACTTTACTATACTAAGCATGCATAGAACTATACTTGTCATGTAAACATAGACACCAAAGCTGTAGCACCACTGCCAGGCACCATAGTGCTGATTACCCAGCTGAGAAAGGCGGGCACTACATGATTCTGCTATATCGTAGTGAGTCTATCCGAACATACGGGATCTAGGCGACCTTCTAGGGTGTTTTGTGTTGATCTCTTGGATTCCAACGTGGAGTTGTGTAGGACATGTTGTCTCTTGCATGCAAGTCAAAGGACGTGGCAATTGGAGCAAATCATAGGCCAGGCGGCCTGGGACTTAGCCCTATTGGCCAGTCCTTAGTGCTGAGAGGTGGAAAGAGGCCGGGCGGCCTGGTCCTTAGGCCGGGCGGCTAGGGGACTTGGCCGGGCGGCCAAGGTTTGGTCACCCCTTGTCCACTCCTCCATTGCTGTACCTTGTTTCTCCATGTTTTGTATGTATCTATATCGTTTCCTGTGTTCCTGCATGATCTTTGTACACAACTCGTGGAACCGGTTAGAATGTATGAACTTTTGCATAAAAATCACCCTTGAAGCATGAAAATTTGGTGGTCGAAATAGGTTGTAACGATCGCAAACACCCCCCACACTTAGATGTTTGCTCGTCCTCGAGCAAACGAAACTTAAGCATGGTGTAAAATGCATATAGCAACCATAGTCTTAGCAAGCACAAAAGTTACTCCTAAGTTGGTTCATCTTGCCTGAGATTTCAATGGTGGCTACACTTGGAGTTTGGGTTGTTGAGACTAAGAACAAGTTCAAGGTGTCACATCAGTTTTCTCCCGACTATGAGCAAAAGGGGTTTTTATTTTCGAACAATGTGGTGCTCATTCCTTTGTTTGTCACGCCTGGTTCTCAACCAACAGAACCAGAACAACATATATGTGCCAGGAACATGTCTCACATATATTATGACAAGAGTGACACCACAAGTCTTTATAATAGAGTCATATAGCGGAAGCGTAAACGATAGCAAAACGAGCCACCACAGGGACGTCGACTGGAAGACTGGCAAGCCTAGAACTCATCATAACCTTGAACGTAATCTTCCACTCCTTCCTTGACTGAACAGCAGTTGGTGATTCACCCAACAAAAGAAATAAAACAACAAGCGTGAGTACACAACCGTACTCAACAAGCATAACATGGACCTTGAGGCTCTATGGTTGGCTGGCTTGAATGCATGAGCTTTTAGTTGATCAAGTTTCTTTAAACAACTAATCACTACAAGTGAATATATGTGAACCGTTAACCCCAAGAGATATTGCATAAGATATTAGTCAACATTATTGATAACCAAACCAACTCCTAAGCCAAACCAAGAACCACTAATCAGGATGAAGGATCTGGGGCACTCATAACCGTGAGCACGGCTGACATGTTAGTTTTACACTCTTGAGAGGTTGCGCATCTTTACCCACAAGTCATGAGCTATGCTAGGAGTTCATCACATTGCCTTAGATGAGATGACTAGCAAGCACAGTACGAGGCCTATGCAAAGATCACACTAGTAGTTGGTAACCGCTAAGGATTCAATGGCTTTACAAGTGATGAAACCCTCCTCCAAGGGGTGAAGCTCCCAGCACACACAACCCAAGGTAGCCAGGGGCTCGTCTCCCTGCCTCCTCCCTCTTGCCCCGTCGATAAGTTACCAAAAACTAGAGTAATCTAATTAGTTACCCAAGACCGTCCCATTCCAATCTCGTGGTAGCACTATTGTCCTAGGTTGTTGCTTTGCAAACCAGTCCTTATGGAGAGTGGTTATGAGCAAAACCACTAAGCACATTGCTCATGCCCCCCTAAGCCATGTTGCTAAAAAGCCATTTTTTTATATTTCTTATGAACCACTCAAGCCTCGGCACAGAGGGTCAAGCTCACAATTAAAAAATTACATAGATCCATTATTCAAATTATTTACAAAAGATACATGTGTTAGCGCAACGACTAGCAAAACTTAACCAACATGCATCCCCATAGGTATAACATCAAGTAAGAGGCTAACATATAATCCTTATAGGCATAGAAATTAGAGACATGCATATGAGGTGATTAAAGGGTTATTAGGCTGTCCATGTTATACTTGCCTTCCTCAAACTGGTCTTGCTACTGCTGCTCAAAGCCTTCAAACTGCTGCTCTTTGTCTCCAACGGTCGGTTCACGGTCTAAACACGATCACAGCAACATACAAGCATTCCCATTCACACATACATGCAAACAAATAATGAAAGATAAGAAACAATATATCATATAATAAAAATAGAAGATAAAACTATGCCAAAAACATTCTACATTCTGCTACGATCACGTGAGCACAAGAATCACTCAAATCAGAGCTAAAACGTGAAAGTTATGCATAAAACGGGCTCTTAAGGACAAATCTGTGATAAAATAAACTAAACCAGGGGCTAGCTTTGAAAAACTGAGGGCCTAAACATAATTAAACCTAACCACCAAGGGTTTTAGACCAAAAACTCCAGAGCCTAGACTGTGGGTTCAAAAGTCAGAAAGCTCAGGGGCTAAACCGATAAAAATAGGACCTAAATTTAATTATTTTTCCAAAGGAGTGGACTGCGGGTTGATTCAAGGAGAACTCAGGGGCTTAGGTGCAAAATAACCGCGGTTGACCAGGTTTGCGCTACGTGGCGGTGACGTGGCTGGTGACGTGGCTCTCCACATTGGCCTGACGTGTGGGACCGTTCTGAGTCGGGTTAAGTAGGGCGATGTGGTGCTTTGTGATTGATTCGCGAAGGGGTATCTCACGATCTAATCGTGCACGTGCATCACAGATCTGATGGCCAAGATCCAAAGGGGGCAGGGGGTGCCGGCGGTGCCCTTTCCCCATGGCGAAGCCTACCCAGAGCGGCGGCGGCTCGCCGGACGCGCGTGTGCCGAGGCCTGGAGGTGGTCTCGCAGCCCTAGAGCTAGCTCGCGAGAGGGAGAGGGCTATGGCGAAACTCACCAGGGGCTTGTGGAAGCCGGGGGACGAAAGGAGGAAGCTTGCGACAGACGATGGCAGACAAAAAAGGCCGGTGCTCGTGGATAGGGTTGTTGGAACCTCGTTCCCGCGTGCAAAACCCGCGGAAAGGCTTCGCGAAGCTCCTGCAAACGATACAGCGGCAGTTAGATGGTTGGAGACGGGACACCGATGCCAAATTTGATAGCGAAGTGGCTTACCAAGGGCAGCGTTCGGTGGCGAATTACACGGGCGGTGATGAACAAGGGTGCAATTGGAGTGGTGGATTGGCAAACAGAGGTGAGGACAAGGCTCGGGGTCGGGTTTTTTAGGAGCTTAGGTAGCCAGGGCATTCCGGGTGCGAGAGAAGCGGGCGGCGACATGAAGGCTCGGGTGGCGCAGTGAAGGAAGGGGAGGAAGATGGGGAAACCAGCTCGGGAGAAGGGGGATTGATAGCGGGGCGATTATAGAGGGAGAACGTGGCCTCGGATTCGTTTCGCATCGACCAGAGCACCGACGTGGCGGAGCGGGGAGAAGGAAGGGGGCGCGGTGATTCCGGTGGGAGCTAGGGGAAGGCGATGATAGGCGGGGCTCGTCGGTTAGAGAGAGAAGGCGCGTGGACCACCTAGCAGTGGCATGCGTGGGAGAGAAAGGGGGTCACTGTTGGGCCGGCTTGTGGCCCAGGTGGGAGGCAGGGAAAAGGGAGGCCGGCTTGGGCTGCTGGCTGGGTCAGTAGCCTGGGCTGGCTTTCTCTCTCTTTTTCTTTTATTTTTGAATCCTTTTGAATAAGAGAGTAAAGGATCTATATATTCAATTTAAATTTGAATTCAAATCCTTAATTCATACAAACAATAAAAGAATGCACCAGCATGTTTGCACAAGAAAGTGAGGCCTATGGTTGCTTTTATGCATTAATTTAATTTTAATAAATCATGATAAATGCAACCTAAACACATAAGCCTTAGAAAATTAAATAAATTGCTTAGAATTTATTATAAAATGCTTGAATTAAAACTAGGGTGTGACAAACCTACCCCCCCTTAACAGGAATCTCACCCAGAGATTCATATAGGTTGGTTAGCAAAGAGATTGGGATAAGCTGCTCTCAACTCTTCCTCTCTTTCCCAAGTGGTGTCATCCTCAGAATGATGCTTCCATTGCACCCTGCACATTTTGATCCTTCTATTCTGTGTGACCCTCTCTGATGTTTCTAGATTCTTCACTGGATGTTCCGTGTATATTAGGTCCTCCTACACATCCAAACCTTCCAGCGGTGTTTGTTCCTCCGGTACTCTCAGGCACTTCTTTAGCTATGAAACATGAAACACATCATGTATACCTGCTAGGCTAGGTGGCAACTCTAGCTTATAAGCCACATCACCTTTCCTCTCAAGCACCTTGAACGGACCTATGTATCTAGGTGCTAGTTTTCCCTTTATGTTAAACCAACAGATTCCCCTCATAGGTGACACCTTTAAGTACACAAAGTCATCCACCTTAAAGGTCAAATCCCTTAGTCTCACATCTGCATAGCTTTTCTGTCTGGATTGAGCAACTCTCAAGTTTTCTCATACCATTTTCACTTGTTGTTCTGCATCTTGATGACGTTAGGCCCAAACACTTGCTTCTCACCTATTTGATTCCAAAATAAAGGAGTCCTGCACTTCCTACCATATAGTGCTTGAAACGGTGACTTCTTCAGATTGGCTTGGTAACTATTATTATAAGAGAATTCAACATAAGGTAGACTCTTATCCCAACTAGTACCATATTGAATAGCACACGCTCTCAACATATCTCTAGAATCTAATTGGTCCTTTCTGTCTGGCCATCGGTCGGTGGATGGTGAGCCGTGCTAAACAGAAGTTTCGTTTCCAAGGAATCATGCAACTGCTCCCAAAAACGAGATGTGAACTGTGAACCTCTATTCGATATAATCCCCTTAGGTACACCATGCAAGCAAACAATTCTAGATATGTACAACTCTGCCAATCTTGCACCAGAATAAGTACTATTAACAGGTATGAAGTGAGCGACCTTGGTCAAGCGATCCACAACTACCAAATTTAATTATAAGCCTTCTGAGTTCGAGGTAGTCCCACTATGAAATCCATACTTATTTCTTCCCATTTCCACTCTGGAATCTTCAGTGCTTTCAACAAACCCGCAAGTCTCTGGTATTCTGCCTTCACACGCTGACAAGTATCATAGACTGCAACATATTCTGCCACTGCTCGTTTCATTCCATACCACCAAAATCTCTCTTTCAAATCATAATACATCTTTGTCCTTCCAGGATGAATGGAATAAGCTGTATCATGAGCTTCAATAAGTCTCAACATCCTTATACTATCCACATCTGGCACACAGATACAGTTCTTATACCATACAGTACCCTACTCATCCTCACGTAAGTGCGGTGCCTTACCCACCTTGATTTGTTCTCAGATCTCCTGAATCTTCTCATCCTTTAACTGATGTTTCCTTATTTCCTGCTGAAGAGTAGGTTCTGCTTCAAATGTTGCCGTTGTGCTGTGATGTACAAAACCCAAACTCAAGCTCTCAAATTCTTCACACAACTTTGGTGGCATTTGGAAAGCGACTGCCATATTAACATAACTCTTTCTGCACAGAGCGTCAACTACAACATTGGCTTTACCATGGTGATAGTGTATCTCTAGATCATAATCCTTGATCAATTCTGTCATGCCTAGTTTCCAAAGAACAAAACCGTGCAAAAAATATGTATGCGCCAGGATCAAGTCTCGCATATACATGACAAATTACATTGGTACCATAGACACATGTCAAAGATAAAAGCGTACATAACATTTAAACATCTCATTATTACATAGTGACAGAAGTCTTTAACTCAGAGTATAGCGCAGCATTGCGGAAGCGTAAAACAAAATATAACTAGGGTGCCACAGGGACGTCGACTGGTGTATGAAGCGCCTAATACTCGTCGTAGTCTTGCACATAATCTTCAGCATCTCCATCAACTGAGCAGCGGTTGGATTTTTCCCCCAACAAGGAATAAGTATAAAGAAGCACGCATGAGTACAGCAACTCGTACTCAACAAATATAACATAAACCATGAGGCTCTAGGTTTAGCTAACGGACTGCATGAGCTTTTAAATTGAACATCTTTATTTAAAGCCTGTTTACTATTATTGATTAAAGAACAATTAACCCAAAGATATTGCATAAAGAAGTAAATAACATTTAGTTGATATAACCATCACCATAACCAAAACCTTTGAACACTACTAATCACTGGGAAGGGTCTGGGCCGCTCATAACCGTGAGCACGGTTGACATATCAGTTTTACACTCTCGAGAGGTTGTACATCTTTACCCACAAGTCATGCGCTATGCTAGGGGTTCATCACACACCTCAGGTGAGATGACTAGCAAGCACACTACAAAGCCTTTACAAAGATCATTTTAGTAAGATGTAACCACTAAGGATTTAGGGTCGCAACGGTGGTGTTCGCCTCACAAAGGGAGAAGCACATACATCACGTAAAGCACACTCAACCTAAGGCAGAGCAGCGACCATAGAAGCTAACCTCCCCTCTTGCCCCGTAGGTAAGTTACAGCAAACTAAAACAATCTAATTAATCAGCTAAGTCCATCCCATTCTGACCTTATGGTAGCACTATTGTCCCAGGTGGTTGCTTTGTGAACCGGTCCTTAAGGAAGAAGCCGCAAAAGCACACGAGCACATTGCTCAGGCATCCCTCAACCATGTTGCTAAAAAGCAGATTATTAAAATGGACATGAACAGCTTCATGGTAAGGCCCAACAATTAATTGCATAGAACCATTAGTCAAAATTAATGAACCAAAAGGACACAAGTTCACGATTGCACCTAGCACAACATATCCAAATGCATTCTCAAGGGTGAATATTAGGATAAAAGTAGCTAAGGTAATATCCATATAGTCATACAAAATTAAATGCACATGCAGTGATTAAAAGAGTTACTGGGGGTTGTTTATGTTATACTTGCCTTCTTCAAAATTTCCTTACTGCTGCTCAGAGGCTTCTGGAGGCGGTTCTAAAAACTCAACAGGCGGATCAACGTCTATGCACGATCATAGCGCCATACAAGCATCCACATAATCACACATGCAAGGAAACAAAGGCAAAACGATAAGAAACAGTACACCATCACATGAAACAGAATATAAAACAGTTATAAAATTATTCTACGCGTCGCTACGAACACGTGAGCGCAAAAATCGCCCAAAACGGATTTGAAACGGTGAAAATATGGGGTTTTGAAGGTTGCAGGGCTTGGTTGTAAATAACTTTCGAAAACCGGGGTTGAAAACGCCAAATCAGAGGCCTGCTCTCTGTTGGAGAGAGCTACGGGTTAATTCTCAAAGAGCGTAGGGACGTCTTTGCTAAGATTCACGGGTGCGGCAATGTGGCACTTCCAGGTTGGCTGGACCAGATGACACGCGGTGGGCATCGGAGTTGTGGCCGCAGAAGATCTGACCAGCTCTGGTGTGGCCACATCTGGATCTGCTGTAGAATGCCAAACGGGAGACAACGGGGTTGGCCACTGTGAGGCCCCAGGCATATCAAGTGTATTACATTAGCATCATTAGCTTAATTGCGTCATTATATGAACATTTCATATTAGGGGCATGAGTGGATTAAGTCATTTGAAACGAGTTAAACCCGGTTTTTCTGCAACTGCATTTGCATTTGCATTGTAACTTTAATACTGTTGTGAATTTGCTAAAACTATACATACCAAACTTGTAGACAATTTCATAATGAACAACTTTGGTATTTTGTGTTATGACATGCATAAAGGTTTGAATAGAGTTTTAGGTCATTTTCTGCAAAACTGAGAAATCTATCCAAATTTGATCTGAATAGAGATTTCAAATTTTTGTGAAATAAAAGTCATTATCTTGCAAAACTTTGTATATCAAAGTTGTAGGTCCGGAGCAACCTAACAACATTGGTATATAACATTTACCATGAAAATGCATAAAAGTATGACTTGTGGAAATTTTAATTTGGAAGATTCTGTTGGTCAAACTGGAGTCAGTAGGTTAAATTCAAATTTAAATCATATTTATACTTAGAATCTGGTATTAGTCCTTTTTACAAAGTTGTATATCTCAAAGGGTAAAACATTTCATTCTATTGGGTCCTTTTCAAATTCGGCTCCTACGTTGGTCAAATTGGCAAAATTCAGAAACCTGGTTAGTTGGTCAAACTCCATTTTTCATTTTTTTCGGGATTTTCATTTTCTTATGAGTCTATGAAACGTGGGGCCCACATGTCGGGTTCCCGCCCGGGGCTCGGATGACGACACCCCCGCGGGTCCCACCTCTCCGTTGCTTTGTACACCTGGTTCACCGGTCCACCGCACCCCGGCTCCACCTGTCATTGGAACCGGGCCTATGGACTTAGTCCACCGTGCGCCCATCTTCTTCCACCTCCCCTCCTGCTCGCCCACGCGGCGGCCGTGCCCTGACGCGCTGCCCCATGGACGCCAGCGCGCCCGGCCTCACCCCCTCTTCACTTGGACGAGAATCCGTCCCCTGCTCCCTCACTCTCTACCTCTCCCACCGCGCCTCCCTGGCCTCTCCCCAGCCCTCCCCTTGCCTCGGCCTCACTCCGCTCTCCTTGCCTTGCCCGCGCGGATGCCACCATAGCAGGCAGCTCGAAGCTCGAGCTGGGCTGACCGTTCCGTGCCTCACCGTGCCACCAGAGCACCGCGTCGCTCCTCTGCGACCTCCGCTCCACCATTCCGCACCGGCCTAGGCCACCGGTTCCACCTCGACGCCGCCCACTGGGCCGCCGGAGCTCGTTGCCCCTGCTCGTCATCACCACATCTCCCTGCGCCCTCTCCCGTCGATTAAAGTAGGGGGTAAGATCCCCCAACCACTCCTCCCACTTCCTCGCTACCTCCGGTGAGCCTGCAGGGCTCCGCCCGACCTAGAGGGGCAGCGCCGCCGCCGGCCTTCCTCCCTGGCGCGAAGTAGAAGAAAGCCAGGGAGGAGACGACCACTTTTGCATTTGAGCCCTTTGGTTTTCACAGATTCACGTTTAGATCCAATGCGTTATTCATTGAGTCATGCAGATCTAACATTTTGGCCCCCGAAAGTCAGGTTTAATCGCGTAAAAGTCCCTAGACCTAGGGTTTAAATGCATTTCCCGATTTAAACTTTGGAAATTCGTAATAAATCAAATAAAAATAAAAAAAATACAAACTAAGTTGCATTTTTATCCTTGTTAAAAGATCTATCTGCTGAGTATGATGGTTGAGTAGGAAAATACATTTTTGCCCCCGTTATTGTGCATGCATGAAAAACCTTAATAAATAGGAAATGTGGTTTAAATGAGCTTCCAAAATTATGAAATTTGGGCAGAGGCATTGATAGCATGTGTAGGCTCTGCATAAATTTTGGTAACCCTAGCATTGACTGATTAATTACTATTTTGCCCTTGTCTTGTATTTAAGCATATATTTAATTTAAGAAAAGGTTGCTATGGTGCAAAATGCTCCAGGTGACTTCAGGGGCTTGGTATGAGCTCTAGGTTATGACCATAACTCACTGTTAGGGTAGGAGGTTGTGCATGTCAAGTGTAGGCACTGATTTGAAAATAGTAGAAATAATGCATATTTAATTGAATAATAGAAAATGTGAGACCAGAATATTTAATAAAAGCCACAATAGATCATATCTGATACATAGGGGTATGTGGGTCTTAGCAACCGAATTGGGGTACAATGTAGTTCCTAACTACTATTTTGAAATACATGTGGGAATGCTAAGTCGGCTATATGGAAAATAGATGTCTAAATAAGCTTTGGTCTTCTTACGCTAAACAAGCTTTGGTCATTTTACGAGAATGAATGATAAATCACAGAGCCCCCCTTGTTATTATATGTGGTAGACTAAGTTAACTTTAGATGATGGCTTGTATGATTTCTTAGTACTAAACAAATTTTGCCTCAACATGCATAACTCTAGTCCATAAATCATGATTCACCGCATCGCATCTGCATCATAAGCAAGCATTGCACTAATACATGCTCAAATTGCACTATGTCATGCATATAGATCCCACGAACGAAGGACACCCGCCGGACCAACCAATCGTAGAGGAGCCCGAGGACGAGCTGCACCAGGAGCCGGAAGACCAGGAGCAGGGGCCCGACTTCGCTTAGGAGGCAGCTACTAACCCTAGTGAGGAAGGTAGGCAGGACCATGAATTCCCAGCAAATATGATATTGAGTGATGTTTAGACATCCGCAATAGGAGTTGTTTGGAAACAATTGCATTAGACTTCTTGGCTGCCCTAGCCCTAGCACCTACAATAGCGTACGTAGGACGAGTATGCCTAGTAATGCTAGGTGCGAGTAGACACGAGTGAATTGGAGTCACTCGTCGTATAAGTGTTTTCAAAAGAAAGGTTTTCAAAATCTATGGAAAACTTTAAACATGATTGTGATGAAAATAAATTGAGGCCGGGCGGAGATTTGGGTATATTATGATGAAAAATGATGTGGATGGTTTGGTGGACTCCGCCCGAGCCGTTTAAGGCCTGATTCGCTGTTCGCCTGCTGATCGGCATAACATTGCTAGAGTGCTTATCCGGAACGTGGGACCGGTGAAAGTCTTACTTGCGCCATCCGAAGAACAGAGACAGGTTCCTACCATTCTTGTTGGAGGGAGTTAGGCCTGGGGGAGCTTGTACTCGAGGGAGGGCTGACCCGGTACGCCGTGGTATCGCTCCTAAGGGGGCAAAACCCGGGGCAATAGCGGGATTGAATCGAACTTGGGATGGGACGAGTGGAGATGGGGGCTATATGTGGGAACGCGATGGCTAGTAAGCATATACCCCTAGCATGAAAGTTATTCCCAGGAATTACAAATCGATTCGAGTCGCTGATGCTCACCAGGTGTGAGAATGCCATTGTCACACACGGGTAACGTAGTAACAATCTAATTGTATTTATGATTATATATGTTTTGTTTTCAATACCACATGGTTGTACTTGTATGTTTACATTCCTGCAAGTTATATTATGATGATGTACATTTTGATGATGATGATAATTACATGTTAACTTTTAATTACTATAAAAAGAATGGCTAAGGACCAACCGTTAGTTGCAAGCTTTGCGTCAGCCGTAAGCCATTCCATTAAGTCCTACTGAGTAATTAGTACTCAGGGTTTGCCCCCACATTTTGAGCAGGTATTGATGACTTTTGGACACTTGCTTGGAGGAGAGTAGTACCGGTGGGCTCGGTGCTTCTCGTCTCATTCATCATTGCATGAAGACTACTTCATTAAGTATTATGTTTCCGTTGCGAGATTTTTTTTGCGCAACGCTTCCGCTTTGTATTTGAATAGGTATTTGACTACCCACATTTGGTTTGTAAGCACTTTAACTTATTTTCTACTATAAATTGCCTATGATGTAACTGTTGTGGCTCCATCGAGGGCTGGATGTGTGTGATGTCGGTTCCTCTGGGAAAAGGTAATATCGGGAGCCTTTTTGACTCTCGACGGACGACCGGGTTTAGTTCGGCCTAATCACACTGCAAGCCATAGGTGGCAGGTGTGCTTAGCTCTGATTAAATCGGCGGTTCTGCCACAGCCACTGCGACGCTGGCACGTGGTGGAGCAGGGCAGGGGGCAGACGGGAGCTGTACTGGGCGGCAGGGGCGTGTTCGCTCTCAGCGTCGGGTGGCAGGCACCGACGGGAGCAGGAGGCCAGGGTTGGGCATGGCCCGTGGTGGCGTAGGGGCGTAGGGCGGAGGCACATCTGGCGCTCTGGGAGGCAGACGGGGGCAGATGGGTGCGGGGTCTAGGGCGAACGGCGCGTCGCCTTCGCGTGGGAGGTTGGGCCCAAGGTTGCGGGGCGCTCGCTCGTTGGCCGAGGACCGAGGTGGGGCCCGGGGTGCCGTGCTCTCTGCGCCTCCAGACACTGCGCTGGAGCGTGGCCTCATGAGCGGGACGCGCGGCAGGCTTGGGTTGGTGGCTGGGCCCAGCTGGTACACGGGAAACGAGCACCTTCCGAACATCTTCCTTAGACCTAGGGAGCTAGGGTTTTGGGATAGAAAAACGGAGACTGGTTTGGGAAAGAGCGCGATGAGAGGATTCTGATGAATATATATGTCCACCGGTTTGGGCCGAGTTAAATTTGACCTATTTTCGGAATATTCAATTTCGGGGAATAAAATAATTCCAGAAAATCTAGAATCGTTATTCGTGTTCCGAAAAATACTCCGATGGCTCCAAAAATTCCAGAAAAATTTCTAGAAATGTTTTGGCACCCAATGATCACAAATAAAATATTTAGAGCTCAAGAAAAGGATAAGAAGAACTTCAAATAAAAGGAGTTTGCTTAAGGAAAATAGGAAAAGCCTCCAGATAAATCTGGAAAATTCCCAGAAGCAACTCGATGATAACTAAACGCATTTAGAACATTTTTTCACACACAAATAAAAATATGCATGTCGGCATGAATGCATCAACAAGGTTCACCTTTGATATATTTTAATCACTTGCCCAAATAAATTAAATCATGACATGAAAGGTTAGCCAAAATCCTTAGAAAATTAAATAAAGCATATTAATTTTATTTAAACTGCTGAAAGTAAAATTCAGGGTGTTACAAACCAACCCCCTTAAGAAGAATCTTCCCCGAGATTCAGATAGGCTGGTTAGCAAAGAGATCGGGGTAAGCCTCCTTTAATTCATCCTCCCGTTCCCATGTTGCCTCAGCCTCTGTATGGTGACTCCATTGCACTCGGCACATCTTGGTCCTCTTGTTCCTAGTAACCCTTTCTGATGTGTCTAGAATTTTCACAGGATGCTCTGAGTAAGTCAAATCCTATTGTACGTCTAATCGCTCTAGCGGAGCTTGCTCCTCTGGCACTCTCAAACACTTCTTCAACTGAGAGACATGGAACACATCATGCACACCGGCCAAACTAGAAGGCAACTAGAAGGCAACTCCAGGTGGTAAGCGACCTCACCTTTCCTCTCCAGTATTTTGAACGGCCCAATATACCTTGGTGCTAATTTTCCCTTCATATTAAATCTACGTATTCCTCTCATCGGTGATACCTTCAAGTACACATGGTCATTTACTTTAAAAGTCAGATCCCTTCGGCGAACATCAGCATAACTTCTTTGTCTGGATTGGGCAATTCTCAAATTCTCCCAAACTATCTGTACTTGTTGTTCAGCATCTTGGATTATGTCAGGTCCAAATACTTGCTTCTCACCGGCCTGATTCCAAAACAATGGAGTTCTACACCTCTTGCCGTATAATGCTTCAAACGGCGATTTCTTCAGACTGGCCTGATAGCTATTATTATAAGAAAATTCAGCATACGGCAAGCACTTGTCCCAACTAGTACCATACAATATTGCACATGCTCTCAACATATCCTCCAATATCTGATTAGTCAGTTCTGTCTGCCCGTCGGTCTGTGGATGATATGCTGTGCTGAACCTAAGCTTGGCGTCCAACGAATCATGCAATTGCTCCCAAAAGCGAGAAGTAAACTGTGAGCCTCTGTCAGATATAATCCTTTTGGGCACACCATGCAAGCATACAATTCTAGAAATATATAGCTCTACCAACTTTGCACCGGAATAAGTAGTGTTTATTGGTATGAAGTGAGCTACCTTGGTTAAATGATCCACTACTACCCATATGGAATTATAGCCCTTCTGTGTACACGGTAATCTCACAATAAAATCGATAGTGATTTCTTCCCACTTCCACTCTAGAACTTTTACCGGCTGCAATAAACCTGTAGGTCTCTGATGTTCGGCTTTCACACGCTGGCAGGTATCACAAATAGCAACATATTCGGCTACGGCACGCTTCATTCCATACCACCAGAATCTCTCCTTCAGATCATAATACATCTTTTTACTTCCAGGATGAATAGAATAAGCTGTATCGTGTGCCTCGCTCGAAATCAACTTCCTGAAGCTGTCCACATCGAGCACGCATATCCGATCCTTGTACCATAGAGTTCCCTATTCATCTTCTCTGAAGTGGGGTGCGTTGCCCACTTTGAGCAGTTCACGAATCTCCTGCAATTTCTCATCGTTCTTCTGATGCTTTCTTATATCCTATTCCAAGGTCGGTTCAGCTTCAAATGTTGCACCTATGGTATGACATAGGAAACCCAGACTCAGACTTTCAAATTCTTCACATAACTCTTGCGGCATCTGGAATCCCAAAGCCATATTGGCATAACTCTTCCGACTCAAAGCATCTGCCACCACATTTGCCTTCCGAGGATGATAGTGTATTTCCAAGTCATAATCCTTCATTAGTTCTAACCATCTGCGCTGCCGCATATTCAACTCACTCTGGGTAAATATGTACTTGAGGCTCTTATGATTGGTGTATATCTCACATCGCTGCCCAAATAAATAGTGTCGCCATATTTTTAAAGCATGAACCACTGCTGCTAATTCCAAATCATGTGTCGGATAATTCAACTCATGCTTGCATAACTGCCATGAGGCATAGGCAATTACCTTTCCTTCTTGCACCAAAACACATCCTAGACCTTCTCTCAAAGCATCACAATACACTGTGAATGGCTTTTGTTGATCGGGCAATGTCAACACTGGTGCTGTTGTCAGCGTCTTCTTCAACTTATCAAAAGCTGCTTGCCTCTTGTCTGTCCATTTAAATTCTGCATCTTTTTCGAGCAAAGTTGTCATGGGCTTCGCGACCTTAGTGAAACCCTCAATGAATCTCTGATAATATCCGGCTAAACCCAAGAATCCATGGACCTCTTTCTGTGTTTGCGGCACCTTCCATTCAGTTACAGCCACGACCTTGCTTGGATTCACTGCAATTCCTCCTTTGGAGATGATGTGACCAAGAAACGGCACCTCATCAATCCAGAATTCACACTTGCTCAGCTTGGCGTACAGTCTGTGTTCTCTCAATCTCTTAAGAACTAGCTTCAAATGTTCCTCATGTTCTGCCTCAGTCTTGGAATAAATTAGGATGTCATCAATAAAAACCACCACGAACTTGTCCAGATAATCCATAAACACCTTGTTCATCAAATGCATAAAGTAGGCAGAAGCATTGGTCAGACCAAAAGACATTACTATATACTCATACAAGCCGTATTTAGTGGTGAAGGCTATCTTGGGAATATCCGAGGGATGAATTTTTAACTGATGATAACCAGATCTCAAGTCAATTTTAGAGAAAATAGAAGCACCTTGAAGCTGGTCAAACAAGTCATCAATGCGGGGAAGTGGGTACTTGTTCTTGATGGTGACTTTATTCAAAGCCTGATAATCCACACACATTCGCTTGGCCTTCGTATCCTTCTTCTCAACAAGCAAGACTAGAAAAGCCTAAGGAGAGGAACTGGGACGAATAAATCCCTAAGCTAGCAATTCATCTATATTCTTTTTAACCTCATCTTGTTCTATAGGTGCCATCCTATATTGCCTCATTGCTATGGGTGCACTACCAGGTAAAAGCTCTATTAAAAAATCAATATCCCAGTCAGGTGGCATACCCGGCAACTCGCCTGGAAAAACATCTGGATAATCACATACTACCCGAATATCGTCTGTAGGGCTGGCTTCCATGTGATGTAAATACCCAGAAGGACTTGATGCACTAATTTCTACTTCCTAACCATCTGATGCTATCAAATGAACTGTTCGGCTAGCACAATCAATCCTATCTCCTGAGTTGGTAAGGGTCTCCATACACAAGATAATATCAATACTCATAGAGTCTATAACTATCAACTTGGTACTGAATTCTACCCCCCTTATTTTTATACCAACTCTGGAACAAATGGAACTGGTGGTTATCTTCCCTCCCGGTGATGCAATTACCATGGGTCTTTTCATAGGACTTATAGGTATGTTGTATTGTTCAGCATATGATCTTGTAATGAAAGAATGTGTAGCACCAGTATAAAAAATCACAGTAGCAAAATTGGAATTGACTGTGAACGTACCGAGAACGACATTGGGAGCTTCTGCTGCAGTCTCTATCGTCACGTGGTTCACCTTGCCCTACCATGGTGCCTTGGTCTGCTAGTTCCCATTGGGGCACCCCTGCTGCTGCTGTGGAGGGTTCTGCTTGGCGCCCTACTGGTTGGACTGCGGCTTCTGGGGGAAATTGTTGCGTAGTGCCCGCTCTCGCCACACTTGAAGCAATTGAGGATCACTAGAACTGTTGCCTGATTAGGGCAGGAGGATTGGATGGCCCCTGTCGGATAGCTGGGTAGGTAGAGCGTTGATTCTAGTTCTGATATCTCTGGCCTTTACCTGTTTGCTGTTGCTGACGCTGCTGGTAACCTTGCTGCTGAGGATACTGCTGCTGTTGCGGGTAGCGGGGATGAGTGTTGCTGTTTGAGCGAGCAGGGTTGAGCTTCCTTTTCTTGTCATCTATCTCCTTGCGCTTCTGCTTAGTGAGTAAAGCACGATCCACCAGATGATTAAAATTATTGAAGGTGTTGTTCATCAGATGCAACTGGAGTGTGTCATTAAGGCCCTCCAGGAAGTGCTCCTTCTTGTCACTGTCCTCTGCAACTTCTGTAGGAGCATAGCGGGCAAGCTGTAGGAACTTATCATGGTACTCTATCACTGTCATGTTCCCCTGTTTGAGAGGGGGGAACTCCTTCTTCTTCATCTTCATTATGCCCGCAGGCACATGGTGACTCCTGAACCTCTCACCGAATTGAGGAAAGGTGAGACGTTCTCTGTCCTGCTGGCAATAAGACTCCCACCAATCCAGGGCAGTACCATGAAGCTGTCCCATGGCATACAGGACCCTCTCTTGATCATTGCACTGAGCGATGTCCAGCTGCCGCTCCACTCCTCGAAGCCAATCATCTACCAAAAGTGGATCAGCAGAATGAGAGAAAGTAGGCGGGTGTCCCTTCAGAAAGTCCCCATGTCTGTCCCTCTGCTGCTGCGGTGCGTTAGCATGGACATGTTGCAAAGCTTGAGTAGTATTGTTGAGAGTAGCCATCATCTGCATCTGTAGGTTGTAGAATTATTCTGCAGTCAACTGCGGAGGGTGGGGCAGCTGAGCACCATTAGGCTGATTGTTGTCCTTTGGTCTATTGCCTCGGTTCGTGGTGTTAACCATCTGTTTACAGGAGTTGAGACAGTCTGAGTCAATAGTTGTTGCATACCCAAGATGGTAAACAGAGCTGACAGATAAAGCTGATAGATAAAGTAGAGGGAACAAAAGAGTAGATGGCTGCATATATCCCAACTATCTAACTTTATTAATTAATTTATATTGGTCTTCATAGTTGTTTATACTGTAGACAACACCACAGCTAGACTAGCAATCAAGCAAAGAACCAAATCAAACATAATTCATAATCACAAGCATTCACACACACCAAGCATTAACTCAAAGAACGCGACAAGACGCACTAACGATTATCATCTAAAAAGGTAGCCTAATTCCTACGGCGGAGGAGCCTGGCAGATCCCTCTTCTGGGGCTATGGTCCTCTTGCGATGGGTATTCTTGTGAGCCTAAGTCCGCGCTGGACCATCATCTGGTAGTCGAGCATGAAGTCCTCCCCTCTTGCCCCGCAGGTAAGTTACAACAAACTAAAACAATCTAATTAATCAGCTAAGTCCGTCCCATTCCGGCCTTATGGTAGCACTATTATCCCAAGTGGTCACTTTGTGAACCGGTCCTTAAGGAGAGAAGCCACAAAAGCACACGAGCACATTGCTCAGGCATCCCTCAACCATGTTGCTAAAAAGCAGATTATTAAAATGGACATGAACCGCTTCATGGTCAAGCCCAACAATTAATTGCATAGAACCATTAGTCAAAATTGATTAACCAAAAGGACAAGAGTTCGCACTTGCACCTAGCACAACATATCCAAATGCATTCCCGAGGGTGAATATTAGGATAAAAGTAGCTAAGGTAATATCCTTATAGTCATACAAAATTAAATGCACATGCAGTGATTAAAAGAGTTACTAGGTGTTGTTTATGTTATACTGGCCTTCTTCAAAATTTCCTTGCTGCTGCTTAGAGGCTTCTGGAGGCGGTTCTTCAAACTCAACAGGCGGATCAACGTCTACGCACGATCATAGCGCCATATAAGCATCCACATAATCACACATGCAAGCAAACAAAGGCGAAACGATAAGAAAGAGTACACCATTACATGAAACAGAATATAAACAGTTATAAAATTATTCTACGCGTCACTACGAACACGTGAGCACAAAATCACCCAAAACGGATTTAAAACTGTGAAAATATGGGGTTTTGAAGGTTGCAGGGCTTGGTTGTAAATAACTTTGGAAAACCGATGTTTAAAACGCCAAATCAGAGGCCTGCTCACTGTTGGAGAGAGCTGCGGGTTAATTCCCAAAGAGCGTAGGGGCGTCTTTGCAAAGATTCATGGGTGCGGCAACGTGGAACTTCCTGGTTGGCTGGACCTGATGACACGCGGTGGGCATCGGAGTTGTGGCCGCAGAAGATCCGACCAGCTCTGTTGTGGCCAGATCTGGATCTGCTGTAGAGTGCCAAACGGGAGATGGCGGGGTTGGCCACTGCAACGCTGCCACGTGGTGGAGCAGGCCACGGGGCAGATGGGTGTTGTACTGGGCGGCAGGGGCGTGTTCGCTCTCCGTGTCGGGCGGCAGGCCCCGACGGTAGCAGGAGGCCAGGGTCGGGTAGGGCCCATGGTGGCGCAAGGGCATAGGGTGGAGGCACTCCTAGCGCTCTAGGAGGCGGATGGATGTAGTGGGGTGCGGGGTCCTGGGCGAACGGCGCGTCGCCTTCGCGTGGGAGGTGGGGCCCAGGGTTGCGGGGTGCTCGCTCGTTGGCCGAGGACCGAGGTGGGGCCCGGGGTGCCGTGCTCTGTGCGCCTCCAGACGCGGCACTGGAGTGGGGCCTCGTGAACGGGACGCGCGTCAGGCTTGTGTTGGCGGGTGGGCCTGGCTGGTACACGGGAAATGAGCGGACCGGAGGGGGAGAAGAATGGGAAAAGACTGCTCACCGGAGTTTAGAAAAACTTAGATCTACGGAACACCGGTGACGTCCTCGCAAAATGGAGACTATGCTGACGAAGATCTCGTCAAGACGAACATCGTGGTACCCTCAGATTTCGCTGGAGACGCCCGTGCGCGGAGAAAATCCTCGCCTAACGTTCGCCAGAGTTGGAGCACCTTCCGAACTTCTTCCTTAGATCTAGGGAGCTAGGGTTTTGGGATGGAAAATGGAGACCGGTTTGGAAAAGAGCGCGACGAGAGGATTCCGATGAATATATATGTGCATCGGTTTGGGCCGAGTTAAATTCGACCTATTTTCGGAATATTCAATTTTTGGGAATAAAATAATTCCAAAAAATCTAGAATCGTTATTGATGTCCCGAAAAATACTCCGATGGCTCCAAAAATTCCAGAAAAATTCCTAGAAATGTTTTGGCACCCAATGAACTCAAATAAAATATTTAGAGCTCAAGAAAAGGATCAGAAGAACTTCGAATAAAAGGGGTTTGCTTAGGGAAAATAGGAAAAGCCTCCAGATAAATCCAAAAAATTCCCAGAAGCAACTCGACGATAACTAAACGCATTTAGAACAGTTTTTCACACACAAATAAAAATATGCATGTCGGCATGAATGCATCAACAAGGTTGACCTATGATATATTTTAATCACTTGCCCAAATAAATTAAATCATGACATGCAAGGTTAGGTAAAATCCTTAGAAAATTAAATAAAGCATATTTATTTTATTTAAACTGCTGAAAATAAAATTCAGGGTGTTACAAATTCCAACCATCTCCTCTGCCTCATATTCAACTCACTCTAGGTGAAGATATATTTGAGACTCTTATGATTAGTGTATATCTCGCATCGATTCCCAAACAAATAATGCCTCCAAATTTTTGAAGCATGCACGACAGCTGCTAACTCCAAATCATGTGTAGGATAGTTTACCTCATGTTTTCTCAATTGTCGTGATGCGTAAGCAATCACTTTACCTTCTTGCATCAATACACATCCCAATCCTTCCTTTGAAGCATCACAATACTCCGTGAAACTTTTTGTCGGATCTGGTAAAGTAAGCACTGGGGCTGTAGTGAGTCTTTTGTTTAATTCATCAAATGAGGCTTGCCTCTCCTTTATCCAAATAAATTTAGCACCTTTCTCAAGCAACGATGTCATCGGCTTTGCAATCTTGGAGAAGTTCTCAATGAACCTCCTGTAATATCTTGCCAGACCCAAGAATCCACAAACCTCTTTCACAACCTCTGGTTGTTTCCAATCCATAACACTGCTGACTTTGCTTGGATCCACCATGTTTCACCTTTTGAAACGTTATGTCCCAAGAAAGGCACTTGATCGATCCAAAACTCACACTTGCTCAACTTTGCATACAACTTATGTTGTCTTAGCTTCTGCAAAAATAGCCTCAAGTATTCTTCATGTTCTTCTTCCGTCTCAGAGTAGACCAAGATGTCATCAATAAACCCTACCCAAAACTTATCAAGATACTCCATAAACACTTTGTTCATAAGATTCATGAAATAAGCAGGAGCATTTGTCAGCCCAAAGGACATAACCGTGTACTCATATAACCCAAATCTGGTAATGAAAGTAGTCTTTGGAATATCAGAGGGACAAATTTTCATTTGATGGTAACCAGACCTTCAATCTTTGAGAATACACATGCACCTTGCAACTAATCAAACAAGTCATCTATCTGGGGTAGCGGATATTTATTCTTAATAGTGACATCATTCAAAGCTCTATAATCAACACATATCCTTCTTGACCCATCCTTTTTATCGGCAAACAAAACTGGAAAGGCCCAAGGTGAAGAACTAGGTCGGATGAACCCTTTTTCTAACAACTCATCTATATTTTTCTTTATTAACTCTTGTTCTTTAGGTGCCACCCTATACTACCTTTTTGCTATGGGTGTTGTACCAGGTAAAAGTTCTATAAAATATTCAACTTCTCGGTCAGGTGGCATACCTGGCAACTCGTCTGGAAAAACATCAGGATAATCACACACCACACGTATGCCATCTGTGGACTTAGCTTCCAGATGGTTTAGCTGACAATCCAGTGTTGAAGACCCAGACACAGAAAACTCCACTTTCTGACCACCTTCAGACTTTAATTGAATGACCCGCTTTAATAGTCTATATTAGCTTCCCATTTAGAGAGACTTCGCATCCCCAAAATGACATCAATACCCTTAGATTCTAGAACTATTAAATTTGTGAGAAACTCTACCCCCCTTATTATTATGCTAACATGGAGGCAAATCTGTTGGGTTCTCATTATTCCCCCAGGTGAGCTAACTAGCATGGCTTGTCTCATGGCACAAATTGGTATGTCATGTTTCATAGCATAAGACCTGGTAATGAAGGAATGCGTAGCACCAATATCAAAAAGTATGACTGCAGGGTATGAGTTGACTAAGAACGTACCAAGCACGACGTCCGGGGCATTCTGTGCACATTCTGCAACCACGTGGTTCACCTTTCCACGTGTGTAGTTCCCTTGCCCCTTGTTGAGAGGGTTCCCAGCACGTGACTACTGCTGCCGCGGAGGATTTTTCCTTTGGCCCTGCTGGTTGGCTGGCATCTTCTGGGGGCAGACATTATCATAATGTCCTGGATCACCACACTTGTAGCAATGCTTGCTAACTGGAGCTGGAGCTTGATTTGCTGCAGAAGTGTTGGGCTGCACTTGACACCGAGCGGGATAAGCAAGACGAGTAGGATGGGTCTGATAACACTGTCCCTGGCTCATCTGTTGACCCTAGCTGCGCTGTTGCTTCTGGTGCCCCTACTACTCAGAACCTAGACCCTGGGGGTAATGAGTACGGGTGTTGCTGCCTATTGAAGAGTTGCTGAACTTCCTCTTCCTTTCCACAATATCCTGGCGCTTCCTTTCAGTGAAAAGTGCCCTATCCACCAGATGATGAAAGCTAGGAAAAGTATGGTTCATCAATTGGTATTGAAGTTCATCATTTAAACCCTCCATGAAATAGTCCTGTTTCTCTCTATGATCGGCCACCTCTGCAGTAGCGTACCGTGCCAGCTAAAGGAATTTGTCTTTGTACTTAGTGACAGTCATACTTCCTTGCTTCAATGAGAGAAATTCCTTTTTCTTCATTTTCATTAACACTGCAGGCACATGATGGTTGCGGAAATTTTCCCTGAACTGAGCCCAAGTGAAAGCGTCCCTGTCTTGTGGTCAATAAGACTCCCACCAGTCCAGAGCTACACCACTCAATTGTCCAGATCCATATAAAACTTGCTCTCAATCATCGCATTGGGCGATGTCCTGTTGGCGCTCCACCGCTTGAAGCCAATCATCAGCCTAGAGAGGATCGGCTGCATGGGAGAACGTCGGTGGGTGTCCCCTCAGGTAGTCTGCACGCCTATCATGTGGCTGCTATGGTGGTAGAGGTGGGTTGGCCTGAGCATGTTGCAATGCTTGCACAACAGTGTTTACTGTTGCCAACATCTACATCTGAAGGTTATAGAACTGTTCCGGTGTCAGTGGCATTGGGTTAGGGAAAGGATGGCCACCTCCTTGGTTTTCCTGGCCAGCACCACCTCTCCTTATGTTAACCATCTAATTGCAACAGAGACATCATGAGCACAAGACTGATATAAGGATGCATAAGAGATAAAGGCTGACCATAAAGTAGAAGGAGCAATAGAGTAGATATCTTTATCCCCAAACGAGCTAACTTTGCTTTAATATTGATAACATTAAACATGTTCTTGCTGTAGAAAAATCCCCACAGCTGGATAGACCACTCAACCAAAGATGCAAATCAAACATTATTCATAGGCCAAACATGCAAACACCCAAATTTAACCAAGTTGCACACATAAAACAAAAGAAAAGACCCAAACAACTCAAACTGATATAACGGCGGGGCTGACTAGTCGTCGTGAGGAAGCACTGTGGTACTACCACTAGGCTTGCCGTAGCGTGGCTTCTTGTGCAGTGGGGACTGTGCTGGCTCTATGTGTGTCACATGTGTCACCTCCAACAGCTGAGCTCGAGGAACTCAAACTCCAGGTGCAACCTGCGGTGTGCTCCCAGTAGAGCATCGTGCTCGGTGCTCAAGTTTGCTGTAAACTCCACCAGTGAGGCCAACCGAGCATTGTCCTCATGCTCCAGGAAAAAATCTGGTGCTTCATCTCACCACTCTTGTGGCGAGGAAGGTAGCGTCGAGCAGACTGGCTAAAAGCAGTATGGTGATCCTCACAGAATACCCCATAGGCCTATCGAGCTGGGTCGTTGATAGCCGCATCCAGGGTAGAGTGATACGACACCGAGTAGTGCTCCTCAGCTAGGGTGGAACCTTCATGCGCCATGTAATCTACCATGAAGCACGCTGGTGCACTGAACCTAGAGGAAACTTAGGGTTCACGCTCTCTACCACCTTGTAGCTGACCTCCAAGTTGTTGTAGCCCAACTCCTGGATAGTGTCATTGAGCATCCTAGGGAAGCTCAAGTGCAAGCCATTGTGGAAGTGCTTCACATCGAACCACTGCAATGGGGGCGTGTCACCACCTTCGGCACCATCGGCACCAGCGGAGGCGTCTCCAGCATCATCGCCCTCTCTGGCATCGGGCTCGTCGTCTGGTATCACCACCACCTCAGGCTTTGGCTGAGGGGGTGGAAGTATCCCCACCACCTCGTCGTCGTTCAGATCCACCTGCGGCGCCTGCTAATCAGGTGGCAGAGGGTCCGCCTCCTAGGGCTCCTCCTCGGACTCCTCAGTCTCCTCGGACTCCACCTCAGACTCCTCGGTCTCCTCCATAGGCTAGACCTCAGGCTTGGGCTGTGGTGGAAAGAATGGTCCAAAGCGCCTGGCTATACCAGTGCTCTTGTGGGCAGTCCTATGGTTGCGGGCCATCTACAAGAAGGATAGAATAAGATTAAGAACAGTTCTATATGATTGAATGAGTAAAGCAAAAATTTTCAACATAATGATATTTAATTTATATGTGGTAAACTGGAGAAAAGAAATTTTATAAATAAGCAATGAGACAATAGAAGTGAAATCCATAAATATGACCATTTCTAACTAGACTACCGTCGTACAGTCAACACGGCTCTGATACCACTTTGTCACACCCGGTTCTCAACCAACGGAACCAGAACAACATATATGTGCCAGGAACATGTCTCACATATATTATGACAAGAGTGACATCACAGAACATGCATAAAGGTAAAATAAAACGTTACATAGCGTATCATCACATTATTACATCAAGACCACAAGTCTTTATAACAGAGTCATATAGTGGAAGCGTAAACGATAGCAAAACAAGCCGCCACAAGGACATCGACTGGAAGACTAGCAAACCTAGAACTCATCATAACCTTGAATGTAATCTTCCACTCCTTCCTTGACTGAAAAGCGGTTGGTGATTCACCCAACAAAAGAAATAAAACAACAAGCGTGAGTACACAACCGTACTCAACAAGCATAACATGAACCATGAGGCTCTATGGTTGGCTGACTTGAATGCATGAGCTTTTAGTTGATCAAGTTTTATTAAACAACTAATCACTACAAGTGAATATATGTGAACCATTAACCCCAAGAGATGTTGCATAAGATATTAGTCAACGTTATTGATAACCAAACCAACTCCCAAGCCAAACCAGGAACCACTAATCGGCATGAAGGATCTGGGCCGCTCATAACCGTGAGCACGGCTGACATGTCAGTTTACACCCTCGAGAGGTTGCTCATCTTTACCCATAAGTCATGAGCTACGCTAGGATTTCATCACATTGCCTTAGATGAGATGACTAGCAAGCACACTACAAGGCCTTTACAAAGATCACACTAGTAGTTGGTAACCGCTAAGGATTCAGTGGCTTTACAAGTGATGGAACCCTCCTCCAAGGGGTGAAGCTCCCAGCACACACAACCGAAGGTAGCCAGGGGCCCATCTTCCAGCCTCCTCCCTCTTGCCCCATCGGTAAGTTACCAAAAACTAGAGCAATCTAATTAGTTAGCCAAGACTGTCCCATTCCAGTCTCGTGGTAGCACTGTTGTCCAAGGTTGTCGGTTTGTGAACCGGTCCTTATGGAGAGTGGATATGAGCAAAACCACTAAGCACATTGCTTATGCCCCCTAAACCAAGTTGCTAAAAAGCCTTTTTATTAAGGAGTCATGAACCACTCAAGCCTCGGCACAGAGGGTCAAGCTCACAATTAAAAAATTGCAAAGATCCATTATTCAAATTATTAACAAAAGATAGATGTGTTAGCGCAGCGACTAGCAAAACTTAACCAACATGCATCCCCATAGGTATAACATCGAGTAAGAGGCCAACGTATAATCCTGATAGGCATACAAATTAGACACATGCATATGAGGTGACCCTCTCTGATGTTTCTGGAATCTTCACTGGATGTTCTGTGTAGTCAGGTCCTCCTGCACATCCAAACCTTCCAACGGTGTTTGTTCCTCCGGAACTCTCAAGCACTTCTTTAGCTGTGAAACATGAAACACATCATGTATACCTGCTAGGCTAGGTGGCAACTCTAGCTTATAAGCCACTTCACCTTTCCTCTTAAGCACCTTGAATGGACCTATGTTAAACTTGCGTATTCCCCTCATAGGTGACACCTTTAAGTACACAAAGTCATCCACCTTAAAGGTCAAATCCCTTCGTCCCACATCTGCATAGCTTTTCTGTCTGGATTGAGCAACTCTCAAGTTTTCTCGTACCATTTTCACTTGTTGTTTTGCATCCTTGATGACGTCAGGCCCAAACACTTGCTTTTCTCCTGTTTGATTCCAAAACAAAGGAGCCCTACACTTCCTACCATATGGTGCCTCAAATGGTGACTTCTTCAAACTGGCTTGGTAACTATTATTATAAGAGAATTCAGCATAAGGTAGACTCTTATCCCAACTAGTACCATATTGAATAGCACATGCTCTCAACATATCCTCTAGAATCTAATTGGTCCTTTCTGTCTGGCCATTGGTCTGTGGATGGTGAGCCATGCTGAACCGGAGTTTCATATCTAAGGAATCATGCAACTGCTCCCAAAAACGAGATGTGAACTGTGAACCTCTGTCCGCCTCTTAGGTACACCATGCAAGCAAACAATTCTAGATATGTACAACTCTGCCAATCTTACACCAGAATAAGCACTATTAACAGGTATGAAGTGAGCAACCTTGGTCAAGCGATCCACAACTACCAAATTTAATTATAAGCCTTCTGAGTTCGAGGTAGTCCCACTATGAAATCCATACTTATTTCTTCTCATTTCCACTCTAGAATCTTCAGTGGTTTCAACAAACCCACAAGTCTCTGGTATTCTGCCTTCACACACTGACAAGTATCACAGATTGGAACGTATTCTGCCACTGCTCGTTTCATTCCATACTACCAAAATCTCTCTTTCAAATCATAATACTTCTTTATGCTTCCAGGATGAATGGAATAAGCTGTATCATGAGCTTCACTAAGTATCAACTTCCTTATACTATCCACATCTAGCACACAGATACGGTTCTTATACCATACAGTACCCTGCTCATCCTCACGAAAGTGCGGTGCCTTACCCACCTTGATTTGTTCTTGGATCTCTTGAATCTTCTCATCCTTTAACTGATGTTTCCTTATTTCCTGCTCAAGAGTAGGTTCTCGATCAAATGTTACCGTTGTGCTGTGATGTACAAAACCCAAACTCAAGCTCTCAAATTCTTGACACAACTCAGGTGGCATTTGGAAAGCGACTGCCATATTAACATAACTCTTTCTGCTCAGAGCATCAGCTACAATGTTGGCTTTACCAGGATGATAGTGTATGTCTAGATCATAATCCTTGATCAATTCCAACCATCTCCTCTGCCTCATATTCAAATCACTCTGGTGAAGATATATTTGAGACTCTTATGATCAGTGTATATCTCACATTGATTCCCAAACAAATAATGCCTCCAAACTTTTAAAGCATGCACGACAGCTGCATGAATCAACTCGAAGATTTTGGCTATGTGCAGGTGTGGCTGAAAATTATTGACGAGTGTGCTCTTGTGTTCCCCTTTTTGATGCGAGAGAAGGCATGGTATTTTCCTTCTTTTCTTTCTTTTCTCTTTCTTTCTCTTTTTTTTCAACTCTATGCCTCTTTTCCTCTCTTTTTGCATGACTGATGAGGTGTACTGGGAGTGTTTGCATAGCACAACTTTGTAGAAACTTTGTGGTATGGATGTGCACGTGATAGCCAAAAGTCTTGAATGATTCTAACTTATTTGATGGCACAAAATTTGACATGGTTCAAAACATTCAAAGATGTCTTTGATGCATAAGAATTTTCATTTGTGGCATTGGTATGACATGTGTCTTGAGAACATTGGAGTAGAGCACAGTTTTAAATGTTAGCAAAACAAAACTCTTTGCCTTAGTGGGAGATCACTGCTATGTATCCATGTTACTCATATCTTATGAATCAACATCTTAACTCAAAGTGGGTCTCTAATAAAAAGGTATCCATGTGCAATTTTACTTCAACATAAGGAGTAAAGTTTGTACAATCATAGACACAAGTTGAAGATATGATCATGTAGAGTAGATTTTTATCCAAGTTTCATGTTCAGAATGAAATGCAATGAACCATACTTGAAATATTGACAATAATACCTGGTTCATAGTGCAAAGCGAAGTAAGTGTGATGCCCGGCATCTCGAAAGTCTTAACACGCGATTAGATTAGCGGTATGCAAGGGTTTGGCTTAATAATGTTTAGGGAAGAGCAACAACTAGGTTAGTAAGTCATGAAGTCAAAAATTTTCAGTAAAACATGAAAAACCCCTGAGTGCATTTGTGACTATAGTTTAAAATATGAGGTGTTTCAGACCAAACTCCCTATAACAAACTTGTAGACAATTTTATGTAGATCAACTTTGTTATTGAGTATGGTGACATGCATAAAGGTTTGCAAGATGTTTTAGCTCCTTTTCTATCTTCTAGTGAATTCTGTCCAAATAGACCTGAATGGAAAATTCAAATTTTGAGCAATTAAAAGTCCCTGTCATGCAAAACATCATATAAGAAAGTTGTAGATAATTAAAAACCACACAACATTGGTATAATACTCTTTCTCTGAAAATGAGCATAAAATAGACTTTAGTAATTTCTAAGTTTGTATTAAACTTTGGTCAAACTGGAGTCAGCAGGTTCAACTCAAATTTGATCATATTTAAACTTGGAATCTGATATTACTCCTTTTGACAAAGTTGTAGATCTGGGAGAGTAGAGAAACGTTGGTATTTTGGGTTTTCCCAAATTCGGCCTCTAGGGTGTCCAAAATTCTCAAATTCCAAAACCTGTATATAAGGTCAAAGCTAGTTTTCCAATTTCGGGGTTTTTCGAATTTCTTTGAGTCACTGACGAGCGGGACCCACCTGTCAGCCGCCCGCGCCAGCACATTCCGCCGATTCACTTGCTCCGTGCACCCGGTCCGTAGACCCCTCACCCTCCTCCTCACCCCGACCCCACCTGTCAGCCTCGCCGGGTCCATGGACCGCGTCCACCCGCGCGACGTCTTCTTCCCTCTCCCCTCCCCTGCGCCCACGCGGCACCGGGCCTGGCCGCCATGGCCACGCGCCACGCCATGGCCGCCCTGCTCGCCACGACGCAGCCACGCGAGCACCACACCCACGCCACCGTCCTCCACCGATTTCCCCTACCCCGGGGAGCCGTTTCCCCACTCCCCCATCGGATCGAGCCGGCGCCACCACCGAACTCGGCGCTCAGCCCGAGCCAGTGCATGACCGTTCCCCGCCCGCTCCGAGCTCCTCTCGCGACGCCGTCTTGGGGGAAAGGAACCCCTACGCCGGGAACACCTTCCCCGACCCGCTCGGCTCCAAGCGCGTGCCCCCACGCGACGCGCCGCGCGCGGGAACTCCGGCGACCGCGCGCCCTCTCTGTCGGCCGGAGGTAGAAGATGGAGTTTTTCCGATTTAACCCCTGGACTTTGCCGCTTTCATGTTTCCGTCTCCGCACTATTCACTGAGTCTTGCGAATCTAACGATTCAGCCCTGATGTTAATAGATAATCATGTTTAGGTCCCTGACTGTTATGATTTTCAATTTAATGTGTTTTATTAGGCTGAAAACTTTGGAAATTCGTAATAAATCAAATAAAAATCAGAAAAATATAAACTTTGTTACATTATATTCCTATTAAATAGATCTATAGAATGGATATGTTGGTTGAGTAGGAAAAGACTGTTTTGCCCCTGATTGCTTGCATGTTATGAATTCCTAAATAATTAGCAAAACTAAAGTTAAACACCTTCAAAAATTATAAAAATTGGGCAGAAGCCTTGTGAACATGTGTAGACTCTGTCTAAATTTTGGTAGCCCTAGCATTGTCTGTATAATTACTATTTTGCCCTTATCTTGTATTTAAGCATATATTAATTTAGGAAAAGGTTGTTATGGTGAAAAATGCTCCGAGTAACTTTAGGGCCTTGATATGGGCTCTAGGGTATGAACATGACTCATCGCTAGAGTAGGAGGTGATGCATGTAAGGGTGTGACTCTGATTTGGAAATAGTAGAAATAATGCAATTTTACATAAATAATTGAAAATGTAAGACCAGTATATTCAATAAAAACCCCCACACTTACCATGTTAGGTTTATGATCGACAACTTAACTCCTGTATATGTTCTTGTGAAATTGCACATACACGATTGCTTCGAGTCCTTCAAAGGAGTATTAATGCTAGAGCCAGTCGGGAAGTTTTGGGTTAAGCTAGTAATCCGTTACATACATAACTGGATGTTGCCTTATATTTTGCTTAACCAGTCGTATGCTTGATGATCGTGCATCTCATTCACTGTGTCATGCATAGCATTCATATAGCAACGCTTATTGCAGATAAGTGATCGAGAAGCAAGTGCGGGGAGATACATCGAGCAACAGTGTCCAGAAGACCAACTAAGACCCAAATACCACCTGGAGGCCCCTGAAGTGGTATTTGGAAGGAGGAGTTGTCCAAGTGATCAAGGGGTTGCCTGGGGCAAAGCCTCACAACCCGGCAAACTAACCTAGTTTAGTTTGTTGGCTGAGTAAGAATAAGCAAAGGTAGGCAAGACCATGATTTCTCCCAGCTAATGTGATAACTGATTGTCTCATTACGCATCCGCATTAGGAGTTGATTGAAAACCTTTGCATTAGACTCCCTGGCCGCCCTGGCCCTAGCACCTATACATAGAGTTCGTAGGACGAGTTGCCTAGGCTCTGCTAGGTGCGAGTAGGCACGAGTGAAAGGAGTCACTCGTCGCGTAGGTGATTTCAAAGATTACAAAACTATTACCATTGAGAAAGTAATACTATGCTTATGATTTAAATGGAGACCGGGCGGAGAATAATTTTATTATGTGGTGTGCGTACGTGGTGTGCGTTTGGCTCCGCCCGAGTCGCATAAGGCCCGTTCGCTGTTCGCCTGCTGTTCGGCATAACATTGCTAGAGTGCTTATCCGGGGAATGGGACCGGAAAAGTCTTTCCTGGGCTCGTCCGAAGCACAGAGACACGTTCCTACCCGCTGGTTGAGAGGAAGGTGGCCCGGGGGAGCTTGGTACTCATGACGGGGAGACCGAGATGTCGGCAGGCTCGTCATGGGGGCACAACCCGGGGGCTAGGCGGGAGTGAATCGAACTTGGGACGAGGCAGGTTAAGATTGGGGCTATATGTGGGAACGCGATGGCTAGTAAGCATATACCCCTGGCATGATAGTTATTCCCGGGAATTAAAAATCGATTCGAATCGCTGATGCCCACCAGGTGTGGGAATGCCTATATCACCGTCGGGCAGCGTAGTAACTACTTGAATGTATTATGTCCGTTACTCATGTTTTCGAATACAACATGTTTGAATTGTATTGCTTACATTTCTACAAGTTGTTATGGAGTTATTTGCAAAAGAGGAATCATGATAACTTATAATGATATACCACTGTTTAAAAACAATGGCTAAGGATCCAAAGGTTAGTAAGCAAGCTTTGCGTCAGCCGTAAGCCAATCCATTAAGTCCTACTGAGTAATTAGTACTCAGGGTTTGCCCCCACCTTTTGAGAACAGGTACCGACGACATCTGGACATCTGCTTGGAGGAGGGTAGTACCGGTGGGCTCGGTGCTGCTCGTCTCGATCAACATTGCATGAAGACTAGTAAAGTATTTTCTTCCGCTGTGAGACGTTTTTCAAATTCGCTTCCGCTGTCTGATTCAAACTTGACTTTCGTATGGTAATATGTTGAAACTTATATTATTATTTCGAATCGGTTTGTAAAACAAGCTTATATATGCTATATTCAACTGCCTGAGATGATGTACCTGTTGTGGCTCCATTGAGGGCTGGATGTGTATGATGTCGGTTCCTCTGGGAAAAGGTAATATCGGGGGTCGAATGACTCTCGACGGACGACCGGGTTTAGTTCGGTCTAATCGCACTGCGAGCCAGAGGTGGCAGGTGTGCTTAGCCTGGATTAAATCGGCGGTTCCGCCACAGCTGGTATCAGAGCCGATCATACACAGACAACAGACATATCATCCAGTTTTGATTTGCAAACCTATTTTCGAAAACCCTTTCCGAAGTATTTGAAAAGTGAGAGTATCGATATGCCCCTATTAAGGATGTTAGTGAAATACCAGGTGACATCGCTAACATTCTGACCTAGATAGAACTCATGTGCATATTCGGCGCTTTGGGAAGCAACATTTCGGCCATAGCCATCCCCAGTACTGGTGGAGCGCTATTGGGATTTGCGGACTGTTGTGAACCCTGCATTCATGCTGATAGGGCAGAACTCTTTAAGGGGGGTGGTCACGCCATTGGAGTGTTTCGTGATCACTTTTCCTTCAACCAAAATTATAGCTAGATCTTGTTGGCCACCGTTTCTCTCCCCAGCAATTCCCCAGTACTGGAGGAAGACTGGGTGTGTTGGGAGAAATGGCGCCACTACGTCGTCCACCAGACGTAGCTTAAAGAAATTCGTGGATACCACTTCTAAGGTTAGAGTGGTAATGATTGGTCATGGTAATGATGATGATATGAGCATGCATTTTTCTGCAGGTACACTAACCACGTGCGAAATTAAGAACGAGTAGAAAACGACTAGTTGCATTAGAGAGTGCCGTGCATATATGTCACCGAATACTCGCTAGATATATAATTATACATAGGGTGTGTGATGTGAGACCGAATAGGGCGGATCATGCATCATGACATTATGTCTTATCTCATGCATTGTTTTTGTTACTTAAGAGTGACTAGGAGCATATTGCGTTGAGTGTGTGTTACTATTGTATTGATACGTAGCTCAAAGTACAAGTAGAACTAGCAAAAAAACTAAGCAAGCGACTCGAGTAGTACACTTAGGTTGTCGCCATTTTTTTTTTTCTACACATCATTCATTCTAAATATGTCGATCGGTCCAAAAATCAAAAGACTTCATTTACAATGGGAATCAAGCACCCTAAGCTTTTATATCACATCGGACTTCCTCTTTATTTAATCAAAACCTTGTAGTGATCAGTCTCATTTCCACCATCTCATGACATCCTTCCATTGCCTTGTTTCACCTTGCCTTTTCGACCAATGGAGAATGATCCGTCTCAAACCCACAACTTGTTCATATTAATTCATCTACATGTTTGACCTTGCCTTCGAAGATTGGTGGGAACAGTCAACTTCGTTCTCACTAACTCCGTCGATATTTTCTTTATTCATTCGTTGAACCTTAATTCCCGAGGGTGTACTTTACGAACATTCTCCACACTAGCTTTTGTCCTCGGCCAGTGCTCTTATCTTATCATCATTTCTCTATGAGTGGTTTTCTTCCTCTAAGAGGAGAGCTTGCTAGCATTCTGTTTCGCTAGTAAGAACATGTCAGCTACTGCCATTTTTTTGATCAATCATGACCAACGCTAAGAAATCGTACAAATCAGCACCTGTTTAAGCGAATACGGCCTATCTTCTCCCTTTTGTGCCTTTCTTGTCCTAATGGGTAGAATGTGCTACGTTTCACCACATCTTACTCTTTGAAAACCTGCTAACTTGGAGTTGTATATGTGGACACAGTCCCTGTCAAATAAAATGAACGTGTCCCTCAAAAACGCATCCGATGATACTTCCTTCAATCAAAAGACTCTGTCTTATTCAATTTCCGACGGTGTGCACTGTGCTTTCCTTATTTGGATAAATCAGATACTTACCGTGTTTCAAATATTAGTATCAAGATCAGGAAATGCCTCTATTCCTTCGCTTCAATCACAGTCACTTGCTCGCTGACCACAGTCTCTTTATGGTTTGTTCATTCGTTCTCTTATATGGCACGACTCGTCCAGTATCTTAGAGAGACCACCCGAGCCTAACTTAGAGAACGCTCTGTGACTACTTGTGTAAAATAGGTACTAACCATTCACAAGCTAGTTGACAAAGCCAACAAGTGAAAATTTAGGATGTTACCATGTGCATTCGAAATAGGCACGAATCACGATGCCATACTCCTTACCATACGCGATAGGTAACACACCCGTACCTCACACAAATCTCGGGACGAGATTTCTTTAAGGGGGGTGGGTTGTGATGCCCGGCATCTCGAAAGTCTTAACACGCGATTAGATTAGCGGTATGCAAGGGTTTGGCTTAATAATGTTTAGGGAAGAGCAACAACTAGGTTAGTAAGTCATGAAGTCAAAAATTTTCAGTAAAACATGAAAAACCCCTGAGTGCATTTGTGACTATAGTTTAAAATATGAGGTGTTTCAGACCAAACTCCCTATAACAAACTTGTAGACAATTTTATGTAGATCAACTTTGTTATTGAGTATGGTGACATGCATAAAGGTTTGCAAGATGTTTTAGCTCCTTTTCTATCTTCTAGTGAATTCTGTCCAAATAGACCTGAATGGAAAATTCAAATTTTGAGCAATTAAAAGTCCCTGTCATGCAAAACATCATATAAGAAAGTTGTAGATAATTAAAAACCACACAACATTGGTATAATACTCTTTCTCTGAAAATGAGCATAAAATAGACTTTAGTAATTTCTAAGTTTGTATTAAACTTTGGTCAAACTGGAGTCAGCAGGTTCAACTCAAATTTGATCATATTTAAACTTGGAATCTGATATTACTCCTTTTGACAAAGTTGTAGATCTGGGAGAGTAGAGAAACGTTGGTATTTTGGGTTTTCCCAAATTCGGCCTCTAGGGTGTCCAAAATTCTCAAATTCCAAAACCTGTATATAAGGTCAAAGCTAGTTTTCCAATTTCGGGGTTTTTCGAATTTCTTTGAGTCACTGACGAGCGGGACCCACCTGTCAGCCGCCCGCGCCAGCACATTCCGCCGATTCACTTGCTCCGTGCACCCGGTCCGTAGACCCCTCACCCTCCTCCTCACCCCGACCCCACCTGTCAGCCTCGCCGGGTCCATGGACCGCGTCCACCCGCGCGACGTCTTCTTCCCTCTCCCCTCCCCTGCGCCCACGCGGCACCGGGCCTGGCCGCCATGGCCACGCGCCACGCCATGGCCGCCCTGCTCGCCACGACGCAGCCACGCGAGCACCACACCCACGCCACCGTCCTCCACCGATTTCCCCTACCCCGGGGAGCCGTTTCCCCACTCCCCCATCGGATCGAGCCGGCGCCACCACCGAACTCGGCGCTCAGCCCGAGCCAGTGCATGACCGTTCCCCGCCCGCTCCGAGCTCCTCTCGCGACGCCGTCTTGGGGGAAAGGAACCCCTACGCCGGGAACACCTTCCCCGACCCGCTCGGCTCCAAGCGCGTGCCCCCACGCGACGCGCCGCGCGCGGGAACTCCGGCGACCGCGCGCCCTCTCTGTCGGCCGGAGGTAGAAGATGGAGTTTTTCCGATTTAACCCCTGGACTTTGCCGCTTTCATGTTTCCGTCTCCGCACTATTCACTGAGTCTTGCGAATCTAACGATTCAGCCCTGATGTTAATAGATAATCATGTTTAGGTCCCTGACTGTTATGATTTTCAATTTAATGTGTTTTATTAGGCTGAAAACTTTGGAAATTCGTAATAAATCAAATAAAAATCAGAAAAATATAAACTTTGTTACATTATATTCCTATTAAATAGATCTATAGAATGGATATGTTGGTTGAGTAGGAAAAGACTGTTTTGCCCCTGATTGCTTGCATGTTATGAATTCCTAAATAATTAGCAAAACTAAAGTTAAACACCTTCAAAAATTATAAAAATTGGGCAGAAGCCTTGTGAACATGTGTAGACTCTGTCTAAATTTTGGTAGCCCTAGCATTGTCTGTATAATTACTATTTTGCCCTTATCTTGTATTTAAGCATATATTAATTTAGGAAAAGGTTGTTATGGTGAAAAATGCTCCGAGTAACTTTAGGGCCTTGATATGGGCTCTAGGGTATGAACATGACTCATCGCTAGAGTAGGAGGTGATGCATGTAAGGGTGTGACTCTGATTTGGAAATAGTAGAAATAATGCAATTTTACATAAATAATTGAAAATGTAAGACCAGTATATTCAATAAAAACCCCCACACTTACCATGTTAGGTTTATGATCGACAACTTAACTCCTGTATATGTTCTTGTGAAATTGCACATACACGATTGCTTCGAGTCCTTCAAAGGAGTATTAATGCTAGAGCCAGTCGGGAAGTTTTGGGTTAAGCTAGTAATCCGTTACATACATAACTGGATGTTGCCTTATATTTTGCTTAACCAGTCGTATGCTTGATGATCGTGCATCTCATTCACTGTGTCATGCATAGCATTCATATAGCAACGCTTATTGCAGATAAGTGATCGAGAAGCAAGTGCGGGGAGATACATCGAGCAACAGTGTCCAGAAGACCAACTAAGACCCAAATACCACCTGGAGGCCCCTGAAGTGGTATTTGGAAGGAGGAGTTGTCCAAGTGATCAAGGGGTTGCCTGGGGCAAAGCCTCACAACCCGGCAAACTAACCTAGTTTAGTTTGTTGGCTGAGTAAGAATAAGCAAAGGTAGGCAGGACCATGATTTCTCCCAGCTAATGTGATAACTGATTGTCTCATTACGCATCCGCATTAGGAGTTGATTGAAAACCTTTGCATTAGACTCCCTGGCCGCCCTGGCCCTAGCACCTATACATAGAGTTCGTAGGACGAGTTGCCTAGGCTCTGCTAGGTGCGAGTAGGCACGAGTGAAAGGAGTCACTCGTCGCGTAGGTGATTTCAAAGATTACAAAACTATTACCATTGAGAAAGTAATACTATGCTTATGATTTAAATGGAGACCGGGCGGAGAATAATTTTATTATGTGGTGTGCGTACGTGGTGTGCGTTTGGCTCCGCCCGAGTCGCATAAGGCCCGTTCGCTGTTCGCCTGCTGTTCGGCATAACATTGCTAGAGTGCTTATCCGGGGAATGGGACCGGAAAAGTCTTTCCTGGGCTCGTCCGAAGCACAGAGACACGTTCCTACCCGCTGGTTGAGAGGAAGGTGGCCCGGGGGAGCTTGGTACTCATGACGGGGAGACCGAGATGTCGGCAGGCTCGTCATGGGGGCACAACCCGGGGGCTAGGCGGGAGTGAATCGAACTTGGGACGAGGCAGGTTAAGATTGGGGCTATATGTGGGAACGCGATGGCTAGTAAGCATATACCCCTGGCATGATAGTTATTCCCGGGAATTAAAAATCGATTCGAATCGCTGATGCCCACCAGGTGTGGGAATGCCTATATCACCGTCGGGCAGCGTAGTAACTACTTGAATGTATTATGTCCGTTACTCATGTTTTCGAATACAACATGTTTGAATTGTATTGCTTACATTTCTACAAGTTGTTATGGAGTTATTTGCAAAAGAGGAATCATGATAACTTATAATGATATACCACTGTTTAAAAACAATGGCTAAGGATCCAAAGGTTAGTAAGCAAGCTTTGCGTCAGCCGTAAGCCAATCCATTAAGTCCTACTGAGTAATTAGTACTCAGGGTTTGCCCCCACCTTTTGAGAACAGGTACCGACGACATCTGGACATCTGCTTGGAGGAGGGTAGTACCGGTGGGCTCGGTGCTGCTCGTCTCGATCAACATTGCATGAAGACTAGTAAAGTATTTTCTTCCGCTGTGAGACGTTTTTCAAATTCGCTTCCGCTGTCTGATTCAAACTTGACTTTCGTATGGTAATATGTTGAAACTTATATTATTATTTCGAATCGGTTTGTAAAACAAGCTTATATATGCTATATTCAACTGCCTGAGATGATGTACCTGTTGTGGCTCCATTGAGGGCTGGATGTGTATGATGTCGGTTCCTCTGGGAAAAGGTAATATCGGGGGTCGAATGACTCTCGACGGACGACCGGGTTTAGTTCGGTCTAATCGCACTGCGAGCCAGAGGTGGCAGGTGTGCTTAGCCTGGATTAAATCGGCGGTTCCGCCACAGTAAGGATGGGCCAGTTGACTTCTGCCAAGCCGGGCGGCCAGGGGACCAGGCCGGGTGGCTAGGTCAGGAGTGGGGCGGCCTACGTGGTTGGCCTTCCAACCTTTGCACCAATCAACTTGTGCGGATAAGTGCTCTAGGACGTATGTTTCTGCGTGTGGTATGTTTATTGTGAGCGTGACAGGCCGGACGGCCAAGGGTCAAGACCGGGAGGCCAGCTTTTGGTCGGCTCATCCAAAGTTTCTATGAGTGGTGTGGTAGAACCCTGTACATCATGTTTCTCGTTTTTTTCTGCAGGGTTAGTGATAGGAAGAAGGGGTGCCAAGTGCCATCCCCCCACACTTGAATTCAAAGTAAAGGTAAACAAAACTTTATTGATCTAAGCATTAATGATGAGAGCAAATGACTAAAACAAAGATAGGTGTTGTTCATACAAAGAAAGAAAAGAAACAAAACCTAAGACTTAAGAAAACAAAAAGGACGCCTATACTCAAAAATTATTATGAAGCCCGGGGCATCTATGGCATGGGTGGATCATAGGTTTCTGGGTGCCCCGTGGCTTCTACGAGGCGACGAAACTTGGAGGATGTTGGGGGCCTGTTATCAAATCATGTAACGACAACAAGGAAACATCAATTACGAAGGATGTCTCTCTTTGGAGTCCTTGAATGCAACCAAGTTACATACAAAAGATAGTTGAAATGGGGACTCTTTAACTGATTTGAAGATGCAGAAAGTAAACACTGAAAGGATGAAGGACGAATGGAAAGGCAGACACGTGAAAAGAGTCATTCATCATACCTTCGTACCCAAAAATTAGGGATGACGTCATGTACAATGAGAGGCGTACAAGTGTCATTGCCAAAAGGCTGTCCTCTAGTCGGTTGGTCTCCATGGTATTTATAGGGGTCAATCGATAGTCTACTTTATGGAGATTTTACATAACTGCCCTTAGGCATACACTTCACGCTTCTCCCTTCCTATACAAAGTACTTGTTCATTTTGTAATTTTACATCCGAAGTCAACTCGAACACGCAATCTTCTAATAGTTGTCCCCTGCCTGGCTTCATCGTCACCTCACTTGGTCGATGTAGCTTTGTCCTGGCTTTATCATCACCTCGACTGACTGATTTAGCCTCATGGCCTAGCTTTGGGCAACATTGATCACAACAACTTAGCTTTGGGCGACGTTGATTCAGGGCGAGGCTTCGAATTCACAGTTGATTCTAGATCTTCAGACTGGAAACCCAGTGGTCTCGGATCTTCGACCTGGAGACCTAGTGGTGATGTGTCTTTGGAACTCCTTCATTCCTTCCGCTCATGGCAACATGAAACTCATAATCAGAGAAACAGACAAAGCATAAAAAGGGCTAGGACCTTTGGCCCCAACAGTGCCCCTCGCAGGATTAGTTCATTTTTCCAAGATGTGCTCAAACTGTGATCGAGTAAATAAGCTGAAGATTCTGTGCATGCTTCGGATGTATGAGACACTTCCCCCGATTTGAGATTATTTTGGAAAATGAAAACATAACTTAAAAATGGAGAATACAGAGCTTGAGGTGACACGCGTCGGCTTTTTATTGGGTCATGACCCTTCACTATTTGCCTTTTCGAATTTCGCGCCGAGGCCAATATATAAGCGGTGGGGGACTGATCGCGAACCCCTCCCCTTTTTGCCGACACGACCCTACCGCTCATGATTTCTTTCCTCTGAAGTTCTACTACCTACACTTCGTGTTCCTGCTTTTCTTTGGTTCTTTGAATTGATACTCCTCGCAATTGTGAGCTTTGGAAACCTATTTTGTTTCGTGCTTTGGTTTATAATATGGTATACATCTGACTCGTTTGAAGCTTTATAGGTTCCCAATGGCAATAGTTTGCCAGACTGCACGCTTGGGCTCCGGCTCCAAAGTCGAATCCACAGGCGAAACTTGTAGCGGGGCTAACGAGGAGACCCGGATGAACACATCTCCAGTTCATCGAGAGAAGAGTCCCGACGACGTCCCTAAAGGTTCTAATGACGAAGGGATGGCAGATGAAGAGGAAGTGGACCTAGAAGATGCTGAAGATGATAATGACCATGAGATTCTACACCCTCGAAAGCTTAGCCATCTGACCTTCGTAAAATCTAGTATCAAAGACGAAGATTTTAAATATTATGAAAAATTCGGCTTTATCAAAGACCGCAAGCGGTGTCGACGCCCAAATGACGAAGAGATTCCGACCTAGGAATTAGATGAGATAGTTTTGTTTGACTGCATCTTCACTATTGGGCTTCATATGCCCATGAATCCGTTGGTTCCAAAGATATCGGTGTGTATATATGGATGATGGCTAGCCAAGGCTTGGAACCCGAACTTGAACACTTCTGCCGCTCCCATGAGCTACATTATCAGACAAAGGCTGACAAGGTAACTGAGCATCATCCAAACTTTGGATGCTATAATTTCTGAAGCTACAAGGACTCACTCAGTCATGTTTTGGCCTATCGAAGCAAATGGTCGAGTGGGTGGACCCAAAAATGGTTCTATTACAAGGTTGATATAGAAAACGAACCAGAATTCACTCCATGCCTGATGAGCCCTCTGAAGTTTTCTTTTGGATATAAGAGGACAATATGTGCCTAGTCCGAAAGGGTGATAACTGCTAGTAGGGCATACAATGTTGTGTGCTCTCAGATTGATATGCGCTGCCTGGCTCAGGAATTTGCAGCATACGGTGTATTTCCCCTTCGGAGCAAATTCACTGTGCCCCAGCCTATTGGGGACCTCGACCCTACATGACTTGTTAGGTTGCCACACCAGTTTAAAGCTTCTAAGAAGCATAAAAGCCCAGATGAGAACTAGCGGAAGGGAGTTGAAAAAGCTGTGGACGCAATGCTGGGAAACTACACGAAAGCTGAGTATAAGCATCCGCGTCAAACTTTTGGCGATTGCACCAAGCTTCGTCTGTCCGTGTTCGACGCTTTTGGTGTGGAGTATCCTGATTATGAGCGCTTTGATGTGAACATCACAGCTCCAAAAGGCAAAGGAGCTAAAAGCAAGATTGGTGAAGCTGCTGAAACAGCTGCCCTTGAGAGTAAAAAAAGGATCAAGGTCCAAATGAAAAATAAATCCCATCAGTCTTTCGAGAAGTCAAAAGTCATTGATTCTGATTCGAAGACTGCTTTCATAGAGGATGTTGCAACTGCAAAGGATTAGGTTCCTAATGCTTCAGAAATTAAGCCTATGTTGCATGGGATTACTTCCGAAGCAAACAGGATGATTGGTTCGATAGTTGGCAGTGGTGGTCCCACATATATCTTGAGCCCTCTTGGCTCTCATACCATTGAGATGGCTAACAAGCCCTTATCACCTACCACTTCACCTATGGAATCTAGTAGAATTCCTCGGATTCCCCTTCCCTTTGATGTGATGGACGATGAAAACTCCACTGGAGCTTCGCCCAGCTATGAAGCACATAATGAAGAGAAGCATAAAACAATAGATGTTGAACAAGCTTCTTCTGAATCTGTGAAGACGCTCGATGGTACAAAGTTTTCTGTAGAGACCTCGAAGAAGACCCCTGGAGTGGATGCTTTGAAAGAGCCCATTGGTCCTGGGTCAGTTTTGGAGAATAAAGACCATATTTTAGAAAGTTTGCCAAAGAAAGTTGCTAGTGCTAGTCCACCTAACAAGACCGACGATGAAGTCTCCGAGACTACTTCTGATACTGACAATATTGGCTTACTTCATATTCTCAGAAATAGTTACATGGACCAAGAAGAAGAGACTCAGTTGCGCACCATATCTAGCCGACTTGGGTACGACAAGGATAGCTTCATATTTGGTGGAGATTCAACAAAATCCTTGAAATGTTTATGATCCAAAGCTGAAATGAACATCACAGGTAGTCTAGGTAGGTCATTTTGCTTCCCAGATGCCGAAGAGGATATTCTATCTTTACCAAGCGCAGAGATGGCCGGGCAACTGGGTGCTGCCTGCATGAAGGTATATCTTTCCCCTATAGCCATTTCTTGTATTACTTGTCTTTAATATCTTGGTGTGCAGAAGCTTTAAACTTTGCTTTTTGATTTAATGGGTTTACTACTTGCCAACAATCTTCTAAAGAGAATGCTGCTAGAAAGTAATGCAATGGATGCAAAAATCGATAACCTACAGAAATGAATTGATGACATTGCACGTCAAGATGAAGCACATGCGAAGGAGAAGGACAAAATGCACAATAAAGTTGTGGAAGAATTAATGTCCGAAGTTATTCTACAGCGTACTAATGTTAAGGCTTTGGAGGATAAAAACTCTTAGCTTTCTTCCGATCTAGAGAAACAAACGGTTGTTGCCTTGATCATGAGAAAAAATTTCAGAAAACTGCAGAAGACATGGTTGAAGTTCTTAATAAGTCTGCTAAAATACATGAGCAAGCGGAAAATGATCTTCGTGCCACCATGGAAGACAAAGAAAAGGAACTCAACACTCTTCAGGCTCAGCTTGAAACTTTGAAAAAGGAAAAGGATGAAACCAACGAAGCTATTTTTGATAAAATATTGCTTTGTGCAGCAGTTGTTAACTCGGTTGCTAACAACACTAGGACTCGTACCCAAACCTAGAAATTCAACAAGGGCAACTCCCTCGGAGCCTTGCAGTGGATAGAGGAAGAGGTGGCTGCAATGCCTGATCTTTCACATTCATACGGAGGGTATTGCATCATGGCTAGCACTAGAGCAGTTGCTTCATCACTCGAAGCTCAAGGTTGTTCACATATTGCGATAGCTGGGGCTCCCGTGTTTCCACATTGTTCCATGGACAAGGTGTTCAAAGCTAATCGGAACTGCGAGAACATCGGCCGCAGTGTATTTAGCATGCTATGGCAGAAAGGTCTTGATGACAAGATCGTAGAGCAGATTCGCGAGCGTCGAAGGGAGGTAGGCTACTAATGTTATTTAGCTTTTTCAGCCCCTCCCCTTCTTTGTTAGCCTACCCACCATTTGTGGTTCCTTTTGTCCACAAGCCGAAGTGAAACACACCAAAAAGCAGCGACAAGCGACTGAACAGGCCATCAAGGCACAAGTTGCTGCTGGTGCTTCTGCCGATCCGAAGGATCTCCCAAGGCCAGAGCAACCTTCAGCATTCAAGGTGCCTCTGGAGTCGAGACAAACTTCAAGCCAATTGAAGGAGAAGCGTAGGTGTAACTTCGAATGTTATATTTGTTGTCTCTTGCAAGTTGTAATATGTGACATGTGCTTTTGCTGGGTACCAGGCACCGTTACCAAACACTACTGGGGAAATGATTGTGTACGCGGGTGAAAGCCCTGCTGATTTTATCCTCGACATATTGAGCCACCACCATGCAAATTCTAATGTTGACATCGCTGTGAGTGACTTACTCGACAAAATTGTAGCTGATATTACTTTAGGAGAACTCAACTTTCTTTGGGTATATTTTGTTGTAAAGTAGCACTACTGTCGTACTGATTATATTGTTTTACATCGTTTTGGGTCATAGTTTTTGTCACAGCTTTGCCAAGCACCGCTGCTAAAGCAAAGAATGAACTTGTGCTATGTTTTGCACAGATGACCACCCTTTGTCTTGATTTTGTGATTGTAGAATGAACCCAGATTTTGTTAATGGATTGAGGAAGCTTCGGATACAAAAGGTGAACAACAGGTTGAACCATAGTACAATGATGCTACAAATGCACAAACTTTAGATGCATTATTACCACCCGACCATATTAGTGGCATCATCGAATAGTAAGCAGCCAACTTAGTTACACCAATAAGCCCTACTATTACTTCTTCAGACTTTGGCGCGACAACCACGCATGGTGACACCAGTGCGATGCATCTCGGTGGTATTGAGGCCAATACTAGTGCCATTTGCCTCCAAGGTGCATTGAGGCAAGTAGCCAGATAGGGCGACAAAATCACATATTCAGCCCGCGGATTGCTTCCTTAGAAGCATCTCACGGCCTGATCCATGGCCAGGAATAACTTGATAGAGGAAGAAATTAGAAGAATCTCACAGTTTGAACTGCTTCACACTTATTTGCTCAATACTCCTATACGAAGGAGAGCTTTGTCTATCGGCGACTTCATGCCTCTAGCTTGTCAAGCAAGAAAATGCTGGTGTATATTTCATGGCTCTTGGGTTGTGTTGTGTTACCAAAGGAGGCACAAGGCTTCTATTTATATTTGCTCGTATGCGACGGCCTGGGTTCCCCCATGACAAGACTCCGAGGCATCATCATCATACCTAAACAGTCTTGTGAGTATTATTTTGACCGATACATAATGTATCTATGGTATCCGATGTTCCACAGTTCACAGATATGATAAAAAACTTGTCGGGCACTGTTTGTGGCAAGAATAGGGAATCCGATGCGAATAGTTGCGTAACAAGGAATCCGATGCTCTTTATTATTTACAAACGAATAGTTCAGAAACAACAATTCATAATGCTTTGTCCACTACGACCTTGGCCGACTTCTGTGGTATGTGCCCCACTACATTTTTGCATGACAAAGGTCACTTTAATCAAAACGCGCCTTTTTGCATGTTTGCGATGATGCCACGCTCTTGTTAGCGCGCGTGATTTTATGTACTTCATCATATGTGATTTTGGCAATATCCTTCGGTGTTGAACTGAAAGTTCAAACCGAAGTTTTGCCGCGAAAGAGAACCGAATTATCTGGGGAAACCTTGCTTGATTGATTCAAACCTTGATTACATGCATCTGCCCCGTTAAAAAACCTTACGCCCCTTTTGCTTCGAGGTTCCCCTATGAGGAAAAAGGGTGCAGTGCTTTTTGCTACTTTGTACATAATGAAATAAAATAGTCACTACGGATAATAGCGCCGAAGATCATTTACTTTCCAAGACCTTGGTACTTCCTTACCAAACATATCTCCGAGCCTATATGAGCCTAGCCTGTTTGATTGTTTTCCCAAGAAAGGGCCATCCCACTTACTTTGCACCTTACAGACTGCGTCTGCATTGGCTATTCTTTGAAGAACGAAGTTACCTTGCTCAATGGTTTTAAGCTTTACCTTTCTTTCTCTCTATTTCTTAGTCTCAGTTTGGTATCTTTGAATATTGTCCGCTGCTTTGAGTCTGATCGACTCAACCCCATCTTTGTCAACAATTTGTTCCTCCTGTTCAGCTTCGGGCTTCATTGCTCTTAGACATTTATGCTTTAATTCCTCAGGTGTCATCGCCTCTTCTCCATACAATAACTTAAAAGGGGTAAAGCCTGTGGCCCTAGACACTGTGGTGTTATGGTTCCACACTACATTTGTCATTTCATTTACCTATTTGCCTTTTGAAAGCCTCACGAGCTTCTTTGACATGGCAGAAAGTATTATGTCGTTCGCTCTTTTGACCACACCATTTGATTGCGGGTGTCTCACTGAAGCAAAATTGAGTCCCGTGCCAATTTGATGGCAAAATTTTTTGAATGCTTCTGCATCGAACTGAGTCCCATTGTCAACAGTCAATGCTCTAGGGGTGCCGAAGCGACACACAATGTTCTGCCAGAAAAAATGCTGCACTGTTGCCGAAGTTATTGTTGTTGGAGCTTTTTCCTCAATCCACTTGGTGAAATATTCGAGGGCTACAACAACATATTTCAGATTTCCTTGTGCACTTGGCATTGGGCTAATCAAATCCATGCCCAAACATTGCAATGGCCATGTTTGTTGAATCAACTGAGTGTACGAAGCTGGTTGATTTTGATGCTTTGACATTCTTTGGCAATTGTCGCAAGTTTGGACTAGTTCTTCGGCATCGGCTATTGCTTTCAGCCAGAAACCCATTCTATAAACCTTTCCCAGTAGTTTTCTCAAGCCTATATGAGCCCCACACATTCCTGAGTGTATTTCTTTCATTAGCTTTTACCTTCTTCCCTTACGAGAGATTTAAGCAATGGTGCACAGGCTCCTTCTTTGTACAATTCATCATCGACCAATTTGTAGTGTCTAGCTCGCTGAATCATTCTTATAAGCCAAGCTTCGTCATCATTCTGATGGGTGTGTAGGACCGAGACGTGCGACTGGGGGGATGAATAGGAGCACTTTAAAACTAAAATTCACAATTCCTCGAAACTGGTGCTAAAGAGAAGAACTAGACACCGTCCACTAAACAGATACGTGTCTAGCAGCGCAAGGATGCCGTCCACTGACAGGATATGCACCAATGTGAGAAAAACTGAGATCCAACTCAAAGAGGGCACCGAGGCACTGAGACCCAAAGTGTGTCTCACTGAGGCACAGCAAGCAAAGAGAATAGTCTGGAAGTGGGGAATGCAAAAATCCAAAGCAAAAACATAGCAGAAAAATCAATCAGCGAAAACACAGCAGCTACCCTGCCTGGACAGGACTGTCCGGTAGCAGGGGCCGGACTGTCCGATGGCACCGGATAGTCCGGTCTCCTCTGCGACACTATTCGGTGGGATGGCCTGGACAGAGCCCAACACCGGACTGTCCGGTCAGCGCTGCCGGACTATCCGGTGGAACCGGATTGTTCTTTGGCCTCTGCCGGACTGTCCGGTACGGTCGCAGACAGGGGGTCTTCCAACCCAAACCTGAACAGAGCTTGTCCAATCTTCACAAAATTTTGCACAGGCTATCTGGACCCTATTCCAAAGATTTTCCCAAAAGATCAAAGCAAAGTGACAAAGGGATTAACGGGAATTTCAGATCTCGTGAGATGGCAATCTTTGGGCAAGGAAAGGGGAAAACTCAAAGCAAGCTTGCTCATGGCAATCTAGCAGGATTGAGATGAACTAAGTCATAATCTCTACATCCTAGCAAGTCCAAAAGAGCCAATAGAATAGGATTAACTCGTGGGCAACACAAATCACCAAAAACCCTTGAGTTCCATCCAAAAACCAACTAAAAAGGGGGGAGAAAGATGGCTGCACACATGAGCACGAAATTAGGATGAATCTTGCCTTGATTAGATGAGGAAATTAGTTCTTACAAGGCTCAACTCAGCCTACCAACCTTCATCCTCCCACTAATGCAAAGTACTAGCCTAGGGGTCTCTCAAATCCTAAGGTAAGCACCCGATTTGCTCTCTAAGCACATGGCTAGTTGGAAACTAAACCTAGGGTTTCTTGAGGTGGAAGAGTCATCTAAATGACTAGCCACTTAGGTATTTGTAGCCCTAGCCTAGCTGACACATTTTACACTTAGACCCCTATATTACAGAAACACCCATAGGGGCCAAAACTGAAAAGACTCGACTTTCTCAGGGACGAACGACCGCGATAGAGTCTTGATCCTCTTTGCCTGCAAGCCAACTCTCGGATGACATCCACATGGCCAGTAGTCCAAATCCGCCGATCGACCCCTGGTTTTAAGTCAGAAACTGGAAAACTTTAGGGTTTCCTTCCTAGGCCTGGAACGGCCCACTCCACTCTATCTCAGCGAGAACAAGCCCATTCACCGAGTCTGATAACTTGGTGGTAGGGTCGCGGATTTGAGCGAATCCACCCATGCCCTCGCCCATCTTCACACCATGTCTTCGGGTTAGAGCACTGCGGTGGAACCTGGCATCCCCAGTCCATTGGGATCGCCTCGCGGTCCTTCGGAGGTCTTACTCGTGCCATCGCCGTGCCGCTCCTCCATGTGCCGAACTCCCATGGTCGACTGACGTCGAGCATGCTATAAGGAAAATGGCCTCATGTGCCATATTTCCATGGTTGTGTTTTGGTGATCGATTGACAACCAACACTTGGCCTAATGAACGTGTCTAGATGCATACTCTTAGGTGTTTAGGTCCAAGGGATGAAGAAGAAAAAAAGTCGAAGGCAAGGCCCGAAGGGCCGCCCCAAGTGGGGTTCCGCTACCCAGTTAGCGAACGTAGCCCTTAGTAGTGAACCACGTTAAATATCCGTGTCTCCCTGGGAGTTTGCATCCCCCTTTCTTATTCTCTTTACTTATCGCATTTACGTTTTCGCATTTATATTCCTTGTGTGCCTTTAGCTTTCCTAGTTAGTTGATTAGGTTTGGTTCTAGGTTGCAAGTCTTTTTGGGTAAGTTAGAGAGGGCATAGATAAACCTTAGACTTAACTAGCATGTGTAGGACGCGATAGGTTTATTCGATGCACTAGAAAGACCTAGGTTTTAGAAGAGCGATTAGTGACCCAATTCACCCCCTCCCCCTCTTATGTCGGATACCGTAGCACATTCCTAACAATTGGTATTAGAGCTAGGGCTCACATCTCTTGCGAGCATAGCCAATTCCATTGGCAAATTTGTGAGATAGCTCGTAGGAGTTCTATTTGGCTTCAACGCCAAGTGAGTTTTCATGTCCGGGGAAGGGATGACTACCAATAGGGCTCCGTTTTTCGATGGGAAGGGCTTTCCTCGGTGGAAGTTGCTCACGGAAGCACATCTTCAAGCCCGGGGGCTTGATGTTTGGCCTGTCACTCAAGAAGGCACTCGTAGCAACTCCACTCATGAGAGGCAATTTGATGCTATTGCCAAATCCATATTGTTATCCTCTCTTTGTGATGATGTGTTCAATCGTGTTTATGCTTGTCCTAATGCTCATGAGCTATGGAAGCAAATTGTCGAGAATCATGAGGGCTCACCGGATGTGGCCAACCAAAAATATCATGTTCTTGCCGATGAGCTTACTAGCTTTAAGCAATTTGCTAATGAAAGTGCTCATGACATGTTCTCATGCTTGAACACTCTTGTAAATGAAATCAATGGCCTAGGTCTAAAGCAAGTGACAGATGGAGAGGTGAATCGCAAGATCATTCGTTCCCTTCACAAGCCCGACTAGGACATCATCAAGACCATCTTGCTCAAGGAAGACTTGGACAAAAAGACACCCAACCAAGTCATCAACACAATTGTTGCCCATGAGTACTCCATGGGGATTAACAAGCTAGAGGCCACCTCCACTTCAAGTCAAAAGAGCTTTGCTGTCAAGCACACATGCAAGCATCAACCAAGGCAGCAAGAGAAAAGCTCAAGTGAAGAAGAAGAGGAGGATCAAAGTGATGATGAAGCCTCAAGCTCAAGCTCAAGTGAGGATGAAGCCACCACAAGGGTCATACGCTACCACCATGACAAGGTAGTTAAGAATGTGAGCAAGTTATACATGCTAGGCTATGAAACTCACATAAGAAGAGATGCGGTGGGCGTATTCAAGATGGCGGGCAAGAACAAGAGCAAGGAAAGAAGACATCGAGCTTGCCCCGCCGTCATCAAGGAGAAGAAGGGTGGCAAAGGGAGTTCAAGTGATGAATCAAGCAAGCCCTTCACCACCCAGTCGTCACACATATGCCTTATGGCCAAAGGTAATAGTGATGTAAGTGATGACTCCTCCTCCGATGATGAGCCCAATGAGATTTGTGAGATGATGAGCTTAATTAAAGAACAACAAGGTTACATGCTCAAACAAAAGGAAGAAATCAAGGCCCTCAAAGCTAATGAAGAGCTTCATGCCTCCTTTGTCTCAAGATATGAGAACTTGCTTAACAAATTCAATTTGTGAGACAAGGAGCATGGGGAGCTTAAGAAGCAATTTGAGGACCTTGAGCTAAAATATGAATATCTCACAAGCTCGTTGGATGCATCTATTCCTTGTGCCATTCCTTGTGCAATTTCTATTGTTAAGGTAGATGCGTCTACCTCTTGTGATCTAACTCCTTGCAATGAGAGTGTGGTTGTAGAAACATTAGATGACCTCATTGCTAGCGAAAATGAAGAGCTCAAACAAGAGGTGGAAAGGCTAATGATGGACTTAAGGTGGTTTAAAGGAAAAGAGGCACAAGATCAAGTCCAACCTCCTCAAGATAACCCCTCCAAGGGTGTGAAGAAGCTTGAGAAGGGAGAAACCATGACTTGCTTCAAGTGTCACAAGGAAGGCCACACGTCCTATCAATGCAAGGTGGAGATGACCCAACAAAAGAACAAGAGCAAGAGCAACAAGGCCAAGAGCAATGCTAAGGGCAAGAAGAAGGCAATGAAGAACAAGAACTCTCCAAAGTTGAAGGCCTCACTAGTCTACACCAAGCCCACCTACAAGGCAAAGCAAAAGAGCAACCACTACATACTTGAGAAGAAAAATGGCAAGGCGGTGGCTTATACCATGGGGTGGAGGAACCAAGGATGGAATTGGCCTATTTGGGTGCCACAGGAAGTAGTTCGAACTATGGAAGGCTCCCAAAAGGTTTGGGTCCCAAAGACTTAGAGAAAGAATGTGGCTCCAGGAATTTGGAGACTTGGCAAATATTGGGGTGCATAAGTAGGGATGCATCATGCAATTGGATTGGAGCCAAGTATGGGATTAAAAATTAGAGACCCAAATTCCCCTCCCCTACATATGAGGTAAAGAGCAAGGTAAAATAATCGCATACATCATTGGAGCTCAAATATCTCTCTAGGATTGCATGAGCATGTTTATTCATTGCAATTGGTATCTAGCTTTGTGCTCTCCTAGTTTACATATGGTATGTTGCTTATGCTAACCATCTTTTCTTGAAGCAACTTACATGAGCTTAACTTGTGGTGTGTAGAAAACACCATTTTGGTCATGGCACATGGTTCACAAAGACAAAGGGTTACAAGCGGTATCATTTTCTCACTCTTAGTATCCCTTTATTTGGTGTCATGTTTTCAAGTTGTAGATGTTGATCCCCATATCGTGAATTACATGTGCATACACTTGGTTATGTGATTCAAACACCATTGCACACATTTAGGGGGAGAAACTCTATAACTTGTGTTTGTGTGACTAACATGCTTTCAAGTGCTATTTGTTGTAGTCACATGGCTCTACCTCCGATGAGCTTCATTTTCATTTGGTGTCCATCCCCTACAATTATGCCACAAGAAATATCATGATGATACAAGGAAACAACTCCATGAGAAAGGGGGAGAGATGGTCACTACAAGTGATTGCTTCAATTGATATCTCAAATTAAGGAGGAGAGCAAGAAAAAGGTAAAATGGCCTCACTAGTAACATTCCTTGGCTACTAATGCTTTTCTTTGCTAGTGGTTGTGTTTAGGTCTTTTAGGTGCTCGATGACAAAGGGGGAGAGAGATCCCATGCAAGCAAGATGTGAAACATATGGGGAGAGAAGTCCCAAGCAAGCATTGCACATCACAAGGGGAAGAGAGATCCCATGCAAGGAATGCATATCTTAAGGGGGAGAAAAGGTCAAGCACCAAGGGGGAGAAGATGAAGACCATTAGCAAGGGGAAGATGAAGTGAAAACAAGAACACAAGGTGATAGGGGGAGGTACCTAGTTCAAATATGGGGGAGAATTCCTAAATCCATGATCCTATGAACTAGAGTACCAAACTCAGTGCTCAATTTGTGCTTAAATCCTTCATGTGGATATAAAAGCTGGCAGCATTAATTGGATCATATGCTAGTGGCAAATGGAGTTGAGCATTGATACATCCATCCAAGCAAGCTAAGTTGATTCTAACTCATTGAAATTTACATTTGGTATCTTTTCTTGCATTTATCTTGCTTGCTTTGGTTGTGTTGTCATCAATCACCAAAAAGGGGGAGATTGTAAGGAAAATGGCCTCATGTGCCATATTTCCATGGTTGTGTTTTGGTGATTGATTGACAACCAACACTTGGCCTAATGAATATGTCTAGATGCATACTGTCAGGTGTTTAGGTCCAAGGGATGAAGAAGAAGAAAAGTCGAAGGCAAGGCCCGAAGGGCCGCCCCAATGGGGGTTCCGCTACCTAGTTAGCGGACATAGCCCTTAGTGGTGAACCATGTTAAATCTCTGTGTCTCCCCAGGAGTTTGCATCCCCCTTCCTTACTCCCATTGGAGCAATGGCTAGTTCATGTTTGGGGGCTATATAAGCCACCCCACCCGGTCATTTCAGATAAGTTGGAGCCACTGAAGTTGAGAACAAGTGTAGAGGTGTATTCCAAGCATATCCATCACTCCAACCACCATCTGAGAGCTTAGTGCATATCCAAGCTAAGTTAGAACTTAGAGAGAGTGAGCTTGCGAGCTCTTCTTGAGTGTAGCTCCTGTGTGAGCTATTGGAGAAGCCTTGGCTGCGGTCAAGCCACTTGTACTTGTTGCTAGACCCTCCTTGGTGTGGAGTGGCGGTGACCACTTGTGCGTGGATGAGGAGACCCTACAAACTCCGTAGTGAACCATCCGGTGCCTTGTGACCGAGAGAGGCGGTGGCGGTGGCTAAGCCTTGGTGGTTTGGTGGCACTTAGCCTTTGCTTGCCGTGAGCCTTTGTGGCTAGTGCAAGACGTGATCGGAAGAGACTTGGTGCTTGGCTCGGATATTGCCTTTGGTGGCAAGCCCATGGATGTAGCCCTTAGTGGTGAACCGCATTAAATCTCTGTGTCTCCCTGGGAGTTTGCATCCCACTTCCTTACTCTCTTTACTTACCGCATTTACGTTTCCGCATTTATCTTCCTTGTGTGCCTTTAGCTTTCCTAGTTAGTTGATTAGGTTTGGCTCTAGGTTGCAAGTCTTTTTAGGTAAGTTAGAAAGGGCATAGATAAACCTTAGACTTAACTAGCATGTGTAGGACGCGATAGGTTTATTCTATGCACTAGAAAGCGCTAGGTTTTAGAAGAGCGATTAGAGACCCAATTCACCCCTCCCCCTCTTGGGTCGAATACCCCAGCACGTTCCTAACACATGCCTCCATTCCTTTGGAGGGCTTCTGTCTACCTCCAGTCCATTGGAGGGCCTCCTGTCCATTGGAGGTCTTGTGCCCAAGTCCTTCTGGGTCTTTGGCTTCTGTTGACAATCACTCATCACTCCAGAGGCAATGGAGTCAGTCCATTAGCTCTCAATCTCCCCCTTGATGAGTGCATTGTCAACACCTTCTACCTATAACCTGAAATAGAACAAAGACAACAAAAACAAGCGTAAAACTGAAAATAAAAAAGAATAAAGCTGCTCAAAATTCCCAAAAGCCAAACACAAGCAAAGAAGGGCAAAATGAGGCAACAAAAGGAAAAACCAAAGATCGACCCCCTAAGACATGGGAAACTACTCAACGTAGTCGATCAAACTAAAGCATGACCCCTCAAGAAAGAGGCAAACCGGTTCAACATAGCCATGCTTAGGCAAAGCATCGGCTCCTCCAGAAAGAGGCAAAAGGCTCAACGCACCGATGCAAGAGCATGCTAAAAGCTCAAACTCCCTGAATGCACAGCTCCTCCCTCAACTAATTCTCCCCCTTGGTCCATGAAACACTATAGTAAACATCTCTCCTCCTTGTTGACAATGGACACATCAAGGGTTCATAGAATTCAACTCCCTCTGAACTAGACAACTCCCCCTCAAAATATGCCATGAAATGCAGGAAGTGTACCATGAAGAGCTCACCAGGGATGAAAAGCTCGTAAATACCAGTTCCAGCATACAGAGCAAGTGAGGGCAAGGAAGCATGCAACAAGCTCAATGGAATCTATCTTATACAGATCAGGAGCATGTTTTTCAAGGCTTTGGAAAAGAAAGCATCACTAACATGAATAGCATCTAGCAAGATAGGCATGAACAGCAAGGTGCTAGCAAAACATACAAGGTGTGCTACTCTCAACCAAATCATATACAACAGGCCATAAGCAATTAAGAGACTTGCAGATTTCAGATTTAGCAATTTTGAACTTCATGCAAATCAGATCATGTGCCTGGGGTTATTCACTTGTCTTTGCCACTTCTTACCAACCAATGCCAAGCCTAGGTTCAGAAAATCATCAGAAGCTTAAGAAAAGGTTTTGGTCATACACAGCCTAGTCTAAGTTCATGCCAAAGTGCAAGGGCAAGCTATCTCAAACTAGAACAGTGTGACAAGCGAACCCACCTAGATCTTTTCATTTCAGTTCAAAAGACACACAAGGTGCTTAGATTTAATTCAGATTTCAGGTTTACGCAAGGTGTCATAAATGCTTAGGCAAAAACTCAACAAAGGCATACGACTAGCATATCCAAGCATGAGAAGATAGCATAGCATTCAACATTCCTACACATGCTATGTAGCCAAGTCAAGTGGTGATCATGGTTTGTGATGTTCAAGAAATAAAAGTGACTTAGCTCACAAATGATAGTAGACAGACTCAGGAAGCTTAGCCAACCATGATCAAGCAAGCAACCGTACAATCTAGCACACGCAAGTACTAACTAGTCATTCCAGAAGGGCTCTAGTGCTAGTAAAGTGAAAATGCATATGATACAATGCAATGCATGATATGATACAAGATGCAAAGAAACTGAAGAAAACCAAAGAAAGGACAACACAAAACCTAAACTACAGCAAAGTTACCCCAACCTAAAAGGGGTAACAAACACCAAGCTCCCCACGCAAGCGAGCTAACGTGCTAAGCTCTAAGGGCTTGGTGAAGATGTCTGCTAACTGGTTCTCGGTCTCCACATGGATCAAGTCTATATCTCCCTTCTCATAGTGATCTCTCAGAAAGTGAAACCTCACGTCTACGTGTTTGGTTCTAGAGTGCAAGATGGGGGTTCTTAGCTACAAAAATAGTAGAGGTAGAGTCTACTAGGAGAGGGATCTTCCTAAAACTGAGACCAAAGTCACTCAAGGTGGACTTCATCCAAAGCAGCTGGGAGCAGCAACTAGCAGCAGCTATGTGTTCGGCTTCTATGGTTGAAGTGGCTACACAAGGTTGCCTGTGTGAAGACCAAAAGACAAGAAAAGAACCGAGAAACTAGCAGGTGCCAGAAGTAGACTTGCACTCCAGCCGACAACCCGCAAAGTCAGCATCTGAATACCCTCTGAGAGACAGCATAGAAGCTGAAGAGAACCAAAGACCAAGCTCAAGAATGTATTTCAGGTACATGAAGATGCGCTTCACTGCTTGACAGTGTGATGTCCTCAGTGATGCCTGAAAATGCGCACTAAGGCAAACCGCAAACTGGATGTCCAGCCTAGTCGCCGTCAGGTACAGAAGTGAGCCAATCATCCCTCGGTACTCTCTCTGGTCCACAACCTCCCCTTCTTCATCTGCATCAAGCGCCGTTTGTGTTGCCATGGGAGTGGCCATAGGCTTGAGGTCTCCCTTATCAAACTTCTTTAGAATATCCGTTGTGTACTTGGCTTGATGGATGAAGGTTCCTTCACGCCCTTGCTTGATTTGCAGTCTAAGGAAAAACTGCAACTCTCCCATCATGCTCATCTCAAACTCCTTTGACATCTGCTCAAAAAACTTGGTAACAAGAGAGTGAGACGAGCCACCAAAGATGATATCATCCACGTATATTTGGACAATAAGAAGATCACTACCATGCTTGAGGAGAAACAAGGTCTTATCAACACTCCCCATTTTGAAACCCTGGTTTAGCAAAAAAATTTCAATCTCTCATACCAGGCTCTAGGGGCTTGTTTCAAACCATACAAGGCTTTTTACAATTTGTAAACATGGTTAGGGTATTTAGCATTTTCAAATCTAAGGGGTTGTTTGACATAAACTTCTTCTTGAATGAAACCATTTAGGAAAGCAGACTTCACATCCATTTGAAAGAGCTTGAAACCCATGGAAGCTGCAAAGGCTAAGAGAATACGTATAGCTTCGAGGAGTTCAATTGAAGCAATCGTTTCCTCAAAGTCTATCCCCTCTTTTTGACAAAAACCCTTAGCCACAAGTCTAGCCTTGTTTCGCACAACAATGCCATCCTCCCCTTGTTTATTTTTGAAAATCCATTTTGTACCAATAGGATTGCAATGTGACGGTGGCTCTACCAAAACCCAAACCTCATTCCTCATAAAGTTTTCTAACTCCTCATGCATGGCATTAACCCAATTATCATCAGATTGTGCGTGTCCAACATCCTTGGGCTCAAAAGAGGTCACAAATGCAGCATGAGCAAAGAAGGCGATAGAACCTGTCTGAGACCTCAAAGTCCTCGCATGCAAATCACCAATGATCCCATGTGGAGGGTGATCCCGTTGGACTTGCCGAGATGAAACAATCTCGGAGGTCACCTCCCCTGCGTCCTCAGCGGGGCCAACCTCTGCTCGAGCTTGCGGTCGGGGGAGTGAGGAGGAAGCTATCGACAAAGGTCCTCCTTCATCTTCAGAGCTCATAGTAGAGGGGTAGGAGTTGCAGCCGGTGCAGTGGCTCCTGCATCACCAGCATCTACCTGAACTTCCTCATCTTCAAATATGGGAGCTCGTTCTTCACCATCACCTGAAAGTTCAAACGCAGGGGTTGTGCAAGGCATAGATTCATCAAAGGAAACTTCACAAGTCTCAACCACTTGTTTGGTATCCAAGATCCACACTCTATATGCCCTAGAGCTAGAGGCGTACCTAAGAAAAATACCATCCAAGCAGCGAGATTCAAATTTGTCCAAATGCCCCCCCTTTTTGAGCACAAAGCATCTACAGGCAAATGCACGCAGATGCTTAACGCTGGGCTACCTACCAAACCGTAGCTCGTACGAAGTCTTTCTGAGCAAAACTCATAGGAAAATGTGGTTTGCAATGTAACAGGCCGTATTCATAGCCTCAGCCCAAAAGCGTCATGGAGTCCTATGCTCATCAAGCATCGTCCGTGCCATTTCTACAACTGTGGGGTTCATTCATTCCACAACACCATTCTGAGGTGGGGTATAAGCAGATGAGAATTGATGATCAGGACCTAGGTCAGGACAGACGGTTTCGAAACGAGAGTTGCAAAATTATCCACCATTGTAGCCGCTGATAGCCCTCATGGCCTTATGACTCTCATTCTTAACCTGAAGACCAGATCTCGAACAAAACCGAAAGCCTCATCTTTGAATTCCATGAAGAACACCCACGAAAAGCGAGAAAAGTCGTCTACAACAACAAGCACATACCACTTCCCACTGACCGACTGTACCCGAGCAGGACCAACAGTGTCCATATGTAGCAGCTCACCCGGGTAAGAAGTCATCACCTGATTAACAGGTGCATGAGAAGCAGCAACCATCTTGCCATGATGGCAGGGGTGGCACACTAAGTCCTTTTTTGCTTTCAAATTGGGAAATCCTCAGATCAGACCTATCGAGCTCAACCTGACATCATATCAAAACTCAAATGGCCTAGCCTCCTATGCCACTTCCAAATATCAGCAGATGGACCAGCTACCAAACATCGAGGAGGGCTAGAAACAGATGCAAAGTCAACCTTAAAAACCTGCCCATAGGGCAAAATCTGTCAAACAAGGTTTTCCTTAGCATCAAGCACACGAGAAGAACCCGCCTTAAAGCGAACCTCACACCCTTCATTGAGAAGTTTCTAGATAGAAACCAAATTGAACCCCAAATTCCCCACAAAAGCAACTTCTCTCAGGGAAAGCTTACCAAAAAGCACAACAGAACCAACACCCAACACTTTACCTTGATCATTAACCCCGAATGTGATGTATTCTTTGGTGCTCACAGGGTTGAGGGTAGAGAACCATCTGCGGTGTCCTGTCATGTGCCTAGAGCAGCCGGAGTCCATGATCCATATGTCCTCCAGGCCTCAATCCTGCAAAATCAAGGAAAGCGAGAGTGAGCAAATGGTCTGGCACTGGGTTAGTGAAACTGCTGAACCAGTGCTGAGCCATCTGCTCAAAGGTAGGAAAAGCACAGTCAAGGTAAGCATCACGACGATCTGGGTACCCACGACCTCCAAAGCGAGACCTCCCAAACCCTCTACCAAAGCCACGGTCATGAGGTCCATAGCCGCGCTGAAAATGACTAGGAGCCTGGCCGGCAAAGCCTCTCTCACCACTTGGAGCATGGGTTCGAAAGCCGTCTCCACTCTCACCACCAGCAAAGCGGTCTCTCATCTCACTGCGGTGGGGAGGATCCTGCCTACCGCCCTGGTAGAACTGATCCTGGTTCCCCCAGGCTCTCTCCTGCCTTTCAGCTCACTTTCTCCGGAAGCAAAACTCCTCTAAGTGGCCATTCTGCTGGGAAAAGTCACAGTAGTAGACAGGCCTCTTGGGAGTGGGGTTAGGCTAGACCTTGGGCTTCGGTGGAGTAGCCTTGGGTGGAACATGCTACTGGACTCTCTCCTTGCTCACTGGAGGCTTGAGGATCTCTGTCACTACTCTGTCCAGCTTAGCCCGTGAGGGCTTTGGTGTCTAGAACTGCTTTTTTGGGGCAGCCTTGGAAGGCTCGTGGTAAATCCCATCAATAGTAGGGCTAGGATGAGGAGAGGCAGTCTTAAGCTTAACTGGGGTACTCTTCTTCTTATCCGAGGTACTGCCCTCTCCTAACCCACGTCCACTGGTGTCACCCTCTGCTCTCCTAGTGCTCGCTAAAATCATCCTTAGTTGGGGCACTCTAGCATACATCCAACTGCGCATCTCTCAACCGGTTGTTCTCATCAACCAAGGGCCGCTTCTCCTCTCTCAGTTCCTCCAGAACTAAAGTCTGGGTAGCACAAGTAGGACAGTATAGAGAGGGAATCATAGGAGCATACTTCTCAAGCTTCCTAATGGTGGCCTCCTTCTCCACCAACTGCAGCCTCAAAGTGAGACAACTCTCACACGTATCAGGAGGTGCTGAAAGCACCTCAAAGTCAGCTCTGACCTAGTCAAGCTCACTCCTCAAGTTAGGACAGACTATGCACGCACCCAAAAGCGTGGGTCTAGCCCTAAGCTCCTCCAACTCCTTGAGCTACCCCTCACACTTTACCTTCAGCTCAGCTATGTCAACAGCTAGGTAGAGGCAAGACTCAAACTCAGGCATCTCACTTAAGGTAGGCTCATTTAGTTTAGACTGGAGCTTGCCAAACTCAACCTTCAGCCTATCCATCTCCTCTACTTGATGAGCATACTTGCTCTTCTGCTCACAAAGCTCACTCATGAGGGACTCACAGGTAGGGCACTCGAAGTCACTAGGCTGGGCTTGCACACTCTTCGACCTCTCAATTTCAGCTAAAGCATCAGCAAGCTTGGCTTTCTGCTTCTGCAGCTTCTTGGCTGCCTTCTCCAACAACTTATCCTGGGCTTTCAACTCATGACTATTCCTCTCTAGCATATCAAGGATCTCAGCTTGCTCAAAAGTTACCTCTTCATTGGAGGAGTCATTATTGTTGCCCTTGTCGTCCTTGTCCTCAAGCGCCATGGAGCAAAATGATCTCCGGTTCATCTTGTGCTTGCGCTTGGACTTGGTGGAGACGAAGTAGAGGCCAGCTGGACTGCCTTGGTCCCTCCTCTTGTCCTGCTTGGTGACGATCTCCTCATCGCTTGAGCTTGACGAAGATGAGGAGGAGGAGGAAGATGATCCGCTGCAAAGACCACCAAGCTCGGCGAAGAAGGCCTTATCCCGCTTTTGGTAGTCCTTCTGGTAGCTCTTGAAAGCCTTCCTGAAGTTCTTGATCTTGCTGGAGCGGTGCTTGGTGTGTTCACGCTTGTCATAGTCGTGCTTGCCGGAGCATTGCTTGATGAAGTCACAGGAGTGGTTCATGCCCTTCTTGTAGCAGTCATTCTGCTTGTTTGGGCACTCGGCGATGAAGTGGCCAACCTCTCCGCACTCAAAGCACTTGGGCTTCTTGCCCCTCTTCTTGCTCATCCGGTTGTCATAGGCATGCCGAAAGCGACTAGACACCAGGCAAAGCTCATCATACCCAAGTGACGCCAACTGCTCCTCTGTCACAGACATCAAAGCAGAGAACGAAAAACTGTGAAGTGGGGGGCTAGTAGCAACTTCCTTGGAGCTAGTACTAGGGAGCATATCTATCATCTAGTAATAAACCTGTGTGGCCTTGAGCTACTATAAAGCTCCTCAACTCCCAAGGTGTCATACCCTGCTGACTCAAGAATGGAGTTCTTCTTGATCTCCCACACATTCCTGTCCAAGGAATACAGCAGCTTGACAGCTTGCTGATGGTCAGAGTATGGGAGAGGATCCGGAACGGAGTTGACACGAAGCTCATTGATGATCGACTAAAAACGACCAAACAAGGCATCGATAGACTCTCCCGGCTTCTGAACAAAGTTCTGATGCTCATTCCGGTAAGTCTCAACAAGCCGACCCTTAACTGTCACCGTCCCCTCATGGTGTGCACTGAGCAGGGACCAAATCTCATGGGTGGTACTAAGGTGGCTCACCCTGTCATTATCTGCCGAACCAAGTCTAGAGAAGAGAAAGTTCACCACCTTGTAGTTCGCCTCATGCTGAGCAATGAGCGCTAGTGTGGTACGCTCGGCAACGGGGAGCACCGTGAAAGTCGTACTCTGTGTAGCATTCCATATGTCCTCGCTTTGGCTTAGCAAGAAAGCTTTCATCTTACCCTTCCAGTAGGGATGGCCATCCGAGCTGAGAACTTGAACCTTCCTAGAGTGCCACATAGTCGCTACTGGTTTCTCACCGGTAAAGGTATGAAGAAACCTAACCGGCACTGATACCAATTGTAGGACTGAGACCTGCGACTAGGGGGTGAATAGGAGCACTTTAAAACTCAAATTCACAACTCCTCAAAACTGGTGCTAAAGAGAAGAACTAGACACCGTCCACTGAACAGATACGTGTCTAGCAGCGCAAGGGTGCCGTCCACTGAGAGGATATGCACCAACGTGAGAAAAACCAAGATCCAACTCAAAGAGGGCACTGAGGCAATGAACTTTGCAAAATCCGCCACACGACACTCACCGCACCAAAGTGCCCCTTACTGACTCACAGCAAGCAAAGAGAATAGTCTGGAAGTGGTGAACGCAAAAATCCGAAGCAAAAACACAGTAGAAAAAGCAATCAGCGAAAACACAGCAGCTACCCTGCCTAGACAGGACTGTCTGGTAGTAGGGGCCGAACTGTCTGGTGGCACTGGATAGTCCGATCTCCTCTGCTGGACAGTCCGGTGGGATGGCCCCGATAGAGCCCAACACCGGACTATCTGGTGGGCGCTGCCGGACTATTCGGTGGAACCGGATTGTCCGGTGGCCCCTGCCGGACTGTCCGGTAGGGTCACAGACAAGGGCTTTTCCAACCCAAACCTAACCAAATTTTGTCCAATCTTTACGAAATTTTACATGCTATCTGGACCCTATTCCAAAGCTTTTCCCAAAAGATCAACGCAAAGTGACCAAGGGATCAGCGGGAATTTTAGATCTCGTGAGATGGCAATCTTTGGGCAAGAAAGAGGAAAACTCAAAGCAAGCTTGCTCATGCGAATCCAGCAGGATTGAGATGAACTAAGTCATAATCTCCATGTCCTAGCAAGTCCAAAAGAGCCAATAGAACAGGATTAACTCATGGGTAACACAAATCACCAAAAGCCCTTGAGTTCCATCCAAAAACCAACTAGAAAGGGGGGAGAAAGATAGCTGCACACATGAGCACGAAATTAGGACGAATCTTGCCTTGATTAGATGAGGAAATCAGTTCTTACAAGGCTCAACTCAGCCTACCGCCCTTCATCCTCCACTAATGCAAAGTACTAGCCTAGTGGACTCTCAAATCCTAAGCTAAGCACCCGATTTGCTCTCTAAGCACTTGGCTGGTGGAAGACTAAGCATAGGGTTTTTTGAGGTGGAAGAGTCACCTAAATGACCAGCCACTTAGGTATTTATAGCCCTGGCCTAATCGACACATTTTACACTAAGACCCCTACATTTTACACTTAGTATAAATCTCAAAACGTTGCCCAAACAGATAACATCTACAAATTTTTAAAGCATGCATGACTGCTGCAAGTTCCAGGTCATGTGTCGGATAATTCAACTCATGCTTGCGTAGTTGCCAAGAAGCATAGGCCACCACTTTTCCTTCCTGCATCAGAACACATCCTAGACCTTCCCTCGATGCATCACAATACACTGTGAATTTCTTATGTTGATCAGGCAATGTCAACACTGGTGTCGTAGTCAGTCTCTTTTTCAACTCAACAAAGGCAACCTGTCGGGCATCTGTCCATTTAAATTTGACATCTTTCTTGAGCAGAGTACTCATTGGTTTTGCAATTTTAGAGAAATTCTCGATGAATCTTCGGTAATAGCCGGCTAAACCCAGAAATCCACGATCCTTCTTCGGTGTCTGCGAAGTCTTCTAATCCAACACGTCACTAACCTTTCTTGGATCTACTGCAATTCCACCCTTAGAGATGATGTGACCAAGGAAAGGCACCTTGTCAATCCAAAATTCACATTTGCTCAACTTGGAGTATAACTTGTGTTCCCTCAATCTCTGAAGAACTAACTTCAAGTGTTCCTCATGTTCTGTTTCTGTCTTGGAGTAAATCAGAATGTCATCAATGAAAACCACCACAAACTTATCCCGATAATCCATAAATACCTTGTTCGTCAGATGCATAAAGTAGGGGGGAGCATTGGTCAGACCAAAACACATGACTGTATACTCGTACATGCCGTATTTAGTGGTGAAGGCAGTCTTAGGAATATCTGAGGGATAGATTTTTAACAGATGATAACCATACCTCAAGTCAATTTTAGAGAAAACACAAGCACCTTGGAGTTGATCAAACAAGTCATCAATGCGGGGGAGCGGGTACTTGTTCTTAATGGTTACTTTATTTAGAGCCCGATAATCCACACATACGCTTGACCTTCGTATGCTTCTTCTCAACAAGCAAAACTGGAAAGGCCCAAGGGGAAGAACTGGGATGAATATACCCCTTAGCTAGCAACTCATCTATATTATTCTTAACCTCGCCATGCTCTAAAGTGCCATCCTATATTGCCTCATTGCTATGGGTGCAGTGCTGGGTAAAAGCTCTATTAAAAACACAATATCCCAGTTAGGTGGCACACCTGTCAATTCGTCTGGGAATACATCTGGATAATCACACACTACCTGTATACCATCTGTAGGCCTAGCTTCCATATGATACAAATATCCAGAAGGATTTGATGCACTAATCTCCACTTTCTGACCATCTGACGTTGTTAAGTGAACTGTCCGACTAGCACAATCAATTCTGACTCCCCAATTAGTAAGAGTCTCCATACCCAAAATAATATCAATACCCATAGAGTCTATAACTATTAACTTGGTACTGAATTCTATCCCCCTTATTTTTATACCCACTCTGGAACAAATGAAACTAATGTTTATCTTCCCACCCGGTGATGCAACTACCATGGGTCTTTTCATAGGACTTGTAGGTATGTTGTGTTGTTCAGCATATGATCTTGTCATGAAAGAATGCGTAGCACCAGTATCAAAAATTACTATAGTAGGATTGGAGTTGACTATGAATGTACCGAGACTATTGTAGTTTCTATTGTCACGTGGTTCACCTTGCCTTGCCATGGTGCCTTGGACTGTTGGTTCCCATTGGGGCGCCACTGCTATTGTTGTGATGCATTCTGCTTGGCACCGTGCTGGTTGGACTGCGGCTTCTAGGGGCAATTGTTGGCGTAGTGCCCGCTCTCGCCACACTTGAAGCAATTGCGGACCAGTGGAACCATTTCCTGCTTAGGGGTAAGAGGGATGGATGGCCCCTATCGGATAGCTAGCTAGGTGGAACGTTGATTCTAATTCTAATATCGCTGGCTCTGACCTGTCTGTTATTACTGACGCTACTGGTAACCCTGCTGCTGAGGATACTACAGCTATTATGGGTAGCGGGGACGAGTGTTGCTGTTGGAGGGAGCAGGGTTGAGCTTTCTTTTCTTCTCATCAATATCCTTGTGCTTCTGCTCAGTGAGTAAGGCACGATCGACCAGGTGATTAAAGTTATCGAAGGTGTTGTTCGTTAGCTGCAACTAGAGGTTGTCATTAATTCCCTCCAGGAAGTGCTCCTGCTTGTCACTGTCCTGTACAACTTTTGTAGGAGCATAATGGGCAAGCTGTAGGAACTTGTCTCCATACTCAGTCACTATCATGTTCCCCTATTTTAGAGAGAGGAACTCCTTCTTCATCTTCATTAAGCCCGCAGGCACATGATCACTCCTGAACCTCTCATGGAACTGAGACCAGGTGAGACGTTCTCTGTCCTACTGCCTATAGGATTCCATACAATCCAAAGCAGCACCACGAAGCTCTCCTACGGCCTACAAGACCCTCTCTTGATCATTGCACTGCGCAATGTCCAACTGCCGCTCCACTGCATGGAGCCAGTCGTCAGCATGTAGTGGGTCAGCAAAATGGGAGAAAGTAGGTGGGTGTCCCTTTAGAAAGTCCCCACGTCTCTCCCTCTGTTGCTGTGGTGGGTTGCATGAGCTTGCTGCAAAGCTTGAATAGTGTTGTTGACCGTCGCCATCAGCTACTTTTGAAGTTGATAGAATTGTTCTGCGGTCAGCTGTGGTGGGTTGGGCAGGTGCTGGCCATTAGCCTAGTTGTTGTCCTCTGGCCCATTGCCTCAGTTCCTGGTGTTAACCATCTGTTTACAGAAGTTGTGATAGCATGAGTAAATAGTTGTTGCACATATCCAATAAGATAAGCATAACTGATAGATAAAGTAGAGAGGACAATAGATTAGATGGCTGCATATAACCCAACGATCTAACTTTATTAATTAATTTAATCTTCATAGTTGTTTATACTGTGGACATTCCCCACAGCTAGACTAGCACCCAGCCAAAGAACCAAATCAAGCATAATTCACCATGACAAGCATCCACACACCAAACTTAATTTAGTTTAACACACTAGACATAACTCTACTCAAAACGACCACACATGATGCACTAACTATTTAACATAAAGGTAGCCTAATCCTCACTAGGGGGTATCTGAGTAGAACCATCTAGGTTGCCTAAATAGGTTCTCTTGTAGGGAGGCGACTGAGTTGGATCCACTATTGATGCCTTGGGATTGGGGCCTAGTACTCTGTCCTGTAGAGCTTGGAGCTCGATCACGTCCTTGTCCCGGCGATGAAGCTCGTCAGCAGTTTTGTTGAGGAGGGAGCTACTGGCAGCCATGTACTCGAGAAGGATCTCCTATAGTAGGATAGCGCTCGGAGTTATCTCCTACCATGTTGCCCCAGATCAGTGATGTGGAAGGTGACAATAATCAGACTGGTGAAGGTAGTGGTGGAAGTTGTGGCAGATGACTCCCAGATCCTGACGTGCAGCATCTTCAATGCCGAACTCCATCGTGTCATGGGCTGCTATGCACTGGTGTTGACACACCACGGTTCCCCCTCCATTGTAGGGGTTGGGCTTCAAGATCTTGGTGCGGGCAGTCCACATACAGCCGACAACTGGATGTAAAACTTCCCGGCACTCGTACGTGTTGTTGTAGGTGGAGAAGTCCAGATTGGCACCATCATGTTCATGGTACTTGTCCATCCAGGCGGGGACCGTCTTCGTCTCTCCAGCAGGACCAACAGGGATGTCGACATAGAATGGCCACTCCGGAATCTCAAGCTGTGGTAGTGGAGCATCGTCGTCGTCTGAGCTGATGTAGTAGACATGCTCCTCCGGGTCTTCCTCATCTGAGTCATCACTCAGGACGATCACCTCGTGAGCTTGTGGAGGTGGCGCTGGCACCAACTGGTGTATGTGAGGCTGCAGCTGGGGTACCTGTTCCTTAGGCTGGGGCTCAGGTTGTTGCTGTGGTAGAGATGCAGAAGCCTGCTGTGGAGTGGGCAGCGTGATACGGCGAAGGCTATTCCTAGTCATCCTCGTCACCTACTATAGAGATGACAGAAGGGGTTAAGATCAGGTCCATATGACAAAAGGAATAAACAAAAACTTTTTCAACATAGGGTGAGCAATTATTCAGTAGAATAAAACAAAGACAAAGCTAAAAAAAGGTCAGCAGGTAAGACAAGAGGAAGTGAAATCCTTAAACATGACCAATTCTATCTAGGCCTTCATCCTACAGTCAACACGGCTCTGATACCGAATTTGTCACACCCGGTTTCCAATGAACAAAACCGTGTAAATATATATGTGCCAGGATCAAGTCTTGCATATACTTGACAAATTACAAGGTACCACAGACACATGTCAAAGATAAAAGCGTAAATAACATTGAATACCTTTATTACATAATGACATAAGTCTTTAACATAGAGTATAACACTGCGGAAGCGTAAAACATGAAAGATAACTAGGGTGCAACAAGGATGTCGACTGGTGAATGAAGCGCCTAATATTCATCTTAGTCTTGCACATAATCTTCAGCATCTCCATCAACTGAGCAGTGGTTGGATTTCCCCCCAACAAGGAATAAATATAAAGAAGCAAGCGTGAGTACAACAACTCGTACTCAACAAATATAAGATAAACCATGAGGCTCTAAGTTTAGCTGACAGATTGCATGAGCTTTTACTTTATCAAAAGTTATTAAAGCTTGATTACTATTGTTGGTTAAAGAAACCCTTAACCTCAAAGATATTGCATAAAGAATTAAATAGTATTGAACAGATATAGCTATCACCATAACCAAAACCAAGGTAAACCACTAATCACTAGGAAGGGTCTGGGCCGCTCATAACCGTGAGCACGGCTGACATGTTAGTTTTACACTCTCAAGAGGTGGCACATCTTTACCCACAAGTCGTGAGCTACGCTAGAGGTTCATGACACACCTTAGGTGAGATGACTAGCAAGCACACTACGAAGCCTTTACAAAAATCACTTTAGTAAGATGTAACCGCTAAGGTTTTAGGGTTGCAATGATGGTGTCCGCCACACAAAGGGAGAAGCACATACATCACGTAAAGCACACTCAACCTAAGGTAGTGCAGCGACCACATAAGCTAACCTCCCCTCTTGCCCAGCAGGTAAGTTACAGCAAACTAAAACAATCTAATTAATTAGCTAAGTCTGTCCCATTCCAGTCTTGTGGTAGCACTGTTGTCCCACGTGGTCGCTTTGTAAACCAATCCTTAAGGAGAGAGGCCGCAAAAGGACACGAGCACATTGCTCAGGCATCCCTCAACCATGTTACTAAAAGCAGATTATTAAAATGGACATGAACCGCTTAATGGTCAAGCCCAACAATTAAATTGCATAAAACCATTACTGAAGATTAAATTAACAAAAGGACATGTGTTCACACAGCACCTAGCACAACGTAACCATATGCATTCTAAAAAGGTAAATATCAGGATAAAAGTAGCTAAGGTTATATCCTTATAGGCATTCAAAATTAAATGCACATGCAATGATAAAAAGAAGTTATTGGATGTTGTTTATGTTATATTTGCCTTCTTCAAAGTTTCCTTGCTGCTGCTCAGAGGCTTCGGGAGGTTGTTCTTCAAACTCAACAAGTGGATCAACGTCTACGCATCGAACATTGCACCACACAAGCATCTAGATACACACATGCATGCAAACATGGGTAAAAGATAAGAAACAGTACACCAGTACATAAAAACAGAGCATAAAACAGGTTTAAAATTGCCCAGGACCTAATTGTAGACACTTTTTAAAAACTAGGGCTAAAACATTAAAAACAGGGCAAGCTCGCTAGGGAAATGTACTATGGGTAAATTTTGGTAAAACAGAGGGGTTTCTTTGCAAAAAGGGCAGGGCCGACCGAAGTTGATCGGCGCTGACCGGTCATCGGCGCAAGATCAAGATCCTGCTGTCAGGGTTGAGGGGACGGGGCCGACTGGCGGCGACCATAAGCCGCAGTGGTGTCCGCTTGTCCACGGCGGCACATCACCGGCGCACGCGAGCGTGTGCGCTCCGGGGCTTCAAACCGGATGAGAATGGGCCGAGGAGAGAGGGCACGTGATGGGGATGCTCACCGAGGGTCTAGAGACGGCGACGCATGACCGAGGTGGCGCAGCGATGAGCAAGGGCAGCGAGCCGGCTTGGTGCTCGAGGAACGGCGTCGAGGAGTGGCTTCGAGCACCCAAGAATCAGTGGAACGGCTGTGAGTTGGTTCTGCGAAACCGGGGAGAGGATTGTGAAGGCCGGGGAGCCACCTATGTTGACCAATTTGGCAGCAGAAAAGCTCACTGGGGCAGGGCTTCGGTGAAGAAATTGACAGTGGGTGCGCCTGTTAGGGCTTGGGTGTGGTGCATCGAGACAAAAGGGGTGCGGCGGCGGTCTCAGATAGATCTTTATGGGGCGGCAGCAAGAGTAGACTCGAGTTCAACTTGAGCTTGACCTGGACTCGGGTCCGCGTACTGGCGCGCTGGCTGGAGGGTGGCCGGAGATAGGCGGGCCATGCGGCACGGAGCACGGGCCAACGGGATAGAGAGAGAGTGGCCGGGGCCATGGCGCAGAGAGCAGGGTGGCGGCCGGGGATTTTGGGGGCAGCAGCGGGAGGTGGGCGAAGGGGATGACGGGGTGGCCCCACCCTTCAGTGGATAAGGGCCACCGGGGCCACAAGGCAGAGAGAGGAGGGAGAGATAGGGGGCGCGGCTGGGCCGTTGGCCGGCCAAGGCGGGGAGGAGGGAGGCGGGTTGGGCCACGAGGCCGAGCTGGGCTAGCTGCTGGGCTGCTTTGCCCTTTTTCTTTTTCCTTTCTATTTTCATTCCCTTTTCCTCAAAAACCAAAACTGAAACTGCATTTAAAATTCAGATAAAACTGAATTTTCAAAACTGAGATCCACACAGACAATAAAATATGCAGTAGCATGAATGTACACACATGGTTGATCTATGATGAATTTAATTTGACATGCAAGGCTAAGCATAAACCTTAGAAAATTAAATAAAGCATGCTAAATTTATTGTAAAATGTGGAAAGTAAAATTTAGGGTGTTACATCAGTTTTGCCCTTTTGGTGCACTGAAACCCTTTTCATCGTGTAGATTTAGACTTTGTGTTGAGAATTTTTGGTGAAATGGAAGCAAAATGTGAGATAAGATAGAAAAGTGAGGAGCACGGTAGTGTACATGGCTTCATTCTAGGTCGAAGCTAGATCATGGCTGTGCAATCATGCCACTTCTTCTAGCTCATAGACGTCCACTTCTTCGAGCTGTGGCATTTTGAGCTCTAGGAAAATTTTTAGGCGTTGCCCATTTGCATTAAAGATTTTCCCGTCATCGTCATGGAGAGTGATGGATCTACACTGGATCTAAGCATCCACTTACACCAGACATTTCTCCACCATATCCACCATCCACTTACCCATCCACAAATATAGTCTCCAAATAAATACTCCAGTCATATTCTAGCAATATCCCCAAACTTCTCATACAAGAAGGAGACATAGAGTTATCGAAAACAAAGAAAGAGAAGAGAAGAAGAAAAAAAAGAGAAAAGAAAATGATAGCTCCATGTACTCAAAAGCGTCAAAGTTTCAAGAGGGGATTCATCGAATAAGGAGTTTTCATTCATAGACCATATCCATCCACAAAATGAATTCATTCTCCTTTGATCGGGATGAGAAGCATCACAAACTTCACTAGGACCAATCTTTGACTTAACAAAATACATAGCATAAGGTAAGCTGACTTTATCCCTACCTTGAGCCCCACATAAGCCTTTTAGTTGATAGGGAAAAGTTTGGCCTTATGGCCTGGTGAGGAATATACGCCCACTTGAGCGATCGAGGGTACCATTTGAGGAACTTAGTGCTTTCATTTCAAAAAAAAAATTCAAAACCCTCCGAGCATGAAACCTGAAAAGAGATAGAGCTCGGTGACACTCTATTGAGATTGTTCCATCTCTCAACCACCGAAGACAAGGTAAGAAATGCCAGAAGCCCCACATGTATGGATAAAAATGTTGGGGTACACTTTTGCTAGTTTGTTCAAACATAAAGGTAGAATGTTGGGTTGTGCACTTGATACTTGTAGGACATTAACATTGATGCAACTCCTGATCTGCCGAGCCTAAGTCTTAGCTTTGCTCGAGGACGAGCAAAAGTTCAAAATTGGGGGTGTGTTGGAGGTCGTTATTGCAAGGTTTCAACCACCAACTGTCGGTTAATAAATGGGGTATAGATAAAGTTCTGTGCATTATTTACCTAACACTTACGAATTCCACGAGTTTTTGTGGTCTTCGATATTTTGTAGGGGAACGCTCAGAATTCCATAAAAATATACATCACATGGAGCAAGGAGAAATTGGACAAAAGGCCAGGGCTTTGGGCCATGGTCGGCTGGCCCCACATGCAGGTCAGCCGGCCCACTACTTGGCCGCCTGACCCCACATGCAGGTCGGACGACCAACTACATGGCCGCCCGACCCTACATGCAGGCCGCCCGAGCCTTCAACTTTAGCCCAAGCACTGCCACGTCACCTACATGACCTGGGCCGCTCGGCAAGTGTGAAAGATGTACAACAGTCACCGACCTTGGGAAGTGCATCTAGACCGTTGATGAAGTGAAGGTGGTGGATCCAAGGGCCATCCGACCAAGTTGGGAGGCCGCCCGGCCCCACTACTGGCCGCCTAGCTAGGTGGAGTGGCAGCCTAGCCTAAAGAGGAGTGCCTGGCCCCACTTGTCATTTACATGCAACATTACTTCCCTCATAAGAAGCCATGCATGCAAGCTTCCTTCACATGCAAGCAAGAAGGGAATATTCCCTAGGATCAAGGGGGTATCTCCACCTCTCCAAGGCACCCCTTCCACAACAAATAGAGAGGGAACCCCCTCTTTCTCACTTGTACCATTCACCATGTGAACTCTCTTTCTTCTGCACTAGGAGGCGCCCCACAGGAGGTGCTTCCACTCTGAAAATAGTGTTTACTTAGGAGTTAGAGAAGGTCTACTGTATCGGAGTCAATCGAAAGTATTCGGTAATGTATTTCATTTGCTTATCTTGAGCACTACTTTCCTATTATTGACAAGTGCAAGTAATTTATCTTTCTACTTTATGCACTTATCTTCGTCTCTGTTAGTAACTCGAGTGGTGTACACTACAAGAAATAGGACAAAGTTCGCCTAATAATGAGTCATATACCTTACACACGCTTTACATGTAGGCCATGCACCGTAAGGAAATACCAGATGATCTACGTCAACTATCAAGTGGTGATGTGACGGCTAAGAACTTCAGTCAGTATGATATCAATGGATTTCGTTTTCGAACAGCGAAATTAGAAGCAAGCCGTCCACTTGCAGCCACTTGCAATAATGGAGTGGTCACTACGGCGTCCGATGCCAATGGGAAAACTCTTGAGTACTATGGTGTGATTCAAAACATAATTGAGTACACCTTTGGAGGCCTGAAAGTATTGAAGGTTGTATTCTTTGAATGCATATGGTTTGATCCACTCAATGGCACACGTGTCGATAAATTCGAGATGGTGGAGGTGAAGCACAACTCCCGGCTTCAAGGACAATATAGTAACATTGTGCTTGCACATCAGGTGGAGCAAGTGTACTACATGACGTATCCACACCCTAGTATGAAGTCTTGGTGGGTTGCACGTAAAGTTAACCATCAATTATGTCCTCCCGATGATGTCAATGAGCTCAAAAGCAATAAAGCAGATGATGTTGGTGATGTGTATGAAGAAGAAGATGTAGGAGACGACTTTCCAATATCTGATGAGGCAGGTCTCAATCAGTTAGGTGCAGTTGTCATGGAGCTAATAGATGAAAAGTCAGGTCCTTCTAGTAGAAAACGTAGGAGGTCTCTAAGGATTCGAGAAATTCAAGAACGTTTTAATAGTATTCGAGTCCAAGATGCAGCGGACGATGCCGAGGGATTTTGATAAGTATAATGTAATTTCATTTATGTCTTTTCATTTATGTTATTTTATAATGTTATGTCATGTATGATTTCTTATACTAACAAACTCTATTTAAATTTGTATAGATGTTAGGACATGCAAAGAAAGTCTTGGGCGAGGTCGAGGAGTAAGGGTTCTGATGGAGGATCGTCCTCAGTTGGGAGCCTCTTTCAAGGGACTGTGCAGAGTAGGCAGCGGCAGGAGCAGCTCCTTGGGTGTATGCAGGAGAGTGCGCGAGAGCGAGTGGAGGCAGGAGCAACTGCCGAGGAGGAGCAGGAGCTGGAGGCAGGTGATGGGCAGGAGGTGGAGGCAGGTGGTCGGCAGGAGGAGCATGTGGAAGTAGATGCTGAGAGGGAGGCTCGAGCTGATGCGGAGTTGGCTGCAGAACATGGAGTTGACCCAATGATGGATGGAGTAGAGACTGGCGGGTCATCTTCTTCGGCTGGCACAATTTGGTATGAGTTATACTTATTGTCTTGTATTTTACTTCCACATGTACTATGCAAGTGTTATGTGATGTAATCTATAAATTTGTTTTTATATGGTAGGTTTCGAAAGACCGTATCCATTCGACCGCGATGTAACCCTGCGGACAGGTCGGTGATTGTGCCGGTAGGAGACAGGTACGTACTACTAATTCCTTATTTTATATGTACACATTAATATGATTTAATGTCTTTGATTGCAGGAGTTGGAGAGAGGTGGGTTGGTCAGGGGTAGGCCACCGTATGCCAATTAACTCGTCATTGGGTGCGTTCTGCCGCTTCTACTACCTTGGCATGGTCACCCAGCCCAACAGGGATCGAGTAGCGGCCCACAAGTGGGCACATTGGGGGCTCAAGGAACATGTGGCTGGAGAAGATCAGGATGTGGGTGGAGGCACCTGTCAGGGCGCTGTGTGGAAAGGATTTTGGGTGAGTTGGCTAGACTAACAATTTGTATGCTCATCGCAATTTTGCTTTCAACAACAATGAACTTGACATCATGTGATAACGCAGGAACGATACCACTTGGATGGCGAAGGCGACTATGAAAAGGAGAAAATGGCCAAACGAGTGTTCCAAAAGGCAGCCGTGAAAGTCATCAGTGACTCCTTCAGCAATGCACGTATCCAGGTGATAGTGAATTTCCACAAGAGGTTCAAGAATATCAATATGAAAAAGACACCAGAAGCGAAGAAACTGCACCTTGAAGCAGAGGAGTACATTCAAGGAGAGGTTGATTGGATCATGAAGGATCCTTAAGCTTGGACGTGGATTTGCCACTATTGGGCTGGAAGTGAGTTCTAGGTGGCATTGAATAGAAATCGAGGCAACCGAACCAGTAAGCCAAGGTTGCAAATGTTCGGAGCAGATGGGTTCGTTGGCAAAGAACAACGCATGGTACGTATGCATGTTACCACCTAAAAATTTGATATAAGTAGTCAACGTCACTAACTTTGCATTACAGGAGGCTCAACTTGGCGTTCGTCCAAGCTTTGTGGAAGTCTTTATTTGGGGGCACGAAGGCCCAGATCCAGAGAATCCGGAGGTTTTGTGCGATGAGCAAGTGACCGAGAAGCTTGTAAGTACATTAAATGTAGTGAACATCGACTGACAACTTCATATACACTAATGACTCTGTTTTGCAGGCGAAGTACAAAGAACAACTAATCCAACACCACAGACAGGAGTATGATTGGAAGGGCGCCCCACCAGACGTTGAAGCCATATACCACACCGGCGGTGGGTTACGCCATGGTAGGTATGTAAATCTCATCATTTGAAGATAGTTAAATGTCTTGTGTCACTAGTTGTAGATCAATTGGCGACTAATGTTCGTAGGTGGGGGTTGGGTGATGGTGCCTTGGAGTATGATCGTATTCCAAGGCCGCAACAGACAGGCCAAGGGAGCTCTCGCGGGACATCGAGAGCCCAGCAAGAAGAGCAAGAGAAAACTCGTAGACTTGTGGAGGAAACTCGTAGACTTCGACAAGACAATGAGTACATGAAAACATATCTTGTGGTACGAGCTATAACATGTTCTGTAGACAAACTATACTATTTTACATTTGATTGTGATCTAAGTAATAAATCATGAACAGGAATTGTCTCAGAGGCTTGGATCTAATGTCCCTGAGTTTCGACCTCCACAACTCTCTCCACAGGTAAATTCTGGTTGTATCAGTTAGTGCCTCTGAACCACCTAATCTATTGATCTACATGTTTTCTAGGTTCCACCTAACTACTTCATCAGCACTCCTAGCACCCAAGGACCACCACTTGGAGATGCTCAGGGTTTTCAGCCTCCTCCTAACCAGATAATACCATCGGGCCAAGTAAATATTTCGCTTAATTTAAGTTACTATGATGTAATCGACCTATTTTGAGTTCTTAAATATATACGTCATATCTATTTGTTTGAGTTGCAGGGATCCCAGCCTCAACAATGGATCTATCCTACCCAAGGACCGCCCTTTGGAGATGCAAGCCAGGTCACTATGTTTTCATTTTTCTCATTATTTAGGAAATAAAACATGCATGTTCAATCTAAGTAATATGTATCATACTATACAAATAGTCACAACCGCCTCCTCAGTGGGTGTACCCTGGTCAACTAATGATGATGTATCATGGGCAGCAGCCGATGTTCTACCACGCTAGCCAACTGCCCTACTACATGCCATGGCGTTCCACAGCTCCACCGATGACACCCCCGGTACGTAAACATATCCAAGTCATCCAATAGGAAACCAATAAACATAGGAAACTCTATATATGTGCCATAGTGAACATGTTCAAATTATCTTCAACAACATAGTTGAATTTAGGTTAGGTATGCAATTTTCGCAAAATTTAGTTAAGTTTGACTCATATGCAGATATAGTTCAAACTTAGGTTAATTTTGCCACTTGAACTCAATTTTAGGTTAAACATGCCATTCTCGCCAAATTTGGGTTAAGTTTGACCTATATACAGATATAGGTCATTTTCATGCTAACTTTCTCTTTTTAAGTCAAATAGAGATTAAGTATGCCATTTTAAGTCAAATTTAGGTTTAGTTTGCTATATTCGTCAAATGCAGGTAAATTTTGCAATTTTAAGCCAACTTGACATACACTTGCAGGGTTCTACTTCTCGAGCGCCGTCACAAAATCCTGAAGATGTGGATGCGTTCCTAAACCAGTCCGGCGGCGCAGGAGGTAGCGGCCAAAACTCAAACCATCCAAATGAAGAAGTCTAGGTTTGTATGTCTCGGACTTTGCATGCATGTGAGATAGGTGCTTGGGTAACCTGTTATGGACTTGTGAATTTATTTGAACTTGTGATGGACTTTGTGATATGGACTTTGTGATGGATTGTGATATGGTTTGTGATGGAATATAACTGCTTGGACTTGTCATGGACTTTGTGATGGACTTGTGAATGTATTTGAACTTGTGATGGACTTTGTGATGGATTGTGACATGGTTTGTTATGGAATATAACTGCCTGTGATGGACTGTGAATTTATTTGAATTTTTCTGGAATTTCTGCTGCAGGGCAGAGGTAATATAAAAAAATCCATGGGTTAAGTTTGTCGGCCAAGAGGGCCGACGAACTTAACAGGGCCATGGGTTCAGTTCGTCGGCCCCTCCTGGCCGACGAACGTAATTTAAGTTTGTCGGCCGTATGCCCGGCGACCGTTTAAGTTCGTCGGCCACTCAAAAACCGACGAACTTACAGTAAGTTCGTGGGCCCCCATGAACTTATCTTGATAAATTCGTGGAGTTAAAAACGACGGATAAGTTCGTCGGTTGGCCGATGAACTTAGGTTAAGTTCGTGGGTTTATGCCTAATTCGTGGGTATTTGGCCCACGAACTTTCTCTGGTTTCCTGTAGTGGTAGTTGCATTTTCCTTTTGGTCCACCATTTCGAGGCCTGAGTTGTGCTAAACTAGAATTGATTGATCGTTGTTATGCTTGTCGGTGTTACAATCCAACCTATAGGCTAGGCTCTAGTTAATTGCTCTCCTTTGGCCAAGGATGAACTATTGTTGTTCACGTTTGTAGCGTGCCGTCCTCTCTATGCAAATTTGCTTGGTAGCCCTACTCGGTGATAACGTGTGGTGTGACTATGTAGTCCAGGCCCGTTTGTTTGGGAGGCCTGTAGGTGATAGCCGGGTCCTCTTTCGGGTGTGAACTATCTACCCCCTGACCCCTCGAGGGCGCTGGAATTTCGCTCGACACAAGTTCATAACTCTGTAGAGATCCTTTTGACCCTTAGCACGGATGGCTCTTGTATGCTGGTAGAGATAGAAGACCATACCGCGGTCCATGTCTCGTTGTTCTCCTAGCTTTACCTGTTTTCTTGCCAACGGTGCTTAGCTTGTCTCTCAAGGTGCTTGGTGTCAATCGTTTCTAGCTATCGGTTGACAAGAATGAGCAGTAACAACTGGATGAATGATAGTTTGATATCCCTATCTCAATGCTTCTCTGTAGATAAATACGATACCTTGGAATACTCCTAGGTGAAATGCTACAGCGGTCTCCGCGCGCTTGTGGAATAAAATCCAATAGGCTAAGAGCCGCATCAGCTTGGCGGCACAACCCCCAAGCTGATGAAGCAGTGAGTCGACGAAGCACGCGGTAGCGCAGCCCCCGAGCTGATGAACCGGCAGCGCAGCTCCCAAGCTGACGAAGTAGCGAGTCGGCGAGCCGCGCAGCAGCGCAGCCCCCGAGTTGATGAAGTAGCGAGCCAGTGAGACACGCGGCAGCGCATCCCCCGAGTTGGCGTAGTAGCGAATCGGCGAGGCAAATAATAGCCCAACCCCCAAGTTGACGAAGTAGTGAGTCGGTGAGGCGGATGATAGCCCAGCCCTGAGTCGACAAAGTAGCGAGTCGGCGAGGCGGACAACTGCCCAGCCCATGAGTCGATGAAGTAGCGAGTCAGCAAGGCGGATGACAAGCCAACCCCGAGTCGACAAAGTAACGACTTGGCTATACGGACAACTGCCTAACCCCCGAGTCAATGGTGCAGCATAAAGTGAACTCCCAGTTTGAATTCCGAATATAGCGAAGGCACTGAGTGTCGGTGGGCCAGACCGACTGACCCATACGAAGGGTTTAGAGGTACCCATTTAATGATTTAGCGTAGGCATGTAACACCAGTTGTAGGTCGGATCGCGACCTAAGAGAATGCCCTGTGCAGAGGGACAGAGTACACCCTTTTAATGAAACTGCATGAGCATGTACCACTAGCCATAGGTTGGGTCAGGACTTAAGGCTGATTGCCCCATACGAAGGGATAGAGGACACCCTTTAATGAAACTACGTAGGCATGTAACACCAGCTGTTGGTCTATGATCAAGGCTGATTGCCCCGTATAGAGGGCCAGATTGCACCCTATTATGAAATTGTGTAGGCATGTAATAACAGCTATCGATCTACGACCTAGGCTGATTGCCCCGCGTAGAGGGATAGAGGACACCCTATTATGAGTAAGCATAGGGATATAACACTGGTAGGTCAGACCGATTGCCCCGTATGAAGGGTCTAGAGTTACCCTGTCGTTGGATGCATAGATTTCGCCGGAAAACACAGAGACTTATCAAAGCACGAGATGCGATAAAAAATACTTGGCTCGGCGAAACACGAGATGCGATAGAAAAGAGCTGTCACGGCAAAACACGAAACGTGACAGAAAAGAGTTGTCTCGGCGAACCACATGATGTCACCGAAAAACATGTCAAGGCACACAATGTGCTACGAAATAATTCGAGAAAAGACACGAGATAGAAAATGTTTCAGCTTACCGAGGTGCATAATGCACGGTTTGAATGACTGGAAATAATCTGAGTAATACGAAACTCCGAGTGATCCAGAAATAATTTGAGTGAACTGATGTAACATGACTGATTAGAAATAATAATGCTGAAATAAATATGAATGATCCGAAATAATATGAGTAATCTAGAGTTGATCCGAGCAAGAGATCCAAGACGTGCGACCAGAACTAGTACGAATAATTCAGAGATAATCCTAAAACAATATGAATGATCTATAGACTGGGTGATCCAAGAATAATATGAATATATCCATAGCCCGGTTGATCTAGAGATAATCCGAGTGATTGAATGCCCCGGTTGATATAGAAATAATTCAATCGATCCAATAGCTGGATTATTCGGAAATAGTTTAATTAATATGAGAACCACTTGGATTGGATGACTCACTACGGTCAGTTGATGCCTCATTATCCTTCGCCACAGATGACCTATTGTCTTTCCAATGGAAATTTAGAGCCGGAGATAGTCGACAATACATTGCTCTAGCATGTTGTACATGCTCGCGCTGGCACGAATAATACTTTCCAAGGTGCGCAATGTGCAGTTTGAATGACCAGAGATAATGTGAGTGATCCAAAAATAATGAATGATCCAGAAATAGTATGAGCGATCTGTAGTTGGTTGATGACACTTCACATTTGTGGTGGAAATCAAAGAAAATCAATGACAGTGCGGTCCTGGAAAAATAACCAGAAGAAAATCTGAGTAGCATTGTTTGGAAAAAAAATACTCAGATATAAAAAATTTCGTGACCGAGCCAGTCGGACAGGCAAAATTAATCACCATGATTAAATGTAGAATTTAAAATAACTTAGTTGTTCGGATGGATTAGCAGACCGCCGACTGGTTCCATGCATGCCACAAACGGTTCCGGCTGATGATCTGATCGGACTCGGCAGATTGATAGTTGGCAAAACTGATTTGATCTGTTTTGGTAGGATCTCAATATGTTGATCGCACTGGCGGTTGAGAACTGCGCGATGCTAGCAGCAAAAATAAAATAAGTATTTGATGGCCGCGCAGTGCTGGCGGCCAAAAACCCTTCCGTTGGTGCTGACCGGACTTGCATATTGACAGCCTCCTTCCCGTACGTGGACTCTAATATTGGACGGAGTTAACTCGGAAAGGGATAACAGATCTTGATTGGCGTTGTTTGAAGGTTGATTTTCTCCCGTACTCAACCATAATCCGCAGCTGATCATATTGTTGTATAACGCCGCAGCACTTGTAATTAAGAGGAGTAAATAATCGGACTTTGACTTCACGCCCATGTTTGGCCTCACGTGATGATCATCGTGGCCCAAGGATTGGTGTTGCTGTTTCTTCTGGGCTTTGGTAGATCTTGCCAGCTAAAAGGATCCGACAGGCTCGGTCAGCCTATCGGTCAGCTCAACAGAAAGAACACGCTTGCGCCGATTATAGATCCATCTCAGTGACGAAGGTGAACTTGATCCTGTTGCCGAACATGATAGCCATGGAGCTAGCGATGTTATTGAAGCAGACATTTCTACCTGGTGCGTCAACTGTGTTCAGTACCGGCAATGCACCACGGGATGTACCACGGGATATTTTTCTGAGTGTCTGGATCAACACATAGCTCGATGGTCAAACGGAACACAGGGAAAAACACAATTTACACAGATTCGGGCTGCTAAATTACGTAATACCCTACGTTCTGTGTGCAGTGGTTTGTATAGCTTTGAGTATGTATGGATTTGCCTGAGGTCGAGAGTATTGTTTGAGAAGGGTCCCTAGCCCGTCTTATATAGTCCGGTGTGGCTTGAGTTACAAGTCAGTTTCCTTCTATGTCTCCTAGAAGGTTTAGATTACAAGAAATCACGTAGAATCCGCGTTATATATCTTTCTTAGAGAGTCCTTGTCTTGTGCGTCAAGTTGCTCTGCACCTCAGACCCAAGTCAGTCGACCAGTTCTTGAATTGGCTCCTCCGACAGCGCATATAAAAAGTAAGCTGCATGAGGACCCGTGGAATATCTATCCCCCACACCATTTTCCACTTCCTTATCGCCTAGTGAAACTTGAGCTCAAGTTTTACTAGTAGATAACAAGTCTTGCTTTACACCATTTGATTTGCTATCATACCATTAAGAGTTTTATATGCTGTGTGCTACGCCTAGAGAGCATCAGGTAGCTTGGATACCTAGTCCTTCCCCATAGCTTTGACAGTTTTCTGCAGGATGTTCTTGATCTGTTTGTTTGATGTCTCAGCTTGGCCACTTGTCTGCTGGTGGTAAGGAGTGGTGACACGGTGATCCACACCTAGTTCAGCGAGGCACATCTTGAATCTTTTATCTATGAAGTGTGGTCCTCCATCGCTGATGATGACTCTTGGCGTACCAAATCGAGGAAAGATAGTTTCATAGAACATTCTAATCGAATGTCTTGAATCTGCCGCAGAACACAACAATGCCTCTACCCATTTTGATACATAGTCTACTGCGATCAGGATGTACTCTTTGTCTCCACACTTGCGGAAGGGCCCTATGCAGTCTATGCCCCACACATCAAATACATAAGTTAAAGATTGCGGTGAGTGGCATAGCATTCCTTGGATTAATGTTTCCTAAGCGTTGGCATCTTGAACACCTTCGTACGAACTCCTTGGCATCTTCGTACATATTTGGCCAGTAGAATCCACTTTGCCAAAATTTTGCATGAGTTCTGTAGGCTCCATAGTGATCTCTGTAGGAAGATGAGTAACATCTATCAAGGATTTGGGGGACTAGCGACGTAAGAGTCCATCTACACAGAGTTTATATATGTAGAGGTTATCCCAGAGATAGAACCGGATGCTTTGGATTAGTTTCCTCTTATCGACTCCTTCGGGTACGTATCCAGTGACCAGGTAATTGACCAGATCTGAATACCATGGTTGGGATTTTCGACCTTTAGGAGGGTATCATCTCTCATGTAATCGTCAATCAGCAAGAATGACATTTCTTTGAACTGCATCCATGAGAGATGATCTACAACTGAATTTTCAACTCCCTTCTTGTCTCTGATCTCTTTATCGAATTCTTGGAGCAACAGGACCCACCAAATCAGTCATCGCTTTGTATCTTTCTTGGTGAGAAGGTATTTGAGAGCTGCATGGTCTGTATATATGATAACTTTGGCTCCCACCAAGTATGATCTGAATTTATCAATGGCAAAGACAATGGCCAAAAGTTCTTTTTCAGTGGTGTAGTAATTCAGTTGTGGGCTGATAATCGTCTTGCTTGCATAGTATATGGCATGATGTTTTCTATCCTTGGTTTGGCCTAGGACTGCTCCTACAACATAGTGGCTGGCATCGCACATGATTTCAAATGGGCATTCCAGTCTGGGGATTGAATGATTAGTGCTGTGATGAGTGCCTTCTTGAGTGTACGAAAGGCTTCTAGGCATGTATATGTAGGACCCAGCATGACCAAGGAAGCTTCAGAGTGCCTTAATGTTTGATGGAGGTGGTAGCTGCTCAATAACTTCGATCTTTGCATGGTCCACCTCTATGCCTCTCTCTGATACGCTCTGTCCTAGCATGATCCCTTCTCTAACCGTAAAGTGACATTTCTCCTAGTTTAGGACAAGGTCGACTTCTTTGCACCTCTGGAGAACCTTTTCCAAATTCTCTAGATATCCATCAAAGGTCTTGCCATAGACTGAGAAGTCATCCATGAAGACTTCCATTATGTTCTCGATCAGGTCGGAGAATATGGCCATCATACATCGCCGATAAGCGAAAGTGCCATAGGGACAAGTGAATGTGGTCTTACTCTGGTCATCCGGGCAAATGGGGATCTAGCGATAACCGGAGTAGACATCGAGATAGAAGAAAAAGGAGTGATTGGCCAATCTTTCAATCATTTCATCAATGGAGGGAAGAGGAAAGTGATCTTTCCGGGTGACGGAATTGAGCTTTCTATAGTCAATGCACATTCGCCATCAGGTAAAAGTACGTTGAGGGATTAACTCATTATTTTGGTTCTTGACAAATGTCATTCCTCCCTTCTTCGGTACGACTTGGACTGGACTGACCCATTCACTATCTTGTATGAGGTAGATGATACCCACATGCAGGAGTTTGAGTACATCCTTCTTAACTACATCTCTCATCACATTTTTGAGTCTTCATTGTGGTTCCTTTGTTGGCCGATGTTCGGTCTCCATGGGGATGCGATGTGTGCATAGATTAAGACTGATTCCCTTCAGATCTTGAAGTGAATACCCAAGCACTAATCTGTACTTCTCCAAGACTGAGATCAATCACCGGCTTTCATCCTCGGTTAGCTAGTCGCGGATGATCACTGGTGTGTCCAAATTCCTATCGAGGAAGGCGTACTTCAGGCTAGGCAATAGCTGTTTATTGTCTATTTTTAGGGGGTTGAGCCACAGAGATTCACCTAGTTCTTTGAACTTGAGAGGCTCTTCTACTGCACTATAGTCGCTAGCCTCTTCGTCTAGGCTATGTTGATCCTCCTCTTCCTTAAGTGAAATACCCATCACTTCTTCTAAGGGGTCAACCTCTGGCTTAGACTCTGTTTTGGTGTTCAATGCTCAACTCATGCCAACCTCGAGCACATCTTAACCAAACTGAAGCTATAGCTTCCCTAGATTGATCATGTTGATGAGGGAAGCAATCGGGAGCCCGATCAAAATGAGTGGCATAGGCCCCTCGGGTATGTCGAAGATTTGGAAATCCAAGAACACCATTTTTTCCTGCAAGGTAACTGGTATGACCCGAATGACTCCTTGATTTTCTAATGATTCATTCTTGTTCCACTTCAAGCGAATGTTGGATTTTGATCGTGGTTGAGTGGGGAAATAGGTGTCTACAACATATTTAGGAATGATGTTCACCCCGACTCATGGGTCATGAAGAATGTCTTGTGGGAGCATGTCAGATACATGGCCAGGGACGAGAGTTGGTCCTAGGTAGAACCTAATGAATTTTGTGTCAACTGGTCTCTCTTCTAGCCATTCCTGATTTATTACAACTATAAGCAAGAGTAGGTCCTCTCTCATTTGATGTACCTATTGTGGGAAGATGTATGCTAGTTGAGAGGTCCTTTTGATACATTCCCAATGCATGTGAACAACTTGTCATCAAACGAGAACGGAGGGACTGACGGAGGATTTGTCACAGAGGCACTGACCCTCTCAGTGTCTTCTGACATGCTTGGTTCAGGGATGTCCTCAATTCTGAGGGTTTGACGAGATAGTGGAGCTGTTAGTTGAGTGTGCTAGCCTTCTTCAGAGCAGCTGGGCTCAGATGGATCTTGTGGTTGTGAGCGTGGGTTCTCAATCTTACTACCATCAGAGGATTTTTTTAGTATCTTGTTAAGATCTCTTCATCCTTCTGGGCAGTTAAGTGAGATTGAAAGGACCTTGATGTCACCTAGAGGGGGATGAATAGGCTAATCTGAAAAAATACAACTTAAATTACCACTGTTAGCTTCAGACCGAATAGTTTGGTGGATCCTACCGAATAGTCCGGTAGTGTCCATCTGACAGTCCGGTGACACACAGAGAAAAAGCTCAAGATATGTAAATGCACTATAAAAACTTATTGAGCTATACACATCAATTCTAATTGTTTATTTGGAGATGCTGAGCTTATCAACACTGCAGACCTGCACTTAATCACAAGAACTTGCACACAAGTAGTAGCGGAAGCAAATAATGCAATGCAAGTATGAAATGCGGGAAGGTACAAACCACAAGCACAAAGCTTGGGTCTCCTAGCAGGGGCACAACACACAAAGACACTGGATTTTGTTTCTGAGGTTCGAGTACACCCGCAAGTGTCCGTACGTCCTCGCTGAGGTACCCACCAAGAGTTTGAGTCTTTTTCAACTCACAGCCTCCCCTTCTCACCACCAAGGCTGAGAAGGTGCTCACTGCAGTGCTCCGAAGAGCAGGAAAAGTGGCACCCACAAGCCGGGTGCCGTTCGGGTCGCTCTCGCTGTTTAGGAGGACACCTCCAAGAGTAACAAAAACGCTTCCCAGAAATGCTTGCCAACTGTGCTCAGAAGCTAGGTGCTCGTAATGTAGCTCACACAATCTATCCAATCCTCTCCCAACTCAAGAATCTCACAAAATTAGCTCAATCTTACAAAAAGAGTGTTGAGGAGTGTTTCTTAGAGCCTCTGGGTCAATATGGACGTGGAGGGAAGTAGCAACCCCAACCAGAAGTAAGTGGAGGGTATAAATACCTACCCTCACAAAACTAGCCATTAGCACTGTGTCAGACCATCACCTGATAGTCCGGTGGGCCCTACCGGGCAGTCCGGTAGAGGCTGACTAGCCGTTGGGGTTCAAACCCCTCTACCGGACTCACCGGATAGTCCAGTGAGGGGTTCCTCGACTAGAAGGCTAAGGCACTGAGCCTAGGTCACTAGATGAGCTATGTGTAGGTGTTGTCCCCATTAGAGATACACCTAACTAGGAGATAAAAGGACAAGAAAAGAATCAAAGAGCTCTCACACTTAAGCTCGGGCATTTTCCACAAGGGATATGCCACACCCAATGCCATATGCACTACAAGAAATGCAATGCCACGACACTCTATGAGCACATGTTGACTAGTGACTTCTGAGCTTCATTTCCCTCCTAATAGTACGACATACCTATACTCAAGATAAATGTAAATCTAGATTAAATCCACTTGAGCCTTTACTTGATGAATAATGCCATCTTGAAATATATCAATAGAGGGAGATAGCCAAGCATAGCTTCTTTCTTTGCAAGCGCAATCCTCTTTGAGCTAAATAGTTGGACTTCCATTTATAAAACCTCTTCAATAGGTAGATGGAGCACATTTGCTCATTATCCATTAATTCAATTGATCTTGACCATTATTGGCTTCGATATGTAATAGTGTATATTCATGATCTGCCACTCGTTATATGAGAGATCCAATTTAAGTAGTGACGTCCAAATGTAAGAGATAGAATCCAAGTCACTTTTCTCAATATGAAAGCCAAGTGCCTCAAAGTGCATCAATAAAGGAACACTAGTGAAGTCCCGCACTTAGGCAATGTCATGGTATCTACTCAAGAATAATCCATGACTAGAAATACTGCTTGTCACTAGATGTACAATAGACATTCAATAACCATCAATGGGTGACAGATATACAATGAGAACCACATTACTCAACAGATGAGTGATTCATGCCCATTCATTAGATATATACATTTTAATTTATTTAATTACATTTGACCATAAATAATACACCTGTAGAAACCTGTCAAAACATCTCACAAAGAGATTAGACCTTTAATCGCGTTGTCACTCAACACCAAAACCACTAAGGAGCCTTGTTGCACTTACAATCTCCCCCTTTTTGATGATTGATGACAACCCCAATTAAAGCTTGAAGAGATAAACAAATTACATGCATGAGTACACAGATATTTGGTATGCTCCCCCTTAATATGTGCTTGAGTTATAAAAAACTCGGATTTGAGACACAAATGCCCAATAACACATATTTGTGTAAGGAGAGTTCCCCCTATATCTCAGCATTCCAAAACCACAAAGACAAAAGGAAAAACATTGAGTCAACCAAATAGGAAGACTTGGTTGTGCATCCACTGCCTGTCACCGGATAGTCCATTGCACCAAACAGTCCAGCAGGCTGCACCGGATTGTCCGGTGACTACAGTCTGCACACACCAAACACAAACACAAAGCCACAGAGAGTCACAAAGACAGGCACATAGCTACTAGCATATATTACACATAGATATGTATCTAGTTCACACAGGTCACATAGGAGATAAAAATGTTTTGAAATCATTACGTGAAAAGTGTCCAACACATGATACTAAGAGTTCAACACATGAAATAGAGAGTACAGCTGAAAAGAAATAAAAAAGCTAAAACATGCTGCAAGCGCCCTTCAAGATCTGCTCCAAATCCGTAATAGGCCCGCTGCAACTGCTGCACATCTGATGCTCCCCCTGCAACCAACCAAGCTCTAAGCTTTAATGCACAAATTCTCCCCCTTTGTCATTAAGCACCAAAAAGGTCAAAACTAAGGGTGAAAAGTACCTCAAGGGCTCGCTGAGTGCCCTGATCCCATCCTGCACTAGAGCTGCCACCCTGAGGTCCTGACTAGAACTGGCTGCCACTCCGAAAGAATGCTCCATTGGAGAAGCCCTGTCCGCCCTAACCCATGAGAAAGGTAGTGATCCTAAGAAACTCGAGCAGGCCAGGGTGGTGGAGTAGCCTGAGTAACCAGCAGTGAAAGCATCACTTATCCCAAAGAGTGACTGAGCAGCCGACTGAGCTACAATATCCAAAGATCCTGAAGCTGGAGGTGCCTGAATGTATTGAGGTTGGCTAAACTGAGGAGGCACTGAGGGTCAGCTAGCCTGTCCCTGATCTGCATAGTATCCTACAAAGGGATCCTCTAGGAACTCCTTCTCGACCTCTATCTCCTACTCATCCTCAACCACTCGGTCAGGTGAGGGTGGTGGCTGCATGCCAAGGTGCCTCTGAATGCTCTTCACCCTATTATTTGTCAGGGTCTGGAGATGACGGATCTCCCTCTTCTCAGCAATATCCTTCGCCCTGAAGCACTTGAGGGCTCCCTTAAATTTCTCTAAAATCCTGAACAACAGGTGAGGAGCTCCTCCTCGACCTCTCACTGGAGAACTATCCACTGCCTCTCCTCCTGAGGCGACTGCCTCTGCTGCAGTGGCACTGGGGCCGGCTGACTCCGAGGTGGCACTAAGCCTAAAGGTGCAACCAAGGAGGCTAGCACAATTGGATGCTTCACCTTCTTCACACAGAATGGCCGATGCTCAGTGTCACTGATATATGCTGTACTGGTCACTCTGTCAACCACCTCCATGATGAAGGGAGCATATGCGCAACTTCTATATGGGTCAAAGGAGATGGCCTTGATCTCCTACCATGTGAAGTTGGTCAAGCTGAAAGGCAATGCATCTTCCCTCATCCTAGCAAGCAGATTCTTGGCATAATGTGAGATGTTTGTAGCATCACCAACATGAGGAGCCAGGGTCTTTCTGAACATTCTGTTCATAAATCCATAGAAAGAGTAGAGACCCTGTGAGTGTCCAAAGTTTCCCTGATTATTTGGAGGATACATGAACTTCATCTCATTGTTAGGGAGACACAGCGCTAGGTGAATCTTGGGCCTGTTCAGATCCACATTGTTCCTCTGAGGCACAAAGGCAAAGTCAAGATAGGTGATAGAATAAGTCTCATCCTCTGTCATCCATGCCATAGCCCACTTTCTCGGATCTACATCTATGTCATCAAAGTAGATTATGGCATAGAACTGGGCAATGATCTCCTTGTTCCAATCATGCCTAAAGCTCATGACCTTCTGCATGTGCTGCCTCTCACATGTTGCAATCACCTGATCAAATATCGGATATTTCTTGTCCTTCATGTATTTCTAGTCGACCCATTGATCAAGTGTGACTGGGTGTTCCTTGGAGTGAATCACTGACTCATAGAAATCCTCCTAAAACCTGGTGTGAAACCTCTAGTCAAAAGAGCTCTTAGGCTCTTTCTAGAAATCCCTTCTTCTAGTGTCTTTGATCTCATTGAGTTTACCCTTCTTCTTGTAATCGACCGCTTTTCTATTAGGCAGTTTGCTGGGCTTTGACATCTTTCTATCATACTCAGCCTTAAGAGGTGTTGCACCTCTCTCTTCCTCTACCTCATCATCTTCCTCCTCCTCCTCATTATCATCATCACTAGGAAGAGCTAGACCCTTCCCATGAGGCCTGGGTTGGACCACATAGGTCTCATCTGCCACGTTATCATCAGAGGAGGTCTCTACTGCCACTTCCTCATCTGAGATGTGCATCTGACCATGAGGAGTGTCCTACAATGGTCCCTGCCTGACCTTGAGAGATCTCCCCCTTTGATAACCACTAGCACTGGTGTCCTCCAGAGAGGTGTCATTGCTCGACTGAGGGCGAGGCTTTGTGGCCTTTCTCTTTGTCCTAGTGTACTGCCTGATGGATTGCTCACCAGCCATCTCTACAGCCCTGAGAAGCTAAGATTTGGATTTGGAACCTTGGATTAGACTCGGATTGCAAAAGATATGATTTGATTACGATGATTGGGAAAAGCATGATTTTTTTATAGGAATGTGTCACAAAGACACAGAGGAATATATGGAACAAATCTGGGAGCTCATAGAGCAAATCTAGAGCCAACAAGACCAACTAAACCAGGCCCACTAGGTATCACCGTACAGTCTGGTGGCTTCCACCGGACAGTCCAGTGGCGCCGGACAGTCCAGTGGCCGCCACCGGATAGTCCGGTAGCGCCCAGTGACCTAGGGTTGGTAGATCTCCCAAACTAGCCATGGGAGTTATTTGATCTCCTAGGACATGAAGGATAGGCATTGCAGGAGTACTTCTACCTAGGGAAACATTGAGTATTGCACTGAGCAAAGACATCAGGCAAAAAGAGTTCAAAGTACCTTGGAGAGAAGGTCCTAGGGCAAGGTTGATAGGGAGACCGGTGGAATCGTATACTCCGACGAAGCAGTGGCCAATCCCCACCAAAGATCCCTGAATCTAGGGAGGAATGAGAAGAGCTCCTCAAATCGCCAAAGAGGCCCTCACACAGCAAGGGCGGCAGTTGAAACGAGTGAAAATCAGTTTGGAGGAAGATAGGAGTAAAATACGAGAAGTTACCACTTAGGACCGCGGATGGGAGGTGAAAACCGTGTGGAATGAATAGTCCGGTAGCCACTACCAGATAGTCTGATGTTACCGGATAGTCCGGTAGCGGGTGCCGGATAGTCCGGTGCAAAATGATTTTGCAGAACAACTGAGAACAGTGCTATGTCCTTTGATCCACTGACTCCTTTATGCAACATAGTCCTCAGGGAAGGTAAAAGGTCTTTGAAAACACATTTTTGTCAAAGCTTGTTGTCAAAAGATGATTTAGTTGAAGGAGATGAGCTTTGGACAAATTCAATTAGAAAGTGATATTGAATTTCAGCAGAGAAATCTCTATGTATGTGGTTAGGCACAATCAAGCACAGAGAACAATAACCACATATGAGGAGAGCTTGATCACAAAGATCTCAACAACAAATGTTTTCAAAAACCTATTTTTGCTATACTAGTGGACTACCATGCCTTGCTTAGGATGATTAGCATGTTTTGCTCATACTCAACTTACTAAGGCATTAAATGCCCTCTTAGCAAGAGTATCAAGCAAACATCTAATGTCATTAAAGCATGAGACAAACTCATGACAAGGCACACTATTTCGCTAGATCAAACCTTAGGAATTATACCTCAAAGAATATTGGAGAGATTGGGGTCATATCATAGATGATGGCATATTTGACACATACCTCCTATCATATTTGAAGCACCAAGCTCTCAAGACTAACTTGACAACTTTCTAGGTTTCAGAGCTATCAAACAAATATCCATTCCAGAGTTGAGTCACTCAACCCACCAACAACCACACAGGAGCTACAAGGCCTAAAAACACTTACAATGCATCCATTAAATACATACCTTGGCCTTGATTAATTTGAAGTACAAGGATATAGAAATGTTATATACCGAAGTACATGCCCTGATTTTGCAATTTTGGGGCAACATCAATTTATTTTGCAATAAGCCAAAATCCTTTGACTCAATCACCATCCTCTAAGAATAGTCACAGAGACTTGATGGATTTGTATACCAGTCTATCTGCTGAAGAAAACACAGAGTACAACATCTCAGCTCATCACGTGATAGTCTGGTGATGGTCACCGGATAGTCCGGTGACTATGACTCTAGCTGCCAATCATTGACATGAACTTTATTTCCTTTTCCTTTCATGAGTTTCAACGTATGTTCCTGCAAACTTTAAAACACATGCTCCACAATGAGAGCCATCAACGTATCACAGGAACACAAGTATAGGATTGGAGGGGAATTTGAACTTGATTCACTTAGGCATGCTTTATTCACTATGAATTGGTATTCCTAAGTCATCAAGGATCTTGTTAAAGCACATGTTAACAATGATGTCATTGAGGATGAAAATCTTGCAATAATACATATCTTGGCTTTAGATTGAAAGAATTGATCTTGAGACAAGGATATGCTTATATGTAGCTTCTTAAGACAGCCAAGATCCTCAGTGCATCCTATAGGTACCTATATATCTTCAAGCATGTTTTGGTACCCAAACTTGGTTGGGTCCTTTGAGGTTAGTCACATAGGTCTTGGACACCCAAATAGCCTTGGTAGCCTTGGCCACACTAGTCACCTTAGACTCACCACTGTTAGATTTGGGTGCACAAGTAATTTTAGCCCTTTTATTGACAAGGTTGGGATGGGTGAAATTACCTTGTGGGCAATCCTTACGGAGATGCCCTTTTTATTAGCAATTGTAGCATAGTCTTTGCCTGAAACCCTTTGGTTGACTTTCTGCCTTGGTTGCATGGACTTCCTCCTCTCTAACCTTGCAGTGAGACTGGGTAGGTCTTCTTGCCTTGGAGTTAGTGGCTTGAGCTGCCACTAGCTTCACTGGATAGTCCGACACCTTGCTGCCAGATAGTCTGGTAGCTTGTGCCAGATAGTCTGGTGAGCCAGAGCTACTCACTACCTTGGACTTGAGGCTTGGGCAAGCTTGAACATTGTGTCCTTTTTCCTTACACCAGTAGCATCTTCTCTTTGCTTTATTCTTCTGCCTTTTTTATTTGGCTTGCTCTTGTGCTTTTGTGCTTTCATCACATTTGGACTTGATGCTTGTCTTAGTGTGTTGTGCACGGTTTGAACCCTCCTCAAGCTTGTTCACCATGTTGTCACAGTTATCTTGAGAAGGTTGCATACAACACTTTCCCGTAAGCATAGTCAAGTCCCCTATTAACTTTTCAACCTCTTGCTTGAGCTTTTCATTTTGTCTTGCAAGGGAGTCATCAGAAGGTTCTACAATAACATGCTCAACACAAAGGTTACTTGCTTTTGAATAGCAAGGGTTAGCACAAGTAATGATAGAATCAATTGAAGAATAAGAATCATTTTGTACACGAGGTTCATAGGATTTTACCGACGTGGCAAATACCTCATGTGCTACCTCGCTCAAGGCTAGCTGATCAATGAGCTGCATACTCTCATCTAGGAGCTCATCTTTTTTCATGTTGAAGCTCCAAGTACATGTCATTGATCTTCTTTAGTAATTCTTTTCTTTCTTCACACTTGAGGTTCAGATTTGTGACCTTAAGCTCAAGCTCTTCCTTTTCTTCTTGAGCTTCCTTGAGATCCTCTATTTTCTTGATTAGGAGATCTACTTGTTTCTCAAGGGTGTACTTTTGTCAAGTGATGACCTTGACAAGCTTCATTACTCTCAGTTTATCTTGCTTGCTTAGCTTGCCAAATTCAAGGTCTTCATCGGTGATCTCATCCTCATCTTCTTCTTCATCACTCTCACTCATTTCTTCCTCACTTTCTTCATCTTCCATGGCCATGAGGCACTGATGTCAGTGTGGAATGGTAGAATGGCACTTGGGTGAACATTATTCTTTTCTTGGTCTCCATCGCTGCTCTTCACTGGTTGGTGCAACTTCACTGCCACCACCGGATAGTCCGGTGTCCAATACCGGACAGTTCGGTGTCTGCAGTGACTGCAGCACCAACTACCTTCCTTGATCCTCCTTGTCCTCTATGCTTTCACAAAGGCTAATTTCTTCTTCTTCTGAGTCCTTTACTGATGTGTTTGCTTGTTCTTGAGCTTTGCATGCGAAGACATTCTTGAGAGTAGCCCAAATCTCATGGGCATCCTCAAGTCTCTTGTACTCATGGAACAGCCACCTAGAAGTATTTTGACTCAATGTGCTCAACAGATAATTAGCACCTTGAGCATTGAGCTGCAAGCGTATTGTCTCCTCATGAGATAGGTTACCCCATTCATAGCTAGAAGGCAATATGCTTGCATCTACAATTTGCCCATAAGTGGACCATTTGTCCTAAGAAAATGAAGTACATGAGTTGACCACTGAGAATAGTTTGAGCCATCAAGCATGAGTGGCTCACAAGTTACCTCACTAGGCGTCTACATCTTTTCTCACAGCGGTGAAGCTTTTCGCTGAGTCCAAGCTCTGATACTAATTGAAAGGACCTTGATGTCGCCTAGAGGGGGGGTGAATAGGCTAATCTAAAAAATTACAACTTAAAATACCACTTTCAGCTTCACACTGGATAGTGTGGTAGAACCAGATAGTCCGGTAGTGTTTATCGGACAGTCCGGTGACACACAGAGAAGAAGCTCAAGATATGTAAATGCACTATAAATACTTATTGAGCTATACAGATCGGTTCCAATTGTTAATCTGGAGATGCTGAGCTTATCAACACTGCACACCTGCACTTAATCACAAGAACTCGCACACAAATAGTAGCGGAAGCAAATAATGCAATGCAAGTATGAGATACTGGAAGGTACAAACCACAAGCACAAACCTTGGATCTCCCAGTAGGGGCACAGCACACAAAGACAGTGGATTTTGTTTCCAAGTTTCGGGCACACCCACAAGTGTCTGTACGTCCTTGTTGAGGTGCACCTAGCTTCTCACCACCAAGGTCGAGAAAGTGCTCACTGCAGTGCTCCGAAGAGCGGGGGTAATCACCTACAAGAGAAGTGGCACCCACAAGCCGGGTGGCCTTTGGGTTGCTCTCGCCGTCTAGGAGGAGACCTCCATGAGTAACAAAAATGCTTCCCAAAAATGCTTGCCAATTGTCATCAGAAGCTAGGTGCTCACAATGTAGCTCACACAATCTCTCAAATTCTTTCCCAACTCAAGAATCCCATAAGATTAGCTCAACCTCACAAAGAGAGTGTTGGGGAGTGTTTCTAAGCACAAGAAAAGAATCAGAGAGCTCTCACACCTAAACTCGGGCATTTTCCACAAGGGATATGCCACACCCAATGCCATATGTACTACAAGAGATGCAATGACACGACACTCTCTGAAACTAGCTATGAGCACATGTTGACTAGTGACTTCCGAGCTTCGCTTCCCTCTTGATAGTACGGCATACCTATACTCAAGATAAATGTAAATCTAGATAAAATCCGCTTGAGTCCTTACTTGATGAATAATGCCGTCTTGAAATATATCAATAGAGAGGGATAGCCAAGCAGAGCTTCTTCCTTTCTGAGCAATCCTATTTGAGCTAAATAGTTGGACTTCAATTTGGAAAACCTCTTCAATAGGTAGATGGAGCACATTTGCTCATTATCCATTAATTCAATTGATCTTGATCATTATTGGCTTTGATATGTAATAGTGTGTATTCATGATCTGCCACTCGTTATATGAGAGATCCAATTTAATTTGTGACGTCCAAATGGAAGAGATAGAATCCAAGTCACTTTTCTCAATATGAAAGCCAAGTGCCTCAAAGTGCATCAATAAAGGAACACTAGTGAAGTCCCGCACTTAGGCAATGTCACGGTGTCCACTCATGAATAATCCATGACTAGAAATATTGTTTGTCAGTAGATGTACAATAGAAATCCAATAACCATCAATGTGTGACAGATATACAATGAGAACCACATTACTCAACAGATGAGTGATTCATGCTCATTCATTAGATATATACATTTCAATTCATTTAATTACATTTGTCCATAAATAATACACCTATAGAAACCTATCAAAGCATCTCGCAAAGAGATTAGACAATTAATCGCGTTGTCACTCAACATCAAAACCACTAAGGAGCCTTGTTGCACTTATAGAGATTCGTCCTGAGGCTAAGTCCGGACAGAATCCTACGCCTGGTGAAAGGCCTCAGACAAAGTGCTGCAATAGCATGGACTCCTGTATCGCCAAGTCTGGACCGCACGCGACCATACTGGAGAAATGTGACTAGGCTACGGCTAAGTCCTCATTGCTTCCTTGTCAAAAGTTGAGAACTTCACATCGGAGGTCAACAAATCGGTATTGTGGGAAGAAAAGTAGACAGAATTTGATTTTGGGTCTTTCCGAACTTTCCTCTACTTCACCAACTGTTCTGCTTTACCAGGTTTTTGCTGCTCCTGTAAGTGAAAATGGAAAGAGCAACCATCGCAGAGTTTATCCAGGAATGCCCGAGATTGCGATACAGCTGCACAGCTACTCGAATTCATGGAGGTGTGTGTAGGGACTCTCTGATTCCGATCCCTCAAAGGATTGATCCTGAACCATGGGTATCAAGCTGGAATGTAGCTGATAGCCATCTGTGATGATGGGTGTGGTTGGTGGTGGAGGCTCTAGAAAATCGCCCTTCGGAGCAGATAACTCACAGATAGGCATGAGATCCATTAGGTGGTATGGTGGATTGGTGATGATGGTGGTGGTGGTATAGTGAGATATAGGACGACCTTGGTTCTGTGCTAAATAGCTATCGTTCCCTGGCAACGGCGCCAGAAAAGCTTGTTGGCATTTCATAGCCTACTAGATATAACTCCGCAAGCCCACAAAAAAATACGTTGTAGCCTTTCACCCAAGAGTATTCCGGGTATCGAATCCAAGAGGAATGAGTAGTATGATAACACACAACACAAATAACTGAACTAGTGAAGCTAGCAATGTAGAGGATAAAATACAGCGATGCAAGTTCTCAACATATGTTATATCACTTTACTATAGTAAGCATGCATAGAACTATACTTGTCATATAAACATAGACACCAAAGCTGTAGCACCACTTCCAGGCACCAGAGTGCTGATTACCTAGCCGAGAAAGGCAGGCACTACAAGATTCGGCTATATCATCAGTGAGTCTATCCGAATGTATGGGATTGGAATACTGAGAACACAAAAGCTGTCACATGGTGTGTCTACCAACCAGAGCTGCATAGGATAGCCGACCAACCAAGGTAAACTCTAACTCTAACACCATCGTGTTGACTTGATGAGTTCACTACTAAACTGGTAATGAGCAAAAAGAGCAAGCAAAACTATATAGCCAACACTATAAGCATGCACAAGGTTCCTGTAAACAGACATGCATAAAACTAAGTATGAAAGTAAAGTAAGAATGAAATAACAAAGTTAGAGGACAAGGAACTTTACTCAATCCTGTAATCGAATATCCTTTCTCTGAGATTACAAGCCCAGGAGTGAACAGAAATCCCACTCCCTCACTCTTGACCTCACTACTCTCCTTGATACAAGAGGCACTCTCTTTACAAGCCAAGGGATAACTTCACTTCACGAACACTGTATACTTCAACTCTCAAGTGCTACTCTACCACTACACCACCATACTTACAAGCGAACACCTTGGGTGTATTTATAGCTATCCAAAGGTCGGTTTTCGAGGTTAAGTCAGTGGCTAAGGTAGAGGTGGCAGGCCAGGCAGCCTCCACATGGCTAGGCGGCCTGGCTTGTTGTCTAGGTGGCCTGGTCCAAGGCTGGGTAGGCCTTGGATCCACTGGCTTTGTCGATCCAATGCTTCTAGTCACTTGGGTAAGGCGGCTGACAGTTAAAACAGTGTGCTTTTGCATTTAGCGTTGGATTTGCCTTGTGTTTTTTCCTTAGACATCGTATGACACACTCCTGGATTGCTGACTTAGCCAATCTGTGGGCTAGATCGGTGAGGTGGTGGCCTTCCAGGGTGTTTTGCATTGATCTCTTGGATTCCAACATGGAGTTGTGTTTGACATGTTGTCTCTTGCATGCAGGTCAAAGGACATGGCAATTGGAGCAAAACATAGGCCGTGCGGCCAATGAGTTGGGCTGGGCAGCCTAGGACTTAGCCCTGGTGGCCAGTCCTTAGTGCTAAGAGGTGGAGGGAGGCCGAGCAGCATGACCCATAGGCCGGGTGGCCTGGTCCTTAGGCCGGGCGGCCAGGGGACTTGGCCGGGTGGCTAGGGTTTGATCACCCCTTGTCCACTCCTCCATTGTTGGACCTTGTTTCACCATGTTTTGTATGTATTTGCATCGTTTCCTGTGTTCCTGCATGATCTTTATACACAACTCGTGGAACCAGTTAGAATGTATGAACTTGTCATAAAAATCACCGTTTAAACATGAAATGTTGGTGGTCGAAATAGGTTATCATGACCGCCAACAATGTCCTAACCCTGGCTAATCAAGAAACCCTTCATCCGACCCTTCTAGTAGGAGTAGCCATCGGAGCCGACAATGGGAATCTTCCTAGAGTGAGTCATAGTCGCTACTGGTTTCTCACTGGTAAAGTTACGGCTGTTGCAAGTCAGCACTACGGGTCTGGTGCGCTGGCCGCCCGGCCTGATCGGCTGGCCGCCTAGCCACCATATTGGCCGCTCGGCCTGATGGGCTAGCCACTCGGCCACCACTTGGGCCGCCCAAAGGAAGGTGGCAGCCTAAGAGGTGTTTTGGGATTAGTCCCACCATGAGAACTTTTGGAAGACTGCCCCCACCTCAAGGCTATAAGTAGAGGGGCACTCCCCCACTCCAAAAATGTACCATTCACCATGTGAAATCTTTCTTTCTCCCTCTAGGAGGTGCCCCATGGGAGGTGCCTCCACTCTGAAAGTAATGTTTAGGTAGGAGTTAGAGGTAGGGCTCCGTCGTTCCGAAGTCGTCTACAGGAGTTCGGTATGAGTCTTCTTGTATCTCTACTTCCTTGTAAGACTTAAGCTATTCAATACTTATCTTTCTTTACTTTTGTGAGCATTTACTTTACTCTTGCTTTGAGTATTATTCATGCCTTAGCATAGTAATGCCTTTTAGACTATAGTTAGAGTTGCTCTGACAGGTAATGAATATTTAGTTTGTCATGCTTATAGATTCCTCATATACTCTTTACAGCGCTTGACTATACGGTTGTGTATGCTTCTATCTGGGATACCAGTAGAAGTAGTGCCTGCAAGCGTAGACGTGGTGTCTACAAGTGTGGTCACCTTGGTTTCGCAAGTGATTAAACCCCACGTAGTTTTGGGTAGTCAGTGTGCATGTAGATTAGGCACACCCGGCTTTGGTATGTCCTCCTGGTGACAGCGGGAGTGTACCCTGTGTAGTCCACCCCCGTCGTTCGGGTCGCTTGTAGCCACATAGCTAAGTTACTGCGAGACCCGCCTTTGTCGTCTGGGTTATCAGCACTCTGGTGCCCAGAAGTGGTTGGCAGGCTCGGTGGCGAAGTAAGTATCCCAGACAACTAGATAAGTCATTACCTCCGTCAGAGCAACATGTTGGTCTAGTTTATTCTAATTGGATCACTATAGTATAGAACGTCCTCATTAGGAATCCGAGCTCCCACCTCGTTGTCCACCTATTGTTACCTGCTTTCTTGCCAACGGTGCTTGGGTTGTATCCCATGGTGCTTGGTGTCAATCGTTCCTAGCTATCGGTTGACGTGAAAGAGTAGTAAGAACTGGATGAATGATAGTTTGACATCTCTATCTCAATGCTTCCCTATGGATAAATACGATACCTTGGAATACTCCTGGGTGAAAGGCTACAGCGGTCTCCGTGCGCTTGCGGAGTAAAATCTAGTAGGCTAAGAGCTGCCAACAGCTACTCAACGATCACAAGGATCACGAGTCACTGCAAGCACCAAAACTTGCAAGTTCACCACTCGACACTCACAACACCAAAATGCGACTTACTGGAACACAATAAGCAAAGAGTATGGTCAGACAGTGGGAAAAGCAAATTCAACGCAAAACGGGGAAGAACGAAATATCGAAAACGGGGCAGTAGCCCTGGCGATATCGGACAGTCAGGTGCCAGGGACCAGACAGTCCAGTGACACCAGATAGTCCGGTGGCGGCTACCAGACTGTACGATGTAACTCCCTAGGCAGGCCTGACGCCGGACTGTCCGGTACAAACTACTAGATTGTTCGCTAGGACAGGAGAGTCTGGTTGCTGTATCGGATAGTCTGGTACTGTCGCAGAAAATTAGTATTCAAACCCAAAACTTGTCGAAATCTTGTCGAAACATCACAAGATTTTGCATAGGTTATCTGGACCCTATTCCAAAACTATTCCCAAAAGATTAGCTCAAAATGATCAAGGGATTAGTGGGAATTTCAGATCTTGTGAGAAGTCAATCTTTGGGCAAGAAAGGGGAAAACTCAAGAACAACTTGCTCACGGCAATCCTGCGGGATTGAGATGAACCGAGTCATAATCTCCACATCCTAGCAAGACCAAAAGAGCCAAAAGAACAGGATTAACTCGTGAGCAAAGCAAATCACCAAAAGCCTGAGTTTCATCAAATATCCAAACTAGAAAGGGGGGAAGGAGATGACTGCACACATGAACATGAATTGGGGATGAATCTTCCTTGTATTATAGAGGAAAATCAGTTATTACAAGGTTCCTCATAGCCTACCACCCTTCATCCTCTCACTAATGCAAAGTACTAGGTCTAGGGGACTCCAAATCCTAGATTAGCACCCAGTTTTCACTCTAAGCACTTGGCTAGTGGGAAAGCTAAGCCTAGGGGTTCTAAAGGTGGAAGAGTCACCTAAATGACCAGCCACTTAGGTATTTATAGCTCAGGCCTAACTAACTCAGTTTGCACTAAGACCCCTATATTACAGAAATGCCCATAAGGGCTAAACTGGAAAAGACCCAACTTTCTCGGGGACGGACGACGGCGATGGAGTCTTGATCTTTTTTGGTTGCACGCAATCTTCCGGATGATGTCCACGTGGCCAGCAGTCCAAATCCGCCGATAGACCCCTGGTTTTGAAGTCAGAAACCGGGAAACTTTAGGGTTTCCTTCCTGGGCGTGCAACAGCCCACTCCACTCTATGTCGATGAGAATTGAGCCCATTCGCTGAGTCTTGGTAACTTTGTGGTAGGGTGGCAGATTTGAGTGATCCGCTAACGCCCTCGCACGTCTTTGTGCCATGCACTGGGATTGAAGGAGTGAGTGACACCCGGCATCCCCTGTCCATTGCCGTTGCCATTGCTGTGTCGCTCCCCCATGTACCGAACTCCCATGGCCGACCGACGCCGAGCATACCTCCTATCCTTTGGAGGACTTTCTTGTCCATCTACCTGCAGTCCATCGGAGGGCTTGTGCCCAAGTCCTTCTGGGTCTTGACTTCCATTGACAATCACTCATCACTCTAGAGGCAGTGGAGTTGGTCCACTGGCTCTCATCTGAGGTGGCCACCAGCTTGTCCGGTGCAAGGCCTAGCTGAACCGAGCCATGGACCGAGCTACCGGCTTGTCCAGTGAGCGTAGCTTGTCCAACCGGCTTGTCCGGCAAAGATAGAAAACAGTCTTGGTTCTTGAGCTTCCAACCCCAAAACTTGACCAAATACTCACCAAACTTCACGAGATTCCACACAGGCTATCCTAGCTACATTCCAAAGCTATTCCCAATTGATCTATAAAAAGATCAAGGGACTAGTAGGAATTTCAAATCTCATGAAGAGGGAATCCTTGGCTAAGAAAAGGGAAAACTCAAGAACGATTTGCTCATAGAATTTCTGAGGAATAGAGATGGACTAGGTCATAATCTCTATGTCATTGCAAGTCAAAACAACCAAAAGAAATGGATTATCTCGTCAAAAAACCAAAATCACCAAGAGCCCTTGAGAATCATCTAAAAACTAATCTAGAAATGGGAAGGCAGAGGGCTGCACACAAGCACACAAAATTCAGATGGACCTTGCTATATTGATGATGGAAATCAAGTTTGCACAATGACCCCTAGAGCCTACTACCCTTCATCCCACCTCTAATGGAAAGAACTTGCACTTAGACTCTCGAAACCTAGTCTAATATTCTCTTTTCTCTCTTAATCTCTTGGCTTCTAGGAGTGCTAAGCGTAGGATTTTCAAAGGACCAAGAGCGGGCCTAATGTCCAGTCAAGACCCTATATATATCCCTAGGCCTAGCTGACACATTTTTACACCAAGAGCCCCTAAAACTAGAATGCCCTTAGGGGGCTGAACCGAAAAGGTATAGATAACTCAATTGGATGACCACGATGGAGAGTTGATCTTCTTGGCTTTGAAGTCTTCATTGGACCATGTAGCCAGTAGTCCAATCCTCTACCTGTGGTTCTGAAGTAAAAAACAGGGAAACTTTATTCCTTCACGGTCATGGGCCAAGCTTGGCCCAATCTTCTTGTGAGAAACATGACCCATAGAGGTAATGGTTTTGGTGATTAATGACAACTCTTATTGTGTTCATAAGAAGTTCATGACACGGAGGACACATACATTATGATTGTGCTCATTGGTTGACCAAAGGAGACCCCTCAACTTCAATTTCTTGAAGAATTGCTTTGGGATGGATCATCTTGTGAGAAGATCAAGGATGGTAGCTCTAAGTGTCACAAAGTCGAAAGAAGGACACTTAGGGTTTGCTTTTGCTAGTTTGTAGACAACCATACTATCAAGGGCGGTCGAGGTGAGTGGCTTGATAGACTTCACTCAAAGTTATACTCATTTTCAAGTGCATCTTAGTCCTAAAGCTCAATCACATAAAAGTGCTAAAACACACTCGCCTTTACTCAAACAAACCAAAGAAACTCCATCGAATTCATTCCAAATCAATCCAGTTTAAAAACAGCGCAAAACAATTTTGTAGTGTGCATTGGATTGTCCGATGGTGTGACCTTCAGACCGTCCGATGCACCATTGGACCATCTAGATAGGGAGTTGTCTAAAGCGTCCATGTGCTTGGATCAATCATTGAACCGTTCGATGGTCTACCATCGAAGTGTACGGTGCACCACCAGACATTCTGTATAGGGATGTTCGCTAATGGCTTGTTTCAAGCATTTTAACGCATTAGACTGCCCGATGGTCCATCATCGGGCCGTCCGATGGACTCCACGCCAGTGGCACGAAAAAGAGGTATTTTAATTTATCACGCACCAGACCGTCCGATGGTCTCGCAGAAATTTCAATAGTAATGGCTAGTTTTTTGAGCTAGCCTATATAAAAAGGAAGTCCCTACCTCATTCCATAACATTGTGACTAGGAACAATTAATACACACATAAAGGTCATTTGAGCACCAAAATCCACACTTCCTTGAGCTTTGGGTCAAGAGACTTGAGAGAGAGATAACCTCTTAGAGATATTGAATCAAGTGAAGACCAAGACTTGTTACTCTTGGTGATCGCGATCACCTCTACAACTTGCGAGTCATACCTTCCGTGAGCTTCCTGCAGATTGTGTAAGAAGCGGAAGAAGGCCCTTGCGTGGGCATTGTGCATGGCTTGGAGTCCACCACTCCAGAGCGAAGAACACTACAAGAAATTTGACCTTTTATGACGAATATCTCATGAAAATAGGGTAATATGTCATAAAATCACACTGCTTATGACGACTTTATGAAAGAAGCATGCCGTAGTGACAAAAATAAAAGATGTGTCACTAAATTCGTCACAATCTTGCTCGATGTCAATTTTGTGACAAACCATATATCGCTTGGTGAAAAATATGATTTGTCATAAACCCTATTCAATATCTTTATGACATTAATACTCTGTCATAAGTATATTAAGGATGATGGTTTAAATGTTTTTATTTCTCATTGTTTTTAGTACTCCCTCCATACATTAACATCTCATTGTTTTTATTACTCCCTCCATGCCAATTTATAGATTGTTTCACTTTTTTAGACAACAAATTGGACTAGCTCGTTTTATAAAAAATTTTGAATTATTATTTAGTTTTACTATGATTTTTAAGTAGGAGTTGTTTTTTTTTCAAATTCCTATAATGAAACAAGGCAATCAAATTTGGTGTCAAAAGAAACCAAACGGTCTATATATTAGAACTCATATAGTATTTGTTATGTACAATATATGGTTCAATATTTAAAGCTAATTGCAGCGGCCGATAGCCCGGATAGCCCACGCGACCGTGGTGTGGCCCAACTGCACAAGCATGGGCATGGCGGCCCAACCAACCCACAGCCCACGTCTTATTCTGAAAAAAAAGAAAAAAAACAGGCGGCCCAACTAACCCGCAGCCCACGTTCCATCCCACAGCCCAATTTTTATTTTTCAAAAAAACAAATAACGAACACCGAATGTGCCAAGGTTCAAACCAGCTATCTCTTGAGCGCAAGGTGGCTTAAACACAACTACACCAAATCCACGTTTATGTCTTGTTCCACATATCTACTTACTTGTATGATTCCGCACAAAAAGAAATTAATTTCCAAACAATCAAGCGTACAACTCAAGTTTATGTTTTATTCTGAGTTTATTAGAGGTTGTTGAGTCATAAAATAGTATTAATAAGCAATTAAGCATATTTGTTTTCTTATGTTCGCAATAAAGTCACCTGAATCGCTAAGTTTCAAAGTGACCACTAGTAATTCTCATATTTTTCATGTGTAAACAAAGAAGTATCCTTGTTTTCACATATACAATTTTGGTTACAACGTTACAATTTTTTTGGTTGTCCCATATTATCTTAAAATTAATTGTAGCCTCCATGCTTTTCTAGTTAAAAAATTAATAATACATAAATATAAATATTCTCTAAAAACCATGAGATTTGGTACGGGGCCAATATATATCCACATAGTGAATCCAAAAAAGTTTGAGCATCATACTACACTGCATGTTGACATTTCTATCATATGGCGTCAATTCGTGGCTTACCTTCCTGATAAAGTCACTCGAGTCTCTCAAGTTTCAAAGTGACCACTAGTTATTCTCATCTTTTTCATGTGTAAACAAAGAGGTATCCTTACTTTAACATATAAATTGACTTTAGTAACATCACACAATTTTTAGCTTGCCCTATATTATTTTTAAAATTTAATTGCAGACTCCATTTCTAGATAAATAAATTAATAATAATTAAATTTTCTTCAAAAACCATGAGATTTGGTTGGGGACCAATCCATATCCATATAGTGACCCCAAAAAAGTTTTAGCATGATACGACACTGTAGGCTAACATTTCTTTCATATGGTGTCAGTCCGTGGCTTATGTTCACGATTAAGTCTATCAAACCTCTCAAGTATCAAAGTGACTACAAGTTATTCTTATCGTTTCCATGTGTAAACGAAGATGTATACTTACATTCACATATACATTGACTTCAGTAACAACTTAACAATTTTTAGGTTGCCCTATATTATTTTTAAAATTTGTTGCAACCTCCATGATTTTTTAGTTAAAAAAATTAATAATACTTAAATATTCTCCAAAAACTATGAGATTTGGCAGGGTACCAATACATATCCATACAATGACCCCAAAAAATTTGAACTTGATTTGAGGGCATAAGGAATGTATTTCTTTCTCATGACTTGACTATGAATTTCATTAAATGAAATGAAACTAATATGACAAGTAGAAAATTAAAAACCACTTTTGGCCCATATAGCTAGCTGCAGCCCAGCTAAGGCCCAACTCATCCTTGAACAACGCTAAGCGGGAGCTCACCAGTCATTCGATGGGATCGGACGGATAGGATTTGATACTATCCGTATTAATACCAGCCGGTTGGCTGGAAACCCTAGCCGGCCCTCTTCCTCGCTCCCTCGTAGATCTCTCGTTCGCCTCTCCTTCCTAGCCTAGCGCTGCACCCCACCGTTGTCGTTGGCGCAGACGGAGGTGCACACCCCTACCCCCTTCTTCGCCCAGCCTATGCCCGCTTCGCCAAGGGTGGGTCAGCCTCTACACGTTCGTCAGCACGCTGCGCGCCGCCTATGAGGAGAGCGGCGTGCGTGCCATGAGACTCTACATCCGCGTGGTCAACGTCCACCCGTCTAGATCGCATCTCGTCATATACAAGAAGAAGAAGCACAAGAAGGTCGCGGCAACGCACTCAATCTAGTCCGGGTGCGGTCGGATCTAACTCTTCTCTGACTGTCTATCTGACGTGAAGTTCTTCGAGAAGTTGTCCCTACTTCTATGACGATGTCCCTCGAGCCACCATTTCTATGACCTTCCTCGGTCCGTGGGGCTCCAGGTAGCAATGTCCAGTTACTACTCCCACATCTTGTTAGTTAGATTTTACTTAGCCCATGATCTGATTTGTTGCCTAATGTTGGACGCGATTGGCTAATTGCACTAAGTCTATTTTCCTCATTCCATATAGATCTTGCTGCAGCACTTGTTCTCTAGCAAGGCACCTGGACCAAAGCTTTTAGAGTCCATGTGTAGATTGTTTTGGATTCAGTGGACCTGATGACAGGGTACCAGTTATCTTCCACTTTTGTCTGCTTCATATCATTCGAAGCTAGAATAATCACTTGTTGATTTGTGGATTACATATCGGCACTGATCTAAGACCTTTGCTTCGAATAGTAGATGATTTTTGTGCTTTATTGTCTGGTAGCTTGGTCAATGCTAGGTTTAATACTACTTCAACTGGATGCCATTTCTTTTAGTGGAAAATGTTCAGTTTATGTATGCTTGAGGGCTATTTCTTTATATTTGCTTGGGGCTTGCTAATTGTAACTAAAGATCAATGTCCTTCAGTATTGAAAACCATGCATTACATCTCATGCAATTGAATAGTTACATGTTGTCAATTACATATACCTTTCTTATTCTGCATTTGCCGAAACCTTTGCCAAGTGTTAAACTAGCTATAGATGCTTGAGCTAGCTTCAAGAACATATGACTTGTGTAAGAGTGACCCCATTTTTAGTGCTTGAGATATAATTGTCCTACCCCTTCTAAATTAATCCATTTTCATCATATTGTTGTTACCAATATTAGTCTCAATAACTTATATATGTGTACAGGAAGATAATCTTTTCCTTTTGTTGACATGAATTCAAAAAGGATGGAAGCGCTCATCTTTTGACAACTAAATTTGTCACAACCATTCGTCCTTGTTAGCAGTCTTGTCATTACCATACCAGCTAGTGATGATTTTGATTATCATAGTATAAATCTTGTTCCCGTCGCGTTTCACGCGAACTATCAAGCTACTGTCCATCTTGCCAACGACAAAAGCACTATGTGATACATCCCGTGGTGCACTGCCGGTACTAAACACTGACATGCGGTGTCCGGCTTGATCGCAGTGGAGAGGCGAAAGGCAGATCTGGAGGGAGTGTTGGCTGTGCGACACGGTTGCGAACCCATTGGAGGAGGAGTGGGGGCGCGGGGAAGGCTGGAGGATGGCTAGCATGCAAGCTCGCCTTTCTTGGTTCCATGGCTTGCGTCGAGCGAAATTCCAGACTTCACTGAGGAGGCACGGGGGTAGATAGTTGGCCAACCGAATGGCAATTGGCTAATGCCTACGGGCTTACTGAACGATGGGATTTGAATACTGAGACCTCAAATGCTGTCACCAAGAGAGGCTACCAACCAGAGCTGTGTGGGTAAGATGGCACGCTATACTAGTGCTCAAGCAACGTGTTGGAGCTACCGCCACAAAAGAGCTTGAGCACTAAAGCTCGTAGTTAGCTAGAAGGTTAGAGCCAACCAAACTCCTAGATCTAAGTCTAGGAGAGGCTTATAGCACCGGCAAGTATAACAAATCTCAATCAATTCTAGCTTAGCACAACTCAAGCCTCAAACTTGGCATCCCCAAATGGAAAAGGTGCGAGCAAGTAAATGCTGCCGCATACATACCAATCATGAGTAACTAATAGAGACTAAGATAAGTGCATAAAGTTGAAAGATAAAGTGCGTGCGACGTGCGTGCTTGGTGGCCGTGCCTGCCCGCGGCTCCCCTCCCAGCAGGCCCCACCCGCGGCGCCCCTCCCTAGCCCGCCCTACCCTCCTACGTCCCTCCCAGCTGGCGCGCCTACCCATTGGCCCCCCTCCTGGCCAGCCCAGCCCGTGGTGCTCCTCCCCAGCCAGACCCGCCCGCAGTGCACCTCCCTAGCCGCCCCTGCCCATTGAGCCCCTCCCCGGCGGCACCTCTCCTCGGTTGGCCCCGCCAACGGCATCCCAGAGTCGTCCGCCGGTGCCCCTGCCCGACCGCACTCCCCTCCCAGACTGACCTCGCAGCGCACCCAGCCGCGCATCTGAAGTATGAAGCGTTGCAACCTTTTCTTAATCGTGACGTTGATGACTTTTGACAAGTAATTGATTTCGTTTCTTTACTTTATTATTTTTGTACTTTATGTGCATTGTTAATCATTTATTTATGCACTTTATGTATATTCTGAACTAACTCTTATTATATTATCAACAGGATGAGCCGTAGGCTCAAGCAAGTCGCAAAGGGGTTTGCGGGAAAGATGATCCCAAACAAGGTCCTTTACTAGGGGAGTTCTTGGCTCGAGGCGTGAGGCTTTGTTGAGCTGTGTGGACCCAAACTTGCATGGAGTTCCTTTCGCCCTTCAAAGAACTAAGGTACATATGTGCATAGAGTTTTACATGTATAATTTTCATATGTGTTTAATAACTTATCTCATGTTTACTTTTGCAGGGTGAGGAGGATGAGGAGGCTGGGCAGGAGGTTGAGGCTGGAGCTGATGAGGACCTGATGGGTGGGAATGGTTCAGAATAGGTGGTTTAGAGGAAGGGGACTAGGTAGAGCCACTACGTCCCCTCTCCTCTCATTCCCGCCAACGGGGACAAGAAACTGATTAGACCAATCGGTGACAGGTACGGTCATTATAAGTTGTTTACTTCAATAGGTTCTACACATAACTTGTCTTCAATGTTATTTTGTTTTGTAGCCAATGGGAGGACGTGACTTGGGATGGGATAGGTCACTGTAGGACTCCTAACGGCCTGTTGGGTAACCTTATTCGTGTGCACAACCTAGGAGTAGTGGTAAAGAATGGTGAGACTATACCCGTCACAACCTGGAAGCATTTTGCACTTGTTGAACATGTTACATATGGAAGTATTCAGGGGCTCATGAAAAACAAATTCTGGGTAAAATTCTTTCTAATAATTGTTTGATTCTTATTATGCTGGTTCTTTCTATTGACTATTGATTCCTTGTATTAACTGTTTAATGTTGCAAAAATACTTCCGTGTGGATCCCTCAGAGGAGGATTATGCAAATAAAGTTCTTGACCAGGCTGCGATGAAGATATGCAAGGATTTATTCTCCAACCTTCGGCTTCAGGTAACAAACGCTTGGCTTAAGGGTCAAGGGCAGCCATTGGGCCGTTTTCATGATTATATAGAGATTTACTTGACCGCTGAGGAGTACGGAACGGTAATAGCCTTATTTGAGAATTGTGTTATTGCTTCAGATATTATGATTGTTATTATGATATACTAACTTGTGTACATGCAGATCGCACATCCACTATTTAAAGATTAGACAGGCCCTTACAAGGCACTTTGTGAGCTGTGGGCATCACCAGAATTTCAAGAGTGATCAAAGAAGCATAGAAATGCAAGGACCAAGAATGCATCGCATAAGCTTGGGGGTGACGGATACCGTCGAAAGGCTCAATGCATGGTAAGAAACCGCTTTATGTTTCGTCCCTCAAGTATTTGCAAATATATGATTCTAACATCTACATACAGGCTGCTACGACTGGAGAGGCACCGAGGCACATAGACATGTATATTATGGCACGTAGGGGACCGGACCCTTCCTAGCCTAACCAATTGTGTACTCCGTTGGCCACAGAGTGACTGGTTACTTGGTCAGTGCTTTAAATTAGCTCTCACAATATTTTACATAGCTAACTTGTATAGTTGGTTTGTACTTGTAGAAAGAATATGGGGAGGCGATGGTCAGATGTCATGGTGAAGGATTTGATTGGAGGAACGCACCCATTGACGCTCAGGCTGTGTATGATAGCGGTGGCTGCAAGACACATGGATGGTACATAAGATGACAATATGGATGGTGTTGTTCAGTCGGTGTTCAATATAAATTAGTCCCAGTGTGAACACAATGTTTGAATTTTGAAGGTACTCCATGTTCAACGGCATGATCGACTTGAGACAAGTCTAGATGGGGTCTTCCTCGCAGAGTTCAGGTGGTGGTAGCAGCTGCCAGCGCTGCACCACGTCTGAGATAGAGAATGAGAGGCAGCATCAAGAGCTTCAGAAGTGTGATGAATTTCAGAAAGCCCAAGAGGAGTTTCAAATGTAGCAGCAAGCTCATATAGAACGCCTTCATGCACAGCAGATGGCGGCAATTCAAGTAAGTATGAAAGTCAACTATTACCATTCATATCATTATCAAAACATGTTACTAACGTGTTGAATTCTACAAGCAATGTACCAGGCGCAGGGGATGACATTTGTCATGCCAAAACCTACACCATCACCAGTACCACCGCAGTGGGCAATGTTTGAGATGCCTTTTTCTCCAGCGGCTCAAGTGAAAGTTGCTCAACCTTAGCTAAATCTAAGTGATTGTACCATTTTCAATTTCAGCAAACTTTGTAGCTTAACTTAATTAGTTTATTATAGGGATCGGGAGTGCAGTTGTCCAATGCTTACCAAACTCCTCCTCCAGGGTCCGGACAATATGGATCTGAGGTTCATTTCAACATTTTCCATTAAGTTATACTAATGTCTCTATGTGTTATCCTATATCTTAAATTCTTGGCTAATTGTGTCATTTGTTTTCTTTGCCAACAATCTGGATAGCACGACTTTGTAAACAACCTTTTTGCCTCTAGAGGTAGCGGCCACAACTCCAATGAGCCAGGTGAAATGTAAGTTCAATAACTCATTTGGAGTGCATTTGTGAGTGAGAAGTGAACTTGTGTATGGAATTTGATAATTGGACTTGATTGTGATTGAGAAGTGAACTTGTGTATGGAATTTGAGAATTGGACTTGTGTTTGGACTTTGTATATGGATTTGAGGATTTGTTTGGTTGTATGGATTGCTTGAAGACTTGTGTATGGATATATATTTGTGTATGAGCATGGTTGTGGATGTGATGTGTCATTGTTGATATGTGTGTTTTGTATATAATGTCAAAATCTGGGGAGAAACACAATTTAGGGTCTATTTTGGCCTTGGGAATGGCTAATTTTCGGTGGCAGGGGGCGGGCCGTCGAAAATAGGCCTGGCCTATTTTTGGCGGCTGGGTTGTGCTGCTGAAAATAGACCTGGCCTATTTTCGGCGGTGCAGTCTGACCGCCGAAAATAGTCAAGCACTATTTTCGGCAGCTCCATCTGGCCGCCGAAAATAATGGATACTATTTTCGGTGGCCCATAGCTGCCGCTGAAAATTAGCCGCCGATTGCCTATTTTCGGCGGCCTATGGTGACCACCGTTTGCCACCGAAAATAGTCTTATTTTTTGGCAATTCCCTTTCGGCAGAGCCATACCGCCAAAAATAAGCTTTTTGCCGCCGAAAATAGATATTTGATCAGTCAAATCGGGGAGGTGCTCGAAGAATGGGTATAAGTTCTGTCCTAGCACCGTCCCCATCTTCAGTATGCTTAACATTGCAGGTGGGAACATCCCCATGCCTGCACGCCTGCAGTTCTGGTAGACAGAGGCCATAACAAATGTCTAGAACCTCCTATCCACTTGTGGATCCTGCTGCTTAGGGTGCCACATGCCAGTGGAGATATACAACCATATCTTCTTGAGCTTCTCGCCACTGTACCGTGTGTAGTCAAACAATTGTGCATCTCTTGTGAGAACTGGATCTTTGGGGTTGCTCAGGAAAACAACCTCCTCCTCACCCTGTGCCTGCTTGGCCTCTACCTCTAGCTTAGGCTGCTCTGGCTCAGCCTCAAGTTCTGCCTATAGTGTTGCTGCCCTAGCCTTCTTCTTGGCCTCTGCCTCTTTCTTGGCGATGATCGCAGCTGCAGAGGTGGTCCTGCCACTCGACCTGGGCAGATTCAGAGGGACGGTATGCTTGGTGCATGCCTTGTATCCTAGTAGGGGCTGCGGGTCAACCTGTCACCTCGAGGGTCTCCTAGAGCGAGGAGGGTTCTGACGTGACTCTCCAATAGATATGCCCCCTGCTCGGCAACTCTGAATAGCGTCCAAAGCATCGGCCGCTCTCTTAGCCGATTCACGCTCATGTTCCTCCTAAGTACGCTTTCTCTTCTTGATTGGCTTAGGAGCTACTGCCTTACCTTTGTCCTTTCCCATCTGAGAATCAAACGAGGATAAATAGATGAGAAGAAATTAGATAAGCAGACCACACCGAGAAAAGGAGAGGCCTAAAGCAAGAGTTTTGATTTGGTGAATATGTAGCAAGCTTGTTGATTTTCGTAAGCTAGAGAAATTGTAACTAAATTGCGTGACCATCTCATAGTAAAGTCAAATTTCTTGTGTCCATAAGCGTAATCAACAAGGGTTTCATCCAAATTTCGTGCCACATTCTACACATTCAAGGAAAACCAAACCTAGCAATGGGAGGATGAACTTGATAGCATAAGGAAGGAATGGAATCAAAGCTCACCAAAAGATGGAAGGAGAGAGGGTCGCTGGTGGAGGAAGAAGATGACCAGCGGCGGTGCATAGCAGAGCGGCGCTGTAGGAGCGGGTCAACGGCACACGGGAGCAGGGACGGTGGCAGCGGTGCTGGCAATTGCCGATAATGGGAGGTGGAGGCACGGCTAGGGTCAGCGACGCGAAGGCAGGGGGCCGGCGGCAGTGAGGAGGAGGAGGCAGGAAACTCAAGTGGAGGCTAGGGCACATACGAGGGCGAGAGGAAGAAAGAAAAGGAGAAAGAAGTAGGGCCCAGATAAAAAGCTTTAGAACTTGTAGACCCTAACCTCAATCGGATCATTGGATTGTTTGGTGGTTGCACTATCGGACCAATTTGAGGCCCAATGGATGAGTTAACCAAAGGACAAGATTTGGCACTAGGGGACCATCGGATGGTCCGATGGTGAGGCCATCAGACAGTCCGATGGTGGCAAACAGACATACAAAGAGCTGAACTTGCTCCTTTTGTTGTCCAACTTTTGACGATTCAAATGAACACAAGTATGTTCAATCCAATGCGAAACCCTTGCCCCTCAAGCACTCAAAAATAGTCGCACTTTCTCTTGCTTTATATAGTTTTTGATTTTTCAAGCATGAACTTTAAATCCATGAAAATTAGCAATAAAGATCCAAAGAAATGTATGAGTCTTTTCCTATGAGAGCTAGAGATGGAATTAACTCATGTCCTATTGGAACTTGACTAAATAGGCATGAAGAATGATGCCAAACCTTTAATTGCTTCTCTTTTCTTGATCTAAGAAGTTTGCACTTGAAACAAGTCTCCTTATCATCAAGAGTGCTTCTTTGTGACACTTGTGGGCAATGCAAGTGTAAGCTACCAACAAGTATGGATAGAAATTTAAACATGCGTGCACATCTATATGACAAGGAATGCAATGCTTACAAGAATTTAAATCTACACTTGCCATATTACTTCCCCCCAAGCTTGTTCAAGAGGAGCCTTTCTACATACCATAAGCGAAACTTAGACCACAAGCTCATGCAAGACCCTTGCTCCTCTCTATCTTGCAGTGGTTAGGCAAGTGACTAGCATATACATATGAATGCAAATTATAGGGCATGGCAACTTACATGACATCTCTAGCATCTATCACGTTTAGCTCACTTCGCAACCTACAAAAGTTACTCTCATCTAATGGTTTCGTGAAGATGTCCGCCAATTGCTCCTTAGTTCCCACACTCCGCAAGAGGATGTCTCCCTTTGCGATGTGGTCCATTATGAAGTGATGGTGGATATCTATGTGTTTTGTGCAAGAGTATTGAACTGGGTTATTGGTAAGCTTAACAGCGCTCTTGTTGTCACAAAGGAGAGGAAGCCTATTGGGCTGCACACCAATGTCCAAAAGCGTTTGCTTCATATATAGAATTTGGACACAACAAGACCCAGCCGCTATATACTCTACCTCCATAGTGGACAAATACACAATTTTGCTTCTTGGAAGACCAAGAAATAAGCATGCACCTAGCAAGTAGCAACCCTCGGAGGTACTTTTGTGCTCAACTCGACATCCGACAAAGTCCAAATCTGAGGAGCCCAAAAGATCAAGACAAGCTCCCTTGGGTACCACAAGCCTATGCTAGGGGTGTGCTTGAGATACTGAAGAATCGTTTTCACCATGGAGAGGTGGTATTTTTTGGGATTGGCTTGGAAATGAGCACACAAGCACACGCTAAACATGATATCTGGACTAGAAGCGCATAAATACAACAACAAATCTATCATGGACCGGTAGGGAGTTTGGTCCACCTTGATGCCGCTTTCATCAAAGTTGAGATGTCCATTTGATGCCATGGGAGTACTAATTCACCTACAATCATCCGTCTTAAATATCTTGAGTAAATGTTTAGTGTACTTTTCTTGATAGATGAATGTCCCTTCAATTCCTTTATTTGAAATCGTAGGAAGAAAGTGAGCTCGCCAATCATTGACATCTCGAACTCTTTTGCCACCATGTTGCCAAATTCCTTGAAAAAACTTCATTTGTTGAGCCAATGATAGTGTAATCAACATATACTTGACAAATGAAGAGATCATCATACATCTTCTTTGTGAATAGGGCAGTGTCAACTCGGCCAATCTTGAACCCTTTTGCTATGAGGAAGTACCTAAGCCTCTCATACCAAGCTCGTGGTGCTTGATTTAAACCATAGAGAGCTTTGGACAACCTATACACATGATTGTTGTGACTTAGGTCCTCAAATATAAGTGGTTGCTCTGCATTGCTCTACATGAACTAGCTCATTGTTATATCCATTGAGAAATACACTCTTCACATCCATTTAATATAGCTTCATGTCATGGTGAGAGGCATAAGCTAGTAAGAACCGAATAGCCTCTAATCTTGCAACCGGTGCAAAGGTTTCTCTAAAGTCAATGCCTTCAATTTTAGAGTAACCCTTTGCCACTAATCTTGCCTTGTTTCCCATAATGTTGCCTTCATCATCTTGCTTGTTGCATAACATCCGCTTTGTTCCAATGACTCAAGCAACTTTTGGTCTTGACTCAAGTGTCCAAACTTTATTTCTTGTGAAATAGTTGAGCTCTCCATGCATGGCATTCACCCAATCTAGATCACCAAAGCTTGATCAACACTTGGAGGCTCAATACTAGAGTCAAAAGAGTATGCTTCACAAAATGCGACTTGATTGCGAGACCTTGTTGTAACTCCTCTTGATGCACTGCCAATGATGAGATCTTGGGGTGTGCACTTGTAAGTTGGTCTCTTCTTTGAGGTGCCACTTGAGGTACTTGTACCGGTGCATCAACATCTTGAGCTTATTCTTCAACTTGCTCTTGTGGTACATGAACATGTTCATTTGGAAGTGGGTCATCTTTTTCACTACCAACTTGATGTGCCATGGATGAGGGTGGTTGATCAACAAATTGCACTTCATCTTCATCCTCACTGGGCTTGATGTCACCGATTGGTATAGATATCCATCCAGTTATCTTAGGTGCTTAGTTTAGGTTTCAATTCTTAGGTTGAATAATTTATTTTGTTTCATTTCATCTCCTTTTGTAACAAGCGCCTACAAATTTAATTGAATTCAATAAAGGTAGGGTAGATTCCCATTTCAATAAAGTTTTGGTGGAATGGCCAAAGTCATTCGACCCTTGTGACTAACCTAGCAGAAAGCACACAAGAAACACATTGTGCATTCCTATGGCCGCCCGACCATCACTTTTCACGAAAACAAGTCGCACGATCCTATCACATCCCCTTGAGGCTTACAACAAAAAACGAACCAGCCCATGGGTCAAATATACAAAATGAGTGGCCACTCGGCCATCTGGTTGGCTGAATGGCCAGTGTGATGCCCCCAGCATCTCAAATACCTTTGGTATGTGGGCCACTTTGAATAATTCATTCGAACCAAGTGAAAATACAGGCTTTCAAAAACTTTTCGCTAACAAGTTAATTCTAGCTATGTAACTACCAAATTCCCACTGGAATTTGGTCTTAAATAGATGTTTCATGTGGCAAATGTGGTTTTCACCAAATATAGGCCCTAATAAAACTTTCAAATTTACTAAGCACCTTAGCTCGGCCTTGTTACCAAAGATGTTTTGGAAATCATATCCTAATTTTTATTACATTGAACATGTTTCAAAATTTCCATTTATGTATCCAAATATTGACCTAAACTTTGGTTGAAACAACAAATGTGCAGTCAATACTTAGTACCATTCCAACTTTTGCTTTTTAGCTTTTCCTCAGAATTGAATCCTCAATTACTTTTGATTTCACTATACAACTTCAGAATCTGCCTTTTTATGAAATGAAATTAAACTTATCACCCTTCAAATATATCTGATCTCGAAGGGATTTGATTTCAACTAGTACTTCAAAAGCTAGAAATAAGAAAGACTCTAAATAAAAGTAAAACTGTTATTTGACCAAACCTTTGAACATGGTTGCGCTTATATTTCAAAACTGGTTGTGATAAAGACTAAACACACTATACCAAACTCGTAGATAATTGCATGATGAACAACTTTTATATTTTGTACTACGATATGGATAATGGTTTGTGTGGGCTTTTGGGACACTTTCTACCAACCTTTGAAATCTGCCCAAACTAGGGTTGAGCAGTAAATTCAAATTTTTGTGAAACCAAAGTCATGATCATGCAAAGCACTACATATCAAACTTATAGAAGAAAAAGTCAAACAACTTCTGTACATAACATTTCTCATGAAAATTCATCCAAATATGACTTTTGGAATTGTTAAGTTGAAGGGTTCAGATTGGTCAAACTAGGGTCAGTCATTTGAATACAAATTATCACTCACAATTTTAATAGAACATGCCATCAATGTATTTATGAAAGTTGTAGAAGGGTAAATTTAGAACATTTCATCTATTTTGAGTTTTCCCTAAATCGGCCTTCAAATTGTGGAAAAATGAGGGTTTCAAATGTGTCTCCATCCGGTCAAACCTACATCTTTCCATTTTCGGTTTGTCCCTTCTACTATGTGAATCATAGGTACATAAATAGATCCATAGACAAGCGAAGGTAAAGATGAATATCGCACCAAACAAAGCTCGTTGCAAGATTAATCGAGATAGCTAATGGGTCTCGTGTCGAGCTAGGCTTCATACGAGATCCATCAGGATAGCTAGCGAACCGTGCCATCAAAAATACTTCAGTACATGATTCACCATATGGCTCATGCCCTAATGCCCTAATAGATCTAAGAACCATTGGAGCAGCATGACGATTACCTTAGAAAAACCATAGTTGTTAGGGGTGGCGATGCGCCGAGAGAGATTGGAGACATGAGTTGCTGGGAACGTATGTCATCCATTCATTATGTAGAACATGGGCACATATTTATAGTCCGTAGACTTGGACAACAAGTCTGACTCTTTCTATATCTAAGAACCCTACCTTAAACTGAACTATGCCTAATTCGAATCAAAAAATAAAAGATACATGGCCCATTGGCCTCTGGAATTGCCTCTTTCCCATGCGACCAAATTCAGCCCATCAGCCGATCTGGCCCAAATTATGGCGATAACACATGCCCCCTGGCTTTGGTAATAATAATTATTCCAAAGCTAAGTTTAATGTGAAGACTGAGAGCCCTACGGTTCCGCTATTCCCATCACGTTTGACCGTACTCTTTCCTCGAAACTCGTTCCTTGCGCCCCTTCGTCTTCCTCTCAAAGTAGTATTTAGCCATCACCTTGGCTACTGTCTTTACCCCATCTTCCCTCACATTCGGCAGAAAAAAAACAAAACCCAATTTCTTTAGCAAAGCCTTCAACCGATGCAGTCACCTACAGAGAGTAGCACCACCCCGCTACCATCGCTGAGCTCTTTGTCACCGCCGCTGCCCTTTATGGCTGTGCCGCTAGGCTTTGCTCCCTTATCGGTAGTGGGAGCAGACCCTGCGCCGCCAACCAAGGTGGCCGATTCGAAGGAGGAGGAGGGACCGCTCACCGAAGTGGATGTGGCTTGGCTGGCCCGTTGAGGCCTAGAGCCAACTCCCCCTTCATCGCCATCGCCATGACCTTCCCCAGAGCAATCACCAAAGTCGCCGTCGTTCCTGGAGCTGCCCACCGACCACAATGATGGTTGGTGGGAGTTTAGAGCCAGCACCAACTCTGAGTCGTCCTTCACTGGCGGCTACACCGACTGTGGGGCAGTCCTCGACACCCCCACCTCAAGCATCAACATGCCCTGTTTCGCTGACACGATGAAGGAACTGAAGGAGCAACCATCTCCGTCTTCACCAAGGGTGATGCGCCCTCGTCGCCGATGAAGGAGCTCCGGCAGCAATAAGGATGGCGATGTCGGCACCGGCCGATGCATCTCATCGGCCAATAGTACTAGGTAGCTATTAGGGTTCAAAAAGCCTTTGCATCGGCTCAAAGGGGATTGGCCCCTTAATTAGCTTTTGCTCAGTACTATGTTTTGTAAAAATCCCTAGTAATGAAGTTTTATATTAAATAGATCTTGCCTTCTTTCATTACCATGGCCTTACTTTTGCTCATAGTTATTAAGATCGGACTGGTGGTCCCACCGGTGAAAGACCGAACTAGAGACTACAGCGGTCTAGTTCAGCTTAAAGACCGTCCGTGCAATTGAACAGAAAAAACCGGATGAACCGGCTAGTTTTTAATAGAACCGGTGAACCGGCCGGTTCCATTCGAACCAGACTGGTTTGATTTTTTACAGCATAGGTGCACAACCTTATCTACATAAGAGGCATAAATGGAAAAAGGTAAATTATGTTTGTTCTGTACGCGGAGCGGGAGGGGCAAAGAATCACGTGCGCTCTCTCTCTAGGTGGCAGCGCATCGCGAAACATGGGCGGCGGCACTACAGGCCTGTCCCTTTCATCCCCGGCGGGCAGTGGCAGCTGGCGTACCCTTCCTCCCCTGGCTCCCCTTCGGCCCTCTCCCTCTCCCTGTTTTCCAGCCCGTCCCTTGCCCCCGCGCTTGCGTACAGAGTGCGAAGGTACATCCTAGCCTCCGTTCTTTCGTGGCGTAGGCCTCTCCTCCTCCCAAGCAAGGGCTCTCTAGTCTCCCTAAGGTGGTGCGGGCGTGTGGGCAACTAGGCATGGCTGCGGCCACCAGTGGCCAGCTAGCTGATCAGAGCCGCAGAGGGCACATGCTTCGCAGAGACCCAGACCCCACTAGCCACATTGTAATACATGGTGAAGGTTAGCATCCATCCGTATTACTAATCCCCTGCTCAATGTGTTCCATTTGTTTATTATATAGGAGTATAGTATTGTCCGATTCTTGATTCCGGGGTCTGTGCGCTGAGCCGTTGAGTGGAGCAGTCAGATAACAATCTTGTCAGGATGGATTGTTTGATTCACTCTTTCAGCACTGTGCTAGTGTGCTATACCAGTGATATATTTATTGTGTTTTCACAAAACTATGTATTCTGTATTTTGTTGGTTATATAATCAAGTTATTAGTTAGATATATATGGTTAATGATCACATGTATAAGTATATAATGGCTCCAGTTCAAAGTAATTATGTTCGGTTCAATGTAACCGGTCTAAAACTATTGAACTGGCAGTTCAACCGGTTTCTAACGGTTGAACTAGTGAACCAATGAACCGACGCTCTCGCTAGTTTGATGGCCGGTCCAGTCCTAATAAATATGCTTTTATTGCATCGCCAAGAGCTGATCTGATAGCACATCATCAGATTTCGGGTTTTGCTTCTAACTGACAATATTCCATTCTGGGATCGGCTGATATTTCATCGGCTCATTTTGGAAAATCGACTTTGGAGTCAAACTTTGAACTCATGTGTGTTTAATAAAACAAGACTCGCACCTTTATCATGCCATCTCGGCTAAGCGTTTCCCTCTGGATAACTTGTTCCTTCAAACATGGCGAACACAACGAGCTCGTCAATGGCGAAAATGCTTCCCCAAAGAATCTTTGGCTTGAAGGTATTTACTTCGGCCTTCCCTTTTGCAGGATAAGATAATTGTGTTATTCACACTATCCCATTTTCCTTCTTGTAATTATGCAGCCAAATGACATCTTGATTCCTCAATCTCCGACTTCAAAATCTTTTAGTTTAGGGCCGCAATCTTTGAGCCACCATTGGATTTAATTTCTATTGAAACCAAACGAATCCCTTTCGTAGCTCAAAATCCAGATCCAAATCGATGGACAGACCAGCTTAGGGCTTGGACATTCCCCATGGAAGGATGGGTTGGTTGGTAGAAGTGAGTAACCAAATATTATGAATCATCAGGTTGGCACAAAATAGGGATAGTCGATGCACTCTCTCTTACTCTGTCACCAATAGAGAAACATGAGAACCTTCTCCGAGCGGTCGGCCACTTTTGTTATGATACCTTGAACTGTTTCTTATTTGGCCTCAGCCCTATGACCCCTACTTTGATGGATGTAGTCATGATCCTTGGTTTGGATATCCATTCGACCTGCCCTTCTACTTTTTCCTTAGAAGTTTGTAGGCACAAGATTGTAGACAAGGCCACAGCTACAAACTGGGGCCAATACATTGATCATCATAACAAACATTCAGGGCTAGTCGATAACCGAGAGCATATAGGTTTTCTGAATCTCTGGTTAGACCACTTCCTTTTCTGCGGTCCTTTCCTTGCTCCAACCAAAAATTATTTGGATCTGGCCAATGCTTTAGCTAACAGCCAAAACTTTGGATTAGGAAAACTGTTTCTGGGCATACTGTATCGACACCTTTCCTTAAACAGCAGCAAACTTCTGAATAATGAACGCATTAAATTGGGAGGCCCTTGGTGGTTTCTGCAGATTTGGTGTCAATTGTACCACCAATGGTACATCCCAAGATTCCCGCGTTGGAAGACACATCTTTCCCCACTTCCTTAGGCAAAAATATCCGATGTAGCCTCTTTGGTCATGCACTATATCGGCTTCTAGGCAACAAATATGATGAAATAGAGATGGCCAAATGGTTCAAATTTTTTACCATGAACGTACCATAGCCACCTTCAATGTTTATTCTGGATAAGAAGATTTTGAAAATCCTTCCTTTATTAGACTTGACAATTTTGCCGATGATGATGACACTCGGCGAATATATGCCATCATGATTTGTCCTTGCCTGCATCCTGTGACTATGAGTACTAGCAACAGAATCACTAAACGCAGCTATGAATCAGACCAGCCGGTTATAGCTGCTCAACAATTTGGCCTAAACCAAGCCTTTCCTTGCTTCATCTTCCATGAGAAATTCCAGAGCCGAGCCGATCTCACTGAACAGCTCCTAACTCTTTGCGTATATAACCTCTTTTCTAAATTTCTCTTCCCATCCCATGTGACATGGAGTTCATATATACCGTGGATGGTTTGAACAATTGATGGGGAGCTTGGAAACAACATTTGTTCAAAGGTCCCCTTGGCACGATGCTTCGCTGCATCGACTCCTCTTACAACCCTTCATCAACGGAAGTAACTTGATTTTATTGCAGCAATTCTTACCATAATCTCTGTACCACTGTTGACTCTCTTTTATATAGAGTGAGGAATGACCAGTGCTAACCAAAGAATTAGGAGAACCTTTCGGCTACTCTCCCATGACCTCTGTACCGTTGTATGGGAAATTAGCACCTCCTTTTGACAAGATAATATTTTCCAGTGAACGTTCAAAATGCCGGTGCGATGAGGCAAACAGACTAGCCAAAGGCTCTAGTTCTAAGGAGGCCAAAAGTTCTAGGACATGGTCCCCTTCCCCACTTGTTTCTGATCTGCCGAGTCGACTGTGAGTATCTGGTAACAATACTCTTTTTTCTTTAAGGGTATGCATGCTTATATGTATTCACCTTTATTTTAGTCCAATGGTTCGACTAGTAACAGTATTGGTTCACCTACCGCTTCACTACTTCGAGGACAATGAGCACCAAAAGTATCTAGAATCAGTCTCTCTTCCAATGGTAATGATATCTCTCTTCAAAAGGATGGTCCTGAACAAGACATGCATCAGAGTGCTTATGAAGGGACCTCCAAGAATGCCGAGGTAAATTTACTGCTTGACAAGATTATATTTACTCAGTTCTTTTATATGACCTTGCTATCTTCTGTAGTCCATCAATTTGTCAGCATTGCTTAACTTTGATCCTTCGACTCTGGACATCGGCTCTGGCAAGAACAAGAGAACATTTCATCGCCTCCCAAGGCTGTGCCAGCCGTGTAGCTAACCAACTTCAGGAGATGGCATGATTGCTTGGAACTCTAGAGATACAACTGCTAAAAGATAGTGAAGCTCTCTGTGTAGTACTAGAACCGGTGGTAGATCAACTGCCAGCTGACTTGAGATGAGTGTTACGTGTAGTGGCATACCTTGGCTTTTTCAGAGAGAAAGTAGAAATAGCTGCAGCTTGTATTGCATCCCAAGATGCCCAATCCTCCTTAAGGAAACAAATTGCTGACAAATGTGCAGTTCTGAACTAGCAAAAAGTTGTCTTTGACAATGACAAATCCTCGTTAGTTCTATCTTTAAAGCTCGCAGATCTGCAGCAGTCAAGAACTAAAATTGCCGAAGAAATCCAACGTCTTAAGCAAAAGCTTGCAACAATCGATGAAAATATCAAGACTGTATCATCTGAGCTTGAAGAAACCAAGGCCACCAAGCAAAAGTTGAAGGAAAACTTGTCATCTGGTTTTACTAAAGTCAAAAAGCTGACGGCCTGTCTAACACTAGGTACTAATGAATCTAACAGTGCAATTATTTCCTCCATTTACTCTATCCGTCTCAAAGCGATCACAGCTATCCAACAATTCCTTCAATAGATTGGGAAAGACATCTTGGCACAAACGTATTTTGATTGTGCCTCCTAAGCACAATGTTATGTAAGACATAATGAAAAGGTATTCTTTATTTCGAGTCAGGGGCCCAACAATCGATGTCAAAGCATCGGCTCAAAAAATTTTTTTGTATGGGGTACCTAAAGTTAATGTCAACACATCAGCTTAGCTTTCACATTTTCCTAAAGTCGATGGCAACGCATCGGCTTTTATATTGTTTTTTCGGGCCTGATGGCAACACATCAGCCAACTGTCATTTACCAATGACACACCATATATTTTGCCCCCCAAGGCGAATCGTCCAAGTAATTGGAGGGATCAGCTTTCCAACCTCCAGTAGATATCCTAAGAAAAAATCCACACATTTTATTTTTTGGGGCCGATCATCTAGATCGGTCATACAACATATATCAATGTTAAATCATTTACTATTCGGTCGATCGCTTAGCACGACCTCACATATGAAGATATGTAACTACACATCAATGTCAGCTGCTGGTACTAGCACGAGTCCTTTTTTGAACCTTCAACGAAGTCCCAATCGAGCTGCTCCCGCCCAGTAAGGCACTATGCTCCTTCTGCCCCCTAGAATGAAGATTCTGCAATAGTCGGTATAGTCATCGACAGGTACAATCTCGACCTCATCGCCATCCCATTGTATGAGACATTGTTGCATGGTTGACGGTATGCAGTAGTTTGCATGAATCCAGTCTCAGCCAAGCAGGGCCGAGTAAGGTCCTTTGGTGTCCATAACAAAAAAGGAAGTATGGATTGATTTGCTTCCAATTGTTAGGTCCACGTTGAAGACATCTTTGGCTCTAGTTGGGTCACCCTTGAAATCATTGAGAACAACATTAGTCATAATAAGCTCATCATTGTTCCTATCGAATTTTTTGAACACAGCTTATGGCATCAAGTTGACCGCTACACCTGTGCCCACCATTATCTTGTTCACGGGTTTCCCATTGATGTAGCCTTTGAGGTATAGCGGCTTCAAATGATGATATTTTTTGTCGGCCGGCTTTTCAAACACAATAGCCGTTGGCCCCAAACTGAATTGAGCCACTAATTCCTGGATTGCGGAAGGATTACAAAAGTCATCAGGTAAGAAGAATACCACTTTGATATCGGCCAATGGATTGGCTGTTTCATCCTCCATCAGATCGTCCTCCACATCATCTTCCATTGGGTCCCTTAGCCGTTCTTGGTCTTGTTTTCTCTTCCAAACAGCTGGTCACTTAGGTAACATAGGTGAAAGCTTGTGCTTGTATAACGATATAGCAACAGGTCTGAATTAACCTGCTTTAACAGTAGAAGTTAGTTTGCTTCGGCCTCCTCCAGACTACGCAGATGTTGTACTCTGCATTTTTTGAGTGAGAGAGGACGTTTGGACACCACCTGGGCTTGTGGCATTCTTTGTGCTTCATGTTTGACTCCCCCAGCTCATGCGAGTGGCGTGCATCTGATTGCTTTGGATCTGAATTGCTCACGTGCTCACGCATATTTGTCCGAAGATAGTTGTAGGTGTTGTCGTGGCGATGAATGTGGATGGCCTAAACGCTGGAACACTGATACATTCTCCTCTGGGCGATGAGGAACTGAGCACTTATGGCAGTCCTCCAAGGTTGGCAAGCACTTCATTCCTTGGCTCCAGCAGTATAGGAAGAATGGGCAGTCCCAATGCCCCCCTGACTCATGGCCCCGTCGCCGTTCGGAGTGACGCCGCTCTACATCACGAAGGTGTTCACCATAGCGACGCTCTTCACTTCGGCCATTGGTTGAGGCAGTGATGTTCTTCTCGCTCATAGTGGTATCCACACGGATCAAAACTCGATTGGTTGCTGTAACGCCCTGAAAATTAGGATCAGAAATTTTCCTTCTAATCAACCCTAATTCAAATTGATTTTTGGCAACCTTGTTTGTTGCTTTGGGTATGCTAATATGAGCTCAACAAAATTCCAAATATCACAAATACTGTCCATGAAAATTCTTTCCAGAATTCCTTTCCAAAATTCAATTCCAAATCCCCACGCCATTTGGATCCTCCATCTCCGCGCCACTTGGACCCTCCATCTCCGCGCCACTTGTAGCCTCCATCTCCACGCCACCTGGACCCTCCAACTCTGCGTCACTTGGACCCTCCATCTTTGCGCCATTTGGACCCTCCATCTCCACGCCACGTCATGACAAGCCCTCCTCCACCCGCTATAAATACCCCACCACCCCTATGCCTCCATCCACACCAAGCTCACAACCGCCGCGACCAGCCCCCGGCTCACCCGAGCGTTGCCCACCTCGAATGCCTCCTCCCTGCCTTCCCCCTTCCGCACACGCGTAGCTCTCTGCTCCTCCTTCATGTTCACCACCATAGCCACCAAATTCCCCGCCGCGACCGGCCCCCGAGGCACCGGTCACCACAGTCCGATTTACTCGGCGGCGAGCACCTCCACGTCCACCTCCACCACACTGACAACTACCATAGCTAAGTCCTGACATGCTCCTCTTTCTCCAGTGTGCTCAAATCAAAGAACGGTGGTTGGGAACCCCAATCCGGCAAGCACCAGCAAGCCACGTCTGTTCTTGCGGTGGCGCGAGGTAAGAAACCGAGCAGTAGCACCGCTGCTCTGTCTCTAGCCTAGCTTTGCTTTGCTTCTGTCTTTATTTTTTTCCACCTCTCGCTCAGCCTTACACCACGCGTACCCATGTGTTGTACATGCAAAAGCACATGATTAGCTTAACCATACGAAGCTCCTACCCAAAAGTCACCGGTTAGCGACACAACCAAGCTATGTATCATTCTTTTCCTACTATCCATTTGTTCCTGAATTAATCTCTCGACCATACAAGCACTGATTCTACTAATTCTTCTTTCTAAATTCATCTAAAATCTATATCTCCCACCTGAATTAATCTCATGATTTTAGAAGCTTCCAGGCCCCGCCTACAAGCCGGTGCCACGTTCGACACCGTAGGCGTGGACCGTTGACACCAGCCTAAAACTTTGCTCGCATACAGTCTAGAAATATTTTCTGTTCCTCCAGAATCCAAAAACACGATTTTATTCTCCAGTTTCCAAATATTTGGATTTCAGAATATTCTAGGAATATTCTTTTTTCCTTTTCTTTTTCCGAATATACAAAATTCATATCTTCTCCGTTCCAACTCCGATTGGGGTGATTCTTTCACCTAAATTAATCTAAAATCAATCTCTTCCTACCCATACAGTCCACATAATCTTTTGTTCTACCTAGAAGCCACCGTCATGCCACCATGACGCAGTCCTACACCCAGTCAGTGCTTCGCACCGGTCGCACAAACATTGTGAGCCTGGTGATCGATTCCGTTGATCTCCTATTCCACATAAATCCTAAAAGTTCTTGTCTTAGTCTGTCCAAGCACTGAATTCAAATGATGATGATACCGAAAATCATCTGAACATCATTGCTCTCTCCACCCCTCCACAAAAAGATGTTCTCCAAAATACCAACATGCGACTGCCACCCCTTCGGCGTTGTCGACCCCGCATCTCGCGTCCACCACCCCTACCTTGGCGTCTCCGTAATTGTCGTTACCGAGCCCGCCAACTCACCCAAAAACTCGCTACACCCCAACCACTTGCAGTAATACAACCAGTAAGAACCCAGCAAACTCTCATCTCCGCAATCCAAGCTCTACACCACCAAACCCATTGAGCTCATATTATGCCTCGATTTGTGTATTCTTGTTTGTGCACTAGGCCCTACCAGAGAGTCTATTTGGCCTACCCCTCGCGGTATGCTATGCGATGGTCTGCGCTCAATACATCCAGCAACTGTTATATCAACCGCTTCAACAAACTGAAAGGCAAGCCCACTGGAATCCCCACTTGATGCATAAGTTTCCTATGATTTGCAAACACAACCCTTTGCCTATTAATCACATAAACACTTGCATGTTCTGCTTGCTAAGGTAACCTAGCAAAACATACAGCCACCTAAGCCTATTTTAGAAATAGCGCGCATAGGTGGGATCGCTCATTTAATTATCTATCATAATCCTGACGTTATGTTGGATTATGGATGTGGAATATGTTGGGTATGGGAGAGTGGATGTGTGTGTGGTTTTAAAATAAAATGGGGAAGACCCTGGCAACCAACTTTGTTGGAATACGGCTACGTGCCGAAACAGCCATAAGGGCAGGATATGAACGGGTAACTTAGCGACTCACGGTTACCCCATGTCCCGGTATTCGTGGAGAAGACTAGGTAGATGGTTGCTCGTGGTGTCGAGCATGGAAAGTGGGAATGGTTCTACCTGAGCTCTTTGTAAGGACCGTTATTATTTTCATCCTGCCTAACTCTTTTAGTACAACCACTCGCTCTGTATGAAGCATTGGCTAGGCCCGAGCTGGAGTGGATAGCCTAGTAGCTTCTGTGTTGGCGCACAAGGGGCTAGGGAAAGGGTGGGTGTCAACGGAAGTACCGTAGGGTACTAGAGTGACTCGGATGCCCGAACCCCTAAAGTTCTGCTAGGTGATGAAACAAAGGCAATGGCTTGGTTTGGAATTTGGGCAGTTACGACGGTAACGTGCTGCTGAGTCCAACTTGTGGGAATTAGTATAAACTCTGATTAGAGTAAAAGCTATTCGAATAGTCCGTGCCCACTAGTATGAATGAGTTACAGCTTGGTTCTTCAGTTAGCAGTTTTCATAAAATAAAATGGAATTGGTTTGGGATGGGATAAAATGGTTTTTGGTTCAGCAGTGGATGCTGGATGTATGGAAAAGCGTGTTGGCTAGAAAGCTATGAGCCACTTTGGACCGGCAAGTCCAGTGGCAACCCTTTTTGGGAAAAAAACCAATTTTCAGAAAGATTAAAATTTGGCAACTAGCTCAAACCTTTCATACAAATATTTTTCTTGCAAAACTATCCTAAGCTCCAGATATATCCTTGCATATAGTGTTAGCCTTCCCCGAAGTCCTTATGGAGGAAGGTGGGCTGCTGAGTACGTATGTACTCACCCTTGCTTCGTTGTTGTTTTTCTCAGTGCTATATTGGTCCAAGAACGAGTAAGGGTTATGACCTGCTTCCCAACTGTGGCGTGAGGAAGATGTGCCTACATTTTATATTTCGCTGCTTAGATTTTCAGGGCTGCGCCCCTTGCTGTCCGACCCGTTTAGGGCAGATCTGTATCACCCTAATGTAAGAATGTGATTACCAAACCCTGAGATGGTAATTAAGCACATTTTAGTCCCATTATGGAAACTGGGCGCTTTAGGTGGTATCAGAGCAGGTTAGCTGTAGGATGTAACCCTAAGGTTGGAAAAATATTTTCAGTCCAAAATTGTTTGAAAAAAAAACCTCTGCTCCTCATCTTACTCTATTTCAAAAAGTTTTGGCCCTTTCTTACCCCAACGGCCGTCACCAAGGAGTCAAGCTTCTAGCTGAAGAAAGCTGGTAGCTTGAGCGACACACCAATAAAGCTAGGATACATGAACAGATTTGATAGATCGATGTTAAAGGAACTAGTGCCCACCGTAAGACACATCACCATCACGAAGACACATGGCTCAATCTCAAGATATGGACCACCCTGGTCAAGCGCATGACCCGATGGATAACCAGGAAGCGTGTAGAATAAAATAAGGAACGAAAGGACATGACCCTGCTGTCCCACTTAAATTGGCCAAGTGGTACAACACAGTTGAAAAGAGGCCCCCTTGGAACAATGCATCGACAACTCTGCGCCAACTAGCACCAAGGGCGCCAGACACTACCACTAAAGGATGCGCCTGCCTATTTAAAAGGGGCCGCCATAGGGTTCAAAAGACCCGGGACTGCTCCATTGCAAAGCAGCAATGGCAGAAGAAAAGCTCATCCTCGACGGTCGCCTAGTGTCCCTTAAAAAGAGAAAGCACATAGACCTCTCGGGGGAAGTCCCAGTGTTGGAAGGCATACCAGTTACTTTCCCCGAGCCTGAGAGCCAGCCAAACCCTCCAGAGTCTCACCCAAATCCTCCACCAGAGCTAACAGAACGCTCCACCCTAGGAAGGATCCCCATACCAGATCTCAGTTGCCTGGAAGAAGAGCTACCCAGAGGCCCACCTCCAAGCCCTGTCTTCTTGAGCAAACCAAAGGCTCCACCAACGACCTCGCCAATAGAAGCAAGGTTAGAACCCTCAGGAATTGCCTCGCCGAGGGGACTAACCGAAGAAGATGACTCAGTAGTCACAACTCAGCCACCGCTAGAGGACATCATCGACATCAGCTCAGATGACTCAGAATGAGATCTCCAAGCCTGGCAGGGAATGAAGACACATGGACTGAAGCTAGCTGTGTCTAGTGTCCCTCTTACAGTTGGGTAGTGAAGTTTCTTCTTCATTTCGGTTAGCACCCTTGTAAGAGTAAATCATGTGCGTTGCATACGTGCCTTGTTTGTTTCTGTGTTGAGTAGTAGTTTCGGTCTAGGATCGGGTCCTGCAAGTCTCGTTCAGATGGCAACTGCCAGATGTGTCAGCCTATGTGAGGATGTAAAAGGTTTTCTAGAGCTCCTAAGGGATACAATAAGGTACCTTCGGATTTCCGGATTCCCTGAGTACCTAGGCAGAGAAATCATCGAGAGTGGAGAATAGAAATGGATAGCCTCGCTGTACATCAAGGACAACTGCGCCCTTGAAGGATGGCATTCCGCAGCTACGAATCATCGGTTCGTGGATGCGTGTCACATTATAGCTCATGAGGCAATAAGAAAGTTGTGCTCAACCTATCATAGGGCAATCCAAGACACCCCTATGAGATTCTTCCCACCCTTCAACAAGTTGACCACAAGCTGGGCCAGAAAAGTTGAAGTCTTGAGGGTAATGAAGGAAACCAAGGATCCCGTCGTAGCCTACCTCGCTCTTCATCTACAAGCCTTGGATGATGAGTACGACAAACTGAGCCTCATGAACGATAGGTTGGAAGCTCGCAATAGAATAACAGAAGACCTTCTATCCCAGTACAGAGCTAGATCGCTGCGTCAAAGTCAAGAAACTAACCCTGATCCAAGCAGCATGACCACATGGAGTATGTTTGACCTCTGTTACTCATCACCATTAGGAATGCAGTACCTCCTGCTAGGAGGAATATCAAACCCTCCTAGGCAATCGGAGCCAAGTCACCAAGCCAGTTTCCAGCACTCCCTGCTTGAGCAATGGCAGAATCAGGGAGAAGCCCTAGTAACCATCCACCAAGAGGAAGATAGAGAAAGCTTGGGTACCCTCTACACACTCTCGCTTCTAGGAGAAGGATCCAGTATCCAGCAACCATCATCGAGCGAAGCCTCCGGCTATCAGAAGTTGAAGTTAGTTATGTGCGAGTAGTCGCGTTAGTGTGTTTGTTATCGTTCTTGTGTTTTGTTATTGTGGCTCTTCTCTTGCTATGTCAGCAGAATCAAGTGTTGCCTTGTTTGAGTGCTAATCACCATTAGAACTAGCCCTCACCTCTGTTGTCTCTTTAAAACCTATCAGTTGAAGAGAGTGTGCCTTCTGAAAGAAGCCACCGAAAGAAAACCCTAGTTAAAGGGTAAGGACAAGCAATACTTGATAAAGCATTGCCCAAGGAAAGCATAGTGCCAATGACAGAAAGCAAAGTTAAGAAAGCACTGCTAAAAGGAACCATGGCCCTTGAGGCAGCAGATAAGACCAGAGGAAACATCCCATACCATAGCCCCTCCCTTGCGAACAATATCCACCATAGTCCCCCGCCTCTCACATCTCTCCGCCACCCCCGCCTTTTCAACCGTATCCAATGCCCCGGCCCCACCACGCACTCACCCCTACCGCTGCGTGCGCATGCTGCCTGCCACCACCTACTGCCTTTGGCAGCAAACCCACGTGCCCGTTGTTGGCCAAAGCTGGCCCCTACACCATCGTCAACCACCGGCTAGCACCAATTCTTGTGTGGTGCTGAAGATAATCGACCACCACAACCTCACCAGGCATGATGCTATCATTTTCCCAAGAACAGCAAAATAGATCGCAAGAGGTCTTGAGCATGAGAGTGTCGAGACAGAGGTCTCTCTTCTCATGTGGGGATGAATGCCTCCTACAACAGGTTAGTGTACAACATATACGAGGGTCCAATATATATAAAGAGTGTTAATATCGGGCCCGTTGTACACAACGTGCTAGCAAAAAGTTCCTCATTAAAACTTAGCACAAATCATGTTGCTAAGCCATGACTTCCATCTTCCAAACTTTTTACTCAAATCCATGATCTAAAAAACGAGTTGAATTTTTGAAACATAACCGAGATTTTGTGTCTCCTTTGTACTTGAGAGATCCGACTAGCTCAAGAATTGCGGCTCATCAACTAGAAATAGAACATCTCTAGCAAAGTCTACACATAGCTCATGTAGCATACATGCCATGCACCGTTCTGATAAGAAGAGTCTAATTCCAACCTAAGCACCATGCTTAATTTGGAAATTAGTCTCTGGACAATCGTTGGATTCTGATCCAAGCTTTGCTTTCACTGTAAACTTTGTAGCATGAACAAGCATGATAATCCTTTTCTCAAAGAAAAGGTAGATTTACTCAAAGGACAAAGTGAAAAGATTGAAGGATGGGGTTTTCAAAATTTTTATATTATTATTTTTGTTTTTTAAAGGAACGAAAAAGGTAGCAATAACCAGACGAAAGATAAAAGAGTATTCTGACTCGTCGCTTCCCCGGCAATGGCGCCAGCAAGCTTATTGGCGGTTCTTAGCCTAACGGATTTTACTTCGCAAGCGCACGGAGACCACTGTAGCTTTCACCCGGGAGTATTCTAGGTATCGTATTTATTTCCACAGGGAAGCATCGAGAAAGAATAGAACTTCATCGATCACCTAGCTACTACCAACTCATTCATTCCAAAATATAACAAGGGTAGAGAACAAACACCGTTGGCGCGAACTCATGTTTGAGCTAGGAGGATAACGAGTCAAGGGCCAAGGTTTGATCTTCCATCTCTACTAGCATACAAAGCTATTCCTACTAAGGTTGAAAGGATTGAGACAGATCTATGGCTTGCTTTGAGCAAATTTCCAGACTACACCAAGGAGGAATGGGGGTAGATAGTTGGCCAACCGAACGGCAGCTGGCTAACGCCTATGGGATTACCGAACGATGGCATTGGAATACTAAGACCTCTAATGGTGTCAGCAAGAGAGGCTAACAACCAGAGCTGCGTGGGTAAGATGGCATGCTATACTAGTGCTCAAGCATTGTCACCATGATAGTGATTGAGCACTAAAACTCGTCCTTGATTCCAAGGGTTAGAGCAAACCAGACTCCTAGATCTAAGTCTAGGAAAGGCTTATAGCACCTACAAGTATAACAAAGCTCAATCAACTCTAACTTAGCACAGCTCAGGTCTCGAACTTGGCATGCCCAAAAGGAAAAGGTGCTAGCAAATAAATGCATCCACATACATAGCAAATACGAGTAAGTAACTAGAGTAGAAGATAAGTGCATAAAGTAGGAAAGTAAAGTACTCGCACTTGTCATATTTCAGAAAGTAATGCATAAGATAGGAAAAATAAATTACATTACCAAAGGTTCCGACTGACTCTGAAACAGCAGAGCCTGCTCTAACTCCCATCTAAAGAATGAATTCTAAGAGTGGAGGCACCACCCAAGGGGTGTCTCCTAGAGAGGGATAGCGAGAGTAATATGGTGAGGTGCATTTGAAGTTAGGAGGGTATTCCCACGCATCCTATGCACGATTCCTCCCCAAACTACCCCTTGGGTGCCACCTAGCCAAGTAACCGACCTACAAAGGTCGGTGGAAGCATTCTTCAGGTGTTGGCGCTGAAAACCGGCCAAGAACCATACCCAAAGTGCTTGAACTGGCTGTTGGAAGACTGAACAGACTGTTTTGCAATTAAACTGGGTTAAACAGGCCTTGGATTCCATTCTCGGGTAGCTGAACCGGTCAAACCCGCCTTGAACCGGCCTAAACCGCCACCAAACCGCTTGAACCGGGGCTGAACCGGGGTAGGACCGTGCCTCCACCCTTTAGTTGGCCGCCATGTGTCCAGACAGGTGGGTGGACCGCGCCTCGGCCGCTCGCCGCGCACCTCGTGGCCCTATGGGCAGGCGAACAGCACCCTGCCCTCTCCCAGCGTGCCGCGTGGCCAAGCCAGGTGGGCCGAGCCTCCCCCTACGCGTGGGCAGACGTGTGCCATCCCCTGGGGCGGCATGCGACAGGCCCTGGGGGGCTCCACTGGCAGCACATGGATTGCAATCCGTAGCTTGCCCAGGTCGCTGGTGGCTGCTTTCCACGTGTCCTGCGGTGGTGGGTTCCCGCTCATGCGCTGTACGGGGGTGCTGCTGAGTAGTGCCCCTTAAATTTGTATTTTTGATATCTTTTGCGTACGAGCTTCAAACGATGCAAATAGTATGTTTGTTGGAATCGTCTCGATGAGCTCTTCGCAATGGTGTAGTCCTTGTGAGAATGTGAGATACTTCATAGTGATGATATTTGCAATTCTTATCTCAAGCCCTTTTATCTATAAGTCCTCTCTTGCTCTAGATGATATTGTTTTGCATGGAATTTGAGCATCTTTCTGTGAAACATCAAAAACCACCAAAACTCGTGGAATTCCTCAGTGTTAGGTAAATAATGCATAGACTTTGGCTTATATCCTATTTATCCACCGAGGAATTAGCGGTCGAAATAGGTGAATAATGACCGCCAACAATGGTCTGACACTGGGGTTAGTCTAAAATGGAGCAAACCAGTGTCGAGCCATTAGCTCAAAAGAAGGGTTAGCAAAGTCATAGTCAAAGATCCCAAAACCCCTGTCCCGTGCAAAGTGAGACTACTAGTCACCACATCAAGTAAAAGGTGGTCTATCATAGCTCTCGAAGCCTCAGTGAGTAGAACCAAAGTCATACTACTCACGACTCTGTGTCCTGCTGGCAAAGCATCCACCTTAACAACGTGGCTAGCGGTCTCGCCTATCCCAATGGCAAGGTGCAACCTTGGGCCTATCACCTTGATAGAATCTGTCCTGGTTCCTCCACTCCTACTCTCTTCTCTCAGCGCTCAATTTGCATTCGAAAAACTCCACCAAGTGACCTTCCCTATGGCAGTAGTCACGCTTGTACCTTTTGGGTAGAGCACCCTTAGGTTGACTTCGGTTCTTGGGCTGTGGAATGCGCATGGGAGGAGTGTTCCTCTAATCCTCTTGTTTAGAACTCACAGAGGTGAGTTAACTGGATTCCTCATAGGTAGAGTATCAAGTGGGTTCCTAACAAAATTGGGCTTGGGAGTCCACACTTGTTTCTTTGGTGGCTCCCTTGGCTTCTCAAACCACACAACATCCTTAGGATTTACATGCTCAAAATAGGGCTTGTCATGGGTAACAGGGAACTTCTCACTAATGGGAATCCCACTCAAGGCACCTATCTTCCTATACAACTGATCAAAATCAGCCTGGGTGTAGTGGTAGCCAACTCCCAACTTGTTGGTCAACTTGAAAGAGGAAACAATCATGCTAAGTTTTGGCTCCTTAGCAGAAATTCAACTAAGAATGGTCTTGAGATAGGTATTCTCATCTTCTGACTGAACCTTCTAAGTGGCCAAATCATCTAATCTACCTCTAAGACCTTCACATTTTGAGTAATCAACACTAATAGGGATAGCTGTCTTTTCAGACTTCCTCAAAGTAGCCCTAGTCTCTTCTACCTCCTTCCTAAGTGTGGTACACACAAAACAAGCACCAAGCAAAGTCGGCCTAGCCTTCAACTCCTCTAACGCAGCAGTCGTAGAGAAAATTAAATCTACATCATTTGCATGCTTAGAGCATAACTCAATCAATTCAACAGCTAGAACCTGAGAATCAGTGTATTCTATCTCATTTGCTACAACACATGCTACCTTAGCAATAGCAAGATCATTCAAAGCAGATGCAAGTTTAGACTTGAAAGTCTCAAGCTCAGCCTCTAGGGTAACAACCTTAGCATTTGCAGGCCTAAGATCCTTAGCAGCTACCCTAAGCCAGCGATCCTAGTTCTTCAAAGTAGTGAACATAGCATCCTTATCATCGGCGTTGGACTTGTTGCAGACGTCCGAGTCGGTAGATCTAGCTTTATCTCCTGCAAGTGCCATGATTTAATATCCAATCTCATCGCCGAAGAAGTAGAGTCTAGCGTGCCCAGCGATCTTCTCATCATCATCATTGCTGTCGGAGCCCGGGTCGCTGGAGTTGCCGTCACAATCGCTGAGCCTGCCGAGGAAAGCATAGTCGTGCTCCGAGGAGTGCTTCTATTAGTTCTTGACAAACTCCTTCTTGGTGAAGAACGGCTGCTTCTTCTTGTCACCCCTGTGCTTGCCCTTCTTCTTATCGGAGTTGTACTTGCCCTTGTGCTTGTAGTTACTCTGGCCAGTGGAGTACTTCTCCTAAGCTCTCCTCTGGGGGTGGTCGACGATGAAGTGGTCCTTCTTCACGCAGTCGTAGCACTGGAGCTTGTCACCTCTTTTGCGGCTCATCCTATTGGGGTAGAGACGCTAAAATTTATTGGACAACAGGCACAACTTCTCATCATCAAGTGCTTGAAGATCCTTCTCCATAGCTAAAATCAAGGACAAAGCATAGCCAATAGAAAGGTTAGGGTTAGCAGCACCAGCACAACTGGGTCTAGACATAAGAGCTAGGCTCTTGGGAGTTCGTCCCCTCATTTTGGCATAAGCCTAAGAGTCAACCTCTGAAGCTTCAACTAGCTATCGAGCGCGTCTGTGGTAAGGGTCTCATAGCTAGCTAACTCAACTATGGACTCCTTTAGTTGCCAAATAATACAATCCAACGCATAGAAAATCTTGCAAGCTTGCTCATGGTCATCGTATGACAATGCCCAATTCATAGCATTTGCACGAATCTTGTTAGCAATAGACTAAAAGCAACTGAACAAGTCGTCTATGCTCTCACCATGCTGCTAGGAGAGATTTTCATACTCCAACATGTAGGTATTGAATAACCTAGCCGTGACCTGATATGTCCCCCTCATGGAAGTTTGCACGGGTAGTCCAAATCTCATGAGCCATCTGCAGGTGACACCCTCTGTTGAACTCAGAGCAGCTCAAGGCTGTAAGCAGGAAGTTCCTAGTTTTGTTGTTCATCTCATGTTCCCACTGCTGCAGTTGTGTGACACAATCATCCAACACTTGGTAATCAATTCTCTGGCAAATATCCCAGATGGACGAATGTTGGCTCTGCAAGAAAGCAGACATGGAAGTCTTTCAAAACTCTTAATCCGAGCCATCGAACCCTGGAATCTCACCAATAGACTGATCCATCATCACCTCTCTATGGATCTAGAACTGGTTAAGGTATAGATGACCCTAACTTGGCTCTGATAGCAATTGAGTACAAAAAGGGCAACCTAGAGGGGGGATGAATAGGTCAACGCCTAAAACTTGAACCAAATCACATAGCAACCAGAGTGCTACTAACCCTAGGATACGATGAGCACTACACAACTAGAAGAAATACTAGCTAGACATTGTCCACTGAACAAATACGTGTCTAACTAGCACTTGGTGTCATCCATTGAAATGATACACACCAAGTGAGCGGATCACAAGTTGAGCTAAGCAACGGATTCCACAAAAGTGATCCACTAGCCACTCATCTCAACGAAATGAGTATCACTAAGAATTAGCAAGCAAAGTGTATGGGCATGCAATAGAAGAATCAAAGTGAACCCAAACTAGAAGACCGAAGACAAAAACTCCAACAAAACAGCAAGCAACCAGACCTGCCAGACTGTCTAGTAGCTCACACCGGACTGTCCGATAGCGTAGGACTGTCCGATAAACCCTATCGAACTGTCCAGTGAAGGGCCCGGACACAGACTACATCAAGCCACTGCCAGACTATCTGGTCAAAATGCTGGGCAGTCCAATGACTGCTGCCAGACTGTCCGGTACACGCCGGATAGTCCGGTAGAGTCTGGAACTCGAGCCTCTAAAGGACAAACTTGACCAAACTTCTCTATACTTCAGAAAATTTGGCACAGGCTAACATAGCACTATTCCAAGGCTATTTCCAAAAGAACTACTGGAAAAGATCATAGGATTAGCGGGACTTTCAGATCTCGTGAAGGGGTGAATACTTGGGCAAGAAAGGGAAAAACTCTAGAAAGACTTGCTCGTGGCAATCATGCGGGATTGAGATATTAGAAGACATAATCTCTACGTCCTTGCAAGTCCAAAACAATAAAAGAGAAGGAAAATCTCATAGGAAACCCAAAGCACCAAAAGCCCTTGAGAAATCACCCAAAAACCAAAGGGAAAGGGGGAAGGAGAGGACTCTCAAGTTGCTGCAAGATATTTTATCTATTGGCAGCCAAAAATGGTTCAAAGAAGTTAGTATAAGATGTGGATTCCATTCTCCAAGCTTCCTCCCACTTCCTACGCACTAACTGTGGGGCTAGATCACTCTAAAAACCAATAATCTTGAAGCTCTAGCTTGGAAACAAAAATGGCTGCTTAAACCAAAGTCTAAGCAAACAATAAACCAGCCAAGAGGAGTGCCTAATGGCAATCACCTCCTTATTTATACTACAAACTAACCCTAAGGCAGTTTTGCACTTGACCCCCTATATTACAGATTCTTAACACTACAAAGGCCCATAGGGCAAGAAAAGACCCAATAACTCAGATGAACAGCCATGATGGAGTCCTCATCATAATTGGTTTCTCTGCCTTCACTTGATGTCCTCGATGTGTCTAGTAACTCATCCCTCTAGGGTAACTCCAATTTTTGGAATACTGGTGACAGCCCTAGTTTTGATGATAGAACCAGAAAATGCTCTTATGCCCCTGTTTTGACGCTCGAACTGGGAAATGATAATGGGCTTCGTCTGTAGAGTGATTTTATGTCTCATGACACCGTACCACACCTAAGGTCACACTTATGGGCCTAGCCTAACTTGGACCACAGGCCAAGACACCTGCTAGTCCACTCGGTAGGAATTTTGTCATGCCAAGTCCACTCTAGCGCCACCACCAGGTCACACTTAGGTGGGCTTCTGCTCGCTCGTTCCTCAGCAAATCTTCGGTGTTGATAAGTGCTTATCACAACTAGGATGAAAGACTAGACTCGGTACAGTTGAGTCCCTCCGGCCACCACACTTATTTTCGGTTTTGGGATCCACCTTCTCAACAATCCCCAATACTGTTGAAAAGTCAGGTTTTGAGATGAAGGTGCAGCAGCCACTCAATGTTGTCCATGCAGCGTAACAAATCACATGGATACCAAACTAGGTCATAATGTATGAGCATGCATTATTCTTGCAGGTACACTAACCACGAAATGTGTAGCATGAATGACTAGAATTCTGCTAGTTAAATGTAGAGAGAGTACGTGCATATATGCCACAAGAATATCGTTACCTATAAAAGTAAGGACTTGTGAGGACGAATACGATGATCATGCATCATTTCATCTCATCTCATCTCATCTCATGTGATTTATTTGTGTTTGCTGGAAAGTAACAAGTTCACGTGAAATTTGTATTTGTGATGCTAGTGTTTTGATGCGTAGTTCAAACTGCTAATAGAACTAGATGAAACTTTGTATCTGAATTTGGAAGTACACATTATTTGTGAAAACTTTGCTATATATCAATTCCTCTAAATATAAATGGTTCAACAAATGCAAACAAAATACATTAAAACATGTTGTTCAGCCAAAATTCATACCTCTGCAAAGATTTCAGTTTTGGGAACATGTTCCACACTCTTTTAGTAGAAACATTATACATAGAATGTGTAGAGTATTACTGGGTGAGCACTTTTTTGCATTCATGACATAACAAGAAAATTTTTCTAGAATGGGGTTGTGGCTTGATGAAACCAAGATTGCAATCTGAGTAAAGGGAAATCAGCATATCAAATTTGAAGTTTAAGCATTTTTCACCACAGAACAGGCATGGGCTTTATATAAGAAACTTGAAGAGTATAGAATTTGTGATCACTTTTCAATAGAATGCTTTCTCTAAAAATTCTTAAGTTATGAAGTACAAGGTAAAACAAGCCCAAGTTAAGAATCTGCACCATTGTGACCTCCTGTTAGATTTCTAAAATCTGGTGTTGATCTCGATGGTTTGAGTAAAAACTTTATATATGAAATCTGTAGGCTGTAACTTTATGAAAAACTTTCCTACACTGACTCTGTGGCAAAAATCTATGTAAGGATGCTATACGACAACTTTAAGTCGTAATGTCAAATATTGATAGTTAGGACAAAGCTCATAATTTGACGTTTTGAGTCTTTTGCATATAGAACTTGTTGGGGTCTAGTTATCAAACCACAAAATGACAACAGGGCAGCATCAAATATAAAGGATCTCTCTCTTTGTAGTCCTTGTATGTAATAAAGATGAATGCAAAGAATAGTAAAAATGGGAACTCTTTGCCTAGTCTGAAGATGCAGAACATGAACGCATAAGCAACGAAGAACAAATGTAACAACGAGCACACAGAAAGAACCATTCATTATACCTTCGTGCACAAAAATTAGGGCTGATGCCACGTACAACAAGAGGCATACAAGTGTCGCTGCCAAAAGCATGTCCCTGTCGGTTGGTCTCCCCGGTATTTATAGGGGTCAACCGGCGGTCTACTTTACATTGATTTTACATAACTGTTCCCTGGCATACCCTTTTGACTGTTAGTGGTCATTATAATCCATTTCGACCACCAACATTTCATGTTGCAAGCGTAATTTTTACGCAAAGTTCATACATATTAACTAGTTCCACAAGTTGTGTACAAAGGTATTGTAGGAATACATGTCACGGTGGGAAAACATACAAAACATGGTGGATTAAGGTACAACAATGCAACAGGGGACAAGGGGTGACTAGGCCCAGGTCACCTAGCCAAGTCCCTTCGCCGCCCAACCTGTGGGCCAAGCCGCCCGGCCTCCTCTCGGCTCCAAATGCCACCATCCTCGACCTGCATGCAAGTGACAACGTGTCCAACACAACTCCACGTTGGAATCCAAGCGAGCAGTGCAAAACACCTCAGAAGGCCTCCACCTCACCAATTCAGCCAATGGATTGGTTAAGTCAGCAGTCCAGGGGAGATTCATCCAATGGCTAAGGAAGAAACACAAAGTAAATCCAATGGTTGATGCAAAAGCACACGAAGATAACCGCCAACTGACCTACAACCGCCTTGGAGGGTCAAGATGAGCCATGGGACAGGTAAGGTGGCGGATCCAAGGGACACCCAGGCCCCCTAGCCAAGGGTGGGGCCACCCGGCCTCCCCCAGGTCTCCTGGCCTAGCCCACTCCCTTATAACTGCCACACCGACCCTACAAGTACCCCCACTCACTTGGGTACTATAAATACACCCTAGTAGTTCACTTGTAGGTGTGGCTTGATAGTGGTGTTGTGGTAGAGTAGCACTTGAGAGTGTGAAGTGTAAAGTGTGGAGAAGTGAAGTTATCCCTTAGCTTGTAGAGAGAGAGAGTTTCTCTTGTATCAAGGAGAGTAGTGAGGTGAAGAGTGAGGGAGTGGAAGTTCTCTTGCCCCCCAGACTTGTCTCCTTAAAGGAAGGATATTCGATCCCAGGATTGAGTAAAGTTCCTTGTCCTCTACCTTTGTTATTTCATTCTTGCTTTATTTCCGTACTTAGTCTTATACTTGTCTGTTTATGGGAACCTTGTGCATGCTTATAGTGTTGGCTATATAGTTGCTTGCTTTTCTGGCTCATTACCAGTTTAGTAGTTAACTCATCAAGTAGACACGACGATGTTGTACTTAGAGTTTACCCAGGTTGGTCGGCTATCCCACGCAGCTCTGGTTAGTAGACACACTAGGTGACAGCTTTTGTGTTCTCAGTATTCCAATCCCGTACGTTTAGATAGACTCGCTGACGATATAGCCGAATCCTGTAGTACCCACCTTTCTCGGCTGGGTAATCAGCCCTCTGGTGCTCAACAGTGGTGCTATAGCTTTGGTGTCTATGTTTACATGACAAGTACATCTCTCTATGTGCTTAGTATAGTAAGGTGATCTAACATTTGTTGAGAACTTGCTTCTCTGTCTTTATCCTCTACATTGCTGGCTTCACTAGTTCGGTAAGTTGTGTTGTGTGTTATCATACTCCTCGTTCCTCGTGGATTTCGATACCCTAGAATACTCTTGGATGAAAGGCTACAACGCGTTTTCCGTGCACTTGCAGAGTTATATCTAATAGTCTAAGGAACGCCAACAAGCTTTTTTGGTGCCGTTGCCGAGGAACGGTAGCTATTTTAACACAAAACCAAGGGTGTCCTATCTCCCACTCTACCACCACCACCATCATCATCCCACCATACCACCCAATGGATCTCATGCCTATCTGCGAGTTATCTGCTCCGAAGGGCGATTTTCTGGAGCCTCCATCACCGTTCACACCTATTGTCATAGATGGCTATCAGCTACGTCCCGGCTTGATCCTTTGCGGGATTAGAATCAGAGAGTCCCTACACACACCTCTGAGAATTCTAGCAGCTGTGTAGCTGCATCACAATTTCTAGCATGCCTGGAGAAACTCTGCAATGGTTGCTCTTTTCGTTTTCACTTACGGGTACAACAGAGTAGCTGGTGCAGTAGAGGGGAGTTGGGAAAGAATCAAAAACAAGTTCTGTCTACATTTCTTCCCACAGCATTGTGTCATTGACCTCCGATGTGAAGTTCTCAATTTTCGACAAGGAAACAATGAGACATTGGTAGTAGCCTGGTCACGAGTCACTAGTCTAGTCGCATTTGGTCTAGACTATGGCAGAACCGCCGATTTAATCCGAGCTAAGCACACATGCCACCACATAACTCGCAGTGCACTTAGACCGAACTAAACTCGGCTATCCGTCGAGCTACCCAAAAGGGCACTCGATGTAACCATCACCCAGGGATGTCGACATCATACACGTTAAGCCCTTGAAAGAGCCACAACAAATTACAACAACACAGTATTTCATAGAAACATAGCTTAATTTGTTACAAAACATTTTTTCAAAATAGTGTACAATCATATTAGAAATAAAGCTTCAAAATATCTCGCAGCGGATACTTAAGATTATATAGGTGTCAATGTACAGTGGAAATAAAACATCAAGGCACGACATCGAGCCCATTATTGTCATCCTTGATCACAAACTGACAAGTACCTATAAAAAAATATCAACAACAAATGATGAGTACGTGGGGTACTCGTAGGACTTACCCGAGGGCAGTATCAGCCTGACACCTTTGAGAGTATGCAAGGCTTTTTGTGGACTTGACTCTAACCCGCATAAGTTTACTAGCAGTGAGTCCTTACTTTCAAGTTTCATTCATTGTTAACTCATAAGCCTCATTTAATTCATCATAGTTGTCATCATGATCCCAAAATTCATATTTCTCATCATTCCAACATATATGTCCACATAAAGTAACTTGCAGAAATGTAAACATACAAGTACAAGCATGTAATATTAAAAGAATGATTAATAAATAAGATATTAAAGTCATTACTACGTTGCCCGGCAGTGATATTGGCATTCTCACACCTAGTGGGCATCCACGATTCGAATCAATTTTCAATTCCCGGGAATAACTATCATGACAGGGGTATATGCTTACTAGCCATCGCGTTCCCACATATATCCCCCATCTCCACTTGTTCCATCCCAAGTTCAATTCCAACCCGCCATTCCCTCGGTTTAGCCCCCATGGAGCGATACCACAGAGTACCGGGTAGCCCTCCCATGAGTCAAGCACCCTTAGACCCCATGGTAGGACCAAGTCTCTGTTCTTTGGATGGTTCAAATAAGACTTTCACCGGTCCCACTTCCCGGATAAGCATTCTAGCAATGTTATGCCGATTAGCAGACGAACAGCAAACAAGCCTTAAACGACTCGGGCGGAGTCCACCAAACCATCCACATCATTTTGCATTGTAATATAGCCATATCTCTGCCCGGTCTCATCTTTTCATCGCATCATATCATATTGCTTTCAAATTTACATTTTTGTAGAACATTTTTGAGCCCTATCATCTCGCGAGTGAATATCTTCACTTGTCTTCTACCGTGTAAGCATGGCTAAGCATAGACTTCGACCTATCCATTCTACATAGGATATCGGGTATTTATGCAGGTGGGGTTTCAAACAACTCCTGAACATAAATGCACAATCAAATAAAGGGTGGTGAGACTCCCTAAGTAGGTGTATATGCCTAAGGGGCCTACCTTTGTTGTTGAAACTTGAACAAACTAACCTAAAATTAGTTTGCCGAGTTGTGAGGCTTGCCCCAGGCAATCCCTTGATCACTTGGACAACTCCTCCTTCCAAATACCACTTCAGGGGCCTCCAGGTGGTATTTGGGTCTTAGTGGGTCTTTTGGATACCGTTGCTTGAAGTAGCTCCATGCACTAGCTTCTTGATCACATATCTGCAATAAACGTCACTATATGAGTGACATGCATGATGTGAAGAATGAGATGCATGAGTATCAAGTATACATGTGAACAATCATTTCAGGGATAGACAAAATCTACTTTAACAAGTACTTCCATGACATAGCAAGTTTGCAATTCTACAATCAACTATGCACAAGGCAATGCATGGAAAGAGCATTTGAAGAAGCATTATGTATATGAATAGACATAAAGAAGGTTACAATTCTCTTATTATGTCACCCATAAGCAAAGTATGGATCAAGTCTCATATTTAGATATATGAAGAACTTCTAGTTGTGAACAAACTACACTTAGCATTGTTGACAGTAGTCTTTCTCTGGGGATTAAGTTTAGTGGCCCATAGACCTAAGAAAGACACATTTTACTATTTACTTAGCAATAATTTCTTTATGGTTTCGACCACAACATAGATGCACAAGGTGTGGGGCTCATTTATACATCAGTGAGTTTATATCAAGTATATTATATAGGAGAAATCACAACTAAAAGCAAGCATGCCCACTAACATCCCCTTTTATTTCCTTCATTTTTAAGCCTGTTAAAAATGACTATTAATGGACCCTTCAAATAACAGCAACCAAAATTCATGAAAACTTCACACAAGCATACTTACACAATAACATAGCTACAACAATTTTGGTCGAATTTTTATAGCAAAATAAATAGCACTTTTCTATTTTATAGATTAAATCACCATAGCACTTGTCATTTTCAAATCCTATAGCAAACAGCAAGACAAACCTATGAAACTTCATTTATAGACTACACTGGACCGAATTAGTACAATATAATTTCTGAGTATTTTTTTGGACAAGTTTTATATGGCCTACATTTCCATATTTCTAAAATGCACTAAATGAAGACATAGGGGTAAAACAGTAATGTTGTAGCGGTTGCTAGGGTTGATAGAATCAAATATGAACTTATACACTGCAGCTTACCTACTGACCAAGTTTCATAATTTTTTGTGGTGTTTAGCTTTAGTTTTTGCTAATTATCTAGGAAAACATAACATGCATGAAATCAAAGGCAAAGCAGTCTTTTCCCATTCGTAGGCCTGGTCCATTGTGTAGATCTACACATAAGCAATCCAACGAAACAAGTTTCATATTTTTATGATTTTTCTACTAATTTCTAGAGCATTTCAAAGTTCATATGCCAAATCTGGAAGTTTGCAGGGGGTAGCAACCAAATAATCCTAGACTCGGTGAACAGTGCATGTGAAACGTGTAGAGCATGAGGTCAGATCTGCAAAATGCAAAGGTTTGGGTTAAAATGCGAAACCCTAATAGATCTAGGGGGTTATTCACAGTTCATGCAAGACACATTGCATAGTAAGTAAATTAAAGCAAATAATAGGGGTCGTTTTGCAAAACGGGTGTCTTCTTCAACCTCTGCCTTGTTCTTCCTTTGTTCGGCGGCGTGGGGAAGGCAATAGAGCCACCGGCCCGGGTGCACGTCGAGGAGGGGAGCAGAGGGCCGTGGAGGTCGGGACCGGAGGCGGGTCGAACTCGGGGCCCGTGGTTCAGAGTAGAGAGGTGTAGTGGCGACGAGTAGAGCAGCGGGGCGTGGGTTTGTGCACGCTCGCAGAAGACAGGAGGTGAGCCTGTGCGGAGAGCTCCGGCAGTGCGGGCGTGCCTGTAGGGACCCGCGGAGCGGCAGGAGCATAGGGCCAGCCGGGGTGGAGCCGCCGAGCGAGCGTGGATGGAGCAGAGCCCGAGCTTCGCGCCCTTCAATGGCGGCCGGTGCGTGGCTTGTGGGCGATGATGGTAGACAAGGCCCTAGGAGCCGGGGTGGACGGCGAGGTCTTGGGGGAAATGGAGAGGAGGACGGTGCGAGCCCGGTGCGTGCCGGAGGGAGAGCGGAGGAGGATGGAACTGGCAGCCACACGAAGCTTGAGCTCGCCGGCCATGGCGGCCGTGCTCTATGTGGCCCAAACTTGACAACAAGGAGAGCTCTAGGAGAGCAGAGATGGAGGGCGAGTCTTGGTGGCGAGAGGGGGTGTGGGGGGCGCGGCGTGGTGGCTTCCAGTTGAAGGCGCACTGGGACAGGGCGAAGGTCGGGGCACGGCCTCGGCCAGCCATGGTAGGGCAGCTCCAGGCGCTAGGCGCAGCGTGGGAGCAGGGCGGAGAGGGAGAAGATGGGGGCTGCTGCGTGGAATAGGACCCTAGACCTCGTCACAATGACATGTGGGACAAGGTTAGGAATTGGGAAAAACGTCCATTAGACCGGGTCTACAGAGCAAGCTAAGGTGGGGCCCACTGGGGCGCTGTCCACCCATCTGCGTAGCGGAATCTGAGGCCGCTGACATCATCCGGTCCCACTCATCGGTGACTCAGCAAAAAATGGAAAATAGGAAAATTATAAGACAAGGTTTGACTGGTCGGACTCACATTTGTAATTCATCGATTTGAACTACTTAGAGGGAGATTTAGGGGAATGTCAAAATACAAGAAATGTTTAAAATTTGCTCCTCTACAACTCTTCTATAAACTTTCATACCAAGTTATGTATAATTATTGGTTTAAATTTGAATTTCAGTTGCTTGTCCCAGTTTAACTAGGGTGCGACCTAAACTTTGAAAATATAAAAGAGGAAATTCAGAGCATTTGCATGAGAAATTAACTATACCAATGTTGTTCAGGACTCAATGATATACATCTTTCATATATAAAGTCTTGCATGATATGGATTTTTGTTTCAGAGAAATTTGAATTTACTAGATAAACCTAATTTTGGCAGATTTCACATGTTGACAGAAATAGATGCAAAATCCTACCTAAACCATTTTGTATGTCAATGGTTTAAATACCAAAGTTGTTCATTATCAATTCCATTACAAGTTTGGTATAGAAAGTTTGGTCTAAAACACGATATACTTTGAACTACACACACAAATATGTCAATAGGTTTGGTCAAACTGCAGCTTCAACTTACTTAGCCTCCTTGTTTCAAACTATTGAGTGGCCAATGAGGTCCAAACACAAGGTCAGACATATTTGAGAGGTGATAAGTTTAATTTCATTTCATAATCAGGTAGATTTTAAAGTGCTATTCCAAAATCAAAAGTAATTTTAGAATCAATCTTGGGAAAACTGGAAGCCCTTGACTTAGTGATTTCTCCACCTAATTCGCATTCCCCTTTGAGCACTGTTAAGGCCTAATTCATCATTATCAAGTATTAAATCGTGTGTTAGGGCTTTTGAGATGCCGGGGGCATCACATAGACTTGGCGATACAAGAGTCCATGCTTTTGCAACACTTTGTCCGAGGCCTTTCACCTGGCACCAGACTATGTTTGGACTTAGCTTCGGGAGGATCGTTATCTCACTTAACTGCCCTAGAAGGATGGAAAGTGCTTGACAACATTCTCGAAAAATCCTCTAATGGCAGCAAGATCGAGAAACCACGCTCACATTCACAAGATCCACCTTAAACCAGCTACCCCAACGAAAATCAGAACACCCAAACACCAACTCCACTATCCTGTCAAACTCTCAGGATTGAAGACACCCCTGAACCTAGCAAGTCACAGGACACTGAGAGGGACAATGCATCCATGATGGATCCTCCAAAGGTTCCGTCGTTCTCATTTGATGATGAACTGTTCGCAAACTTTGGCAATGCATCTCGGTTGCCCAAAGTGAGCCAACAGTTCGAGAGGACCTCTCAACTAGCATATCTCTTTCCACATCAGATACATTAGATGAGAGAGGACCTTCTCTAGCTTACTGCTATAATAAATCAGGAATGGCAACAAGTGAGATGACTTGACATGAAAATCGTTAGGTTTTACCCAGAACTAGCTCTCGTCCCTAGCCATGTATCCAGCATGCTCCCATAAGATATTCTCTATGACCCACGACTCGGGGTGAACATCATTCCTAAATATATTGTAGACACCTATTTCCCCACTCAACCACAATCAAAATCTGACATTTGCTTGAAGTAGAATAAGAATGAATCGTTGGAAAATCATGGAGTTATTTAGGTCATACCAGTTACCTTGCGGGACAAGCGGATGTTCTTAGACTTCCATGTCTTTGACGTACCCGAGGGGCCCATGCCATTCATATTGATTGGGCTCTCCAATGCTTCCTTCATCAAAGCAATCAATCTACGGCAGCTACAGCTTCATTTTGGTAAAGAAGTGCTCGAGATCGGCATGAGTCGAGCACTAAACACCAAGACAGAGTCTATGCTAGAGGTTGACCCCCTAGAAGAAGTGATGGGTATTTCACTTGAGGAAGAGGAGGTTCAACACAGCCTAGAGGAAGAGGATAGCGACTTCAGTGTGGTAGAAGAGCCGCTCGAGTTTGAAGAACTGGGTGAATCTCTGCGGCCCGACCGCCCAAAAATTAAGCTTAAACAGCTACCGCCTGGCCTGAAGTACGCCTTCCTCAATAGGAATCTGGACACACTAGTAATCATCAGCGATAAGCTGACCAAGAATGAAAGCCGGCGATTGATCTCAGTCTTAGAAAAGTACAGATCAGTGCTTGGGTACTCACTCCAAGATCTAAAGGCAATCAGTCTGAACCTGTGCACACATCGCATCCCCATGGGGACCGGACACTAGCCTACAAGGGAACCACACGAAGACTCGACAATGCGATGAGAAAGGTAGTAAAGAAGGAGGTGCTCAAACTCCTACACACGGGTATCATCTACCTCGTACAAGATAGTGAATGGGTCAGTCCAATCCAAGTCATACCAAAGAAGGGAGGGATGACAGTCGTCAAGAATCAAAATAATGAGTTAATTCATCAGCGTACTGTCACCGGATGACGGATGTGCATTGACTACAAAAAACTCAACTCCGTCACCAGAAAGGATCATTTCCCTCTTCCCTTCATGGATGAAATGCTCGAAAGACTGGCCAACCACTCCTTTTTCTGCTATCTTAATGGCTACTCCAGTTATCACCAGATCCCCTTTCACTCGGATGACTAGAGTAAGACGACTTTCACCTGCCCCTACGGTACCTTCGCCTATCGGCGGATGTCGTTCGGGCTATGTAATGCTCCAGTATCATTCTAGCGATGTGTGATGGCCATATTCTCTATCCAGATTGAGAACATAATGGAAGTCTTCATAGATGACTTCTCAGTCTATGGCAAGACCTTTGATGGATGTCTAGAGAATTTGGAAAAAGATCTCTAGAAATGCAAAGAAGTTGACCTTGTCCTAAACTAGGAGAAATGTCACTTTATGGTCAGAGAAGCGATCGTGCTAGGACACAGAGTATCAGAGAGAGGCATAGAGGTAGACGATGCAAACATTGAAGTCATTGAGTAGCTACCACCTCCATCAAACATCAAGGCACTCCAAAGCTTTCTTGGTCATGCTGGGTTCTACAGAAGATTTGTCAAAAATTTCTCCTTTATAGCCCGGCCTCTGAGCAACCTTTTAGCCAAATTCACACCCTTTGTGTTTGATGATGCATGCCTAGAAGCCTTTCTGACACTCAAAAAGGCACTTGTCACAGCACCCATCATCCAACCACCCGACTGGAATGCTCCATTTGAAATCATGTGCGATGCCAGTGATTATGCTGTAGGAGTAGTCTCAGGCCAGAGCAAGGATAGAAAACATTATGTCATATCCTATGCAAGCAAGACGCTAACTGGCCCACGACTAAACTACTCCATCACCGAGAAAGATCTATTAGCCGTTGTCTTTGCCATTGACAAATTCGGATCAAATTTGGTGGGAGAAAAAGTCATCATATACATAGATCATGTAGCTTTGAAATATCTCCTCACCAAGAAAGATGCAAAGCCACGATTGATACGGTGGGTCCTACTACTCCAAGAATTAGACATATAAATCAGAGACAAGAAGGGAGTTGAGAATTCAGTTGCAGATCACCTCTCACAAATGCAATTCGAAGAAGCATTGTCCCTGCCGACTGATGATTACATGAGAGATGACACCCTCCTAAAGGTTACATCATCCCAGCCATTGTACGCAGATCTGGTCAATTACCTGGTCACTGGATATGTACTTGAAGGAGTTGATAAGAGGAAATTGATCCGTGACAACCGATTCTACCTCTGGGATGACCCCTACGTATACAAACTCTGCGCAGACAGACTCATGCGTCACTGCATTCCCGCTTGTGAAGTCCTCCAAATCCTTGATATATGCCACTCATCTTCCTATGGAGGTCACTATGGAGCATACCGAACCCATGCAAAGATTTGGCAGAGTGGATTCTACTGGCCAAACATGTATGATGATGCGAAGGAGTTCGTACGAAGATGCTCAAGGTGTCAACGCCAAGGAAACATTAGCCCAAGGGATGCCATGCCACTCACCCACAATCTTCAACTAAACGTATTTGATGTGTGGGGCATAGACTTCATGGGAACCTTTTGCAAGTGTTGATACAAAGAGAACATCCTGATCACAGTGGACTATGTATCAAAATGGGTAGAAGCACTGCCGTGTTCCGCGGCAGATTCGAGGCATTCAATCAGAATGTTCTATGACACCATCTTTCCTCGATTTGGTACGCCAAGGATCATCATCAGCGATGGAGGACCTCACTTCATAGATAAAAGATTTAAGAGGTGCCTCGCAGAACTCATTGTGGATCACTGTGTCGCCACTCCATATCACCCGCAGACAAGTGGCCAAGCTGAGACATCAAACAAGCAGATCAAGAATATCCTACAAAAAACTATCGAAGCTATGGGAAAAGATTGCGTATCCAAGCTACCCGACGCTATCTAGGCATACCACAACATATAAAACTCCCATTGGCATGACGCCATATCAAATGGTGTATAGCAAGACTTGTCATCTGCCAGTAGAACATGAGTTCAAGTCTCACTGGACGATAAAGAAGTGAAACATGGATCTCCAAGCTTCAGGAGTTCGATGTCAGATTCAACTCACTGAATTGGAGGAATGGAGGGATCAGGCCTACCACAGTGCCAAGCTTTACAAGGAGCAAACAAAAAGATGGCACGACAAGCGCATCTAGATCAAGACATTCAAACCAGGAGACAAGGTACTACTCTTTAACTCTCGTGGTCGTTTGTTTGGTCATGGTAAGCTTAGAAATAAGTGGGAAGGACCATTTTTGGTCCTTGATGCTACTAATCACAGTGCCATCACCCTCCAGGACGATGACGGGAAAATCTTTAAGGCAAATGGGCAACACCTAAAAGTTTTCCTAGAGCCTGAAATGCCACACCTCGAAGAAGTGGACGTCTACGAGCTGGAAGAAACGGCATGATCACACAGCCACGGTCTAGCTTTGACCTAAAACGAAGCCATGTACACTACCATGCTCGTCACTTTTCTATCTTATCTCACCTTTTGCTTCCACATCACTAAAATCTCTAACAAAATTACAACACAACATGATGAAAAAGGGTTTTCAAGCACCTAGAAGGGCAAAACTGATCCCAAGTCTGCCAAACCAGAGTCGGCGTGGTAGGTCCAAGCTGCCTGGCCCCTTGGTGAAGCCACCCGGCCTAGGTCCAGGCCACCTGACTCGATATAGGCTGCCCAGCCTCCCACCATGGCGCCCAGCCACCTCTCTTCAAAAATTTTTGAGTTGAGTTGATCCCTAAGTTGAGTTGAGTTGAGTAGATGAGATCGCGCCACCATTCCATAAAGATGAGAGTTTCCTTCCTTCCAATCACTCTATCCACCCCCACCTCATCTTTCCTATGAAAAAACTAAGTCACGGCCTCCAACTCCAAGAGCTTTGCCCTCACATCTGGCACCACGGCGACCTACTCACTGGCATCCAATGAAGAACGCATTCCAAGAGGTGTCATTCCGATCATGGACGACACTGTGGTGCTAGACATCAGTGCACTGGCTGCCTGGCCACCCCCTCAGGCTGCCCGGCCTTAGGGCAGGCCGCCCGGCCTAGAGCGAGGCCACCCGGCCTCCCTGTGTGCTATCACAATGTGGGGAGGCCTTCATGTGGTCTGTCTCTTGCACCCACCATCGCCAAGAAGGTGTTTTAGGCAGATTCTCCTCAGCCTAAGGTCAGGAAGATCAGTCCTAGGGTGTCGGTGAGAAAGCTCTTCTCAGATGACTCTATGAATGATAATGGAGCACCCAAAAGCCCGGGATCGCTAGCCTACACTATCAGGGGAGGAGTTACACCCATTGGGATGTGGGGGAAGGTGCTTGTTCCTAGGCACATGGACGACGTCCTTTGAAGAGATGCATCTATTGATGAGTCCATCGACTCAACTCCTCCTCGAAGGACCGTCAAGAGGATCTCCAAGCCCCCTCCAATCAGAACTCCTCCTGGCCAGTTTGAAGATTCAACAGAGAAGAAGGAGGAGGATGAGACCATCGAGTCTCTTAAGTTGGAGATAAAAGCACTCAAGCACGCAGTCCTTAGGCTTGAAGAGTGCTGTGGGAAAGGCAAACTTTGGAAGTGGGAGATCAACAACAAGTTAGAGATCCTTAGGAAGGGCTTCCCTTCCATGTTTCGCCGCCTTGCAGAATCCACAGGGCAGCTAGAAGCCTATGATCCACCCATGCCATAGATGCCTCGGGCTTCATAATAATTTTTAGCATATGTGCCCTTTTGTTTTCTTAGTGCTTAGTCGTTTTGTCTTATTTCTTTCTTTGTATCGACAACGCCTATCTCTATCGTTGTTTTAGTTTGTTTTGATTCCATCCTTAGTGTTTAGATCAATAAAATTTCGTTTACCCTTGCTTTGAGTTCAAGTGGGGGATGGCACTTGGCCACCGCAAATTCTTGTCACTAACCCTACAGAAACGAACAAGAAACACGATGTACAAGGTTTCACCACGCTACCCACAAAAACTAGTGACAATCTGAGCCAAACCCTAGCCGCCCGGCCTCCACTCTTGATCGCCTGGCCTGCCCTTGGCCTCCCGGCCTATTTCACTCGCAAACAAAAATGTACCACACACAGAAACATACGTTCCAGATCACTTCTCCACACAAGTTGATCAACGCAGAGGGCGAAAGACCCAACTTCAAGGCCGTCCGGCCTCTAATTGGGCCACCCGGCGTGTCACTAGTTGGTCTAGCCCAATCACACTTCAACTCTGCGCAAAGGACCAGGTACTATCATGATTATTTCATAATATGGTCCATATGCTTCACTTTATACATGAAATTTTGATAAAAAAATCTGCTCTACATGATCATATGTCAACTTGTGTCTATGCTTGTACCAACTTTACTCCCTATGTTGAAGTAAAACTGCCCATGGATACTTTTTGATTAGGGACCCGCTTTGATTTAAGACGTTGATTCATAAGAGATGAGTAACATGGATACTAAGCAGTGATCTCCCACTAAGGCAAAGAGTTTTATTTTGCTAAAATGTTAAAAATGTGCTTTACTCCAAATGTTCTCAAGACACATGTCCCACCAGTACCATAAATGAAAAATCTTATGCATCAAAAGACATCATTGAATGTTTTGAACCTTGTCAAATTTTGTGCCATCAAATGAGTTAGAATCATTCGAGATTTTTAGGCTATCACGTGCACGTTCATACCACAAAGCCCCAGCAAGTTGTGCTATGCAAAATTCCAATTACCCCTCATCAATCATGCAAAAAGAGAGGAAAAGAGGCATGAAATCGAAAAAAGAGAGAGAAAGAAAACAAGGAAAGTACCATGCCCTCTCTCACATCTAAAAGGGGAATACAAAAGCAAACTCGCCAAATAACTTTCCGCCACACTTGCACATAGCCAAAATCTTCGAGTTGATTCATACTCTTTGCTTTGGCACTTGTTTTGATTCGGTAATACAAATATGATGAGACAGTCTTATGACCTTTCCAACTCCACCAAACTTAGATTAGAAGGAAAGAAAACACAAGGATTCTCATCCTTTGAGAGATTGACAGGTGATCTTGAGAACAAAGGAACGAGCACCTTACTTTTTGAAAAATCAAAAACCTCTTTTGCTCATAGTTGGGAGAAAGCTGTTGTGACTTGTTCTTAGTCTCAACATCCCAAAATCATGGTGTAGCCACCATTGAAATCCTGGGTAAGATGAACCAACATGGGAGTAATCTTCATGCTTGCTAAGGTTATGGTTGTCCTATGCCCTCTACACCATGCTTAATTATTGTTTGCTCGAGGACAAGTAAAGATCTAAGTGTGGGGGGGGGTGTTGGCGGTCATTATAATCCATTTTGACCACCAATATTTCATGTTCCAAGGTTAATTTTTTTGCAAAGTTCATACATATTAACCAGTTCCATAAGTTGTGTACAAAGGTATTGCAGGATTACATGTCACGGTGCAAAAACATAAAAAACATGGTGGATCAAGGTACAACGATGCAAGAGGGGACAAGGGGTGACCTGGCCTAGGTTGCTCGGCCGAGTCCCTAGGTCGCCCGACCTATGGGCTAGGCCGCCCGGCCTCCTGTCAGCTCGAAATGCCACCATCCTCGACTTGCATGCAAGTGACGACCTGTCAAACACAACTCCATGTTGGAATCCTAGAGAGCAATGCAAAACACCTCAAAAGGCCTCCACCTCACCAATCTAGCCCACAGATTGGATAAGTCAGCAATCCAAGGGAGATTCGTCCACTGGCTAAGGAAGAAACACAAAGTAAATCCAATGGTTGAGGCAAAAGCACATGAAGATAACCACCAAATGACCTACAACCACCTTGGAGGGTCAAGATGAGCCATGGGATCAAGTAACGCGGTGGATCCAAGGGACACCCGGGCCGCCCGGCCAAGCGTGGGGCCGCACGGCCTCCTCCTAGGTTACCTGGCCTGGCCCACTCCCTTGTAACTGCCATACCAACCCTACAAGTACCCCCACACACTTGGGTACTATAAATAACCCCTAGTAGTTCACTTGTACGTGTGGCTTGATAGTTGTGTACACTAGGGGTGGAAAGTCAACACAAGACCCCCCGTCTCCTAGTCATGCAGGTAAAGAGCAGAAGAAGACAACCAACTCCGAAGACAAGGTCGCAGAGGAAGATACACCTGGTAAGGAGGAGAAAACAATATCTAAGCATCTACCCCATGAGTTCTATGATACTACGGTGCTGCCATTGCCTCCACGAAACAAGAAGGCGGCTGCTGACGAATAATACAATAAATTCATTGAGGTCATTAAGAAGCTTTTTGTCAGCATATCCCTGCTAGATGCTATGCATGTACCGACATATGCTAAGTACTTAAAGGACATCCTCAACAACAAAAAACCCCTACCATCAATGGAAATAGTGCATTTGACAGAAATGTGTAGCGCAGCTATACTCAAGGAAAAGGACCCTAGAAGCCCCATCATCTCATGCTCGATTGGAATCCAGCATTTTGATGAAGCATTGTGTGATCTTGGAGCCAGTGTCAGCGTGACGCCCGAGGTCATCTTCGATAAACTGAATCATGCCGCACTTACCCCCATGGCTATGTGTCTGCAGCTCGTAGATCAATCCGTTCACTACCCCAAAGGAATCACAGAGAACGTTTCGGTGAAAATCTAGAATTTCCTTATCCCGGTGGATTTTATGGTAGTAGACATGGAAATTTACTCAAAAACACCGCTGATCCTTGGGCGACCATTTCTGAGCACCGCGAAAGCAACCATCGATGTCGGGGAAGGAAAGGTCCACCTCAACATAAATGGCAAGAAGGAGACATTCGCCTTCAAGCCAAAAGTTGAGCATTGCAATAAGGTGCACACTTTCATGTGCCAGGCACAAAAGAATATACCCAAGGTCAAGACCGGGACCAAGAAGCCAAATTCAAAGGTCGACAGCCTCGTTACAATTATGCTGAACAAATCGAAAAGCGAGGCTGACACCCAACAAAAAGAGTATGAAGCTGCCATGAAAAGTAGAAAATTGAGACAACAAGAGAAGAGACATGGCAAGCCTGGTCCCGCAATAGGAGGCAAAGCTCCTGAGAACAAGGTCGGCGTCGAGAGCCAATTGCATACAGTGAGGCGGCGTACAATTAATGAAACACAAAGGCAAGAAGACCTCAACTTTGTGCTTACATAACCTCGAGAGGAAAGAAATGGTCTGCCCTCATCAATAGGTAAATTGGCATTATCATTTGACGGCATATTTATTTTTCACCAAAATTTGAATTCACACACCACTGCATATTTAAATTTTCTCGTCTTAATTTTTGCATTGCACTGGTTCAAATTTATATTTGCATTTTGTTGTACAAAAAAAATTTGGAGTAGTTGGCCTGCCACCCCATGGCTAGCTGACCGGCCCTCTTGTCCCTTTCCTCCTCTTTCTTTCTTTTCCTCTCCCCTCTTTTCTCTTTCTCTTTTCTTTCCCTTTTCTTTTCCTTTTCCTTTCTCTTTTCCTTTCTCTTTTCTTCTCCTCTTTCTCTTTCTTTCTCCCTTCTTTCCCTTTTCCACTTTTCTTTTTCCTTCCCCTCCTTCAACACATAGCATGAAAGGGAGAGGGGGCACGGACATGGCCAGCCGAGCACCCCAGTGGCCGCCCGACCTCCCTGCTCACATTTGGCCACTCATTCTCCCTCCCTTTCATCATGACGCATGCACATGCAAGAGCAAACAGCAGGAGCAGGTCCGGCCGACCACCCATCATGGCCTCTTGGCCTACCTTCCTTTCTCCTTTTGGCACATGCAGGCCAGCAGCAACCTTCCCCATACTTTCATTCTCAAACCTGAACACTTGAATGGTCGTCCGGCTCGCATGCATGGCCGGCCGACCGGGGACATGGCCGCCCCGCCACCTGAGCTGGCCGCTCGGCCCCCTGCGTGCTCCATTTCACCTATAAATACCCTCTTGCCTTCCTTGCTCGATGCACCAAGCAGCAATGCACTACACTCTCTCTCCCCCTCTCTTAATCTCTCACTTAGTGTTTAATTAAGCCCTTTTGCTTAGTTAAAACCTATGCTCAAATAAATTCCGTGCTAGCCAAATAAAATTCTAGCTACGCTCTCTCACATTTCTTCAGAAATCAGAATGTTTTGTGGAGGCTCCACCCCACAAGGACGCTGATTTCCAGATGACTAACCCGCTAATGCTAATATTATTTTGTCATCTCTCCTTCGCGTATAGTGTATTTTGTCATCGCCTTGCAGGATGAATCGAATGCTCAAGAAGGCGAAGAAGGCCGTTAGCAAGGCAGGGCAGCATGTCCACTGGTCCTCCTCTGAGGGATCCACTCGGGTGAATAGGCATGCTACTTCCGAGGGGATGTCCAAGAGCAAGGAGGAGCCCGAGGAATTCCCGACATCATCCACACACCGACCGGTGCTGCTCCTCGACTCGTAGGTTGTACCTCGCAAGAACGACGAGGGAAAGGCATTAAGGCTTATTCACCAGGAATCTTACACCTTAACTAAGTGCTTTGACGAGGACCTCCTGATCAACACCGGCATGCGTTGTGAATTCAATGAGGTATTCTGAGCCATGGGCTGGGAAAGCTTCACTGAAATCCCAGAAGGAGGAATTGTGCTCCTCACGAAAGAATTCCTCATGACACTACGCACCAAAACCCAACGGGAAGGTACGGTTATCTGGTTCCGACTCTTCAATACTAATTATGAGCTTATGTTACGGCAATTTCGCAATTTGCTGGACTTCTCACCACAATGATCTGTGGCCAAAGACCCAATAGGCTTTAATTCAGTAGAGTTTTGGAAAGAGTTAGCTGGGGCTAACTCTTCAAAGAAAAAGAGCATCACGAACATCAAGCATCCAACCATGCGGTTTCTAGCTCGTTGGATTACCATAGTTTTTTTCCTATGGTATGACACTCGCTGCGTCACAGTAGAAGATATTAAGTGTCTCTATGCCTTTTGGAAAAGGCAAAATTTGCCCCTGTTCTTAGCATGCTTTCTCACTGGATAGAGCTTGTCCACGATGGTAACATCATTTCGATCATGTCATTTGTGATGAGGATCGCTCATGGTTTAGGAGCATTAGCAAATGCCACTGTATCATTTATGCCCAATGACCCATCACGCATAGTTAAGGAGTCGCACTTCATTCACGCACAGTTTCTGAAAAAGGACGTACAGGGAAACTATATTATGATGTTTAAAGGCTATAAGTTTCAGCTGCCGCTTCTAGCTCCGCACCTCAAATTGTATTCTGTGAGATCACTAGCCATACAGCAAGAACCTGAGCCAGCAAGAAACAGTATCGCCAGAGTCATGACTCGATCCCAGTGACGCCGAGCTGAAGAAAGAATCCGCAAGACTTACGAAGATGCACAGGAACCAAGCGCCGAGCCTGCATGGGCTAACCCATGCACAGGACCCTCCTGGGGAAACCAAAGAGGCACACCCGTCTGGGAGAACTAGGAAGAGTCATGGCATAGCTCTTGGAACTCTATTGTACCCTCAGTACATTCGACACCATCGAACTACTACGGCGGAGGTGAGTAGTCTTATGGTCATGGTATAGGCCCATCCAGCTCAGCACGGTACACCGACGAAGGCTATGGAGGAAACTTCAATGCCCGCTTTGGAGCTCTGAACCTCCAAGAGCACCGCACATTGGGGATAATGGATAGCCTCAACCAGATACAGAAGACACAAGCAGTCGACCACAACATGATCATGGAAACAAGAGCAACTATGGACTGCAAGCAAGAGCAGAACCTCATGTACTACAACTGGAATGGGTTCTATCCCGATTGAGCTTCATTGAAGATTGGGGGGACCTGACAGATGGAAGGTACGTGTGCCACACCACTTCTTTGTGCATCCCTGTGTTCTTCCCTAAAAGCCTACCTTGTCCCTCAACCATTCTGCCCCATCATGAGAGTAGTAGTTTGTATCTTTGTTTTCAGTTGTTTAATTTTAGTTTGCTTAGTTTAAGTCCATGAAAAAAACTCCCATGCCTTAATGAGATTCACAAGCTAGCTTCATTTTGGAAATGATGAATATTTCTCTATCAATTGGATGGTCTAATTCTTGCATGACGACTTATGCTTAACTTAGTCCCATGATGGTGAATAAAAAGAAGTAAACCTAAAGTTTTACCTTGTGGATGCCATTTGTGATAACAAGCCTAAGTTGTTGGGAGAAAATGATATGAATTAAATGTGGGATGATTCTTTCTTGTTCCTAGTAAGATGAATATCTCAGGTCTTTATTTTGAAAATGACAAAATTACCCCTTGGATAAAATTCCTACCAGGGCCAAAAAAGCTTCATATGTTCCAATCGCTACAAAGAGCTGCTTAGAAATGTTTTGAGCTTTGCCAAATTTTGAGTCTCGTTGAGTAGAAATATCACCTTCTGTTGATAGCTAGAGTACAAACAAATGCAAGCGATCCATTCCGGACATTGCATCCACCAAAAAGTCTCCAAATACTTCTCATATCCCTTTAGCCTTCAAATCTCAAGGAGGAAGGGTATGGCGCTAAAAAAATGTGTGCAACGTCACGGCAAAAAGAAAATAAAAAGGCATGCAAAAGCACGGCAAAAGGAAAACTATGCAACTTTAAGCATGGCAAAAAGAAATAAAGCTCCATATCCCCTCCAAACATACAAAAGGCTACAAGGGAGAAACAAATTTTAGAGGAGACACTTTGTTCCACCACTCATACTCCAGTGATCAAATAGAAGAAGTGATAGAGTACACTCTTTGGTCCAATCTTTGGCTTAGCAAAATAAACATTCTAAGTATGCCACATTCTTCCCAACCTAAAAGCTCCACAAAGGCCTTAGTGTAGGAAAAATGTTGGCCACATCATGGCCCTTGGTGAGGAAACACTCCTGAGCGACAAGAGTACCTAGGGGAAGCTCTTTTTGTTTTGAAAATCTTGAAAACACCTGAGAAGGACATGTAAAAAGAATAAGTTAGAATCACTCCTGCAATAAAGTTGTTCTGTCTCCCAACCACTCAAGGCAAGGTTAGCAAAAAGATGCACCATAGGTATTATCTAAGGTATGCTTTGATTATTTCACTACTTGGGGCAAAAGTTTGAGTGTTGAGTTGTATATAAGAATTTTCCTTCACTTCGATATTTGTAGCAACTCCTGATCCACTTTGAGTCTTAGCTTTGCTCCAGGACGAGCAAAACTTTAAGCTTGGGGGAGTGTTATGGTCGTAATCTCACGATATCAACCGTCAATTATCCACCAAATGAAGTGAAACATGTGAAATATTTGGACTAACCCTCACTACTAATGAGTTCCATAAGATGTACATGAATATTTGGATGCAGGTATCAAAATGTACACAAAATGGATGAAACAGCGCCAAGAAGCGAAGATGGGCTAAAATGGGGAAAAGCCCATGGCCGCCCGACCATGTCCCATAGTTGGCCGGCCACCTAGCATGGTCGCTCGGCCTCCTACCAGGTTGCCCGACCATGTGGCATGGTCGGTCGACCATCCCTCCGAGTCAGTTTGCCCCCACTTCACTCCTGCATGCAAAGAAACATAGGGCAATGTCAATCCAACCGTTGTACAAAGCATCCAAAGAATCCAAGGGCCGAAAGACCATTAAAACATGGATTGGTGATGTCACAAGTTCGAGAGAAGTGTCATGTAGCGAATCAGGAGCAGACACTGTGGCGGAACCGCCGATTTAATCCGAACTAAGCACACCTGCCACCCATGGCTTGCAGTGTGATTAGGCCGAACTAAACCCGGTCGTCCGTCGAGAGTCAAAACGACTCCCGATATTACCTTTTCCCAGAGGAACCGACATCACACACATCCAGCCCTCGATGGAGCCACAACAGTTACATCATTACAGGCAGTTTATAGTAGAAAATAAGTTAAAGTGCTTACAAACCAAATATAGGTAGTCAAATACCTATTCAAATATAAAGCGGAAGCGTTGTTCAAAATAAATCTCACAGCGGAAACATAATACTTGAAGAAGTAGTCTTCAGGCAATAAAGAATGAGGCGAGAAGCACCAAGCCCACCGGTACTGCTCTCCTCCAAGCTAGTGTCCAAAAGACATCAGTACCTGCTCAAAAAGTGGGGGCAAACCCTGAGTACTAATTACTCAGTAGGACTTAATGGAAGAGCTTACGGCTGACGCAAAGCTGGCAGCTAACAGTTGATCCTTAGCCATTCTTTTTATAGTAATTAAAAGTTAACATGTAATTATCAACATCATCAAAATGTTCATCATCATAATATAACTTGCAGGAATGTAAACATACAAATACGAACATGTGGTATTGAAAACAAAACATATATAGTCATAAATACAATTAGATTGTTACTACGTTGCCCGTGTGTGACCTTGTCATTCTCACACCTGGTGAGCATCAGCGATTCGAATCGATTTTAATTCCCAGGAATAACTATCATGCCAGGGGTATATGCTTACTAGCCATCGCGTTCCCACATATAGCCCCCATCTCCACTCGTCCCATCCCAAGTTCGATTCAATCCCGCCATTCCCTCGGGTTCTGCCCCCTCAGGAGCGATACCACGGCCGCACCGGGTCAGCCCTCCCTTGAAGTACAAGCTCCCCCAGGCCTAACTCCCTCCAACAAGAATGGTAGGAACCTGTCTCTATTCTTCGGATGGCACGAGTAAGACTTTCACCGGTCCATTATCCCGGATAAGCACTCTAGCAATATTATGCCGATCAGCAGGCGAACAGCGAATCGGGCCTTAAACGGCTCGGGCGGAGTCCACCAAACCATCCTCATCATTTTTCATCGTAATATACCCATATCTCCGCCCGGCCTCAATTTAGTTCCATCACAATCATGTTTAAAGTTTTCCATATATTTTGAAAGCCTTTTCTTTGAAAACATCTATACAACGAGTGACTCCAATTCACTCGTGTCTACTCGCACCTAGCATTTCTAGGCATACTCGTCCTACGTACTCTATTGGAGGTGCTAGGGCCAGGGCGGCCAAGAAGTCTAATGCAATTGTTTTCAAACAACTCCTAATGCGGATGTCTAGACATCATTCAATATCATATTTGCTGGGAATTCATGGTCCTGCCTGCCTTCCTCACTAGGGTTAGTAGCTGCTTCCTGAGCGAAGTCGGGCTCCTGCTGCTGGTCTTCCGGCTCCTGATGCAGCTCCTTCTCGTGCTCTTCTACGATCGGTTGGCCCGGTGGATATCCTTCGCTCGCGGGATCTATATGCATGACATGCTGCAATCGGAGCATGTATTAGTGCAATGCTTTGCTTCATGATGCGAGTGTGATGCAAGGAATCATGATTTAGGGACTAAAGTGATGCATTTTCGTGATGGAACTGGTTTAGTATTAAGAAATCGTACAAGTCATCACCTACGGTAACTTAGCTTATCACATATAACAACGTGGGGTGTGTGACGAGGTAACATTGTTTTATGCGAGGCAACCGAAGTTTACTTAAATAAGCATTATGCCTACCATTTTCAAAATAGGGTCAAACCTTACATGCACAGTACCCCATTTCAACAGTGAGCTATTTATACCACAGGGAGCACAAATAAAATGTGTAAAACCCCTTTAGAGCATAAATTTTAATATGGTTACCTTTTCCTTATTTATTTTTATGCTAAAATCACATGCAGGGGTAAAATAGTAATTAAAAGTGAGCACTTGAGCTACCAAAAATCACAATGAGCCTATATACCCTAACAACACTGCTGACCAAGTTTGGCAATTTTTGGAGACCATTTAGTCCACATTTCCCAATTATATTGATTTATCAAGCATGCACAAAAATAGGGGCAAAACTGTCTTTTCATGCCCAACCATCCTACCCATTCTATAGATTTACATAAGAGGAGTACAATGCAACAAGGTTTGTATTTTTCTGATTTTTATTTGATTTATTATGAATTTTCAAAGTTTCAGCCGAATTAATAATTATTTAGATGAAAAACCACAGATTTGGGGTCCTTTTCGTGATTAACTGTAAACTACAGGGGCTAGTTTGCGAAATAACCCAAGACTCATACCACTGTTCGCTGGACTTAAACATAAAAACAAAAAGCTGAGGGGCTGGATCTAAAAGTTGCCAGCCCCTTCTTCTACCTTTGGACAGGGAGGGGGCACGGCGCGGCCTCGCGTTCCGGCAGCGTCGCCGGTGCGTGGAGGCGGGGACTTGGAGCCGCGTCGGTCCCGGGACGTGTTCCCGGCGACGGGGTCTATTTCCCCCAAGGCAGCGTCGCACGAGGGAGTGGGAGTGGGCGGGGAACGCGGTGAACTGATGGTGTGGCGGCGCACGGCGCTCGGGGCCGCGTTGCACTGAATTCGGTCGGGGAGGCAGGGAGCGGCGGAGCGGGAGGGCGCGTGAGAGGCGCGGCGAGGTGGGGAGTCCGGTGGCGGAGTCGAGGAGGCGAGGGGAAGCGCCAGGGAAAGGCGAAGGCGGAAATTCAAGCTCGAGCTTGGCTCGGCAATGGCGACGGGGCAAGAAACCGGAGAGAGCGAGGGGCTCGGGCGAGAGAGTGGCAGAGAGGACGCTGGGGATGATAGCGGGCGCGCATGCGGGATCGAAGAGCCGCGCCTTGCTCCTCCCAGACGGCAGGCTGGGGCACGGGCAGGGCGGCGCGTGGCCGTGGCGTGGCACGCTGGCGCCCTTCGCCCGCCTCGTGGGCGCAGGGGAGGGGAGGAGGAAGAAGGCGTCGCGCGGGTGGACGCGGTCCATGGACCGGAGGTCGCTGACAGGTGGGGCCGGGGTGAGGAGGAGGGTGAGGGGTCTACGGACCGGGTGCATGAGGTGAGGAAGGCAGTGGGGCCCACGTCAGCTGTCGTCCAACCTGAGGATCTGAGGCTCCGCCATGTGGGGCCCGGCTGTCAGCGACTCAAGGAGAAAACAAAATTCGAAAAATAGAAAAACCCCTGTTGACTGCAGGAAGACCTGTTTGAAACTTTAGTTTTTGAGTATTCTAGAGTCCGAATTTGAAAAGGAGCCAATTGAATGAAACGTTTTACCTTTTAGGATCTACAACTTTGTCAGAAGGAGTAATACCAGATTCCAAGTATAAATATGATTTAAATTGAGTTTAACCTGCTGACCCCAGTTTGACCAACAAAATCTTCCAACTTAAAAATTCCACAAGTCATATTTTTATGCATTTTCATGGTAAATGTTATATACCAATGTTGTTCAGTTGCTCAGGAACTACAACTTTGATATAAAAAGTTTTTCAAAATGTTGACTTTTGTTTCACAAAAATTTGAAATCTCTATTTAAATCACATTTGGACAGATTTCTCAGTTTTACCGAAAATGACCTAAAACTCTATTCAAACCTTTATGCATGTCATGACACAAAATACCAAAGTTGTTCATTAGGAAATTGTCTACAAGTTTGGTATGTATAGTTTTATCAAATTCACCACAGTATTAAGGTTACCGGGCAAATGCAAATGCAGTTTGCAGAAAAATCGGTTTTAACTCGCTTCAAAAAACTTAATCCACTCATGTCCCTAATATGAAATGTTCATATAATGATGCAATTTAGCTAATGATGCTAATGTAATACGCTTGAGATGCCTGGGGCATCACAGACACCTGGCCACCCAACCATTTCGCATGGCCGCCCGACCACTCAAGTTACTCATTTTACACATGCATCAACCATTTCAACCTCCAACCGACGTGGGGAAGCAATCTCAGCCAAGGGATGGGTCAAGTCGGTTCATCGGATGGCCGCCCAACCACCTCTCATGGTCGCCCGGCCACCCCCTTGGTCGCCCAGCCACCACCTTACCTCCCACACCAACCTTGCCCCTCTACAAATACCCCCCTCACATGTAGAGGCTATAAATAGGCCTCGAGAGCTCATTTGCAAAGTGCGGAGTTGAGATCAAGTTCTATCTTAGAGTGCTACACTATTCCCTTAGTAGTTAGGATAGTCCTGGGAGTTTGAGTTGAGTTGAGCTTTGCCTCGGAGTCTCTAAAGTTGTCTTCGAGTCTATGGTAAAGCTTTGTATCTTTTGGATTCAGATTATCTTCAATATAATTTCAGTTATATTTTACTCTAAGTTCTATCTCCTACGAGTGTGGTGTACCTTTCTTTGCACACTTGCTAGGCTCAGATTGTGTTTAACTTTGTTATTCAATTCCTGTTACTCTTGCCGGCACTATAACTCAACCCTAGACTTAGATGCTAGGCTCTGGCTAGACCCTCTCCTCTGATCAAGGATGGTCTATCATTGTTCAAGGTTCGCTTGAACACGTTTATAGCATGCTATCCTCTCCACGCAGCTTCACTTGGTATCCCACTCGATGACAGCGTGTGGTGTGCCTGTGTAGTCCAAGCCCGTCGTTCGGGAGGCCTGTAGGTGTTAGCTAGACTCTCTTTTAGGACCAACTATCTACCCCTGGTACCCTCAAGACTCTAGAATTTCGCTCGACGCAAGACCCTGACTTGTTATTGAGTTTCTTAGTTAGTCACGAATAACCTTTGTAGCCGATTAGAAATAGAGTTTGGTGACTTTATCTCACTCGTTGTCCTCCCAGGCAACTATACCTTTCTACGGATATCTTTGATAGGCTTATCATCCCACCATACACCTATCTTTGTCACGTTTACCCCTGTTACTACTAGTTGGTATAATTTATCGAAGTTTACATTTATTTCGATTTGAGTATATTCAATTACACTCTCTCGCCTGCCGCTTCCCTGTGGAAATTTACAATACTCGGAATACTCTGAGTGAAAGGTTACTGCGGTCTCCGTGCGCTTGCAGAGTAAAACCTGTTAAGGCTAAGCGACGCCAACACAGAACAAGACTAGACTTGTGACTAATGGTTTTTGTCAAAAAGAGGGGATAGACTATGAGGAAACATTTGCTCCCATTGGACACCGGGAAGCTATACGTATTCTCTTAGCCTTTGCAGCTTCCATGGGCATTAAGCTTTTTCAAATGGATGTGAAGTATGCTTTTCTGAATGGCTTTATTCAAGAAGAAGTTTATGTAAAACAACCCCCTGGATTTGAAAATGCTAAACACCCTAACCATGTTTACAAATTGCAAAAAGCCTTGTTTGGTTTGAAACAAGCCCCTAGAGCCTGGTATGATAGATTGAAAACTTTTTTTGCTAAACCTAGGGTTTCAAAATGGGGAGTGTTGATAAGAGTTTGTTTCTCCTCAAGCATGGTAGTGATCTTCTTATTGTCCAGATATACGTGGATGATATCATATTTGGTGGCTCGTCTCACTCTCTTGTTACCACGTTTTTAGAGCAGATGTCGAAGGAGTTTGAGATGAGCATGATGGGGGAGTTGCAGTTTTTCTTTGGACTGCAGATCAGGCAAGGCTGTGAAGGAACCTTCATCCATCAAGCCAAGTACACGAAAGACATTCTGAAGAAGTTTGATATGGGAGACTCCAAGCCTATGTCAAATCCCATGTCAACACAAATGTCACTTGATGCAGATGAAGAATGGGAGGTGGTGGACGAAAGGGTGTACCGAGGGATGAACGGCTCACTTCTGTACCTGACGATGACTAGGTCAAACATTCAGTTCACTGTTTGTCTTTGTGCACGATTTCAGGCCTCACCGAGGACATCACACTATAAAGCAGTGAAGCGCATCTTCATGTACCTAAAATACACTCCTGAGCTTGGTCTTTGGTTCTCTTCAGCTTCAACGATCTCTCTTAGGGGGTTTTCGAATGCTGACTTTGCAGGTTGTTGGCTGGAGCACAATTCTACTTCCAGCACTTGCCAGTTCCTCGGTTCTTCTCTTGTCTCTTGGTCCTCACTCAAACAATCTAGCGTAGCCACTTCCACCACAGTAGTCGAATACGTTGCTGTTGCTTGTTGCTGCTCCCAGCTACTTTGGATGAAGGCTACCTTCAGTGTCTTTGGCCTGAGTTTTAGAAAGATCTGTCTCCTAGTAGACTCTACTTCTGCTGTTTCTATAGCTAAAAACGCCATCTTGCACTCCAGAACCAAACACATAGATGTGAGGTTTCACTTCCTGCGAGATCACTATGAGAAGGGACATATAGACTTGATCCATGTGGAAACCGAGAATCAGTTGGCCGATATCTTCACCAAGCCCTTAGAGCTTAGCATGTTTGCTCGCTTGCATGGGGAGCATGGTGTTTTTTACCGGGTAGCTTTGCTGTAGTTTAGGTTTTTTATTTGCTTTCTCTTTGTTTCTCTTTGTTTTCCTTGCATTTTGTATCATATCATGCATTGCATTATATCATATGCATTTTCACTTCACTAGCACTAGAGTTCTTCTGGAATGACTAGTTAGTCCTTGCTTGTGCTAGATTGTATAGTGCTTGCATGATCATGGTTGGCTTAGCTCCTTGAATCTGTCTAATATCTTTTGTGAGCTAAGTCACTTTTATTCCTTGAAAATCAAAAACCATGATCACCACTGGACTTGGCTACCTAGCATGTGTAGGAATGTTGAATGCTATGCTTTCTTTTCATGCTTGGATATGCTAGTCATATGCCTTTGTTAAGTTGATACCTAAGCTTTTATGACACCTTGCCTAAATCTGAAATCTGAACTAAAACAGTATAAAAGTTGTGTCTTATGAGCTGAATTGAAAAGATCCAGGTGGGTTCATTGGTTACACTGATCTAGTTTGAGATAGCTTGCCTTTGCACTTTGGCATGAACTTGGACTAGGCTGTGTATGACCAAAACTGTGTCTTAAGCTTTTGACGGTTCTCTAAACCTAGGCTTGGCATTTGTTGGTAAGAAGTGGCTAAGACAAGTGAATAACCGCTGGCACATGATCTTTGCATGAAGCTACAAGTTACTAAATCTGAAATTTGCAACTCTCTAAATTGCTTATGGCCTGTTGTATATGCTTTGGTTGAGAGTAGCACACATTGTATGTTTTGCTAGCATCTTGCTGTTCATGCCTACCTTGCTAAATGCTATTCATGTTGGTGATGCTTTCTTTTCATCAACCCTAAAAAACATGCTCTTGATCTATATAAGATAGATTCAATTAAGCTTGTTTGCATCCTTCCTTTCCCTCACTTTTTCTGTATGCTAGAACTTGTGTTTACTAGCTTTTCATCCCTACTAAGATCTTCATGGTACACTTCTTGAATTTCATGGCATATTTTGAGGGGGAGTTGTCTAGTTTAGGGGGAGTCGGATTATATGAATCCTTGATATGTCCATTATCAACAAGGGGGAGAGATTGTTGCTCCCAAGGGGAGTTCATGGACCAAGAGGGAGAATTCTAGAGATAACTAGTTGAGGGGGAGTTGTGCATTCATCTTGCATTTGTGAGGATGCATTTCAGGGGGAGTTTGAGCTTTGCATGCTCTTGCATGGTGCATTGAGCCATTTGCCTCTTTCTGGAGGAGCCGATGCTTTGCATAAGCATGACTATGTTGAGCCGGTTTGCCTCTTTCTCGAGGGGTCATGCTTTAGTTTAATCGACTGCGTTGAGCGGATTCCCTTCTCTTAAGGGGTCGATCTTTGACTTTGTTTTTGTTGTCTCAATTTGCCCTTCTCTGCCTGTGTTTGGCTTTTGGGCATTTTGAGCAACTTTATTCTTCTCTTCTTTCTTTTTGGTATTATGCTTTTTTTCTTCTCTTTGTTCTATTTTAGATTATAGGTTGAAGGTGTTGACAATGCACTCATCAAGGGGGAGATTGAGAGCCAATGGACCGGCTCCATTGCCTCTAGAGTGATGAGTGATTGTCAACAGAAGTCAAGACCAAGAAGGACTTGGGCACAAGTCATCCGATGGTATGGAGGCCCTCCGATGGACTGGAGGTAGATGGAGAAGAAAATCCTCTAAAGGACAGGAGGCATGCTCGGTGTCAGTCGGCCATGGGAGTTTGGTACGCAGAGGAGCGGCACGGCGATGGCAAGTGTAAGACCTCTGACGGACTGCGAGGTGACCCCGATGGACAGGGGATGCTGGGTGCCACCACGGTGCTCCAATCCGAGTGCATGGCTTGAAGACGTGCTAGGGCATTGGCGGATTCGCTCAAATCCGCCACCCTACCACTAAGTTACCTAGAGTCAGCGAATGGGCTCAATTCTCGCCATAGAGTGGAGTGGGCTGTTCTAGGCCCAGAAAGGAAACCCTAAAGTTTCTTGGTTTCCGACTTCAAAACTAGGGGTCGATCGGTGGATTTGGACTACTGGCCTCATGGACGTCATGCAGAAGATTGCATGCAACCGAAGAAGATCAAGACTCCATCGTGGTCGTCCATTCCTGAGAAAGTTGGGTCTTTTCCAGTTTAGCCCCGATGAGCATTTCTGTAATAAAGGGGTCTTAGTGTAAACTGAGTCAGTTAGGCCTGGGCTATATATACCTAAGCTGCTGGTCATTTAGGTGACTCTTCCACCTCTAGAAACCCTAGGCTTAGCTTTCCATCCAGCCAATTGCTTAGAGTGAAAACCGGGTGGTAATCTACGATTTGGAGTCCCCTACAGCTAATACTTTGCATTAGTGGGAGGATTATGGGTGGTAGGCTGTGACGAACCTTGTAAGAACTATTTCCCCATCTTAATCCGAGGAAGATTCGTCCCCAAATTGAGTTCATGTGTGCAGCCCTCTCCCTTTCCTCTCTCTAGTTTAGATTTTGGGTGAAACTCAAAGGCTTTTGATGATTTGTGGTTGCCCGCGAGTTAGCCCTCTTCTTTTGGTGTTTTGGACTTGCTAGGATGTGGAGATTATGACTTAGTTCATCTCAATAATGCAGGATTCCCACGAGCAAGTTGTTCTAGAGTTTTCCCCTTTCTTGCCCAAGGTTTCCCTTCTCTGTGAGGTCTGAAATTCCCGTTAATCCCTGATCATTTTGAGTTGATCTTTTGGGAATAGCTTTGGAATAGGGTCTAGATAGCCTATGCAAAATCTCGTGAAGTTGGGAGAAGATTTGGACAAGTTTTGGGTTTGGGAGCTCAAGAACTGGGGCAGTTTCCGGCAGTATCGGACTGTCTGGTTCAACTAGCCGGACTATCCGGTTAAATTGGACTATCCGGCAGGTCACACTGGACTGTCCAATTCAACTGACTAGACTATCAGGTTCAACCGGACTATCCAGCTGGTTCAACCGGACTATCCAGTGAAGTGAGGCTGGTTTGCCATTCTTTGGTGTTTTTGGTGTTCCCGCTTCCGTGCTTTTGTTCAACCTTGCTTTTGGGTATTTCTCACCATTGGCCCATACTCTTGGCTCACTGTTCATCTGTGAGAACCTAATTTGAACATGTAATAATCCTCTAGTTGGCACTTGTAGTTGCTACCTTTAGTTGTGAACTCGTTTGCTTTATCGTTATGGTTGTTGGTTATTGTTTATGATGTATTGTTATTTATCTCTTTTCTTGAAGTGTATATCATGTCATATGCATCACGTATATTATTTGACACTTGTTTGTGCACCCCTTGAGTAAAAGTGGATGGTGTGGCTTTCACTTTCCTTTTCCTTGTGCATACATTGGCATTTGAGGCCATATGTTGAAATATGTTACATGCACAAATTTAGGGGGAGCCACATATGTTCTCTTACTCAAAAGCTCTTGTGTAATTATATATCCTTATGCACCAATTTTAAGGATTTGTCAACAATCATCAAAAAGGGGGAGATTGTAAGTGAAATCAACCGTTATGAGGGTTTTAGTGAATGTTGACAATACATAAAAAGTGACAAATGAGTTTACCCGAGCATGATCATAGTGACAAATCAAGTGAAAGTACTACACACACTCATTTCAAGCAAGTAAGTGAGGTTCATGTATACAATCAAGCAAACAAGTGCTAAAGTGCTTTGCAAGCAAGAAAATAGGCCCCTCATTTGTTTGGAGATTTAGAATAGCGGTTCAAGCTCAAGTTTTGAAGATCAAATATATTTGATAATCCTTTTTGAGTATAGGAATCGCCATACTATCAAGGGGGGTCCAACATGCAGTGCTACTTGATTCATAAAGCTCACAAAGTTCATTCATCTCCATACTTACAAAATCCCTAGCCATAAAGTCTCCATTCAATTTTTTTCATTGCCCACCAGTGCTCCTCACCGGTTCAACTAATCGGCATGCCTAGCATGGGTCTGCTGGCTCTGCTGGCACACCAGTGGTCCGACCGGTGGAACCGGTCGGGAAGCCTTGCACCGGTCTGCCTGTTCTGCTGGCACACCAGTGGTCCGACCAGTGGCACTGGTTGGGCACCCCTAGCACCGATCTGTCGGTTCTTCTGCCCCATCGGTGATCCAACTGGTGGAACTAGTCGGGCATCCTAGCACCGGTCTGCTGTCTCTGCTGGCACACCGGTGCCCCACTAGTCAAACCAGTAGGTCACTTGCCAACACAATAATGGTTCAAAATGGCTAGTTCGAGAGGAGGAGTATATGTACCCCATCACTCCCCTCTTTCACCCTCTCTTAGCATTCCATCCCACCTAAGAGAAAGACTCTTGTGCACTCACTCTTCCCCCTCACTCTCCACTCTGTTCAGCTCAAATCCTTCATTGATAGTGAGTGTGAGTTGGTGAGATCTTGTGAGATCATCGAAGACTATGTGTTCATCCCGTTGTCTCTCTTGTTCTTTGTGAGCTTTGGTGAATCTTGAAGCAAACTTGGTGGACTTGTTTCTCTTGGAGTCTTGTGCTCCTAGATGGCTAGGCATCACCCATCGAAGTATCCATCTTGTGTGGATTGCTTTGGGAAGCTTGTACCCTTTGCTCTTCGAGCCTCACAGCAAGTGCCTCTCCGCCGGTCTTGGTGATTGGGGAGAAGATGATAGGGTTGCGAGCCTAAACCCTTTGTGGCTTCCTCAACAACGAGGACTTAGGGACGCCTTTGTGGTGTGCTCGAACCTTGGGATAAATCCTTGTCTTGCGTGCTTTCTTGTGGTGCCTTGTGTTCTTCGTGTTCATATTGTTCTTTAGCATACTCATCTTGTTTTGGCAAGTTTGGTGTGGATCTATCTTGTGTGTAGGTTTCAAGACTAGCCCCTCTCAGATCTATAAGAGATAGTTCCTTGGAACCCCAAGGAACTCACGATATCAAAGTTTATCACATAGATTTAGACATCAATTCGAGATTCCGTTTTCCCACCAGTTGAACTGGTGAGTATCCGTTCAACCGGTCTGACCAGTTGAACCGGTCTGCACTAGTCCAACCGGTCTGCTGCTGATTTCTGTCTTTTAGTTTATGAAAATTTTCAGATTGGCCTATTCAACCCCCCTTAGGCCACTTTCAATTGGTCGCTTAACTGCATGAGGAATGTCGACCACGGTCGGAGTTTCGGGCACAAAGGGTGTAAAGGACACCCACATTGAAGAAGATGACTTCGAGTCGATCGACCTTAGCTCAACCTCAGGTTCTGACATTGAAAGTGAAGATGAAGCTCAAAAATTGTTGAAGCAAATGGCCAAAGAGATGGCAAAGAAAGCATTAAAGAAGATGACCAAGAAGCTCATGGAAAAGATGAAAAAGAAGATTGAAAAGAAGTCGGAGTCCACATCATCACAATAGAAGTCAAGATCCTCCAACAACAAGAAGTTCACTCAAATTCCATTTGATTACTCGAGTTTATCTAATTCCACTTCTAATTCTGTTTCCGTACCCATAGGCAAGGCACCTATTTTAGATAGGTCGAACTACGCCGATTGGGCCTCCGATATGAAGATGCATTTAATCTCTTTGTATTAGCCAATGGACCGGCTCCATTGCCTCTAGAGTGATGAGTGATTGTCAACATAAGTCAAGACCCAGAAGGACTTGGGCACAAGTCCTCCAATGGACTGGAGGCCCTCCAATGGGACTGGAGGTAGATGGAGAAGAAAGCTCTCCGAAAGATAGGAGGCATGCTCAGAGTCGGTAGGCCATGGGAGTTCGGTACATGGAGGAGCATCACGGTGATGGCAAGTGTAAGACCTCTATAGGACTGCGAGGTGACCCCGATGGACAGGTGATGCCGGGTGCCACCGCGGTGCTCCAATCTGAGTGCATGGTGTGAAGACGTGCGAGGGCGTTGGTGGATTCTCTCAAATCTGCCACCCTACCACTCAGTTACCAAGACTTGGTGAATGGGCTCAATTCTCGCTAAGATAGAGTGGAGTGGGCAATTCCAGGCCCTAGAAGGAAACCCTAAAGTTTCTAAGTTTCTGACTTCTAAACCGGGGGTCGTTCGGCGGATTTGGACTACTGTCCACGTGGACGTCATCAAAAAGATTGTGTGCAACCGAAGGAGATCAAGACTCCAACGCAGTTATTTGTCCCCGAGGAAGTTGGGTCTTTTCCAGCTTAGCCCCTACGGGCATTTCTGTAATATAGGGGTCTTGGTGTAAACTGAGACAGTTAGGCCTGGCCTATAAATACCTAAGTGGCTGGTCATTTAGGTGACTTTTCTACCTCTAGAAACCCTAGGCTTAGCTTTCCAACCAGCCAAGTGCTTAGAGTGAAAACCGGGTGCTAATCTAGGATTTGGAGTCCCCTAGAGCTAGTACTTTGCATTAATGGGTGAATGATGGGTGGTAGGCTATGAAGAACCTTGTAAGAACTATTTCTCCATCTTAATCCAAGGAAGATTCGTCCCCACATCGAGTTCATGTCTGCAGCCCTCTCCCTTTCCCGTGTCTTGTTTGCATTTTGGGTGAAACTCAAAGGCTTTTAGTGATTTGTGGTTGCCTGGGAGTTAGCCCTATTCTTTTGGTGTTTTGGACTTGCTAGGACGTGGAGATTATGACTTAGTTCATCTCAATCCCACAGGATTCACATGAGCTAGTCGTTCTTGAGTTTTCCCCGTTCTTTCGAAAAGTTTTCCTTCTCAGCGAGATCTGAAATTCCCACTAATCCCTTGTTCATTTTGAGTTGATCTATTGGCGATAGCTTTGGAATAGGGTCTAGATAGCTTGTGCAAAATCTCATGAAGTTTGGAAAAATTTGGACAAGTTTTGGGTTTGGGAGCTCAAGAACCGGGGCAGTTTCTGGTTGTATCGGACTGTCCAGTTCAACCAGCCAGACTATTTGGTTCAACCAGACTATTCGGCAGGTCACACTGGATTGTCCGGTTGAACCAACCGAACTATCCGATGAAGTGAGGCTGATTTTCCTTTCTTTAGTGTTTTTGGTATTTTGGCTTTCGTGCTTTTGCTTCAACCTTGTTTTTGGGTATTTCTCACCACTGGCCCTTACTCTTTGCGCACTGTTCATCAGTGAGACGCACTTAGATGTGGATTCGCTAAGTGAGTCCCATTTTGCAAGAGTTGCCACTAGTCTTGTTTTGCGATCGTTTCCTTGATCGTCGAGACAAGTTCATTCGCTGTGGTTTGGCTAGGTACATACCTGATCAGTTGGCAGTACCTTAGTGCTCTGTCTTATTGTTTGTTTTGAGTCGAGGTTGAGTTTGAGTTTTTAGGTGCACCGAGTCACCCCCTCTAGTCGCACATCTCGATCCTACAAGTGGTATCAGAGCCGGTTAGGTTTCTTCATACCTTTACCGGTGAGAAACCTATAGCAACTATGACTAGCTCTAGGAAGATTCCGGTCCTTGGCTTTGATGGCTACTCCTACTGGAAGGGTAGGATGAAAGCTTTCTTGATTAGCCAGAGTTAGGACATATGGGACTCTACTCAGAGTATGACTTTCAGGGTGCTCCCAGTCGCCGAGAGCACTACTCCGGTGCTCGTTGCTCCACACGAGGCGAACGCAAGGCGTTGAACTTTATCTTTTTAGGACTTGGTCCAGTTGATTATGAGAGGGTGAACCATTGTGAGACTACTCGAGAGATTTGGTCCCTGCTGAGTGCACACCATGAGGGTACTGCTACTATCAAGGGTGGTCTTGTTGAGACTTACAGGCGCGAATATGAGAATTTCATTCCGAAGCCTGGTGAGTCCATCGATGACATGTTTGGTCATTTCCAATTGATCATCAACAAGTTACGTGTGAACTCTAGCCCTCAGGTGATCCCATACTCTAACCATCAGCAGGCCATCAAGTTGCTTTATGCGTTGGATACGAAGATAAGGGAGATCAAGGCTAACTCGATCATCGAGTTAGAGGCCTATGACACGACTGGAGTGGAGGCTCTTTACAGCAAGCTCAAGGCCATAGAAGTGGATTACAAGTTGAGATAATCTCTTACTTGTACTAGCTTCAAGAGCCTAGCCTTGGCTACTCCCTCCACTGAGGCCGCTACCAACCCCCCGCTTCATAACTTCTCGTTTTCTACTCTTATGTCTGTTACAGAGGAGCAGTTGGCGTCCCTAGGGGATGAAGAGCTTTTCCTAGTGTCTATTCGCTTTCAGCGGGCCTATGACAACCGGATGAGCAAGAAGAGGGCCGAGAGGCCCAATGCTTCGAGTGCGGACAAGTCGGCCACTTCATCGCCGAGTGCCCCACCAAGAACAACGACTACTACAAGAAGGGCAAGAACCACTCCCGCAACTCCAACAAGTACCACTCCGGCAAGTACAAATACAGCAAGCGTGACCACTCCAAACACCGCTCCGGCAAGATCAAGAACTTCAGGAAGGCTTTCAAGAGCTACCAGAAGGACAAGTGGAAGCAGGACAAGGCCTTCTTCACCGAGCTTGGTGGTCTTTGCAGTGGAACGTCCTCTTGCTCATCATCCTTGTGAAGTTCAACCGATGAGGAGATCATCACCAAGCAGGACAAGAGGAGTGATCATGGCGGTACAGCTAGTCATTACTTCATCTCCACCTAGTCCAAGTGCAAGCACAACATGGACCGGAGATCATTTTGCTCTAAGGCGCTTGAGGACAAGGATGACAAGGGCAATGGCAACGACTCCTCCGATGATGAGGTAACTCCCAATCAATCTAAGATTCTTGAGATGTTGGAGAAGAATAGTCCTGAGTTGAAAGCCTAGGATAAGATGTTGGAGGAGGCAACTAAGAAGCTACAGAAGCAGAAAGCCAAGCTTGCTGATGCTTTGGCTGAGATTGAGAGGCTGAAGAGTGTGCAAGTCCAGCCTAGTGAGTTTGAGTGCCCTACCTGTGAGTCCTTGATGAGTGACTTTTGTGAGCAGAAGAGCAAGTATGCTCATCAGGTAAAGGAGATGGATAGACTGAAGGTTGAGATAGGCAACCTCTAGTCTAAACTGGATGAGCCTACTTTGAGTGAGGAGCCTGAGTGTGAGTCTTGCCCCCACCTAGCTATTGACATAGCTGAGCTGAAGGGGAAGTGTGAGAAGCAGCTCAGGGAGCTGGAAGAGCTTAGGGCTGGACCCACACTTTTGGGTGCGTGCATGGTCTGTCCTACTTTGAGGAGTGACCTTGAGCAGGTGAGAGCTGACCTTGAGGTGCTTTCAGCACACCCTGACACGTGTGAGAACTGTCTCACTTTGAGGTTGCTGTTGGTGGAGAAGGTTGCCACCATTAAGAATCTAGAGAAGTCTGCTCCCCTGATTCCCTCTCTAGACTGTGACACTTATGCTGCCTAGACTTTAGTTCTAGAGGATCTGAGAGAGGAGAAGTTGATCCTTGAAGAGGACAACTATAGGTCGAGAGAGGTGCTGAGTTGGATGTATGCTAGAGAACCTCAGCTTAGGATGATCATAGAGGGAAACAAGCGTGGTGAAGGTGACATGAGCGGACTAGTGCTAGGTGAGTGCAGTACTTCGGGTGAGAAGAAGAGTGCCCCGATCAAGCTTAAAACTGCCTCTCCCCGGTCTACTGCTGATGGGGTTTTCCACGAGCCACCAAGGGCTGCCCCAAAGAAGAAGTTTTGGACACCCAAGCCATCACAGGCTAAGCTAGACAAGATAGAGGAAGAAGTGCTTAAGCCTTCAAGCAAGAAGCAAGTCCAGCAGCCAGCACCACCTAAGGCTTCACCACCACACCAGAAGCCCAAGACACAGCCCTAGCCTATGACCAAGAGACCTTTCTACCATTATGAGTTTTGCTAGTGGAATGGTCACTTGGTGGAGTTTTGCTTCAGAAGGAAGCGGGTTGAGAGGTAGGAGAGAGCTTGGGGAAATCAGGATCAGTTCTACCTGGGTGGTCGGTAGGATCCTCCTCGCTGTGGTGAGATGAAAGACTGCTTTGCTAGTTGTGAGAGACGAGGTGGCTTTCAAGCCCATGCTCTTGGTGGTGAGAGACGCTTTACCGGCTGAGCTCCTAGTCCTTTTCAGCGCGGCTATGGAGCTCGTAACCGTGGCTTTAGAGGTAGAGGGTTTGTGAGTTTACACTTTAGAGGTCGTGGTTACCCAAATCATTGTGATGCTTACTTTGATTGTGCTTACCTCACCTTTGAGCAAATGGCTTGGCACTGGTTTAGCAGTTTTACTAACCCTAGTGCTGAACCATTTGCTCACTCTCGCTTTCCTTGATTTTGCAGGATTGAGGCCAAGAGGACATTTCGATCATGGACTCCAGCTGCTCAAGGCACATGACAAGGCACCACAGATGGTTCTCCAGCCTCAACGCCATGAGCACCAAGGAGTACATCACATTCGGCGATAATGGTGAAGGTAAAGTGTTGCGTGTTGGCGGTGTTTTGCTTTCTGCCAAGCTTTCCCTGAGAGAAGTTGCTTTTTTAAGGAGTTTGGGGTCCAATTTGGTTTGTGTCTTGCAACTTCTCAAGGAAGGGTTTGAGGTTCACTTTAAGGAGGGTTTTTCTTGTGTGCTTGATGCTAAGGAAAACCATGTTTGTCAGATTTTGCCCTATGGGCAGGTTTTTAAGGTTGATCTTTCATCTGTTGCTGGCCCTCCTCGATGTTTGGTAGCTAGTCCATCTACTGACCTAGGTCTTGAAAACCAATTCTCGTCTCCTTATACCCCACCTCAGATCGGTGTTGTGGAACTCAAGAACCACAGACTCGTCGAGATGGCTCGGACGATGCTCGATGAGCATAGGACTTCGCGTTGTTTTTGGCGCCAGGCTATGAATATGTCCTATAACATTGCTAACCACATTTTCCTATGAGCTTTCTTAGGGAAGACCTCATACGAGCTATGGTTTGGTAGGCAACCCAGCATCAAACACCTGTGTGTGTTTGGTTGTAGGTGCTTTGTGCTCAAGAAAGGGGGCATTTGGACAAATTTGAATCTTTTTGCTTGGATGGTATTTTCCTTGGGTACGCCTCTAGTTCTAGAGCATATAAAGTGTGGATCCTTGATACCAAACAAGTGGTAGAGACCTATGAAGTTTCCTTCAATGAATCTATGCCTTGCACATCCCCTGCATTTGAGTTTTCAAGTGATAATGAGGAAGGTACTCCAATCTTTGAAGACGAGGAAGGTGAAGTAGATGCTGGTGATGCAGGAGCCACTGCACTGGCTACAGCTCCTGCCCCCTTGGCTATGAGATCTGAAGACAAAGGAGGACCATTGATTACGGCATCCTCCTTGCTCCCCCGACTCAAGCTAGAGCAGAGACTGGCCCCGCTGACGATGCAGGGGAGGTGACCTCCAAGATTGTTCCATCTCGGCATGTCCAGCAAGATCACCCTTGACACAGGATCATTGGTGATTTGCTTGCGAGGACCTTGAGGTCCTAGACAGGTTCTGTTGCTTTCTTTGCATATGCTACATTTGTTGCCTCTTTTGAGCCCAAGGATGTTGGACACGCTCTCTCTAATGGTAATTGGGTTAATGGCATGCATGAGGTGTTAGAAAATTTTGAGAGAAATGAGGTTTGGGTTTTAATAGAGCCAACACCATGATGCAATCCTATTGGTACGAAATGGGTTTTAAAACATAAGCAAGGGGAGGATGGCATTGTTGTGCAGAACAAGGCTAGACTTGTGGCTAAGGGTTTTTGTCAAAAAGAGTGGATAGACTATGAGGAAACGTTTGCTCCAGTTGCACACCTGGAAGCTATATGTATTCTCTTAGCCTTTGCAGCTTCCATGAGCTTTAAGCTTTTTGAAATGGATGTGAAGTATGCTTTTCTGAATGGCCCGTTTTTCTAGAGTTGTCGCTCGTCTTGTTTTGCGATCGTTTCCTTGATCATCAAGACAAGTTCTTTCTCTGTGGTTTGGCTAGGTATGTACCTGATCAGTAGGTGGTACCTAATGCTCTGTCTTATTGTCTGTTTCGAGTCGGTGTTGAGTTTGAGTTTCTAGGTGCTCCTATTCACCCCCTCTAGTCGCACGTCTCGGTCCTACACTTTGCACCCAAGTCTTTGGGAGATTGTGAATATAGGTGTATGTGTTCCCAACGAGGGTGAAGTGGTCACTACTAAGTGGATGCAAGACCTTCACTGCAATGATCAAGCAGCCAGTGTGCTTAACTATGGGTTGAGTGAAGAGGAACGACATAAGTTCAAAGGCATGGAAATTGCATAGGAAATTTGGGACAAGATCCAATTGGTTCATGAAGGTGACCACAAGGCCAAGCTTGGTAAGATCAAGCTAGTTCAGGGTGAATTGGATAACTTTGTCATACTCAGGGTGAGACACTTCAAGACTTCTTTGATCGGTTCATGACACTAATCAACAAGATAAGGGGTCTTGGAAGCGAAGAGTGGGATGATTAGAACAAGGTTGCAAGAAGATTCCTTAGAGCTTATGAAATGAAGAATATGACTCTTGCAACAATCATTAGAGAGTGTGATGACTTTGAAGCCATAGATGCACACACATTACTTGGAATGCTCCAACAACATGAGATGATGAACCAAGCGGCAATTACGACCACCGAAAGAATACCCAATGCGATTGTGCCAAATGAAGGTGAAAGCAAAGGAGTGGCTCTCGAAGCCACAAATGAAGTGGAAGCTAGGAAAGAAAGCAAGCCAAGAAAGAGCAGGAAAAAGATTGAAGAGTCATCAAGTGAAGATAGTTCGGATGATGAAGATCTAGAAATGGCCATGTTCATCAAGAACTTCAAGAGAATGATGAGAGGTGGAAACAAGTACAAGAGAAGATATGGTGACAAGTACAAGAAGGAGAAGTACAAGAAGAGAACATGCTATGAGTGTGGTGATTTGGTCACTACATAGCCGATTGTCCCAAGAAGAAGGAAGAGTACAAGGAAAAGAAGAAAGACAAGTACAAGGAAGACAAGAACAAGAGCTACAAGAAGAAGAAACATGGCTATGCTCATGTGGGTGAAGATTGGGACTCAGATGATGAGAGTTTGAGCTCCGATGATGAAGGGATAGCAAGCATCACTATTCATAAGACATCACTGACCCCACGCCTCTTCACCAACCTCTCTGACAATGACAAGGGTGACTACACTCTCACTTGCCTCATGGTAAAAGAGAGGAAGGTACAATCCGATGACTCATTCTCTAGTGATAGTGATGATGAACATAGTGTCGAGCAAAACATGATAAAATAATTTGTGTTAAAGGGCTATAACATAATCAAGAAGCTAATGAAGAAATTAGAGAAAAGGAAAATGAGTCTTGACAAGAAAGAGGACTTGCTTATCCTTGAGAAGGAAAGAAACCTTGCTTTAGAGAGATCATTAGTTGAGGATAAGAAGAAGGTGGAAGAATTGACTAGGGAACTCTCTCTAGCCATGTCTACCATAGAGGAGAAAGATGAAAATCTTGCTGAGGCAAACTCCTCCATTAACAACCTAAAGAATGCTAACATTGAACTTCAAGAGAACTTATCAAGCTTGAATGTCTGGTTTAAGGACCTTGAAGTACAATATAGCACGCTTTGGGAGACCACTTCTTCCACTCCACTGGCTATTCTTGACTCTAATGCCTCCACTAGCAAAGGACGTAGCTAGTGTTTTAATAATGATTTGGATGCTTGCGCCACTAAACTTGAGAAGGTAGGGAAGTTGGAAGAGCATGAGAAGTTGCTCAATTTCATTGTGACAAAAGAGATGCACACTAACTAAGATGGGTACAAGAAGGAACTCACCAAGTGTCAAGCTCCCATACCCAACCGAGGAAAGAATGGGATTAGCCAAAGGATGTGGTGAACTCAAGAGAGATCATCAATGGGCAAGCATGCCCCAAGTGGAATAAGGGAACAACCTTATTTGATGCAGTGAACAAGATCCATTCACCCACATCTACTACATTCACATCACAAGAGATGGTGAGGAATGGAAAGCAAGCAATTGAGAAAGACAAGTTAACCAACCAAGAAGAGACTCAAGTTCCCATTTCTAGGTCCTATGCTTGTGATTACATGTTGACTTGGGACTATCGTCGTAAAATTGTCGTCAAGTATGTGGGTGCCTACACAAAGAGAACCTTGATCAAACGGAGTGAGTGGGTACCCAAGGCTCTTGTAACTAACTCTCAAGGACCCAAATCTTTTTGGGTACCTAAATCTAGAGCATGATTTGTTTTGTAGGATTACTCCGCTGGTGGATCAAGTTGGGTGCTCGATAGTAGATGCACAAATCATATGACCGAAGAGTGAAGTATGTTCAACTCCTTGCAACTAACACATGACTCACAAGAGATTATTTTTGGTGATAGTGGCAAGGGTGAAGTTCTAGGTCTTGGTAACATCCTATCTCAAACGATCAATCCATTTCTAATGTTCTTTTGGTTGATTCATTGAGTTACACTTTGTTATCCGTATCGCAACTTTGTGAGATGGGTTACAATTGTCTCTTTACGGATGTGGGTGTGCAAAACCTTAGAATGGAGGTTCTCTTAATTGCTTTTACGAGTCATTTGAGGGGCAAACTTTATCTTATTGATTTAACAACAACCAAGGTGATGCTCGAGACTTGTTTAGTGGCAAAATCTAACATGTTGGCATGAGCAACTTGGCCAAACTTCTAAAGGGTGAGAACATCCTTGGACTAACAAATGTTGTTTTTGAGAAAGATGGATTTGTGGAGCATGCCAAGCGGGAAAGCAAGTTGGAGTATTACATCCTGCAAAGAATGTCGTGTCAACTACAAGGCCATTGGAGTTGCTACACATGGACCTCTTCGGACCTGTTGCTTACATAAGCATTGGCGGTAACAAATATGGTTTAGTTATCATTGTTGATTTTTCTCGCTTCACTTGGGTGTTCTTTTTGCATGATAAGTTTGAGGTACAAGAGACACTCAAGAAGTTTATGAGAAAGGATCAAAATGAATTTGAAGTGAAGATCAAAAGGATAAGAAGCAACAATGGTAGAGAGTTCAAGAACACTAGACTTGTAGAGTTTCTAGATGAAGAAGGGATCAAGCATGAGTTATCGGCTCCCTACTCTCCTCAACAAAATGGTGTTGTGGAGAGTAAGAACAAAATGCTCATCGACATGGCAAGGACAATGATTGATGAGTACAAGATTTCAAACCAATTTTGGGCAGAAGCTGTCAACACCGTGTGCCATGCAATCAACCACCTCTACTTTCACAAGATCATGAAGAAAACCTCCTATGAACTCCTAACCGGTAACAAGCCTAACGTGCCTTACATTATAGTTTTTGGGAGTAAGTGTTTCATACTTAACAAGAAACCCAAAAGCTCTAAGTTTGCACCAAAGTTAGATGAAGGTTTTTGTTACGGTTTTACACTGGCAGTGCACCACAGAATATGCCACATGATGCTTTTGGGGGCTGGCGAGGTTGACATAGCTCGATGGTTTGCCAGAAAAGCGATAGAACATGTAGATTTATACAAGTTTGGGCCGCAAGATGCGTAATACCCTACGTCATGTGGTGGCGAGTTGTATTGATCTGAGGTCCAGATTACAATGAGAGCTAGGGCTTTTGTGTCAGAGCATGGTTTGGTGACTTGTGATGGGTTGAGATATGCTATGTAGGGGTCCCTCATCCGCTTTATATAGTCTAACGGATTCTTAGGTTACAAGTTAGATTCCTTCTACATCTCCTAGTCAGTTTAGATTACAAGAGATCAAACAGAATCTTTGCATTCATCGTATCTCCCTTGAACTCCGCGAATCTCGGACCCTAAGTTTGAGTCAAGTATCCTTCCATGCTTCCCTGAATCACGACATCCTTACCTTGATCTCCAAGCTTGCCCGACCGTCTTTGGGCCTGAGCTAGGCAACCGACCCACGAAATCAACCGTTTGCCCTTCTTAGCCCCTCCAATGCCCCATGTCTTGAATCCATGCCATGAAGAGCCAGGGGATATCCATCCCCCACAAGCCCATGATTCTCAAGTCAATTCAGAAGACAATTAACTCGAGACTCTAAAGTAATCCTCAACTCCGAATGCAAAATGCCACCGAGTCAATCAACTTACACCCACAATGGTTGCACCGACTAGGTGCACCCATTGGGTGTAGCCTTTGAGCTTTGACCTGACTTGAGTAGCAATCGGCTTAAAGATCCAGAAGAATAACAAATTAAACAACCATGCCTCCAGATCGATCAGCTCCTTTTTTGATTGGTTGCACCAACTAGGTGCACCCAATGGCTATAACCCCCGAGCTTCAAGCTGACTTGAGTAACAATCATCTTGAAGGTCCAAAAAACTTGAAGGCTATGAAATATGAATTCCCCCATGTCAATCGACGTAGCTTTTCAATGGTTGCATTGACTAGGTGCACCCATTAGGTGTAGCCCCCGAGCTTCAAGTTGACTTGAGTAACAATCATCTTGAAGATCTAGAGAACTTGAAGGCTCCGAAATATGAATTCCCCCGAGCCAATCGACGTGGCTTTTCAATGGTTGCACCGACTAGGTGCACCCATTGGGTGTAGCCCCTGAGCTTCAAGCTAACTTGAGCAACAATCATCTTGAAGATCCAGAGAATTACCCCGACTCATTATCGCCCGACTAAAATCTCCATGCTTTATCTCAACACAAATTTTCAAGAAAAAATTGGGAAACCGCCAAGTATACGAAGCGCCATCCCTTGCATTGTGTGCGCAACCTCGAAAACATAACCGCAAACAGATTTGGCCTTCTTGAACCACAATACATGTAGATATTTGACACATGCCTGTTCAGAATACAAAACGCCATCCCTGTGTGCGTACTCGCAGAAGCCGAAGCGGCACTCTGCCCGCTATATAACCAAGGCAAGAGCCTCTTCCGCAATTAGACCTCCATTGCCTTACACATACACCACAACCCATCGCCAAGCACTTTCCTGTTTTTTGCCCAACACCATGGCCAGCAACCACGGCAGGAACTGCTGAGAGTTATCCGATGAAGAGGATGAGGTCTTCGCTGGCTGCTTAGGTAATGAAGACCCGCCCAGTGACGATGAGGGGAAGAAGGAGGAGGAGGAAGAAGACCACTCCTCCTCCGACTCTGACCAGGACAACTGGAAGGAGAAGGTGATGCTCCGGGGCCTCAACCACCCCAGTCTCGGTGGCCCAGACGACGACGATAGCGAGGAGGAGAAGGACACCGACAAGGACGACGACGACGACGACGGTGGCGGCGATGACAACAGCAGCGACAACGATGAGGGCACAGCCCTGCCTCGCAAGAAGCACCGCCGCATCATCAATTAACTTAGTAGTAGTGATTAGGAATCTAGTATTCCATATCTAGGTCTCATGTATCCCTTGCAGTAATATGTAATGAACTTATCCTTTGATAATATCCTATGATGTTGTTTGCAATCGCCCATTATGTGTGTGACAACGCTATTATTGTTGTCCCTTGAACAACCACTATAGAGTTTGCCATACAACTGACACCTACTTCACCACCGAGAATGAATCCTGTCGGACAAAACTGCCACGATACAAATGCTTAGTTAGAATTTTAATCTTCGAGGCGAATAATTTTCTGAAGAAACAACTGCCACCAAACACCATTCCGCCGAGTGAACAACGTCCAACTTAACTCGACCGAACAAACAATATCTGACTGAACTACCACTTGAACTAACTTCAAGATAATCCTTATGACTGCCTCGCCGACTGAAACCATGCTGACATAACATTACAAGAACTGCTGACTTCCTAGATTCATGGCGGATAACACTGACGGCGTCAACTTCCTTAGTGAAAACAGAACTTCCCAATTTAACACCATTAGGTATTAAAGAGGACCAATACCCTAACGGTTCTTTCTACTCGAATCCTCATTCTACAATTTCTGCCATTACTCCGCCGCCAGCACTAACAAACTTGAAGCCCATGCCCAACTTCACCCAAAATCACACTAGAGTCCTCCGTGATCATGGCCCCAAAAAAGAAGACAATCAGTGAGCGCGGGAACACCAGCGAAAGCACTCCTGCCTGACGAGAACCGGCCAATCCTGTCGCCATTCCTTGCATTCCGTACATCCTCCATCTCTGAATCGCACTTAATCCATCTTGTAGAAATGGGAGTTCTTTGCCCCAAGGAATTAGGCGGGTGGAGAAGTTGTGAGGGGGAAAGGTCCCCACAGAAGATACTCACGAATCTCTAGGTTTTGCACCTTTCTTTGTCCGTGGGTTAGGACTGCCCCTTTGCTCATTCGTGCGAGGTCTGCTCAATTTCTATTCTATTGACCTATCGCATCTGAACCCCAATTCTATTCTTCAAATCTCAATCTTTATCCTTGGAATTGTTCTGCATTTTGGTCTTTGGAAGCACCTCTATCATTGCAAACCCAGTACCCGAGACTGGGTCTTGCAGGTAGTTGGCAGAGCTAGTTTAGTACTCCGTAGGGGGCAAAGATCAGTATACCAAGAGAGCCCGCTCAATGATAGCAATAGGGGGTGGCACTCCAAGTGGTTCTACATCAGCAATCATGGAAATTCCCTACCACCTCGACTGGGTCGACTGCCCAACACCAAGATGAGTAGTTGGGAAAAGCCACTAACGATAGAGGAAAGTGCTGAGCTAGAAATTATGCTTAAGGACATTGCTGACTTGAAGGAAAACGGCTTAACCGCCCAAGCCATTGTCACTGACTTCACATTCCGGATCATCCTACCCTTGAAGGATCAAGTCTACCCAGCCTACCTATATGTTGGAGCAAGTGATCCAACCCAGGAAACCAACCGAGTCATTACTGCGCAAGAAATTAGAACTCGCATTCGTTTGATGCTAAGGGGTGATGTCCATAATGAAGGATCTCCACAGCCATACTCCGCATGGCACCCTACTCCTTTTGTAAGTATTTTAGCTCATCCAACCAAATCAAATTTATGATCTGATAATACAAACACCACTGAATATGCTTTCTGACTCAACCTTGCAGAGTAATATTGCCATGTTTCTGTCTAACCCGCCTCAACAAGGCACGGACAAAGTGCTGAAATGAGGGTCAGAATTGACGACTGAAGAGATGGAAGCGGTTGTTGCTGCGACACAAGGTGAAGGCAATAATGACGCCGCCACATATATAGTTATTCCCCACCTAGCTGAAGGCCCTAAAGGTGGGGAAGATACTGGGGATCATGAAGACCACGCCCCTGAGCCTGGGGACAGTAAAGCTGATGACTAAGCCCCCAAGCGTGAAACAATTACAAAAGAAATTGGACCTACTGCAGAGGTGGCCAAGTGTACATGAACCAAGATGTCTGCTATGAGAACCGAAATCCCTCGAAAGAGGAGAACAAGCAGGGAGCAAGGCAAAATTCAGAAGTCAACTACGGCCATTCCGACTTATCATCGCCATGCAAGAGGCCAAGCAAGAAGCCCAAACTACAGGAGAGAACTGATGATAGTTAAAGAGCTTCCCTAGGCCATATTGATTGGAACATGCTGGCCAATGAAGAAGAGGAAGAAGAAGAAATTCCCCTTAAACGTCACGAGAGGAGGTCAAAGAAAGTGCAGGATACCGAGACAACCTCCTCTCCCCCGACTCAGCAACTTATGACAGTAGAAGAGGAACTGAACCTTTCTAATGTCGATCTCGAATTAGACAAATTTGTAAAGGCAATCCCACATCTGACACTTATCAGGGCAACTGAAGACAGCCCCAGACTGCCATGATATGTTTTTTATTCCTTTGACTGTTGTCCCTCCATTCCACCTCAACCAGCAGCCTCCTGATTGAATGAAATTTTGTTTAGGCCATCTCCAGAGCAAGATATAGGGTGTGTTTGGTTGCAAGTTCAACTGTAGCCCGCCTTCCACCCCTGGCCAGCCTAACTCTACCCAGGCCAAGCCAGGCTATCGTACTGCGATAAATTATGTTTGGTTGCATTCTATGTGTAGCCCGTCCAGACGTAGATCCTGTTTGGTTGCCTGTTTTCATCAACTGGCTCAAGTTAGCCTCTGTTTGGTTGTTTGTTTTGAAGCATTGGCACCAGGGACCTCTCCTTTGTAAATGACTAAGTCTACTGTACACAGAATGGGATTGGAGCATTTCATACTTTGTTTTGGCCACATCAAAATTATAAATTCTATACAATCAGGCGCCAACTCATAAACCATGCATAATTCATTATTGAATTTGCCAAATACTATCCAATTACACCCTAAATTAAGTAGTTCCCATTAGTACCAATGTAGTTGTTCTCATAGCATAGTAAAGCAAGACTATTATTACAATGAACTAGAACACAATGATGAAATCTTTAATCCCCCACAACCTATTTCTAGGTAAGGCATTGCACTTCTCCTTTGGACTGTTTTTGTCCCATCCCTGTTGTTCTTCGATTACAAAGAAGAGTTGAAACACATCTAATGCATGTTGCTGAGATTCTTATCTTTTGAACGACGAATTCTTGAATCTTGACACTTGTTCATTGCACAGACCCAGTCCTTATAAACCCCCGGTTTGTGGCCACGGAATACAACATACCAAGGCATCAATCAACATCAAACACACATGAAATAGTTATTTTGTGCAGCTGTTCGCCTCAGATTAATGATAGCTTCATCACTGATAGGAGCACTCTCTGTGTGTAAAAAAATGACAGAAAACAACTAGGAACTGAATCAAATACCAGATGCAGAAACACCATGACCGGAAGCACAGGTGTACAAACACCAGAGACACCACGTTCAGAAGCAAACACCAGAAATAACACATGAGATCAAAAATCACAATAGGAACTAAACCATTACACACATGAGTGCTACTCGTCATTAGATACTGCCAATCATCACAGGCCAACCAGAAACAACACCATCAATAACAGCAACAGTCAACTACAACAAAGTGATGACAAACAATCATCAATTAAACAGCAAGGGTTGTCTAGCAATGTCATGACATCGAGTCCAGATAGCTGGACAAGTTAGCAGATAGCAATACACACAAGTTGTTATGGTCCTAACCTTGGTGTGCCCATTGTATTGTTCCTGGTCAATGGAGATCATGAAATTTTTGTCATCCCAAAGTGCACCACTGAGATTTTTCAGCCTACAGATCTTACCCCAGTTTGCCCTCCACTTTCTAAGGTGGTTGTACACTTGAGTACCACTCACAGGGACCTCAGCAAACTCTGCTAGGTCCTTTGCCACAGCATTGCACGGCACCTCCTTGAATCCTTTATCAGTCTTGAGGCCTTCACTGACCATCTCAGCAAAGCGCCTCCAGATAAACCCAGACCTAGTAGCATCCCAATGGAACCTAGGAACAGCCCATCCATTGTTCTCCTCCTGAACCTCCTCCCCAACCAAGTCATGGTTTCCTATCTCCATAGCCTAAATCATTTTGGGTCCACAGCATAGCAACAAGATAAGCAACAACAAGCAAAATTCAAAATAGCACATAATAGAGAACATGCTTGGATTACAGCCCATTGGTCTCAGCCCTTAGAGTCAACAAACATGTCATAGCATTGCAACTATGTCTCAGCTATTAATTATATTACAGGAATGGCAAATCATTAAAAATGGTCTCATACATGCAGGTAGATCAACAACAGTAAACAGTAGCTTGCCCATCATTACATTAGGCAATATGCCCAGCCCTAGCAGCCCACATCTGATTAGCCAACATGTCCCTCATGGCAAACCAGGCAAAATTATCAGGATTGTTCTGATCTGTGCCAGTATCATTTGCATGGTTGCCTTCCCAAGAAGCCTCGGATGGCACATGTTCATCTACACCATGCTTAAGTATCCAGTTATGGAGGATGAAACAAGCTAGAACAAGCTTCACTTGAGTTGGATAGGGATGGAAAGGCTTGTTGTATAAGATCTTGAACCTATTCTTCAGAGCACCAAATGCCCTTTCCACTGTCACCCTAAGGGATGAATGCCTGAGGCTGAATAGCTCCTTAGGGTTCTGTGGCCTCCTAGTACCAAACCCTCTTAAGTGGTACCTTGTAGATCTGTATGGTGGGAGGAACCCTGGCTTGGCTGCATAGCCAGCATCTACCAAGAAGTACTTCCCTATGATTAGGACAAGCTATCAGTGATAGGTTTGGAGTGAAAGCCCCCAGCAAGCATGAAATGGATAAGGCAACTAGTTACCTTGGGGGAGTCTAAGTCCATTATCCCTCTCCAATGCATCAGGAAGGATGCATGCATTATGGGCAGAACCCTCCCACCTAGCAAGAACATAAGTGAATCTCAGATCAAAATCAACTACTGCCATAACATTCTGGGTTGTGGTGTGTTTTCTTCCTAAGAATGCAGCCCTCTCACTAGCTGGAACTCTAGCAAGCACATGAGTCCCATCAATTGCACCTACACAGTCCTACAAGACAGCAAAATATGCTTAACAGAAGAGATGGGACAGGCTACTATAGGGAAGTAGACCATAACAATGGCTGACCTTGAAGAATGGGCTCCACCTCCGACGGTGCAATATCTTAGTTGGTGTGGCAGAGGATGGTGGAAGGATCATTTCATTCCTTAGTTCACCCACAACAAATAAAACTTCATGAAAGAAACGACTAATTGTTTCTGTGGACCTCCTGAAGGATAGTCCAATCACTCTAAAACACTGATTGTGACCTACTACATGCAGAAACATGGCCACTTGCTCCTCGACAGAAGAGTGTATGCTGTCCTTAAGCAACCCTCTAGTGCAAAATAGACCACAAAGCTGGAAGAATAGGGCTATCTTCATCCTTAGGAGGTCAATGCACTTCGTATCATCCGAGTTATAAATGAACATTAGGTTATGCTACCTGATCTCATCTCTCGGTACCAAAGGACCATAGCAAATCCGACGGTTGGCTTGGCTACGCAACCTAAATCGGACACAAATCCAAGCATTAAGCACAACAACAAGAGCTGCACCCCTCCGAACAAGATGGCGGCGAAGAGATTGGTCATCCATTCTGGATGTAGACAAGATACATGAGATTAGAGGGAAGAAAACCATACCGAGGATGGACAAGCTACTGGTACTCTTATGTTATAGAGTTACAAAACATGAGCACAGTTGTAGCAACTGATGTTGTGCCTCCCAGTGCACATGCTTTATCATTGACCATGCAAGAAATATTCATATATAGCTATGGCATCATTGACCAGTAGCAATGCTCCAATATTTTTGACATCACTGACCGTTCAACCATAGATCGGAACAAATAAACAATAAAACAACATCAAAAGGTGCACTAATCAGTACATCTACCATACAACCATGCAGATCTAGCAAAATAAGCTCGGGAAGTGCAAGATCAACCCTACAAACTTTAGATCTCATATACTGCCATACCAAATATCAAAGAAATAGGACCTAATACTCAAAAATAACATGGATCCAGCAATAACACCATTGGCCTAGGGAACAAAATCAAGAGCTCATGCATTATTACTAGTAGCACCAAGGTGCGAATCAAGGATAGGAGATGAAGAGGAGAAGAAAACCTCGAACCTAGACCTTCAACGAGCAAGGAGCGAGCTAGGCTCACCGGCGGTAGGTGAGCAGGAGGAGCGGAGAGCGGAGGGGACCGAGCAGGAGAGCGAAGAGCGAAAGGGAGTGAGCAGCGAAGTACGGTGGGACAAGGCGAGAGTAAAGGGAGGACGATGCAAATGGGAGAGAGGCGCAAACCCTAGGCTTCGTCCGGCGCACGGGAGGCCAACTGAAGCCACCGACGGGGGCTCGCGGGTTTGTTTCTACCCTAGCCTCAATCGAACGGCCGATTTGGCCGTTCAGCCAGGGCCACCCTCTAGGCGCCTCCTTGGTCCACCTAGGCTTGGCTAGCAATGTGGCCTGGTTACCCAAACAGTGGGCCTCGTTCCCCGCTGGCCTGCCTAGACTCCTGGCGCAGCAACCAAACACACCCATAGTGCCCCCCGAACTTAGGGCTAGCCCAACTGAAGCCCCTAAGCCTGAGGCTCCTAAGTCCGGCTGGAACCACGCTGGAGACTGCAAGCAACGAAAAATGCGACCCTAACGCTAGGCCCTCGGTCGACTGGTGTGACCCGCTTAGTAACCCGAGGGGAGGAAATACACTGAACAGCCAGGTGCCTCCCTTAGGTGAGCATGAAATAGCGCATGAGGAGAAAGCAACTGCCAAAGATGAACCAGTCGATACTGAGACCACACTGGATACATCCACACTGGTACCCAGGCCCCATGACACAAGTGCAATGCCGGAAGATGATGCAGGTGCCATTGTCAACACTACAATGCTCGATATAGCTGACACAGACTTGCGAATCACCACAGGACTTCCCGAATTGCGACTGTTCATAGCCTTTGAGGTAAGATGCCATTATCACTGTAATCAACTTTGATGGCAGTACTCATATGTACCTAAACTCTTTTTCAAGATTGGCTGAACCAAGCTTTGATGTGGCGTGAAAGGCTTGATACCATACTTGGGAGCGATGCAACCAAGCTACGCCAACACTTGGCCAACTCCAAGGCAACTCGTTGTGATGCCCCCGGCATCTCAAAAGCCTTGACACACAATTAAATTAATGTTAATCATGGGTTTGGACTTAATCATGCTTAGAGAAGAACAATAACTAAGCCAATAAATCATTAAGTCAAAATTTTCAAGTTGAATATGCAAAACCTTACGTTGTTTGGTTGAGTAATTAAAAATTTATATGTTTTCATGCAAGACATCAAATACAAAAGTTTTAGTTCAAGATGTTGTCTTCAAATTTACTATTTAGACCATTTTCAAAATCAGACGTTAAGAGGTTCAAAAGTCCAACCAGACCAAGTCAGCCTATTCTTAGAAAAAATTCCTAAGTCTAGATTTTCAGCCCTTCCCCAAACTTTATTCAGAAATTACTTTTGATTTCACTATAGAATTAAAAATTTTACTTTCTATGAAACGAAATTAAATTGATCACCTTTCAAATGCACATGACCTCAAAGTAATTGGACCCCATTTGGTCACTCAAAAGTTTGAAACAAGACAGACCATACATAAATTGAAACTGCAGTTTTACCAAACCTTTGAATACAATTGTGCTTGTGGTTCAAACTATAATGTGATCTAGCCCAAGCTTACTATACCAAACTTGTATACAATTTGATGAGGAACAACTTTGGCATTTTCTATATTGACATGCATAAAGGTTTGCATAGTGTTTTGGGTTTATTTTTGTTAAACGAACAAATCTGCCAATGATTGACCTGGTGAGTAAATTCAAAATTTGAGCAAACAAAAGGCATAATCATGCAGAACTCTATATGAGAAAGTTGTAGCTCATGTAATTCTGAACAATATGGGTATAAAGTTCCTTGTATGAAAGTGAACATAAAATGGGTTTTTGGAATTCCTAAACTGAGGGCTTCAGTTGGTCAAACCTAGGTTAGTTATATGAATTCAAAAGTTTCACTCGAATTTAAAAAGAAACTCACCACAAGGTTTATAAGGAAGTTGTAGAGCATAAAGTTTAGAACATTTCTTATAATTTGAGTTTTCACTAATTCAGCCTATAGGTTAGTTAAAAACTACAATTTCAAACGGAGATCTCTGTAGTCAAACAACACTTTCCTCTATTTTTGAATTTTCCCTTTTCCTTCGTCTCTATGACGTGTGGGCCCCAACCGTGGGGTCCTCGGATCCACACGGGGATGACAGCACTGCGGGACCCACCAGCTCTCTTGCTCCCCGCACTCGGTCCATGGGACATTGGCACTTCCTTTTACCACCGGGCCCATCTGTCAGTGACCTCCAGTCCATGGACCATGTCCACGCGTGCCCCTTCCTTCTCCTTCGCTGCTCCCCTGCTCCCACGCGGTAGTTGCCCCCAGCCTAAGAGCGCCATGGGCGCCGAGCGCCGGCCACGCTTGCTGCCCCTATGCCGCCCAGCAACAAGTGGAGGCTGACCCTCTCCCTCGCTCCACTCCTACCCGCTACCCCGCTCTCCATTCCCTACGCCCCTCTGTTCTCTTGTCCGCCTGCAGAGCCCAGCTACCATGAGTGCCATGGGTTGAGCTCTGCGAGCTTGTGTCCCAGCTAGCCTCGATCGTCTCCCATCCACCCACCATGCACTCCACCTCTGCCGTGTCACTCTCTGCTGAACCCCCAAGCCCCGGTGCCGCCATCGCCTATAGCTCCCTCCCCACAGTGCCATCTCCATGGCAAGCTCCGTGCCACCGACATCACCATGGGGGACCACCTCCTGGCCATCCCCATGCCTCTAAGTCACCTCCGCTGGGTGCGCCTTCTCCTCCTGTAGCTCCTGCGCCCCTCAACCTTGCCGTTCCCAATCTCCGCGACGAGATCGGGCCGCTGCCGCCAAGAGCACCCGGCACGCCACGCCGCAGTTCACCTCAGTTCAAGCCGCGTTCCTTGGTCACTCCGTCTGTCCCGTGCGATGAAATCTGGGGGAAAGCAATCCCCACCTTCGGGAACGCCTTCCCAGACTTGCAGTCGGCCGCCTCGTCGCCCCTACGTGCCGCGCCGCGCGAGGGAACACCGGCCATCGCGCCCCCGTTCGCCCTGTTGGAGGTAGAGGAAGAGCCCCCGAGGTTTTATGAAAAACCCCGTGCTGAGTTTCATTTTTGCATGTCCAGTTCACTGAGTCTTGTAACATTCACTTGCTAGCCCCTGCTTGTTATAAATAAGTACTATCTAGTCCCTAGTTGTGATAGTCTTTAGTTAAATGGTGATTTAACTTTGAAATGTTATTAAAAATCAATGAAAATGCTAAAAATATGAAACCACTTTTGTTGGATTAAGGAAAAGGAAATCTACACATTGGACTAGGTCTAGGGCTATGAATTGACTGTTTTGCCCTTGCTTCTGTGCATGTATTGTTTTAGTTGTTAATTAACTGAAGTGGTGTGAATGAACTCTAAAAATCTTGAAACTTGGACAGTAGCTTTGATAGGGTACGTAGACACTATGTGATTTTTGGTAGCCCTAGCATTGGCTGGATGATACAATTTTCACCACCAAGCATGTATTTTATGTATTTTAATAACATAAAAATAGTGGCTACATGAAATGTGCTCTAAATGCCTCCTTGGAATTTATGTGTGTCCTCCTTAGTATAGTTAGCTCACCAATAAAATGTGGGTTGGTGCATGTTAGGTTTTAATGGTGATTTGAAAATGACAAATTATTGCTTGTTGAAATAAATAATAGGGAAAGGTGACCTTAACTTGGTAAATAAATTCCATGAAAAATCTAGGAGCATCTTGGTCATGTGTAGTTCCAGAAAGTATTATTGTAGATTTTATTTCTACTGTTTTGATGGATATTTGAAATAGGTATAGATTAAATTGGTGGATTAAGTTTAAATACCAAACAAGTCTAATGGGCTTGCTAATTTTTATGCGTGCTGCCCATGACCAGATGTTGTAACTGTAAATATTTCATGTCCAGAAATCATTTCTATGAATTATAATACATCTAAGAAACTAGATGTTAAATAAATTGCTAGGATCACTATCATTAATTTATAGCTCTTTTATTGCTACAATTTAGGTGGTAGCATTATCTTGTACCTATCTACATATCAAAAATTGTTTCACTCATTTAGCATTGTGTAGGAGTGACTATAATTATTAAATAAACATAAGTATAGTGAAATTATTGTGTGCCGCCTAAAACTAAGTGAAGTTTACATGATTTCGACTTGTTACTGATTGAAAATAAACACCACCATACATTTCTTAGTAATCGAAGTAACTGGATAACTATGGCTTGTTTTATCGAGGTCACATGTTAATATGTTGTTGTACAATCCGTAACTTAATAAATGTATATGTCTGGTTTAGTGATTGTGTGCTTGCTTAACGTTCATGAAAGTGCTCCATGTTTAAGTAGTTTATCAATCAACTTTCTGTCTGTCCATAAAATCATTGTTCACATATGTGCTTCGTATTCATGCATCTCATTCCCTGCATCATGCATAGCACTCATATAGTGATGCATATTGCAGATATGTGATCCAGAAGCAAATGCATGGAGGAACTTCAAGCAATGGTGTCCAAATGACCAATTAAGACCCAAATACCACCAGGAGGCCCCTGAAGTGGTATTTGGAAGGAGTTGTCCAAGAGATCAAGGGGTTGCCTGGGGCAAAGCCCCACAACCCAGCAAACTAACGTTGTTTAGTTTGTTGGTTCGTGAAACATAAGCAAAGATAGGCATGACCATAATTCTCCCAGCTAATATGGTGATGATTGCATGATAATTACGCATCCGCATTAGGAGTTGATTGATAACTCTTGCATTAGATTCCCTGGCCACCCTGGCCCTAGCACCTATAAATATAGTTTGTAGGACGAGCCGCCTAGAATTGTTAGGTGTGATTAGACATGAGTGGATTGGAGTCACTCGTCGCGTAGCTGGTTTCAAAAATCACGGACTTTTTATTATTGAGAAAGTAACATTATGCTCATGATTTAAATGGAGACCGGGCGAAGAATAATTTTATTTTGTGGTGTGTGTTGTTTTACTATTTGGCTCCGCCCGAGTCGTTTAAGGCTTGTTCACTGTTTGTCTACTGATCGTCATAACATTGCTAGAATGCTTAACCGGGTTGTGGGACCGGTGAAAATCTTACCTGGGCTCGTCTGGAGCTTTCGAGGTGCCGCCCATCCACTAGATGGATGCAGAAGGCCTGGGGGAGCTTTGTACTCATGGTTGGGAGACCGAGACGTCAACAGGCTCACCATGGGGGCACAACCCAGGGGTTTGGTGGGGGCGCTTTGAATCTTGGGATGAGACTGAGAGCCAATGGACCGACTCCATTGCCTCTGGAGTGATGAGTGATTGTCAATAGTAGCATGACCCAGAAGGACATGGGCACAAGACCTCCGATGGACAGGAGGCCCTCCGATGGACTGGAGGTAGAGGAAAGTCCTCTGAAGGACTCAAGGCATGCTCGGCGTCTGTCGGCCATGGGAGTTCGGTACACGGAGGAGCGGCATGGCGACAGTAGGAGTAAGTTCTCCGAAGGACTGCGAGGCTACCCCCATGGATAGGGAATGCCGGGCGCCACCATGGTGCTCCAACCCGAATGCGTGGTGTGAAGGCATGCGAGGGAGGCTTTGCCGACTTCGGCTCAAAACCGCCACCCAAGTTACCCAAGCCTGGGTGAGTTGGGCCACGACTCGCCAAGATAAAGAAGATGGGCCAAATAAGGCCCAGGCGGAGACTTCCTAAAGTTTCTCGATTTTTGACTTCAAAACCAGGGGCGGATTGTGGATTGGACTACTAGCCACGTGGCGAACATCTGAGGATTGCGTGGAACATATGAAGATCAAGACTTCATCGTGGTCGTCCGTCCCAAAATATCGTGTAATCTTTCGTTTGAGTCCTTAGGGTTTGTCTAGTTGTAGGAACCTAAGTGCAAAACTGTCTAAATAGCACTCGGGTATAAATAGGTCCAAGGCAGGTCATTAGAATGACTCTTGGCGGCTAGGATTAGTCTTCACTTGGTGATTTTCGTCCTTAAGCTTTGAGCTCCATTGTTAGGGAGGTTAGAGTAGGATTTAGCCTCCTAATCTTGAGGGAAGGTGAGGGTGCTTGCTTGGGACGAATTTCTGCTTGTATGCTGAATCTTTAGACACTTCTTGGGCACTTAATCGAAGCAAATTCGTGCAGCAACCTTGTGTTTTTCTCCTCCCCCACTCTCTCTTTGGTTTTTGGGTTGAATCCTTGGCTTTTGGTGTTTTTGTTGGCCAAGCTTGAATCCCTTTCCTTGCTGATGTTCTGGACTTGCTAGGATGTGGAGATCATGACTTAGTTCATCTCAATCCTGCTGGATTACCATGAGCAAGCCTCCTTTGTGTTTTCCCCTTTCTTGCCCAAAGATTGCCATTTCACGTGATCTAAAATTCCCACTGATTCCGTTGTCACCTTGAGTTGATCTTTTGGAAAAAGCTTTGGAATAGGGTCCAGATAGCCTGTACAAAATTTCGTGAAGTTTGGACATGGTTTGGTCAAGTTTGGGTTTGAAACAGCCTTTTCTGCGACTCTAGCGGACAATCCAGCAGGTACCACTGGACAATCCGGTTCCACCAGATAGTCCGGCAGAGCCCACCGGATAGTCCAGTGTGAGCTCTGTCCGGGCCGTGCCACCAGACAATCCGGCAGCAGGCACGGATAGTCCGGTCCCAGCGGACACTCTGGTGCTGGCCACCGGACAGTCCAGTCCTGCCAGGAGCTGCTGTGTTCTTTCCAGTTTGGTTTTTCCGCTGTATTTCTGTTTTGGATTTTTGCATTCCCCACTATTAGAACATTCTCTTTGCTTTCTATGAGTCAGTGAGACACACCTCGGTGTGGTGAGTGCCGTGTGGTGGTTTGTCGCAAAGTCTCGTTGCCGGTGTGCCATTCTTGGTTGGATCTCGAGTTTTACCGTTTTGGTGCGTTTCCTTTCAGGGGACGGCACCCTTGCGCTGCTAGGCACGTATCTGTTCAGTGGACGGTGCCTAGTTCTATTTCTCTTGAGCTTTGCTGAGCACCTTCTTGGGGGTTGTGATTTCGAGATTTCAAGTGCTCCTATTCACCCCCCCTCTAGTCGCTCGTCTCGGTCCTACAATTGGTATCAGAGCCGGTTAGGTTTCTTCATACCTTTACTGATGAGAAACCATTAGCGACTATGACCTACTCCGAGAAGATTCCGGTCCTTGCCTCCGATGGTTACTCCTACTAGAAGGGTAGGATGAGGGCATTCTTGCTTAGCCAGGGCCAGGACATATGGGATGCTACTCAGAGTGCTAACTTTGTGGTGCTTCCAGTTGCTCAGCGCACTATCCCAGCGATTGTGGCTCAGCATGAGGCAAATGCCAAAGCTATTAACTTTCTCTTCTCATGACTTGGTCCGGTTGATTATGAGAGAGTGAGCCACCTCGAGATTGCCCAGTCAGATCTGGTCCCTGCTGAGTGCACACCATGAGGGCACTGCTACTATCAAGGGGCGTCTCGTTGAGACTTACAGGTGTGAATATGAGAATTTCGTTCAGAACCCTGGTGAGTCCATTGATGACTTGTTTGGTTGTTTTCAGTCAATCATCAACAAGTTGTGCGTTAACTCCAGCCCTGAGAGGATCCCATACACCGACCATCACCAGGCTGTCAAATTGCTGTATGCGTTGGACAGGAAGGTATGGGAGATCAAGGTTAACTGGATCATCGAGTCTAAGGCCTATGACACAATTGGAGTGGAGACTCTTTACAGCAAGCTCAAGGCCACAGAGGTGGATTACAAGTTGAGAGATTCTCTCGCTTGTACTGGCTCCAAGAGCCTGGCCTTGGCTTCTCCCTCCAGTGAGGCTGCTACTAACCCCCAGGTTCACAACTTTTCATTTTCTGCTCTTATGTCTGTTACAGAGGAGCAGTTGGCATCACATGGGGATGATGAGCTTTGCCTGGTGTCTAGCCGCTTTTAGCGCGCCTATGACAACCGGATGAGCAAAAAGAGGGGTGAGAGGCCCAAGTGCTTCGAGTGCGGAGAGGTCGGCCACTTCATCGCCGAAAGCCCAAACAAGCAGAACGACTACTACAAGAAGGGCAAGAGCCACTCCCGCGACTCCAACAAGTACCACTCCAGCAAGCACGACTACGACAAGCGTGACCACACCAAGCACTGCTCCGGCAAGATCAAGAACTTCCGGAAGGCTTTCAAGAGCTACCAGAAGGACAACCGGAAGCGGGACAAGGCTTTCTTCACCGAGCTTAGTGGTCTGTGTGGCGGATCTTTCTCCTCCTCCGCGTCTTCGTCTAGCTCAAGCGATGAGGAGATCGTCACCAAGCGGGACAAGAGGAGGAACAAAGGCGGTCCAGCTGGACTCTGCTTCGTCTCCACCGAGTCCAAGCCCAAGCACAAGATGCACCGGATATCCTTTTGCTCCATGGCGCTTGAGGACAAGGACGACAAGGGCAACGATAATGACTCCTCCGATGAAGAGGTAACTCCTGAGCAAGCTGAAATTCTTGAGATGTTGGAGGCAAATAGTCGTGAGTTGAAAGCCTAGGATAGGTTGTTGGAGAAGGTAGCTAAGAAGCTGCAGAAGCAGAAAGCCAAGTTGGCTGATCCTCTAGCTGAGATAGAGAGGCTGAAGAATGTGCCAGCCCAGCCTAGTGAGTCTGAGTGTCCTACCTGTGAGACTTTGATGAGAGATCTCTGTGAGCAGAAGAGCAAGTATGCTCATCAGGTAGAGGAGATGGATAGGCTTTAGGTAGAGTCAGGCAAGCTCTAGTCTAAACTGGATGAGCCTATTTTAAGTGATGAGCCTGAGTGTGAGATGTGCCCCCACCTAGCTGTTGACATAGCTGAGCTGAAAGTGAGGTGTGAGGGATAGCTCAAGGAGTTGGAGGAGCTTAGGGCTAGACCCACGCTTTTGGGTGCGTGCATGGTCTGTCCTTCTTTGGAGTGTGAGCTTGAGCAGTTGAGAGCTGACTTTGAGGTGCTTTCAGCACCCCCTGACACTTGTGAGAACTGTCTCACTTTGAGGTTGTTGCTGGTGGATAGGGATGCCACCATTAAGAAGTTAGAGAAGTCTGCTTCCTCCATTCCCTCTCTAGACTACCCCACTTGTGCTGCCCAGACTTTAGTTCTGGAGGACCTGAGAGAGGAGAAACAGACTTTGGTTGATGAGAACAACCGCTTGAGAGGTGCTCAGTTGGATGTATGCTAGAGAGCCCTAACTTAGGATGATCTTGGAGAGCACCAAGAGAGCTGAGGGTGATATGAGTGGACTTGGGTTAGGAGAGTGCAGTTCTTCGGGAGAGAAAAAGAGTTCCCCAATTAAGCGTAAGACTGCCTCTCCTCAGCCTATTCCTACTGTTGATGGGGTTTACCACGAGCCTCCCAAGGCTGCCCCAAAGAAGCAGTTTTGGACACCCAAGCCCTCACAGGCTAAGCTGAATAGAGTAGTGACTGAGATTCTCAAGCCTCCAGTGAGCAAGGAGAGAGTCCAGCAGCCTGTTCCACCTAAGCCCAAGGCCTAGCCTAACCCTACTCCCAAGAGGCCTGTCTACCACTCTGACTTTTGACAGCAGAATGGCCACTTGGAGGAGTTTTGCTTCAGGAGGAAGCGAGTTGAGAGGCAGGAGAGAGCCTGGGGGAACCAGGATTAGTTCTACCAGGGTGGTAGGCAGGATCCTCCCACTGCGGTGAGATGAGAGACCACTTTGTTCGTAGTGAGAGAGGAGGCGGCCTTTGGGCCCGTGCTCCTGGTGGAGAGAGACGCTTTCCCGGTCGAGCTCCTAGTCGTTTTCGGCACGGTTATGGACCTCGTGACCGAGGCTTTGGAGGTAGAGGTTTTGAGAGCTCACACTTTGGAGGTCCTGGGTACCCAGATAGACGTGATGCTTACTTTGACTATGCTTACCCCACTTTTGAGCAGATGGCTCGGCACTGGTTCAACAGTTTCACTAACCCCAGTGCCGGACCATTTGCTCACTCGCTTTCCTTGATTTTGCAGGATCGAGGCCTGGAGGACATATGGATCATGGACTCCGGTTGCTCTAGGCACATGATAGGGCACCGCAGATGGTTCTCCAGCCTCAACCCTGTGAGCACCAATGAGTACATCACATTCGGGGATAATGGTCAAGGTAAAGTGTTGGGTGTTGGTTCTGTTGCTCTTTCTGGCAAGCTTTCCCTGAGAGAAGTTGCTTTGGTGGGGAATTTGGGGTTCCATTTGGTTTCTGTCTCGCAACTTCTCAAGGAAGGGTTTGAGGTTCATTTTAAGGAGGGTTCTTCTTGTGTGCTTGATGCTAAGGAAAACCTTGTTTGTCGGATTTTTCCCTATGATCAGGTTTTTAAGGTTGACCTTGCATCTGTTTCTGGTCCTCCTCGGTGTTTGGTCGCTAGTCCTTCTGCTGACATTTGGAAGTGGCATAGGAGGCTTGGCCATTTGTGTTTTGATCTGCTAGCCAGGTTGAGCTCGATGGGCCTAATCCGAGGATTGCCCAATTTGAAAGCAGAAAAGGACTTAGTGTGCCACCCTTGTCATCATGGCAAGATGGTTGCCGCTTCCCATGCACCTGTCAATTAGGTGATGACCTCTTACCCGGGTAAGCTGCTACATATGGAAACGGTTGGTCCTGCTCGGGTACAGTCGGTCAGTGGGAAGTGGTATGTGCTTGTAGTTGTGGAGGACTTTTCTCGCTATTCGTGGGTGTTCTTCATGGAATTCAAAGATGAGGCTTTCGGTTTTGTTCGGGATCTGGTCGTGAGGTTAAGGAATGAGAGTCATAAGGCCATGAGGGCTATCCGCAGCGACAATGGTGGAGAATTTCGTAACTCTCATTTCGAAACCTTTTGTCGTGACCTAGCTCTTGATCACCAATTCTCGTCTCCTTATACCCCACCTCAGAATGGTGTTGTGGAATGAAAGAACCGCACACTTGTTGAGATGGCGCGGACGATGCTTGATGAGCATAGGACTCCGTGACATTTTTGGGCTGAGGCTATGAATACGGCCTGTTACATTGCCAACCGCATCTTCCTATGACCTTTGTTAGGGAAGACTTCGTACGAGCTACGGTTTGGTAGGCACCCTAACGTCAAGCACCTGCGTGCATTTGGCTGCAGATGCTTTGTGCTAAAAAAGGGGGCCATTTGGACAAATTTGAATCTTGCTGCTTGGATGGTATTTTTCTTGAGTATGCCTCTAGCTCTAGGGCATATAGAGTGTGGATCCTTGATACTAGACAAGTGGTTGAGACCTGTGAAGTTTCCTTCGATGAATCTATGCCTTGCACAACCCCTGCATTTGAGCTTACAGGTGATGATGAAGAAAGCGCTCCCATCTTTGAAGATGAGGAAGGCTTTTTCTGCCACTCCGCATTTGTTGCTTCTTTCGAACCCCAGGATGTGTCACATGCATTATCCGATCCTAGTTGGGTGAACGCCATGCATGAGGAGTTGGAGAACTCTGAGAGAAACCATGTCTGGGATTTAGTTGAACCTCCACCAAACTGCCACCCTATAGGAACCAAGTGGGTTTTCAAGAACATACAGGGTGAGGATGGGATGGTTGTGAGGAACAAAGCGAGATTGGTAGCCTAGGGTTTGTGTCAGCAGGAGGGGATAGATTATGAGGAAACCTTTGCTCCTGTAGCTCGTTTAGAGGCCATTAGGATTCTTCTTGCCTTTGCTGCCTCTAAAGGCTTCAAACTGCAGCAGATGGATGTCAAGTCAGCCTTCCTAAACGGCTACATAGAGGAGGAGGTATATGTGAGACAACCTCCTGGCTTTGAGAGTGCCAAGTTTCCAGACCGGGTGTATAAGTTGTGAAAAGCCCTTTATGGTCTGAAGCAAGCTCCTAGAGCTTGGTATGCTAGATTAAAAGCCTTCCTACTCAAGTCTGGGTTTGTGATGGGTTCAGTAGACAAGACCTTGTTTCTGTTGAGTCGTGGCGGTGACACCCTTCTAGTTCAGATATATGTTGATGAAATTATCTTTGGTGGGTCATCTCACGCTTTGGTCTCTAAGTTTGCTGAACAGATGAGCAATGAATTTGAGATGAGTCTCATGGTAGTTTAGATATATGTTGATGACATTATCTTTGGTGGCTCATCTCACGCTTTGGTCTCTAAGTTTGCTGAACAAATGAGCAGTGAATTCGAGATGAGTCTCATGGGTGAGCTTCAATTCTTTCTCGGGCTTCAGATTAAGCAAGGCCCAGAAGGAACCTTCGTCCATCAAGCCAAGTACACGAAGGACATTCTGAGAAAGTTTGACAAGGGAGATCTCAGGCCCATGGCGACTCCCATGTCAACACAGATGGCACTTGATGCTGATGAAGAAGGGGAGGTGGTGGACCAAAGAGAGTACCGTAGGATGATCGGCTCACTTCTGTACCTGACGGCGACCAGGCCGGACATTCAGTTCGCGGTCTACCTCTGTGCACGTTTTCAGGCCTCACCAAGGCTATCACATCGTCAAGTGGTGAAGCGCATCTTCAGGTAACTGAAATACACTCCTGAGCTTGGTATTTGGTTCTCTTCAGCTACGTTGCTCTCTCTTAGAGGGTATTCGGATGCTAACTTTGTGGGTTGTCGGCTGGAGCACAAGTCTACTTCCGGCACCTGCCAGTTTCTCGGTTCTTCTTTTGTCTCTTGGTCCTCACGCAAGCAATCTAGCATAGCCACTTCCACCACAGAAGCTGAATACATTGCTGCTGCTAGTTGCTGCTCCCAGCTGCTTTGGATGAAGTCCACCTTGAGCGACTTTGGTATCAGTTTTAGGAAGATCCCTCTCCTAGTAGACTCTACTTCTGCTATTTCTGTAGCTAAGAGCCCCGTCCTGCACTCTAGAACCAAACACATAGACTTGAGGTTTCACTTTCTGAGAGATTGCTATGAGAAGGGAGATATAGACTTGATCCATGTAGAGACTGAGAACCAGTTGGCAGATATCTTCACCAAGCCCTTAGACCTTAGCGTGTTTGCTCGCTTGTGTGGGGAGCTTGGTGTTTGTTACCCCTTTTAGATTGGGGTAACTTTGTTGTAGTTTAGGCTTTGATTTTGCCTTTTTTTTCTTTGCTTTTCCTTGCTTTTCTTGCATTTTGTATCATATCATGCATTGCATTGTAACATATGCATTTTCACTTACACTAGCACTTGAGCTCTTCTGGTATGACAAGTTAGGACTTGCTTGTGCTAGATTGTACAGTTGCTTGCATGATCATGGTTGGCTAAGCTCCTTGAATCTGTATAATATCTTTTGTGAGCCCAGTCACTTTTGTTTATTGAAAATCCAAAACCATGATCACCACATGACTTGGCTACCTAGCATGTGTAGGAATGCTGAATGCTATGCCATCTTTTCATGCTTGGATATGCTAGCCGTATGCCTTTGTTAAGCTGATGCCTAAGCATTTATGACACCTTGACCAAATCTGAAATCTGAATGAATGTTGTTTACAACTGGTGTCCTATGAGCTAAATTGAAAAGATCCAGGTGGGTTCACTTGTCACACTGATCTAGTTTGAGATAGCTTGCCTTTGCACTTTGGCATGAATTTGGACTAGGCTGTGTATGATCAAAAACTTGTCTTAAGCTTCTGATGGTTTTCTGAACCTAGGCTTGGCATTGGTTGGTAAGAAGTGGCAACGACAAGTGAATAACCCCTGGCACATGAGTTGCTTTACTTGAAGTTCAAAATTGCTAAATCTGAAATCTGCAAGTCTCTAAATTGCTTATGGCCTGTTGTATATGCTTTGGTTGAGAGTAGCACACCTTGTATGTTTTCCTAGCATCTTACTGTTCATGCCTATCTTGCTAGATGCTATTCATGTTGGTGATGCTTTCTTTTCAACAACCCTGACAAACATGCTCCTGATCAGTATAAGATAGATTCAATTGAGCTTGGTTGCATGCTTCCTTGCCCTCACTTGCTCTGTATGCTAGAACTTGTATTTACTAGCTTTTCATCCCTGCTAAGATCTTCATGGTACACTTCCTGCATTTCATGGCAAATTTTGATAGGGAGTTGTTCATTTCAGGGGGGGGTTGAGTTCTATGAACCCTTGATGTGTCCATTGTCAACAAGGGGGAGAGATGTTGACCCTTGAGGAGAGAGATGTTGGACCAAGGGGGAGGACTCTGTAAAGATCTAGTTGAGGGGGAGTTTGAGCTCTTAGCATGCTCTTGCATCGGTGTGTTGAGCCTTTTGCCTCTTTCTGGAGGAGCCAATGTTTTGCCTTAGCATGACTGTGTCGAGCCAGTTTGCCTCCTTCTTGAGGGGTCATGCTTTAGTTTGATCGGCTGCGTTGAGCGGTTTCCCTTGTCTTAGGGGGTCGATCTTTGGCCTTGCTTTTGTTGTCTCAATCTGCCCTTTTCTGCTTATGTTTGGTTTTTGGGCATCTTCAGCAACTTCTTCTTTTTCTTCTTTCTTTTCGGCTTTACGCTTTTTTCTTATCTTTGTTCTATTTCAGGTTACCGGTTGAAGGTGTTGACAATACACTCATCAAGGCGGAGATTGAGAGCCAATGGACCGGCTCCATTGCCTCTGGAGTGATGAGTGATTGTCAACAGTAGCAAGACCCAGCAGGACTTGCGCACAAGACCTCCGATGGACAGGAGGCCCTCCGATGGACTGGAGGTAGAGGAAAGTCCTCCGAAGGACTGGCGGCATGCTCGGCGTTGGGACTTCGGTACACGGAGGAGCGGGACGGAGACGGCAGTAGTAAGTCCTCCGAAGGACTGCGAGGCTGCCCCGATGGACAAGGGATGCCGGGCACCACCGTGATGCTCCAACCCGAATGCGTGGCACGAAGATATACGAGGGAGGCTTTGGCGACTTTGGCTCAAAACCGCCACCCAAGCTACCCAAGCCTTGGTGAGTTGGGCCATGACTAGCCAAGATAGAGAAGATGGGCCATGTTCGGCCCAGGCGGAGACTTCCTAAAGTTTCCCGGTTTCTGACTTCAAAACTGGGGGCGGATCGAGATTGGACTATTGGCCACGTGGAGAACATCTGAGGATTGCGTGGAACTTACGAAGATCAAGACTTCATCGTGGTCGTCCATCCTGAAATATCCTGTAATCTTTCGTTTGAGTCCTTAGGGTTTGTCTAGTTGTAGGGACCTAGGTGCAAAACTATCTAAACAGCACTCGGGTATAAATAGGTCCAAGGCAGGTCATTAGAATGACTCTTGGCTGCTAGGATTAGTCTCCACTTGGTGATTTTCATCCTTAAGCTTTGAGCTCCACTGTTAGGGAGGTTAGAGTAGGATTTAGCCTCCTAATCTTGAGGGAAGGTGAGGGTGGTTGCTTGGGACGAATTTCTGCTTGTATGCTGAATCTTTAGACCCTTCTTGGGCACTTAATCGAAGCAAATTCGTGCAGCAACCTTGTGTTTTTCTCCTCCCCCTCTCTCTCTTTGGTTTTTGGGTTCAATCCTTGGCTTTTGGGTGTTTTTGTTGGCCAAGCTTGAATCCCTTTCCTTGCTGATGTTCTGGACTTGCTAGGACGTGGAGATCATGACTTAGTTCATCTCAATCCTGTTGGATTGCCACGAGCAAGCCTCTTTTGTGTTTTCCCCTTTCTTGCCCAAAGATTGTCATTCCACGTGATCTGAAATTCCTGCTGATTCCGTGGTCACCTTGAGTTGATCCTTTGGAAAAAGCTTTGGAATTGGGTCCAAATGTCCTATGCAAAATTTTGTGAAGTTTGGACAAGGTTTGGTTAAGTTTGGGTTTGAAACATCCTTTTCTGCGACTCTACCGGACAATCCAGAGGTGTCACCGGACAATCCGGTTCCACCGGATAGTCCGGTAGAGCCCACCGGATAGTCCGGTGTGAGCTCAGTCTGGGCCGTGCCACCGGACAATCCGGTAGCAGGCACCGGATAGTCCGGTCCCACCGGACACCCCGGTGCTCACCACCGGACAGTCCGGTCCTGCCAGGAGCTGTTGTGTTCTTTCTAGTTTGGTTTTTCTGCTGTATTGCTGTTCTGGAGTTTTGCATTCCCCACTGTTAGACCATTCTCTTTGCTTGCTATGAGTCAGTGAGACACACCTCGGTGTGGTGAGTGTCGTGTGGCGGTTTGTCGCAATGTCTCGTTGCTGGTGTGCCATTCTTGGTTGGATCTCGAGTTTTACTGTTTTGGTGCGTATCCTTTCAGTGGATGGCACCCTTGCGCTGCTAGGCACATATCTGTTTAGTGGACGGTGTCTAGTTCTATTTCTCTTGAGCTTTGCTGAGCACCTTCTTGGGCGTTGTGATTTTGAGATTTCAAGTGCTCCTATTCACTCCCCCTCTAGTCGCACGTCTCGGTCGTACAGAGACAGGTGGAGATGGGGGCTATATGTGGGAACGCGATGGCTAGTAAGCTTATACCCCTGGCATGGTAGTTATTCCCGGGAATTAAAAATTGATTCAAATCGCTGATGCCCACCAGGTGTGCGAATGTCAATATCACTGTCGGGCAACGTAGTAACCACTTAAATATAATATATCTATTACTCATGTTTTCAAATACTACAAGCTTGTACTCCTATGTTGCTTACATTTTTGCAAGTTATTATTATGTTGTTATATGTAATGATGAAACTTGTCACTTTATGATATTATACCTCTGTTTAAGATCAATGGCTAAGGATCCACATGTTAGTAAGCAAGCTTTGTGTCAGCCATAAGCCAATCCATTAAGTCCTACTGAGTAATTAGTACTCAGGGTTTGCCCCCACCTTTGGAGTGTAGGTACCGATGACATCTGGACAATTTCTTGGAGAAGGGTAGTACCGGTGGGCTCGGTGCTGCTCGTCTCATTCATCATTGCACGAAGACTACTAATGTATTCTGATTCCGCTGCGTGATGTATTTGAAATCGCTTCCGCTGTCTGTTTTGAACTTGCCTTTCGTATGGCACTATGTTGGTACTTATATTTTTATTTCGGACTGGTTTGTGAAATAAGTTTACTTATGCTATAACTAACTACCTATGATGATGTAACTCTCGTGGCTCCATCGAGGGCTAGATGTGTATGATGTCGGTTCCTCTGGAAAAGGGTAATCTCAACAGCCGAATGCCTCTCGACGGACGACCGGGTTTAGTTCGGTCTGATTGCACTGCAAGCCAGAGGTGGCAGGTGTGCTTAGCCCAGATTAAATCGTTGGTTCCACCACAGCTGGTATCAGAGCCGATCATACACAGACAACACTCATATCATCCAGTTTTGATTTACAAACCTATTTTTGAAAACACTTTTTAAGTAATTGAAAAATGAGAGTACCCGATATGCCCATATTAAGGATGTTAGTGTATTACCAGGTGACGCCACTAACATTCTGACCTAGATAGAACTCATATGCATATTCGGTGCTTTGGGAAGCAACATTTCGGCAGTAGCCATCCCCAGTACTAGTGGAACGCTATTGGGATTTGCAAACTGTTGTGAACCTTGCATTCATACTGATAGGATAGATCTTTTTAAGGGGGCGGTCACGCCATTGGAGTGTTTCGTGATCATCCTTCCTTCAACCAAAATTTTAATTAGATCTTGTTGGCCACCATTTCTCTCCCCAGCAATTCCCAGTACTGGAGGAACGAGGTGTGTTGAGAGAAATGGCACCACTACATCGTCCACCAGACGTAGCTTAAAGAAATTCGTGGATGCCACTTTTAGGATTGGAGTGGTAATGTATGATGATGGTGATGATGATGTTGGGGTGAGCATGCATTTTTCTGCAGGTACACTCATTACGTGCGAACTTAAGCACGAGTAGAGAACGACTAGTTGCATTACGGAGAGACGTGCATATATGTCACCGGATATTCGCTGGTTATATATGTTATTCTTAGGATGTGTGATGTGAGATCGAATAGGACGAATCATGCATCATGCCATCTATTCTTTCCTTATCTCACATGCCTGGCTCTTTGTTGCTTAAGAGTGCCTAGATGCATATTGTATTTGAATGTGTTGCCACTGTTTTGCTACGTAGCTCAAAATACAAAAAGAACTTGTTGAAACTAGGTATGAGACTCAAGCAGCACACAATAATTTGAGACAACTTTTCTATACAACGCTTACTCTAAATACGAATGGTTCAATGAATGCAAGCCAAATACAGTAAACATGTCACTCAGCCCAAGATCCAACCCATCATAGAGTTCCAAGCTTACGAACGTGATCCAACCTCATTCTGTGGAAACTCCATGTGTAAAAGTTATAGTTAACGACTGTATGAATGCTTTCTGTATTCTTCATATAACAAGGAAATGCATATGTTGTGGGGTTATGGCTTGATGAAGTAAGGGGAGAAATCCGAACATACAGAAACCAGCACATAAAATTGTAAGTTTAAGCATTTTCCACCATAGGACCTAACTATATCATGTATAACAAACTTGTAGAGTACTAAATTTGTGATCACTTTTATATGGAACTCTCCCTCTAAAAAGTGCGTGGATTGTCAAGTTCAAGCTAAAACAAGCCCGAGTCAAAAATCTGCACCCATGTGACCGCCTGTTAAAAATATGAAATCTGGTGTTGATCTGTATGGATTTAGCGAAAAAGTTCTCTACAAAGTCGGTAGTGCATAACCAAACAAACAACTTTACTATATTGACTTTGCTGCAAAAATGCATGTAGGGATGCTCTAAGATCACTTTAAGATGAAATTTCAAATCTGGACAGCGAGTGCTAAGGGGGCAAGTTGAAGTTTTGGACATGATCTAAATAGAACCAGGTAAAGCTCATCATACTAAAGTCGTAGTACACAAAGTTTGCAATAGGTTTTCTATTTTGACCCTGGCTTGAAAAGGCTTCTAACTGTACCAGACACATAGATCTGAAACAGGACTCCAATATGGACAAATTGGACCTTATTGTAGTAATCTGAAGTTTCACCTATTTTTCACTCACAATGGATAGAAATGTCCCATACCAATATTGTAGGAAACTTCTAAATAAACAACTTTGGCATTCTACTCTCAGCCTAAATCAATTCGTATCTTGAACTATCATAGATTTTGAGCAGACGTCTAAATCTGGACAGATTTTTCCTAACTCGCAAACTCGAATACTTGAACCATTTCAAAGTTGGACCAATAGAAACTCTCTATGCCAATGATGTATAGTATAGACTTTCGCACGACCTTCGCGTTTGGATTTCTATAAAGTCCATTGTTTGACCCTAAGAAAACTAGTATAAACTATACACGCTAGAAAAGGATGGTATAAGTTGTGCCACCATATTGCGATGGATTCACGTATCGGAGTATTCTTTTGAGCACATAAATGTGAAATACACTATGGCCGTACCAACCTTTTAAAACTATTGAATTTACGGGAGCCTTATTGTTCCTGCAACAGATGTCGCAGCCCTTTGACTTATGCCTTGATCATCCCGAGCCCACGAAGGCTAAAGCAACAGCAGCTGAAGGTCAGAAGAAGAAGAGAAAAGCGGGAGAAGCTTCCACTGACGCGGCTTTAGTTCAACATCTGTGACCTGGAATGGTTCTGTTGAAGGGATTTGTCAAACCAGAAGATCAAGTCAAGATAGTTCGTACGTGTCGACAACTAGGTATTAGTCCATGAGGGTTCTATAGTCCTAGTTTCAAGAACAGAGCCAAGATGAAGCTATGGATGATGTGTCTAGGGAAGAATTGGGATCCAACTACAGGTTTCTATGGGCCAACGCGTCCATGCGATGGTGCCCAAGTCCCTACGATACCAGAAGCTTTCAAGACAATTGCTCAAACTGCAAATTCAACTGCAAGCGAATTTCCTCAAATCAATCCCGACATATGCATCGTTAACTACTACAATGACTCCGGGAAGCTCGGACTCCATCAAGACAAGGATGACTCAAAAAGAAGCCTCAGCCAAGGTCTACCTATCATCTCAATCTCCATAGTCGACACTGCTGAGTTCCTGTTCGGCGATACTCACGACAAGGATAGAGCGACTAAGATCAACCTCGAATCCGGCGATGTCCTTATACTCGGTGGAAGGTCAAAACTACTATTCCATGGCATCTCCCATGTGAAGCCTAACACTGCACTGACATGGCTGAAGGAAGAAATCGGTCTTCGACCTGGATGTGTCAATCTTACATTTAGGCAATACTAACTGAGTGTCGATTGGTTTGGTAATGTTCAGGTCATACTTTTGTAATAAGGGGACTTGACCCTCGTAGATCAAGCAGACCTCGTATCTAGCTCTGTGCAATTTACTTGTACCTCGTTTTCGTGGTTAATGTACTCCTAGTCTTACTGCGGTAGCACTTCGAACATTAGTAATTCCCATGTCTGGAAACTCTTGTCGTTCATGCACTTCAACCTTTTGTAATCAATGCAACCCTAATTTATTTACATTGTATTTCGAATGTTCATGATTTCTTTGCTCTGAACCTTGGCAAATCGAGGACTCCTCGCCTCTTTGATCCATATCATTCATACATTTAGGTTCATGTGTTATAAACCCCCGTATTTTATACATATTTCATTGCTCATTTCCGTGCCAAAATATGGTATTATTCATGACACCTTGGATTAGATGGTTATACCACACTTGATGTGGTGTTTGCCTAAGCAGTCTATGGTGCCGCGACGAAACCTTAGGTCCTGTGTGTACGGTCATCACATAGCTGTGCCACTTGATGCGCGCTAGTATCGAGACATGCAAAGGCATGACATTGCTTCAATCATGGGACATTCATATCCAGTTTTCATTCCTTTGTTAATCTTGCTACTCTTGGTTCGTAGAGGTGAACGATTCCATATCCACTATCTTGTATATATCATTTCATTGCCTTGTTTCACCTTGCCTTTCTTGAGTTGTGGGAGTAGCCAACTGCCACCCACTGCTTATTCACAACCTTTCATTTGCATGTGTGGAAGTGATCGATTCTATTTCCACTATTTCGGTGCATCTTTCCATTGCCTTGTTTCACCTTGCCTTCTTGACTAGTGAGCATGATCCACCTCAATCCAACGACTTGCTCATATCTATTCATTACCTTGTTTAACCTTGCCTTCGATGGTTTGTGGGAACAGTCAACTTTGTTCCCACTGCTTCGTTGGATATCTTCCCTTCATTTGTTGAACCCTATTCTCCGAGGGTGAATTTCACGAACATCCTCCGCACTAGCTTTTTGTGCTCGGCTGGTGCTTTGGCCATATCGTCATTTCCATGAGTTGTCTTCTTCCTCTTAGAGATTACCTAAGAAGGAAGCTTACTAACATTGTTAATTGTTTCATTAGTAAGTACAAATCAGCTACTTTCCTCTTCTTGGTCAGTCCTGACCAACGCTAAGAAATCATACAAACCATCACCTTGTCTAGGCGAATATGGCATATCTTCTCCCTCTTGTGCCTTTCTTGTCATGATGAGCAGGATGCGCTATGTTTCACCGCATCTTACTCTTTAAAGACATGTCGATTTAGTATCTTATATGTGTACACAGTCCCTATCAAATAAAATGAACGTGTCTCTCAAAAACACATCCAATGACATTCCTTTGAAACACAAGATTATGCTTTGTTCAATTTCCGACTGTGTACGCTTTGCTTTCATTGTTTGGATAAATCAGGTACTTATCATGTTTCTAATCTTGGTGTCAAAGTCAGGGAGTAGTTCCTTTCCTTTGCTTCTATCACTGTCACTTGCTCACTGACCACATTCTCTTCATGGTTTGTTCATTCGCTCTCATATATGGCACGACTTCTCGAGTACCTTAGGAAGACCACCCTATCCTTACTAGATGGCGCTTTGTGACTACTTGTGTTAAAGAGGTACTAACCATTCACAAGCTAGTTGACAAAGCTAACAGGTGAAGATTTGCATGATGCCACGTGCATTCAAAAAGATAGGAACCACGATGCCCATACCCTTTGCAATACGCGCTAGGTTATACAGCCGTACCTCATCCAAATCTTGGCCGGGGGCATCACAACCCAGCCCTCTTAAAGAAATCTCGGGGGGTGGGTTGTGATGCCCCCGGCATCTCAAAAGCCTTGACACAGAATTAGATTAATGTTAGTCATAGGTTTTGACTTAATCATGCTTAGAGAAGAACAATAACTAGGCCAATAAATCACTAAGTCAACATTTTCAAATTGAAGCTCAAGTTCAAAATCCGAGTCTAAGTATGATTTAAATTTAAATTTTCCTCAGATTTTTGAATTTGCCCTACCCAGCCTTTTTAAAGAAAAATTTAAAAGTCCTATTTGTGGCCAAAAACTCAGGGAGTGTTTTATACCAACTTTGATCCAAATTCCAAGATCTACAACTTCCTAAATTGGGGCTTTGCATGAAAATGACTGTAAATTATAGAAAAAGTGATATTTCTATGAAATTTAGATTTTGAGTGTGTTTCTTGGCTGAGAGAAAAAGGCCTTTTACCCTAAGCTATGTCCATTTTCCATCTAAGCTCCAATTAACAAAGTTTTTCATCACAACATGACCCACAAGTTTGGTATAAAAAGTTTTACCTAAATCTTAACACAACTAGGGCCATACCCAAAATACTAGTGTCATTCATGCAAAAACTGTGTGCATCACTTAGCTATTTCCACCATGCTTGTTCATATGAGTCAAATGCACACTATCAAGAGATGAGATGATGCTTATGAGAGGTAATTAAATAAAGGATGCACATGATAATGCTCTGGAGATGCCCAGGGCATCACAACCCACCCCCCTTAAAGAAATCTCGTCCCGAGATTTTTGATGTGATGTGGGTGGTTAAGTTGATTGTAGATTGTGTCGTGTGCATGTATTGAGTTTAGATTCTGAAATTAAACTGTCGTAACATACCGAGTGGAAGTGGATGGTAGAAAACCAGGATACTTAGTGCGTAGATACTCCTCTTGTTCCCAAGTGGCTTCTTCTTCGGAGTGATTACTCCATTGGACTTTGTAAAAGTTGATTGTCTTTCGGCGGGTCGATCTCTGCTTTTGGTCAAGGATTTTTAAGGGATGTTCTTCGTATGTGAGATCTGGTTCAATCTGAATTTGAGAGGTATCTACCACATTCTCCGGCACTCTTACGCACTTCTTTAGTTGTGAGACGTGAAACACGTCGTGAACCGCAGCCAGATGTGATGGTAGCTCTAACCGGTAAGCGACGGCTTCGCATCTTTCAATGACTTTGAACGGACCGACGTACCTTGGTGCTAGCTTCCCTTTCACCCCAAATCATTGTACCCCTTTCATCGGAGATACTTTAAGATACACATGATCCTCCACATCAAAGACTAGTGGTCTCCTCCTCCTATCTGAGTAGCTTTTCTGTCTGGACTGTGCTCTTTTGAGATGATGGTATATGAGTTTCACTTGCTCTTCGGCTTTTGTCACTAAATCAGGGCCAAAGGTAACACGCTCTCCTGGTTTGGACCAGTTTAGTGGTGTTCTGCACCTCCTACCATAAAGAGCCTCGAAAGGAGCCATTTCTAAGCTCTTTTGGTAGCTGTTGTTATAAGCGAACTCCGCCAAGGGGAGGCATTCATCCCACTTGGTGGAATAGGTCAGTGCACAAGCCCTCAACATATCTTCTAGGATCTGATTTACTCTTTCTACTTGACCACTGGTTTGAGGGTGGTATGCCGAACTGTGAATCAAGGTGGTCCCCAAAGCTGTATGCAATTGCTCCCAGAAACGGGAGACAAACTGTGGGCCTCGATCTGAAGTGATGGTCTTTGGGACTCCGTGCAAAGGAAGGATACGAGCAAAATAAAATTTGGCATAGGTCTTGGCATGGTATATTGTCTTTACAGGAAGGAAGTGAGCTGACTTTGTAAATCTGTCTATTATCACCCATACTGAATCATACCCCTTTTGAGTTCGGGGCAACCCCATAATGAAATCCATGTGTATATCCTCCCATTTCCATGCTGGTACTTCAAGCGGCTGAAGCATTCCAGTGGGCTTTAGGTGATCAGCTTTTATTCTCTTACACACGTCGCACTCGGATACGTACTTGGCGATCTCTCGTTTCATGCGGGTCCACCAAAACTTTTGTTTTAAGTCTTGATACATCTTATTGCTGCCCAGATGTATCATGAGCATTGAAGTGTGCGCTTCATCAAGTATTTTCTTCCTCAACTCCATGTCCTTAGGTACCACTAGACGATTCTTGAACCATAGAACGTCTTGGTCATCAAGCGTGAAACATGCCTTCTTCTCTTCACTAATACCCTCACGAATATATGCCATACCCTTATCTTGCTTCTGTGCTTCTATGATTTGTGCTTTGATTGAGGGCTCAATAATGATATTATAAAGTTCTGCATGCTGTTCAGGAGGTGTTTCAATGTCATTCATCTCACAGCAGATCACTCTTGCTGTCGGACGGGCCTCTACTACATTGCAGTGAGCTTTGCGGCTTAAGGCATCGGCCACCACATTGGCCTTGCCTGGGTGGTAATGTATCTCCAGATCATAGTCTTTTATCAACTCTAACCATCGCCTCTGCCTCATATTGATTTCAGGTTGAGTGAAGATGTATTTGAGACTCTTATGATCAGTGTAGATGTGACATGTGTTGCCTAGCAGATAGTGTCTCCATATTTTTAGTGCATGAACGACTGCGGCTAACTCAAGGTCATGTGTTGGATAATTTGCTTCATGTTTTCTCAATTGATGAGAGGCGTAAGCAATTACTCTCCCTTCTTGCATTAAGACGCAGCCAAGTCCATTGCCGGAGGCATCACAGTACACATCAAATGGCTTGGTGATGTCCGGTTGAGCTAGCACTGGTGCTGAGGTTAACAATTTCTTCAATGCTTGAAAAGCTTCTTCACATTTCAGATTCCAAATGAACTTTGCATTTTTCTTGGTCAATGAGGTCATGGGTTTTGCAATTTTGGAGAAATCCTTGATAAAGCGGCGGTAGTAGCCCGCTAAACCAAGAAAACTCCGGATTTCAGTCACGGCCTCCGGTTGCTTCCAATTTAGCACATCTTCTACTTTGTTAGGGTCAACTGCGACTCCCTTATAGTATGTGACCCAAGAAACCCACTTCTTTCAGCCAGAATGCACACTTGCTGAACTTGGCATAGAGCTTGTGCTCTCTAAGCCGGGTGAGTACGATCCTTAAGTGCTCTTCATGTTCTTTTTCATCTTTGGAGTAGATTAGTATGTCATCAATGAATACCACCACGAACTTATCGAGTTCATTCATGAACACCGAGTTCATCATATACATGAAGCCAGTGCATTGGTTAGCCCAAAAGACATGACCAAATACTCATACAAGCCGCATCTGGTAGAGAATGCTGTCTTGGGTATATCCTCTTCTCTAATCCTTATCTGATAGTAGCCAGACCTTAGGTCGATCTTAGAAAAGACCTTAGCCCCAGCTAACTGATCAAATAGAATGTCAATGTGTGGTAATGGGTATTTCTTTTTTACGGTCACTGCATTTAGTGGCCTATAGTCAACACACAGCCTTTTCCCACCATGATCCTTTTTCTCAACAAAGAGAGCTGGACAACCCCACGGTGACGAACTAGGCCTAATGAACTCTTTGTCTAACTGTTCTTGTAGCTGTCTTTTCAATTCCTTCATATCATCAGGTGGCATTCTATATGGTCTTTTTGACACAAGTGCCGTGCCTGGTACGAGTTCAATGGCAAACTCCACATCCCGATCTGGTGGAAGTCCAGGAAGCTCCTCCGGAAATACATCCGGGAATTCACGCACTACGGGTATGTTCTTGATTTCTTGCAGTTCAGTTGCATTTACTGCGGGTGTCATGTGTTTTTGATTTGGCATATGTATCTGCATAGCCTTGCCACTTACGCCTGACCTCAATTGTACTGTCCTGCTGCCAATGTCCAGGACTGCATTGTGCTCTTTCATCCAATTCATACCCAAAATAATATCAATTCCCTGGTGTGGCAGCACCACGAGGTTGATGATAAAACTTTCTGTGCCAATGTTCAACTTAAGTTGTCTAACCCCCAAACTAGTTTCAATAGGTGAACCCGGGGCTGTAATTTGATAGTTTTCTTTTAACTTGTACATTTTTACCCCATGCCTCAATGCATATGCCTTACTGATGAAAGTATGTGTGGCCCCAGAATCAAATAACACGATGGTCGGATGACCATTGATCATGAATGTACCAGCAAGCACCGGTTCTCCGGTGGGAATCTGCTCCATGTGCACATAGTGCACACGACCCATCTTAGGCGCGGGTCCCTTCGGCTTGCTCTGCTGACTTCCACCCGCTGGGGTAGGACCCTGTATCTTGCGGGGTGCCCTACAGTCATGACTGAAGTGACCTATCTTGCCGCAGTTGAAGCACGGAGCACCGGGCCCCGGGACAATGGGAGCACGGGGAGCCGGTAGCTGTGCGGGTGCTCGATAGGTGGGGTACTGTTGCTGCGGTGTCACCCTGTGGATCCACCCTGGCTGATTGGGTCAGACCACATAGCGAGGCTGCTGATAGTATTGCTGTTGGGGCTTGTATGTAGCCTTCTGCTTCTGTGAAGAGCCAGACGCTAATGTGTTGGCTAGCCTTTTGCGCTTCTGGTCCTCGTTAGCGGCACGGAGACGATTGTCCATGTCAAGAGCAGTGTCTACCAGCTCAGTGAAGCTCTGGTAGCGCTGTGCCAGGTGAGTCCGAAGAGTAGGGTCAATGCCCTCTAGGAGTCTCTCGGCCCGCTCCGGCTCAGTAGCAACATCCCTCGGAGCGTACTGTGAGAGGTGGATGAAGGTTTGTACATACTGCATGACGGTCCTGTTGCCCAGCCTGAGGTCTCGAAACTCACGATGCTTTTGTTCCATCAAACTCGCCGGGATGTAGTGGGCCCGGAAAGCCTGACGGAACTCTTCCCATGTGGGCTCGTGGCCCTCCTCTTGCATAGCGAGGAAAGTGGCGTACCATGCCCCCGCAGGCCCATGAAGAAGCTGAGCAGCAAATTGAGCCTTCTCTTGCTCAGTGATCCCTGGCAGAAGGGTGAACTTGGACTGGATGGTGCGAAGCCAGTCGTCCGTCGCCAGTGGCTCAGGACAGTTGGTGAAAACTGGGGGTCGCAGCCCCTCGAAATCCTGGTAGATGATGCCACGTGGCCGGTACTCCCGCGGCTGCTGTTGCCCACGGGCCTGGCGGTCTTCTGCTAGTATACGAATCAGCTCAGCTTGCTGAACCACCAAAGTGGCCAACTCTGGTGGGGGTGGAGCGCCTTGCGCTGACTGTCCCGACGATTGACCATTGCGAGTGTTCACCATCTGCAAAAATGGAGCCATATAGGTTCCGTCCAATAACCCTTGTGCAAAGATGTGGTGATAAAAAGATCATAGGACCATAGACATGTTATGAATACATGAAAACATGTAACAAAACAGTTAGCTTCCATCTCGCAAGGCTAGTCAATAACACATTGCCACCGGAAAACAATCGTGCAGTTTCGCGTGTGTGAACAACAGCTCTGAATTTTGACGTTTTGGTTACCAAGATCACCGACCTAGGCCTTAACACCATTAGAGGAGTCGTCCTAAATCTTATGCTCCGCAACTTTGTTATATAAGGTCTTAGCTAATTCCATTCGCAAGTGGTCGAAATATACAACTTACTACAGGGTGTCAAATCTGTCCAGATTTCTGAACCTGGATGTTTTTGGACATGACTTTCAAACAAAGCACCTTCAGTATAAGGTCCAATTGACAAAGCTGTGCAACCAGGAGTTCCCAACAAGTTTTGTATTCAAGGTTCTTCTCCAAACCCACCAAATTTCATGCTATGCTCAGTATAAGCTGCTGCACTCCAGAATTTCAGATTGCAATCAAATCGAGATTCGGGTGCCATTTTCCAAGCTCATAGGCATTGCATCATTCCACATTGTCCATATGCATCCAAAAGCTACTACAACCATATTTAGAAGGTCTTAGCAAGCTAAAGGTCTACTTCGTACACACGTGGGGCCATCACGCCCATCACATCGAAACACCAACCTAAAGTTCTAGCATCGGGTTACATGACGTACATAAATGAGTTCTCTCGACCTCACCAGTGTTTAGTACAGTCATGGCAAATTGCACGGAGCGGCATAATACAAAACATCACTCATAACGTGCACCATTTACAAAAGACTTCATCATGCATCGCTAACATCAAGCACTTTAACGCGCGTTACGCGCGTCAGACACCATGCTGTCCTCATTCTCCACCACGGGGGCAACTGAAGGGTCCTGCTCGTACTGCGCAAGGTGCTGCTGTGCCTCGGCCAACTCTGCCTCCAACTCCTCAATACGGTCCTGCGCATACATATACTGGTCACGGTAGTGGGAGATACGGTCCTCGGCACGGATGTACATCCCGTGTACGCTGTGAGCAAACTGCATAGTCGCAGCATATGGCCTGGTGTCGATCCGCTCTTCCAGCTTGTTGTGATGACGGAGCCACTCGCCGTCGTAGCCGTCGGTGGGGAGGTAGCACAGCACGAACATCCCTGCTGCACCCAAGGAGCTGAGTGAGGTAATGGCTGCCAAGGTGACCTTGTCGTAAGCGTCCTCTTCATTGGCCCCATAGACGGTGATCGTCTGCCAGGCCGCGGTGTGGCTGGAGGGAAGGACAACACTGGCCATGCAGTGTCCCTCCGCGTGCACTGTCTGCACGGAGAAGAAGGCGCATGGTCTGCGCCTCATCTCACGCAAAGCCCGACAAAGGATCTGCGCGAGGCCGTTCTCCTCACGGCAACGGGTGTGGACCATCCCGTTCTCAAGCTGGGGAGGGGTGTGAGTCACTGATGGGAGGGGAACAGCCCTACCCCCCTGCAAGTGAAGTCCCCTCGCACCGGTGGCCTTGCGGGCGGTTTGCTTGGTCCTAGCCATCTGTTTTAAATAAAAGACTTTTAATCAGTAATAGGTATTAGTTGCATATAATTCAACGATTAAAGGGGGTGATGTGTGCAGAAGATATCTTTGAGCTTTCGATTTACTTTATTCGACTTTTAGCAATGACCCCAAATACGAACAATGAAAGTAAACATGATGCATGACTCGTCCTATTCGACCTCTCATCACACACTAGATATACATACATAGCTAGCGATATTTCGGTGACACATGCACGGCACTCTCTAATGCAACTAGTCGTCTCTACTCGATCTTAGTTTCGCGTGTAGTTAGCGTACCTGCAGAAAAATGCATGCTTATACCAATATCATCACCATCACCGTACATTACCACTCTAACCCTAAAAGTGGCATCCATGAATTTCTTTAAGCTACGTCTGGTGGACGACGTAGTGGCGCTATTTCTCCCAACGCACCCAACGTTCCTCCAGTACTGGGGAATTGCTGGGGAGAGAAACGGTGGCCAACAAGATCTAGCTATAATTTTGGTCAAAGGAAGAGTTGTCACGAAACACTCCAATGGCGTGACCACCCCCGTTAAAGAGTTCTGCCCTATCAGCATGAATTCAGGGTTCGCAATAGTCCACAAATCCCAATAGTGCTCCGCCAGTACTGGGGATGGCTATGGCTGAAATGTTGCTTCCCAAAGCGCCGAATATGGATATGAGTTCTATCTAGGTCAGAATGTTAGCGATGTCACCTGGTATTACACTAACATCCTTAATATGGGCGTATCGATACTCTCATTTTTCAAATACTTCAGAATGGGTTTTCGAAAGTAGGTTTGCAAATCAAAACTGGATGATATGTCTGTTGTCAGTGTATGATCGGCTCTGATACCAGCTGTGGCGGAACCGCCGATTTAATCCGGGCTAAGCACACCTGCCACCTCTAGCTCGCAGCGTGATTAGACCAAACTAAACCCGGTCGTCCGTCGAGAGTCATTTGACCCCCGATATTACCATTACCCAGAGGAACCGACATCATACACATCTGACCCACGATGGAGCCACAACAGATACATCATCACAGGCAGTTGAATAGCATAATAATAGACTTAGTTACAAACCGGTTTCAAATAAAGTACAAGTCCAACATAGAGTTATAAAGTAGCAAGTTCAAGAGTTTCTCGCAGCGGAATGATAAGTTCAGAAGACACCATGATATCACTAAAGATTTGCTTTAGAAGTAACAACATCGAGCCCTCCGATGTTGCCCTTGAGCCACTCATGCCGATTCATCCTAAGTGGGGGCATGCACCACCTCCAACACAAGTGCAAACCATGAACTCCATACCTGCGCTCAAAATGTGGGGGCAAACCCTAAGTACTAATTACTCAGTAGGTCTTAATGGATTTGGCTTACGGCTGACGCGAAGCTGCTTACTAGCAAATGGATCCTTAGCCATTGATTTTAAACAGTGTCGTTTATAACATAAGTAAACAAGTTTTCATCATTTGTATAACCACCAGCATAATAGTAAATTGCAGAAAGGTAAGCAGTTCAATTCAAACATGTGGTATTCCAAAAATCATGAGTATTAGATATAGAGTGTTTAAGTAGTTACTACGTTGAATGTCAAAGGTATGGGCATTCCCACACCTGGTGGGCATCAGCAATTCGAATCGATTTTAATTCCCGGGACTAACTATCATGCCACGGGTATATGCTTACTAGCCATCGCGTTCCCACATATAGTCCCGATCTTAACCTGCCTCGTCCCAAGTTCGATTCACTCCCGCCTAGCCCCTGGGTTGTGCCCCCAAGACGAGCCTGCCGACATCTCGGTCTCCCTGCCATGATTACCAAGCTCCCCCGGGCCACCTTCCTCTCAACCAGTGGGTAGGAACGCGTCTCTGTGCTTTGGACGAGCCCAGGAAAGACTTTATCGGTCCCATTCTCCGGATAAGCACTCTAGCAATGTTATGACGACCAATAGGCGAACAACGGACGGCCTTACACGACTCGAGCGGAGTGCAAGGTACGACATCATGGAAAGTAAATACTAAAATAAAATCTCCGCCCGGTCTCCATTTAAATCATGAGCAAGAATACTGTTTGACATAATCGTAAGATCTTTGTAACTTTGAAAGTACCTACGGGACGAGTCCACACACTCGTGTCTACTCGCACCTGGCACTTCTAAGCATACTCGTCCTGCGAACTCTACTTATAGGTGCTAGGGCCTGGGCGGCCAAGGAGTCTAATGCAACTGGTTTCAAGCAACTCCTAATGCATTTGCGTAATCATCAAGTATAAGTTGTTTGCTGGGTTAAGTATGGTCCTGCCTACCTTCCTCACTAGGGTCAGTAGCTGCCTCCTGAGCGAAGTCAGGCCCCGGCTGCTGGTCCTCCGGCTCTTGGTGCAGCTACTCCTCGGGCCCCTCTACGATTGGTTGGTCCGGTGGTTGTCCTTCGCTCGCGGGATCTATATGCATGACATAGAGCAATGGGAGCATGTATTAATGCAATGCTTGCTTCATGATGCGAGTGCGATGCAAGGAATCATGATTTATGGAATAAAGTTATGCATTTTTGTAATGAAACTTGTTTAGTACTACGAAATCGTACAAGCCATCACCTATGGTAACTTAGCTTATCACACATAACAACGTGGGGTGTGTGACGGGGTAGCATCGATTCATGTGAAATGACCGAAGCTTACTTAAACACTTATTTTCCACCTAGCTAGCTTAGCATTTCTATCATGCATTTCTAAAACAGTAGTGAAGACCTACATTGCATTCCAAACCAGTGGCTAAGGTTTACATACTCCTATATTTCCAAATATGACCCATGGTGGCATTTATTAATATACTAGTCTCATATTTCCTATTATTTACTTCAATAAGCATTATGTCTACCATTTTCAAAACAGGGTCAAACCTTACATGCACAGCCTCACGTTTTCAGTGGTGAGCTACTTACATCATCTAGAACCCAAATAAATACCACAAAGCCCCCTATAGCTTATTTTTATATAGAACCCTCTTCTTTTGCTAATTATATGCTTAATTATTAGGCAAGGGTAAAACAGTAAATAAACAGTAAGCATTTGGGCTATCAATTTTATACTAAACTTAGGTATGCTAGCAAAGCTTCTGCCCAAATTTCAGAATTTTTGACCCTCATTTAAACCACATTTCCTATTTATTAAGTTAATCATGCATGGACTTATTATTTTCAAAACACTAACTATACTTGACATGCACAGTACCCCATTTCAACAGTGAGCTATTTATACCACAGGGAGCACAAATAAAATGTGTAAAACCATTTAGAGCATAATTTTTATATGGTTATCATTTCCTCATTTATTGTTATGCTAAAATCACATGTAAGGCAAAACAGTAATTAAAAAGTGAACACTTGAGCTACCAAAAATCACAGTGAGCCTATATACCCTAAAACACTGCTGCCCAAGTTTGACGATTTTTGGAAACCATTTAGTCCACATTTCCCATTTATAATGATTTACCAAGCATGCATAATATCAGTGGCAAAAAGGTCTTTTCCTGCCCAACCATCATACCCAACAGATAGATCTTTTTACAAGGATTACAATGCAACTTAGTTTGCTATTTTTGGATTTTTCTTAAATTTTCTATGATTTTTCAAAGTTTCAGCCGTTTTTAATGTATTTTAAAACGAAACTCCACAAATCTAGGACCCATGCGCAAATAACCCTAGACTTCAGGGCCTAAAATGTTAGATCTACAAGACTCATTCAACAGCGCGTGGACTAGAATGTAAAACCCTGATATCGCGGGGTCAGATCTGCAAAACCGTCGTCTCCTACCTCCCGTCGTCTTCTTCCTCGCGACGGGAGGAACGGCGACGGCGGCGCGCGGCCAATCCGGCCCTGCGGGGCACGGAGGCTCGCCGCGAAAGGCCGAGGAGAGAGAGGAGGTCGCGGTAGAACTCACCCCCTACCTCCATCGATGGGCGGAGCAGCGGAGAGGGCCGGCGACGAGGAGGCAGGGAGCTCGGAGCTTCGGCGAGAAAATGCAGCTCGGTAGGAGGTGGAGGTCGGCTCCGGACTGTGGGGAACGGCGGAGGGAGGCGAGAGGAAGAGCGGCGTGGTGATGGACGGCCGCGGGGATGGGCGGAGGCGACTCGGAGCGAGCTCCCTCAAGCTCTGTCAATGGCGGCTGAGCGGAACGGCGAGAGCGAGTGAGGCTAGCGAGGCGGAGACGCGCGGAAAGAACGAGCGGAGAAGGGCGGCCTCCGCTTTAACGGCGAGCGCGGTGGGGGCGATCCGCGGCGTGGCCAAGTGGGCCGTACGCCGGCCTAAGCGTGGCGGCCGCCGGCTCGGCAGCGCGCGCGCCCGCGGATCCCTAGGCCCACCCGTCATTGGCCCGTGGTCCCAAAAAGGAAAACCCCCTTTTTACTGTTTTTGGTAAGGCTTTGAAAATTGCTATTTTGAGGTACTTAGAAGCCGAATTTGAAAAAGGACCAATTGAATGAAATGTTGATCTCTTTCATATCTACAACTTTTTCAAAAAGCTCAAGTTCAAAATCCGAGTCTAAGTATGATTTAAATTTAAATTTTCCTCAGATTTTTGAATTTGCCATACCCAGCCTTTTTAAAGAAAAATTTAAGTCCTGTTTGTGGCCCAAAACTCAGGGAGTGTTTTATACCAACTTTGATCCAAATTCCAAGATCTACAACTTCCTAAATTGGGGCTTTGCATGAAAATGAGTGTAATTTATAGAAAAAGTGATATTTCTTTGAAATTTAGATTTTGAGTGTGTTTCTTGGCTGAGAGAAAAAGGCCTTTTACCCTAAGCTATGTCCATTTTCCATCTAAGCTCCAATTAACAAAGTTTTTGATCACAACATGACCCACAAGTTTGGTATAAAAGATTTTACCTAAATCTTAACACAACTAGGGCCATACCCAAAATACTAGTGTCATTCATGCAAAAACTGAGTGCATCACTTAGTTATTTCCATCATGCTTGTTCATATGAGTCAAATGCACACTATCAAGAGATGAGATGATACTTATGAGAGGTAATTAAATAAAGGATGCATATGATAATGCTCTGGAGATGCCCAGGGCATCACATGGCTCGCAGTGTAATTAGGCGAACTAAACCCGGTCATCCGTCGAGAGTCATTCGGCTCTCGATATTATCCTTTCCTAGAGGAACAGATATCATACACATCCAGCCCTAGATGGAGCCACAACAGTTACATCATCACAGACAGTTAAATATAGCATAAGTAAACTTATTTTATAATCCAGTTCGAAATAAAAATATAAGTACCAACGTAGTGCCATACGAAAGGCAAGTTCAAAACAGATAGCGGAAGTGATTTCAAAAAACATCTCGCACGGAATCAAAATACATTACTAGTCTTCATGCAATGATGAATGAGACGAGCATCACCGAGCCCACCGGTACTACCCTTCTCCAAGAAATTGTCCAGATGTCATCGGTACCTACACTCCTGATTACTCAGTAGGAGTTAATGGGGTGGCTTACGGCTGATGCAAAGCTTGCTTACTAACATGTGGATCCTTAGCCATTGGTTTTAATTAGAGGTATAATATCATAAATTCACAAGTTTCATCATTTGCATATAACTACATAATAATAATAACTTACAAAAATGTAAGCAACACAATAGTACAAGCATGTAGTATTTGAAAACATGAATAATATGTATAATATATTCAAGTAGTTACTACGGTGCCCAATAGTGATATCGGCATTCCCACACCTGGTGGGCATCAGCGATTCGAATCGATTTTAATTCCCAGGAATAACTATCATGCGAGGGGTATATGCTTACTAGCCATCGCGTTCCCACATATAGCCCCCGTCTCCACCTGCCTCGTCCCAAGATTCAAAGCGTCCCCACCTAACCCCCGGATTGTGCCCCCATGGCGAGCCTGCCGACATCTCGGTCTCCCCACCATGAGTACAAAGCTCCCCCAGGCCTTCTGCCTCCATCTAGTGGATGGGCGGCACCTCGAAAGCTTCGGACAAGCCCAGGTAAGACTTTCATCGGTCCCGCGATGAGGTTAAGCATTCTAGCAATGTTATGCTGATCAGTAGACGAACAGCGAATGGGCCTTAAATGACTCGGGCAGAGCCGAATAGTACAACAACACACACCACAAAATAAAATTATTCTCCGCCCGGTCTCCATTTAAATCATGACCATAATATTACTTTCTCAATAGTAAAAGTTCTGTGATTTTTGAAACCACCTATGTGACGAGTGACTCCATTCGCTCATGTCTATTCGCACCTAGCAATTCTAGGCAACTCGTCCTACGAACTCTAGGTATAGGTGCTAGGGCCAGGGCGGCCAAGGAATCTAATGCACTTGTTTTCAATCAACTCCTAATGCTGGTGCGTAATTATCAAGCAATCAACATTATATTAGCTGGGAGAAATCATGATCCTGCCTACCTTTGCTTATGTTTCACAAAACCAACAAACTAAACTACCTTAGTTTGCCGGGTTGTGGGGCTTTGCCCTAGGCAACCCCTTGATCACTTGGACATCTCCTCCTTCCAAATACCACTTCAGGGGCCTCCAGGTGGTATTTAGGTCTTAGTTGGTCTTTTGCTTCTTGATCACGTATCTGCATTAAGCGTCACTATATGAATGCCATGCATGATGCAATGAATGGGATGCATGAGTATCAAGCACACATTTGGACAATCATTTCTTGGATAGGCGGAAAGGTGATTGATAAAGTACTTAAACTAAAGTACTTTTGTGTATAAGAAGCAAACGTACACTCATACAATTAGATGTTCATAAAGCAACGTATAGACCCATTATACGTTCAGGTATCAATTTAAATTGCCCTTTACTAGGCCACATGCGAGCAAGACATTAAACAATCATATGTGTGAACAAGTTGAATATAATTTGACTTACTTCTATTTGTAGGCAATCCAATACTTTTATGGTTAGGAATTTGCAGCATGTCTTATGAAGATAAAACATGCATGTGGGGTATAAAGGATCTCACATACATAAGTTTGTACCTATTAATTATGGCAGGCAAGAGGAATCATAAGCTATCATCACGCACATGCACTAACCTCTCCTTTCTACTTTCTTCATTTTAAGTTTGTTAAAGTGACTACTAGTGGACCCTTCATGAAACAACAACCAAAATACTTGAATAATTCACCTAAGCATATTGCACATTGGCATGGTTACATGAACTTTGGTGGGATTTTTGGAACATATAAAATAGCATTTTTCCATTCACCAAATATATTAGCATCAGACTTATCATTTTCAAATCACATAGTAAACAGCAAGTATAAATTCTCCAAAAATACTCTGTGGAACCTACTTATAACCAAAATGCTCCCATATTTACCAGACCACCTTTCCTATTATTCATTTTAGCATGCACTTCATTTCTTTACTTCAAAATACTAAAAAAACATATATAGGGGTAGATCCGTCATTTGCAGCAAGTGCTTGGGGCAACAAAAATACAATGAATAATAAATCACATAAATAGCACACAGTTCAAGTTTCATAATTTTTCGAGATCAATTATTCTACTTTTACCATTTATTAAGTTATAACATGCATGCAACAATCTAAGGGCAAAAAGGTCATTTCATGGATCCACTTCTTTTCTATTCTGTAGATATACTAATGATGAACATAATGCAACAAAGTTTGTATTTTTAGCATTTTTCTACAATTTACTATGGATTTTTAAAGTTTCAGACCTAGAAAATGCAATTAGTATTAAAATCACACAATCCGGGGACCCTTACGCAATTATCTATAGATTACAGGGGCCTGCAAGGAATTGAGCAAAGACTCAGTGTACAGTGTTCATGCTCGGTAAGGAAATAGATAAAATAGCAGGGGGCTATTAGCAAATCGCCATCGTCTTTTACCTCGGAACAGGGAGATGCGGCACGCGGACAGTCGCGTTCTCGCCTGCGGCTATGCACGAGGAGGCAGCGAAGGGGTCAGATGCTAGTCTGCCAAGGTGTTCCACGTCATGGAGATGCCTTTCCCCCAAATCTTGCCCCGTGAAATGGTCGGAGCCGGCTAGGAACGCGCGTGAACCGGATGGCAGCTGTGCACGGTCCGGCGGCACACTTCGGCTCAATTTGGCGCCGTTGATGGGGGATGGAGGCCACGGTCAGGCTCCCTGGCTATGCGGGGATGAGGGTAACATAGGGAAACTCAACAGGAGCTTTGGGGATGGCCCGAGGATGGGTACCCACAGTGAGCTGCGGCCGTTGACGGCGATGGCGGGGCATCGCAGTTGGAGGTGGAATTTGGGGCTATTTCAGCAGCCCGGGACTTGGGGTAAGTGAAGGACGGAGTGAGGCGGTGGCGGGGTGCTCATTGGATGAGAGGGAGAGGATCAGAGGTGGCCAGCACATGAGCTTGGTGGAGCTCGAGCTCCGCGGCCATGGTGGCCGGTGGTCTGCGCTGCCTAGGTAGGGAGAGCAAGGGAGCGGGGGAGAGGTGCCAGGAGGGGATGCGAGTAATGTAAGCTGCATCCTGCTCTAGATGAAGCCGGGTAGGGCGCGGGCAGGGGCGCAGCGGCATCGGCCGTATGCCGGCAGCCGCCTAGCAGCCATGCCCTAGGTGCTACCGGACGCTCGGATCGACTGGCCCTCCTGTCATTGAGACGGGGAGGAGAGAAATGAAGAAACACTTTGGATTTGGTTTTCTACCCCTTCTGAAAATCACCTAATGGATGCATTTAGATGCTGAATTTGACACAGCCCCAATTGGAAGAAGTGTTGTGCCCTTTGAGATCTACAACTTTGTCAAAATCCATGATACCAAATTCTTTGTGTAAATATGATTTAAACTTGAATTCAACTTACTCTAGTTTGGCCAACAGACCCTCTCAGTTTAAAAATTCCAAAAGTCCATTTTTTAGTCACATTCTCCCAAGAGGCTTCTTAACAATGCTGCTCAAAATTTCAGGAGCTACAACTTTTTCAAATAAAGTTTTGCCAACTTTTTCAGATTGTGGTTGCAGGTCAGGTTTTGACCGATTCCACATTTTGGCAGAAAAAGACCCATAACACCATGCAAACCTTAATGTATGACAAAGCACCAATTAACAAAGTTGTTCATCATAAAATTGTCTACAGGTTTGGTATGAAAAGTTTCATCTAAATCATCATAGATTTTAAAATACAACTCCAAACATGTTCAAAGGTTTGGTAAAACAGCAGATTTACTTTATGTAGAGTCTTTCTTGTTTCTAACTTTTGAAGTATCAAATGAAGTCCATTTAATTCAAGGTTTGATGCATTTGAAAGGTAATGAACCCAATTTCATTTCATAGAAAGGAATATTTTGAGGTTGTATAGTGAAATTAAAAGTAATTTTAGAATGAAATTCGGGGACAAGCTGAAAATCTAGACTTTGGAATTATTCTAAGTATAGACTAGCTTGAGCTGATTTCGAGAGATGTTTGGGCCAAATTTTAAATAGTTAATTGATAATGTTTGAGCTACGTTCAGTGTAAGAAAATTGTAGTCCATGGTGTGTACAAGAATTTTGATAATGAAGCTAAGCTCATGTGCTTAATGGATTTGAATGTTGTATTAGGGCTCAAATTTGGTCAAGGTCACCTTTACCACATTTCAAAAAGAAGGTTGGCTGGATTCAATTCAAACTTTTGAACCTTCTATCAATATATTTGGTGTTTTGCACAAAAACTTGTGGGTGTTGACTCATTCAACCAAGTAATGTTTGGTTTTGTATTTTGAATAGAAAAATTTTGACTTAGTGATTTCTCCACCTAGTGCTCGTTACTCTCTAAGCACGATTAAGTCCTAATTTCGTCATTAGCTTGGGTTTAACTATGTGTTAAAGCTTTTGAGATGCCCGAGGCATCACACTTATCAGACTCATGCAAAACTCTGGCAAAGCGGATTCTACTGGCCCACTATGTATGAAGATGCAAAAGATTTCATGCGACGGTGTCTAAGGTGCCAGCACCAAGGAAATATAAATCCAAGAGATGCTATGCCACTCACAAGCAATCTTCAAATTGACATATTCGATGTGTGGGGCATAGATTTCATGGGACCTTTTCCCAAGAATGTGTAGGACCAAGAGGTGCGACTAGAGGGGGGAGTGAATATGAGCACTTGAAAACTCAAAAACACAACCCCTAGTGGATGCTCTACAAAGGTCACGAGAAACCGAAATTAGGCACCGTCCACTGAACAGATACGTGCCTAGCAGCGCAAGGGTGCCGTCCACTGTGAGGATACGCACCAATGCAAGAAAACTCAAGATCCGACCAAGAATGATACCGGGGTAACGAACTTTGCAATCCGGTGGGGCCGGACTATCCGGTGGCACGGCCCGAGCAGAGCCTCACACCGGATTGTCCGGTGGGCGCTACTGGACTATCCGGTGGAATCGGACTGTCCGGTGGCCTCTGCTGGACTGTCCAGTAGAGTCGCAGACAGGGGGTTTTCCAACCCAAACCAGACCAAATCTTGTCCAATCTTCACGAAATTTTGCACAGGCTATTTGGACCCTATTCCAAAGCTTTTCCCAAAAAGATCAACACAAAGTGACCACGGAATCAGCGGGAATTTCAGATCTCGTGAAATGGCAATCTTTGGACAAGAAAGAGGAAAACACAAGAGAGGCTTCCTCGTGGCAATCCAGCAGGATTGAGATGAACTAAGTCATGATCTCCACGTCCTAGCAAGTCCAGAACATCAGCAAGGAAAGGGATTCAAGCTTGGCCAACAAAAACACCCAAAAGCCAAGGATTGAACCCAAAAACCAAAGAGAGGGGGGAGGAGAAGAACACAAGGTTGCTGCATAAATTTGCTTCGATTAAGTGCCCAAGAGGGGTCTAAAGATTCAGCATACAAGCAGAAATTCGTCCCAAGCAACCACCCTCACCTTCCCTCAAGATTAGGAGGCTAAATCCTACTCTACCCTCCCTAACAATGGAGCTCAAAGCTTAAGGACGAAAATCACCAAGTGAAGACTAATCCTAGCAGCCAAAAAGAGCTTCTAATGACCTGCCTTAGACCTATTTATACTTTAGACAGTTTTGCACTTAGGTCCCTACAGCTAGACAAACCCTAAGGACTCAAACGAAAGATTACAGGATATTTCGGGACGGACGACCATGATGAAGTTTTGATCTTCGTAACTTCCACGCAATCCTCAGATGTTCTCCATGTGGCCAGTAGTCCAATCCGCGATACGCCCCCGGTTTTGAAGTCAGAAACCTAGAAACTTTAGGAAGTCTCGACCTGGGTCGGATTTGGCCCATCTTCTCTATCTTGGCGAGTCGTGGCCCAACTCACCAAGGCTTGGGTAACTTGGGTAGCCGTTTTGAGCCGAAGCCGCCAAAGCCTCCCTCGCACGCCTTCGCGCCACGCATTCAGGTTGGAGCACCGCAGTGGCACCCGGCATCCCCTGTCCATCGGGGCAGCCTCACAGTCATTCGGAGGACTTACTCTTGCCGTCGCTGTGCCGCTCCTCCGTGTACCGAACTCCCATGGCCGATAGACGCCGAGCATGCCTCCAGTCCTTCGGAGGACTTTTCTCTACCTCCAGTCTATCGGAGGGCCTCCTGTCCATCGGAGGTCTTGTGCCTAAGTCCTTCTAGGTCTTCCTACTGTTGACAATCACTCATCACTCCAGAGGCAATGGAGCCGGTCCATTGGCTCTCAATCTCCCCTTGATGAGTGCATTGTCAACACCTTCAACCTGTAACCTGAAATAGAACAAAGACAAAAAGAAAAGCGTAAAACCGAAAAGAAAGAAGAAAAAGAAGAAGTTGCTCAAGATGCCCAAAAACCAAATACAAGCAGAAAATGGCAAATTGAGACAACAAAAACAAGGCCAAAGATCGACCCCCTAAGACAAGGGAAACCGCTCAACGCAGTCGATCAAACTAAAGCATGACCCCTCAAGAAAGAGGCAAACTGGCTCAACACAGTCATGCTTAGGCAAAGCATTGGCTCCTCCAGAAAGAGGCAAAAGGCTCAACGCACCGATGCAAGAGCATGCTAAAAGCTCAAACTCCCCCTCAACTAGATCTCTACAGAGTCCTCCATCTTGGTCGAACATCTCTCTCCTCAAGTGTCAACATCCCTCCCCCTTGTTGACAATGGACACATCAAGGGTTCATAGAACTCAACTCCCCCTGAAATGGACAACTCCCCCTCAAAATATGCCATGAGATGCAAGAAGTGTACCATGAAGAGCTCAGCAGGGATGAAAAGCTAGTGAATACAAGTTCTAGCATACAGAGCAAGTGAGGGCAAGGAAGCATGCGAACAAGCTCAATTGAATCTATCTTATACAGATTAAGAGCATGTTTTTCAAAGTTGTTGAAAAGAAAGCATCACCAACATGAAAAGCATCTAGCAAGATAGGCATGAACAACAAGATGCTATCAAAACATACAAGGTGTGCAATAGGCCATAAGCAATTTAGAGACTTGCAGATTTCAGATTTACCAAATTTTAACTTCTAGCAAATCAGATCATATGCTAGGGGTTATTCACTTGTTTTTGCCACTTCTTACCAACCAATGCCAAGCCTAGGTTTAGAAAACCATCAGGAGCTTAAGACAAGGTTTTGTTCATACACAATCTAGTCCAAGTTCATGCCAAAGTGCAAAGGCAAGCTATCTCAAATTAGATCAGTATGACAAGTGAACCCACCTGGATCTTTTCAATTTAGCTCATAGGACACCACTTTGTGAACACAATTAATTCAGATTTCAAATTTGGACAAGGTGTCATAAATGCTTAGGCATCAGCTTAACAAAAGCATTCAACTAGCATATCCAAGCATGAAAAGATTGCATAGCATTCAACATTCCTACACATGCTAGATAGTCAAGTCAAGTGGTGATCATGGTTTTTGATTTTGAAGAAACAAAAGTGACTGAGCTCACAAAAGATATTAGACAGATTCAAGAAGCTTAGACAACCATGATCATGCAAGCAACTGTACAATCTAGCACAAGCAAGTACTAACTCATGATACCAGAAGAGCTCTAGTGCTAGTGTAAGTGAAAATGCATATGTTACAATGCAATGCATAGTATGATACAAAATGCAAGAAAAGCAAAGAAAAGCAAAGAGAAAAAAAACAAAAACAAAAACTGAAACTACACCAAAGTTACCCCAACCTAAAAGGGGTAACAAACACCAAGCTCCCCACGCAAGCGAGCAAATACGCTAAGGTCTAAGGGCTTGGTGAAGATATCGGCCAACTGGTTCTCAGTCTCTACATGGAACAAGTCTATATCTCCCTTCTCATAGTGATCTCTCAAGAAGTGAAACCTCACGTCTATGTGTTTGGTTCTGGAGTGCAGGACGGGGTTCTTAGCTATAGAAATAGTAGAAGTAGAGTCTACTAGGAGAGGGGTCTTCCTAATACTGAGACCAAAGTCGCTCAAGGTGGACTTCATCCAAAGCAGCTGGGAGCAGCAACTAGCAGCAGCAATGTATTCAGCTTCTGTGGTGGAAGTGGCTACGCTAGATTGCTTGCATGAGGACCAAGAGACAAGAGAAGAACCGAGAAACTGGCAGGTGCCGGAAGTAGACTTGCGCTCCAGCCGACAACCCACAAAGTCAGCATCCGAATAACCTCTGAGAGAGAGCAACGAAGCTGAAGAGAACGAAAGACCAAGCTCAGGAGTGTATTTCAGGTACCTAAAGATGCGCTTCACCGCTTGTCGATGTGATAGCCTTGGTGAGGCCTGAAAATGCGCACAGAGGCAGACCGCGTACTGAATGTCCGGCCTGGTCGCCGTCAGGTACAAAAGTGAGCCGATCATCCCTCGGTACTCTCTTTGGTCCACCACCTCCCCTTCTTCATCTGCATCTAGAGCCGTCTATGTTGACATGGGAGTCGCCATGGGCTTGAGATCTCCCTTGTCAAACTTCCTCAGAATGTCCTTCGTGTACTTGGCTTGATGGATGAAGGTTCCTTCTAGGCCTTGCTTGATCTGAAGCCCGAGAAAGAATTGAAGCCCACCCATGAGACTCATCTCGAATTCACTGCTCATCTGTTCAGCAAACTTAGACACCAAAGCGTGAGATGAACCACCAAAGATAATGTCATCAACATATATCTGAACTAGAAGGGTGTCACCGCCATGACTCAACAGAAATAAGGTCTTGTCTACTGAACCCATCACAAAACCAGACTTGAGCAAAAAGGCTTTCAACACAGCATACCAAGCTCTTGGAGCTTGCTTTAGACCATAAAGGGCTTTTCTCAACTTATACACTTGGTCTGGAAACTTGGCACTCTCAAAACCAGGAGGTTGTCTCACATATACCTCCTCCTCTATGTAACCATTTAGAAAGGCCGACTTGACATCCATCTGATGTAGTTTGAAGCCTTTAGAGGCAGCAAAGGCAAGCAGAATCCTAATGGCCTCTAAACGAGCTACAGGAGCAAAGGTTTCCACATAATCTATCCCCTCCTTCTGACAGAAACCCTGGGCTACCAATCTCGCTTTGTTCCTCACAACCATCCCATCCTCACCCTGTTTGTTCTTGAAAACCCACTTGGTTCCTATAGGGTGGCAGTTTGGTGGAGGTTCAACTAAATCCCAGACATGGTTTCTCTCAAAGTTCTCCAACTCCTCATGCATGGCGTTCACCCAACTAGGATCAGATAATGCATGTGACACTACCTGGGGTTCGAAAGAAGCAACAAATGCGGAGTGACAGAAAAAGGCTAGAGTGTTAACCGAAGAGCGTGTGACACGCTGGTGTAGATCTCCAATCATCCTGTCTGGAGGGTGATCCTGCTGGACCTGCCGAGATGGAACAATCTCGGAGGTCACCTCCCCTGCGTCCTCAGCGGGCCCAACCTCTGCTCGAGCTTGCAGTCGGGGGAGTGAGAAGGAAGCCGTAAGCAAGGGTCCTCCTTCATCTTCAGAGCTCGTAGCAGAGGGGGCAGGAGCTGCAGCCGGTGCAGTGGCTCCTACATCACCAGCATCTACTTCGCCTTCCTCATCTTCAAAGATGGGAGCGCCTTCTTCATCATCACCTGAAAGCTCAAATGCAGGGGTTGTGCAAGGCATAGATTCATCAAAGGAAACTTCACAGGTCTCAACCACTTGTCTAGTATCAAGGATCCACACTCTATATGCCCAAGAACTAGAGGCGTACCCATGAAAAATACCATCCAAGCAGCGAGATTCAAATTTGGCCAAATGCCCCCCTTTTTTGAGCACAAAGCATCTGCAGCCAAATGCACGCAGGTGCTTGACGCTAGGCTGCTGTTGACGGCAATTAAGCACGCCAAACCTTATACTGCAAGCGACAGTATCATGGTAGCTTTTCCCTAGGATGAGTATCATGGGTTTTGTCAATCCAGGAAACGAACTAATAGAGAACTAATTAACAAGAGTTTATGGAAAACTAATGGTAAAAAGCAAGGCTCTAATCTACCTCTAAACTAGCTCTAAACTATGTCTAATCTACGTCTAAACTATACTTAATATATAAGATAAACAATTAGAACACAACTAGAACACTAATTAAGGTGTATTAACTAGATTCTAATCTAGCTCTAATTAGATCCAAAACAAGCATGATAAGGGTACCACAATTAGATAAAAGCAACGAGATAACAAGTTGCTCAACGTAGACAAGCATTTTCAAGCATATTCATCATAGCATAATTAAATCAAGATTAATCAACCTAAACCCCTAGATCGGCTTAACCTTTCCCCGGGCTCCACTGTCACTGGTAACTAGGTAATCGACGAAAAGCTTTCAACAGGCACGTAATCAGAGAACTAGCTTCCAACTACCTTATATGGTATAATAACATAATTAGCACAACTAGAACCTCTAATCTCCATGATCAAAAGAACTAGACATACAACTATATCATTAGTAAGCTAGATCAACAATCAAGAATGCTAGATGAATATAACCCTTAAAGACATGGTCTAATCAACAAGCATCTAGATCTAAATTTAATTAGAGCTAGAACATGCATAATTAGAACGAGAACATGATAATTAGACAAGAACAATGCTTTCATTAATAAATTGTATCATACTTACAACCATGGCCATACCTCCCTTGATGATACAATTAGACCTCTGGAGCTAGGTAATTAGAGCACCATGCAAGGCCTCTAATCACCTCTACGAACTGGAAGAACTCTAATCCTAGCTAGAATCTCGACCCTCAGCTCTCCTCTAGTTGTTGTCCCTCTTCTCTACATCTTGTCGCCTTGATAATGATTTGGATGCCTCGACTCGGGGCCTAGACTCACTTTATATAGTCTGGAGAAGACGTGGGAGAAAAGGAATCGGAAACTGACCCACTGTTGGGTGGGGTCGGCCAACCAGAAGACCTAAGGTCGGCCGACCTCAGCCCTTCCTTCGTCCGTTTCCTTCCATCTATCACGGGGACGTTGCTTGCCGCCTAAGAAATATTGGTGCGGGGTCTTTCGGACTCTTGAGCTTCTGGAATCTTCGTAATGGGCCGAGCTTTGACGGATTCTTCTAGCCTTTGACATATTTGACATCTTTAATGAATAAATATCTTCATTTTCTTGTAGCACTTTATTGAATCTTCTGATTAGGGAGCCTTGATCTACACAGATGGGCTATGAGTACACAAAGTCTTCCTTGTTCTTCATCTTCAATCCATGTCATCTAGCGGTCTTTTCTTACTCGAAGTGGATCACAATGAATTTCGTGAAAAATTGGTCTAAAACCTGTAAAAATCACATGTAGCATATTTCCAAGACAATATTGCAAAATCCACAATTATCAGTGATAAATGTTAGAGAAAGATATAGTTGACGCATAAAATCTATGAAAAACCATATAAAATGATGTATAATTTTCGTACATAAGCCGCGTCAACAACATCCCCACTCTTAAAACTTGCTCGTCCTCGAGTAAGTCAAGAATCAGCGTTGCCTTACATTAACTTTTTCATACTCTAATCTTAATCAATCAAACTAACAAGCTCTCTTGTAATTTAAGTTTGAACCAGCAAATCATGAAAGAAAAGCTATTCAATTAAGCTCATCCCACAACAAAAGAATTTGCAAGAGTTCAATTTTATCAAATACACATCTCCTCATTTTAGCAATATGTTTTTTTGAAAAAGATAATCAAACATTAAGAGATAAATTCTTGCAAAGCCAAAGAAACACACTCAACTCTCCAGTCTCTCAATATCTAAATAGTATTCAATAAATATATATAAAAGGTGGAAGTTTATCTGGAGCTTGGTATGAATCATAATCAAAACTTGTTTTCAAAATATTGTCAAACCAAGAAAGAAATCTGCTGGTTTTACTGAGACTTGTCAAAAAGGTCATGGAATAAAATAATGTTGAGAGGGAAAGGATGGAACACACACATATAGAAAAGTTGACATGTGCAAGTGTCAATGGATGATCTCAAGGCACAAATGAAGTCCTTGCTATCGGATTGCACATGGTTGGAATATTTTTTGGAGTATATATACAGGGTATCACTTGCTAATACTAAAAACAACTATATATAAAACTCTCAAAAATACTTAGAAAATTATTGAGGGGCAGAATATATATTTATTTTTTATTTTTTTAGTTTTGGACCACCACTTGGTCTCTTTTTTTTTCTTTTTTTCTTTTTTTTTTGCTTGTGCCCCCTCAAAAACCTTTCTCTATATAAAAAAAACTATATATGGCAGCTCTCCATCCCTACTCTTGAATAATACTCACCCTCGCCCTTAGTATATATCTAAATAATTTAACTTAGAGGATGGAGCTGTCTAATTAAAAGAATAATATTTAATCCCTTAAATACTCCAGAAAATAATGGGTTGTGGTCAAGGAGGATACACAAAAAGATAATTTTGGTTTAAGCATGGATATCCAGCGAAGTTTGCAATCTCTCCATTGTAGAGAGACACAATGCATGGATAGAAAAGGCTAGCAAAGAAAAGATACGCAAAAATGAATGACCAGCTTCTAAGTCTCATACCCTATATCACAGTCTTGATCCAACTCATTTGAAAAACAATTTTGCTAAATCTAAGGTTAAAAATATATGGCTTTGGTAGGAATGACTATTGCAAGATAATCTCATAAAGTTGATCATAGCATTTATAAGCAGTAAAAATAAACAAGGAGATGATCATGATAAAGATTAAACTTTGCAAAAATTAAATCATATGGGTCTTTATGAACAATCATAATCAATCACAAATTTGCAGGTTAGCTCAATTAAACATGTATTATGAGAGCCCGTTATTTTGACTAATCAAAATCAAAGTATGATAAAGATAAAGCGGCAACTTTCATCATTTTCTTGAAAACAATGTTATAATTAATTTATTAAGCATAGATCATGGTTGTAGTATTAATCACAATAAATCTAAACTACCACACCAAAAACAAGAAAAACACAAAGAGAACACCAAATTGATAGATATAGCTAATAATTTGTAGAACTAAAAAAAATCAAAAAGAGAAGGTATCAGAAATATGTTACCGGATATTCCTTCAATTTTCTTATCATCAAATAATTTTCTGCAAAACAATTCAAGTGCACATACTACTCTCGAGGTAACAATCGGGAGTAGAAGCAATTTACAATAATCTAATAATATTCTCAATGATTTTTAACTCGTGGCCTAGTTAATCTTAAAAGAAAAACTAAATGGTGTATGTGAATGCAAACGTGTAATTATACAAAAGATAAGCATATAAACAAAGACAATGATTAAATCAAGTTATAAACACCATATTTACAACATGATTGCTAAGTCTCTCCATAGCCATCAAAACTTTAATTAACCAAGATTAAAACACCATGGTTATTCAAGGTTATTAACTCATAACAGTACAAGAAAACCAAAGCACATTGCAAAGCTTATAAACTAATCACATGCAATTATGGATAACTAACAAGGTTAATTAACTTCATCATGATGATCAATAATTTAATCTAAGCACCATGCTTACAAAAAAATTACTAAGGAAAACATTCTAGTAATGTTATCATAAAATGAAAGCATACATTATGGAGTTAATTAAACAACCAAGCCAATTATAATGTAAAACATACAATTTAATCTAAATGTAAAAGGGTGGTTTATGCATGAAATATGAAAAATAAATGCGGAAAATTTATCCACAAGAGACATGATCAACAAAGAACTTTCAATTAAACTTAATGATGATGGTCTCAAATTAAATCTAAACACTATGTTTACACTTAATTTATCAAGAAAAACTCCGTCAAGTACAATAAAGCATCCGTCATGAAGTTTATGAAAATTTCAATACTAATAAAATAAGTGTGGAAAAACAAATGATAATGCAAATGTAAGGTAGAAAACATAAAATTAATTTAACTAGCCACAATCAAAAGATTCAAAGGGTGGTGTCATGCTTCCCATTTCTCTATTAAAAGACTCTAAGACTCTTAACACTAAAAACAAATAATTAAACGGGTTGCCTCCCGAAAAGCGCTTAATTTAAAGTCATAAAGCTAGACTTCTTACTTACCTTCGTTGAAGTGTAGCCATGTCCTGGGAGTAAGAATCCAAAATGTCCATGCAGCTTGATAACTTGATTGTGCAGCTTCATCGTGTTTTGATCATAGTATCACTTGTGTGCATAATCCTCTGCTTGTGTGTTCATGTTCCAATGTATTTGAAGCTCCTTGCAACTGAACTTGGTCATGAAAATCTTATGGAAGCATTGCCCAATCCTTCTACATCATTGTTGTCTCCATCTTCCTTAAGTAGTCATCACTATTGTCGCTGCCACCTCTTTTCTCGTGGTATAACTCATTGGTCTCGAACAGAACATGCCTCAAATAATAGATCCATAGGGTATCCTCTGAAATTATCTTTCCAACGAGTACTTATACGTTAAATTCTGATTCCGTATGAAGGAGTTATGCCTGTTTTATTGAAGCACTGCGTTCTGTCCAGACTTCGATTCAGCTCGCGCAGCCTTCAATGATTTGCACATTGCTCATTGTAAAAATCTCCAAATTGAGTGATTCTTATTGCGTTGGAAAGAGGACTTCATAGGCTTTCTAAATATAAGAAAATATTCTGTCTTTGGCTTCTGAGGTCAAGCTCGATGTTGATGACATCTTCAGCTTCCGTTTTCATCTCTCTCAATGTTGACAATCTTCAACCTTTTGGACTTGGGTTTTTGTGGAAATTGTCTGAGTCCACCATTGTTGATCTTGAAGCTTCATGGGCTTGATTCTTGTCTTTAATTCCTCATTCATTCAGTCCACTCACTCTTCAATTCGAAACTCAATCAAACTTTTGCAAATTCTGATGATGTCTTCAAATCATTGTCAAATCCTTGCGTCAATCATCATGAATTTATCTTGTACTATTTCACCACATTGATCTCATTGTTTCAAATGAAGTGTGAATTTCTTTGCATGGTTAGCTCACAGTGCACACATATATATAATATAATAACATCATGGTTTTGATTAGAGATAAAAATGGAGTCACATGGTTGATTGGGGTTTAAACAAACATTTGATTCATGAATTAAAGACAACTATAAATTCTGATTGAAATCACATAGCAAAGCACTAAGGCATATATAATTCATAGATGAACTTGATTCATAAAATCAAACAAGGGATAAACAAAACGATGGGTTTCTAATGATTTTGGCCAAATTAGAGAGATGATTTTGAAAGAAATAAAATTAGGCTTAGATAAAATTCTAACAAGGGTTCTTTTTGTAGAGAGATCAAAATGTTTTGAAATTTTAAATTTTCGAAGATAATATTGTGCACATATAAATAGTCATGAAAAACATGCACATGTTCTTGTTTAAAAAAATTTCAAAAATAATTTGCACAAAAATAAACCTGGACCGAACCACTCAAAGGAGGCACAAGTGATCGATCCCCTTCTACTTTTACACAAACCTTGGCTCTCAAGTTTTTATTTATAAATAAAAAGTTGGTTCTAACACTAAATACTAAACTTTGAGAATTGATGAACTAGCAAACTCTAACCATCTCTATGCATGAGTAGATTCAATCGACTATTTAAAGTAAAAAGACCAACTAAAAGACATGTGGATATATCAACTTAGCTAGATGACATGTAGAGATAGAGCATTGCAAAGCTATGGATCAAGAAGCTAATCTAAACAATTCTCAAGGTTTGAATTAAGGGAACAAAGGTTTAACAAAAAGAACTAAAACAAAACACAAGAAGGGATAGGATCACAATCAACCAAATAACATTTTAAAGATCATTATGGAACAACTCTAATCAAACATAGGCAAACTTTAATTATTATGATTAAAAACAAGAATTACCTAAGTCCTAAAGAAGTGAAGTTCAAATCTCATCATTAACTCCATGTGGTTTCAACTTCTTCTTTAGAGTATCATGATTGTATGCACCATCAAGTGTTGGAGAAGAAAACTTCTTGTCTTCCTCGAAACTCAGCTTTCTTGTTCTAACCTTTTAGTATTTCGACCATAACTTCATCATCTGAAGCCCAAATAATGCAAATTTGGACTCTATCTTGAAGAGCTCGAAAATATCTACAACTTTGGTATCCAGACTTTCTTCATCCGACATCGTTAAGGTTTCCGAATCGGCACCACAAGGTGTTGCTGTTCTGAATTTTGAGAGCATCTTGAGATTTGGTTGGAGCTTGGATTTGTCTTGAGATAAACCTTCCGTATCTTCATCTTCCTTATCCTTAAGCAATCCTTAGCTTCCGAGACCTTCTCGGCTAATCATCATTGCCTCCATTATCCGTAGCTTAGCACAAATAAGCTACAAAGAACATTAGTTTTAAAAATTAATTGACACAGCAGACATACCTTTATCACCATAGTTACTCCTATGTGATAGCTATAGAAAAACTCAATAACAGATCATAGGTCACTAACAATGTTAGCACCTACCATTAAAGAATTAGGTTGGAAAGGATTTTTTTTTATTTGGACCAAGGCCCTCTTTCCTGTAATGTTAGTCAAAGAAATATATATACAAGAGAGTTATGAAATAAAACTTATAAGAAAACTAACTCTTAGTTAATCAAAGCACAAACTATTAATAAAAGAGTTAAACTTATTCTAAACAGAAGAACGAATGATGAACATAAGAACACAATTAGAGAATAAGAATATAACTAGAGCACACTAAACAATTAGAGAATAAAATTAGAACATAAAGACTAAACACAAACTAAAGAACATACTAACTAATTAGAACACAATTAGAAAGACTAATAGCACACAATTAGAACTAGACTAGCACATAATTAGCAAACACAAACTAGTAGTAAAAGACAAAATTAGATTTGAACATACACTCAAATTAATTAGAACTCGATTAATTAGTTCCCCGGCAACGACGCCAGAAAAGCTCGTTGACGGCAATTAAGCACGCCAAACCTTATATTGCAAGCGACAGTATCGTGGTAGCTTTTTCCCAGAATGAGTATCATGGGTTTTGTCAATCTAGGAAACGAACTAATTGAGAACTAATTAATAAGAGTTTATGGAAAACTAAAGGTAAAAAGCAAGGCTCTAATCTACCTCTAAACTATGTCTAATCTGCATCTAAACTATACTTAATATATAAGATAAACAATTAGAACAGAACTAGAACACTAATTAAGGGGTATTAACTAGATTCTAACCAAGCTCTATTTGGATCCAAAACAATCATGATAAGGGTACCACAATTAGATAAAAGCAACGAGATAACAAGTAGCTCAAGGTAGACAAGCATGTTCAAGCATATTCATCATAGCATAATTAAATCAAGATCAATCAACCTAACCCCTAGATCGGCTTAACCTTTCCCTGGGCTCCACTGTCACTAGTAACCAGGTAATCGACGAAAAGCTTTCAACAGGCACGTAATCAGAGAACTAGCTTCCAACTACCTTATATGGTCTAATAACATAATTAGCACAACTAGAACCTCTAATCTCCATGATCAAAACAACTAGACATACAACTATATCATTAGTAAGCTAGATCAACAATCAAGAACGCTAGAAGAATATAACCCTTAAAGACATGGTCTAATCAACAAGCATCTAGATCTAAATTTAATTAGAGCTAGAACATGCATAATTAGAACGAGAACATGATAATTAGACAAGAACAATGCTTTCATTAATAAATTGTATCATACTTACAACCATGGCCATACCTCCCTTGATGATACAATTAGACCTCTGGAGCTAGGTAATTAGAGCACCATGCAAGGCCTCTAATCACCTCTACGAACTAGAAGAACTCTAATCCTAGCCTAGAATCTCGACCCTCAGCTCTCCTCTAGTTGTTGTCCCTCTTCTCTACATCTTGTCGCCTTGATAATGAATTGGATGCCTCGACTCGGGACCTAGACTCGCTTTATATAGTCTGGAGAAGACGTGAGAGAAAAGGAATCGGAAACCGACCCACGGTTGGGTGGGGTCGGCCGACCAGAAGGCCTAAGGTCGGCCGACCTCAGCCCTTCCTTCGTCCGTTTCCTTCCATCTATCGCGGGGACGTTGCTTGCTGCCTAAGAAATATTTGTGCGGGGTCTTTTGGACTCTTGAGCTTCTGGAATCTTCGTAATGGGCCGAGCTTTGACGGATTCTTCTAGCCTTTGACATATTTGACATCTTTAATGAATAAATATCTTCATTTTCTTGTAGCACTTTATTGAATCTTCTGATTAGGGAGCCTTGATCTACACAGAGGGGCTATGAGTACACCAAGTCTTCCTTGTTCTACATCTTCAATCCCTGTCATCTAGCGGTCTTTTCTTACTCGAAGTGGATCATGGTGAATTTCGCGAAAAATTGGTCTAAAACCTGTAAAAATCACATGTAGCATATTTCCAAGACAATATTGTAAAATCCACAATTATCGGTGATAAATGTTAGAGAAAGATATAGTTGACGCATAAAATCAATGAAAAACCATATAAAATGATGTATAATTTTCGTACATAAGCCGCGTTAACAGCTGCCTACCAAACCGCAGCTCGTACGAAGTCTTCCCTAAGAAAGCTCGTAGGAAGATACGGTTGGCAATGTAACAGGCCGTATTCAAAGCCTCAGCCCAAAAGCGTCGCGGAGTCCTATGCTCATCAAGCATCATCCGCGCCATTTCTACAAGTGTGCGGTTCTTTCATTCCACAACACCGTTCTGCGGTGGGGTATAAGGATATGAGAATTGGTGATCAAGACCAAGGTCATGACAAAAGGTTTCGAAACGAGAGTTACGAAATTCTCCGCCATTGTCGCTGCGGATGGCCCTCATGGCTTTATGACTCTCATTCCTTAACCCAAGACCAGATCCCGAACAAAACCAAAAGCTTCATCTTTAAATTCCATGAAGAACACCCATGAATAGCGAGAAAAGTCGTCCACAACTACAAGCACATACCACTTCCCACTGACCGACTGTACCCGAGCAGGACCAACCGTGTCCATATGTAGCAGCTCACCCGGGTAAGAGGTCATCACCTGATTAACAGGTGCATGAGAAGCGGCAACCATCTTGCCATGACGATAGGCGTGGCGTACTAAGTCCTTTTCTGCTTTCAAATTGGTCAATCCTCGGATCAGACCCATCGAGCTCAACGTGGCTAGCAGATCAAAACTCAAATGGCCAAGCCTCCTATGCCACTTCCAAATATCAGCAGAAGGACTAGCAACCCAACACCGAGGAGAGCCAGAAATAGATGCAAGGTCAACCTTAAAAACCTGCCCATTGGGCAAAATCCGACAAACAAGGTTTTCCTTAGCATTAAGCACACAAGAAGAACCCTCCTTAAAACGAACCTCAAACCCTTCCTTGAGAAGTTGTGAAACAGAAACCAAATTGAACCCCAAATTCCTCACCAAAGCAAATTCTCTCAGGGAAAGCTTGTCAGAAAGAGCAACAGAACCAACACCCAACACTTTACCTTGACCATTATCCCCAAATGTGATGTACTCCTTGGTGCTCACGGGGTTGAGGCAGGAGAACCATCTGCGGTGCCCTGTCATGTGCCTAGAGTAGCCGGAGTCCATGATCCATATGCCATACAGGCCTCGATCCTGCAAAATCAAGGAAAGCGAGTGTGAGCAAATGGTCCGGGATTGGGGTTAGTGAACCTGCTGAACCAGTGCTGAGCCATCTGCTCAAAAGTGGGGTAAGCATAGTCAAAGTAAGCATCACGTCTACTTGGGTACCCACGACCTCTAAAGTGTGAGCTCTCAAACCCTCTACCTCCAAAGCCTCGATCACGAGGTCCATAGCCGCACTGAAAACGACTACGAGCTCGACCGGGAAAGCGTCTCTCTTCACCAGGAGCACGGTCCTGAAAGCCGCCTCCTCTCTCACCAGCTAAATGGTCTCTCATCTCACCGCGATGGGGAGGATCCTGCCTACCACCCTGGTAGAACTGATCCTGATTCCCCCAGGCACTCTCCTGCCTCTCAACTCGCTTCCTCCTGAAGCAAAACTCCTCCAAGTGGCCATTCCGCTGGCAAATGTCACAGTGGTAGACAGGCCTCTTGGGAGTGGGGTTAGGCTGAGCCTTGGGCTTAGGTGGAGTAGCCTTGGGTGGAACAGGCTGCTGGACTCTCTCCTTACTCACTGGCTTGAGAATCTCAGTCACTACTCTGTCCAGCTTAGCCTGTGAGGGCTTGGGCATCCAGAACTTCTTCTTTGGGGCAGCCTTAGGAGGCTCATGGTAAACCCCATCAACAGTAGGGCTAGACTGAGGAGAGGCAGTCTTAAGCTTAATTGGGGAACTCTTCTTCTCACCCGAAGTACTGCACTCTCCTAACCCAAGTCCACTCATATCACCCTCAGCTCTCTTGGTGCTCTCCAAGATCATCCTAAGTTGGGGCTCTCTAGCATACATCCAACTGAGCACCTCTCTCAACCGGTTGTTCTCATCAACCAAAGTCTATTTCTCCTCTCTCAGATCCTCTAGAACTAAAGTCTGGGCAGCACAAGTGGGGCAGTCTAGAGAGGGACTAGAGGAAGTAGACTTCTCTAACTTCTTAATGGTGGCATCCCTATCAACCAATATCAACCTCAGAGTGAGACAGTTCTCACAAGTGTCAGGGGGTGCTGAAAGCACCTCAAGGTCAGCTCTCAACTGCACAAGCTCACTCTCCAAGGTAGGACAAACCATGCACGCACCCAAAAGTGTGGGTCTAGCCCTAGGCTCCTCCAACTCCTTGAGCTGTCCCTCACACCTCACTTTCAGCTCAGCTATGTCAAGAGCTAGGTGAGGGCACATCTCACACTCAGGCACATCACTCAAAATAGGCTCATCCAGTTTAGATTGGAGCTTGCCTAAATCTACCTTCAGCCTATCCATCTCCTCTGCCTGATGAGCGTACTTTCTCTTCTGCTCACAGAGATCTCTCATCAAAGTCTCACAAGTAGGGCACTCAGACTCACTAGGCTAGGCTGGCACACTCTTCAGCTTCTCTATCTCAGCTAAAGCATCAGCCAACTTGGCTTTCTACTTCTGCAGCTTCTTGGTTGCCTTCTCCAACAACCTATCCTGGGCTTTCAACTCACGACTATTTGCCTCCAACATTTCAAGAATTTTAGCTTGCTCAGGAGTTACCTCTTCATCAGAGGAGTCGTTGTCGTTGCCCTTGTCATCCTTGTCCTCAAGCGCCATGGAGCAAAAGGATCTCCGGTGCATCTTGTGCTTGCGCTTGGACTTGGTGGAGACAAAGCAGAGTCCAGCTGGACCGCCTTGGTCCCTCCTCTTGTCCCGCTTGGTGATGATCTCCTCATCACTTGAGCTTGACGAAGACGAGGAGGAGGAAGACGATCCACCGCACAGACCACCAAGCTCGGCGAAGAAGGCCTTGTCCCGCTTCCGGTTGTCCTTCTAGTAGCTCTTGAAAGCTTTCCAGAAGTTCTTGATCTTTCCATAGCTGTGCTTGGTGTGGTCACGCTTGCTGGAGTGGTACTTGTTGGAGTCACAAGAGTGGCTCTTGCCCTTCTTATAGTAGTCGTTCTGCTTGTTCGGGCATTCGGCGATGAAGTGGCCGACCTCTCCGCACTCGAAGCACTTGGGCCTCTCTCCCCTCTTCTTGCTCATCCAGTTGTCATAGGCGCGCTGAAAGTGGCTAGACACCAGGCAAAGCTCATCATCCCCAAGTGACGTCAACTGCTCCTCTGTAACAGACATAAGAGCAGAAAACAAAAAGTTGTGAAGCTGGGGGTTAGGAGTGGCCTCACTGGAGGGAGTAGACAAGGCTAGGCTCTTGGAGCCAGTACAAGCGAGAGAATCTCTCAACTTGTAATCCACCTCTGTGGCCTTGACCTTGCTGTAAAGAGTCTCCACTCTAATTGTGTCATAGGCCTCAGACTCGATGATCGAGTTAACCATGATCTCCCATACCTACCTGTCCAACGCATACAGCAATTTGATAGCCTGTTGATGATCGGTGTATGGGATCCTCTCAGGGCTGGAGTTAACACGCAACTTGTTGATGATCAATTGAAAATGACCAAACAAGTCATCGATGGACTCACCAGGCTTCTGAACGAAATTTTCATATTCGCGCCTGTAAGTCTCAACAAGACACCCCTTGATAGTAGCAGTGCCCTTATGGTGTGCACTCAGCAAGGACCAGATCTGATGGGCAGTCTCAAGGTGGCTCACTTTCTCATAATCAACTGGACCAAGTCTTGAGAAGAGAAAGTTAACAGCTTTGGCATTCGCCTCATGTTGAGCCGCAATCGCTGGGGTAGTGCGCTGAGCAACTGGAAGCACCACAAAGTTCGCACTCTGAGTAGCATCCCATATGTCCTGGCCCCGGCTAAGCAAGAAAGCTCTCTTCCTACCCTTCCAGTAGGAATAGCCATCGGAACCAAGGATCGGAATCTTCCCGGAGTGAGTCATAGTCGCTACTGGTTTCTCACCGATAAAGGTATCAAGAAACCTAACCAGTTTTGATACCAATTGTAGGATCGAGACGTGCGATTAGAGGGGGGGTGACACCCAATAATCCCACAGGAGTAGCAATAATTTGGAAGCTTCTCTTATTTCACCTCGAACATTTCAGTTTTCTGCCTCTTCTTAGAGAAAATAGTGATCCACCGACGCAAAGGTTTTGCGATATCGATGTGCACCCTAGCTCTCAGATAAGGACCCCATGCTTTTCCTTGTGCATCGGCCTCCACTTTCATAACAACTCCAACTTTCTTGGCTATCTCACTCCACCAAGATTTATTCATGAGTCCAAAAGGGAGGTCACATATCCTGATCCAGATCGTCATCTTGTCAAACACTACCTCTGATGGCCTTAGATTCAGATCAAAAAGTTGTATCAACACTGCCTTATTACCCGCATTCCATGGCGAGCAATCCAGTACTTTGTCCAAATCCTGCTAGGAACTGAATTCAGCAACGAAAGTGTTATCCCCTACCGATTTGACTTCCAATCCCTTTGGGTTTCCCCACGCTGGCCGAAGAACAGACATGATAGTCTGGATATGGAGGGTGTTGGTCAAAAGAACCTTACCAATTGTAGGACCGAGACGTGCGACTAGATGGGGGTGAATAGGAGCACTTGAAAACTCAAAAACACAACCCCCAAGTGGATGCTCTTCAAAAAGCTCAAGAGAAACCAAAACTAGGCACCGTCCACAGAACAGATACGTGCCTAGCAGCGCAAGTGTGCCCTCCACTGTGAGGATACGCACCAATGCAAGAAAACTCAAGATCCGACCAAGAATGACACCGGGGTAATGAACTTTGCAAAAAACCACCACATGACACTCACTGCACCGAGGTGCGTCTCACTGACTCACAGCAAGCAAAGAGAATAGTCTTAACGAGGAATGCAAAAATCCGAAGCAAAAACACAGCGGAAAAACCAAAATGGGAAAACACTGCAGCTTCCTGGCAGGACCGGATTGTCTGGTGGGACCGGACTATCCGGTGGCACGACCCGGGCAGAACCTCACACCGGACTATCTGGTGAGCGCTGCCAGACTATCCGGTCGAATCGGACTGTCCGGTGGCCTCTGCCAGACTATCCGGTAGAGTCGCAGACAGGGGGTTTTCCAACCCAAACCAGAGCAAATCTTGTCCAATCTTCACGAAATTTTGCACAGACTATTTGGACCCTATTCCAAAGCTTTTCCCAAAAGATCAACACAAAGTGACCACGGATTCAGCGGGAATTTCAGATCTCGTGAAATGGCAATCTTTGGGCAACAAAGGGGAAAACACAAGAGAGGCTTGCTCGTGGCAATCCAGCAGGATTGAGATGAACTAAGTCATGATCTCCACGTCCTAGCAAGTCCAAAACATCAGCAAGGAAAGGGATTCAAGCTTGGCCAACAAAAACACCCAAAAGCCAAGGATTGAACCCAAAAACCAAAGAGAGAGGGGGAGGAGAAGAACATAAGGTTGCTGCACAAATTTGCTTCGATTAAGTGCCCAAGAGGGGTCTAAAGATTCAGCATACAAGCAGAAATTCGTCCCAAGCAACCACCCTCACCTTCCCTCAAGATTAGGAGGCTAAATCCTACTCTACCCTCTATAACAATGGAGCTCAAAGCTTAAGGACGAAAATCACCAAGTGAAGACTAATCCTAGCAACCAAAAAGAGCTTCTAATGACCTACCGTAGACCTATTTATACCCGAGTGCTATTTAGACAGTTTTGCACTTAGGTCCCTACAGCTAGACAAACCCTAAGGACTAAAACGAAAGATTACAGGATATTTCGGGATGCACGACCACGATGAAGTTTTGATCTTCGTAACTTCCACGCAATCCTCGAATGTTCTCCACGTGGCCAGTAGTCCAATCCGCGATATGCCCCCAGTTTTGAAGTCAGAAATCTAGAAACTTTAGGAAGTCTCCGCCTGGGCCGGATTTGGCCCATCTTCTCCATCTTGGTGAGTCGTGGCCCAACTCACCAAGGCATAGGTAGCTTGGGTGGCGGTTTTGAGCCGAAGCCACCAAAGCCTCCCTCGCACGCTGTCGGTACCCAGCTAACCGGGTACTCGCTTATACTAGGCAAAGTCTAGTAAACAGTCCTTAGTAAGGCTCCACGCAGCCTGACAAGCTGGGTTTATTCCCTTGGGCAGCGCAAGGGCTGGCTTGCCTATACTCGGCAGGGTCTCCAATATCGGCAAGTGTCGCAGTAAAGGAAGGGCCCAAGGCCACGTACAGGCGGATCTGGCCTACCCCTTATAAGAACTGGGCCGCGCGCTCGGCCCACAGGGGAGATCCCGGACCTCCTTCGGCGAGGGCCGAGCCTCCCCCAACCGCGCGAGATGTCCCTCAAGGGAAGGCCAGGTCCGGACCACTCGGAGGTCCGGAGCGGCCAGGTCCGAAGCGGCCAGGTCCGAAGCGGCCAGGTCCGGACCGCTCGGAGGTCCGGAGCTAGCGCACTCGGGGGGTGGAACCGTAAGCTACCACGTACACCTACCCCCGGTGCGGGATGGTCCGGGGCTGCCACGTGCCCACAGGACGCGCGGCGGAGTCTTCGGCCAGGGGCCTCGCCCGCCTGCTGCATTAATTGCGGGCGAGCGAGGGTGCCCCGTTGCCCGCTGACACCGCCGGTGTCAGACGGGCGTGCCCCGTTCCCCGCTGACACCGCCGCTGTCAGACGGGCGTGCCCCGTTGCCCGCTGACACCGCCGCTGTCAGACGGGCGTGCCCCGTTACCCGCTGACGGACGGGCGTGCCCTGACACCCGCTGACACCCCGCGGGCAGGCGACGGCGACTAAGCAAAGGGGCGCGCCTTACCGAGGCGCGACGGTAGTGACAGGGCATACAGTCAACTTCCCCGCCGGACGTTGGGGTTTAAACCAAATAAACAAGTACGCTGTGCTCATCATGAGCTGCGCCATGCGCGGCGGGCGCGCTCAGCCTAGTACTGGGTAGCAGCACTGTAGCACCGCTGTGAGCCCTCCGTAATGTCACGTCGGCACGCCGCCTGCCTCCTCTGCCACTGAAGCCCTCCGCCGAGGTCAGCGGCTGATGGAACAGGACGGCATAAACCAGGACGGCGTGGCGCACTTTCCGGGCCACGCCGGGCAGCGTCAGTTGTGCAGGTACAAGACGTGGGAGTCAACAGTTGCCGCTACGAGGAGCACGCGACATGACAACAGAGAGTCCGCTGGAGAGACCTGACCTTCGCCAGAAGGAGCATAGAGGAAGTAGGACGGGACCACCTGTCGGGGCCCGGCCACCATGTGCATGCCCCCCTTGGGCTATAAAAGGGGAGGCATACGAGACTCTCAAAAGGGAAAAAAACACGAACGCAGACACAAGCACAAGCTCACAATCACCTCCGTCTTTTCCAACAGACAGCAATACAAGAAAACACACCCACAGTGGACGTAGAGTATTACGCTCCGGCGGCCCGTACCACTCTAAATCCTCGTGTCCCCATCGTGCCACCACAGACCTAGCTAATAACGATCGCTCCCCCAAACTACTCTTAGTACTTAGGATTCGGGCGGGTGCATTTCGCCACCCGACCGGAGCACACACGCTCCGACACACGCCTTCGCACCACGCATTCGGGTTGGAGCACCGCGGTGGCGCCCGGCATCCCCTGTCCATCGGGGCAGCCTCACAGTCCTTCGGAGGACTTACTCCTACCAGTCGCCGTGCCACTCCTCAGTGTACCGAAATCCCATGGCCGATAGACGCCGAGCATGCCTCCAGTCCTTCGGAGGACTTTCCTCTACCTCCAGTCCATCGGAGGTCTTGTGCCCAAGACCTTCTGGGTCTTGCTACTGTTGACAATCACTCATCACTCCAGAGACAATGGAGCCGGTCCATTGGCTCTCAGAATGGAGATAAGGACTACATTCTCGTCGCAGTGGATTATGTGTCAAAATGGGTAGAAGCAATACCATGCCCCGCAGCAGACTCAATACACTCCATCAAGATGTTCTGGGAGACCATCTTTCCTCGCTTTGGAGTACCACGGGTCATCATCAGTGATGGAGGCGCACACTTCATTGACAAGCGCTTCAGGAAGTGTCTCACTGACCTTGGTGTGGACCACCATGTAGCCACCCCTTATCATCTGCAGACAAGTGGCCAAGCTGAGACGTCAAATAAACAAATCAAGAACATATTGCAGAAGATGGTCAAAGCTACGGGAAAAGAATGGGTATCCAAGCTACCGATGCTCTCTGGGCATTTCGCACAGCATACAAAACTCCCATTGGCATGACACCATACCAAATGGTGTATGGCAAGACTTGTCATCTTCTAGTGGAACTCGAATTCAAATCTCACTGGGCGATGAAGAGGTGGAACAATTGGCCAGCGTGAGAAGACAGATACAATTGGCCGAGTTGGAGGAATGAAGGGAGGGGTCATACCACAGCGCCAAACTATACAAGGAGCACAGCAAAAGATGGCACGATAACCGGATCAAGATCAAAACATTCAAATCGGGAGATAAGGTACTACTCTTTAACTGCCGTGTTCATCTTTTTGGTCATGGGAAGCTTAGAAGTAAGTGGGAAGGACCTTTTATGGTTCTTGATGCCACCGATCATGGAGCCATCAGGGTGAATGGGTAACGCCTTAAAATCTTTCTTGAGCCTGAAATGCCTCTGCTGAAGGAATGGATGTCTTCGAGCTACACGAGGTAGTCTGATCAGACATCCATGGTCGAGCTCAGACCTTAAAAGAAGCCATGTACATTAATGCTTTTCTTCCTTAAAATCCCATCTAATCTCACCTTTTGCTAAAAATCTCAATAGAACCAATGTTCCAACTACGATTTTTGGCTTTAAGCACTCCAAAAAGGGCATCTCAAACTTTTGGTACATCCAACCAAAAGTGGCGTGGTCGGCCAGCGCATTGGGCATGGTCGCCTAGCCCTATGGCATGGTCGCCTAGCCTAGGGTCTAGCTGGCCGACCCTTAGGTCAGGTCACCCGAGCTAGGGAGTGGTCGCCTGGCCACATCCCATGGCCGCCCGGCCATCCAAAATTCGATTTTCGAGTTTTGGAGCGCTTTTCCCATGTTTTGTGGTTCTATTGAGTGGATGAGATCGAATGGTTCGACGATTTAAGGAGGGAAGTCTTCTTCTTCCTTTCCTATCTACACTCCTCTCATTCCCACATCAACCATGGCACCCCCTTCTCATGCTAGCAAGGGCAAAGCCACCATTTCCGTCACCTCGGCCACCACTGCGACCTACTCACCCACCTCCGAGGGATCACCATGACCCCTACAGTCCCTAAGCCCTGAGATGATCACCAACAACACACCCTAACCAATAGGGCCCGGATCCCATGGCCGGCCGACCACACCTAATGGTCACCCAGCCATGGAAGGTGGCCGACCCGACCATGGCAGATAGCCCCCGTGGCCGGCCGACCACTCGCGATGGTCGCCCAGCATCTCCTCGCCGATCCCTCAGTGTAGATAGGGCCCCACATGGTCTGTCTTCATCAAGGATGATCGCCAAGAAGGTGGCGCGCCCATCCCCAAGTCCCACCTTGGGGGTAATCGCGCCCGTGAACTGTGTGAAGAGCCTCTTCCAGGAGGAGGCTTCTGGCCCATCCAAGGATCCAGTGATCCCTAGTGCATCTACCCACACCATCCGTGGGGTTAAAACCTCCACTGGTTATGGTAAGGTGTTTGTGCCTAGGGTCCCTAAGCCAGATGCCTCCATAGATGAGTCCATTGACTCAACTCCACCATGGAGGACGGTGAAGAGGGTGGCTGTCCCTCCTCTAATTAGGGGACCACCAGGACATTTTGAAGGCTGAATTAGTGAAGAAGAAGACATGGTGGCCTCCCTTAGGGAGGAGAATGCAGCGCTCAAGGCAAAACTGCAGAATTTAGAAGACCGCTGCGCTAAAGGTGAACTTTGGCGGATGGACATAGATGATAAGATAGATGTCCATAGGAAGGGACTGTCCGCCAAAGTCCACCGTCTTGCAGAAGCAATGGGGCATCCTGATCTTTATGATCCACCCGCACCATAAACGCCCATCTTTCTAGTTATCTTAGGCGCTTTTAGGTTATAATTCTAGGTCTAAATTTTGTTTTGTTTTGTTAAATCTCCCTTTGTAACAAGTGCCTACAATTTTATTTGATTCAATAAAGGTAGGATAGTTTCCCTTCTTTGAATAATGAGTTTAGGTAGAATGGCCAAGCCATTCGACATCCTATCACTAACCTCGCAGAAACCATGCGAAGAAACACTTTGTGCATGATGTCACAGCACTACTCAGAAAAATTCAGACGAAACGGTCGAGACGGCATGGTCGCTCGGCCATACACCATGGCCGCCTAACCATGTGAATTGCACAAAAAGATGTTACACCACGACGTCATGTCTTCCCAAGGCTCTCTCATCAGAAATCAACCAGCGCACGGGTCGAAACCCAAAATGGCATGGCAGCCCGACCATGTACCATGGTCGCCCGACCATGGTCATGGGCTGGCTGGCCCATTCTCACCTCGAACCCACATCCTGGAGGTCAAGTTTGGATGTTTTATTCCGAACACCTCTCAAATTTTGCGCTTTACACATGAAACCTTGTTAAACTATGCTCTACATGATCATAATGTCACAAGCAACTTGTGCTTTCACCATTTTATTCCTCATGCTAGATTAATCTTGCCTATGGATACTATCATGAATAGGGAATCACTTGGGTTTAGTTTGTTGATCCATGCGAGATAAGATAATTGGAGTAAACTAAAGGAACCTCCCACATGAGTTATGAGTTTTATTTGAAAAAAAGGGCTCCATCCTGGATGATCTCATGTACCTATCATTTGTCCAACCAGTACCACATATGAAGAAAAACCTTATACTTTCATGCTTCCTTGATCATTTTGAGTCTTATCAAGCCTCGTGCCATTAAAAGAGTTCAAATCAATTGAGAATTTTGGCCTTCACATGTACGTTCCATGAAATAAGTATCTCAAAAAGTGGTGCAATGAAATATCAATGATCCCATTCAGGTCCCATCTAAAAGAAAGAGAGGCATGGAGGTTCAAAAAAAAGAGAGAATGAAAGAAAAAGTATGAGAAAATAAAGAAGAAAAATGAGAAAGAGACTTATCCCTACATGCCCTCTACTTAAACATGGGATCCAAGTAAAGCACCTACAAGAGACTTATCCCTACACTAGCACTTGGCCAAATCTCACTTGATTGCGATCTCTTTCTTGACACTTGTCTTGATTCGACAATATAAACATGATGGGAAAGCCTCATTCTCCCAACTACCTAAAGCTCCACAAAAGCCACAGTAGTATAGGCGTGAGGAATGCAAGATTCTTGGAAGGACACTCTTTCCTTTGAGTGACTGAGAGTTGGTCTTGAGATTAGAAAAGTTGGCATGCGCTATTTTGAAAATCTTGAAAACCTCTCTACTCAAGTGATGTAGGAACCTAAAGTTGACTCTAATATATTCTTGTTCTATGTTTCAACATTCCAAAACTGAGGTATAGACACCACTGAAATCCTAGGCATGATGAAACAGTCAGGAATAACTTTGTGCCTGCTATAGTGATTATTGATGTTATACCCTTCCCACTTGCGCTTAATTCTCTTCTTTGCACGAGGATGGGCAAAGGTTTATGTGTGGCGGGGTGTTGGCGGTCGATAAAACCCATTTCGACCACCAACATTTCAGGTTTTAGAGTATGTTTTACAAAGTTTTCACATATTATTAACTAGTTCCATGAGTTATGCATGAAAGTTGTATGTAGGAGCTTTTCATGATCAAAACAATGAAGAAAACAATGGAAAACAAGTGAATGGACCAAAAGGGAGGCAACCATGCAAACGGTCATGGTCGGCCAGCCATATACCATGGCCGCCTGACCTCCCATCATGGTCGGCCGGCCACCCCAAATGGCTGCCCGACCAGCTTTTGCCATGGGCTGCCCTCCAAAGGCCTAATATAGACTATTGGCCTAGGAAGCATGGCCGCCCGACCATAACACATGGTCGGCCGACCATGTCACTTTGGCCAATCTTTGACCTGCATGCAAAGAAACACAAACCAAGTCAAATGCAACCATTGGATCGAGTATCCAATGTATCCAAGCATCGGAAGACCATCACACAATGGATCGATGATGTCAGCAATCCGAGGGGAACAACATGCAGCCAACCAGAGAAAAAACACATGGTCGCCCGGCCGCCCGACCATGCATCGACCCTGAAGTGCACCGTTGCACCTGAGTATACCGAAAGGTTGTTGGGATCACCCAAAGTGCACCATTGCACTTCAAATATCTGCCTTCTGTCCATTGTAGATGTATGGTCGATCTTGACAACGGCTGTGTGGGGAAACAACTATCCATCACATACTTGGCAATTATGTTGACTCCTATTCTTGGATCATATATGATGTCTTGCGGCTGAAGCCTTGATACTTGACCAGAGATGATGCTGGGGTCTAGGTAGAATTTGATTGCTCTTGTGTCTAGACATCTCTCCTCTAGCCATTCTTGATTGATTACTGTAGAAAGCTAGAGCAGGTCCTCCTTCATATATTCTTTGTGGTATGGTGGTGTATATGCTGGTTTGGAGGTCTTGATGAAGCATCGGTCTTGTTTAGGCAACCGAGAGGCGTTGTCAAACTCCATGAAGATTTCATCCTCGAAGGAGAACGGAGGTGCCGACGGAGGAATCGTCAAGGCTGAACTGAACCTCTTAGTTTGCCGTGACGATGGTTCTGGGATCTCTTCGATCCAGGGAGGTAATGGTGGAGAGGGATAATGTTGGATTTGTTGCTCTTCATTAGCAATTTGCCCAGGAGGCTTCTATGGTGGTTGTTCTTCTAGTGTGCCGAGGTCAGAAGCCTTCTCGAGGATTTTATCGAGAATTTTTCTACCCTCACATGCCTTTAAGTGCGAGAACGACCCTCCTGAGGCTAAATCAAGGCAAAGATCAGCACCAGGTGAGAGACCTTAGATGAAGTACTGCATCAACATTGTCTTTGGAATAGCCAAGCCTGGTCTTGAGGAAACCAGACGGTTGAAGCATGCCCAAGCTGCCCCCATGGATTCTCTCTCTTTTTGTCGGAACAAAATAACTTTGCAACGGAGATCGACAACCTTGTTTGGCAGAAACAACTGTTTGATTGCACTAGATTTTTGCCTCCCCCGTTAGTGAAATGGAAAAAGCAACCATCTTAGTGTTTCACTAGACATTCCTGAGATAACCAAATAGCTGCATACTGCTCGAACTCCCAGAGGTGTGAGTAGGGGCATTCAGATTCAAGTCCTTTGAATGATTTATCATGAACCATGGCTATCAAGCCAGGACGTAGCTGGTAGCCATCTGTGGTAATTGGTGTGGATGATGGTGGAGGCTCCAAGTAATCGCCCTTTGGAGCGGCGAATTGATAGATAGGCGTGGAATCCATATGGTGACGATATGTGGTATTTGGTGGGGATATATGTGGTGGTTGTGTATGGTGCGAGTATGGAAAGCCTAGGTTCAAGTTGAATTAGCTACCGTTCCTTGGCAACGGTGCTAGAAAAACTTGTTGGCATTTCTTGGCCTAATGAAATAAATCCGCAAGTGCACGGAAACACGTTGTAGCTTTTCACCCAAGAGTATTCTAGGGTATCAAAATCCACGAGGAACGAGGAGTAACTCAACATAAAACGGATAGGACCGAATAGTAAAACCAGCAATTATAGAGATATTTAATAGAGCAGAGCAGGATCACTACTTTAGATAAAACAACTTAACTTTACTAAACAAACTAGTACTCTACTCAGCAAGTTTACTTGGACACCGAGGCTATAGAACCACTTCCGGGCACTAGAGTGCAAATAACCTAGACGAGAAAGGCGGGCGCTACAGGACTCAGCTATGCGTCGATGACAACTTATCCGAATGACAGGGTTGCACAACACAAGACACACACCCGCTGTCACCATGTGGGACTACCAACCGAAACTGCGTGGGACAAGACACCTTCCAAGGAAAACTCTAGTCTAGACACCACGTCAACACAACTGAGTTTACTACTACACTGGTTCGAAGCCCGAGAGCAAGCACAACTCTATAACTAAACTAATAGAGCAGACTTGGCACCCATAAACTACTAAACAGGGACTAAGAATGTAAGTAAAGTAAGTATGAAATAAATAAGGCTGAGGAGCAAGGAACTTTACTATATCCTAGTAATAGAGTAATATTTCCTCTAAGAATAAGAGCTCAAGAACAGAATACCAAAGAGGATTCCGACTCCTTCACTCTACAACTCACTACTCACTCTTGATACAATTGGGTTTTATTGACCGCCAACATTGAGCTGGTTAGGTCAAGCCACACTGCTGCAAGCCTATGAGTGAATCCTTACCTTTTAGGGTGTCAACTTCTTTTAGTTATCTCCTATTATACTATGTTACGCCTATTCTATTTGCAAACAAGGCAAATATTCTGTAAAAATCATTACTTTGCAAAAGCATTACTCTTTTTGACTTTGATATTGGTGATGATTCAGCTCTTACACCTAGTAAGCCTAGTGATTCGAATCGGTTTCATACCCTCGAGAATAATACTCAATCACTCCTTATATGCATGTACGACGACCCCACATATGACAACCTAACATCCAGAGCCACCTAGTTAGTACCATCCTCTTCGAAATCGGGTATACAGTCTGTCGATACCCGCATATCTCCCACCATCTAGTTGGTCTTGTATAGTTCCAACTCTGAGGTACAAAGGATGAGAGGTTTATCGGAGCCCATTAAGGATGACTGTTGATGTCTCTTAGCGTAACAGATTTTACTCCACAATCGCACGGAGATTCACTGTAGCCTTTTCACTCAGAGTATTTCGAGTATCGTAAATTTCCACAGGGAAGCGGTAGGCTCAAGAGCGTAATTGTATATACTCAAATCGAATAAACTGTAAACTTAGATAAATTATACCAACTAGTAGTACACAGGGGTAAATGTGATAAAGATAGGTGTATGGTGGGAGAGGTAAGTCTATCAAAGATATCCGTAGAAAAGGTATAGTTGCATGGGAGGACAACGAGTGAGAAAAAGTCACCAAACTCTAATTCTAATCGGCTGCAAAGGCTATCCGTGAATAACTAAGAAATTCAATTAACCAGCCAGGGTCTTGCGTCAAGCGAAATTCTAGAGTCTCGAGGGTACCAGGGGTAGATAGTTGGTCCCAAAGGAGAGTCTAGCTAACACCTACGAGCCTCCCGAATGACGGGCTTGGACTACACAGGCACACCACATGATGTCACTGAGTGGGGCTACCAAGCAAAACTGCGTGAACAATGATAGATCGTCCTTGATCAGAGGAGAGGATCTAGCCAGAGCTTAGCGTCTAAGTCTAGGGTTGAGTTATAGCACCGGCAAGAATAACAAGAATTGAATGACAAAGTTAAACACAACCTATGCCTAGCAATTGTGCAAAAGAAATGTACAACACACTCTCAGGAGATAGACTTAGAATAAAATATAACTGAAATTATATTGAAGGTAATCTGAATCTAAAAGATACAAGAGTTTTACCATAGACTCGAAGATAACTCCGGAGACTCCGAGGCAAAGCTCGACTCAACTCGAACTCCCAAGACAATCCTAACTACTACGGACAGAATGTGGCGCTTTAAGATAGAACTCTCTACTCAACTCCACCCCCTACAAATGAGCTCTCGGGGTCTATTTATAGCCTAGAAAGTGAGGGGGTATTTGTAGGTGTGCTAGGTCGGTTAAGGGGGTAGGTCGGTGGCCGAGCGGCCAAGGTCAGTGGCCGGGCGGCCACCCTACATGGCTGGGCGGCCACTTGATGGACCGACTTCAAAGATCCAACGCTTGATATTGCTCCCCTAGGTCAGTTGGCAGTTGAGGCGGTTAGTTGCACGTGAAAAATGCGGCGAGGAGTGGTCGGGCGGCCATGGCACGTGGTCGGGCAGCCACGTGTCTGCCCCCGATTTGTTGCATGTTACTTCCCTCAGATCCTTGACATCACCAATCCTCATCCCAACGGCTTGTGACCCTTGGATACATTGGATGCTCTCATGTATGGTTCGATCTACACCATTCTGTGTTTGTTTGTCACCGGATCGATGACATGGCACATGAAGTGGTCAAGGGACCATTCCACGTGGTCGTGGACCTAAATCCACCCTAGAGGGTGGTCGAGTGGCCACCACACATGGTCGGTCGGCCATGCTATATGGTCGGGCGGCCATGGCCTGTCGACCATTGTTGCCCATGTTTGCAATTTGGTGTGTTTCCAACCTTTTTGAGTGATTTTTGGTACCTGCATCCAAATATTCATGTACATCTTGTGGAACTCATTAGTAGCAAGGGTTAGTCCATATATTTCACAAGTTTAGCTTCATTTTGTGGACAATTGACGGTTGAAATCGTGAGATCACGACCGTCAACAATGAAAGCGAAAGGGGCACGCCCAAAGGCCGAAAACATAGCCAAACATCGTACAGCCTCATACGACATAGGTAGGGTCAGGATCCAAGTCCATGTTCATTCATTAATTCTTGCACAATTACAAATGTCAAGAAACATAACTAATCCCGCCTAATGTCTCCAATTAACACCTCAAGAAATTAACCTGATTTTAGTACATAAGTACCAACCTTAAGTTAATTTTGGTTGTTTGTTAAGATTTACAAATCTTAACGAGCCTTCTCATCTAAATCGAGCTTACGGGGTAACTCCTAATGGAGCTTACATATTACAACATTTTACAAACAAACAAAGTTTATTGAAAGATAGACTTGAAGTTTATTACAACTTTGGTCTTCAAAGAAATTATACAAGTTAGAGTAGAACTTTTAAATACAGAAAAAGGGTGTTCTACTCTAGAAGCAACCAACATGTTCATCAAAAGGAACTTTGCATCATGGCCAGAGATGCACTTTTAACCAGCAAGATTATTGAGGAGCGGGGGAAGTAGGATCATACTTGAAGAGGATATATTTAGCACCTAGAGAAGATGAGAGAAAAGGGTTGAGTACTAAATACTCTGCAAGACTTGCTCGACCATTGGGTCTGAGCCTGACTTTTTAACCTATAGTTGAGCTGGTTAGGTCAACCCACGCTGCTGCAAGCCAATGAGTGAATCCTTAGCTTTTGGAGTGTCAACTTCTTTTGGTTATCTCTCATTATACTAAGTTATGCTTATTCTATTAGAAAACAAGGCAAACACTCTGTAAAAATCATTACTTCACAAAAGCATTACTCTTTCTAACTATGATGTTGGTGACGATTCAGCTCTTACACCTGGTAAGCCCAGCGATTCGAATCGATTTCATACTCTCGAGAATAATACTCAATCACTCGTCATATGCGTGTACGACGACCCCACATATGACAACATAACATCTAGAGCCACCAAGTCGGAACCATCCTCACTGAACTTGGGTATAAGTTCATCGATACCCGCATGTATCAAACCTTCCAGTTGGTCTCATATAGTTCCAACTCTTAGGTACAAAGGATAGAGGTTTATCGGAGCCCTTTAAGGATGACAAGTGGAAAAAGGCGTGTTCAGAGGCCGAAAACATGGCCAAACATCGTGCGGCCTTATACGACATAGGCAGGGTCAGGACCCAAGTCCATGTTCATTCATTAATTCTTCCACAAGTACCAATGTCAAGAAACATAACTAATCCTGCCTATTGTCTCCAATTAACACCACAAGAAACTTTGCTTTCCAAGTTTAATTTCTTTAAAAGTAACGCAACCTAAGATTTAAGCATGACTAAGCATTCTAATTTATTGTGTATTGGAGTAATATGCTGATATAGGAAGTTATTTATGCACTATGGTTCCAATCAATTCTTAACTATAATGCACATTCATAAATCATTGTTCAAGACTCTAAAGAAAAAGGGGAAATTGCACCAGGGCTTGCCTGGGTTGAGAGTGTTGGGATTAAAAATGACCTCAAAAGATTCCTCTTCTGGAATTACAGATGGCTCCTGAATTCTGGTTTCAGGGATCACAGAGATAGGAGCTTCGGAGGATTCTCCAAAAAAAGGTGAAAGTGTGATCGAACCTAAATGAATGATATGTAGGAATTTTAAGTATGAGGATGATCAACCTGTAAATAAAAGAGGAAAAAGAGTTTCTAAAGAAAAGGCTGGGCACTGGAACCATTGTACAGGCCCCATCCTAGTTTCAAAGAATTTTAGAGTTTTTAAAACGATTTTTCTAAAATTTAAATAAAACCTAAAATTATTAAATAAATTAAAGTTGAATAAATAAATAGTAATTGAGATTTTTAAAGATTAGAAACTAATTATAAAATTTAAATTAAATTTAAAGGAAATAAAACAATATTTAAAACTATTAGAAAAGGATTAAGATTTTCAGAAATAGAAAAACAATTCCAAAACCCAAAAATAATCTTTTATAAAAGTCCTATTTCTATCCTTCCTCATTTGTCCTAGCCTAATTAAATACTAGGCCGGCCCACTCCGTCCCTTCTCTTTTTAGGCCCAGAAGCCAGGCCAGCGGCCTATTTTCTCCTCTCCTCTCAGTTGGCCCAGGCGGCTCGGCCCAACTAGCCTTTCGACCCAGGGTCGGCTTGGCCACAGCCTGGCGCACGCGTGCACAGTGTGCATGTCGCTGCGGCACCGACGACCATTCCGCGCGGCGGAGGCCAAGGCTTTCGCCGACGGCGACCAATGTGTGCGGCGGCGCACGACCTCTTCTTTCCCTCCCTCTCTATTCTCTATCTCTCTTCTCTCTTCTTCGGCCCGCGATAGCATGGCTCGCGCGACGCGCGCCACACAGCGCATGTGGTGGCGAGGCACTCGCTCAGCGGCGTTAGGCCATACCGGTACTGGAGAGTACCCCCACGAGGTGCGCGTGGGAGTCCCGCACTGGACGCATGAAGAAGGAAGCCCAGAAAGGGCTTGTGCTCAAGGAAAGAGGAGGCAAGACGGCGATCATGGTTGCCGATGCCATGGTGGGCACCGAGCTCAATTCGAGCTCGGGCTTGGTCAATCCTCGATGAGGATAGGTAGGGAAGAAGGAGGAAGGCAAGGAATGGGGGGTCTCACCCTCTAATGGCTAAGAGAGGTGCTGTAGGCGGCAGTCAACGATGAGGTGTGCGGCAGTGGGGAGGCGAATGGTGCGAGAGCGAGGTAGTTGTGAAGGGATGGTGTTGAGGGGTGTCTCAGGGTGTGGATGGCTAGGAGATGGTCGACTAGGGCTTAAATAAGGCTCGGGTCCTGCGGAGCAACGGCGGCAGGGATGAGGATGGCAGCGGTGGAGAGCCTATCGTCCTCGTCCCGAGGAGGAAGACGAGGGCCGGGGAGGTTGCTCTTGTGGGCCGGGCCTAGGTGGCATGGGGCTGAGGTGCTAGCGGCAGCCCATGGCTTCAGCCGGGTCATGAACGCGAGGCGTATGGCACCCATGGGCCGAGAAGGAGGGGGCTGGGCCGCCGTGGCTTGGGCCCCTGGCTTGGCCCCCCTATTTTCAAATATAATTTTTTGTTATAAATATGTAGATACTTTTTACCCTTTTATCCCTTCAGGAAATAAGTTTTACCCAAAGGTCCAAATACAAAAGTGAAAGAGTAAATCTTATACTATCACCTTGCACTTTTGTCCAAGAATAAATTTTTAAGAAGTTTGAATTCAAATTTGATTTAAAATAATTTTAAACCTTAAACTCAAAGTTTTGAAAATGCATATGATGACATGTTTAATGTGCTTAATTAGGGTTTAAGATACGGAGTATCACAACCCTCCCCCTTAAACAAATCTCGTCCCAACATTTAAGAGAGCTAGTACCTAAGATAAAAGACTTTTAAAAGTTTTTGAAGGGCTTGCTGATGGTGCTTTCTTTAATCTTCTCCCAAAATTTGGGATATTTGGATTGTAAGAAATGTTCTGATTCCCAAGTAGCTTCTTTGAGAGTATGGTTCTTCCATTGAATCTTATAGAATTTGAGGACCTTTCGTCGTGTTGCCCTTTCCTTGACATCCAATATTTTGCTTGGGCATTCTTTATAAATTAGATCAGGTTGCGGTTGAATTTTGACTTGATCTACCTCTTATGTCAGTACTCAGAGACATCTCTCAAGTTAGGATACATGAAACACATCATGAACTGCTAACATGTGAGGACATAATTCTAGTCGGTAGGCTACTGGGCCACACTGCTCGATAATTGGAAAAGCTCCAATATATCGAGGAGCTAACTTGCTAGTTATACCAAAGCAATGAACCCCTTTCATCGGAGATACTTTAAGATAAACAGAATCCCCAACTTGGAAGAATAAGGTCCTTCTTCATTTGTCAGCATAACTTTGTTGTCGAGCTTGTGCCGTTTTTAAATTAGCTTGAACGAAACGGACTTGCTCTTCGGCAGTTGTCACTAATTCCAGACCAAAGATCACCTGTTCTCTGGGTTCAGGCCAATTCAAAGGAGTTCGACAATGTCGACCGTACAAAGCTTCAAATGGAGCCATTTTCAAGCTCTTCTGATAGCTATTATTGTAAGTGAATTCAGCCAAAGGTAAACAAGCTTCCCAGTTCTCATTGTAAGTTAAGGCACAAGCCCGAAGCATATCCTCTAATACTTGATTAATCCGTTCTACTTGTCCACTGGTCTGAGGATGACAGGCAAAACTATAGATGAGAGTGGTACCCAAAGCTATATGAAGTCATTCCTAAAATCGGCCAATGAACTAAGGTCCACTATCGAAAACAATAGTCGTTGGCACTCCATGTAGTGCTACAATTCATTGTATATAAAGTTCTGCATACTTATGCATGCGATAATTAGCTTTAACTGGAATAAAATGGGTAGTCTTGGTAAGTCTGTCAATAATTAACCAAATTGAATCATTTCCCTTCAGTGTCCTTGGCAACCGTACTATGAAATCTATATGAATATCTTCCCATTTCCAATTAGGAATAGGAAGTGATTGTAATAATCCGGCTGGCTTCAAATGATCAGCTTTGACCCTCTGGCAGACATCACATTCAGATACAAATTTTCCTATCTCCCTTTTCATTCGTGTCCACCAGAATCATTGTTTAAGACCCTGGTACATCTTAGTACTTCTCGGGTGTATAGTGAATCAGGAAGTATGGGCCTTTTCCATAATCTTCTTTCGAAGTTCATGATTCTTAGGCACCACTAGTCGGTTTTTAAGCCATAACACATTATTTTCATCCAACTTAAAGGGTAACTCCTCTCCATCAGATAACCCTTTTCGGAGATGTTCCATTCCTTTATCAGATTGTTGGACATGGATAATATGATCTTGAATGCATGTATCCAATTGGAGGGCTGATTCAGTCCCTTGTTGTATCATCACCAAATTCATCTTTTCAATCTCATTGCAAAGTGATTCTTCAAAGGGGCATAAAGTGACACAATTGCAATGAGATTTCAAACTCAATGCATCAGCAACCACATTCGCCTTTCCCGAATGATAGTGGATTTCCATATCAAAATCCTTAATCAATTCTAACAACCTTCTTTGCCACATATTCAATTCACTCTGTGTGAAGATGTATTTCAAACTCTTGTGGTCAGAATAAATATGATAAACATTGCCAAGCAGATAGTGGCGCCAGATCTTTAAGGCATGCACTGTTGCTGCTAATTCTAAGTCATGGGTGGGATAATGTTCTTCATGTTTCTTCAATTGACAAGAGGCATAAGCTATCACCTTTCCTTCTTGCATTAATACACAACCAATCCCAATACCCGAAGCATCACAATATATATCAAAAGGTTTTGTGATATCAGGTTGCACCAGCACTGGTGCAGTGGTGAGTAGCTTCTTCAAAGTTTGAAATGCTTGATCACACTCAGTACTCCAGGTAAATTTGGCATTTTTCTGAAGGAACTTGGTCATAGGTTTTGAGATTCTTGAAAACTCTTGAATAAATCGACGATAATATCCAGCTAGACCCAAGAAACTTCTAACCTCTGCCACTGTTTTAGGAATCTTCCAATCCAAGACTTCTTGTACCTTCTCTAGGTCTACTTCTATTCCATCAGCAGAAAGAACATGACCCAAGAAAGACATTTTCTTTAATCAAAATGCACACTTTCCAAATTTAGCATATAGCTTATGTTCACGCAAGCGGGACAGTACTATACGCAAGTGTTCTGCTTGTTCAGCTTCTGTTTTTGAATAAACCAATATATCATCAATAAAGACCACCACGAACTTGTCTAGTTTAGGCATGAATATTGTATTCATCAGATACATGAAAAAGGCTAGAGCATTAATCAACCCAAAAGACATCACCAGATACTCATAAATACCATATCGAGTGGTGAACACAGTCTTGGGTATAACTTCCTTCCTAATTTTTACCTGATGATAACCTGATTGAACATCAAGTTTGGAGAAGACCTTCACACCTCATAGTTGATAAAACAAAATATCAATTCTAGGCAAGGGGTATTTGTTCTTGATGGTCACTGCATTGAGTGGTCGATAGTCGACACACATTCTTAAGGATTTATCCTTTTTCTTTTCCACAAAAGTTACCGGACAACCCCAAGGAGAGGAACTGGGATGAATAAGTCCTTTCTTCAATAGATATTCTATTTGCTTCTTCATTTCCACCATTTCTCGAGGGGCAATCTTGTTGGGTTTCCGATATATAGGAGCTGTACCAGGTACCAATTCAATGACAAATTCCACTTCCCTATCTGGTGGAAGTCCCAGAAGATCATCTGGGAATATATCCGGGAACTCACATACCACTAGAATAAACTCCAACTTAGGACCTTCTAGGGCATATGTCAAAGGAGCATCCTTCTCAATGCGGGAAAGAAACACTTGAATTAAAGCACCATCCTTACTAGTCAATTGAATAGTATGGGCCTCTAAACTTATGATCACTTTGTGTTCCTTCAACCAATTCATTCCTTGGATAAGTGGAATCTTTGCCCCAAGTAAAATCAAGGGTTAAGTGAGAAAGGATTTTCCACCTATAACTAATTGCAAACCTTGGACTATATGATCAGTTAAAATTTTAGTTCCGGGAGCAGCAATTAGATACCAAGTCTTGATTTTTGTTAAAGGAAAACCCCGACCAATGGCATACTCATTACTGATAAAGGTATGTGATGCTCTAGAGTCAAATAAAACAATAGTAGGTTGATTATTAATTGGAAGTTCACCTTTTGGAAGTTCTTCCATTTGAACAAAATGGACCTTGCCCACTTTGGGAGCAGGCCCTTTCTTTTTAGGAATATAGGGTGAATTTCCCCCGGTTGTTGGAATAGGCGGACGGAAACCCAAATTCTAGTGAGGATGCTGATAGTCCTTCATGAAATGAGTAGTTTGCCCACAATTGTAACATGCATTGAAAGGCACTAGGGCACGAGGGTTCTGAGTATTTGGAGATGGAGGGCGATACAATTGTTGTTGAGGTCTCATAATCCACCCTCTAGGGTTCTGATTCAACTGAGCAGCCGAACGAACTACCCATGACGGGCGAACTTGTTGATTGAACCTAGATGAGTGTTGATATTGTATCCAGGGGCGTGATGAAGAACCTTCAGCAGCCCTCTTACACTTTTTATCTTCACTATACACTCTCAGCCTTTCCTCCAATTGAATGGCGTCATTAACCATTTGACGAAAATTGGGGTACCTCATGTTCATCTTTGCCCTCAATTTTGAAGATAACCTTTGAGAGAAATACATCATTTTAGAACCATCAGTGGCCACTTGTGTTGGAGCATATTGCGCCAAGTCATTGAAAGTATTGATATATTCTAACACGGTCCTATCGCCTCGTTGAAGAATCAAGAATTGTTGGAGCTTCATTTCCACCAATCCTTCTGGAACATGTTGGTCTTCAAAGTCTTTCCTAAATTCTATCCAAGTGAGTTATTGGTCCCGTTTGAGAGAAGCCTGATAAGTTACCCACCATGATCCTGCTGGGCCTTGAAGCTTACACACTGCATATAGAACCTTTTGTTCGTCTGTGATATTTGGCAATAGCTTGAACATCACCTCAATAGTTCTTTCATAATGTTTGGCATCCATTGGGTCTGGTGCTGTCTGGAATACTGGGGATGGAGAGCCTCAAAATCTAAATAGGTCACCTCCGCGTTTCTATCACAATGTGTGCGGTCTTGATTTGGTTGTTGATGAAGTTGGTTCTCAGCAAGTAATTCAATCAATCTATCCTGTCATTGAATCACCTCTGCCATGGTAGGATTAGGTGGGGGAGGTGGAGGTAACCTCGTCCTCGAGTCAGTAAGATCTCCCAGCCAACTAGGGATAAAAAAATTATCATTCACTCATGCGATACACAGGAACAACTTAGTCTTTTAGCAACTTAATTGATAAAACTGATTTAGATATCAAACATTGGAGTTTATTGCAAACTAACATCAGCCAGTCCCTCAAATTTACATTAAAAGGTTACAAAGGTCGTAAATAGAATATTTCAAAGAAAAGTTAAAAGAAAATTTACAACTGGCACCAAGGCCATCTGATATTCTAAGCTCTACTCTGGTCCGCCGAGTATTCTCCTTCGGATCCCTCAGAGTCATATCTTCAAACAAGAATAGGATGTAGAGGTGACCGTATAGATCCAGTTGATACCCCAGAGAATCCCTAGGGAACTCCTGACCCTTCAGGAACTAACTCTTCCGGGTCCTCTTTGGAAAATTCATCCTAGACTTGATCAATTTGAAGTTGCATAGCAGCTATCTATTCATTAAGATCATTTATCACTAAATGGTGATGATCTATAAGAAGAGTTTTGTCGGAGCGGACGTGCTCCTGGTCAGGTGGCGGAATGCACCCGGCCGAGATCCTAAGTACGGAGAGTAGTTAGGGGGAGCAATCGTTGTTAGCTAGTCAATGGTGGCACGATGGTGGCGAGAGGATTTAGAGTGCTTCGGGCCACCGGAGCGTAATACCCTACGTCCACTATGGGGTGTGTTCTTGTATTTCGTGGGCCTTCAGAGGAGTCTCTGAGCCTGTCTGGGTCTGTGTATCTAGCTTGAGGAGATCGAGGAGCGTCTGTCCAGCGTGTCCCTCTGTGTTGCGTATGTCTCCCCTTTTATAGCCCAAGGGGGGCATGTACATGGTGGCCGGGCCCCGACAGGTGGTCCCGGCCCATTTCCTCTATGCTACAGTTCTATCCTGTGCCTGATTTCCAACGCTCCCATGCCTTGCGCCTGTACCGCCGTAGCGGCCTGGAGATCCGCCATATCGTCCTTCCTCACGCCGCCCTGTCCCATCGGCTGCTAAATCCGCTGATGGGTTTCAGAGGCCGAGGGCCAGGCGGTGCGCACGCGTGACAAGATGGGACGCTCGTAGTAACGTTGCGGCGCCGCTACCTAGTATTAGGCTGAGCGCGGCCGCCGCGCGTGGCGCGGCTCATGATGTGTACAGCGTACTTGTTTACTCAATATAGCCCCCAGTGTAGCTGGGGAAATCAACTGTAGTGCCCTGTTATCGCCGCCGCGCCTTGGTAAGGCGCGCCCCTTTGCCTCGCCGCCGCCGCCTGCCAGCGGCGGTGCCAGCGGCGATGGGGGCACGCCCGCCTGACAGCGGCGGCGTCGGCGGGCGACGGGGGCACGCCTGTCTGACAGCGGCGGCGTCGGCGGGTAACGGGGGCACGCCCGTCTAACACTCGTGGTGTCAGCAGCATCGGGGCGTGCCAACCTGACAGCGGCGGTGTCAGCGGCATCGGGCACATCCGCCTGCCCGCAATAAATGCGGCAGGTGGGCGAGGCGCCCGGTTGAAGGCCCCGCCATGCGCCCTGTGGGCACGTGGCATCGCGAGACCTTCCCGTGCCCTGTGGGCACGTGGCGGCCCCGGACCACCGAAGGTGCTGGCTCCAGACCTCCACGTGCTCAGCGGGCACGTGGCGCCCTCAGACCACCGAGGGCGCTGGCTCCGGACCTCCACGCGCTTCTGCGGGCACGTGGCGGCCCCGGACCACCGGGGGCGCCGGCTCCGGCCCGAGAGGTCCGGACCTCTCCTCGCGTGGCTGGGGGAGGCTCGGTCTTCCAAGGAGGTCCGGGGCCTCCCCTGTGGGCCGGGTGCGTGGCCCAGCTTTCCCAAGGAGTGGGCCGGGCCCATCTGTACGCGGCCTTAGGCCCTCCTTGTACTGCAGTAGTTACCTCCCTTAGTGATCTTCGTCTAGTGTAAGCGGGTACCCGGTTAGCTGGGTACCGACAAGTTTGATTTTCTATAGTAAGATTGGCAGTTTGGAGTTGACCCCGAAGTTCTCCTATATCACGCTGATCTTTGCAAATACAGCAACCAAGATCAATTATCTCAGAGCTGTCGCTATGATGTTGCTGTCTAAGATGTTGGTTTTGTTTAGAAATTTCGATAATATTATCGTGGGTGTCTAAATAGGTCTCATGATGCTGCTCGTAAAGGGAAGTAAGATTGGTGGCAAAGTGAACTTCTTCCCACATTTGGCGCATTCAAAGGCATCTTGTGGTGTGATCAAGCCTACGAATTCTATGACCCCAATTAGACTGAGTGCGGTCAAAAGGAGGGAAATACATAACATCAGACCCTTCTAGGTCATCTGAATGCAAGGTACAGAGCCCAGCCATGGCTCGGTAAGTTGCATCTGATATCGCCTCCTTCTCAGTTGCTCCACCACCTTCAGTCTCTAAAAAGTTCTCCTCCGATATGTTAGGGTGTTGAGGCATAAGAACCTGCACCCTAAAATGAGTGTCAAAAAGAAGGTCAACTGTACTAATGATATATCTAGGACAAGTATGATATCCAAGCTCCTTAAGCCGATAGTGAAGACTCATGGCGAAAGGACAGTCCTCGGGGCACTCAGAATGCCAGTCACCTATGGTATCCCTCTGAGGAACAAAAGAGTGCAACATCTGGACCAAAGTAAAATTTTTGTTAAAATATTTAAAACTACAGAACCAACTCATTCTATTTATAAGCAAAATGCAATGGATCTAATGCAATCATGATGCATGAATTATTTTAAATAAATTTTATTAATATTTATTAACTGAATTCTATAGAGGTTCATATTAATTGTTTTCCTTACTCTTGTGTAAGAGAAAAATACATTGGGCATATAAATATAAAATAATTTTGAAAATATAGTAATCTTACCCAATAAGCTCAGCTCTGATACCAGCTGTGACAGAATCACCGAAATTAACCTGAGTTAAGTACATAAGTACCAACCTTAAGTTAATTTTGGTAGCTGTTAAGATTTAACGAGCCTTCCCATCTGAATCGAGCTTACGGGGTAACTCCTAACGGAGCTTACAGATTACAACATTTTACAAACAAACAAACTTTATTGAAAGATAGACTTGAAGTTTATTACAACTTTGGTCTTTAGAGAAATTATACCAGATAGAGTAGAACTTTTAAATACAGCAAAAGGGTGTTCTACTCTAGAAGCAACCAACATGTTCTTCAAAAGGAACTTTGCATCATGCCCAGAGATGCACTTTTAACTAGTAAGATTATTGAGGAGCGGGGGAAGTAGGATCATACTTGAAGAGGATATATTTAGCACCTAGAGAAGATGAGAGAAAAGGGTTGTGTACTAATTACTCTGTAAGACTTACCCGACCACTGGGTCTGAGCCTGACTTTTTAACCTATAGTTGAGCTGGTTAGGTCAACCCACGCTGCTGCAAGCCTATGAGTGAATCCTTAGCTTTTAGAGTGTCAACTTCTTTTGGTTATCTCTCATTATGCTAAGTTATGCCTATTCTATTAGCAAACAAGGCAAAGACTCTGTAAAAACCATTACTTCGCAAAAGCATTACTCTTTCTAAATACGATGTTGGTGATGATTCAACTCTTACACCTGGTAAGCCCAGCGATTCAAATCGATTTCATACTCTCGAGAATAATACTCAATCACCCGTCATATGCGTGTACGACGACCCCACATATGACAACCTAACATCCAAAGCCACCAAGTCGGAACCATCCTCACCGAACTTGGGTATAAGTTCGTCGATACCCGCCTGTCTCCCACCTTCCAGTTGGTCTCATATAGTTCCAACTCTTAGGTACAAAGGATGAGAGGTTTATCGGAGCCCGTTAAGGATGACAAGTGGAAAAAGGCGCGTTTAGAGGCCGAAAATATGGCCAAACATTGTACGGCCTTATACGACATAGGCAGGGTCAGGATCCATATCCATGTTCATTCATTAATTCTTGCACAATTACCAATGTCTAGAAACATAACTAATCCTGCCTAATGTCTCCAATTAACACCTCAAGAAAGTTTGCTTTCCAAGTTTAATTTCTTTGAAAGTCACGCAACCGAAGATTTAAGCATGACTAAACATTCTAATTTATTGTGTATAGGAGTAATATGCTGATATAGGAAATTATTTATGCACTAGGTTCCCAATCAATTCTTAACTCTAATGCACATTCATAACTCATTGTTCAAGACTCTAAAGAAAGAGGGGAAATGCACCGGGGCTTGCCTGGGTTGAGAGTGTTGGGATTAAAAACGGCCTCCAAAGATTCCTCTTCTGGAATCACAAATGGCTCTGAATTCTAGCTTCTGGGATTTAAGCGATAAGAGCTTCAGAGGATTCTCCAAAACAAGGTGAAGGAGTGATCGAACCTAAATGAATGACATGCAGGAATTTTAAGTATGAGGATGATCAACCTGTAAATAAAAGAGGAAAGAGAGTTTCTAAAGGAAAGGCAGGGCACTGGAACCATTGTACACGCCCCATCCTGGTTTTAAAGAATTTAAGAGTTTTAAAACAATTTTCTAAAATTTAAATAAAATTCAAAATTATTAAATAAATTAAAGTCGTTATTGAGATTTTTAAAGACTCGAAACTAATTATTAAATTTAAATGAAATAAAACAATATTTAAAACTATTAGAAAATGATTAAGATTTTCAGAAATAGAAAAACAATTCCAAAACCCAAAAATAACCTTTTATAAAAGTCCTATTTCTATCCTTCCTGATTTGGCCTGGCCCACTCCTTTCCTTCTCTTTTTTGGCCCTGAAACTAGGCCGGCGGCTTGCTTTCTCCTCTCCTCTCAGTTGGCCCCGGCGGCTCGACCGGCTTGGCTAGCGCCTGATGGCGCGCGTGGCGCGTGCGTGCACTGCGTGCTTGCCACGGCGGCGCCGACGGCCATTCTGCTCGGCGGTGGCCAAGGCTTTTGCCGGCGGTGACCAACATGCATGGCGGCGCACGACCTCTCCCTTCCCACCCTCTCTCTTCTCTCTCTCTTCCTCTCTTCTCTCTTCCTCGACCACGTAGCGCACACAGTGGCGAGGCGATCGCTCGGCGGCGTTAGGTGCTAAAGAGTAAACCCACGAGGTGCGCGTGGGAGTCTCGCACTGGACGCATGAAGAAGGAAGCCCGGAAAGGGCTTGTGCACAAGGAAAGAGGAGGCGAGATGGCGGTCATGGCCGCTGACGCCATGGTGCGCACTGAGCTCAATTCGAGCTCGGGCTTGGTCAATCCTCGATGAGGATAAGCAGGGAAGGAGGGAGGCAAGGAACGGGGGGTCTCACCCTCTAATGGCAAAGAGAGGTGTTGTAGGCAGCGGTCGACGGTGAGGTGTGCGGTGGCGTGGAGGTGAACAGTGCAAGAGCAAGGGAGAGGTGAAGGGATGGTCTTGAGGGGTGGCTCGGGTTGGGGATGGCTGGGAGACGGTCGAGCAAGGCTTAAATAAGGCTCGGGTGCGGTGGACCAATGGTGGCAGGGATGAGGGTGGCGGCGGCGGCGCGCCTATCCTCCTCGTCCTGAGGTGGAAGACGAGGGGCAGGAAGGCGGCTCCTGTGGGCCGAGCCCAAGTGGCGCGGGGCTGAGGCGCCAGCGTCGGGCCACGGCTTTGGCCAGGCCACCAATGCGAGGCGCATGGTACCCACGGCTGAGAAGCAGGGGCTGGGTCACCGTGGCTTGGGCCCTTAGCTTGGCCCCCCTGTTTTCAAATATAATTTTTTATACAAATATGTAAATATTTTTTACCCTTTTATCCCTTCAGGAAATAAGTTTCACGAAAAGGTCCAAATACAAAAGTGAAAGGGTAAATCTTATATATCACCTTGCACTTTTGTCCAAGAATAAATTTTCAAGAAGTTTCAATTCAAATTGGATTTAAAATAATTTTAAACCTTAAACTCAATGTTTTGAAAATGCATATGATGACATGTTTAATGCACTTAATTAGGGTTTAAGATACTGAGTATAACAAACACCTAAAACTTGAACCCCCAAAACGCTCTCTTCTCAACCGGTCAGGATCACGTAGCAACTAGAGTGCTACTAACCCTAGGACACTATGAGGCACTACACAGCTACAAGAAAACGAGCTAGACACCGTCCAATGAATAGATACATGTCTAACTAGCACCTAGTGTCATCCACTGAAAGGATACGCACCAAGCGAGCAAAAGTAACAGACTCAATGACCAAGTTGATCGCAAGTCGAGCCAAGCAACATAATCCACAAAAGTGATCTACTAGCCACTCAACCCTCCGAAATGAGTCTCACAGAGGATCAACAAGTAATGATTATGGGCTTGCAGTGGAAACACCAAAGCGAAGCCAAAACAAAAGACCAGAAGCAAAAAGACCAAAGAAGGGAGGGCTGCCAGGGCACACCGGATGTTTTAGTGGGAGCTATCAGATATTCCGATAGGCTCTGCCGGATGTTCCGGTAGCTATCACCGAATGTTTCAGTAGACACAACTAAGGCATAGCTGCCGGATGTTCTGGTAGTAATTACCAGATGTTCAAGTAGTTCCCACTAGATGTTCTGGTAGCATCCACCGGATGTTCCGGTGGCACTGGAGTCAACCATGATTCTTGAGCTCCCAAACCCAAAACTTGACCAAACCTTCTCCAATCTTCACGAGATTTGGCACAGGTTGTCCAAGCTCCATTCCAAAGCTATCCCAAAAGATCTATTGAAGAAGATCATGGGATTAGCAGTAATTTCAGATCTCATCAAGAGGTGAATACTTAGCCAAAAAAGGGGAAAACTCAAGAACAACTTGTTTGTGTCAATTATGCGGGATTGATATGTTTACTTAACTGTTCTATGCATCACTATGATCACGCGAGTGCGAGAATCATCCAAAATGGATTTAAAATGGGAAAGATAGGCATAAAACAAGATTGTAGGGGCTTGTTTGTAAATAGTTTTCAAAATCCAGGGCTTAAAACATTAGAACAGTGGCCTACGGCTGTAGGGTAGAAATGCGGGTTAAAACCGAAAGAGTGCAAGGGCCATTCTACAAAGGTGCTCTGGTGTGGCTACATGGTGCTTCCTGGTTGGTTGCATCGAGTGACACACGTAGGGCTGCATAGTTAGCAGCCACAGAACATCCACCGAATCTGGTGCGGATGGACCTCATATCTTATGGAGGAGAGAACATGATATGCTGGCACATGTCTAGGGCACTGGCAGGCGTGCGGGGTGGGGCCCGATAGTTGCTGAGCAGGGACATGGGGCTCATGAGCGGCAGGAGGGGCAGTGCGCCGCGTCACTGCAAAATCTGCGCCTCGGAAGACGGTAGTAGGCGGGGCCCACATCGGAGCATGGTAGCAACAGCGCCCGGTGCACACTCAATTTCGCTCAACGAAACTCGTAAAGCGGACATGCGGTGCAAGGCAGGCCAGAGGGAGAGTGGAAGAGCTCATCGGAGTTGTGCCTTTCACTGGAGTTCAAGAAGGAACTTAAATCTACAAAGAACCGGTGATGTCCTCATAAAATGGAGACCATCTCGATGAAGATCTCAACAAGACAAACGTCGTAATGCCCTTAGTTTTCATCAAAGATGAACGTACGAGGAGGAACTCGCTCGCCGAGCATTCGCAGGAATTGGGACAACTTCAAAACTTGTCTTTTAGATCAAGAGACTAGGGTTTGTGGATCAAAAAACAGAGGCCGGATTTGGAGAGAGGGCAATGAGAGGATTTCGATGAATATATATATGCATGGGTCTAGACAGGGTTAGATTTGGGGTATTTTTTTGAAATATTCCAGAAAATTCAGAATTAGCATTTGGGCTTCGAAAAAATACAACGATGGATCCAAAAATTCTAGGAAAATTCATAGATATGATTTGGCACCCAATGAACTGAAACAAAATATTTAGGAACAGCTTGGGAAAAGACTCAAATAAATGTAACTTTCACCAATAAAAGGGGAAAAGGTTTCGGACAAATCCAAAAAATACCTAGAAACAACTTGATGATGACGAAAAGCATTTAGAAAGGATTTCATACACTATGCATGTCAACTTGGCATAGTTGGACGAGTTGATTGGTAGGATTGGAATGATGAGAAGGAGAAGCCTGACGAGCGAGGCCGGCATGACCAAGAAAGAGTAGTGTGGGAGATGACACCAATAGGGTGGTCCCACCTATTGGTAGTAGGAAGGACGTGGGGCCGCCGATCAGCAAGAGGGAGGATGAGAGAGCGAGCTTTCTTGAGGAAGGGGTAGAAAGGTAGGCCACTTGGCCTAGGTGGGCCATAGCGAGTTGGGAGAGCAGAGGAGACAAGAAAATGTGGGAGATTCTACCTTTCTGTAGGCAGCTACGCTGAAAGCAAGGAGGGAGAGAAGAAGGGCTGCAGCCGAGACCAGGAGGAGAAGAGGGCTGGGTCAAAAGCGCATGTGAAAAGAGGAAGAGGATTTCTGGCCTTTTCTTTTGAAACCTTTGCAAACACTTTTATTTTTCAGGTTTGAGCTCACCAATTTGAATTTGAGGCCTTCGGCAATCACTCATCATAAAACCAACGCAACGGTATGAATGCGACAACATGTTGTCCTAAATTTATTTTATTGGCTTTAAACTTTATTTTATAAAATCATTTAAATGTTCATTCTAAGCAAGAAAATCATTAATAAATGAGAAAAACATTTTAATTAATTTAATATTCTGAAAATGAAATTCTCAGTGTTACAGATGGAGAGACATGCACGCACACACTCGATTTGGGGACAAATCTAGCTTGAATTGAAGTGGGAAATCGATTCATAAAAGGTTCCTATAGCCTAGTTCCCTTCATCTTCCCTCTTGATTCAAAGGATTAGCACTAAGATCACCAAAACCTAGCTCTAATCCCCCAATTTTCTCTCTAAGTTCTTGCCTGCGAGGAAATGCTAGACCTAGGGTTTGTAACAAGCCAAGTTTCCTATCTAAGACAGCCCACTAGTCTATTTACACCCTAGGCGTATAACGACACCAATTAACACTAAGACCCTAGTCTAGAAATGCTCAGAAGGGCTGAACCGAAAATGATACATTTGTACCACTAGATGGAGCGATGACCTTCTTCTCTTGCACACCAGCTGAGCTAAGCACACTTGCCTCTGTATGGCTCATAGTGCGCTTGGACCATTCTAAACTTGGACGTCCGTCGAGCTAATCCAATGGGAACTCGATGTAACCATCACCTAAGGATGCCGATGTCATACATGTTAAGCCCTCGAAGGATCCACAATAATTACAACAACACATCATTTCATACAAACATAAATTGAATTATTACAAAGCATTGCTCAAAACAATATACAATCATATAGAAATAATGTTTCAAAACAAACTCGCAATGGAACACAGATTACTAAACAGGTGCAATGCAGCATAAGTAAAACATCGAGTCATGACATTGAGCCCATCATTGTCATTCTCGATCACAAAGTTCCTGAAAAAATATCAACAACAATGGATGAGTGCGTGGGGTACTCGTAGGACTTACCTGTGAGTGTTATCAACCCCACACATTTGAGAGTATGCAAAACTTTTTGTAGATTTGACTTCTAACCCGCATAAGCTTACTAAGAGTGAGTCCTTAGTTTTACGTTTCATTCATCTTTAAAGCATAAGCCTCATTAATCCAACATAATTACCATCATGATCTGTAATTCATATATGTCATCATTTCAATTCATATGCCAACATATGGTAACCTTCAGAACTATAAACACACACAAAGAGGAACATAATATAGATAAGCATGATTAACTAAATAACATATTTTAGTTATTACTACGTTGCCTGTCAGTGGTATTAGCATTCTGACACCCGGTGAGCATCAACGATTCGAATCATTTTTATTCTCGGGAATAACTATAGTGCTAGGGGTATATGCTTACTAGTGCTTGTGATTGTGTTTAGGTCATTTAGGTGCTTGATGACAAAGGGAGAGAGATATCCCAAGCAAGCATTGCACATCAAAAGGGAGAGAGATAAATCCCATGCAAGCAAGGTACATACCATATACAGGAGAAAAGTCCCAAGCAAGTAATGCATATCTTAAGGGGGAGAGAAGATCAATTAGCAAGGGGAAGATGTGGCGAAAAACAAGGAAGGCAAGGAGGTAGGAGGAGCTACCTATTTCAAATATGGGACAAGAATTGCTAAATTCGTAATCCTTTGAACTAGAGTACCAAACTAAATGCTCAATTTGTGCTTGAATCCCCCATGTGGATATAAAAGCCAGAAGCATTATTTGGATGCTATGCTGGTGGCAAATGAAGTTGAGGATTGAAAAATCCATCCAAGGAAGCTAAGTTGATTCTAACTCATGAAAATTTGCATCTAGTATCTTTTCTTGGATTTACCTTGCTTGCTTGGGTTGTGTTGTTATCAATCACCAAAAAGGGGGAGATTGTAAGCAAAATGGCCTCATGTGCCATATTACTATAGTTATGTTTTGGTGATTAATTAACAACCAACACTTGGACTAATGAATTTGTCTAGATGCTCATTATCTGGTATTTAGGTCCAAGGGATGAAGAAGTAGAAAGGCTAAAGGTGAAGCCCGAAGGGCCGCCCCAGTGGGGGTTCCCTACAAGTGAGATTAAGGAGGGAGCAAGGAAAAGGTAAAATGGCCTCACTAGTAAAGTTTCCTTGATCCCAATGCTTTTCTTTGCTAGTGGTTGTGTTTAGGTCTTTTAGGTGATTGATGACAAAGGGGGAGAGATATCCGAAGTAAGCATTGCACATCAAAAGGTGGAGAGATGAATCCCATGCAAGCAAGGTGCATAACATATATGGGAGTGACTTCCTAAGCAAGTGATGCATATCTTAAGAGGGAGAGAAGACCAATTAGCAAGGGGAAGATGTGGTGAAAAACAAGGAAGGCAAGGTTTTAGGAGGAGGAACCTAGTTCAAATATGGGGGAGAATCGCTAAATCTGTGATCCTTTGAACTAGAGTAACAAATTAAATGCTCAATTTGTGCTTAAATCCCTCACATCAATATAAAAGCTGAAAGCATTATTTGTATCCTATGCCAGTGGCAAATGAAGTTTAGCATTGAAAAATCCATCCAAGCAATCTATGTTGATTCTAACTAATGGAATTTTTCATTTAGTATCTTTTCTTGCATTTACCTTGCTTGCTTTGATTGTGTTGTCATCAATCACAAAAAAGGGGAAATTTTAAGTAAAATGGCGTCATGTGCCATACTTCTGTAGTTGTGTTTTGGAGATAGATTGACAACCAACACTTGGGCTAGTGAACTTGTCTAGATGCACATTCTCTAGTATTTATGCCCAAGGTATGAAGAAGTAGAAAGGCTGAAGGGACGCCCCAACGGGGATTCCGTACAAGTGAGATTAAGGATGAGAGCAAGGAAAAGGTAAAATGGCCTCACTAGTAAAATTTCCTTGCTACTAATGCTTTTCTTTGCTAGTTGTTGCATTTAGGTCTTTTATGTGCTTGACGACAATGGGGAAGAGTGAGGACCGAAAGAGGGACCTAGAGGAGGGTGAATAGGTCGACACCTAAAACTTGAACCCAAAAACCCTCTCTTGTCAAATGTGCAAGATCACCTTGCTGAAATAAGGCAACTGACCCTAGGACACATAGAGAAAAATCTAACGAAAGCACTAGCTCGAACGCCGATTAAAAACGATGCAAAACGAGCCAATAGCGGCCGGCACAGAGCACCGAACGGTTTGATGGTTTGCGTCGGACGATCCGATGGTTACACCATCAAATGGTCTGATGCACCATCAGACGAACTAGGCAGGGGCCTCTTAAGCACCCAAGGATAGTCAGACGATCCAGTGGTTACACCATCGGATGGTCCGATCATGGCAAAGTCCACAGAGGTGGCTGGGCCTCGGATTCTTCTGCTGGGCATGGATCTCATCTGACAGTCCCACCATCGGATGGTCCGATGGTGACCTAACTGGTCTGATGGTCTCTAGTAGACAAAAATCAGCCCAAGAATCCACCAAGAACTGAACCAAATCTTGATCAAATGGACTCCAAACTTCACCAAATTTCACAAGGACATTGTGTAGGCCATGGAGAAGCTATTCCAATAGATCAAGACAAAGCTTTTGATTTCCTCCACGGATTCGACTTGTCCCCAAAGTGAAGTCCACAAGTCAAGAACGAAAGATTTTGGGGCCAGCCTTGGAACACAAGATCTGGCACACCAAAACTACAATCTCTCCACGTCATAGCAGTACAAAACACCGACAAGAGAAAGATCTGGGGCTTGGTCAAGCACAAACACACCAAAAGACCAAGGAACCAAGATCAAAAGCCAATCAAGAGAGCGGGAAGCAAGAACACACAAGGAGCTACACGAATTCCATCAATTAATGGACCAAAGTGGTCTCAAATTCTAGTTACAAGATGGGGATTCGATCACCCAAGCAGCCAAACTCACTAAACTCACTAAAAGTGGAGATTTGATCACTCAAAACTCACTAAACTTGTTGCTCTTTGCTTGGTGACAAAAATAGAGCTATAACCCTTGCTCTAAACAAGTCTAACCAGCGAAGAGAGATAGCTTGAGGCTGCCATCTCCTTATTTATACTACACCTCTATTGCCCTAAGGCAGTTTTGCACTTGACCCCCTATATTACAGACTCACTACACTAAAACGCTTGCAGAGGCTAGAAAAGACCGCAATAACTCGGATGAAAGGCCACGATGGAGTCCTCGATGTCTTTGGTTTCTCCGCCTTCGATTGATGTCCTCCACGTGTCCAGTAGCTCATCCCTGGGGGGTAACTACGGTTGTTGGAATACCGGTAACCTGCCCATGGATTTGTTGATAGCACTGCGAAAAGGTTTTAGCCCCTGGTTTTGACGCTCGAACTAGGAAACAATATTTGGGCCCGGTTTCGATGCCCGAACCGGTAAACGCTTGATGGGCCTCAAGTCTTGAGTGATATTACAGCTCACGACACCATCCCGCACCCAAGGTCACTCTTATGTGCCAAGCCTAACCTGGGCCACAACCTAAGCCAACTGCCAGTCCACTCGGCAGGGATTTTTCCACACCACGGTAGCACTCGGGCACCGACGCCACTGCCCTCCACTGCTCAGCATGCGCCCTGGCTTCACCTGGACGTGAACGCGGCCCCATTCACTCACTCTGCGCTGCTCTGCCTCTCCCTGCCTCTCCCTGCTCTCCCTCTTTGCGCATCTCCAGTATGCCGGTCGGCATGGCTGCCATGGCTGAGCCGAGCTAAAGCTCACGCGCCGGCCGCTGCGGTCCCTCTCCCTCCAAGCAGCCACCTGTGCCACGCTCGCGCCACCATGCTCCACCTCTCTCGACACTCCCGGACCACCGTCAGCATGTCCTCTGCGATCTCCATGACGCCACTGCCTTGGCTGCGGTTCACGGCCACACCCACACCGTGGAGGGCCACCGCCGGGCCATCTCTGTGCCACCAGACCACCTCTGTTGCGTTGCCCGTCGAGCCGCGCAGCCTGGGTGCTCGGTCTCGCTGGCCCCCTCAGCTCGTGTCGCCGAAGCGAGCCGCGGCCGTTCACGCGCGTTCCTTTGGTTCACGCGCGTTCCTTGGCCGACCAGACCTCCCCGTGCGACAAGATCAAGGGGAAAAGGGACCCCATGGCGGGGAACACCTTCCCAAAGTCACATCTCAGCCGTGGGAGTCTCAAACGCGCAGATCCACGCGGGAGAAGCTCGGGCCGCCATGCAGCTCGTTTCTCCTGACCGAGGAAGAAGATGGTGAATTAGCATAAAACCCCCTACCTTTTCATCTATTCAACGCACCGTTTCAAGTACTATTTGCTGAGTCAGTGAAATCTTCTGTGCAGGCCCCTGGGCGATAGATTTATTTACATTTAGGTCCCTGATCTGAGTGATTTTTGAGTTAAATGCATTTTATTGAGATGTGAACTTCAAAAATCCATTATAAATCAAGGAAAAATGCTAAAAATGCAAACTTTGTTGCATTGTGTTCCTCTTTAGTAGTTCTACAGAGTGGTTAAGATGTGGATGTGTGAAAGAACTATTTTGCCCTTGGGATATGTCACGTTTGATAAAACAAATAAAAAGCTAAAAGTGATCTAAATGACATATAAAAATTATGAAACTTGGCATAAATGTTGTTTGTACCTTATGTGTTCACATGTATTTTTAGTTAACCATAATCATCACTATTAATTAGAGATCTACCCCTAATTCTATTAATTAGTAGATTTTATGTATATGAAAATGCATGCTACATAAAACTTGTCCAGAAAAATCCATAGAAATTATATTGTGCCCATTTAGTCCAGTGTAGCCTAGAAATAAAGTTCGATGGGTTTTGCTTACTGATTGCTATGTATGTTGAAAATGGAAAAGTGCTATTTAGTGTGTTACAAAAATGTCACCAAAATTCATGTAGCAATATTACTAGGCAAGTATGCTTATGTGAATCATTCATGTATTTTGGTTGATGTTACATGAGGGGTATACATGTCGTCATTAATTAGGTGTAAAAGTAAAGAAAAATAAATGGGGATGTTAGTGTATGCTCAAATAAACGTATGCTTTATTTGAATGCTGTTGACGGTCGTTATTGCACTACCTACGACCATCAACTATCCATTGACATGAAGGAAAATACATCAAAGTGTAGACTAACCCTTGCTACTAACATAGCTCCACGAGTTGTGTAGAATATTTGATTACAGGTGCAAGATCAGCCGAAAACATGTCAAATATGGCTAAGTCAAGAAGGTCACTGACCAAGGGGCCAGGTCGCCCAGCCTCCCCCTAGGCCACCCGGCCTGTGAATATGCCCAAATGAGCCCATCTTCGACCTACATGCACACTAAAGACGTGTCAACAAAATTCCAAGGCCCAAGCCGAGAACCCAACATGCCTAGTACCGGAAGGCTTGCCACCTCATCGATCTAGCACTTGGATTGGTGAAGTCAGCAATCCATGTGACTTCAATCCTATGGATAAGGAAGAAACACAAGTGAGATCCAACCATCAAGGGAAAAGCACAAGTTTTAACCGCCGACCACCATGCAACCGACTTGCGAAGTGAAGATGAACCGCAAGATGGAGTAAGGCGGTGGATCCATGGGCAGGTGGGACCGCCTTATCAACCATATAAATACCCCTTCTCACTTGGTGACTATAAATACCCCCTGGTAGCTCATTTGTAAAGTGTGGAAGTTGAGTGGAACACACCATTGTCTAGTTAGTAGCACTAGGATAGTACTAGGAGTTAGAGTTGAGTCTGAGTCTTTTCCTTAGGGATTTCGAAGTTAGCTTCGAGTCTAGCAAAGCTCTTGTATCTTCTTATCTTTGTACTCTTGCTACTTCAGTATAATATAATTTATCGATCTATCTTTCAGCTATACTTTACTTTATTTCTTAGACTTGCATAGTGTGGTGTACCTTATTGCATACTAGACCAAGGCTTAGGTTTGTGTTGTTCTTGAGTTATCTGAATCTTGCTAGACTTGCCGGTGCTATAGGCTTTCCTTAGGCTCTGATCTAAGGCTAAGTCAGTCCTAACCCTCTGATCAAGGACGGACTTTAGTGATCAAGTTCTCGCTTGATCACTAGTTTAGCGTGCCATCTTACCCACGCAGATCTGGTTGGTAGCCCGTCTTGGTGATAGCATTAGGGAGCCTCTGTAATCCGACCCCGTCGTTCGATATGCCCGTAGGCATTAGCCAGTTGTCATTCAGTTGGCCAACTATCTACCCCCGTACCTCCTTGGTGTAGTCTGGAATTTCGCTCGACGCAAGATCCTAGTTCGTGTTTGTTTAACTCAGTTCAATTGCGAATACTCCTCTGCAGTAGCTAAGGAATATAGTTTGGATATCTTAATCTCACTCGTTGTCCTCCTAGGCAACTACCTAGTTTGTTTACTGCTTTGGTCCCTGTTTACTCTTCCCACCATACACTATCTTATTATATCTTACCCCCATTGTAAGAATACTTGGTGTTTATCTGAGTTATAGTACTGTTTGACGTTCGAACATATCATTCCACCTATTCGCCCTTGTTTCCCTGTGGATTTTTATGATACTCGGAATACTCTGAGTGAAAAAGCTACAGCGAATCTCCGTGCGCTTGTGCAGTAATATCTGTTACGCTAAGAGACGTCAACAAGCTTTTTCTGGCGCCGTTGCTAGGGAAGCAATTGGCAATAGAAGTTTGATTTATTCGAACCGAGGTACTTATAACTTGATAACATACTGATATTTCTTAGCGGGCTCATTTGCCTCTGTCAACTTTATTGTTGAGTTGACAGAGAGGTGTATGACCGGTTTCGACCTATCGGCAAACTTTCACAATAATCCGGAGTCGCTGCTCAGAAGGAGAGTCCGTCAAAAGACAATCCACGGGCAGAGGCCTGTGCCATTATCATTAGAGTTTGGATCCATGAGCACAGCACAACCGACACCTACAATGGCTGTGCCTGAGAAGACCATCCATGACTTTTCTGTCCCATCCAGCAACAACATCCCCACTGGGCCTGATGTGCAAGTTGGAGAAGGATTCAAGCTCAAGCCAGGTGTCATTCATATGGTCCAAGCTAGTCCATTCTGCGGATTGGCGTCGGAGGATGCAAATAGCCATCTCCAGCAGTTCCTGGAGATATGCAGCACTTTCACCATCAAGGGTGCAACCGCCGATGCTGTTCGACTTCGCCTTTTTCCGTTCTCACTGATCGGGAAGGCAAAACAGTGGTTCTATCTAAACCACGCAAACTTGGCAACTTGGGAGGCATGCTCAAATGCTTTCCTTGCAAAATACTTCACCTTGGGGAAGACAAGCTCACTGAGGAACCGAATCTCGAGCTTCCAACAGCTCACAGATGAGACAGTGGTGAAGGCATGGGAAAAACTTCAAGAGTACATCGCTGCCTGCCCCCACCATGGTATGGAAGAGTGACTGATCATCCAGAACTTCTTCCACGATCTGCACCGGACCGCACAAGAACACCACAATGCAGCCGCTGGAGGATCCATTTTGTCTTTGAGTGTTGCTGTCACACGCACTCTCATAGAGAAGATGGCAAACAACCAAGGATGGAGACAGGAGAGGGCGAATAATAAGCCCCGTAGAGTCCACCATATTGACAACACCGACATGTTGGCTGCCAAGATGGACCTCTTGCTAAAGAAACTAGAGGATGCTCCTGAAGCTGTGCCGGTCCAGGCACTAGATTCTCGAATGACTTGCGAGCATTGTGGGAATACCGGCCATACGGGGAACAGTTGCCCCAGAAATGGATCGGAAGACGTAAACTTCATCAACAACAATAGCTTCAACAACGGTCCTCGTCCTCAACCAGGTTGGAACTCGCGACCACACTTACCATTCTCTGGTCAAGGTACATCTTCAGGCAGTTCCCAGCAGTTTAATAAAAATCCTTTCGATCAAAAAGCTGTGAACGATAGCATAAGTAAGAAATTCCTTGCGAAGGATAGAATTCTAGAAAACATGTCACTTCAAATGGAAAGTCTTAATAGCGCCATGAAGAACCAGCTAAGTTTTAATAAAATGTTAGAAACTCAGATAGCTCAGCTTGCTGCTGCTTTGCCTAGTCCAACTTCGGGTAAACTCTCGGGTCAACCGGAGCCACCCCCGAAGGAACATATCAATGATGTAACAACTAGGGTGGAAGGTCTACACAACACCCCCCACATCCTAGGAATGCAGGGATGGAATAGGAGAAGTCTGCCGAACCAGAGAAGGAAGATCAAGTGGCTGAACCACAACCAGTTAAGGAAGCACCAAAGTCGGCTCCACACGAGTTCTACGACACCACCGTGCTCCCTTTTCCTCAAAGGTAGAAAAAGAGCTCTGTCGATGACCAATTTGGCAAGTTTGTGGAGGTAATAAAGAAATTATATGTCAATATCCCATTGCTAGATGCGATGCAGGTACCTACGTACGTGAAGTACCTGAAGGACATCCTCAACAACAAAAAGCCACTGCCGTCCACCAAAGTCATGCACCTCACGGAAGAGTGTAGCACTGCTATACTCAACCAGCCACCCCAGAAGAAGGATCCAGGGAACCCTACCATCTCATGCTCAATCAGGACCCAGTACTTTGATTAAGCTCTCTGCGATCTAGGAGCTAAGTGTGAGCGTCATGCCAAAGGTAGTCTTTGATAAACTCACGCATGCTGCACTTGTCCCTACTGTTATGTGCCTGCAGCTAGCGGATCAGTCGATTCGCTACCCCGACGGGATCGCTGTCCGGTCAAAATCCAAAACTTTATTGTCCTAGTGGATTTCGTCGTGCTCGACATGGAGATTGATAGCAAAACGCCGCTCATCCTTGGGCGACCATTCTTAAGCACCGCTGAGGCCACTATTGACGTTGGAGCTGGACAAGTCAACCTCAACATCAATGGCAGATGAGTGACGTTCGCCTTAAAGCCGAAGGTAGAACAGTGCCGACAGGTAAAAATGTTTAAATGTCAGGCACCCCGGGAGACACCTAGAGAGAAGATCGAGCTCTCACCAAGTCAATCGAAAGTGGACTCTCTCATCCTAGCAATGGAGAAGATCCTGTTAGAGGTAGAAGCTCGAAAGCTCAAAGCTGATCGCAGAGCCGAGTCACAAAGACATGCCTCAATGGCCAAGCCGCCGACAAAGGAAGCAGGTGGCAAGACTCCTGGCACGAAGGTCGCCGCCACAACTACGAACACACCCAAAGAGTGGCGGAAGAAAGAAGAAGAAATGCCAAAAGCCAAGCCAGAAAGGACCCAGAATAAAACTCAAAAACAAAAGGCTGTGGCAACTAAGAAAGTATGGCGAGCAAAAGTTGTAGCGCAGACAACCGCTAAGTCTCCATCAAGCACTGACTCCACGTAAAAGCTATAACTTGCCCTCGCCAGGAGGTAAACTGGCATTATCTCCACTGCATATTTTATTCCCGCACGTTTAAATTTCTTTTATGTATTTGAAGTTTCAAAATTTCTTTTATAACATTGCATGTTTGATTTATGCATAAGATATTTATTTTCATCTCCTATATTTCAAAAAAAAAATTTTGAGGCCGCCCAGCCCCACCTGGGGCTGGCCGACCCCCTGTGCGCTGCTCCAGGCTGCCCGGCCTCTTCCAGGCCGCCCGGCCCCCCTGCTCTCCACTAGCTGCATGCATGCACAAGTGCCAAATGCACTAATCGCAAAATGCCAAAGCACTGGCAACCCAGCCTCCCACCGATGCCGTCCGGCCTCGTATTTGCACCGTTCGCATCCCATCTCCACCTGCATGAACCCACCAGCCTAAGGAGCATAGGCTTAGGCCGCCTGGCTCCTAGCTCAGGACACTCGGCCTCTAGCCAGGCCGCCCGGCCCCCTGCTCAGTGTGATGCCCCCGGCATCTCAAAAGCCTTGACACGCGATTAGATTAGTGCTAATCAAGGATTTGGATTTAATCACGCTTTGAGAAGAACAATAACTAGGCCAATAAACCACCACGTCAAAAATTTTCAAGTTGAATATGCGAAACCTTGCGTTGTTTGGTTGAGTAGTTAAACATTTATACGTTTTCATGCAAAACATCAAATACAAAAGTTTTAGTTCAAGATGTTGCCTTCAAATTTACTATTTTGACCATTTTCAAAATCATATGTTAAGAGGTTCAAAAGTTCAAACCAAACCAGGTTAGCCTACACTCCGGAAGTTTTGCTAAGTCTAGGGTTGACACTCTTTCCTAAATTTCATTCTGAGATTACTTTCTGTTTGACTATACAACTTCAAAATCTCCAAAAGAAATTAAACTTATTACCTTTCGAATGCATCAAACCTTGAGTCTATTGGACTGCATTTGGTAATTCAAAAGATGGAAACAACAGATACTCTACATAAATTGAAACTGCGGTTTTATCAAACTCTTGAATACAATTGTGCTTGTAGTTCAAAATATAATGTGATCCAGCCCAACTTTCTATAACAAACTTGTGGACAAATTCATGTTGAATAACTTGGTATTTTGTTCCTTGACATGCATGAGGGTTTGCATATGGTTTTGGGCTATTTTCGCCAAAGTGTGGAATCTGTCAAAAACAGACCTGTTTAGTGAATTCAAATTTTTGTGAAACAAAAGTCATGATCATGCAAAAATCTATATAGGAAAGTTGTATATCATGAAATTATAAACAAAATTGGTATATAAATCTTTATGTGAAAGTAGACCTAAAATAGACTTTTATAATTTCTAAGCTGAGGGTTCCAGTTGATCAAACTGAGGTCATAGCTATTGAATTCAAATTTCTCCTCAAATTTCAACATAACATGGTGTCACAAGTTAAAACAAAGTTGTAGAGAACACAATTTGGAACGTTTCTTGTATTTTTAGCTCTCCCTAATTCAGCCTCCAAATTGGTGAAAAATGAGAATTTTAAATGTGTCTCTATCCGGTCAAACAGCCCCTTTTTCTATTTCTCAAAATTTCTTTTTCCTTTGTCTCTATGACATGTGGGCCCCACTCATCGGATTCGGACCAGGGGAGGATGTCGACATCCCGCCGTGGGTCCCGCGACCGGCGCCTCCGCGCACCAATTCCACGCGCTCCGGTTCATTTTCCCTCGCCCGGTCCCACTTGTCGGCCACCCTTGGTCCACGGACCTAGTCCACGCATCGCGCCCCCTCCTTCTCTCCCCCTCCTGCGCGCCCACGCGGCGCCACGGCCGTCGAGGCCAAAGCTCGGCCTTAAGGCCAAGCACGCTGAGCTCTGGCCCCTGCGCCCCTCCACTTGCCTGCGCGCTCACCCACTTCCCCTGCCTCTCCTACTCCCGCACCAGGCCGCCCTGCACCCTCCTCCCTGGACCACGCAGAACGCCAGAATGCACTGCCATTGGAGCTCCCACGACGAGCTCAAGCCCTACCGCCTCTGCACCTCCTCCAGCCCTGATAGCGTGGGATTCCCACTCGCTAGGCTCTGCTCCACTCTCCCCGAAGATCCTTGGCCCTCGCCAGCGCCTCCTCCACCAGCCCTGAACAACGCGCGCAGCGCACGCCGCGCATACCGCCGACCCGCGCCGCGGAGGACCCCCTCCGGGCCGTCCCCTCACCTCCACGGCTCCACCATCAGACCTGCCACCACACCGCACAGCTTAGGCGCCCTTCACCCCCTTGATTCGCCCCTCCTCCGGCCAGAATCGCCCCGAGCCGCCCCGAGCGTCGTGCGCCACCGCTTCCCGGTTCACCGGCGTTCCTCGCGCGCTCCGGCCTCCTCACGCAACACAATCTTGGGGGAAAGGTTCACCGTCATCAGGAACGCGTTCCCAGAGTGGCTCGGCTCCAAGTCTGGCCCCCTACACGCCGGCCCCCGTGCGGGCACGCCCCCACACCGCGCGTCCGTCACCCTGTCGAGAGGTAGAAGAAGATGCGCGTTTTGTAGAGGAGCCCTTCCCATTTTCGCTATTCTATTTACTATTTACTAGGTCTTGTGTATTTTCCGTGCAGGCCCCTAGAGATTAAGCATAATCCTGTGTTGGTCCTCGGGCTGTGGGATTTCATTTTTAAGTGCCTATTCTTGCTACATAAACTTCAAAAATCCATTATAAATCAAGGAAAAATGCTAAAAATACAAACTTTGTTGCATTATGTTCATATTTAGTATATCTACAGAATGGAAGAGAAGTAGATCCATGAAATGACAGATTTACCCCTGGAATGTTGCATGCATGCTAGAACTAAATAAATGCAAAAAGTGGTCTAAATGACATCCAAAAATTATGAAACTTGGTCAGTAGCCTTATCATGTTATTTAGGATGGTGTGGGATTTTTGGTGACAATAGTATATACTATTAAATTACTGTTTTGCCCTCATGTATGAATTTTGGGCATTTTACAAGTATGAAAATACTTGCTACATGAAAAGTGCTCAAATACATCCTTAGCAATTATGTTGTACACATTTAGTCCAGTATAGTCCAAAAATAAAGTTTCATTTGTGTTAGTTGTTGTTTACTTGGTGATTTGAAAATGGCAACTTCTATAGGGATTTAAACCGTAAAATAGAGTAGTATTACTTAATTCCCTCCAAAAGCTCCACCAAAGTTTAGGTAGCTGTGATGCGGCATAAATATGATTGTAAGAAGTTGTCATGTGTTTTTGGTTGTCGTTATAGATGGAATATGCAAATGCTTACTTAAATAGGATTAAAGATGAAGGGTATAAATTGGGAGTGCTAGCGTGTGAATGGATGTGAACTCGTGATTTCTTGTGTGCTCTACTAGTTACAGTTCATTGGTAGTATCACCATGAAGCACACACCTTCGACGTAAACATTTTAGCCCCATATTAAACAACTAAGCAGCTAGTGCTAGGAGTGATGTTTTAAACTAGCAGCCCTTTTCAAGTGTAAATATATGCTTGTCTGATGCTTTGCTTGCATAAAGGGTAAATTACATTGATACTTGAACATATGGTGGGTCTATATGTTGCTCAATGAACTACTGATTGTATAAGTGAACGTTTGCTCCTTATTCACAAACGCACCTTGGTCTAAGTGATTTATCAATCACCTTTCTGCCTACCCATGAATTGGTTGCTCAAACATGTGCTTGACATTCATGCATCATGCATAGCATTCGTATAGCGACGCTTATTGCATATACGTGATCAAAAAGCAAGTGCGAGGAACTACTTCAAGCAACGGTGTCCAGAAGACCAGCTAAGATCCAAATACCACCTGGAGGCCCCTGAAGTGGTATTTGGAAGGACGAGTTGCCCAAGTGATCAAGGTGTTGCCTGGGGCAAAGCCCCACAATCTGGCAAGCTAACATTAGCTTAGTTTGTTGGTTTGGATAAAAATAAACAAAGGTAGGCAGGACCAGGAATTTCCCAGCTAATATTGTCTTGATTGATGATTACGCATCCGCATTAGGAGTTGATTGAAAACCCTTGCATTAGATTCCCTGGCTGCCCTGGCCCTAGCACCTACATATAGAGTTCATAGGACGAGTTGCCTAGGCTTTGCTAGGTGCGAGTAGACACGAGTGAAAGGAGTCACTCGTCGCGTAGGTGATTTCAAAAATCACAGAACTTTTACTATTGAGGAGTTAATATTATGCTCATGATTTAAATGGAGACCGGGCGGAGAATAATTTTATTTTGGGATGTGTGTTGTTGTACTATTTGGCTTCGCCTGAGTCATTTAAGGCCCGTCCGCTGTTCGCCTATTGGTCGGCATTACATTGCTAGAGTGCTTAACCGGGGAATGGGACCGGTAAAGTCTTTCCTGGGCTCGTCCGAAGCACAGAGACACGTTCCTACCTGCTGGTTGAGACGAAGGTGGCCCAGGGGAGCTTGGTACTCATGGCGGGGAGACCGAGATGTCGGCAGGCTCGTCATGGGGGCACAACCCGGGGGCTAGGTGGGAGTGAATCAAACTTGGGACGAGACATGTTAAGATTGGGGCTATACGTGGGAACGTGGTGGCTAGTAAGCATATACCCCTGGCATGATAGTTATTCCTGGGAATTAAAAATCGATTCGAATAGCTGAAGCCCACCAGGTGTGGGAATGCCAATACCATTGACGTTCATCGTAGTAATTACTTGAATATAATATATCTATTACACATGTTTTCAAATACTACATGCTTGTATTGTATTGCTTACATTTCTGCAAGTTATTATTATGATGTTGTATGTAAATGATGAAACTTGTTACTCTATGTTGTTATACTTCTATTTAAAATCAATGGCTAAGGATCCACATGCTAGTAAGAAAGCTTTGCGTCAGCCGTAAGCCAATCCATTAAGTCCAACTGAGTAATTAGTACTTAGGATTTGCCCCCACCTTTTGAGTACAGGCACCGACGACATCTGGACAAGTGCCTGGAGGAGGGTAGTACCGGTGGGCTCGGTGCTCTCGCCTCAATCATCATTGCATGAAGACTACTAAAGTATTTCGTTTTCGCTGCGAAATGTTTTTGAAATCGCTTCCGCTATCTGATTCGAACTTGCCTTTCATATGGCATTATGTTGAAACTTGTGTTTTATTTCGAACCGGTTTGTAAAGTAAATCTACTTATGCTCTATTTCAACTGCCTGTGATGATGTAACTGTTGTGGCTCCATCGAGGGCTGGATATGTATGATGTCGGTTCCTCTGGGATTTGGTAATAACGAGAGCCGAATGACTCTCGACGGATAACTAGGTTTAGTTCAATCTAAGTGTACTGCGAGTCAGAGGCGGCAGGTGTGCTTAGCTTGGATTAAATCGGCGGTTCCGCCACACTCAGGCTGCCCGGTCCCTTGCTGCCCATGCATGCATGATCCCGCACCTATAAATACGCATGCAAGCTCCCTTCAGCTCCTCGCACCGCTCAGCAACATGAGCTCTTTCTCCTCCCCCTAATCACTCTTAGTATAAGCACTTAGTTTAATTTTCAGCACTTAGAAAAATTCTACCCAATAAAATAAGTGCTACACTCTCGTTCATTGAACGGTTTGTGGAGGTTCTGCCCCACAATGACGACTAACCTCTGGACGACTAACTTTTTGACTGCTAATGCCTAACGCTAACATCTATAACTGCTCTATCCTTCGGGTATTCTCTTGTCTTGCATATTTGTTTTGCAGATGTCGTCATTTTTAGGAAGGCAAAGAGAGCCCTGAGCAACACAGGGAAAGGCCTGCACCTCACGTTTCCATCCTCGTCGAATGAGCATCCGTGCTCTCATTCGCGGAGTGGAAGTTCTAAGACACCTGCTGTGTCTGACAGGATGTCCATCAGTGAAGCCCGAGGCTGGGAGCAGGACAACGTAACATCATCACAAGCTCTACCGCTGCGCCGACTGCTGATGCTCCAAGACATCACCATACAGAATGACACTGAAGCGCAGAAGTTGCAATGTCTCACCACCAAGACCTTTGGATGGACAAGGTACATCGATGCTTTCTTTCTCGTCGCTATAGGTATGCTAGACCCGTTTATGTAGGCATTCGACTATGTGGGATGGTTGGACTTCGCAAACATCACAAAAGAAACACTATGGAGTTCCTGATGACCCTTCGCATGGAAATGCGCTCAGGTACAACCACCATCCATTTCCGTCTATTCAATACTGATTATTCTGTTACCCTAAGGAGGTTTAATACTCCCCTAGGCATCCATCTAAACTGCTCTTGAGCATAGGAGCCTGTGGGGTATAACATGAAAACTTTTTGGATGGAAATCTGGGGAGAGTATGTGAGGGGTAAGCATAGTACCACAAAAATACACAACCCTGCTCTGAGACTTCTAGCTCGCTGGGTCTCACTTGTCATTTTCCCACATAGTGAAGTAGGTTGTGCACCAAATGAGGATCTTAAGTGCCTATATGCCATGTGTAGAAAGAAGCGCTTCGCCGCGGTCATTGACATAGTCCGTCGTTGGATGGAAATGGTGAGGACCAACACCCCTATTAACATCACATCACTAGTCACCAGGATTGCATCCAACCTAGGCCTCCTAGAGAACGCCCAGATTGAGTACATTCCTGATGACACATCACATATAATTGGGGAGTAGCACTTCATCCAGGCACACTTCATGAAACGAGATGAGAGCGGGAATCTAATCATGACTTGGTTTGGGCATAATTTCAAACTGTCGCTTCCAGCGTCGCAGTACGACCTATACAAAGTTAGGAGCCTAACCATGCAGCTAAACACGGAAGCACCACGCCAAAGCATTGGAGGTGTCATGACTAGAGGCCAACGACGCCGAGCGGAAGAACGCATAAGAGAGGAACAAGAGGAAGCAGGAATAGGCTCATACCGAGCACACCTTAATGCCACACCATCTGCACGTGCTGACTCTGAGATATCATGGCTTCGTCGGTATGCCCAGCCCAAGCCATGGTACCCTACCAACAGTGGTGGCGACAGTTCATACCAGCCATCGCATGGTACCCAGTACCATGGAGATGAGAGTACGTCGCACCACCTTAGCAGAAACCCAGGTACCTCTGCATCAGCGCGATTCCACACCGACAGCATGGCCAGCATCAACTCCGTAATAGAGGGGATGAACCTAGGCCAGTATAACCAGAGGCTGTACCAGCAAGTGGACGATATCCACCAACGCACCGAAGCAATGGACAAATGGCTCTAGGAGAATAGCACCATGCTCCAAAACCTGAATGAAATGGTGGGAGCCAGCTTCATCAATGCTCAGGACTTCCACAACTCTTACTACCAGAACTCCTACCTTCATTGAAGCTTGGGGGGATGGTAGACCGACACGAGCATGCTTCCTCACATCCCATCACAGAGTAAAGCCCTCTGATTCCCGTCCTTGTTTTGCAGCATCAACCCCAATAGCAGCAGCAGTAGTACCAGTCCTACCAGTTCGACAGTACCAATCCCTCCAGCAGCGATCCGTCAGCAACATCCGAGAGTAAGTTAGCAATAATAATGTTTAATTATTTGTTCCTTCATACTTTGCTTATCTTTAAAAAAAGTGTCAATAAAATCAACTCCCAACTTTGATATTTTACCTTCATATGGAAATGATGAATATTTGCTCTATCATGTCTTGATTAGTTGTCTATACAAACTATGCTTAGCTTAATTTCGAGCTTGTGTGTGTAACATGAGAACCTGATCTTTTACTTTGTGGATGCCATTTCGCACAAACTTGTCTAAGTTGTTGTGAGAAATGATATGACTAAGTAACAACGCCAGCTCTACATTTTCTTAGTAAGATGAACATCTTAGGTTATTCTTTTTGAAAACTAAAAATAAAGTCCCCCCCATTGGTTTTAAATACCTATCAAGGCCAAATACACTGAATATATCTGAGCCGCTGGTTTAAACTACTTAATGTTGTTTTGAGCTTTGTCAAATTTTGAGTCACATAGAATGGAATCATCTCTATCCTGTGAGTCATTGGAGCAAAATCCACCACCACATATGCATTCATCCACTCTAGGTGTGCATCCATTTCAACCCCAACCAAATATGCTCAACCTTACTCTTTCCAAATCAAAACAAGGTAGGATGTGGAGCCATCAAAAACAGAAAAATAAAAGCATGCTAATCAAAGCATGGCAAAAGTATGAAAAAGAAAAGCATGCTAGTCAAGCATGGCAAAAAGAGAGAAAATACAAAAAGGCTCCACATTCATTCCGAACATACAAAAGGAGGAAAAGGGAAGGAAATAAGGAGATCCATCCATCCAACCGCCAAATAAGCTCCAACGATGAACAAGATTAGTTGATGTAGTACATTTCTTTGGTCCAATATTTGGCTTTGCATAATAAACAACCTAAGTAAGCTAAGTTCTTCCACACCCTGAGCTCCACAAAAGAGTTCTTGGCCATGCTCTTGGCCTTAATAGTGAGGATACACATGTGAGCGATCGAGAGTACCTCTGGGGAAACTTATGTTATTTTGGAAATCTTCAAAAACACCTGAGATAGAAATCCAAAAAGAGATGTTTTGAGGTGAAGCCTACAACAAAGTCATTCTTTCTCTCAACCGCTCAAGACTTGGTAAGTCAAAAAGATGCACCACAGGTATGGGAAAAAGTGATCATTGCATACACTATGGTTTGAGACCAAAGCATGAGTATTAGTTATGTATAGCTTCTATTCTTGGACATTGATTTTTGCAGCAACTCCTGATCCATAACCCATCTTGGCTTTACTCAAGGACGAGCAAAGGTCTAAGCTTGGGGGGTGTTGACGGTCATTATTGCACTACCTACGACCATCAACCATCCATTGACATGAAGGAAAATACATCAAAGTGCAGACTAACCCTTGCTACTAACATAGTTCCACGAGTTGTGTTGAATAATTGATTGTAGGTGCAAGATCAGCCGAAAATATGTCAAATATGGCTAAGTTAGGAAGGTCACTGACCAAGGGGCTAGGCCGCCCAGCCTGTGAATGTGCCCAAATGAGCCCATCTTTGACCTGCATGCACACTAAGGATGTGTCAACACAATTCCAAGGCCCAAGCCGAGAACCCAACATGCCAAGTACCGGAAGGCTTGCCACCTCATCGATCTAGCACTTGGATTGGTGAAGTCAGCAATCTGTGGGACTTCAATCCTATGGCTAAGGAAGAAGCACAAGTGAGATCCAGCCATCAAGGGAAAAGCACACGTTTTAACCACTAACCACCATGCAACCGACTTGGGGAGTGAAGATGAACCGCAAGATGGAGTAAGGCAGTGGATCCAAGGGCAGGCCAGGCAGCCTGGCCTCAGGTGGGGTTGCCCAGCCTCCTACTTGGCCGCCCAGCCTACCACCTGCCCCCTTAACCGCCATACCAACCATATAAATAACCCTTCTCAGTTGGTGACTATAAATACCCCCTGGTAGCTCATTTGTAAAGTGTGGAAGTTGAGTGGAACAAACCATTGTCTAGTTAGTAGCACTAGGATAGTCCTGGGAGTTAGAGTTGAGTCTGAGTCCTTGCCTCAGGGATTCCGAAGTTAGCTTCGAGTCTGGTAAAGCTCTTGCATCTTCCTATCTTTGTACTCTTGCTACTTCAGTATAATATACTTTATTGATCTATCTTTCAGCTATAATTTACCTTATTTCTTACACTTGCCTAGTGTGGTGTACCTTATTGCATACTAGACCAAGGCTTAGGTTTGTGTTGTTCTTGAGTTATCTGAATCTTGCTAGACTTGCCCGTGCTATAGGCTTTCCTTAGGTTCTGATCTAAGGCTAAGTCAGTCCTAACCCTCTGATCAAGGACGGACTTTAGTGATCAAGTTCTCACTTGATCACTAGTTTAGTGTGACATCTTACCCATGCAGATCTGGTTGGTGGCCCCTCTTGGTGACAGCATTAGGGGACCTCTGTAATCTGACCCCGTCGTTCGATAAGCCCGTAGGCGTTAGCTAGTTGTCGTTCGATTGGCCAACTATCTACCCCCATGCCTCCTCGGTGTAGTCTGGAATTTTGCTCGATGCAAGATCCTACTTTGTGTTTGTTTAACTCAGTTCAACCGCAAATACTCCTCTGCAGTAGTTAAGGAATATAGTTTGGATATCTTAATCTCACTCGTTGTCCTCCTAAGCAACTACCTAGTTTGTTTACTGCTTTGGTTCCTGTTTACTCTTCCCACCATACACTATCTTGTTATATCTTACCCTCATTATAAGAATAGCTGGTGTTTATCTAAGTTATAGTACTGTTGCTTCCTAGTGGATTTTTATGATACTCGGAATACTCTAAGTGAAAAAGCTATAGCGAACCTCCGTGCACTTGCGGAGTAAAATCTGTTACGCTAAGAGATGTCAACAAATGCCCCTTGTTATATTGAGTTTGCTGTACCAAAATGAAACACCCACTTTATGGTTAAATCTTGTAAGTGAGTAACTAATCAATTACTGCTAGCTGCAATATGGTAATGCTCATCCCTTCTTAGTTAAGGTCCTTACAATCGCTTCTATATGCCATGTTTAGCCGTTCTAAAAGGTTGGACTAAATACCACGTTTGTATACCATGATTGTATAAACTAAACTTAAAATGACCTTAGCACACCTTATTTATAATCAACGGCTTGACAGGTGCATAGGGGAATTGTTTAAATGCATATTTACTCAGGGTGTACAAATGTACTATGGTCACTAGTGCTAGGAGTGATGTTTCAAAATACTAATCCCTTACATGTATAAATATATGATTGTCTGATGCTTTGTTTGCTTGTGGTATGATTAAGGACAGTTTAAATTAATAGTTGATCATGTGTAAAATCCTGGTGTATCTCCCATCCACATGATAGCGTATTTAACTTGCTCTCTTCATGATGAATAACTTGCTAAATGTAAATATGATTGTTAAATGTATGCTTGCTTTAGGTCATAAAGACAATTCTTGTTTAAGTAGTTTATCAGGCACTTTCCGCCATCCATGAAATGATTGGTTAAGTGTGAACCTTATCTTCATGCACCTTCTGCATCGCATCAATGCATGCCATTCATATAGTAACGCTTATTGCAGATACATGATCAATAAGCATTTGCGTGGAGCTACATCAAACAACGGTGGTCCAGAAGACCAACTAAGCCCCAAGCATGATCTAGAGGGCCCATCAGTCGTGTTTGGATGGAGGAGTTGTCCAAGTGATCAAGGGGTTGCCTAGGGCAAAGCCCCACAACTCGGCTAACTAACTTAGCTTAGTTTGTTGGTTTTGAGAAACATAAGAAGAGGTAGGAAGGACCATGATACTCTCAGCTAATATAAACTTGATTGATTGATGATTACGCATCCACATTAGGAGTTGGTTGAAAACCATTGCATTAGACTCCCTGGCCGCCCTGGCCCTAGCACCTATCTCTAGAGTTCGTAGGATGAGTTGCCTAGAATTGCTAGGTGTGAGTAGACACGAGTGAATGGAGTCACTCGTCGTGTAGGTGGTTTCAAAAATCACAGAACTTTTACTATTGAGGAAATAATATTATGCTCATGATTTGAATGGAGACCGGGCGGAGAATAATTTTATTTTGAGGTGTGTGTTGTTGTACTATTCGGCTCCGCCTGAGTCATTTAAGGCCCGTCTGCTGTCCACCTGCTGGTCAGAATAACATTGCTAGAATTCTTATCTGAGTCGTGGGACCGGTGAAAGTCTTTCTTGGACTCGTTCGAAGTATTTGAGGTGCCGCCCATCCACTTGCAGGAGGCCGATGGGCCCGGGGGCGCTTGTACTCGAGGAAAGGCTGACCCAGTGCACTGTGGTAACGCTCCAAAGGGGGCACAACCCAGGGGTTAGGTGGGGGCGCTTTGAATCTTGGGACAAGATAGGAGGAGATGGAGGATATATGTGGGAACACGATGGCTAGTAAGCATATACCCCTGGCATGGTAGTTATTCCCAGGAATTAAAATCGATTCGAATCGCTGATGCCCAGCAGGTGTGGGAATGCTGATATTGCACACGGGCAACATAGTAACTACTTGAATATATTATATCTATTACTCATGTTTTCAAATACTATATGCTTGTACTGCTGTGTTGCTTACATTTCTGCAAGTTATTATTATTATGTAGTTATATGCAAATGATGAAACTTGTTACTTTATAATATCCTACCTCTATTTAAAATCAATGGCTAAGGATCCACATTTTAGTAAGCAAGCTTTGCATCAGCCGTAAGCTACTCCATTAAATCCCACTGAGTAATTAGTACCCAGGGTTCGCCCCCACCTTTTGAGTGCAGGTACCGATGACACCTGGACAATTTCTTGAGGAAGGGTAGTACCAGTGGGCTCGGTGCTGCTCATCTCATTAATCGTTGCATGAAGACTACCAAAGTATTTTGTTTCCGCTGTGAGATGTTTTTGAAATCGCTTCTGCTATCTATTTTGAACATGCCTTTCGTATAGCATTATGTTGGAACTGGTATTTTATTTTGAACTGGTTTGTAAACTAAATCTACTTATGCTATATTCAATTGCCTGTGATGGTGTAACTGTTGTGGCTCTCTGGAGGGCTGGATGTGTATGATGTTGGTTCCTCTGGGAAAGGGTAATATCGAGAGCCAAATGACTCTCGATGGACGACCGGGTTTAGTGCGGTCTAATTACACTGCGAGCCAGAGGTGGTAGGTGTGCTTAGCCAGGATTAAATCGGCAGTTCCGCCACACCGACTGCCACCGCGGTGCTCCAACCCGAATGCATGGCTTGAAGATGTGCGATAGTGCTCAAATCCGCCACTCTACCACCAAGTTACCAAGACTCAGCGAATGGGCTCAACTCTCGCCGAGATAGAGTGGAGTGGGCTGTTCCAGGCCAAGAATGGAAACCCTAAAGTTTCCTAGTTTCTGACTTCAAAACCGAGGGTCAATCGGCAGATTTGGACTACTGGCCACGTGGATGTCATCCAAAAGATTGCGTGCAACCGAAGAAGATCAAAACTCCATTGCTGTCATCCGTCTTTGAGAAAGTTGGGTCTTTTCCAGTTTAGCCTCTACGGGCGTTTCTGTAATGTAGGGTCTTAGTGTAAAAAGGGTCAGTTAGGCCTGGGCTATAAATACCTAAGTGGCTGGTCATTTAGGTGACTCTTCCACCTCTAGAAACCCTACGCTTAGCTTTCCAACCAGCCAAGTGCTTAGAGTGAAAAATAGGTGCTAATCTAGGATTTGGAGTCCCCTAGAGCTAGTACTTTGCATTAGTGAGAGGATGAAGGGTGGTAGGCTGTGAGAAACCTTGTAAGAAGTATTTTCCCTCTCCAATCCAAGGAAGATTCATCCCCAATTTGAGTTCATGTGTGCAGCCATCTCCTTTCCCCTTTCTAGTTTGGATTTTGGATGAAACTCAAAGGCTTTTGGTGATTTGCCTTGCCCACAGTTAATCCTGTTCTTTTGGCTCCTTTGGACTTCCTAGGACATGGAGATTATGATTTAGTTCATCTCAATCCCGCGGGATTGCCATGAGCAGGTTGTTCTTGAGTTTTCCCCTTTCTTGCCCAAAGATTGCCTTCTCACGAGACCTAAAATTCCCGCTAATCCTGTGGTCATTTTGAGTTGATCTTTTGGGAATAGCTTGTGAATAGGGTCCAGATAGCCTGTACAAAATCTCATGAAGTTTGGACAAGTTTTGGGTTTGGGAGCTCAAGTTCGTGGGCTGTGTCCGGTGGCACTGGAACATCCGGCGGCTACCACCGGAACATCCGGTGGCTCAGCCTAGCCAGTGCCTACCGGAACACCTGGTGGTTCCCACCGAAACATTCGGTGACACCCACCGAAACATCCGGTGTTCCTAGGCAGCCCTGCATATCTTTGTTGTTTTCATGATTTTGTTCTTCCACGGTGTTTTTGCTTTGACCTTGTGTTTTCCCACTGCTGACCATACTTTTTGCTTACTGTGTTCCAGTAAGTCGCATTTTCGTGCAGCGAGTGTTGGGTGGTGAACTCGTAAGTTTCATTGCTCGTCGTGACTTGCGATCTCTATGGTCGTTGAGTTGCGTGCTCTTCCTTGCCTGGTTCGTATCCTCTTAGTGGACAGCACCTTGCTCCTGCTAGACATGTATCTGTTCAGTGGACAGTGTCTAGTGTGGTTCTCTTGTGAGCTTTCGCTGCACCAAGTTTGGGGGTTGTGATTTTGTGTTTTCAAGTGCTCCTATTCACCCCATTTAGTCATAGGTCTCGGTCCTATAGATGGTAGTACCTAACTCAGCATCACCTGCAAGCTCAAAGCCAAGGGTTGTTCAAGGCTTGGTTTCATCAAAGGTAAATTCACAAGTCTCAACAATCCTGTTAGAGTCCAAGAGCCAAACGTGGTATGCATGTGAATGTGTGGCATAGCCAAGAAAAACTCCATCAAAACTGTGAGGTTTGAATTTGTCCAAGTTCCCCTGCTTGAGCATAAAGCACCTACAACTGAAGACCCGTAGGTGGCTCACTTTTGGCTGTCGCAAAAACTACAACTCATACGAGGTCTTATGAAGAAGAGCATGGAAAAAAATGTGGTTGGAAACGTAGCACGTTGCCTCAATCGCCTCAGCCTAGAATTTCGTAGGAGTCCTATGCTCATCGAGCATCATCCTAGCCATCTCAACAAGGTCTTGATTCTTGCATTCAACCACACCATTCTGCTAGGGGACATATGGGGATGAAAACTGGTGTTCAAGACCTTTGCTATGGCAAAAGGCTTTGAAACGATCATTCCTGAATTTCAAGCCATTATCACTGCATATAGCTCTTATAGCATGATTGGATTCATTTCTCAAACTCAAAACCAAGTCATGAACAAACTCAAAAGCCTCATCCTTTTGATTGCATGAAATGCATTCAAGACCAGCGAGAAAAATCGTCCACGATCACAAGAACGTACCACTTCCCACCAACAGACCTTTTGCTCTCTGGGATAAGTTGTCATCACCTGATTCACAGGTGTGTGGGAAGCAGCAACCAAATTCCCATGGTGACAAGGATGGCACACAAGGTCACGCTCACTCTTCAACTTGGGAAATCCTCGAATTAGGTCAAGTGAGCTAAGCTTTGCAAGCAAATCAAAGCTCAAATGGCCTAGCCTCCTATGCCACTTCCACAAATCAGAGGAGGGACTAGCCACCAAACAGCGAGAAGGACCGAGGGAGCTCGAGAAATCAACACAAAAAACCTTCCCAAAAGGCAACACAGGGAAAACAAGATTTCCTCGAGAATCCAAAAGTCGTGAACAACCTTTCTTGAAACGAACCTCAAAGTCTTCATCGAGAAGTTGCGAAACAGAGAGAAGGTTATAACCAAGGTTAGTAGCCAAAGCAACATCCCTCAGAACAAAATTCTCAGAAACAGGAACTGTGCCAACACCATTCATCTTACCTGTACCTTTATCCCCAAAAATGATGTGCACGTTGGAGCTCACTGGGGTGAGACTGGAGAACCATCTGTGATTGTAGGTCATGTGGTGTGAACAACTGGAATCCATGAGCCATATGTTCTCTAGACCTCCATCCTGCATCAATTGCGGTTCATGGGGTGAGCATATGGTCTGACACTAGGGTTAGTCTAAAAAGTAGCAAACCAGTGTCGAGCCATCTGCTCAAGAGAAGGGTTAGCAATATCACAATCAAACATCCCAAAAACCTCTATCCCACGCAAACTGAGACTATCGATCACCACATCTAGCAAAAAGTGGTCCATCATAGCTCTCAAACCCTCAGCGGGGAGGACCAAAGTCGTACTACTCATGACTCGGTGCCCTACCGGCAAAGCATCCACCACCTGGAGCACCACGAAGAAAATGATCTCCTCCACCTCCACCTACATGATGTGGCCAACGGTCTCGCCTATCCCCACGCCGAGGTGCCACATCAGGCCTCATAGGTAGAGTGTCAAGAGGGTTCCTAACAAAGTTTGGCTTGGGAGTCCACACTTATTTCTTTTGTGGCTCCCTTGGCTTCTCTAACCACATGCCATCCTTAGGGTTTCCATGCTCAAAGTTGGGCTTATCGTGGTTAACAGGGAACTTATCACTAATGGGAATCCCACACAAGTCACCTAACTTCCCATACAATTGATCAAAATCAGCTTGGGTGTAGTGGTAGCCAACCCCCAACTTGTGAGTCAACTTGAAAGAGGAAACAATCATGCTAAGCCACGGCTCCTTAGCCGAAATCCAACTGAGAATGGTCCTAAGATGGGTATTCTCATCTTCTAGTTGGACCTTCTCAATGGCCAAATCATCAAGCCTACCTCTAAGGCCTTCAGACATGGGACAATTAGCACTAATAGGGCTGGCAGTCTTTTCGGACTTCCTCATAGCAGCCCTAGTCTCTTCCAACTCCTTCCTAAGAGTGGGACAAATAGCACAAGCACCAAGTAAAGTTGGCCTAGCCCTCAACTCCTCTAATGTTACAGTAGTATAGAAAAGTAAATCTGCATTACTAGCATGCTTAGAGCGTAATTCGGTCAACTCAACAGCTAGAACTTGATAATCACTGCATTCAATCTCATCAGCAATAGCACAAGCTTGCTTAGCCACAGCAAGATCATCCAAAGCACATGCAAGTTTAGACTTGACATTCTCAAGCTCAGCCTCTAAAGTAGTAGCCTTAGCATTTGCAAGCCTATGGTCCTTAGCAAGCACTCTAAGTAGGCCTGGGCATTCGGGTAACCCGATTTTTTCGGGTCGAATAATTCGGGTTTTGAGAATTTTGGGTTTTTAGAAATGACACCCGAAATGTACCCAAACTAGACTGCAACCTGAAATATCGGGTCCCTGAAATTTTGGGATCGGGTTTGGGTAATCCCGAATTACCCGACAATGACTTCCAAGCTTCAGATAGAGTAGCTGACCAGGCAACAAAATAAAACAAATTTACAAGCTTACAGTATGATTTTAAGCTAGATGAACTGACGGACTGCAGCTAAACACACGATGGAAACATCAACACACATGGTAGTTGACAGTATGAACTGATGGACATTGCAGCTGAACATACAATGCACGATTCCTCATACGTGGGTGCCGTACTTCATTTATCTTGTCACGAGCTACTGCTGGACCACGGATGGAACATGCATGAGGTGACCAGGAGGAGGGAGTGGTAGAGCGCGGAGGCAGCAGCGCAGCGTGGCGTTGACAGTAGTAGCATGGCCGTAGGGGAGCGCTGGCACGTGGGGAGCCTGGCCGCTTAGGGAGCACTGTGCGGGCAGGGAGCCGGTGGCCGGTGGGGGCTCAGGGACTGGACTCTCGGGATCTCAGGGCCAGGAGGCACAGATGGCGTGCGTGTTTCATGTTTTGACATGCGCCATGGGAGGCGGGTGGTGGCGGCTGGCCTAGGGAGTGGCCGAGGGAGAGAAGTGGGATTGGGAAGTAGGGTTATGGTAGAGAAGTAGGTTGGGCTGTTGCAAGTTGGACCAAGGAATCATGCGACAAGAAATATCGGGTATTTCGAGTAGATCGGGTACCGAACACTAGGATCTGAATTACCCAAAATAAAATCAGGTTTTCAAAGTCTGGATCTGAAATTATGATTGGGTAAATTGGGTTCGGGTATTTCGGGTGCGGGTTCGGGTAGTTCGGGTGCGGGTATTGGGTACCAGGTAATTTGCCCAGGCCTAACTCTAAGCAAGTGATTCTAGTTCTTCAAAGCAGTATACATGGCATCATCCTCATCAAAGCAGTGAACATACATTGCACGATTCCTCATATGTGGGTGCCGATCTGAGCGATCAAGAATTTAACGTTTAATATCTATTGGGTACGCTTTACAGGGAGAACCAGAGCCAACCACCACATCCACTCAACCTTCTTGGCTGCAAGATCAATGTGGCAGAACCACTTAAATTAACATGAATCTAACACTTAATCAAACTTTAAGTATTAGCCTCCAGTTAACTTAAGTAGTTTATTAAGATTAGAATCTTAATAAGCCTTCCTAATTGGATCGAGCTCAAAGGGGGAACTCTCGAAGAAGTTCACATATTACAATATTTCAAAATTAAAAAGAAAATATATTACAGAACGATTAAAAGTTATTACAAAAGAGTTTTAAAGTTATATTACAGAGTTATTATGAAACTTTACATCCTGCCCAACGATGTAGTTCAATACATTAAGAGTTTTGTGGAGGAAAAGTAGAAGGGTCATACTCGAAGAGTATAAATCCAGTGCCTGGAAAGATATAAGAGATATGAGCAAAATATACTCAACAAGACTTATCCGATTAATGGGTTTGACTTAACTTTCTAATTATAGAAGAGTTTTAAAAGGGTCAACTCACATGCAGCAGGCCTATAATTGAGTCCTTAGCCTTTAGGGTGTTAACTTCTTTTAGTTGTTCCTAATTATACTAGATTATACCTATTCTAATAACAAACAAAGCAAGCACTTCACAAGATTATTATTTAACAAAAATCATTACTCTTCTTAACTACGATGTTGATCGTCTTTCAGCTCTTACACCAAGTAAGCCCAGCTATTCGAATCGATTTTGTACTCCCAAGAATAATACTCAAACACCAGTCATATATGTGTCTGACGACCCCACATATGACAACCCAACATCCTCATTGCCTCCTAGTCTGAACTGCCCTCACTGAACCTGGGTGTACTTCGACACCCGCCTATCTCCCACCGTCCAGTTGGTCTCACCACAGTTCAATCCTAGGTACAAAGGATGAGAGGCTTATCGGAGCCCGTGACGAGGACAATAAGTGAAAGAGGCGCATTCGAAAACCGAAACAGGGCTCAACATCATACGGCCTTATATGACATAGATAGGATCAGGATCTCAATCCTCTTCATTCATTAGACCTTTCATAATTACCATTTTTTAAAAGCATAACGGTCCCGTCCAATGTGTCCAATTAATTATCTCAGGTAATTTTCTTGGATTCCTCTCAAAGTAACAACTTCTATCTTGGATTCCTCTCAAAGTAACATGTTTTATAACTAAGCTTTGACTAAGCATTCTAATCTCATATGAATAGGATTCATTATGCTGGAATCAGGAATTCAATATGCACTAGGGTTTCAAACAATTCTTAACTCTGATGCACAATCATACACATAATTAGGACTTGAGTACTTAGAAAGAACAAATGCACCGGAGCTTGCTTGTATTTATAGTGCTAGGATCAAAAGAGGCTTCAAAAGATCCTTCTTCAGAAACAACAAGTAGTTCTTGAGCTTCTACCTCGGAGACTTCAGAAATGGCACTTTCAGAAGTTTCTCGCACGTGATTTATAGGAGTTAATGCACCTAGATGCATGATATGCAAGAATTAGGATGAAGAAGAAGATTAATTAAATTAAAAGAACTATAAAAGTTCTTGAAAAAGTTTTCTAAGGTTAAAATAAAATTTTTAGGACTTTTAAATAATTTTCTAAATTTTTTTTAAAGTAATTCTTAGTATTTTTAAAGATTTAAAAAATATTATAATTAAATATAATTTTAGAATTTAAATGTCAAAAACGAATTATTAAGAATAATAAAATAATTAGTCAATAATTTCAAAATTTTAAAACTAGTTAAAAATTAAACTAAATTTAATTCAAATAATTAATTTCAGAAAACAAGGAAAAATAGAAATTTAAAGAATCTAGCCCAAAAGCCCAATTAGTTCTTTAAAAAGTTTTGTTTTTGCCCCTTTGAATTTCGGCCTAGCTCAAACAAAAACTAGGCCGGCCTATCCTCAATTCCCTTTTTCGGCCCAACAAAGAATCAGACCGAAACCTTTTTTTAACTCCTTTATACATCCGGCCCAGGCGGCTTGGCCCAGCTGGCCTTTCGGCCTAACTAGCTGAGCCGACCGGTGCCAGGGCGCTAGGCGTGAACGACGCGCGATCGCGTCGCGCGCACTGGTGCACCCCTGCCGGCGGTCTCGCCGGGCACCGGTACACTCCGACCAACACCGGCAGTGACCCAGGTGATCAGCGGTGTGCGACAAGGTCTCTTCCTCCTTTTCTAGCTCTCCCCCCCTCTCCTCTCTTCTCTCTGCTCAGGGTGACACGGTGAGCATCACCAGCACCATGGTGTCCATGAGCTCAATTACTCTCAATTGATGCCCAATCTTCGACTAAGATACGCAGAAAAGGTAGCAAAGGATGGGGAACATAGGGTCTCACCTTCGAATGAGTAAAAGAAGCAGTGGAAAGGGGTTCTCGGTGGTGGACAGTGGCGGCGGAAGAAGTTAGGTGGTGCAGAGGCAATGCGGGGTCGCTCTGGATGAAGGCTTGGGGGTTTTGGGTTGGTGTGGCGAGGACGAAGCTCAGCGGGACTTAAATAGGCTCGGGAGGCGGTGGGATAGCGACGACGGCTCGGTGGATTGGGACGACAGCTATGGCAGTGAAGCACCATCCATCTGCCCACGGAAGGAAGAAGATAGCGGCAGGGAGAGCGGCTCCAGTGGGCGAACCCAGGTGGCGATACGGGTGAAGCGCCAGCGCCACTCCAGAACTCGCCGGGGCAGTGGGCGCGGCAAGGGATGGGGGTGGACAAGCACGGCGAGGGGCGGTGGAAGCCAATCTGCCCCTCAGCCTGAGGTAGAAGACGACGGGGAGGGTTCTATGGGCCGAAGGAAAATAGGGTGGGCCGCCGGTTCCCCCTGTTTTCCCCTTTCTCCCTTTTTTATTTTTATTTTTCCTTTTTAATATATATAATTACATTTTTGACCCTTTTAAATAAAAATTTACTCAAAGGTCCAATTGTAAAAGTGAAAGGTATAATTTATATTAATAGTTTACACTTTTGCCCTTGGACAATTATAATTTTTGAAGGAAATTTGAAATCAAAATTTACTTTTAAATTGAATAAAGGTTAAACTTTATTCATATTTTTGCTAAAAGTTTTAAAATATTTAAATGATGCATTTTCCTTTCCATTGTTTAAATCAAGATATGCATATGATGACATGCTTAAAAATGGTTAATTCAAGTTTAAAATAGGGGTCTCACAACCCTTCCCCCTTAAAGAAGTCTCGTCCCGAGATTTAAGAGGGTTAGAAAAATTTTAAGTTTTAAAGAGTTTTGAAGGACTTACTAACGGTGCTCTTTTGGATATTTTTCCAAAAGTCAGGATATTTAGATTGTAAGAAATATACTGACTCCCATGTTGCTTTGTCTGCCGTATGGTTCTTCCATTGAATTTTATAGAATTTGATATTTCGACGCCTAGTTACTTTTTCTTTATAATCCAAGATTTTACTTGGATATTCCTTATAGGCCAAGTCAGGTTTCAATTGAAGTTCCTTATGATCCACTTCTTTTGTTGGTATTCATAGACATCTTTTAAGTTGAGATACATGGAAAACATCATGTACTGCTGATAATTGAGGAGGCAATACCAATCGATAAGCCACTGGATCACATTGTTCAATAATTGGAAAGGGTCCAATATATCATGGGGCCAATTTGCCAGTAATACCAAAACGATGAATTCCTTTCATAGGAGATACTTTAAGATAAACTGAATCCCCTACTTGAAAGAACAATGGCCTTCTTCTTTTATCGGCATAACTTTGTTGTCGAACTTGTGCAGTTTTTAACTTAGCTTGGATAAAGCATACTTGTTCTTCAGCAGCAGTTACTAATTCAGGACCAAATATTACCCGTTCTCCGGGTTATGACCAATTTAAGGGAGTTCGACAACGTCGACCATATAGGGCTTCAAAAGGTGCCATTTCTAAACTCTTCTGGTAGCAATTATTATAAGTAAATTCTGCTAAGGGTAAGCAAGATTCCCAATTATTGTTGTATGTCAAAATACAAGCTCGAAGCATATCTTCTAATAGTTGGTTGATCCTTTCAACCTGTCCACTTGTTTGGGGATGATATGCTGAACTATGAATGAGTTTGGTACCAAGAGCTGTGTACATTCCCAAAAGCGGGCAATAAATTGGGGCCCACGATCATAAACAATAGTTTTAGGTACTCCATGTAATGCAACGATTCGTTGCAGATATAGTTCAGCGTATTTTTGTATAGGATAAGTAGTTTTCACTGGAATAAAGTGGACGGTTTTTGTAAGTCTATCAATAATCACCTAGATCGAATCATTTCCTTTAGGAGTTCTTGGTAATCCCAAAATGAAATCCATATGAATATCTTCCCATTTCCAACTGGGAATAGGAAGGGATTGCAATACTCCTACTGGTTTTAGATGATCTGCTTTCACCCTTTGGCATATATCACATTCAGATACAAATTTCCTATTTCTCTTTTTATTCTTGTCCACCAGAATCGTTGTTTAAGATCCTGGTACATTTTGGTACTCCCCAGATGTATGGTAAACCGGGAGGTATGAGCTTCTTCCATAATTTTTCTTCGAAGATCATGATTTTTAGAAACTACTAATCGATTTATCAACCATAACACATTGTTTTCATCCAAATGGAAAGGTAACTTTTCACCTTCGGATAGTCTTCTTTTAAGATGTTCTATTCCTTTATCAACTCCTTGAGCTTGAATAATTTCTTCCCATATACACATTTCTAATTGTAAGGCCATGACAGTTCCTTGATGTATTATCTGTAAATTTATGTTTTTCCATTTCATTGCAAAGTGATTCTTCGGAAGGACGTAAAGTAACACAGTTATAATGAGATTTCCTGCTCAATGCATCTGCCACTGCATTTGCTTTTCCAGGATGATAATGAATTTCTAGATCAAAATCTTTGATCAATTCTAACCACCTCCTTTGTCTCATGTTCAACTCACTTTGAGTGAAAATATATTTTAAACTTTTGTGGTCAGAATAAATGTGGCAAACATTGCCTAGCAAGTAGTGGCGCCAAATTTTTAAGGCATGTACCACTGCTGCTAATTCCAAATCATGAGTAGGATAGTGTTCTTCATGTTTCTTTAACTTACGAGAAGCATATGCTATTACTTTCCTTTCTTGCATGAGAACACAACATATTCCAATGCCCGAGGCATCACAATATACATCAAAAGGTTTTGTTATATCTGGCTGAACTAGAATTGGTACAGTGGTGAGTAACTTCTTCAGAGTTTGAAATGCTTGACCACAATTAGAATTCCATGTGAATTTGACATTCTTTTGAAGTAGTTTGGTCATAGGTTTGGCAATTCTGGAAAAATCTTGAATAAACCGTCAATAATATCCAGCTAAACCTAGAACACTTCTGACTTTTGTAACTGTTTTAGGTACTTCCCATTCTAAAATTTCTTGTACTTTTTTTGGATCTACTTCTATTCCATTAGTTGGAATTACATGACCCAGAAAAGATATTTTCCCCAACCAAAATGCACATTTACTAAATTTAGCGTATAGTTTATGTTCTCATAGTCGAGATAATACTATACGCAGGTGTTCTTCATGTTCTGCCATTGTCTTTGAATAAACTAGAATATCATCAATGAAAACCACTATAAATTTATCCAATTCAGGCATGAATATTGAATTCATCAAGTACATGAAGAAGGCTGGAGCATTTGTCAGTCGAAAAGAAATCACCAAATATTCATAAAGTTCATATCTCATAGTAAACGCAGATTTGGGTATATCTTCCTTTCTGATCTTTATTTGGTGATACCCTGATCGAAGGTCAAGTTTAGAAAAGACTTTTGCTCCTAGTAACTGATCAAATAGGATATCAATCCTTGGTAGAGGATAATTATTTTTTATGGTTACGGCATTAAGTGGTCTATAATCCACACACATTCTGAAAGATTTATCTTTCTTCTTTTCCACAAAAGTAACTGGACAGCCCCACGGAGAAGAACTCAGATGAATAAGTCCTTTACTCAATAGTTCTTCAATTTGCTTTTTCATCTCAGCCATTTCCCTTGGAGCAATTTGATATGGCTTCCGATAAATAGACGCTATACCAGGCACTAATTCAATAGAGAATTCCACTTCTCTATCAGGTGGTAGTCCTAGAAGTTTCGTCTAGAAAGACATCTGGAAATTCACATACTACTGGAATGGACTCAAATTCTGTCATCTCAAGAGAATTTATCATAGGGGTGTCTTTAACGACTTGAGGAAGGAATACTTGTAATTTAGTACCGTCCTTCGAGGTTAACTGAATAGTACGAGCATTTATATCCAAAACCACTTCATGATCACTCATCCAATCCGTTCCAAGAATAAGTGGGATCTTTCCCCCAGGTAAAACTAAGGGTTGGACTAGGAACAATTTATTACCAATAGTCAGATGCAATCTGAAACTATATGATTGGTTAAAATCTTAGTTCCAGGGGCGGTTATAAGATAACCTATTTTTATCTTTGTGAGGGGAAGGTTTCTATTAAGAACATACTTTTCACCAATGAAGGTATGAGAAGCTCCCGAATCAAACAAAACAAGACTAGATTGGTCATTAACTGGAAACATACCCATCATTACTTCTTCACCCTCAGGAAGTTCCTCCATTTGCACATAATGAACTTTACACAGTTTAGGGGTAGGTCCTTTCTTCTTGAGTGAATAAGATTGACTTCCTCCAATAACGGATGCAGGGGGACGAATACCAAAACTTTGTTTCTGTTGCGGACAGTCTTTAGCAAAGTGACCCGCCTGTCCACAATTGAAACAAGTATAAGGAGTTGGAGCTCGGAAGTTCTGAATAGGTGGTGTTGGAGGACGACATCCAGGCTTTTGAGGCCTTAAAATCCATCTTCGAGGATTTTGGTTTACTCGAGACATTGGACGTACCATCCAAGGTGGGCGAGTAGTAGAAGAAGTGTATTTAAACGGCTGTTGATAAGTTGTTTTAGGACGTGATGAAGAACTCTCTACTACTCTCTTTCTCTTCTTTTCTTCGCTATAAGTTTTCAGTCTTTCTTCAAGTTGCACAGTGTCGTTCACCATTTAATGAAAGCTTGAATATCTCATATTCATTTTAGCTCTCAACTTTACAGATAAACCTCGAGAAAAATACATTTTCTTAGATTCATCTGAAGCCACTTGAGTTGGAGCATATTGAGCTAAATCATTGAAGGCTTCCAAATATTCCAACACCGTTTTATCACCATGTTGTAGATTAAGGAATTCTTGTAATTTCATCATCATTAAACCCTCAAGAATATATTGCTCTTTGAAAGCTTTCTTAAATTCAATCCATGATAATCGTTGACCATCTTTCAAGGAGGCTTGATGTGTGATCCACTAGGATCTTGAAGGTCCTTGAAGCTTGTGAGATGCAAATAACACCTTTTGCTTATCGGAAATATTTGGTAGAAGTTCAAAGATTCCTTCAACGGCCCTTATCCAGTGTTTCACACTCATTGGATCTGAAGCACTTTGAAATATAGGACTCCTATGAGAAGAGTGGTCATGTGCATCTTGCTGTTGTTGAAATTGATTCTGAGTAAGAAGCTCAATCAACTTATCATGTCTCCCCAGGATATCCGTCATAGAAGGATAAGAAGGGGAGGTGGAAGGTGTGATCCCGAATTCCCGTTAATAAGATCACCAGCTATTTATATCTGTATTTATATTGATAAAAAGGTCACTTAACAAACACTAGGAAGTCTTTCAAACTCACACCTAATTTACAAAAGTTAAAACAAAATTACAAAATATTTTACAACCAATACTAGTTTTATTCTACATATTACTCTGATCCACTGAATATTCTCCTTCAGATTCTTCAGGATTGAAAAACGGATCATGAACAAGATTGGAAGGTGGATCTATTGATCCTGAATAGCCTCCAGAAGGTCCTTGAGTAGATCCTAATTCTTCAGGAACTAATTCAACTAGGTCTTCTTCTTCAGGCATTTCATCCAGAAGTTGATCTATTTGGAGTTGCATGGCTGCTATTTAGTCGTTAAGATCCTCGATAGTTTGATGATTATGTGTAATAAGATAGGCCTGGTTTTCTATAGTGGTATTGGCAGTGTGAAGCTGATTTCTAAGTTCTCCTAAAACATGTTGATACTTATGATGACGGAGACCAAGGTCAATAATTTCATTATTATCCTGATGGCGCTGCTGGCTAAGTTGGCTATTTTGTTCAAAAACCTCTAATACATTATCACGAGCATCTAAGTATGACTCATGATGTTGTTCATACAAAGAAACTAGATCAGTGCCAAAATGAACCTCTTGTTTCATCGGACGTCTGCGAACGCCTCTTGCAGTACGGTCGGGTCGTTTGATTCTCCGATCCCACTTAGACTGAGTGCGATCAGAAGAAGGAAAGAACATTACATCAGATCCTTCTAATTCATCTGAATGTAGGGTGCAGAGCCTTGCCAAAGCTCTACAAGGTGCATCAGATACTACTTCTTGTTCGATAGCTCTAGCACCTTCTATTTCTAAGAAATTATCCTCTAAAATGTTAGGGTGTTGAGGCATAAGAAGTTTCACCCTAAAGTGAATATCAATTACAGTACTAATAATATATCTTGACAAAAACGATACCCTAATTCTATAAGACGATTACGAAGATTCATAGCAAAAGGACATTCTTCAGGACATTCAATATGCCAGTCACCTCTGGCGTCCCTCTAGGGAACGAAAGAGTGTAGCATCTGATCAGAATAACAATTATTCATTAAAACATTTAAAATTTGATAATAATTTACTTTAAAGTATAATGCATTATGATGCATGCCAAAATTATCATATTTACATTAGTATGCTAACGGCCTTTAAAAAGTTCATATCACTCAATTTCTAAACTTTTAGAAGAAAATTAATAATGGGCTTATAAATCTAAAATATAGTTTTAAAAATATAGTAATCTGACCCTAAAGCTCGGCCCTGATACCAGCTGTTGCAGAACCACATAAATTAACTTGAATCTAAAACTTAATCAAACTTTAAGTATTAGTCTCCAATTGACTTAAGTAGTTTATTAAGACTAGAATCTTAATAAGCCTTCCCTACAATATTTCAAAATTAAAAAAAATATATTACAAAACGATTAAAAGTTATTACAAAATAGTTTTAAAGTTATATTACAGAGTTTAGTTTCTGAAAACATCCACAGAGTTATTATGAAACTTTACATCCCGCCCAACGATGTAGTTTCAATACATTAAGAGTTCTGTGGAAGAAAGATAGAAGGGTCATACTCGAAGAGTATAAATCCAGTACCTGGAAAGATAGAAGAGATTTGAGCAAAATATACTCGGCAAGACTTATCCGATTAACGCGTTGGACTTAACTTTATAATTATAGAGGAGTTTAAAAGAGTCAACTCACACGCAGCAGGCCTATAATTGAGTCCTTAGCCTTTAGAGTGTTAACTTCTTTTGGTTGTTCCTAATTATACTAGATTATACCTATTCTAATAACAAACCAAGCTAGCACTTCACAAGATTATTATTTAACAAAAATCATTACTCTTCTTAACTACGATGTTGATCGTCTTTCAGCTCTTACACTTGGTAAGCCCAGCAATTCGAATCTATTTTATACTCCTGGGAATAGTTCTCAAACACCAGTCATATATGTGTATGACGACCCCACATATGACAACCCAACATCCTCGTTGCCACCTAGTCTGAACTGTCCTCACCGAACCTGGGTATACTCCGACACCCGCCTGTCTCCCACTATCTAGTTGGTCTCACCACAGTTCAACCCTTGGTACAAAGGATGAGAGGCTTATCGGAACCCGTGACGAGGACGATAAGTGAAAGAGGCGCATTCGAAAACCGAAACAGGGCTCAACAACGTACGGCGTTATATGACATGGACAGGATCAGGATCTCAATAATGTTCATTCATTGGACCTTTCATAATTACCATTCTCAAAAGCATAACTGATCCCATCCAATGTGTTCAATTAATTATCTCAGGAAACTTTCTTGGATTTCTCTCAAAGTAACAACTTCTATCTTGGATTCCTCTCAAAGTAACATATTTTATAATTAAGCTTTGACTAAGCATTCTAATCTCGTATGAATAGGATTCATTATGCTGGAATCAAGAATTCAATATGCACTAGGGTTTCAAACAATTTTTAACTCTCATGCACAATCATACACATAATTAGGACTTAAGTATTTAGAAAAAATAAATGCACCGGACCTTGCCTGTATTTATAGTGCTAGGATCAAAAGAGGCTTCAAAAGATACTTCTTCAGAAACTACATGTAGTTCTTGAGCTTCTACCTCAGAGACTTCAGAAATGGCACTTTTAGAAGTTTCTCCTACAGGATTTATAAGAGTTAATGCACCTAGGTGCATAATATGCAAGAACTAGGATGAAGAAGATGATTAATTAAATTAAAAGAACAATAAAAGTTCTTGAAATAATTTTCTAAGGTTAAAATAAAATTTTTAGGATTTTTGAATAATTTTCTATAAATCTTTTAAAGTAATTCTTAGTATTTTTAAATATTTAAAAAATATTATAATTAAATAAAATTTTAGAATTTAAATGTCAAAAATGAATTATTAAGAATAATAAAATAATTAGTAAATAAATTCGAAATTTTAAAACGGGTTAAAAATTAAACTAAATTTAATTCAAATAATTAATTTCAGAAAACAAAGAAAAATAGAAATTTAAAGAATCTAGCACAAAAGCCCAATTAGTTCTTCAAAAAGTTCTATTTTTAGCGTTTTGAATTTCGGCGTAGCCTAAACAAAATCTGGGCCAGCCTGTCCTCTGTACCCTTTTTCGGCCCAACCAAGAATCAAACCGAAACCTTCTTTGAACCCCTTTATACATCCGGCCCAAGCGGCTTGGCCTAGCTGGCCTTTCGGCCCAACTAGCTGAGCCGACCGGTGCTGGGGTGCCGGGGCGCTGGGCGTGCACGATGCGCGTTCACGTCGCGCGCACTGGTGCACCCCTGCCGGCGGTCTCGCCGGGCACCGGTACACTCCGACCAACACCGGCGGTGACCCAAGTGATCGGCGATGTGTGGCAAAGTCTCTCCCTCCTTTTCTAGCTCTCTTCCCTCCCTCTCCTCTCTTCTCTCTGCTCAGGGCGACACGGTGAGCATCACCAGCGCCATGGTGGCAATGAGCTCAATTACTCTCAATTGTTGCCCAATCTTCGACTAAGATACGCAGAAAAGGTAGCAAAGGATGGGGAACATAGGGTCTCACCTTCGAATGGGTAAAAGAAATAGTGAAAAGGAGTTCTCGGTGGTGGACAGTGGCGACGGAAGAAGTTAGGTGGTGCAGAAGCAATGCGAGGTCGCTCTGGATGAAGGCTTGGGGGGTTTGGGTTGGTGTGGCGAGGACGAAGACCGACGGGGCTTTAATACGCTCGAGGTGCAGCGGGATAGCGACGGCGACTCGGTGGATTGGGACGACAGCTATGGCAGTGAAGCGCCACCCATCTGCCCATGGAAGAAGAAGATAGGGGCGGGGAGAGTGGCTCCAGTGGGCGGACCCAGGTGGCAATGGGGTGAAGCACCAGCACCACTCCAGAACTCGCTGGGGCAGTGGCCGCGGCAAGGCATCGGGGTGGACAAGCATGTGTTGGCGTCTCTTAGCCTTAACAGGTTTTACTCCGCAAGTGCACGGAAACCGTTGTAGCCTTTCACCTAGAGTATTCTGAGTATCGTATTTATCCACAGGGAAGCGGCGGGCGAGAGAGTATAATTGGATAAACTCAAATCGAAGTCACCATACCATAATAAATATCTAACTAGTATCTAGACAGGGGTAAGTCTGGTAAAGATAGGTGTATGGTGAAGAAGTAAATAAACTACCTAAGATACATGTAGAGAGGTATAGTTGCCAGGGAGGACAACGAGTGAGATAAAGTTCCCAAACTCTATTCTAGTCGGCTGCAAAGACTATGTTGTAGTTAACTAAGGAAACTCAAGTAAACAAGTCAGGGTCTCGCGTCAAGTGAAATTTCAGCGCCCGCGAGGGGTCAGGGGGTAGATAGTTGACCACCGAAAGAGAACCCGGCTATCACCTACGGGCCTCCCGAACGAACGGGCATGGACTAAAGAGGCACACCACACGCTGTCACCGAGTGGGGCTACCAAGCAAATCTGCGTGGAGAGGATGGCACGCTATAAACGCACTCAAGTTAAACTTGAGTGACAATAGATTGTCCTTTATCAGAGGAGAGGACCTAACCAGAGCCTGGCGTACAGGTTGGATTATAGCACCGGCAAGAATAACAGGACTTGACTAACCAAGATAACCACAGCCTAAGCCTAGCAAGTATGCAAAGAAAGGTACACCACACTTGCAAGAGATAGAAATAAAGTAAAGCATAAATATAATATACTGAAGATAAGAGTACAAGATACAAGAACTTTACCGTAGACTCAGAGATATCTCCGAGAACTCCAAGGCAAAGCTCGACTCACTCTAACTCACAGGACTATCCTCACTACTAAGATGTAGAAAATGGCACTCTCTAGGGTAGAATGTAGCTCTCAACTACTCCACACTTTTACAAATGAGCTCTCGCAGCCTATTTATAGTCCAGCAAGTGAGGGGGTATTTATAGGTGGCTTACGTCAGTTTGGGGAGTAAGGCGGTGGTCGGCCGACCATGTATGGGGTCGGCCGATCTAGCCCATGGTCGGGCAACCGCCCGATGCACCGACTTAGCCATCCAACGGCTTGATCTTACTTCCTCACGTCGGTTGGCAGTTAAAACAGTTGGTGCACATGTAAAATGAGGGCCTTGAATGGTCAGCCGACCTTGCATGAGGTCGGGCGACCATGTGTCCTGCTCCGATTGGTTGCATGGCTCCTCTCCTGGATGAGTGATGTCACCGATCCGTGGTTTGGTGGTCCTTCGACCCTTGGATATATTAGATGTTTGGTTTGATGGTTGGATTAGACTGCCTTTGTGTTTCCTTACAGGTTTGGATTGATGACATGGCATTTGGGCTCCGAGGGATGGTCGGGTGGCCAGGGGTAGGGTCGGCCGACCCTGCCACTGGGTTGGGCAACCCAGCAGGTGGTCGGCTCACTAGGACCTATGGTCGGCCGACCCAGCCACTTTTACCCGCAATGCCCATCTTTGATCCTTGATACGTTTTTAGCTATTTTATGTGTATTTTGGTACCTGTATCCAAATATTCATGTATGTCTTGTGAAGCTCATTAGTAGTAGGGGTTAGTCCATTTTATTCACATGCTTTGCTTCATTTGGTGGATAATTGACGGTAGATATCGTGAGATTACGACCGTCAATATCACGGCAAGGGGCGGTGGAAGCCAATCCCCCCCTCAGCCTGAGGTAGAAGACGACGGGGAGGGCTCTATGGGCCGAGGGAAGATAGGGGTGGGCCGCCGTGGCTTTTGGGCCGCCGGTTCCCCCTCTTTTCCCATTTCTCTCTTTTTTTTATTTTTATTTTTCCTTTTTAATATATATATAATTACATTTTTGACCCTTTTAAATAAAAATTTACTCAAAGGTCCAATTGCAAAACTGAAAGGGTATAATTTATATTAACAGTTTACACTTTTGCCCTTGGACAATTATAATTTTTAAAGGAAATTTGAAATCAAAATTTACTTTTAAATTGAATAAAAGTTAAACTTTATTCTTATTTTTGCTAAAAGTTTTAAAATATTTAAATGATGCGTTTTCCTTTCCATTGTTTAAATCAAGCTATACATACGATGACAAGCTTAAAAATGGTTAATTCAGGTTTAAAATAGGGGTATCATAGTCAAGCCAGGTAGCATGCCCGCACCACCATCGTCAACCAGATCAGCTTCACCCGGAGATGATCAGAGCCGCACGACAGGGAAACGAGTGCAGTACCGCGATCCTCGGGTCCTGGCGTGTCCTTGCCACAGGTCTCTCGCCCGTCGGTTTTTTGTTTTGCGGCAACAGTTATACGCCAAGTTTAGTAGATGTGAATTTTGGTTGAATAAAATTACTTTCTTGGGTCATGTTCTTTCTCCTGATGGGATAGAAGTAGACCCAGAAAAAGTACAAAAAGTTTTGGATTAGAAAGTTCCTAAAACAGTAACCAAGGTCAGAAGTTTTTTGGGCTTGGCTCGATATTACCGCCGATTTGTCAAAGATTTTTCAACAATTTCAAAACCTATGACTAAGTTACTTCAGAAAAATGCTAAGTTTGCTTGGGGTCTTGAGTGTGACCAAGCATTCCTACTATAGCCCCAGTGCTAATTCAACCTAATATCACAAAACCTTTTGATATATATTGTGATGCTTCGGGTATTGGAATAGGTTGTGTGTTAATGCAAGAAAGAAAAAGTAATAGCTTATGCCTCTCGTCAATTGAAAAATCATGAAGAACATTATCCAACTCATGACTTGGAATTAGCAGTGCATGACTTAAAGATTTGGTGTCACTATTTGCTCGGCAATATGTGCCACATCTATTCTGATCATAAGAGTTTGAAATATATCTTCACACAGAATGAATTGAATATACGACAAAGAAGATGGCTAGAATTGATCAAGGATTATGATATGGAAATTCATTACCATCCGGGGAAGGCAAATGTAGCTGTTGATGCTTTGAGCCAAAAATCTCATTGTAACTGTATCATTTTGTGGCCTTCTGAAGAATCACTTTGCAAGGAGATAGAAAAGTTGAATTTGCAAATGATACAGCAAGGAACAATAATGGCTTTACAATTGGACGTATCCATTCGAGATCAAGTTATCATTCTGATAAAGGAATGGAACATCTTCGAGGAAGATTGTCAGAGGGTGAGCAGTTACCTTTTTGTTTCGATGGTAATAATCTGTGGTTTAAAGGCTGATTAGTAGTACCCAAAGATCATGAACTTCGAAAGAAAATTTTGGAAGAAGCCCACACTTCTCGGTTCACTATACACCGTGGAATTACTAAGATGTATCAAGATTTGAAACAACGATTCTGGTGGACTCGGATAAAAAGGGAGACAGGAAAATTTGTATCAGAATGTGATATCTGGTAGAGGGTAAAGGCTGATCATTTGAAGCCAACCAGATTATCACAATCGCTTCCTATTCCTAGCTGGAAATGGGAAGATATTCATATAGATTTCACAGTGGGATTGCCGAAGACTCCTAAAAAGAATGATTCAATTTGGGTGATTGTTGATAGGTTAACCAAGACTGCTCATTTCATTCCAATGAGAGTTAATTACCCTATACATAGTATGCACATATATACATGCAATGGATAGTTACATTACATGGGGTACCTAAAACTATTGTTTTCCGAGCCGACCTCAGTTCATTGCTCGCTTTTGGGAACAACTTCATACAGCTCTAGGTACCACTCTCATCCATAGCTCTGCCTATCATCCACAAACCATTGGACAAGTGGAACGGATTAACCAAATATTGGAAGATATGCTTCGGCTTGTACTTTAACCTATAATGAGAATTGGGACGCTCGTTTACCTTTGGCTGAATTTACTTACAACAATAGCGATCAAAATAGTTTGGAAATAGCCCCAATTGAAGTTTTATATGGTCGATGCAGTAGAACTCCTCTAAATTGTTCTGAACCAGGAGAAAGGGTAATCTTTGGTCTGGAATTAGTAACCACTGCCGAAGAACAAGTTAGTTTTATCCAGGCTAAATTGAAAACTGCATAAGCTCGACAATAGGGTTATGCTGATAAAAGAAGAAGACCCATAATGTTCAAAGTTGGAAATCCAGTTTATCTCAAGGTGTCCCCCATGAAGGGTGTTCTTCATTTTGTGGTTACTCGTAAATTAGCCCCTCGGTATATTGGTCCATTTCAAATTATCAAGCGATGTGGGCCAGTAGCCTATCGATTAGAATTACCTCCTCACCTATCAGCAATCCATGATGTGTTCCATATATCCCAACTTAAGAGATGCTTACGAGTGCCTATGGGGGTGTTCTCCGACACCAACACGGCTCAACACCGCCAGGCGGATGCCTCACCATCACGTGCACTGCACGTGCATGGCACAGCCGTTGCGGACAGAGCGGGAGGGAGAGAAGAGAAGAGAAGGGGAAAGAAGGGAAAGAAAAGGAGAAGAGTCGTGCACCGCCACGAGTGTTGGTCGCCGCCGGTGAGGGCCACGACCTCCACCGCATAGAGTGGTCGCCGGCACCACCGTGGCGTGCATGCCATGCACGCGTGACCTCGTGCGAGCCGAGCTAGCTAGCTGGGACGAGCCTGAGGCCAGGCCACTTGGGCCGAAAGAGACGGGAAACAGCCCGTCGTCCTGATTTCGGGTCGAAAAAAGGAAAAGAAAGGATGGGCCGGTCTAGTTTGAGAGCCAACCTAGGCCATATTAAGAGGGTGGAAATTAGATTATTTAAAAGTTATTTTGGGCCTTTTTGGGCTTGTTTTCCATTTTCTGAAATCTTATTTTCTTTTCTATAATTCTAAAGACTTAATTTACTTAAATTTTGGTTTAAACTTTATAATTAATTTATAATCTTTAAACATTTCAATAATTATTATTCATTCATTTTTATGTTTCTAAAATTTATTAAAATCATAGAAAATTATTTTAAAACCTTCTAAAATTATTTTAAAACCTTTAAAAATTATTTAAGCTTAGGGTAAGGCTTGGAAATTATTCCAATGCCCCACCTTTTCTTTTTAGAAAATTTTATGATTCTTTTTACAATAGGTTGATCATACTCATCCTTAAAACTCATGCATGTCATTCATTTAGGTACGATAACTCCTTCACTAGCCGTCGAAGAATCTTCGGAATCTATCATTTCGAAACTGTTAATCCAGAGGTCCCCGAAGCCACAATTCAAGAGCCATCTGTTATTTCCAAAGATGATTCCTTTGAAGCTATTTTAACTTAATACTTTGAATCCAGCAAGCCCCAATGCATTTCCATTTTAATTTTTAAGTCTTATTCAACAGGTTATGTATGTGCATTAAAGTCTGTTGATGTCTCTTAGCGTAACAGATTTTACTTTGCAAGCGAACGGAGATTTGCCTACACTATTCTGAGTATCGTAAAAATCCACAGCGAAGTAAGGGCAAATAGGTGGAATGATATGTTCGAACTTCAAATAGTACTGTAAAATAATAACTACCAGCTATTCTTACAACGGGGGTAAGGCAAACAAGATAGTGTACGGTGGACGAGTAAACAGGGAACAAAACTATCAACAAAACATAGGAAAGCTATCTGGGATGACAACGAGCAAGATTAAGATATCCAAACTCTATCTCTTAACTACTGCTTAGGAGTCTTCGCGGTTGAACTAAGTCAATTGAACACGAACTAGGGTCTTGTGTCGAGCGAAATTCCAAACTTTACCGAGGAGGCACGAGGGTAGATAGTTGGCCAACCGAACGACATCTGGCTAATGCCTACCAGCTTACCGAATGATGGGGTCAGATTACAGAGGCTCCCTAATGCTGTCACCAATAGGGGCTACCAACTAGATATGTGTGGGTAAGATGGCATGCTAAACTAGTGATCAAGTGAGAACTTGATGACTAAAGCTCTTCCTTGATCAGAGGGTGAGAGCTAACTTAACCTTAGGTCAGAGCCTAAGGCAAGTTTATAGCACCAGCATGTCTAGCAAGATTCAAGTAACTTAAGAACAACACAAACCTAAGCCTTATTCTAGTATGCAAAAAGGTACACCATACTAGGCAAGTGTAAGAAATAAACTAAAGTATAACTGAAGGATGGAGCAATGAAGTATATTATCCTAGAGTAGCAAGAGTGCAAAAGATAGAAAGATACAAGAGCTTTACCAAGACTCGAAGTTAACTCTGGAATCCCTGAGGCAAAAGCTCAAACTCGACTCTAACACCTAGGAATAACCTACTACTACAAGACTAAGACAATGGTGTGTTCCACTAAACTTCCACACTTCACAAGTGAGGCCTAGGGACCTATTTATACCCACTCGAGCAAGAGGGGTACTTATACATGGTGTAAGTCGACTGTGGGCGTTGAGGCGGTTAAGGGGGGACACATGCCAGGCTGAGCTGCCAGGTAGGGTGGGCAGGCAGCCTCACCCAAGGCCGGGCGTCCTGGTCCTCCCTTGGACCCACCGCCTTTCTGTATCCAATGCTCCTTGTTGACTCCCAAAGGTAGTTTGAAGTTGGTTTGGTGGTTACATTACACTTGTGCTTTTCTCTGGAATGTTGTATCTTCACTAGTGTTTCTTCATTAGTCGGAGGATTGAAGTTCCCTAGATCGCTGACTTCACCAATGCGAGTGCTGGATCGATGAGGTGGCAGGTCTTCCGGTACTTAACACATTGGCTTTTTAGTTTACACCTTGGAGCTATGTTGACATGTTGTTTATGTGCATGCTAGTCGAAGATGGGGTCATTTGGCCACAAAGACTGGTCGAGTGGCCAAGGGAGGAGGCCAAGTGGCCTGGCCCACTAGCCGGGCGGCCAAGCCTCTTCCTAAATTAGCCAAATTAGGCTTGTTTTCAGCTGTTCTTGCACCTGCACTCAAGTATTCAACACAACTCATGGAAATATGTCAGTAGCAAGGGTTAGTCTACACTTTGATGTATTTTCCTTCATATTTATGGATAGTTGGCGGTCGAAGATAGTGCAATAACGACCGTCAACACCCCCCAAGCTTAGACCTTTGCTCGTCCTCGAGTAAAGCCAAGATGGGTTATGGATCAGGAGTTACTGCAATATCGATGTTCAAGAGGATTTATGCATAACCGACAATCATGCTTTCATCACAAACCATAGTGTATGCATCGATCACCCTTTTCTCATACCTGTGGTGCATCTGTTTGACATACCGTGTCTTGGGTGGTTGAGAGAAAGAATGACTTTGTTGCAGGCTCCAGCTCACGACATTTCCATTTCGGATTCCTATCTCAGGGGTTTTTGAAGATTTTCAAAATAAAAGCAAGTTTCCCCAAAGTTACTCTCGATCACTCAGAAGTGTATCCTCACCAAAAAGGGCCAAGAGCATGGCCAAAATTTCCTATACTAAAGCTTTTGTGGAGCTCAGGGTAGTGGAAAGACTTAGCTTACTTAGGTTGTTTATTTTTCAAAGCAAAGATTGGACCAAAGAAATGTACTACATCAACTGATCTTGTTCATCATTGGAGCTTATTTGGTGATTGGATGGGTGGATCTCCTTGTTTCCTTGCTTCTCCTTCTTTTGTGATGGGTATTAATATGGAGCCTTTTTGTATTTTTTTTCTCTCTTTTTGCCATGCTTTGACTAGCATGCTTTTCTTTTTCATACTTTTGTGATGCTTTGACTAGCATGCTTTTATTTTTCTTTTTCATGGCTCCATATTCTCCCTCATTTTGATTTGGAAGGAGTAAAGTTGAAGGTATTTTTGGAGATGTATGAATGCATACCCAGAGTAGGTAAATACATGTGTGACGGTGGATTTTTGCTCTCAGGATTTACAAGAAAGCGATGATTCCATTCAATGAGACTGAAAATTTGACAAAGCTCAAAACAACACTAAGCAGCTTATAAGCTAGGCTCTGGTAGGTGTTTAAGACGAAAGGGGGAACTTTATTTTCACTTTTCAAAAGAATATCCTGAGATGTTCATCTTACTAGGGAAATGTAGAACTGGCCGAGTACTTGGTCATATCATTTCTCACAACAACTTATACAAAGTTTGCAGGCATCCACAAGGTAAAAGGTTGGGTTCTCAAGTTTATACACACAAGCTTGAAGTTAAGCAAAGCATGGTTTGTGCATAGACAACTAATCAAGAGCAACTATTCATCATTTCCATATGAAGGCAATATATCAAAGGTGGGAGTTTATTTTATTGACACACTCTTTTTTTCTTTCTTCTCTCTTTTTTAGAACAAAATAAGAAAGATAACTACTACTATTATTGATTACTTATCTCGCTGGTGGGACCGATGTTGTCGTAGGACTGCTGCTATTGCTGGGACTGCTGCTACTGCCGGAACCGTTGTAACTGTTGCACGGGAGAGCGAGGATCGGGGGCCTTACTCTGAGACAGGGGCCGAGGGAGTGTCAAGGAAGCATGCTTACTTCACGTTGGTCTACCATACCCCCCAAGCTTCAATGAAGCTAGGGGCACTGGTAGTAGTAGTGAGTGTGAAATTTGTGAGCATCGTTGATGCCGGCTTCCATCTATTCTCTGATTGCCTAGAGAATGATCGTGTTGGAATGTAGCCAGGTGTCCATATCGGTGGTGCATCGATCGATAGTATCGACCTGCTGGTAAAGTCGAGGGTCATAATAACCCTGTAGGTTCATTCCCTCCATGGCAGAATTGAGTCCCTCCATGTTGTCGATGTTGAACTGGGCTGACGCAGAAGGTCCTACACTCCTGTCAAATCCACAAGGCATACCTGCCACATAGTACTCAGGAGCGTATGGTGGTTGATGGTATGAACCACCTACGCTGCTGTTATACCATGCCTCTGGGTTGCCATACCATCGAAAATCGGATAGTTTTGGATATGTGCTTGACGGTGTCGCCGTGTGTGGCGCCTAGGATGGATCTACTACTGCTTCCTTCTCAGCTTCTCGATGCCACTGCTCGGCTCTTCGCCATTGGGCTATTGTCATGGCACCTACAAAGCTTTGGCGTGGTTCCTCCATGTCAAGCAACATGGTTAGGCTAGCTACATTGTACAAATCAAACTGCGGTGCTGGAAGCGGGAGTTCGAAGTTGTGGCCAAAGTAGGTCATGATTAATCTATCACCCTCTTTCTGCATAAATGTCCTTTGATAAAGTGTTGCTCACGCACTTTGTGATAGGTCATTGGGAATGTAAGCAAGCTGGGCATTTTCTAGAATGCCCAGTTTGAAAGCAATCATTGTGACCAAGGATGTGATGGTGATTGGGGTGTTGTTCTTCCACAGTTCCATCCAGTGATGGACCATGTCTATGACCGGGGCAAAAGGCTTTTTCTTGCACATCACACAAAGGCATTTGAGGTCCTCATTAGCGGTGCAGCATGCCTCACTACGCGAAAAGACGACGAGGGAGACCTAATGAGCCAGGAGTCTCAGAGTAGCGTTGTGGATTTTCGTGATGCTATGTTTCCCTGAAACATTCTCGCCACAAATTTCTCTCCAAAAAGTTCCTTGATCATACCCCAAGGGTGCATCTACTATGGAGGAGTGCGAAGAGAAACCTAGGATATCGCTAAGCCTTCCCAAGATAGCGAACTTAGAATTGAAGAGGTGAAAATGTATAGTCATACCTGTGGCGAGTTTCTCCATGGGGAGATACATCAGGAACTCCTTGGTTAGAAGGACAGAGCCTTCCCCCTCGATGTTCGAGATCCACTCCACCCCGTGTATTCATACGCATTCTCAAACTGGTCCAGCATGTCGATGTTGACAAGGAAGAAGGCATCGAAATACCTCATTCTCCCAAATTGCTTTGGGTCGAGGCGTTCCAACACATCAGCCTCCTCATCGTTAGGTGGCACGATGTCGTGGATGGTGTAGGCGGTTCTTAGCCTAACAGATTTTACTCCACAAGCGAACAAAGACCGCTGTACCTTTCACCCGGGAGTATTCCAGGGTATCGTATTTATCCACAGGGAAGCATTGAGAAAGAACAATGATTCATCAATCATCTAGCTTTATCTATCTAATTCATTCAAAATGATAGGTGGAGATATGTGAAAGATAAACAAAAGACAAAAACCAAACCATGAGATACAGGCCAAACACCATTGGCATGAAAACAGGTTTAGCTAGGAGGACAACAAGTCAAGACTAAGGTTTCAGTCTTCATTCTTTACTAGCATACAAGAGCTATCCGTGCTAAGGTCAAAAGGACTTCATCAGAGGCGATACTTGCATCGAGCGAAATTCTAGAGTCTCGAGGATACCAGGGGTAGATAGTTGGTCCCGAAGGAGAGTCTAGCTAACACCTACGGGCCTCCCGAACGACGGGCCTAGACTACATAGGCACACCACACACTGTCACTGAGTAGGGCTACCAAGCAAATCTGCATGGAGAGGAAGGCATGCTACAAATGTGTTCACGCAAATCTTGAACAATAATAGTTCATCCTTAGCTAGAGGAGAGGAACTAACCAGAGCCTAGCGTCTAAGTTTAGGGGTGAATTGTAGCACCGGCAAGCACAACTAAGAATTCATCAAGTCTAACTTAGCACAACTCAGGCCATGATGCAACGCTCTAACTACTGATCACATCATGTAACTAACTAAAGAAGAAGATGTGCATTAACTAAGAAGGTAAAGCACTAATCATCATCGGGAAAGTAATGCAACAAATATATAAGTAAGAATGTAAATACATTACCGGGGATTCCCGACCAACTCTGACACACGAAGCTTGCTCTAACTCACAACTAAACACTGAGTTTAGAGAGGAGGCACCACCCGAGGGGGACCTCCGAGTGAGGGTTTGCATGGTGTTGGCACATAAAAGCACCAAACTGGTACATTTTGGAGTGGAGGAAGTGCCCCTCTATTATAGGACGAAGACGGTCGGTGGGGGCAGCAAGTCGGTTGGCCAGGCGGCCACGTGGGTGGCTAGGCGGTCATCACGGAGGCCAGGCGGCCAAGTCCCATGGCTTGGCGGCCATCCTCCGAGGCCGGGCGGCCGTCCGATGCACCGCCTCACTTCTCCAATGCCTAGGATGCCTTCTAGAAGTCGGTTTCCGTTGATACACAAGTTGAACAAGTTCGGGCAGCCAATGTGGTGGCCGGGCAGCCAAGTAATCGGCCGAGCGGCCTTTTTGGGTGGCCGGCCAGCCATGTGAGGTGGTCGGCCGGCTATAGGCATGGCCGGCCGGCCATCATTCCAGCCTTTCAGCCATTCCTTGGCCCATGTGATGGCTTTCCGACGTTGGATTCGACTTGGGCTTGTTTCTCCACGTGTTTTGGGGCTCTTGGTAACTTCCTTGGATGAATAAGGTGAAGGACAATGCATTTCGGGGGAGAGCATGGCTGGCAGGCCATGCCTTTGGCCGCCTTGCCATCTCTCACAGCCCATGCATCTTGTCAATCTTACGATGGTGATAACTTTTGCATCCGGACTCCAAATTGAGTGAACCAAAATTCCATTTTGATTATCTCGATGAGGTCTTTACAATTCCATTTTGTGTGCTCTCTCTTGCTCCAAATGATGTCATCTTGCATGGTATTTGAGCATCTCCCTGTGATACATCGAAAACCACCAAAACTCATGGAATTCATCAGTGTTAGGTAAATAATGCACAGAATTTTATCTATACCCCATTTATTCACTGAGGAATTGACTGTCGAAATGGTGAAATAATGACCATCAACACCCCCCAAGCTTAAACTTTTGCTCGTCCTCGAGAAAAGCTAAGACTTAGGCTCAGCGGATCAAGAGTTGCATCAATGCCAGTGTCCTGCAGGTATTAAGTGCACAAACCAACACTCTACCTTTATGTCTGAACAAATTGGTGTAAGTGTACCCCAACCTTTTTATCCATACATGTGGGGCTTCTGACAATTCATACCTTGTTTTCGGCGGTTGAGAGATGGAACAATCTCAATAGAGTGTCACCAAACTCTATCTCTTTTCTGGTTTCATGCTCGGAGGGTTTTGGAAAATTTGAAATGAAAGCATTAAGTTCCTCAAATGGTACCCTCTATCATTCAAGTGGTTTTGAATTTCCTCACCAGTCCATTGGCCAAACTTTTTCCTATCAACTAAAAGGCTTATGTGGAGCTCAAGGTAGGGGTAAAGTCAGCTTACCTATGCTATGTATTTTGTTGAGTCAAAGATTGGTCCCAGCGAAGTCTGTGATACCACTTATCCCGATCAAAGAAGAATGGACTTGTTTTGTGGATGGATATGGTCTATGGATGGAAACTCCTTATTTGATGAATCCCCTCTTGAAACTTTGAAGCATTTGAGTGCATGGAGCTATCTTCCTCTCTTCTTTCTTTTCTTCTTTTTTTCTCTTTTTCTTTCTCCTTTTTTCCGATAGGGTATGTGGATGATGGATATGGTGGAGATACGTCTGGTGAAGGTGGATGCTCGAATCCAGTGTGGATTCAAACATAGCCAGACAAAGAAAGGCTAGCAAAATGAGATGGATGTGAGGGATTTGATCGGGACTTGAAGTGCCACTACTCCATAAGAATTCAAAAGTTGACAAAACTCAACATAACAATAAGTAGCATATGTAGAAGTTTAACATGTAAGCATTTGGCTCTAGATAGGTATTTCAAACCACTAAGGAACTTTCTCATTTTAATTTTCAAAAGAAAACTCTGAGAATTCACCTTACTAGGATCAAGATGTGTTAAATTCATACTTTGAGTATATCACATCTCAAAACAACTTAGACATGGTTTTGAAAACACTTGCTCCCACAAGGATAAAGATTAAAGGTAGGATCACGACAAATGCTAATAAGTTCAAATTTTATGAGAGTGTCAAGTTGTATACAAAATACTTACAAGGAATTAACAGAGCAACTATTCATCATTTCCTTTATGCAAGGGTATAAACAAAGTTCTAGCATTATAGGAGTTAGTTTATTCATGGTAAAAAGCAAATATTTTTGTTGTTTTTAGATTAAGCAAATTTTTATAGGAGTTTTTTTATTTGGGATAACAAAAGGTAAATATTTTTTTGTGTCATGGCAATTTTCAAGATTTAAGATATTCAATTCAGTACAGAGCATTCGGGGTACTCACCTGGATAGTCCTCCCCCAAGCTCAGTTTTTGCAAATAAATGCAAATTTAAAGCTTAAGATCACCTGGCTGCGATGAGACGAAACACCTTTGCGAGTGAGAACGCGTTGTCGACCATGCTCGACTTGCCTTCCTTTCCGCTCATACTCAGCCATATTCCATAGCGCATTCCTTTCTAATGTATTTGGATCTCCATCACTCCGGTGTGCCTCCTCAAGATTCTCCTCCTCTCACCAGGAAGAATGCAAGGGCCTCGGGATTATCCTTCTCTCACCAAGAAGAATGCCGAGGGTGGAATCCTGCATGGTAGACTTTGTTCTCCTTCCCATTGTCTTCTACATGGTCAAAAGGGAATTGATCCGGAATTCCATACGCGTCGACGGGTCCATCTTAGATTTGAGATTGCGAGTGCTATTGATCTGATGAACTTTGGCAGGAGGTTGTCGCGGTGCTCTTCTTCTGTCCTTGACTAGCTATCATCATTGAGACTATGGAAGAAAGCTCCTGTGATGGGCGCATCTCTGGAGAAACTCCTTTGCTTCTGTTACTGGCGTGTCAACAAACGTTTGACAGCTTGAGACCCTTGTTTCACAAAGCTTCGGCCTTCCTCCATAGATGATGCTGCACACTCAGAGACAGATGTTGTCTGAAGAAACTCCAGTGACATTGAAACCACCACCAACCTCTTGGAGACAGGTGGAGGTGTTCAAATTCCATGTAGTGGATACACCCAAGCTTTGATGACAACTTGGTTACCAAATGCGCTTGGTGGAGGGCAATTAGACTGCTTCACAAGAGGAGAAGATTGGAATATCCTCTTTGACTCATGCAATTACCGAACCAAATTCCTTGGTGTGGCCTAGTGTCTTCTCCGCCAAGCTTGGATGTTGCAATGAATTGCGGTCTCTAGCTTGCTACTGCTTGTGTTGCTTGCTCTGCTTCTTCTTGGGCACGATACTTGTCGGTCATGACATGTCCTGCACAGCCATTGACTGTCATGTCATGATGTAGACGTTCTCTCCCTGCCCATGGATGGCCTAAATTGTCTAGTTTTGCATTTGTGGTGCTTAAGATGGAACTCTGCCTACGATCAGAGGGTTCTATGCCGGCCGAATTTGGGATCTACACCACAATGCCATGGGTACACAATCCTCCCGTCGGTATGTGGACCATACTTACTCTGAGGGTAAGCGGGTCTTGGGTCCACAACTGCAATTTAAGACATAGGGATAGCATAGCATAATGCGACGTTGAATGTTACCTTAGCATGACACTGAAGCTTGCATTTGACCATGTGGTGCTCGCCAGACGAATTTGGGATCTACACTCACATTCCATCGGGTACGCAATCCTCCCGGTGGGTAGTGAGGGCTACTCGGCACAGGGTTTCAGTTGGTAGTGTTGCTAGCACTACCACGTCATGATGCTATCATTTTCCCAAGGGAAGCAAAGTGCGAGAAGGGCCCAGGGCCTCTTTTCTCGTAAATGTGGGAGTGAATGCCTCCTACAACATGTTAGTGGACAACATATACAAGGGAATAATACATGTGGACAATATTATCCAAAGCAAGTTGGTCACAAGTGCTAGATGGGAATTCCCATCCGACATAGCACAAACCATGTTGTAACGCCATGACTTTTCCATCTCCAACGTTTTACTCAAATCCTCGGACTAAAAAAATAGGTCAAAAATGAGGATTCATTACTGGGATCTTGTGTCTCCAAAGGACTTGCGGGATCGAACCATTCAAGAATCGAGCATTCTGTACTAGCGAACGAATCCTCACCACCAAAGTTACACAACGCTCATTTATCCAATGCAACCCTTTTTATTTTTGCATCGATTGATAAAAAGAGGCCAACCCAACCTAAGCACCATGCTTAATTTGGAAGTTGGTCTCTGGGCACACAAATGGCCCAAGCTATGTTCTCACTATAAACTAAGGCAGCATGAAAATACATTTCATGACAAGATTTACTCAATGGATAGAGCAAAATTGGAACATGGTTTTTCTTTTTCTATTTTTTTTTTGTTTTTGTATGGAATAACAAAAAAAGAAAGGATAACACTAGATGAAAGATAAAACACTATTCTAACTCGCGCTTCCCCGGCAACGGCGCCAGAAAGCTTGTTGGCGGTTCTTAGCCAAACAGATTTTACACCACAAGCGAACGGAGACCGCTATAGCTTTCACCCAGGAGTATTTCAGGGCATCGTATTTATCCACAGGGAAGCATTAAGAAAGAACAATGATTCATCGATCATCTAGCTTTATCTATCTAATTCATTCAAAACGATAGGTGGAGATATATGAAAGATAAACAAAAGACAAAAACCAAACACCATGAGATACAGGCCAAACACCGTTGGCGTGAAAAGAGGTTTAGCTAGGAGGACAACGAGTCAAGACTAAGGTTTTGGTCTTCATTCTTTACTAGCATACAAGAGCTATCCATGCTAAGGTCGAAAGGACTTCAACAGAGGAGATACTTGCGTTGAGCAAAATTCTAGAGTCTCAAGGGTACCAGGGTTAGATAGTTGGTCCCGAAGGAGAGTCTAGCTAACACCTACGGGCCTCCTGAACGATGGGCCTAGACTACACAGGCACACCACACACTATCACCGAGTGGGGCTACCAAGCAAATCTGCGTGGAGAGGATGGCACGCTACAAATGTGTTCAAGCTTGAACAACAATAGTTCATCCTTAGCTAGAGGAGCAGAACTAACCAGAGCCTAGCGTCCAAGTCTAGGGGTGAATTGTAGCACCGACAAGCACAACTAAGAATTCATCAATTCTAACTTAGCACAACTCAGGACATGATGCAATGCTCAAACTACTGATCACATCATGTAACTAACTAAAGAAGAAGTACATTAACTAAGAAGGTAAAGCACTAATCATCATCGGGAAAGTAATGCAACAAATATATAAGTAAGAATGTAAATACATTATCGGGGATTCCCGACCGACTCCGACACATGAAGCTTGCTCTAACTCATAACTAAACACTATATTTAGAGCGGAGGCACCACTCGAGGGGCACCTCCAAGTGAGGGAGAAAGAGTTACATGGTGTTGGCACATAAAAGCACCAAAATGGTACATTTTGGAGTGGGGGAGAGTGCCCCTCTATTTATTGGATGAAGAAGGTTGGTGGGGGCAGCAAGTCGGTTGGCCGGGCGGCCAAGTCCCATGGCCGGGTGGCCATCCTCTGAGGCCCAGTGGCCGTCCGACGCACTGCCTCACTTTTCCAACGCCTAGGATGCCTTCTGGAAGTCGGTATCCGTTGATACACGTGTTGAACATGTTCGGGCAGCCAACGTGGTGGCCGAGCGACCAAGTAATGGGCCGAGCGACCTTTTTGGGTGGCTGGCCGGCCTTGTGAGGTGGTCGGCTGGCCATCATTCCAGCCTTTTAGCCATTCCTTGGCCCATGTGATAGCCTTCCGACGTTGGATTCGACTTGGGCTTGTTCCTCCACGTGTTTTGGCTCTCTTGGTAACATCCTTGAATGAATAATATGAAAGACAATGCATTTTGGGGGAGTGCATGGCCGGCCGGCCATGCCTTTGGCCGGCCGGCCAAAGGTCTGGCTTGCCCGGCCATCTCTCACAGCCCATGCATTTTGTCAATCTTACGACGGTGATAACTTTTGCATCCGGACTCCAAATTGAGTGAACCAAAACTCCATTTTGATTATATCGATGAGCTCTTTGCAATGGTTTGGTCCATAAGGGCATGAGATACTTCATGATGGTGTTATTTGCAATTCCTTCTCAAGCCCTTTTGTGCGCTAACTCTCTCTTGCTCCAAATGATGTCATCTTGCATGGTATTTCAGCATCTCCCTGTGATACATCGAAAACCACCAAAACTCATGGAATTCATCAGTGTTAGGTAAATAACACCGAAACCACCAGAACTTTATCTATACCCCATTTATTCACCGAGGAATTGACGGTCGAAATGGTGAAATAACGACCGTCAACAGATGGTCAAGAGCGTGCGCTGCAGTTGGGGTTGCAATGTTGCTTCCTCATCCTGGTTCCTGTTGGTGCTGGTGGACATCCTGTTGGACACCACCGGGGTCCTAGAGCTTCCAATCTATGAACGGGACTGCAGGCGCTCGTTCGATAAAGATGGGAACCGGATGTGCTTCCCTACATTGCTCAGGGCTCTCTTTGCCTTCCTGTAGAATGACGACATCCTAAAAAAAATCACAAACACAAGAGAAATACCCAAAGGATAAAATGTTAAGCGTTAGCAGTTAGCTATCCAGGGGTCAGTCGTCCATATGTTAGTTGTCCTTGCGGGACAGAGCCTCCACTAACCATCCAATAAAATGAGAGTGTAGCACAACTTTTATTGAGCAGAATTTTTTTAAGTGCTGAAATTAACTAAGTGCTTAATCTAATTGAGAGAGTAAATAGAGGGAGAGAGAGATGATCGCACCACCAATCGGTGCAAGGAATGAAGGGGCATGCATGCATATTTAGCTCCGCGAGGGAGCATGCGGGCAAGCAGCAGGGGGTCGGGTGGCCTGTGTCGTGGTCAGGCAGCCAGAACCAAGGGCCAGGCGGCCTAGGGGGCCATGCCCCTAGCTCGGTTGGTGGCACGGGTGGTGAAGGGACATGAGTGATGGAGAGAAGGGGCCGGCCGGCATCAGCACAAGGCCGGGCGGCCTATTGGCCCAAGTGCCCTTGGCACTTTGCAGCAGGCAGGTGCGTGAGAGAGGGGGGCCAAGCGGCCCTAGCAGAGGCCGGGTGGCCTTCGCGTCGGCGCACAGGAAAGGGGGGTCGGCTGGCCTAGATGGGGCCGGGCGACCTCCCAGAATTTTGTTTTTTTTAATATAAGGGATAGGAAAAGAAATTATGCAATAAATTAAACTAGTGCAAAACTTGAATTTAAACATGCAGTGGTGCAATTCAAAAGTTCAAATGCGAACGAGAAGCAATCATGCGGAAAATTTAAATATGTATGGAGGGTAATGCCAGTTTACCTCCTGGCGAGGGCAAGTCATACATTTTTATTCGGAGTCAGTGCATGATGGAGACTTAACGGCCGTATGCGCAGCAACTTTTGCACGCTAGATTTTCTTGGTTGTCATAGCCTTCTGGTTAGGAGTTTTACCTCCCTTCTTTTGATCTGGATTGGGTTTCGGCGTCTCTTCTTTCTTTTGCCATTCTTTGGGTGTGTTCACTATTTTGGCGGTGACCTTTGTGATAGGAGCTTTGCCTCCTGCTTCCTTCGTCAGCGGCTTGGCCATCGAGGCAAGTCTTAGTGACTCGGCTTTGCCATCGGCTTTAAGCTTGCGAGCTTCTCCATCTAGCAGAATTCTCTCCATTGCTAGGATGATACAATCCACTTTTGACAGTCTTGGTGAGAGCTCGATCTTGGGTCTTGATGTGTCCCTGGGTGCCGGACATTTGAATGTCTTCACTTGTCGGCATTGTTCAACCTTCAGCCTGAAGGCGAATGTCTCATTTCTGCCATTGATGTTGAGATGGACATCTCCAGCTCCGACATCAATGTTAGCCTCAGCGGTGCTTAGGAATGGTCACCCAAGGATGAATGGCGTTTTGCTATCAATCTCCTTGTCTAGCACCACAAAGTCCACTGGGATGAGAAAGTTCCAGATTTTAACCGGGATATCCTCGGCGATCCCGACGGGGTAGCGAATTGACTGATCCGCCAGCTGTAGGCACATGGCAGTAGGGGCAAGTGTAGCATGTGTTAGTTTATCAAAAACTACCCTTGGCATGACGCTGACACTTGCTCCCAGGTCACAGAGAGCTTGATCGAAGAGTTGGGTCCCGATTGAGCATGAGATGGTTGGGTTCCTTGGATCCTTTTTCTTTTGCGGTGGCTGGTTGAGTATAGCAGCACTACAGTCTTTTGTGAGTTGCATGACTTTTGTGGATGGCGGTGGCTTCTTGTTGTTGAGGATTTCCTTTATGTACTTATCGTATGTAGGCACCTGCATCGTATTTAGTAGTGGCATGTTGACATATAATTTCTTAATTACCTCAACAAACTTGCTGAACTATTCGTCAACATGAGTCTTTTTCTGCCGCTAAGGAAAAGAGAGCACGATGGTGTTGAGAACTCGTGTGGAGCTGATTTGGATGCTTCCTTCACCGGTTGTGGCTTAGTAGCCACTTATTCTTCCTCAGGCTCGATGGATTTTGCCTGCTCTTTCCCTGCATTTCTAGGATGTGGGGGGTCTTGCGTAGACCTTCTACCCCTAGTGGTTACAACATTGATATGTTCCTTCGGTGGTGGCTCGGGCTGTTTCGTAAGCTTCCCCGAAGTAGGACTAGGCAAAGCGGCAACAAGCTGAGATATTTGAGTTTCTATTATTTTATTAAAACTCAGCTAGTTCTTCATGGCACTATTAAGAGTTTGTATTTGCAAAGATAATGATTTAATAACTCTATCATTAGCATGGAATTTCTTACTTATACTATCATTCACAGCTTTTTGGTCGAAAGCATTTTTGTTAAATTGCTGTGAAGTGCCAGAAGACATACCTTGACTCGAAAAAGGTAGATGTGGGCGTGAATTCCAACCTAGTTGAGGACGAGGCCCGTTGTTGAAGCTATTGTTGTTGATGAAGTTCATTTCCTCTGATCCATTTCCAGGGCGGCTGTTCCTCTTGTGGCTGGTATTCCCATAGTGCTCGTAAGTCATGCGAGAATCCAGTGCCTGGACCGGTACAGCTTCAGGAGCATCCTCCAGCTTTTTCAGCAGGAGGTCCATCTTGGCAGTGAGCATGTTGATGCTGTCAATATGGTGGACTCCACGGGGCTTATTGTTTGCCCTCTTCTCTTTCCATCCCTGGTTGTTGGCCATCTTCTCAATGAGAGTTCGAGCAGCAGCAACGCTGAGGGATAGGAAGATCCTCCAGCGGCTACATCGATGTATTCTTGCGCGGACCGGCGTAGTCCGTGGAAGAAGTTCTGGATGATCAACCAATGTTCCATACCATGGTGGGAACAGGCAGCGATATACTCTTGAAGTCTTTCTCATACCTCTGCCACCGTCTCATCTACAAGCTATTGGAAGCTCGAGATTCGATTCCTTAGTGAGCTCGACTTCCCTAGAGGGAAGTACTTCGCAGGGAAGGCATTTAAACATGCCTCCTATGGGGGATAGATATTCCTGGTCGCTCAGGCGACATATCCGGTGCATGAGCCGACTGAGGGCCCAATCCAGGGGCCGACTGACTGACTCGGGCCCGAGGTGCCGAACACCTTGCCACGCAAGACAATGACTCTTTAGGAAAGATATGGATCGCGGATCCTATGTGATCTCTTGTAATCTGAACCGTCTAGGAGACATATAAGGAAATCGACTTGTAACTCAAGTCACGCCAGACTATATAAGGCAGGTTAGGAACCCTCCAACGGTGATCGCGGATCCTATGTGATCTCTTGTAATCTGAACCGTCTAGGAGACATATAAGGAAATCGACTTGTAACTCAAGTCACGCCAGACTATATAAGGCAGGTTAGGAACCCTCCAACGGATCTCTCTCTCCAATCCCTTAAGGGCGGCTCCCTCAATTTGCCCCAAACCCTAATTTTCTCATACATCAATACAAACCACCGCACACAGAATGTAGGTTATTGTGCGATTTTGATGGCCCGAACCTGTCTAAATCATGTTCTTTCTTGCGTTTTGTGTGACCATGGAGCTACAGTCAATCTAAACGCCATTAAAAGCATCCCGTGGTGTTTTGCCGGTTCTGAACAACAACAGTTGGCGCGCCAGGTAGGGATTTCTACATCGACATCAGACTAGTTCCATGGCTGATCTTCACCAACACATGAGATTGCAAGATCATGATGACATCATCTTCAACAAATCTGTCTACACTGGCGTCGTTGTAGCGTCACCTTTAGCGCCGTCTCCGCCGTTGCCTCCATCGTCGAGTTCGTTGAGCAAGAGCATTTGACGATTTGATTTACAGCGGGAAAAAAATATTTGCACGCTTGTTTATCACCAAAAGAAATCTTGTCGCGGAATCAAGGAAAGAGAGTCCATGGAATTCAAGAGTCCGTGTGCTGTTTTGAAGGCTCCCCGATCTACTGTTCACATGGAGTGAATCTACTACTGTTGGTTCAGATATTGAATCAAAGCTGTCGCCGAATCCGATCAATAATATGGCAGCATCGCTACTCAATCTGTTGATTATTCTCACGAGAGAGAGATCATGATGCACCCAAGAAAATCAACGTTATGGCAAGCTATGCGTAGACCGAGGAAATTCCATAATGAGAGGTCAAGATGAGATCCAAACTCAGAATTCTAATCTACCGACTCGGGTCAGACACGACGGTTCCAATTACTCCACAGTGAAGTGAAGATGAATTTTCTATCTCCGAGTTAGAGCAGAGATCGGTTTGCAACGCCGCCGTGCTGCCTATCGCCCGTGTCCTAGTCCACAACATGCTGATGTCCTCCGTTATGTGCTGTGTTCTGATCATATGGATGACTTGGCACGTCATATTCATGCAACTACCTGGATCGGAGCTATTCTGTTCCTAACAGGACTCCAGATCATACTCCGAATCAAAATCTAAGGATCGAGATGGTTTTTACTGGATGTCAATCCACGAGCCAATTAGTTGGCCCTGCTACGCCAACCTATTTCTCTCCAATGGCTATGTCATGTTCTAATCAGTCGGCATCCATGAAGCTAAGTCTTCTTATATTTAAACAATGAATTTAATTATGCTAATTAGTATATTATTTATATTTGAGTATACTATTTGCAAATAATTCTACTCGAATTCTCTCCTAATTATTATTTCAGGAAAACATATCTCATATCGATACAAGAATCAACAACATGCCCAAGCAGCTTACTTGCGCTATCATTGACAATCTCTAACTTCCGCCAGCAAGATAATAACCCACCTATGGCGAAGGGCTACGATCCATCAGTTGACCGCAATGAGTCATCTGATCCAACTGGTTCTCTTATATTGCTCTTATTGATTAAATTATTTCTCGATTATCCGGACTATGGATCTACTAGATTATTTTTTAATTACCGACTATTTGATCATAATTGAATTATTTCTAGAATATCCGAACTATTAAATCAATTGGATTATTTATGAATCACTCGGATTATCTATATTATTTATGGATCACCCGAATCATATTTGGATTACTCATACTACTGGTTCTGATCACTTGTCCTGGATCACTTGGGATTATTCAGATCAACTCTGAATTACTCACATTATTTCAGATCATTCGTATTTATTTCAAGATCATTATTTCTGGATTAGTCATGTTACTTCAGGTCACTCAGATTATTTTTGGATTACTTGGGTTTCATATTACTTAGATTACTTCTAGTCATTCAAACCGTACATTGCGCACCTCGATAAGCTGAAACATTTTCTACCTCACGTGCTTTCTCGAATTATTTCATAGCACATTGAGTGCATTGACAAGCTTTTCTATTACATCTCGCGTTTTGCCAAGTCAAATCTTTTCTTTCGCATTTTGTATTTCGCTGAGTCAAATATTTTCTGTCACATCTCATGCTTCGGAAACTCTAAGTGTTATTTGGCAAGATCTGTGCATGTAATAACGGGCGTTATGAACTTTATATGTCCACCGTTACAATGGGGCAATCGGTCTAGCTCGCCGGCGCTACATGCCTTCACAAAGAATCGACAGGGTACCCCAAAACCCTTCACACGGAGCAATCGGCTTGAGTCGCGGAGTTTGACTCGAGTTTGGTGTTACATGCCCTCGCCAAATTAGAAAAGGGTACCTCAAAACTCTTCGCACAGGGGAATCAACTTGGGTCGCGGATTCCGACTCAAGTTCGGTGCTATATGCCTTCGCTAACTCAGAAAAGTGTACCTTTAGACCCTCAGTACGGGACAGTCGGTTGGTGTCTCTAATCCCGATCCACTGGTGCTACAGGCCTTCGCTAAGTCCTCACAAAATCATGATATCAAAAGGGCAAACTCAAACATCTGATTTCCAAAATAGCCGACTCGGAGGCTATTCTTAGACATCCATAGCGGGGCTAATCAACCCTTGGATGATCAATTCCTCAGAACTCATACCCGGTGCAATTCGGAACTCATACTTGGTGCGACTCGGAACTCATACTCGGCTGTTGGACAATACAAGAGCTACTTCACGACTTCACGACTGGGCTGCTGCCCACCTCGCCGACTCTTTCGTCGACTCGAGGGCTGAACTGTTGCGCACCTCGCCGACTCTTTCGTCGACTCGAGGGCTGGGCTGCTGCTCGCCTTGCCGACTCTTCCGTCGACTCGGGGGCTGGTTTGCTGCTTGCCTCGTAGACTCTTTCGTCTACTCGGAGGGCTAGGCTGCTACCCGCCTCGCCGACTCTTTCGTTGACTTGGGGCTGAGCTACTGCCCGCCTCGCCGACTCTTTTATCAACTCGAGGGCTGGGCCGTCGTGCGCCGCGTCGACCACTTCGTCCGCTCGGGGGATGCGTTGCTGCGTGCCTCGCCGACCACTTCATTGACTCGAGGGCCTCGCCTACCACTTTGCCGCATCACTAGGATCATTCGGAGGAATATGTCGCCTGACGCTTAATCTGATTACGCTAATTAGCTTGAGACTCAGGGACTGAATGGAGGATACCATCAGTTTTTTAAAAAACTTTAAACAAGACTTTATACAAGACCTTCAAACCGATTATTCCTCGAGTTGACTTAAAGCTCGGGGACCTGTGAGGGATAGATATCCCCTGGTCCCTCAAGCGACATATTCGATGCATAAGCTGACGGAGGGCCCAATCAAGGGGCCGACCGATTGACCCGGGTCTGAGGTACCGAACACCCGCAAGACAAAGATATGGATCGCGGATTCTACGTGATCATGTAATCTCATCCGGTGAAAAAAAAAACTAAAATATGTAAACGGGTGAGAATTTCTTCAAATGAAAAAAAAATTCACGCTTTGGATGTGAAATTTTAGTGAAATGAATCTCAAATTTGGCCACGGATTTGATGTAACTCAAATTTCTCATCCTAATCGGTAATTCGGCATCGCCCTGCCATCGCTATTCGAAACACACCACCTATTAACGGTGCTGCTGCTGCCTGTGGCAGATGCTACGGCGATCTCCATGGCCGACCGAACCCTAGGCGGTGGCGGGCGCGGGCGTAGGCACAAGGCGGCACCCTCCTCCTGAGTGCGGTGCGGGCTCCCTGATCCGCGTCGCAGCGGGCTGGCCGCGGCATCGCGATGAGCCCTCTATGCTGTATCGCGCCGGTCTCGCTCGAGCGCGCCGCCGCCGACCAGCTCCACCAGCACCCGCCGCGCATCCTCGCCGCCGCACCGCCGCCGCCACTGCCGGCCCTGCAACAAGATGCGGCGCAGGCTGCAGTCGCGGGGGTGATGCATAAGTGGGTCAACTACGGAAAAGGGTGGCGGTTGCGGTGGTTCGTGCTCGAGGATGGGGTGCTCTCCTACTACAAGCTCCGCAGCGGCAGAGGGGCTAGCGGAGCAGGTACTGGGGAGGCGGCCACGTCTCCCGCTGCTGCTGCTGGTGCGGCGCGGTTGATCGGGCAGGGCAGTGTTCTGCGCGGGGCTCGGGAGTTGGCCGCCGCGGCGGGGAAACAGCGGAAGCCGTTCGGAGAGATACACCTCAAGGTACGGTGCTGCCACTGGATTCTGTTTCTTCAAGCTCTGAGAAGTGAGCTTTTTAATCCGCATTGTTCGGGTAATGATTGGGCAGTGAATATTGTATTGGCAGTGGGGTTAGATGGGCTTACGGATTACGGTTAAGAAACAAGTGTGAGTGGTCACTTATTTTCGTTTTGCCTTTTCCGATTGATGACATGCCATGGTTTGGAAACCTTGTCATAGATATGTTCTCACCCTGTCACCCATGCAGAAAATTTTGTTTAATGCAATAACACTACAATTGATCATCGATGTGGAATTATCTGAATGATTTGGCGTAATGCTGGAGGAAGCAAGACAGGAATTTCTCAATTTACAATAATTTTCTTCCCTGGTATTTAGGTCTCATCAATTCGTGCAAGCAAGTCTGATGATAAGAGGCTTTACATATTCAGTGGGACGAAGACGCTACACTTGAGGTGTGAAAGTGAGGAGCACAAGAATGCATGGATAGATGCACTGCTGGCGGCAAAGGATCGCTTCCCACGGTCACTGACTAGCAATGATCTTGGTCCCATGGCAGACATTATGTTATCCACCGAGAAGCTTAGGGTGCGGCTGCTGCAGGAGGGTCTGAGTGAAGCAGTGGTCAAGGAGTGTGAATCTATTATGATGAGTGAGTTGCTGGAACTGCACAACGAGATAAAGTCTCAGCAGCAGCAGCAGTCTATTTTGATTGACCGCCTCCGGCAATTGGAGGTAGTATTCTATCTATAGTTAATTTGCTTCATGATGTTATGATATTTTGTTGTTATTATTTATTGTCTTTTTCAATATTATTGATGATGAGTATTGAGTACAAATAACAACAATAACAACAAAGCCTTTTAGTCCCAAGCAAGTTGAGGGTAGGGTAGAGTTGAAACCCAACAAGGTTCACCTTAGAAGGAGAAAGAGGGGAATGGAGATGAAAAGGGTTTTAAAGGATGCTAATAGGGGTATAAAGCCTAATTACAGTTTATGCACGTGGATAACTTCTTTGCAGTCACTTCTATCCTAACACAACTACCTTGGAATATCCCATTCTTTCAAGTCCCTTTTGATTTCTTCATCTCATGTCAAGTTTAGCCGTCCCCTACCTCTGTTCACATTATTGTCACGTCTAATGATGCCGCTATGCACTAGTGCTTCTGGAGGTCTCCGTTTGACATGCCCAAACCATCTTAGCTGATGTTGGATAAGTTTTTCTTCAATTGGAGCTACTCCTAGCCGATAACATATCTCATCATTTTTGACTCGGTCCAACCTTTTATAGCCACAACATCAATGCAACATATGGATCTCTGTGACACTTAATTGTTAAACACATCGTCTTTCAGAGGGCCAACACTTTCCCCATATAGCATCAGAGGTTTGACCACCATCGTGTAGAACTTGCCTTTTAGCTTCTGTGGTACCCTCTTGTCACAAAGAACGCTAGATGCTTGCTTACATTTCATCCATGCCGCTCTAATTCTATGGCTAACATCTTCATCAATATCTCCATCTCTTTGTAATATCGATCCCAAATATCGAAAGGTATCCTTGATTACTACTTGTCCTTCCAAACTCACATCTCCCTCACATCTAGTAGTGCCAAAGTCACATCTTATATACTCAGTGTTAGTTCTGCTAGGTGCCTAGGTCTAAAACCTTTCAACTCTAGGATCTGCTGCCATAACTCTAGCTTCCTTTTTACTCTCTCCAGGCTTTCAACACTAGCATTAAGTCATCATCAAAAACCATACACCAAGGGATAGGGCTGTAAATGGTACGGATATTATTCGTTCGTATTTGAGTCTGGATCCGTTTAGAAGGGTTGAGATCCGATTCGTATCTGAGTCTGGATATTTATTATTCGATCCGTATCCGAGTACTCAAAGATGGATAAATATGATGTCGATAGCCTTCCAAGTCTTACCCGACACATTTGAGAATATCTGAATTTGATCCGAATTCGAAGAGAAAATATGAAAACAAATACAGTATCAACAATATCCGTCCGTATCTGATCCGATTGCATCCCTACCAAGGGATATCTTCCTTTATATCCCTGACCTCCATCACCAAGGAGAATAGATAAGGGCTCAAAGCTGACCCTTTGTTGTAGTCCCGTGTCACCATCAGTTGTTCTAACACTAGTCACAATACAGTATTAGAAAAAAACTAGCAGCAGGAAAAATATATTCATACTTTCTGGCTAAGTGAAAATATCAAAATGATTTAGCACCAAGCTTAATCTGAGCTAGGGCTTCACATACATGCTATCTTGTAATCAGAGTACCAGCAAATACCTTGCATAGCTTGTCTGTCTTATTGCTGCTAGCATACCATCATCATTGGTAGCTTCACTCTCGTTATTATAATAAGTGGTGCTGAAAAGTGAGAACAGTAATTTGAACAGCCAGCATCGTATACTGATATGCATGTGATGCATGCTTTTTTCTAGAGTTCCCATCATAATATCATATTCTGGGAACAAAGTGATATGTATCACGTGCTTTGCATATTTTATGTGTAATCAACAAATATTTTGTACATAGAAGCTATATGTGATTGAGGGATTTAAGAATCTCGTTCATAAATGGCATTCAATGCAATTCTTTTCTTTCACTGGAAAGCAAACTAGTTTGTGTTGGTCCATTTAATTTTACTGAAATACTTTGTTAGCAGCAAAGTACAACCTGTGTCTTGGTCGGGCATAGTCTCTTTAGCATACAGGCTAGTAATAGAGCCCATTCAACTGATAATTGCATTTTTGCAAACTTCTTTGAAGATTCTTTGTGTAAAGTTTTGCAATCGATTTTCTTCTGAAGTGAAAGAATTTGACCATAATTTTAAATGTCAACATGTCCATGTCTTGGTGCAGACAGAGAAAGTTGAGCTGGAGAGAACAGTTGTACATGAGACTAAGGAGAGGGAAACACATGGTTATGCCAACGGCAGACAAAGTGGTTAGTAAACTGCTATTCTAGAATAATATTGCTTATTTTTTGTGTTTGACTTGTTTTACTTCATCTTTCAATGACATTGTTAACCTCCAGAATGTTTAGGGTTGACATAGCTTAAATGCTGTTTTTGCGTAAAATGCTTAAAACCTCTTTATGCTTCTTTAACATTCATTTATACAAAATGGAAGGATTCGTCCTGCGTGTCATTTCATTTAAGAAGAAAGAACAAGTACATTGGGTAGGCAGAAACGCCACACCCGAACACCGCACAGACTCAATACGAACACCGCTCACACTCAAAACACTAGGGACTTCTCAAAGAGGAGTCATGACCTGGACCAACAGCCCTACCCGGCTGGAGCCTGCGACCTTCTATAAAGCTCAAGGAGGTTGGCAGCTCCAGCTCTACACCAAAGTAAGCCTTCTGCCTTCCTCTTCTATTAGCTGGAGAACCCGCCTAACACTTGGCTGACAGCCCTCAAACACGCAAGAGTTTCTGAATTTCCAAATCTCCCAAGCCACTAAAATGAACAAAGTGTTAAGCCCTTTCCGCACTTCCTTAGGCGCCAGCTTGATGGAACGTGCCCACCAAGAAAAGAAGCGAGTATCTGCTGCTGATGGCGCGAGGGGGGCAAACTTTAGGGAGTGAAGGATCGTGGCCCAGACTTGCCGCGAGAACACACAGCTCACCAAGATGTGTTGGATAGTCTCATCTGCCTGATCATAGAAGGGACAGGCCACGGGGTGGGGAAGAACTTGCACTTCAAGGGAGCCCAGCCTTTCCAGATCCTCTTGCATCCACTAAAACTGACCGACCCCAAAAATAACGCAGAGTAGGCTGACTTGCAGCTATAAATCCCAGATTGAGTGAGATTCCAGTGGTGTTGATCAGACACACCTTGTTGGAGAGATGTGTCTTCCACCAAGTCCCAAACCAACAGATATTCAATCAGCACTTGCACAAGATAGAGCACCCCTGATGTCAGCAACCCAAGTTCTGTTGTGGATGGCTTGAGCCACAGTCCTACTCTTAACTGCCCTCTTTGGGACTGCAGAGAATAGAGATGGTGCCAAATCAGCTATGCACTTTCCATCGAGCCACCTATCTGTCCAGAATTTTGTTGACTTTCCGTCTCCAATAGTAGTGCGTACAGCCATATCAAACATGGCCCTTGCCTTTGGCGGGACAGGAACAGGAAGACCCGCCCAGAGTCTATCAGGGTCCGTTTGTTGAGACCAAAGCCAGCGAATTCTCAAAGCCCATCCAAGGATTTCAAGATTATGAATGCCCAGACCCCCCAACTCCAAGGGCCGCTGCACCCAATCCCAAGATATCAGGCAGTTACCTCCGTTGGCTTGTTCCTGACCTTTCCATAGAAAACCCCTACGCTTTTTGTCGATTGCCTTAATTGCCCATTTTGGGAGATCAAGGCAATCAAATGATGAATGGTAGTAGCAGTCAAAACCACACGAACCATGATGAGACGATCAGCCTTGTTCATAAGAGAGGCCTTCCATCCCGGCAGGTAATCAGCAACTTTATCAATAAGAGGTAACAGCATATCCTTTGTTGGCTTACGGAGACAAAGCGGCAGCCCAAGGTAAGTACAAGGAAATTCCTTGATCTCACATGACAGAGTCTCAGCAGTGAGGGCTAAGGCATCGGCAGGGCAATGAATTGGAGAGGCAGAGCTCTTGGAGAGGTTAGTTTGAAGTCCCGACGCATGCCCAAAGTACTCAAGAATACATTTGATTACATGGAGATCAAGGCTAGCCGGTCTGAGAAAGATCACAGCATCATCCGCATAAAAAGAGACCCGATGTCTAACTTGCTGGACAGCAAGTGGCTGCAACAGGCCCTTGTCTGTGGCAAACCTGACCAAGGAGTTGAGAACATCCATCATAAGAATAAACAGCATAGGAGAGAGGAGGTCTCCCTGGCGAAGACCGCGGTGCAATGTTTTTAAATCGTCAGGTCGAACCTAATCGACAAAGTCTCGATAAGCGATTAGTCGCGATTAGTCGTCGATCAGGCTCGATTAGTCGTCCCTAGTCGACCCTAGTCGTTTGTATAGTCGTCCTGTATAAAATACCAGGATCGATATGCCAGGACTCGTATTTCCATCCTAGGTAAGAGGATTTAGTCTTCCTCTTTCGATCTTTAGCCATCTCTTGTAGATCTGGTGGTAAAGCAGCTGCACTGCAGGTCTGCAGCTATGGAGCTAGAGAAGTAGAGGTAGAGAAGCACCAAAATAGAGAAGGGGTAGAGCGGAGCAGCAGAGAGAAACCGGAAGAAAATGCAGCACAACACTAACCTTCTCGGAGGAGGAGCTCATCTCCGGCGCCGACGGGCAGAGCTGCAGCCTTGAGGCCATGTGCGCAGGCCGCTGCCGCTGCGTGCGGGGCCGTGTCATGCCGTGCCGTCGGCACCCGCTCACTGATGCGCCGAGGGCGGGCCGCGCCATCCCTGTGCTGCGCCGCTGCGGGCGTCTCGCACCGATGGCCGGCCGCACCACCGCGCGTCGCGCTCGGGTGGCCGCCGCCACCGGAGTGAGAGGGAGAGGAGAGAAAAGAAAGAGAGGTTAGGGTTTGGTGGAGACCGGCTGTTGCCGGTTTGAGCCGGCCGCTCCATGGGCAAATGGGTCGGAAAGGGAAAGTGGCGGGTGTGGGCTGCGCCAACTTTGGCCCAGCTCAAAGGTACAACTAATCGTTTTTCCTGCCTGATCGGACGACTAATCGGCCTGATCGGACAACTAGTCGGACGACTAGACAACTAATCGGTCTGACCTTATCGAACCCCCTAATCGGTGTTGGAAAAACGATCAGGACGATTAATCGTGATTAATCGCGATTAGTCGGACAACTTGATAACACTGCCGCGGTGGTGAAAAATGTTTTCCCCTGGCTGCCCGTTCAACAAAACCTGAGTGGAGGAGGTGGACAGGAGTAAACACAACAGATTGCGCCAACACTGTCCGAAACCAAGCTGTTGTAGAACTTCCATGAGGAAAGACCAAGAGATTGAGTCGAACGCTTTAGATATATCCAGCTTAAGAAGAATATGAGCCTCTTTCTTCCCATGAAGCGATTTCACCATTTGCTGGACAAACAAGAAATTATCAGGAATATTCCTCCCCCTTACAAACGCACTCTGATTTGCAAGGACCAAAGCAGGAAGCAGGGGGGCCAACCTATTGGCCAAGATTTTTGTCACCAATTTGGCAAAGCTGTGGATCAAGCTTATGGGCCTATAGTCCTTAACCTGTATGGCGTCAATCCTTTTTGGCAGGAGAGTAATGAATGCGGTATTAAGCAGCCTAAACTTGGAAACATGTCCAGCTTGAATGGCAGCAAGCGCAAGCAAGATATCTCCCTTTATAATACTCCAGCAAACTCTGTAAAAACGACCAGTAAACCCATCCAGTCCCGGGGACTTGTCCATAGGCATATCCTTTACTGTAGCCCAGACCTCTTCCTATGTGAAGGGGGAATCAAGAGAAGACAAATCATGCTGATCAATGCCCAGTGCTGCCAAATTCAAGGTATATTCCCTATCTTCAGCCTTGCCAAGCAAATTCTCGTAAAAATTCAGTACAGCTTCCTGTTTATCTTCCTGTGTGAGTACGATCCGATCAGCCACCTGGAGTTTGGCAATAAAATTCTTCTTTTTTTGGTATTTGGCTTGTTGGTGAAAGGAGGAGGTATTAGCGTCTCCTTCACGGAGGTAGAGGATCCTTGAACGCAGCCTGGCAATAGTGCGCTCCAGAGAAGCTAAGCCCAGACAGTGAAGCTTTAATTTCTTCTGCAAGTGATCTTCCCTTTCAGAAAGAGCACGAGAATCACCTGCAATCCCCAAGCGGTGGAGAACCTCCTTGGCCATCCCTAGCTGCATCTTGATGTTTCCAACATTCCTGTGCGCCCACTTCTGGAGACCTTTGCTTAGACGCTGCAGCTTGAGAAAGGGACGCTCAACAGCACATAGAGGTGTAACCGGAGCATCCCAATTCTGTTGAACCACCTCCAGAAAGCCAGGTATTTTTGTCCAAACACTCTCAAAATGAAAACGACGCTTTCCACTGATGTTGATCTTCAAACCAAGAACAAGAGGGCAGTGATCTGAAACGACGGAGGCCGCGCTTTGGAGGATCGAGTCCTTGAAAATCTCCTCCCAGCCTAGACAGCAGAAAGCCCGGTCCAATCTCACAAGAGTTGGAGGGGACCTTTCATTAGACCAAGTATATTTACGCCCCACGAGGGGGATTTCCTTAACCTCCAGATCATCCAAGCTTTCTGAATCTGCCCATCATTGCCCTGTCCATATTGGTGTTGTTCTTGTCGGCTGCCCGGTAAATCAGATTGAAATCTCCAGTGATCAGCCAAGGGCCACTGCACAGGGCCCATACATCTCTGAGTTCTTGCAAGAAGAGAACCTTCTCCGAATCAAGCTGGGGGCCATACACCCCAGTGAACCACCAATTACGACCCTCCTGTTCAGCAAAATGAATAGAGACTGAGAAAGAGTCAATCCCGGTAGCGATGGCTTGACACACGCTCCCTTCCCTTTCCAAGCCACGAGAATCCCCCCCCCTCCCTTGTGCCTACAGCCGGCAATATCACAAACTTATCATAGGCACCACCAAGCACCGACACTAACAGCTGTTGACTCATGTTAGCTACCTTTGTTTCTTGCAGACAGACAATGTCAGCATTGGTTGACAGAACAACATCGCGAACAGAATTGCGCCTATCCATTTGGATCAGACCACGCCTGTTCCAGATCAAGATTGAGGAGGGATTCATTAGGAAATGTAACAGAACGACCAAAAAACAACCAGATTAGAGCCCAGCAGCAGCCTCAACTGAGCGCACCTCTTCACCATCAAGTGTGGACCAACCAAAAATCGCAGCTAACGCTGACAGATGTGCATCGGAGAGCTCACGATCAAACAGCTTGCTATATTCATCCTGCATCTTGAGATCAATCTTTTCTTCCGCATCAAAACTGAGGCTCAGCATAACGCGCCTCTGGAAAATGTTGACCACTGGGCCGGGAGAACATGGCTCCACGCCAGCAATCCGCCTGCTCCGGCGGGGGAGAGTCCCCGGGTGGGGCTTCTTGCATCGTCTTTTGCGTGGGGTGGGGTTGGGCAGCAGCTTATCCATTGGCCTGATAGCTCCCCCAGGAGGCATTGCGGAGGTGGCGTTTGAGGGGAGGCAGCCAGCGCCCTTTGCCTTTTCGAGTACACCTTGGAAGGCTCAGGGTAAGCGGGAAACGCCGAGGAAGTTGGAGGGGCGACCGGCACTACAGGAGGAGCGCCTGAGCACAGGGTCAGAGGGCCCGTCGGAGTGCGCGCCTCGGGGCACGCCGGAGTTGTGGGGGATGGACTGTCGTGTCACCGATACAGGTGAGGCCACCCCAGGTGCAGACATTTTCACGGGCTCGTCCTCTAGGCCCAGGGGAGCATCATCACGCTCAACCACTGGCTGAGGTAGAGCCTTCGGGCCAAGATTTCTTGGCCCAAAAGAAGTAACATGGGCCACACCAGGGGGTCCATCAGGTGTAACTGAAGGCCCACCATTGGGAATAGGAGACAACGATGCTTGGGGTGCCCCACACCGCCCTAGGGGCCGTGTTGACTCAGGGTTGATTGCCACCTCCTGGTCGGCACCCGCCGGCAGCGGAATGAATGCCGCCTCCTCGTGGCCGTCGCACTTGACACCTGAGTAGCCATCGCCCAACGGGGATGCAGGGATAGCCGTGACCCGCGCCATCCGTCCGCCAACCGCCTTGTGACAGCCCGGGCCCAACCGAGAGTGCACGGGGGCACGAGCAGGTCCAGAGGCGGAAGCAGCCCTAGTGCCGGGTCCAGACGACGAAGCGTCTATCAGGGGATCGCACCGGCACCACCATTGACAACGCCCACGACCACCAACGGCCGGAGGTGATGGAGGAGACGAAGCAGCGCTCGTTAGCATGGATGTAGCAATCTCGATAGGGTAGGAGAGAGCACGTACTGCCAGAGGCTCGCCCTCAACAGCAACATGCGGCTCCTCGATGAGAAGATCCATAGCACGTGGGATGAGCTCGGGTTGTGAGCCCCATGCACGAAGTCGGAGAGCATCCCTACGGTCTTGTGCACCGACCTCGCCGAGCAGGCAGAACTCATCCAGGAGGAGCGCCACCATCCCAATGTCCCAAGCATGTGCAGGGATCCCTCGGATTTCCACGTTGAGCTCATGGCACTGGACAGCCTAGAAGAACGGTAGAACCTTGTCTAACGCGCAAGATGAAGGCGAAGCGAAGAGGAAATCACCGGCCTGCCGCTATCAAACACCCGAGTCGCCGTGTCCTTGTCAGGTAGACGGAGAAGGAACTCGGACGTCGAGGCACGATAGAGCACCAAGGACTCCTTAGCGAGTTCAAACCTCCGAGTGAGTAGGGCGGAGACGGACGCCGCTGGGACGGCCCCTTGAGCCGCCAACGCAGGTGACGATGAGGGCACACCGCAGGCTCGCCTCCATATCCTCGACGTCAGATGAGTGAGCGAGAAAACGCCGTGGCTTGCACCCAGGGACACCATCAGCGAGGGGCGCCCCGCCGGAGTCCGAGTCAACATCCATCGAACCAGGCTCAGATGGAGGAGTTCTTGAAACACGACGCCAACGGGGTTGTTGCCGACGACGACGGCGACACGATCGCCCCGCACTTTTAGAATCAACAGGCCTAGCCTCCCCGCTCGCGGCTCCCTGGCCCGCCTGGCCGAGGGACATGACACTGAAGGGGGAACTGGCATGGGAGAGCGCATGATCAGATGCCACTCCAAGCGCCGCGCCGGAGCACGACGGGTCGGGCAAGCGGCGGCGCGATGTCCCTCCGCTAGGTAATAGAAGCACCGAGGGTGTTGGAAACAAATGGCAGTGCGGTGCCATTTGGAAAGACAGTTGAAGCATTTGTCCTTCAAGTCTTCTGGCACCTTACGACGAGGACGCGGAGGGGGGCGTACCATCGCCGAGATCGCCGGCTTTCATACACCTGCCAGCCTGAGCCAAGGTCGGCTCTAGGAGGCTGCACAACACCCGGCGCTGGCGGCAGGTCTTCCCGAGCAGGAGCGAGCAGCGTGTCGCGGTAGGAAGCTGAGGATGGTAACCGGAGATCCTCCCGTCAGGAGACGAAGGACTAGAGTCTCTCCATCTCCTCTTTGGAGGTATTTTGTTAGCAACAGAAAAAAAGCTTTGATTCGAAATGCATTTTCCTTGTCATGAGTTATATATTTGTAAGTGTAGGATGAATTTCGGATGATTGAATCTTCGAAGCTTGATGAATGTAGTGTGAAAGGAAATATTTACAGTGGTAGAAACCTGCATTGTTAACTGACTAAGTATTTTGATAGATATAGTAATGCATAAGAAGATATGCTATGATTTTCATAATGATGAACTGAATACATGTAAAATTTGAAGCTTATTTTGATGTATCCTTTCTATTGAATAGTTTGGAAGGTTTCGGCTTTCTTTGTCCCTGCAAAGACTTGGATTACGAAGTTAATTGCGTTATTTAAGTAAACTCAAATCTATCCCTTAGGAGCTTTGGCCTTGGCCATTTTCTTTTGCGGTGCGTGGGTATGAAATGATGCATGCTTGGTATAATTGGAATGCAAAATATATATGTGCCAACAAAATAAGGAATTCATATAGGCGAAGTTATAAAACTTTGGTATGAGAGACTGTGGACATTACAATGTTGAGAACCTACAAGGTTAGCTAATGCAAAATATATATGTTACTGATGATTTAAACACATGCAAAGGAATAGCTACAAAGAAAGAGAATACGTACATTAGTGGACATGAATGGTTAATTAGAAGTAATATTTTGACATAAATTATATTGATGATTTAACAAGTGTAGGAGTGTGACTAGGAAAAAATAGAACACTCACATTGGTGGAAGGCAATGGTTTAACCTGCATGTTAAAATGATAACCCAAAACGACGCTGCCACTATTAAGCTAAGATAGTGAAAAAAGTATAAAGTATGGATCTCTATTGAGATCAAGTGCCCAAAAATTGGCACATGTGAATGATCTTTTTCTTGCACACTTGGTGCACTCCCTTTCTTTGCCAGATCATGCAAGAATAGAAGCATATATAAGATAACTTGCGATTCGAGCAAACACGAAGTCAATTTCATGGCTCTAATCGTGAATAGATACTGTTGTTCTAGTGTTGTGGACAATGAAGAGGGGACATCTCCTGGCTATGTGCCCCCGAGCGAAGTAAAATAATGTGTGTAATATAGAGGGAACGAAAGGCCCAGCGGTAGTTGGTGGCTCAGAAGCATTGAAGCCCAAAAATGATCAACAGTTCGCGCGTTTGCTAATTTTCTGTGACCCCACAAATCCGAAGCACAATGGCATTCACTGATTCTAAAACCCATCATAAATATAAATGCCGAAACCGGATAAATATTTACCAAAGTCTATTTCATGCCAAGAGCAAGAGTTTTAAAGCACATCGGAGTGTTGGGCCTCTAAACGCCGAAGCCCAGTTCAACAACAACAACCACCAAGCCTTTCAGTCCCAAGCAAGTTGGGGTAGGGAAACCCAGCAAGAGTCACCAACGGGAGGAAAAAAAAGCGGGGGAACTAGGGGGTAAAGCCTAAATCAAGATTCCGGCACATGGATAGCCTCTTTCTACGCACTTCTATTCAAACACAACTTTTCCGAAACATCCCAAACTTTTAGGTCCTTTTCGATTTGGTCGGCCTCATCCATGTTAGCTTTGGTCGGCCTTTGCATCTCTTCACATTATTGTCTCGTCTTATGATGCCTCTATGCAGTGGTGCATCCAAGAGTCTCCTTTGGACATGTTTGGACCATCTCAGCCGATGTTGGATACGTTTTTCTTCAATTGGAGCTACTCTTAGTCGATCCTGTATGTCATCATTCCTCACTTGGTCCAACCTTGTATGCTCACAGATCCAACGCAACATACCCCAACATTTAACTGTTGAACATGTCGCCTCTTAGTAGGCCAACACTTTGCCCCATATAGCATTGCGAGTCTAGTCGCCGTCCTATAGAACTTGCCTTCAAGCTTTTGTAGTACCCTCTTGTCACATAGGACTCTAGATACTTGACGCCACTTCATCCATCCTGCTTTAATCCTATGGCTGACATCTTCATCAATATCTCCATCTCTCTATAACGTCGATCCCAAATATCGAAAAGTATCCTTCTTAGATACTACCTGGCCTTCCAAACTCACATCTCCATCTTCTTGTCGAGGAGTACCAAAGTCACATCTCATATACTCAGTTTTAGTCTTACTAATTCTAAAGCCTTTCGACTATAGGGTCTGTTGCTACAGCTCTAGCTTCCTATTGACTCTCTCTCGGCTTTCATCCACTAGCACTACATCGTCAGCAAAAAGCATAAACAAGGGATATCATCTTGTATATCTCTCGTGACCTCATCTATCACCAAGGCAAAAAGATAAAGGCTCAATGCTGACCCTTGATGTAGGCCTATCTTAATAGGGAAATCATCTGTGTCGCCATCAGTTGTTCGTACACAAGCCATAATCTTGTTGTACATGTCCTTGATGAGGGTAACATACTTCGTTGGGACTTTACGCTTGTCCAAAGCCCACCACATAATGTTCTTGTGTATGTTATCATATGCCTTCTCCAGGTCGATGAAAACCATGTGCAAGTCCTTTTTTTTTTGCTCCCTGAACTGCTCCATCACTTGTTTAAGAAAATTGCTTCTATGGTTGACCTTCCGGGCATGAACCCAAATTGGTTCACGGTGACGTGTGTCATCCCTCTCAACCTATGCTCAATGACTCTGCCATAATTCGTAGTGTGGCTCATCAGCTTAATCCCGCGGTAGTTAGTACAGCTTTGGATATCTTCCTTGTTCTTGAAGATTGGTACTAATGTGCTCCTCCATTCTTCCGGCATCTTGTTCTCCCGAAAGATATGGTTGAACAGTTTGGTTAGCCAAACTATAGCTATATCCCCAAGGCATTTCCACACCTCTATTGGGATACCATCCGAACCCATCGCCTTGCCCCCTTTCATCTTCTTTAGAGCTTCTCTGACCTCAGTTTCTTGAATCCTACGTACAAAGCGTCTATTTGTGTGATCAAAGGGGTCGTCCAACTGGATATCCATATTCTCATTTCCCCCATTGCACAGAGGTTGTCAAAGTATTCCCGTCACCTGTGCTTGATCTCTTCTCCCTTCACCAAGAGTTGATCCAACTCATCTTTAATACACTTAACTTGATTAAGGTCCCTTGTCTTCCTCTCACGAAACCTAGCCATCTTGTAAACTTCTTTGTCTCCTTTTGTACTCAACCTCTAGTAAAGATTCTCGTAGGCTCAGCCCTTTGCCTCACAGCTCGCTTCGTGGCCCTCTTTGCCACCTTCTACCTTTGTATATTGTTTGCATTCCTGTCATGGTACAAACATCTATAGCACTCTTTCTTATCCTTAATTGCCTTTTGTACCTCCTCATTCCACCACCAAGTATCTTTAGGTTCACTTCTTTTCCCGTTGGTCACTCCAAACACTTCTGACGCCACCTTCCTAATGCAAGTTGCCATCTTAACCTACATATTGTCCACATTTTCTTCTTCAATCCAAGTGCCTTCTGCGCTAAGCCTTTCCTTGAAGACCTCTGAACCCTCTCCTTTGAGCTTCCACCACTTTGTCCTCGCAATATTTGTTTGCTTATCCACACGGCAACGAATTTGATAGCGGAAGTCAGCCACCACTAGCTTATGTTGAGAAACAACACACTCGCTAGGTATCACCTTGTAGTCCAAGCATGCCCGTTTGTCCTCTCTTCTTGTGAGAACAAAGTCAATCTGACTCGTGTGATGGCCACTGCTGAAGATCACCAAATGAGACTCCCTCTTCCGGAAGAAAGTATTGGCTATCATCAAATCGTAGGCTACAGCAAAGTCCAAGATTTCTTCTCCCTCCTAATTCCTACTACCATACCCAAAACCCCCATGAGCCAACTCATAGCCTGCATTCGACGTACCTACATGACCATTGAGGTCTCCTCCTATGAAAAGCTTCTCACTTGTGGGAACTGTCAGTCTTCCCAGAATTGCCTTTTAACGTTCTCATCGAGCCTTACCTGAGGGGCATACGCGCTTATGACGTTCAAGATTAAATCCCCAATTACGAGCTTGACTAGGATAATCCTGTCTCCATGCCTTTTGACATCAACCACTCCTTCCTTGAGGCTCTTATCAATCAAGATCCCAACTCCGTTTCTGTTTGTAGCCGTCCCTGTGTACCAAAGCTTGAAGCCAGTGTTCTCCACCTCCTTCGCTTTCTGACCCTTCCATTTTGTCTCTTGGATGCAAAGGATATTTACACATCTCCTGGCTGCTGTATCTACTAACTCTCTTAGCTTACCAGTAAGAGACCCTACGTTCTAACTACATAAACGGATCCTAGTTGGCTCGACTAGCTTCCTTACCCCTCGCACCTGTAGAGGCAGATGCGAAGACCCTTGCTCATTTAACACTACACCTGGGCGGCGATGTAGTGCGCCACTGAGGAAGCGACGACCCGATCCTTGCTCACTTAACACCATGCCCAGATCATGACACGGCGCATCACCAAGAGGGTGACGGCCCGGCCCTGGCTCATTTGACACCATACCCGGGTTGTGATATGGCGTGTCGCTAAGAGGGTTACGCCCCAACGGTTTTCTCTTGGGTTTCATCTCCATAAGAGTAGCTAGGTTTTTACGTTGGCTTGCTACGCCTAACACAACCCTCCTCCTTTATTCGGGCTTGGGACCGGCAATGCTGAAGCAACGTAGGCGGAGTTGCCGAAGCCCAGTTCATGCCAAAAAATTCCGAGGCCCATCAGAATTTTGAAACCAGAATCATGGATTCGAAGCCACTTTTTCCGAGCGAACAGCCTCGCTTTTTGCGACGATGAAAACCGGTCTGCGCTGGGGTCTTCGTTATTTTGGAATTTTGATTCTTAGAAATTCACTTGCCAACGAAACATCCGAAGATGCAGATAGCCAATTATTTTTCTGGAGTCTGAGCTCTCTCTGAAGCTTGCCCATGAAATAGTTCAGTGCTGCAATCCGAAAGAAGTTTCAGCCCCCCTTTTTCCTTGGGCCAGAGCCAACGCCATTGCAATTTGAAGCTCAGCTGAATAAAGTTGATCTGGAGCGTTACTGAATAAAACTACAGATGGCAAAACCTTGCACTTTCGCTGAATTTAGCTATGCGCGAGACCCAGCTCTGAAGGTGTTATAATGAATTCCACTCTTCCTGAATCAACAAACGATTAACTCCGAAATATTCATCTGCCGCGAGTTTCTTCACCATGCATGAGGGTTACTGTTGCATCGCCTCTTCGGGCAGCAGCGCAGCCTGTCGACCCTGCCGCTGCAGCGCCTCCTTGGGCAGTAGCGCGGTCATGTCGTCTTTGCTGCTGCGTCGCCTCCTCGGGCAGCAGCGCCGCCGCCTGTCGTCGACCCTCGCCGTTGCATCTACACCGTTGTTGACTTCGTCGTTGCGCGTCTCCCGCGCACGGTCTGCGAGTTGTTTGACACCTGCGAGCTGCGCTGGCACACCTGTCATTCTGCGCTGTTCAACTGCGAGCTGTGCCGACACGCTCGTCGTTCTGCGCTGCACCTACGTGCCGCGTCGACACCCCCTCATCGCCGGTCTGCACCACGTTCGTCATTGAGTTCTTCGCCGACTTCAAGTACCGCTGTCGCGCTCCACTGGCGTCGTCGAGTCTCCGTTTCCTATGTGTTGTGGCTCTCGCCGCCGCGACTCCAGGAACCTCGATGTGTTGCCATGCCTGCCTCGTCCAGCACAACCTCGTCGCCAGCGTTGCCGTCTCGTCTTCGACCACTTCGTCTACTCCGGTCTGACAACTGTGTGTTGCGACGGCACTCCCACCGTACTGCACCACTACCATTGTGGAGGCCTTCTCTGTTGGTCCCTTCAGGCCTTGATAGATACGGTTGTGGCCCTATACCTAGTATGTCCGGTACTAGCAACACCGGCGCGTGCTTTCGTCCCCGATGCATTCCCGGACTTGTCAAATTCGGGCATGCCTCAACTTGGCTGCTTGATGTGTCACCCCCGGCATCGACACCCTCATCTGCCTCGACACATCGCGCCTTTGTTTACTGTTCCTTCTCAGCACCACCTTCACCCTGGCGTCCTCTGGCGCGATGCGGGCCTTCCCACATGCTGCGCCTGTGCCCGCAACTTGTGCGGCTTGTCTTCTTCGGCGTCCTCGACAGCTTCATCGACCACAGCTACCCTACGCACGGCACCTCGACAACAGCTCTGTGTCCTTGTACTTGGCTACATCGACATTATTGGCACAAAGGGCTATCGTTTGCATGAGCCTCTGCACCGTGACATAGTTACGACTGCGGGGGGATGTCAGCTCTTCGGCTTGTTCTCCAGTCTGGCCGCGACTGCGGGGGGATGTTAGACTACAATAGGCAGTATTAGGTGTCCGGTATATTTAGGAGTCTTAAGAGTCTTATGTATCTAGGATTGCCATATATATCCCGGGAGGTGCCTTCCTCTAAGTCTTATACTTCTATATATTCACCTCAAGGGCTCTATGCAATACAATCCAATCTATTATACACAATCATTCCTTCGTACAAGCAGCAACACAATCTCTGCCATAAGCGCCATCCCTAATCCTAGCAAGGCCATCCTACCTGCTGGCAGTGTCTACCATCTGTTGCAGCCTCCACTGCCCCAACACCAGTGAAGACCCAACCTGCAACGCCACCACCACCTTCAGCCTCAATGTCCTATGCCACTCCAACAATGACAGCGCCCCCCTTCCCCAAGTTGAGCACTGCCACCACCAGCAATGACACCAGGAGCAACATTTTCACAAGCAGCTTCAGCACCAGCTGCTCCAGCTTTTACACACCAACTCTTTAAAGTCTGGTCTCTCTAATCACCATTTTTCCAATCTAAAGATTGGCTGAGTCTTAACACACGGGTTACATAAATTAAACACCAGCTCTAGCTACAGATTTCACCTCTGCTTAAGGATACTTTTGTCCTAGATCAGCACAAATAAGAATCCTTTCCAGAGCTGCCATAATAGGCACCTCTTGATTATTGCTCCACGTCTAAGACCTAGCAGGGTTTTTCAACTCTATCAAACCCCATCTATTACACCAGTCATTAAAAGCCGTAGTCCACACAAAATTGACCACACCATTACTTTTTTCTTTTTGACTTCTGACCAAATTGAAGTCCCACCTATTAAAGTTTTTTGATTGGCTTTAATCTGTGAAGGAAGTGTTTCAATTCTATGTTTCCTAGTCTTATATATTTAGGCATGTGGCTTGTTCTTCTGGTTCCCGCTATATATGCCATATTATAAAATACTGTCAAACTGTGTATTTCTACATACTGTTTTCATCAGAAACATCGTTCTGGCGCTTAATTTATTTTATGCATATATTTAATAATTTGTAACAACAGTGAGTAGATTGATACTTTGTCCTAATTTCTGTATTTGAAAAGAAGCTAGGAATTGTTCTGATGTTCTTAATTTTTGTCCAACATGTTCCTACACCCTGAGCATATTTCTTAAGTCTGCTGAATCAGCAGATTTCTTTTCAGTTTTGTCAGGAGGATGTACAAGTGAATCAGAACCTGACACTGCAAGTCAAGTTGGTGAAGTTGAAACTGAGGAAGATGAAGTAACATACTTTGACACGAGAGACTTTTTATCTGCAGAGTCTTTACGAAGCGCTTCATGTCGAAGGAGGGAACTTATTGCACATGGTTTCTGTGGATCGGAGTATGTTGGAGATTCTGTTACAAATGCTACCAAAACTACTAAATATCCATTTGTGCTACGTAGAGATAAGTTACCAGAGCCAAAGGAAAAAGAGAAGCCTGTAGGATTGTGGTCAATAATTAAAGAAAACATAGGGAAAGATCTCTCTGGTGTTTGTCTTCCTGTTTATTTCAATGAGCCTCTCTCATCTTTACAAAAATGTTTTGAAGATTTAGAGTACTCTTACTTGGTTGACCATGCACTACAATGGGGAGAGCAGGTAGAGTAATAAGCTACTTCAACGCACTCTCTAAAGAATTAATTACATCAAAATTCTGTTATGGTGTTAGATATTCCCTATATTTCTATGACTATCTAGTACAAACATTCTTCTAAGTCTAGATGTTATGGCACTGGGTGGTGTGTTGGTAGGGAGGTAATGGTAGTGCCGGAGGAGCAGGCCCTCGGCTACGCAGAGCTCGATCGTCGGGCAGTAGCCGCCGATCTATGGTGGAAGCAGGAGGGAGACTAGAGAGAAGATAGATAGGAGCTAGTAGATTAAACTTCTTTCTTAACCTCTTCTTGATGCCTTGCGGCTTACATATAGGCCATTGGCCGGACTCCAACTAACTCTCCGACTAATATTACTCCAACAACTCAATAATCCCAAAATTAACAAAAATATTAGATAACTATGGACTCTATGGACTCTTAGCCACCTGTATCGCCCCCTTTTGCAGCCTCCCTCGAGAAGCAGATCGTCCCGAGCTGCCAATCCGAATAGCGGCGCTGGAAGTCCTCCAAATCTTCCCAAGTTGCTGCAAAATCAGGCTGGTCCGCCCAATGCACCAGGACTTGGCGAACACCTCAGGCCAAACGAACACGCGATGTACGAACTGGAGTAGCTTGAGAAGCACCAAAATGAAGCGGTGGCAATGCTGGGGGAGCCACTGGTTGAATACCCACAAAACACTTAAGAAGTCCCACATGAAAGACGTCGTGAATGCGAGCCCGGGGTGGCAACTGCAGCCTGTATGCCACTTGATTAATAACAGCTAGGACCTTGTAGGGACCGTAGAAACGAGGACGGAGCTTTCCTTTCGGTGTCCCAGAAAGCGAGGCCAGCGAGTGACGGTGGATGCGAAGCCAGACCCAATCCCCCTCTTGGAAAACCATTTCACGATGGTGGCGGTCGTAAGCACGCTTTGCCACTTCCCGAGCTTGGAGCAGGCGTGCACGGACATCCGCCAAGAACTCATCACGCTCCACCATGGACATAGGAGCGAATGGCCGGTGGATCTTTGCCATACACCACCCTGAATGGCGTGTCCTTGAGCGTGGAATAGAACGAAGTATTATAGACATACTCAGCCCACGGAAGCCACCGGAGCCCCTGTCGCGGTCGATCCCCAGTCAGGCAACGAAGGTACATGCCAATAGTCTTGTTAACAGCTTCTGACTGACCATTAGACTGTGGGTGGAATGCTGAACTCAACTAGAGCTTAGTCCCCATGAGAGCAAACAGAGCTTGCCAAAAAGAGGACGTGAACACTAGATCCCTGTCGGATACAATTGACAATGGCACCCTATGCAGCCGAACTATCTCAGTGAAGAACGCTCGAGCTACTGTCTCCGCGGTGTAGGGGTGAGCTAGCACAATGAAGTGCGCATACTTGGAGAACCTGTTCAGCACCGTCAAAATCACGGACTTCCCGCCAACCTTGGGCAATCCTTCCACGAAATCCATGGATTTGTACAGTTGTAGGTACTGGAAGAGGCAATAAGAGGCCCACAGGGTGTAGATGATCAGTCTTGTTACGCTGACACACCATGCAATGGCGCACCAATTGTTGAACAGCCGCGCGGTCCTTTAGCGTGTGGAAATCCCGGCGGAACCGGTGCAGTGTCTTCTCAATGCCCTCATGACCCACCACATGAACCTCCTCGAGCACCATCTGGAGCAGTGGGGAACCAGGCGGCAGGTAAAATTTCCCGCCGTGCGTGAGAATGCCATCCACCAATGCCCACGGTGGACCCAATGTCCCTGCAGTGACCTGGTCGTTGAGTGCCACTACAACCGGGTCGGTGGTTGCCGCCAAGCGGAGGTCGCGTACCATGTTGAAACGGGCCTTGAGATGGCCATGGCTGTGCTTGTCTCTGAGTCGCGACGGGAGAGGGCATCCGCGACGACGTTGGTGCGCCCCGGCTTGTATTCGACGGAGAAATCAAAGCCGAGTATGTTGCTCACCCAATGATGTTGAGGAATCGTTGCCAGACGCTGATCAAGCAGGAACATGAGACCGTAGTGGTCCGTTTTGACTTGGAACGGACGACCCCATAGGTATGGCTGCCAATGGCGAACTGCTTGCACGAGTCCAATGAGCTCCCGCTCATAGGCAGCGAGGTCGCGGTGTCGGGGCGCCGTGGGCCGACTGAAGAAAGCGACGGGACCAGCGCCTTGGTGTAGAAGGACACCGCACCTTGCCCTCGAGGCGGCACACTCCACAATGAACGGTAGCGTGAAGTTTGGAAGAGGCAGGACGGGCGCCGTCGTCAGGGCCGTCTTGAGCTGCTGGAAGGCCTCTGCTGCCCCCGGGGACCAGGCAAAAGCGTCCTTGCGCATGAGCTACGTGAGGGGAGCTGCGATAGTGCCGTAGTCCCGAACATACTTGTGGTTGTAGCCCGCGAGGCTCAGGAACCCACGCAGGGCGCGGATGGAGCATGGCACCGGCCACTCGGTCACCGCCTGCACCTTTCCTGCATCGATGGCAACACCGTCGCGAGAGATAACATGGCCCAAGTAGGACATAGAGGCCTCACCAAAACGGCATATGGACTTCTTGAGGACGAGTGACGCGGCCCACAACGCTTGAAAGACTACCCAGACATGGTGGAGGTGCTCCGACCACGTTCTGCTGTAGATCGGTATGTCGTCGAAGAAGACCAGTACAAAGCGATGAAGGAACGGACGTAGCACCTCGTTCATCAGGGCTTGGAAGGTTGCCAGTGCATTGGTGAGACCGAACGGCATCACCGGGAATTCGTAGAGGCCGTCGTGCGTTCGGAACGCCTTCTTGTGGACATCCTTCGGACACATGCGGGCTTGGTGGTACCCGGAGCGCAGGTCAAGCTTGGTGAAGAACTGGGCGCCGTGAAGTTCATCGAGCAGTTCATCGATGACCGGGATTGGAAAGGTGTCGTGGATTGTCTGCTCGTTCAAGGCCCGGTAGTCGACGCAGAAACACCATGAATCATCCGATTTCTTGACCACCAAGACTGGGGAGGAGAACGCCGAGGTGCTACGTCGGATGATGCCCTGAGCGAGCATGTCTCGGTATTCGAGTTCCAGTTCGTCCTTCTGCGTCGCCGGGTAGCGGTATGGCCGGACCGCCACGGGCATCGTTCCTAGGCGCTGATGGATGCGATGATCAAATGAGCGCGCAGGTGGCAGTCCTTGTGGCTTGGCGAAGAGGTCGTCGAACTCCTGAGGACGGCATCCAAGAGGTCATCGCCATGTATTGCTTGAAGCTGAGGGCGCGCCGGATCGCCCAAACCGTGCCACTGCACCTTGTGGTCGTGCCGCCAGAACTCCATGGTGAGGCGGCCAAAATCCCAGAGAACGGGACCTAATGATGCTAGCCATTGGGTGCCCAGCACCATGTCGTAACCTGCTGGGGGCATGACGAAGACATCCTCCGTGAACTGCTCCCTGTGGATGGAGAACGTCGTGTAATGGAATGCTCCGAGGCAGGGCACTTGCTCGCCGTTGGCCACGGTCGCATGCATGCCCTGGCTGATGGAATAAGTCTTTGTACTGTTGGTCTTTGTGGTCCTTTGCATGGTAGTCCTTTTGCTGCCCAACCAGGATAGCATCTTAGACTCCTTTTGCTGCCCAACCAGGACAGCATCTTAGACTCCTTTGCTGCCCAACCAGGACAGCATCTTAGACTAGACTAGCATCATCTTAGACTAGCATCTTAGACTATGCCTGGCTGCTTTGGCCAGCTATAAATATGTATCCCCAACCCCTAAGGTTGGCATGGCATTGTGTGAGAAATAAACCAGAAAATTGCTCCAACTCCTAGTGTCATGCAGCGACCGACAATGGAGCACCGGCAGGATTTGGCCTTCTCCATCGGCTACGTTAGTCGGTTCATGCAGCGACCGACAATGGAGCACCGGTAGGCTGTGAAGAGGATCATTCGCTATGTTGCGGGGACTCTCGACCACGGCCTCTACTACCCAAGGTGCCCTGGAGAGGCACATCTCGTCGGCTACAGCGATAGCGACCATGGCGGCGACATCGACACCAGCAAGAGCACGAGCGGGATTCTCTTCTTCCTCGGCAAGTGCCTCGTTAGCTGGCAGTCAGTTAAGCAGCAAGTGGTGGCACTGTCCAGCTGCGAGGCAGAGTACATAGCGGCCTCCACCGCTTCGACTCAGGCACTCTGGCTTGCTCGGCTGCTTGGAGATCTCCTCGGCCGAGACACTGAAGCGGTGGAACTCAGGGTGGATAGCAAGTCCGCTCTGGCCCAGGCAAAGAACCCCGTTTTCCATGAACGGAGCAAGCACATCCGGCTGAGGTTCCACTTCATCCGGGATTGCTTGGACGAAGGGAGCATCAAGGCGCGCTACATCAACACCAAGGATCAGCTTGCGGACCTGCTCACCAAGCCCCTTGGGAGGATCAAGTTCCTTGAGCTTCGCTCCAGGACCGGGATGGTCCAACTTTCCCACAAGACGACGCACAAGACTTAGGGGGAGAATGATGGAATAAGTCTTTGTACTGTTGGTCTTTGTGGTCCTTTGCATGGTAGTCCTTTTGCTGCCCAACCAGGACAGCATCTTAGACTCCTTTTGCTGCCCAACAAGGACAGCATCTTAGACTCCTTTGCTGCCCAACCAGGACAGCATCTTAGACTAGACTAGCATCATCTTAGACTATGCCTGGCTGCTTTGGCCAGCTATAAATATGTATCCCTAACCCCAAAGGTTGGCATGGCATTGTGTGAGAAATAAACCAGAAAATTGCTCCAACTCCTAGTGTCATCCTCTCTCATTGAGAGTAAGAATTCAGATACTAACACTGGCGATGGCGGAAAACGCCACATGTGCGCCTCGCGGCCTCCTCCGAGATGAAGTTATGCGAAGACCCGGAGTCGAGCAGCGCGTGCAGGACGGTCGCGCCCCAGCGCAATGGAACTTGCATGGTGCGGCCTGTACGGACGCCCGAGATGGCGTGCAGGGAGATGATCGGGGCGGCAGGGGCCTTTTCTTCGGTGTCGTCGTCCGTGTCGCTAGGGTAGGCGAATTCCAGGACGAAGAGCTGCTTGCGAACTCAGTGGTGGCCGCGTGAGTACTTCTCGTCGCAATTGAAACAGAGGCCTTGGCGGTGGCGCTCGTCTATCTCGTCGGGTGTCAGGCGGCGTGCTGGACGTCTCGCAGTCGGCCCGCCCTAGGAGCTAGAACTCCCGGCCTGATCTGTTCCGGGCGCCGGTAGTGCGAGGGTTGCCGAGGTTGTGGGGAGGAGTCCGCGACGGGCGGGGCGCGGAGCTTGGACGAACTGCGCACGGCGTTCGTACGCCGGAGCCAAGCTGATGGCCATGTCCATGGTCATCGGGTTTTGGAGTTGAAGGTCGGTGGCGAGCAGCTCTTGCAGCCTTGTCGTAAAGAGCTGCACCTGCTGCGGCTCGGAGAGGGACCCCGCCCGTGCTAAGAGATCCATGAAGGTTATTGCGTAGTCGTTGCGTCACGCCGCCAGCCCGCCAAGCGGATTGGTGCGGATCGGTGGCCCGAAGAGGATGTGGAAGAGCTCGGTGAAGCGGCGCTAGTGTGGGGTGCCCTCCTCCTTTTTCAGACATATGTACCATTGCTGAGTGGCATTCTCGAGATGGAAGGAGGCCACCCACACCTTCTCCTCTTCCAGCTTTCTCTGTTGATGGTAGAAGGATTCGCATTTGTTGATGAAGAGCAGCGGGTCCGATTTGGCGTCGAATTTGGGAAGATCGAGCTTGTGGTAGCGAGGAGGTTGGTCCTCTATGCCTCCCGGCGGCGGATTGCGTCCGTGGCCGCCTTCATTGGACCGCTGTTGTTCCAGGCGATCGATCGCCTGCTGCTGCGCCAAGTTCTGCTCTATCACCGATAGGCGCGCGAGCTTCTCGTTGATGGCGTTCAAGGCGGTAGTGAGGGACACCATAGTGACGGGTTTGGGATCAGTCATGGTGGCGGATGCAGGATCGTGGTCCCGTGATACCAAGATGTTATGGCGCAGGGCGGTGCGTCGGTAGGGAGGTAATGTTAGTGCCGGAGGAGCAGGCCCTCGGCTATGCAGAGCTCGATCTTCGGGTAGTAGCCGCCAATCTATGGTGGAAGCAGGAGGGAGACTAGAGAGAAGATAGATAGGAGCTAGTAGATTAAACTTCTTTCTTAACCTCTTCCTGATGCCTTGCGGCTTACATATAGGCCATTGGCCGGACTCCAACTAACTCTCCGACTAATATTAGTCCAACAACTCAATAATCCCAAAATTAACAAAAATACTAGATATCTATGGACTTTATGGACTCTTAGCCACTTGTATCGCCCCTTTTTTGGCCCATCGGCTGTACTGGTGGCCCCACATAACACTAGATCTTTTTTATATTGGTAAAACTTAATTAGTGTGTGGCCGATGTTTTGTTAGTAACCATAATTGTCTTTGAAAATCTTAGACTGCATTAGGTGTTTTGCAAATGACACTTGAAGTAACTAAACTTGGTCCACGTAAAAACTTAACAGTTAAGGCATTGTTTGCTTGCCTAGTCTTGAGCAACCAAGAACTTTTAGGCTTGGAATGGGCTGAAAATCTAGCTAGTTGTGCTTCTTGTTACCCTAAACACTAAACGGTCGGTAACCCTTTGTTTAGCGTTTAGACCATTTAAATGGTGTTTACACAGAGCTAAACCGTCTAAAAGATTTTGTACTATAGTATCACAGTTTACATATTTATGCTTATTGTTAGATAATGTAATTAGTGGCCCATTGGGCCTGGCTGTGGCAGCAGCTGGCTTGCTGGCCAAGCCGCCTACCAGCGCCTGATTAGATTAGGATCGATGGCGCCTAGGGTAAGTTAACCCTAGGCGCTTGGCTGTACACATGTATTGCACCCTTGATCCTAATTAATCAATCTTTTCGAGCCATACCTTCTTTCATGCTATCACGAGAGCTTCCGCTGCCCTAGTCTCCACCGCCACCGCCGCTACGTGCGCAGCGCCCTAGCCGTCGCTGCCTCTGCTCGTGGCCTCTCCCGTATGGGCGGACCAACCCCTCCCCCTCCGTATGACGCCGCCGCCGCTGAGCGTGAGCGCACCACTGCTGTCGAGCGCGATGCCGCCACCACTGCTGAAGAAGCCCGCCCCAGGCCGAGCAAGAGGCGGCGGCCGCCGCCAAGGAGCGTGCCACCACTCCTGCACCGCAACTGACGCCGCCCTCGAGCTTGATGATGACGATGATGACGTCGACGGTGGTCACCTCATTTGGTTCAATGTGGTTGTCGCCCTTACCAACCTGCACGCCCAAGTCGTGTGGTTTACTCCGATGTTGATTGGGCTAGCTGTCCGGACACTCGCAAGTCCACCTCGGGCTATGCGGTGTTTCTTGGAGATAACCTTGTGTCTTGGTCCTTCAAGCGGAAGGACATTGTCTCTTGCTCCAGTGCCAAAGCTGAGTATTGTGTTGTTGCTAGCGCAGTGGGTGAGGCCTCTTGGTTGCGCCACCTGGCACCCTTGTCTATTTGTGACAACACTAGTGCTATCTACATGTCTTCGAACTTGGTCTAGCATTAGCGCACCAAGCACATTGAAATTTATCTTCACTTCGTCCGAGAAAGAGTCTCCTTTGGTGACTTGCACTTTCTTCATGTTCCGACATCATCACAGTACGCCGACATCTTCACCAAAGGGCTGCCTTCCTCGGTTTTCACGGAGTTTAGGTCCAGTCTCAACGTTTGCGGTGCAGACAATAAGATTGCGGGGGCGTGTTAGATAATGTAATTAGTGGCCCATTAGGCCTGGCTCCTTTTGCCCATCAGGGCTGGCTGCTGCGGCGGCGGCTGGCTTGTTGCCCAAGCCGCTTACCTGCGCCTGATTAGATTAGGATCGACGGCGCCTGAGGTCAGTTAACCCTAGGCACCTGGTTTATATATGTACAGTCCTGATCTTAATCAATCAATCTTTTTGAGCCAGACCTTCTTTCACTTATATAAAAATATAATATTATAGCAAGTACACTCATTTATGCATGCATTAAATATACATATTTATACATGCAACAAATCAACTGTGTATATTTATATATATGTACGATATAAGATATACAAGCTTATTCAAGAAAAAACTCAAGTGAATTTGGCAATCTTCCCCTAAACAGTGGATTAAATGGTCATTGAGCTCATTTAATAATGTGCAACTCCATTCTGTTTAGACTGTTTGACACCGTTTTTTGACCGTTTGAATGATCAACTGTTTAATGCACCGTTTACAGCCTAAACAACGTAGTTTTGCCCAGTTTACCGTTGTTTAGGTGAGCACTGGTTTTGCTTCATCCAAACAAGTTACCTATGAGTGTTCAAATAACTGTGAAAGCCAACGTTCAGATCTGAATAACTTAACTGTTTTTGCTTTTCCTTTTTATTCTCGTTAGGCTACATATTATGGCATAACAATATGCTTATTTTTTAAAGAAATTTTAGTTTTATAGTCTTCACAATTTCGAGAAATATTATTCTCTTACTGCCAATGACTTTTATTTTGCAATGTAATGATTTCTTGGTAAATATAATTTAGGGTGACAGCTTGAAGAGGATGCTTTATGTAGCAGCATTTGCAGTATCAGGTTATGCTTCAACTGAAGGCCGGCAATGCAAACCCTTCAACCCTCTACTTGGGGAAACATATGAAGCTGACTATCCGGATAAAGGACTTCGCTTTTTCTCTGAAAAGGTTGCATAGCTGTTTGTGAAAATTGCGAAATGTTTCTGAGTGTTGTTGTTTCTAGTGCCTGTCAGTTTTTTTTGTCAGTTCCATGCAAGTTTTTTTTTTCTTGAACACGCAGGAGAACTGCACATCATTATATCAAGAAGGAAAATTAGGAGTCTAAATGACTCATACAGCCCTTAAAGGGCAAAACCCCACACTAGAAACTCGCTATCACACTAGCTCACGACCCACCAAGAAAGGGGCGTCATGGCCATAAACTACGGAGCCCTTTGGCCCCTGCCATACACCAAAGCCGAGCCTCCTCTTTTACTTTGCTCAAAATGCTGTCAAGACTAGGTGAGGCTCCCTCAAACACACACCTATTTCTCTGCTTCCGGATCCATCAAGCCACCAAAACCACCAAAGAATTAAAACCCTTGCAAGATTGCCTTGGTATTTGCTGAGCAGCTTGACGCCACCATTCCATAAAAATGTTTTGGAAGTTTTAGTAGTAGCTATAGTGCTCTCTGAAGCCACTTGATTAAAAAGGTATTCTTAACTTGAATCGGTTAAAAAATTTGTTTTACAAGAATTAATATTTATTTCAGGTCAGTCATCACCCAATGATTGTTGCATGCCACTGTGATGGTAGAGGTTGGAGATTCTGGGGTGATTCCAATCTGAAAGGGAAGTTCTGGGGTCGATCCATTCAGCTTGATCCAACAGGTGTTCTAACCCTTGAATTTGATGACGGAGAAACATTTCAATGGAGTAAAGTGACTACTTCCATTTACAATATCATAATTGGCAAAATTTACTGTGATCATTATGGCACAATGCGCATCAGTGGAAGTGGTCAGTACTGCTGCAAGCTGAAATTCAAAGAACAGTCAATAATTGATTGCAATCCACACCAGGTAAATCAGTGACTTCTACATAGAATGAATTAACGTCGAGCAAATATAGACACTTGTGCGATAAGAACTGTTCAATGGACCTCTGGCTTTGAAAAATAAGGGCAAACATTTTATGATGGCAGAGAAGCACTTCTATTTAGATACTTGTGTGATAGGAACTGTTCAAAGGACCTTTCACTTTGAAAAATAAGGACAAATATTGATGGTAGAGCAGCACTTTCCTTTTACATCCTCAAGTCCAAATTATTTATTTGTTTAACTTTAAAGAGCCTAGAAAATCCATTTCTAACCACTAATACCAAAACATACCATACCAATGTTATGAATAGCACTTGTATTCTTGTATTCAATATGAGAGCTCTAGGCTGGAATATATACACCGGTATAGGAGTACCTAGTAGACTAGACTAAGGATGAGTCCCATACAAACTAGGACAAGAGTTCTATACAAACTAGACTAGTACAGGAAGGTAAAATACAGAAAACCCCTTATATTGTGGGGAAAATACAAAGAGACGTATATGTCTCTAACAACAAAAACTTTTGTTTTGTGGGGATGCCAGTACGTCATGAGGCCCAAAGCATCTCGAGGATGACCACAATCTGACGGTCTAGGCGCCGTTTAGCAAGCCGAAAGGCAAGAGATCAGATAGTGTCTTTAGATAAGTTAGCTATGATTAGTAGAGACAAGTTATATGAGTTTATTTAGGGATTAGTTGGTTGTGTCGGCCAAAGGGCCTATGTAAGCCGAAAGGCAAGGGATGTTTTGTCAAATCAATCTATTATCTCTTATTTCTTTCTCGTCTAGTCTCCCTTGTCCTTCCCTACTGACAATAGAGACAAGTTAGATGAGTTTATTTAGGGATTAGTTGGTTGTGTCGGCCAAAGGGCCTATGTAAGCCGAAAGGCAAGGGATGTTTTGTCAAATCAATCTATTATCTCTTATTTCTTTCTCGTCTAGTCTCCCTCATCCCTCCCTGTTGACAACATTGATCGGAGGCACTTGGCCAACAATCGTCACCACCTACGCAGCCCTGGTCTAGTGCCTGCGGCTTTACCTCTTCCACCATATCTCCATAACATCTTGGTATCACGAGTCACCGAGTCCTCTTCCACCTTCGTCACCACCGCCACCATGTCTGTCCTCAGGAACCTCGACGAGGTCACCAAGGCCCTCACCACCATCATGTAGGTTGAAGACCATGGAGGCCTCCCTACAACGACTGGAGCACCAGCAGATCAATCAACAAGCCGCGATTGTTCGCCTTGATACCTGAGACCAACCGAGGTTGCCCGCTAGCGCACGACAAACATGATGATCAGCCTCCCCATTTCCACAAGATGGACTTGCCCAAGTTTGACGGCAAGACCGACCTACTACTCTTCATCAACAAGTGCGAGTCTTTCTTCCATCAACAACGTATTCTCGAGGAAGAGAAGGTCTGGATAGCTTCTTTCCATATGGACGGTGCCACACAACAGTGGTACATGCGTTTGCAACATAAGGAGGGCATTCCATCGAGGCGCAAATTCACCGAATTTCTCAATGTTCGCTTCAGGCCTCCAATCCGCGTCAATCGCCTTGATATTTCACCGCATTGGCTCGGTGATGGAGTACAAGGAGCACTTCTTGGAACTTTTCGCTAGGGCGTTACCTCTCTCCGAAGGGCAATAGGTCCAACCCTTTGCCGCTGGCCTCCAAGAACTACTAAGCATTGATGTCCAACTCTAGAACTCAATGTCATTGGAGGTCGCCATGAGCCTAGCACGTGCCTACGAATGCAGAGCTACTGATGATCAACAAAGAACCAGTTGTCGTGGTTTATTGCCGATACCGCCGGCGATAGCTGTGCCACAGCCTGAAGTTGGAGGACCTCCGAACTGACCGGCAATCACGCCGCCTCACCCTGGACGAGATGGATGAACGGTGCCGGCAAGGCTTGTGTTTCAATTGTGACAAGAAGTATTTCTGTGTCCACAACAAAACATGCATGTAACTCTATGTCTGGAGATGGCGTATGCAACGTGCGGCCGACGACAATGACTGACAGCCCACGATCTCCCTTCACGCCATCTCGGGAGTCCACACTAGCCAGACGATGCAAGTGGTAGTGTGTTGGGGCTCGGCGGTTCTGCACGCACTCCTCGACTTTGGTTCCTCCACAACTTTGTGTCAGCAGCAGCAGCTGACCGCACAGGCACAACGTTCCAGCACCGCATGGGGCTGCATGCCACGGTGGCCAATGGCGAGCGTGTTCCTTGCTCGGGCATGTTCGAGGGCGTGGCATTCTCCATCCACTCCGAATCGTTCTCGACGGATGTCTTTGTACTGCCCCTCGCGGGGTACGACGTGGTCCTTGGGACACAGTTGTCATGGAATGACAGATGGGGTCACCTTGTGTGGCCCCTTTGTGAGTAGGAGGGGTCGGCATGTGGCTGGCGATGATGAGATCTATGCGACCAGAGCTGAGGAAGACAATGGTTTAGAGAGTTTCGGGTTGCCGGAGCATAAGACAAGCGGGCGTCCATGGCCCTGTGCGAGCTGTCCAATCACACAGGGCCCCCAAAATCAAAAGGCCCCCAAATTAACTTAAGGCCCGTACATATATACATACATAAGAGGTAACTTCCTACTAAAAACACAACCGAAGAGAGCTATTTGGTCCAAAAACAACAGCCTACTTCCACCAGAATGAATCGACCGTATGCCCAATCTCCCAGCCGGCAGTTCCTCTCTCAATTATACGTGCGGCCTGCTGGTAGGAGTTCCCTAGAAAAAATCAAAACCCAGCATCGGGCAGCAGATTCAGCTGATTCGTCGTCTTTGGCGGTCAGACGCGTCATTGCCTCCTCACTCGCCAGTGCACTCCATCATGGCTCATCCTCAGACCCTCGGCAATCGGCATCAGGCAATGCAGGCGTGCGTGATCGCTGTGCACTAATCAAGTCTCCAGTCAGGCAGCAAGGTAAATCGCACATCAGCCCATCAGGCGATCACTGACCAGGAAGCAAAATCAGACAAGCCAAGGACCAACACCAGGCAGTACAGCAGTATGTACATTCCAATTTCCTAACCATTTTTTTTTGTCAAAGACCACCATCAGGAAGCTATAGTTCTGTCCACCAAAAGCATAAAAAGAAGCAAAAAGTTGAGAAATTCTAGCCTATGCACAGGGCCACCAAATTTTGGGGGACGCCACTGACCCTACGTCCTCTTTGTGAGTATGAGTAAACTGAGCGAGCTTGAGTCTTACATGGGGCTAGTCCTCCCTTTTGTAGTCCAAGGGATGGCTTCCCAGATGTGTGCCCTGCTTATGGCACTGTATTGTACAAAAAGTCATTTGTACCCCTGCATGGGTGGAGTTATGATATCCAACTTGTACAGCTTCTACAGGCCTACAAAGTAGTAGGCCTTGACTTGTGCATTAAATGATGTGACATTCCCTCTCTGAACATACCCAAGTGCTTTCCACCGATTGGCTCTGCAACTCGAGCCTTACCGTGTCTTGTGCCCTGTGTTGTATCCCGTCGTGTACTGGGCGCATTAAATGCACCGAGTCTCACCATTGAACCACCTGACATGCTTGGGCAGAGGGGATTCTTCCCATTGTTGCGTATCCTTGCATTGAATGCAGGTATTCTCTTTATGTGGACGCTTGGGGCCCCGTCGGGTGGTGACGTGGCTTACATGTGCCAGCCTAGGCTCACCGGACCTGACCCCTCCCGGACCCAAGCGCCTTGTCCTGCGTTGGGCGGGTCCGGACCTACGCGCCACGTGGCGGATCTAGAGCCCACTCGAGCGGGTGCGCCTCTAGAACCTTATCGCTAAGCTGGCACTAGGGGCAGGTATCCGGTTCCCACTATACTGACAAAAGTAGCTTCCCTAGGCCTGGTCACAATGTGCGGTGGTACGACATGGCTGATACTAGCCATCTCTCCCTCCACGCGGCTGCTATAGACACCCTCATGGACGCCTTGTGCTTAAGAGGTCAACGACCTCGTCAATGAGCAGCGCAGCCTCCCACTTTCGCACCATTGTGACCACCGCATTCATCTACTTCTAGGGACGGAGCCTGTAGCCGTTCTCTCTACCGCTCTGCAGCCCTGCACAAGGACGAGCAGGAATGCCAGTGCCGCGACATGCTTGACCACGTCATCATCAGGCGCAATACGTCGGTGTTCTGCTCACCGGTGTTCCTTGTCAAGAAGGTCGACGGATTGTGGCCGTTCTATGTCTACTATCGCGCACTCAATGAAAGGACTGTCCACGACACGTTTCCCATACTAGTTGTCGACAAACTCCATGCGGTGCACGTGACATCAGGTCCAAGTGTTTCACCAAGGTGGACCTTCGTTTGGGCAAACATCAGGTCCACATGTTCTTGTCGGACGTGGACAAGATGGGCTTTCGCACCCACGACGGTCTCTACAAGCTCTTAGTCATGTCATTCGGGTTGATGAATGTGCCGGCCGCATTCTAGGCCTTGATGAATGAGGTGTTGCGGCCCTCCCTCTATTGCTTCGTCTTGGTGTGCTTCGACAACATCCTCATCTCCAGCAAGTCTTGGTCCGAGCACCTCTAGCACGTGCGCGTCGTCTTCACCACCCTCTGCACCAACAGGCTGGTGCTCAAACAATCCAAGTGTTTCTTTGGTGAGGTATCTGTTGCGTACTTAGACCATGTGACTTCTCGTGACGGGGTGGCTATGGATGCAGGGAAGGTTCAGACTTGAGACGGTGGTCGCTAGCCAACCCCTCGGTCGATGTGTGCACTATGCGGCTTCCTCGGCCTGGCCGGGTATTGCGAGAAGTACACCAGGAACTACGGGGCACTACGCGTGCACTATGGTTAGTTGAGATAAGTTAGATGAGTTTATTTAGAGATTAGTTGGTTGTGTGCCTGCCAAAGGACCTATATAAGCCGAAAGGCAATGGAGGTTTCGGCAATCAAGAAATCAATCTGTTATCTCCTACCACTTTCTCTAGTCTTCCTCCCTAGTGACACCATTGATCGGAGGCGCTTGGCCGACAATCACCACCACCTACGCGGTCTACCTTCCACCATATCGCCGTACACTTATAAAGATGTGTAATAATGGTACTTTTTATGAAAAATATGGCCATTTGATTTTCCCCAAATATGGCCATATGATTTTCTTGCAACTAAGACGGATATTTAATTATTTACTTGCATCAATAGCAATATAGCATAGCCAGAAAAGTTTGATGCGAAAATACGTGAAAGTTACAGCTTGGAATGGTGGTATTATCGATCATCTGCCGCAATACAAGCCTTGGGTGAAACACACCATGTATTTCTGTTTTTTTGTGTTTGAGTGCTCCTATACATGTCTGTTATTACGGGCGCCGACTGCTATGCAATCAGCACATCCATGGAATCGTGCAATCAGGGAATACGGTCCACCAGATTAGCATCCGATGGTGGATCAGCTTTTTGCGTTTTGACCCCCACGCGTCCCTTCAGATGATGCAAAGCAAAATCGCAAAGACCTTTCTAATATTCCTTCGCTGATAGACATCACACGACATCACGCTCAGCATCCTCCTTGTCCTCTGATCCCCTTCGCCTTCTCCCCTTCATCCACATCCGCACCATCTCTGCATTCTTCTTTGTGTAGGCTGCCGCTTCAAGCTCCTGCTCCTCGCTACAGGCAACAGGCCGCTTCGCCTGTCCATCCCGCTCCTGTGTTTTGTCATGTGCATGTGCCGCAGCACCGAGCGCCACATCTAGCTCCTGGACGAGAAGCTGCACTTATTATGTGAAATAGTTAAGTACGTTAAATTGAGTACTATTAGCCTGTTAGGAGACTGTATTGCTGCCCTTCGAGCCTTGCTACAGCACACCATGTGTTGTTGCTTTATCTTTTAAGTTCTTATATGGACATCTGACTTGCTTCCACCGAGGACTTTTTTGGATAAACCCAACCCATACATATAAGGAGGGGGGTTTTGAACTAAGTATCCGTCACCCTGGACATTGTGTGCTCTGTGATAAAAAAAGAGGAAACCGCACATCATATCCTTACCCTTTGTGTCTTTGCAAATCAGTTATGGCACTACATTTTATCTTACATTGATATAATCTTGCGGATTGGTGGAGGGTGAGTTGGAGGATTGATAAGATCTTATAGAAGGGGTTTAACAATGTGGTGATCTTGGGGGCATGGACCTTATGGATATATAGGAAGAAATGAATTTTTTATGGTGACTCCCCCTTCATCCTCATGGCCACACATTTTTTTACATTGAAAGCAGCCGGGGTTGTGCTGCATGGCTGGTGCCAAAAAGCTCAAGGGCCAGGCTTAGGTCGTGCCATGGTATTGATTTGAGTAGTTCATGTCGGGTTGTTTCTTTTTTGTTTTATGGGTGATTGGTTTTGTTATGAATAGCACTTGTGTTCAATATGAGGTCTCTAGGCCCGAAATGTATAGAGGTACAAGAGTCCTAAAGGGACTAGACTAAAGATAATACAAGAGCCCCTATAGATCTACAACACAACAAGATATACAAGGAAATACATCTCTAACACCCCCCTCCCATGGTGAATCCAACACACTGAGTTTGGAGATATAAAACCTATGCTGAGCGCTAATCTGTGCCTTGGAGAAGAAATCAGCCAACTGAAGTTCTAAAGGCATTAGCGAAGAGTGATCACATCATCCTAAACTTGTGCATGTGTATAATAAGCATAAACTCCAATATGCTTAGTAAGCTCATGCTTCACCGGATCACGAGCACACAACTCAGCCTCTGTACTTAAATGGGAAACTGATGTCTTCTTTGTCTTCCGAGCAATAAGGGAACCACCAAGAAAAACACAATAAGCAAAAAGAGAACGATGATCAGAGGAATCTCTAGCCCATGTAGCATTACAGTAAGCGTGGAGCTGTAAAGAGCTAGAGCGTGGAAAAACAGGCGGCACGAGATAGTCCCCCGAAGATAACGGAGGACACGAAAAAGATGAATATATTGAAGATAACGTAGTCCCACGTTATTTTTGTGGGAATAGCTCACATCGTCTGTTCTGCCATGCTCTAGCTCTTTACAACACTAGGCTTATTATGATGCTACTTGGGCTAGTGATTCCTCCAATTGGCGATCTCTTTCTGCTTATTGTGTTTTTCTTGGTGGTTCCCTTATTGCTTGGAAGACTAAGAGGCTCGTTTGAGTACATAGGCTGAGTAACGTGCTATGGCTCGACAGCAGAGGTGACTTGGTTACGGTGGTTGCTTGCAGATTTTAGTGTTTTTGTTTCTATGTGGACTCCTGTTTTGATTGACCGACAGTACATGTGCTATTAGTATTGCTCGTGATACGGTGAAGCATTACCTTACTAAGCATATTGTTGTTGATCCCGCAATTTTGAGGAAAACTGGGAAATCGTCGAAGGTGGTGCTTTTAGGGCAACCATGCAAGCCCAATGCAAACCATGAGGAAGGCCTTCCAGCCGAAGCCATAGCGCATTTGCCATCCTCCGTGACTTGGTCCACCGGCCTCCATGCCAAGTGTCACGATGCCATCGCCATCCCTCTGCCACTTGGCCCACGTAGCCTCATCCTCCTCTCATTGGTTTTGAGGACCAAACCAATGAACCATCCCACCTAGCTTAAATGTGTGTCCCTTGAATGCACGACCAAACTCTCTAAGGTCCTCCTTGATCTGAGCCTGGCCACAACACGACAATGCCGTCCTTCGCTATGCCCATATGTCCTTGCAGCTGCATTGAAGCCACAATTGGATGTCCATGGCCTCGCTCGGCACTCTTTCCGCATGTTCACCTGAGCATTGGATACCTGCCACCGCATGGTCATAGGCATGAGGCTCTTGGTCGCCATGATGCCACCGCATGATGAGGCGCACCTTAGCCCGTCCAAATGCTCTCGCACGGTAGATCGGCGCTCATTCTCGTCGCTTCAAGCCATCGGTCGTCGACTATTGCGATACCCACGTACCTGCATATCACGAGCCAAGGAATCACGCGAAGCCATGGAGCAAGTCACTGATGACATCTCAATTTCTTGGCATTTCTTGGCGAAGTGCCTTGTCTTGTTATGTACATTGCAAAAAACCTCTTCCATATTTACCTTCTTCATATTCTTCTTAGAGTTGGTGGTGTGTAAGACCATTGTCTTCCCTTTCTTTTTCGCAACATGTTACACGACATTAGTGCTGGCTACGCCTTATGTGCCATGGATGCTCCATCCTTTGCACAAGCCTTTTCTTCCATATCAAGATAAGCTAATAGATCCTCAACAAATGTGTGTTGTCTCCCATGTTTCAAGATGTGCTGAAATCCCTCCAAGACGAAGCTAATTTGACAATAATGCCCCTTGCCATGAACCGACCTGGCAGATCGCATCCAAGTTGTTGGAGCTCATCAACAACACTATGTTGCATACAACTCATGTCTTGCATCGGAGGCATCATACATATTGTTAATGGCCTCCCAGTGCACTCTTGCACTCTTTTTGTGCATATATACAACACACAGCTTGTTGGACAACACATTTAAGATGCAACCTACCGCCAGCCTTTTCGAACTCTACTTGGCTTAATAACCCAAGACAAGTCCATAGTAGTAAGCCACAAATCAAGTTTCGTGGACCATCTCTTAAATTTAGCTCCTCTTAGGTTTCATCGCTTTAGCATGGCTATTACCCATCTTTAAGTATCTATTAGGTTTTTGATTATTAGGAGACCACACACTTTAGTGATGAAATTAATCACTAAAATGAATGTTATATGAACTAGGGATGAACCACATGTCACAAACGTGGGGAAGAAACTCATCGTAACTTAATGTGGAGATTGCTCTAGCTTTGAGGATGAGTTTGGGGCCGTACTCTCAATGGAATCTGGAGAACATTGGAGTGCAGATCGCTGCCAAAAAACTTGATTTGATGTGTGCAAGTTCTTTAGCTGAGGTCTTTCTTTTCTCTCGAACCACACCACAGACGAGAGAGCTGTGTGTCATTAAGGAAGGAAAGAAGAGTACAATCCCACATTCGCTATGAACCACTCTGGGTAAATGAACATAAACCAACACTAATTGACGATGGAAAACAACACGACCACAACCATCAGCCTCAGGTCGCTGTGCCAAGGAATGGACAGCTTTGCTCGCCAAGACCCTAGTAGATTGGATTTACTCATATGTAAAGGGAGAGAACAGGCCCACTGTGGTATACAGTTGTCATGACAAAACAGTTTAGTGTAATCAGAGTATACAACATGTGTTTGTTTTCATTGTATTTTGTCTGCTGAACCAAAAACTTTGGTCCAGATCAGAGTTCAGTACTCTAAAAATAATTTAGTATTGCCAAATACCATGTCTTTTGAAACAGAGTTTCCAACCACAAAACACTTTTTCCCCTAAATACTATAGTATTCTCTGATACCATAGCATTGCCTACAAACTACAAACATACTACACTACACTACAAACATACTATACTACAAATTAGTATGGACTGCTTATCTTCCGTCTTTTGCTAGGTGGAAAAAAATACATTACATATCTGGTCATTGAGTTCCGTTTAGAGTTAATATTATGGAGAAAAACAAATTATTTATTGAACATTTTTTCCAAATACAGAGAAGTGTATGGGCTTGTTTTTTCAATCGTGTTCAACTCTATATTTTATTTTCAATATATTACACTGGTTCTAAATATTTTCTGACATCTCAATTTAACCTGTCCAAATCTTTTGAACCCGTTGTTCAACTGGTTCATAATGCTCGAACCGTTGAACCCATCTACTCAGCGGTTCGATAACCGGTCCGGTCCTAATACCTATGAACCACACCCCTGATGCATGGATAGCCGTGTGAGATTTGTTGTAAATTTTATTGCAAGGCAAATGGGCCAGCCCCATAAACTCCAACAGTTTGATACATTAAAAATAAAGTAGTATATAAAGGATAATATCCTAATTTTATTTCACTAAGATAATAGATCTTTCTTGCTTCTATCCTGCCACAGATTTGAAACAATTGATTCTCTCTTATGCTGCTAAGGCCTGCAGTTTGGTTCCTACCACACTTGGCCGCATTTATACAAAACGTTTGGCACCACATTTACCAAAGTGTGTTGTAGTGTGTGCTGAGGTGATAGTGCTAGTGTGTGTTCGAATATGTAATTGGGCTAGTGCTGATTGTATTATTTCGGCCAGCCCTGACAGGGCGCCTGGTTCGGTTGGGCTATAGGCCCAGGCTGACCTGGACTCTATAGATAGATTAGGATTAGGATCAGCCGAGGTTCCTTGCTTGTATAGGACTCTAAGGTAACCTCGGCTGTATATATATGTAACCCCCTTGATCCTAATCAATGTATTAACTTTCCCTGCCATATTCTCTTTCATGGTATCACGAGGGTTGATCCTCAATCTACTGCTTCCGCTCAAAACCTAGCCGCCACCTCACCATGGCCGGCTCCCCTTCTTCTCCCTCTGCCGCCACCGCTCCCACAGAACAAGAGCAGCATGACGCCGCCACTCCCCAGGCCGCCCTGGAGAAGGAAGCTGCTGAGCGCCAAGCTGCCTAGGACAAGGAGGCCGCTGACGCATGTGCTGCTACCCTCCAGCGTGCCGAGGAGGCTGAAGCTGAGGCTGCAGCCGCACGCCGCGAACGTGAGGCTGCTGCTGCACGCGAAGAGGCCGCCCTCGCTCGGGCTGCCAAGGAACGTGCTGCCGCCCAGCCCCCCAAGGTCGAAGCCCCCTCTGATGAGTTGCATCATACCATGCTTCTTCACGAAGCCGCGGCTGTCATCAATCTCCGCGCTCAAGCTACCGGTGTTCAGAACATCCGTTCCCTAGTTCCTGTTGTCCTCGACCTCAACTCAGGCAACTACACCAGGTGGCGCAGCCAATTCGTCCTCACCCTCAGGCGCTTTTCCCTCAAGACTCACGTCCTCTCCGACAATCCTGATCCCCAGTTCCCTGATTGGGATCGCATGGACTGCATTGTTCTGTCCTGGCTCTGTGGGACAGTCACTGCGGACCTCAAAGAGATCGTGATGTCCCTTGGCGCCTCCACACGCCGCGAGACGCGTGCTCTCTTTCTCAACGCTGAGTTTAGAAACTTCTCCCAGGGGGATCTTTCTATCTCAGATTACCGCCGCAAATTCAAGAGCATGGCTGATTCCCTTGGCGACCTCAGCACCCCTGTTCCGGATCGGATTCTCGTCCTCAACATAATCCGTGGGTTGCACGAGAAGTAAGACTCCATCGGCCTGCACCTGAAGCAGAGTAAACCCTTTCCCTCCTTCCTGGAAGCTCGGGCCGAACTCCTCATCGAGGAGATGACGATGACCAAGCGTACTTCCACATCATCGACCACGTTCGTCGCAACCACTGCTCCTGCCAGGGGCAGTCCCAGTGCCGGGGGTGCTCCCACCTTTGCCTTCGGGGGCGCTGCTGCTGGATCGCCCGCCCCTCCAGCAGGCCGCCCGCTCCAGGCACTTCCACCACCTCCGGCAAGAAGAGCCGGGGTGGCGCTGGACAGGGAGGTCCGTCCGCCACCCCTAGCCTTGGCGCGCCTTGGCCCTCCGTCTGGACCCTCCGTCTGGACCCCTAGACAGGCTCCATCCAGATGTGGCCGGGCTCTGGTCCACCGTTGGCAACTATCCCTGCTCCTCGGCCACAGCACCAGCAGGCACCGACTGCTCCTTAGGTCCAGCAGCAGCCACACGCCTTGCTGGCCGGTGGCTATGGCGCCTGGCCTCAGACTCCTACGGGCGCCTTTACTCCTTCCTGGGATCAGCATGCCCTGGCACAATCTTTCAACACCATGACGTTGTCTCAGCCACTCCCACAACAAGAGTGGTTCTTCAACTCTGGTGCTACCTCTCACATGGCTTCCGATTCTGGTACCCTCTTCCATTCTACTCCCCTACACTCCTCTTCTCCTTCATCCATTATTGTCGGTAATGGCTCCTCTCTTCCAGTTACTTCCACGGGCAGTACATCTTTCTCTAACCGTCTACGTCTGCTTGATGTCCTTTTCTCTCCACATCTCATTAAAAATCTTCTCTCTGCGTCGTTTTACTACTGACAATAATTGTGCCATTGAATTTGACCCTTTCAGTTGTTCTGTGAAGGATCTGCAGTCCAGGAACGTGATCGCCAGGTGCAATATCTCCGGACCGCTCTACCCCTTCCACCCCTCGGCCACAGCTTCATCGCCCGCTGCCTTCCTTGCCGACGCTTCCCTATGGCATCGCAGGCTTGGTCATCCTGGGCATGAGTCTTTGTCTAGATTAGAACTCGAGTCGGTCATTCCTCGATGTAATAAACATACTTCAATTTGTCATGCGTGTCAGCTTGTCGCCATGTTCCTCTGCCATTTCCCACTGCGCTGTCTAGGGCTCACACAATTTTGAGCTTATACATTGTGACCTTTGGACGTCTCCTGTTCCTAGCATCTGATGACTGCTCATTATGTGTGGACGTTCCCGTTGCGCCTCAAATCTGACACTCCTCCACTCTCCCTCACTTCTTCGCCTATGTCACCACCCAATTTGGGACGACCATCAAGGCCATACAGTGACAATGGCTGCGAGTTCGATAGCTCCAGCACTCGCGCTTTCTTTCCCATGGCGTTCATCTTCGCATGTCTTTCCCTATACCTCGCCTCAAAATGGGAAAGCCGAGCGTATGATTCGTTCTCTCAACAACGTCATCTGCTCTCTCCTATTCTAGGCCTCTCTTCCTCCATCTTATTGGGTTGAGGGACTTCACACTGCCACCTACCTTCGCAACCTTCTGCCAACCAAGACCCTTAATCTCACCACACCATACTTTGCTCTTTTTGGTTCTCATCCTTCTTATGAGCACCTCCGTGTCTTTGGTTGAGCCTGCTACCCCAATCTCTCTGCTACTGCTCCCCACAAGCTTGCTCCTCATTCCACTCTGTGTGTTCCTTGGCTACTCCACTCATCACAAAGGTTATCGCTGTCTTGATCTTAGCTCTCGCAAGGTCATAATTTCTCGTCATGTTATCTTCGACGACACAGCTTTTCCTTTCAGCACGCATGAGCAGCCCACCCCTCCTGAGGACCTCGCTTTCCTGGATTGCAGTACTTACCCCGTGCCGGTTCCAATAGGACCGTCACCTTTTTTTCTGCAGGTTCTCCCCCACATCGCAGTGCCCCTGATGTCCCTCCGGGCTTCACCCTGTTGCCCCCAAGGACGCTGCCTGCACCTGCAGTTCCTCCAAGTTTTTCTCCACTGCCATTGTTAGGGCCGCGTGCTTCCTGCCCGGTTGCCCCACGCGGGGCCACGGACGCCTCTCTCGCGCCATGCGCGGCCATGGCCGTCTCTCCCGCGCCACGCGCGGCCACGGACGCCTCTCCCGCGCCTTGCGCGGCCATGGACGTCTCTCCCGCGCCTCGCGCGGCCACGGACCTCTCTCCTGTGCCATGCGCGGCCACGGACGCCTCTCCCGCAGCCACGGAGGTTTCTCCCGCGCCACGCGCGGCCACGAACGTCTCTCCTGCACCATGCGCGGCCACAAATGCAGGGGATGCCCCTGCGCCGCTTCTTCCAGTACCTTGGGTGGCGTTGCCCGTACCGGACCGCACCATCCATCAGGTCTATGCACGCCGTGCCATGCATGGACCCATCCGCTCCCACACTCGGCCTTCTCCGGTTCATGTTCCGGTGCATGCTCCTGGCCCTGTTGGTCCCTCACTGCCGCGAGGAGCTGTTTCCATTGCGCTTGTGGTCAACCATGACTGCATGTCAACAAGGGAAAACTCGGTTTCCGCCAGCCAGCCCTTTTTCATGCTACTTCGCTGTCCCCGGTTCCACGGACGTCCCGCAGCGCTCTTGCCGATCCAAATTGGTAGGCTGCTATGGAAGAGGAACATGCTGCACTGCTACAGAATCATACGTGGGATCTTGTTCCGTGGCCAGCTCGAGCCAATATTGTTTCCGGCAAGTGGGTCTTCAAGCACAAGTTTCAGGTAGATGGTACTCTCGAGCGCTACAAGGCACGATGGGTTCTTCGCGGCTTTACCCAATGGCCTGCCAATTGGCTACGATGAGACTTTCAGCCCGGTTGTGAAGCCTGCCACTGTTCGGACCGTGCTTTCTTTGGCTCTTTCTCGCAATTGGCCCATTCATCAGCTCGATGTCAAGAATGCTTTCTTGCATGGGACGCTCTCCGAGACAGTCTATAGTGAGGTTTTGAAGACCCAACGCGACCTGATTTTGTTTGTCGGCTCAACCGGTCTCTCTATGGCCTTAAGCAGGCTCCTCGGGCTTGGTACAGCCGCTTTGCTTCACATCTGCTGTCACTTGGGTTTCACGAGACTAAGTCGGATACATCACTGTTTGTCTTTCATCGAGGCCCGGATATAGTGTACTTGGTCCTTTACGTTGATGACATTGTTCTCACAGCATCCTCCGAGAACCTTCTCCGCCGCACCATCGTGGCATTGCAGCGAGAGTTTTCCATGAAGGATCTTGGTGAGCTTGCATCATTTTCTTGGGATGCAAGTTCAGTGCTGCCGTGGTGGTCTCCTTCTTTCTCAGCAGCAGTACATGATTGATATTCTGCAACGGGCTGGTATGGCTGATTGCAAGCCTTGTTCCACTCCAGTTGACACCAATCCTAAGCTTTCTGCTGCTGGTAGCGCCTCTGTGCAAGTAGACCTGGGCATTTCTCGGGCCAGGTCAGGTTCGGGTCGGGCCACAGAAAACCCGGCAGAAAATCCTTTGGCCCGAGCCCGCCCGCAGCCCTAACAGAAATGCAAAATCTTGGCCCGAGCCTGCCCATAGCCTGACCCGATGGCCCGCGGGTCAACCAGGCGACCCGATAGCCATCCATGAAGTTATCCTGCTGTTGCTCCATTGAAAATGCCATGTTGTGAACCAAAACAGCAATGGCCGATCTAGCAATAGACAAAGCAGTACTAGTGTGCGGCAAGGGGCTGGCGCACAGCTTGCCTGAGCTCCCAAAAGCTGAGCAGATGGACGGACGGAGACGCCACCGGCTAGCGCATAGCAGACGGACGGACGGAGACGCCACTGGCTAGCTTCTTTCAGCCCGCCGTCTCGTCGCAGGATGCGGATCTTACCGTTTCCCCTACTAGCCTACACGCTCTCGGGTCTTCAGTTGCATTCAAGCTCAGAGTGGTGGTGGAGGGTCCCCATAGAGGCATGGAGCGGCGGCTGGACGGGATGACTGGGTGACAGAGGGGACTCTTAGGGTTCGGACATTATATACGGGCAAGGGAGACGTTTTTTTGTTGGGCCAGGCCTGCTAGGCTGCACCCATGGTGATATTTTATCGGGTTGACCTGCGGGCTAAAATCTCGGCCCCTGCCTGACCCAAAAATTTCACCGGGTGAAAAATTATGGCCTGCACCCGCCCGACGTACTGGTCGGGTCGGGTTTTTTTCGGGCGGGTTGGGTCAGGTCAACCGGGTCGGGTGGCCCATGCTCAGGTCTACCTGGATTCTGCTTCAAAATAAAATCCTCAAAGCAGACAATCTCGCCGCTCGTGGTTGGCCCCACCAACAGGCGTGCACCCTGTGCTCTGAACAGGTCTGCACCTCTGTTTGCACTGCCCTTTTGCCCAGGAGGTTTGGAACCTGGTGTTGGCGCAGGAAAACTTGACCCTTCCCCTCCCCCCCCCCCCCCAAGCCGACTTCACTCTTTTACTCAACATTGCTGATTGGTGGAAGTTTGCGGCTGCCTCATCCCCAAAGGACTGAAGGCATGACTTCAATGGCGTGGCTATCTTCATCATGTGGAACATTTGGAAAGAGCGAAACCGTAGAATTTTCGATGGGCGTTCGCTTACTCCGGCCCAAGTGGCAGCCATGTCTAGAGAGGCCATTGCTTTTTTTCAGGAGAGCATTTCCACTTCTGCCTTAATCGGTGTGGTTCTGTGGTTTGGCTGTAGGGGTGTGTTTCTTTTGCCCAAGGCTGTGTAAGCCTGCGGTGAGTGGGGTACTAGTGTTCCCCATGTTCTAACCTGTGCTTTGTACTGCTTTTCCTCTTAATTGATTGGCAGAGCTCCTGCCTTTTCGTTCAAAAAAAAAAAGAGTGAGAGCTGGGCCAACATGAACAAAGTTGTTTATGGGAATTATATTATCTGTTGACTACTCGGTTAGCACTTTGCCAAAATTCAGGGGTAGGCATTAAGTCAGCAGGAGTCTTTTTGCAGCTGTATAAATACTTAAGTATATGTTTGATAAAGCATAGATTCCGTTGCTTAAGTTGTTCAAATCAATTGCGCAGGTGCATGGTTTTGTGCAAGATAATAGAACAGGGCAAAAGGTAGCTATGTTAATTGGGAAATGGGATGAAGCTATGTATTATGTGCTTGGGGACCCAAGTGTGAAACCTAGGGGGTATGACCCAATGTCAGAAGCAGTTCTTTTATGGGAGAGAGATAAGTCTCTTAATCAGACACGATACAGCCTTTCTCCTTTTGCAATTTCTCTGAATGAATTGACACCACATCTGTTGAAAAAGTTGCCTCCTACTGATTCTCGTTTAAGGCCTGACCAAAGGCATCTGGAAAACGGTGAATATGAGATGGCAAATGCAGAGAAACTTAGGCTTGAACAACTGCAACGGCAGGTAACCAACAGTTATATATTATTTGATTTTTGTTTTAATTGTCTCATAGGCATATGAGAAGGTATTTGATCTGGAATTTCACAGGTTGCCATTAAAGGATAACAAATTGGCATGCCTATTACTCCCTCTGTTCCAATTTATAGGTTATTCAAAAAAATTGTAAAAAAGTGAAAATTTTCAAGTCATCACTATATCACAGTGAAAATAAATAATATATATTTTTTAATAAGATGAGTAGTCAATGTTAGTGTTAAAAAGTCACATGACTATAATTTGGAATGGAGGGATTAGGTTTTAGTTGTTCATCTCATAAATAAAGTTGTTAGGGCTTAGGCTATGCAATGTGGGTCTGATGCATCTGTTAGTGAAGCTTTCTAATGCCAGCGCAGTGTCAGCAATAGAAAATTGATATTTGATGCAGTTCTACACCTGTTGACATAACACAATTGTATTCTCCGCTTTTTATTTGCCATTTCTTAGTTTGAATGAACTAACCGGCGACGACATATATTCGAGAACAGATGTAGGAGTACAAAATGATCGGCAGCAAAAAGTAAAACAGCAAATAAAATTCAGTAAATTGAGTTATATTTCATGACTTCATGCCCTCACTATGATTCTCCTTGCTCCTATGGATGCTTTACATTAAGTGTTGTACTTTGCAGGCTCGAGGACTGCAAAAAAATGGATGGAGACCAAGGTGGTTTAAGAAGGATGGCAATGATAGCTACCGCTATATGGGTGGATATTGGGAAGCAAGGGAGAAGGGTAATTGGGATGGCGTTCCGTTCATCTTTGGCCAGAATAGTGTATCTCCACGGTTGTCGTAGCTACCCTGCTTGCTTATTTGATACTAGCATTAACAGTATTTCTAAGCAGAGAATTTCTGTCGGCTGCATATACATGGTGAAAGAATGTCAATATATGCCAATTTCCTTGTTCTGGATAGCTGAAATGGACAAAATGTCAAAATTTATTTTGCCAAAAAGGTGGGCCAATTAAGTATGAGAAATTCCTAGTTTCTTGTGGCTTAATTAAGTGGAAAACACAATATAGCGTGTTCCTATTTCTTGGTCTTATAAATTGGCGGCAACACTTAAGCTATCTCGGGGCGGACAAGCGGAAAGGAATGTGGGCAAATGTTTCTTATCTTACATTTGGTGATTGAGTGACTAACGTGGGAGTTTGATTAACAAACATGTCTAAATCTACATCTATATCTTTACTTGATATTCTTTGGATGCTTTTGACATTTTTCCACACCTTTTATCATGTCATTCCAAAAAATTCTCAAGTTTTTATTTAATTTTTTGTGATTTATATTGCTAAAAGTAATTTGAGTATTAAGTTATCTTTGAATATTTTTTTTAAAAGAAGGGTATCCAAGTTGTTGAAAAAAATGAACCTCATCATATATTTGTGAATAAAGGTAGTACTGAAGAGAGAAAGATTTTTTTTCTAGTTCCAATCGGAGCCATGTCAGCTATTTTGATGATGTGCAAGGCACTGATGAAGACATGTTGAATCTATGTCTACACTGTTACGTAGAGAAGTTTTTTTTCTTGTTGCATATGAAACCGCACAGAATGAAATTATGCATTTTTAGTGGTTATTTCAACTATGATTCTAATATCCTTTAGCTTATATGGCACATTGGAAACACAAATATAAAACCATACATTGAGAATGTCTGAAGATATTTTGCTCACCCACCCCTAAGTTGATGTTTAAGTTGAAAAATGAATGACTAGGTCGTATATGGATCTTGTTTTCGACGTTCTATGTATCGACAAAAAACTAAAGGATAAGCTGTGAGAATGTAACACATTGCTCCAAAATTTGATTATGGCCTAGCCCTTTCAAGGGGTGGATCTGCATACGCATATCAACTCTCTTACACTTCCGTCCTCGTTTCATGTAAAAGGGTTAACTTGGAGGTGGTATGTTTGAAATATGGAGGCTAATAAGCTGGTACGAATCTATTTAGACAAACAAGGTGGGGTTAATTCTACCAGAAAAACACATGGGCCACAATAGGCTGAAACAAGAACATTACAAATGAGTTCATGACATGGAGATTACATATATTACGAATGTGCTCATTCATTGATGAACAAACTCCTGAACTTCATTTTCATCTCAATTGGCTTGGCTTAAATGATCAAGCAAGAAGACTAAGGATTGATAGCTCTAAGTGTCGCAAATAGTGAAAGGAAGACACTCAAAGGTTCTGTGTTAGTTTGTAGGTAGCCGTTTTATGATGTGGGTTTGAGGTGAGCAGTTTGAAAGACCTTACTGAAGGTCGGACCAACGCCTAAGAGGAGGGGTTGAATTAGGATTTCTAAAAACTACAACTACTAAACAAAACATGTGCAAAATAAAACTAGATATATGCACTAAGGTTTTGCTAAGTGTTGTTTGTGAAAAACATGACCCTTAGAGGTAATGGTTTTGGTGATTAGTGACAACCCAAATTGTCTTACTATGTTCATGACATGAAGGATACATTTATTATGTCGTGCTCATTGGTTGCCCAAAGGAGACCCCTCAACTTCAAATTTATGAAGAACGGTTTTTGATTGGATCATCTGGTGAGAAGATCGAAGAAGGATAGCTCTAAGTGTCGTGAAGTCGAAAGAAGGACACTTAGGGTTTGTGTTTGCTAGTTTTTAGATAAGCCATACTATCAAGGGGGGCCGAGATGAGTAGCTTGATGGATTTCGCTCAAAGTTATACTCAATTTCGAGTGCATCTTAGTCCTAAAGCTCATACACTTAAATTATGCTAAAACACACTCATCTTTCTCAAAGAAACCAAAGAAACCCCCTCGAACTTACCCAAAATCAAAATAGTTCAAAACAACGCTTTAGTGTGCATCGGACTGTCCGATGGTTGCACCATCGAACCAGCTAGGCTAGGCGAGTTTCTAGGCGTTCATGTGCTTCAACCATGCATTGGACCATCTGATGGTACCTCCATCAGACCATCCGATGATCCATCGGACCAAATAGATAGGGAGGTGTGCTATTGCTCGCTCCCCACTCTTCAAAGCATCGGACCGTCCGATGGTCCCACCATTAGATCGTTGAATGGTCTCTTAGGTAGTGGCGTGAATCGGGGAAATTTGAACTTAGCACGCATCGGACCGTCCGATGATTCAACCATCGGACCATCCGATGGTCTTGTAGAAAAAGCGTTTTTCATCAGTAATGACTAGTTTTTGAGCTGGCCTCTATATAAAGGAACCCTCCTCCCTCATTTTACCACCTTTGCAACCAGGAACAACTTATACAGACACGAAGGTCGCTTTAGCACCAAAATCCACACATTCACTGAGCATTGGGGCAAGAGACTTGAGAGACAGATAACTCCTTCAGTGGGGTTGAATCAAGTGAAGACCAAAGCTTGTTATTCTTGGTGAGCGCAATCACCTAGACGGCTTGTGAGTCGTGCATTCCACAAGCTTTTGGGAGGTTGTGGAATAAGTGGGAGAAGGTCCTTGCGAGGGCATTGTGCGTGGTTCGGAGTCCACCACTCCGGAGTAAAGAAGGACATCCAAGAAGAGAGAACTTGGCCTTTGCAAAGGTCAAGGGGGTTGCTTGACTCTTGCGAGAGTCACCTTGCCATCCCTTAGTCTTGTGAGACCGAGGCTTAGTCCTTGCGGCGCTAAGCGAGAGCTGGGCCTTCTAAGGGGCACCAAACGAGGACTAGGAGGAGTTGCGACTCCTTGATACCTTGGGGAAAAGATCGCCGTGTCATCACTTCTCTTTTACATTCCGTATTTACTTTCATGCAATTTACCTTCTGCACTTTACACTCTTTGAATTGCATGCTTGGTTCTAGGTTGCAAGTCTTTTGTTATCGTGTAGCAACTCTAGACACACTTGTTTAGGCACTACGGTGAATTGGGACTTGAGCGATAGGATTTAATTTCGAGTTTCGAAATTATAGTCCAATTTACCCCCCCCCCTCTTGGACATCTTGATCCTTTAAATTAGTATAAGAGCCTAGTGCCCATTGGTTGAGGCTTCACTGCCTTGAGCAAGATGTCTAGTGGGGAAGGACCCCCATCCATGTTAGATGGCGAGGACTTTCCATATTGGAAGATCCGTATGGAGTCCTACTTGGAAGCCATCAACACTTCTCTCTATACTGCGGCCATCACTGGCTTTCCTCACCATAGTTGATAAGAACATGTCCACACTAAGAAAGCTTAGTTACAAGAGCAAGGATGTCTTTAACCACGTGAGGAACATCAAGGACGCACACAAGCTTTGGGAAGAGATTTGTGCTCTTCATGAGGGTACCTTAAATGAGAGAGAGCAATGCCATAGTTTGCTTATCAAGAAAATTAATGTTTTTCATATGCTTCCTCATGAGAATGCTAATCAAATGTACTCATGCTTTAACATTCTTGTAGAAGAGGACAATGGTCTTGGTTTAACATAAATTTCTAAGGCTGATGTGGCAAGAAGATTATTGGACTTCCACTCGGTTGACAAGTATAGCCACATCGTCACATATTTTCATCAAACCAACCTCTCCAAGGCAACTCCATCCGATACGCTTGGCATGATCAACGCACATGAGATGTACATGAACATCGCACCAGATAAGAGTTCTTCATCCAAGAAAGATCTTGCTCTCAAAGAAAGCTCATCAAAAGAGAAGAAGTACACCCCCGAGAAGATCATTGTGGTGGATAACAAAGAGGATGATGAAGAAGAAGAAAGTGACGAAGAGGTGGCCTTACTCATTTGCAAGGTTACTAGTGCCTTGAGCCTCCTTGACAAGAAGGGCATAAAGTACTCCTCAGGCAAGAAGAAATTCTTTCCATCAAAGAAGAAGCTTGAAGAAATGGAGTGCTACAATTGTGGCAAGTTTGGCCATCTTGCTTACCAATGTCATGCTCCAAAGAAAAAAAAAAGAGAAGAAGCATTAGAATCATGACTCAAGTGAGGAGTTAAGTGATGATGATAAGAAGAGCAAGAAGAAGAAAAAGAAGCAATTCAAGAATAAGCTCATCAAGAAGAAAGGCCGAGCCTACATCGGGGATTGGATGACAGGTGATGACACTTCAAGCAATTCATCATCCGACTCAAGTGATGATGAAGATGCGGGCCACTACCTCTACATCGGCACCAGCTTCATCAACATCTACATACACTCTATAAGGAAAATGGGCCCTAAGCCTTGTACTTAGTTTCCTAATGTGATTTTCGTAGTTTAGGTGACAACACGTACCATTTAGGACTAATATGTGTGCAAGTATTTTTGTTTAAGTACCTAGGTGCAAGAGATGGACTTGGGGTACAAACACCTTAAAGGATGACTTAAAAGTCTCAAGAAAAGACCTAAGACTCCATCAAGATGCAAACGTGATGTGCGACAAGACCGGTCAGTGGGCCGAAATTTTTCACTCACCGGACGGTCCAGTGGTGCCCCACCAGACGATCCGGCAAGTAGAAGAAGCCCGACATCGAAGATTCAAGACCCGGTGTGGAATACACACACCAGATGGTCCGGCGGTCTACCACTGGACGTTATAGGCAGTGGAAGAAGGAGCAACCGTGTCTCGAAGTTTACTCACACTAGATGGTCCAGTGAACCACCAAACATTTTGCATAGAATGGATGTCAACTTGAATACCCAAGGTCAAACACGCACCTAACGGTCTGGTGGTGCAGCATCGGACGGTCCAGTGGTCTCAATGATCAAATTTCCAAGTCTAACCATCGACTCAATGGCTAGCCAGTTACACGCACCAAACGGTCCAGTGGTGTACCACCGGACGTTCCGGTGGTCACGCAGAAAAGGGAAGAATGCTTCCAACGACTAGTTTTGAAGCTTGGTCTCTATATACTGCCTTGTCCTGCCTCCATATGATGGTTGGTGACTCCTGAGCTCATTGTAGTGTTGAGACACATTCCTCATGCCCATATGAAGTGTAGAGATACATGTTGGGAGCCCAACCATCATAACTAGAGCAAAATAGATGAGCCCAACCATCACTAGAGCAAAATAGACACATCCCGGCAAAGCTAGAGCTTGCAAAGCATCTTTTCTTAGGCCTCTTTGTCTTACCCATGCTGGCATACACGTTTACCTTTGGAAGTCTGTGTGGTGGAACCACCAATTTAATCCGAGCCAAGCACACATGCCACCACATGGCTCGCAGATCACTTAGACCGAACTAAACTCAGTTGTCCATCGAGCTACCCAAAAGGGCACTCGATGTAACCATCACCCTGGGATGTCGACATCATACACGTTAAGCCCTCAAAGGAGCCACAACAATTACAACAACATAGCATTTCATACAAACATAGCTTGATTTGTTACAAAACATTTTCTCAAATTGATGTATAATCGTAGTTGAAATAAAGCTTCAAAATATCTCGCAACATAATACATAACATTATATAGATGCCAATGTGCAGTAAAAAAATAACATCAAGGCATGACATTGAGCAAACCGTTGTCATCCTTGATCACAAATTGACAAGTACCTAAAAAATATCAACAACAAACATTGAGTACGTGGGGTACTCGTAAGACTTACCGATGGGCGGTAACAGCCCGACACATTTGAGAGTATGCAAGGCTTTTTGTGGACTTGACTCTAACCCGCATGTGCATACTAAGAGTGGGTCATTACTTTCAAGTTCCATTCTCTTTTAAAAGCATAAGCTCAACTGATCCATGATATCAATTATTATCATCATGATCCATAACTCATATATCTCAATATTCTCCACACATATATCATCATAAAGTAACTTTAGAAATGTAAAAATACAAGTACAGGCATGTAGTAATAAGAAGCATGATTAAATAAATAACATATTAAAGTTATTATAACGTTAGAACATCAGTGGCATTGGCATTCTTACACCTGGTGAGCATCAACGATTCAAATCGATTTTAATTCCCAGGAATAACTATCATGCTAGGGGTATATGCTTACTTGCCATCGCGTTCCCACATATACTCCCCATCTCCACTTGTCCCATCCCAAGTTCAATTCCAACCTGCCATGTCCCATGTTGTGCCCCCTCAGGAGTGGTACCACAGCGTACCGGGTCAGCCCTCCCTCGAGTACAAGCTCCCCTGGGCCTAACTCCCTCAGGCAACAAGGTAGGAACAAGTCTCTATTCTTGGGATGGCACAAGACTTTCACCGGTCCCATTCCCTGGATAAGCACTCTAGCAATGTTATGCTGACCAATAGACGAACAATGGACGTACCTTAAAGGACATGGGTGGAGTCCACCAACACATTATTTCAATTATCATCATATCGGACCCATATCTCCGCCCGGTCTCATCTTTTCATCACATCATATCATATTGCTTTCAAATTTATTTTTTTTAAAACTATTTTTGAGCCATATCATCTCAAGAGTGAATATCTTCACACGACTTCTACCGTCTAAGTATGGCTAAGCATAGACTTCGACCTATTCATACTACATAGGATATCAGGGGTTTATGCATGTGGGTTTCATACAACTCCTGAACATAATGCACAAACAAATGTAGGGTGGTGGGACTCTAAAAATAGGTGTAGATGCCTAAGGGGCCTACCTTTGTTGTTGGAATAACTTTAACAAACTAATCTAAAGTTGTTTGCCAGGTTGTGAGGCTTTGCCCCAGGCAACCCCTTGATCACTTGGACACCGCTGCTTGAAGTAGCTCTGCGCACTTGCTTCTTGATCACGTATCTGCAATAAGCGTTACAATATGAATGATATGCATGATGCAGTGAATGAGATGCGTGAATATGAAGCACACATATGAGCAATCATTTTAAGGACATACAGAAAGGGGATTGATTGATAAACTACTAAACAAGAAATACTTTCATGTAGACAAAGCAAGCATATGCAATTACAAAATTAGCTATGCACAAGACAACAAATGAAATGAGTTCATGAGCAAGCTGTGATGCCCCTGGCATCTCAAGGGTTTAATTAAATGGTTTTGCATTAATCATCTATCATAAGCATCATTTCATAGTCATGAATGTGGAGCATAGACCAAATTTGGGTGAAGTATCTTTTTATGAAGTTCTGTTTCTCCTTTTGTTTTTAAGGTTGCTATCCTAAACCCTTTTTCCTTTGAGAAATAGGAGAAGCTCATATTAGAAGAAGTGTAGATAAATATGTTACAAACAACTTTGTATTTTGGACCATGGTCAGAAAATGGTGTTTTGATGGTGATTTGGGTCAGTTTTGATCAACACACAAAACCAACCCAAATCTGTCCTTTCTAGTGTTTTCAAATTTTCTCCAACCTAGAGCCTTTTTCATGGGATGCTCCCATTGAATAAGTTTTAGGTTATGAAATTTTGAACAAGTCATCAAAAAGGTAATATCGGGAGCCGAATGACTCTCGACGGACGACCGGGTTTAATTTAGCCTAAGTGCACTGCGAGCCAGAGGTGGCAGGTGTACTTAGCCCGAATTAAATCGGCGGTTCCGCCACAGCTGGTATCAGAGCCGATCATACACAGATAACAGACATGTCATACAGCTTTGATTTTCAAACTTAATTTCGAAAACCCTTTTCGAAGTATTTGCAAAAATGAGAGTATCGATATGCCCATATTAAGGATGTTAGTGTATTACCAGGTGACATCGCTAACATTCTGACCTAGATAGAACTCTTATGCATATTCGGCGCTTTGGGAAGCAACATTCGGCCGTAGCCATCCCCAGTACTGGTGGAGCGCTATTGGGATTTGCGGATTGTTGTGAACCCTGCATTCATGCTGGTAGGATAGAAATTTAAGGGGGGTGGTCACCATATGGGTGTTTGTGACCATTCTTCTGTTATGACGCGGCAAGATTCAATTTGCTTGCGTGGGTACCAGCCTGGTCTAGCAGAGGACCGTACAGATGCGTTGTCCACGCGGCGCGAATAGCGTGGAGGCCACTTCTAGGTCTAGAGTGGTAATGATGTGAGCATGCATTTTTCTACAGGTACCCTAACCACGTGCGAAATTAAGAACGAGTAGAGGACGGCTAGTTGCATTAGGGAGAGGCGTGCACATATGTCACCGAATAATCGATAGTATTTATATATATACATAGTGCGTGTGCGATGTGAGACGGTAGACGCGAAATCATACATCATATTTGATTCCTTTGTCATGGGTTGTTGTTAAACGGAAACTCTTTTACTTCCTTGCCCTCGCTAAAGTAAAGTTGTAGTATGAAATCACTCTCCTCCACTGACGAAAACCCCCTCGTTGTCAAACAGATGGCCCGAACCAAGCAGACTGCGCGTAAGGCCGCTGGGGGTAGGGGGCGCCCGCTCCCACCGATGACCCACACCCCTCCCGTGATAGAGGACAGCCTGCTCCACACTCGTTGCCGGGAGGACTGCACACTCTCTCGGATCCTGTGTAGAGCCCTCCGAGAGATGGGACGTCGCCCATGCCCTTTCTACACGACGCAGACCATGCCCGAAGAAGGGAGTTGCTGGGCTCGGGTGGTTATTCCACATCCGAACTCCGCAAACCCGCACTCCATCATGGTCTACGGGAATAACAATGAGGAGGCCTACAAGAAGGCAGTCGTGAAGGCCATCACCTTCCTGAGCTCCGAGGAGGAGGCGGGCCTTTCGTGCTTGCGATTCCTCCCCACCCCTACTCACGAGATGGATGACGAGTGGTTCCGTCGCCATAACATGCTCCTGGCGCGAAGCGACACTCGACCCTATGCGGCATGCATGGGATTTGCTAGTGAGGTCCACAAGCTGTACGAGCGTGCAGAGAATAGGAGCCGTTCCTACTTCCACAGGAACCGGGAGGCACGTACCCGCATAGAAGAGCTGGAGGCGCAGGTGACCGAGCTGCAACGACACCTCGAGGAGTATGAAGAGCACCAGGAATCCTCCGAACCCGAAGAAAGGGAGATGGAGGAGGGTGAGAGTTCTGTGGCCTCGGGCCGGTCCGCTACTTAGCGGAATGTTGTAACCTTATGAGAGGTCTAGTGGGAGTATGTATGAAGCACGTTGATAGCGGTATTTGTTTTGCCACGCTCCGTGCTTGTCCACGGCTGTACTAAACTTTGGTGAGGTGAGAGCTCATTTGTGCACGCCGTTGATGTATTAAATGGACCTAGTATGTTGCATCTTTCGATGGTTGGGCCACATGCAAACCATCCCTCCATGTAATGGATAGACCCTGTATGGTACTTCGAACATTCTTGTTTGCTTTTGAACCTTCTTATATGGTCCGAGAAGTGTGAGGTTGGATGGAGGGACGATTGCGAAATCATATCACCTTTGAGCTGCCGCGTGAAATTCTGGAATTTTCGTACAGCTGCAGCGAACTTCCATTTTTCTCCAAATCCGTGGGGAATTTGAACTAAAGTCGAATACCAAAGTGATAGCAAACTCCCTGGTGCACAAGTTTGCCAATTAGAGCATTCCCTAATTGCGCTCGGTTTCGGAGTTACGGACTAGTTTTGCAGTACCAGAAATCTGAAAATGCAGCAGAACCGGAAGGGTTGCATCCTCACGGCCATAGTGGGAGTTTGGTTAACCTATTACTGCAATTATCAGAATCAGTAACACATGCATGCATGTATTTACTACGCTACCGGAATGTTGTAGTTTTAATTGGCGCATCTAGTGACACTAAAGTGTTGGACTAAGACCGAGTTGGCCTTATTCTTGCAGATGGTGAACACACGCAACGGAGTCCCAACGCCGGACCAGCAGGTCAACGGTGCTCCGCCCCCGCCAGAGCTAGCCACCTTGGTCGTGCAGCAGGCGGAACTGATTCGCCTATTGGCAGAAGATCGCCAAGCCCGTGGCCAGCAACAGCCGCGAGAACACCGGCCACGGGGCATTACCTATCAGGACTTCGAAGGGCTGCGACCTCCAGTCTTCACAAACTGTCCTGAGCCACTGGCGGCAGACGACTGGTTGCGTACCATCCAGTCTAAGTTCACCCTTCTGCCAGGGATCACTGAGCAGGAGAAGGCTCGGTTTGCTGCCCAGCTTCTTCATGGGCCTGCGGGAGCATGGTATGCCACCTTCCTCGCCACGCAGGAGGAGGGCCACGAGCCCACCTGGGAGGAGTTCCGTCAGGCTTTCCGGGCCCACTATATCCCGGCGAGTTTGATGGAGCAAAAGCGACGTGAATTCCGAGACCTCAGGCAGGGCAACAAGACTGTCATGCAGTATGTACAGGCTTTCATCCACCTGTCACAGTACGCCCCAAGGGATGTCGCCACCGAACCGGAACGGGCCGAGAGGCTCCTAGAGGGCCTTGACCCTACTCTCCAGACTCATCTGGCACGGCGCTGCCAGAGCTTCACTGAGCTGGTAGATACTGCTCTCAACATGGAGAATCGTCTTCGTGCCGCTAACGAGGACCAGAAGCGCAAGAGGCTGGCCATCACATCAACGTCTGGCTCTTCACAGAGGCAGAAGACTACATTCAAGCCCCAACAGCAACGCTTCCAGCTGCCTCGCTATGTGGTCCGACCCAACCAACCAGGGTGGATCCACAGGGCGCCACCGCCGCAGCAATACCCCGCATATCGAGCACCCGCTCTGTTGCCGGCTCCCCGTGCTCCCATCACCCCGGGGTCCGGTGCTCCCTGCTTCAACTGCGGCAAGATCGGCCACTTCAGCAGAGACTGCAGGGCACCTCGCGGAACCCAAGGTCCCAACCCCGCGAGTGGCAACCAGCGGGGCAAGCCGAAGGGGCCCGCACCCAAGACAGGTCACGTGCACTATGTGCACATGGAGCAGATCCCTGCAGGAGAGCCCGTTCTCGCTGGTACGTTCATGGTCAACGGTCAGTCGACCGTTGTGTTATTTGATTCAGGGGCTACTCATACTTTCATTAGTCAGTCATATACATCTAAGCATGGGGTGAAGACTTCATGCATAAAAGAGAAGTATCACATCTCCGCACCTGGAAACCCGGTTAACACCAATTTGATAGTGAAAAAGCTAAGGCTGAGTATAGGGGGGGAAGATTTTATCATCAACCCCGTGGTGCTGCCACACCAGGGGATTGATATTATCTTAGGAATGAATTGGATGACAGAAAATAATGCGATCCTGGATATTGGCAGCAGGACAGTGCAGCTTAGGTCTTGTGTCAGCGGCAAGGTATTGCGAATACACTTGCCAGATCAAAAACACATGACCCCCACAGTGAATGCAACAGAATTGCAAGAAATCAAAAAGATACCCATAGTGTGTGAATTCCCCGATGTCTTTCCGGAGGAACTTCCCGGACTACCCCCAGATCGAGATGTAGAGTTCGCCATTGAACTTGTCCCAGGCACGGCACCTGTGTCAAAAAGGCCGTATAGGATGCCACCTAATGACCTGAAGGAGTTGAAAATTCAACTACAAGAACAGTTGGACAAAGGGTTTATTAGACCTAGTTCGTCACCTTGGGGTTGTCCAGCTCTCTTTGTTGAGAAAAAAGACCATGGTGGGAAGAGGCTGTGCGTTGATTATCGGCCATTGAATGCGGTGACCGTTAAAAACAAATACCCATTGCCGCACATTGATATTCTATTTGATCAGTTAGCTGGAGCCAAAGTCTTTTCCAAGATCGACCTAAGGTCTGGCTACTACCAGTTAAAAATTAGAGAAGAAGATATACCCAAGACAGCTTTCTCCACCCGATACGGGTTATATGAGTACTTGGTTATGTCTTTCGGGCTAACCAATGCACCGGCTTTCTTCATGTATATGATGAATTCGGTGTTCATGAATGAACTTGATAAGTTCGTGGTGGTATTCATTGATGATATATTAATCTACTCCAAAGATGAGAAAGAACATGGAGAGCACTTAAGGATCGTACTCACTCGGCTTAGAGAGCACAAGCTCTATGCCAAGTTTAGCAAGTGTGCTTTCTGGTTGAAAGAAGTGAGTTTCTTGGGTCATGTACTGTCTGAGAAAGGAGTCGCAGTTGACCCTAGCAAGGTGGAAGATGTACTAAACTGGAAGCAACCTGAGACCGTGACTGAGATCCGGAGTTTTCTTGGTCTAGCGGGCTACTATCGCCGCTTTATTAGGGATTTCTCAAAAATTGCAAAACCCATGACATCATTGACCAAGAAGAATGCAAAGTTCATTTGGACTCCTAAATGTGAAGAAGCCTTCCAAACTCTGAAGAAGATGTTAACTTCAGCACCCGTGTTAGCTCAACCGGACATCACTAAGCCATTTGAGGTTTACTGTGATGCCTCCGGCAATGGGCTTGGTTGTGTCTTAATGCAAGAAGGGAGAGCAATTGCTTACGCCTCCCGTCAGTTGAGAAAACATGAGGCGAATTATCCAACACATGACCTTGAGCTAGCAGCAGTCGTCCATGCACTCAAAATATGGAGACACTATCTGCTGGGCAACACGTGTCATATCTACACTGATCATAAGAGTCTCAAATACATCTTCACACAACCTGAAATCAATATGAGGCAGAGGCGATGGTTAGAGTTGATAAAAGATTATGATCTGGAGGTTCACTATCACCCAGGCAAGGCCAATGTGGTAGCGGATGCATTAAGCCGCAAAGCTCACTGCAATGTGATTGAAGCTCGGTCTACTGCAAGAGTGATCTGTTGTGAGATAAATGAGATAGAAACACCTTGTGGGCAACGAGTGGAACTTTGTAATCTCATCCTTGAACCCTCTATCAAGGCACAAATCATTGAAGCACAGAAGAAGGATAAGGGTATGGCACATATCCGTGAGGGTATTAGTGAAGAGAAGAAGGCATGTTTCACACTAGATGACCGAGGCATTCTATGGTTCAAGAATCGTCTAGTAGTACCCAAGGACGTGGAGTTAAAAAAGAAAATACTCGATGAAGCGCATACTTCTCTGTTCACGATACACCCAGGCAGTAATAAGATGTATCAAGACCTGAAACAGAAGTTTTGGTGGACTCGAATGAAGCGAGAGATCGCCAAGTATGTGTCTGAGTGCGATGTGTGTAAGAGGGTAAAAGCTGATCACTTAAAGCCAGCTGGAATGCTTCAGCCTCTTGAAATACCATCATGGAAATGGGAGCATATACACATGGATTTCATTGTAGGGTTGCCCAGGACTCAGAAGGGGTATGACTCAGTATGGGTGATAATTGATAGATTTACAAAGTCCGCTCATTTCCTCCCAGTGAAAACAGTATACCCTGCCAAGACCTATGCTGAAATTTATTTGGCTCGTATTCTTCCCTTGCACGGAGTCCCGAAGACCATCACTTCCGATCGGGGCCCACAGTTTGTCTCTCGTTTCTGGGAGCAGCTGCATACAGCCTTGGGGACCACATTAATTCACAGTTCGGCATACCACCCTCAAACCAGTGGTCAAGTAGAAAGAGTTAATCAGATCTTAGAAGATATGTTAAGAGCTTGTGCGCTGACCTATTCCACCAAGTGGGATGACTGTCTCCCCTTAGCGGAATTCGCTTATAATAATAGCTATCAGAAGAGCTTAGAGATGGCTCCTTTCGAAGCACTCTATGGTAGAAGATGCAGGACCCCATTAAACTGGTCAGAACCTGGAGAGCGTGTCATATTCGGTCCAGATCTAGTGACAAAGGCTGAAGAACAAGTAAGACTCATACACCACCATCTCAAAAGAGCTCAATCTCGACAGAAAAGCTACTCCGACAAGAGAAGAAGGACACTACTCTTCGAGGTTGGAAATCATGTGTATCTTCGGGTGTCGCCTATGAAAGGAGTGCATAGGTTTGGTGTGAAAGGAAAATTAGCACCAAGGTATATTGGGCCGTTTAAGATCTTAGAGAGATGTGGACCAGTCGCTTACCGGCTAGAGTTGCCACCACACCTCTCTGCGGTACACGATGTCTTTCACGTATCGCAACTTAAGAAGTGCCTGCGGGTGCCAGAAGAAGAGGTTGACACATCACAAATTCAAATTGAGCCAGATCTCACCTATGAAGCTCGACCTATAAAAATCTTAGACCAGAAGCAGAGATCAACTTGGCACAACACTGTCAATTTCTATAAAGTGCAGTGGAGCGAACACTCCGAAGAAGAAGCTACCTGGGAGACTGAAGAGTATTTGCGTACCAAATACCCGGGTTTCCTACCGTCCACCTCAAATGAGTACGATGCTGCCCCCTGACTCTTAGTATCACGTTTAAATCATACACAACACCCTTTCCTCTCTTAACTCCATCCGCCCACATCACAGATAAATCTCGGGACGAGATTTCTTTAAGGGGGGTGGGTTGTGATGCCCCTGGCATCTCAAGGGTTTAATTAAATGGTTTTGCATTAATCATCTATCATAAGCATCATTTCATAGTCATGAATGTGGAGCATAGACCAAATTTGGGTGAAGTATCTTTTTATGAAGTTCTGTTTCTCCTTTTGTTTTTAAGGTTGCTATCCTAAACCCTTTTTCCTTTGAGAAATAGGAGAAGCTCATATTAGAAGAAGTGTAGATAAATATGTTACAAACAACTTTGTATTTTGGACCATGGTCAGAAAATGGTGTTTTGATGGTGATTTGGGTCAGTTTTGATCAACACACAAAACCAACCCAAATCTGTCCTTTCTAGTGTTTTCAAATTTTCTCCAACCTAGAGCCTTTTTCATGGGATGCTCCCATTGAATAAGTTTTAGGTTATGAAATTTTGAACAAGTCATCAAAAAGGTAATATCGGGAGCCGAATGACTCTCGACGGACGACCGGGTTTAATTTAGCCTAAGTGCACTGCGAGCCAGAGGTGGCAGGTGTACTTAGCCCGAATTAAATCGGCGGTTCCGCCACACAAGCATCAATTCTATACTTTTCTTTTATCATGTCACATGCAAGCAGGGCATAACTCAAGCACATGTTTAGATATGTCATGAACTACCAGTTTCAATCATTACCCCTAGCACTAAAGACAGTAGTATCTCCTTAGGATCAAGGTTTAGTGACTTAGAAAGCTCACAAAGAGCACACGGTCCAAGTTTCATATTTTTAGAAGCTCATTCGATCTACATTAGTTAATTAACCATTACAACAAAGCATGCACAAAAGTAGGTGGAAAATCAATCATTTCACGACCCTATACCTAGTCCATTATGTAGATCTGCTCATAAGAAATTAAACAAATTAAGTTTCAAAGTTCATGTGCCAAATCCGGAAAATGGGCTCCTTCGTAATTAAGGCTAGATAATAGGGAGTAGCAAGAAATTTCTACAAGGCTCAGTAAATAGTACATGTCATTCCCATCAAGCTCAAGGTTGGATCTGCCAAATGCAAAGGCTTGGGTTAGAATGCAAACCCCTAATTGATCTAGGGGTGGTTTCACAATTTTCACAGGACACAGAGCATAGTCAAAAGAATAGTGAAAACAAGGAGGGTCCCTCGGCAAAACGTTGGGGGAGGACCTGCGGGGACGCGTGTAGCTGCTGCGCGTCACCCAACCTGGCTGATGGGTCCTGGAGGCGGGAGAGGTGGTCGAAGTGGGGGCTCCATGGGGAGCTTTGTGGTGCTGTGGTGGCCATGGAGGTGGCATTCCTAGAGGGGATGTTAAGGGCGGTGCAAGGCTTCTAGATCGGGAGGAGATGGAAGAGGAGCTTGCCTCTGTGGTGGAGCGCGCGTCAGTAGAGCTGGAGGTGCGTCGGAGGAGGCATGGAACGGCGGAGGGACGAGCTCAAGCATCACGTCCATGGCGGGCGCCGTGCTCTGCTTCTAGAAGAGGGAAGTCGATTGGAGAGGGAACAGGGAGAGTGAGAGCTCTGAGGAGAGGGAGCCGGGTGCCTTCCATCTGATGGAAAAAATGAGGGAAGGGCAGGGCGCAGTCATCGTGGCCGGCACCATTGACGCGCTCGGGCAGGAGGCCGGTGCCGCGTGGGTGAGCCGGAGCCAGAGCCCGAGTGGGGAAGTGGAGTTGGTCCATGGACCGCGAGTCTATGACAGGTGGGACCGGGTGAGCACGTGCATGGACCAAGTGCGCGGAGTTGGAAAAGTGCAGGGCCGACATGGGACCCACTCATCCCACACTCTGATTCTCCAGATCAGGAGTCCGATGGCTCTGCCATGTGGGGCCCATGCGTCATAGAGACAAGAATGAAAATGAAATTCGAAAATGTAGAGAGCTGAGTTTGACTGGCTGAAGTCATGTTTGAAATTCATCGATTTGCACTATTTAGAGGAAGATTTTAGGAGAAGATCAAAATACAAGAAATTTTCACAATTGGGAATTATTCTAAGTATAGGCTGACTTGGACTGATTTAAAGAAATCTCTTTTTGAGATTTGGATGAGGTAGGGCTTTACGGCTTACCGCATAATGCAAATGGTCTTGGCATCGCAGTTTGTGTCTTTCTGAATACACGTGGTAACATCCAAATCTTTATTTGTTAGCTTGTTTAACTATCATGTGAATGGTTAGTACCTTCTTAACACAATGTAGTTACAACGCACTGTATAGGAGGGCTAGGGTGGTCTTTTCAATGTGTGCAGCAATTTGTACACCCGAGAGTGAATGAACAAACATAAATATACTATGGAAACAACGACTAATAATGATTGATTCAGCAATAGAAAGGTGCTACTTTCTGACTTTGACACCAAGAGTAGAAACATGATAAATATTTGATTTATTAGAAGAATAGGGGCAAAGTGTACCCAATCAAAAAATTTGGACCAAGTGGAAATCTTGTGATTCATAGAAACGGTAATGGATGTGTTGTTGAGGGACAAATCCATTTTGTTTGGTAGGGACTGTGTACACATATAAGATATCAAGTCTGAATATCTTCAAAGAGTAAGATGTGGTTAAGCATAGCACATCCTACTCATCGTGACAAGAGAGGTACAAAAGGGATAAGATAGGCCATATTGGCATAGACAAGGTGATGGGTTGTAAGATTACTTACGCTGGTCAGTGCTGACCAAGAAAAGTCCTGGTAGATAAGGTGCTGTTACTAATGAACAATCGAAAATTTTAGTAAGCTCATCTTTGATGATAATTTCAAATAGAAAGAAAACAACTCATGAATGGATGGTAAGGAGATGAACTCCAGTTGGGAAAAAAATGTTGGTGCTAATAATGATTAAGAGTTCACCTGCGCTAGATAAGGTTCAACAAGGAGAAGGTAGTGGTGAGAACAATGTTAATTCATTCCCACAAATCAATGAAGGCGAGGTTAAACAAGGTAATAAAAAGGTATGAACTAGTTGTGGGGTTGAGGTGGATCATTCCCATAGGTCAAAAAAGGCAAGGTGAAACAAAGCAATGAAATGATATAATGAGGCAGTGGAAATAGTGTTGATCATTTCCATGAATCAAATGTAGAAACGTCAACAAAATGATAGAAAGTGGATATGGATGTTCCACAATTGAAGCGATGACATGCCTTTGCAAGTCTCAATGCTACCATGAATCTAGTGGTTTAACCAGTGCTGACCATACACACAGGACCCAAGACTGCCGAAGGAGACTTCACAACAAGAGTCGCTCAACCATACTATTTATGTAATCATGATCAATACAAGGTGATGGCAAAGAATGAACATGGAGTTTGATGTAATATAAGAGTTTGGAATACACAAATCTCAATGTATGATGACATGAATCATGGGGACAAAACAACATGATTTCAAGGGTTTAAAGCATGAGGATCACGAGAAGGAAATATAAATACAACAAACTCTTGAGGCAAGTTGATCACATAAGTTTGGAAACACATTAATTGACAGGACCTCGAAGCATAAAGACCACAAGAGTTTGAATTGCATGGAGTACAAGGGCTTGAAATGCACGGAATATTGGAGCTTGGAATACAAAGGTTGCAACTGTTGGTAGATACATGAATCACTAGAGTTGATTCCAAGGAGTTAGGAGCATGAGGACACAATGAACTATACGTGTCACAAGTTCGGATAATAAAGGTTAGTGCTGCGTTGTTACTATGCTAATTAATACCCATTTTGTTTTGTCAAATGGTAAGATTCGAATGTCTCGGTCCAAAACTGATTCCTTCTGTCAACTATGTTGATGGAACATCGAACTTCACGTGGGAGACATGATGGTGCCGCAGTCTTGATTAACCGCCAAATTTGAGAACATTGCTGAAGTCGAAGTAGATCCGGGATGCTTTCTTTTTATCACTCATGTCACCAACTAGAAACTCTACAACGTTGCTAGGGAGCGTAGCTAGGGATATGTAAGCGATGGTTAACTCTCGACTAAGGTATCTTCTGAACTCATTCTTGTCTTTGTGGAGCTTCAACTTCGTGTGTCGGTGTAAAAGTTGACGCTGCGTACATTTAGGTTGATTGGAGAAATCTAGTTATGCTTCAGCGATGAAGCATTGAGAAATTTGTTTGGACACTTTTGGAAATTGCAGATGCTCTTGCATCAGTCTCATATGTAGGTCTATAGGATCCTATCAAATCAACACCTAATCGTCAACCTGCATAAACTTTCTTGATTTAATCTTCGGGCTTGATGAATCCCCTCTATAGAATCACCCTAGGTCGTAGATGTTGAATTGAAGTCGCATCCGTGGGGTATACTTCAGCTTTGGCTTACTTCTGTTTCACTAGTTTTGGCATCTCAGGTGCAGACAACTAGGTTTAGGTAAACGGTGATTTGGTTCCCAAAAGGTTCATATGAGACCACGCAATACTAAGGCAAAAATTTCCAACTTTATTTTCTAATGTGTATAGCTTGCGATTAGATTTTTGAAGGTAAAACAATGTATGTTGCAGAAACTCCAAGTATGAAAGTCGTGCGGAATTTTGTAATCTACCTCCTTGGTGTAGAAATCCTTTGTTGGTTCTACATCAAAATGGTTCAGGTATTCAAATGTTCAGCTAGCCGAAATATGTTCAGATTTGAACTCTCACTAAATCCGTTACAGTTCAAAATAGAAACTGTTTTAGGCCTATAGCAAAATACTAAAATTGTTTGTTTTAAAGTTTCTTACAACATTGGTATAGAACATTTCTACTAGTTGTGAGATAAAAGATAGGCGAAACTTTAGATTACTAAGATAAGGTCTAATCTGTCTAGATTCGAGTCATCTTTTAGATGTTGGTGTTTGGTCTAGATAGAAGCATTTTCAAGAGATGGTCAAAATAGAAAAGTTGTTACAGATTTCACGTACTACAACTTTGGCATAACAAGTTTTAGCAAATGTTGTTCAGATGAAGCCCAAAACTTCAATTTGCTAGCCTCATGCTGCCTGTCCAGATTTAGAGTTTTGTCTTAAAGTGACTGTAGGTCATTTCTAAGAGAATTTTTACAAAAAGGTCAATATATAAAAGTTGTTCATCAGGTCATTATCTACAACTTTTGTGTAGAAAATGTTTGCTGAAAGCATTTGTAACGATTCAAAATTTAAAATATTTTATTGAAGGTCACATTGGTACAGAATTTTAACTCGGGATTGTTTTGGTTTGTACTTTGGATCATAAGCATTTTCAGAGATAGATTTATATAACAAGGTGATCGTAAATTTCATGATTGACAAGATTGTTATATAATGTTTTTCAATATTCTGCTTTCAAAATGGATTAATCTACTAATCTTCATGCAACTAGCTGTCTGTCCAGATTTAAAATTATGATTTAAAATGGTTGTAGGTCATCTTTAGAAGCATTCTTGCAACAAGACCAATATAAGAAAGTTGTTTATTTTATTGTTCTCTACAGATTTTGTGTAGAAGGTTTTCACTCAAAGTGTGTAGATCATCACCAGATGTGGAATTTCTAATATGAGGTCACATGTGTGCATATTTTAGTTTCGAACACGTTTTAGTTTAGGTTTTAAAATCCACGCATTTCCAGAGAAAACGTTCTATTGCAAAGTGATCACAAATTTCACATTCTAAAAGTTTCACATACAAAGTTTCTACTAGTTCTATAAGTATTTTGAACCACATATCAAAACAACAGTGTCACACGTACAATTCTCATGTGAAACTTGTAACTTCCAAATAACACATGTATAATACAATATGAATTCTAGTTAATTTCAATCAAACACATAGCCAAGCACATAAGATGAGATAAAATGATGCATGATCATCCTATCCATCCTCACAGGTCCTTATTTTTATAGCTAACGATATTCCGGTTGCATATATGCACGTACTCTCCCTACATGCAACTGGTCGATTTCAAGTCGTTCATGCTATGCATTTCGTGGTTAGTATACCTGCAAGAAAAATGCATGCTCATACATTACTATCTAGTGTGGTATCCATAAGAATTCTCACGCTGTGTGGACAAAGTTGGGTGGGCCACTATACCTTCTCAAACCTTGACTTTCCACTAGTACTGGGATTGCTGAGAAGAAGGATCCCAAAACCGAATATAAGTGTGGTTGGCATGAAAGCTCCAAAGCATGCCCACCACCCTTAAGGAGCTTTACCTAAGCAGCATGGGTGCAAAGGTTCACAAATACTCCGCAAATCCAATAGCGTTCCTCAAATATTGGGGATTGCTATTGCCGAAGTATAGTGTTCCAAAACTAGATATGCAATATGATGCTTTCCACCAGTCTTGGTTAGAAACTCAGTGATGCCACCTACGTATAAGCTAACATCCTTATAATGGCATATACACAATACTCTCATTTTTTGCAAATACTTCAAAAAGTTCTCAAAATAAGCTTTTCGAAATCAAAATAAAGTTGTTATAATTGTTGTTCGTGTATTATCGGCTCTGATACCTGCTGTGGTGGAACTGCAGATTTAATCTGAGCTAAGCACACCTGCCACCACATGTCTCGTAGTGCACTTAGACCGAACTAAACCTAGTCATCCGTCAAGCTACCCAAAAGGGCACTCAATGTAACCATCACCCTGGGATGCCGACATCATACACGTTAAGCCCTCGAAGGAGCCACAACAATTACAACAGCCTAGCATTTCATACAAACACAACTTAATTTGTTACAAAACATTTGCTTGAATTGATGTACAATCATAGTTGAAATAAAGCTTCAAAATATCTCGCAGCGAAATACATAATATTATATAGATGCCAATGTGCGGCGGAAAAATAACATCAAGGTACGACATCGAGCCCACTATTGTCATCCTCGATCACAAACTGACATTTACCTAAAAAATATTAACAAAAAATGATGAGTACGTGGGGTACTCGTAGGACTTACCCCTGGGCGCTATCAGCCCAACACATTTGAGAGTATGCAAGGCTTTTTGTGGACTTACTCTAACCCACATGTGCTTACTAAGAGTGGGTCCTTACTTTTAAGTTCCATTCTCCTTTAAAAGCATAAGCTCAATTGATCCATTATATCAATTATTATCATCATGATCCATAACTCATATATTTCAATATTCTCAACGCATATATTATCATAAAGTAACTTGCATAAATATAAACATACAAGTACAAGCATGCACTAAAAAAAGCATGTTTAAATAAATAACATATTAAAGTTATTACTATGCTAAAATGTCAATAGCATTGGCATTCTCACACCTGGTGAGCATCAGCGATTGGAATCAATTTTAATTCCCGGAAATAACTATCACGCAAGGGGTATATGCTTACTAGACATCGCGTTCCCACATATACTCCCAATCTCCAATTATCCCATCCCAAGTTCGATTCCAACCCACCATGTCCCATGTTGTGCCCCCTGAGGAGTGATACCACAGTGTACCTAGTCAGCCCTCCCTCAAGTACAAGCTCCCCTAGGCCTAACTCCCTCCAGCAACATGGTACAAGTAAGACTTTCACTGGTCCTATTCCCTTGATAAGCACTCTAGCAATGTTATGCCGACCAATAGGCGACAACGGAGGGGCTTTAAACGACTCGGGCGGAGTCCACCAACACATTATTTCAGTTCTCAACATATCAGACCCATATCTCCGCCCGGTCTCATCTTTTCATCGCATCATATTATATTGCTTTCAAATTTATTTTTTTTGAAAACCATTTTTGAGCCCTATCATCTCGCGAGCGAATATCTTCAGTCGACTTCTTCCATCTAAGCATGGCTAAGCATAGACTTCAACCTATTCATACTACTTAGGACAGGGATTTATGCACGTGGGTTTCATATAACTCCTGAACGTAGTGCACAAACAAATATAGGGTTGTCGGACTCTCTAAATAGGTGTAGATGCCTAAGGGGCCTACCTTTGTTGTTGAAATAACTTGAACAAACTAATCTAAATTTAATTTTGCTGGGTTATGAGGCTTTGCCCTAGGCAACCATTGTTCACTTGGACAACTCCTCCTTCCAAGTACCACTTCAGGGCCCTCCAGGTGGTTTTTGGGTCTTAGTTGGTCTTTTGGACACTGTTGGTTGAAGTAGCTCTACGCACTTGCTTCTTGATCACATATCTGCAATAAGCGTCACTATATGAATGATATGCATGATGTAGTGAATGAGATGCCTGAATATGAAGCACACATATGAGCAAACATTTCAATGACATACAGAAAGGTGATTGATAAACTACTAAACAAGAAATATGTTCTTGTAAACAGAGCAAGCATATGCAATTACCCAATTAGCTATGCACAAGACAACAATGAAATGAGTTCAGGAGCAAGCATCAATTCTTATAGTTTTCTTTTATCATGTCACATGCAAGCAGGGCATAACTCAAGCACATGTTTAGAGATGTCATGAACTACCAGTTTTAATCATTACCCTTAGCACTAAAGGCAGTAGTATCTCCTTAGGATAAAGGTTTAGTGACTTAGAAACGGAAGGAAGACACATTTTTCCTATTCATTTGTTTTGACTACAACATAGCTACCCAAGGTATGGAGTTAATATTGTCCAATAAGTGAAACATAACACGTAGAGCATATAGTGGAAGTCACCAGTTCATTTTAGCACAACAGTATCCCTTTTTTACTCCCTCTATTTTTAAGCTTATTAAAATGACTATTAGTGGGCTCATGATTAATAGCAACAAAAAATGCATGAAAACTCACATAAGCATATTTGTACAGTGACATGGCTAGAAGGAATTTGGTGGAATTTTTGTAACATACTAAATAGCACTTTTCTATTTTCTTGTTTAAATCGCCATAGCATCTATCATTTACTAGTAATAATTAGGGCTACCAACAACACATGTGATCATACATAACATAAAGAGCACACGGTCCAAGTTTCATATTTTTAGAAGCTCATTCGATCTACTTTTGTTCATTAACCATTACAACAAAGCATGTACAAAAGCAGGGGGAAATCAATCATTTCTCCACCCTATACCTAGTCCATTATGTAGATCTACTCATAAGAAATCAAACAAAACAAGTTTCATATTTTTATGATTTTTTGCTAATTTCTAGAGCATTTCAAAGTTCATATACCTAATCCGAAAAATGGACTCCTTCATAATTAAGGCTAGATAATAGGGAGTAGTAAGAAATTTCCACAAGGCTCAGTAAATAGTACATGTCATTCCCATCAAGCTCAAGGTTGGATCAGCCAAATGCAAAAGCTTGGGTTAGAATGCAAACCCCTAATAGATCTAGGGGTGGTTTCACAATTTTCATAAGACACAGTGCATAGTCAAAAGAATAGTGAAAACAGGGAGGGTCTCTGTGGCAAAACCACTTAAACTAACATGAATCTAACACTTAATCAAATTTAAGTATCAAGTTAACTTAAGTAGAATATTAAGACCTAAAATCTTAAATAGCCTTCCGATTTGGATCGAGCTTAAGGGTGACTCTTGAAGGAGTCCACATATTACAACATTTCATAGTTTAAAAGAAAATATATTGCAGAATGATTAAGAGTTATTACAAAATAGTTTTAAACTTGTATTACAAAAGTTTAGTTCTTGAAAACATCCACAGAGTTTATTGAAGAAACTTTACATCATGCCCAACGATGTAGTATCTACACTTCAAAGTTTTGTGAAGGAAAAGGAGAAGGGTTATACTCAAAGAGGATAAATCCAGTACCTGGAAAGATGGAAGAGGCTTGAGTAAAAATACTCAGCAAGACTTACCCGACTATTGGGTCTAACCTAACTTTCTAATTTACAGAAGAGTTTTAAAAGATCAACTCGCACGCAGCAGGCCTATAATTGAGTCCTTAGCTTTTAGGGTGTTAACTTCTTTTAGTGATTCCTATTTATACTAGATTATACCTATTCTAATAACAAACAAAGCAAGCAATTTGCAAGATTATTTTTTAACAAAAGCATTACTCTTTTTAGCTACGATGTTGATCATGATTCAGCTCTTACACCTGGTAAGCCCATCGATTCGAATCGATTTTATACTCCAGGGAATAGTACTCAAACACCAATCATATGTGTGTACGATGACCCCACATATGATAACCTAACATCCTCATTGCCACCTAGTCTGAACTGCCTTCACCGAACCCAGGTGTCTGCGACACCCGCCTGTCTCCCACCATCTAGTTGTACTCACCATAGTTCAACCCTAGGTACAAAGGATGAGAGGCTTATCGGAGCCCATGATGAGGACGATAAGTGAAAGAGGCGCGTTCAAAAACTGAAAAGAAGCCTCAACATCGGACGGCCTTATATGACATAGACAGGATTAGGATCTCAACCATGTTTATTCATTAGACCTTTCATATTCACCATTTCTCAAAAGCATAACTGATCCCATCCAATGTCTCCAATTAATTATCTCTGGAATCTTTCTTGGATTCCTCTCAAAGTTCTATCTTGGATTCCTCTCAAAGTAAATGTGACCTAATATTAAGCTTGACTAAGCATCTAATCTAATACGCATAGGATTCATTATGCTTGAATTAGGAATTCGATATGCACTAGGGTTTCAAGCAATTCCTAACTCTAATGCACAATTATACACATAATTAAGACTTGAAATTTAGAAAGAGTAAATGCATCAGAGCTTGCCTGTATTTATAGTACTAGGATCAAAAGAGGCTTCAAAAGATCCTTCTTTAGGAACCACAAGTGGTTCTTGAGCTTCTACTTCGGAGACCTCAGAAATAGCACTTTCAGAAGTTTCTCCCACAGGGTTTGTAGGAGTTAACGCACCTAGATGCATGATATGCAAGAATTAGGATGAAGATGATTAACTAGAAATAAAAGAACTATAGAAATAAAAGAACTATAAAAGACCTAAGCGCAGTGGTGCTCTCTCTCTCTCACCCTTTTCTCTCTTTCTCTCCCCTCTTCCTCTCTGCTCACGGCGACATGGCGAGCGTCAAAGGCACCATGGTGCGCCACGAGCTCAATTTCACTCTGTTAATGCCTAATTCCCAACGAAAATAAGCAGAAAAGATTGTAGAAACTAAAGAACAGAAGGTCTCACCCTCAATTAGCTAGAGAAGATGGTGGATAAAATGCTTGGCGGTGAGGTGGACAGCGGCGAGGGGATAAACGGCGGAAGGGTAGAAGAGAAATTGGGAGGTGAAGATAGATGGTGGCTTGGGTTGCGAATGAAGGTTGGGTGCTCACAAGAGCCTTAAATAGGCAGAGAAGGCGGTGGAGGATGACAATCGGTGGTGAGGATGAGCTCGGTTATGGCGGTGTTATTATCCGCTTGCAAGAGGAGACGGTGGGCAAGATAGAGCGGACCTAGGGGCTTGGCTCGGTGGCGCTATTAGGCGTGGCCAGCGCTAGCCCGCGGCTTGACCGGAGCAACGACGAAGGTGAGAGGTTGGGGCGGATGAGGATGGCGACGGCGGTGGAAGCTAATCCCCCCTGCCCGAGGTAGAAGACAACGGCGGGGGGCTCTGTGGGCCGCTGAAAACAAGGTGGGCCGCCGTGGCTTTCGCGTCGCCGGCTCCCCTGTTTTCCCTTTTCTTTCACTTTTCTTTTTTATTTATTTATTAAGTATCTAAATACCTTTTAAAATTTCCCAAAATAATTAATTCAAAATTTTAAAATAAAATAAAGGAGTGAAATCATAACTTCAACCTTTTATCAATAAATACATATAAATTGAATAATAAAAAAAATCAAAAGATTACTTTTTAATTTCCTTTGAATTGGAATAAGGATTAAAAAGAAGAAAATTCATTCTTATTTTTGCAAAAGGTTTAGAAATGTTTAAATGATGCATTTTCCTTTCCATTGTCTAAATAAAGATATGCATATGATGACATGCTTAAAATTGTTAATCCAAGTTTAAAAATATGGGGTATCACAGTCTCTCGGCAAAACGTGCATCTTCTTCTTCATCTACCTTCCTACAGCTAATGAATAGAGGGTGGGGTGCGGCCACGCGTGCACATCGGTGTGTGAGGCAGCATGTCATCGTAGGGTGGCGCGAGGTCGTGTTCCCGACCATGGGGATGTGTTTCCCCGTGATCTAGTCGCAAGAGGAGGTCCTTGTAGGTGGGGAACGCACCATGAACAGGCATGTACTGGTGGCGTGCACGCCGAGGGATGCGTGGCTAGATCCGGAGACGCAATGGGGAAGGGCCTGTGGGGACGCGCATAGCTGCTACGCTAGGTCACGTCGAACCCCGCGGATGGGTCTCGGATGCAGGAGAGGTGGCCAGAGTGGGGGCTCCATGGGGAGCTTTGTAGTGCCGTGGCGGCCATGGAGGTGGCGTTTGTGGAGGGGACGTTAGGGGCAGTGCGAGGCTTCTAGATTGAGAGGGCATGGAAGAGGAGGTTGCCTCTGTGGTGGAGCGCGCATCGGTAGAGCTGGAGGAGCGTCAGAGGAGGCATGGAACGGCGGAGTGACGAGCTCAAGCACTGCGTCCAAGGCGGGCGCCGTGCTCCGCTTCTAGAAGAGGGAGGTCGAGCGGAGAGGGAGCAGGGAGAGTGAGAGCTCTAAGGGGAGGGAGCCAGGTGCCTTCCATCTAAAGGAAAAAAGAGGGAAGGGCAGGGCGCGGTGGGCGTGGCCGGCGCCCTCAACGCGCTCGGGCAGGAGATCAGTGTCGCGTGGGCGAGCTAGTGTGGGAAAGGGGAATGGTGAGCTACGCGTGGAGTTGGTCCGTATACCGCGAGTCTAAGACATGTGGGACCGGGTGAGCACGTGCATGGACCAAGTGTGCGGAGTTAGAAATGTGTGGGCCCGACTTGGGACCTAGTCGTCCGCGCTCTGATTCTCCAGATCAGGAATCCGATGGCTCTGCCATGTGGGGCCCGTGCGTCATAGAGACAAGAATGAAAATGAAATTCAAAAATGTAGAGAGTTGAGTTTGACCGGCTGAAGTCATGTTAGAAATTCATCGATTTGCACTATTTAGAGGAAGATTTTTGGGAAGATCAAAATATAAGAAATGTTCACAATTTCCTCCTTTACAACTTTGTTAAGTACTTTTATATCATGTTCTGCACCAATTCGTGGGTTAAATTTAAATGGAATTAGCTGACCTAGTTTGACCATGTTGAGTCACGCAGTTTCAAAATTCGAAAAGTCCTATTTGAGTGCATTTTCATGAGAAATGTTATATTACAATTTTGTTCAGGTTGTATGAACTACGATTCTCATATATAAAGTTATACACAATAATGATCTTTGTTTCATAGAAATTTGAATTTACTCGATAGGTCAAGTTTGGACAGATTTCATAGTTCGACAGAAAATGACCCGAAACCCTAGAAAAACCTTTAAGCATGTCATAGGTGCAAATACCAAAGTTGTTCTTTAGCAAGTACTCTACAAGTTTGGTATATGAAGTTTGGTCTAGATCACAATATATTTTGAAATACAAACACCAACAGTTCTAGGTGTTAGTCAAAACAGCAGATTCATTTTGTGTAGAGTCTTTCTTGTTTCAAACTTTTGAAGTGCTAAATGAAGTCCAAACACTGTACGGTCAGATGCATTTGAAAGGTGTTAAGTTTAATTTCATTTCATATTCAGGTAGATTTTGAAGTACTATAGTGAAATCAAAAGTAATTTCAAAATGAAGTTTGGGGAAAAACTGAAAATCTAGACATGGGAATTATTCCTAGGCTAACTTGGACTGATTTCAAGAGATATTCGGGTGTAAGTTGAAATAAGTAAATGACAGTTCTATACCATGTTCAGTGTAACAAAAGTGCAGTTTATGTTATGTACAACAACTTTGACAATGGGGCTGCTCTCGGATGCTTAATGTATTTGAAAGTGTTATTAGGGCCCAAATTTGGTCAAGGACACCTTTGTCACCTTTCAAAAAGAACGTTGGCTAGATTCAATTCAAACTTTTGAACCTATTAACATCTGATTTTAAAGATAGTCAAAATAGCAAAGTTGGAGGCAACATTTCAAACTAAAACTTTTGTATTTGATGTTTCACATGAAAGCTAGTACATCTTGAACTACTCAACCAAACATTGCGGGGTTTTGCATTTTGAATAGAAAATTTTTGACTTAGTGGTTTCCCCTCAAGTTCTTGTTGCTCTATAGACATCATTAAGTTACACATTATTATTAACTCGTGTCAAGATCCTTGTTAGTGCCTTTGAGATGCCGGGGCATCACAGTGTGGGGCTTGTAAGTCTTAAGAGACCCTCCAGAGTGTGGAGTGGCTAGGCACGTTGGCCAAAAGCTTCCTTAGTGGAGATGGTGGGCCATGAGAAGGCCCGCGGAAGACCCCAATGACCCTGACAATCCTTTACCCTTGTGTGGGCAAGGCCGTAGTCTGAAACACTATGCGAGAGAAGGGCACAGGTCGGTGTGTACTAGGGATATCCGGAGACCCGACAGGATTGCTTGACCTTTGTGAAGGTCACTTTGCCATCCTCTACCCTTGCGTGGGCAAGGCAATATTCCTTTGAGGACTATGCGAGAGCAAAGCGATGCGGCGGGCACCAAATGAGGAATAGGGCGTAGAGCCACGTTGGCCTCCCCGAACCTTGGGGAAAAAATCTCCATTTCACCATCATGTGCCATCGCCATCAACGTCATTGGGAGTTCGCATTCTATCTACCTATCTCTTTAACTTCTGCATTTACATTCTTGTAGTTGTGTGTGCTTACATTCCTAGACTAGATTAATAGGTTTGTTTCTAGGTGGAACTAGGTTGCAAGACTTGGCCACGGTAGAACTAACAACACTTAGCAAAACCTTAGTACACATAGCTAGATTTATATTGCTTTGCTTAATAGTTATAGTTTTTAGAGAGCCATAGTTTTAGAAATCCTAATTCACCCCTCTTAGGCATCGGTCCAACCTTCACACTCTACACCTATGCCTTATGGCAAAGAGTGGCAAGGTAAAAACATTTGATGATTCTAGTGATGATGTTGATTTGCCTTCCTATGATGAACTTGCTAGCTTAGCCCAAGAACAAAATCACGCCATTAGCAAGTTCGGTGCAAACTTAAGAAGGCTAAACTTGAGAAGAAGTCAGTCTTAAGCAAGTGCAATGATCTTGAAGCAAATGGTGATCAAGGCAAGTTTGAGAACATGCAAAAGAGAATTAAGAGTCATGATGATTGCAACAAGAAGCTCTCATCAGGCAACAAGCAACCAACAATGGAACGCGATGCTCGTGATGAAGGCTACAAGATGATCAAGAAGTCTCACATTGAGAAAACTTCAAAAATCCAAGAGCTCAATGAGACTATTGATGAAGTCAACAAATGCTACAAAGAGTTGACATTAACACATGAAGAACTTAGCACAGGGCATAAATTGTTGCAACTTCATAGTGTTGATATTGAAGAAGCTAGAAAGGATTTGGAGCTCAACCTTGAAGCTATTAACTCATTTTACAAGATTGATGAATCCCCTAATGACATTAAGTCTTGTGAGAAGACATGCATGCCCAAGAGTGATCATGAGAAGATCAAGATTGAACTCAAGCAACTAAAGGCCAAGATGAATGAATCATCCAATGCACTCAAAGATCTCAAGTAATTGCTCAATGCAAGAACAAGAGTGTGCAAAAGCAAGATGCAAATGTTCTCATCAAGCTCAAGGATGGGAATGACAAGCTTAAGAAGGACATGAAGAGTGTGTTATCCGGATATATCACTTTTCTCAAGGGTGAAATGAGATTTGGTAAAATGCTTGCTAGCAAGGCCACGTAATTTGATACAAGCGACCTTGGATATCCTCCCATAAAAGACAAGAGCAAGCTAGCACTCATGATCAAGATTGAGAAACCAAGGTGGTGCACCGGTTGTTTGACCGAGGGTCACTACTCTTTGGATTGCAATGCTCCACCCAAGGCACCACTTCCAAGGCACTTAAGAGCTTTTGCCTTCAATGCAAACTATGTGCTCAAGAGAGACTCAAGTGGAAAAGTTAAGGTTCATTTTACAGGTAGAAAGGAAACATTTAGGCCAAAGAAGATGTGGGTGCCTAGCTCACTCATTCCTAAGTTTCCACCCTCACCAAATAAGAAATGAACACCTTGTAGGACCGAGACGTGCGACTAGAGGGGGGTGGGGGTGAATAGGAGCACTTGAAATCGCACAATCACGAACCCCCAAGTGGTAACCGAAACTAAGCACCGTCCACTGAACAGATACGTGCCTAGCAGCGCAAGGGTGCCGTCCACTGTGAGGATACGCACCAATGCAAGAAAGCTCAAGATCCGAACAAGAATGACACCGGAGCAACGAATTTTGCAATAACCGCCACAAGACACTCACCGCACCGAGGTGCGTCTCACTGACTCACAGTAAGCAAAGAGAATGGTCTTAAAGGAGGAATGCAAAAATCCGAAGCAAAATCACAGCGGAAAAACCAAACTGGGAAGAACACAGCAGCTCCCTGGCAGGACCGGCTGTCCGGTGGCCAACACCGGATTGTCCGGTGGGACCGGACTATCCGGTGCCTGATGCCGGATTGTCTGGTGGCACGGCCCGGACAGTGCCTCACGCCGGACTGTCTGGTGGGCGTTGCCGAACTATCCGGTGGAACCGGACTGTCAGGTGGCCTCTGCCGGATTATCCAGTAGGGTAGCAGAAAAGACATTTTCAAATCCAAACTTGATAAAACCTTGTCCAAACTTCACGAAATTTTGCACAGGTTATCTGGACCCTATTTCAAAGTTATTCCCAAAAGATCAACTCAAAGTAACCACAGAATCAGCGGGAATTTCAGATCTTGTGAAATGGCCATCCTTGGGCAAGAAAGGGGAAAACACAAAAGAGGCTTGCTCGTGGCAATCCAGCAGGATTGAGATGAACTAAGTCATGATCTCCACATCCTTGCAAGTCTAGAACATTAGCAAAGAAAGGGATTCAAGCTTGCCCAACAAAAACACCCAAAAAGCAAGGATTGAACCCAAAAACCAAAGAGAGAGGGGGAGGAGAAGAACACAAGGTTGCTGCACGAATTTGCTTCGATTAAGTGCCCAAGATGGGTCTAAAGATTCAGCATACAAGCAAAAATTCGTCCCAAGCAACCACCCTCACCTTCCCTCAAGATTAGGAGGCTAAATCCTACTCTAACCTCCCTAACAATGGAGCTCAAAGCTTAAGGACGAAAATCACCAAGTAAAGACTAATCCTAGCAGCCAAGAGAAACTTCTAATGACCTGCCTTGGACCTATTTATACTCAAGTGCTATTTAGACAGTTTGCACTTAGGTCCCTATAGCTAGACAAACCCTAAGGACTCAAATGAAGGATTACAGGATATTTCAGGACAGACGACCATGATGAAGTCTTGATCTTCGTAAGTTCCACGCAATCCTCGAATGCTCTCCACGTGGCCAGTAGTCCAATCCGCGATCTGCCCCCGGTTTTGAAGTCAGAAACCGGGAAACTTTAGGAAGTCTCCGCCTGGGCCGGATTTGGCCCATCTTCTCTATCTTGGCAAGTTGTGGCCCAACTCACTAAGGCTTGGGTAGCTTGGGTGGCGTTTTTGAGCCGAAGCCGCCAAAGCATCCCTCGGACGCCTTTGCGCCATGCATTCGGGTTGGAGCACCACGGTGGCACCCGGCATCCCCTGTCCATCGAGGCAGCCTCACAGTCCTTCGGAGGACTTACTCCTACCGTCGCCGTGCCGCTCCTCCGTATATCAAACTCCCATGGCCGACAGACACCGAGCATGCCTCAAGTCCTTCGGAGGACTTTCCTCTACCTCCAGTCCATCGGAGGGCCTCTTGTCCATCGGAGGTCTTGTGCCCAAGTCCTTCTGGGTCTTGCTATTGTTGACAATCACTCATCACTCCAGAGGCAATGGAGCCGGTCCATTGGCTCTCACACCTAAGCCCAAAGTTGCACCTATTCTCAAGTGGGTGCCCAAACCTCAAACTTAGTTTGTTTGTGTGTAGGTGAACTACAAGACCAATGTATCATATTGGGTGATGGATAGTGGATGCACTCAACATATGACCAGCAATTCAAGGATGCTCACCTCACTCAGTGGAAATGTAGAAGGATTTGACAAGATTACATTTGGTGACAACTCAAAGGGCAAAGTTGAAGGTTTAGGAAAGATGACATATCAAGTGACCACTTAATCTCTAATGTGCTTCTAGTTGATTCTTTGAACTTCAACCTTTTGTCTATTGGTCAATTTTGTGATTTGGGTTTCCAATGCCTATTCAAGCCAAATGAAGTGATAGTAAGCAAGATTGATAGTGATGAAGAAATCTTCAAGGGCTTCCGACACAACAATCTCTATCTTGTTGATTTTAACTCAAAGAAGGCCAATTTGCAAGCATGTTTGTTTTCTAGGAGTTGGAAGGGTTGGCTGTGGTATAGAAGGCTTGCTCATGTAGGGATGAGCACACTTGAGAAAGTGATGAAGAAAGACTTGGTCTGTGGTTTGAAAGATATCACATTTGAGAAGGACAAATTACGTAGCGCTTGTCAAGCCGGCAAACAAGTTGCAAATACTCATCCAAGCAAGACATTCATGTCCACTTCAAGGCCACTAGAGCTACATCACATGAATCTCTTTTGTCCAACAACATAGACTAGTATTGGTGGCAACAATTATGGTTTTGTGATAGCTGATGACTTTTCAAGATACACATCGGTATACTTTCTTGAGGACAAAACCCAAAAGGACTTCACATGGTTTTATGATAGTTGATGATTTCTTATGGCTTACTTTTGGGCCGAAGTCGTGAACACTACTTGCTATACATCCAACCGATTATTCCCTCACTGCCTCCTTAACAAGACTCTATATGAATTGCTCAATGGGAGAAAACCCAATATCTCATATTTCTGGGTGTGAGGACAGAAAGAGTGACCTAGAGGGGGGGTGAATAGGTCGACACCTAAAAACCTACGACCCCCAAAACCCTCTCTTATCTATTTTGCAAGGTCCCATAGCTAAGGAAAGCTACCACCCTAGGACACCCATAGGAGAGCCATGCTGCAGCATTACATAGCCGGAGCAAGAGCCACTGGACAGTCCGATGCCCAGGCACTGGACGGCTCGACGACAACCCACTGGACGGTCTAGTGGCTACGTGATGAGGAGATGGGCACTGCCATCTTTGAGGAAGATGAGGAAGAAGATGTAGGTGTTTCTGGTGATAATGCACATGCTGTAGCTCCAGAACCTGCTGCTTCACTTTCAGAGGATGAAGAGGGACCTCTAGTACCTTCTCCTTCGACTACTTGGGAGCAACCTCTACAAGATCCACCAGTACATGCTGCAGGACCCGCTGAGGATGCAGGGGAGGTGACCACCGAGCGACAGCTATCTTGGATGGTCCGGCGGCATCACCCTTTGAGGAACATCATTGGTGCTTGAATGAGTGAGTGAAAAGATCCAAGTTCATTTCTTTTGCTGCCTTTGCACACTCTGCATTTTTTTGCTTCTATCGAGCCCATGATGTTGGACATGCTATGTCTGATCCGAATTGGATCAATGCCATGCATGAGGAGCTCAAAAATTTTGGAGGGACCAAGTTTGGGTTTTAGTCGAGCCTCCACTATACTGCAATCTTATAGGTACCACGTGGGTATTTAAGAACAAACAGGAAGAGGATGGAGTTCGGTGCGAAACAAGGCTAGGCTAGTTGCTTATGGTTATTGCCAGGAAGAGGTGATATATTATGAAGAGGCTTTTACCCCTATAGCCATATTAGATACCATTCGCATTCTTTTTGCTTTGGTTGCTTCGAAAGGATTCAAGTTGTTCCAAATAAATGTGAAGAGTGCATTCTTGAATGGGTACATAGAGGAAGAAGTCTATGTGAGGCAACCCCTAGGCTTTGAGCATTCCAAATATCCTAACCAAGTGTTCAAGTTGCGGAAGGCTTTGTATGGCCCGAAGCAAGCTCCCCGGGCGTGGTACGAGAGACTTCGAAAATTCCTAGCTGCATAGTGTTTTGAGATGGGGAGTGTAGTCAAGACTCTATTTTTACAAAAGCATGAGAATGTATGAGGGTTGGAGAGATTAGAGGATCTACCTAAGGTGGAGAAAGAGTTGTTTGGGAGGGGTCCCTAGCTCGCCTTATATAGTCCGGCGTGGCTTGGGTTACAAGTCAGTTTCCTTCTATGTCTCCTAGACGGTTTAGATTACAAAAGATAGAGAGTCCTTGTCTTGTGCGCCAAGTCAGTCGGTCGGCTCCTGGATTGGGCCCTCCAATGGCCCATGTAGAGAATATGCTTCATGAGGAACCATGGGATATCTATCCCCCACAAGCTCCCCAGCTTTGAGTTGACTTGAGAAACAATCAGCTTGAAGATCCAAATTCTGCTTTCTGAATGTCTTGCCTTGTAGTCTTTAAAAATTTTCGGATGGTACCCTCCATGCAACCCCCGAGCCTCAAGCTGATTAGCATAATCAGGTTGAGGATCAAGCAACTTATTCCTCCGAGTGATCTTGGTGAAGCAGAGATGGTGACGTAGCCTCCCGAGTCAATGAGTACGGTGGCGTAGCCTCCCGAGTCGGCGAAGTGGCGTAGCCTCCTGAGTCGATGAAGTAGCGAGGTGGCGAGGCAGACAGTAGCCCAACCCCGTAAGTCGACGAAGTAGCGAGCCGGTGAGGCATGCGGTGGCAGCCCGGCCCCCTGAGTTGACGAAGTAGCGAGTCGGTGAGGCGGACAACAGACCAGCCCCCGAGTCGATGAAGCAGTGAGTCGGCGAGGCGGACAATAGCCCAGCCCCCCGAGTCGATGAAGTAGCGAGTCGGCGAGGCATGCGGCGGCACAACCCCTGAGCTGATGAAGTAGTGAGTCAGCGAGGCAGAAAATAGCCCACTCCCCCGAGTCAACGAAGTAGTGAGTTGGGGAGGCATGCGGCGGCACAGCCCCTGAATGGACGAAGTAGTGAGTCGGCGAGGCGGACAATAGCCTAGCCCCTTGAGTCGACGAAGTAGTGAGTCGGCAAGGCGTGTGACAGCACAGCCCCTGAGCTGACGAAGTAGTGAGTCGGTGAGGCGAACAACAGCCCAGCCCCCTGAGTCGACGAAGTAGCGAGTCGGCGAAGAGTGAGGTGGCACAACCTCCGAGCTGATGAAGTAGCGTAAAATGAACTCCCCATTTGAATTCTGAATATAGCGAAGGCAAAGCGTGTCCGCTGCCCTATACGAGGGGCAAGAGGTATCCCTTAAATGAGTATGCGTAGACATGTAACACCAACTGTAGGTCTACGACCTAAGCGGATTGCCCCATGTGAAGGGCCAGATTGCACCCTGAGACAAAAACTGCGTAGGCATGTAACACCAGCTGTCGGTCTACGACCTAGGCTGATTGCCCCGTAATGAGGGCCAGACTGCACCTTTTAATGAGTACGCGAAGGCATGTAACACTAACTGTCATTCTATGACCTAGGCTGATTGCCCTGTAAGGAGGGCCAGATTGCACCCTTTTTATGAGGACGCGAAGGCATGTAACACCGGTAAGCCAGACCAATTGCCCCGTATGTAGGGTCTAGAGTTACCTTGTCGTTGCACGCACAGATTTTGCCAGAAAACACTGAGACTTGTCAAAGCACGAGATGCGACAGAAAATATTTGGCTCAGCGAAACACGAGATGCAACTGAAAATAATAGACTCAGCGGAACACAAGATGCAACTGAAAAGAATCGGCGAAACACGAGATGCGATAGAAAAGTGAGGTGTATAAAGCACGGCTTGACTGACCAGAAATAATTTGAGAGATCCAATGCTCGAGTGATACAGAAGTAATACAAATAATCCATAGGTCGAGTGATCCAAGAATAATCTGGTGATCCAAAAAAATGTAGATAATCCGAGTGATCCATAAAAAATCCAATTAATCCAATAACTCGGATATTCCAGAAATAATTCAATTGATCCAATAGCCGGATAATTAAGAGATAATTCAATAGATCCGCAGCCCGAATAATTAAGAAATAATTTAATCAATCTGAGGAACTGGAGCAAACAACTTGGATTGGATGACGCATTGAAATCAGTTAATGGCTCAGAGCCCTTCGCCATAGAGGACTCATTGTCTTGCTGGCAGAAATTTAGAGTCGACGTTAATCATTGATAGCGTAGATGCACTGCCTCGGCATATTGTACATTCATATGCCAACATGAAATATTTTCCTAAAATAGTAATCAGGGATCTTTTCCTGAAATAGTAATCAGGGAATAATGCGAGTAATATTGTTCAAAAAGATAATACTCAAATATAATGAATATCCTAGTGATCAAACCTTACAAGTCGGATAGACGAAAATTGATTGCATATGTAAATGTATAATTAAATATAATAATAACTTAGCTATCTGCAATAATGTAGCCTGTGGACGAGTGGTTTGAGATTGAGCGTAACAGACAGCTTCCGAGTACCGGCTTCGGCGTGGAACCACAACTGGTAGCTCATCTGCCCATCATCAGGATGTGTAGAGCAGCAGAGCAGATCGGGGCTAGGTGAGGCAACCTGACTCATGACCACCATCATGGCACAAGGATTGACGCTGGCTCAATAAAATAATCGATACGAGCTCTTCCCTTAATCTCATTTTTCATCTTGACTTTTGATTCTGGAACTTGATTGGCCGGTAGATATCCTTGATTTTTCCTGACAACAATGATGCAGGTGTAACTCTTGGCACGGCAGCAATGATGGCAACACTTTGATCCACGTGCGAAGCGAGGTTACTGAGATTTGTTCTTCAGATCCGACTAGGAGTAGAACCCCATGATTTGGACCATCATGGTGGCCGGTGAACCTGGGTAGTTGACGAAGTATCACCAATTTCGCTGGGGATGGATTCTGACTTACGGTAGATCGATTTCCCTTGTTGACTCGAGGAACACGAGGTCCGAAGTTGATGCCACCATGAGGAACGCCGCCGTGAGGAACGACGCCGCCGTAGATAGATCTGTTGTTGTTGAAGATGATGGCCATGGAGCCAACGTTGATGTCGATGTCGCCTGCCCCTACCTGACGCACCAACTGTCGGGGTTTTGTACCGGTAGTGCACCATGGGATGTATCATGCAGTGCTTTTTGTGGTTGGCGAGATCAACAGTAGCTTAATGGTTCGCATGAAACGCGATGGGAGACAAGAACACACGATTTATATAGGTTCGGGCCGCAAGATGCGTAATACCCTACGTCCTGTTTATGGCTGATTGTATTGCTTTGAGTATGTACGAGGGTTGGAGAGATTGGAGGATCTGCCTGAGGTGGAGAGAGAGAGTTGTTTGGGAGGGGTCCCTAGCTCGCCTTATATAGTCCGGCATGGCTTGGGTTACAAGTCAGTTTCCTTCTATGTCTCCTAGATGGTTTAGATTATAAAAGATAGAGAGTCCTTGTCTTGTGCACCAAGTCAGTTGGTCGGTTCCTAGATTGGGCCCTCGAATGGCCCATGTAGAGAATATGCTTCATGAGGACCCAGGGGATATCTATCCCCCACAGTCACAAAACCCTGGCCATCCGGCCAGTCAACCAGGCTGCCCGGCCTCCCTCCACCTCAGCACTAAGTACCAGCCACTAGGGTTAAGTCCTAGGCCGCCTAGCTCACCTCCGAGGCCACCCGGCTTATGAATGGATCCAAATGCGACCATCTTCGACCTTCATGCAAGAGATGATGTGTAAAGCACAACTCCACATTCAAATATGAGAGATCAACACAAAACACCTCGAAAGGCCTCCACCTCACCGATCTAGCCCACGAATTGGGTATGTCAACAATCCAGGAGTGTGTGATCCAATGGCTAAGGAAGAAACACTGGGCAAATCCGATGTCCCATGCAAAAACACACCATTTTAACTGTCAACCACCTTACCCAAGTGACTAGGAGCGTTGGATGGACTAAGTAAGTGGAATCAAGGGCCACCTGGCCTTTGACCAGGCTGCTCGGCCTTTGACCAGGCCGCCCGGCCACTTGGAGGCCGCCCAGCCTGCCACCTGTCCTCCCAGCACCGACTTAACCACCACAACCGAGCTTAGGACAACTATAAATACCCCCAAGGTGTAGTGGTAGAGTAAGCACTTGAGAGTGTGAAGTGTATAGTGTTGGAGAAGTGAAGTTATCCCTTAGCTTGTAGAGAGAGTTCCTCTTGTATGAAGGAGAGTAGTGAGGTGAAGAGTGAGGGAGTGGGATTTCTCCTGCCCCTATACTTGTGTCCTCAAAGGAAGGATATTCGATTCCAGGCTTGAGTAAAGTTCCTTGTCCTCTACCTTTGTTATTTTATTCTTACTTTACTTTCATACTTGGTCTTATGCTTGTCTGTATATGGGAACCTTGTGCATGCTTATAGTGTTGGCTATATAGTGTTGCTTGCTTTTCTGGCTCATTACTAGTTTAGTAGTGAACTCATCAAGTAGACACGACGGTGTTATACTTAGAGTTTACCTTGGTTGGTTGGCTATCCCACGCAGCTCTGGTTGGTAGACACACTAGGTGACAGCTTTTGTGTTCTCAGTATTCCAATCTCATATGTTCGGATAGACTCGCAGATGATATAGCCGAATCCTGTAGTACCCTCCTCTCTCGGCTGGGTAATCAGCACTCTGATGCGTGGCAGTGGTGCTATAGCTTTGGTGTCTATGCTTATATGACAAATATATCTCTCTGCATGCTTAGTATAGTAAGGTGATCTAACATTTGTTGAGTTCCTGCTTCTCTGTCTTTATCCTCTACATTGCTAGCTTCACTAGTTTGGCAAGTTGTGTTGTGTGTTATCATACTCCTCGTTCCTCGTGGATTTCGATACCCTTGGATACCCTTGGGTGGAAGGCTACAACGCATTTTCTGTGCACTTGCGGAGTTATATCTAGTAGACTAAGGAACGCCATCAAACTTTTCTGGCGCCGTTCCTAGAGAATGGTAGCTATTTTAACACAGAACCAATGCCGTCCTATCTCCCACTATACCACAACCTTCATCATCCTCTGACCAAACCACCTAATGGATCTCATGCCTATCTGCAAGTTATCTGCTCTGAAGGGCGATTTTCTGGAGCCTCCACCACCATCCACACCCATCGTTAGAGATGGCTGTTAGCGATGTCCCGGCTTGATAGCCATGGTTCGGGATCAATCCTTTGCGGGATTAGATCAGAGAGTCCCTACACACACCTCTGAGAATTCAAGCAGCTGTGCAGCTACATCGCAATTTATGGCAAGCCTGGAGAAACTCTGCGATGGTTGCGCTTTCCATTTTCACTTACGGGAGCAGCAAAATCCTGGTATAGCAGAGCAGCTGGTGCTGTAGAGGGGAGTTGGGAAAGACTCAAAATCAAGTTCGGTCTACATTTCTTCCCACAACATCGAGTCGTTGACCTTCGATGTGAAGTTCTCAATTTCTGACAAGGAAACAATGAGACGTTGGCGGTAGACTGGTCGCGTTTCACCAGTCTGGTTGCCTCTGGTCCAGACTTGGTGATACAAGAGTCCATGCTCTTGCAACACTTCATCCGAGGCCTTTCACCTGGCGTCGGACTATGTTTGGACTTAGCTTCGGGAGGATCATTCTCGCACTTAACTGCCCCAGAAGGGCGAAAAGTCCTTGACAAAATTCTCAAAAAATCCTCCGATGGCAGCAAGATCGAGAAACCACGCTCACATCCTCAAGATCCACCTGAAACCAGCTACCCCAAAGAAAATCAGAACACCCAAACACCAACTCCACTATCCCATCAAACTCTTAGGATTGAAGACATCCCTAAACCTAGCACGTCACAGGACCTTGAGAGGGTCAGTGCATCCGTGACGAATCCTCCATCGGTTCCGCCGTTCTCATTTGTTGATGAACTATTCGCAAACTTTGGCAATGCATCTCGATTGCCTAAAGTGAGCCAACGCTTCGAAAGGACCTCTCAACCTGCATATCTCTTTCCACATCAGATAGATCAGATGTGAGAGGACCTTCTCTGGCTTACTGCTGTAATAAATCGGGAATGGCTAGAAGAGAGACGATTTGACATGAAAATCGTTAGGTTTTTCCTAGAACCAGATCTCGTCCCTGGCCATGTATCCAGCATGCTCCCACAAGATATTCTCTATGACCCATGAGTCGGGGTGAACATCATTCCTAAATATGTTGTAGACACCAATTTTTCCACTCAACCACGATCAAAATCTGACATTCGCTTGAAGTGGAACAAGAACGAACCATTGGTAAATCATGGAGTTATTCAGGTTATACCAGTCACCTTACAAGACAAGTGGATATTCTTAGACTTCTACGTCTTCGACATACCCGACGGGCCCATGCCATTCATATTGATTGGGCTCCCCATTGCTTCCCCCATCAAAGCAATCAATCTAGGGCAGCTATAGCTTCAGTTTGGTAAAGAAGTGCTTGAGATTGACATGAGTGGAGCGCTAAACACCAAAATAGAGTCTAAGCCAGAAGTTGACCCCCTAGAAGAAGTGATGGGTATTTCACTTGAGGAAGAGGAGGATCAACACAACCTAGAGGAAGAAGCTAGTGACTTCAATGTGGTAGAAGAGCCGCTTGGGTTCGAAGAACTGGGTGAATCTCTGTGGCCCGACCACCCGAAAATTGAGTTGAAACAGCTACCGCCTAGCCTGAAGTACGCCTTCCTCAACAGGAATTTAGACACACCGGTGATCATCAGTGATAAGCTGACCGAGAATGAAAGCTGGCGATTGATCTCAGTCTTGGAAAACTACAGATCAATGCTTGGGTACTCACTCTAAGATCTAAAGGGAATCAGTCCGAACCTGTGCACACATCACATCCCCATGGAGACCGAACATCGGCCTACAATGAAACCACAACTCAGACTCAACAATGCGATGAGAGAGGTAGCCAAGAAAGAGGAGCTCAAACTCCTACACACAGGTATCATCTACCCCGTACAAGATAGTGAATGGGCTAGTCTAGTCCAAGTTACCAAAGAAGGGAGGGGCGACAGTCATAAAAAATCAAAACAATGAGTTAATCCCTCAGCGTACTATCGCCGGATGGTGGATGTGCATCCACTACATAAAACTCAACTCTGCCACCCGGAAGGAACATTTCCCAATCCCCTTCATCGATGAAATGCTCAAAAGACTGGCCAACCACTCCTTGTTCTGCTATCTCAACGGCTGTAGGACCGAGATGTGCGACTAGAGGGGGGGTGAATACGAGCACTTGAAAACTCAAAATCACACCTCTCCAAAATTGGTGCTTGAAAGAAGAACTAGACACCGTCCACTGAACAGATACGTGTCTAGCAGCGCAAGAGTGCCATCCACTGAGAGGATACGCACCAATGCAAGAAAAACTGAAATCCAACTCAAAGAGGGCACCGAGGCAACGAACCTTGCAAAATCCACCACACGACACTCACCGCACCAAAGGGCGTCTCACTGACTCACAGCAAGCAAAGAGAATAGTCTAGAAGTGGGGAATGCAAAAAACCAAAGCAAAAACATAGCAGAAGAAGCAATCAGAGAAAACACAGCAGCTTCCCTACTTGGACCGGACTATCCGGTAGCAAGGGCCGGACAGTCTAGTGGCACCGGATAGTTTGATCTCCTCTGCCGAACTGTCCGATGGGAGGTCCCAGAGAGACCCCAGCACCAGACTATCCGGTGGGCGCTGTCGGACTGTCCGGTGGGACCGGATTGTCCGGCGGCCACTGGCGGACTGTCTGGTAGAGTCGCAGACAGGGGGTTTTCAAACCCAAACTTGACCAAATCACGTCCAAACTTCACAAGATTTTGAATAGGCTATCTGGACCCTATTCCAAAGCTTTTCCCAAAAGATCAACGCAAAATGATCAAGGGATCAGTGAGAATTTCAGATCTCGTGAGATGGCAATCTTTGGGCAAGAAGGTGGAAAACTCAAGAGAAGTGTGCTCGTGCCAATCCAGCAGGATTGAGATGAACTAAGTCATAATCTCTATGTCCTAGCAAGTCCAAAAGAGCCAATAGAATAGGATCAAATCGTGGGCAACACAAATCACCAAAAGCCCTTCAGTTCCATCCAGAAACCAACTAGAAAGAGGGAAGAAAGATGGCTGCACACATGAGCACGAATTTGGGATGAATCTTGCCTTGATTAGATGAGGAAATCAGTTCTTACAAGGCTCAACTTAGCCTACCACCCTTCATCCTCCCAGTAAGGCAAAGTACTAGCCGAGGGGACTCTCAAATCCTAAGCTAAGCACCTGATTAACTCTCTAAGCACTTAGCTGGTTGGGGACTAAGCCTAGGGTTTCATGAGGTGGAAGAGTCACCTAAATGACTAGCCACTTAGGTATTTATAGCCCTGGCCTAATCTACACATTTTACACTAAGACCCCTATATTACAGAAACGCCTGTAGGGGCCAAAACGAAAAAGACTCGACTTTCTCGGGGACGGACGACCATGATGGAGTCTTGATCTTCTTCGCATGCAAGCTAACTCTCGGATGACATCCACATGGCTAGTAGTCCAAATCCGCCGATCAACCCTCGGTTTTGAAGTCAGAAACCAGGAAACTCTAGGGTTTCCTTCCTCGGCCTGGAACGGCTCACTCCACCCTATCTCGACGAGAACGAGCCCATTCGCCAAGTCTGGTAACTTGGTGGTAGGGTGACGGATTTGAGTGAATCGGCCAACGCCCTCACCCATCTTCGCGCCATGTACTCGGGCTAGAGCACCGCGGTGGCACCTAGCATCCTTGGTCCATCGGGTTCGCCTCGTAGTCCTTCGGAGGTCTTACTCGTGCCGTCACCATGCCGCTCCTCCGTGTACCAAACTCCAATGGCCTACCGACGTCGAGCATGCCTCCTGTCCTTCAGAGGGCCTCCATCTACCTCCTGTCCATCGGAGGGCCTCCTGTCCATCGGAGGTCTTGTGCCTAAGTCCTTATGGGTCTTCGGCTTCTGTTGACAATCACTCATCACTCCAGAGGCAATAGAGCCGGTCCATTGGCTCTCAATCACCCCCTTGGTGAGTGCATCATCAACACCTTCTACTTGTAACCTGAAAAAGAACAAAGACAAGAAAAACAAGCGTAAAATGAAAAGAAAGAAGAAAGAGAAGAAAGTTAATGAAAATGCCCAAAAGCCAAACTCAAGCAAAGAAGGGCAAAATGAGGCAACAAAAAGAAAACCAAAGATGAACACCCTAAGACAAGGTAAACCGCTCAACACAGTCCAACAAACTAAAGCATGACCCCTCAAGACAGAGGCAAATGCGCTCAATGTTGACGTCTCTTAGCGTAATAGATTTTACTACGCAAGCGCACGGAGATTCGCAGTAGCTTTTTCACCCAGAGTATTCCAGGTATCGTAAAAAACCATAGGGAAGCAAGGGCTAATAGGTGGAAAGATATGTTTGAATCTACAAACAGTGCTGTAACTCAGATAAACACCAGCTATTCTTACAACGGGGGTAAGATAAACAATATAGTGTATGGTGGAATGAGTAAACAGGGACCAAAGCTATAAACAACTAGGTAGTTGCCTAGGAGGACAACGAGTGAGATTAAGATATCCAAACTCTATTCCTTAACTACTGCATAGGAGTATTCGCGGTTGAACTGAGTTAAACAAACACGAACTAGGATCTTGCGTCGAATGAAATTCCAGACTACACCGAGGAGGCGCGGGGGTAGATAGTTGGCCAACCGAACGACAACTGGCTAACGCCTATGGGCTTACCGAACGACGGTGTCGGATTACAGAGGCTCCCTAATGCTGTCACCAAGAGGGGCTACCAACCAGATCTGTGTGGGTAAGATGGCACGCTAAACTAGTGATCAAGTGAGAACTTGATCACTAAAGTCCATCTTTGATTAGAGGGTTTGGACTGACTTAGCCTTAGATCAGAGCCTAAGGAAAGCCTATAGCACCGGCAAGTCTAGCAAGATTTAGATAACTCAAGGACAACACAAACCCAAGCCTTGCTCTAGTATGCAATAAGGTACACCACACTAGGCAAGTGTAAGAAATAAAGTAAAGTATAACTGAAAGATAGAGCAACAAAGTATATTATACTGAAGTAGCAAGAGTACAAACATAGAAATATACAAGAGCTTTACCAGACTCAAAGCTAACTTTGGAATCCCTGAGGCAAAGACTCAGACTCAACTGTAACTCCCAGGACTATCCTAGCGCTACTAACTAGACAATGATGTGTTTCACTCAACTTCCACACTTTACAAATGAGAGCTCGGGGGTATCTATAGTCACCAAGTGAGTGGGGGGTATTTATAGGGTAGGTAGGGCGGTATGTGACAGTTGGTAGGTCGGGCGGCTTGTTAGGGAGGCCGGGCGGCCTAGAGGGAGGCCGAGCGGCTTGGCCAACCGTCGGATCCACCGCCATACTGCATCTTGTGGTCCATCTTCACTCCCCAAGTCAGTTGCATGGTGGTTAAGGCGGTTATCTTTGTGTTTTCTCCTGAACCATTGGATCTCACCTGTGTTTCTTCCTTAGCCGCAGGATTGAAGTGCTGAGGATTGCTGACTTCACCAATCTAGGGGCTGGATTAATGATGTGGCAAGGCCTTCCGGTTGATTGCATGCGACTTTCGTGGATTCCTCATTGGAGATGTGTTGACATGGCATGTGTGTGCATGCAGGTCGAAGTTGGTGCCAATTGGGCCCAGGCACAGGCCAGGCAGCATGGAGGTGGGGCCGAGCGGCCTCTGGTGAGGCCGGGCAGCCTAGGAACTTAGCCATGTGGCCAGTCACCTCCTGGCTTGGCTCCATTTTACCATGTTTATGTATGTTTTGTCACCTGCATTCAAATATTCCAACACAACTCGTGGAGATATGTTAGTAGAAAAGGTTTGTCCATACTTTGATGCATTTCCGTTCATATTCATGGATAGTTAATGATCGTAGATAGTTCAATAAAGACAGTCAACACCCCCCCCCAAGCTTAGACCTTTGCTTGTCCTCGAGCAAAGCCAAGATGGGTTATGGATCAGGAGCTGCTGCAAATATCAGTGTTCGAGAATAGAAACTATGCATAACCGACACTCATGCTCTGATTTCAAACCATAGTGTATGCAATGATTACCCTTTCCATACCTGTGGTGCATCTTTTGACTTACCATGTCTTGGGTGGTTGAGAGAAGGAACGACTCAGTTGCAGCCTTAGCTCAAAACACTTCTTTTGGGACTCCCATCTCAGGTGTTTTTGCAGATTTTCAAAATAAAACAAGTTTCCCCAGAGGTACTCTTGATCGCTCATAAGTGTATCCTCACCTTTTTAAGGCCAAGAGCACGGCCAAGAACTTCCTATACTGAAGCTTATGTGGAGCTCAGGGTGTGGGAGAACTTAGCTTACTTAGGTTGTTTATTTTGCAAAGCCAAAGATTGGACCAAAGAAATGTACTACATCAGCTAACCATGTTCATCATTGGAGCTTATTTGGTGGTTGTGGATGGATGGATCTCCTTGTTTCATTTCCTTCTCCTTCTTTTGTATGATAGGTATGAATGTGGAGCCTTTTTGTATTTTTCTCTATTTTTGCCATGCTTTCTTTTTCATATTTTTGCCAGGCTTAACTAGCATGCTTTATTTTCTTTTTGATGGCTCCACATCCTACCTCATTTTGCTTGGAAGGAGTAAGGTCAAAGGTGTTGATTTGGAGATATATGGATGCATACCTAGGGTAGGTAAATGCATATGTGGTGGTGGTATTCTGCTCCAACAATTCACAAGATAGTGATGATTCCACTTAATGAGACTCAAAATTTGACAAAACTCAAAACAACACTAAGTAGCTTTAAACAAGCTAGGCTCAGATATTTCAGTGTATTTGGCTCTGGTAGGTGTTTTAAAACCAATGGGGGAACTTTATTTTCATTTTTCAAGAAAATAACCTGAGATGTTCATCTTACTAAGTAAATGTAGAGCTGGCCTAGTACTTAGTCATATCACTTCTCACAACAACTTAGACAAAGTTTATGCAATGGCATCCACAAAGTAATTGGTCAGGCTTTCAGTTTATACACACAAGCTCGAAATTAAGCTAAGCATGGTTTGTGCATAGATTATTAAGCAAGAACATGATAGAGCAACTATTCATGATTTCCATATATGAAGGCAATATATCAAGGTTGGGAGTTTATTTTATTTGACTCATATTTATTATTTTTTTCTTTTTTTCTTTTTTTTAGATAAAGAAACAAAATAAGGAGTTATTAATGCTTACTCTCGTTTGGACGGGTGTTGCTGCTGCTGCCGGTGAGACAGGTACTGCTGCTGACGGGTACTGCTGCTGACGGGTGTTGCTGCACAGGAGAGGACAAGGATGAGGAATGGGGGCCTTACTCTGAGGGCTAGGCACGAAGAAACATGCTCATGTTGTACTACCATCCCCCCAAGCTTCAATGAAGCTAGGAGTTTTGGTAGTAATAGCTTTGGAAGTCCATTTCGTTCAGGTTCTGAAGCATGGTACTGTTCTCCTTGAGCTGTTGGCTCATCGCCCTAGTACGTCGGTGGATGTCGTCCACCTGCTGGTGCAGCCTCTGGTTGTACCTGCCTATGTTCATCCCTTCCATGGCGGCGTTGAGGCCAGCCATGTTGTCGTTGTTGAACCGGGCTGATGTAGATGGACCTGCACTCCTGTCAAGGCCATGTGACGTACCTACCCCATAGTACTTAGGAGCATGTCGTGGTTGGTGGTATGAACCACCTCCATCCATGCTGCTGTTGTACCACGGCTCCGGTTGGGCATAGCGTTGGAGTCGTGATAACTCCAAGTCTATACCCGACAGGGTTGCCGTACGGGGTGCCCACGAGTGGTCTACTTCTTCTTCTTCAACTTTCTGTTGTGCCCTTCGGCGCTGTTCTGCTTGTCATCGCTGGGCCCTAGTCATGACACCGCTGATGCTTTGGCGGGGTGCCTCCACGTCGAGCTGCATGGTTAGTTTTCTCACTCGATACATATCGAACTACGGCATGGGAAGCGACAACTCGTGATTATGCCCAAACCATGTCATGACTAAGTTCTGGCCATCCCCTTTCATAAAATTCGCCTGGATAAAGTGTTGTTCCCCAATGATGTGTGATGAGTCATTCGGAATGTATTCAATCTGGGCATTCTCTAGAAGGCCCAGGTTGGATGCAATCCGCGTGACAAAAGAAGTGATGTTTATGGGGGTGTTGGTCCTTGGCATATTCGCCCAGTGATGGCCTATGTCTAGGACCGGTGCATAAGGTTTCTTCTTGCACATGGCATACATGCACTTAAGGTCTTCGTTGGGTGCATAACGAACTTCACTGCGTGGAATGACCACCAGTGAGACCCAGCGAGCCAGAAGTCTCAGAGTAGGGTTGTGGATTTTATTAGTGCTATGTTTCCCCTTAACATGCTCTCCGCATATTTGCGTCCAAAAAGTTTTCATGCTGTAGCCCGCGGCTCGTCTCCTACTGAGCAGTTGGAGGCGAAACCTAGGAGGTCAGCGAACCTCCTTGGACAAACAGTGAACTCAATATTGAATAGACGGAAGGAAATGGTCGTACCTATTGAGCATCTATCCAAGCGGGGAGTCATCAGGAATTCTTGTGTGAGAAGGATAGATCCTTCTTCCATGATGTTTGAGAATTCCAGCCATCCCATGTTGTCGAACGCCTACATGAATGATTCCAACATACCTATGGCGACGAGGAAGAAGGCGCCGAAGTACCTCGTCCGCCCAAAATTCTTGGTGGTGAGGACCTACAACTTCTGTGCTTCCTCATCGCTTTGGATGTTAATGTCCTACAAGGTGAGAAGACGGCACGGTGGCTGTGATGACATTCCTTCATCATGCTCCTGCTCCTGCTCCTGGTGGCTTCTGGCACCACTGATCGACATCCTGTCGGATCGTGCTGGAGTCCTAGAACTCCTGCTCTGCGAGTGAGAGCGTGATCCTGATGAGGATGGGAACTTGAGGTGCAGCCCATTCCTTGTGTTGCTCAGGGCTCTCTTGGCTTTCCTGAAGAATGAAGACATCCTGCAAAAAATACTAAGAGACACAGGAACACACAAAGAACAGCAACTAAAAATATTAGCGTTAGCGGTTAGTCGTCCAGAAGTTAGTCGTCCTTGCTGGGCAGAGCCTCCACAAACCATTCAAAAAGCAAGGGTGTAGCACTAATTTTATTTGGGCAGAATTTTTTTTGAGACATAAGAGATGAAAATAAATACTTATGCAAAAGAAAAATTTAAACTAATGCAGAACTTTTAAATTCAAGCATGCAGTGGTATAACAAAAAATTCTTGCGCGGAAATTAAATATGCAGCGAAGGGTAATGCCAGTTTACCTCCTGGCGAGGGCAAGTCATACCTTTTGCTCGGAGTCAGCACTTGATGGAGACTTAGCGGCCGTCTGTGCTGCAACTTTTGCTCGCCATACCATCTTGGTTGCCACATCCTTTTGTTTCTGAGTTTTATTCTGTGTCTTTTCTGGCTTGGCTTTTGGCAATTCATCTTCTTTCTTCCGCCACTCTTTGGGTGTGTTCGTTGTTGTGGTGGCGACCTTCGTGACAGGAGTCTTGCCTCCTGCTTCCTTTGTCGGCGGCTTGGCCATTGAGGCATGTCTTTGAGACTCGGCTCTGCAATCAGCTTTGAGCTTTTCGGGCTTCTCCATCCAATAGGATCTTTTCCATTGTTAGGATGAGAGAGTTCACTTTCGACTGACTTGGTGAAAACTCGATCTTCTCTCTAGGCATATCCCGGGGTGCCTGACACTAAAGTTTAAATGTTTTTACCTGCCAGCACTATTCTACCTTAGGCTTGAAGGTGAACGTTTCCCGTCTGCCATCTCTTATAGGTCAACATCTCTCCCCCTTGTTGACAATGGACACATCAAGGGTTCATTGAATCTGACTCCCCCTGAACTAGACAACTCCCCCTCAAAATATGCCATGAAATGCAGGAAGTGTACGATGAAGAGCTCAGCAGGGATGAAAAGCTAGTAAATACCAGTTCTAGCTTACAGAGCAAGTGAGGGCAAGGAAGCATGCAACAAGCTCAATTGAATCTATCCTATACAGATCAGGAGCATGTTATTCAGGGTTTTGGAATAGAAGGCATCACCAACATGCATAGCATCTAGCAAGGTAGGCATGAACAGTAAGATGCTAGCAGTACATACAAGGTGTGCTACTCTCAACCAAAGCATATACAATAGGCCATAAGCAATTAAGAGGCTTGCAGATTTTAGATTTAGCAATTTGTAACTTCATGCAAATCAGATCATGTGCCAGGGGTTATTTACTTGTCTTTGCCACTTCTTATGAACCAATGCCAAGCCTAGGTGTAGAAAACCATCAGAAGCTTAAGACAAGGTTTTGGTCATACACAGCCTAGTCCAAGTTCATGCCAAAGTGCAAAGGCAAGCTATCTCAAACTAGATCAGTGTGACAAGTGAACCCACCTGGATCTTTTCATTTCATCTCATAAGACACATAAAAAGCACAGATTTAATTCAGATTTCAGATTTAGGCAAGGTGTTATAAATGCTTAGGCATAACTCAACAAAGGCATGCGACTAGCATATCCAAGCATGAGAAGATAGCATAGCATTCAACATTCCTACACATGCTAGGTAGCCAAGTCAAGTGGTGATCATGGTTTGTGATTTTCAAGAAATAAAAATGACTTAGCTCACAAATGATGTTAGACGGATTCCAGGAGCTTAGCCAACCATGATCATGCAAGCAACTGTACAACCTAGCACAAGCTAGTACTAACTAGCCATTCCAGAAGAGCTCTAGTGCTAGTGAAGTGTAGATACATATGATACAATGCAATGCATGATATGATACAAAATGCAAGGAAAACAAAGAAAAGCAAGGGAAAAAGCAAAACAAAACCTAAACTACATCAAAGTTACCCCAACATAAAAGGGGTAACAAACACCAAGCTCCCCTCGAACTGGATGTCCGGCCTAGTCGCCATTAGGTACAGAAGTGAGCCTATCATCCCTTGGTACTCTGTCTGGTCCACAACCTCCCCTTCTTCATCTGCATCAAGCGCCATTTGTGTTGACATGGGAGTTGCCATGGGCTTGAGGTCTCCCTTGTCAAACTTCTTCCGAATGTCCTTCGTGTACTTGGCTTGATGGATGAAGGTTCCTTCACGCCCTTGCTTGATTTGCAGTATAAGGAAAAACTGCAACTCGCCCATCATACTCATCTCAAACTCCTTCGACATCAGTCTGAGACCTCAAAGTTCTCATATGCAAATCACCAATGATCCCATGTGGAGGGTGATGCCGCTGGACATGATGAGACGAAACAATCTCGGAGGTCACTTCCCCTGTGTCCTCAGCGGGGCTAGCCTCTCCTCAAGTTTGCAGTCGAGGGAGTGAGGAGGAAGCCGTCGACAAGGGTCCTCCTTCGTCTTTAGAGCTCGTTGCAGAGGGGGCAAGAGCTGCAGCCGGTGCAGTGGCTCTTGCATCACCAGCTTCTACTTGAACATCCTCATCTTCAAAGATGGGAGCACCTTCTTCATCATCACCTGAAAGCTCAAATGCAGGGGTTGTGCAAGGCATAGATTCATCAAAGGAAACTTCACAGGTCTCAACCACTTGTTTGGTATCGAGGATCCACACTCTATATGCCCTAGAGCTAGAGGCGTACCCAAGAAAAATACCATCCAAGCTGCGAGATTCAAATTTGTCCAAATGCCCCCTCTTTTTTAGCACAAAGAATCTGCAGCCAAATGCACGCAGGTGCTTGACGCTGGGCTGCCTACCAAACCGTAGCTCGTATGAAGTGTTCCCTAAGAAAGCTCGTAGGAAGATGCGGTTGGCAATGTAACAGGTCGTGTTCATAGCCTTAGCCCAAAAGCGTCATAGAGTCCTATGCTCATCAAGCATCATCCACACCATCTCTACAAGTGTGCGGTTCTTTCATTCCACAACACCATTCTGAGGTGGGGTCTAAGGAGACGAGAATTGGTGATCAAGACCTAGGTCACGATAGAAGGTTTCGAAATGAGAGTTACGAAATTCTCCGCCATTGTCGCTGTGGATAGCCCTCATGGCCATATGACTCTCATTTCTCAACTTCAAGACCAGATCCAGAACAAAACCGAAAGCCTCATCTTTGAATTCTATGAAGAACACCCACAAAAAGCGAGAAAAGTCGTCTACAACAACAAGCACATACCACTTCCCACCGACTGTCTAAACCCGAGCAGGACCAACCGTGTCCATGTGCAGCAGCACACCCAGGTAAGAGGTCATCACCTGATTAACAGGTTCATGAGAAGTGGCAACCATCTTTCCATGACGACAGGGGTGGCACACTAAATCCTTTTCTGCTTTCAAATTGGGCAATCCTCGGATTAGACCCATCGAGCTCAATCTGACAAGCAGATCAAAACTCAAATGGCCCAGCCTCCTATGCCACTTCCAAATATCAATAGAAGGACCAGCTACCAAACACCGAGGAGGGCTAGAAACAGATGCAAGGTCAACCTTAAAAACCTACCCATAGGGCAAAATCCGACAAACAAGGTTTTCCATAGCATCAAGCACACGACAAAAACCCTCCTTAAAGCGAACCTCATACCCTTCCTTGAGAAGTTGCAAAACAGAAACCAAATTGAACCCCAAATTCCTCACCAAAGCAACTTCTCTTAGGGAAAGCTTGCCAGAAAGCGCAACAGAACCAACACCCAACACTTTACCTTGACCATTATCCCCGAATGTGATGTATTCCCTAGTGCTCATGGGGCTGAGGTTGCAGAACCATCTGTGGTGCCCTGTCATGTGCCTTAAGCAGCCAGAGTCCATGATCCATATGTCCTCTAGGCCTCGATCCTGCAAAATCAAGGAAATCAAGAGTGAGCAAATGGTCCGGCACTGGGGTTAGTTAAACTGCCGAGCCATCTGCTCAAAAGTAAGAAAAGCACAACCCAAGTAAGCATCACGATGATCTGGGTACAAATGACCTCCAAAGCATGAGCTCTCAAACCCTCTACCAAGGCCTCGATCATGAGGTCCATAGCTGCACTGAAAACGACTAGGAGCTCGCCGAGCAAAACGTCTCTCACCACCTAGAGCACGGGCCTGAAAGCTGCCTCCTCTCTCACCACTAGCTAAGTGATCTCTCATCTCACCGCTATGGGGAGGATCCTACCTACCACCCTAGTAGAACTGATCCTGGTTCCCCTAGGCTCTCTCCTGCCTCTCAACTTGCTTCCTCCTGAAGCAGAACTCCTCCAAGTGGCCATTCCGCTGGCAAAAGTCACAGTGGTAGACATGCCTCTTAGGAGTAGGGTTAGGTTGGGCTTTGGGCTTAGGTGGAGTAGCCTTGGGTGGAACAGGCTGCTGGACTCTCTCTTTGCTCACTGGAGGCTTGAGGATCTCAGTCACTACTCTGTCTAGCTTATCCTGTGAGGGCTTGGGTGTCCAGAACTGCTTCTTTGGGGCAGCCTTGGAAAGCTCGTGGTAAACCCCATCAACAGTAGGGCTAGGCTGAGGAGAGGCAGTTTTAAGCTTAACTGGAGCACTCTTCTTCTTACCTGAGGTACTACTCTCTCCTAACCCAAGTCCACTAGTGTCACCCTCAGCTCTCTTGGTGCTCTCTAAAATCATCCTTAGTTAGGGCTCTCAAGCATACATCCAACTGAGCACCTCTCTCAACCGACTGTTCTCATCAACCAAAGTCAGTCTCTCCTCTCTCAAATCCTCTAGAACTAAGGTCTGGGCAGCACAAGTAGGACAGTCTAGAGAGGGAATCACAGTAGCAGACTTCTAAAGCTTCCTAATGGTGGCATCCTTCTCCAGCAACTACAACCTCAAAGTGAGACACTTCTCACACATATCAGGAGGTGCTGAAAGCACCTCAAAGTCACCTCTCACCTGGTCAAGCTCACTCCTCAAGGTAGGACAGACTGTGCATGCACCCAAAAGCATAGGTCTAGCCTTGAGCTCCTCTAACTCCTTAAGCTGCCTCTCACATTTCACCTTCAGCTCAGCTATGTCTATAGCTAGGTGGAGGCAAGACTCACACTCAGGCACCTCACTCAAGGTAGGCTCATCCAGTTTAGACTAGAGCTTGCCAAACTCAAACTTCAGCCTATCCATATCCTCTACCTGATGAGCATACTTACTCTTCTGCTCACAAAGCTCATTCATGAGGGACTCATAGGTAGGGCACTCTAAGTCACTAGGCCAGGCTTGCACAGTCTTCAGCCTCTCAATTTCAGCCAAAGCATCAGCAAGCTTGGCTTTCTGCTTCTGCAGCTTCTTGGCTGCCTTCTCCAACAACTTATCTAGGGCTTTCAACTCACGACTATTCCTCTCCAGCATATCAAGGATCTTAGCTTGCTCAGGAGTTGCCTCTTCATCGGAGGAGTCATTGTCGTTGCCCTTGTCGTCCTTGTCCTCAAGCGCCATGGAGTAAAACGATCTCTGGTTCATCTTGTGCTTGCGCTTAGACTTGGTGGAGATGAAGCAGAGGCCAGCTAGACCACCTTGGTCCCTCCTCTTGTCCCGCTTGGTGATGATCTCCTCATCGGTTGAGCTTGACGAAGACGAGGAGGAGGAGGAGGATCCGCTACAAAGACAACCAAGCTCGGCGAAGAAGGCCTTGTCCTGCTTCTGGTTGTCCTTCTGGTAGCTCTTGAAAGCCTTCCTGAAGTTCTTGATCTTGCCGGAGCGGTGCTTGGTATGGTCGCGCGTGCTTGTCGAAGTCGCGGGAGTAGTTCTTGACCATCTTGTAGTAGTCGTTCTGCATGTTCGGGCACTCGGTGATGAAGTGGCTGACCTCTCCTCACTCAAAGCACTTGGGCTTCTCACCCCTCTTCTTGCTCATCCGGTTGTCATAGGTGTGCTGGAAGCAACTAGACACCAGGCAAAGCTCACCATCCCCAAGTGATGCCAACTGCTCCTCTGCCACAGACATCAAAGTAGAGAACGAAAAACTTTGAAGTAGGGGGTTTGTAGCAACTTCCTTGGAGCTAGAAGCCAAGGCCAGGCTCTTGGAGCTGGTACCAATGAGTGTATCTGTCATATGGTAATCAACCTCTGTGGCCTTGAGCTTGCTGTAAAGCTCCTCTACTCCCAAGGTGTCATACCCTACCGACTCAAGAATGGAGTTCTTCTTGATCTCCCACACATTCTTGTCCAAGGAATACAGCAGCTTGACAGCCTGCTAATGGTCAGAGTATGGGAGAGGATCGGGAGCAGAGTTGACATGAAGCTTGTTGATGATTGACTGAAAACGACCAAACAAGGCATCGATAGACTCTTCGGGCTTCTAAACAAAGTTCTCATACTCGCGCCGGTAAGTCTCAACAAGCCGACCCTTAACTGTCACCGTCCCCTCATGGTGTGCACTGAGCAGGGACCAGATCTCACGGGTAGTACTAAGGTGGCTCACCCTCTCATAGTCCACTGGACCAAGTCTAGAAAAGAGAAAGTTCACCGCCTTGTAGTTCGCCTCGTGCTGAGCAACGAGTGCCGGTGTGGTACGCTTAGCAATGGGGAGCACCGTGAAAGTCATACTCTGTGTAGCATTCCATATGTCCTCGCTCTGGCTTAGCAAGAAAGCTTTCATCCTACCCTTCCAGTAGGGATAGCCATCTGAGCTGAGAACAAGAACCTTCTCAAAGTGCGCAATAGTTACTGCTAGTTTCTCATCGGTAAAGGTATGAAGAAACCTAACCGGTTCTGATACCAATTCTAGGACCGAGACATGTGACTAGAGGGGGGGCGAATAGGAGCACTTGAAAACTCAAAATCACACCCTTCCAAAACTAGAGCATGAAAGAAGAACTAGACACCGTCCACTGAACAGATACATGTCTAGCAGCGCAAGAGTGCCGTCCACTAAGAGAATGCGCACCAATGCAAGAAAAACCGAAATCCGACTCAAAGAGGGCACCGAGGCAACGAACCTTGCAAAATCCGCCACACGACACTCACCACACCAGAGTGCATCTCACTGACTCACAGAAAGCAAAGAGAATAGTCTGGAAGTGGGGAATGCAAAATTTTGAAGCAAAAACACAGCGGAAGAAGCAATCAGAGAAAACACAGCAGCTTCCCTGCCTGGACCGGACTGTCCGGTAGTGGGGGCCAGACTGTGCGGTGGCATCGGATAGTCCGGTCTCCTCTACCGGACTGTCCGGTGGGAGGTCCTAGAGAAACCCCAGCACTGGACTGTTCGGTGGGCGCTGCCGGACTGTCCGGTGGGACCAGATTGTCCCGCGGCCACTACAGGACTGTTCGGTATAGTCGCTGACGGGGGTTTTCAAACCCAAACTTGACGAAATCTTGTCCAAACTTCACGAGATATTGCACAGGCTATCTGGACCCTATTACAAAGCTTTTCCCAAAAGATCAATGCAAAATGATCAAGGGATCATCGGGAATTTCAGATCTCGTGAGAAGGGGGAAAACTAAAGAGAAGCTTGCTCGTGGCAATCCAGCAGGATTGAGATGAACTAAGTCATAATCTCCACGTCCTAGCAAGGCCAAAAGAGCCAATAGAATAGGATCAACTCATGGGCAATACAAATCACCAAAAGCCCTTGAGTTCCATCTAAAAACCAACTAGAAAGAGGGAGAAAGATGGCTGCACACATGAGCACGAATTTGGGACGAATCTTGCATTGATTAGATGAGAAAATCAGTTCTTACAAGGCTCAACTCAGCCTACCACGCTTCATCCTCCCACTAATGCAAAGTACTAGCCTAGGGGACTCTCAAATCCTAAGCTAAGCACCCGATTAACACTCTAAGCACTTGGCTGGTGGAGACTAAGCCTAGGGTTTCTTGAGGTGGAAGAGTCACCTAAATGACCAGCCACTTAGGTATTTATAGCCCTAGCCTAATCAACAAATTTTACACTAAGACCCCTATATTACAGAAACGCCCATAGGGGCCAAAACGGAAAAGACTCGACTTTCTCGAGGACGGACGACCGCGATGGAGTCTTGATCTTCTTCGCCTGCAAGCTAACTCCTGGATGACGTCCACGTGGCCAGTAGTCCAAATCCGCGGATCGACCCTCGGTTTTGAAGTCAGAAACTAGGAAACATTAGGGTTTCCTTCCGGGGCCTGGAACGGCCCACTCCACACTATCTCCGCGAGAACAAGCCCATTCGCTGAGTCTAGTAACTTGGTGGTAGGGTCACGGATTTGAGCGAATCCACCAACACCCTCTCCCATCTTCGCGCCATGTACTCGGGCTAGAGCACCACGGTGGCACCCGGCATCCTTGGTCCATCGGGGTCACCTCGCAGTCCTTCGGAGGTCTTACTCATGTCATCGCTATGCCTCTCCTCCATGTACCAAACTCCCATAGCCGACCGACATCGAGCATGCCTCCAGTTCTTCAGAGGGCTTCCATCTACCTCCTGTACATCGGAGGTCTTGTGCCCAAGTCCTTCTAGGTCTTTGGCTTCTGTTGACAATAACTCATCACTCCAGGGACAATGGAGCCGGTCCATTGGCTCTCAATGGCTACTCCGATTATCACCAGATCCCCATTCACCTGGATGACCAGAGTAAGACCACATTCACCTGTCCCTATGGCACTTTTGCCTATCGACAGATGTCGTTTGGGCTATGTAATGCTCCCGCACTATTCCAGTGACGTATGATGGCCATATATCCCCGACCTGATCGAGAACATAATGGAAGTCTTCATGGATGACTTCTCAGTCTATGGCAACACCTTTGATGGATGTCTAGAGAATTTGGAAAAGGTTCTCCAGAGGTGCAAAGAAGTTGATCTTGTCCTAAACTAGGAAAAATGTCACTTTATGGTTAGAGAGAGTCATAGAGGTGGATCATGCATAGATTGAAGTCATTGAGCTACTACCACCTCCATCAAACATCAAGGCACTCCGAAGCTTCCTTGGTCATGCTAGGTTCTACAGGAGATTTATCAAAAATTACACCTTTATAGCTCGGCCTCTGACCAACCTTTTAGCCAAAGACACATCGTTTATGTTTGATGATGCATGCCTAGAAGCCTTTTAGACACTCAAAAAGGCAATTGTCATAGCACCCATCATCCAACCACCCGACTGGAATGCTCCATTTGAAATCATGTGCGATGCCAGCGATTATGCTGTAGGAGCAGTCTTAGGCCAGAGCAAGGACAGAAAACATCATGCCATATCGTACACAAGCAAGATGCTTACTGACCCACAACTAAATTACTCCACCGCCGAAAAAGAGCTATTAGCCGTTGTCTTTGCCATTGACAAATTCAGATAGTATTTGGTGGGAGCCAAAGTCATCATATACACAGACCATGCAGCTCTCAAATATCTCCTCACCAAGAAAAATGCAAAGCCACGACTAATACGGTGGGTCCTATTACTCCAAGAATTTGACATAGAAATTAGAGACAAGAAGGGAGTTGAGAATTTAGTTGCGGATCACCTCTCATGAATGCAATTCGAAGAAACATCATCCTTGCCGATTGATGATTACTTGAGAGATGACACCCTTTTAAAGGTTACAACATCCCAGCCATGGTATGCAGATCTAGTCAATTACCTGGTCACTGGATACGTACCTGAAGGAGTCGATAAGAGGAAATTGATCCATGATAGCCGATTCTACCTCTGGGATGCGTAAACAGGGACCAAAGCAATAAACAACTAGGTAGTTGCCTAGGAGGACAACGAGTGAGATTAAGATATCCAAACTCTATTTCTTAACTACTGCAAAGGAGTATTTGCATTTGAACTTAGTTAAACAAACACAAACTAGGATCTTGCATCAAGCAAAATTCTAGACTACACCGAGGAGGCATGGGGGTAGATAGTTCGCCAACCGAACGACAACTAGCTAACGCCTATGAGCTTACTGAATGATGGGGTCGGAGTACATAGTCTCCCTAATTCTATCACCAAGAGGGGCTACCAACCAGATCTGCATGGGTAAGATGGCACGCTAAACTAGTGATCATGTGAGAACTTGATGACTAAAGTCTGTCCTTGATCAGAGGGTTAGGACTGACTTAGCCTTAGATCAGAGCCTAAGGAAAGCCTATAGCACCGACAAGTCTAGCAAGATTCAGATAACTCAAGAACAACACAAACCTAAGCCTTGGTCTAGTATGCAATAAGGTACACTACACTAGGCAAGTGCAATAAATAAAGTAAAGTATAGCTGAAAGATAGATCAATAAAGTATATTATACTGAAGTAGCAAGAGTACAAAGATAGAAAGATACAAGAGCTTTACCAGACTCAAAGCTAACTCCAGAATCCCTGAGGCAAAGACTCAAACTCAACTCTAACTCCTAGGACTATCCTAGCGCTACTAACTAGATAATGGTGTGTTCCACTCAACTTCCACACTTTACAAGTGAGAGCTTGGGGGTATTTATAGCTACTAAGGGAGTGAGGGGTCTTATAGGGTCGGTATGGCGGTTGCGGAGGCAGTTACCAGGCTGGGCGGCCTGGTGGGAGGCTGGACGGCCTCACCCTAGGTCCGGCGGCCTAGAGAACCATTGGATCCACTGGCTTTCTTCATCTTGTAGTCCATCTTCACTCCCCAAGTCGGTTCCATGGCGGTTGGCTATTAAAATGTGTGCTTTTTCCTGAGCCAATGGATCCCACTTGTGTTTCTTCCTTAGCCGCATGATTGAAGTCACTTGGATTGATAACTTCACCAATCCAAGTGCTGGATCAATGAGGTGGCAAGCCTTCTGGTACTTGACATGTTGGGTTCTCAGTTTGGGCTTTGGAATTGTGTTGACACATCTTTAGTGTGCATGCAGGTCAAAGATGGGCTCATTTGGGCACATTCACAAGCTGGGCGGCCGGGGGGGAGGCCGGGCGGCCTAGCCCCTTGGGTAGTGACCTTCCTGACTTAGCCATATTTGACATGTTTTTGGCTGATCTTGCACCTGCAATCAAATATTCAACACAACTCGTGGAACTATGTTAGTAGCAATGTTTATTCTACACTTTGATGTATTTTCCTTCGTGTTCATGCATAGTTGATAGTCGTAGGTAGTGCAATAACGACCGTTAACACCCTGCCAAGCTTAGACCTTTGCTTGTCCTCGAGTAAAGCCAAGATGGGTTATGGATCAGGAGTTGCTGTAAATATCAATGTCCAAGAATAGAAGCTAAACATAACTAGTACTCATGCTTTGGTCTCAAACCATAGTGTACGCAATGATCACTTTTTCCTTTACCTGTGGTGCACCTTTTTAACATACCATGTCTTGAGCGGTTGAGAGAAAGAATGACTTTGTTGTAGGCTTTAGCTCAAAACATCTCTTTTTGAATTTCTATCTCATGTGTTTTTGAAGATTTTCAAAATAAAATAAGTTTCCACAGAGGTACTCTCGATCGCTCACAAGTGTATCCTCACCATTAAGGCCAAGAGCACGGCCAAGAACTTTTGTACTAAGGCTTATGTGGAGCTCAAGGTATGGAAGAACTTAGCTTACTTAAGTTGTTTATTTTGCAATGCCAAAGATTGGACCAGAAATGTACTACATCCACTAATCTTGTTCATCATTGGAATTTGTTTGGTGGCTGGATGGATGGATCTCCTTATTTCCTTTCCTTCTCATCTTGTTGTATGTTAGGTATGAATGTGGAGCCTTTTTGTATTTCTCTCTTTTTCCCATGCTTGACTAGCATGCTTTTCTTTTTTACTTTTGTCATCCTTTGATTAGCATGCTTTTATTTTTCTCATTTTGATGGCTCTACATCCTACCTCGTTTTGATTTGGAATGAGTAAGGGTGAGGATATTTGCTTGGAGATAAAATGGATGCACACCCAGAGTGGATGAATGCATATGTGATGGTGGATTTTGCTCCAATGACTCACAAGATAGAGATGATTCCATTCTATGAGACTCAAAATTTGACAAAGCTCAAAACAACATTAAGTAGCTTAAACAAGTGGCTCAGATATATTCAGTGTATTTGGCTTTGGTAGGTGTTTAAAACCAACGAGGAAACTTATTTTCAGTTTTTAAAAAGAATAACCTGAGATGTTCATCTTATTAAGAAAATGTAGAGCTGGCCTTATTACTTATTCATATCATTTCTCACAACAACTCAGACACGTTTTGTGCAAAATGGCATCCACAAGGTAAAAGATCAGGTTCTCACGTTATACACACAAGCTCGAAATTAAGCTAAGCATAGTTTGCACACACAACTAAGCAAGACATGATAGAGCAACTATTCATCATTTCCATATGAAGGTAATATATCAAAGTTGGGAGTTGATTTATTGGCACTTTTTTTTAGATAAGCAAAGCATAAAGGAATAAATAATTAAACATTATTATTGCTGACTTACTCTCGGGTAGGACGGGTGTTGCTGACGGACTGCTGCTGGAAGGACTGGTATTGTCGTACTGGTAGGACTGGTACTGCTGCTGCTGCTGTTGGGGGCTGATGCTGCAAAAGAAGGACGGGAATCGGGGGGCCCTACTCTGTGATGGGACGTGAGGAAGCATGCTCGTGTTGGTCTACCATCCCCCTAAGCTTCAATGAACCTAGGAGTTCTGGTAGTAATAGTTATGGAAGTCCTAAGCATTGATGAAGCCAGCTTCCACCATTTCATTCAGGTTCTAGAGCATGGTGCGGTTCTCCTGGAGCCGTTGGTCCATTGCTTCGGTGCGTCGGTAGATGTTGTCCACCTGCTGATACAGCCTCTGGTTATACTGGCCCAGGTTCATCCCCTCCATTGCGGAGTTGATGCTGGCCATGTTGTTGGTGTGGAATCGGGCTGATGTAGAGGGACCTTGGTTTCTACTAATGTGGTGTGACGCAATCTCATCCCCATGGTACTGGGTACCATGTGATGGCTGGTATGAACTATCGCCACCACTGTTGGTAGGGTACCATGGCTCGGGCTTTGCATACCGACGGAGCCATGATAGCTTCGAGTCAACACATGCAGATGGTGTGGCATTATGGTGTGCCCAGGATGAGCCTATTCCTACTTCCTCTTGTTCTTCTCTTATGCGTTCTTCCACTCGTCGTCATTGGCCACTAGTCATGACGCCTCCAATGCTTTGGCGTGGTGCTTCTGTGTTTAGCTGCATGGTTAGGCTCCTGACTTTGTAAAGGTCATACTGTGGCGCTGGAAGCGGCAATTCAAAATTAGGCCCAAATCAAGTCATGATTAGATTCCCGCTCTCATCAAGTTTCATGAAGTGTGCCTAGATGAAGTGCTGCTCCCCAATGATGTGTGATGTGTCATCAAGAATGTACTCAATCTTGAGAGCCAATGGACCGGCTCTATTGCCTCTGGAGTGATGAGTGATTGTCAACAAAAGACAAAGACCCAGAAGGACTTGGGCACAAGACCTCCGGTGGACAGGAGGCCCTCCGATGGACTGGAGGTCGATGGAAGCCCTTTGAAGGACTAGAGGCATGCTCGACGTCGGTCGGCCATGCGATGGCACGAGTAAGACCTCTGAAGGACTGCGAGGCGACCCCGATGGACTAGGGATGCCGGGTGCCACCGTGGTGCTCCAACCAGAAGACATAGCACGAAGATGGGAGACGGCGTTGGCGGATTCGCTCAAATCTGCCACCGTACCTCCAAGTTACCAGACTTGGCGAATGGGCTCGTTCTCGCTAAGATAGAGTGGAGTGGGCCGTTCCGGGCATAGGAAGGAAACCCTAAAGTTTCCCGGTTTCTGACTTCAAAACTGAGGGTCGATCGGCGGATTTGGACTACTGGCCAAGTCAACGTCATCCAGGAGTTAGCTTGCAGGTGAAGAAGATCAAGACTACGGTCGTCCGTCCCCGAGAAAGTTGAGTCTTTCCCGTTTTGGCCCCTACGGGTGTTTCTGTAATATAGGGGTCTTAGTGTAAAATGTGTCGATTAGGCCAGGGCTATAAATACCTAAGTGGCTGGTCATTTAGGAGACTCTTCCACCTCTAGAAACCCTAGGCTTTGTCTCCATCCAGCCAAGTGCTTAGAGAGCAAATCGGGTGCTTAGCTTAGGATTTGAGAGTCCCCTAGGCTAGTACTTTGCATTAGTGGGAGGATGAAGGGTGGTAGACTGAGTTGAGCCTTGTAAGAACTGTTTTCCCCATCTAATCAAGGCAAGATTCATCCTCAATTCGTGCTCATGTGTGCAGCCATCTCCTTGCCCCCTTTCTAGTTGGTTTTTGATTGAAACTCAAAAGCTTTTGGTGATTTGCTTTGCCCGTGAGTTAATCCTGTTCTTTTGGCTCTTTTGAACTTGCTAGAATGTTGAGAATATGTCTTAGAACTTCTCTATCCAGCAGGATTTAAACGAGCAAGTCTATCTTGAGTTTTCCCTTTTCTTGCCGAAATTTTCCCCTCCTCACGAGATCAGAAATTCCCGCTAATCCCTTGATCTTTTTGAGTAGATCTTTTGGGAATAGATTTGGAATAGTGCTAGGATAGGCTATGCAAAATTTTGTGAAGATCTGAGAAGATTTGGTCAACTTTAAGGTTTGCAAACTGAAAGTTCGAGGCTATTTTCTAGGCACACCGGACTGTCCGGTGCAACTTCAACGGACAGTCTGGTGGACCTAACAGTCTCCAAATGGGCTGAATTTTTAGTATGTTGTTCCCCATGTTTTCCTCTGTCTGTGTTAAAATTGCATTATTTTTGGAGTCCGTTTGACTGGATTTTGGTATTTTTCTTTGCAACCTGGTCTGCATGAAAAAGTCCTGTCGGACTATCCGATAGAGCCCTATTGGATAGTCCGGTGTGGACAGGGTTTTTGGCCCCGGATTTGGTATCAGTTGTTCCTAGGCTTTGTGGCTTGTTCCAGGCGATTTTGGGGGTGTCTACGGTCATTCCTAAGGTCTTTAGCACCTCATTTGCTAAGAGATCTTGGTGGTCACTAGGCGTGTTCATTTTGGTTTGTTTGTGTTCATTTGCTTCCGTGTTTTTGCCTCATCCTCGCTTTGGTGGTTCTCGTTGTATGCCTATACTCTTTTGCCTGCTGTGTATCAGTGAGACGCATATAGGTGCATTGAGTGGCAGGCGAGACACTTCGGCGTGAGTTGTTGCTCCGCTTGGCTTGCGGTCTTTGTGATCGTTGAGTTGAGCGCTTCTGGTATGACGAGTTAGTACTTGCCTTTGCTAGATTGTACAGTTGCTTGCATGATCATGGTTGGCTAAGTTCCTTGAATCTGTCTAATATCATTTGTGAGCTAAGTCACTTTTGTTTCTTGAAAATCAAAAACCATGATCACCACTTGACTTGGCTACCTAGCATGTGTAGGAATGTTGAATGCTATGCTATCTTTTCATGCTTGGATATGCTAGTCATATGCCTTTGTTAAGTTGATGCCTAAGCTTTATAACACCTTGCCTAAATCTCAAATCTAAATTAATGTTGTTTACAAGTGGTGTTGTATGAGCTAAATTGAAAATATCCAGGTGGGTTCACTTGTCACACTGATCTAGTTTGAGATAGCTTGCCTTTGCACTTTGGCATGAACTTGGACTAGGCTGTGTATGACCAAAACCTTGTCTTAAGCTTCTGATGGTTTTCTGAACCTATGCTTGGCATTGGTTGGTAAGAAGTGGCAAAGACAAGTGAATAACCCCTGGCACATGATCTGATTTGCTCGAAGTTAAAAATTGCTAAATCTGAAATCTGCGAGTCTCTAAATTGCTTATGGCCTGATGTAGATGCTCTGGTTGAGAGTAGCACACCTTGTATGTCAGCATCTTGTTATTCATGCCTATCTTGTTAAATGCTATTCATGTTGGTGATGCTTTCTTTTCAAGAACTCTGAAAAACATGCTCCTGATCTGTATAAGATAGATTCAATTGAGCTTGTTTGCATGCTTCTTTGCCCTCAGTTGCTCTGTATGCTAGAACTTGTATTTACTAGCTTTTCATCCCTACTGAGCTCTTCATCGTACACTTCCTGCATTTCATGGCATATTTTGAGGGAGACTTGTCTAGTTCAGGGGGAGTTGAGTTATATGAACCCTTGATGTGTCCATTGTCAACAAGGGAGAGAGATGTTGACCTATGAGATTGTTGCTCCCAGGGGGAGTTCATGGACCAAGGGGGAGAATTCTATAGAGATCTAGTTGAGGAGGAGTTTGAGCTTTTAGCATGCTCTTGCATCGGTGCGTTGAGCCTTTTTCCTCTTTCTGGAGGAGCCGATGCTTTGCCTTAGCAAGAGTTTGAGCTTTTAGCATGCTCTTGCATCGGTGCGTTGAGCCTTTTGCCTCTTTCTGGAGGAGTCGATGCTTTGCCTTAGCATGACTGTGTTGAGACAGTTTGCCTCTTTCTTGAGGGGTCATGCTTTAGTTTGATTGACTGCGTTGAGTGGTTTCCCTTGTCTTAGGGGGTCGATCTTTGGTTTTCCTTTTGTTGCCTCATTTTGCCCTTCTTTGCTTATGTTTGGCTTTTGGGAATTTTGAGCAACTTTCTTCTTTTCTTCTTTCTTTTCGGTTTTATGCTTGTCTTTGTTCTATTTCAAGTTACTGGTAGAAGGTGTTGACAATGCACTCATCAAGGGGGAGATTGAGAGCCAATGGACCGGCTCCATTGCCTCTGGAGTGATGAGTGATTGTCAACAAAAGCCAAAGACCCAGAAGGACTTGGGCACAAGATCTCCGATGGATAGGAGGCCCTCTGATGGACTGGAGGTAGATGGAAGCCCTCCGAAGGACTGGAGGCATGCTCGACATTGGTCGGCCATGGGAGTTCGGTACACGGAGGAGCGACACGACGACGGCACGAGTAAGACCTCCGAAGGACTGAGAGGTGACCCCGATGGACTGGGGATGCCGGGAGCCACCGCGGTGGTCCAACCCGAAGACATGGCGTGAAGACAGGCGAGGGCGTTGCCGGATTCGCTCAAATCCGTCACCCTACCACCAAGTTACCAGACTTGACGAATAGGCTTGTTCTCGTCGAGATAGAGTGGAGTGGGCCGTTCCAGGTCCAGGAAGGAAACCCTAAAGTTTCCCGATTTCTAACTTCAAAACAGGGGGTCGATCGGCGGAATTGGACTACTGGCCATGTGGACATCATTCGGGAGTTAGCTTGCAGGTGAAGAAGGTCAAGACTCTCTCGCTGTCGTCCATCCTCGAGAAAGTCGAGTCTTTTCCGTTTTGGCCCCTACGGGCGTTTCTGTAATATACGGATCTTAGTGTAAAATTTGTCGATTAGGCCAGGGCTATAAATACCTAAGTGGCTGGTCATATAGGTGACTCTTCCACCTCTAGAAACCCTAGACTTAGTCTCCAACCAGCCAAGTGCTTTGAGAGCAAATCGGGTGCTTAGCTTAGGATTTGAGAGTCCCCAAAGCTAGTACTTTGTATTAGTGGGAGGATGAAGGGTGGTAGGCAGAGTTGAGCCTTGTAAGAACTATTTTCCCCATCTAATCAAGGCAAGATTCGTGCTCTTGTGTGCAGCCATCTCCTTCCCTCCTTTATAGTTGGTTTTTGGATGAAACTCAAAGGCTTTTGGTGATTTGCTTTGCCCGCAAGTTAATCCTGTTCTTTTGGCTCTTTTGAACTTGCTAGGATGTGGAGAATATGTCTTAGAACATCTCTATCCTGCTGGATTTCCACCAGCAAGTCTATCTTGAGTTTTCCCCTTTCTAGCCCAAATTTTCCCCTCTTAACGAGATCAGAAATTCCCGCTAATCCCTTGATTTTTTTGAGTAGATCTTTTGGGAATAGCTTTGGAAAATTCTAGGATAGGTTGTGCAAAATTTTGTGAAGATCCGAGAAGATTTGGTCAAGTTTAAGGTTTGCAAACTCAAAGTCCGAGGCTGTTTTCTGGGCACACCGGACAGTCCGGTACAACTTCACCGGACAGTCTGCTGGACCTAACAGTCTCCAAATGGACTGAATTTTTAGTATGTTGTTCCCCATGTTTTTCTAAGTCGGTGGTTAAAATTTTATGATTTTTGGAGTCCGTTTGACTAGATTTTGGCATTTTTCTTTGCAACCTGGTCTGCCTGAAAAAGTCCTGTCGGATTATCTGATAGAGCCTATCGGATAGTCCGGTGTGGACAGGGTTTTTGGCCCTGGATTTGGTTTGAGTTGTTCTTAGGGTTTGTGGCTTGTTCCCGGTGGTTTTGGGGGTGTCTAGGGTCATTCCTATGGCCTTTAGCACCTCATTTGCTAAGAGATCTTGGTGGTCACTAGGCGTGTTCATTTTGGTTTGTTTGTGTTCATTTGCTTACGTGTTTCTACCTCAACCTCGCTTTGGTGGTTTTCGTTGTATGCCTATACTCTTTTGCTTGCTGTGTACCAGTGAGACACATCTAAGTGTGTTGAGTGGCTGGCGAGACACTTCAGCATGAGTTGTTGCTCCGCTTGGCTTGCGGTCTTTGTGATCGTTGAGTTGAGTGCTTCTAGTTGCTTGGTGCGTATCCTCTCTGTGGACGGCACATTGCGCTACTAGACACGTATCTGTTCTGTGCACAGTGTCTAGTTCTTTTCTCAAGCACCTGGTTTGGGGGTTGTGAGTTTTGAGTTTTAAGTGCTCCTATTCACCCCCCTCTAGTCGTACGTCTCGGTCCTACAAATCTAGCCGTTCTCTAGGAGGCCCAAGTTTGATGCAATCCTGGCGACTAGTGACGTGATGTTAGTGGGGTGTTGGTCCTCAACATTTCTATCCAATGACGGACTATGTCGATGACCGGGGCATAGCGCTTCTTTCTACACATGGCGTAGAGACACTTAAGATCTTCGTTTGGTGCACAACGTACCTCACTACGTGGGAAAACGAGGAGCGAGACCTAGCGAGCTAGAAGTCTTAGAGTAGGGTTGTGGATTTTTTTGGCACTATGCTTCCCCCTCACGTACTCTCCACAGATTTCTGTCCAAAAAGTTTTCATGCTATACCCTGCAGGCTCCTCTGCTAAAGAGTAGTTTGGATGGAAGCCTAGGAGAGTGCTAAACCTCCTCGGGGTAACAGAATAGTTAGTATTGAACCTGAGCGCTTCTCCATGTGAAGAGTCATCAGGAACTCCATAGTGAGAAGGGTGGATCCTTCTTCTGTGATGTTTGAGAAGTCCAACCATCCCACATAGTCGAATGCCTGCATAAACAAATCCACCATACCTATAGCGATGAGAAAGAAAGCATCGAAGTACCTTGTCTGTCCAAAGGTCTTGGTGGTGAGACATTGCAACTTCTGTGCCTCAGTGTCGCTCTGTATGGCGATGTCTTGGAGCATCAACAGTCAGCGTTGTGGTAGAGCTTGCGATGATGTTCCGTCGTTTTGTTCCTTGCCTCGGGCTTCACTGATGTACATCCTGTCGGACACAGTAGGTGTCCTTTAACTTCCACTCCGCGAATGAGAGCGCCAATGCTCATTGGACGAGGATGGAAACTTGAGGTGCAGGCCCTTCCCTGTGTTGCTCAGGGCTCTCTTTGCCTTACAGAAAAATGACAACATTTGCAAAACAAATATGCAAGACAAGAGAATACCCGAAGGATAGAGCAGTTATAGATGTTAGCGTTAGGCGTTAGCAATCAAAAAGTTAGTCATCCAGAGGTTAGTCATCCTTGTGGGGCAGAACCTCCACAAACCGTTCAACAAACAAGAGTGTAGCACTTATTTTATTGGGCAGAATTTTTCTAAGTGCTGAAAATTAAACTAAGTGCTTAGACTAATAGTGATTATGGGGAGGAGAAAGAGCTCAACTGCTGAGCGATGCAAGGAGATGAAGGGAGCATGCATGCGTATTTATAGGCGCGAGATCAAGCATGCATGAGTAGCAAGGGGCCGGGCAGCCTGAGCGTGGGGCTGGGCGGCCAGTGCTAGGAGCCGAGCAGCCTAGGGGCATAGGCCGGTTGGTGCTTGCAGACGTATGGGACGCGAATAGTGCAAATATGAGGCCAGACGACGTCGATGGGAGGCCGGGCAGCCAGTGCCTTGGCACCTTGTGATTAGTGCATTTGGCACTTGTGCATGCATGCAACTAGTGGGGAGTAGGGGGGCTGGGCGGCCTTGGCAGAGGCCGGGTGGCTTGGTGCAGCACGTAGGGGGTCGGATGGCCCCAAGTGGGGCCAGGCGGCCTCAAAAAAATCGGTTTTTTTGAAATATAGGAGATGAAAATAAATAAATAAATTATGAATAAATCAAACATGCAGTGGTATGAAAGAAACTTAGAAACTTCAAATGCATAAAGGAAATTTAAACGCACAGGAATAAAATATGCAGTGGAGATAATAATAGTTTACCTCCTGGCGTGCGCAAGTCATACCTTTTATGTGGAGTCAGTGCTTGACAGAGACTTAGCAGCCGTTTGCGCTGCAACTTTTGCTCGCCATACCTTCTTGGTTGCCACAGCCTTTTGTTTCTGAGTTTTATTCTAGGTCCATTCTGGCTTGACTTTTGGCGCTTCTTCTTTTTCCGCCACTCTTTTGGTGTGTACGTTGTTGTGGCGGCGACCTTCGTGATAGGAGTCTTGCCTCCTGCTTCCTTTGTCGGCGGCTTAGCCATTGAGGCATGTGTTTGTGACTCGGCTCTGCGATCGGCTTTGAGCTTTCGAGCTTCTCCATCTAGCAGGATCTTCTCCATTGCTAGGATGCGAGAGTCCACTTTTGACTGACTTGGCGAGAGCTCAATCTTCTCTCTAGGCATCTCCTGGGGTGCTTGACATTTGAGTTTAAACTGTTTTACCTGTCGACACTGTTCTACCTTCGGCTTGAAGGCGAACGTCTCCCATCTGCCATTGATGTTGAGATGGACTTGTCTAGCTCCAATGTCCATAGTGGCCATAGTGGTGCTTAAGAATGGTCACCCAAGAATGAGCAGCGTTTTGCTATCAATCTCCATGTCGAGCACCACGAAATCCACCGGGACAATAAAGTTCTGGATTTTGACCGGAATGTCCTCAGTGATCCCGTTGGGATAGCAAATCGACTGATCTGCTAGCTATAGGCACATAGCAGTAGGGACAAGTGTAGCATGCGTGAGTTTATCAAAGACTACCTTTAGCATGATGCTCACACTCGCTCCTAGGTCGTAGAGAGCTTGATCAAAGTGCTGGGTCCTGATTGAGCATGAGATGGGTGGATTCCCTGGATCCTTCTTCTTTTGTGGCAGCTAGTTGAGTATAGCAGCGCTACACTCTTCCATGAGATGCACGACTTCTGTGGACGGCAGTGGCTTTTTATTGTTGAGGATGTCCTTTAGGTACTTAGCGTTGTAGGACCGAGACGTGCGACTAGAGGGGGGGGTGAATAGGAGCACTTTAAAATTGAAATTCACAACTCCCCATGGTGCTTAAGAGAAGAACTAGATACCGTCCACTGAATAGATATGTGTCTAGCAGTGCAAGGGTGACATCCACTGAGAGGATATGCACCAAGCGAGAAAAACCACGAGCCAACTCAATAAGAGCACCGAGGCAACGAATCTGGCAAAAACCGCCACACGACGCTCACCGCACCAAAGTGCGTCTCACTGACTCACAGCAAGCAAAGAGAATAGTCTGGAAGTGGGGAATGCAAAAATCTGACGCAAAAACACAGCGGAAGAAGCAAACAATGAAACACATCTGCAATCCAAGCAGGGCCGAACTGTCCGGTAGCAGGAGCCGGACTGTCCGATGTCACCGGATAGTCCGGTGTCCTCTATCGGACTGTCCGGGGGGATGTCCCGGTTTGACCCCAAAGCCAGACTGTCCCGTGGGCTCTGCCAGACTGTCCGGTGGAACCAGACTGTCCAGTGGCCTCTGTCGGACTGTCCAGTAGAGTCACAGACAAGGGGTTTTCACACCCAAACTTGACCAAAACTTGCCCAATCTTCACGAGATTTTGCACAGGCAATCTAGACCCTATTCCAAAGCTTTTCTCAAAGGATCAACGCAAAATGGCCAAGGGATCAGCGGGAATTTTAGATCTCGTGAGATGGCAATCTTTGGACAAGAAAGGGGAAAACTCAAGATAAGCTTGCTCGTGGCAATCCAGCAGGATTGAGATGAACTAAGTCATAATCTCCATGTCCTAGTAAGTCCAAAAGAGCCAAAAGATCAGGATTAACTCGTGGGCAAAGCAAATCACCAAAAGCCCTTGAGTTTCATCCAAAAACCAACTAGAAAGGGGGAGGGAGATGGCTACACACATGAGCATGAATTTGGGGATGAATCTTGCCTTGATTAGATGTGGAAATCAATGCTTATAAGGTTCAACTTAGCCTACCACCCTTCATCCTCCCACTAATGCAAAGTAAAGAGCCTAGGGGACTCTCAAATCCTAAGCTAAGCACCCGATTTGATCTCTAAGCTCTTGGCTGTTTGGAAACTAAGCCTAGGATTTCTTAAGGTGGAAGAGTCATCTAAATGACCAACCACTTAGGTATTTATCGCCCTAGCCAAATCCACACATTTTACACTAAGACCCCTATAATACAGAAACACCCGTAGGGGCCAAAACGGAAAATACTCAACTTTCTCGGGGACGGACGACCGCGATGGAGTCTTGATCTTCTTCGCCTGCAAGCTAACTACCGGATGAAGTCCACGTGGCCAGTAGTCCAAATCCGCCGATTGACCCCCTGTTTTGAAGTCAGAAACCGGGAGACTTTAGGGTCTCCTTCCTCGGCCTGGAACGGCCAACTCCACTCTATCTCGGCGAGAATGAGCCCATTCGCCGAGTCTAGTAACTTGGTGGTAGGCTGATGGATTTGAGTGAATCCGCCAACACCCTCGCCCGTCATCATGCCATGTACTCGGGTTGGAGCACCGCGGTGGCACTCAGCCTCCACTATCCATCGGGGTCGCCTCGCAGTCCTTCGGAGGTCTTACTCCTGCCGTCACCTTGCCGCTCATCCATGTACCGAACTCCCATGGTCGACCTACGTCGAGCATGCCTCCAGTCCTTTGGTGGGCTTCCTTCTACCTCCTGTCGATCGGAGGGCCTCCTGTCCGTCGGAGGTCTTGTGCGCAAGTCCTTCTGGGTCTTAGGCTTCCGTTGATAATCACTCATCACTCTAGAGGCAATGGAGCTGGTCCATTGGCTCTCAATCTCCCCCTTGATGAGTGCATTATTAACACCTTCTACCTGCAACTTGAAATATAACAAAGACAAGAAAAACAAGCGTAAAATTGAAAAGAAAGAAGAAAAGAAGAAGGTTGCTCAAAATGCCCAAAAACCAACCACAAGCTAAGAAGGGCAAATTGAGGCAACAAAAAGAAAACCAAAGATTGACCCCCTAAGACAAGGGAAACCACTCAATGCAGTCGAAGAAACTAAAGCATGTCCCCTCAAGAAAGAGGCAAACCGGCTCAACACAGCCATGCTTAGGCAAAGCATCGGCTCCTCTAGAAAGAGGCAGAAGGCTCAACGCACCGATGCAAGAGCATGCTAAAAGCTCAAACTCCCTGAATGCATAGCTCCCCCTCAACTAGATCTCTCCAGACTGCTAAAGCTCAAACTCCCTGAATGCATAGCTCCCCCTCAACTAGATCTCTCCAGACTTCTCCCCCTTGGTCCATGAACACTCCTATAGGTCAACATCTCTCCCCCTTGTTGACAACGGACACATCAAGGGTTCATAGAATTAGACTCCCCCTGAACTAGACAACTCCCCCTCAAAATATGCTATGAAATGTAGGAAGTGTACCAGGAAGGGCTCAGCAGGGATGAAAAGCTAGTAAATACAAGTTCTAGCATACAGAGCAAGTGGGGGCAAGGAAGCATGCAACAAGCTCAATTGAATCTATCTTATACAGATCAGGAGCATGTTTTTCAGGGTAGTGGAAAAGAAGGCATCACCAACATGAATAGCGTCTAGCAAGATAGGCATGAACTGCAAAAATGCTAACAAAACATACAAGGGGTGCTACTCTCAACCAAAGCATATACAACAGGCCATAAGCAATTTAGAGACTTGCATATTTCAGATTTAGCAATTTGTAACTTCACGCAAATCAGATCATGTGCCAGGGCTTATTCACTTATCTTTGCCACTTCTTACCAACCAATGCCAAGCATAGGTTCAGAAAACCATTAGAAGCTTAAGACAAGGTTTTGGTCATACACGGCCTAGTCCAAGTTTAGGCCAAGGTGCAAAGGCAAGCTATCTCAAACTAGAATAGTGTGACAAGTGAACCCACCAGGATCTTTTTAGTTCAGCTCATAAGACACACAAAGTGCATAGATTTAATTCAGATTTCCGGTTTAGGCAAGGTGTCATAAATGCTTAGGCATAAACTCCACAAAGGCATATGACTAGCATATCCAAGCAAAAGGAGATAGCATAGCATTCAACATTCCTACACATGCTAGGTAGCCAAGTCAAGTGGTGATCATGGTTTTTGATTTTGAAGAAACAAAAGTGATTGAGCTCACAAAAGATATTAGACAGATTCAAGGAGTTTAGCCAACCATGATCATGCAAGCAACTGTACAATCTAGCACAAGCAAGTACTAACTCGTCATACCAGAAGAGCTCTAGTGCTAGTGTAAGTGAAAATGCATATGTTACAATGCAATGCATGGTATGATACAAGATGCAAAGAAAATAAAGAAAGGCAAAGGAAAAGCAAAACAAAACCTAAACTACGGCAAAGTTACCCCCAACCTAAAAGGGGTAACAAACACCATGCTCCCCACACAAGCGAGCAAATGCGCTAAGCTCTAAGGGCTTGGTGAAGATATCTGCCAACTGGTTCTCGGTCTCCACATGGATCAAGTCTATATCTCCCTTCTCATAGTGATCTCTCAGAAAGTGAAACCTCACGTCTATGTGTTTGGTTTTAGAGTGCAAGACGGGGTTCTTAGCTATAGAAATAGCAGAAGTAGAATCTACTAGGAGAGGGATCTTCCTAAAACTAAGACCAAAGTCACTCAAGGTGGACTTCATCCAAAGCAGCTGGGAGCAACAACTAGCAGCAGCAATGTATTTGGCTTCTGTTGTGGAGGTGGCTACGCTAGATTGCTTGCGTGAGGACCAAGAGACAAGAGAAGAACCGAGAAACTTGCAGGTGCCGGAAGTAGACTTGCGCTCCAGCCGACAACCCACAAAGTCAGCATCCGAATACCCTATGAGAGAGAACATAGAAGCTGAAAAGAACCAAAGAACAAGCTCAGGAGTGTATTTCAGGTACCTGAAGATGCACTTTACCGCTTGACGGTGTGATGTCCTCGGTGAGACCTGAAAATGCGCACAAAGGCAAACCGCGAATTGGATGTCTGGCCTAGTCGCCGTCAGGTACAGAAGTGAGCCGATCATCCCTCAGTACTCTCTCTGGTCCACAACCTCCCCTTCTTCATCTGCATCAAGAGCCGTTTGTGTTGACATGGGAGTCGCCATAGGCTTGAGGTCTACCCTTGTCAAACTTCTTCAGAATGTCCTTCGTGTACTTGGCTTGATGGATGAAGGTTCCTTCACGCCCTTGCTTGATTTGCAATCCAAGGAAAAACTGCAACTCTCCCATCATGCTCTTCTCAAACTCTTTCGACATCTGCTCAGAAAACTTGGTAACAAGAGAGTGAGACGAGCCACCAAAGATGATATCATCCACGTATATCTGGACAATAAGAAGATCACTACCATGCTTGAGGAGAAACAAGGTCTTATCAACACTCCCCATTTTGAAACCCTGGTTTAGCAAAAAGGTTTTCAATCTCTCATACCAGGCTCTAGGGGCTTGTTTCAAACCATACAAGGCTTTTTGCTATTTGTAAACATGGTTAGGGTATTTAGCATTTTCAAATCCCGGAGGTTGTTTGACATAAACCTCTTCTTGAATGAAACCATTTAGAAAAGCAGACTTCACATCCATTTGAAAAAGCTTGAAACCCATGGAAGCTGCAAAGGCTAAGAGAATACGTATAGCTTCCAGGTGTGCAACTAGAGCAAACGTTTCCTCATAGTCTATCCCCTCTTTTTGACAAAAACACTGAGCCACAAGTCTAGCCTTGTTCCGCACAACAATGCCATCCTCCCCTTGCTTATTTTTGAAAACCCATTTTGTACCAATAGGATTGCATTATGGCGATGGCTCTACCAAAACCCAAACCTCATTCCTCTCAAAGTTTTCTAACTCCTCATGCATGGCATTAACCCAATTACCATCAGAAAGTGCGTGTCCAACATCCTTAGGCTCAAAGGAGGCAACAAATGCAGCATGAGCAAAGAAGGCGATAGAACCTATCTGGGACCTCAAAGTCCGTGCATGCAAATCACCAATGATCCCATGTGGAGGGCGATGCAACTAGACCTGCTGAGATGGAACAATTTCAGAGGTGACTGTAGGACCGAGACGTGCGACTAGAGGGGGGGTGAATAGGAGCACTTGAAATCTCAAAAACACAACCCCCAAGAAAATGCTCTGCAAAGCTCAAGAGAAACAGAGCCATGCACCGTCCACTGAACAGGTACGTGCCTAGCACCGCAAGGGTGCCGTCCAGTGAAAGGATATGCACCAATGCGGGAAAACTCAAGATCCAACCAAGAATGGCATCGAGGCAATGAAACAATGCAAATCCCGCCACATGACACTCACCGCACCAAGGAGCGTCTCACTAACTGACAATAAGCAAAGAGAATGGTCTAACAGTGGGGAATGCACAAAACTAGAGCAGAAACACAGCGAAAAACCAAACTCGGAAGAACACAGCAGCTCCCAGGCAGGACCGGACTGTACGGTGGCCAACACCGGACTATCCGGTGGGACCGGACTATCCGGTGGGATCGGACTATAGGGTGCCTGCTGCCGGACTGTCCGGTGGCACGGCCCGGACAACGCCTCACGCCAGACTGTCCGGTGGGCACTGCCGGGCTATCCGGTAGAACAGGACTATCTGGTGGCGTCTGCCGGATTGTCCGGTAGAGTCGCAAAAAGGGCGTTTTCAAACCCAAACTTGATCAAACCTTGTCCAAACTTCACAAAATTTTGCACAGGCTATCTGGACCCTATTCCAAAGCTTTTCCCAAAAGATCTACTCAAGGTGACCATGAAATCAGTGGGAATTTCAGATCTCGTGAAATGGCAATCCTTGGGCAAGAAAGAGGAAAACTCACAAGAGGCTTGCTCGTGGCAATCCAGCAGGATTAAGATGAACTAAGTCATGATCTCCACGTCCTAGCAAGTCCAGAACATCAGCAAGGAAAGGGATTCAAGCTTGGCCAACAAAAACACCCAAAAGCCAGGGATTGAACCCAAAAACCCAAGAGAGAGGGGGAGGAGAAGAACACAAGGTTGCTGCACGAATTTGCTTCGATTAAGTGCCCAAGAAGGGTCTAAAGATTCAGCAAACAAGCAGAAATTCGTCCCAAGCAACCACCCTCACCTTCCCTCAAGATTACGAGACTAAATCCTACTCTAACCTCCCTAACAATGGAGCTCAAAGCTTAAGGACGAAAATCACCAACCAAAGACTAATCCTAGCAGCCAAGAGGCCTTCTAATGACCTGCCTTTGACCTATTTATACCCGAGTGCTATTTAGACAGTTTTGCACTTAGATCCCTACAGCTAGACAAACCCTAAGGACTCAAACAAAACATTACAGGATATTTCGGGACGGACGACCACGATGAAGTCTTGATCTTCATAAGTTCCACGCAATCCTCGGATGTTCTCCACGTGGCCAGTAGTCCAATCCGCGATCCGCCCCTAGTTTTAAGTAAAAAACCGGGAAACTTTAGGAAGTCTCCATCTGGGCCGGATTTGGCCCATCTTCTCTATCTTGGCGAGTCCTGGCCCAACTCACCAAGGCGTGGGTAGCTTGGGTGGCGGTTTTGAGCTGAAGCCGCCAAAGCCTCCCTCGCACACCTTCGCACCACACATTCGGGTTGGAGCACCGCGGTGGCGCCCGGCATCCCCTGTCCATCGGGGCAGCCTCGCAATCCTTCGGAGGACTTACTCCTGCCGTCACCGTGCCGCTCCTCCGTATACCAAACTCCCATGGGCGACAGATGCTGAGCATGCCTCCAGTCCTTCGGAGGACTTTCCTGTACCTCCAGTCCATCGGAGGGCCTCCTGTCCATCGAAGGTCTTGTGCCCAAGTCCTTCTGGGTCTTGCTATTGTTGACAATCACTCATCACTCTAGAGGCAATGGAGCCGGTCCATTGGCTCTCAATCTCCCCCTTGATGAGTGCATTGTCAACACCTTCAACCTGTAACCTGAAATAGAACAAAGACAAACGGAAAAGCATAAAACCGAAAAGAAAGAAGAAAAATAAGAAGTTGCTCAAGATGCCCAAAAGCCAAATACTAGTAGAAAAGGGCAAATTGAGACAACAAAAACAAAGCCAAAGATTGACCCCCTAAGACAAGGGAAACCGCTCAACGCAGTCGATCAAACTAAAGCATGACCCCTCAAGAAAGAGGCAAACTGACTCAACACAGTCATGCTAAGGCAAAACATCGGCTCCTCCAAAAAGAGGCAAAAGGCTCAACGCACCAATGCAAGAGAATGATAAAAGCTCAAACTCCCCCTCAACTAGATCTCTACAGAGTCCACCTCCTTGGTCCAACATCTCTCTCCTAGATCTCTACAGAGTCCTCCCCCTTGGTCCAACATCTCTCTCTCGTCAAGGGTCAACATCTCTCCCCCTTGTTGACAATGGACACATCAAGGGTTCATAGAACTCAACCCCACCTGAAATGGACAACTCCCCCTCAAAATATGCCATGAAATGCAGGAAGTGTACCATGAAGAGCTCAGCAGGGATGAAAAGCTAGTAAATACAAGTTCTAGCATACAGAGCAAGTGAGGGCAAGGAAGCATGCTAACAAGCTCAATTGAATCTATCTTATACAGATCAGGAGCATGTTTTACAAGGTTGTTGAAAAGAAAGCATCACCCACATGAATAGCATCTAGCAAGATAGGCATGAACGGCAAGATGCTAGCAAAACATACAAGGTGTGCTACTCTCAACCAAGGCATCTACAACAGGCCATAAGCAATTTAGAGACTTGCAGATTTCAGATTTAGCAATTTTGAACTGCAAGCAAATCAGATCATGTGCCAGGGGTTATTGACTTGTCTTTGCCACTTCTTACCAACCAATGCCAAGCCTAGGTTCAGAAAACCATCAGAAGCTTAAGACAAAGTTTTGGTCATACACAGCCTAGTCCAAGTTCATCCCAAAGTGCAAAGGCAAGCTATCTCAAACTAGATCAGTGTGACAAGTGAACCCACCTAGATCTTTTCAATTTAGCTCATAGGACACCACTTGTAAACTACATTCATTCAGATTTCAGATTTGGACAAGGTGCCATAAATGCTTAGGCATCAGTGTAACAAAGGCATATGACTAGCATATCCAAGCTTGAAAAGATAGCATAGCATTCAACATTCCTACACATGCTAGGTAGCCAAGTCAAGTGGTGATCATGGTTTTTGATTTTGAAGAAACAAAAGTGATTGAGCTCACAAAAGATATTAGACAGATTCAAGGAGTTTAGCCAACCATGATCATGCAAGCAACTGTACAATCTAGCACAAGCAAGTACTAACTCGTCATACCAGAAGAGCTCTAGTGCTAGTGTAAGTGAAAATGCATATGTTACAATGCAATGCATGGTATGATACAAAATGCAAGAAAAGCAAAGAAAGAGCAAAAGAAAAACCTAAACTACACCAAAATTACCCCAACCTAAAAGGGGTAACAACACCAAGCTCCCCACGCAAGTGAGCAAATACGGTAAGGTCTAAGGGCTTGGTGAAGATATCGGCCAACTGGTTCTCAGTCTCTACATGGATCAAGTCTATATTTCCCTTCTCATAGTGATCTCTCAAGAAGTGAAACCTCACGTCTATGTGTTTGGTTCTGGAGTGCAGGATGGGGTTCTTAGCTACGGAAATAGCAGAAGTAGAGTCTACTAGGAGACGGATCTTCCTAACACGGAGACCAAAGTCGCTCAAGGTGGACTTCATCCAAAGCAGCTGGGATCAGCAACTAGCAGCAGCAATGTATTCAGCTTCTGTGGTGGAAGTGGCTATGCTAGATTACTTGCGTGAGGACCAAGAGACAAGAGAAGAACCGAGAAACTGGCAGGTGCCGGAAGTAGACTTGTGCTCCAGCCGACAACCCTCAAAGTCAGAATCCGAATACCCTCTGAGAGAGAGCAACGAAGCTGAAGAGAACCAAAGACCAAGCTCAGGAGTGTATTTTAGGTACCTGAAGATGCGCTTCACCGCTTGACGATGTGATAGCCTTGGTGAGGCCTGAAAATGCGCACAGAGGCAAACCGCAAACTGAATGTCCGGCCTGCTCGCCGTCAGGTACAGAAGTGAGCCGATCATCCCTCGGTACTCTCTTTGGTCCACCACCTCCCCTTCTTCATCGGCATCAAGAGCCGTCTATGTTGACATGGGAGTTGCCATGGGCTTGAGATCTCCTTGTCAAACTTCCTCAGAATGTCCTTCGTGTACTTGGCTTGATGGATGAAGGTTCCTTCTGGGCCTTGCTTGAGCGGTAGCCCAAGAAAGAACTGAAGCTCACCCATGAGATTCATCTCGAATTCACTGCTCATCTGTTCAGCAAACTTAGACACCAAAGCGTGAGATGAACCACCAAAGATAATGTCATCAACATATATCTGAACTAGAAGGGTGTCACCGCCACGACTCAATAGAAACAAGGTCTTGTCTACTGAACCCATCACAAAACTAGATTTGAGCAAAAAGGCTTTCAACCTAGCATACCAAGCTCTTGGAGCTTGCTTCAGACCATACAGGGCTTTTCTCAACTTATACACCCGGTCTGGAAACTTGGCACTCTCAAAGCCAAGAGGTTGTCTCACATATACCTCCTCCTCTATGTAACCGTTTAGAAAGGCTGACTCGACATCCATCTGCTGCAATTCGAAGCCTTTAGAGGCAGCAAAGGCAAGCAGAATCCTAATAGCCTCTAAACGAGCTATAGGAGCAAAGGTTTCCTCATAATCTATCCCCTCCTTTTGACAGAAACCCTGGGCTACCAATCTCGCTTTGTTCCTCACAACCATCCCATCCTCACCCTATTGTTCTTGAAAACCCACTTGGTTCCTATAGGGTGGCAGTTTGGTGGAGGTTCAACTAAATCCCAGACATGGTTTCTCTCAAAGTTCTCCAACTCCTCAAGCATGGCGTTCACCCAACTAGGATTAGATAATGCATGTGACACATCCCGGGTTTCGAAAGAAGCAACAAATGCGGAGTGACAGAAAAAGGCTAGAGAGTTAACCGAAGAGCGTGTGACACGCTGGTTTAGATCTCCAATCATCCTGTCTGGAGGGTGATCCCGCTGGACCTGCCGAGATGGAACAATCTCGGAGGTCACCTCCCCTGCGTCCACAGTGGAGCCAACCTCTGCTTGAGCTTGCGGTCAGGGGAGTGAGGAGGAAGCCATAGGCAAGGGTCCTCCTTCATCTTCAGAGCTCATAGCAGAGGGGGCAAGAGCTGCAGCCGGTGCAGTGGCTCCTGCATCACAAATATCTACTTCGCCTTCCTAATCTTCAAAGATGGGAGCTCCTTCTTCATCATCACCTGAAAGCTCAAATGCAGGGGTTGTGCAAGGCATAGATTCATTAAAGGAAACTTCACAGGTCTCAACCACTTGTCTATTGTGAAGGATCCACACTCTATATGCCCTAGAGCTAGAGGCGTACCCAAGAAAAATACCATCCAAGCAGCGAGATTCAAATTTGTTCAAATGCCCCCCCTTTTTTGAGCACAAAGCATCTGCAGCCAAATGCACGCAGGTGCTTGACACTAGGCTGCCTACCAAACCATAGCTCATACGAAGTCTTCCCTAAGTAGGCTCGTAGGAAGATGCGGTTGGCAATGTAACAGGCCATATTCATAGCCTTAGCCCAAAAGCGTCGCGGAGTCCTATGCTCATCAAGCATCGTCCACGCCATCTCTACAAGCGTGCGGTTCTTTCATTCCACAACACCGTTCTGCGGTAGGGTATAAGGAGATGAGAATTGGTGATCAAGACCAAGGTCACGACAAAAGGTTTCGAAACGAGAGTTACGAAATTCTCTGCCATTGTCGCCGTGGATAGCCCTCATGGCTTTATGACTCTCATTCTTTAACCTCAAGACCAGATCCCGAACAAAACCAAAAGCTTCATCTTTGAATTCCATGAAGAACACCCACGAAAACCGAGAAAAATCGTCCACAACTATAAGCACATACCACTTCCCACTGACTGACTGTACCCGAGCAGGACCAACCGTGTCCATATGTAGCTGGTCACCCGGGAAAGAGGTCATCACCAGATTGACAGGTGCATGAGAAGCGGCAACCATCTTGCCATGTCGACAGGGGTGGCATACTAAGTCCTTTTCTACTTTCAAATTGAGCAATCCTCGGATCAGACTCATCGAGCTCAACCTGGCTAGCAGATCAAAACTTAAATGGCCAAGCCTCCTATGCCACTTCCAAATATCAGCAGAAGGACTAGCAACCAAACACCGAGGAGGGCCAGAAACAGATGCAAGGTCAACCTTAAAAATCTGCCCATAGGGCAAAATCCGACAAACAAGGTTTTCCTTAGCATCAAGCAGACAAGAAGAACCCTCCTTAAAACGAACCTCAAACCCTTCCTTGAGAAGTTGCGAGACAAAAACCAAATTGAACCCCAAATTCCTCACCAAAGCAACTTCTCTCAGGGAAAGCTTGCCAGAAAGAGCAACAGAACCAACACCCAACAATTTACCTTGACCATTATCCCCGAATGTGATGTACTCCTTGGTGCTCACGGGGTTGAGGCTGGAGAACCATCTACGGTGCCCTGTCATGTGCCTAGAGCAGCCGGAGTCCATGATCCATATGTCCTCCAGGCCTCGATCCTACAACATCAAGGAAAGTGAGAGTGAGCAAATGGTCTGGCACTGGGGTTAGTGTGACTGCTGAACCAGTGCCAAACAGGCAGTCTCAAAAGTGGGGTAAGCACAGTCAAAGTAAGCATCACATCTACCTGCGTACCCACGACCTCTAAAGTGTGAGCTCTCAAACCCTCTACCTCCAAATCCTCGGTAAGAAGATCCATAGCTGCGCTGAAAACGACTAGGAGCTCGACCGGGAAAGCGTCTCTCTCCACTAGGAGCACGGGCCTAAAAGCTGCCTCCTCTCTCACCATCAAAGCGGTCTCTCATCTCACCGCGACGGGGAGGATCCAGCCTACCACCCTGATAGAACTGATCATGGTTCCCCTAGGCTCTCTCCTGCCTCTCAACTCGCTTCCTCTTGAAGCAAAACTCCTCCAAGTGGCCATTCCGCTGGCAAAAGTCACAGTGGTAGACATGCCTCTTGGTAGAGGGTTTAGGCTGAGCCTTGGGCTTAGGTGGAGTAGCCTTGGGTTGAATAGGCTGCTTAACTCTCTCCTTGCTCACTGGAGGCTTGAGAATCTCAGTCACTACTCTGTCCGGCTTAGCCTGTGAGGGCTTGGGTGTCCAGAACTGCTTCTTTGGGGCAGCCTTGGGAGGCTCGTGGTAAACCCCATCAACAGTAGGGCTAGGCTGAGAAGAGGCAGTCTTAAGCTTAATTGGGGAACTCTTCTTCTCACCCGAAGTACTACACTCTCCTAACCCAAGTCCACTCATGTCACCCTCAGCTCTCTTGGTGCTCTCCAAGATCATCCTAAGTTGGAGCTCTCTAGCATACATCCAACTGAGCACCTCTCTCAACCAGTTGTTCTCATCAACCAAAGTCTGTTTCTCCTCTCTCAGATCCTCCAGAACTAAAGTTTGGGCAGCACAAGTGGGGCAGTCTAGAGAGGGAATAGGGGAAGCAGACTTCTCTAACTTCTTAATGGTGGCGTCCCTATCCACCAACATCAACCTTAGAGTGAGACAGTTCTCACAAGTGTCAGGGGGTGCTGAAAGCACCTCAAGGTCGCCTCTCAACTGCATAAGCTCCCTCTCCAAGGTAGGACAGACCATGCACGCACCCAAAAGCGTGGGTCTAGCCCTAAGCTCCTCCAACTCCTTAAGATGTCCCTCACACCTCACTTTCAGCTCAGCTATGTCAACAGCTAGGTGGGGGCACATCTCACACTCAATCACATCACTCAAAATAGGCTCATCCAGTTTAGATTGGAGCTTGCCTAACTCTACCTTCAGCCTATCCATCTCCTCTACCTGATGAGCATACTTGCTCTTCTGCTCACAGAGATCTCTCAACAAAGTCTCACAGGTAGGGCACTCAGACTCACTAGGCTAGGTTGGCACACTCTTCAGCCTCTCTATCTCAGCTAGAGCATCAGCCAACTTGGCTTTCTGCTTCTGCAGCTTCTTGGCTGCCCTCTCCAACATCTTATCCTAGGCTTTCAACTCACGACTATTTACCTCCAACATCTCAAGAATTTCAGCTTGCTTAGGAGTTACCTCTTCATCGGAGGAGTCATTTTCGTTGCCCTTGTCATCCTTGTCCTCAAGCGCCATGGAGCAAAAGGATCTCCGATGCATCTTGTGCTTGTGCTTGGACTTGGTGGAGATGAAGCAGAGTCCAGCTGGACCACCTTGGTCCCTCCTCTTGTCCCGCTTGGTAACGATCTCCTCATCGCTTGAGCTTGACGAAGACGAGGAGGAGGAAGATGATCTGCCACACAGACCACCAAGCTCGGTGAAGAAGGCCTTGTCTCACTTCCGGTTGTCCTTCTGGTAGCTCTTGAAAGCCTTCCAGAAGTTCTTGATCTTGCCGGAGTGGTGCTTTGTGTGGTTGCGCTTGCCGAAGTGATACTTGTTGGAGTCGCGGGAGTGACTCTTGCCCTTCTTGTAGTAATCGTTCTGCTTGTTCGAGCATTCGGCGATGAAGTGGCCGACCTCTCCGCACTCGAAGCACTTGGGCCTTTCGCCCCTCTTCTTGCTCATCCGGTTGTCATAGGCGCGCTGAAAGCGGCTAGACACCAGGCAAAGCTCATCATCCCCAAGTGACGCCAACTGCTCCTCTGTAACAAACATAAGAGTAGAAAATGAAAAGTTGTGAAGCTGGGGGTTAGGAATGGCCTCACTAGAGGGAGAAGCCAAGGCCAGGCTCTTGGAGCCAGTACAAGCGAGAGAATCTCTCAACTTGTAATCCACCTCTGTGGCCTTGAGCTTGCTGTAAAGAGTCTCCACTCCAATTGTGTCATAGGCCTCAGACTCGATGATCGAGTTAACCTTGATCTCCCATACCTTCCTGTCCAACGCATACAGCAACTTGACAGCCTGCTGATGGTCAGTGTATGGGATCCTCTCAGGGCTGGAGTTAACGCGCAACTTGTTGATGATCGATTGAAAATGACCAAACAAGTCATCGATGGACTCACCAGGCTTCAGAATGAAATTTTCATATTCGCGCCTGTAAGTCTCAACAAGACGCCCCTTGATTGTAGCAGTGCCCTCATGGTGTGCACTCAGCAGGGACCAGATCTGACGGGCAGTCTCATGGTGGTTCACTTTCTCATAATCAACTGGACCAAGTCCTGAGAAGAGAAAGTTAACAGCTTTGGCGTTCGCCTCATGCTGAGCAACTGGAAGCACCACAAAGTTTGCAGTCTGAGTAGCATTCCATATGTCCTAGCCCTGGCTAAGCAAGAAAGCTCTCATCCTACCCTTCCAGTAGGAGTAGCCATCGAAACCAAGGACCGGAATCTTCCCGGAGTGAGTCATAGTCGCTACTGGTTTCTCACCGGTAAAGGTATGAAGAAACCTAACCGGCTCTGATACCAATTGTAGGACACAGACGTGCAACTAGAGGGGGGTGAATATGAGCACTTGAAATCTCAAAAATACAACCCCCAAGAAAATGCTCTGCAAAGCTCAAGAGAAACAGAGCAAGGCACCGTCCACTGAACAGATACGTGCCTAGCAGTGCAAGGGTGCCGTCCACTGAAAGGATATGCACCAATGCGGGAAAACTCAAGATCCAGCCAAGAATGGCATCAAGACAATGAAACAATGCAAATCCCGCCACACGACACACACCGCACCAAGGTGCGTCTCACTAACTGACAATAAGTAAAGAGAATGATCTTACAGTGGGGAAAGCACAAAACCAGAGCAGAAACACAGAAGGAAAACCAAACTGGGAAGAACACAGCAGCTCCCTGGTAGGACCGGACTGTCCGGTGGCCAACACCGGACTGTCCGGTGGGACCGGACTCTCTGGTGCCTGCTGCCGGACTGTCCGGTCACACGGCCCGGACAGCGCCTCACACCGGACTGTCCGGTGGGCGCTGCCGGACTATCTGGTAGAACCGGATTGTCCGGTGGCCTCTGCCGGATTGTCCGATAGAGTCGCACAAAGGGCGTTTTCAAACCCAAACTTGATCAAACCTTGTCCAAACTTCACGAAATTTTGCACAGGCTATCTGGACCCTATTCCAAAGCTTTTTCCAAAAGATCAACTCAAGGTGACCACAGAATCAGCGGGAATTTCAGATCTCGTGAAATGGCAATCCTTAGGCAAGAAAGGTGAAAACTCACAAGAGGCTTGCTCGTGGCAATCCAGCAGGATTGAGATGAACTAAGTCATGATCTCCATGTCCTAGCAAGTCCAGAACATCAGCAAGGAAAGGGATTCAAGCTTGGCCAACAAAAACACCCAAAAACCAAGGATTGAACCCAAAAACCAAAGAGAGAGGGGGAGGAGAAGAACACAAGGTTGCTGCACGAATTTGCTTCGATTAAGTGCCCAAGAAGGGTCTAAAGATTCAGCATACAAGCAGAAATTCGTCCCAAGCAACCATCCTCGCCTTCCCTCAAGATTAGGAGGCTAAATTCTACTCTAACCTCCCTAACAATGGAGCTCAAAGCTTAAGGATGAAAATCACTAACCAAAGACTAATCATAGTAGCCAAGAGGCCTTCTAATGACCTGCCTTTGACCTATTTATACCCGAGTGCTATTTAGACAATTTGCACTTAGATCCCTACAGCTAGACAAATCCTAAGGACTCAAACGAAAGATTACAGGATATTTCGGGACGGACGACCACGATGAAGTCTTGGTCTTCGTTAGTTCCACGCAATCCTCGGATGTTCTCCACGTGGCCAGTTGTCCAATCCGCGATCCGCCCCCAGTTTTGAAGTTAGAAACAAGGAAACTCTAGGAAGTCTCCGCCTGGGCCGGATTTGGGCCATCTTCTCTATCTTGGCGAGTCGTGGCCCAACACACCAAGGCTTGGGTAGCTTGGGTGGCGGTTTTGAGCCGAAGCCACCAAAGCCTCCTCGCACGCCTTCGCACCACACATTCGGGTTGGAGCACCGCGATGGCGCCCGGCATCCCCTGTCCATCGAGGCAGCCTCGTAGTCCTTCGGAGGACTTACTCCTGCTGTCGCCGTGCCGCTCCTCCATATACCGAACTCCCATGGCCGACAGACGCCGAGCATGCCTCTAGTCCTTCGGAGGACTTTCCTCTACCTCCAGTATATTGGAGGGCCTCCTGTCCATCCTGTCCATCGGAGGTCTTGTGCCCAAGTCCTTCTGGGTCTTGCGATTGTTGACAATCACTCATCACTCTAGAGGCAATGGAGCCAGTCCATTGGCTCTCAGTGACATCCCCTGCGTCCTCAGCGGGGCTAGCCTATGCTCGAGCTTGCAATCGAGGGAGTGAGAAGGAAGCCATCGGTAAAGGTCCTCCATCGTCTTCAGAGCTTGTAGGAGAGGGGGCAGAAGCTGTAGCCGGTGCAGTGGCTCCTGCATCAACAACATCTACCTGAACTTCCACATCTTCAAAGATGGGACCTCCTTCTTTATCATCACCTGAAAGCTCAAATGCAGGGGTTGTACAAGGCATAGATTCATCAAAGCAAACTTCACAGGTCTCAACCACTTGTTTGGTATCGAGTATCCACACTCTATATGCCCTAGAGGTAGAGGCGTACTCAAGGAAAATACCATCCAAGCAGTGAGATTCAAATTTGTCCAAATGCCCCCCTTTTTTGAGAACAAAGCATCTGCAGCCAAATGCACGCAGGTGCTTGATGCTGGGCTGCCAACCAAACCGTTGCTCGCACAAAGTCTTCCCTAAGAAAGCTCGTAGAAAGATGTGGTTAGCAATGTAACAAGCCGTATACATAGCCTCAGCCCAAAAGTGTCGCGGAGTGCTATGCTCATCAAGCATCATCCGTGCCATCTCTACAAGTGTGTGGTTCTTTCATTCCACAACACAGTTCTGAGGTGGGGTATAAGGAGATGAGAATTGATGATCAAGACCTAGGTCACGATAGAAGGTTTCGAAACGAGAGTTACGAAATTCTCCGCCATTGTCGCTGCGGATAGCCCTTATGGCCTTATGACTCTCATTTCTTAACCTCAAGACCAAATCCCAAACAAAATCGAAAGGCTCATCTTTGAATTCCATGAAGAACACCCATGAAAAATGAGAAAAATCATCTACAATGATAAGCACATACCACTTCCCACTGACTGACTATACCCGAGCAGGACCAACCGTGTCCATATGCAGAAGTTCTCCTGGGTAAGAGGTCATCACCTGATTGATAGGTGCATGAGAAGCGGCAAACATCTTGCCATGATAACCGGGGTGGCATACTAAATCTCTTTTCTGCTTCAAATTGAGCAATTCTCAGATTAGATTCATTGAGCTCAACCTGACAAGCAGATCAAAACTCAAATGGCCTAGCCTCCTATGCCACTTCCAAATATCAGCAGAAGAACCAGCTACCAAACACCGAGGAGGGCCAGAAATAGATGCAAGGTCAACCTTAAAAACCTGCCCATAGGGCAAAATCCGACAAACAAGGTTTTCCTTAGCATCAAGAACACGAGAAGAACCCTCCTTGAAGTGAACCTCATACCCTTCCTTGAGAAGTTGTGAGATAGAAACCAAATTGAATCCCAAATTCCTCACCAAAGCAACTTCTCTCAGGGAAATCTTTCCAGAAAGCACAACAGAACCAACACTTGACACTTTACCTTGACTATTATCCCCGAATGTGATGTATTCTTTGGTGCTCACAGGGTTGAGGCTGGAGAACCATCTGCGGTGCCCTGTCATGTGCCTAGAGCAGCCGGAGTCCATGATCCATATGTCCTCCAGGCCTCGATCCTGCAAACTCAAATAAAATGAGAGTGAGCAAATGGTCCAGCACTGGGTTAGTGAAACTGCTAAACCAGTGCTGAGCCATCTGCTCAAAAGTGGGAAAAGCACAGTCAAGGTAAGCATCATGACGATCTGGGTACCCACGACCTCCAAAGTGTGAGCTCTCAAACCCTCTACCAAAGCCTCGGTCACGAGGTCCATAGCCATGCTGAAAACGGCTAGGAGCTCAGCCGGCAAAGCGTCTCTCACCACTAGGAGCATGGGCCTGTAAGCCGCCTCCTCTCTCATCACTAGCAAAATGGTCTCTCATCTCACCGCTACAGGGAGGATCCTACCTACCACCCTGGTAGAACTGATTCTAGTTTCCCTAGGCTCTCTCCTGCCTCTCGGCCCACTTCCTCCTGAAGCAGAACTCCTCCAAGTGACCATTCCACTGGCAAAGTCACAGTTGTAGATAGGTCTCTTGGGCACAGGCTGGGGCTAGGTCTTGGGCTTCTAGTGAGGTGGTGAAGCTTTGGGTGGTGATGGCTGCTGGACTTGCTTCTTGCTAGAAGGCTTAAGCACTTCTTCTATTATCCTGTCCAGCTTGGCTTGTGGTGGCTTGGGTGTCCAATATGACTTCCTTGGGGCAGCCTTGGGAGGCTCATGGTAAACCCCATCAACAATAGAGTCAGGCTCAGGAGAGGCAGTGTCAGGCTTGACGGGGGCACTCTTCTTCTTACCCAAGGTACTACACTCTCCTAACCCAAGTCCATTGGTGTCACCCTCACCATGCTTGTTTGCCTCTATGATCATCCTAAGCTGAGGTTCCTTGGCATACATCCAGCTCAGCACCCCTCTCAACCTATAGTTGTCTTCTTCAAGGATCAACTTCTCCTCTCTCAGACCCTCCAGGATCAAGGTCTGGGCAGCACAAGTGGGACAGTCTAGAGAGGGAAACACAGGAGCAAACTTCTCAAGCTTCCTAATGGTGGCTTCCTTCTCCACCAACTGCAGCCTCAAAGTGAGACAACTCTCACATGTATCAGGAGGTACTGAAAGCACCTCAAGGTCAACTCTCACCTGGTCAAGCTCACTTCTCAAGGTAGGATAGACCTTGCACACACCCAAAAGCATGGGTCTAGCCCTAAGCTCCTCCAACTCTTTGAGCTGCCCTCACATTTCACCTTCAGCTCAGCTATGTCAACAGCTAGGTGGTGGCAAGACTCACACTTAGGCATCTCACTCAAGGTAGGCTCATCTAGTTTAGACTGGAGCTCACCAAACTTAGGCTTCAGCCTATCCATCTCCTATACCTGATGAGCAAACTTGCTCTTCTGCTCACAAAGGTCACTCATGAGGGACTCACAGGTAGGGCACTCAAACTCACTAGGCTAGGCTTGCACACTCTTCAATCTCTCAATCTCAGCCAAAGCATCAGCAAGCTTGGCTTTCTACTTCTGCAGCTTCTTGGCTGCCTTCTCCAATAACTTATCCTGGGCTTTCAACTCATGACTATTCCTCTCTAGCATATCAACGATCTCAGCTTGCTCAAGAGTTACCTCTTCATTGGAGGAGTCATTGTCGTTTGCCTTGTCATCGTTGTCCTCAAGCACCATGGAGCAAAATGATCTCCGGTTCATCTTGTGCTTGCGCTTAGACTTGGTGGAGATGAAGCAGAGGCCAGCTAGACCGCCTTGGTCCCTCCTCTTGTCCCGCTAGGTGATGGTCTCCTCATCGCTTGAGCTTGACGAAGACGAGGAGGAGGAGGACGATCCGCTACAATGACCACCAAGCTCGGCGAAGAAGGCCTTATCCTACTTCCGGTTGTCCTTCTGGTAGCTCTTGAAAGCCTTCCTGAAGTTCTTGATCTTGCCAGAGCAGTGCTTGGTGTGGTCGCGCTTGCCGTAGTCGTGCTTGCCAGAGCGGTGCTTGCTAAAGTAATGGGAGTGGTTCTTGCCCTTCTTGTAGTAGTCGTTCTGCTTGTTCGGGCACTCGGCGATGAAGTGGCGGACCTCTCCGCACTCAAAGCACTTGGGCTTCTCGCCCCTCTTCTTGCTCATCCGGTTTTCATAGGCACGCTGGAAGTGACTAGACACCAGGCAAACCTCATCATCCCCAAGTGACGCCAACTACTCCTCTATCACAGACATCAAAGCAGAGAACGAAAAATCGTGAAGTGGGGGGTTAGTAGCAACTTCCTTAGAGCTAGAAACCAAGGCTAGGCTCTTGGAGCTAGTGCCATTGAGCATATCTGTCATCTGGTAATCAACCTCTGTGGCCTTGAGCTTACTGTAAAGCTCCTCAACTCCAAAGGTGTCATACCCTACTGACTCAAGAATGGAGTTCTTCTTGATCTCCCACACATTGCTATCCAAGGAATACAGCAACTTGACAGCCAGTTGATGGTCAGTGTATGGGAGAGCAGCGGGGGTAGAGTTGACACTGAGCTTGTTGATGATCGACTGAAAATGACCAAACAAGGCATCCATAGACTCTCTCAGCTTCTAAACAAAGTTCTCATACTCACGCTGGTAAGTCTGAACAAGCCGACCCATAACTGTCACCGTCCCCTCATGGTGTGCACTGAGCAGGTACCAGATCTCACAGGCGGAATCAAGGTGGCTCACCCTCTCATAGTCCACTGGACCAAGTCCAAAGAAGAGAAAGTTCACCGTCTTGTAGTTCGCCTCGTGCTGAGCAATGAGCGCCGATGTGGTACGCTCGGCAACGGGGAGCACCGTGAAAGCCATACTCTGTGTAGCCTTCCATATGTCCTCACTCTGGCTAAGCAAGAAAGCTTTCATCCTACCCTTCCAGTAGGGATAGGCATTCAAGCCAAGAAATAGAACCTTCCCAAAGTGCGCCATAGTCGTTACTGGTTTCTCACCCGTAAAGGAATAAAGAAACTTAACTGGCACTGTGTCACGCCCGGTTTCCAACGAACAAAACCGTGAAAAATATATATGCGCCAAGATCAAGTCTCGCATATACATGACAAATTACATAGGTACCATAGACACATGTCAAAGATAAAAGCTTATATAACATTTAAACATCTCATTATTACATAGTAACACAAGTCTTTAACTCAGAGTATAGAGTAGCATTGCGGAAGCGTAAAACAAAATATAACTAGGGCACCATAGGGACGTCGACTGGTGAACGAAGCACCTAATACTCATCGTAGTCTTGTACATAATCTTCAGCATCTCCATCAACTGAGCAGCGGTTGCATTTTCCCCCCAACAAGGAATAAATATAAAGAAGCAAGCGTGAGTACAGCAGCTCATACTCAACAAATATAACATAAACCATGAGGCTCTAGGTTTAGCTGACAGACTGCATGAGCTTTTAAATTGAACATCTTTATTTAAAACCTGTCTACTATTATTGATTAAAGAACAATTAACCCAAAGATATTGCATAAAGAAGTAAATAACATTTAGTTGATATAACCATCACCATAACCGAAACCTTTGAACACCGCTAATCACTAGGAAGGGTCTGGGCCGCTCATAACCGTGAGTAGGGCTGACATTTCAATTTTACACTCTCGAGAGGTTGTACATCTTTACCCACAAGTCATGAGCTAGGGGTTCATCACACACCTTAGGTGAGATGACTAGCAAGCACACGACGAAGCCTTTACAAAGATCATTTTAGTAAGATGTAACCACTATGGATTCAGGGTCGCAACGGTGGTGTCCGCCTCACAAAGGAAGATGCACATACATCACGTAAAGCACACTCAACCTAAAGCAGAGCAGCGACCACAGAAGCTAACCTCCCCTCTTGCCCCACAGGTAAGTTACAACAAACTAAAACAATCTAATTAGTCAGCTAAGTCTGTCCCATTCCGGCCTCATGGTAGCACTGTTGTCCCAGGTGATCGCTTTGTGAACCGGTCCTTAAGGAGAGAAGCCACAAGAGCACAAGAGCACATTGCTCAGGCATCCCTAAACCATGTTGCTAAAAAGCAGATTATTAAAATGGACATGAATCGCTTCATGGTCAAGCCCAACAATTAATTGCATAGAACCATTAGTCAATATTAATTAACCAAAAGGACATGAGTTCGCACTTGCACCTAGCACAACATAACCAAATGCATTCCCAAAGGTGAATATCAGGATAAAAGTAGCTAAGGTAATATCCTTATAGTCCTACAAAATTAAATGCACATGCAGTGATTAAAAAGAGTTATTGGGTGTTGTTTATGTTATACTTGCCTTCTTTAAAATTTCCTTGCTGCGGCTCAGAGGCTTCTGGAGGCGGTTATTCAAACTCAATAGGAGGATCAACGTCTACGCACGATCATAGCGCCATATACAAGCATCCGCATAATCACACAAGCAAGCAAACAAGGGAAAAGATAAGAAACAGTACACCATTACATAAAAATAGGGTGTAAAACAGTTATAAAATTATTCTACGCATTACTACGAACACATGAGCACGAAAATCACTGAAAACGGATTTAAAACGGAGAAGTTATGAGCTTTCGAAGATTGCAAAGGCCTATTCGTAAATATATTTCGGAAACAGGAATTTAAACACTAAAGAATAGGTGTTGCGGCTGCTAGAGCAGACTGTGTGTTAAATCCCAAAAAGCACGGGGTTTTGTTTGCAAAAACGCAGTGGCAGCGACGATGTGGCGCAACCTGATTGGTTGTCCTATGCGGCACGCGGTGGCCTGCAAAGAGGCGGCCGCGGACAATCATGGCCGATCTAGTGCGGCTGGGTATGGATCCGGTGTGGGGCGGTGGAACAAGGAAAGTTGGAGGGAGCTGCTAGGGAGGCCACACATGGTGGAGGGGGCAGCAGGGGCAGCTGTTGCGCTGCCTGTGCTTCTACTGTGTCTGCACGTGAGATAGCAGGCAGTAGGTGGGCAGCGGGGTCAACGTGGGGCCTGGCAGCACGCATGGCGCTGCGTTGCGCTGCGTGATGAAGGCCGGTGGTGGGTGGCTATACTGCCGTACTGGGCGGGAGCAGGAGTGCAGTGCTGGTGTACAGCGCGGATGGGAGACAAAACTGAGAACGAAGGCTCACCGGAGTGGGAGTTTTTTTTACCGGAGTTAGGGAAGAAACGTAGATGTAGGAGAAACCGGAGAGGCCCTCGTGAAACGGAGACCACCCTGACGAAGAGCTCGACAAGACGAACATCATGGCACCCTCAGATTTTGCCGAGACACCCGTGGGTGGAGAAATTCTCGCTGAACGTTCACCGGAGTTGGAGCACCTTCCGAACTTCTTCCTTAGATCTAGGGAGCTGGGGTTTCGGGATGAAAAACGGAGACTGGTTTGGCAAAGAGCGCGACGAGAGGATTCCGATGAATATATATATGCACCGGTTTGGGCCGAGTTAAATTCGACCTATTTTCAGAATTTTCAATTTCGGGGAATAAAATAATTCCAGAAAAGCTACAATCACTGTCTGTGTTCCGAAAAATACTCCGATGGCTCCAAAAATTCTAGAAAAATTCCTAGAAATGTTTTGGCACCCAATGAACTCAAATAAAATATTTAGAGCTCAAGAAAAAGATTAGAAGAACTTCGAATAAAAGGAGTTTGCTTAGGGAAAATAGGAAAAGCCTCCAGATAAATCCGGAAAATTCCTAGAAACAACTCGACGATAACTAAACGCATTTAGAATAGTTCTTCACACACAAATAAAAATATGCATATCGGCATGAATGCATCACCAAGGTTGACCTATGATATATTTTAATCACTTGCCCAAATAAATTAAATCATGACATGCAAGGCTAGGCATAATCCTTAGGAAATTAAATAAAGCATATTAATTTTATTTAAACTGCTGAAAGTAAAATTCAGGGTGTTACAAACCTACCCCCTTAAGAAGAATCTTGCCCCGAGATTCAGATAGTCTGGTTAGCAGAGAGATCGGGGTAAGCCTCCTTTAATTCATCCTCTCGTTCCCATGTTGCCTCGGCCTCTGTATGGTGACTCCATTGCACTCGGCACATCTTGGTCCTCTTGTTCCTAGTAACCCTTTCTGATGTATCTAGAATTTTCACAGGATGCTCCGTGTAAGTCAAATCCTCTTGTACGTCTAATCTGTCCAACGGAGCTTGCTCCTCTAGCACTCTCAAAGACTTCTTCAACTAAGAGACATGGAACACATCATGCACACCGGCCAAACTAGAAGGCAACTCCAGGCGGTAAGCGACCTCACCTTTCCTCTCCAATATTTTGAACGGTCCAATATACCTTGGTGCTAATTTTCCCTTCATATTAAATCTACGTATTCCTCTCATCGGTGACACCTTCAAGTACACATGGTCATTTACTTTAAAAGTCAGGTCCCTTTGGTGGACATCAGCATAGCTTCTTTGTCTAGATTGGGCACTTCTCAAGTTCTCCTGAACTATCTGTACTTGTTGTTCAGCATCCTGGATTATGTTAGGTCCAAATACTTGCTTCTCACTGGTCTGATTCCAAAATAATGTAGTTCTACCCCTCTTGCCGTATAATGCTTCAAACGGCGATTTCTTCAGACTGGCCTGATAGCTATTATTATAAGAGAACTCGGCATACGGCAAGCACTTGTCCCAACTAGTACCATATTGTTTTGCACATGCTCTCAACATATCCTCCAATATCTGATTAGTCTGTTCTGTCTGCCCGTCGGTCTATGGATGATAGGCTATGCTGAACCTAAGCTTGGTGTCCAATGAATCATGCAATTGCTCCCAAAAGCGAGAAGTAAACTATGAGCCTCTATCAGATATAATCCTTTTGGGCACACCATGCAAGCATACAATTCTAGAAATATACAGCTCTGCCAACTTTGCACCAGAATAAGTAGTGTTGACTGGTATGAAGTGAGCGACCTTTGTCAAGCGATCCACTACTACCCATATTGAATTATAACCTTTCTGTGTACGAGGTAATCCCACGATGAAGTCCATAGTGATTTCTTCCCACTTCCACTCTGGAACTTTTAACGGTTACAATAAACCTGCAGGTCTCTGATGTTCGGCTTTCACACACTGGCAGGTATCACAAATAGCAACATACTTGGCCATGGCATGCTTCATCACATACCACCAGAATCTCTCCTTCAGATCATAATGCATCTTTGTGCTTCCAAGATGAATAGAATAAGCTGTATCGTGTGCCTCGCTCAAAATCGACTTCCTGATGCTGTCCACATCTGGCACGCATATCCTATCCTTGTACCATAGAGTTCCCTGTTCGTCTTCTCTAAAGTGGGGTGCCTTGCCCACTTTGAGCAGTTCACGAATCTCCTGTAATTTCTCATCGTTCTTCTGATGCTTTCTTATCTCCTGTTCCAAGGTCGGTTCAACTTCAAATGTTGCACCTGTGGTATGACATAGGAAACCCAGACTAAGGCTCGCAAATTCTTCACATAACTCTTGCGGCATCTGGAAATCGAAAGACATATTGGCATAACTCTTTTGACTCAAAGCTTCTGCCATCACATTAGCCTTGCCAGGATGATAGTGTATTTCTAAGTCATAATCCTTGATTAGTTCTAACCATCTGCGCTGCCGTATATTCAACTCACTCTGGGTAAATATGTACTTGAGGCTCTTATGATCGGTGTATATCTCACATCGCTGCCCAAATAAATAGTGTCGCTAGATTTTTAAAGCATGAACCACTGCTGCTAATTCCAAATCATGTGTCAGATAATTCAACTCATGCTTGCGTAACTGCCATGAGGCGTAGGCAATTACCTTTCCTTCCTACATCAAAACACATCCTAGACCTTCTCTCGAAGCATCACAATACACTATGAATGGCTTTTGTTGATCGGGCAATGTCAACACTGATGCTGTTGTCAGCCTCTTCTTCAACTCATCAAAAGCTACCTGCCTCTTGTCTGTCCATTTTAATTCTGCATCTTTTTCGAGCAAAGTTGTCATGGGCTTCGCAACCTTAGAGAAACCCTCAACGAATCTCCGATAATATCCGGCTAAACCCAAGAATCCATGGACCTCTTTTTGTGTTTGCGGCACCTTCCATTCAGTTACAGCCACGACCTTGCTTGGATCGACTGCAATTCCTCCTTTGGAGATGATGTGACCAAGAAACGGCACCTCATCAATCCAGAATTCACACTTGCTCAACTTGGCGTACAGTTTGTGTTCTCTCAATCTCTGAAGAACTAACTTCAAATGTTCCTCATGTTCTACCTCAGTCTTGGAATAAATTAGGATGTCATCAATAAAAACCACCACGAACTTGTCCAGATAATCCATAATGTTCATCAAATGCATAAAGTAGGTAGGAGCGTTGGTCAGACCAAAAGACATTACTGTATACTCATACAAGCCGTATTTAATGGTGAAGGCAGTCTTGGGAATATCCGAGGGATGAATTTTTAACTGATGATAACCAGATCTCAAGTCAATTTTAGAGAAAACACAAGCACCTTGAAGCTGGTCAAACAAGTCATCAATGCATGGAAGTGGGTACTTGTTCTTGACGGTGACTTTATTCAAAACTCGATAATCCACACGCATTCGCTTGGCCTTCGTGTCCTTCTTCTCAACAAGTAAGACTGGAAAAGCCCAAGGAGAGGAACTGGGACGAATAAATTCTTTGGCTAGCAACTCATCTATATTTTTTTAACCTCATCTTGTTCTATAGGTTCCATCCTATATTGCCTCATTGCTATGGGTGCAGTGCCAGGTAAAAGCTCTATTAAAAACTCAATATCTCGGTCAGGTGGCATACCCGGCAACTCGTCTGGAAAAACATCTGGATAATCACATACTACCCGAATACCATCTGTAGGGCTAGCTTCCATGTGATGTAAATACCCAGAAGGACTTGCTACACTAATTTCTAGTTTCTGACCATCTGATGCTGTCAAATGAACCGTTTGGCTAGCACAATCAATCCTGACTCCCAGTTGGTAAGGGTCTCCATACCCAAGATAATATCAATACTCATAGAGTCTATAACTATCAACTTGGTACTGAATTCTACCCCCCTTATTTTTATACCAACTCTAGAACAAATAGAACTGGTGGTTATCTTCCTATCTAGTGAGGCAACTACCATGGGTCTTTTCATAAGACTTATAGGTATGTTGTGTTGTTTAGCATATGATCTTGTAATGAAAGAATGCGTAGCATCAGTATCAAAAGGCACAGTAGCAGAATTGGAATTGACTGTGAACATACCGAGAATGACATTGGGAGCTTCTGTTGCAGTCTCTGCCATCGCGTGGTTCACCTTGCCCTGCCATGGCGCCTTGTTCTGCGAGTTCCCAGTGGAGCGCCCCTGCTGTTGTTGTGGTGCATTCTACTTGGTGCCTTGCTGGTAGGACTGCGGCTTCTGGGGGCAATTGTTGGCGTAGTGCCCGCTCTCGCCACACTTGAAGCAATTGCAGACCACTGGAACTGTTGCCTGATTAGGGGTAGGAGGATTGGATGGCCCCTGTCGGATAGCTGGATAGGTAGAGCGTTGATTCTGATTTTGAGCCTGATAGAGCTGCCCCTGACCTGTCTGCTATTGCTAACGCTGCTGAGGGTACTGCTGCTGCTGGGGGTAGTGGGGACGAGTGTTGCTGTTAGAGGCAGCAGGGTTGAGCTTCCTTTTTCTATCTTCAATCTCCTTGCGCTTCTGCTCAGTGAGTAAAGCACGATCCACCAGATAATTGAAATTATTGAAGGTGTTGTTCATCAGCTGCAACTAGAGTGTGTCATTAAGGCCCTCCAGGAAGTGCTCCTGCTTATCATTGTCCTCTGCAACTTCTGTAGGAGCATAGCAGGCAAGCTGTAGGAACTTATCACGGTACTCTGTCACTGTCATGTTCCCCTATTTGAGAGAGAGGAACTCCTTCTTCATCTTCATTATGTCCACTGGCACATGGTGACTCCTGAACCTCTCACAGAACTGAGCAAAGGTGAGACATTTTCTGTCCTCCTGCCTATAAGACTCCCACCAATCTAGGGCAGCACCACGAAGCTGTCCCGCGGTATACAAGACCCTCTCTTGATCATTGCACTGAGCGATGTCCAGCTGCCGCTCCACTGCACGGAGCCAATCATCTGCCTGAAGTGGATTAGTAGAATAAGAGAAAGTAGGCGGGTGTCCCTTCAGAAAGTCCCCACGTCTGTCCCTCTGCTGCTGTGCTGCATTGGCATGGACGTGTTGCAAAGCTTGAGCAGTATTGTTGAGAGTAGCCATCATCTGCTTCTGTAGGTTATAGAATTGTTCTGCAGTCAACTACGGAGGGTTGGGCAGCTGAGCACCATTAGGCTGATTGTTGTTCTCTGGTCCATTGCCTCGGTTCCTGGTGTTAACCATCTGTTTACAGGAGTTGAGACAGTCTAAGTAAATAATTGTTGCATATCCAAGACGATAAACAGAGCTGACAGATAAAGTAGAGAGAACAAAAGAGTAGATGGCTGCATATATCCCAATGATCTAACTTTATTAATTAATTTAATCTTCATAGTTGTTCATACTGTGGACATTCCCCACAGCTAGACTAGTACTCAACCAAAGAACCAAATCAAGCATAATTCACCATGACAAGCATTCACACACCAATCTTTACCTCAAGTTTAACACACCAGACATAACTCGACTCCAAATGACTAGACAAGACGCACTAACAATATATCACAAAGGTTGCCTAATCCTCATTAGGGGAAACACTAGTAGAACCACTTGGATCGCCTGCATGGGTCCTCTTGCTAGGAGGTGACTGGGTTGGATCTACTATGGGTGCCTTGGGGTTGGGGCCTGGCACCCCGTACAGCCGCGCCTAGAGCTCGAACACATTCTGGTTCCGGCGATGAAGCACGTCGGCGGTTCTGTCGAGGAGGGAGCAACGTGCAGCAACGTAGTCGAGAAACGTCTCCAATAGCGGTTTAACGCTTGGAGTTATGCTCTGTCCTGTCTCCCCAGATCGGCGGTGTGGAAGGTTGCGGTAGCCAAAATGGTGAAGATAGTTGCGGAAGTCGTGGCAGATGACTCCCAAAGCTTGACGTGCAGCATCTTCAATGGCGAGCTCGATCGTGTCATGGGCTGCTATGCACTGATGTTGATGTACCACGGTTTCTCCTCTGGGGTTGGGATTGGGCTTGGGCTTCAAGATCTTCTCACGGGTAGTCCACATAGAGCCAGTGACAGGATGTACACCCTCCCGGCACTCATACACGATGTTGTAGGTGGGGAAGTCCAGATAGTCGATGCACTTGCGAAGGAGCGCGGGGAACTTCAGTCCAGCACCATCATTCTCATGGGTCTTGTCCATCCAGACGGCAGCCATCCTTGTCTCCACGGCAGCACCTGTGGGAGTCTGTCCCATAGGAACAAGTACTTGATACGGCCACTCAGGAACCTCAGGTGGTGGTTTATGAGCTGACATGGGTGGAGGAGCATCATCGTCGGCTGAGCTGGTGTAGTAGACGCGCTCCTCCAGGTCTTCCTGATCTGAGTCATCACTCAGGATAATCACTTCATGGTCCTGTGGAGGTGGTGTTGGCGCCGTCTGATGTACGAGAGGCTGCTGCTGGGATGCCTGGTCTTCAGGCTGGGGCTCAGGCTGCGATGGCGGCAGGGATGCAGAAGCACGCTGCGGAACGGGCGGCGCGATACAGCGAAGGCTGCTTCTGGTTACCATCGGCATCTTCTACAGAGGCGATAGCAGAGCTTAAGAGCAGTTCTATATGACAAAAGGAATAAACAAGAATTTTCAACATAGGGTTAGCAATTAATCAGTAAGATGAAATAAAGACACCTTTTAAAATCAGCAAGACAAGAGGAAGTGAAATCCTTAAACACAACCAGTTCTAACTAGGCTCTCATCCTACAGTCAACACGGCTCTGGTACCAAAATTTGTCACGCCCGGTTTCCAACGAACAAAACCGTGCAAAATATGTATGCGCCAGGATCAAGTCTCGCATATACATGACAAATTACATAGGTACCACAGACACATGTCAAAGATAAAAGCGTATATAACATTTAAACATCTCATTATTACACAGTTACACAAGTCTTTAACTCAGAGTATAGCATAGCATTGCGGAAGCGTAAAACAAAATATAACTAGGGTGCCACAGGGACGTCGACTGGTGAACGAAACGCCTAATACTCATCGTAGTCTTGTACATAATCTTCAGCATCTCCATCAACTGAGCAGCGGTTGGATTTTTCCCCCAACAGGGAATAAATATAAAGAAGCAACCGTGAGTACTGCAACTCGTACTCAACAAATATAACATAAACCATGAGGCTCTAGGTTTAGCTGACAGACTGCCTGAGCTTTTAAATTAAACATCTTTATTTAAAGCCTATCTACTATTATTGATTAAAGAACAATTAACCCAAAGATATTGCATAAAGAAGTAAATAACATTTAGTTGATATAACCATCACCATAACCGAAACCTTTGAACACCGCTAATCACTGGGATTGGTCTGGGCCGCTCATAACCGTGAGCACGGCTGACATGTTAGTTTTACACTCTTGAGAGGTTGTACATCTTTACCCACAAGTCATGCGCTACGCTAGGGGTTCATCACACACCTTAGGTGAGATGATTAGCAAGCACACTATGAAGCTTTTACAAAGATCATTTTAGTAAGATGTAACCGCTAAGGATTCAGGGTCACAACGGTGGTGTCCGCCTCACAAAGGGAGAAGCACATACATCATGTAAAGCACACTCAACCTAAGGCAGAGCAGCAACCACAGAAGCTAACATTCCCTCTTGCCCCGCAGGTAAGTTACAACAAACTAAAACAATCTAATTAGTCAGCTAAGTCCGTCCCATTCCGGCCTTATGGTAGCACTGTTGTCCCAGGTGATCACTTTGTGAATCGGTCCTTAAGGAGAGAAGCCGCAAGAGCACACAAGCACATTGCTCAGGCATCCCTAAACCATGTTGCTAAAAAGTTGATTATTAAAATGGACATGAACCGCTTTATGGTCAAGCCCAACAATTAATTGCATAGAACCATTAGTCAATATTAATTAACCAAAAGGACATGAGTTCGCACTTGCACCTAGCACAACATAACCAAATGCATTCCCAAAGGTGAATATCAGGATAAAAGTAGCTAAGGTAATATCCTTATAGTCCTACAAAATTAAATGCACATGCAGTGATTAAAAAGAGTTATTGGGTGTTGTTTATGTTATACTTGCCTTCTTCAAAATTTCCTTGCTGCTGCTCAGAGGCTTCTAGAGGCAGTTCATCAAACTCAATAGGTAGATCAACATCTGCGCACGATCATAGCGCCATACAAGCATCCACATAATCACACATGCAAGCAAACAAGGCAAAAGATAAGAAACAGTACACCATTACATAAAAATAGGGTGTAAAACAGTTATAAAATTATTCTACGCGTCGCTATGAACACGTGAGCGCGAAAATTACCGAAAATGGATTTAAAACGGAGAAGTTACTGGCTTTCGAAGATTTCAAAGGCCTATTTGTAAAGATATTTCGGAAACCAGGATTTAGACACTAATAGGTGCTACGGCTGCTAGAGCTGACTGCGTGTTGAATCCCAAAAAGCACAGCGTTTTGTTTCCAAAAACGCAGCGGCAGTAGCGATGTGGCGCAACTTGGTTGGCTGTCCTGTGCGGCACGCGGTGGCCTGCTAAGAGGCGGCCGCAGACAATCATGGCCGATCTAGTGCGGCTGAGTATGGATCCGGTGTGGGGTGGTGGAACAGGGAACGTCGGATGGAGCCGCTAGGGAGGCGACACATGGCAGAGGCGGCAGCAGGGGCAGCAGCTGCGCTGCCTGTGCTTCTGCTATGTCTGTACATGAGATAGCAGGCAGTGGGGTCCGCGTGGTCAACGTGGGGGCTGGCTGCACGCACGGCGCTACGTTGTGCTGCGTGATGAAGGCCGGTGGTGGGTGGCTGTACTATCGTACTAGGCGGGAGCAGGAGTGCAGAGCTGGTGTACAGCGCGGACAGGAGATGAAACAGAGAACGAACTTCACCGGAGTTGGAGTTTTTTTTATCGGAGTTGGGGAAGAAACATAGATGTAGGAGAAACCGGAAAGGCCCTCGTGAAACAGAGACACCTCGACGAAGAACTCGACGAGACAAACGTCGTGGTACCATCAGATTTCGCCGGAGAGGCCCGTGCGCCGAGAAAATCCTCGCCGAACGTTCGCCGGAGTTGGAGCACCTTCCGAACTTTTTCCTTAGATCTAAGGAGCTAGGGTTTCGGGATGGAAAAACGGAGACCGGTTTGGTAAAAAGCGCGACGAGAGGATTCCGATGAATATATATATGCACCGGTTTGGGCCGAGTTAAATTCGACCTATTTTCGAAATATTCAATTTCGGGGAATAAAATAATTCCAGAAAAGATAGAATCACTGTCCGTGTTCCGAAAAATACTCCGATGGCTTCAAAAATTCCAAACAAATTCCTAGAAATGTTTTGGCACCCAATGAACTCAAATAAAATATTTAGAGCTCAAGGAAATGATCAGAAGAACTTCGAATGAAAGGAGTTTGCTTAGGGAAAATAGGAAAAGCCTCCAGATAAATCCGGAAAATTCCCAGAAACAACTCGACGATAACTAAACACATTTAGAATAGTTCTTCACACACAAATAAAAATATGCTTGTCGGCATGAATATTTCAATAAGGTTGACCTATGATATATTTTAATCACTTGCCCAAATAAATTAAATCATGACATGCAAGGCTAGGCATAATCCTTAGAAAATTAAATAAAGCATATTAATTTTATTTAAACTGCTGAAAGTAAAATTCAGGGTGTTACACTCTGATACCAATTGTAGGACTGAGACATACGACTAGAGGGGGGTGAATAGGAGCACTTTAAAATTCAAATTCACAACTCCCCAAAACAGGTGCTTAAGAGAAGAATTAGACACCGTCCACTGAACATATACATGTCTAGCAGCGCAAGGGTGCCGTCCACTGAGAGGATACACACCAAATGAGAAAAACCGTGAGACAACTCAACAAGAGCACCGAGGCAACGAATCTTGCAAAAACCGCCACACAACGATCACCGCACCAAAGTGCGTCTCAATAACTCACAACAAGCAAAGAGAATAGTCTGGAAGTGGGGAATGCAAAAATCCATAGCAAAAACACAGTGGAAGAAGCAAACAGCGAAGCACTGTTGCAATCTAGGCAGGGCCGGACAGTCCGGTAGCAGGAGCTAGACTGTCCGTTGTCATCGGATAGTCCGCTGTGCTCTGCCGAACTGTCCGGTGGGAAGTCTCAGACAGACCCCAACGCTAAACTGTACAGTGGGCTCTGCCGGACTATCCGGTGGAACCGGATTGTCCGGTGGCCTCTGCCAGACTGTCCCGTAGAGTCGCACACAAGGGGTTTTCACACCCAAACCTGACCAAAACTTGTCCAAACTTCATGAGATTTTGCACAGGTTATCTGGACCCTATTCCATAGCTTTTCTCAAAAAATCAACACAAAATGACCAAGCGATCAATGGGAATTTCAGATCTCATGGGATGGCAATCTTTGGGCAAGAAAGGGGAAAACTCAAGATAAGCTTGCTCATGGCAATCCAGCAGGATTAAGATAAACTAAGTCATAATCTCCATGTCCTAGCAAGTCCAAAAGAGCCAAAAGATCAGGATTAACTAGTGGGCAAAGCAAATCACCAAAAGCCCTTGAGTTTCATCCACAAACCAACTCGAAAGGGGGGAGGGAGATGGCTGCACACATGAGCACAGATTTAGGGATGAATCTTGCCTTGATTAGATGTGCAAATCAATGCTTACAAGGTTCAACTCAGCCTACCACCCTTCATCCTCCCACTAATGCAAAGTACTAGCCTAGGGGACTCTCAAATCCTAAGCTAAGCACCTGATTTGATATCTAAGCTCTTGGCTGGTTGGAAATTAAGCCTAGGGTTTTTTAAGGTGGAAGAGTCATCTAAATGACCAGCCACTTAGGTATTTATAGCCCTAGCCTAATCGACACATTTTACACTAAGACCCTATAATACAGAAACGCCCGTAGGGCCAAAACGGAAAAGACTTGACTTTCTTGGGGACGGACGACCGCGATGGAGTCTTGATGTTCTTCGCCTGCAAGCGAACTCCCAGATGACGTCCACGTGGCCAGTAGTCCAAATCCGCCGATCGACCCCCGGTTTTGAAGTCAGAAACTGAGAAACTTTAGGGTTTCCTTCCTAGGCCTGGAACGGCCCACTCCACTCTATCTCGGTGAGAATGAGCCCATTCGTCGAGTCTAGTAACTTGGTGGTAGGGTGACAGATTGGAGCGAATCCGCCAATGCCCTCGCCTGTCTTCATGCCATGTACTCGCGTTGGGGCACCGCGGTGGCACCAGGCCTCCCCTATCCATCAGGGTCGCCTCGCAGTCCTTCGGTGGTCTTACTACTGCCGTCACCATGCCGCTCCTCCTTGTACCGAACTCCCATGGCCTACCGACGTCGAGCATGCCTCCAGTCCTTTGGAGGGCTTCCTTCTTCCTTCAATCTATCGGAGGGCCTCTTGTCCATCGGAGGTCTTGTGCCCAAGTCCTTCTAGGTCTTTGGCTTCTATTGACAATAACTCATCACTCCAAAGGCAATAGAGCCAGTCCATTGGCTCAAGCGTACGTAGACACCTACATCGCATCTAGCAATGGGACATTGACATATAATTTCTACCTTCACAAACTTGCCAAACTGGTCGTTGGCAGAGGTCTTTTTCTGCCTTTGAGGAAAAGGGAGCACGGTGGTGTCGTGGAACTCGTGTGGAGCCAACTTTGATGCTTCCTTAACCAGTTGTCGTTCAGCCACTTGATCTTCCTTCTCTGGTTCAGCTGGCTTCTCATGTTCCTTGCTTGCATTCCTAGGATGTGGGGGGGTCTTGTGTAGACCTTCCACCCCTAGTTGTTACAGCATTGATATGTTCCTTCGCGGGTGGCTCGGGCTGACCTGGTAGCTTACCCGAAGTTGGACTAGGCAAAGCGGCAGCATGCTGAGCTATCTGAGTTTCTAACATTTTATTAAAACTCAGCTGGTTCTTCATGGCACTATTAAGAGTTTTCATTTGAAGCGACAGGTTTTCTAGAATTCTATCGTTCGCAAGGAATTTCTTACTTATGCTATCGTTCACACCTTTTTGATCGAAAGGATTTTTATTAAACTGCTGGGAACTGCCAGAAGACGTACTTTGACTAGAGAATGGTAAGTGTGGTCACGAGTTCCAACTTGGTTGAGGACGAGGCCCGTTGTTGAAGCTATTGTTGTTGATGAAGTTTACATCTTCCGATCCATTTCCGGGGCAGCTGTTCCCCGTAAGGCCGGCATTCCCACAATGCTCCCAAGTCATTCGAGAATCCAGTGCCTGGACCGGCACAGCTTCAGGAGCATCCTCCAGCTTCTTTAGCAAGAGGTCCATCTTGGCAGCCAACATGTTGGTGCTGTCGATATGGTGGACTCTGCGGGGCTTATTGTTCGCCCTCTCCTGTCTCCATCCATGGTTGCTTGCCATCTTCTCTATGAGAGTGCGTACGGCAGCAACACTCAAGGACAGAAAGGATCCTCTAGCGGTTGCATCGAGGTGTTCTTGCGCGGTCCGGTGCAGACCGTGGAAGAAGTTCTGGATGATCAGCAACTCTTCCATACCGTGGTGGGGGCAGGCGGCGATGTACTCTTGAAGTCTTTCCCATGCATCCGCCACCGTCTCATCAGTGAGATGTTAGAAGCTCGAGATTCGGTTCCTCATTGAGCTTGTCTTCCCCAAGGGGAAGTACTTTGTAAGGAAAGCATTTGAGCATGCCTCCCAAGTTGCCAAGTTTGCATGGTTCAGATAGAACCACTGTTTTGCCTTCCCGATAAGTGAGAATGGAAAAAGGCGAAGTCGAACAGCATCGGTGGTTGCTCCCTTGAAGGTGAATGTACTGCATATCTCCAGGAATTGCTGGAGATGGCTGTTTGCATCCTTCAACGCCAATCCGCAGAATGGACTAGCTTGGACCATATGAATGACACCTAGCTTGAGCTCGAATCCTTCTCCAACTTGCACATCAGGCCCAATGGGGATGTTGTTGCTGGATGGGACGGAAAAGTCATGAATGGTCTTCTCGGGCATAGCCATTGTTGGTGTCAGTTGCTTTGTGCTTGTGGATCCAAACTCCAGTAATAATGGCACAGGCCTTTGCCCGTGGATTGTCTTTTGACGGACTCTCCTTCTGAGCAGCGACTCTGGATTGTTGTGAAAGTTTGTCGGTAGGTCAAAACCGGTCATACACCTCTCTGTCAACCCAACAATAAAGTAGACAGAGGCAAATGAGCCCGCTAAGAAATAGCAGTATGTTATCAAGTTATAAGTACCTAGGTTCAAACAAATCAAACTTCTATTGCCAATTGCTTCCCCGGCAATGGCGCCAAAAAAAACTTGTTGACGTCTCTTAGCGTAACATATTTTACTCCGCAAGCGGATGGAGATTCGCTGTAGCTTTTTCACTCATAGTATTCCGAGTATCAGAAAAATCCACAGGGAAGCAAGGGCTAATAGGTGGAATGATATGTTCAAACTTCAAACAGTACTATAACTTAGATAAACACCAGCTATTCTTACAACGGGGGTAAGATATAACAAGATAGTGTATGGTGGGAAGAGTAAACAGGACCAAAGAAATAAACAATTAGGTAGTTGCATGGGAGGACAACGAGTGAGATTAAGATATCCAAACTCTATTTCTTCTACTGCGAAGGAGTATTTGTGTTTGAACTTAGTTAAACAAACACAAACTAGGATCTTGCATGGAGCAAAATTCTAGACTACACCGAGGAGGCACGGGGGTAGATAGTTGGCCAACCGAACGACAACTGGCTAACGTCTACTGGCTTATTTTATGATAGGGTCGGAGTACAGAGGCTCCCTAATTCTATCACCAAGAGAGGCTACCAACCAGATCTGTATGGGTAAGATGGCACGCTAAACTAGTGATCATGTGAGAACTTGATGACTAAAGTCCATCCTTGATCAGAGGGTTAGGACTGACTTAGCCTTAGATCAGAGCCTAAGGAAAGCCTATAGCACCCGCAAGTCTAGCAAGATTCAGATAACTCAAGAACAACACAAACCTAAGCCTTGGTCTAGTATGAAATAAGGTACACCACACTAGGCAAGTGCAAGAAATAAAGTAAAGTATAGCTGAAAAATAGATCAATAAAGTATATTATACTCAAGTAGCAAGAGTACAAAGATAGAAAGATACAAGAGCTTTAATAGACTCGAAGCTAACTCTGGAATCTCTGAGGCAAAGACTCAAACTCAACTCTAACTCCTAGGACTATCCTTGTGCTACTAACTAGACAATGTTGTGTTCCACTCAACTTCCACACTTTACAAGTGAGAGCTCCGGGGCATTTATAGCTACTAAGGGAGTGAGGGGTCTTATAGGGTCGGTATGGCGGTTGTGGAGGCGGTTACTAGGCTAGGCGACCTAGTGGGAGGCCGGCTGGCCCCACTCTAGGCCGGGCATCCTGGAGAACCATTGGATCCACCACCTTTCTTCATCTTGTGGTCCATCTTCACTCCCCAAGTCGGTTGCATGGCGGTTGGCAGTTAAAATGTGTGCTTTTTCCTGAGCCATTGGATCCCACTTGTGTTTCTTCCTTAGCCGCAGGATTGAAGTCCCACGGATTGCTGACTGCACCAATCCAAGTGCTAGATCAATGAGGTGGCAAGCCTTCCGGTACTTGACATGTTGGGTTTTGGGTTTGGGCCTTGGAATTGTGTTGACACGTCTTTTGTGTGCATGCAGGTTGAAGATGGGCTCATTTGGGCACATTCACAGGCCGGGCGGCCTAGGGGGGACGTCGGGCGACCTGGCCCCTTGTCCTGTGACCTTCCTGACTTAGCCATATTTGACATGTTTTTGGCTGATCTTGCACCTGCAATCAAATATTCAACACAACTCATGGATTTATGTTAGTAGCATGGGTTAGTCTACACTTTGATGTGTTTTCCTTCATGTTCATGGATAGTTGATGGTCATAGGTAGTGCAATAACGACCGTCAACACCAGCACCAAGGAAACATTAACCCAAGGGATGCCATGCCACGCACCAGCAATCTTTAACTCGACGTATTTGATGTGTGGGGCATAGATTTCATGGGGCCCTTTCGCAAGTGTGGAGACAAAGAGTACATCCAGATCGCAGTGGACTATGCATCAAAATGGGTAGAGGCACTATGTGCTCCGTGGTAGATTCAAGGCATTCAATTAGAATGTTCTATGACACCATCTTTCCTCGATTTGGTATGCCAAATGGTCATCATCAGCGATGGAGGACCTCAGTTCATAGATAAAAGATTCAAGAGGTGCCTCGCAGAACTCAATGTGGATCACCATGTCACCAGCAGACAAGTGACCAAGCTGAGACATCAAACAAGCAGATAAGGAATATCCTATAGAAAACCATCGATGCTATGGGAAAAGATTGGGTATCCAAGCTACCCGACGCTCTCTGGGTGTACCGTACAGCATATAAAACCCCCATTGGCATGACACCATATCAAATGGTGTACGGCAAGACTTGTCATCTGCTAGTAGAACTTGAGTTCAAGTCTCACTGGGCGATAAGTAAGTGCAACATGGATCTCCAAGCTTCAGGAGTTCGATGTCAGATTCAACTCACTGAATTTTAGGAATGGAGAGAGAAGGCCTACCACAGTGCCAAGCAAACAAAAAGATGGCATGACAAGCGCATCAAGATCAAGACATTCAAACCAGGAGACAAGGTACTACTCTTTTACTCTCATGTGCATTTTTTTTGTCATGGTAAGCTTAGAAGTAAGTGGGAAGGACCATTTTTGGTCCTCGATGCCACTGATCATGGTGCCATCACCCACCAAGACGATGACGGGAAAATCTTTAAGACGAACGGGCAACGCCTAAAAGTTTTCCTAGAGCCCAAAATACCACAGCTCCAAGAAGTGGACGTCTACGAGCTGGAAGAAATGGCATGATCACACAGCCACGGTCTAGCTCCGTCCTAAAATGAAGCCATGTACACTACCATGCTCCTCACTTTTCTATCTTATCTCACCTTTTCATTCCATTTCACTAAAATCTCAGCCAAATTCAAAGTTTTCATGATGAATAGGGTTTTCAGTACACCAGAAAGGGCAAAACCGACCTTTGGTCGGCCAAACCAAAGTTCGTGAGGTTGCCTGGCTCAAGGGCCAGGCTGCTCGGCCCCTGGTGTGGTCGCCCAACCCAATGGGTAGGCCGCCTGGCCCCTCAGGGGCCGCCCGTCCTCTCCACTCTGCCGCCTGGCCGCCTCTCTTTGAATTTCAGAGTGATCTGATCCCTAACAGCTTAGAAACTTTGTTGAGTAGATGAGATCGAGCCTCCATTGACTTAAAGTTGAGACTTCATCTCCCTTCCTGCACTCTCACCATTCCTATCTCATCTTCCCTGCGGAAAAACTAAGTCATGGCCTCCAACTCCAAGAGCCTAGCCCTCACATCCGACACCACGGCGACTTACTCGCTAGCATCCGATGAAGAACACATTCCAAGAGGCGTTGTTCCGGTCACGGATGATACAGTGGTGCTCAACATCACACCACTAGCCGCTTGGCCACCCCCTCATGCTGCCGGGCCTCAGGGTAGGCTGCCCAGCCAAGAGCAAGGCCGCTGGGCCTCCCCTGCGTGCTCTCGCAGTGTGGGGAGGCCTGCACGTGGTTTGTCCCCTATGCCCACCATCGCCAAGAAGGTGTTTTAGGTAGATTCTCCTCGGCCTAAGGTTGGGAAGATCAGTCCTAGGGTGCCGGTGTGGAAACTCTTCTCAGATGATTCCATGAAGGACAATGGAACACCCAAAAGCCTAGGATCACCAGCCTACACCATCCGAGGATGAGTTACTCCCGCTGGGAAGTGGGGGAAGGTGCTTGTTCCTAGGCACATAGGGGACGTCCTTCGAGGAGATGCATCCATTGATGAGTCCATCGATTCAACTCCCCCTCGAAGGACCGTCAAGAGGATCTCCAAGCCCCCTCCTATCTGAACTCCTCCTAGCCAATTTGAAGATTCAATAGAGGAGAAGGAGGAGGAAGAGACCATCGAGTCTCTTAATTGGAGATAAAAGCACTCAAGCATGCACTCCTTAAGCTTGAAGAGCGCTGCGCGGATGGTGAACTTTCGAAGTGGGAGATCAACGACAAGTTAGAGATCCTTAGGAAGGGTTTCTCTTCCAAGTTCCACCGCCTCACTGAAGCCACGGGGCACCCAGAAGCCTATGATCCACCCATGCCATAGATGCTCCAAGCTTCCTAATAATTTAGTACAGGCACCCTTTTGTTTTCGTAGTGCTTAGTTGTTTTGTTTTATTTCTATCTTAGTACAGGCACCCTTTCTATCTTTGTTTTAGTTTGTTTTGATTCCATCGTTAGTGCTTAGATCAATAAAGTTTCATTTACCCTTGCTTTGAGTTCAAGTGTGGGGGATGGCACTTGGCCACCCCAAATTCCTATCACTAACCCTGTAGAAACGAACAAGAAACACGATGTACAGGGTTGCACCGCGCTACCCATGAAAACCTAGGACAATCCAAGCCAAACCCTGGTCGCCCAGCCTCCACTCCTAGCCACTCGGCCTACCCCTAGCCGCCCAGCCTACCACCCTGGCTGCCCGGCTTGTCACACTAGCGAAAAACATACCACACGTAGAAAATATGTCCCAGAACACTTCTCCATATAGTTGAACATTGCGAAGGTCAAAAAAGGCACACTTCAGAGGCCGCCCGTCCTAGCAGGAGGTGGTCAGCCCATCCTCACTTTGCCTTGGACCACGAACCAGGTATTATTGTCAATATTTCAAGTATGGTTCATTGCTTTTCAGTCTATACATGAAACTTGGATAAAAATCTACTCTACATGATCATATGTCAACTTGTGTCTATGCTTGTACCAACTTTACTCCCTATGTTGAAGTAAAATTGCCCATGGATACCTTTTGATTAGGGACCCGCTTTGATTTAAGATGTTGATTCATAAGAGATGAGTAACATGGATACATAAGCAGTGATCTCCCATGAAGTCCAAGAGTTTTATTTTGCTAAAATATTAAAAATGCGCTTTACTCCAAATGTTCTCAAGACATATGTCCTACCAGTACCACAAATGAAAAGTCTTATGCATCAAAAGACATCTTTGAATGTTTTGAACCCTATCAAAAGAGTTAGAATCATTCATGAATTTTGGCTATCATGTGCATGTTCATACCACAAAGTTCCAGCAAGTTGTGCTATGCAAAATTCCAATTACCCCTCATCAACCATGCAAAATGAGAGGAAAAGAGGCATGGAATCGAAAAAAAAGAGAAAGAGAGTACCATGCCCTAATACAAAAGCACACCCACCAACCTTTCCACCACACTTGCACATAGCCAAAATCTTCATGTTGATTCATACTCTTTGCTTTGACACTTGATTTGACTCAGTGATACAAACATGATGGGACAGTCTTATGATCTTTCTAGCTCCACCAAACTTAGATTAGGAGGGAAGGAAACACAAGGATTCTCATCCTTTGAGAGATTGAGAGGTGATCTTGAGAACAAAGGAATGAGCACCTTACTTTTTGAAAAATCAAAAACCTCTTTTGCTCAAAGTTGGGAGGAAGCTGCTGTGACACCTGTGACTTGTTCTTAGTCTCAACATCCCAAAATCAGAGTGTAACCACCATTAAAATCCTAGGTAAGATGAACCAACTTGGGAGTAATCGTCATGCTTGCTAAGGCTATGGTTGCTATATTCCCTCTACACCATGCTTAACTCTTGTTTGCACGAGGACGAGCAAAGATCTAAGTGTGGGGAGGTGTTGGCGGTCATTATAATCCATTTAGACCACCAACATTTCATGTTCCAAGGGTGATTTTTATGCAAAGTTCATACATTCTAACTGGTTCCATGAGCTATGTATAAAGATCTTGCATGAACACATATCACGACGCAAATACATGCAAAACATGGTGAAACAAGGTGCAACAATGGAAGGTAGGACAAAGGGTCACAAAACCCTGGCCGCCCGGCTAGTGAACCAGGCCGCCCGGCCTCCCTCCACCTCAGCACTAAGTACCAGCCACCAGGGTTAAGTCCCAGGCCGCCTGGCCCACCTCCAAGGCTTCCTGGCCTGTGAATGGCTCCAAATGCGACCATCTTCGACCTGCATGCAAGAGATGATGTGTCAAACACAACTCCATGTTGGAATCTTAGAGATCAAAACAAAACACCTCGAAAGGCCTCCACATCATCGATCCAGCCCACGGATTGTTTAGGTCAGTAATCTAGGACAGTGTAATCCAATGGCTATGGAAGAAACACAAGGCAAATCCGATGACTCATGCAAAAGCACACCATTTTAACTGTCAACCGCCTTACCCAAGTGACCAGGAGTGTCAGATGGACTAAGTCGGTGGAATCAAGGGCTGCCCGGCCTTGGACCTGGCCGCCCGATCTACAAGCCAGGCCACCCAGCCACTTGGAGGCCGCTCGGCCTGCCACCTGTCCTCCCAGCACTGACTTAACCACTACAACCGACCTTAGGACAGCTATAAATACCCCAAGGTGTTCACTTGTAAGTGTGGCTTGATAGTGGTGTAGTGGTAGAATAGCATTTGAGAGCATGAAGTGTATAGTGTTAGAGAAGTGAAGTTATCCCTTAGCTTGTAGAGAGAGTTCCTTTTGTATCAAGGAGAGTAGTGAGGTGAAGACTTAGGGAGTGGGATTTCTCCTGCCCCTATAATTGTGTCCTCAAAGGAAGGATATTCGATTCTAGGATTGAGTAAAGATCCTTGTCCTCTACCTTTGTTATTTCATTCTTACTTTACTTTCATACTTAGTCTTCTGCTTGTCTGTTTACGGGAACTTTGTGCATGCTTATAGTGTTGGCTATATAGTGTTGTTTCTTTTCTGGCTCATTACCAATTTAGTAGTGAACTCAGCAAGTAGACACGACGGTGTTATACTTAGAGTTTACCTTGGTTGGTCGATTATCGCACGCAGCTCTGGTTGGAAGACACACTAGGTGACAACTTTTGTGTTCTTAGTATTCCAATCCCGTATGTTCGGATAGACTCCCTGACAATATAGCAGAATCCTGTAGTACCCACCTTTCTCAGCTGGGTAATGAGCACTCTGGTGCCTAGCACTAGTGCTACAGCTTATATGTTTACATGACAAGTATATCTCTCTGCTTGCTTTGTATAGTAAGGTGATCTAACATCTGCTGAGAACTGCTTCTCTGCCATTATCCACTACATTGCTAGCTTCACTAGTTCGGTAAGTTGTGTTGTGTGTTATCATACTCCTTGTTCCTCGTGGATTTTGATACCCTGGAATACTCTCGGGTGAAAGGCTACAGCGCGATTTCTGTAATGCCCCCGACATCTCAAAAACCCTAAGACCTGATCTGAACTTAGATAATGAGGAATTATAACTTGATCTTACTTAGAGAGGCACAATAGCTAAGAGAAGAAATCACTAAGTCCAAATCTTTCTATTTGGATGTACAAAACCTCACACTGTTTCTATAAGTAATTCAAGGAGACAGAAGTTTTCGTGCGAAACCGCCAATTTAAAAGTTTTGGTAATTCAGTTTTGCTTTCAAACCATGACCAAAAATCAAGAGTTAAGATCTCTAAAAGCTCAAGACAAATGTGGTTGCACAAGCTTTAAAACCCTAGGTCTTGGTAATCTTGTCAAAATTGAGCCCTAATAAAACTTTCGAATCCATCAAGCACCTTTGCTCAAACTTTGTACCAAACTTGATGTAGATACCATGAACTACGCTTTTGTTACACTGGACATCATTTAAAACTGTCAATTACTTAGTTCTAGTTGCACCCAAATATCTCTTGAAATCAGCCAAGTTAGTCGACACTCGGAAAAATCCCAAGTCTGGATTTCAGCTCTTTCCCAAATTTCATTCTGAAATTACTTTCCATTTCATTATTCAACACCAAAATCTTCCTTTATATGAAATGAAACTAAACTTATCACCTTCCAAATGCATCTGACCTTGAAGTGTTTGGACTTCATTTGGTACCTCGAAAGTTTGAAACAAAAAGGCTCCACACCAATTGAACTGTAGCTCTGCCAAACCTTTGAACACATTTGTGCGGGTAGTTCAAAATATAATGTGATCTAGACCAAACTTCCTATACCAAACTTATAAAGGACTTAATTATGAACAACTTTGGTATTGTGAGTACTGACATGCATAAAAGTTTGCATAGTGGTTTAGGTCTTTTTCTGTCAACATGTGAATTCTATCCAAACTTGACCTGTCTAGTAAATCCGAATTTCACTAAGCAACAGCCATTATCATGCAAAACTTTATATAAGAAAGTTGTAGATTATACAATTACGAATAACCTTGGTATAAAACTCCTTATGTGAAACTGAACCTAAAATAGACTTTTAGAATTTCTAAATTGAGGGGTTGAGTTGGTCAAACCTGGGTGAGACATTTGGATTCAAAATTTATCTAGATATTTAATAGAACCTCACCACAAAGTTTATAAGGAAGTTGTAGAGCACAAAGTTTATATCACTTCTTGTAATTTGAGTTCTACAATATTTGGCATCTAGGTTACTCAAAAACTTGAGTTTCAAACGGGCCTTCCTGCAGTAAACAGGGGTTTCTCATTTTCGAGTTTTATTTTTCCTCCATGAGTCACCGACAGCCGGGCCCTACCTGTCGGGCATTGGATCCGCGCGTAGGGACGAATCAGCTGTGGGTCCCACCATGCCATCCTACCCGCGCACCCGGTCCATACACGTCGAGCTTGTTTCCTTTCCTCGGGCCCACCTGTTTGTCTCACCCGGTCCATGCTGCGTCGCCCTTCCTCCTACCCCGCTCGTCCGCGCCCACAAGGCAAACAGCTCCTACCACCGCCCGGCAGATGCTGCGCCCTGCCCCTTGCCCTCGGCTTCAAGAGGAAGCAGAGCACTGGCCCTGTCCATTCGTGCTCCTCCTGCTCGCTCCCCTCGCCTGCCACTCCAACTGCGTTACACCCCCTCTATGCCCGCACAAGTCGCCATTGTCGAGAGATTGGCGAGCTTGTACTGCCACCCCTTAGGCCCTCTTCGTGCCCTCCAACCCCACGTCAAGTTGTGCCTCCCTCCGCTTCACCTCCCCAACCCGGTCCAGGTAGCCGAAACTTCCCCATCGCATCGCATTCTGGCGTCGGAGTTCCGGCCGTGCGCCTTTCTGTTGCTGGCTTCCTCCACTGCCTCCCCGCGGCTATAGGTAGTCGAGGTGGGCTCTCCACCCTCCCTTCTTCCTCTTGGCCGCCAGAATCGGGCTCGCCGGGCCCTGCCCGGCCGAAGCACCGCGCGCCGCCTGCCAGCTCCCTCCCCCGCAGGAGGTTGAAGACGAGCAGGGATGGAGACGGCGATTTTGCGATGTGGCCCTTCGCGAATCAAGTTTTTATGTATCAGCCCGAGCACTGTTCATAGAGTCTTGTAGATTTCGCATCCTAGCCCCTGCATTTGATGGATAATTATGAATAGGCCCCTGGATCTAAACATTTTCCATTTATTCCTTTTTTTCGGCTATGAACTTTGAAATTCCATATGAAATCACATGAAAATGCTATAAATGCAAACTCTGTTTCTTTAGATTCCTCTTGAGTAGATCTACAGGATGGGTACGGTGGTGATGTGGGTAATGACCTTTTTGCCTTTGGATCTTGCATGATTTCTAAAGCAAGAATAAATACCAAAAGTAGTCTAAATGAGCTCTAAAAATCTTGAATCTTGGACAGCAACTTTGTCACAGACCTAGACACTATGTGATTTTTTGTAGCCCTAGAATTGGCTGGATGTTTACTATTTTCACCACCAAGCATGTGTTTTATGTATTTTAATAACATGAAAATAGTGGCTACATGAAATGTGCTCTAAATGACTACATGGAATTTATATGTGCTCTACTTAGTATAGTTAGCTCACTGATAAAATCTGGAACTATGCATGTCAAGTTTTGATAGTGATTTGAAAATGACAAATTATTCCTTGCTAAAGTAAATAATAGGAAAAAGAGACATTGTATTCTAAAATAAATTCTGAGAAAAATCATGGGGCTTCATAGTTAACTTTAGGTTCCAGAAAGCATTTTTGTGAATTTTATTGCTACAGTTTTGGGCTGCATGTGAAATAAGCTAAAGTTAATATATGGAAAATAGATGTCCTATCAAAACTTAGTTATTTTGCCTACTGGATTTTATACATGCTGAACATGACATGATAGAGCTTTTGTTAAAGTTTCATAGTCAGAAACATTTTCTACAATTTATAATAAATATGAGAACATAGATGCTATGTAATCTAGCTAGAATTTCTATAATTAATCTGTAGCTCCTTCACTAATCAAATTTGGGTGTGGGCCTTTTTCAATATTTTTGTACATTACATAAATATTTAACCTCATTTTGAACTATATAACACCTTGAACTCATCATGGGTAATTTAGTGCGACAATTAAACGAATAAATTGCCTGATATGACAAGAGTGACTCAGAATTAGAAATCCATCATGTATTTCTCTCATGTACTTTATTTGATATTTATGACTTCTTGAATGAAAATAAACAGCACCAGACATATCTCAGTAATCTAAACAACTATCGCTTGCTTTTATCATAATCACTTCATTAATACGTTGTCAATAGGATCAGTAGCTTGTATAAGTGTGACGTTATGAATGTGTGTTTACTTTGAAAGTGCTCCATGTCTAAGTAGTTTATCAATCACCTTTGTGTCTATCCATAAAATGATTGTTCACATGTGTGCTTCATATTCATGCATCTCATTCCCTGCATCATGCATAGCATTCATATAGTGATGCATATTGCAGATACATGATCCAGAAGCAAATGCATGGAGCTACTTCAAGCAAATGGTGTCCTAAAGACCAACTAAGACCCAAATACCACCTAGAGGACCCTGAAGTGGTATTTGGAATGAGGAGTTATCCAAGTGATCAATGGGTTGCCTGGGGCAAAGCCCCATAACCCGACAAATTAACATACTTCAGTTTGTTGGTTTTGTGAAACATAAGCAAAGGTAGGCAGGACCATGGTATTCCCAGCTAATGTAATATTGATTGCTTGATGATTACGCATCCGAATTAGGAGTTGATTGAAAATGCTTGCATTAGATTTCCTAGCCGTCCTGGTCCTAGCACCTATACATAGGGTTCGTAGGACGAGTCTGCCTAGAGTTTGCTAGGTATGAGTAGATACGAGTGAATGGAGTCACCCGTCGCGTATGTGGTTTCAAAGTCACAAAGATATTACTATTATGTCAATTATTACTTATGCTCATGATTAAATGGAGACCAAGCGGAGATTTTATTTCAGTATTTACTTTTCATGATGTCACACTATGGACTCCGCCTGAGTCATATAAGGCCCGTTCGCTCTTCGCCTGTTGGTTGGCATAATAATGCTCGAATGCTTATCTAGGTCGTGGGACCAGTGAAAGTCTTACCTGGGCTCGTTCGGAGCTTTTGAGGTGCCACCCATCCAAGGCAGAAGGCTTAAGGGAGCTTTGTACTCGTGGCAGGGAGACCGAGATGTCAGAAGGCTTGCCATGGGGGCACAAGCCAGGGGTTAGTGGGGGCGCTTTGAATCTTGGGACAAGACAGGTGGAGATGGGGGCTATACGTGGGAACACGAAGGCTACTAGGCATATACCCCTGGCATGATAGTTATTCCCAGGAATTAAAATCGATTCGAATCGCTGATGCTCACTAGGTGTGAGAATGCTGATATTGCCCATGGGTAAAGTAGTAACTACTTGAATATATTATATCTTTTATTCATGTTTTCAAATACTACATGCTTGTACTAATATGTTGCTTACATTTCTGCAAGTTATTATTATTATGTAGTTACATGCAATTGATGAAACTTGTTACTTTATGATATTATACCTCTGTTTAAAATCAATGGCTAAGGATCTACATGTTAGAAAGCGAGCTTTGCGTCAGCCGTAAGCTAATCAATTAAGACCTACTAAGTAATTAGTACTCAGGGTTTGCCCCCACATTTTGAGCGTAGGTACCGATGACATCTGGACAATTTTCCTAGAGAAAGGTAGTACTGGTGGGCTCGGTGTTGCTCGTCTTGTTCATCTTTGCTTGAAGACTACTAAAATATTGAGTTTCCACTGCGAGCTGTTTTTAAAATTGCTTCCGCTATTTGTTTAGAACATGCCTTTCGTATGACATTATGTTGGAACTTGTATTTTATTTCGAACTGGTTTGTAAACTAAATCTACTTATGTTATATTCAATTGACTGTGATGGTGTAACTATTGTGGCTCTTTTGAGGGCTGGATGTGTATGATGTCGGTTCCTCTAGAAAAGGTTAATACCGAGAGCCGAATGACTCTCGAAGGACGACTATATTTAGTTCCGTCTAAGTGCACTGCGAGCCATGAGGTGTTAGGTGTGCTTAGCTGAGATTGAATCGGCGGTTCCGCAACAGCTGGTATCAGAGTTGATCATACACAGACAACAGACAAATCATCCAGTTTTGATTTACAAACCTATTTTCGAAAACCCTTTTCAAGTAATTGAAAAATGAGAGTACCTGATATGCCCATATGAGGGATGTTAGTGTATTACCAGATGACATCGCTAACATTCTGACCTAAATAGAACTCATATGCATATTTGGCACTTTGGGAAGCAACATTTCGGCCATAGCCATCCCATTACTGATGGAACGCTATTGGGATTTGCAGACTGTTGTGAACCCTGCATTCATGCTGGTAGGATAGAAATTTTTAAGGGTGGTGGTAACGCCATATGGGGTGTGACGTGACCACTCGTGACGCAGCAGTGCTCAATATTGCTTGCGTAGGTCTCAGCCCGGTCTAGCAGAAGACCCTACAGATGCGTTGTCCACGCGGCGCAAATTGCGTGGATGCCACTTCTAGGTTTAGAATGGTAATGATGTGAGCATGCATTTTTCTGCAGGTACACTAACCACGTGCGAAATCAGGAACGAATAGAGAACGACTTGTTGCATTTAGGGAGTGCCGTGCATATATGTCACCGAAATATCGATAGTTATATATATTGTAAATAGACCGTGTGATGTGAGACCGAATAGGATGAATCATGCATCATGTCATATTATCTCATCTCATTTCTACATGTCTTGCACTCAGTTTGTTTGAACGTAACTAGATTCAAGTAATACATATACCTTTATTTCCACTGTTTTGATGCGTAGTTCAAACTGCAAGTGGAATCAATGGAAACTTCGAATACAAAACTAGTAGCGCCCATAAATTTGTGACCACTTTTCCATACATCACTCACTCTAAATATGAAGGGTCTAATGAATGCAAGCCAAATACATTAAACATGTCGTTTAGCCCAAAATCCAACCTGTCACAAAGTTTTCAAGTTTACAACGTGTTCCAACCACTTTTTATGAAAACTTCATATGTAAAGGTTATGGATAACAATTATGCGAACACTTTTGTATCCTTCATATAATAAGAAAGTGCTTGTGTAGTGGGGCTATGGCTTGATAAAGTAAGAAGAGAAATCTGAACAATGGAAACCAGCACATAAAAATTTTAAGTTTAAGCATTTTTCACCATAGAACCTACTTGTATCATCTATAACAAAATTGTAGATTACTAAATTTTTGATCACTTTTATATAGAACTTTTTCCCTGAAAGTGCATAGATTGTGAAGTGCAAGCCAAAACAAGCCCAAATCAAAAATCTGCACCAATGTTACCATCTGTTAAAGACTTCCAATTCGGTATTGATCCAAATGTTTTCAGTGAACACTTTCTATACAAAAGTTATAGCTAATAACCGAACAAATAACTTCTCTATAATTACTTTGCTGCAAAAATGCATGTAGGGATGCTCTAAGATCACATTAAGACAAAATTTCAATCTGGACAGCGAGTGCTAAGAATGCAAGTTGAAGTTCTGGACATGATCTAAAAAGAACCAGCTAAAGCGCATTATACCAAAGTATTAGCACACAAAGTTTGCAACAGGTTTTGTATTTTGACCATGTCTTGAAAAGGCTTCTAACTGTACCAAACACATAGATCTAAAACAGGACTCCAATCTGGACAGATTAGACCCTATTATAGTAATATGAAGCTTCACCTATTTTCCACTCACAAGGGGTAGAAATGTTCCATACCAATGTTGTAGGAAACTCCAAAATAAAAAGGCGTTGGTATTCTACTCTCGGCCTAAAACAATTCCTATCTTGAACTATCATAGATTTTGTGCACACATCCTGAACCATGTCAAAGTAGAATCGCTAGAAACTTTCTATACCAATGGCGTGGAGTATAGACTTTCGCACGACCTTCGCATTTGGATTTTTGTAAAGTCCATCGATTGACCCTAAGAAAACTACTATAAACTATACATGCTAGAAAAGGATAGTATAAGCTTGTGCCATCACCTTGCGATGGATTCACGTATCAGCATATTCTTTTGAGCACGTAAACGCGAAGTGTACTATGACCGCACCAGCGTTTTAAAACTATTGAATTTACGGGAGCCTTATTCTTCCTGTTACTGATGTCGCAGCCCTTCGACTCATGCCTTGGTCACCTTGAGCCAATGAAGGCTAAAACAACAGCACCTGAAGGTCACAAGAAGAAGAGAAAAGCAGGAGAGTCTTCCACTGATGCGGTTTTAGTTCAACGTCTACAACCTAGGATGGTCCTATTGAAGGGATTTGTGAAGCCTAAAGATCAAGTCAAGATAGTTCATACGTGTCAACAACTAGGTATTGGTCCAAGAGGATTCTATAGGCCCAGTTTCAAGAATGGAACCAAGATGAAGCTATGGATGATGTGTCTGGGGAAGAATTGGGATCCAACTACAGGCTTCTATGGGCCAACGTGTTCGTGCGATGGTGCCCAAGTCCCTACGATACCAGAAGCGTTCAAGACAATTGCTCAAAACTGCAAATTTGGCTGTAAGCGAATTTCCTCAAATCAATCCTGACATATGCATCATCAACTACTACAATGACTCCGGGAAGCTCGGACTCCATCAAGACAAGGATGAATCAAAAAGAAGCCTCATCCAAAGTCTACCTATCATCTCGGTCTCCATAGGCGACACTGCTGAGTTCCTGTTTGGCGATACTCGAGACAAGGGTAGAGCGACTAAGATCAACCTCGAACCTGGTGATGTTCTTATACTCGGTGGAAAATCAAGGCTACTGTTCCATGGCATCTCCCACATGAAGCCTAACTCTTCACTGACATGGCTGAAGGAAAAAACGGGTCTTCGTCTTGGATGTGTCAATCTTACATTTAGGCAATACTAGCTGAGTGCCGATTGGTTTGGTAATGTTTGGTTCAAACTTTCATAATAAGGGGATCTGACTCTCGTAGATCAAGCAGTCATGTATCTAGCTCTGTAAAATTTACTTGTACCTCATTTTCATGGTTAATGTACACCTAGTCTTACTGTGATAACACCTCGAACCTTGGTGGTCCCATGTTTAGAAACCCTTGTCATTCATGCGCTTCAACTTTTTGTAATCAATGCAACCCTAGTTTATTTGCGTTGTATTCCACTGTATATTATTTCCTTGCTCCAAACCTTTGCAAATCGAGGACTCCTCGCCTCTTTGATTCATATCATTCATACATTGAGGTTCAAGTGCTCTAAGCTCTTATATCACATCAAATTTTCTCTTCCTTCATCCAAACCTTGTATTGTTCATGATCCTAGAGATGGAATGGTTGAGCAACTCTTGTTGTGATGCCTCCTTGGGTAGTTTTGGGTGCCTCGACAGATCCTAGAGTCCTGTGTGTACGGCCATCACATGGTTGTGCTACTAGGTTCGCGCTGGCATTAAGACATGCGAAGGTGTGACATCGCTTCAATCGTGGAACATTCATATCCAGTTTTCATCCCTTTTGTGATCTAGCTACTCTTGGTTTGCAGAGCTGATTGATTCCATTTCCTCTGCCTTGTATATATCATGTCATTTCCTTGTTTCACCTTGCGTTTCTTGAGTTGTGGGAATAGCCAACCTCCACCCACTGATTATTCAAGTCTTTACATTTGCTTATGTGGAAGTGGTCGATCCCATTTTCACTATCTTGTTACATCTTTCCATTGCCTTGTTTCACCTTGCCTTCTTGACCAGTGGGTATGATCCGCCTCAATCCCACGATTTGTTCATATTTATTCGTTACCTTGTTTAACCTTGCCTTTGATGATGGGTGGGAACAGTCAACTTCATTTCCACTGTCTCGTCGGATATTTTCCCTTCATTTGTTGAGCCTTATTCTCCAAGGGTGAGTTTCACGAACAACCACCGCACTAGCTTTTGTTCTCGGCTGGTGCTCTTGCCATATCATCGTTTCCATGAGTTATCTTCTTCCTCTTAGAAACTACCTAAGAAGGGAGCTTACTAACATTGTTAATTGTTTCATTACTAAGTACAAATCATCTACTTTCATCTTCTTGGTTAGTCCTGACCAATGCTAAGAAATCGTACAAACAATCACCTTGTATAGGCGAATACGACCTATCTTCTCCCTCTTGTGCCTTTCTTGTCACAATGAGCAGGATGTGCTATGTTACACCACCTCTTACTCTTTGAAGACATGTTGATTTAGTATCTTATATGTGTACACAGTCCCTATCAAATAAAATGAATGTATCTCTCAATAACACATCCGTTGACATTCCTTTGATTCACAAGATTCTGCTTTGTTCAATTTTTGACTGTGTACACTTTGCTTTTTATTGTTTGGAAATCAGGTACTTATCATGTTTCTAATCTGGGTGGCAAAGTCAGGAAGTAACTCCTTTCCCTTTGCTTCTAACATTGTCAATTGCTCATTGTCACGTTCTCTTAATGGTTTATTCATTCGTTCTGATATATGGCATGACTTGTCGAGTACCTTAGGGAGACCACCCAATCGTTATTAGATGGTGCTTTGTGACTACTTGTGTGAAAGAGTTACTAACCATTCAACTGCTAGTTGACAAAGCTAACAGGTGAAGATTTGGGTGTTGCCACATGCATTTAAAAAGACACGAACCACAATGCCAATACCCTTTCCAATACGCGATAGGTTATCCAACCGTGCCACATCCAAATCTCGGAACCAGATTTCTTTAAGGGGATGGGTTGTGATGCCCCCGGCATCTCAAAAACCATAACACACCTGATCTGAACTTAGATAATGAGGAATTATAACTTGGCTTAGAGAGGCACAATAGCTAAGAGAAGAAATCACTAAGTCCAAATCTTTCTATTTAGATGTAAAAACCTCACATTGTTTCTATAAGTATTTCAAGGATACAGAAGTTTTCGTGCAAAACCGCCAATTTAAAAGTTTTGGTACTTCAGTTTTCCTTTCAGACCGTACCCAAAAATCAAGAGGTAAGATCTCTAAAAGCTCAATACAAATGTGGTTGCACAAGCTTTAAAACCCGAGGTCTTGGTAATCTTGATCAGAATTGAGCCCTAATAAAACTTTCGAATCCATTAAGCACCTTTGCTCAAACTTTGTACCAAACTTGTCGTAGAGACCATGAACTACACTTTTGTTACACTGGACATCATTTAAAACTGTCAATTACTTAGTTCAAGTTGCACCCAAATATCTCTTGAAATCAGCCAAGCTAGTCGACACTTGGAAAAATCCCAAGTCTGGATTTCAGCTCTTTCCCAAATTTCATTCTGAAATTACTTTCCATTTCACTATTCAACACCAAAATCTTCCTTTATATGAAATGAAACTAAACTTATCACCTTCCAAATCCGTCTGACCTTCAAGTGTTTGGACTTCATTTGGTACCTCAAAAGTTTGAAACAAAAAGGCTCCACACCAATTGAAGCTGCAGCTCTGCCAAACCTTTGAACACATTTGTGCAGGTAGTCCAGAATATAATGTCATCTAGACCAAACTTCCTATACCAAACTTATAAAGAACTTCATGATGAATAACTTTAGTATTATGAGTAGTGACATGCATAAAAGTTTGCATAGTGGTTTAGGTCTTTTTCTGTCAACATGTGAATTCTGTCCAAACTTGACATGTCTTGTAAATCCAAATTTCACTAAGCAACAGCCATTACATGCAAAACTTTATATAAGAAAGTTGTAGATTACACAATTATGCACAACTTGGTATAAAACTCCTTGTGTGAAAGGGAACATAAAATGGACTTTGAGAACTTCTAAACTGAGGGGTTGAGTTGGTCAAACCTTGGTCAGACATTTGGATTCAAAATTTTTCTAGATATTTAATAGAACCTCACCACAAAGTTTATAAGGAAGTTGTAGAGCACAAAGTTTATATCACTTCTTGTAATTTGAGTTCTACCAAATTCGGTCTCTAGGTTATTCAAAAACTCTAGTTTCAAATAGGCCTTCCTGCAGTCAACAGGGGCTTCTCATTTTCAAATTTTATTTTTCCTCCATGAGTCACCGACAGCCGAGCCCCACCTGTCAGGCATCAGATCCACGCGCAGGGACGAATCAGCCGTGGGTCCCACCATGCCATCCCACCCGTGCACCCGGTCCATACACGTCGAGCTTGTATCCTTTCCTCTGCCCACTTGTTTGTCTCGCCCGGTCCACGCACCGTGTCCACACCGCGTCGCCCCTCTTCCTTCCCTGCTCGTCCTTACCCACTCAGCGGACAGCTCCTGTCGGTGCTTGCCACTGGCCGGGCGAGGCCGTGCCCTGCTTCGCACCCCCAGCTTCAAGAGGAACCAGAGCGCCGGCCCTTTCCACTCGCGTTTCTCCTGCTCGCTCCCCTCGCCTCCCACTCCCACTGCGTTTCTCCCCCTCGGTGCCTGCTCAAGTCACCATTGCCGGGAGCTTGGCGAGCTCGCGCCACTGCCCCTCAAGCCCTCTTCGCGCCCTCCAACCCCACGTCAAGCTGTGCTTCCCTCTGTTCTACCTCCCCGACCCAGTCTAGGCAGCCGGAGTTCGGCCTGTGTGCCTTCCTGTCGTTGGCTTCCTCCGCCGCCTCCCCATGGCTACAGGTAGTGGAGGTAGGCTATGCACCCTCCCTCTTCCACTTGGCCACTGGAATTGGGCTCGCAGGGCCCTTCCGAGCTGGAACACCACGCGCTGCCTCCCTGCTCCCTCCCGCGCTGGAGGTTGAAGACGAGCAAGGAAGGAGACAGCGATTTTGCGATGTGGCCCTCCTCGAATCAAGTTTTTACGTATCAGCCCGAGCACTGTTCATAGTCTTGTAGATCTCCCATCCTAGCCCCTGGATTGCATGAAGACTACTAAAGTGTTTTGTTTCCGCTAAGAGCTATTTTTGAAATCGCTCCCGCTATTTGTTTTGAACATGCCTTTCGTATGACATTATGTTGGAACTTGTATTTTATTTCAATCTGGTTTGTAAACTAAATCTACTTATGCTATATTCAACTGCCTGTGATGGTGTAACTGTTGTGGCTCTCTCAAGGGCTGGATGTATATGATGTCGGTTCCTCTGGGAAAGGGTAATATCGAGAGCCGAATGACTCTAGACAGAAGACCGGATTTAGTTCGGTCTAAGGGCACTGCGAGCCATATGGTGGCAGGTGTGCTTAGCTCAGAATAAATCAGCGGTTCCGCCACATTTTCCGTGCGCTAGCGGAGTTATATCTAGTAGGCTAAGGAACGCCAATAGGTACATTCATCCACCAGAGCAGTTACACGAGGGATCTACTCCGAAAGTTCGAGATGGTGGATGCTTTGCCTCATATGACTCCGATGAGTAAATTTCCATCATGCTGGACAAGGATGAAGATGGCGAGGAGGTTGATGAGAAGGTGTACTGAGGGTTGATCGGGTCTTTGATGTACCTGATTGCCATGAGGCTGGACATACAGTTCACTGTAGGTCTGTGCACTCATTTTCAGACATCTCCAAGGGCGTCAGACTGAAACGCTGTGAAGCAGATCTTGTGGTATGTCAAGTTCACCTCAGAGTAGAGTTTGCGGTATTGTGCGGATTCATCGCTTTCCCTCCGCAGCTATTCTGATGCCTACTTTGCAGGGTGCCAGTTGGATTGCAAGTCAACTTCTGGTACCTACTAGTTCTTGGGTTCCTCTTTAGTCTCCTAGGCCGCTCGCAAACAATTGTAACACCCTAGTTTTAATTCTTGTATTTTATAATAAATTCCAAGTAATTTATTTAATTTTATAAGGTTTATGTGCCTGGTTTTGCATTTAACATGTTTCAATTAAAATAAAAAGGAGAATAAAAGCAACCATAGGCCTAAATTCTTGTGCATTCATGCTGGTGCATTGTCTCTTTGTTTGTACGAGTTAAGGAACCAAATTAAGATTTTATGGAACCCTTGATTTCTTATTCAAAAGAGTTTCAAAAAGAAAAAAAAAAGAGAAAAGGAAGGTGGAGAGCAAACCGGACCAGCCAGCAGCCCATCCATTCTCACCCTTCTCCCCACCTAGGCCAAAACCCTAGGCCACCCCATGGCCAGCCAGTCCACCAGCGTGCCCCTCTTCTCCCTCAAGCTGCCAGTAGCCCCACCTCCGCTCTCATGCTGCCTAGTGGGACCCGCGCGTCAGCTCCGCCTTCCACCTTTAGCCACAGTCCCGCCCGGGTCTTTTGGTCGCCTCGCACCATGGTGGAGAGCCATTTCCACGCTGCCAGCACCCTCCTTCACTGCGCCATGAATCGCCTATCAATTCCTTCCCTAACTGCCCACATCGCATGACTGTTTCCACCTTCTCGACCCTGCGTAATGGCGAGCAGCGCCATTGTTGCGCCTTCGGCCCTTTTGCTCTGCCTCCACCATTATAAAGTACCCCATGAGCAGCCTTGCCCAACTTTTGACCTCCTCACACCTCCAACAGCCAAGCCTTGGCTCTCCTCTGCCCTCCCCGCGTGCGCTGCACCTCGAGCTCTGGCCGCTACCATCCACAGCTGCCTCCACTGCCTCCTTGGTGCCAATAGTTGGCCCCAGAGCTCTGCACCATTGTGGAGAATTTCCCCGTGCCACTTGCGACCACCATCTTCCTCTGCGCCACCGATAATTTCTCACCGAAGGCCACCGTGGTAAGCCGCTCCACCGCTCGATTCCTCACCGGCGTGGCCTTTCTATTCTCCTCAACTCAGTATCCTCCTTTCCAGGGAGCTCGCTAGTGCCTTTCGTGGGTTCTGGATGTGAGCACACGATGCCGTCTGCACGTTCCATGAGCTCCGGTCATCTCTGTCCACCCCTATCCATCGCCAAGCCTCACCGCCATGCTTCAACCGTTACCGAGCCCGTGGTGAGCTCCGCCCTTTCCTCCTCTCCATCCTGGACCTAGCCTGGGCATGCAGCAGGCCCTAGGTGTCCTGGAGAATGCTGCTCCGGTGAGCCGCCGCTGTGGAGGGCAGACTCCGTCATGGGAATAGGTTGCCACAGTGCCTTACCATCCCCTTTGATGCTACACATCCGATCTCAGATGTGAAGGTTGGACCGACACCTAAGAGGGGGTGAATTAGGATTTCTAAAACTATGGCCCTCTAAAAAATACAACTACTAAGCAAAACCTATGCAAAAACAAATCTAGCTATGTGCACTAGGGTTTTGCTAAGTGTTGCTAACTCTACCGTGGCCAAGTCTTGCAACCTAGTTCCACCGAGAAACTAACCTATCAAGCTAGTCTAGGAATGTAAGCACACAATTGCAAGAAAGTAAATGCGGAAGCTAAAGATATTGGTAGAGAGATGCAAACTCCTGATGACGATGATGATGGTGGCACACGATGGAGACACAGAGATTTTTCCTGAGGTTCGGGGAGGCCAACGTGCCTCTACCCCTACTCCTGATTAGGCACCCCCCGTAGGGTTTTGCTCTCATGTAGTCCTCAAAGGAATATGGCCTCGCCCATGCAAGGGTGGAGGATGGCAAAGTGACTTCCGCGGAAGTCAAGCAACCCCAGTCGTGTCTCCGGATATTCCTGGTACACACCCACACAAGCCCTTCTCTCGTGTAGTCTTGGACTACGGCCTCGCCCACACAAGGGTAGAGGTACGTCGAGGCTGTTGGGGTCTTCTAAGTCCTCCTTGTAGAGCTACCCCACCGTCTCCACTATGGCAACCTTTTGGCCAACGTGCCGATGGCCTTCCTCCCTCTCACAAGCAAGGTGGTGGCCCTCTACACTCAGAGGGTCTTGCAAGACTTACAGCCGCACTTGTACAAAATTGACGTGCTCGCAGGTACGTAGGATAGACAACTATACCTAAGCAAAGATGCAACTAAGCATTAGCTATGTCGGGATGTGAATAGTAAGCTCTAGTGATGGTTGGGCTCACAAAAAGGAGTTCCTACACTTCAAATGGGCATGGAGGATGTGTCTCAACCTACAATGAGCTTAGGAGTCACCAACCATGGAGTAGAGGCTGGGCAAGGGGGAATATATAGCCTGTTCGCGATCATTATAACCTATTTCGACCACCAACATTTCATGCTTCAAGGGTGATTATTATGCAAAGTTCATACATTCTAACCGCTTCCATGAGTTGCGTACAAAGATCATGCAGGAACACAGGAAACGATACAATACATACAAACCATGGCGAAACAAGATGCAACAATGGATGAGTGGATGAGAGGTGACTAAACCCTGGCTACCCAGCCAAGTCCCCTAGCCACCTGACCTAAGGACCAGGCTGCTTGGCCAATAGGTCAGGCTGGCCGGAGTCCCTACACGTCTCAGTACTAAGGACTGGCCACCAAGGCTAAGTACCAAGCTGCCCGACCCACCTCATTGGCTGCCAGACCTATGATTTGCTCCAATTGCCACATCCTTCGATCTGCATGCAAGAGACAACATGTCAAACACAATTCCATGTTGGAATCCAAGAGATCAACAAAAAAGACCCTGGAAGGCTACCACCTCACCGATCCAGCCCAGGGATTGGCTAAGTTAGTGATACAGGAGAGTGTCATCTGATGGCTAAGGAAGAAACACTAGGCAAATCCAATGATACATGCAAAAGCACACTGTTTTAACTATCAACCACCTTACCCAAGTGACCAGAAGCATTGGATGCACTAAGTTAGTGGATCCATGGGCCGCCTGACCTTGGTGCAGGCCTCCTAGCCTAGAAGCTAGGCCGCCCAGCCATGTGAAGGCTGCCCGGCCTGCCACCTGTCCCTCAGCCCCCGACTTAACCAATAAAATCGACCTTTGGACAGCTATAAATACCCCAAGGTGTTCACTTATAAGCATGGTGGTGTAGTGGTAGAGTAGCACTTGAGAGTATGAAGTGTATAGTGTTGGAGAAGTGAAGTTATCCCTCAGCTTATAGAGAGTGTGCCTCTTGTATCAAGGAGAGTAGTGAGGTGAAAAGTGAGGGAGTGGGAATTCTCTTCTCTCCCAGGCTTGTATTCTTGGAGGAAGAATATTCGATTCTAGGATTGAGTAAACTTGCTTGTCCTCTACCTTTGTTATTTCATTCTTACTTTACTTTCATACTTGGTTTTATGCTTGTCTGTTTACGGGAACCTTGTGCATAATTATAGCGTTGGCGGTATAGTGTTGCTTCCTCTTCTGGCTCATTACCAGTTAGTTGTGAACTCATCAAGTAGACATGATGGTGTTGTACTTAGAGTTTCCCTTGGTTGGTCGGCTATCCCACGCAGCTTTGGTTGGTAGACACATTAGGTGACAGCTTTTGTGTTCTCAGTATTCCAATCCTGTACGTTCGGATAGACTTGCTAACGATATAGCCGAATCTTGTAGTGCCCGCCTTTCTTGGGTGGGTATTCAGTACTCTGGTGCCTGGCAATGGTGCTACAGCTTTGGTGTTTAAGTTTATATGATAAGTATAGTTCTATGCATGCTTAGTATAGTAATGTGATCTAACATATGTTGAGAACCTACATCTCTATCTTTTATCCTCTACATTGCTAGCTTCACTAGTTCGGTCAGTTGTGTTGTGTGTTATCATACTCCTCATTCCTCATGGATTCGATACCCTAGAATACTCATGTGTGAAAGGCTACAACGCGTTTTCTGTGCGCTTGCTGAGTTACATCTAGTAGGCTAAGGAACACGAACAAGCTTTTCTGGCGCCGTTGCCGGGGAATGGTAGATATTTTAACACAAAACCAAGGCCGTCCAATCTCCCACTATACCACCACCATCACCATCATTCCATCATACCACCCAATGGATCTCACTCCTATCTGTGAATTATCTGCTCCGAAGGGCGATTTTCTGGAGCCTCCACCACCATCCACACCCATTATCACCGATGGCTATCAACTACATCCTAGCTTTATAGCCATGCTTCGAGATCAGTATTTTGTGGGATCAGAATCAGAGAGTCCTTACACACACCTCTAGGAATATGAGCAGCTGTGCAGTTGTATCGTAATCTCGAGCATGCCTGGAGAAACTCTGTGATGGTTGCTCTTTCTGTTTTCACTTACGGGAGCAGCAAAAACCTGGTACAATAGAGCAGTTGGCGCAGTAGAGGGTAGTTGGGAAAGACTCAAAATCAAGTTATGTCTACATTTCTTCCCACAACATCAAGTCATTGACCTCCGATGTGACTTAGCCGTAGCCTGGTCACCTTTCACCAGTCCGGTCGCATCCGGTCCAGACTTGGCAATACATGAGTCCATGCTCTCGCAGCACTTTGTCCGAGGCCGTTCACCTAGCGCAGGACTCTTTTTGGACTTAGCCTCAGGAGGATCGTTCTCTCACTGCCCTAGAAGGATGAAGAGTTCTTAACAAGATACTCAAAAAAATCCTCGGATGGCATTAAGATTAAGAAGCCACACTCACAACCACAAGATCCATTTGAGCCCAGCTACTCTGAAGAAGGCCAGAACGCTCAACAACCAACTCCACTATCCCGTCAAACCCTTAGAATTGAGGACATCCATGAACCAAGCATGTCGTAAGACACTGAGAGGGTTAGTGCCTCTGTGATGAATCCTTCGTCAGTCCCTCCGTTCTCGTTCGATGATGAGTTGTTCACAGGCTTTGGGAATGTATCTCAAATTACCCAAAGAGACTTGACACTTCGAAAGGACCTCTGAACCAGCATACATCTTCCCACAACAGATACATCAAATCAGAGAGGACCTACTCTGGCTTACAGCTGTAATAAATCGGGAATGGCTAGAAGAGAGATGACTCAACACAAAATTCACTAGGTTCTATCGAGGACCAACTCTCATCCCTGGCCATGTATCCGACATGATCCCACAAGACATTCTTTATGACCCATGAGTCGGGGTGAACATCATTCCTAAATATGTTGTAGACAGCCATTTCCCCACTCAACCATGATCAAAATCTGACATTCGCTTGAAGTGGAACAAGAATGAATCGTTGGAAAATCATGGAGTCATTCGGGTCATACCAGTTACCTTGTGGGACAAACGGGTGTTCTTGGATTTCCACATCTTCGACATACCCAAGAGGCCTATGCCACTCATTTTGATGGGGCTCCCAATTGCTTCCCTCATCCACATGATCAATCTAGGGCAGCTACAGTTTTAGTTTGGTAAAGAGGTGCTCGAGGTTGGCATGAGTCGAGCATTGAACACCAAAATAGAGTTTAAGCTAGAGGTTGACCCCTTAGAAGAAGTGATGGGTATTTCACTTGATGAAAAGGAGGATCAACATAGCCTAGAGGAAGAGGCTAGTGACTTCAGTGCAGTAGAAGAGCTGATCTAGTTCAAAGAAGTTGGTGAATCTTTGCGGCCTGACCCCCCGAAAATAGAGCTTAAACAGTTACCGCCTAGCCTGAAGTATGCCTTCCTCAATAGGAATCCGGACACACTGGTGATCATCATCAACACACTGACCGAGGATGAAAGCCAGCAATTGATCTCAGTCTTGGAGAAGTATAGATTAGTGCTTGGGTACTCACTCTAAGATCTAAAGGGAATCAACCCGAACCTGTGCACACATCGCATTCCCATGGAAACCGAACATCGGCCTACAAGGGAACCACAATGAAGACCCAACAATGCAATGACAGAGGTAGTCAAGAAGGAGGTACTCAAACTCCTACACGCGGGTATCATTTACCCCATACAATATAGTGAATGGGTCTGCTAGTCCAAGTCATACAAACGAAGGGTGGGATGACAGTCATCAAGAATCAAAACAATGAGTTAATCCCTCAGCATTGTATCACTGGATGGCGGATGTGCATCGACAACAGAAAACTCAACTCTGCAACCTGAAAAGCTCATTTCCCTGTCCCTTTCATTGATGAGATGCTCAAAAGATTGGCCAACCACTCCTTCTTCTGCTATCTTGATGGGTACTCCGATTATCACCAGATCCCCATTCACCCGGATGACCAGAGTAAGACCACATTCACTTCTCCCTACAACACTTTTGCTTATTGGTGGATGTTGTTTGGGCTATGCAATGGTCCAGCATTGTTCCAGCGATGTATGATGGCCATATGCTCCGACCTGATCGAGAACATAATGGAAGTCTTCATGGATGACTTTTGAGTCTATGGCAAGACCTTTGATGGATGCCTAGGGAATTTGGAAAAGGTTCTCTAGAGATTCAAAGAAGTTGAGCTTGTCCTAAACTGGGTGAAATGTCACTTTATGGTCAGAGAAGGGATTGTGCTAGGACACAGAGTATCAGAGAGGGGCATAGAGGTGGATCGTGCAAAAATTGAAGTCATTGAGCAACTATGACCTCCATCAAACATCAAGGCACTCCGAAGCTTCCTTGGTCATGCTGTGTTTTACCGGAGATTCATAAAAAATTTCTCCTATATAGCCTGACGACTAACCAATCTCTTGGCCAAAAACACACCCTTTGTGTTCGATGATACATGCCTAGAAGCCTTTCGTACACTCAAGAAGGCACTCGCCACAACACCCATCATTCAACCCCAAGACTGGAGTGCTCCATTTGAAATGATGTGCAATGCCAGTGATTATGCTGTAGGAGTAGTCTTAGGCTAGAGCAAGGATAGAAAACATCATGCCATATCCTATGCAAGCAAGATGCTTAATGGCCCACAACTGAATTACTCCACCACCGAAAAAGAACTTTTCGCCGTTGTCTTTGCCATTGATAAATTCATATCATACTTGGTGGGAGCCAAAGTTATCATATACACAGACCATGCAGCTCTCAAATATCTCCTCACCAAGAAAGATGCAAAGCCACGACAAATACAGTGGGTCTTGTTGCTCCAAGAATTCGATAAAGAGATCAGAGACAAGAAGGGAGTTGAAAATTCAGTTGCAGACCATCTCTCACGGATGCAGTTTGAAGAAATGTAATCCTTGCCGATTGATGATTACATGAGAGATGACACCCTTCTATAGGTTACAACATCCTAACCATGGATTGCAAATCTGGTCAACTACCTAGTCACATGATACGTACCCGAAGGAGTTGATACAAGGAAACTGATCCACAATAGCCTATTCTATCTCTGGGATGACCCCTACTTATATAAACTCTGTGCAGATGGACTCTTACGTCACTACATTCCTGCTTGCGAAGTTCCCCAAATCCTTGACAGATGTCACTCATCTTCCCACGGAGGTCACTATGGAGCCTACTGAACTCATGCAAAAATTTGGCAAAGTGGATTCTACTGGCCAAATATGTACGATGGTGCCAAGGAGTTCATATGAAGGTGTCATAGGTGCCAACGCCAAGGAAACATTAATCCAAGGGATGCTATACCACTCACCAGCAACCTTCAACTTGATGTGTGGGGCATAGACTTCATGGGGCCCTTCCGCAAGTGTGGAGACAAAGAGTACATCCTGATCGCAGTAGACTATGTATCAAAATGGGTAGAGGCGCTGCCGTGTTCCATGGCAGATTCAAGACATTCGTTCAGAATGTTCTATGATACCATCTTTCCTCGACTTGGTACGCCAAGGGTCATCATCAGCGATGGAGGGCCACACTTCATAGATAAAAGATTCAATAGGTGCCTCGCTGAACTCGGCATGGATTACCATGTTGCCACTCCATATCACCCGTAGACAAGTGGCCAAGCTAAGACATCAAACAAGCAGATCAAGAACATCCTACAGAAAACTATCGAAGCTATGGGAAAAGATTGGGTATCCAAGCTACCCAACGTTCTCTAGGCGTACTGCACAGCATATAAAATTCATTTTGGCATGACACCATATCAAATGGTGTATGGCAAGACTTGTCATCGACTAGTAGAATTAGAGTTCAAGTCTCACAGGGTGATAAGGAAGTGAAACATGGATCTCCAAGCATCAGGAGTTCGAAGATAGATTCAACTCACTAAATTGGATGAATGGAGGGAGAAGGCCTACCACAGTGCCAAGATTTACAAGGAGTGAACAAAAAGATGGCATGACAAGCGCATTAAGATCAAAACATTCAGACCGGGAGACAAGGTACTACTCTTTAATTCTCGCGTTTGGTTGTTTGGTGATAGTAAGCTTAGAAGTAAGTGGGAAGGACCCATTTGATCCTCGATGCCACCGATCACGGTGCCACTCCAGGACGATGATTGGAAAATCTTTAAGGCGAACAGGAAATGCCTAAAATTTTTCTTAGTGCCCAAAATGCCATAGCTCGAAGAAGTGGACGTCTACGAGCTACAAGAAGTGGCATGATCGCACATCCATGGTCTAGCTCTGAGCTAAAACGAAGCCATGTACACTACCATGCTCCTCACTTTTCTGTCTTATCTGACCTTTTGCTTCCATTTCACCAAAATCTCAGCCAACGTTCAAAGTTTTCACGATGAAGAGGGTTTTCAGTACAACAAAAAGGGCAAAACCGATTCTGGTCCACCAAACCAAGGTTGGTGAGGCTGCCCGGCTTAAGAGCTAGGCCGCTCAACCCCTGGTGTGGCCGCCCGACCTAAGGGCTAGGCCGCCTGGCCTCTTGGTGGCTGCCTAGCCTCTCCACTTTGCCGCTCGGCCGCCTCACTTTGAATTTCGGAGTGATCTGATCCCCAACAGCTCAGAAACATGGTTGAGTAGATGAGATCAAGCTGCCATTGACTTAAAGGTGAGAGTTCACCCCTTCCTACACTCTCACCATTCCCATCTCATCTCCACCTCGAAAACCTAAGTCATGGCCTCCAACAACACACCCTCTAGGAGCCTAGCCCTCACATCCGTCACCACAGCGACCTACTCACCGGTATCCGAAGATGAACTCATCCCAAGAGAAGTCATCCCCATCACGGATGACACGGTGGTGCTAGACATCACGCCACTGGCTGCCCAGCCACGCTCGCAAGCCACCCGGCCCCAGGGCAGGCCGCTCGGCCAAGAGCGAGGCCACCCGGCATCTTCTGCGTGCTCTCGCAGTGCAGGGAGCCTGGCTCATGGTCTGTCTCCTACGCCCACAATCGCCAAGAAGGTGTTTTGGGCAGATTCTCCTCGGCCTAAGGTCGGGAAGATCATCCCCAAGGTGCCAGTGTGGAAGCTCTTCTCAAATGATTCCGTGAAGGGCAATTGAGCGACCAAGAGCCTAGGATCACCGGCCTACACCGTCCGAGGCGGAGTCACTCCCTCTAGAAAGTGTGGGAAGGTGCTGATCCCAAAGCACATGGAGGACGTCCTTCAGGGGGATGCATCTATTGATGAATCCATTGACTCCACTCCCCCCAGGAGGACCATCCACCGGATTGCAAAACCCACTCCGATCAGGAATACACCAGGGTACATTGAAGAATCTGTGGAAGAGGATGAGAAAGAGACCATCGAGTCTCTTAAGTAGGAGATAAAAGCCCTGAAGCATGCACTCCTTAGACTTGAAGAGCGCTGCACGCAAGGCAAGCTTTGGAGGTGGGAGATCAATGACAAGTTAGATATCCTTAGGAAGGGCTTCTCATCCAAGTTTTACCGCCTCGCTGAAGCCACATGGCACCTAGAAGCCTATGATCCACCCATGCCTTAGATGCCCAAGGCTTCATAATAATTCTTTTAGTTTAGGCGCCCTTTTGTTTTCTTAGTGCTTAGGTTTTGTTTCTTTTATTTCTTTGTATGAACAATGCCTATCTTTGTTTTAGTCAATTGCTTTCATCACTAATGCTTAGATCAATAAAGTTTTGTTTACCTTTACTTTGAGTTCAAGTGTAGGGTGATAGCACTTGGCTACCCCATCTTCCTATCACTAACCCTGCAGAAACGAACGAGAAACATGATGACCAGGGTTCCACCATACTACTCACAAAAACCTAGGACGACCCGAGCCAAAAGCTGGTCACCAGGCCTTAACCCCTGGCCGGTCGGCCTGGCACCGTAGCCGCCTGGCCTGTCACGCTTGCAAAAAAAGTACAACACACAGAAACATATGTCCTAGAGCACTTCTCCACACAAGTTGAACGGTGCAAAGGTCGAAAAGCACACATGAGAGGCCGCCCGGCCCCTGTCCTGGCCGCTCGGCCTGGCAGGAGGTGGCTGGCCCATCCTCACTTCGCCTTGCACCATGAACCAGGTATTATTGTCAATATTTCAAGTATGGTTCATTGCATTTCATTCCAAACATGAAACTTGGATAAAAATCTACTCTACATGATCATATCTTCAACTTGTGTCTATTCTTGTACAAATTTTACTCCTTATGTTGAAGTGAAATTGCCCATGGATACCTTTTTATTAGGGACCCACTTTGAGTTAAGATGTTGATTCATCAGATATGAGAAACATGGATACATAGCAGTAATCTCCCGCTAAGGCAAAGAGTTTTGTTTTGCTAAAAAATAATACAAACGTGCTCTACTCCAATGTTCTCAAGACACACGTCCTACCAGTGCCACAAATGAAAATTCTTATGCATCAAAGTCATCTTTGAATGTTTTAAACCTTGTCAAATTTTTTTTCATCAAATAAGTTAGAGTCATTCAAGATTTTTGGCTATCACATGCACGTTCATACCACAAAGTTCTAGCAAGTTGAGCTATGCAAAATTTCAAATACTCCTCATCGGTCAAGCAAAAAGAGATGAAAGGAGACTTGGAATTGAATTAAAAAAATAAAGAAATAAAGAAAGAACGAAAAATATCATGCCCTCTCTCGCATCAAAAGGGGAACACAAAAGCACACTTACTGATAACTTTCCGCCACACTTGCACATAGCCAAAATCTTCGAGTTGATTCATACTCTTTGCTTTGACACTTGATTTGACTTGATGATACAAACATAATGAGATAGTCTCACGCTTTTCCAGCTCCGCCAAACATAGTTTAGGAGGAAAGGAAACACAAGGCCACCAGGGCTAAGTCCCAAGCCGCCCGGCCTGTGATTTGCTCCAATTTCGACATCCTTTGACCTGCATGCAAGAGACAACATGTCAAACACAATTCCACGTTGGAATCCAATAGATAAATGCAAAACACCCTAGAAGCCCACCACCTCAACGATCCAGCCCACGGATTGGCTAAGTCAGCGATCTAGGAGAGTGTCATCCAATGGCTAAGGAAGGAACACAAGGCAAATCCAAAGATACATGCAAAAGCACACTGTTTTAACTGTCAACCGCCTTACCCAAGTGACGAGAAACATTGGATGGACCAAGTCAGTCGATCCAAGGGCCGCTCGGCCTACAAGCCAGGCTGCCCGGCCATGTGGAGGCCGCTCGGCCCGCCACCTGTCCCTCAGCCACTGACTTAACCTCCAAAACCGACCTTTGGATAGCTACCCAAGGTGTTCACTTGTAAGCATGGTGTTGTAGTGGTAGTGTAGAACTTGGGAGTGTGAAGTGTATAGTGTTGGAGAAGTGAAGTTATCCCTTAGCTTGTAGAGAGAGTGTCTCTTGTACCAAGGAGAATAGAGAGGTGAAGAGTGAGGGAGTGGGAATTCTCTTATCGACCGGGCTTGTATTCTCATAGGAAGGATACTCAATTCTAGGAATGAGTAAACTTGCTTGTCCTCTACCTTTGATATTTCATTCTTACTTTACTTTCATACTTAGTTTTATGCTTGTCTATTTATGGGAACCTTGTGCATGCTTATAGCGTTGGCTATATAGTGTTGCTTACTCTTCTGGCTCATTACCAGTTAGTAGTGAACTCATCAAGTAGACACGACGGTGTTGTACTTAGAGTTTACCTCAGTTGGTCGGCTATCCCACGCAGCTCTGGTTGGTAGACACACTAGGTGACAACTTTTGTGTTCTCAGTATTCCAATCCCGTACGTTCGGATGGACTGACGATATAGCTGAATCATGTAGTGCCCGCCTTTCTCGGCTGGGTATTCAGCACTCTGGTGCCTCGCAGTGGCGCTACAGCTTTGGTGTCTATGATTACATGACAAGTATAGTTCTATACATGCTTAGTATAGTAAAATGATCAAAGATCTGTTGAGAACCTGCATCCCTGTCTTTTATCCTCTACATTGCTAACTTCACTAGTTCAGTTAGTTGTGTTGTGTGTTATCATACTCCTCATTCCTCATGGATTCGATACCCCAAAATACTCCTGGGTGAAAGGCTACAACGTGTTTTCTGTGCGATTGCGGAGTTACATCTAGTAGGCTAAGGAATGCCAACATAGCCTAAGCCTCAAAACTAGTTGTTGGAAGCCTTATTCCCTTTTCCGCGCAACCACCGAACCATCTGGTGGTCACACCATGGGACCATCCGGTGCATGTTGTTGGCTAGCTGTTGAGTCGACCGTTGGACTGGAATTCGATCGTTGGAGGCACCAGATCGTCCAGAGCTGCATCACCGGACCGTCCGTTGCGTGTTGGATCCTGGTGTTCAAACGTGTACTGCTCCCTATCCAGAACGCCCAGTGGTACCACCAGACCGCTCGACGGTACACCACCAAACCATCTGGTGCATGTAAATGCACCAGGTCTTGAATCTTAAACTTCAGGGCTTCTACAACTCGCTAGACCATTCGGTGGGGCTCCACTGGACCGTCCGATGTGTGAAAAATCTAGCTTCTAACGTATCAAGACTTCACGCATCCGATGTTTGATGGCTTGGGTCTTCTCTTGTGCCTTTTAGGTCCTCCTTTGAGGTGTTTGTACCGTAAGTCCATCTCTTGCACCCTGGGACTTAAACAAAAACACTCACACACACATTAGTCCAAAATGGTACGTAGTGTCCCCTCAACCACCAAAATCACATTAGGGAACTAAGCACAAGGCTTAGGGCCCATTTTCCTTACAATCTCCCCCTTTTTGGTGATTGATGACAACATGACCAAGTAAGCAATAAAAATATCAATAGAAAGAGTTTTTAGAATATACTTCTTGCTAGGGTGCAATGCAAAGGCAAGATCAAAGGATGCTAATTGAAATATGCAATGATACCAATTAAAGCAAATGAAGTTTTATTCCAAAATGATTGGAAGAATTTGCTCATGTCTTGCCCTTGCCATGATCGTGTCCCCTCTTGTGGTCAATGACATAAGGCTCCCCCTTAATCCAATGCCACTTCCCTTTCTTTCTTGGACCATTGCCTTGATCTTGATCTTAATTTCCCCCCTATTGTTCTTGATCATGCAGCAACCCCCTTTTGCTCTGCTTTGATCTTTCCTTCCCGGTTCATGTTCAACTCCTTGCTAGCTTGCTTGGGTCCACAATTTCTCCCCCTTTGGAATCAAATACCAAAAAGGAAAGCATTAAGCACAAGGGAGAGTTGCACATACTATGATCATTAAGATATGGAAGTCGAATGGATCAGAATACATGAGACGTGCATAACATAGGCTAAACTCCCCCTAAAAGTGTGCATACATAACATAGGCTATACATGATTAAAAAGTGCATCAATGGAAGATGTTACCAATTTCAAGCCCATTTTCCTTAACATCATGCATACCTCGGCGGACATGGGTGAGACTACACACATGATAAACTTGAAAACATTGTTAGTCACAAAGTAACACAAACCATAGGATATGCTCCCCCTGAAAGTGTTCATACAAGCTTTGAATTGCTTGTGAGAGACATGCACTAGACATTCAAGTCCAATTGAGGAGTTCACCCTATGATTTGTACTTTGGCACAAAAGATAGGAAATAAAACTAGTGCCAAACAACTACCTAAACTAAGAAACCATGTGGGTTGCTCATGGGTTAGAGTGAAGTACAAGCAACCCACCATATAATAGTCGAGGCATGCATTACTTGAATTTAAATATGCTTATGCAAAACCTAAGCAGGAAATGGCAACTAGATGCTAAAGAAAATACTAATTGAAAACAAACCTAGTTACCATACACATGGAGGACTTGGGTAAGAGATGAGCTTCATCACTTGGCTTTCTAACTTGTGACCTTATATCCAAATGTAGCCAAGTCTCCAAGTCCTCTTTTGCCCTTGCGGCTCTACTGTGCCTTGGGAGTGACGATCTTCATTTGTTTTCCCTCTCTCTTCTTGGCCTCCCCTTTGTTGTTTGACTTACACATGTAGGACTTGTGGCCTTCTTTATTGCATAGGAAGCACACCATGGTTTGACTCTCCTCAAGCTTCTTCGCCACCTTGGGGCGGTTATCTTGAGGAGGTTGGGTTTGCTCCCTTTGACCTTGTAGCCTTGCCACATCCTTCATGAGCCGATCCACCTCTTGCTTAAGCACCTCATTTTCCATGGCAACCTCCTCTCTGCAAGTTTCTTCATGCCAACTAACAAATGGCTTGCAAAGGGGTGAGTGAGGTTTATCAATTAAATCAAAGCAAGAGGTAGAATCATCCATTTTAGATTTTTCAAAAGAAGATGTGGATGCATGAGTTGAAGTAGCTTTTAATTCAAGAGCCTCAATTTTCTTAGTTAGCTCATCATTATGGTCAACAACCATATCAAACTTAAGAACCAATTCTTCATAATTGGTTGATGAGCTAGCCAATTGAGCTTTAAGACTCTTGTTTTTGCATCTTAAATCATCTATAGCTACTTGTTGTTCACAGACAAGGGAAGCAAGCTCATCACTTACATCGCTTTCATTTTGACCTTTGGCCATGAGGCATATGTGCGATGTAGAGGATGATTTGTGCGAAGTGGACTTGTGGGAGGGCTTCTTGTGATGATCTTCATTACTTGAAACATCAACCCACTCACCAATGCTTGTGAGCACCTTGTGCATCTCTCTTCTCTCTTTTTACTTCTTCTTGAGCTTGTGCCTCTTCTTATTTTCCTCCTTGGCAAGAATAGGACATGAGTTTACAAAGTGACCCTTCTCACCACATCCAAAACAACCACCTTTCCTTTCCTTTTTCCTTTGGCAGTTGTACTCAATGTCCTCAATGGTGATTGGGATGCCCTTGGAGTTGAGCTTCTTCAATGCTTTGTCCATCCTCTTGATCAACATTGCAACCTCTTCTTCATCAGAGGAGGAGGAGCATTGGGCTTAATCATCTTCATCACTATCTTCTTCTTCTTCACTTGAGGTTGAGCTTGTCTCTTTCTTGCTCTTACCCTTCTTCATCTTCTTCTTTTTACCATGAATGGTGACTGCAAGTGACTTGGGTGAAGAGGTGTTTTGGCCAATCCCTTGGTAATGCTCAAATGCAGTGACCTTACCAAGAACCTTGGTGGGCGTCATGGTGCTCATGTCTTGATTGAGAAGATAGGTGATGATGCTTTCATATTTTTCATGTGGAAGCACTTTGATGATCTTCCTTGAGATATCAGCATCGCTTAGCTTGGTGTCACCTATTGAATTGATTTCATTGACAACAACATTTAGGCATCAGTACAAGTCATTAGCCAATTTCTTAGGAAGCATTCTAAAATAATTTAAAGATACTAACCAAGCCAAGCTTTTTCTCCTTGACATCACTGGAGTCGTCATGGAGTGCTTGAAGCATTTGCCAAATCTCAGCACTTGAGAGGCTAAATACTCTATTAAATACATCAATGCTCAAAGATCCGAACAAAGGTTGCAAGCAATGGCATTGAATTGTATTTCTTTCTCATCGGCTTTTCTTGGTTTTTCTGGCTAAGAGAGGGGTTTCGTTCCTTCATCACTCTCCAAACATCCCACCCTACGGCCTCTAGATAACTAGCCATTCTAACACACCAATAGGGGTAGTTTGTGCTGTCAAAGTGAGGAGCGCTACCGGTACTCATCCTTCCACTCTAAGACGTCTCAAGTACTCAATTCGGCGGTGAAGCCAGAAGTCCAAATATGAGTTGTGAGCTCTAATGATAATAAAATGGACTTGATTGAGTGGCCCCGTTTGATACCAATTGAAGGTTGGACTAACGCCTAAGAGAGGGGTTAATTACGATTTCTAAAACCATGGCTCTCTAAAAACTACAACTACTAAGCAGAACCTGTGCAAAAATAAATCTAGCTATGTGCACTAGGGATTTGCTAAGTGTTGCTAACTCTACCATTGCTAAGTCTTGCAACCCCTAGAAACTAACCTATCAAGCTAGTCTAGGAATGTAAGCACACAATTGCAAGAATGTAAATGTGGAAGCTAAAGAGATTGGTAGAAAGATGCAAACTTCTGATGACGATGATGACGATGGCACATGATGGACACACGGAGATTTTTCCCAAGGTTCAGGAAGGCCAACGTGCCTCTACCCCCAACTCCTCATTTGGCGCAACCCCCCATAGGGCTTTCCTCTCGCATAGTCCTCAAAAGAATACGGCCTCGCCCACACAAGGTTGGAGGATGGCAAAGTGACTTTCGCGGAAGTCAAGCAACCCCAGTTGGGTCTCCGATTATCCCCAATACACACCCACACAAGCCCTTCTCTTGCATAGTCTTGGACTATGACCTCGCCCATGCAAGGGTAGAGGATTGTTGGGGCTGTTGGGGGTCTTCTGAGTCCATCTCGTGGAGCTACCCCACCATCTCCACTATGGGAAGCTTTTGGCCAATGTGCCAAGGGCCTTCCTCCCTCACACAAGCAAGGTGGTAGCCACTCCAGAATCTATAGGGTCTCGCAAGACTTACAGCTGCACTTGTACACAAATGATGTGCTCGCAGGCACATAGGATAAACAGTAGGCCTAAGCAAAGATACAACTAAGCACTAGCTATGCCAGGATGTGTCTAGTAAGCTCAAGTGATGGTTGGGCTCTCAAAATGTGTTCCGACACTTCAAATGGGCATCGAGAATGTGTCTCAACACTACAATGAGCTCAGGAGTCACCAAGCATGGAGTGGAGGCCAGGCAAGGCAGTATATATAGCCCAAGCCTCAAAACTAGCCCTTGGAAGCCTTCTTCCCTTTTTTGCGCAAACACCGGACCGTCCGGTGGTGACACCAATGGACCATCCAGTGCGTGTTGTTGGCTAGTCGTTGAGTCGACCGTTGGACTGGAATTTGACCATTGGAGCCACCGGACCATTTGGTACTGCACCACTGGACCGTCCAGTCCGTGTTAGAGCCCCGATCTTCAAACATGTAGTGCTTCCTATCCAGAACGTCCGGTGGTACACCATCAGACCATCAAGTGCATGTAAATGCACCGGGTCTTGAATCTTCAACTTCAGGGCTTTTGCAACTCGCCAGACTATCCAGTGCCGGTGGGGCTCCACCGGACCGTCTGATGTGTGAAAAATTTGGCTTCCGACATATCAGGACTTCATGCATCCAACGTTTGATGGATTGGGTCTTCTCTTGTGCCTTTTATGTCCTCCTTTGAGGTGTTTGTACCCCAAGTCAATTTCTTGCACCTTGGGACTTAAACAAAAACACTCACACACACATTAGTCTCAAATGGTACAACCACCAAAATCACATTAGGGAACTAAGCACAAGGTTTAGGTCCCATTTTCCTTACAGGATGCACGACCTAGATTAAAACGTAGCATACCCCTTCGCGGACCAATGAGAAACTGCCACGTCGCTACTCATAATCCAACTCAGTCTGACCCCGCATGTCAGGCTGACGTGTCCGGCCACCTCGTCCACCATGTTAGCACCGCACAGAGCAGACCCGTTCAACCATGGTTGTTTTGTGCTTAAGCCCTTGAGTTTCCCGTGAATCAATCCATTGTCCATCTATTTGAAAAATAATTAGATATCGGTCCTGTTTTTATCAGTTTGAACCCTGATATTTTTGGTATTTAAACCCGCAGTCTAGGCTCTCGAATTTTTGCTCTAAATCCCTTAGAGATTAGGTTTATTTATGTTTAGGTCCTCAGTTTTGCAAAGCCAACCCCTGTAGTTTGTTTTCCTTTACACTTATGCCCCTGAAACCTTGTTTTGGGCTTAACTTCATCGTTTTAAATCCGATTATAGTGATTCTTGCGCTCATTGATCGTAGTAATGCGTAGAATAGTTTAGTAGGTGTTTTATCTTTTGTTTTAATGATATGATGTACTATTTCTTATAGTTTGTACTTGTTTGCTTGCATGTATGAACTTGTATGCTTGTATGGTGCTCCGATGAACATTTAGACATTGATCTCTTCATGCAATCTCAAGTGTAACCTCAAGATCAACATCCAGAAGACTCTATGCAGTAATTATTTTGAAGAAGGCAAGTATAGCATGAACACAACCTAATAACCCTTTAACCACCTTATATGCATGTGTCTAATTTGTATGCCTATAAGGATTCTATGATAGCCTCTTTACTTGATGTTTTACCTTTGGGAATGCATGTTGGTTGTGGGAGTCATATGCCCCCAGGTACCCTATGATGGCTTGTTGGATCAGTCTTGACAGGTGGGCTGAGAGTTTTAACCCCCGGTCCAAGAAACCAGCTGGCGTGATCTGCAAGCCAGCCACTCGGACTCCCCTAGACAATGTTCGTTAGGATCTGGTCCTAAAAATCCGGCCTGTAATCTTGCGAGTCAGTTTGCCGGTAGCTCTTCAGGAATGTGTTTTGTAATCCTAGCTCCTCGGCCTATATAAGGGGAGCTAGGGGCGACGGGATAGCTATTTCTCTCTCTCTCTCTATCGCTTAGGCATCTAGCAATACAACGCACCCCATATAGGACGTGGGGTATTAAGTGATTGAGCGGCTCGAACCCATTAGATCGTCGTGTTCCTGCGTTCTGTACGCCACTCACAATCTCCTTGCCACCCCCAACCGAACTCGAAACCATCATAGGACCTACCCTGTGGTGGGCTTCTGGGACCAAACTCCTAGAATGGTTAAGTTGTGCTAGTCGCTGCACAGACACATGTTACTTTTATTAATAATCTTGTTATTGTTCTATGCAATTTAATTTGAGAGTGTGCTGAGGTGCTTGAGTGGTTCATGTCCCATTAAAAATTTGGCTTTTTAGCAACATGGTTTGGGGGGCATGAGCATTGTGCTTAGTGGTTTTGCTTATATCCACTCTCCATATGGACTGATTCGCAAAGAGACAACCTGGGACAATAGTGCTACCATGAGACCAGAATGGGACGGTCTTGGCTAGCTAATTAGGTTGCTTTGGTTTGGGAGTAACTTACTGATGGGGCAAGATGGAAGGGGAGCTTCTGTGGCCCTCGCACTGCTTGGTTGAGTGTGATGTTGTTCTTCTCCCCTTGAGGCTTGCTCCACCGATGCAGAACCTGAATCCTTAGTGGTTACACCTTACCAACATGATCTTTGTAGCCTCATAGCTTGGCAGTCATTTCACCAAAGGCAGTGTTATGAACCACTGGCGTAGCTCATGACTTGTGGGTAAAGATGTGCAACCTCTCAAGAGTTTAAAATTGATATATCAGTTGTGCTCACGGTTACAAGCGGCCCAGATCCTTCATGCTGATTAGTGGTTCTTGGTTCGGTTCAGAGTTGGTTTGATGTTAATAATGTTGACAAATGTTTTTATGCAATATCTTTTGGGTTAATGTGGGGGATAGATATCCCCTGGTCCCCTAGGTGACATATTTGGTGCCTAGGCCTACAGAGGGCCCAATCCAGGGGCCGACCGACTGACTCGGGCCTAAGGTGCCAAACACCTTGGCACCCAAGACAAGGACACTTTAGAAAAGATATGGATCGTGGATTCTATGTAATCTCTTATAATTTGAACCATCTAGGAGACATAGAAGGAAACCGACTTGTAACCCAAGCAACGTTGAACTATATAAGGCGAGCTAGGGACCCCTCCCGTAAGAACACCTTGTTGGGGGCCTATTATCAAGTCACATTAGGATAACAGGGCAACATCAAATACGAAGGATCTGACTCTTTGGAGTCCTTGAATGCAACAAAGTTAAATACAAAAGATAGCTGAACTGGGAACTCTTTGCCCAGTTCAAAGATGTCAAGGTCAAGTTGTTAACGAATGGAAGTTGAACGGTAAAGAAAGTGCATGTAAAGAGTCATTCGTTGTACCTTCGGACCAAGAAATTAGGGTTGACATCACGTACCGCGTGAAGCGCCCAAGTGTCACTACCAAAAGCCTGGCCCCGATCGGTTGGTCTCCTCGGTATTTATATGGGATGACCCCTAGCATTCCTTACAGTGTTTTTAGATGATTACCCTTCGCTATACCTGACACGTCCATCAGATTTCACACAAGCTACATGTATATTTGGTAATTTCGCCTTCGAAGCCAACTCGAGTATGCAAGCTCTCGGTAGCTATTCGCAGCGTGACTTCATCGATGTCTTGCCCGATTGTCTTCACCTTTGGAGCCTTACTCATACTTTGAAGCCCCTTGGTGCCATCTGTTCTCCTATCAGCTGGTTTTCTCCTGTAAATCGACAATTACTCTTCGGACTCTGACCTTCGGCTTGAGGCCTAGTCACCATGCTGATTCCTTGGTTGTTGTTCATTCAGGAACAAGTGCTATCGTCTTCCCTCGCAACCTAAAACCCACAATCAGAAAGCAGACATACGAAGAAGCTTAGGCGAGGACCTTCGGCCCTAACAGTAGCCCCTCACGGAATTAGTTCGTTTTTCCAAGATGAGCTCAAACCGCGAGCGAGTGAAAAGGCTGAAGGTTCCGTTCATGCTTCATATATATGAGATGGATCCCCCCAATTTGAGATTATTTTGGAAAAAGACAGAGAAATAAATGAGTGAAAATCCGAAGTCGAACGAGGGTGTCGTGGGTGAAATGCGTCGGCTTCTTATTGGTTATCATCCATTCATCGTGCATCATCTCAATTGTCGCACCCCAGCCAGTATGTAAGCAGTGGGGGACCGGTTGGGACCCCCTCCCCCTTTTTCCTGATGCGTCACTGCTGCCCTTGCTTCCAAATCTCTGAAGCTGCAACTGTTACTTCGAAGATAGATTTTTTTTGCAAAGTTGGAAAGATTGTTTCAGCGTAAGTTTTTTTACAGCAACTGTGTATCTTATTCAATTGATATTTATAGGGCTTAAATGGTGAGGGTTTGCTCCATCGCACACCTAGCTTCTAACTTCGAAGGCAAATCCATGGGAGAGGCTCGCAGTACAACAAACGAGGGGAGCCCTATGAACTTGTCCCCTGCTCGCGTTAACAAGGATCCTGAGGAGACCCTCGTGGATTCCAAAGAGGAAATTGCAGCCGAAGAAGAAGATGCCAACTTAGAGGAGGCCAATGACGATGATGATAGTGGGACTCTGAAGCCTCGCAAACCGAGTCATCTGATATTCAGAAGGACCAGCATCACTGAGGAAGACTTCAAATACTATCAGAAGATGGGTTTTATCATGGATCCAAGCTGATGCCATCGACCTATCGACAAGGAGACCCCGATCCCTCGGCCTGATGAGATCATTCTATTTGATAGTTTCTTCACCACTGGGCTTCGTATGCCCATGAACCCCTTGATATTGAAGATACTGGAGCGATTCGATATATTCTTTCATCAGCTTACACACAATGCCTTTGTTAGATTGGGTGTATACATATGGATGATGGCAGGCCAAGGTCTAGAGCCAAACCTTGAACACTTCTGCCGATCACACGAATTGCATTATTAGACTAAGGCTGGTAAAGTGACTGTGCTCCATCCAAACTTTGGGTACTACAACATTCAGAGCCGCAGCGATGAGCCCAGCCCTGTGACCGCATATCGGAGCAAATGGTCTAGCGGTTAGTCACAAAAATGGTTATATTATTCCATCAATATAGAGAAGAAACCAGAATTTGCTCCGTGCGTGCTGAGCCACTAAGGCAGCGTTTGGTCTAAAATGGCCGATGTGTGCCCAGTTTGATGAAGTGGTGAGTGCCAGCATGGCCTACAGAGCAATATGCTCCCAAATTCACACATGTTGCCTGGATCATGAATTTGTAGCCTATTGGTTGATGCCTCTTTGGAACAAATTTTCCATGCCCAAAGCTGACGGAGAAGTGGATTGTATGAAGCTAGTTCGCTTGCCATCAAATTTACACCTTTTGGCAAGTACAGAACACCCAACGAAGCTTGGCGAGAAGGTGTTCAAAAGGCTATGGACGTGATGCTTGGCAACTATACCAAAGCTGAATACAAGCTACTTCACCAGGCATTCGGCGACCGCCCCAAGCTCTGACTGAATCGCTTGTTCGACGCTTTCGGCGTTGAATATCCAGATTATTAGCACTTCGATGTGGGCACCACAGCCCCAATGGGTAGAGCATCCAAGCACAAGGCTGCCGAGGTTACGGGAATGGCAGTGGTCGATCCCACAGCTTCGAAGAAGGGTAAGAAGTACAAAATTCCAGTAAAAAAGGTTTTATGTTGAGTGGTTGCCTAAGGATTCAAATTCAAAATTTATTTGAATTTGTTGCTTGTTTAAACCTTACAAATAAAAGAGTTTTGAAAAGTTTCCGAAATAAAGGCCGGAAACCCCTCCTCTCTCCACCTACACTTTTAGTCCAGCTCTCTTCCCCTCCTCTCTTTTGGCCCAGCGGCCAATCGAAGTTGGAATCGACTCCCCTTTCCTCGTCCTCTCCAGCTCTTGCCATGTCTCTTTGTCGTGTGGTCCATCCCCGCACTTTTCTTTATCAAGCGGGCCCTGCTCGTCATGCTTTTCCTTCTACTCGCCATGAATCTTGCTGACCATCTCATCACTCCATGCTAGGCTGGCACACTTTGAGTGTGAAAGCCCTTCCAAATATCTTTGTTTATCGTCAAGTTGTCTCTGGGAATTTTTCCAGATTTATCTGGAAGCGTTTCCCTTTTTTCTAGAGCAAACTCCATTTATTGGAGGCTCTTCTAAATCTTTTCATGTGCTCTAAGTATTTTATTTGAGTTCATCAGGTGCCAAAACATTTCTAAGTATTTTCTTGGAATTTTTGGAGCCATCGGAGTATTTTTCGGAGCACAAATACTAATTTCAGATTTTTTGAAATTATTTTCGTGCCCGAACTTCAATATTTCGAAAATAGCCCAAATCCAACCGGGTCCAAACCTGTGCATATATATACTCATCTTGTTCCTCTCATCGCCCTCTTTCTAGATCCGATCTCCATTTTTCAATCCCAAAACTCTAGGTCCATATATCAATGAAAGAAGATCAAAGGTTGTTCCAACTCTGGTGGAATCCGAGGCCATCTCTTGTCGAGATGTTCATCGGGGTGGTCTGCGTTTTGTGAGGAGATCTCCGGTCTCTCCTAGATCTAAGTTCTCTGTTTTTTTTCTCCGGTGAGCATTCATCCTCCGTTTCTTCTCCGGCGACCTTGGCTCGCGTGCCCACCTGTACCACTCTTCCTCCCACGTCCCTGCAGGGTGGAGCGTAGTGGTAAGCCCCACCGGTCCCTCACCTGCCTCATCCACGGTGCGCAGCACGCATCCGTCGTGCGCCCTGCCTCCACCGGGCCCCACCATCTCCTAGCCGGCCGCTCCCATACGGCGCGCCCCTGCCCGGTTCCTGTTTCGTGCCTCCGTCCTGCGCAGACGCGCTCCACGCCCGGGTCCCATGCCCATGCCCTGGCCTCCCGCGCCCCCACAGCGCACACCGCCAGTTGGCTGCTACCCGTCCGAAGCGCGGAGAAGAGCCCTGCTCCTTCTTTGGGCACGTGCTGGTCCCCAGTGGCCGGGCTCCGCCGTTCCGCGTTCGTCGCCCCATACCGGATCCAGATCCTGCCGTACCCAATCCTACAGATCCTCTGCGGACACATCCTTGCAGCCCTATGTGTGCCACCGGAAGCAACCAAGCAGTAAGCGTCACATCGCCGCTGCCACTGTGTTTTTGCAAAAAAACCCTTGCACTCCTTGGGATTTAACCCGCAGTCCGCTCGAAACAGCAACAGGCCCCTGTTTTTACAGTTTAAACCTCGGTTTCCGAAAAGTTTTTACAACTAAGCCCCTACAACCTTCAAGAGCTCATATTTTCTCTGTTTTAAGTCCGTTTTCGACGATTCTCGTGCCCATGAGTTCGTAACGACGTATAGAATAATTTAGTATGTGTTTATCTTCTGTTTTTAATGTATGGTGTACTGTTTTAGCTTATTTGTACTTGTTTTCTTGCGTGTGTGAACCTGTGTGCATGTGTGGTGCCCCGATGAACGTATAGGCGCTGATCTCTTCATGCCACATCAAGTGCAACATCAAGATCAAGATCCTGAAGACTTTGAGCAGCAACACTTTAAAGGAAAGCAAGTATAACATGAACAACACCTAATAACCTTTTAACTCACTTCATGTGCATGTGTTAGTCTTGTATGCCCATAAGGACTATACCATAGCTACTTTTATCTTGTATTCACCTTCTAGGTTGCATATGATTAGGTTGTGCTAGGTGCTGCGTGTGATGCCCCCGGCATCTCAAAAGCCTTGACACGCGATTAGATTAGCGTTAATCAAGAATTGGACTTAATCATGCTTAGAGAAGAGCAACAACTAGGCTAGTAAACCACTAAGTCAAAAATTTTCAAGTGGAACATGCAAAACTCTCCGATGCTTGGTTGAGACATTTATACATTTTCATGCAAGACATCAAATACAAAAGTTTTAGTTCAAGAAGTTGCCTTCAAATATGCTATTTTGACCACTATCAAAAATCAGATGTTAAGGGGCCCAAAAGTTCAAACCAATCCCAGTTAGCCAACACTCAGGAAATGTTGCTAAGTTTAGGGTCGACACTTCTACCCAAATTTCATTCTGAAATTACTTTCAAAATCTTCCTTTTTATGGAATGAAATTAAACTTATCACCTTTCAAATGCATCCGACTTTAAAATGATTGGACTTTATTTGATGCTTCAAAAGATAGAAACAAGAAATACTCTACATGGAGTAAATCTGCATTTTGACCACACCTCTGAACACATCTGTGTTTGTATTTCAAAATCTATTATGATTTAAGCTAAACTTTATATATCAAACTTGTAAACAATTTCATGCTGAACAACTTTGATAATTGGTGCTTTGACATGCAGTGAGGTTTGCATAGATTTTTGGGGATTTTTCTGTCAGCATGTGAGTTGTGTCCAAACTTGACCTGTTTATTAAATTCAAATTTTCTTTGGTCTACAGCCATTTTGATGCAAAACCTTAGTTGAGAAAGTTGTAGATCTTGAAATTCTGAACAACATGGGTATAAAAATCTTTGTATGAAAATGAGCATAAGGTGCTTTTAGAATTTATAAACAGAAGGGATTTGTTGGTCAAACAGGGGTCAGCAGTTTGAATTCAAATTTAAACCATATTTTCATATAGAACGTGGAATGAAAGTTTATAACAAAGATGTAGATCTTGAAGAGTAGAACATTTTATTCAATTGGGTCATTCTCAAATTCGTCTCCTACATTGGTCAAATTGGCAAAATTCAAAAACCTAGTTAGTTGGTCAAACCCCATTTTTCATTTTTCGGGATTTTCATTTTCTTGTGAGTCTATGACACGTGGGGCCCACATGTCGGGTTCCCGCCCGGGGCTCGGATGACGACATCCCCGTGGGTCCCACCTCTCCATCGCATCGTACACCCGGTTCACCGGTCCACCGCACCCCGGCCCCACCTGTCATTGGAACCGGGCCTATGGACCTAGTCCACCGCGCGCCCATCTCCTTCCTCCTCCCCTCCCGCTCGCCCACGCGGCGGCCGCGCCCTGACGCGCCGCGCCATGGCCGCTTGGGCATCGACCGGCCCTTCTCCCTTCAAGACAGAGGAAGCCACCCCCTCTCTGCTCTATTCCCCGCGCCACCCGCTCGATCTCACTCGCCTGCCTTTCCTGCTTGTCTCCCTTTCCCCGGTTCTCCAGAGCGCAGCTCGCCACCATTGACAGGGAGCTTGAGCTCCGGCGTCGCCCGCCATTCCAGCATCCCCGAGCCAAGAGGCCCATCGTACCAACCTTCCCCGCTGCCATCTCCACCGAGACCCACTGGTGCAAGCCCCCAGCTCCCATCCTCCTCTATGTAGATCGTCGCCGGAGTTTCCCCGTCGTCCCTCACCGTCGCCAGCCTCCACCGCCGCTTCCGGTCGAATCCAAGTAGTGGGTGAACCTTCTCGGCCTCCCCTCTTCCTCCCTGACCACCGCCGGTGAGCCCCCAGGGCCCCGCGCAGTTGGGCCGGCGCCTGCAGCCGCCATGCCTCTCCCTGCTCGAGGTAGAAGGAGGCAGGGAGGAGGAAGATGGTATTTTTGCGCGGTAGCCTCCGACGTTTCATGTTTTTACATTTCCGTCCCACGTAATGTTCCTTGAGTCCTGCGGATCTAATGACCTAGCCCCTGAAAGTTAGGTTTATTCATGTTTAAGTCCTATATAATATGCATATTTCGACTGATAACTTGAAAAATCATATAAAATCGTAGAAAAATCACAAAAAATGTGAACTGAGTTGCTATGAACTCCTTGTGAGTAGATCTACAGGATGGGTATGGTATGGGGATGAGCATTGACTGTTTTACCCCTGATATTGTATATGCATGTTAAACCAACATAAATGGAAAATGTGGACTAAATGAGTTCTAAAAATCGTGAAACTTGGACAGCAGCTTTGATAGGGTATGTATGCATGTTATGAATTTTGGTGGCCCTATCATGTACTGTATAATTACTGTTTTGCCCCTGTATATGATTTTGAGCATAAACATTAATGGGAAAATGATTGCTATATGAAACATGCTCTAAATAACTTTCTAGATTTTATATGTGCTCCCTGTAATGTATATAGCTCACTGATTAAATTAGGGGCTGTGCATGTCAAGTTTTGATGGAGATTTGAAAATGACAAATAAAAACATGTTTAACTAAATAATAGGAAAAGTGATTCTAGCATGTTCAAATAAATTCTAAGAAAAGTGCCATTTAATATGCTCTTAAAATCCCACCAAAACCCATGTAGCTAGGTTACTGTATAAACATGCATATGTGAGTCTTTCATGGGTTTTGGTTGATGCTATATATGGCATCCACAAGTAGTTACATACGTACAGTTGAAAGTGAAAGAAATAAAAAGGGGATGTTAATGTGCTATTGCTTGCGGTGTTGCACAATTTCAAAACTCGTGAGTAAAGTAACTTGTTTATGTGGATCACCATTTGACCAAAGCTACTAACTTAAGCCTTCGATCCCACTTTGTCATTAAAGAACTAGATGCTATCAATTATCTCTAGGATTACTCCAAAGAGATGGTTCTTATATGTTGCACTCTTCATGTTACATGCAAATCTGTTGCACCATATCATGCATATCCTTCATATGACATGATGCTACCCTTAGTAATATTCCTAAGTAATCAATAACTTGATAAGGTACATGTATGATTGTACTGTATAATTGTATGAGTGTATGCTTTTCTTGTTCACAAAAGTACTCACTATTTAAGAAGTTTATCGATCACCTTTTTGCCTATTCCTAGATTGCTTGGTCATTTGAGTGCATGATGTTCATACATCTCATTCACTACGTCATGCACGGCATTCATATAGAGACGCTTATTGCAGTTACGTGGTCAAGAAGCAAGTGTGTGGAACTACTTCGAGCAACAGTGTCCAAAAGATCAACTAAGGCCCAAATACCACCTGGAGGCCCCTGGAGTCGTGTTTGGAAGGAGGAGCCATCCAAGTGATCAAGGGTTTGCCTAGGGCAAAGCCCCACAACCTAGCAAACTAACGTAATTTAGTTTGTTGATTTGGTGAGACCTAAGCAAAGGTAGGCAGGACCATGAATTTCCCAGCAAATATTATCTTGATTGATGATTACGCATCCGCATTAGGAGTTGATTGAAAACCCTTGCATTAGACTCCCTGGCCGCACTGGCCCTAGCGCCTATACCTAGAGCTCATAGGACGAGTTGCCTAGAATTGCTAGGTGCGAGTAGACACAAGTGAAAGGAGTCACTCGTCGCGTAGGTGATTTCAAAAAATTTCAGAAATCTTACTATTATGAAAGTTATTATTATGCTCATGATTTTAATGGAGACCAGGCAGAGAATAATCTTATTTTGTGGTGTGCGTTGTTGTATCATTTGGCTCCGCCCGTGTCGTTTAAGGCCCGTCCGTTGTTCGGCATAACATTGCTAAAGTGCTTAACTGGGAAATGGGACCGGTAAAGTCTTTCCTGGGCTCGTTCGAAGCACAGAGACACATTCCTACCCGCTGGTTGAGAGGAAGGTGGCCCGGGGGAGCTTGGTACTCATGGCGAGGAGACCAAGATGTCGGCAGGCTTGTCATAGGGGCACAACCCGGGGGCTAGGCGGGAGTGAACCGAACTTGGGATGAGGCAGGTTAAGATTGAGGCTATATGTGGGAACGTGATGGCTTGTAAGTATATACCCCTGGCATGATAGTTATTCCCGAGAATTAAAATCGATTCGAATCGCTGATGCCCACCAGGTGTGGGAATGCTGATAACGCACACGGGCAACGTAGTAACTACTTGAACATATTATATCTGTTACTCATGCTTTAAATACTACATGTTTGTATTGTATTGTTTACATTTCTGAAGGAGATTATTATGATGTTATGTGCAAATGATGAAATTGTTACTTTATGTTGAGATTCCACTGCTTAAAAATCAATGGCTAAGGACCCACTTGTTAGTAAGCAAGCTTCGCGTCAGCCGTAAGCCATTCCATTAAGTCCTACTGAGTAATTAGCACTCAGGGTTTGCCCCCACCTTTTGAGAACAGGTACCGGTGACATTTGGACAAGTGCTTGGAGGAGGGTAGTACCGGTGGGCTCGGTGCTGCTCGCCTCGATCATCGTTGCATGAAGGCTAACAAAGTATTTTGTTTCCGTTGTGAGATGTTTTCGAATTCGCTTCCGCTATTTGATTCAAACTTGCCTTTTGTATGGCATTATGTTGAAACTTATATCTTTATTTCGAACTGGTTTGTAAAATAAGTTTATATATGCTATATTCAACTGCCTGAGATGATGTAACTGTTGTGGCTCCATCGTGGGCTGGATGTGTATGATGTCGGTTCCTCTGGGAAAAGGTAATATCGGAAGCCGAATGACTCTCGACGGACGACCGGGTTTAGTTCAGTCTAATTGCACTGCAAGCCAGAGGTGGCAGGTGCGCTTAGCCCGGATTAAATTGGTGGTTCCGCCACACTGCGCAAACTCATGATCTTTTGTTAATTAATTTGGTTAATGGATCTATGCAATTTAAATCTGGAGCTTGGCCCCCCGTGCTGATGTGCTTGAGTGGTTTGTTGGCGGCTCTTAGCCAATCGGATTTTACTCCGCAAGCGCATGGAGACCACTGTAGCCTTTCACCTGGGAGTATTCCAATGTATCGTATTTGTCCACAGGGAAGCATTGAGATAGAGATATCAAACTATCATTCATCCAGCTATTATTACTCATTCTTGTCAACCGATAACTAGGAACGATTGACACCAAACACCAAGAGATACAAGCCAAGCACCGTTGCCAACAAAACAGGTAAAGCTAGGAGGACAACGAGACAGGGACTGCGGTACGGTCTTCAATCTCTGTTAGCATTCAAGAGCTATCCATGCTAAGGGTCAAAAGGATCTCAATAAAGTTATGAACTTGCATCGAGCGAAATTCCTGCGCCCTCGAGGGGTCAGGGGGTAGATAGTTGACCACTGAAAGAGAACCTGGCTATCACCTACGGGCCTAGACTACACAAGCACAACACACGCCGTCACCGTGTGGGGCTACCAAGCAAATCTTCGTGGAGAGGATGGCACGCTAAAAACGTGTTCAAGCGAAGCTTGAACAACAATAGTTCATCCTTGGCCAAAGGAGAGGAACTAAGCAGAGCCTAGCATATAGGTTGGATTGTAACACTGGCAACCATAACAACGATCAATCAATTCTAGTTTAGCACAACTCAGGCCTTGAAATGTGTACCAAAAGGAAAAATGCAACTACACCACTCGAGTTACTAACAGAGATGAAGATAAGTGCATAAAGTAGAAAGATAAAGTACTTGCACTTGTCAATAATAGGAAAGTAGTGCTCAAGATAAGCAAATGAAATACATTACCGAATACTTTCGACTGACTCCGATACAGTAGACCTTCTCTAACTCCTAACTAAACACTATTTTCAGAGTGGAAGCACCTCCCGTGGGGCACCTCCTAGAGAGGGAGAAAGAGAGTTCACATGGTGAATGGTACAAGTGCGAATGAGGGGGGTGCCCTGTATTTATAGTGGAAGTGGTGCCTTGGAGAGGTGGAGATGTCCCCTTGATCCTAGGGAATATTCCCTTCTTGCTTGCATGTTAAGGAAGCTTGCATGTATGGCTGCTTAGGAGTGAAGGAATGTTCCATGCAAATGACAAGTGGGGCCAGGCGACTCCTCTCCAGGCCGGGCGACCACATGGTGGCTGGGCGGCCACTCCATCTAGCCGGGCGGCCAGTAGTGGGGCCGGGCAGCCTCCCAACTTGGTCGAACGGCCCTTGGATCCACTGCCTTCACTTCATCAACGGTCTAGATGCACTTCCCAAGGTCGGTGACTATTGTACATGTTTTGCACGTGCCAGGCGGCCAAGGTTGTTGGTCGGCCGACCATTGTGTTTCCTGCCCAGCTGTCTGATTAACCGTCTTAGTGTTGGACGTTGCAGATTGAACGGTGTCGGATTGATGATGTCACTAATCCATTGTATCCTTGTATGTAGGTGACGTGGCAGTGCTTGGGCTAAGGTTGAAGGGCTAGGAGGCCTGCATGCAGGGTCGGGCGGCCATGTAGTTGGTCCGCCATCCTACATGTGGGGCCCGGCGGCCAAGTAGCTCGGCGGCCGACCCGCATGTGGGGCCGGCCGACCATGGCCCTGAGCCCTGGCCTTTTGTCCAATTTCTCCTTGCTCCATATGATGTATATTTTTATGGAATTCTGAGTGTTCCCCTGCAAAATATCAAAGACCACCAAAACTCGTGGAATTCGTCAGTGTTAGGTAAATAATGCACGTAACTTTATCTGTATCCCATTTATTAACCGATAGTTAGTTGTTGAAACATTGCAATAACGACCACCAACACACCCCCAAGCTTGAACTTTTGCTCATCCTCGAGCAAAGCTAAGACTTAGGCTCGGCGGATTAGGAGTTGCATCAATGTTAGTGTCCTACAAGTATCAAGTGCACAACCCAACATTCTACCTTTATGTTTGAACAAACTGGCTTAAGTGTACCCCAACATTTTTATCCATACATGTGGGGCTTCTAGCATTTCTTACGTTGTCTTCCGTGGTTGAGAGATGGAACAATCTCAATAGAGTGTCACCGAACTCTATCTCTTTTCAGGTTTCATGCTCGGAGGGTTTTGAACATTTTTTTTGAAATGAAAGCACTAAGTTCCTCAAATGGTACCCTCGATCGCTCAAGTGGTTGTATATTCCTCACCAGGCCATAAGGACAAACTTTTCCCTATCAACTAAAAGGCTTATGTGGAGCTCAAGGTAGGGATAAAGTTAGCTTACCTATTCTATGTATTTTGTTAAGGCAAAGATTGGTCCTAGTGAAGTTTGTGATACCTCTAATCCTGATCAAAGGAGAATGGATTGGTTTTGTGGATAGATATGGTCTATGAATGAGAACTCCTTATTTGGTGAATCCCCCTTTTGAAACTTTGAAGCTTTGAGTGCTTGGAGCTATTTTTCTTTCTTTCTTTCTTTTCTTTTCTTTTTCTTCTCTCTTTTTTTTGATAGCTCCATGTCTCCTTCTTGTATGAGAACTTGGGGATGTTGCTGAATATGACAGGAGTATTTATTTGGAGACAATATTTTGTGGTTAGTAGATGATGGATATGGTGGAGGAATATCTAGTGTAGGTGGATGCTTGAGTCCAGTGTAGATTCAATCATGACCAGACAAAGAAAGGCTAGCAAATGAAGGTGGATGTGAGGGATTTTGATTGGAACTTGAAGTGCCACTACCTCATAAGAACTCAAAATTTGACAAAACTCAACATAACAAAAATAGCATATGTAGAGGTTTCACATGTAAGCATTTGGCTCTGGATAGGTACTCAAACCACTGAGGAACTTTTTCATTTTAATTTTCAAAAAGAAATCTCCGAGAATTCACCTTACTAGGATCAAGATGGGTTAAACTCAAACTTTGATTATATCACATCTCACAACAACTTAGACTTGGTTTGAAAGTACTTGCTCCCACAAGGTTAAAGACTAAAGGTAGGATCACAACAGATGCCAATAAGTTTAAATTTCAGGAGAGTGTCAAGTTGTAAACGAAATACTTACAAGAAATTAACAGAGCAACTATTCATCATATCCTTTAAGCAAGGGTATAAACAAAGTTCTAGCATTATAGGAGTTAGTTTATTCATGGTACAAAGCAAATCTTTTTATAGTTTTTGAGTTATGCAAATTTTTATAACTTTTCTTTTATTTCGGATAACAGAAAGTAGATGTTTTTGGTGTCATGGCAATTTTTAGGATTTAAGATATCAATTGACTACAGAGCATTCGGGGTACTCACCTGGTGAACTTCCCGCAAGCTTAGTTCTTGCAAGTGATTGCCAAGAAACTGAGCTTCAACATTACCTGGCATTGCCTCCCACATGCTTGCTTGTTCCCTGGGTGATGACGATGCTGCTTGTGTTGCTCACCTATGTTAGGCGGATTACCTTCTCTCTCTACTCTTGTTTTGCCTCCTCTAAAATGACTGTTTGAGTAGCTGTATTTTTTTTGTTTTCTGTCTCAGGAGCTTTGATTTGTAGACAAATCTGAACTGATGATACTACTCCCATGGGTGGATGTCTCTTGTTGGATCTCCCGCTCCAACATCATGTTTTGCCTTAAGTCTAACATTCTTCCCATGTGAGACAGTTTTGGTTGCGGTCAGCTGTGTATTCCCAAACAGATTCAATGGAATGATGGAGGCGGTTGTTTGTTGGAGTTGCCTCCTCTGCACCCTTTTGGCGAGGGTGAACCCTTTACCACCTTCTGGGATGGGGTCATGCCATTTTTCTGCTATCAGTGTATCATTGGTGCTGACCCTGTAAAAGTCTCTTGACACACCATTTTTCTGTTGTCGTAGGTGGCTCATTGGCGTGTGGACCCATGTTGTGCCTTGCTTATGATGTCAATAAGGTTCATTGGTGCATTGACTAATATTGTGCCATGCTTATGATGTCATAGGTGTCTTACTGGCACATTGATTCATGAGTAGAGTAGATCAACCTGACCTCTAGTAAACTGCTTTGTCTTGTTGTATGTCCGGCTAGGGGAAGGGAATTAAGGAATGCTCACTCGTAGCATTCCTCCATTACTTGGGTGATGTCACTACATAGATCTTATGTCAATTGCCACCTCATACTGTAGAGACATATGGTTTTGGAGACAAACTCTCAGGATGAGAGATGTCTGCTTCCCAAGTGTTGCAGAGCATGGTCAATGTCTTGCAGCGATCAACCACTGTTGTAGGTTGAATATCGAGGTCATTCCTCTTAGGGGTTGGGTTGGAGAATGTATGATATTACTTGGTATATCCTCCCCCAAGCTTGATTCTTGTGTTGTCATGAATAAACCTTTTGTCAAAGTTTTCATGGTCCGCTTTGTCCTTCATTTTGATTCCAGTGGAAGACGTTGTCCAATCATGGCGCGAAGAGATACTCAAAATCGAGAGTGGATGGCTTGATGGCATTTTTGTTCCTCCTTTATGATCTCCGGAAAACTCCTTCTACCTTTTCCCTGCATGTTAGGATTTGACATGCACAATTGTCTACCTAACAAGATTTTTCCTAGGTTGGGCAGAGTAGAGGGCTAGCTTAACTGATCAGGAAAAGCTAACCTATGATAGCACTGTTGGAAGATCTTATGGTCATAGGATCTTAGCAAGATGAAAGTTTGGTTTCAAGTGCTACCATGATAGCACTACTAGAAGATCCTAGCATGATGAAAGTTTCATTCCAAGTCCTATCACTACCAGGCATTCAATTTAAAACAACCTCTAAAAAGAGAGTTTTGAAAATAGCTGTGAAACATCACTGGGATTTTGTGTCTCCATGACACTTGAGAGATCCAGCTAGTTTAGGAATCATGGTGAATGAACTAGCATGGAACGTCACTACCAAAGTCTACGCATAGCTCATTTATCCGACACATCATTTATAAAAAGAGGCTAATACAACCTAAGCACCACGCTTAATTTGTAAATTAGTCTCTGGGCACACACATGGCCCAAGCTATGCTTTTATGAAAAACCGTGTTGCACTATAAACTTTTGGCAGCATGAAAAACATGATCAAGATTTACTCAACGTATAGAGCAAAATTGAAGAGACAATTTTCTATTTTTCTATTTGTTTGGATTTTCAAATAAAAAGAAAGAGCAGGAACAATAGGATGAAAAACAGAATAATATTCTAACTCGGCGCTTCCCCAGCAATGGCACCAGAAAAGCTTGTTGGCGGCTCTTAGCCTATAGGATTTTACTCCACAAGCGCATGGAGACCGCTGTAGCCTTTCATCCGGGAGTATTCCAAGGTATCCTATTTATCCACAGGGAAGCATTGAGATAGAGATATCAAACTTTCATTCATCCAGCTGTTATTACTCATTCTTGTCAACCGATAGCTAGGAACGATTGACACCAAGCACCATAAGAAACAAGCCAAGCACCATTGGCAAGAAAACAAGTAAAGCTAGGAGGACAACAAGACAGGGACTGCGGTATGGTCTTCTATCTCTGTTAGCATTCAAGAGCTATCCATGCTAAGGGTCAGAAGGATCTAAACAAAGTTATGAACTTGCGTCGAGCGAAATTCCAGCACCCTCGAGGGGTCAGGGGGTAGATAGTTGACCCTCAAAAGAGAACCTGGTTATCACCTATGGGCCTCCCAAATGAACGGCCCTAGACTACACAATCACGCCACACGCTGTCACTGAGTGGGGCTACCAAGCAAATCCGCGTGGATAGGATGGCACGCTAGAAACATGTTCAAGCTATGCTTGAACAACAATAGTTCATCCTTGGCCAAAGGAGAGGAACTAACCAGAGCCTAGCGTATAGGTTGGATTGTAACACTGGCAAGCATAACAACGATCAATCAATTCTAGTTTAGCACAACTCAAGCCTCGAAATGGTGGACCAAAAGGAAAAATGCAATTACACCCCTCTAGTTACTAACAGAGACAAAGATAAGTGCATAAAGTAGAAAGATAAAGTACTTGCACTTGTCAATAATAGGAAAGTAGTGATCAAGATAAGCAAATGAAATACATTACTGAATACTTTCGATTGACTCCGATACAGCAGACCTTATCTAACTCCTAACTAAACACTATTTTCAAAGTGGAAGCACATCCCGTGGGGTGCCTCCTAGAGAGGGAGAAAGAGAGTTCACAAGATGAATGGTACAAGTGAGAATGAGGGGGGCGCCTCTCTATTTATTGTGGAAGGGGTGCCTTGGAGAGGTGGAGAGGCCCCCTTGATCCTAGGGAATATTGCCTTCTTGCTTGCATGTGAAGGAAGCTTGCATGCATGGCTGCTTAGGAGTGAAGGAATGTTGCATGCAAATGACAAGTGGGGCTAGGCGACTCCTCTCCTGGCCGGGCGGCCACTCCACCTAGCCAGGCGGCCAGTAGTAGGGCCGGGCGGCCTCCCAACTTGGTCGGACGGCCCTTGGATCCACTGCCTTCACTTCATCAACGGTCTAGATGCACTTCCCAAGGTCGGTGACTGTTGTACAAGTTTTGCACGTGCCGGGCGGCCAAGGTTGTTGGTCTGCCATCCATTATGTTTCCTGCCTAGCTGTCTGATTAACCATCTTAGTGTTGGACGTTGAGAATTGAATGGTGTCGGATTGATGACGTCACTAATCCATTGTATCCATGCATGTAGGTGACATGGTAGTGCTTGGGCTAAGGTTGAAGGGCCGAGCGGCCTGCATGCAGGGTCGGGTGGCCATGTAGTTGGTCGGCCGACCTGCATATGGGGCTGGGCGGCCAAGTAGTTGGCCGGTCGACCTGCATGTGGGGCCAGCCAACCATGGCCCTGAGCCCTAGCCTTTTGTCAAATTTCTCCTTGCTCCATATGATGTATATTTTTATGGAATTCTAAGCGTTCCCCTGCAAAATATCGAAGACCACCAAAACTCGTGGAATTCGTCAGTGTTAGGTAAATAATGCACAGAACTTTATCTATACCCCATTTATTAACCGACAGTTGGTGGTTGAAACCTTGCTATAATGACCACCAACATGGTTCATGTCTCATTAAAACTTTCTTTTTAGCAACATGGTTTACGAAGTTTGAGCAATGTGCTCAGTGCTTTTGCAGCTCTCTCCACAAGGACCGGTTCATCGAGCGACCGCCTAGGACAACCGCGCTACCACAAGACTGGGATGGGGCAGTCTTGACCAACTAATTAGGTCATTTTGGTCTAGGGTAACTTACCAGCAGGGCAACAGGGGGAGTAAGCTTCTGTGGTCCCTGCGCTGCCTTAGGTTGAGTGTGCTGAGTGCTTCTTCCTTTGGAGGTGGGCCCCACAGTTGCGCTTGATTCCTTGTGGTTACTTTTTACCAACGTGATCTTTGTAATGGTCTCGTAGTGTGCTTGCTAGTCATCTCATCTAAGGAAATGTGATGAACAACTAGCATAGCTCATGACTTGTGAGTAAAGATGTGCAACCTCTCGAGAGTGTAAAACTGATATATCAGCCGTGCTAATGGTTATGAGTGGCCCAGACCCTCCTGTTGAATAGTGGTTCTTGGCTTTGGTTATGGTTGGGTTGTGGTTATGATATCATTAACATTGATTAATTTCTTATGTAATATCTCTGGGTTAATGGTTTTATCTATTCACCTGTAGTAAATAGTTGCTAATAAAATTGGATCAACCCTAAAAGCAAATGCAGTCGAGTCAGCCAACCTTAGAGCCTCATGGTTCTCGTTATACTTGTTGAGTATGAGTTGTGTACTCATGCTTGCTTCCTTTACTTTTATTCCTTATTGCGGGGAAAATTCCAACTACTGCTTAGAAGATGAAGCCTGAAGGAGTACAAGTGAAGGTTCATGGAGTTCTAGGCGTGCGACCCCCAGTTGGTTTCCCTCTGGATGGCTCAAAGTTATAGAATCACTTCTGCTACTCTGTGTTAAAGACTTGATGTCTTATGTAAATCTTGTTTAACGGTATGTAATAAAGCACTGTCTGTGATATCACTATATGTTGTCTCTATATGTGTGAGATTAGATCCTAGCACACATATGGATTGCTCTGGTTTTGTCTTTTGAAAACTAGGGTGTGACAAAGATATTGTGCACATCTCAGTCGAAGGGCTCGACCATTGGACTTCTGGATCACTGGCAAAATATTAACTAAAGGCAGCAACACGACTGTCTTGGATAGCAGAACAGCGGACGCGTTGACCTCAAAACATCTGGTCTCCATGGCTCCAATGGCCAAACCATTCTACAGGGATGTGTTCAAGGACAAGATACAAGATTTAGTTGAAGGGCATGACCATTAGGTCACCGGATTAGTGGAAAACACATGTGTCAACTAGGGCAACATGGCTGTCCATTACAGCAGTGAGATGTTACGAGGGTAAAGCTTGCCGGAACTTAATGGGATTCGATCTATATAACATGATTCACATTAGGGACAAGTGATCCACGACACATGGAGGTGATACGGGGGTTCTCACCATGTGGTTGGTGGCAGCCAGGGAATGAACTCGATGGTGAGTGGACAATGAAGGGCGACATCGCTGCTGCTTGAGATTCCACGGAGCTGCAGCCATGTACGTCAGAAGGGATCATTAAGAGACCATCTTAGGAATTCAGTGCAGCAAGGATGTGGGAAAGATAACCAAGAGGGAGGGGGCAGCAAGGTGGCATGACTCACCGATTGTGTGCATGAGGGCACAGATCAAAGAACGCAGTAGTGGATCTTCTTCCATGTGATGACAGCATTCCATTTTTTTACATTCGTGGTGGGGAAAAGTTGAGGAAGGTGAGGAGGCGCCATGGGATAGGAAGAGGCATCCATGGCTTCTTCTCCTCTTGATCTGGCTGTGAGGGGAGGGAGAGGGGTGTCCAAGGGGCAAGGGAAAGGGAAGAGGGAGGGATTTCATGGAATAAATGACACAATTGATGGGGAATGGAATTTGGGAGAGAGGGAAATGGAAACAGGCACCCAGCAGGGAGTAAGGAGCAACCAGGAGGGGTGCCATGTGTTGTTTCCTCATGAGGAGGAAGGGGAGATCAACCAGGAAAGGGGCTGGGGCGACCTGGGTCGAAGGAGGAGAGGATGAGGGGAAGAAAGTGCTGTTTTTTGGCTGTTTTGGGCTTCTTTAGGGCTGTCCCATCATATCATGAGAGGTGGATAAAGAAGAAAGGACTCTATGCCTTGGCCCAAGGCCATAATGGGAGTAATGTGCCTCTACCCACTAGTGGCATTAGAATGGGTCTTGGGCTCGTCATGCACGCGAGAGAAAAAGAAAGGAACAAAATTTGACAGCATCGACTGGATCAGAATTAGGAATTTCTCATGTCTATGGAAAGAGAGATGGAAAAGAGGGTCAGTCGGAGCTGAGATTGAGAATGACACTAAGTTATACAATAGATAAAATGATGTCAATGGAATGAAATGACAAACACGAGGACAAGATGTATTAGATGTTGACTTCAAAAGAGAGAAAGAGAGTGAGGTCCGCATAAGATGATCTAGGGTTTTAAGAATTTGAGTTGGATCAACAGAAATAATTGACTTGGTATAGAGAGTGATCAATATGACTAGATTAGGGTTTTGAGTCAGTGAAACTTTTGAGATATTGCTTGAGTTGGCAAGGAAGAAATGGACTTGGATTTTAGAGATATTGATTAAGATGGACTCGAAACCTTACCGGTTTTCAAATATTTTGAAAATTTGTTTTACACACATAAACATTGTGCACTTCAGCATGAATGCAACAAATAATGAATTCTAATTGGAAAACTTTTAAAAACATACTCTTTTCTGGATTCAACAAAACTTAAAAGTTAGAAAATTTTAGAAAATTAAGAAATCCTTCATTTTATTCATTGTTATCTATTCACATCCGAAAATTAAAAATTTCGGGGTGTGACAACACATTTTAATTATTTTAAATACTAAAAATGAAATTTTGGGTGTTACAATTCTACTCTCCTTAACAGGAATCTCGTCCCGAGATTCGGGTTGGCTAGCAAAGAGAATAGGGTAAGGTACCTCAACTCTTGTGTCTGCTTCTTGATGACTTTATCCTCTACACGGTGCTTCCATTTAATCCTCATATTTTGATCACTTTATTTCTAGTACTCTTTCTACAGCTTCAAGTCTCTGTATGGGTAAGGTCTTCTTACACATTAAGCTCATCAAGCGATCATTGTTCTTGTAGTAATTTGAGGCATTTCTATAGCTGAGAGACATGAGGCATATTATGCACATCGGACAATCTGGATGGTGACTCAAGCCGATAAGCAACTTTACATCTTCTCTCAAGATCTTTTTTGAATGGCCCAACCTATCGGAACGATAACTTTCACGTGACCTTGAATCGGCGAAGAATTGGTGACACCTTCGAATAGACAAAGTTGGCCTTCAAAATTTCTGCCTCGACTGAGCGACCCTTGGATTTTCTTGGATGGTTGGCACTCATTGTTTTGAATCTTCTATAATTGTCGTTCCAAACAACTGTTTTTCTCTAGGTGGATTCTTCAATGTAACGTTGTTGTGCACTCTTAACCATGATGCTTTACCTTCTTCAAGCTGTTTATCCCATTGATTGTTTTATCTTCTAACTGACCTTTTCTAACTTCTTGCTCCAAGGTAGGTTCTACCTCTATGGTGACTCCCTTGATTGGGTTTAGGAATCCAAAGCTGAATCTTTTCAAACTCGACATGTACCTCGAAAAGCATCTGAAAACTCAAAGTTGTATTGGTATAACTTTACAAACCTTCAGAGCATGAACAACAACTTCTACTCCAGATCACGAGTTAGACAGTACTCTCCATGTTTTCTTCAGATGCCTGAGCTATGACTTGAATCAAAACACATCTTTGACCTTGTCGTAATGCATCCTCATACCCTGCAAAGCCCTTATGTACATCTTGTAAAGTTAACACTAATACGGTCACCAACCGTGTCTTCAACTCTTTGGATGCATCTTGGTGATCAGAAGTCCACACAAACTTAACATTTCTCTTTAACAATGTTGCCATGGATTTCGTAATCTTTGAGAATCCTCAATGAACTGCTAATAATTCCATGCCATACTAAGGAAGCTTCTGGCGTCCTTCACATCTTGAGGCGGTTTCAATTATTTCAGCATTTATTCTTCTTTTTCAAGCTCGGTCGAACTTATTTCTTATTCCCTTACCATCCATTGATTCTTGTCAGTAATTGGGATCTACCCCCCTTAACAAAATGATACTTATGTCGGTCTTGTATAGTTCCTCTTCACACTTGAATAAAGAAGATGAGATTAGAATTTTCACTTGTCACTATTTGTCTCATGCATTCTCCTTGGGTGTTCATCATACCATCGAGGTATTGAACAGAAGGAAGGGACAAAGGAGAGAACAAAGCAAGGATATAGATAGAGGAAACCCACCTATCTACCGATGCCATTGTAGACCATAAAGGTCAACAACACATCAACAAGCATTACAAAGAACCAAATCACACATGTAGCACAACAACAAGCATACAAATCAGGAGCACACTAACATGATTGTGTCCTTATGCAAGCACACTAGCACTCAAACCTTAATATCGTTTTTCTAGCGATATAAAAGGCTTAGGTGAAACTTATATAACTCAAAGCACTAAACTACCGAGTGCGTATACGTTCTTGTAAACTTGAAAGTTGGGGAAGACACTTCACGCCATGGGCTCTTCAGCTTCACATTTGGCATTCTTCAGTTGACGATGAGATGTTGAGCTCAAACTTCACGAACATCTGCACTTGCCTTGTTTATCGTATTAGCCAATGACTAAAGATTGTAAACACGGATAAGAGAGAGTGATTGTTTTATCAATAGAGAGAAGTAGATGAGAGAGAGTTTAGAGCATGAGGAGATAAGGAAAAAATCATAGAGCTGAAAGTTTGTTCAAAATACTTAGAAAATATAACCTTAACAACGACCAGTGCTACCTAGGCTTGCGTCCTACAGTCAGCACGGCTTTGATACCACTTTGTCACACCTTGGTTTTCAAAAGACAAAACCAGAGCAATCCATATGTGTGCCAGGATATAATCTCACACATATAGAGACAACATATAGTGATATCACAGACAGTGCTTTATTACATACCGTTAGACAAGATTTACATAAGTATCAAGTCTTTAACATAGAGTAGCGGAAGTGATTCTATAACTTTGAGCCGTCCAGAGGGAAACCAACTAGGGTCGCATGCCTAGAACTCCATGAACCTTCACTTGTACTCCTTCAGGCCTTCATCTTCTGAGCAGTAGTTGGAATTTTCCCCACAACAAGGAATAAAAGTAAAGGAAGCAAGCGTGAGTACACAACTCATACTCAACAAGTATAACAAGAACCATGAGGCTCTAAGGTTGGCTGACTCGACTGCATTTGCTTTTAGGGTTGATCAAATTTTATTAGCAACTATTTACTACAGGTGAATAGATAAAGCCATTAACCCAGAGATATTACATAAGAAATTAATCATTGTTAATGATATCATAACCACAACCCAAACATAACCAAAGCCAAGAACCACTATTCAACAGGAGGGTCTGGGCCACTCATAACCATGAGCACGACTGATATATCAGTTTTACACTCTCGAGAGGTTGCACATCTTTACCCACAAGTCGTGAGCTATGCTAGTTGTTCATCACATTGCCTTAGATGAGATGACTAGCAAGCACACTACGAGACCATTACAAAGATCACGTTGGTAAAAGGTAACCACAAGGAATCAAGCACCGCAACGGTGGGGCCTACCTCCAAAGGGAGAAGCACTCAGCGCACTAAACCTAAGGTAGCGCAGGGACCGCAGAAGCTTACTCCCCCTCTTGTCCCGCAGGTAAGTTACCCTAGACCAAAATGACCTAATTAGTAGGTCAAGACTGCCCCATCCCAGTCTTGTGGTAGCGCGGTTGTCCCAGGTGGTCACTCGATGAACCAGTCCTTGCGGAGAGAGCCGCAAAAGCACTAAGCACATTGCTCAAACTCACTAAACCATGTAGCTAAAAAGCAAGTTTTAATGAGACATGAACCACTCAAGCACATCTGCACACGGGGCCAAGCTCCAGATTTAAATTGTATAGATCCATTAACCAAATTAATTAACAAAAGATCATGAGTTTGTGCAGCACCTAGCACAACCTAACCATATGCAAAAACCCAGAAGGCGAATACAAGATGAAAGTAGCTATGGTATAGTCGTTATGGGCATACAAGACTAACACATGCACATGAAGTGAGTTAAAAGGTTATTAGGTGTTGCCTGTCGGTTTCAGGATCTTGATCTTGATGTTGCACTTGACGTGGCACGAAGAGATCGGCGCCTATACGTTCATCGAGGCACCACACATGCACACTAGTTCACACATGCAAGTAAACAAGTACAAATAAGCTAAAACAGTACACCATACATTAAAAACAAAAGATAAAACACCTACTAAATTATTCTATACGTCGTTACGAACTTGTGGTCGTGAGAATCGTCGAAAACGGACTTAAAACGGAGAAAATATGAGCTCTTGAAGGTTGTAGGGGCTTTGTTGTAAAAAATTTTTGGAAAACGAGGTTTAAACTGTTAAAACTGGGGTCTGTTGCTGTTTGGAGCGGACTGTGGGTTGAATCCCAAGGAGTGCAGGGGCTTTTCTGCAAAAACACGGCGGTAGCAGTGACGTGGCGCTTACTGGTTGGTTGCTTCGCGTGGCACACGTAGGGCTGCAAGGATGTGGCCGCAGAGGATCTGTAGGATTGGGGACGGTGGGATCTGGATCTGGTGCGGGCGACGAACGCAGAGCGGCGGAGCCCAGCCACTGGGTGCCAGCACATGCCCAGGGGAGGAACAGGGCGCTTCTCTGTGCTTTGGACAGGCCGTAGCCAATGGGCAGTGTGCGCTGTGGGGGCATGGGAGGCTAGGGCAAGGGCATGGGACCCGAGCACAGAGCGCGTCTACGCAGGACGGAGGCACAGAGTTGCAACTGGGCAGGGGCGCGCTGTACGGGAGTGGGCGGCCAGGAGATGTGGGGCCCGGCGGAGGCAGGGCGCACGGCAGATAAGCGTTGCGCACCGGGGATGAGCAGGAGAGGGACTGGTGGGGCCCGACGCTGCACTCCACCCTGCGGGGATGCGAGAGGAAGAGCGGTACAGGTTGGCACACGAGCCAAGGTGGCCGGAGAAGAAACGGAGGATGAATGCTCACCGGAGAAAAAAAAGAGAAGTTAGATCTAGGAGAGACCGAAGACCTCCTCGCAAAACAGAGACCACCCCGATGAAGATCTCGATGAGATTAACACGATGATGCACTCGGATTCCACCGGAGATAATTGTAGACAGAGAAATTGGTCGCCGAAGGTTCGCCGGAGTTAGAGCAACCTTTGATCTTCTTTCCTCGATCTATGGACCTAGGATTTTGGGATTGAAAAATGAAGACCGGATCTAGAAAGAGGGCGACGAGAGGAACAAGATGAGTATATATATGCACGGGTTTAAACCGGGTTGGATTTGGGCAGTTTTCGAAATATTGAATTTCGGGCATTCAAATAATTCCATAAAATCTGAAATGAGTATTTGTGCTCCGAAAAATACTCTGATGGCTCCAAAAATTCCAAGAAAATTCTTAGAAATGTTTTGGCACCTGATGAACTGAAATAAAATATTTAGAGCTCATGAAAAGGTTCAAAAGAGCCTCCAATAAATGGAGTTTGCTCTAGGAAAAAGGGAAACGCTTCTAGATAAATTCGGAAAAATTCCCAGAGACAACTTGACGATAAACAAAGATATATGGAAGGGCTTTCACACCCAAAGCATGCCAGCCTAGCATGGAGTGATGAGATGGTTGGCAAGATTCATGGCGAGTAGAAGGAAAGGCATGACTAGCATGGCCCGCATGATAAAGAAAAAAACGGGAACGGACCACACGACAAAGAAACAGGGCAAGAGCTGGAGAGGACGAGGAAAGGGGAGTCGATTCCAACTTCGATTGGCCACTGGGCCGAAAGAGATGAGGGGAAGAGAGCTAGACTAAAAGCATAGGTGGAGAGAGGAGGGGTTTCCGGCCTTTATTTCGAAAACTTTTCAAAACTCTTTTATTTGTAAGGTTTAAACAAGGAATAAATTCAAATAAAATTTGAATTTGAATCCTTAGGCAACCACTCATCATGAAACCAATGCAACGGCATGAATGCAACAACATGTTGAACTATATTCATTTTAGTTTCTTTAAACTTTATTTTATAAAATCATTTAAATGCTCATTCTAAACAAGAGAAGTCCCTAATAAATTGAGAAAAAAACATTTTAATTATTTTAAATACTAAAAATGAAATTTAGGGTGTTACACATGTGGGGACGAAAACTGGTGTTTAAGACCTTGGCTATGGCAAAAGGCTTTCAAACAATCATTCTTGAATTATGAGCCATTGTCACTGTGTATAGCTCTCATGGCATGATTAGATTCTTTTCTCAACCTTAAAACCAAGTCATGAACAAATTCAAAAGCCTCATCCTTCGATTCCATGAAATGCACCCAAGACTAGCGAGAAAAATTGTCCATGATCATAAGAACGTACCACTTTCCACCAACAGACCTCACTCGAGCAGGACCAACTATGTCCATATGAAGCAACTCTCTGGGGTGAGCCGTCATCACCTGATTCACACGTGTGTGAGAAGCAGCAACCATCTTTCCGTAGATACAAGGATGGTCGACAAGGTCACACTCACTCTTCAACTTGGGCAATCCTCGGATCAGGTGAAGTGAGCTAAGTATTGCAAGCAAATTAAAGCTCAAATGACCTAGCCTCCTATGCCACTTCAACTAATCAGAGGAGGGTCTCGCCACCAAATAGCAAGAAGCACCGAGGGAGCTTGAGAAATCAACACAAAAAACCTTCCCAAAAGGCAAAATAGGAAAACAATATTTTCTTGAGCATCCAAAACATGCGAACAAGCTTTCTTGAAACAAACCTCATAATCTTCATCGAGAAGTTGCGAAAAAGAAAGAAGGTTGCTAAAAGCAACATCCTTTAGAACAAAATGCTCAGAAACTAGAATAGAGCCAACACCCTTAACCTTACCTGTACCTTTATCCCCAAAAATGATGTGCTCGCCGGAGCTCACTAAGGTGAGACTGGAGAACCATCTGTGATTCCCGATCATGTGGCGCGAATAACCAGAATCCATGAGCCATATGTTCTCTAGGCCTCTGTCCTGCATCAATAGCAGTTCATGGGGTGAGCTTATGGTCTAACACCGTCTGAAAAGAAGCAAACTAGTGTCAAGCCATTTGCTCAAAAGAAGGTTACCAAAGTCAAAATCAAACATCCCAAAACCCCTGTCCCATGCAAACTGAGACTGCCGGTCACCACGTGTAGCAAAGCGTGGTCTGTCGTAGCTCTAAAAGCCTCGATGAGGAGGACCAAAGTCATACGCTCATGAGCCAGTGCCCTGCCGGCAAAGCGTCCACCACCTAGAGCACCGTGAGGAAAATGGTTTCCTTCACCTCCGCCGTGGCCAGCAATCTCGCCTATCCCCACGCTGAGGTGCAACCTCAGGTCTATCAACGTGATAGAACCTGTCCTGGTTCTTCCACTCCATCTCTCTACGCTCAGTCCTCAACTTGCCATAGCAAAACTCCACCATGTGACCCTCTCTATAGCAATAGTCACACAAGTACCTCTTGGGTGGAGCACCCTTGGGTTGACTTTGGTTCTTAGGCTGTCCCTTAGGATGTGGAGTAGGCTTGGGAGGAGCATTCCTCTTAGCTCCTTGCTTTGAGCTCTTAGGAGTTGAGTCAATAGAATTCCTCATAGGTAGAGTGTCAAGTGGGTTCCTAAAAAAGTTGGGCTTGAGAGTCCACACTTGTTTCTTGAGTGGCTCCCTTGTCTTCTCTACCCACACAGCATCCTCAGGATTTCCGTGCTCAAAGTAGGGCTTGTCATGGGTAATATGGAACTTTTGACTAATGGGAATCTCACTCAAGTCACGTATCTTCCAATACAACTGATCAAAATTAGCTTAGGTGTAGTGGTAGCCAACCCCCAACTTGTCACTCAACTTGAAAGAGGAAACAATCATGCCAAGCTATGGCTCCATAGCCAAAATCCAACTAAGAATGGTCCTAAGATAGGTATTATCATGTTCTAACTGGGCCTTCTCAATGGCCAAATCATCAAGCCTACCGCTTAGGCCATCACACTTAGAACAATCAACACTAATAGGGCTAGCAGTCTTTCCAGACTTCCTCAAAGCAGCCCTAGTCTCTTCCAACTCCTTCCTAGGAGTGGGACAAACAACACAAGCACCAACCAAAGTCAGCCTAGCCTTCAACTCCTATAACACTGCAGTAGTAGAGAAAAGTAAATCTACATTACTAGCATGCTTGGAGTGTAACTCAGTCAATTCAGCAGCTAGGACCTCACAATCAGTGCATTGAATCCAGCTACAACACATGCTTCCTTAGCAACAGCAAGAAAATTCAAAGCACATGCAAATTTAGACATGAAAGCCTTAAGCTCAGCCTCTAGAGTAACAATCTTAGCATTTGCAAGCCTAAGATCCTTAGCAACTACCCTAAGAAACAGATCCTGTTTCTTCAAGGTAGAGAACATAGCATCCTCATCATCATCACTTACTTGAAGCTCGACATTGGACTTGTTGCAGATGTCTGAGTCGGTGGAGTCAGCTTGAACTCCTGCAAGCGCCATGGTGTAGTAGCTGATCTCGTTGCCGAAGAAGCAAAGTCCAATGTGCCCGATGATCTTCTTATCATCATCTTTGCCGCTCTCGGAGCTAGAGTCATTGGAGTCACTGACATAGTAGCTGAGGCTAGAGAGGAAAGCACGGTCGCGCTCCTGGGCATGCTTCTGGTAGTGCTTGACGAACTCCTTCTTGTCGCCCTTGTACTTGCCCTTCTTTTGGTCGGAGGTGTACTCGCCCTTATGCTTGCAGGCGGAGTACTTCTCTTGAGCTCTCCTCTAGGGGCAGTCGATGATGAAGTGGTCTGTCTTCCCGTACTCGTAGCACTGGAGCTTGTCACCTCTTCTATGGCTCACCCTATTGGAGTAAAGGCATTGAAACTTCTTGGACACTGGGCACATCTTCTCATCATCGAGTCCTTCAAGCTCCTCCTCCTTGGATGAAATCAAGGGCAAAGCATAAGAATGGTTAGGGTTAGCTACACCACCACAGCTAGGGCTAGACATAAGAGCTAGGCTCTTAGGAGTTGGTCCACTCATTTTGGCATGAGCCTGAGAGTCAACCTTCGAAGCCTTTAGCTTACTATAGAGCTCGTCTATGGTGAGGGTCTCATAGCTAGCAGACTCGACTATGGACTCCTTCAATTGCCAAATACTATGATCCAAAGCATAGAGAAGCTTGCAAGCTTGCTCATGGTCATCATATGGCAATGCCCCATTCTTAGCATTCGCACAAATCTTGTTAGCAATCGACTGAACAAGTCGTCTATGCTCTCACCAGGCAGCTGGGAGAAGTTTTCATACTACCGCTTGTAGGTCTCAAACAACCTAGCGTTGACCTAACTTGCCCCCTCATGGAAGATTGCAAGGGTAGTCCAGATCTCATGAGCCGTCTATAGGTGACTCACTCTGTTGAAATCAGGGTGGCTCAAGGCTGTAAGCAGGAAATAACTAGCTTTGTTGTTCATCTCATGTTACCACTGTTGCATTTGGGTCACACACTCATCAAGAACTTGGTAATCAGCTCTCTAGCAAATATCCAAGATGGAGGAATGTTGGCTCTGCAAGAAAGAAGACATGCTAGTCTTCCAATACGCATAATCTGAGCCATCGAATCTTAGAATCTTACCAACAGACTGATCCATGGTCTCCTCTCTATGGATCTAGAACCGGCTAAGGTATAAAAGGCCCTAACTTGGCTCTGATACCAGTTGAGGACCGAAAGAGTGACCTAGAGGGGGAGGTGAATAGGTCAACACCTAAAAACCTATAACCCCAAAACCCTCTCTTTTGTGTTGTGCAAGGGAATGTAGGTATGGCAGGCTACCAACCCTAGGACACTCAGAGAAGAGGCATGCGAAAGCACCACACGGCACACCCTCAAACACCGAGAGAGAATGACACAAAATGAGTCAAGAACAGCCGGAGCAAGAGCCACCGGATGGTCCGACGGCAACCCACCGGACGGTTCGGTGGCAAGGCACCAGACGTTCTAGGCCGAGGGTTATATCCTCTGCTCGAGCACCACCATATGGTTCAGTGCACCACCACCAGATGGTCCGGTGCTCGCAAAAAGCCCATTGAGGCCGAATGTCATTAACTCTACTCAGGCAAAACCCTAGGCACCGGATGGTCCAATGCCTCACCACCGGACGGTCCAGCGGTATGAAACAGGGCAGCCTGAGAATAGAAAATAACCCGCAAATCCTCAAGAACCAAACCAATCTTGACCAAATGGACTCCAAACTTCACAAATTTCATAAGGACTTTGTCTAGGCCATGGAGAAGCTATTCCCAACTGATCAAGGCAAAGCCCTAAGATTTTCTCCACAGATTTGACTTGTCCCGAAAGTGAAGTCCATAAGGCAAGAACGAAAATCGCAGGGCTGCTCATGGATCTGAGATTTGGCACACTAAAACCCCTCTCTAAATCCTAGCAGTCCGAAACACTAGTAATAGAAAGATCTCTGGTTTGGTCAAGCACAAACACACCAAATGACCTAGGAACCAATATCAAAAGCCAATCAAGAGAGGAGGAAACAAGAACACAAAAGGTGCTGCTCGAAATCCATCTATTAATGCCTTAAGAATGTCTCAAATTCAGATTACAAGATAGGGAATCAATCCCCCAAGTAGCCACCCACTTCCTACTCTCTCAAAATGGAGGCAAGATCTCTCAAACCTCACTAATCTTGTTGCTCTTGCTTGGTGACAAAATTAGAGTCTAACCTAGCCCTAGGCAAACCCTAAACAAGACAAGAGAGGTGGTTACGGTTAGCCAACCTATTATTTATACTACAACTCTATTGCCCTAAGGCAGTTTTGCATTTGACCCCCTATATTACAAACACATACACTAACAAGGCCAGTAGAGGCTAGAAAAGACCACAGAAACTTAGATGAACGGCCACGATGGAGTCCTTGATGTCTTTAGTTTCTCTGCCTTCACTTGATTTCCTCTATATATCTAGTATCTCATCCCTTGGGGGTAACTCCGGTTTTGGGATACTGGCAACCAAGCCCCTAGTTTTAACGCTCGAACCACGAAATGATAGTTGGGCCCAGTTTTGACGCTCGAACTGGTAAACGATTGTTGGGTCTCCAGTCTTGAGTTATTTTATGGCACACGACACCGTCCCGCACCCAAGGTCACACTTATGGGCCGAGCCTAACTTGGACCACAGCCCAAGCCACCTGCCAGTCCGCTCAGTAGGGATTTTGTCACACCACGGTAGCACTCGGGTGCCGCCACCAGGTCACGCTTAGGTGGACTTTCCTCCATGTCACACTTAGGAGGTGCTCACTCATCTTTCAGCAAGTCTTCGGTGTTAACAAGCACTCATCACAGCTAGGATGAAAGACCGGACTCAGTACTCTTGAGTCCCTCAGGGTGTTCGGTTGCAAATGTTATATCTACAAGAAGCGTTAAGACTTGGGAAAGTTCAAAAGGTGTTGTGATATTGGTTTCTAACTTGGTTATTCATCGAAGTCCAAAGCATACCGCATATTTAACAATGCCACCAGCATGGTTGAAAAGGCGTATGTTGTGGAATTTGATACCTCTAATGCCTCCCAAGGTGCACAGGTTGATGTTGCAGATGTTGATAAGGAATCACTTGTAGAAGCAATGAAAAATATGCCAATCAGTGACATCAAGCCTAATGAGGATGGAGATGAAGTGTAAATTATTGGTCAACCATCTTCCTCCATGGCACCTCAAGTGGGTAGTGAATGAGATCAACTACTTCTAAATAAAGATGTTCATGTATCCCAAGAGCAAGTAGAAGAACAAGCTCAATATGTTGATGCACTGGTTCAAGCACCCTAAGTAGCACCTCAAAGAAGAATTTAACTCACAAGTGCACACCCCCATGACCTTATCATTGGTAGTGTATCAAAAGGAGTCACAACAAGATCTCGCAACCAAGCCGCATTTTGTGAAGCATTCTCATTTGTCTCTAGCATTGAGCCTACAAGTGTTGATAAAGCTTTCAACGATCCGGATTGGGTGAATGCCATGCATGAAGAGCTCAAAAACATCACAAGAGACCAAGTTTGGACACTTGAAGCAAGACCCGAGAGTGCTAGAGTGATTGGAACTAAGTGGTTGTTTCGCAACAAGCACGATGATAAAGGCAACATCGTGAGAAACAAGGCATGATTAGTTGCAAAGGTATACTCTCAAGTTGAAGGAATTGATTTCGGAGAGACCTTTGCACCTGTTGCAAGATTAGAGGCTACCAGTTCCTACTAATTTATGCCTCTCACCATGACATGAAGCTATATCAAATGGATGTAAAGAGTGAACTTCTTAACTAATACATAAATGAGCTAGTCTATGTTGAGCAACTACCCAGATTTGAAGACCCAAACAATCCAAACCATTTGTATATGTTGTCCAAAGCTCTATATGGACTAAAGCAAGCAGCAAGAGCTTAGCATGAGAGGCTTAGGGACTTTCTCATTGAAAAAGGGTTCAAGATTGGCCAAGAAGATGTGCACTCTATTCACCAAGAGATGGATGATGACCTCTTCATTTGTCAAGTGTATGTTGATGATATCATCTTTCGCTCAACAAATGAAGAGTTTTGCAAGGAATTGGCAATATGATGTCGAAAGGGTTTGCGATGTCCATGATCGGCGAGCTCAGCTTCTTCCTTGGGTTTCAAATTGTGGTGCCTGCGGCATATCATGGCACGAACACACTACTTGACCTGTAATAATGATGATTTATAACTTAATAATGCTAGAGAAGAATAAAATTATGTGGACAAATCATCAAAAATTTTCTATTCAAAAGACAAAACCTTACGTTGGTTGGTTGAGTAGTTCAAATTATGTTAGCTTTTGAGCAAAACATCAAATACAAAAGTTTGGATTTAATACATGTCCTTCAACTTTGCTATTATGAGCATTTTCTAAATCACATGGTGAGAGGTTCGAAAAGCCCAAGTCAAAACCATCCATACTTAGAATGATTCCTAAACCTGCACTTCAGCTTTTCCCTGAATCTGAATTCGAAATTACTTTTGATTTTACCAAACAACTTCAAAATCCACATGACTATGAAATGAAACTAAACTTATCACCTTTCAAATGCATCTGACCTTGAAGTGATTGGGTCTTATTTGGTCACTCAAAGTTTGAAACAAGAAAGACAACACATAAAGTAATGTTGTAGTTTGACCAAACATTTCAATGTATATGTGCTTGTAGTTCAAAATATAATGTGATCTAGACCAAATTCTCCATACCCAACTTGTAGACAATTTCATGTTGAACAACTTTGGTAATGTGTGTTGTGATAGCATAAAGGTTTGGACGGTGTTATGGGTCAATTTCTGTCCACATGTGAAATCTTCCAAAACTTGATATGTATGGTAAATTCAATTTTTTGTGAAATAAAATTGCTTATCATACAAAAATTTATATATGAAAATTGTAGAACATGAAAAACTAAACAACTTTGCTATAAAACTCTTTGTATGAAATTGACCATAACATGGACTTTTAGAATTTCTAAACTGGAAGATTCAGTTGGTCAAACAGAGGTCAGTCCTTTGAATTTACTTTTTCTCTCAAAATTTCAATAGAACATGCAATTAATGTTTATAGATAAGTTGTAGAGTATGAACTTTGGGACAGTTCTTGTATTTTGGGTTTCTTCCAAATCGGTAATCTGAGCTCTCTATTAAGCGAAATACAAAAGCCTAATTCCTTGGTCAAAGCCCGGTTTTCTATTTTTCGGTTTTCTTTTCCTTTTTCTGTCTCTATGACCCATGGGCCCCACGTGTCCGCGCGCATTTGATCCGGCCGGTGGACAACAGCTGCGTGTCCCACATGCCTCTCCTTCCCCAAACCTGGTCCCACGTGCCACCTTCATTGCCGCAATCCACTGCCTCGGTTCACCACCCATGCGCTGGTCGTCCTCTCCGGTACGCACGATGAGACTTGGGGGAAAAGAAGCCCCTTGGCCTGGAACGCCTTCCCAGATTCACTCTGGTCGCCGCACCGCCCCGCGTGCACGAACGCCGGCCGCCGCGTCATCTGTGCACTAGTCCAGAGGTAGAAGAAGAAGCCCTCTATTTTACAAAAACCCCCCTTCTAAGTTTCACATTTATACGCTCTATTTTATAACTATGCACTGAGTGTATGCAAACTCCTGTGTAGGCCCCTCAAAGTTATGGTTAATTATGAATTTGTCCCTGGACAGTGGGGTTTTGATTTAAATGCATTTCCTTGAGTTATAAACTTTGAAAGTCCATTATAAATCATAGAAATATGCTAAAAATATGAAACCACTTTTGTTGGATTTCTTATGAGTAGATATACACAGTAAACTAGGTCTAGACATGTGAAATGACTGTTTTTCCCTTAGTTTTATGCATGCATTGTTTTTCTAGTTAAATAGCAAAAGTAGACTACATGAACTCCAAAATTTTTGAAACTTGGACTGTGTACTATTTATTTGGCGTATTATGCACTTGTATTTTGTTGCCCCTAGCACTTGCTGCAAATGATAGATGTACCCCTAATTCTAATAATTAGTAGATTTTATGTATATGATAATGTATGCTACATAAAACTTGTCCAAAAAATCCATAGAAATTATATTGTGCTCATTCAGTCCAGTGTAGCCTAGAAATAAAGTTCCATGTGTTTTGCTTGCTAATTGCTATGTATTTTGGAAATGGGAAATGCTATGGTGATTTAATCAATAAAATAGAAAAGTGCTATTCAGTGTGTTACAAAAATGCCACCAAAATTCATGTGGAAACATTACGATGCAAGTATGCTTATGCGAATTACTCATGGATTTTGGTTGCTGTTTCTGTAGGACCGAGACGTGCGACTAGAGGGGGTTGAATAGGAGCACTTGAAATCACAAAATCACAAACCCCCAAGTGGAAACCGAAACTAAGCACCGTCCACTGAACAGATACGTGCCTAGTAGCGCAAGTCCACTGTGAGGATACGCACCAATGCAAGAAAGCTCAAGATCTGAACAAGAATGACAGCGGAGCAACGGATTTTGCAATAACCGCCACAAGACACTCACCGCACCTAGGTGCGTCTCACTGACTCACAGTAAGCAAAGAGAATGGTCTTAAGGCAGGAATGTGAAAATCCATAGCAAAATCACAGCGGAAAAACCAAACTGGAAAGAACACAGCAGCTCCCTGGCAGGAGCGGACTGTCCGGTGGCCAACACCGGATTGTCCAGTGGGACCGGACTATCTGGTTCCTGTTGCTGGACTGTCCGATGGCACTGCCCGGACAACGCCTCACGCCGGACTATCCGGTGGGCGCTGCCGGACTATCCGGTGGAACCGGACTGTCCGGTGGCCTCTGCCGGATGGTCCGGTAGGGTCGCAGAAAAGACTTTTTCAAATCCAAACTTGATCAAACCTTGTCCAAACTTCACGAAATTTAGCACAGGTTATCTGGACCCTGCTTCAAAGTTATCCCCAAAAGATCAACACAAGGTAACTGCGGAATGAGTGGGAATTTCAGATCTTGTGAAATGGCCATCCTTGGGCAAGAAAGGGGAAAACACAAAAGAGGCTTGCTCGTGGCAATCCAGCAGGATTGAGATGAACTAACTCATGATTTCCACGTCCTAGCAAGTCCAGAACATCAGCAAGGAAAGGGATTCAAGCTTGCCCAACAAAAACACCCAAAAAGGCAAGGATTGAACCCAAAAACCAAAGAGAGAGGGGGAGGAGAAGAACACAAGGTTGCTGCACAAATTTGCTTCGATTAAGTGCCCAAGATGGGTCTAAAGATTCAGCATACAAGCAAAAATTCGTCCCAAGCAACCACCCTCACCTTCCCTCAAGATTAGGAGGCTAAATCCTACTCTAACCTCCCTAACAATGGAGCTCAAAGCTTAAGGACGAAAATCACCAAGTGAAGACTAATCCAAGTAGCCAAGAGTACTTCTAATGACCTGCCTTAGACCTATTTATACCCGAGTGCTATTTAGACAGTTTTGCACTTAGGTCCCTACAGCTAGACAAACCCTAAGGACTCAAACGAAAGATTACAGGATATTTCGGGAGGGACGACCACGATGAAGTCTTGATCTTCGTAAGTTCCACGCAATCCTCGGATGCTCCCCACGTGGCCAGTAGTCCAATCCGCGATCCGCCCCCGGTTTTGAAGTTAGAAACCGGGAAACTTTAGGAAGTCTCCGCCTGGGTCGGATTTGGCCCATCTTCTCTATCTTGGCGAGTCATGGCCCAACTCACCAAGGCTTGGGTAGCTTGGATGACGATTTTGAGCTGAAGCCGCCAAAGCCTCCCTCTCACGCCTTCGCGCCATGCATTCGCGTTGGAGCACTGCGGTGGCGCCCGGCATCCCCTGTCCATCGGGGCAGCCTCGCAGTCCTTCGGAGGACTTACTCCTGCCATCGCCATGCCGCTCCCATAGCCGACAGACGCCGAGTGTGCCTCCAGTCCTTTGGAGGACTTCCCTCTACCTCCAGTCCATCGAAGGTCTTGTGCCCAAGTCCTTCTGGGTCTTGCTACTATTGACAATCACTCATCACTCCAGAGGCAATGGAGCCGGTCCATTGGCTCTCAGTTTTATGAGGAGCTTATGAGTTGTCATTTTAATAGGTTTAAAAATGAAGGAATAAAAAAGGGGATGTTTGCAAGCGTGCATGCTGTCAGTTTGTGATGCCTCCAATCTAATATGCTTGGTATGTATGAACTTATGTCTAGATGAGTCTCAGACCTTGTCCATGCATGTTGTGATCGAAACCCTAGAGCAACTAATGCTAAGCAAATAATACAAATGTGTTTTTCTTATGCCTACGGGCCACTAAACCTTAAACCCCAAAGAAACACTACTGTCGATAATGCGAAGAGGAGATTGTTCACAACTAGAAGTTTATCATGTATCTAAATATGAGTTTGAGTCCATACTTTGCTTATATGTGACATACTAGGAGAATTGTAACCTTCTTTGTGATTTCTCACATATTTAATGCTTGTTCAAATGCTCTTTCCATGCATCATCCTTTTGTGTCTTTCATCTACATGTTGCTGCACTTAACATGTTTTCTTTATGATGAATAAGTTGTTAGGTGTATGTGTAATGGTATGAATGTATGCTTGCTCTAGGTTCATAAAAGTACTACTATCACTAGTGCTAAGAGTGATGTTTTGAATTAGAAGTCCATACATGTGTAAATATATGCTAGTCTGATGTTTTGCTTGCATGTGGTATGAAAAAAACAACCTAACTAAATACTTGGTCATGTATTAGATCTATGGGTGGCATTGTGAATATCTGATTGCATAACTGTAGGCTTGTCCTGCGGGCACAAAAGATATTCTTGTTTAAGTAGTTTATTAATCACCTTTTTGTCCATCCACGAAATGGTTGTTCATGCGTGCACTTAATACTTATGCATCTCATTCCATGCATCATGCATACCATTCATATAGTGACGCTTATTGCAGATACGTGATCAAGAAGAAAAAGCATAGATCTACGTCAAGCAACGGTGGTCCAAAAGACCAACTAAGCCCCAAGCATGACCTGGAGGATCCATCAGTCGTGCTTGGAAGGAGGAGTTGACCAGTGATCAAGGGGTTGCCTGGGGCAAAGCCTCAAAACCCGGTAAACTAACTTTAGATTAGTTTGTTCAAGTTTTCAACAACAAAGGTAGGCCCCTTAGGCATCTATACCTATTTAGAGAGTCTCACCACCCTAAATTTGTTTGGGCATTATGTTTAGGAGTTGTATGAAACCCCACATGCATAAATCCTTGATACCCTAACTAGTATGAATAGGCCGAACTCTATGCTTAGCCATGCTTAGACGGTAGAAGTCGAGTGAAGATGTTCACTCGCGAGATGATAGGGCTCAAAAATGTTTTACAAAAATTTAAATGTGAAAGCAATGTGATATACTATGATGAAAAGATAAGACCGGGCGGAGATAGGGATATATTATGATGAAAAATGATATGGATAGTTTGTTGGACTCTGCCCAAGTCATTTAAGGCCTGTTCACTATTTGCCTACTGGTCGGCATACCATTGCTAGAATGCTTATCCGGGATACGGGACCGGTGAAAGTCTTACTTGTGCCATCCGAAGAACAGAGACAGGCTCCTACCATTCTTGTTGGAGGGAGTTAGGCCTGGGGGAGCTTGTACTCGAGGGAGGGCTAACCTGGTACGCCATGGTATCGCTCTTGAGGGGGCAAAACCCAGGGGAATGGTGGGATTGAATCGAACTTGGGATGTGACAAGTGGAGATAGGGGATATATGTGGAAACGCGATGGCTATTAAGTATATACACCTGGCATGATAGTTATTCCTGGAAATTAAAATCAATTTGAATCGCTGATGTTCACCAGGTGTGAGAATGCCAATATCATTGACGAGCAACATAGTAACCACATTAAGATGTTACTTATTTAATCATGCTTTTTATTATTACATGCTTGTACTTGTATGTTTACATTTCTGCAAGTTACTTTATGCTGACATATATGCTGAGATGATGAGATGTATGAGTTATGGATCATGATGATAACTACAATGAATCGGATGAGGCTTATGTTTAAAAAAATGAATGTTACTTGAAAGTAAGGACTCACTTTTAGTAAGCCTATGCTGGTTAGAAGTCAAGTCCACAAAAAGCCTTGCATACTCTCAAATGTGTTAGGCCGATACCGCTCTGGGGTAAGTCCTACGAGTACCCCACGAACTCATCATTTGTTGTTGATATTTTTTTGGTACCTATCAGTTTGTGATCGAGGATGACAACGGTGGGCTCGATGTCGTGCCTTGATGTTTTATTTTTCGCTGCACATTGACATCTATATAATATTATGTTTTCCACTGCGAGATAATTTGAAGCTTTATTTCTACTGTGATTGTACATCATTTTGAGCAAATGTTTTGTAACAAATGAAGCTATGTTTGATGAAATACTGGGTTGTTGTAATTGTTGTGGCTCTTTTGAGGGCTTAATGTGTGTGATGTCGGCATCCCTAGGTGATGGTTACATTGAGTGCCCTTTTGGGGTAGCTCGATGGACTACCTGGTTTGATTCGGTCCAAGTGCACTGCGAGCCATGTGGTGGCAGGTGACTTAGCTCGGATTAAATCGGCAGTTCTGCCACACAAATCAAGCAATTGTGGGAAGGGACATTCATATATCAAGAAAATTACACCAAATACCTATTAAAGAGATTCAAGATGGATGATAGTAAGCCGATCAACACCCCCATGGCTACCAATGGACATCTTGACCTCGATGAAAGCTGCGTCAAGGTGGACCAAACACTCTACCGGTCCATGATAGGTTCGTTGTTATATTTATATCCTTCTAGGCTGTATATCATGTTTAGTGGGTGCTTGTGTGCTCATTTCTTAGCCGACCCCAAAGAATCCCACCTTTTTGCGGTGAAGAGGATTGTTCTGTATCTCAAGCACACCTTTAGCATAGGCTTGTGGTACCCCATGGGCGCAAGTCTTGATCTCTTGGGCTACTCAGATTCAGACTTTACTGGATGCAAAGTTGATCGCAAGAGTACCTCCGGGGGATGCTAGTTGCTAGGGCGCTCGCTTGTTTCTTGGTCTTCCAAGAAGCAGAACTCCGTGGCCTTGTCCACCACGGAGCGGACTATATAGCGGCCGGGTCATGCTGTGCCCCAATTCTATATATGAAGCAAATTCTTTTGTGAAATTATGTGATGAAAAATTGGTTTAAATTGAAATTAGCATTGCAAAGTGATTTAATTATTAATATTCGTGATATCATGATTACTGTATACGCTCGTGGTAGGTGTTTCAAGTTGTGGATTTGGGCTCAGATGGTTTGTTGCTTGTTCATGTGTAGGCGTTCCTCAAGGCGGAGTGCACGTGGTTGGTGCTGAGGCTGGAACTAGCTACAAGAGGAACTGCGGTTTCGGACTAGCTAGGTTCAGAGAGGAACTGATATCTTATCGGTTGAAGATGTCATGCGAGACGTTTTGGCTAGAGAACAGTGCATACGACGGCACGACGGGATGTGTGGTCGTAGCACGTAAGGACGTGGGTGCGTGGATACGTGAGCGGCTATGGTGGTAAAGACGGCATCGAGATGGAGCATGGCGCAGTTGATTTATGTGTACACGCAAGGCATACGTGTATACATGGCGTCAGGAGAACATGCAGCAGCATGTGGTTGTGTGGTAGCATGCAACAAGGAGTTACGTAGGCCACGTCGATGCATGGGGATGACGTGCACTAGCTGGACGTCGGCTTGACAGTTGACACACGCAAGGAGCAGGCATGCATGCGTGGTGCTGCCTCGCTTTGTCTTGGTGGTCCACACTTGTGGGCTGGTGGAGTTCGGCTCGGTTTTGACCAGAACCGCAGGAAATAAAAGGAGTCAGGTAGGATATAAACAGGAGGCTAGTTTAGGTATTCGTGTGGACGAGAGATAGACGGTAGCTGTAGCTGTATTCCCCGGGTTTTGGAATTCTAAGAGAATGTTTTTTTTGATGATTGTGGTCGGCATCTTATAAACTCGGTTAGTGCAATAAAGATCTAGTTTTCGCAATCCCCGCATTGGAAATCTTGTTCTTTCTCTCAGCTTGATATTTGCACATCTAGTTTTTGTTAAAGATTGATCTCTTGTTTCAAGTGTTGATTGATTCAATCCATCTAGAACCGTGCTAGGTTTTTATCTGGTGATTAGAGAAATTTGGTTGGTTAATCTTTGATAAATTTTGCTCACTCTCAAAATTAGGGCTTAATCAATTCTCGTCACTTTCTGGACCGCAGTTTTGTTATTTCCATATCTCCAGTTTTAGTTATCAGATTGATGTGATTCCAGTTGTGTTAGTTGCGAAATGTTATCTAGTTTATTTAGTTAAATCATCATTATTGGAGTTACACGTTTTTCTGGAGACCTGATTTACTAAAGTGCTAGTGTTTTGTCCGAAATTGAAAAACGAGATATAATTGAGTTTCGGATTTTGGTGGGGTGTTAAAATTTATTTTTAGTTTCCACAACCATTCACCCCCACTTTAGTTGCCGTGGTCAGTATGTATCGATCCTACAAGTGGTACCAAGAGCCAGTTTTAATTTGATTTTTAACCATGTCATTTGAGATATTTCAACTAAGGCCTATATTTTTTATGGTGTTGATTTTGAATATAGAAAGTCAAGATGGAGGCTTAAATTATGTCACAGTGTTTTGATGTTTGGGAAAAAGTTTCTAAATCCTCCGTTATTCCTAATCAAATAAATAATGCTAATAAAACTGCATACCAAGCAATTTGCAAAGCTCGTAATTTGATTAATAATGGTGTCGGGGTTCTGATTTTCATCGAATTTCTCATTTGAAAACTGCATATGAGATGTGGAATGCTTTATGTGACTATCATCAAGGTAGCTTTGCCCGTTTTAATATAATTCTTAGCAACCTTCGTGCTGTTAACACTGCTTATGGTAAAAAACTATTCTGATTCCTATGTTGCTAGACATTTTCTTAGTGGGCTTGATATGTCGATTTGGGAGATGAAAGTTACCTGAATTAAAGATTCCTGTTGATGTTTCTACTCTCACATTAGACAATTTATTTGCTAAAATGAAAATATATGAATTGAATATATTTTCTCCCAAACATGCTTCTAAATCTATAGGATTGATTTCTTCACCTTTGACTTGTTCTTCTGGTGCTTCTTCTTTGAGTCTTTGTATGTCGGCTTTGAATTCTTTATCCGATGAACAATTTGAACAATTTCCAAAGGAGGATTCGTCTTTTCTTTCGACAAGGCTTCTTGTGCTTTGGCTCACATTAGAAATAGGAGAAGAGGTAGACAACTTTGTTGTTTTGAATATGGTGATTCAAATCATTTTTTATTAAGCTGTCCCAACCGCAATAAATCTTCAAGTGATTACAACGAGCATTCACCTTACAATGGTAAGAAAAATAATCAAAACTATAAGAAGATGGTGCATCAAGTTCTGGCAGCTACTGATCAAATTAATATGAGTGATGTTGATTTGCCTAGCAACAATGAAGGTGAGACCAAAGGCAAGCACCTGACTGGATTATGTCTAATGACAAGAGGCTCATCAAATTCAGATGTGGATGAACAAACAAGCGACGAAGAAGAGGTAAAACTTACTTACGATGAATTAGAATATAATTTCTTTCATCTTGGTGCTCAACTAGAAAAGTGCAATAAAAAAATTAAAAAACATGATGCTTTAGCGGAATTTAATAGACTTAAATCTTTGATTCCCGTTGATGATACTTGCAAATCAGGTAATTTAGTCTGTGCTAATTTTACTGCTTTAAGAGGTGTGCATACTTCTATTTTAGAGCTACTTAAAGCTAAAAAAGAGAAAAATGATAATCATATGCTTGTGTAGTTATGAACCAACATCTCGTGATAATTACAATGTTTTGGAATTAAAATTGAAACATGCAAATGCTAGAGTTGATCAAATGAAAGATGATTTTTTGCAAACATGAGATCACTTCTTGTTCTAATTGTCGCAAACAAAAGAAACCCATTTATGATTCTTATGGATAATTGTTCCACCCTTTTGAAATGCATTGAATATTTGCAAACTAATACAGGAACTAAAAGTTTGAGTCAAATTTTGGAACAAAAGACTAGTTCATTGAAACATAAAACTGGTTTAGGCTTTGATCCATATGTTCAATCCAAGAATAATGCTCACATTATTGTTAAACCTCTTGGTAGTGGTAAAATTGAAATATGTGATGTGCCTAAAAAGATAATTTTTAAATCTGCTGGAATTTTGTCTCCTACTATGTTGAATGCAAGCAAAGCTTCTTCTACTAAAGCTAAACTCATGTGAAGTACACTTGCACCCATTGTGATAAAGATGGTCATTTAGTAGAATTTTGCTTTATACTAGCTAAATAACCAAAAAAAGAAAGAGCTAAGTCTATGCCTATTTTTAAAAGAGCATATTTTGCATCCTATGAGGAGGTGGCACCTCGCTTTGTGAATTGGGTGAAGCAAACACCTTTTCTTGGCAAAAATATGACACAAGATAAATCTGACGTTGTTCATAAAAATACTTATGTTGTGCCTGCTGGTTTTTGTCGAGTGTCTTAGTACTGGATTCCCAAATGCTTTATTACTAACCCCAGTACTGAGGCCTCGACATATGCTTGACCTGTGCAGCTTTTTGTGATGTAGGATGGAGAACATGAGTTTGATGGATCATATTCTCGTTGTTGATATGATTACGATTTGAATTGTTCTCTATGCCCGGTGAGCTATTGATACTCATGTCGTTATTATTCACACATATTTATATATGTGATGTGACATGAGATCAGATAATTATTTATATGCTCATATGTTCCCCTAGCATGTTTTGATCACGTGATACGCTTCATGTTTATATGTCATCATGCCTCCCTTGTGTGTATTGGATATTCGTTTGAGGGGGAGTTACATGGTTTGTTGAGGGAGAGTTTGAAAAACCTTGTATCATATCTTTTGGCTTTCTTTTAAATAATATGAGAAAAAGAAAGAGCTTTGATTTTTACCCTTAGTCATATCTGGTTGCTTGGTAGCAATATCTTGTAAGATTGATAGACTGCTAGTTTCATCTCTATGTCACTTGGATTGTGAAACTTTGATATAATTTTTGAGTGATATGAGGCATAACACATGAGAACTTGAATATAAATAAATATGCTTTGTTGTTCGACTGACCAGCTTGGGAGAGATTATCCTGTGCATACTTTGGTCGTATTTGTTAAATCGGCGTGCCATATAAATAATATAAATTCTGAAAATAAATAGTGAAAAGGTGCTAAAGCACTAATATTTTATTCCTAGTTCATCTTATGAGACTGCTTATCATTGCACTTTGATATGAACTTGGAGATGGACATAGATGAAAATACCATTGAATGGGGATTGCTTATTTGCAATAACCTCACAATGAGACATGTGACCAACGCTAAGGTGGCATCCGAGGCCTAGATTGCTGTACTGAGATAGGCACTTGTGAAAATTTATGAAAAATTAAATATTTGATTTCTAAAATTTTCTGAGTTATGGCACTTTTAATTATAAATATGGCTGATCTATGCATGAAAACTTTCCTTTTAGCTCGTCCTAGTGAAAGCATGCATTATAAATTGTGAAACTAAAATATTTTATTGCTGAATTGATCTTGAAAATGGTGCCTTAGTTTTATCTTGAACCTTTGTGATATGGATTTTAGCTAGCTAGTTTGTTTATCTCGTTTGTGTTGCAAGCTTGTTACTTGGATTGCTTTTGGTAAACATTAAAGCTCTGACAAATAAAAAAGCTGAATTTGTTCTCTTTTTTTTATTCTTGATGAATCCAATGTCAAAGGGGGAGAGAATTGTGGTCATTGCAAATTGAATGAGAATTTACTATTTCTTTCTTCTTTGTTTCTCTCGCAAGGGAGATTTTGTTCTTGAAGAAAGGGGAATATTTTTTTGATCTTTGAGATGGTCTTTTTCACTTTGATTTTGATTAAAAAATACTTGTGGAAGAAAATGCCCATGTTCAATGTTTCTTTTGTGTTGCCGATGTTTTCATCAATGTAGAGATTGAAATCATGTGATGAAAAATTGGTTTAAATTGAAATTGGTATTGCAAAGTGATTCAATTATTAATATTTGCGATATCATGATTACTGTATACACTCACGCTAGTGTAGAACTTGAGTCAAGTTGTGGACTTGGGCTTAGATGATTTGTTGTTTTGTTCATGTGCACACGTTGCTCGAGGCAGAGCGAATGTGGTTGGTGATGGGACTAGAACTAAGCTCATGAGGAACTGAGGTTTTGGGAATAGATTTAAGGAGGAACTGAGATCTTATCGGTCGTAAATGTCAAGCGAGACGTTTAGCTAGAGAACGGTGCATACACTACAGGAATAGCCTATTTTTTCGTGGGCCAAAAACCCATGAAAATAGCCCAAAACCGACAAATTTAATATATATTCGTCGGCATGCCGACAAAATTTATCGATGTAATTAGGGTGGATAAACATTTGAAAATAATTTTGTCGGTCCCGACAAAAACTCGATTTTTTCGTCGGTTTTGTATAGGCCGACAAAAATAAGTGCCATTTTGGCCAGGTAATTTCGTCGGCCACATTGGCCGACGAATTCGTGCATTGCCATGTCATCTATTTTTGTCGGTCATGTAGGCCAACGAATTTATAGCATTTTTTTAAAAATAATATCATGCTTAAAAAATTCAATAAATCACAGAAAATTCAGAAAAAGATCAGAAAAATTATACAGCATCATGTAGTCACATACAATCCTCCAAATCAGCATCCCATATAAACAGGAATATAAATACGATGCAACCATAGAATTCTCTAGGTGTGCATGAAAACATTAGGAAACTCAATTTGGAGTATCATCACACTGATCTCTACCCAAAGTATCATGAGTGGCCACGGCTTCCTAGGCTTCATGACCAGCAGTAAGTACTAAGTATTGTTCCATCTATCATCTATACACAAGAATGCTGAAGTTACTGCAGCTGTCCTACAATAGAACAAACATGTACACAACTCAAGTTTAAAACCAAAATTACAACTTATAAGTATCCAAAGATTATGAACCTTGGAACCAGGATCATATTTGCATCATATTAAATAGGAAAACTAAAGTTGGTTTATCAAACTAGGGGCCAGTGATGAAATACACCTTAGATGCAATGAGAGTTGTTTTGACTTTGAAGATTCAAAAGCAAACTGTAAGCTTTCTCCCTAGTTTCTCCCCCCTTTCTCTTTGCTTTTTCTTGTATTGTTATAATTGCATTTCTTGGCTGTCTGCAGTTCAGTTCGAACTGCCTTTTATGTTCTATTATTCAGATCGATTGACCACAGTAAATGAAATCCACATCAAAAAAACACATTGCCAAAAATAATATAAGGGGGGAAGATTAGTCCCAGAGGAACAGCCAATATTTAATGTACACATGCAAAGAGCTTTACTCAAGCATATTGTATCAGCACAATACCAGGAAAACAATATTAGATACTAGAATTAGATCACACGTATCAAACTATAAAATTGAGAATATGTGCAGTGTGCAGAAAGTTACCTGGTAAGCTTCATGGTTAGCAACAATCCTCCTGCTAATAGTCGTGGTGATATCCAAAGGGCTCTCCAGTCTCTGGTAGATGCCCATATCTATTGGAACAGCATATGTGTTTGAATCATCCTTATAAATTCACAAGCAACAATTATTAGGAATCAAGGTTGTACCATATTAGTGCATTGAAATAAATGGTATGACATAACTACCTTAATAAAATCCATGTTCTCTGCTATTGTTCCTTGAACAACCAATGAAATATTGAATGCGGTAATCTGAACACAAAATGAGGAACAATAAGGTAACTCTAGACAAACACATAAACTGATTGTCACAGATAATCAAGATAAGTTATTTACTACAAAGAAAAAAAATAAAGGTAAGTTATTGCATAAACTAAATCAGCTATGTTCATTTTTATCATTGCATAAACTGAATCCAACTGAACTTTACATATTAATAAAACTCTGAAAAACTAGACATGTCAATGCAAGTTTGTATTACAACACTCTAATTCCAGTTTACTAGCTAAAACTGTAACCACACAAGATCAATGTAGCACAAATTGTGTCTTAGCAGCCTATAAAAAAACACTAACTCCAATAAAACTACTCCCCACAAGGTAGTCACACACATATAGCAAACATATCTCACATACATGATAGCAATGCCAAAAAGTCAACCCACATGGTTTGGGTATAATATAAACTAAAGTCCACAATGGATTAATGAACTGTTGTCACCTAAATCCGCTCGGGTTTGGACAAGCGACACACATGGGATCCGGGAAGTACGCTGCCGCTGCGGTCGACCTTCCAAGCGCATTCGAGGGGATTTGGGGAGTGCCACCCAGCTTAACCTTCCAGCCGGGGAGGTTTGCGGTGGCTGGAGGATCACCTTGCAGATACAAAGATGAGCAAACGGGCGTAAAATCCTAGCCGATCGCATAGATCGGCATAATTCCTCCAAGTTGATCGGCTTATAACGGCCGATCACCTCTGTAGGAACGAGACGTGCGACTAGAGGGCGGGTGAATAGGAGCACTTGAAAACTCAAAAACACAACCCCCAAATGGATGCTCTGCAAAGCTCAAGAGAAACTGAAACTAGGCACTGTCCACTGAACAGATACGTACCTAGCAGCGCAAGGGTGTCGTCCACTGTGAGGATATGCACCAATGCAAGAAAACTCAAGATCCGACTGAAAATGACACCGGGGCAACGAACTTTGCAAAAACCGTAACAAGACACTCACCACACAGAGGTGCGTATCACTGACTCAGAGCAAGCAAAGAAAATAGTCTTAAAGTGGGGAATGCAAAAATCCGAAGCAAAAACACAGCGGAAAAACCAAAATGGGAAAAACACTGCAGCATCCTGGCTGGACCGGACTATCCGGTGACCAACACCGGACTGTCTGGTGGGACCGGACTATCCGGTGCCTGTTGCTGGACTATCCGGTGGCACGGCCCGAGCAGAGCCTCACACCGGACTGTCCGGTGGGCGCTGCCGGACTGTCCGGTCGAATCGGACTGTCCGGTGGCCTTTGTCGGACTATCCGGTAGAGTCGCAGATAGGGTGTTTTGCAACCCAAACCAGACCAAATCTTGTCCAATCTTCACGAAACTTTGCACAGGCTATGTGGACCCTATTCCAAAGCTTTTCCCAAGAGATCAACTAAAAGTGACCACGGAATCAGCGGGAATTTTAGATCTCATGAAATGGCAATCTTTGGGCAAGAAAGGGGAAAACACAAAAGAGGCTTGCTCATGGAAATCCAGTAGGATTGAGATGAACTAAGTCATGATCTAAACGTCCTAGCAAGTCCAAAACATCAGCAAGGGAAGGGATTCAAGCTTGGCCAACATAAACACCCAAAAGCCAAGGATTGAACCCAAAAACCAAAGAGAGAGAGGGAGGAGAAGAACACAAGGTTCCTGCACGAATTTGCTTCGATTAAGTGCCCAAGATGGGTCTAAAGATTCAGCGTACAAGCAGAAATTCATCCCAAGCAACCACCCTCACCTTCCCTCAAGATTAGGAGGCTGAATCCTACTCTAACCTCCCTAACAATTGAGCTCAAAGCTTAAGGATGAAAATCACCAAGTGAAGACTAATCCTAGCAGCCAAGAGGCCTTCTAATAACCTGCCTTGGACCTATTTATACCCGAGTGCTGTTTAGACAGTTTTGCACTTAGGTCCCTACAACTAGACAAACCCTAAGGACTCAAACGAAAGATTATAGCATATTTCGGGACGTCTTCGTAAGTTCCACGCAATCCTCGGATGTTCTCCACGTGGCCAGTAGTCCAATTCGCGATCTGCCCCCGGTTTTAAAGTCAGAAACCGGAAAACTTTAGGAAGTCTCTACCTAGGCCGGATTTGGCCCATCTTCTCTATCTTGGCGTGTTGTGGCCCAACTCACCAAGGCTTGGGTAGCTTGGGTGGTGGTTTTGAGCCGAAGCCGCCAAAGCCTCCCTCGCATGCCTTCGCGCCACGCATTCGGGTTGGAGCACCGCGGTGGTGCCCGACATCCCCTATCCATCGGGGCAGCCTCGTAGTCCTTCAGATGACTTACTCCTGCCATCGCCGTGCCGCTCCTCTATGTACCGAACTCCCATGGCTGACAGACACCGAGCATGCCTCCAGTCCTTCGGAGGACTTTCCTCTACCTCCAGTCCATCGGAGGGCCTCCTGTCCATTGGAGGTCTTGTGCCCAAGTCCTTCTAGGTCTTGCTACTATTGACAATCACTCATCACTCCAGAGGCAATGGAGCCGGTCCATTGGCTCTCAATCTCCCACTTGATGAGTGCATTGTCAACACCTTCAACCTGTAACCGAAAATAGAACAAAGACAAAGGAAAAGCGTAAAACCGAAAAGAAAGAAGAAAAGAAGAAGTTGCTCAAGATGCCCAAAAGACAAATACAAGCAGAAAAGGGCAAATTGAGACAACAAAAACAAAGCCAAAAGTCGACCCCCTAAGACAACGGAAACCGCTCAACGCAGTCGATCAACCTAAAGCATGACCCCTCAAGAAAGAGGCAAACTGGCTCAACACAGTCATGCTAAGGCAAAACATCAGCTCCTCCAGAAAGAGGCAAAGCTAGTAAATACAAGTTCTAGCATACAGTGCAAGTGAGGGCAAGGAAGCATGCAAACAAGCTCAATTGAATCTATCTTATACTGATCAGGAGCATGTTTTTCAGGGTTCTTGAAAAGAAAGCATCACCAACATGAATAGCATCTAGTGAGATAGGCCTGAACAGCAAGATGCTAGCAAAACATACAAGGTGTGCTACTCTCAACCAAAGCATATACAACAGGCCATAAGCAATTTAGAGACTTGTAGATTTCAGATTTAGCAATTTAGAACTTCAAGTAAATCAGATCATGTGCCAGGGGTTATTCACTTGTCGTTGCCACTTCTTACCAACCAATGCCAAGCCTAGGTTCAGAAAAACATCAGAAGCTTAAGACAAGGTTTTGGTCATACACAGCCTAGTCCAAGTTCATGCCAAAATGCAAAGGCAAGCTATCTCAAAGTAGATCAGTGTGACAAGTGAACCCACCTGGATCTTTTCAATTTAACTTATAGGACACCACTTGTAAACAACATTCATTCAGATTTCAGATTTAGACAAGGTGTCATAAATGCTTAGGCATCAACTTAACAAAGGCATACGACTAGCATATCCAAGCATGAAAAGATAGCATAGCATTCAACATTCCTATACATGCTAGGTAGCCAAGTCAATTGGTGATCATGGTTTTGGATTTTCAACAAACAATAGTGACTGAGCTCACAAAAGATATTAGACAGATTCAAGGAGCTTAGCCAACCATGATCATGCAAGCAACTGTACAAACTAGCACAAGCAAGTACTAACTCGTCATACCAGAAGAGCTCTAGTGCTAGTGTAAGTGAAAATGCATATGTTACAATGCAATGCATGGTATGATACAAAATGCAAGAAAAGCAAGGGAAAGCAAAGAAAAAGGCAAAAACAAAACCTAAACTACAACAAAGTTACCACAATCTAAAATGGGTAACAAACACCAAGCTCCCCATGCAAGCGAGCAAACACGCTAAGGTCTAAGGGCTTGGTGAAGATATCTGCCAACTGGTTCTCAGTCTCTACATGGATCAAGTCTATATCTCCCTTCTCATAGTGATCTCTCAGGAAGTGAAACCTCACGTCTATATGTTTGCTTCTGGAGTGCAGGACGGGGTTCTTAGCTATAGAAATAGCAGAAGTAGAGACTACTAGGAGAGGGATCTTCCTAAAACTGAGACCAAAGTCGCTTAAGATGGACTTCATCCATAGCAGCTGGGAGCAGCAACTAGCAGCAGCAATGTATTCAGCTTCTGTGGTGGAAGTGGCTACGCTAGATTGCTTGCGTGAGGACCAAGAGACAAGAGAAGAACCAAGAAACTGGCAGGTACCGGAAGTAGACTTGCACTCCAGCCGACAACCCACAAAGTCAGCATCCGAATACCCTCTGAGAGTGAGTATCGAAGCTGAAGAAAACCAAAGACCAAGCTCAAGAGTGTATTTCAGGTACCTGAAGATGCGCTTCACCGCTTGACGATGTGATAGCCTTGGTGAGGCCTGGAAACGCGCACAGAGACAGACCACGAACTGAATGTCCGGCCTGGTCGTTGTCTGGTACGGAAGTGAGCCGATCATCCCTCGGTACTCTATTCGGTCCACCACCTCCCCTTCTTCATCAGCATCAAGTGACGTCTGTGTTGACATGGGAGTCGCCATGGGCCTGAGATCTCCCTTGTCAAACCTTCTCAGAATGTCCTTCATGTACTTGGCTTGATGGACGAAGGTTCCTTCTGGGCCTTGCTTCATCTCAAGCCCGAGAAAGAACTGAAGCTCACCCATGAGACTCATCTCAAATTCACTGCTCATCTGTTAAGCAAACTTAGACACCAAAGCGTGAGATGAACCACCAAAGATAATGTCATCAACATATATCTGAACCAGAAGGGTGTCACCGCCACGACTCAACAGAAACAAGGTCTTGTCTACTGAACCCATCCCAAACCCAGACTAGCAGGAAGGCTTTCCACCTAGCATACCAAGCTCTTGGAGCTTGCTTCAGACCATACAAGGCTTTTCTCAACTTATACACCCGGTCTGGAAACTTGGCACTCTCAAAGCCAGGAGGTTGTCTCACATATACCTCCTGCTCTATCTAACCGTTTAGGAAAGCTGACTTGACATCCATCTACTGCAGTTTGAAGCCTTTAGAGGCAGCAAAGGCAAGCAGAATCCTAATGGCCTCTAAACAAGCTACAGGAGCAAAGGTCTCCTCATAATCTATCCCCTCCTTCTGACAGAAACCCTAGGGCTACCAATCTCGCTTTGTACCTCACAACCATCCCATCCTCACCTTGCTTGTTCTTGAAAACCCACTTGGTTCCTATAGGGTGGCAATTTGGTGGAGGTTCAACTAAATACCAGACATGGTTTCTCTCAAAGTTCTCCAACTCCTCATGCATGGCGTTCACCCAGCTAGGATCAAAAAATGCATGTGACACATCCCGGGGTTCGAAAGAAGCAACAAATGCGGAGTGACAAGAAAAGGCTAGAGAGTTAACCGAAGAGCATGTGACACGCTGGTGTAGATCTCCAATCATCCTGTCTGGAGGGTGATCCCGCTGGACCTGCCGAGATGGAACAATCTCAGAGGTCACCTCCCCTGCGTCCTCAGCGGGGCCAACCTCTGCTCGAGCTTGTGGTCCGGGGAGTGAAGAGGAAGTCGTAGGCAAGGGTCCTCCTTCATCTTCAGAGCTCATAGCAGAGGGGATAGGAGCTGCAGCCGGTGCAGTGGCTCCTGCATCACCACCATCTACTTCGCCTTCCTCATCTTCAAAGATAGGAGCGCCTTCTTCATCATCACCAGAAAGCTCAAATGCAGGGGTTGTGCAAGGCATAGATTCATCAAAGGAAACTTCACAGGTCTCAACCACTTGTCTAGTATCAAGGATCCACACTCTATATGCCCTAGAGCTAGAGAGGCGTACCCAAGAAAAATACCATCCAAGCAGCGAGATTCAAATTTGTCCAAATGCCCCCTCCCTTTTTTAGCACAAAGCATCTGCAGCCAAATGCACGCAGGTGCTTGACGCTAGGCTGCCTACCGAACCGTAGCTCATATGAAGTCTTTCCCAAGAAAGCCCGTAGAAAAATTTGGTTGGCAATGTAACAGGCCGTATTCAAAGCCTCAGCCCAAAAGCGCCGCGGAGTCCTATGCTCATCAAGCATCGTCCGCGCCATCTCTACAAGTGTGCGGTTCTTTCATTCCACAACACTGTTCTGCGGTGGGGTATAAGGAGATGAGAATTGGTGATCAAGACCAAGGTCACGACAAAAGGTTTCAAAACGAGAGTTACGAAATTCTTTGCCACTGTCGCTGCGGATAGCCCTCATGGCTTTATGACTCTCATTCCTTAACCTCAAAACCAGATCCCGAACAAAACGAAAAGCTTCATCTTTGAATTCCATGAAGAACACCCATGAATAGCGAGAAAAGTCAGCCACAACTACAAGCACATACCACTTCCCACTGACCGACTGTACCCGAGCAGGACCAACATTGTCCATATGTAGCAGTTCACCCGAGTAAGAGGTCATCACCTGATTGACAGGTGCATGAGAAGCGGCAACCATCTTGCCATGACGACAGGGGTGGCATACTAAGTCCTTTTCTACTTTCAAATTGGGCAATCCTCGGATCAGATCCATTGAGCTCAACCTGACTAGCAGATCAAAACTCAAATGGCCAAGCCTCCTGTACCACTTCCAAATATCAGCAGAAGGACTAGCAACCAAACACCGTGGAGGTCCAGAGACAGATGCAAGGTGTCACACCCCAAAATTTCTAAATTTGGGATGTGAATAGATAACAATGAATAAAGCAAAGGTTTTCTTTTTTTTTCTAAAATTTTCGAACTTGTAAGTTTTGTTGGATTTAAAGAAGGGTATGCTTTTAAAAAGTTTTCTCAATTTCAATTCTTTTGCTTGTTGCATTCATTCCGAAGTGCATAGTGTTTATGTGTGTAAAATGAGGTTTCAAAATATTTCAAAAACCAGCTAGGTTTCGAGTCCTTCTCAATTCATGTCTCTAAAATCCTAGTCCTTCTCTTTCTTGCCAACTCGAACTCAACCATTGAACCCTTCGATCAATCTCTAAAGTTTCAGGTTGACTCAAAACCCGAATCCAATCATGTTGACCATTCTCTATACCATGTCCATTATTTATGTTGATCCAAGTCAAAATTCTCAAAAACCTTAGATGAACTCATCCGAACCTCACTCTCCTTGCCTCTTTTAAAGTCAACATCTTAAACACCTCGTCTCCATGTTTATCTTTTTATGATTTTTTTCCATTGACATTATTCTCTCTTTATGTAACAACTCAGTTTCATTCTCAAGCTCAAATCAATATTGACTCTCAAGTCAACACTCTCCCATTCCATAGGCCAGAGAAAATTCTGATTTGGTTAAGCTCATGTCATCCATATTTCATATCTATTCTCCCACATGCATGACAAATACAGGACCCACCCTTTCTCCATTAATGGGTCAAGCCCCAACGTTCTTATCCTTTTTGGCATGGACATGAGCCTGACATTTCAATCATTTTGACCTTGCACAAAGGCCCGGAATCTGTTATTCTTTTCCCCACCTTTCACCACAGCTTGGGCCAGCCCTAAACCTCCAAAAACAGCCCAAAACAGCCCCTTCCTTCCCCTCCTCCTCTCCCCCTTTTACCCTGGTTGCCCCAGCCCCTTTACTGATCGATCTCTCCTTTCTCCTCATGAAGAAATGGCAAGGGCACCTCTCATGGTCGCCCCTTCCCCTTCCTGGTCACCCCCTCCTCTCTCCCTTCACCTCCCCCTTCTAACTGCTCTTAATTCCCTGCCATCACTCCCTCCCTTAACTCCCCTTTTATCATTTTCAGTTTTCCCTCATCAACATGAATAAACAAGGGTCTCCCCTTCTGCTACCTTCCTGCCAAGGCTACCCTCTCCACCTTCTTCCCTCTCCCTCATCTTCACCAAATTGAAGTGCCCCTGCCATGGAGAATCAATCCTACCACTGCGTTCAAGTTCTGGACATCGGTGTCATCGACCCCTTCGCTGTGCTGCAAGTCTCGTCCATGGGTGAGCTGCGCCCCTCCCTATTCTTCCCTCTCTTGTCCAGCTCTCTCACCCTCCTCGCTGTGCAGAATATGGAACATGCTGTCCCGATCATCCTCGATGCTGAGACAAGGCCTCAGCCCTGCCACATGGGCACAGCATGCACCATCGCTGCCAGCATCGCTCTCCGATCATCGCCGTTCATCATGGCTGTGACCAAACAATTGATGTGAGAACCACCATAGTTATATCCCTACTTTTACTTTCATGTTCCTCACTGCGATCATATGCCAAATGTCAATTTCCGTCGAGTTCCGATATTGTTTAACCGTTGAACGACTTGTTGCCCGTGCGGACAGCCGCGCTGCCACCACTTGGCACGTGCGTTCCCCAATGATCTGAGGATCCAAATACCAAATAATTAAACCATGACATGCTATATATACTTGGGAATGTCCCTGCAAATCAGTTTTTCGATTGGTGCAGCAAAGCGAGAGTGATGGCCATCGCCGTGCCCACTGCTCCTGCTGCAGAACTGCTGCGGTGCCACTGAACTCAACCTGCGTTCCCCGCTGATCTGGCGGTCTAGGATCCATGCCCTTTCACCAGATCATGCCTTGCATCCTAGAACATGTCTCTGTAAAAGGAATCGTCCATAGCCATAGCAATGCGAGAGTTATAGCTCTTGCCATGCTCATTGCTGCTGCTGTCCAGACAGCAATGCTGCTCTGAATGTGATCATCGTTCTCCAAAGATCTATCAAACCAAATGCCAAACCCTTTAACCATAGCATAGCTCATGCACTTGCACATGACTTTGTAAATTGTGGTGACCATTGGATCATCGTAGACCAGGTTTGGATGGTCCTTCCGATGGTTATCCGGCTGCCCGCTGTTTTCAGCACATGCACCGGTTAACAAATCCTTATTCCTGTTGAACTAGCAGCCCTCTTGATGTATCCTCTGGTTAAACTATATATGTTCCCAAGATACCTCCACAATATACCAAAAGAACACAATCATAAACCTTACCCATGACCATAGCACGAAGAATTCATTTGACACCTCCATTGACAACCACCCCTGATCCGTTGTCCTTGGAAAGTTTCAGCGAGTATACCCACTGCCTCCATCCCGGTCATGACATGTTTTACTCTAGAAGTTTGACCTCCTTACCAAAGCCTTGCTGCAAGTCTTTGTTCCTTAACCCATGAATTACACTCATCGGCCATTCGACAAATCAAATTCATCACAAACTCACATCAAGCTCTTCATGTTTTGCATACACTACCATATCCTTTCTTCTACCATCAAATCCCTCAATGTGGTACTGTTCTTTCAGTCCCTTCCTTTTCTAACCATCTTTATCTCCTTGTTAGTCGTTTTGTTGTGCTCCCATGTTATTAATAACGACCATTGTTGTTTTTATGTTTTTTTTATAAAATCATTTGTTTGTATGGTGTATTGTTCTTAGTTTCCCTTGTTTGTTATTTCAGCTGTTTGCGCTGAGGATCAACGTGTATGAGCAGTAGCACCAAGAGTACTTTGAGGAAGGCAAGTATAACATGGACAACACCTAATAACCTTAAATCACCTCATATGCATGTGTCTAACTTGTATGCCTATAAGGACTATACATTAGCCTCTTTACCCTATGTTTTACCTATGGGAATGCATGTTGGATAAGTTTTGCTAGTTGCTGCGCAAACACATGTTCTTTTGTTAATAATCTTGTTAATGGATCTATGCAATATTTTGTGAGCGTGACCCTCTGTGCTGAGGTGCTTGAGTGGTTCATGGCTCTTTAAAATTTGGCTTTTTAGCAACATGGTTTAGGGGGCATGAGCAATGTGCTTAGTGGTTTTGCTCATAGCCACTCTCCATAAGGACCGGTTCGCAAAGCGACAACCTGGGACAACAGCGCTACCATAAGACTGGTATGGGATGGTCTTAGCTGATTAATTAGATTGCCTAGGTTTGGGAGTAACTTACCTGTGGGGCAAGAGGGGAAGTGAGCCGGGATGGGTCTCGGATCTGCTTTGGGTTGTGTGTGCTGTGTGCTTCACCCCTTAGAGTAGGGCCCCATCTCCGCGAAGCTTGAAACCTCAGCAGTTACACCTTACCAACGTGATCTTTGTAAAGGCTTCGTAGTGTGGCTTGCTAGTCATCTCATCTAAGGCAATGTGATGAACTTCTAGCGTAGCTCACGACTTGTGGGTAAAGATGTGCAACCTCTCGAGAGTGTAAAACTGGCATGTCAGCCGTGCTCACGGTTATGAGCGGCCCAGATCCTTTATGCTGATTAGTGGTTCTTGGTTTGTTTTGGGAGTTGGTTATGTTTCTAATAATGTTGATTAATTCTTTATGCAATATCTTTTGGGCTAATGGTTTATCTACTCACCTTAGTAAATAGATGATAATAACACTTGATCAACTAAAAGCAAATGCTTTCGTGTCAGCCAACCTTAGAGCCTCATGGTTCAAGTTATGCTTGTTGAGTACAGTTGGGTACTCACGCTTGTTCCTTTAAATTTTCTTTTTGGTGGGTGGATACCCAACTGCTGCTAAGAAGATGGAGGCCTAAAGGAGTACAAATGAAGGTTCAAGGAGGTCTAGGCGAGCGACCCCCAGTCGGTTTCCCTATGGAATGGCTTGGAGTTATAGTTACGCTTCCGCTACTCTGTGTTAAAGACTAGATGTCTTAATGTAAATCTTGCTTAAACGGTATGTAATAAAGCATTGTCTATGATATCACTGTTAATTGTCTCTATATGTGTGAGATTAGATCCTGGCACACATATGGTTTTGATCTGGTTTTGTGTTGAAAACCAGGGTATGACCCAAGGTCAACCTTAAAAACCTGCCCATAGGGCAAAATCCGACAAACAAGGTTTTCCTTAGCATCAAGCACACAAGAGGAACCCTCCTTAAAACGAACCTCAAACCCTTCCTTGAGAAGTTGCGAGACAGAAACCAAATTGAACCCCAAATTCCTCACCAAAGCAACTTTTCTCAGGGAAAGCTTGACAGATAGAGCAACCGAACCAACACCCAACACTTTACCTTGACCATTATCCCCGAATGTGATGTACTCCTTGGTGCTCATGGGGTTGAGGCTGGAGAACCATCTGCGGTGCCCTATCATGTGCCTAGAGCAATCGGAGTCGATGATCCATATGTCCTCTAGGCCTCGATCCTACAAAATCAAGGAAAGCGAGAGTGAGCAAATGGTCCGGCACTGGGGTTAGTGTAACTGCTGAACCAGTGCCGAGCCATCTGCTCAAAAGTGGGGTAAACACAGTCAAAGTAAGCATCACGTCTACCTAGGTACCCACGACCTCTAAAGCGTGAGGTCTCAAACCCTCTACATCCAAAGCCTCGATCAGAAGATCCATGGCCGCGCTGAAAACGACTAGGAGCTCGACCGGGAAAGCGCCTCTCTCCACTAGGAACACAGGCCTGAAAGCCGCCTCCTCTCTCACCAGCAAAGCGGTCTCTCATCTCACCGCGACGGGGAGGATCCTGCCTACCACCCTGGTAGAACTAATCCTGGTTCCCTAGGCTCTCTCCTGCCACTCAACTCGCTTCCTCCTGAAGCAAAACTCCTCCAAGTGGCCATTCCGCTGGCAAAAGTCACAGTGGTAGACAGGCCTCTTGGGAGTGGGTTTAGGCTGAGCCTTAGGCATAGGTGGAGTAGCCTTGGGTGGAACAGGCTGCTGGACTCTCTCCTTGCTCACTGGAGGCTTGAGAATCTCAGTCACTACTCTGTCCAGCTTAGCCTGTGAGGGCTTGGGTGTCCAGAACTGCTTCTTTGGGGCAGCCTTAAGAGGGTCATGGTAAACCCCATCAACAGTAAGGCTAGGCTGAGGAGAGGCAGTCTTAAGCTTAATTGGGGAACTCTTCTTCTCACTCGAAGTACTGCTCTCTCCTAACCCAAGTCCACTCATATCACCCTCAGCTCTCTTGGTGCTCTGCAAGATCATCCTAAGTTGGGGCTCTCTAGCATACATCCAACTGAGCACCTCTCTCAACCGGTTGTTCTCATCAACCAAAGTCTGTTTCTCCTCTCTCAAATCCTTCAGAACTAAAGTCTGGTCAGCACAAGTAGGGCAGTCTAGACAGGAAATAGGGAAAGCAGACTTCTCTAACTTCTTAATGGTGGCATCCCTATCCACCAACAACAACCTCAAAGTGAGACAGTTCTCACAAGTGTCAGGGGTGCTGAAAGCACCTCAAAGTCAGCTCTCATCTACTCAAGCTCACACTCCAAAGTAGGACAAACCATGCACGCACCCAAAAGCATGGGTCTAGCCCTAAGCTCCTCCAACTCCTAGAGCTGTCCCTTACACCTCACTTTCAGCTCAGCTATGTCAATAGCTAGGTGGGGGCACATCTCACACTCAGGCTCATCACTCAAAATAGGCTCATCCAGTTTAGACTGGAGCTTGCCTAACTCTACCTTCAGCCTATCCATCTCCTCTACCTGATGAGCATACTTGCTCTTCTGCTCACAGAGATCTCTCATCAAAGTCTCACAGGTAGGACACTCAGACTCACTAGGCTGGGCTGGCACACTCTTCAGCCTCTCTATCTCAACTAGAGCATCGGCCAACTTGGCTTTCTGCTTCTGCAGCATCTTGGTTGCCTTCTCCAACAACCTATCCTGAGCTTTCAACTCACGACTATTTGCTTCCAACATCTAAAGAATTTTAGCTTGCTCAGGCATTGCCTCTTCATCGGAGGAGTCGTTGTTGTTGCCCTTGTCGTCCTTGTCCTCAAGCGCCATGGAGCAAAAGGATCACCGGTGCATCTTGTGCTTGCACTTGGACTTGGTGGAGACGAAGCAAAGTCCAGCTGGACTGCCTTGGTCCCTCCTCTTGTCCCACTTGGTGACGATCTACTTATCGCTTGAGCTTGATGAAGACGAGGAGGAGGAGGATGATCCGCCGCACAGACCTCCAAGCTCGGCGAAGAAGGCCTTGTTTCGCTTCCAGTTGTCCTTCTGGTAGCTCTTGAAAGCCTTCCAGAAGTTCTTGATCTTGCCGGAGCGGTGCTTGGTGTGGTCACGCATGCCGTAGTCGAGCTTGTCGGAGTGGTACTTGATGGAGTTGCGGGAGTGGCTCTTGCCCTTCTTGTAGTAGTCGTTCTGCTTGTTCAGGCATTCGACGATGAAGTGGCTGACCTCTCCACACTCGAAGCACATGGGCCTCTTGCCCCTCTTCTTGCTCATACGGTTGTCATAGGCGCGCTGAAAGCGGCTAGACACCAGGCAAAGCGCATCATCCCCAAGTGACACCAACTGCTCCTCTGTAACAGACATAAGGGCAGAAAATGAAAAGTTGTGAAGCTAGGGGTTAGTAGCGGCCTCACTAGAGGGAGAAGCCAAGGCCAAGCTCTTGGAGCCAGTACAAGTGAGAGAATATCTCAACTTATAATCCACCCTCTGTGGCCTTGAGCTTGCTGTAAAGCCTCTCCACTCCAATTGTGTCATAGGCCTCAGACTCGATGATCGAGTTAACCTTGATCTCCCATACCTTCCCGTCCAACGCATACAGCAATTTGACAGCCTGCTGATGGTCAGTGTATGGGATCCTCTCAGGGCTGGAGTTAACGCGCAACTTGTCGATGATCGACTGAAAATGACCAAACAAGTCATCGATGGACTCACCAGGCTTCTAAACGAAATTCTCATATTCACGCCTGTAAGTCTCAATGAGACGCCCCTTGATAGTAGCAGTGCCCTCATGGTGTGCACTCAACAGGGACCAGATCTGATGGGCAGTCTCGAGGTGGCTCACTCTCTCATAATCAACCGGACCAAGTCCTGAGAAGAGAAAGTTAACAGCTTTGGCATTCGCCTCATGCTGAGCCACAATCGCTGGGGTAGTGCGTTGAGCAACTGGAAGAACCACAAAGTTCGCACTCTGAGTAGCATCCCATATGTCCTGGCCCAGGCTAAGCAAGAATGCCCTCATCATACCCTTCCAGTAGGAGTAGCCATCAGAGCCAAGGACCGAAATCTTCCCAGAGTGAGTCATAGTCGCTACTGGTTTCTCACCGGTAAAGGTATGAAGAAACCTAACCAGCTCTGATACCAATTGTAGGACCGAGACGTGCGACTAGAGGGGGGTGAATAGGAGCACTTGAAAACTCAAAAACACAACCCCCAAATGGAAGCTCTGCAAAGTTCAAGAGAAACCAAAACTAGGCACCGTCGACTGAACAGATACGTGCCTAGCAGCGCAAGGGTGCCATCCACTGTGAGGATACGCACCAATTCAAGAAAACTCAAGATCCGACCGAAAATGACACCACGGCAACGAACTTTGCAAAAACCGTCACAAGACACTCACCGCACAGAGGTGCATCTCTCTGACTCATAGCAAGCAAAGAAAATTGTCTTAAAGTGGGGAATGCAAAAATCCAAAGCAAAAACATAGCGGAAAAACCAAAATGGGAAAAACACTGCAGCTTCCTAGCAGGACCGGCCTATCCGGTGGCCAACACCGCACTATCCGGTGGCCAACACCGGACTATCCGGTGCCTGTTGTCGGACTATCTGGGGGCACGGCCCGGGCAGAGCCTCACACGGGACTATCCGGTGGAATCGGACTGTCCGGTGGCCTCTGTCGGACTGTCCGGTAGAGTCGCAGACAGGGTGTTTTCCAACTCAAACCAGACCAAATCTTGTCCAATCTTCATGAATTTTTGCACAAGCTATCTGGACCCTATTCCAAAGCTTTTCCCAAGAGATCAACTCAAAGTGACCACGGAATCAGTGGGAATTTCAGATCTCGTGAAATGGCAATCTTTGGGCAAGAAAAGGGAAAACACAAAAGAGGCTTGCTCATGCCAATCCAGTAGGATTGAGATGAATTAAGTCATGATCTCTACATCCTAGCGAGTCCAAAACATCAAAAAGGGAAGGGAATCAAGCTTGGCCAACATAAACACCCAAAAGCTAAGGATTGAACCCAAAAACCAAATAGAGAGGGGGAGGAGAAGAACACAAGGTTGCTGCACGAATTTGCTTCAATTAAGTGCCCAAGATGGGTCTAAAGATTCAGCGTACAAGCAGAAATTCATCCCAAGCAACCACTTTCACCTTCCCTCATGATTAGGAGGCTAAATCCTACTCTAACCTCCCTAACAATGGAGCTCACAGCTTAAGGACGAAAATCACCAAGTGAAGACTAATCCTAGGAGCCAAGAGGCCCTCTAATGACCGGCCTTGGACCTATTTATACCCGAGTGCTGTTTAGATAGTTTTGCACTTAGGTCCCTACAACTAGACAAACCCTAAGGACTCAAATGAAAGATTACAGGATATTTCGGGGTGGACGACCATGATCAAGTCTTGATCTTCGTAAGTTCCACGCAATCCTCGGATGTTCTCCACGTGGCCACTAGTCCAATCCGTGATCTGCCCCCGGTTTTGAAGTCAGAAACCGAGAAACTTTAGGAAGTCTCTGCCTGGGCTGGATTTGGCCCATCTTCTCTATCTTGGCGAGTCGTGGCCCAACTCTCCAAGGCTTGGGTAGCTTGGGTGGCGGTTTTGAGCCGAAGCCGCCAAAGCCTCCCTCGCACGCCTTCGCGCCACGCATTTGGGTTGGTGCACCGCGGTGGCGCCCGGGATCCCCTGTCTATCGGGGTAGCCTCGCAGTCCTTCGGAGGACTTACTACTGCCGTTGTCGTGCCGCTCCTTCGTGTACCGAACTCCCATGGCCGACAAATGCTGAGCATGCCTCCAGTCCTTCGGAGGACTTTCCTCTACCTCCAGTCCATCGAAGGGCCTCCTGTCCATCGGAGGTCTTGTGCCCAAGTCCTTCTGGGTCTTGCTACTGTTGACAATCACTCATCACTCTAGAGGCAATGGAGCCGGTCCATTGGCTCTCAACCTCCTTGCTTCTTGTCAGTTGAATTCATCGGCAAAGCACAAACAAGGAGACAAAAGGAAACAATCCTACTTAAAGCATGATCTAGAAGATGCGACTCTCCTAGGTTGACATCCGCTACGCGCATAACCAGATAAATCAAACCATGCGTGCAACATAGATCGGAACCCCCAAGGGGGTTCACCAAGTCAAGAAGGTACAATCTAGATCATGTAAAGCAAGGCGCCAGGTGTATATTGATCTCTCTAGCTGCCAGGTGCACATGTTGTGACGCCATATCATGGAATCTAGCAGCCAAACAAGTTATATACGCTTGTCTACATGAAACCGATCTGTAGCGTGATGCGTCAACAAGATAGCAGATCGATAACATGTAAGATAACTATTGAGTCTCGCAACTTGCGAAGCTTAGTACGAGATTCACCGAGGTAAATGCAAGACACCAAGCAGCCCTAACACAATTTACTAGAGAAAACATTAAAGCATGTCAATGTCATGCAGGATAACTAGCAAACCTTGCCATGAAAAACGCTTCAGTACAAGGTCCGCTATTGATCCAGTAAACGCTTCGCTGTCCTAGCCAACCTGGATGAACCCGCTAGGGCAGCATGACACTTACTGTGATGCCCCCGGCATCTCGAAAGTTTTAACACGTGATTAGATTAGCGGTAGTCAAGGATTTGGCTTAATGATGATTGAGAGAAGAGCCACAACTAGGTTAGTAAATCACGAAGTCAAAAATTTGCAGTAAAATATGAAAAACCCCTGAGTGCATTTGTAACTATAGTTTAAAATATGATGTGTTTTGGACCAAACTCTCTATAACAAACTTGTAGACAATTCTAGGTAGATCAACTTTGTTATTGGGTGTGGTGACATGCATAAAGGTTTGCAAGATGTTTTAGCTCCTTTTCTATCTTCTAGTAAATTCTGTCCAAATAGACCTGAATGGAAAATTCAAATTTTGAGCAATTAAAAGTCCCTATCATGCAAAACATCATATAAGAAAGTTGTAGATAATTAAAAACCACACAACATTGGTATAATACTCTTTCTCTGAAAATGAGCATAAAATAGACTTTAGGAATTTCTAAGTTTGTATTAAACTTTGGTCAAACTGGAGTCAGCAGGTTCAATCCAAATTTGATCATATTTAAACTTGGAATCTGATATTACTCCTTTTGACAAATTTATAGATCTGGAAGAGTAGAGAAACTTTGGTATTTTGGGTTTTCCCAAATTCGGCCTCTAGGGTGTCCAAAATCCTCAAATTCCAAAACCTGTATATAAGGTCAAAGCCAGTTTTCCAATTTCGGGGTTTTTCGAATTTCTTTGAGTCACTGACGAGCGGGGCCCACCTGTCGGGCCGCCCGCGCCAGCGCATTCTACCGGTTCCTTTGTTCCGTGCACCCGGTCCGTAGACCCCTCACCCTCCTCCTCACCCTGACCCCACCTGTCGGCCTCGCCCGGTCCATGGACCGCGTCCACCCGCGCGACGTCTTCTTCCCTCTCCCCTCCCCTGCGCCCACGCGGCACCGGGCCTGGCCGCCATGGCCACGCGCCACGCCATGGCCGCCCTGCTCGCCACGACGCGGCCACGCGCCGCCCTGCCCACGCCACCTCATGCCCCGAACGAAGAAGCGGAGAGCTCGGCCTCATCTCCTCGCGCCTCACACGCCCGCTCCCCTGCCTCGCCTTGCTTGGAACCCCGCTGCGCGCGCCGCCGCCATCAGAGCCCGGGGCGAGCTCGCGCCCCGTCCCCTACGCGCGTCCCCGTGAGCCACTGGAGCCATGCCGCTCTTCCCCTCCCTCTCCTCCACCGAATCCCCAAAGTCTAGGCCGCCGAAATCGCTCCACCACCGCGTATTTCTTCGCCGGAGCTCCTTGCCGCGCATCACCGTCGCCGAGCTCCTCCGAGCCGTTTCCCGTCGCCCAAGGTAGGGGGTAAGGTTCCCCTTGCACTCCTCTCTCTCTTGGTGGCCGGAGTTGAGCTTTCCGAACCCCGCAGGGCCGGATTGAAGCCGCGCCGTCGCCGTGCCCCTCCCTGCTCGAGGTTGAAGATGAGCAGGGAGGAAGAAGACGCCCTTTTTCCGTTTAGGCCCCTAAAAATCTTCATTTTTGTTGTTCCCCTTACGTACTGTAACATGAGTCTAAATATTCTTACGAAGCAGCCCCTGGAAATAAGGTTTAATTGCGTTTGAGTCCCTGGATCTACAGATTTCGATTTTTAAACTCTTTATTAGGCTGAAAACTTTGGAAATTCACCATAAATCAAATAAAAATCAGAAAAATACAAACTTTGTGGCAGTGCACTCCTTTTAGGTAGATCTATCTGCTGGGAATGATGGTTGAGTAGGAAAAGACTGTTTTGCCCCTGATTGCTTGCATGTTATGAATTCTTAAATAATTAGCAAAACTAAAGTTAAACACCTTCAAAAATTATGGAATTTGGGCAGAAGCCTTGTGAACATGTTTAGGCTCTGTATAAATTTTCGTAGCCCTAGCATTAACTGTTTAATTACTATTTTGCCCTTGTCTTATATTTAAGCATATATTAATTTAGAAAAAGATTGCTATGGAGAAAAATGCTCTAGGGGCTTGATATGAGCTCTAGGTTATGAACATGACTCATTGCTAGAATAGGAGGTGGTGCATGTAAGGTTGTGACTCTGATTTGGAAATAGTAGAAATAATGCAATTTTATATAAATAATCAAAAATGTGAAACTAATATATCCAATAAAAACCCCCACACTTACCATGTTAGCTTTATGATTGACAACTTGACTTTTGGTATATGTGTTCTCGTAAGATTGCACATACACGATTGCTTCGGGTCCATCAAAGTAGTTTTAATGCTAGTACCAGTCGGGAGGTTTTAGTTGAGCTAGTAATCCATTACATCCGTAATTAGATGTTTGCCTTATACTTTACTTAACCAGTTGTAGGCTTGATGATCTGCATCTCATTCGCTGTGTCATGCATAGCATTCATATAGCAACGCTTAATGCAGATACGTGATTGAGAAACAAGTACGGGAGCTACTTTAAGCAATGGTGTTCCAGAAGATCAAGTAAGCCCCAGACACGACCTGGAGAGCCCATCAGTCGTGTTTGGAAGGAGGAGTTGTCCAAGTGATCAAGGGGTTGCCTGGGGCAAAGCCTCACAACCCGGCAAACTAACCTAGTTTAGTTTGTTGGCTTGATAAGAAGAAGCAAAGGTAGGCAGGACCATAAATCTCCCAGCTAATGTTATCTTGATTGATGATTACGCATCCGCATTAGGAGTTGATTGAAAACCTTTGCATTAGACTCCCTGGCCGCCCTGGCCCTAGCACCTATATATAGAGTTCGTAGGACGAGTTGCCTAGGCTCTGCTAGGTGCGAGTAGACACGAGTGAAAGGAGTCACTCGTCGCGTAGGTGTTTTCAAAGGTTACAAAACTTTTAATATTGAGGAAGTAATACTATGCTCCTGGTTTAAATGGAGACCGGGCGGAGAATAATTTTATTATGTGGTGTGTGTTTGGCTCCGCCCGAGTCGCATAAGGCCCGTTCGCTGTTCGCCTGCTGTTCGGCATAACATTGCTAGAGTGCTTATCCGGGATATGGGACCGGAGAAGTCTTTCCTGGGCTCGTCCGAAGCACAGAGACACGTTCCTACCCGCTGGTTGAGAGGAAGGTGGCCCGGGGGAGCTTGGTACTCATGACGGGGAGACCGAGATGTCAGCAGGCTCGTCATGGGGGCACAACCCGGGGGCTAGGCGGGAGTGAATCGAACTTGGGACGAGGCAGGTAAAGATTGGGGCTATATGTGGGAACGCGATGGCTAGTAAGCATATACCCCTGGCATGATAGTTATTCCCGGGAATTAAAATCGATTCGAATCGCTGATGCCCACCAGGTGTGGGAATGCTGATAATGCACACGGGCAACGTAGTAACTACTTAAACTCTCAGTGTTTAATACTCATGGTTTTTGGAATACCACATGTTTGAATTGAATTGTTTACATTACTGCAAGTTACAGTTGTAATGAAGGTTATACAAATGATGAAATCTTACTATTTATGTTACACATGTTACTGTTTAAAACTAAAGGCTAAGGATCCACTTGCTAGTAAGCCGCTTCGCGTCAGCCGTAAGCCAATTCCATTAAGACCTACTGAGTAATTAGTACTCAGGGTTTGCCCCCACCTTTTGAGAACAGGTACAGGCGACATCTGGACAACTGCTTGGAGAAGGGTAGTACCGGTGGGCTCGGTGCTGCTCGCCTCGATCAACGATGCGTGAAGACTAGTAAAGTATTTCGTTCCGCTGCGAGATGTTTTCAAATTCGCTTCCGCTATCTGATTCAAACTTGCCTTTCATATGGTAATATGTTGAAACTTATATTATTATTTCGAATCGGTTTGTAAAACAAGTTTATATATGCTATATTCAACTGCCCGAGATGATGTATCTGTTGTGGCTCCATTGTGGGCTGGATGTGTATGATGTCGGTTCCGCTGGGGAAAGGTAATATCGGGAGCCGAATGACTCTCGACGGACGACCGGGTTTAGTTCGGTCTAATCGCACTGCAAGCCAGAGGTGGCAGGTGTGCTTAGTCCGGATTAAATCGGCGGTTCCGCCACAGCTGGTATCAGAGCCGATCATACACAGACAACAGACATATCATCCAGTTTTGATTTACAAACCTATTTTCGAAAACCCTTTTTCGAAGTATTTGAAAAATGAGAGTATCGATATGCCCATATTAAGGATGTTAGGGAAATACCAGGTGACATCGCTAACATTCTGACTTAGATAGAACTCATATGCATATTCGGTGCTTTGGGAAGCAACATTTCGGCCATAGCTATCCCCAGTACTGGAGGAACGTTGGGTGTGTTGGGAGAAATGGCGCCACTATGTCGTCCACCAGACGTAGCTTAAAGAAATTCGTGGATACCACTTCTAGGGTTAGAGTGGTAATGATTGGTCATGGTAATGATGATGATATGAGCATGCATTTTTCTGCAGGTACACTAACCACGTGCGAAATTAAGAACGAGTAGAAAACGACTAGTTGCATTGGAGAGTGCCGTGCATATATGTCACCGAATAGTCGCTAGATATATAATTATACATAGGGTGTGTGATGTGAGACCGAATAGAGCGAATCATGCATCATGACATCATGTCTTATCTCATGCATTGTTTTTGTTACTTAAGAGTGACTAGGAGCATATTGCGTTGAGTGTGTGTTACTATTATGTTAATACGTAGCTCAAAGTACAAGTAGAACTAGCAAAAACTAAGCAAGCGACTCGACTAGTACGCTTGGGTTGTCGCAATTTTTCTATACCTAATTCATTCTAAATATGAAACGTCTAATAAATGCAGGTCAAATACAATAAATTTGTCGATCGGTCCAAAAATCAAACCCGTCTCGAAGTTACAAATGCCACACGCGTTAGAAACATACCACAGCCTTGTGCCATCGTTTTGAAAAAAAAATCACTTATCGGCATATTTTCTAAATACGTAAACGCGGAAAACACTATGCCCACACCAAGTTTTCAAAACCCTTGAACTTACGGAAGCCTTGTTTTTCCTGCCACAGATGTCGCAGCCCTTTGACTTATGCCCTGATCACCCCGAGCCCACGAAGGCTAAAACAACAGCCCCTGCAAGTCTCAAGAAGAAGAGAAAAATGGGAGAATCTTCTACTAATACGGCTTCAGTTCAACATCTGCGACCTGGTCTGGTTTTATTGAAGGGATTCGTCCAGCCTGAAGATCAAGTCAAGATAGTTCGTACGTGTCAACAACTAGGTATTGGTCCAGGAGGATTCTATAGGCCTAGTTTTAAGAACGGAGCCAAGATGAAGCTATGGATGATGTGTCTAGGGAAGAATTGGGATCCAACTACAGGTCTCTATGGGCCAACGCATCCATGCAATGGTACCCAAGTCCCTGCGATACCAGAAGCTTTCAAGACAATTGCTCAAACAGCAAATTCAACTGCAAGCGAATTTCCTCAGATCAATCCTGACATATGTATCATTAACTACTACAACAACGTCGGGAAGCTCGGACTCCATCAGGATAAGGATGAATCAGGAAGAAGCATCAACCAAGGTCTACCTATCATCTCAATCTCCCTAGGCGACACGGCAGAATTTCTGTTCAACGATACTCGAGACAAGGATAGAGCGACTAAGATCAACCTTGAATCTGGCGATGTCCTTATACTCGGTGGAAGCTCCAGACTACTGTTCCATGGCATCTCCCATGTGAAGCCTAACACCGCACCGACATGGCTAAAAGAAGAAACCGGTCTTCGTCCAGGACGCATCAATCTCACGTTTAGGCAGTATTAGCTGGGTACCAATTAGTATGATAAAGTTTGGGACAAACTTTTGTATTAGAATGTTTCAACATCCGTGGATCCGAAAGACCTCGGGTGTCCGGCTCTATAGAGTCAACTTGTATCTCGTTCCTATAGTTAAATGTACTCCTAGTCTTATAGTGATAGCACATGGAGCTTTGGTAACTTTTTCTTTAAAACCCTTGTCGTTCATGCGCTTCGAACCCTTGTGATCGAAGGAACCCTAGTCTATTTGCACTGTATTTCACTATTCGATAATTACTTGCCCCAAAACTTTGCAAATCAAGGAACTTCTTTTACCATGGGATTCAAGCACCCTAAGCTCTTATATCACATCGGACTTCCTCTTTATTTAATCAAAACCTTGTAGGGATCAGCCTCATTTCCACTATCTCATGACATCCTTCCATTGCCTTGTTTCACCTTGCCTTTTTGACCAATGGGGAATGATCCGTCTCAAACCCACAACTTGTTCATATTAATTCATATACATGTTTGACCTTGCCTCCGAAGATTGGTGGGAACAGTCAACTTCGTTCTCACTAACTCCATCGATATTTTCTATCTATTTGTTGAACCTTAATTCCCAAGGGTGTACTTTACGGACATCCTCCATACTAGCTTTTGTCCTCGGCCAGTGCTTTTGTCTTATCGTCATTTCTCTCTGAATGATTTTCTTCCTCTTAGAAGGGAGTTTACTAACATTTTGTTTCGCAAGTAAGACCACATCATCTACTGCCATTTTCATGATCGATCATGACCAACGCTAAGAAATCGTACAGATCATCAGCTTGTTTAAAGGAAATATGGCCTATCTTCTCCTTCTTGTGCCTTTCTTGCCCTAATGAGTAGAATGTGCTACATTTCACCACATCTTACTCTTTGGAGACATGTTGACCTGAAGTTCTATATGTGGACACAATCCCTGTCAAATAAAAGGGATATGACTCTCAACAATGTATCCGATGATACTCCTTTCGATCAAAAGACCCTGCCTTAGTCAATTTCCGCCTGTGTACACTTTGCCTTCATTAATTTGGATAAATCAGATACTTACCATGTTTCAAATGTTGGTATCGAAGTCCGGAAATGACTCCATTCCTTTGCTTCAATCACAGTCACTTGCTCGCTGACCACATCCTCTTCATGGTTTGTTCATTCGCTCTCTTATATGGCACGACTCGTCAAGTATCATAGGGAGACCACCCGAGCCTAACTTAGAGGATGCTCTGTGACTACTTGTGTTAAAGAGGCACTAACCATTCACAAGCTAGTTGACAAAGCTAACAGTTAAAGATTTAGATGCTTCTATGTGAATTTGAAAAGACACGAATCCACAATGCCATACCCTTTGTAATACACGCTAGGTTATACACCCAAACCTCACACAAATCTCGGGACGAGATTTCTTTAAGGGGGGTGGGTTGTGATGCCCCCGGCATCTCGAAAGTTTTAACACGTGATTAGATTAGCGGTAGTCAAGGATTTGGCTTAATGATGATTGAGAGAAGAGCCACAACTAGGTTAGTAAATCACGAAGTCAAAAATTTGCAGTAAAATATGAAAAACCCCTGAGTGCATTTGTAACTATAGTTTAAAATATGATGTGTTTTGGACCAAACTCTCTATAACAAACTTGTAGACAATTCTAGGTAGATCAACTTTGTTATTGGGTGTGGTGACATGCATAAAGGTTTGCAAGATGTTTTAGCTCCTTTTCTATCTTCTAGTAAATTCTGTCCAAATAGACCTGAATGGAAAATTCAAATTTTGAGCAATTAAAAGTCCCTATCATGCAAAACATCATATAAGAAAGTTGTAGATAATTAAAAACCACACAACATTGGTATAATACTCTTTCTCTGAAAATGAGCATAAAATAGACTTTAGGAATTTCTAAGTTTGTATTAAACTTTGGTCAAACTGGAGTCAGCAGGTTCAATCCAAATTTGATCATATTTAAACTTGGAATCTGATATTACTCCTTTTGACAAAGTTATAGATCTGGAAGAGTAGAGAAACTTTGGTATTTTGGGTTTTCCCAAATTCGGCCTCTAGGGTGTCCAAAATCCTCAAATTCCAAAACCTGTATATAAGGTCAAAGCCAGTTTTCCAATTTCGGGGTTTTTCGAATTTCTTTGAGTCACTGACGAGCGGGGCCCACCTGTCGGGCCGCCCGCGCCAGCGCATTCTACCGGTTCCTTTGTTCCGTGCACCCGGTCCGTAGACCCCTCACCCTCCTCCTCACCCTGACCCCACCTGTCGGCCTCGCCCGGTCCATGGACCGCGTCCACCCGCGCGACGTCTTCTTCCCTCTCCCCTCCCCTGCGCCCACGCGGCACCGGGCCTGGCCGCCATGGCCACGCGCCACGCCATGGCCGCCCTGCTCGCCACGACGCGGCCACGCGCCGCCCTGCCCACGCCACCTCATGCCCCGAACGAAGAAGCGGAGAGCTCGGCCTCATCTCCTCGCGCCTCACACGCCCGCTCCCCTGCCTCGCCTTGCTTGGAACCCCGCTGCGCGCGCCGCCGCCATCAGAGCCCGGGGCGAGCTCGCGCCCCGTCCCCTACGCGTGTCCCCGTGAGCCACTGGAGCCATGCCGCTCTTCCCCTCCCTCTCCTCCACCGAATCCCCAAAGTCTAGGCCGCCGAAATCGCTCCACCACCGCGTATTTCTTCGCCGGAGCTCCTTGCCGCGCATCACCGTCGCCGAGCTCCTCCGAGCCGTTTCCCGTCGCCCAAGGTAGGGGGTAAGGTTCCCCTTGCACTCCTCTCTCTCTTGGTGGCCGGAGTTGAGCTTTCCGAACCCCGCAGGGCCGGATTGAAGCCGCGCCGTCGCCGTGCCCCTCCCTGCTCGAGGTTGAAGATGAGCAGGGAGGAAGAAGACGCCCTTTTTCCGTTTAGGCCCCTAAAAATCTTCATTTTTGTTGTTCCCCTTACGTACTGTAACATGAGTCTAAATATTCTTACGAAGCAGCCCCTGGAAATAAGGTTTAATTGCGTTTGAGTCCCTGGATCTACAGATTTCGATTTTTAAACTCTTTATTAGGCTGAAAACTTTGGAAATTCACCATAAATCAAATAAAAATCAGAAAAATACAAACTTTGTGGCAGTGCACTCCTTTTAGGTAGATCTATCTGCTGGGAATGATGGTTGAGTAGGAAAAGACTGTTTTGCCCCTGATTGCTTGCATGTTATGAATTCTTAAATAATTAGCAAAACTAAAGTTAAACACCTTCAAAAATTATGGAATTTGGGCAGAAGCCTTGTGAACATGTTTAGGCTCTGTATAAATTTTCGTAGCCCTAGCATTAACTGTTTAATTACTATTTTGCCCTTGTCTTATATTTAAGCATATATTAATTTAGAAAAAGATTGCTATGGAGAAAAATGCTCTAGGGGCTTGATATGAGCTCTAGGTTATGAACATGACTCATTGCTAGAATAGGAGGTGGTGCATGTAAGGTTGTGACTCTGATTTGGAAATAGTAGAAATAATGCAATTTTATATAAATAATCAAAAATGTGAAACTAATATATCCAATAAAAACCCCCACACTTACCATGTTAGCTTTATGATTGACAACTTGACTTTTGGTATATGTGTTCTCGTAAGATTGCACATACACGATTGCTTCGGGTCCATCAAAGTAGTTTTAATGCTAGTACCAGTCGGGAGGTTTTAGTTGAGCTAGTAATCCATTACATCCGTAATTAGATGTTTGCCTTATACTTTACTTAACCAGTTGTAGGCTTGATGATCTGCATCTCATTCGCTGTGTCATGCATAGCATTCATATAGCAACGCTTAATGCAGATACGTGATTGAGAAACAAGTACGGGAGCTACTTTAAGCAATGGTGTTCCAGAAGATCAAGTAAGCCCCAGACACGACCTGGAGAGCCCATCAGTCGTGTTTGGAAGGAGGAGTTGTCCAAGTGATCAAGGGGTTGCCTGGGGCAAAGCCTCACAACCCGGCAAACTAACCTAGTTTAGTTTGTTGGCTTGATAAGAAGAAGCAAAGGTAGGCAGGACCATAAATCTCCCAGCTAATGTTATCTTGATTGATGATTACGCATCCGCATTAGGAGTTGATTGAAAACCTTTGCATTAGACTCCCTGGCCGCCCTGGCCCTAGCACCTATATATAGAGTTCGTAGGACGAGTTGCCTAGGCTCTGCTAGGTGCGAGTAGACACGAGTGAAAGGAGTCACTCGTCGCGTAGGTGTTTTCAAAGGTTACAAAACTTTTAATATTGAGGAAGTAATACTATGCTCCTGGTTTAAATGGAGACCGGGCGGAGAATAATTTTATTATGTGGTGTGTGTTTGGCTCCGCCCGAGTCGCATAAGGCCCGTTCGCTGTTCGCCTGCTGTTCGGCATAACATTGCTAGAGTGCTTATCCGGGATATGGGACCGGAGAAGTCTTTCCTGGGCTCGTCCGAAGCACAGAGACACGTTCCTACCCGCTGGTTGAGAGGAAGGTGGCCCGGGGGAGCTTGGTACTCATGACGGGGAGACCGAGATGTCAGCAGGCTCGTCATGGGGGCACAACCCGGGGGCTAGGCGGGAGTGAATCGAACTTGGGACGAGGCAGGTAAAGATTGGGGCTATATGTGGGAACGCGATGGCTAGTAAGCATATACCCCTGGCATGATAGTTATTCCCGGGAATTAAAATCGATTCGAATCGCTGATGCCCACCAGGTGTGGGAATGCTGATAATGCACACGGGCAACGTAGTAACTACTTAAACTCTCAGTGTTTAATACTCATGGTTTTTGGAATACCACATGTTTGAATTGAATTGTTTACATTACTGCAAGTTACAGTTGTAATGAAGGTTATACAAATGATGAAATCTTACTATTTATGTTACACATGTTACTGTTTAAAACTAAAGGCTAAGGATCCACTTGCTAGTAAGCCGCTTCGCGTCAGCCGTAAGCCAATTCCATTAAGACCTACTGAGTAATTAGTACTCAGGGTTTGCCCCCACCTTTTGAGAACAGGTACAGGCGACATCTGGACAACTGCTTGGAGAAGGGTAGTACCGGTGGGCTCGGTGCTGCTCGCCTCGATCAACGATGCGTGAAGACTAGTAAAGTATTTCGTTCCGCTGCGAGATGTTTTCAAATTCGCTTCCGCTATCTGATTCAAACTTGCCTTTCATATGGTAATATGTTGAAACTTATATTATTATTTCGAATCGGTTTGTAAAACAAGTTTATATATGCTATATTCAACTGCCCGAGATGATGTATCTGTTGTGGCTCCATTGTGGGCTGGATGTGTATGATGTCGGTTCCGCTGGGGAAAGGTAATATCGGGAGCCGAATGACTCTCGACGGACGACCGGGTTTAGTTCGGTCTAATCGCACTGCAAGCCAGAGGTGGCAGGTGTGCTTAGTCCGGATTAAATCGGCGGTTCCGCCACAGCTGGTATCAGAGCCGATCATACACAGACAACAGACATATCATCCAGTTTTGATTTACAAACCTATTTTCGAAAACCCTTTTTCGAAGTATTTGAAAAATGAGAGTATCGATATGCCCATATTAAGGATGTTAGGGAAATACCAGGTGACATCGCTAACATTCTGACTTAGATAGAACTCATATGCATATTCGGTGCTTTGGGAAGCAACATTTCGGCCATAGCTATCCCCAGTACTGGAGGAACGTTGGGTGTGTTGGGAGAAATGGCGCCACTATGTCGTCCACCAGACGTAGCTTAAAGAAATTCGTGGATACCACTTCTAGGGTTAGAGTGGTAATGATTGGTCATGGTAATGATGATGATATGAGCATGCATTTTTCTGCAGGTACACTAACCACGTGCGAAATTAAGAACGAGTAGAAAACGACTAGTTGCATTGGAGAGTGCCGTGCATATATGTCACCGAATAGTCGCTAGATATATAATTATACATAGGGTGTGTGATGTGAGACCGAATAGAGCGAATCATGCATCATGACATCATGTCTTATCTCATGCATTGTTTTTGTTACTTAAGAGTGACTAGGAGCATATTGCGTTGAGTGTGTGTTACTATTATGTTAATACGTAGCTCAAAGTACAAGTAGAACTAGCAAAAACTAAGCAAGCGACTCGACTAGTACGCTTGGGTTGTCGCAATTTTTCTATACCTAATTCATTCTAAATATGAAACGTCTAATAAATGCAGGTCAAATACAATAAATTTGTCGATCGGTCCAAAAATCAAACCCGTCTCGAAGTTACAAATGCCACACGCGTTAGAAACATACCACAGCCTTGTGCCATCGTTTTGAAAAAAAAAATCACTTATCGGCATATTTTCTAAATACGTAAACGCGGAAAACACTATGCCCACACCAAGTTTTCAAAACCCTTGAACTTACGGAAGCCTTGTTTTTCCTGCCACAGATGTCGCAGCCCTTTGACTTATGCCCTGATCACCCCGAGCCCACGAAGGCTAAAACAACAGCCCCTGCAAGTCTCAAGAAGAAGAGAAAAATGGGAGAATCTTCTACTAATACGGCTTCAGTTCAACATCTGCGACCTGGTCTGGTTTTATTGAAGGGATTCGTCCAGCCTGAAGATCAAGTCAAGATAGTTCGTACGTGTCAACAACTAGGTATTGGTCCAGGAGGATTCTATAGGCCTAGTTTTAAGAACGGAGCCAAGATGAAGCTATGGATGATGTGTCTAGGGAAGAATTGGGATCCAACTACAGGTCTCTATGGGCCAACGCATCCATGCAATGGTACCCAAGTCCCTGCGATACCAGAAGCTTTCAAGACAATTGCTCAAACAGCAAATTCAACTGCAAGCGAATTTCCTCAGATCAATCCTGACATATGTATCATTAACTACTACAACAACGTCGGGAAGCTCGGACTCCATCAGGATAAGGATGAATCAGGAAGAAGCATCAACCAAGGTCTACCTATCATCTCAATCTCCCTAGGCGACACGGCAGAATTTCTGTTCAACGATACTCGAGACAAGGATAGAGCGACTAAGATCAACCTTGAATCTGGCGATGTCCTTATACTCGGTGGAAGCTCCAGACTACTGTTCCATGGCATCTCCCATGTGAAGCCTAACACCGCACCGACATGGCTAAAAGAAGAAACCGGTCTTCGTCCAGGACGCATCAATCTCACGTTTAGGCAGTATTAGCTGGGTACCAATTAGTATGATAAAGTTTGGGACAAACTTTTGTATTAGAATGTTTCAACATTCGTGGATCCGAAAGACCTCGGGTGTCCGGCTCTATAGAGTCAACTTGTATCTCGTTCCTATAGTTAAATGTACTCCTAGTCTTATAGTGATAGCACATGGAGCTTTGGTAACTTTTTCTTTAAAACCCTTGTCGTTCATGCGCTTCGAACCCTTGTGATCGAAGGAACCCTAGTCTATTTGCACTGTATTTCACTATTCGATAATTACTTGCCCCAAAACTTTGCAAATCAAGGAACTTCTTTTACCATGGGATTCAAGCACCCTAAGCTCTTATATCACATCGGACTTCCTCTTTATTTAATCAAAACCTTGTAGGGATCAGCCTCATTTCCACTATCTCATGACATCCTTCCATTGCCTTGTTTCACCTTGCCTTTTTGACCAATGGGGAATGATCCGTCTCAAACCCACAACTTGTTCATATTAATTCATATACATGTTTGACCTTGCCTCCGAAGATTGGTGGGAACAGTCAACTTCGTTCTCACTAACTCCATCGATATTTTCTATCTATTTGTTGAACCTTAATTCCCAAGGGTGTACTTTACGGACATCCTCCATACTAGCTTTTGTCCTCGGCCAGTGCTTTTGTCTTATCGTCATTTCTCTCTGAATGATTTTCTTCCTCTTAGAAGGGAGTTTACTAACATTTTGTTTCGCAAGTAAGACCACATCATCTACTGCCATTTTCATGATCGATCATGACCAACGCTAAGAAATCGTACAGATCATCAGCTTGTTTAAAGGAAATATGGCCTATCTTCTCCTTCTTGTGCCTTTCTTGCCCTAATGAGTAGAATGTGCTACATTTCACCACATCTTACTCTTTGGAGACATGTTGACCTGAAGTTCTATATGTGGACACAATCCCTGTCAAATAAAAGGGATATGACTCTCAACAATGTATCCGATGATACTCCTTTCGATCAAAAGACCCTGCCTTAGTCAATTTCCGCCTGTGTACACTTTGCCTTCATTAATTTGGATAAATCAGATACTTACCATGTTTCAAATGTTGGTATCGAAGTCCGGAAATGACTCCATTCCTTTGCTTCAATCACAGTCACTTGCTCGCTGACCACATCCTCTTCATGGTTTGTTCATTCGCTCTCTTATATGGCACGACTCGTCAAGTATCATAGGGAGACCACCCGAGCCTAACTTAGAGGATGCTCTGTGACTACTTGTGTTAAAGAGGCACTAACCATTCACAAGCTAGTTGACAAAGCTAACAGTTAAAGATTTAGATGCTTCTATGTGAATTTGAAAAGACACGAATCCACAATGCCATACCCTTTGTAATACACGCTAGGTTATACACCCAAACCTCACACAAATCTCGGGACGAGATTTCTTTAAGGGGGGTGGGTTGTGATGCCCCCGGCATCTCGAAAGTTTTAACACGTGATTAGATTAGCGGTAGTCAAGGATTTGGCTTAATGATGATTGAGAGAAGAGCCACAACTAGGTTAGTAAATCACGAAGTCAAAAATTTGCAGTAAAATATGAAAAACCCCTGAGTGCATTTGTAACTATAGTTTAAAATATGATGTGTTTTGGACCAAACTCTCTATAACAAACTTGTAGACAATTCTAGGTAGATCAACTTTGTTATTGGGTGTGGTGACATGCATAAAGGTTTGCAAGATGTTTTAGCTCCTTTTCTATCTTCTAGTAAATTCTGTCCAAATAGACCTGAATGGAAAATTCAAATTTTGAGCAATTAAAAGTCCCTATCATGCAAAACATCATATAAGAAAGTTGTAGATAATTAAAAACCACACAACATTGGTATAATACTCTTTCTCTGAAAATGAGCATAAAATAGACTTTAGGAATTTCTAAGTTTGTATTAAACTTTGGTCAAACTGGAGTCAGCAGGTTCAATCCAAATTTGATCATATTTAAACTTGGAATCTGATATTACTCCTTTTGACAAAGTTATAGATCTGGAAGAGTAGAGAAACTTTGGTATTTTGGGTTTTCCCAAATTCGGCCTCTAGGGTGTCCAAAATCCTCAAATTCCAAAACCTGTATATAAGGTCAAAGCCAGTTTTCCAATTTCGGGGTTTTTCGAATTTCTTTGAGTCACTGACGAGCGGGGCCCACCTGTCGGGCCGCCCGCGCCAGCGCATTCTACCGGTTCCTTTGTTCCGTGCACCCGGTCCGTAGACCCCTCACCCTCCTCCTCACCCTGACCCCACCTGTCGGCCTCGCCCGGTCCATGGACCGCGTCCACCCGCGCGACGTCTTCTTCCCTCTCCCCTCCCCTGCGCCCACGCGGCACCGGGCCTGGCCGCCATGGCCACGCGCCACGCCATGGCCGCCCTGCTCGCCACGACGCGGCCACGCGCCGCCCTGCCCACGCCACCTCATGCCCCGAACGAAGAAGCGGAGAGCTCGGCCTCATCTCCTCGCGCCTCACACGCCCGCTCCCCTGCCTCGCCTTGCTTGGAACCCCGCTGCGCGCGCCGCCGCCATCAGAGCCCGGGGCGAGCTCGCGCCCCGTCCCCTACGCGTGTCCCCGTGAGCCACTGGAGCCATGCCGCTCTTCCCCTCCCTCTCCTCCACCGAATCCCCAAAGTCTAGGCCGCCGAAATCGCTCCACCACCGCGTATTTCTTCGCCGGAGCTCCTTGCCGCGCATCACCGTCGCCGAGCTCCTCCGAGCCGTTTCCCGTCGCCCAAGGTAGGGGGTAAGGTTCCCCTTGCACTCCTCTCTCTCTTGGTGGCCGGAGTTGAGCTTTCCGAACCCCGCAGGGCCGGATTGAAGCCGCGCCGTCGCCGTGCCCCTCCCTGCTCGAGGTTGAAGATGAGCAGGGAGGAAGAAGACGCCCTTTTTCCGTTTAGGCCCCTAAAAATCTTCATTTTTGTTGTTCCCCTTACGTACTGTAACATGAGTCTAAATATTCTTACGAAGCAGCCCCTGGAAATAAGGTTTAATTGCGTTTGAGTCCCTGGATCTACAGATTTCGATTTTTAAACTCTTTATTAGGCTGAAAACTTTGGAAATTCACCATAAATCAAATAAAAATCAGAAAAATACAAACTTTGTGGCAGTGCACTCCTTTTAGGTAGATCTATCTGCTGGGAATGATGGTTGAGTAGGAAAAGACTGTTTTGCCCCTGATTGCTTGCATGTTATGAATTCTTAAATAATTAGCAAAACTAAAGTTAAACACCTTCAAAAATTATGGAATTTGGGCAGAAGCCTTGTGAACATGTTTAGGCTCTGTATAAATTTTCGTAGCCCTAGCATTAACTGTTTAATTACTATTTTGCCCTTGTCTTATATTTAAGCATATATTAATTTAGAAAAAGATTGCTATGGAGAAAAATGCTCTAGGGGCTTGATATGAGCTCTAGGTTATGAACATGACTCATTGCTAGAATAGGAGGTGGTGCATGTAAGGTTGTGACTCTGATTTGGAAATAGTAGAAATAATGCAATTTTATATAAATAATCAAAAATGTGAAACTAATATATCCAATAAAAACCCCCACACTTACCATGTTAGCTTTATGATTGACAACTTGACTTTTGGTATATGTGTTCTCGTAAGATTGCACATACACGATTGCTTCGGGTCCATCAAAGTAGTTTTAATGCTAGTACCAGTCGGGAGGTTTTAGTTGAGCTAGTAATCCATTACATCCGTAATTAGATGTTTGCCTTATACTTTACTTAACCAGTTGTAGGTGTAACCGCTAAGGTTTCAGGTTATGCAACGGTGGAGCAAGCCTCAAGGGGAGAAGAACATATCACACTCAACCCAAGCAGCGCGAGGGCCACAGAAGCACACCAGTCTTATGGTAGTGCTGTTGTCCTAGGTTGTCGCTTTGCGAACCGGTCCTTATGGAAAGTGGCTATGAGCAAAACCACTAAGCACAATGCTCATGCCCCCTAAACCAAGTTGCTAAAAAAACAAATTTTAAATGAGACATGCACCACTCAAGCACACGCCACAGAGGGTCACGCTCAAACAATTAATTGCATAGATCCATTAATCAACATTAATTAAAAACATAGCATAGGTGTATGTTGGCGCAGCACCTAGCAAAAACTTAACCACATGCAACCCAAAAGGTTCACATTGAGATCAAAGTGGCTAATGTATCGTCCTTATAGGCATACAAGATCAACACATGCATATGCAATGAATTAAAGGTGATAGGTGTTGCTCATGTTATACTTGCCTTCCTCAAGGTACTCTTGCTGCTGCTCACAAATGTCAAAAGGTGGCTCCTCGTTCACCTCAGACAGATCAACGTCTACTTACGTCCAAACGTCACACAAGCATCCATATACGAGCATACATGCAAACAATGGACAAAAGATAAGAAACAGTACACCAATACATCAAAACAGAACACAAAACTAGTTTAGAACTGTTCTACATATTACCACGGTCACGTGAGCGCAAGAATCGCCCAAAACGGAGTTAAAACGGAAAAGTTATGGCCAAAACAAGGTTCTAGGGACCTATTTATGAAGAAAACTCAAAATCTGGGCTGTTTTGGAAAAACTAGGGACCAATTCTGTAATTTCAGGAAAGATCCGAGGTCTAAAGCACAAAAACACAGCCCCTGGACTGCGGGTTCTATTTTTCAATAGCGCAGGGGCTAAAACATTAAAAACTGGGCCGATCTGTAATTAGTTTTGAACTGGCGTGGACCGCGGGTTGATTTAGGAAAAACTGAGGGTCTCTTTAACAAAAAGGCGGCGACGACCGCGGTTGACCGGTCACCATCTGGTCCGGACGGTCGGATCTAGATCTAACGGCTGAGATGAGATCGGATCACGTTATAATCTCGTGCATCCGTTCTGGATCGGACGGCTGAGGTTGAAAGGCGAGGTTTCGCCGGCGGCGACCATCGGGGACGGCGGCGCATCGCCGGAGCTCGCGATGCCCGGTGTTCCGGGGCGCGATTCGGGACCGGACCTAGCTAGAAAGCAAGACGGGACCACGGCGAAGCTCACCGTGGGGTTGTCGACGACCGGGAGCTGCCGGAGGATGGTCGGCGACGAGCGGAGGCGGCGGAGCGGCTCGGGGCTTCGCGGAGAGCTCGGTCGGAGCGTCCACGGGCGTCGAGAGCTAGCGCAACGGGGTCGCGAGGTCCTGCAGAGCACGGCGGAGGGGTTAGGGCGGCGGAAGCGCGACCCCAGAGGGCGAATTGCACCTCGCCGGCGTTACTCACCTCGGACGGTGGCGGCGGAATTGAGCGGCTCGCGACGGCTAGGGCTCGATTGCGGCTGCTGGCGAGGTTGAGGGGGAAAGGGCGAAGCCCGGCGTGCTATTTATAGGACCGGAGTGGCTAGGAAGGGGGCGGCGCAGTAAGGAAGGCGGCGGTCGGAGTTTCCTTCGGCGCGCGCTCTCGGGAAGGAAGGGAATCCTTCGATTCCTTTGGGGATTCGGTGCGCAGGAGAGCGAGGAACACGGGGAAGGCGGCGGAGGGAGCTCTCCTCCTCGGAGTCGGCCGGCGTAGAGAAGGAAAGAAATCGGCCGAAAAAGGAAAGTCGCCGTCGCCGAAAAAGGAAAGGCGAGAGGTCGGGGATGACAGGTGGGTCCCGCCTGTCAGCGGCTCGACGGGCGCGGGTCCGCCTGTCAGTGGCGCGAGGGAGAGAGACGGCGCGAGCGGGAGGCCGGCTGGGCCGCCTCGCCTGGGCCGGCTCGGGTGAGGGCGCGGGTGGGCCGAGCGGGTGAGGTGGGCCGGTTTCTCCTTTTTCTTTTTCCTGCATTTTCCCTCTCTTTTCTATTTCTCTCCTTTTCTTTTAAACTCAAAAACAAACTACAAATTCAAATAAATTTGAATTCAAACCTTATGCCATTCATCAAAATAAAAAATATGCTCCAGCATGAATGCACAAACATGTTGACCTTAGGATATATTGCAATATTTAGTTCAAAAGATAATGAAAAATGCATACTAGGCACAATAAATCCTAGAAAATAAATAAAGCATATTGAATTTATTATAAAATGTTGGAAATTAAATTTAGGGTGTTACAGACCTACCCCCCTTGCAAGGAATCTCGCCCCGAGATTCACATAGGCTGGTTAGCAAAGAGATCAGGGTATGCTGCCCTCAACTCATCCTCCCTTTCCCAAGTAGCTTCCTCCTCTGTGTGGTATTTCCATTGCACTCGGCACATCTTGGTCCTCTTATTCCGGGTCACCCTCTCAGATGTTTCCAGAATCTTTATAGGGTGCTCAGTGTAGGTCAAGTCCTCCTGCACTTCCAACCCTTCTAAAGGCGCCTGCTCCTCTGGTATTCTCAAGCACTTCTTCAGCTGCGAGACATGGAATACATCGTGCACACCTGGAAGACTAGAAGGTAACTCTAAGCGATAAGCCACTTCTCCTCTCTTTTCTAGTACCTTGAATGGTCCAACGTATCTGGGTGCTAGTTTTCCCTTCATGTTGAATCTGCGTACTCCCCGCATAGGTGACACCTTCAGATACACAAAGTCACCTTCCTTGAACGTGAGATCTCTCCGTCTGACATCTGCATAGCTTTTCTGCCTAGACTGAGCAATTCTCAAGTTCTCTCGAACTATCCGTACTTGTTCCTCCGCATCCTTGATAATGTCTGGGCCAAACACTTGCTTCTCTCCTTTCTGATCCCAGAGCAAGGGAGTCCTACACCTTCTACCATACAAAGCTTCAAATGGTGATTTCTTGATACTGACCTGATAACTGTTGTTGTAGGAGAACTCGGCATAAGGTAAGCACTTGTCCCAACTTGTGCCATATTGGATGACACACGCTCGCAACATATCTTCCAGTATTTGATTGGTCCTTTCTGTCTGACCGTCTGTCTGCGGATGGTAAGCTGTGCTGAAACGAAGCTTGGTATCCAGTGAATCATGCAATTGCTCCCAAAAGCGAGAAGTGAACTGTGATCCCCTATCGGATATAATCCTCTTAGGAACCCCATGCAAACACACAATCCTAGAGATGTATAGTTCTGCCAACCTTGCCCCGGAGTAGGTAGTATTCACAGGTATGAAGTGGGCGACCTTGGTCAGACGATCCACTACTACCCATATGGAGTTGTAACCTTTCTGGGTGCGAGGTAACCCAACAATAAAGTCCATGCTGATTTCCTCCCATTTCCATTCTGGAATTTTCAACGGTTGCAATAGTCCTGCTGGCCTCTGATGTTCTGCCTTGACCCTCTGACAAGTGTCACAAATTGCCACATACTCTGCTACGGCACGTTTCATTCCAAACCACCAGAATCTCTCCTTGAGGTCATAATACATCTTAGTACTCCCGGGATGGATAGAGTAAGCTGTATCATGGGCCTCACTCAGGATCAACTTCTTGATTCTGTCCACATCTGGCACACAAATCCGGTTCTTGTACCATACTGTACCTTGCTCGTCTTCCCTGAAGTTGGGCGCTTTGCCTATCTGGATCTGCTCGCGTATCGCCTGGATCTTCTCGTCCTGGGCTTGATGTCTTCGAATTTCTTGTTCCAGAGTTGGTTCGGCTTCAAAGGTAGCTGCAGTATGATGCACAAAACCCAAACTCAAACTTTCGAACTCCTCACATAACTCACGTGGCATCTGGAATGCTATGGCCATGTTGACGTAGCTTCTTCTGCTCAAAGCATCAGCCACCACGTTGGCTTTCCCTGGATGATAATGTATCTCCAAGTCGTAGTCCTTGATCAGTTCTAACCATCTACGCTGCCTCATGTTCAGCTCATTCTGAGTGAAGATATACTTAAGACTCTTGTGATCCGTGTATATCTCACATCTTTGCCCAAAAAGATAGTGACGCCATATCTTAAGTGCATGGACAACTGCTGCTAACTCCAAGTCATGTGTAGGATAATTTACCTCATGCTTGCGTAGCTGTCGGGAGGCATAGGCAATCACCTTTCCTTCTTGCATCAGCACACAACCCAGACCGTCGCCTGAAGCATCACAATATACTGTGAACCTTTTCTGCAGATCTGGCAATGTCAGCACGGGTGCGGTGGTCAGCTTCTTCTTCAACTCTTCAAAAGCTGCTTGCCTCTCCTTGTTCCAGATGAACTCAGCATCCTTCTCAAGCAACGTGGTCATCGGCTTCGCAATCTTCGAGAAATTCTCTATGAATCTCCGGTAATATCCTGCTAAGCCCAAAAATCCACGTACTTCCTTGACAGTCTGTGGCACCTTCCAATCCAACACTGATATGACCTTGCCAGGGTCTACTGAGATTCCCCCCTTAGAGATGATATGACCAAGGAATGGTACCTCGTCAATCCAGAACTCACACTTGCTCAACTTTGCATATAGCTTGTGATCCCTCAATCTCTGCAGAACTAGCCTCAAGTGCTCCTCATGTTCCTCCTCGGTTTTGGAGTAGATCAGGATATCATCAATGAATACCACCACGAACTTGTCCAAATAATCCATGAACACCTTATTCATTAAACTCATGAAGAAAGCAGGGGCATTAGTCAGACCAAAAGACACCACAGTATACTCATAGAGACCATACTTTGTGATGAAAGCAGTCTTAGGAATATCTGAGGGACGGATCTTCAACTGGTGGTAGCCAGATCTCAGGTCTACTTTGGAGAATACACAGGCACCTTGCAACTGATCAAACAAATCATCAATGCGTGGCAGAGGATACTTGTTCTTAATAGTCACCTCGTTCAATGCACGATAATCCACACACATCCGTCGAGCAGGCCCTTCCTTCTTATCAACAAACAGAACAGGAAAAGCCCACGGAGAGGTACTATGGCGAATAAATCCCTTTGCTAGCAGCTCATCTATGTTTTGTTTAACTTCCTCATGTTCTGGGGGTGCCATTCTATATGGTCTTTTAGATATAGGAGCAGTACCAGGTAAAAGGTCTATAGAAAACTCAATGTCTCGGTCAGGCGGCATACCTGGTAACTCTTCCGGGAAGACATCAGGATATTCACACACTACTCGAATGCCATCTGTAGGTTGGACCTCCATCCGATGCAGATAACCGGAGGGTTTGGATGCGCCGACTCTTACTTCCTGGCCATCTGGCGTTGTCATATGAACAGTCCTCTTGGCACAGTCAATTCTGACTCCCCATTTGGTCAATGTTTCCATTCCCAGGATGACGTCGATGCCCATCGGTTCTATGACTAACAGACTAGTATGAAACTCTAACCCCCTTATGTTAATCCCGACTCTGGTACAGATCACATGGGTTCTTATTTCCCCTCCAGGCGAAGTAATTATCATATCCTTTTTCAACATGCTAATGGGTATTTTATGTTGTTCAGCAAAGGATTTGGTAATAAAGGAGTGGGTGGCACCAGTATCAAATAGTACGGTAGCAGGATGAGAGTTGACCAAGAACGTACCGATCATGACGTTTGGGGCCTCAGCTGCAGTTTCTGCCGTCACATGGTTCACCTTTCCTTGCCACGGCGCCTTGGCGTTCCCATTGTTGCGCCCCTGAGCTTGCGGCTGCTGGACCGGTCCTGGTCTCTGCGGGTTGGGGGCTGTCTTCTGAGGGCAGACATTGGCATAGTGCCCTGGGTCACCGCACTTGTAGCAACTTCTGCCAATGACAGGAGCCTGAGCTGGTGCAGGGGGGTTAGGCTGCCCCTGACGCTGAGCTTGATATGCAGGGCGAGGAGGCTGATTCTGGTAGCGTTGCCCCTGGGCCGTCTGCTGCCCCTGGTGGTTCTGCGGGTATCCTGGCCGCGGTGGCTGCTGCTGTTGTTGGTAGCGGGGGCGGGTGTTGCTCCCGGACGGTGCAGGTATGAGCTTCCTCTTCCTTTCCTCCATCTCCCGATGTTTGCGTTCTGTAAGGAGCGCACGATCTACCAGGTGATTGAAGCTGGGGAAGGTGAAGTTCATGAGGTGGAACTGCAGGGTGTCATTGAGCCCTTCCATGAAGTGCTCCTGTTTATCGCCATCCTCAGCGACCTCTGCTGTGGCGTACCTTGCAAGCTGCAGGAACTTGTCACGATACTCAGTGACGGACATGCTCCCTTGCTTGAGCGAGAGGAACTCCTTCTTCTTCATCTTCATGGTCCCAGCCGGTACGTGGTGACTCCTGAAGTTCTCTCTAAACTGAGCCTAGGTGAAAGCATCGCGATCCTGCTGGCGGTACGACTCCCACCAATCCAAAGCAGCACCACGAAGTTGTCCTGCAGCATACAGGACTCTCTCTCGGTCATCGCACTGGGCGATCTCCAGCTGTCTCTCCACAGCACGAAGCCAGTCATCAGCCTGTAGTGGATCTGCAGCGTGGGAGAAGGTTGGGGGATGCCCCTTCATGAAATCGCCACGCCTGTCCCTAGGCGGAGGAGGTGGTGGTGGCGCCTGCACCTGAGCTTGTTGTAGGGCCAAGATGGCATTGTTCACTGTGGCCATCATCTGCGTTTGCATGGCAAAGAACTGCTCGGCCGTCAGTGGTGGTGGATTGGGCAACGGGTGGTCGGGATGGTCGTGGCCCTGGTTACTTCCTTGGGCGCCCCTAGCACCACGTCCTCTAGTTCCAACCATCTGTGGCAACAAAAGAAAGTCCATAAGGATTTATATCCCTCTCACAAGGTGAAGTAGATTTTGAGATTGCAGGTTGGTCATTAGCCCATGATGAACGAGCGTCAGCTAGATGAGGTAGAGAGGAGTAATAGAGTAGTTGTTCATCCCAACTGACTATTTTTATTAAACTCAACTCAAACTGGTTTGACTATGGACAATCCCCATAGTTGGACATGATCAAGCAACCAAAATTCCAACTCAAACATAGTTCACAAGCACAAACAACCAAACACTGAACTAGACTCAAAGCGTTTATAGACCAACTCGACTCAACGTACTAGCGATGTGAAGCAAAGATAAGGGTAATCCTAATCCTCATGGAAAAGAATCCTAGTGGCACCATTTAGTTCCCCCTTGCGGGTCCTCTTGCGGGATTTGCACTGGGACGGAGTCACGTCTGGCACTCGAGGCTTTGGTCCTTGGAGGCCGGCAAGTGTAGCTTCAAGTTCTGCCACCCTCTTGGTCTTGCGGTGAAGCTCGTCCAACACTATGTCGTGGGCGGAGTTGAGGGCCGCGATGTACCGTGCCATCTTCCTTACCCTCTGGTCATCCTCCAACACCATCGAAGCGATCTCGTGCCCAGCTTGGCCTTCTATGCGGCGAGGGAAGTAGCGAAAACAGGTCTGGCTCAACGAGGTACGGTGGTCGTAGCAGATGGCTCCCAGAGCTTGGCGTGCAGCATCTTCAATGGCAGCTTCCATCGTCTCATGGATCGTCACGCTGCAGTAATCACCCACAATGGTCTTCCCTCCGTGGATGAGGTTGTAGCGTTCGATCAACGCATTGGCCACCCATCTGTCAGGTAGAATCGGGTGCGTACTCTGAGTGGCGAAGTAGGAGGTGGTGAAGTTGTTGAGGCCGATTTCCTGGAGGCACTCCCGAAGCAGTCCGGGAAAGTTGAGACCGTTGCCTGGGTGGGTATGGTCGATGTTGACCCAGGTGGCGATCACCCTCTCTCTTTTGACAGCAGGTCCTTGATTATCGTCTATCTGAACGGCAATGTGATGTGACCACTCAGGTGCTTCTACCTCTGGTTCAGGGGCTGGATTCTCCTTTGGATCCTCTTCTGTGTTCTCAGTGAAAGAGCTGGCTTCACTGGGGTCTTCAGAGTCATCTCCCACTAGGATGGGTTCCTGCAGAGGCGGGGGTGGCACTAGATCTTCTGGTTCTGGGTTCCGTGGTGCCAAGGGAACATGGTAGCCTTGCGGGGGTGCACCGGTTTGCTTGCGGGCGGTCAGTCTGGTACGGGCCATCTACAAAGAAAACGACCAAGATTGGGTTAAGATCAGTTCTAAAAAAGGAGTTAAGAGAATTGAAAATAATGTAGGAACATAGGGTTGTAGTGTAATCTTAAAGAAAAGAAAACTTTTAAAAACAGGAGGAAGAGAAGGAGGAAATCCTTAAATTTCGACCCGCACTAACTAGGCTTCCGTCCTACAGTCGACACGGCTCTGATACCAATCTGTCACACCCGGTTTTCAATGATCCAAAACCGTGCATACTATACATGCGCCAGGAACGAGTCTCACATGTATAGGACAAATTGTCATCACAGAACATGTCATAATATAACGTTTAACGATTACATCATAAGTATTATTACCATAACAGGCACTTGTCTTTAACATAAAGTACGTAAAAGCGGAAGCATAAACGGAAAGCAACTAGAGCCGCCACAGGGACGTCCACTGGAAGAGCGAAGAGCCTAGACTTCTTGATAATCCTCCGTATCTCCATTGACTGAGCAGCGGTTGGATTTGTCCCCCCAACAAGGAGTAAACGGAAAAGAACAAGCGTGAGCACACAACTCGTACTCAACAAGTATAACAGAACCATGAGGCTCTAAGGTTAGCTGACTCCACTGCATTGCTTTTAATTGGTCAAATTTTATTAAAGCTATTTACTAAAGTGAGTAGAGAAACTTTTATCTCAAAGATATTGCATAGAAGAAATTAAGCATCATGATTAACCAGGATTTTACCAAAAACCATCCATAACCCAACTAATCACATAAAGGATCTGGGCCGCTCATAACCGTGAGCACGGCTGATGCATCAGTTTTACACTCTCGAGAGGTTGCACATCTTTACCCACAAGTCGTGAGCTACGCTAGTGGTTCATCACATACCTTAGATGAGATGACTAGCAAGCCACACTACGAAGCCTTTACAAAGATTATGTTAGTAAGGTGTAACCGCTAAGGTTTCAGGTTATGCAACGGTGGAGCAAGCCTCAAGGGGAGAAGAACATATCACACTCAACCCAAGCAGCGCGAGGGCCACAGAAGCACACCAGTCTTATGGTAGTGCTGTTGTCCTAGGTTGTCGCTTTGCGAACCGGTCCTTATGGAAAGTGGCTATGAGCAAAACCACTAAGCACAATGCTCATGCCCCCTAAACCAAGTTGCTAAAAAAACAAATTTTAAATGAGACATGCACCACTCAAGCACACGCCACAGAGGGTCACGCTCAAACAATTAATTGCATAGATCCATTAATCAACATTAATTAAAAACATAGCATAGGTGTATGTTGGCGCAGCACCTAGCAAAAACTTAACCACATGCAACCCAAAAGGTTCACATTGAGATCAAAGTGGCTAATGTATCGTCCTTATAGGCATACAAGATCAACACATGCATATGCAATGAATTAAAGGTGATAGGTGTTGCTCATGTTATACTTGCCTTCCTCAAGGTACTCTTGCTGCTGCTCACAAATGTCAAAAGGTGGCTCCTCGTTCACCTCAGACAGATCAACGTCTACTTACGTCCAAACGTCACACAAGCATCCATATACGAGCATACATGCAAACAATGGACAAAAGATAAGAAACAGTACACCAATACATCAAAACAGAACACAAAACTAGTTTAGAACTGTTCTACATATTACCACGGTCACGTGAGCGCAAGAATCGCCCAAAACGGAGTTAAAACGGAAAAGTTATGGCCAAAACAAGGTTCTAGGGACCTATTTATGAAGAAAACTCAAAATCTGGGCTGTTTTGGAAAAACTAGGGACCAATTCTGTAATTTCAGGAAAGATCCGAGGTCTAAAGCACAAAAACACAGCCCCTGGACTGCGGGTTCTATTTTTCAATAGCGCAGGGGCTAAAACATTAAAAACTGGGCCGATCTGTAATTAGTTTTGAACTGGCGTGGACCGCGGGTTGATTTAGGAAAAACCGAGGGTCTCTTTAACAAAAAGGCGGCGACGACCGCGGTTGACCGGTCACCATCTGGTCCGGACGGTCGGATCTAGATCTAACGGCTGAGATGAGATCGGATCACGTTATAATCTCGTGCATCCGTTCTGGATCGGACGGCTGAGGTTGAAAGGCGAGGTTTCGCCGGCGGCGACCATCGGGGACGGCGGCGCATCGCCGGAGCTCGCGATGCCCGGTGTTCCGAGGCGCGATTCGGGACCGGACCTAGCTAGAAAGCAAGACGGGACCACGGCGAAGCTCACCGTGGGGTTGTCGACGACCGGGAGCTGCCGGAGGATGGTCGGCGACGAGCGGAGGCGGCGGAGCGGCTCGGGGCTTCGCGGAGAGCTCGGTCGGAGCGTCCACGGGCGTCGAGAGCTAGCGCAACGGGGTCGCGAGGTCCTGCAGAGCACGGCGGAGGGGTTAGGGCAGCGGAAGCGCGACCCCAGAGGGCGAATTGCACCTCGCCGGCGTTACTCACCTCGGACGGTGGCGGCGGAATTGAGCGGCTCGCGACGGCTAGGGCTCGATTGCGGCTGCTGGCGAGGTTGAGGGGGAAAGGGCGAAGCCCGGCGTGCTATTTATAGGACCGGAGCGGCTCGGAAGGGGGCGGCGCAGTAAGGAAGGCGGCGGCCGGAGTTTCCTTCGGCGCGCGCTCTCGGGAAGGAAGGGAATCCTTCGATTCCTTTGGGGATTCGGTGCGCAGGAGAGCGAGGAACACGGGGAAGGCGGCGGAGGGAGCTCTCCTCCTCGGAGTCGGCCGGCGTAGAGAAGGAAAGAAATCGGCCGAAAAAGGAAAGTCGCCGTCGCCGAAAAAGGAAAGGCGAGAGGTCGGGGATGACAGGTGGGTCCCGCCTGTCAGCGGCTCGACGGGCGCGGGTCCGCCTGTCAGTGGCGCGAGGGAGAGAGACGGCGCGAGCGGGAGGCCGGCTGGGCCGCCTCGCCTGGGCCGGCTCGGGTGAGGGCGCGGGTGGGCCGAGCGGGTGAGGTGGGCCGGTTTCTCCTTTTTCTTTTTCCTGCATTTTCCCTCTCTTTTCTATTTCTCTCCTTTTCTTTTAAACTCAAAAACAAACTACAAATTCAAATAAATTTGAATTCAAACCTTATGCCATTCATCAAAATAAAAAATATGCTCCAGCATGAATGCACAAACATGTTGACCTTAGGATATATTGCAATATTTAGTTCAAAAGATAATGAAAAATGCATACTAGGCACAATAAATCCTAGAAAATAAATAAAGCATATTGAATTTATTATAAAATGTTGGAAATTAAATTTAGGGGGTTACATTAAGCAATGGTGTTCCAGAAGATCAAGTAAGCCCCAGACACGACCTGGAGAGCCCATCAGTCGTGTTTGGAAGGAGGAGTTGTCCAAGTGATCAAGGGGTTGCCTGGGGCAAAGCCTCACAACCCGGCAAACTAACCTAGTTTAGTTTGTTGGCTTGATAAGAAGAAGCAAAGTTAGGCAGGACCATAAATCTCCCAGCTAATGTTATCTTGATTGATGATTACGCATCCGCATTAGGAGTTGATTGAAAACCTTTGCATTAGACTCCCTGGCCGCCCTGGCCCTAGCACCTATATATAGAGTTCGTAGGACGAGTTGCCTGGGCTCTGCTAGGTGCGAGTAGACACGAGTGAAAGGAGTCACTCGTCGCGTAGGTGTTTTCAAAGGTTACAAAACTTTTAATATTGAGGAAGTAATACTATGCTCCTGGTTTAAATGGAGACCGGGCGGAGAATAATTTTATTATGTGGTGTGTGTTTGGCTCCGCCCGAGTCGCATAAGGCCCGTTCGCTGTTCGCCTGCTGTTCGGCATAACATTGCTAGAGTGCTTATCCAGGATATGGGACCGGAGAAGTCTTTCCTGGGCTTGTCCGAAGCACAGAGACACGTTCCTACCCGCTGGTTGAGAGGAAGGTGGCCCGGGGGAGCTTGGTACTCATGACGGGGAGACCGAGATGTCAGCAGGCTCGTCATGGGGGCACAACCCGGGGGCTAGGCGGGAGTGAATCGAACTTGGGACGAGGCAGGTTAAGATTGGGGCTATATGTGGGAACGCGATGGCTAGTAAGCATATACCCCTGGCATGATAGTTATTCCCGGGAATTAAAATCGATTCGAATCGCTGATGCCCACCAGGTGTGGGAATGCTGATAATGCACACGGGCAATGTAGTAACTACTTAAACTCTCAGTGTTTAATACTCATGGTTTTTGGAATACCACATGTTTGAATTGAATTGTTTACATTACTGCAAGTTACAGTTGTAATGAAGGTTATACAAATGATGAAATCTTACTATTTATGTTACACATGTTACTGTTTAAAACTAAAGGCTAAGGATCCACTTGCTAGTAAGCCGCTTCGCGTCAGCCGTAAGCCAATTCCATTAAGACCTACTGAGTAATTAGTACTCAGGGTTTGCCCCCACCTTTTGAGAACAGGTACAGGCGACATCTGGACAACTGCTTGGAGAAGGGTAGTACCGGTGGGCTCGGTGCTGCTCGCCTCGATCAACGATGCGTGAAGACTAGTAAAGTATTTCGTTCCGCTGCGAGATGTTTTCAAATTCGCTTCCGCTATCTGATTCAAACTTGCCTTTCATATGGTAATATGTTGAAACTTATATTATTATTTCGAATCGGTTTGTAAAACAAGTTTATATATGCTATATTCAACTGCCCGAGATGATGTATCTGTTGTGGCTCCATTGTGTGCTGGATGTGTATGATGTCGGTTCCGCTGGGGAAAGGTAATATCGGGAGCCGAATGACTCTCGACGGACGACCGGGTTTAGTTCGGTCTAATCGCACTGCAAGCCAGAGGTGGCAGGTGTGCTTAGTCCGGATTAAATCGGCGGTTCCGCCACACTTACGTGTTGAGAATAAACCTGGGAGCCAGGGTGGTGATGCACTGAGGGTTGATGAATGAAGTATGAGCTGCTTGGCTGCGTAATATTGTCGCTAGTTTATTTATGAATAGAAGATACATATTTATAGTCCGAAGACTTCGCCCTCAAGGCGAACCCTTTCATAGATAGATTCAAACTCTTTCCTAACTAGAAGATTACATCTCAACTAAGACTCTATGACTTGGTAACATGATCTGGACTCTTCCCCTTATCAATCCAGATCCTCGTGAAGCTTCCAAATATCAGCAGAAACATGCCGTATAATTCTAGTAGATTCTGGTCATCTTGTTGTTTCAGCAATTCTTGTCGACTCCGAATGTATTTGGATGTGATTCCAATTGCATTGGAAAACTTATCTCCTTAGCTTTCCATCCATGTGTAGAGCGTCTCAAACGGAGTCTGTATGTGGCCTGGGCGACTGTTTTTGTGTGGCCTACTCCTGCAGTCCAAACCAATCTCGTGAATAAAGTGGGCTTCAACATGGATTAGGCTCGTGGCTTCACCTTGACTTGGGCCTTGGGCACACAATTATCATCATATTTGGCCAAACTTATGATATAGGCCTGACCAAGTGGATTCCTTCACCCTGGGCTTCTTCTGACATTTTGGCCTACTAGTCCTGGTCAAATTTTGGTAATAACACATGCCCGCCGAAGTTTGGCCAAATATATCAGAATCTTCTTATGCGTGAACTTCAAACCATCCAAGAAGAATCAACTCTTCGACTTGTCTTCTCATGCTTCTGATTTTGCCTCCCAAGCTGATGGATTGGCCCTTAAACTGGCACTATCGATCTTCAAATTGAATCCTTAGGCATCATGATGATTTTTTTATATGGCCAATTGCTTGAATAGGCCTCATTCCTTCATTGACCAGTCCTAATGTTGTTGGAGACTAGTCTTGAGCCTTTTGTTTTGAGGTTAGTGCTAACTTGCGTGATCGCCCTTGTTCTTCATCGGTTTAATATTTTGTAACCAATTGCTTGATTCGGCTTTGACCTTGCTCTTCGCATCGAGATTGGCCGATGGCTTATATGATCCTTGGACGGCAGTCATGTCCCTGTAGTACTTCTTGCTCCTCAATCATTCAACCGATAGCAGTTCCTCTGATAAGTATCAGCCAACCGTGATTGGCTGATTGGCCGAACATGCATATCGGCCTCCACTTGTTGACGTAGAAAAGTTGATGAAGACATCCATTTGTTGGCAGGATAGCTCAGTCGATCCTACTTGGAACGAATAAGAATGCGGATTTTGTTGATCACCTGCAAAACATTTGGTTGCCGGGTCCGGCACTATAGAAAAACTATGAATCGGCTAAAAGCCGATGGATCATATCTGGTTTTGCAAAAAGTCGATATAATCTAAACTAACAACGAGGATAAAACTATCTCTCCCACAAAATATGCTACGTCATGCAAAGAGGGTAAGCGAAATCTTCTAGGTATGTCTAAAAGCATTTACAAGTGCTAGCATGTATATACAATGACAGTTTAGTATGAAGACACATCATAGAAAAGCTCTAAAGAATATATTTATATTGAAACATGAGCAAGCAGTTTTAGGCTTTATAAAATAAAAAGCATCACTACTAAGCCTAGCCAACTAGCACGATGAAGCATGATAAGTAGAAGCTAGCAAGTATCTACACAATTGAGCTTTCCAAAACAAGGACCTTTAGCAAGCTTGATTACTCATGCCCCCCAAGTCTTGCATGTAAAACATATTGAATTTGAATTTCAAGCAAGCCTTTCATTATGTGCCAGGGGTTATTTGCTTGTCAGGCCACTTCTTAACAACCAATGCTAAGCCTAGGTCGATAGAACTATTAGAAGCTTAGAGCAAGGTTTTGGTCATTCACAGCCTAGTCCAAGTTCGTGCCAAAGTGCAAAAACAAGCAGTCTCAAACTAGATCAGCGAGACACAGCAAACCTGCTTGGATCTTTTCATTTTAGTATACACATGGACATCATTTAAATTTTAATTCAATTCAGCACAAGAATACCATGTAAACATTGAGACTCGAGCTGCATATTGATTCCAAAGTAAAGGACATAGCTACCAGGCATGTACAAGATAGCAAAAGCAATCAGCCTACACATACTAATAGCTAGGTAAAGCGGTGACCGTGTTTCAGATTTTCAAGGGATAAAAGCCATGCTCAACATCAGATATTCAACATATTCAAAAGAGCTTAACTATACACGGTCAAAGGCATCAACACCTCAAAGCACATAAACGAAGCACAAGTAAAAGCTACTAAGCGTACAAGGAAGCTAGTGCAAGTGGCAAGTGCATATACTACATGACAATGCAAGGGTGGGTTTGAGTTTTACCGATTGAATCGACTAGTGATGAGCCGATGGCCGACATCCCATCTGGTGTGTTCTTGCCTCAATACAATATCATCACAACTATCAGCTATTGGAAAGCCAAACATCCATAACCTGCAGTAGACCAGTGAAGTATACATTGAAAACAACACATGCCGACCTTAGGATGAAGTCGATCCAAAATCCAATCAGCAGATTATAGTCCCAGGGAATTCTTCGAACACTCTATCGAGTGAATCGGAATAGCCGATGATGATGGCGTCATAGAAGTACAGTGACTGAATCGATTGGCTGAGGTGAGTAATGCTCTAGCGCAAGAGCCAAAGACGCTGACGTCAGTGGTATCGTAGAAGTGCTGGTGGTCGGATCGACCGGCTGAGATGATGGATGCTCTGGTGCAGCAATCGAAGCAGCCAATGTCATTGGCGCCGTGGATGCTCCGGTGTGAGTGATGTGAATATGGCAAGGATGCATAGGCATAAGGCCCAAGAGAAGATGGAGTTTGAAGCCCAATCCGAGTTGAGGTCCAATTTACTTGCGAGGCCGGTTCGGACTGCAGCAGCAGGCCTCACGAAAACGGACGCCCAGGCCACATACGGGCTCCGTTTTGAATGTTTTACATATCGACTGAAAGCTAAGGAGATAAGCTTTCCAATCCATGTGGTTCAATATCAAAATATGCTTGGAGTAAATGGGAATTGATGAAAGAAGATGACGGACAGAATCTGCCAGGGCGCTGCTGGACCGGTTTTTGGGCCCATTGGCCTTGTACACCCTAGGGTTGGTCGGTCACCCCCTTGGCCGCCCCTTAGACCTCTCTCTTGTATATATTCTGTAGCCATCATTAGAGTAAAGGGATTTTCCTTAGATTAGTCTGTCATTGAACAGTTTCGCTGTGATACTTCGGGTATCTCTTTTTGCATCTCATGGGCGTCTTACATGAATGTTGATGGAGTGAATGTGTGTTCCTTTGTTGGTTAATCCATTCTTGCAAGTAAGTGAAGAAGGAAACCCTAGATCACCCAAAATTCTTTTTCTTCCAAGTGCTCCCCTTGAATCTATCACTTTGCCACTAAATTCTGCTAATTTCAGCATAGTTTCAAGAAAAACTCTGTATACGAAAGTTGTAGAGCATAAAATTCTAAGCAACTTTGGTATATAAACTTTCCCCAAATTCATTCATCCATTTTTATTTTCTAATCTTCAATCTAAATAGGAGGAATTTTCTGGTCGAAAATTGGAAAGGGATTGGTTTTCTTTGCCTCCTATGACACTTAGGCCCCACCTGCCTCCACCCTCCCCTCTCCCTGGCGAGTGGGCCACAGCCCAGAACCCTCTCCCCACCACCCCTGCCCCTTTCTTTCCGAAAAAAATCTCGCCGCCCTCCCCTCGGTCTCCCTCCCCCACACGTCTCTCTCTCTGCTCCCCGTGGCGCCCCTCCCTGCTCCTCCCCATGGCTGCCCCTGTGCCATGGCACCCTCTCTGCACCACAGCTCCCTCCAACCATGGTGCTGCTCCTCCTTGTCCCTCCACCGCCAGCCACCTCTCCCTTCCCATGGCCCCTCCTGCTGCTTCCCCCATGGCGCCCTACCTCCTTGCTCCTCCCTAGTCTCCCTCCATGCCGGCGCCCTCCTCCACCTGCCCCTCCTCCATGGCGGCAGCAGCAGCCAGCGCTGCTGACCGGCCCCGGTCTCCCTCTCCCTCGGCCGGCGTCCTCCAGAAAGCAAGCCCCGGCAAAGTGCCGATCCCCTCCTGTTCTTCTTCCTCCTCGTGTGGATGGCAGCAGCAGGCAGCAACAAGGGTTGTATCTCTCTTCAATTCTTTTGTTTTCTTCTTTAAACTGAAATTGATTTAGGGAGAGTGTTAAGTAGTTCTTGTTTCATGTGTGTTAGACATACCCGATGCTTAACGTGCTGCGGCAGAAGGTTGATTTTGCCCTTATGTTCATTTGCTTTATTGACTAGCCAAAAGTAAATCTGAAAAAAAAGGAATAATTGATTGATTCATTTATGTTTGTTTACGCAGTTAGCTGTTGTTGTAATTCTTGTAGAGATAAATAATTTTCCCCATTGTTTGCAATCTTATGTCTTGCACTGTGATTGAAAAATATTGATTGTGCCGTTCATATATGCTGTGTAGCATAGGATTACTTGGATCCTTGATTGTTTGTGGACATCATCAGTTCCAGAATCCAATACTTATTAACTCCTTGATTGTCCAAATGGTTCCTTTGTGCATAGTTGAAGAGCTGCATGGTTAGTTTATCTAGAGTTCTAGAATTTTGGGGTCCCATATTATCCATCTGTGCATTTATGCTTAACCTGTGTAAAAAAAAACTATTAAGTGGGTATCTTCTTCCTGTTTTGCTCCCTTCAGCTAGAGATGAACCCATCAGTAACGAACTGATTTTAAGTGCTGCTCTTTTTCCTTTTCATTCTTAGATGCTTGGCAAGTCAATTCTGTTTTGGCGAGTAATAACTAATTCATGGTGTATATCTGATAACATCTTGACAGCTGATCTGTAGTATAATTGTTGAGCTCCCTTCATGGTTTAATTGTGCATTCTACTGTCTAATGTGGTTATTTAGACATTAATATATTGCTTAAGGACTGCAATTTAGGGTTGCTTAGATCTGCATGTCTTTCACTTTTGTTTGATTAATTTCATTCATGTTTATGCTTGCACATGTGTGTTCACTCTTTAGTTGGGTTCATTTTGAACCTTAGTGCTTATCTGTTGCAGGTTCATGCGGGAGTTGAGAAGTAATTATATGCTAGTTTGTGGGTCTTGTTTCTTTCAGTGTGCTTACAGTAGAATATTGGTATAAGCTGAAGTTATGAGTTTAACTAATGCTTAGTGTTGTCTTTTTGCACTATTGTTTCCAAGACTAACTATTTAAGAGATTCACCTGTTATCTCACTTGTGACATTATTTTCGGTGTTTGTTGCTTTTGCTGGGACCTCCTAGTTTAACCAGTTCATGATATCACCCATGTTAGTTTAGAATGGTTTTGGAGAAGGGTTCTGCTCCTTAGTTCAAATGTGAACCAGCATGTTATTGGTCCAATTCATGCCATGCATAAGCTTTCATGGTTATGATAGACTATTTATATTTAATTGGTGGTACGCTTGGAACTGTTTGGGTCCACTTTTGTGAGATTGGGTAATCTGTTTTAGGCATATTCATGTCCCTGTTTCCTTCTCAATGCTTGCCTCCTTTAAACATGCTTCAACTACTAAGATCATTCTTTGTCAAATGAATGATAGCTCTTCTAGTACTCTCATATCTTGCCTCTTGTTGTTGCTGTACGTTGACTGCCTAGTCACATTATGTTGTTTTAAACCTGAGCTTTGCTAGCGCATGTTTGGAATGTGTAAACTTGATAGGTCATGTTTTTAAGAAAGCATCTTTGTTTTGAGCTAACATCTTTCTTTCTTTATGAAAGCAAAGTAGGTTTACTTCTCTTTTACTCCTTGTTGTCTCTCTATCACAACAGATTGATCATCCTCATACTTGTGTGCACTATACCTTGTCATTTGTGCATCTGTACATCTCTAGTAATATATATCTTATACTTCTTTGCTTGTTCTCGCGCCTATGCGTGTTGTCTTGCATCCTTGCATTAATGCATTGCTTGTTCATGCATACCTAGGTACGCTAGTTACAATTGCAACGACGTGTAAGAAGAAGCCAAGAAGAAGCTTTGGAGTACATTCTCATAAAGTCTTGGTGTTCTTGGAGGAATAATTACTTGAAGCCGCAAGTTCTAATTATTTCTGACTACTGATATCACTTGAGTACCAGGGAAGCCCCGGTGCATTTACCTATTTTATTTTGAGTCATTTAATTAAATTAGGAGTTATGCATGTGCATTAGAGTTAGGTGTTGAATGAAATCCTAGTGCATGTTTACCCCTTTATCCAGCATGATTGTACTATGCGCAATAGATGGCTTAGGTGGCATAAGCTTAGAACGACACACTTTTACCAAAGTGAATTGGGTAAGAAAGAGAAGTGGTGCTAATAACTTGATAGACATGTGGCAGGATCAGTTTCGCTTTTCTTATGATATACTATGTATGGTGATAATTACATGGAATGAATCTTGCCATGGACCCTGATCCTGCTTGTGTCGCATAAGGCCGTCCGATGTGTGGCCTAGTTGGGCCGAACGCGCCTCGTTCACTTGCCGTCCTTAACGGGCTCTGGTAAACCTCTCATCCTGTTGTACCTAAGTGTCGGAACTAGACGAGACCAGCTGGAAGGAGGAGGTTGGGTGGGTGTCGATGGATGGACACCCGGGTTTGGTGAGGATGGTTCCGACTAGGTGGCATTGGATGTTAGGTTGTCATATGTGGGGTCGTTGTACATGCATATGACAGGTGTTTGAGTATCCCTCTCAAGAGGTTGAAAATCGATTCGAATCGTCTGTGGCTTGCCGGTTGTAAGCTGCCTGATTTCACGTCAACATCGTAGTTAAGAAGTGGAATGATCTAGTAATGAATGTTTACACAGAGTGATTGCTTGAATTGCTAGTAGAATAGGATAACTTAGTATAAACAGGTCAAGTAAAAGAAGAAGAACATGTTCTCTTAAAAAGCTAAGGATCCACAAATAGGCTGCTGCAGTGTGTGTTCACCAACCTACCTCAGCTATAGGTTAAGAGTCAGGGTTAAACCCCAGTGGTCGGGTAAGTCTTGCGGAGTACATAGTACTCAGGGTTTGTTGTTTATGTTTTTCTTTCGGATATAAACTTTGGAAGCTGTTTGATGTGAGACATGATCGGTGGGCTCGATGTTGGTTTCACGTATTATTTTTGTTTTCATAAGTAAAGTTCTACTCGATGGTACTCATTTTCGTTGTAAGTTTTAACCCTGCTTTATGCTTTTATGGAGATTACTCCAGTTAGTATCTTCACTCCATTAAATTGATTTGTAATAACTAAAGTTTATTTGGTATAATTACTTATGTTGAGTAATTCAATGACTCATTGTGAGTTAACTAGTGTATATTTGGGTCCTGGAAGTAATGACGTTGTCAGGAACCTTTAAGGAAACTGACGGACTACCGGAATTAACTTGGGATTGGTGCTTAGTTTAACTAATGCAATAAAACTAGGTTAATTTGGGCGATTATGCCACATTCGCCATCACCGGTTTGTGAAACCCCAACTTGTGCACAAGATTAAGCTTAGATTGTGTTTATTCCTCATTCTTGATTGTGTTCTATTGGTTGCATTGTAGGACTGATAGCCTTCTTGGTGAGGTCGATTGTGCACGTCATGCGGTCGATAACCATCGGAGCAGTGGTGTAGTGATCGCAAGGATTCGATCGATTGCTCGGAGCATTCTTCACCAATGTCGAGTTCTCCATCCCTAAACCGACTTATCCATACCTCTCAGAAGATCGGGACCCCCTATTCCATATCATTTGGTAATCAGAGCTTCAAGTTTCCCTTGAGGTATATTATCGTGTGTCCCTTAGTTTGAGTGATTTATATTCCTAAAGTCCAAAAAAACCATAAAAAATTAGGGTTTGTAGTTTATCTTGTCATATCACCACGTTTAGCCTTTGCATAATTTGATTTCAGAGTCCGCATCTTTGAGTTTGTGTCCTTGTTCATAGTCTTGTAGCTGGTTTAGATCGGGTTCTTAGATTAGTTTGAGTTTTGCATCGTGACATCGTGTCCGTTTCCATCCCGTCACCCCGTGTAGATCGGTTTTATCTCTGTCCAGTTCGGTATTTTGATAATATCTCCCTCATTCGAACTCGGAATTTTATGTTCTTGTACTTTCTGGAAAGCTTGTGAAACTACCGACAACTTTGTCAATTGTGAGATTTGCAGAAAACATCGTTATCAGGGCGTAATATCTGTTGGGAGTAAAACTGTTTGTGACCTAGAATTTTCTGAGTAGTCTGTATTTTGGGGTCAATATCTCTATCCTTCCTTGGCCAAAATAGGTGTTCCATATAGTGTAAAGAAAGAGAAAAAGCTGAGTTACAACTTTGGTATTCTAAGTTTTTTTGCATTTGAGCCCATTAAGATTGTCTAATCTGCTGTGCAAGTCAGAGTAGTAAATCTGTGATTTATAGATGAGAGTTTTGTGTTTGTGTGGAGTTGTATCTTGTTTCGCGGCACTTTTGAGATAAAAAAAGCAAGAAAAAGGCAAGTGGATAAAAAATAGCCGCACAAAAAAAGAGAAAAGAAAAAAAAATCTGACATGTTTGCATCCTTTGTGTCCATTGTACTTCGGTGTATCTCTTGATTTGCTTAAACTAGTTCTAGGAGCATGTTTAGGCCAGCAACTTTGACAAGTACTTTGGACATTTATTCAACTTTGCTATCTGATATCGAATTTTGCTATACCATGCTACATATTGTGCCTTCCCAAAGAACTACATATATACTCTAGAGCAGCACAGGTCGGTACTGCAATCATCCCACGCTCCAGGTGTGTTATCGCCTCTTGGCCGCCGTCACCTCTTCTAGATCACCATCATCTTCTTGCTTTGTATGATAAGAACATTTGCAAGCACTTGGTATATGCTTTGAGTGTGAGAGATTGCACCTACCTACTAGATAGGGATAATCTTGTTTCATTTTCATTGTCTCATTTTCTCTAACCATGGCAGGAGATGATTCGCCTCAAGGATTCAATGACTGTGCCACAAAGGACGAGCTAAGCGAACTCATTGATACACAAAACAAGCTTATTTGTGATTTCAGAAAACAACTTGTCCCAGTCGTGAACAATCTGCGTGCTTCGGTAAATAATTTGGCGACTCAACATGAAACTGTAGGACAGAGACGTGCGACTAGAGGGGGTGAATAGGAGCACTTGAAATCACAAAATCACAAACCCCCAAGTGGTAACCGAAACTAAGCACCATCCACTGAACAGATACATGCCTAACAGCGCAAGGGTGCTGTCCACTGTGAGGATACGCACAAATGCAAGAAAGCTCAAGATCCGAACAAGAATGACAGCGGAGCAACGGATTCTGCAATAACCTCCACAAGACACTCACCGCACCTGTCTCACTGACTCACAGTAAGCAAATAGAATGGTCTTAAATGAGGAATACGAAAATCCGTAGCAAAATCATAGCAGAAAAACCAAACTGGGAAGAACACAGTAGCTCCCTGGCAGGACCGGACTGTCCGGTGGCCAACAACGGATTGTCCGGTGGGACCGGACTATCCGGTGCCTGACGCCGAACTGTCCGGTGTCACGGCCGGGACAGTGCCCCACGCCGGACTGTCCGGTGGGCTCTGCCGGACTATCCAGTGGAACCGGACTGTCCGGTGGCCACTGCGGGATGGTCTGGTAGGGTCACAAAGAAGACGTTTTCAAACCAAACTTGATCAAACCTTGTCCAAAGTTCACGAAATTTAGCACAGGTTATCTGGACCCTATTTCAAAGTTATTCCCAACAGATCAACTCAAGATAACCGTGGAATCGGTGGGAATTTCAGATCTTATGAAATAGCCATTCTTGGGCAAGAAAGGTGAAAACACAAAAGAGGGTTGCTCGTGGCAATCCAGCAGGATTGAGATGAACTAAATCATGATCTCCACGTCCTAGCAAGTCCAGAACATCAGCAAGGAAAGGGATTCAAGTTTGCCCAACAAAAACACCCAAAAAGCAAGGATTGAACCCAAAAACCAAAGAGAGAGGGGGAGGAGAAGAACACAAGGTTGCTGCACAAATTTGCTTCGATTAAGGGCCCAAAATGGGTCTAAAGATTCAGCATACAAGGAGAAATTCGTCCCAAGCAACCACCCTCACCTTCCATCAAGATTAGGAGGCTAAATCCTACTCTAACCTCCCTAACAATGGAGCTCAAAGCTTAAGGACAAAAATCACCAAGTGAAGACTAATCCTAGCAGCCAGGAGTACTTCTAATGACCTGCCTTGGACCTATTTATACCCGAGTGCTATTTAGACAGTTTTGCACTTAGGTCCCTACAGCTAGACAAACCCTAAGGACTCAAACGAAAGATTACAGGATGTTTCGGAACGGACGACCACGATCAAGTCTTGATCTTCGTAAGTTTCACGCAATACTCGGATCCTCTCCACATGGCCAGTAGTCCAATCCGCGATCCGCCCCCAGTTTTGAAGTCAGAAATCGGGAAACTTTAGGAAGTCTCCGCCTGAGCCGGATTTGGCCCATCTTCTCTATCTTGGTAAGTCGTGGCACAACTCACCAAGGGTTGGGTAGCTTGGGTGATGGTTTTGAGCAGAAGCCACCAAAGCCTCCCTCGCACGCCTTCGCGCCACGCATTCGGGTTGGAGCACCTCGGTGGCGCCCGGCATCCCCTGTCCATCGGGGCAGCATCGCAGTCCTTCGGAGGACTTACTCCTGCCATCGTCGTGCCGCTCCTCCGTATATCGAACTCCCGTGGCCGACAGACGCCGAGTGTGCTTCCAGTCCTTCAGAGGACTTCCCTCTACCTCCAGTCCATCGGAGGGCCTCCTGTCCATCGGAGGTCTTGTGCCCAAGTCCTTCTAGGTCTTTCTATTGTTAACAATCACTCATCACTCCAGAGGCAATGGAGCCGGTCCATTGGCTCTCAGAAACCGTGGAGAACAAAGTTGCTACATCCAAGGACGCTTCTCAAGACTTGCGATCAAGAAAAAGGGTAATCGACCACCTCCACATCGTGCTAACAAAGGTAAAAAAGGTGATGAGAATAACCATTTTTTAGTGTCAAATTTAAAATTCCCCCTTTGATAGTTCATATGATGCTAATACTTATTTAGATTGGGAGATGACTGTTGAACAAAAATTTAATTCTCATATGATTCCTGCCAGTCAGCGTGTTTGATATGCTACTAGTGAATTTACTGGCTACGCAATATTTTGGTGGAATAGTTTAGTTAAACATGGTAAAGATCCTTCTACATGGTCCAAGCTGAAACGTTCTATGCGTAGTAATTTTATTCCTCCTACTTATAAGCCTGATTTGAAGAAGAAATTGCAACGTTTTGATCAAGGCAATAATTCTGTTAATGGATATTCTAATGATTTGCATTTTGCTATGTTGCGTTGTGACATTGATAAATAGAATGAATATGAGTTGGCTTCTTTTCCATGCATTACATAGTGCACCGATCATGTAAACAACAATTGTGATATGAGTGCTATGATCCCTAAAGGTGAGGAAATATTTAATGTGCCATGTTTAACTTCAAGCCAAGCTAATGTAGAGCATTCAATCGTGGAGTCTGTTTCTGATTCGTCTTGCTCACAAGATGATTGTTTTGATGTTTCTTATCATAGAGAAGAGATATGCCATAATGCGTTGCTTGTTCCTATACCACATCAAGCTAATCAACATGATACTTATGCTTTGGAACCAATCACTTGTGCTGAAAATAGACCTTTTATCCCTATTACTAATGCGTTAAATGAGCTAAAATTATTGAATTCATTAAATACTTTGGGTTACATTGAATTTGATATTTTTTGCGATCTAAATTATTTAGAGAAGAAACTTTATTTTGGTGTTGATTTGCCATGGTCATCTAAGCATAGATATAATGTTATTGGAAGATATAATTGTAAAGGAGAATATATAGTGCATCGTGTTTATATATGTTCCAATTTTGACTCTCATTTTATTGATGAACATCAAAATCGAGTAAAGGGCTGCTGCAAAACTGACCATGTCATGTCGAGATCCACTTGTTCTTCTTTGTTTGATTTGTCAGAACATGATCCATTTCAAGAAGGGGAGAATGCATGGATGATTTCAGAAGAAATTGCTACAACTACTTCTCCGAGCATCGACAACTTTGAGTCGAGGATGACTCAAAAACAAGAAGGGAAGAATGATGTGAACATGTCAAGGATGCATAGGCAAAAGGCCAAGAGAAGATGGCGTTTGAAGCCCAATCCGAGTTGAGATCCAATTTACTCGCGAGGCCGGTTCGGACTGCAGGAGCAGGCTTCACGAAAACGGACGCCCAGGCCACATACGGGCTTCGTTTTGGACGTTTTATATATCAACGGAAAGACAAGGAGATAAGATTTCCAACCTAGGTGGTTCCATATCAAAATATGCTCGGAGTCGACATGAATCGACGAAACAAGATGACAGACAAAATCTGCCAGGGCGCTGCTGGACCGGTTTTTGGGCCCATTGGCCTTGTACGCCCTAGGGTTGCTCGGCCACCACCTTGGCCACCCCTAGACCTCTCTCTTGTATATATTCTGTAGCCGTCATTAGAGTATAGGGGTTTTGCTTAGGTTAGTCTGTCATTGAACAGTTTCGCCGTCACCGGTTTGTGAAACCCCAACTTGTGCACAAGATTAATCTTAGATTGCGTTTATTCCTCGTTCTTGCATGTGTTCTCTCGGTTTTATTGCAGGAACGATAGCCTTCTTGGCGAGGTCGATTGCGCACGTCACGCAGTCGATAATCATCGGAGCAGTGGTGTAGTGATTGCAAGGATTCGATCGATTGCTCGGAGCCTTCTTCACCAACGTTGAGTTCTCCATCCCTAAACCGACTTATCCATACCTCTCGGAGAATCGGGAACCCCTATTCCCTATCATGACATGTCTACGCTGCCCAAGTATTTTCCTAATCTTTCACTGTACCAAACAGTGAGTAGATAGTTCACTTCCGAATTAGTAGAGGGTGCAGCAATATTAACCAACTTTAAATATATCCACCAAAGATCAGATATAGCAGCAACAATAGATAGCAGATAGATAATTAACCGAACACAAGTAGCGACAACAGCTGAACAATTATTTTCGATCAATCACAGATACAGCAGTAACACGATAGTTGGTCGGCTTACAACGATTGATGCAATCCAAACCCTAGGTAAATTCTCCCACCTGCGGCGACGAACCACAATCAGAAGAAGAGGACTCCGTAGAAATCTAGGGTGCACCCAAGCAGCAGCTTGATCACACACCAACACAAATCCATGCAAGGATCCGGAGCGTTAATCTTCAATACGAAGAACCTAGGGAATCACCACCTAGGGTTTAGGGAGCGATGGCTCACCGGGGGATACAATCCACAATCAACAAAACCTCCTTACCCTAGCGGTGGCTACTGAATATAATAGCTAGGGGACATCCTAGGAATCCTAGATGCATCCGAGATGGACTCTCACATGATACATGGACCAATGGCCCAAATTGGTAGTGCAACACCCTGGACAGATTCTGTCCATCACCTTGTGACGCAATTTCCCGTCGACTTTGAAGTCCAAAAGGCCTGAAACTGGTGCCATTGTAAAGATTATGTTTTTATCTTTCTAAGCATATGTGGATCACCAAAAACGGAGCCCGTTTGTGGCCTGGGCAATGATTCTGGTGCACGCTGGTCCTGCAGGCCGAGGTGGACGACTACGAGATGAATTGGGCCTCCAACTTGACTTGGATGCCCTTCTTGCTTCTTGCCTTGCCCTTGCTGGTTCCCGAGGCCTTCATGATCCTCTCTAAAGTTCCAACCCTGATTCTTCTCTTGGGTATTCACCTGTATAGTTCCAACACACATATATTTTCTTGCCTTTATATCTTCTTGTTTCTTGCGCAATGTTGCATCTCCAAAACATATTTTTGACAATAGACCGGCATGAGTAAGCAATGCATCATTCTTCATGTATTTTTCATAAAATGGAAATGCACCAAATTGGAGACCAGCACAAGGACTTTTAGTAGAATTAATTTGAGGAGCCATGGGCTCATCATCCTCTCCCGCTTGAAACAAAGTCATCCTCAGCTTTGAGATAAATTTAGGAGATCCTTTCAGCAGATCATCAACCTGATTGACTTGATACTTGCAATGCATGGAGCCGACTATTATGCCCCCATTATCTTTCGCACCCGCAGCCTTAGAGCCGAACTTTGATGTTTCCTTGGAGGATTCATTGGCCTTCTCAACATTCTTCACATCAGCAGCAATTCTTTCTCCATCTTCAGAACTACAAGCTGCACTTTTAGGCTCCTCACTTAAGTTTTCAGAAGCAAAAATCTGAGAAAGTGTAGTTGCATCAACGACACCCGAAGCAGTCGATATCGATGGGCCGTGGATGCTCCAGTGCAACACCCGAAGCAGATGATGATGATGATGTCGTAGATGCACTGGCGCGGCAGCCGAAGTAGTCGATGTCGATGGCGTTGTAGAAGCGCCAGTGGCCAGATCGATCAGCTGTGGTGATGGACGCTCCAGCTTAGGAACCGAAGCGTTTGATGATGACGACGACATCGAAGGAGTGATGGCGGCTAGATCACCCGGCTGTAGTAATGACTCCAGATGCATGACGGCTTCATGGTCCTATTTCTTGTTTCTAAAAACCGATGGCTGAATTCGGCACTATTGTTTGCACTGCACCCTCTTCATAATGCTCATGCCCCTCCGATGCTAAACGCATAGCCGATAGCAATGTGTCGGCCGTTCCTCCATCTTTTATTTCCTTGAGGCAGCCTTCTATGCCCCCCAAGCGTAGTCCATGGCACGACATCACCAGCTTTGTAATCTTGAGGCAGGTCATAGTGCCTCCCAAGTGAGAGCACTTCTCTAGATGTGCTAAAAAAGTACGTGCTCCACTGTCGGCTAACAACAGGGACCGACCACGGCCTCTCCCATATAAACGCTGCTAGACCTTGTACCTATCAAAAGCTGATGGTCTCGATCGGCCATCTTATTGATGCTTGAGCATTGCACCCATGTGTGGCGTCATGGCGAGGATGGGCTGACAGAATAAATATATGCAGATACCCGATGTCGCAGGTTCTGTATGTCCCACTATTTTATCATTTTCTGTTGACTCTGAGTGTATTTGGACATGATTTTTGTTGGGTTAGAAATATTATCTCCTTAGTTTTCTATCCTTATGTAGAACGTCCAAAACGGAGTCCATATGCGGCCTAGGTGTCCGTTTTCGTATGGACCATCCCTACCGTCCCAACCGGCTTCGCGAACAGATTGATCTTTATTGTGAGTTGGGCTCATGACTCCATCTTCACTAGGGTCTTGCTCGATGGGGCCATAGGTTGAGAGCTTGATGTAGTTGCTGATGATGAAGGTGGGAACACAGGTAACCAGATCGGCTAACGCGAGTGAAGCGCCTCAATTTCCATAATGGGACTAAAATGTGCTTTATTACCATCCCAGGGTTTGGCAATCACATTCTTACATCAGAGTGATACAGATCTGCCCCAACGGGTCAGACCATAAAGGGGCGCAGCCCTAAAAATCTAAGCAGCGGAATATAAAACGTAGGCCCATCTTCCTCACGCCTTAGTTCGGAAGCAGGTCGGAACCCCTACTCGTCCTCGGACCAATATATGTCCATAGCACTAAGAAAAACAATAACAAAGCAAGGGTGAGTACATACGTACTCAGCAGCCCACCTTCCTCCAAAGGAATTTTGGTGAGGCTAACACTATATGCAAGGATATATCTAGAGCTTAGGATAGTTTTGCAGAAAAATACTTGTACGCAGGGTTTGTGGTAGTTGCCAAGTTTTAATCCGTCTGAAAACTGAATTTTCCACATAAAGAGGCTGCCCCTAGACTTGCCGGTCTAAAGTGGCTCCTGGCTTTCTAGCCAACACATTCTCCATACACCCATCATCCACTGCTGAACCAAAAACCATTTTATCCAATCCCCAAATCAATTCCATTTTTATTTTATGAAAACTGCTAACTAAAGAACGAAGCCGTAACTCATCCATACCAGTGGACACGGACTATTTAAATAGGTTTTACTCTAATCAGAGGTTGTACTAATTCCAACAAGTTGGACTTAGTGGCACGTTACCGTCGTAGCTGCCCAAATTCCAAACCAAGCCGCTGCCTTTGTTTCATCACCTAGCAAAACTTTAGTGGTTTGGGCATCCGAGTCACTCCAGTACCTCGCGGTACTTCTGTTGACACCCACCCTTCCCTTAGCCCCTTGTGTGCCAACAAAGAAGCTACTAGGCTATCCACTCTAGCTTGGGCCTGGCTAATGCCTCATACAGAGCGAGTGGTTGTACTAAAAGAGTTAGGCAAGATGAAAATCATAATGGTCCTTATGGAGAGCTCAGGTAGAACCATTCCCACTTTCCATTGCTCGACACCGAGAGCAACCATCCACCAACCCGGTATTCTCCACGAATCCCGGGACATGGGGTAACCGTGAGTCGCTAAGTTACCCATTCATACCCTGCTCTTATGGCTGTTTCGGTGCGTAGCCGTATTCTGACAAAGTCGGTTGCCAGGGTTCTTCACCATTTTATTTCAAAACCACTCACACATCCACTTTCCCATACCCTCTATATTCCACATCCATAACGTCAAGATTATGATAGATAATTAAATGAGCGATCCCACCTATGCGCGCTATATCTAAAATAGGCTTAGCTGACTGTATATCTGCTGAGTTACCTTAGCAAGCAAAAGATGCAAGTTTTTATGTGATTAACAGGATAAGGGTGGTGTTTGCAAAACATAAGAAATTTATGCATCAAGTGGGGATTCCAGTGGGTTTGCCCTACAACTTGAAGGGTGAGGGGCTGACATATGATCTACCCTTTCTCCGGTTTCCTAGTTGAATGTCCTAGTGATTGGACTGCTCGGCCTCTTTGGGGCCACCTACGTGCACAAACAAGGAACACACAAATCGAGGCACAATATGAGCTCAACAGGTTTGGTGGTGTAGAGCTTGGATTGCGGAGATGAGAATCTGCTGGGTTCTTACTGGTGGTATTACTGCAAATGGTTGGGGTGTAGCGAGTTTTCGGGCGAGTTGGCGGGCTCGGTAACGATAGTTGCAGAGACATCATGGTAGGGGTGGTGGACGCGAGATGCGGGGTCGACAACGCCAAAGGGGTGGTGGTCGCATGTTGGTGTTTTGGTGAAGACCTTTTTGTGGAGTGGTGGAGAGAGCAATGATGTTCTGATGATTTTCGGTATCGCCATCATCTGAATTCAGGGCTCGGACAGGCTAAGACAGAAACATTTAGGATTTGTGTGGAGTAGGTGGATAAGGGCATCAATCACCAGTCACACAAAAAATTGTGGGACCGGTATGAAGCACTGACCAGGCATTGGACGACGTCATGGTGGCATGACGGCGGCTTCCGACCAGGACAAAAGATTATGTAGAGTGTATGGTTAGGTAGAGCTTGGTTTTAAATGAATTTAGGCGAAAGAATCACCCAAATCGGAGTTGGAACGGAGAAGATATGAATTTTGTATATTCGGGAAAAAAAGGAATATTTCTGGAATATTCCAAAATCTGAATATTTGGAAACTGGAGAATAAAATCGTGTTTTTGGATTCTGGAGGAACAGAAAATATTTCTAGACTGCTTGCGAGCAGAGTTTCAGGCTGGTGTCAACGGTCCACGCCTACGGTGTCGAACGTTGTACTGGCTTGTAGGCGGGCCTTGGAAGCTCCTAAAATCGTGACTTTAATTCGGATAGTAGATATCGATTTTACATGAATTTAGAAAGAACAAGCAACAGAATCGGAGCTCATATGGTCGGAAGATTAATTCGAGAATAAATAGATAGAGGAAAAGATTGGTACACAGGATGTTTACGCGATGCATTAGAGAGGATTGGCTTGGCTTCTGTTTGGCGTGGCTCATGTACGAATCAAGAGCTGGGCCCACCTGTCATAGGCATGGGGAGGGAGGAGGTGGAAGCACGGCTTCCCACCTCATGCCGCCGCATCAAAGCAGGGGAGCTCGATGGAGCTTGGTCGCGGCCTAATTCGGCCACCGTACTTCAATCTGATGGCACGGTAAGTGAGAAGAGGTGGTGGGGATTCATGTTTGGTGGTTCTTGCTGTGATGGGAGGTGTGGAAAGGGGGGCCACGGGTGGCCATGGCCGCGGGAAGCTCCACGGATAGCTTCCTGCGGGCATAGAGACAGGGGAGCAAGCCTAGGCGGAGGTTCAAGGAGGTGGGAAGGTGCTCGCTACTGAAGCAATCGAGCGATGGTGGCCACTCGAAGAAGAACGCAGAGGCACTCTGCTCCCGTGCATTAACATGGCAGGGGAGGAGAAGGGGAATGACGTTCGCGGCGCACAACGCCGGGGTTGAACCGGGGGCTGATATTGTGGTGGTGGTGAGCTTGGTGTGGATGGAGGCATGGGGGTGGGGGTCTATTTATAGCTGGTGGAGGAGGGCTTGTCATGACGTGTCGCAGAGATGGAGGGTCCAAATGGCGTGGAGATGGGGGGTCCAAGTGGTGCAGAGATGGAGGGTCCAAGTGACGCGGAAATGGAAGGTCCAAGTGGCACGGAGACGAAGGGTCCAAGTGGCGCGTGGATTTTGGAATTGAATTTTGGAAAGGAATTTTGGTGGAGAGTATTTACGATATTTGGAATTTTGTTGAGCTCATATTAACACACTCAAAACAAATAAGCAACATCCAAAGTTTTCAAAATTTTGATTTTGAATTTGGGAGAGATTAGAAGAAAATTCCGAGTGCTAAATTTTGGGGTGTTACAAATCTACCCCACTTAAAATGAATCTCGTCCTCGAGATTTGGCTTAGAGGGTTATAGGGATAGCTTTACTTTAGCTAGCTACTTCTTGATTCTTCCCACAGAATGGAAGGTGGAATTTTAATAACAACTATATGTCCAATTTGATTCCTCCTTCTCTTTGTTGGGGCTATTCGTACAAGCCTTCCACATATGAGCTGGATCTTCCACTTCATGAACTTGGAAGGTTGTTCCATTGCCTAGCAGCTTCAAGCAGAGGGATCTTCTAGAGAGCGGCAGAAATTCAGCAAGGGACTTTTTGCTCTCTAGATGGTGGCATAATTCGGGTGACTCGTCCAAAGGGTTGGATCCGTCAACCTATGGGATCCGGATTATCCTGCACCAGCGCTAACAGAAGGGAGGCTACCCCACTTAAATAGGGCAGATGCCCCTTCTTGAGTAGGTTAGGCACTCCTCTAGAAGTAGGGAGCTGCTTTGTTTTCCAGATGTTGTTCTTGTATCAGTAGATGGAGGGCAGGCTAGAGAAGAAACATCTGTCTAGGATAGCCTTCTTCCCGTAACACTTCTTTTTGCCCCAAGCACTTCTTCAAATTTCTTGCTTCCTTCTTGGCTTGCCTTGGGCTTCTTGATCTTGGCATAGCTTTGCTAGCAGGAAGTTTCTTCTTGTTTCTACTCGGCCCGCGGGAGGGTTATCAATCGGAAGAGGATTAGGAGGCATAGGAGTAGGATTTCAACGAAGAGTATGTAGCGAAGTGGGATGCAGACTTTGGGCTCTGGGTTCATGGGCTATGGTGGTGTGCAGGCTCTTTAGTCCTACTTGCGGATCTCACAAATGACTCCTCGTTTTGCATAGTGGATGAGGACTTTGAGGATTTTGGCTAGGAATACACACTCGACAAGGATGAGGAGGAAAATGGCTAGGTTTATCATTCTGTGATGGGATTGGCGGGCGGTTTGGGTGGTTTTCTGAGTCTCTCTTCCCAGGGGAGAGGGCGGTGGATCTCCTAGAGTAAAAGAAGGCAAAGTGGGAGGGTGACGGCGGCGATAGTGTAGTAACTTAGGAGGAACTGTCCTACCCAAGAATCACAAAGTTCGCACATTGAGTAGCATCCCATATGTCCTGACCCTAGCTAAGCAAGAATGCCCTCATCCTACCCTTCCAGTAAGAGTAGCCATCGGAGCCAAGGACTGGAATCTAACCCTTGGAAAATACCATCCAAGCAGCGAGATTCAAATTTGTTGAGAGATCTCTGTGAGCAGAAGAGCAAGTATGCTCATCAGATTGAGGAGATGGATAGGCTGAAGGTAGAGTTAGGCAAGCTCCAGTCTAAACTGGATTAGCCTATTTTGAGTGATGAGCCTGAGTGTGAGATGTGCCCTCACCTAGCTGTAGATATAGCTGAGCTGAAAGTAAGGTGTGAGGGACAGCTCAAGGAGTTGGAGGAGCTTAGGGCTAGACCCACTCTTTTGGGTGCGTGCATGGTCTGTCCTACCTTGGAGAGTGAGCTTGTGCAGTTGAGAGCTGACCTTGAGGTGCTTTCAGCACCCCATGACACTTGTGAGAACTGTCTCACTTTGAGGTTGATGTTGGTGGATAGGGATGCCACCATTAAGAAGTTAGAGAACTCTGCTCCCTCTATTCCCTCTCTAGACTGCCCCACTTGTGCTACCCAGACTTTAGTTCTAGAGGATCTGAGAGAGGAGAAACATACTTTGGTTGATGAGAACAACCGTTTGAGAGAGGTGCTCAGTGGGATGTATGCTAGAGAGCCCCAACTTAGGATGATCATGGGGAGCACCAAGAGAGCCGAGTGTGATATGAGTGGACTTGGGTTAGGAGAGTGTAGTACTTCAGGTGAGAAGAAGAGTTCCCTAGTTAAACTTAAGACAACCTCCCCTCAGCCTATTCCTACTGTTGATGGGGTTTACCTTGAGCCTTCCAAGGCTGCCCCAAAGAAGCAGTTCTGGACACCCAAGCCCTCACAGGCTAAGCTGGACAGAGTAGTAACTGAGATTCTCAAGCCTCCAGTGAGCAAGGAAAGAGTCCAGCAGCTTGTTCCACCCAAGGCTATTCCACCTAAGCCCAAGGCCCAGCCTAACCCCACTCCCAAGAGGCCTATCTACCACTGTGACTTTTGCTAGTGGAATGGCCACTTGGTAGAGTTCTGCTTCAGGAGGAAGCGAGTTGAGAGGCAGGAGAGAGCTTGGGGGAACCAGGATCAGTTCTACTAGGGTGGTAGGCAGGATCCTCCCCGTCGTGGAGAGGTGAGAGACCGCTTTGCTGCTAAGAGAGGAGGTGGCCTTCCGACCCGTGCTCCTAGTGGAGGTGGACGCTTTGCCGGCCGAGCTCCTAGTCATTTTCAGCGCAACTATGGACCTCGTGACTGAGGCTTTGGAGGAAAAGGGTTTGAGAGCTCACGCTTTGGAGGTCGTGGGTACCTAGATAGACATGATGCTTACTTGTACTGTGTTTACCCTACTCTGGAGTAGATGGCTCGGCACTGGTTCAGCAGTTTCACTAACCCCAGTGCCGGACCATTTGCTCACTCTCGCTTTCCTTGATTTTGCAAGATCGAGGCCTGGAGGACATATGGATCATGGACTCCGGTTGCTCGAGGCACATGACAGGGCAGCGCAGATGGTTCTCTAGCCTCAACCCCATGAGCACCAAGGAGTACATCACATTCGGGGATAATGGTCATGGTAAAGTGTTGGGTGTTGGTTCTGTTGCTCTTTCTGGCAAGCTTTCCGTAAGAGAAGTTGCTTTGGTGAGGAATTTGGGGTTCAATTTGGTTTCAGTCTCACAACTTGTCAAGGAAGGGTTTGAGGTTCGTTTTAAGGAGGGTTCTTCTTGTGTGCTTGATGCTAAGGAAAACCTTGTTTGTCGGATTTTGCCCTATGGGCAAGTTTTTAAGGTTGACCTTGCATATGTTTGTGGCCCTCCTTGGTATTTGGTTGCTAGTCCTTCTGCTGATATTTGGAAGTGGCATAGGAGGCTTAGCCATTTGAGTTTTGATCTGCTAGCCAGGTTGAGCTCGATGGGCCTCATCCCAGGATTGCCCAATTTGAAAGCAGAAAAGGACTTAGTGTGCCACCCCTGTCGTCATGGCATGATGGTTGCCGCTTCTCATGCACCTGTCAATCAGGTGATGACATCTTACCCGGGTGAGCTGCTACATATGGACACGGTTGGTCCTGCTCGGGTACAGTCGGTCAGTGGGAAGTGGTTTGTGCTTGTAGTTGTGGATGACTTTTCTCGCTTTTCGTGGGTGTTTTTCATGGAGTTCAAAGATGAGGCTTTTGGTTTTATTCGGGATTTGGTCTTGAGGTTAAGGAATGAGAGTCATAAGGCCATGAGGGCTATCCGCAGTGACAATGGCGGAGAATTTCGTAACTCTCATTTTGAAACCTTTTGTCGAGACCTAAGTCTTGATCACCAGTTTTCGTCTCCATGTAACCCACCTCAGAACGGTGTTGTGGAACGAAAGAACCGCACACTTGTTGAGATGGCGTGGATGATGCTTGATGAGCATAAGACTCCGTGATGCTTTTGGGCTGAGGCTATGAATACGGCTGTTAGATTGCCAACCGCATCTTCCTACAAGCTTTCTTAGGGAAGACGTCGTACGAGCTACGGTTTGGTAGGCAGCGTAGCGTCAAGCACCTGCGTGCATTTGGCTGTAGATGCTTTGTGCTCAAAAGGGGGAGCATTTGGACAAATTTGAATCTCGCTGCTTGGATGGTATTTTCCTTGGGTACGCCTCTAGCTCTAGGGCATATAGAGTGTGGATCATTGATACTAAATAAGTGATTGAGACCTGTGAAGGTTCCTTTGATGAATATATGCCTTGTGCAACCCCTGCATTTGAGCTTTCAGGTGATGATGAAGGCGCTCCCATCTTTGAATATGAGGAAGGCGAAGTGGATGCTGGTGATGCAGGAGCCACTGCACCGGCTGCAGCTCCTACCCCCTCTCCTACGAGCTCTGAAGATGAAGGAGGACCCTTGCCTACGGCTTCCTCCTCGCTCCCCCGACTATAAGCTCGAGCAGAGGCAAGCCCTGTGGAGGACACAGGGGAGGTGACCTCCGAGATTGTTCCATCTCAGCAGGTCCAGCGGGATCACCCTCCAGACAGGATGATTGGAGATGTACACCAACGCGTCACACGCTCTTCGGTTAACTTTCTAGCCTTTTTCTGCCACTCCGCATTCGTTGCTTCTTTCGAACCCCGGGATGTGTCACATGCATTATCTGATCCTAGTTGGGTGAACGCCATGCATGAGGAGTTGGAGAACTTTGAGAGAAACCATGTCTGGTATTTAGTTGAACCTCCACCAAACTGCCACCCTATAGGAACCAAGTGGGTCTTCAAGAACAAACAGGGTGAGGATGGGATGGTTGTGAGGAACAAAGCGAGATTGGTTTCCCAAGGTTTCTGTCAGGAGGGGATAGATTATGAGGAGACCTTTGCTCCGGTAGCTCATTTAGAAGCCATTAGAATTATGCTTGCCTTTGCAACCTCTAAAGGCTTCAAACTATAGCAGATGGATGTCAAGTCAGCCTTCCTAAACGGTTACATAGAGGAGGAGGTTTATGTGAGACAACCTCTTGGCTTTGAGAGTGCCAAGTGTCCAAACCGGGTGTATAAGTTGAGAAAGGCCCTTTATGGTCTGAAGCAAGCTCCAAGAGCTTGGTATGCTAGGTTGAAAGCTTTCCTCCTCAAGTCTGGGTTTGTAATGGGTTCAGTAGACAAGACCTTGTTTCTGTTGAGTCGTGACGGTAGCACACTTCTAGTTCAGATATATGTTGATGACATTATCTTTGGTGGTTCATCTCACGCTTTGGTGTCTAAGTTTGCTGAACAGATGAGCAGTGAGTTCGAGATGAGTCTCATGGGTGAGCTTCAGTTCTTCCTCGGGCTACAAATCAAGCAAGGCCTAGAAGGAACCTTCATCCATCAAGCCAAGTACACGAAGGACATTCTGAGAAAGTTTGACAAGGGAGATCTCAGGCCCATGGCGACTCCCATGTCAACACAGACGGCACTTGATGCTGATGAAGAAGGGGAGGTGGTGGACCAAAGAGAGTACCGAGGGATGATTGGCTCACTTCTGTACCTGACGGCGACCAGGCCGGACATATAGTTCGTGGTTTGCCTCTGTGCACTTTTTCTGGCCTCACCGAGGACATCACACCGACAAAGGGTGAAGCGCATCTTCAAGTACCTGAAATACACTCCTGAGCTTGGTCTTTGGTTCTCTTCAGCTTCGTTGCTCTCTCTCAGAGGGTATTCGGATGCTGACTTTGCGGGTTGTTGGCTAGAGCGCAAGTCTACTTCCGGCACCTTCCAGTTTCTCGGTTCTTCTCTTGTCTCTTGGTCCTCATGCAAGCAATCTAGCGTAGCCACGTCTGCCACAGAAGCTGAATACATTGCTGCTGCTAGTTGCTGCTCCCAGCTGCTTTGGATGAAGTCCACCTTGAGTGACTTTGGTCTCAGTTTTAGGAAGATCCCTCTCCTAGTAGACTCTACTTCTGCTATTTCTGTAGCTAAGAACCCCGTCTTGCACTCCAGAACCAAACACATAGACGTGAGGTTTCACTTCTTGAGAGATCACTACGAGAAGGGAGGTATATACTTGATCCATGTAGAGACTCAGAACCAGTTGGCCGATATCTTCACCAAGCCCTTAGACCTTAGCATGTTTGCTCGCTTGCGTGGGGAGCTTGGTGTTTGTTACCCCTTTTCGGTTGGGGTAACTTTGTTGTAGTTTAGGATTTTGTTTTGCTTTTTCTTTGCTTTTCCTTGTTTTCTTGCATTTTGTATCATACCATGCATTGCATTGTAACATATGCATTTTCACTTACACTAGCACTAGAGCTCTTCTGGTATGACGAGTTAGTACTTGCTTGTGCTAGATTGTACAGTTGCTTGCATGATCATGGTTGGCTAAGCTCCTTGAATCTGTCTAATATCTTTTGTGAGCTCAGTCACTTTTGTTTCTTGAAAATCAAAAACCATGATCACCACTTGACTTGGCTACCTAGCATGTGTAGGAATGTTGCATGCTATGCTATCTTTTCATGCTTGGATATGCTAGTCATATGCCTTTGTTAAGTTGATGCCTATGCATTTAAGACACCTTGCCTTAATCTGAATTCTGAATTAATCTTGTTTACAAAGTGGTGTCCTATGAGCTAAGATGAAAAGATCCAGGTTTGTTCACTTGTCACATTGATCTAGTTTGAGATAGCTTGCCTTTGCACTTTGGCATGAACTTGGACTACGCTGTGTATGACCAAAACCTTATCTTAAGCTTCTGATGGTTTTCTGAACCTAGGCTTGGCATTGGTTGGTAAGCAGTGGCAAAAACAAGTGAATAACCCCTGGCATATGATCTGATTTGCTTGAAGTTCAAAATTGCTAAATCTGAAATATGCAAGTCTCTAAATTGCTTATGGCATGATTGAATATGCTTTGGCTGAGAGTAGCGCACCTTGTATGTTTTGGTAGCATCTTGCTGTTCATCCCTATCTGACTAGATGCTATTCATGTTGGTGATGCTTTCTTTTCAACAACTCTGAAAAACATGCTCCTGATCTGTATAAGATAGATTCAATTGAGCTTGTTTGCATGCTTCCTTGCCCTCACTTGCTCTATATGCTAGAACTTGTATTTACTAGCTTTTCATCCCTACTGAGCTCTTCATGGTACACTTCCTGCATTTCATGGCATATTTTGAGGGGGGGTTGTTTATTTCTGGGGGAGTTGAGTTCTATGAACCCTTGATGTGTCCATTATCAACAAGGGGGAGAGATGTTGACCCTTGAGGAGAGAGATGATGGACCAAGGGGGAGAACTCTGTAGAGATCTAGTTGAGGGGGAGTTTGAGCTTTTATCATGCTCTTGCATCGGTGCGTCGATGAGGGTGGTTGCTTGGGATGAATTTCTGCTTATATGCTAAATCTTTAGACCCATCTTGGGCACTTAATCGAAGCAAATTCGTGCAGCAACCTTTTGTTCTTCTCCTCCCCCTGTCTCTTTGGTTTTTGGGTTCAATCCTTGGCTTTTGGCTATTTATGTTGGCCAAGCTTGAATCCTTTCCCTTGCTTTTTGGACTTGCTGGGACGTGGAGATTATGACTTAGTTCATCTCAATCCTACTGGATTGCCACGAGCAAGCCTCCTTTGTGTTTTCCCCTTTCTTGCCCAAAGATTGCCATCTCACAAGATCTGAAATTCCCACTGATCCCTTGATCATTTTGCGTTGATCTTTTGGGAAAAGCTTTGGAATAGGGTTGAGATAGCCTGTGCAAAATTTTGTGAAGGTTGGACAAGATTTGGTCTGGTTTGGGTTGCAAGACCCCCTATCTACGACTCTACCGGATAGTCCGCCAGAGGCCACCGGACAGTCCAGTTCCACCGGATAGTCCTACAGTACCCACCGGACAGTCCGGCGTGAGCATTGTCCGGGCCGTGCCACCGGACAGTCCGCCAGTAGGCACCTGATATTCCGGTCCCACCGGACAGTCCGGTGTTGGCCACCGGACAGTCCGGTCCTACCAGGGAGCTGCTGTGCTCTTCCTACTTCAGTTTTTCCGCTGTGTTTCTGCTCTGGATTTTTGCATTCCCCACTGTAAGACCATTCTCTTTGCTTGCTGTGAGTCAGTGAGACGCACCTTGGTGCGGTGAGTGTCGTGTGGAGGTTTTGCAAGGTTTCGTTGCCTCGGTGCCATTCTTGGTTGGATCTTAAGTTTTCCTGCATTGGTGCATATCCTCTCAGTGGACGGCACCCTTGCGCTGCTAGGCACGTATCTGTTCAGTGGACAGTGCCTAGTCCTGTTTCTATTGAGCTTTGTAGAGCACTTTCTTGGGGGTTGTGATTTTGAGTTTTCAAGTGCTCCTATTCACCTCCCCTCTAGTCACACGTCTCGGTCCTATAGGGGCGCCTCTTTTAACTGTGTTGTACCACTTGGCTAATTCAAGCGAGACAGCAGGGTCATGTCCTTTCTTTCCTTATTTTACGCTGCACGCATTCCGGGAATCCATCGGGTCATGCGTTTGACCAAGGTTGTCCATATCTTGAGATTGAACCATGTGTCCTTGTGATGGTGATGTGTCTTACGGTGGGCACTGCTTCCTTTAACATTGATCCATCACATCCATTCAGGCTATCTTGTTCTGGCTCTTATGGTGTGGTATACATGGTACCGACTTCCTTCTGCTAGAAGCTTCACTAGTTGCTGAAGGCCATTGGGGTAAGGGAGGGCCAGAACTTTTTGAAAATAGAGTAAGATGAGGTGCAGAAGTTTTTTATTCAAATTGATTTTGGACTCAAAACATCTTTCCAACCTTAGGGTTACGTCCTACGGCCAACTATGACTCTGATACCTCCTGAAGCGCCCCAGTTTCCATAATGGGACTAAAATGTGCTTCATTACCAAGGTTTGGTAATCACATTCTTACTTTAGAGTGATACAGATCTGCCCTAACGGGTCAGACCATAAAGGGGCGCAGCCCTGAAAATCTAAGCAGCGGAATATAAAACATAGGCCCATCTTCTTCACGCCTCAGTTGGGAAGCAAGTCGTAACCCCTACTCGTTTTCGGACCAATATATGTCCATAGCACTGAGAAAAACAACAACAAAGCAAGGGTGAGTACATACGTACTCAGCAGCCCACCTTCCACCAAAGGAATTTGGGGGGAGGCTAACACTTTATGCAAGGATATATCTGGAGCTTAGGATAGTTTTGCAGAAAAATACTTGTACACAGGGTTTGTGGTAGTTGTCAAGTTTTAATCCTTCTGAAAACTGAGTTTTTCACATAAAGGGGTTGCCACTGGACTTGCCAGTCCAAAGTGGCTCCTGACTTTCCAGCCAACACATTCTCCATACACCCAGCATCCACTGCTGAACCAAAAACCATTTTATCCAATCCCCAAACCAATTCCATTTTTATTTTATGAAAACTGCTAACAGAAGAACCAAGACATAACTCATCCATACCAGTGGACATGGACTATTCGAATAGGTTTTACTCTGATAAGAGGTTTTACTAATTCCCACAAGTTGGACTTAGTGGCACGTTACCGTCGTAATTGCCCAAATTCCAAACCAAGCCGTTGCCTTTGTTTCATCACCTAGCAGAAATTTAGGGGTTTGGGCATCCGAGTCACTCCAGTACCCCGTGGTACTTCCGTTGACACCCACCCTTCCCTTAGCCCCTTGTGTGCCAACACAGAAGCTACCAGGCTATCCACTCCAGTGTGGGCTTGGCCAATGCGTCATATAGAGCCAGGGGTTGTACTAAAAGAGTTTGGCAAGATGAAAATCATAACGGTCTTTACGGAGAGCTCAGGTAGAACCATTCCCACTTTCCAATGCTCGACACCGCAAGCAACCATCCACCTATCTGTTATTCTCCACGAATCCTAGGACATGGGGTAACCGCGAGTCGCTATGTTACCCATTCATACCCTACCCTTATGGCTGTTTCGGTGCATAGCCATATTCCGATAAAGTCGATTACCGGGGTTCTTCCCCATTTTACTTCAAAACCACACACACATCCACTTTCTCGTACCCTCTATATTCCACATCCATAACGTCAAGATTATGATAGATAATTAAATGAGCGATCCCACCTATGTGCGCTATATCTAAAATAGGCTTAGGTGGCTGTATATCTGCTGGGTTACCTTAGCAAGCGAAACATGCAAGTTTTTATGTGATGAACTCGCCAAGGGTTGTGTCTGCAAAACATAGGAAATTTATGGATCAAGTGGGGATTCCAGTGGGCTTGCCCTACAACTTGAAGGGTGAAGGGCTGACGTAGGATCAGTATGCTTTCTTCAGTTTCCTAGTTGAATGTCCTAGTGATTGGACTGCTCGGCCTCTCTAGGGCCTCCTACGTGCACAAACAAGGAACACACAAATCGAGGCACAATATGAGCTCAACGGGTTTGGTGGTGTAGAGCTTGGATTGCGGAGATGAGAATCTGCTGGGTTCTTACTGGTGGTATTACTGCAAATGGTTGGGGTGTAGCGAGTTTTCGGGCGAGTTGGCGGGCTCAGTAACGACAGTTGCAGAGACGTCATGGTAGGGGTGGTGGACGCGAGATACGGGGTCGACAACGCCAAAGGGGTGGCAGTCGCATGTTGGTGTTTTGGAGAAGACCTTTTTGTGGAGTGGTGGAGAAAGCAAAGATGTTCAGATGATTTTCGGTATCGTCATCATCTGAATTCAGGGCTCAGACAGGCTAAGGCAGAAACATTTAGGATTTGTGTGGATTAGGTGGATAAGGGCATTAATAACGAGTCACACAAAATTTGTGGGATCGGTGTAAAGCATTGACTAGGCGTAGGTCGGCATCATGGTGGCATGACGGCGGCTTCCGGCCAGGACAAAAGATTACGTAGAGTGTATGGTTAGCTAGGGCTTGATTTTAAATTAATTTAAGCGAAAGAATCACCAAAATTGGAGTTGGAACGGAGAAGATATGAATTTTGTATATTCGGAAAAAGAAGAGGAAAAAGGAATATTCCTGGAATATTCCAAAATCTGAATATTTGGAAACTGGAGAATAAAATCGTGTTTTTGGATTCTGGAGGAATAGAAAATATTTCTTGACTGCTTGCGAGCAGAGTTTCAGGCTGGTGTCAACGGTCCACACCCATGGTGTCGAATGTCGGACTGGCTTGCAAGCGGGCCTTGGAAGCTCCTAAAATCATGACATTAATTCGGATAGTAGATATCGATTTTAGATTAATTTAGAAAGAACAAGCAACAGAATCGGAGCTCATATGGTCGGAAGATTAATTTGAGAATAAATAGATAGAGGAAAAGATTGGTACACAGGATGTTTACGCGATGCATCAGAGAAGATTGGCTTGGCTTCTGTTTGGCATGGCTCATGTATGAATCAAGAGCTGGGCCCACCTATCATAGTCGTGGGGAGGAAAGAGGTGGAAGCACGGGGCAGGCTGCTGCTCGGCTTCCCGTCTCGGGCCGCCGCGCCAAAGCAGGGGAGCTCGACGGAGCTTGGTCGCGTCCTAATCTGGCCACCGTATTTCAATCTGATGGCTCGGTAAGTGAGAAGAGGTGGTGGGGATTCATGTTTGGTGGTTCTTGTTGCGATGGGATGTGTGGAAAGGGAGGCCACGGGCGGCCATGGCCGCGGGCGGGGAGCTCTGCGGATAGCTCCCTGCGGGCATGGAGATGGGGGAGCGAGGCTAGGCGGAGGTTCAGGGAGATGGGGAGGTGCTCGCTGCCGAAGCAATCGAGCCATTGTGGCCTCTCGATGAAGAACGCAGTGGCACTCTGTTCCGGTGCATGAACACAACAAGGGAGGAGAAGGGGGATGGCGTTCGCGGCGCACAACGCCTGGGTTGAACCGGGGCTGATATTGCGGTGTTGGTGAGCTTGGTGTGGATGGAGGCATGGGGGTGGGGAGCTATTTATAGCCAGTGGAGGAGGGCTTGTCATGACGTGTCGTGGAGATGGAAGGTTCAAATGGCGTGGAGATGGGGCGGTCCAAGTGGCACGGAGATGGAGGGTCCAAGTGGCATGAGGATTTTGGAATTGAATTTGGAAAGGAATTTTGGAAAGAATTTTGGTGGAGAGTATTTGCGATAATTGGAATTTTGTTGAGCTCATATTAACACACTCAAATCAAATAAGCAAGATCCAAAGTTTTTGAATTTTTTTTTTGAATTAGGGAGAGATTAGAAGAAAATTCCGGGTGCTAAATTTTGGGGCGTTACAGCGAGGAAAGCTTCGACGCAGGAGCCGAAGTAGCGGACGGTGCTGCTGCCATAGGAGCACTGGTGGTAGCTCTTCGGCCAGTCGAAATCGGTGCTTGACGGTAATGGCCTCTGCTGCGTGGGTGACGGCGCGTAGCGACGCGAGTGTCAGACGATGTAGACGCCGAGTGAGAGCTCCTTGGTCAGCAGCAGCTGCACCTGGGAGGTGCAAGTGGCCGACAGCGTAAACTAGTCCTGGTCAAATTTTGGTGATAACATGAACACAATTCTAAATTTAATCTACGTACTCCAAACTGGTAGAAGTGAAGCATGGTATTGATCTTCACTTACGGTTATATATATGTCAGAGCAAGGCCCCAAACCATGTGTAGAGATTCAGTTCACAGGAATAAAGACTGCAGGGAATTTTAGATACAGTAACCAACATACAAGCTACAGGGAGTTATATATGCCAAGGATTGTGTCAAAGAAGAACTATGCACTACGGCCTACTGGTGTAGTATGTATATCAGCTAGGTCTCTCCTTATTATTTAAGACCGAGTCCAGCAGATAAGGTAAATGGCCATGTATCGTACAAGGCGACACTATAGCAACATTGTTTACAGAGAGAGTGTTAGTTCAAATAGTGGATAGAAGGGTGGATAGCCTAGCTGCTGGACCCAGTCTAAGACAACGAATTATAAATGTACTTCAAATATAGAAAATGACATACTATACATCATTGGTCAGTTCATGACTATGCAGTATTAGTTAATTAAGATATATTCATATCATTGTGCTTATTCTGTTGGAATCACTCCTCTTGGCAAGTGGTAATCATAAGCACTTAAAAGAGCTATTTTGTTTTCTGCTAGCACTTGATCTACTGTCTTGCCGGCTCCACTACTGCTAAAAGCAAAGCCTATACAAACATTCACTATGTGCAGCGATTAAAAGAAGCATGCTTATGAAGAAATGACAAGATTATTTTTAACACATCCATGACAAGTTTAGTTCTTGTGACGCCCCAAAAATTGACCCTAAGAATTTTTCTCAGAATCTCCTTCTAATTCAAAATTATTTCAAAACCCTGATTGTTTGAGTGTGCAGTTATCAGCTTGACAAAACCTCTGTAACCCTCTCAATGTGCTACAACTCCCCTCCAAATACTTCCTGGCACCACTATAATTTTCTTCCACCAAATTCCTTCTCAAACTATTGCTCCATATATTCAAATTCAATTCCAAATCCACAGACCCACTCATGCATGGTAGTAAGATGAAGCACAACTGTGGATGTTGTTTGCAACTACCGCTTGCAATACAATTGTGTGTTGCAATTTCCACTGTGTTTGATAGTTCATTGCAACACTGACCAGAACTTGCAAGCGTGGTGCAATTGCATGTTGCAATCTGTGTGCTAGCGTATTGCAATTGTGCTTGTTGCAACCTGCTCACAACCGTGTTGCAACTGCTTGTTGCAACCTGCATGCTACTGTGTTGCAATTTCTTGTTGCAACATGCGTGCTAGCATGATGCAATTGCTTGTTGCAACCTGCACGCTTCTGTGTTGCAATCTGCATGCAACCGTGTTGCAACCGTGTGTTCACAACTTCACCGTTTGCAACTGTGCATTGCAATTGCGTATTGCAACTGTGCATTTGCAACTTCACATTTGCTACTATGCGTTGCAATTGTCTATTGCAACCGGGTATCTTTTATAACTGTGCTTTGCAACTATTTATTGCAACTGTGTGTTACAATTTTGTCTCAATCCTTTTTCTACCATAATATGACTGTGACATGGGTGTTAAGTTTAGAACCAAAATTTGATCTTATCATGAGATATTTTCGATGTCAATTTCCTTTCTTTTTGCTCATGTTACCTGAGGGTTCTCTTGCCTATATAAAGAGGGAATTGTCTCGTGGGTGCTTACTCATATTACAACACAAGAAATCCATCTAGGGTTTTGGCAAGAGAGCTCTCTGTCTTCGGTGTTTCGTGGCTACTCATGTGCCTCCATCTCTTCCACTAGCGTGTCGACAGCAGTGGGGAGAGCAGTGTCTCTAAAACATCAGCCCATTGAAGAACCTGCATGAGCTTGGGTGAATCAGGTTCTTGGGCAGTGATCACATGACTACTCACTCGAGTTCCTTGGTCCTCATCAAGCTTTCAACTTCGATCTCATTGTTAGCCACATTGGAGCATTCCGCGCTGTAAGTAACGATGAGTTTTTCATTTGAGATAGATTCAATCTATTACATGGACAAGTTGTTGTATGCTTTGTGTGGTTTATCCCTAGTCCATTGTGCATGCTTTTTAGGAATTAATTTAATCTTAAAAATGCGCTTATTTCTAACAATCCCAAAACCTGATAAGCACTTAAGATGGGTAATAGCTTAGCTAATTCCTTGAAACCTGAGAAGTTCGATGGTGCGAACTTTATAGGATTTGCAAAGAAACTTGAGTTGTGGTTCTGTTCTAGGGATCTGGTTTGGATTCTGAAGCCTATTGTCGAACCTTTGTCGATGATTGCTTAGGTAGATAGAGATTGAGAAGGCTAATGTGTGGGTTGCATCTTAAGTGTGCTATCTTTCAAGCTCACAAGAGTGCTAGGGAGCTCTGCGAGGCCATCAAACATAAGTACAGTACCTCCAATGCTGGACATGAACTGTATGTCATTGAGCACTGCCATGATTATAAGATGGTAGACAATCACGATGTGGTTGAGCAGGCTCATGAGATCTAAGTCATTGTTTGAGAGCTCCATCAACTTGGGCATGTTTTGCTGGATCAGTTTGTGGTAGGTGGCATTATTGCCAAATTGCCACCATCCTGGAGGGATTTTGACATAATTCTGAAACATAGGAGAGAAAGCATGTCTGTAGCGGATCTGCTGGCTTCTCTTGATGTTGAAGAGATGGCTCGGGAAAAAGACAATGCAATCAAGAGAAGTGAGTACCATGACAGCGCTAATGTCATGACACAGGGTGTAAATAAGAAGAAGAGGAAGCCAAAGGTCAAGAAGATCACCAGCTTCAAGAAGAAGAACCTAGATGAGATCCAGCTTTATCTGTGGCCACATGGGACACATGTCAAAGTAGTGTCATGACAGAAAAACAAGAAGGTTTAGCATGGGCTGAACAAGACTGTCAACAAGGTTGTGAGCGATGCTGGTGCAACAGGGTATGGTAAAACATATATTGTTCTTCCAGCATGTTAATCTATCAATTGGTGGGTTGATATAGTGCCTAACATTCATGTTTGTGCTGATAAATCTCTATTTTCTTCTTATTAGGCCACACGAGGCGCAACCCTCTTGATGGCGAACAGGTCGCGTGCTTCTATTCATGGTGCTAGTATGGTCGATCTGCGGCTATGAAATATGCAGCATGCACCATCGATAAATAAGAACCTTGTCAGTGGGTCTTTGATGCTTCATGATGGTTATATGTAAGTGTTTGAGACTAATTCCTAAATTACATGTAGTCAAAGGTTCTAAGTGTCAAGCTTGTGTGCAAGCCAAGCAACCGAGGAAACCTCATCCTACGGTTGAGCAAAGAAACTTGACACTTTTAGAACCCATTCATTCTGATCTTTGCTAGATGAATGGTGTGTTGACTCAAGGGGGGTAAGAAGTACATGATGACTCTCATCGATGATGCAACTAGATTCTATTATGTGTATTTGTTGAGAACAAAAGATGAAGCATTAGATTACTTTAAAATCTATAAGGCTGAAGTTGAGAACCAATTAGATACGACGATTAAAAGGTTATGGTCAGATCAAGGTGGTGAATATTTCTCTAATGAATTTAATAAATATTGTGCTGTAAACTGAATCATACATGACAAGACACCTCTTATTCACCCTAGTCAAATGGGGTTGCTGGAAGGAAGAACTGCACTATCACCGACTTAGTTAACGCTATGTTGGGTACCGCGGATTTATCTAAGGCATGGTGGGGCTAGGCTATTTTAAGAACGAATCATGTATTGAATAGAGTTTCCACTAAGAATAGTGAGAAAACTCTGTATGAAGGCTGGAAAGCAGAAAGCCAACTTTTTCATTTCTGCGCACGTGGCGCTGCTTGGCGAAAGTCTGCATACCAATAATCAAGGAGTGCAAACTAGGACCAAAAATAGTTGATGGTGTCTTTATTGGTTATGCTATAAATAGCAAGGCCTATAGATTTATAGTGGTTAAATATGATTCACGTGATGTGCTTGTTGATACAATTATTGAATCACAAGATACTACTTTTTTTTAGAATATTTTTCCTATGAAAGATGCACATTACACTCCTAGTCACGATATTGTTGTACCACATGAACAGTGTACTCCAATTGATCCTCGAGAACAGAGCAAGAGACAAAGGATTCTAAAGTCTTTTGGTGATGATTTCACTGTATATCTTTTGGACGATATGCCCAAGTCTATTTCGGAAGCTTTAGCATCTTCTAATGCAGACTATTGGAAAGAGGTTGTTCATAGCAAGATGGATTCCATTATGGCTAATAGAAGTTGAGAAATTGTTGATTGTCCCTTCGGTTGCAAACCAGTGGGATGCAAGTGGGTGTTTAAGAAGAAGCTTAGGCAGATGGTACTATTGATAAGTACAAGGCCTGGCTTGTAGCTAAAGGTTAAACATATAAAGAAGGCAAAGACTTCTTTGATACTTCTTACCTGTTGCTAGATTAACTGCTATCCGAGTACTTCTATCATTGGCCACCTCATATGGTCTTCTAGTCCATCAGATGGATGTGAAGATGGCTTTTCTAACGGAGAGCTAGATGAGGAGATATATATGGATCAGCCTGAAGGATATGTAGTACCTAGACAAGAGGGCAAGGTGTGCAGGTTGTTGAAATCATTGTATTGGCTGAAACAAGCACCAAAGCAGTACATGAGAAATTAGATAATACTCTGACATAGGTAGCTTTGTTGTCTATGAAGTTGATAAATGTGTGTACAGCCGCTATGGTGGGCGCAGAGGTGTGATCATGTGTTTGTATGTCCATGACATATTAATTTTTTGGAGTGACATTGAGGTAATCAATGAGGTGAAGTCTTTTTTATCCTAGTATTTTGATATGAAAGATTTGTGTGTGGCTGATGTGATTTTGAACATCAAGTTGATATAACATGAGGATGGCATTACTCTTATGCAATCTCATTATGTTGAGAATATATTGAGCCAATTTGGCTATTTAGACAGCAATCTTTCTCCAACACCATATCATCCTAGCAAGATTATTCAAAAGGATAAGGGGCCAAGAAGAGACCAACTGAGATATTCTCAGATAATTGGTTCACTCTTGTACCTAGCTGGTGCAACTTGATCCAACATCTCCTTTGCGGTTAGCAAGGTGAGTCGGTTTACTGCTAAACCAAGAGATGATCATTGGAGGATGCTTGAGAGAGTTATGAACTACTTGAAATGTACAATGTACTGGACTTCACTATACTAGGTACCCTAAGGCACTCAAAGGGTATAGTGATTCCAATTAGATTTCTGATGCTAATGAGATAAAGGCAACAAGTGGTTATGTCTTTACTCATGGAGGAGCTGCTATTTCATGGAGGTCATTGTTGGCAGTTCTTAGACTAATAGATTTTACTCCGCAAGCATACGGAGACCGTTGTAGCATTCACCCTGGAGTATTCCATGGTATCGTATTCATCCACAAGAAAGCGTCAAGAAAGAATACAAATTCATCGATCACCAAGCTACTACCAACTCATTCATTCTAGAAGATAATAAGAAAAGGGTAAAGACCAAACACCACGGGATATAAACCAAACACCGTTGGCGTGACCTCAAGTTTAAGCTAGGTGGACAATGAGTCAAGGGCCAAGGTTTGGTCTTCCATCTCTACTAGCATACAAGATCTATACGTACTAAGGTCGAAAGGATCAAGACAGAGCTATGGTCTTGCGTCAAGCGAAATTCTAGACTTTACCGAGAAGGCACGGGGGTAGATAGTTGGCCAACAGAACAGCAAGTGGCTAACGCCTATGGGCTTACTGAACGATGGGATTAGAATACAGAGGCTCTCTAATGCTGTCACCAAGTGGGGCTAAAGACCAGAGCTATGTGGGTAAGATGGCACGCTATACTACTGCTCAAGCAACATGTTGCATCAGTCACCATAAGAGAGCTTGAGCACTAAAGCTCACCTTTAGCTAGAAGGTGAGAGCTAACCGGACTCCTAGATCTAAGTCTAGGAGAGGCTTATAGCACCGGCAAGTATAAAAAAGCTCAATCAATTCTAACTTAGCACAACTTAAGCCTCGAACTTGGCATGGCCTAATGGAAAAGGTGCTAGCAAATAAATGCAACGGCATACATACAAACTCTGAGTAACTAAATAGAGACGAAGATAAGTGCATAAAGTAGAAAGATAAAGTACTTGCACTTGTCATATATCGGAAAGAAATGCTTAAGATTAGAGTACAAAGTACATTACCAAAGATTCTGACTGACTCCAGAACAGCAGAGCCTGCTCTAACTCCTAGCTAAACAATGAATTCAGAGTGGAGGCACCACCCAAGGAGCACCTCCTATAGAGGGAGAAAGTGATTACATGGTGAGGTGAATAGTGAAGTGAGAGGGATGCCTCTCTATTTATAGGTGGAGGAGAGGGGAATATTTTGAAGTATCCTATGCAAGATTCCTCCTACAATTGCTCTTTGGGCGCCACCTGTCCTGGTGACCGCCATAGGAAAGTCGCTAACAGTGTCCTACGGGTGTTGGCGAAGAAAACCGGGCAAGAACCAAATCAAAAGTGCCCAAACCGGTGATTAGAAAGTTGAACCATCCTTTAAGAATTAATCTGCATCAAAAACCACCTCTGATCCTCTTCCTGGGCGACTGGACCACTCGAATCAGGATAGAACTGAAGGTGAACCGCACCTTGGGCCCTTCCCCGCATGCCACGCATCTAGGCCAGTGGGTGGACTGCTCCATGGCCACCCCGCTACGCGCCACGTGGGCCAGAGAGAGCGGGCGGACTAGCCAAGCCGCGTCATGCTCTGCCCCTGCACTTGAGTGGGCCTCAGCACCCTAGTGGACTAGCCGAGTGGGTAGGCAAGCCAGCCTAGCCACACTCCGCGCTTTGGTGGGCCGCGCCACATACTGGGCCTGTTAGGTTGCTACTCGCGTGGGCGCACTGGTGTGCTAGCAGCTCTGCTGCTGCTGCCACGTGGTGCCCCTAGGTTACTTCCCGCCTTGCTACTGTACGAAGGGGGTAGTGCTGATGTCAGCGTGACATCATCGAGCAAAGATAAGACTTAGGCTCAGCGGATCAGGAGTTGCATCAATGTTAATGTCCTGCAAGTATTTAGTGCACAACCCAAAATTGTACCTTTATGATTGAACAAACTAGCATGAGTGTACCCTTCACCTTTTTATCCATACATGTAGGGCTTCTAGCTTTTCTTACAATGTCTTTGGCGGTTGAGATACAGAACAATCTTAGTAGAGTGTCACCATTCTCCTTTCTGGTTTCATGCTCAGAGGATTTTGAAAATTTTAATATTAAAGCACTAAGTTCCTTAAATGGTACCATCGGTCACTCAAGTGGTTTTTAGATTCCTCACCAGGCCATAAGCCAAACTTTTCCCTATCAACTAAAAGGCTTATGTGGAGCTCAAGGTAGGGATAAAGTTGGCTTACCTATGCTATGTATTTTGTTAGGTCAAACATTGGCCCTAGCCAAGTTTGTGATACCTCTCATCCCGATCAAAGGAGAATGGATTTTTTTTGGATGGATATGGTCTATGAATGAAAACTCCTTATTTGATGAATCCTCTTTTCTAACTTTGAAGCATGTAAGTACATGGAGCTATCATTTTCTTTTCTCTTCCCTTTTCTCCTTTTTTTTTCTTTTTTCGATAGCTCCACGTCTCCTCTTGTATGGGAACATTGGAGATGTTTTTGGAATATGGCTGTAGTATTTATTTGCAAGACCATATTTGTGGATGTGTATGTGTAAAATGGTTTTTATATGGTGGAGAAATATCTGGTATAGGTGGATGCTTCAATCCAGTGTAGATTTTAGCATGACCAATCAAGTAACGCTAGCAAATGAAGGTGGATGTGAGGGATTTGATTGGGATTTGAAGTGACACTACTTCATAAGAACTCAAAATTTAACAAAACTCAAAACAACAATAGGTAGCATATGTAGAGGTTTCATCATGTAAAGCATTTGGCTCTGGATAGGTATTTCAAACCACTAAGGAACTTTCTCATTTTAATTTTCAAAAAGAAAACTCTGAGAATTCACCTTAATAGGATCAAGATGGGTTAAACTCAAGCTTCGATTATATCACATCTCACAACAACTTAGACTCGGTTTGCAAGCACTTGCTCCACAAGTTTAAAGAGTAAAGGCAGGATCACGACAAATGCCAATAAGTTCAAATTTTAGGAGAGTGTCAAGTTGTAAATGAAATACTTATAAGGAATTAACAAGGCAACTATTCATCATTTCCTTTAAGAAAGGGTATAAACAAAATTCTAGCATTATAGCTAGGAGTGAGTTTATTCATGACAAAAGCAAATCTTTTTGTTATTTTTTGAATTATGCAAATTTTTATAGTTTCTGTTTTATTCGGGGTAACAAAAAAGAAATATTTTTGGTGTCATGGCAATTTTCAGGATTAAGAGCATGGAAGTGAAATACTGAGCATTAGGGGTACTCACTTGGTGATCTTCCCCGAAGCTTAGTTCTTGCATGTGATTGCCAAGAAACTGAGCTTCAATATTGCCTGGCATTGCCTCCCCCAAGCTTGCTTGCTCCTTGGGTGAAGACGATGCTGCTTGACATATGTTTATACTCACCTATGTTACGTGAATTTCCTCTCTACTCTTGTTCTACCTCAGTTTGAGGCTTTCCTTCATATCTCTAGTGCTGGTATCCGAACCTTCTTCATAGTGTTAGGAGAAAAATCAAACTTGAAAGTACTGCTCTCTCTTTGGGGAATGTCTCCTTGTATTGATGTTGGGTCTCTTGCTCCAGCGTCATATTTGCCTTCAGTTGACATTCTTTTCCCAAGTGACACAGGTGGTCGCGGTGCATCCTTGTCGCATGGAATGGAAGCACACATAGGGCCCCTTTCGAACCATCTAACAAGGGGATCATGAAGAGCTTTTTCTCGATGAGATGAACCTATCTTCAATTTGCTAACAGGACAAGTAGCATGGTACTTCTGAAAAGGTGCTTCTCTACCTCTGCTACTAGCACATCACAGGCTGTTGAGGCTTGAGATCCTGTTCACAGAGCATTGATCCTTCCAAGAACATGTACCTGAGCAGGCTTAAGTGATGACTTTGCCTTTCATAGATATCACTTGCCTTTGTTCCCAAACAAATTGAGTGGAGAAGGATGTTGTTTGGATTGAATCCACTGTGTCATTTATACTTGCCACCAATCTTCGGTTGATGGTTGTTCACATCTGAAGGGTAGAGTAGATCATTCCTAACCTCTGGCAAATCTTGCTGCACATCTGGCGAGGCGAAAGGAAATTAAGGAACGCTCTCTCATCGCATTCCTCCTCACTTGGCGTGATGTCTCTCCATATATCTCATGTTATCCAAAGCCATGTGCTGCCTTCAATGAAGCAGTGACCAATGGTCTTCTGGTTGCAACCTCATGACATTGACATCTGCTTCCCAAGTGATTTAGAGAATAGTTGAAATCTTGCAGCAATCAACCACTGTGGGTTGAATATCGAGGTCCTTCCTCACAGGGGTTGGGTTAGAGGATGTGTGCCTCTTGGCATGTCCTCCCCCAAGCTTGACTCTTGTAGTGTGATGAAACAAACCTTATATGATTAAGAGCACATCTTCGTCTCTGGTTGACAAAGTTTTCCTTTGTTCCGCTTAGACTTTGTTGTGTTTCTAGTGGAAGGCTTGTCCAATCATGGTGTGAAGAGATACCTAGGATGTTGAGAATGGATTTCTTCATGATGGCCTTTTTGTTCCTCCTTCATGATCTCCGAAAAACTCCTTCTACCTTTTCCTACATGTTAGGAATCGACATGTGCATTGTCTACCTAACATTCTACCTCATGTTCAGTTATTTCAAGATCTTTCCTGAGGTTAGGGTAGGTAGAGAGATAGCCAGCTATTTGCAAAGCAGTTGGCTTAAGATAACACTATTGGAAGATCCTAACGCCTTAGAATCTCAATATGGAAGAAGCTTGGTTTCAAGTGCTACCACTAACAGGCTTGCAATTTAAAGCAACCTCTTAAAAAAGGAATGCTGAAAATAGCTGTTAGAGAGGTTTACCTTCATTGATGTTACTGAAGAAATTATCAATGCTAAATCTCCATCTCAACTGAAGATGTACCTGTGAAGGGGTCCATCGGGTTTGGGCGTTGCAGAGAATGTGATTCAAGAAAAAAAATCTGCTCCTTCTTGTTCCACGGCTAGTCAATGCAATGTTGTAGTAGCGGACATATTTGGGCCCTGCGTCGTTGGCTCAGTAATTTAGGTTGTTTCTGATTACCACAAATTGCTTGTTAGATGCCAAACAATCTTCTCCCCCAAGCTTGGATTATAGATTCTGCATTGAATGTTGATTCCAAACTTGCTCCCTATCATGCTCACTACTCTTCTTCTTGGGCTCGATACTTGTCGAACATGACATGTGCCACCAGTTGTTGACTGCCCATATGCCACACAATGATCGACTGCATGTTATTGACATTGTCACCCTGCTTATGGACGTTGATTTGTCCATATTTGCATTTGTGGTGCATAAGACGGAGCTCTCCCACAATGAGAGACATCTATGCCTTCCATTTTTTGGATCTACTCCACAACTCCATCGAGTACGCAGATTTCCCGTGGGGCAGTAGACCAAATGCCTACTGGCTGCAAATTCGAGCATAGGAGATAGCATAGTGTGATATGGAATTGCAAGTCACCATAGAATGATGCAGATTCTTGTGTGGTGCTGAAGTGAATTGTCCACCACAACTTCATCAGGCATGATGCTATCATTTTCGCAAGAAGAGCGAAACAGATCGCAAGAGGTCTTGAGCACGAGAATGTCAAGAACAAGGTCTCCTCTTGTGGGGATGAATGCCTCCTGCAACAGGTTAGTGTACAACATATACAGGGGTCCAATATATATGAAGAGTTAGTGTACAACATATACCGGGGTCCAATATATATGAAGAGTCTTCACACTGGACCCGTTGTAGACAATGTGCTTGTGAAAAGTTTCTCATTAAAACATAGCACAAGCCATGTTGCTAAGCCATGACTTCCATCTTCCAAACATTTGCTAAAATCCAGAGCCTAAGAAAAACGGGTTGATTTTTTGAAACATGACCGGGATTTTGTGTCTCCATTGAACTTGAGAGATCCAACTTGCTCAAGAATTGTGGCTCATGAACTAGGAACGGAACATCACTACCAAAGTCTACACATAGCTCATTTATCATACATGCCGTGCATCGTTATGATAAAAATAGTTTAATTCCAACCTAAGCACCATGCTTAATTTGGAAATTAGTCTCTGGATCAGTCGTTGGATTCTGATACAAGCTATGCTTTCATGGTAAACTTTGTAGCATGAATAAGCATGATCAAGATTTACTCAAAGGACAGAGCAAAAAGATTGAAGTACGGGGTTTTCAAAATTGTATACCTTTTTTATTTTTAATGGAATGAAAAAGGTAGCAATAACAAGATGAGAGATAAAAGAGTATTCTGACCCACCGCTTCCTCAGCAAAAGCGCCAAAAAGCTTGTTGGTGGTTCTTAGCCTAATAGATTTTACTCCGCAAGCGTACGGAGACCGTTGTAGCTTTCACCCGGGAGTATTCCAAGGTATCGTATTTATCCACAAGGAAGCATCGAGAAAGAATACAAACTCATCGATCACCTAGCTACTACCAACTCATTCATTCCAAAAGATAACAAGAAAAGGGTAAATACCAAACACCATGGGATACAAACCAAACACCGTTGGCGTGAACTAAAGTTTAAGCTAGGAGGACAATGAGACGAGGGCTAAGGTTCGGTCTTCCATCTCTACTATCATACAAGATCTATCCGTACTAAGGTTGAAAGGATCGAGACAGAGCTATGGTCTTGTGTCGAGGGAAATTCCAAACTCCACCAAAGAGGCATGGGGGTAGATAGTTGGCCAACTAAACAACAACTGGCTTACGCCTACGGTCTTATGGACTGATGGGATCGAAATACAGAGGCTCCCTAATGTTGTCACCAAGAGGGGCTACCGACCAGAGCTGCGTGGGTAAGATGGCATGCTATATTAGTGCTCAAGTGAAGTGTTGCATCTGTCGTCATAAGAGATCTTGAGCACTAAAGCTCGCCCTTAGCTAGAGGGTGAGAGCTAACCAGACTCCTAGATCGAAGTTCAGGAGAGGCTTATAGCACTGGCAAGTATGACAAGGCTCAATCAATTCTAACTTAGGACAACTCAGGCATCGAACTTGGCATGCCCAAATGGAAAAGGTGCTAGCAAATAAATGCAGCAGTATAAATACCAACTCCGAGTAACTAACTAGAGATGAAGATTGTAGGACCGAGACATGTGACTAAAGGGGGGTGAATAGGAGCACTTTAGAACTCAATATCACAACCCCCAAAACTGGTGCTTAAGAGAAAACTAGGCACCATCCATTGAATAGATACGTGTCTAATAGTGCAAAGGTGCCGTCCACTAAAAGGATACACACCAAGCGAGAAAACCGTGAGCCAACACAACAAAGACACCGAAGCAACATAACTTGCAAGTTCACCACACAACACTCACCACATCGAAGTGCGACCCACTGTCTTAAAGCAAGAAAAGTGAATGGTCTGGGAGTGGGGAATGCAAATCCGAAGCAAAAACACAGCAGAAGAAGCAAACTTCAGAGACACAGCTCCTGCCCTAGACACGCCGGATAGTCCGGTGTCAGGGGCCAGACAATCTGGTTCCACCAGACAGTCCGGCGGGGCTACCGGATAGTCCGGTGCACCCTGCCTGCTCCCAACGCCGGATAGTCCGGTGAGGGCCATCGGATAGTCGGGTTCCACCAGACAATCCGCTGGCTCTACCGGATATTCCGATAAAGTCACAGGAAAGCGGGTTTTCACACCCAAATCCGTCAAAATCTGCACAGGCTATCTGTGACGAGAACATGCATAACATGCATAAGATCTAGGCCCAAGAGAAGATGGAGTTTGAAGCCCAATCCAAGTTGAGGTCTAATTTATTCGCGAGGCCGCTTCAGACTGCAGGAGTAGGCCTTAGTAAAACGGACGCCAGGGCCACATACGGACTCCGTTTCAGGCGTTCTACATATCGATGGAAAGATAAGGACATAGATTTCCAACACATCTGGTCTCAGGCACAAATAAGCTCAGAGTCACCGGGAATCGTCGAAACAACACGACGATGAGAATCGGCCAGGGTGCTGCTGGACCAGTTTTTGGGCCCGCTAGCCTTGTACGCCCTAGAGTTGCTCGGCCACCCCCTTGGTCACCCCCTATACCTCTCTCTTGTATATATTCTATAGCTGTCATTAGATTAGATGGGTTTTGCTTATATTAGTCTGTCATTGAATAGTTTCGCCGTCACCGGTTTGTGAAACCCCAACTTGTGCACAAGATTAATCTTGATTGCGTTTATTCCTCGTTCTTGCTTGTGTTCTCTCGGTTACATTGCAGGAATGATAGCCTTCTTGGCGAGGTCGATTGCGCGTGCCACGCGGTCGATAACCATCGGAGCAGTGGTGTAGTGATTGCAAAGATTTCATCGATTGCTTAGAGCCTTCTTCACCAACGTCGAGTTCTCCACCCCTAAACTGACTTATCCATACCTCTCAGAAGATCGGAAAGCCTATTCTCCATCATATGGTATCAGAGCTTCAGGTTTCCCTTGAGGTATATTATTGTGTGTCCCTTAGTTTGAGTGTTTTATATTCCTAAAGTCCACAAAAAGCCATAAAAAATTAGGGTTTCTAGTTCATCTCTTCCTATTACCACGTTTAGCCTTTGCATAATTTTATTTTAGAGTCCGCATCTTTGAGTTTGTGTCCATGGTCATAGTCTTGTTGCTGGTGTAGATCACGTTCTTAGTTTAGTTTGAGATTGCATCTTGTCACCGTGTCCGTTTTCATCACGGCGTCACGTCTAGTTCGGAATCCTCTCTGTCCAGTTTGGTATTTTCATGACATCTCTTTCATACTATCTCAGATTTTTGTGTTCTAGTACTTTTTGGAAAGCTTTGGAAATTATCTACAACTTTGTCAATTGGGCAGTTTCTAGAAAATGTCATTATCAAGGTGTAATATCTGTTGGCGTTAAATCTATTTGTGACCCAGAATTTTCTGAGCAGTCTGTATTTCGGTGTCAATATCTTCATCATCTATTGTCCAAAAAAGGTGTTCCATATACTGTAGATAAAGATAAAAAGGAGATCTACAGCTTTGGTATTCAAAGTTTTTGCATTTGAGACCATTAAGATTGTCTAATTGGCTATGCAACTCTGAGTAGAAAATCTGTCATAGAAAGATTAGAATGTTATCATTGTTTTGAGTTGTATTTGTTTTGCGTCACTTGTGAAAAAAAAAGGAAAAAAATAAAAATGCAAGTGTATAAAAAAAGCCATACAAAAAAAAGAAAGAGAAGAAAAAAATCAAAAGTGCTTGCCAACTTTGTGTCCTTTGTGCTTCAACATATCTTTTGCTAGCTTACACTAGTTCTAGGATGCGTTTTGATGGGGAATAGGGTTCCCGATCTTCCGAGAAGTATGGATAAGTGGATTTAGGGGTGGAGAACTCAATATTGGTGAAGAAGGCTCCGAGCCATCGATCGAATCATTGCAATCACTGCACCACTGCTCCGATGGTTATCGACCGTGTGATGCACGCAATCGACCTCGCCAAGAAGGCTATCATTCCTGCAATGGAACTGATAGAACACAAGCAAGAACGAGGAATAAATGCAATCAAGATTAATCTTGTGCACAACTTGGGGTTTCACAAAACTATACACGAACGACGAACTGTTCACGATAAAATACTCTTAAGCAAAACCCAAACCCTAACATGTGCGGTGACTACTGTTTATATAGAGTTCAGGTCGACCAACAAGGCCTATACGTGTCTATGATGGACTCCAATATGATACATGGGCCAACAGACCAAAAAGAGGGAAAACAGCCCCTGGATAGATTCTGATCTCTAATTTACGATGTGAATTCCCGATGACTCCAAACTCTAAATGACCTAAAACTGGGGCATTGGAAAGATTATCTTTTTAGCTTTCCAAGCATATGTGGATCATCCAAATTGGAGTCCATTTGTGGCTTTGGCGATGATTTTACTGATGACTGGTCCTAGAGGCCGAGGAAGTCGACTCCAAGTGCCTTCATGTTCCTCTCCTAAGTTCCTAAGTACAATATAATCTACCATAACATTAGGTAGCATACCATCCTCAAAAGTATATGTACGAGCACTTAGGAACGAGCTCACCTGATGGTTCAATTGTCCTGCACGTGCTCTTGTAATAGGTCCTTACATAATCATAGAAGTGATGTTATCATCATCCTGCCCCTCTTGAAGCGAAGTCGTCCCCGACGCTATCTCATCCTCTTCTCCCAAATATGGTTTCAAATCTGCAATATTAAATGTGGGACTAACCCCAAAATCTGTAGGCAACTCAAGCTTGTATGCATTATCATTAATTTTTTTCAAGAACCTTAAAAGGACCAGCAGCTCGAGGCATAAGTTTGGACTTTCTCAAATCAGGAAAATGTTCTTTGCGCAAATGTAGCCACACCAAATCACCTGGTTGAAAAAGCACTTGTTTCCTACCTTTACTACCAGCAAGTTTGTACTTCTCATTCATGGTTTCAATATTATTCTTAGTTATTTCATGTAAGTTCGGAATCAAATCAGCGCGCTGTGACGCATCCAAATGCAAAGATTCCTCAAAAGGCAAAGATATCAAATCAATAGGAGCACCTTTAGGCCAGCAACTTTGACAAGTACTTTGGACATTCATTCAACTTTGCTATCTGATTTTTTATTTTTCTATTCCTTGCTACATATTGTGCCTTCCCAAAGATCCACATATATACTTAGAGCAACACCAAATAATGGGGAATAGGGTTCCCGATCTTCCGAGAGGTACGGATAAGTCGGTTTAGGGGTGGAGAACTCGACGTTGGTGAAGAAGGCTCCGAGCAATCGATCGAATCCTTGCAATCACTACACCACTGCTCCGATGGTTATCGACCGCGTGATGCGCACAATCAACCTCACCAAGAAGGCTACTATTCCTGCAATGCAACTGAGAGAACATAAGCAAGAATGAGGAATAAACGCAATCAAGATTATTCTTGTGCACAAGTTGGGGTTTCACAAACCGATACATGAACGGCGTACTATTCACAACAGAATACTCTTAAGCAAAACCCAAATCCGAACATATGTGGTGGCTACTGTTTATATAGAGTTTAGGTCGACCAACAAGGCCTAGACACATCTATGATGGACTCCAATATGATACATGGGCCAACAGCCCAAAAAGAGGGAAAGCAGCCCCTGGACAGATTCTGATCTCTAAATTACGATGTGAATTCCCGATGACTCCGAATTCCAAATGACCTAAAACTAGCGGCATTGGAAACGCTATCTTAGCTTTCTAAGAATATGTGGATCGTCCAAATCGGAGTCCGTTTGTGGCCTGAGCGATGATTTTACGGATGACTGGTCCTGGAGGCCGAGGAAATCGACTCCGAGTAGAATTGGGCCTCCATCTTGACTTGGTCGTCCTTCTTGCCCTCCTCCTAGTCTAAGCTGTTCTCCAAGGCCTTCATGTTCCTCTCTGAGTTCCTAAGTACAATATAATCAACCATAACATTAGGTAGCATACGATCCTCAAAAGTATATGTACGGGCACTTAGGAACGAGCTCACCGGATGGTTCAATTGTCTTGCACTTGCTCTTGTAATTGGTCCTTGCTAATCATAGAAGTGATGTCCTCATCACGTTTAGGCCAGCAACTTTGACAAGTACTTTGGACATTCATTCAACTTTGCTATCGGATTTCTTATTTTTCTATTCGTTGCTACATATTCTGCCTTCTCAAAGATCCACCTATATACTCTAAAGCAACACAGGTCGATCTTACAATCACCCCATGCTCTAGGTGTGTTATCGCCTTTAGGCCACCATCACCTCTTCTAGTTCTCCATCGTCTTCTTGCTGTGTATGGTAAAAACATTTGCAAGAGCTTTGGTAAACGCTTGGAGTGTGAGAGATCCCACCTACCCACTGTCATTAGATAGGGTTAACCTTTTTGTTTGGTGCGTTTTCTTGTTTTTCTGATAACAATGACAGGTTGCACCGACGCACGTGAACATGAAAGGATCAAGAAAAGGGTTAAGAAGGCATTTGAGAGCTAGACAATTTTGAAAACATGTCCATTAAAGGGTTCAGGTTGTCTCCTTCCAGATCTTTCTTCTAATTATGGTTTGGTTGATGATGCTTATATTGATTGGGAAATAGCTATGGATGAAAATTTTTTCCATTGTCTTTTGAGTGATAGAAGAAAGGTTAAGAATGCTGCTAGTACTTTTAGAAAATGCGCTTTACATTGGTGGAAAGATCTTTGTGTTTATGATGAAGATCCACAAAATTGGAGAGATATGAAAAGACTTATGAGAAATGAATTTGTTTCAGATTCTCATTCTATAAAGCTAATTTGTGACCTACAATTTCAAAAACAACATGATGAAACTGTTGTGGAGTATTATAATGAGCTACATACTTGGTTATTCCGGTGCGGTTTACATGAATCGGAGAAAGAAATTACCATCAAATTTTTAAAGGGTCTTGACAATGACATTCATGATATTTTGCTGGTATGAAATATAAGTCTCAAATTATATGCACATGCTTGTAAGATTGAGAACAAAATTAGACATAAGAAACAACAATTTATTAAGATTGAATATGATACATACCTTGCTGAAATTAAACATCATGGTACACAACCTATGGCGGTTCCCTTTGCTACTAACCATACACAGAATGTTGAGAACAAGGATGAAAAAGGCAGCACGTCGAAAGAGAATGAGGATGATCTTGTTTCCATTCCATACTTGTCACAATGCCCTGATTACATAAACACAGGTAATGACACATGTTATATGATCTCTCAAGGTGAGGAAACTTCTGAGTTATGTTTATTACAAGTTGATGATACTGCTGATTCGTGTGATCAAAAGGAGTTGTGTGATTTTGCTTCTATTTCTATGCCACAACTTGTTGATAAGCTTGATGTTGATGATTCCAAGCCAATTATTTGCGCTGAAAATAGTCCTCTTCTTCCTATTGCTAGTGTGTATGATGAGCTCAAGTTGATATCTTCTTTAAATATTTTAGGTTATATTGAATTTGATGTTCTATGTAATCTGAATAATTTAGAGAAGAAGCTTTCTTTTGTTACTGATTTGCCATAGTTATCCAAGAATACTTATCATGTTATTAGTAAGTATGATAGCAAAGGAGAATATATGGTGCATCATATTTATATCTCATCAAATTTGAACTCTCTTCCTATCGGTGAACATGAACAGTTAGAGGGCTGCACTAATGCTAATCATATCACGTCGAGTTCCCCTCATTCTTTGTTTGTTGTGTTACAACAGGGTACATTTCAAGAAGGGGAGCAAGGTTGGATAATGTCAAGCATGGAAACTACTTCCGCAAGCATCAACGACTTTGAGTTAGGGATGACTCAAAACCAAGAAGGGGAGAATGATGAGAACATGCACAACATGCATAAGATCAAGGCCCAAGAGAAGATGGAGTTTGAAGCCCAATCCGAGTTGAGGTCTAATTTATTCGTGAGGCCGGTTCGGACTGCAGGAGTAGTACTCAGAAAAATGGGCGTCCAGGCCACATACGGACTCTGTTTCGGGCTTTCTACATATCGACAGAAAGCTAAGGACATAAGCTTTCCAACGCATCTGGTCTCAAGCCCAAATAAGCTCAGAGTCACCAGGAATCATCAAAACAACACAATGATCAGAATCTGCCAGGGTGCTGCTGGACCGGTTTTTAGGCCCGCTGGCCTTGTACGCCCTAGGGTTGCTCGGTCACCCCCTTGGACATATCCTATACCTCTCTCTTGTATATATTCTGTTGGCATCATTAGATTAGATGGGTTTTGCTTGGATTAGTCTGTCATTGAATAGTTTCGCCGTCACCAGTTTGTGAAACCCCAATTTGTGCACAAGATTAATGTTGATTGCATTTATTCCTTGTTCTTGCCTGTGTTCTCTTGGTTGCATTGTAGGAATGATAGCTTTCTTGGCGAGGTCGATTGCGTGCTCCACGCGGTCGATAACTATCAGAGCAGTGGTGTAGTGATTGCAAGGATTCGATCGATTGCTCGGAGCCTTATTCACTAACGTCAAGTTCTCTACCCCTAAACCGACTTATCCATACATCAAGGAAGATCGGGAACCCTACTCTCCATCAATCTAGACCCGATTCCAAATCTTTTCCAAAGAGATCAACTCAAAATGACCAAGGGATTAGCAGGAATTTCAGATCTCGTGAGATGGCAATCTTTGGGCAAGAAAGGGGAAAATTCAAGGGGACCTTGCTCATGGCAATCCTGCAGGATTGAGATGATCCAAGTCATAATCTCCACGTCCTAGCAAGTCCGAAAGAGCCAAAAGAACAGGATTAACTTTTTGGCAAAGCAAATCACCAAAAGCCTTTGAGTTTAATCCAATATCCAAATAGAGAAGGGGGAAGGAGATGGCTGCACACATGAGCATGAAATGGGGACGAATCTTGCCTTGATTAGAAGTGGAAATCAGTTTACAAGAGGTTCCTCACAGCCTACCACCCTTCATCCTCCCACTAATGCAAAGTACTAGACTAAGGGACTCTCAAATCCTATATTAGCACCCAATTTGCTCACTAAGCTCTTGGCTGGTTGGAAACTAAGCCTAGGGTTTCTAGAGGTGGAAGAGTCATCTAAATGACCAGCTACTTAGGTATATATAGCCCAGGCCTAATTGATACAATTTACACTAAGACCCCTATATTACAGAAACGCTCATAGGGGCCAAACTGGAAAAGACTCAACTATCTCGGGGACGAACCACCACGATGGAGTCCTAATCTTCTTCGGTTGCACGCTAACTCCTGGATGACGTCCACATGGCCAGTAGTCCAAATCCGCCGATTGACCCCAGGTTTTGATGTCAGAAACCAGGAAACTTTAGGGTTTCCTTCCTAGGCCTGGAACGGCCAACTCCACTCTCTCTCGGCTAGAATGAGCCCATTCACTGAGTCTAGTAACTTGGTGGTAGGGTGGCAGATTTCAACGAATACGCCAATGCGCTCGCCCGTCTTCGCACCATGTACTCGGGTTGGAGCACCGCGGTGGCACCCAGCATCCCCAGTCCATTGGGGTCACCTCACAGCCCTTCGGAGGTCTTACTCCTACCGTCGTCATGCCGCTCCTCTGTGTACCAAACTCCCATGGCTGACTGATGTCGAGCATGCCTCCTGTCCTTCGGAGGACTCCCATCTACCTCCAATCCAATAGAGGGCCTCCTGTCCATCAGAGGTCTTGTACCCAAGTCCTTTTGGGTCTTTGGCTTCTGTTGACAATCACTTATCACTCCAGAGGCAATGGAGCCGGTCCATTGGCTCTCAATCTCCCTCTTAATGATGAGTGCATTATCAACACCTTCTACGTGTAACTTAAAATATCACAAAGACAAAAAACAAGCATAAAACCCAAAAGAAGGAAGAAAAGAAGAAAGTTGCTCAAAATGCCCAAAAACCAACCACAAGCTAAGAAGGGCAAATTGAGGCAACAAAAACAAAACCAAAGATCAACCCCATAAGACAAGGGAAACTACTCAACGCAGTCGATCAAACTAAAGCTTGACCCCTCAAGAAAGAGGCAAACCAGCTCAACATAGTCTTGCTTAGGCAAAGCATTAGCTCCTCCAGAAAGAGGCAAAAGGCTCAACGCACCGATGACAAAGCATGCTAAAAGCTCAAACTCTCTGAATGCACAGCTCCCCCTCAACTAGATCTCTCTAGAATTCTCCCCCTTGGTCCATGAACTCCCCCTGGTAGCAACAATCTCTACCAAAAGTCAACATCTCTCCCCGTTGTTGACAATGGACACATTAAGGGTTCATAGAATCCGACCCCCCTGAACTAGACAACTCCCCCTCAAAATATGCCATGAAATGCGGGTAGTGTACCATGAAGAGCTCAGCAGGGATGAAAAGCTAGTAAATACGAGTTCTAGCATACAGAGCAAGTGAGGGCAAGGAAGCATGCAAACAAGCTCAATTGAATCTATATTATATAGATCAGGAGCATGTTTTTCAGGGTTGTTGAAAAGAAAGCATCACCAACATGAATAGCATCTAGCAAGATAGGCATGAACAGCAAGATGCTAGCAAAACATACAAGGTGTGCTACTCTCAACCAAAGCATACACAACAGGCCATAAGCAATTTAGAGACTTGCAGATTTCAGAATTAGCAATATTGAACTTCATGCAAATAAGATTATGTGCCAGGGTTATTAACTTGCCGTGGCCACTTCTTACCAACCAATGCCAAGCCTAGGTTCAGAAAACCAGCAGAAGCTTACGACAAGGTTTTAGTCATACACAGCCTAGTTCAAGTTCATGCCAAAGTGCAAAGGCAAGCTATCTCAAACTAGAACAGTGTGACAAGTGAACCCACTTGGATCTTTTCAATTCAGCTCATAAGACACACAAAGTGCACATATTTAATTCAGATTTTAGGTTTAGGCATGGTGTCATAAATGCTTAGGCATTAACTTAACCAAGGCATACAACTAGCATATCCAAGCATGAGAAGATAGCATAGCATTCAACATTCCTACACATGCTAAGTAGCCAAGTGGTGATCATGGTTTTTGATTTTCAAGAAATAAAAGTGACCTAGCTCACAAAGGATATTAGATAGATTCAAGGAGCTTAGCTAACCATGATCATGCAAGCAACTGTACAATCTAGCACAAGCAAGTACTAACTAGTCATTCTAGAAGAGCTCTAGTGCTAGTGTAAGTGAAAATGCATATGATACAATGCAATGCATGATATGATACAAAATGCAAGGAAAACAAAGAAAGGTAAATCAAAAACCTAAACTACAACAAAGTTACCCCAACCTAAAAGGGGTAACAAACACTAAGCTCGCCACGCAAGTGAGCAAACGCTCTAAGCTCCAATGGCTTGGTGAAGATACCAGCCAACTAGTTCTCAGTGTCCACATGGATCAAGTCTATATCTCCCTTCTCGTAGTGATCTCTCAAAAAGTGAAACCTCACGTCTATGTGTTTGCTTCTGGAGTGCAAGACTGGGTTCCTAGCTACAAAAATAGAAGTAGAGTCTACTAGGAGAGGGATCTTCCTAAAGCTTATGCCAAAGTCACACAAGGTAGCTCTCATCCAAAGCAGCTAAGAGCAGTAACTAGCAGTAGCAACATATTTGGCTTCTATGGTGGAAGTGGCTATGCTAGATTGCTTGCGTGAGGACCAACAGACAATAGAAGAACCGAGAAACTGTCAGGTGTCGGAAGTAGATTTGCGCTCCAACCGACAACCCGCAAAGTCAGCTTTCGAATACCCTCTGAGAGAGAGTGTCGAAGCTAAAGAGAACCAAAGACCAAGCTCAGGAGTGTATTTCTAGTACCTGAAGATGCGCTTCACTGCTTGATAGTGTGATGTCCTCGGTGAGGCCTGAAATCGCGCACAAAGGCAAACTACCAACTGAATGTTTGGCTAGTCGCCGTCAGGTACAGAAGTGAGCCGATCATCCCTCGGTGCTCTCTTTGGTCTACCACCTCCCCTTCTTCATCTGCATCAAGCGCTGTTTGTGTTGACATGGGAGTAGCCATGGGCTTGGAGTCTCCCATATCAAAATTCCTCAGAATGTCCTTCGTGTACTTGACTTGATGGATGATGGTTCCTTCACACCCTTGCTTGATTTGCAGTCCAAGGAAAAACTGCAACTCTCCTATCATGCTCATCTCAAACTCCTTCGACATCTTCTCAAAAAACTTGGTAACAAGAGAGTGAAACGAGCCACTAAAGATGATATCATCCACGTATATTTGGACAATAAGAAGATCACTACCATGCTTGAGGAGAAACAAGGTCATATCCACACTCCCCATTTTGAAACCCTGGTTTAGCAAAGAAGTTTTCAATCTCTCGTACTAGGCTCTAGGGGCTTGTTTGAAACCTTCACAAGGCTTTTTGCAATTTGTAAACTTGGTTAGGGTGTTTAGCATTTTCAAATCTAGGGGGTTGCTTCACATAAACTTTTTCTTGAATGAAACCATTTAGAAAAGCAGACTTCACATCCATTTGAAAAGCTTAAAACCCATGGAAGCTGCAAAGGCTAAGAGAATACGTATAGCTTCCAGGCATGCAACTAGAGCAAACGTTTCCTCATAGTCTATCCCCTCTTTTTGAAAAAAACCCTTAGCCACAAGTCTAGCCTTGTTTCGCACCACAATGCCATCCACCCCTTGCTTATTTTTGAAAACCCATTTTGTACCAATAGGATTGCAATGTGGCGGCAGCTCTACCAAAACCCAAACCTCATTCCTCTCAAAGTTTTCTAACTCCCCATGCATGGCATTAACCTAATTACCATCAGAAAGAGCATGTCCAACATCCTTGGGCTCAAAGGAGGCAACAAATGCAGCATGAGCAAAGAAAACGATAGAACCTATCTAGGACCTCAAGCTCCTCACATGCAAATCACCAATGATCCCATGTGAAGGGTTATCCCGCTGGACCTGCCAAGATGGTACAATCTTGGAGGTCACCTCCCCTACGTCCTCAGTAGGTCCAGTCTCTACTCGAGCTTGCAGTCGAGGGAGCGAGGAGGAAGCTATCGGCAAGGCTCCTCCTTCGTCTTCAGTGCTCGTAGCAGAGGGGGTAGGAGCTGCAGCCAGTGCAGAGGCTCCTGCACTACTTGTCCTTCCTCATCTTCAAAGATGGTAGTTCCTTCTTCATCATCACCTGAAAGCTCAAATGCAGGGGTTGTGCAAGGCATAGATTCATGAAAGGAAACCTCGCAAGTCTCTACCACTTGTTTGGTATCAAGGATCCACACTCTATATGCTCTAGAGCTAGAGGCGTACCCCATGAAAATACATCCAAGTAGTGAGATTCAAATTTGTCCAAATGCCCCCCTTTTTTTTAGCACAAAGCATCTACAGCCAAATGCACATAGGTGCATGACACTAGGCTGCCTACCAAACTGTAGCTCGTACGAAGTCTTCCCTAAGAAAGCTCGTAAGAAGATGCAGTTGGCAATGTAACAGGTCGTATTCATAGCCTCATCCCAAAAGCGTCGCGGAGTCCTATGCTCATCAAGCATCATCTGAGCCATCTCAACAAGTGTGTGGTTCTTTCGTTCCACGACACCGTTTCGAGGTGGGGTATAAGGAGATGACAATTGGTGATCAAGACCTAGGTCACGACAGAAGGTTTCGAAATCAGAGTTACAAAATCTCTGCCATTGTCACTGCGGATAGCCCTCATCGCCTTATGACTCTAATTTATTAACGTCAAGACTAGATTCCAAACAAAACTAAAACCCTCATCATTGAATTCCATGAATAATACCCACAAAAAGTGAGAAAAGTCATCTACAATAACAAGCACATACCACTTCTCACTGACCGACTGTACCCGGGTAGGACCAACCAAGTCCATATGCAACAACTCACCCGAATAAGAAGTCATCACCTGATTGACAGGTGCATGAGAAGCAACAACCATCTTGCCAGGACAACAGGGGTGGCACACTAAGTCCTTTTCTGCTTTCAAATTGGTCAATCCTCGGATCAGACCCATCGAGCTCAACTTGGCTAGCAGATCAAAACTCAAATGGCCAAGCCTCCTAATATCAGCAGAAGGACTATCTACCAAACACGGAGGAGGGCCAGAAACAGATGCAAGGTTAACCTTAAAAACCTACCCATACGGCAAAATCCAACAAACAAGGTTTTCCTTAGCATCAAGCACATAAGAAGAACACTCCTTAAAGCGAACCTCAAACCCTTCCTTGAGTAGTTGCGAGATGAAAACCAAACTGAACCCCAAATTCCTCACCAAAGCAACTTCTCTCAGGGAAAGCCTACCAGAAAGTGCAACAGAACCAACACCCAACACTTTACCTTGGCCATTATCCCCAAATTCGATGTACTCCTTAGTGCTCACGGCGTTGAGGCTGGAGAACCATCTGCAGTGCCCTATCATGTGCCTAGAGCAACCGGAGTCCATGATCCATATGTCCTCCATGCCTCGATCTGGCAAAATCAAGGAAAGCGAGAGTGAGTAAATGGTCCGGAACTGGGGTTAGTAAAACTGTTGAACCAGTGCTGAGCCATCTGCTCAAAGGTGGCAAAAGCACAGTCAAAGTAAGCATCATGACGATCTAGGTACCTACGACCTCCAAAGCATGAGCTCTCAAACCCTCTACCAAAGCCTCGGTCACGAGGTCCATAGCTGTGCTGAAAAAGGCTAGGAGCTCAGCCGGCAAAGCGTTTCTCACCAACAGGAGCACGGGTCTGAAGGCCTACTCCTCTCTCACCACCAGCAAGCGGTCCCTCAACTCACCTTGACGGGGAGGATCCTGCCCACCACCCTGGTAGAACTGATCCTAGTTCCCCCAAGCTCTCTCCTACTTCTTAGCCTGCTTCCTCCTAAAGCAAAACTCCTCCAAGTGACCATTCCACTAGCAAAACTATAGTGGTAGACCTTAGGCTTAGGCTGGGGTTGAGACTTGGGCTTCTGGTGTGGTGGTGAAGCCTTAGGTGGTGCTGGCTGCTGGACTTGCTTCTTGCCTGAAGGCTTAAGCACTTCTTCTACAATCTTGTCTAGCTTTGCCTGTGGTGGCTTTGGTGTCCAGTATGACTTCCTTGCGGCAGTCTCGGGAGGCTCATGGTAAACCCCATCAATAGTAGAGTCAGGCTCAGGAGAGGCAGTGTTAGGCTAGATTGGGGGACTCTTCTTCTCACCCTAGGTACTACACTCTCCCAAACTAGGTCCACTAGTGTCACCCTCACCACGCTTGTCTGCCTCTATGATCATCCAAACCTGAGGTTCCCTGGCATACATCCAGCTCAGCACCTCTCTCAACCTACAGTTTTCCTCAAGGATCAACTTCTCCTCTCTTAGTCCTTCCAGAACTGAAGTCTAGGCAGCACAAGTGTCACGGTCTAGAGAGGGAATCAAAGGAGCAGACTTCTCAACCTTCCAAATGGTGGCATCATTCTCCACCAACATCAACCTCAAAGTGAGACCGTGCTCACACATGTCAGGAGGTGCTGAAAGCACCTCAAGGTCAGCTCTCAACTGCTCAAGCTCACTCCTCAAGGTAGGACAGACCATGCGTGCACCCAAAAGCGTGGGTCTAGCCCTAAGCTCCTCCAACTCCTTGGGCTGCCCCACACACTTCACCTTCAGCTTAGCTATGTCAACAGCTAGGTGGGGGCAAGACTCACACTCAGGCACTTTACTCAAAGTAGGCTCATCCAGTTTAGACTGGAGTTTGCCTAACTCAACCTTCAGCATATCCATGTCTACCCGATGAGCATACTTGCTCTTCTACTCATAAAGGTCACTCATGAGGGACTCATAGGTAGGGCACTCAAACTCACTAGGCAAGGCTAGCACACTCTTTAGCCTTGTTGGCGTTTCTTAGCCTACTGATATAAATCCGCAAGCTCACGGAAACACGTTGTAGCTTTTCACCCAAGAGTATTCCAGGGTATCGAAATCCACAAGGAACGAGAAGTAACTCAACATAGAAAAGATAGAACCGAACAGTAAAACCAGCAATAGTAGAGGTATAAAACAGAGCAGAGCAGGATCACTACTTTAAATATAACAACTTAACTTTACTCAACAAACTAGTACTCTACCCAACAGGTTTACTTGGACACCGATACTGTAGAACCACTTCCAGGTACTAGAGTGCTGGTAACCTAGACGAGAAAGGCAGTTACTACAGATATCAGCTATGCGTCGATGACTACTTATCCGAACGATGGGGTTGGACTACACAGGACACACACCCGTTGTCACTCGGTGGGACTACCAACCAAAACTGCGTGGGACAAGACACCTTCCAAGGCAAACTCTAGTCTAGACACCACGTCTACACGAACGATTTTACTACTACACTGATTCGAAGCCAGAGAGCAAGCACAACTGTATAGCTAAACTACACAGAGCACACTTGGCACCCATAAACTGTTAAGCAGAGAACTGAGAATGTAAATAAAGTAAGTATGAAATAAATAGAGCAGGGGGCAAGAAACTTTACAGTATCCTGGAAATAGAGTAATAATTCCTCTGAGATTAAGAGCTCAGGAACGGAAAACCAAAGAGAATTCCAACTCCTTCACTCTACAACTCACTACTCACTCTTGATACACTTGGCTCTCTCTACAATGCCAAGGGTGGCCTCATTACTATACTCTACACTCAACTACACAACCACACTATTCTTCTATTGATCCACCACACCTTGCAAGTGACCTCCCGAGGGGTATTTATAGCTAGGGAGTGAAGGGAGGGGTACTTGTAGGTGTTCTAGGTCAGTAGTTGGGGTAGGTCAGTGGTCGGCCGACCATGGGGGAGGTCGGCCGACCTAGGCAGTGGTTAGGCGATCGTTTGATGCACCGCCTTTGACGCTCCTGCGGCTGAGATGCATTCCATACGTCGGTTGACAGTTGTGGTGGTTGAGGCACGTGCAAAATGGGGTCGGTGCAAGGTTGGTGGACCTTGGTGGAGGTCGGGCGACCACCTGATTGGCTGCATGTCATTTTCCCCAGATTGCTTATGTCATCAATCCTTCGTGTGATGGCCTTTCGCCGCTTGGATGCATTGGATACTCAATCCAACGGTTGTATTTGACATATTTTGTGTTTTCTTGCATGCAGGTGGAGGACTGGTGATGTAACAGGGTCGGGCGGCCATGGGCCATGGTCAGGCGACCATGCCTTCTGGGCTAAGGCTGCCTAGTGGGCTACCCAGCGACCCTGATGGTCGACTAGCCTAGTGGGGAGGTCAGCAGACCCTGGGGGTGGTCAGCCGGCCATGGGTCTTTCGCCCATTGCTTCTCCCCTTGCCTCTTTGCTTCTATTTTGTTCAATCCTCCATTGTTTTGGACATGACAAGCTCCTGCATACAACTTTCATGCACAACTCGTGGAACTAGTTAGAGATATATGAAATCTTGGCAAAGTATATTCTAAAACATGAAATGTTGGTGGTCGAAATGGGTTTTATCGATCGCCAACACCCCCCCACACTTAAACCTTTCATCATCCTCGAGCAAAGAAGAGAGTTAAGCGCAAGTGGAGAGGTCATAACATCAATAACCACCATAGCATGCACAAGTTTATTCTTGACTGTTTCATCTTGCCTAGGATTTCAATGGTGTCTACACTTGAGTTTTGGAATGTTGAAACATGGAACAAGAATAAATCAGAGTCAACTTCAGGTTCCCACATCACATGAGTAGAGACGGTTTTCAAGATTTTCAAAACAGGGCATGCCAACTTTTCTGATCTCAAGACCAACTCTCAGTCGCTCAGGGGATAGAGTTTCAGTGTATGAATCTTGCATTCCTCACATCCTAAACTACTAAGGCTTTTGTGGAGCTTTAGGTAGTTGGGGGGAGAGAGGCTTTCCCATCATATTTATATTATCGAATCAAATCAAGTGTCAAGAAAGAATTCATAATCAAGTGAGATTTGGCCAAGTGCAAGAGTAGTGTAAGGGTTTGTCTCTTGAAGGTGCTTGGTTTGAATCCCATGTTTGCATAGAGGGCATGGAGTCCTTTTCCTTTCTTTCTTTTCTCATACCCCTTTTTTTTTCTTTCATTCTCTCTCTCTTTTTTTTTCGAATCTCCATGCCTTTCTTTCTTTCAAACAGAGCTTGGATGGGATCAATGACAATTCATTGCACACCCACTCTTGAGACTTTATTTTATGGAACGTGCATGTGAAGGCCAAAATTCTCAATTGATTCGAATTCTTGTGATGGCACAAAACTCGATAGGACTCAAAACAATCAAAGAAGCAAGAGTGTAAAAATTCTCTTTTCATATGTGTATGGCATTGGTGGGACAGGGATAGGAACTTGAGATCATCTAAGATGGAGCCCTCTTTTTATTTTGCAAATAAAACTCTTTACTCATGTGGGAGGTTCCTTTATTATTCTCCAATTATCTCATATCACAAGAATCAACAAACTAAACAACAAGTGGTTCCCTATTCAGGATAGTATCAAAGCAAAGATTAATCTAGCATAAGGAATAAAATGGTTCCATGTGTAAGGTGCACAATTTTGAGAGGTGTGCAGAATGAAATGTGCAAACCTGATCTCCCAAATGCAGGTTCGAGATGGGAATGGGCCAGCCAGCCCACCAACATGGCCAGGCGGCCATGGGGTGGTCGGCCGACCACTCCATGTTGGAGTCTAGCCCGTGCGCTGGTTCGTTTCTATTGTGTGAGCCTTGTGGAGACGTGACAATGTGGTGTAACGTGTTTTGTGAAACCACATGGTCGGGCGACCATGGGTGTGGTCGGCCGACCGTGCCATCTCGCCTGTTTCTTCTGAATTTTTCTGAGTAGCGAGATGACATCCTGCACAAGGTATTTCTTGCGTGGTTTCTGTAGGATTATTGACAGGAGGTTGAATAGCTTTGGCCATTCCACCCAAACTTTATTGGAAGAAGGGAAACTATCCTACCTATATTGAATTCAATAAATTTGGAGGCGCATGTTACAAAAGGGAATTAAACAAACAAAAACTATTCAACCTAAGAATTAAAACTAATGTGCCTAAGATAACTAGAAGCATGGGAGTCTATGGTGCAGGTGGATCATAAAGATCAGGACGTCCCATGGGTTCTGCGAGGCGGCGAACTTTGGCAGACATCCCCTTCCTAAGGACATCAAATTTATGATTAATATCCATCCACCATAGTTCACCTTCAGCGCAGCGCTCCTCTAGGTTTTGCAATTTTGCCTTAAGCACTACGTTTTCCTCCCTAAGAGAGGCCACCATGTCTTCTTCATCAAACAAATCTTCAATTTTTCCTGGCGGCCCTCTTATGGGGGGTGGAACAGCCACCCTCTTCACCGTCCTCCTTGGTGGAGTTGAGTCAATGGACTCATCTATGGAGGCATCTGACTTCACAACCCTAGGGATGAACACCTTTGCATACCCACTCGTGGGAGTTTTCACTCCATGGAGGGTATAGGTTGATGGACTAGGGAACACCGGCTCCTTGGATGGCCCAACGGCCTCTTCCTGGAAGAGACTCTTGATGCACTTCACCGAGGCAAGGACCCCTGAAGTTGGACAAGGAGATGGGTGCACCACCTTCTTGGCAATGGCTCTCATGGGGGACAGACCACAAGGGGGCTTGTCCACACTGTTGGAGCTTTGAGGGGAGTCTGGGCGACCATCTTTGGAGGCCTCCCAGCCATGGGGTCTGTCAACCATGGTCGGGCGACCATCATCCATGGTCAGGCGACAATTGGATGTGGTCGGCTGACCCTGGGCCCCTAGCCCCGTCGGCTAGGGTGACTTCCTAACGAGTCTGTCGGGGCTCTCTTCCCTCGGGATGGATTGTAAAGGCTGTGGTGAGTCCTCGGACGCCGAAATGTAGGTTGCGGTGGTGCTCGAGCTGAGAGAGGTGATGGCCTTGCCATTGTTGTGTGGAGAAGGTGGTGCCTTGGCTGGTCTGGGGATGAGAGGAGTGTAGATGGGGAAGAAGACGATCTCCCCTTCTTTAAAACGTCGGATTCCTCCAATCTCATCCACTCAACAGAACCAAATTTGCAGGGAAATGCGCTCCAAAACTTGAAAATCAAATTTTGGGCTGTCGGGCGGCCAAAGGATGGTGGGGCGACCTATCATGGGGGTCGGCCGACCTAGGCTAGCGTCGGGCGACCCTACCCTGGGCCAAAGACTGCACCAGGGGGTCGGGCGGCTAGACCGGGTCGGCCGGCCACGCCAACTCTGGTTGGATGTGCCAGGAGTTGGGGTTGCCCCTGTTTGGTGAGTTTGATCCCTATTTAAGTGTGTGGAATGTTGGTTCTATTGATATTTTCAGCAAAAGGTGAGATTAGATAGAATTTTAAGGGAGAAAAGTGGTAGTGTACATGGCTTCTTTTAAGGTCTGAGCTCGACCATGGATGTGTGATAAAACTACCTCGTGTAGCTCGAAGACATCCATTTCTTCGAGCGGAGGCATTTCGGCTCAAGAAAGATATTAAGGCATTGTCCATTCGCCTTGAAAACCCTTCCATCATTGTCCTGGAGGGTGACGGCACCATGATCAGTGGCTTCAAGGACCGTAAAAGGTCCTTCCCACTTACTTATAAGCTTCCCAAGACCAAATAAATGAATGCGGGAATTAAAGAGTAATACCTTATCTCCCGGTTTGAATGTCTTGATCTTGATCCGCTTATCGTGCCATCTTTTGGTGTGCTCCTTGTATAGCTTAGCACTATGGTATGCCTTCTCCCTTCATTCCTCCAGTTCAGCCAGTTGAATTTGCCTTCTTACGCCTGCCAACTGGAGATCCCTGTTCCACCTCTTGACCGCCCAGCGAGATTTGAACTCTAGTTCCACTGGAGGATGACAAGTCTTGCTGTACACCAATTGGTATGGTGTCATGCCAATGGGAGTTTTGTATGCAGTGCGATATGCCCAAAGAGCATCGGGTAGCTTGTATACTCATTCTTTTCCCATAGCCTTGACCGTCTTTTGCAATATGTTCTTGATTTGTTTATTTGACGTCTCGGCTTGGCCACTTGTTTGAGGATGGTAAGGGGTGGCGAAACGGTGGTCCACACTGAGTTCAGTAAGACACTTCCTGAAGCACTTGTCAATGAAGTGTGCGCCCCCAACACTAATGATGACCCGTGGCACTCCAAAGCGAGGAAAGATGGTTTCCCAAAACATCTTAATGGAGTGTCTTAAGTCCGCTGCAGGACACGGTATTGCCTCTAACCATTTCGATACATAATCTGCTACAATGAGAATGTAATCCTTGTCTCCATTCTTGGGAAAAGGTCCCACGAAATCTATGCCCCACACATCAAATATGTCAATTTGGAGGTTACTTGTGAGTGGCAAAGCATTTCTTGGATTTATGTTCCCTTGGCGCTGGCACCTTGGACACCATCGCAGAAACTCTTTTGCATCTTCATACATAGTAGGCCAGTAAAACCCACTCTGCCAAACTTTTGCATGAGTTCGATAAGCCCCATAGTGACCTCCATAAGAGGATGCATGGCATCTATCAAGGACTTGCGGTGCTTCACAAGCTGGAATGCAGCGACGTAGGAGTCCGTCTGTGCAGAGTTTGTATAGCTAGGGTGAGAGCCAATGGACCGGCTCCATTGCCTCTAGAGTGATGAGTGATTGTCAAAAGTAGTAAGACCCAGAAGGACTTGGGCACAAGACCTCCAATGGACAGGAGGCCCACCGATGGACAGGAGGTAGAGGAAAGTCTTCCGAAGGACTGGAGGCACACTCGACGTCTGTCGGCTATGGGAGTTCGGTATACAGAGGAGCGACATGACGACGGTAGGAGTAAGTCCTCCGAAGGACTGCGAGGCTGCCCCGATGGACAGGGGATGCCGGGCGCCACCACGGTGCTCAAACTTGAATGCGTGGAGCGAAGGCATGCGAGGGAGGCTTTGGCGGCTTTGGCTCAAAACCATCACCCAAGCTACCCAAGCCTTGGTGAGTTGGGCCACGACTCGCCAAGATAGAGAAGATGGGCCAAATCTGGCCCAGGCGGAGACTTCCTAAAGTTTCCTGGTTTTTGACATCAAAACCGGGGGCGAATCACGGATTGGACTACTGGCCACATGGAGAGCATCCGAGGATTGCGTGGAACTTACAAAGATCAAGACTTCATCGTGGTCGTCCGTCCCGAAATATCCTGTAATCTTTCATTTGAGTCCTTAGGGTTTGTCTAGCTGTAGGGACCTAAGTTCAAAACTGTCTAAATAGCACTCGGGTATAAATAGGTCTAAGGCAGGTCATTAGAAGGTCTCTTGGCTACTAGGATTAGTCTTTACTTGGTGATTTTCGTCCTTAAGCTTTGAGCTCCATTGTTGGGGAGGTTAGAGTAGGATTTAGCCTCCTAATCTTGAGGGAAGGTGAGGGTGGTTGCTTGGGATGAATTTCTGCTTGTATGCTGAATCTTTAGACCCATCTTGGGCACTTAATCGAAGCAAATTCGTGCAGCAACCTTGTGTTCTTCTCCTCCCCCTCTTTCTTTAGTTTTTGGGTTCAATCCTTGCTTTTTGGGTGTTTTTGTTAGGCAAGCTTGAATCACTTTCTTTGCTGATGTTCTAGACTTGCAAGGACATGGAGATCATGACTTAGTTCATCTCAATCCTGCTGGATTGCCACGAGCAAGCCTCTTTTGTGTTTTTCCCCTTTCTTGCCCAAGGATGGCCATTTCACAAGATCTGAAATTCCCACTGATTCCGCAGTTACCTTGAGTTGATCTTGTGGGGATAACTTTGAAATAGGGTCCAGATAACTTGTGCAAAATTTTGTGAAGTTTGGACAAGCTTTGATCAAGTTTGGATTTGAAAACGTCTTTTCTGCGACCCTACCGGACCATCCGGTAGAGGCCACCGAATAGTCTGGTTCTATCGGATACTCCGGCAGCGCCCACTGGATAGTTCGGCGTGAGGCACTGTCCGGGCAGTGCCACCGGACAGTCCGGCAACAGGCACTGGATAGTCCGGTCCCACCGGACAATCCGGTGTTGGGCACCGGACAGTCCGGTCCTGCCAAGGAGCTGCTGTGTTCTTCCTAGTTTGGTTTTTCCGCTGTGATTTTGCTTCGGATTTTTGCATTCCTCCATGAAGACCATTCTCTTTGCTTACTGTGAGTCAGTGAGACGCACCTCAGTGCGGTGAGTGTCTTGTGGCGGGTATTGCAAAATTCGTTGCTCCATTGTCATTCTTGTTCGGATCTTGAGCTTTCTTGCATTGGTGCGTATCCTCACAGTGGACGGCACCCTTGCGCTGCTAGGCACGTATCTGTTCAGTGGACGGTGCTTAGTTTCGGTTACCACTTGGGGGTTTGTGATTTTGTGATTTCAAGTGCTCTTATTCACCCCCCCTCTAGTCGCAGGTCTCGGTCCTACAATTGGTATCAGAGCCGGTTAGGTTTCTTCATACCTTTACCGGTGAGAAACCAGTAGCGACTATGACTCACTTTGGGAAGATTCTGGTCCTTGGTTCCGGTGGCTACTCCTACTGGTAGGGTAGGATGAGAGCTTTCTTGCTTAGCCAGGGTCAGGACATATGGGATGCTACTTAGAGTGCGAACTTTGTGGTGCTTCCAGTTGCGCAGCGCACCACCCCAGCGATTGTGGCTTAGCATGAGGCGAACGCCAAAGCTGTTAACTTTCTCTTCTCAGGACTTGGTCCAGTTGATTATGAGAAAGTGAGCCATCTTGAGACTACTCGTCAGATCTGGTCCCTGCTAAGTGCACACCATGAGGGCACTGCTACTATCAAGGGGCGTCTCGTTGAGACTTACAGGTGCGAATATGAAAATTTCGTTCAGAAGCCTGGTGAGTCCATCGATGACTTGTTTGGTCGTTTTCAATCGATCATCAACAAGTTGCGCGTTAACTCTAGCCCTGAGAGGATCCCATACACTGACCATCAGCAGGCTGTCAAGTTGCTGTATGCGTTGGATAGGAAGGTATGGGAGATCAAGGTTAACTCGATCATTGAGTCTGAGGCCTATGACACAATTGGAGTGGAGACTCTTTACAGCAAGCTCAAGGCCACAGAGGTGGATTACAAGTTGAGAGATTCTCTCGCTTGTACTGGCCCCAAGAGCCTGGCCTTGGCTTCTCTCTCCAGTGAGGCCGTTTCTAACCCCCAGCTTCACAACTTTTCATTTTATGCTCTTATGTCTGTTACAGAGGAGCAGTTGGCGTCACTTAGGGATGATGAGTTTTGTCTGGTGTCTAGCCGCTTTCAGCGCGCCTATGACAACCGGATGAGCAAGAAGAGGGGCGAGAGGCCCAAGTGCTTCGAGTGCGGAGAGGTCGGCTACTTCATTGCCAAATGCCCAAACAAGCAGAACGACTACTACAAGAAGGGCAAGAGCCACTCCCGTGACTCCAACAAGTACCACTCCGGCAAGCTTGACCACACCAAGCACCGATCCGGCAAGATCAAGAACTTCCAGAAGGCTTTCAAGAGCTACCAGAAGGACAACCGGAAGCGGGACAAGGCCTTCTTCGCCGAGCTTGGTTGTTTGTGTGGCGGATCGTCTTCCTCAAGCTCAAGCGATGAGGAGATCGTCACCAAGCGGGACAAGAGGAGGGACCAAGGCGGTCCAGCTGGACTCTGCTTTGTCTCCACCAAGTCCAAGTGCAAGCACAAGATGCACCGGAGATCCTTTTGCTCCATACCGCTTGAGGACAAGGACAACAAGGGCAACGACAACGACTCCTCCGATGAAGAGGTAACTCCTGAGCAAGCTGAAATTCTTGAGATGTTGGAGTCAAATAGTCATGAGTTGAAAGGCCAGGATAGGTTGTTGGAGAACGCAGCCAAGAAGCTACAGAAGCAGAAAGCCAAGTTGGCTGATGCTTTAGCTGAGATAGAGAGGCTAAAGAGTGTGTTAGCCTAGCCTAGTGAGGCTGAGTGTCCTACCTGTGAGACTTTGATGAGAGATCTCTGCGAGCAGAAGAGCAAGTATGCTCATCAGGTAGAGGAGATGGATAGGCTGAAGGTAGAGTTAGGCAAGCTCCAGTCTAAACTGGATGAGCCTATTTTGAGTGATGTGACTGAGTGTGAAATGTGCCCCCACCTAGCTATTGACATAGCTGAGCTGAAAGTGAGGTGTGAGGGACAGCTCAAAGAGTTGGAGGAGCTTAGGGCTAGACCCATGCTTTTGGGTGCGTGCATGGTCTGTCCTACCTTGGAGAGTGAGCTTGTGCAGTTGAGAGGTGACCTTGAGATGCTTTTAGCATCCCCTGACACTTGTGAGAACTGTCTCACTCTGAGGTTGATGTTGGTGGATAGGGATGCCACCATTAAGAAGTTATAGAAGTCCGCTTTCCCTATTCCCTCTCTAGACTACCCTACTTGTGCTGACCAGACTTTAGTTCTGAAGGATCTGAGAGAGAAGAAACAGACTTTGGTTGATGAGAACAACCGGTTGAGAGAGGTGCTCAGTTGGATGTATGCTAGAGAGCCCCAACTTAGGATGATCTTGGAGAGCACCAAGAGAGCTGAGGGTGATATGAGTGGACTTGGGTTAGAAGAGTGCAGTACTTCGGGTGAGAAGAAGAGTTCCCCAATTAAGCTTAAGACTGCCTCTCCTCAGCCTAGCCCTACTGTTGATGGGGTTTACCATGAGCCTCTCAAGGCTGCCCCAAAGAAGCAGTTCTGAACAAACAAGCCCTCACAGGCTAAGCTGGACAGAGTAGTGACTGAGATTCTCAAGCCTCTAGTGAGCAAGGAGAGAGTCCAGCAGCCTGTTCCATCCAGGGCTACTCCACCTAAGCCCAAGGCTCAGCCTAAATCCACTCCCAAGAGGCCTGTCTACCGCTGTGACTTTTGCCAGCGGAATGGCCACTTGGAGGAGTTTTGCTTCAGGAGGAAGCGAGTTGAGAGGCAGGAGAGAGCCTGGGGGAACCAGGATCAGTTCTACTAGGGTGGTAGGCTGGATCCTCCCCATCACGGTGAGATGAGAGACCGCTTTGCTGGTGAGAGAGGAGGCGGGTTTCAGGCCCGTGCTTCTGGTCGAGAGAGACGCTTTTCCAGTCGAGCTCCTAGTCGTTTTCAGCACGGCTATGGATCTTCTGACTGAGGCTTTGGAGGTAAAGGGTTTGAGAGCTCACGCTTTAGAGGTCGTGGGTACCTAGGTAGATGTGATGCTTACTTTGACTGTGCTTGCCCCACTTTTGAGCAGATGGCTCGGCACTGGTTCAGCAGTTACACTAACCCCAGTGCCGGACCATTTGCTCACTCTCGCTTTCCTTGATTTTGTAGGATCGAGGCCTAGAGGACATATGGATCATGGACTCCGGTTGCTCTAGGCACATTACAGGGCACCGCAGATGGTTCTCCAGCCTCAACCCCGTGAGCACCAAGGAGTACATCACATTCGGGGATAATGGTCAAGGTAAAGTGTTGGGTGTTGGTTCTGTTGCTCTTTCTGGCAAGCTTTCCCTGAGAGAAGTTGCTTTGGTCAGGAATTTGGGGTTCAATTTGGTTTCTGTCTCGCAACTTCTCAAAGAAGGGTTTGAGGTTCGTTTTAAAGAGGGTTGTTCTTATGTGCTTGATGCTAAGGAAAACCTTGTTTGTCGGATTTTGCCCTATGGGCAGGTTTTTAAGGTTGACCTTGCATTTGTTTCTGGCCCTCCTCGGTGTTTGGTTGCTAGTCCTTCTGCTGATATTTGGAAGTGGCATAGGAGGCTTGGACATTTGAGTTTTGATCTGCTAGTCAGGTTGAGCTTGATGGATCTGATCCGAGGATTGCCAAATTTGAAAGCAGAAAAGGACTTAGTATGCCACACCTGTCATCATGGCAAGATGGTTGCCGCTTCGCATGCACCTGTCCATCAGGTGATGACCTCTTACTCGGGTGAACTGCTACATATGGACACGGTTGGTCCTGCTTGGGTACAGTCGGTCAGTGGGAAGTGGTATGTGCTTGTAGTTGTGGATGACTTTTCTCGCTATTCGTGGGTGTCCTTCATGGAATTCAAGATGAAGCTTTTGGTTTTGTTCGGGATATGGTCTTGAGGTTAAGGAATGAGAGTCATAAAGCCATGAGGGCTATCCGCAACGACAATGGCGGAGAATTTCGTAACTCTCGTTTCGAAACCTTTTGGTCTTGATCACCAATTCTCATCTCCTTATACCCCACCACAGAACGGTGTTGTGGAACGAAAGAACCGCACACTTGTAGAGATGGCGCGGACGATGCTTGATGAGCATAGGACTCCGCGACGCTTTTGGGCTGAGGCTATGAACACGGCCTGTTACATCGCCAACCGCATTTTCCTACGGGCCTTCTTGGGAAAGACTTCGTACGAGCTACGGTTTGGTAGGCAGCCTAGCATCAAGCATCTGCGTGCATTTGGCTGCATATGCTTTGTGGTCAAAAAAGGGGGGCATTTGGACAAATTTGAATCTCGCTGCTTGGATGGTATTTTTCTTGAGTACGCCTCTAGCTCTAGGGCATATAGAGTGTGGATCCTTGATACTAGACAAGTGGTTGAGACCTGTGAAGTTTCCTTTGATGAATCTATGCTTTGCACAACCCCTGCATTTGAGCTTTCAAGTGATGATGAAGAAGGTGCTCCCATCTTTGAAGATGAGGAAGGCGAAGTAGATGCTGGTGATGCAGGAGCCACTGCACCGGCTGCAGCTCCTGCCCCCTCGGCTACGAGCTCTGAAGATGAAGGAGGACCCTTGCCTACAGCTTCCTCCTCACTCCCCCGACCACTAGCTCGAGCAGAGGTTGGCCCCGCTGAGGACGCAGGGGAGGTGACCTCCGAGATTGTTCCATCTCGGCAGGTCCAGCAGGATCACCCTCTAGACAGGATGATTGGAGATCTACAACAGCGTGTCACACGCTCTTGGGTTAACTCTCTAGCCTTTTTCTATCACTCCGCATTTGTTGCTTCTTTCGAACCCCGGGATGTGTCACATGCATTATCTGATCCTAGTTGGGTGAACGCCATGCATGAGGAGTTGGAGAACTTTGAGAGAAACCATGTCTAGGATTTAGTTGAACCTCCACCAAACTGCCACCCAATAGGAACCAAGTGGGTTTTCAAGAACAAACAGGGTGAGGATGGGATGGTTGTGAGGAACAAAGCGAGATTGGTCACCCGGGTTTCTGTCAGAAGGAGGGGATAGATTATGAGGAAACCTTTGCTCCTATAGCTCGTTTAGAGGCTATTAGGATTTTGCTTGCCTTTGCTGCCTCTAAAGGATTCAAATTGCAGCAGATGCATGTCAAGTCAGCTTTTCTAAATGGTTACATAGAGGAGGAGGTATATGTGAGACAACCTCCTGACTTTGAGAGTGCCAAGTTTCCAAATTGGGTGTATAAGTTGAGAAAAGCCCTGTATGGTCTGAAGCAAGCTCCAAGAGCTTGGTATGGTAGGTTGAAAGCGTTTCTGCTCAAGTCTGGTTTTGTGATGGGTTCAGTAGACAAGACCTTGTTTTTGTTGAGTCATCGCGGTGACACCCTTCTAGTTCAGATATATGTTGATGACATTATCTTTGGTGGTTCATCTCATGCTTTGGTGTCTAAGTTTGCTGAATAGATGAGCAGTGAATTCGAGATGAGTCTCATGGGGGAGCTTCAATTCTTTCTCGAGCTTCAGATTAAGCAAGGCCCAGAAGGAACCTTCGTCCATCAAGCCAAGTACAAGAAGGACATTCTAAGGAAGTTTGACAAGGGAGATCTCAAGCCCATGGCGACTCCCATGTCAACACAGACGGCTCTTGATGCTGATGAAGAAGGAGAGGTGGTGGACCAAAGAGAGTACCGAGGGATGATCGGCTCACTTCTGTACCTGACAGCGACCAGGCCGGACATTTAGTTCGCGGTCTGCCTCTGTGCACGTTTTCAGGCCTCACCAACGCTATCACATCGTCAAGCGGTGAAGCGCATCTTCAAGTACCTGAAATACACTCCTGAGCTTGGACTTTGGTTCTCTTCAGCTTCGTTGCTCTCTGTGAGAGGGTATTCGGATGCTGACTTTGCGGGTTGTCGGCTGGAGCGCAAGTCTACTTCCGGCACCTGCCAGTTTCTCGGTTCTTCTCTTATCTCTTGGTCCTCACGCAAGCAATCTAGCGTAGCCACTTCCACCACAGAAGCTGAATACATTGCTGCTGCTAGTTGCTGCTCCCAGCTGCTTTGGATGAAGTCCACCTTGAGCGACTTTGGTCTCAGTTTTAGGAAGATCACTCTCCTAGTAGACTCTACTTCTGCTATTTCTGTATCTAAGAACCTCGTCCTGCACTCCAGAACCATACACATAGACGTGAGGTTTCACTTCTTGAGAGATCACTATGAGAAGGGAGATATAGACTTGATCCATGTAGACACTGAGAACCAGTTGGCCGATATCTTCACCAAGCCCTTAGACCTGAGCATATTTGCTCGCTTGCGTGGGGAGCTTGGTGTTTGTTACCCCTTTTAGGTTGGGGTAACTTTGGTATAGTTTAGGTTTTGCCTTGTTTCTTTTCTTTCTTTGCTTGTCTTTGCTTTTCTTGCATCTTGTCTCATACCATGCATTGCATTGCAACATATGCATTTTCACTCTCACTAGCACTAGAGCTCTTCTGGTATGACAAGTTAGTACTTGCTTGTGCTAGATTGTACAGTTGCTTGCATGATCATGGTTGGCTAAGCTCCTTGAATTTGTCTAATAACTTTTGTGAGCTCAGTCATTTTTGTTTCCTCAAAATCAAAAACCATGATCACCACTTGACTTGGCTACCTAGCTTGTGTAGGAATGTTGAATGCTATGCTATCTTTTCATGCTTGGTTATGCTAGTCGTATGCCGGTGTTACACTGATGCCTAAACATTTATGGCACCTTGTTCAAATCTAAAATATGAATGAATGTGGTTCACAAGTGGTGTCCTATGAGCTAAATTGAAAAGATTCAGGAGGGTTCACTTGTCACACTGATCTAGTTTGAGATAGCTTGCCTTTGCACTTTGGACTAGGCTGTGTATGACCAAAACCTTGTCTTAAGCTTCTGATGGTTTTCTGAACCTAGGCTTGGCATTGGTTGGTAAGAAGTGGTAACAACAAGTGAATAACCCCTGGCACATGATCTGATTTGCTTGAAGTTCAAAATTGCTAAATCTGAAATCTGCAAGTCTCTAAACTGCTTATGGCCTGTTGTAGATGCCTTAGTTGAGAGTAGCACACCTTGTATGTTTTGCTAGCATCTTGCTATTCATGCCTATCTTGCTAGATGCTATTCATGTTGGTGATGCTCTCTTTTCAACAACTCTGAAAAACATGCTCCTGATCTGTATAAGATAGATTCAATTGAGCTTGTTTGCATGCTACCTTGCCCTCACTTGCTCTGTTTGCTAGAACTTGTATTTACTAGCTTTTCGTCCCTATTGAGCTCTTCATGGTACACTTCATGCATTTCATGCCATGTTTTGAGGAGGAGTTGTCCATTTCAGGGGGAGTTGAGTTCTATGAACCCTTGATGTGTCCATTGTCAACAAGGAGGAGAGATGTTGACTCCTGAGGAGAGAGAGATGTTGGACAAAGGGGGAGGACTCTGTAGAGATCTAGTTGAGGGGGATTTTGAGCTTTTAGCATGCTCTTGCATCGGTGTGTTGAGCCTTTTGTCTTTTTCTGGAGGAGCCAATGTTTTGCCTTAGCATGACTGTGTTGAGCTAGTAGTTTGCCTCTTTCTTGAGGGGTCATGTTTTAGTTTGATCGACTGCGTTGAGCGGTTTCCCTTGTCTTAGGGGGTCGATCTTTGACTTTGTTTTTGTTGTCTCAATTTGCCCTTTTCTGCCAGTATTTGGTCTTTGGGCATCTTGAGCAACTTCTTCTTTTTCTTCTTTCTCTTCGGTTTTACGTTTTTCTTTTGTCTTTGTTCTATTTCAGGTTACAGGTTGAAGGTGTTGACAATGCACTCATCAAGGGGGAGATTGAGAGCCAATGGACCGGCTCCATTGCCTCTGGAGTGATGAGTGATTGTCAACAGTAGTAAGACCCAGAAGAACTTGGGCACAAGACCTCCGATGGACAGGAGGCCCTCCGATGGACTAGAGGCAAAGGAAAGTCCTCCGAAGGACTGGAGGCACACTCGACGTCTGTCGGCTATGGGAGTTCAGTATACGGAGGAGCGGCATGGCGACGGTAGGAGTAAGTCCTCCGAAGGACTGCGAGGCTGCCCCGATGGACAGGGGATGCCGGGCGCCACCGCGGTCCTCCAACCTGAATGCGTGGCGCGAAGGCGTGCGAGGGAGGCTTTGGCGGCTTCGGCTCAAAACCGTCACCCAAGCTACCCAAGCCTTGGTGAGTTGGGCCACGACTCGCCAAGATAGAGAAGATGGGCCAAATCCGGCCTAGGCGGAGACTTCCTAAAGTTTCTCGGTTTCTGACTTCAAAACCCGGGGCGGATCGCGGATTGGACTATTGGCCACGTGGAGAGCATTCGAGGATTGCGTGGAACTTACGAAGATCAAGACTTCATCCTGGTCGTCCGTCCCGAAATATCCTGTAATCTTTCATTTGAGTCCTTAGGGTTTGTCTAGCTATTGGGACCTAAGTGCAAAACTGTCTAAATAGCACTCGAGTATAAATAGGTCCAAGGCAGGTCATTAGAAGTTTCTCTTGGCTGCTAGGATTAGTCTTTACTTGGTGATTTTCGTCCTTAAGCTTTGAGCTCCGTTGTTAGGGAGGTTAGAGTAGGATTTAGCCTCCTAATCTTGAGGGAAGGTGAGGGTGGTTGCTTGGGACGAATTTCTGCTTGTATGCTGAATCTTTAGACCCATCTTGGGCACTTAATCGAAGCAAATTCGTGCAGCAACCTTGTGTTCTTCTCCTCGCCCTCTCTCTTTGGTTTTTGGGTTCAATCCTTGCTTTTTGGGTGTTTTTGTTAGGCAAGCTTGAATACCTTTCTTTGCTGATGTTCTGGACATGCAAGGACATGGAGATCATGACTTAGTTCATCTCAACCCTGCTGGATTGCCACGAGCAAGCCTCTTTTGTGTTTTTCCCCTTTCTTGCCCAAGGATGGCCATTTCACAAGATCTGAAATTCCCGCTGATTCCGCAGTTACCTTGAGTTGATCTTTTGGGGATAACTTTGAAATAGGGTCCAGATAACCTGTGCAAAATTTCGTGAAGTTTGGACAAGGTTTGATCAAGTTTGGATTTGAAAACGTCTTTTCTGCGACACTACCGGACGATCCGGCAGAGGCCACCGAATAGTCCGGTTCTGCCGGATAGTCCGGCAACGCCCACCGGACAGTCCGGCGTGAGGCACTGTCCGGGCAGTGCCACCGGACAGTCCGGCAACAGGCACCGGATAGTCCGGTCCCACTGGACAATCCGGTGTTGGGCACGGGACAGTCCGGTCCTGCTAGGGAGCTGCTGTGTTCTTCCTAGTTTGGTTTTTCCGCTGTGATTTTGCTTCGGATTTTTGCATTCCTCCATTAAGACCATTCTCTTTGCTTACTGTGAGTCAGTGAGACGCACCTCGGTGCGGTTAGTGTCTTGTGGTGGGTATTGCAAAATTCGTTGCTCCGTTGTCATTCTTGTTTGGATCTTGAGCTTTCTTGCATTGGTGCGTATCCTCACAGTGGACGGCACCCTTGCGCTGCTAGGCACATATCTGTTCAGTGGACGGTGCTTAGTTTTGGTTACCACTTGGGGGTTTGTGATTTTGTGATTTCAAGTGCTCCTATTCACCCCTCGTCTAGTCGCACATCTCGGTCCTACATAGGGGTCATCCCAGAGATAGAATCGGCTGTCATGGGCCAATTTCCTCTTGTCTGCTACTTTAGGTACATAGCCAGTAATGATGTAATTTACCAGATTAGCATACCATGGTTGGGCTGTAGTCACCTTCAAGAGCTGATCATCTCTCATGTTGTCATCGATCGGCAAGGGCAAAGTTTCTTCGAATTTCATTCGTGAGAGGTGATCTGCAATTGAATTCTCTACTCCCTTTTTATCTTTGATCTCAATATCAAACTCTTGGAGTAGCAGCACCCACCGGATCAGTGGTGGTTTTTGCATCTTTCTTGGTTAGGAGGCATTTGAGAGCTGCATGATCTGTGTAGATGATGACTTTTGATCCTACCAAGTATGATCTGAACTTATCAATTGCAAACACCACTGCTAATAACTCTTTCTCGGTGGTCGAGTAATTCAGTTGTGGGCCAGTGAGCGTTTTGCTTGCATAAGAGATGGCATGATGCTTTTTTTCCTTGCAATGACCCAGTACTACTCCAACAGCGAAGTCGCTTGCATCACACATGATTTCAAATGGTAAGTTCCAGTTGGGCGGCTGAATAATTGGGGCTGAGACCAATGCCTTTTTGAGCGTGTGGAAAGCTTCAAGACATTCCTCGTCAAACACAAAGAGTACATCTTTGGCTAATAGGTTGGTCAAAGGCCGGGCTATGTGGGAGAAATTTTTGATAAATCTCCTGTAGAACCCTGCATGGCCTATGAAACTTCGGATGGCCTTTATGTTGGTGGGTGGAGGTAGTTGTTCAAGAACCTTGATCTTTGCATGATCTACCTCTATGCCTCTTTCTGAGATTATGTGTCCCAAAATGATTCCTTCTCTAACCACGAAGTGGTACTTCTCCCAGTTCAAGACAAGATCGACTTCTTTGCACCTTCGGAGAACTTTTTCAAGATTCTCCAAACATCCATCAAAGCTTTTGCCAAAAACTGAGAAGTCGTCCATGAATACTTCCATGATATTTTTCAATGAAATTAGAGAAGATTGCCATCATACACCACTGGAATGATGCTGGAGCATTGCATAACCCAAACGACATTCACATGTATGCGAAAGTTCCGTATGGGCATATGAAAGTCGTCTTACTCTGGTCCTCCGGGTGAATCGGAATCTGGTGGTATCCAGAGTAGCCATCGAGATAGCAAAAGGAGTGTTTTGCCAGTCTTTCCAACGTTTCATCAATGAAAGGAAGAGGAAAGTGATCTTTCTTGGTGGCAGCATTGAGTTTTATGTAATCGATGCACATCCGCCAACCGGTGATAGTTCTCTGTGGTATTAGCTCATTGTTCTAATTCTTGATACCTGTCATCCCTCCTTTCTTTGGCACAACTTGTACCGGACTGACCCATTCGCTGTCGCTCATGGGGTAGATGATTCCCGTGTGAAGTAGTTTTAGTACTTCCTTCTTGACTACCTCTCTCATCGCATTGTTAAGTCGACGCTGTGGTTCCCTTGTTGGTTTGTGGTCAACCTCCATAGGGATGCAATGAGTACATAGGTTGGGACTAATTCCTTTTAGATCTTGCAGAGAGTATCAAAGCGCAGATCTATACTTCTCTAGAACTGAAAGTAATCGCCAGCTCTTACTCTTCGTTAGCTTGTTGCTGATGATTACCGGTGTGTCCTCATTCCCATGGAGGAAGGCATACTTCAGGCCAGGCAGTAGTTGCTTTAGTTCTATCTTCCAAGCTTCGGGCCATAAGGATTCACCTAGTTCTTCGAACTTCCATGGCTCCTCTACCATACTGAAGTCGCTAACAGCCTCTTCCTCTAGGCTATCTTGACCCATTTCCTCAAGTGAAAGGCTCATCACTTCATCTATAGGGTCAATCTCTGGCTTTGCTTCAGTTTTAGCATTGAGTGACCTATCGATGTTGACTTTGATTTCTTCATTGCCAAGCTGAAGCTGCAGTCTCCCTCTGTATATATCTGAGCTGGTGAGTGCGGCGATTGGGATCCCAATCGGGGATGTCAAAGACATGGAAGTCTAAGAACACCTGAGTATCCCGCAAGGTTGTTGGAATTACCCGCAGAACACCTTTGCATGTCAAATAACTACCATTTATCCATTGCAGACGCATGGTAGACCTTGATAGCGGCTGTGTCGGGTAGAAGTCTTCCATTACGTGCTTAGGGATTATATTGACTCCTACCCTTGGGTCATAGATAATATCTTGCGGTTGAAGCCTTGATACTTGGCCAGGGATGACACTGGGGTCTGGATAGAATTTGATTGCTCTTGTGTCCAGCCGTCTCTCCTCTAGCCAATCCTGATTAATAGCTGCTGAAAGCCAGAGCAGGTCCTCCTTCATGTGTTCTTTATGATTTGGTAATACGTATGCTGGTTGTGAGGTCTTGTTGAAGCGTCGGTCTTCTTTAGGCAACCGAGAGGCGTTGCCAAAGTCCATGAATATTTTGTCCTCAAAGGAGAACGGAGGTGCCGACGGACGAACCGTCAAGGCTAAACTGACCCTCTCATTTTGCCGTGACAATGGTTCTGGGACTTCCTCGATCTGAGGGGGTGATGGTGGAGATGGGTGAGATGGTGTTTGTCTCTCTTCATGATAAAGTGACTTGGGTGGCTTCTGTGGAGGTGGTTCTTCTAATGTACCAAGGTCAGAGGGTTTTAGGTGTGAGAATGATCCTCCTAAGGCTAAGTTGAGGCAAAGATTAGCACCAGGTGAGAGACCTCGGATGAAGTGTTGCAACAACATTGCCTCTGGAATTGCCAACTCTGGTCCTGAAGAGACCAGATGTTTGAAGCGTGCCCAAGCTGCCCCCAAAGATTCTCTTTCTCGTTGTCGAAATGATAAAACTTCACAACAGAGATCGACAACCTTATTTGGTGGAAAGAAACGGAGACAAAAACTGGCCTTTAGGTCCTCCCAACTCCCTTCTACTTTACCAACTGCCTGCTTGCACCAGATTTTTGCCTCCCCCGTTAATGAAAACGGAAAAAGCAATCATCGAAGTGTTTTGCCGGACATTCCCGAGATGACCAAACAGCTGCATAACTGTTCAAACTCACGGACGTGTGCATAGGGACATTCTGATTCCAGTCCTCTGAATGATTGGTCCTGAACCATGGCTATCAAACTAGGACGTAGCTGATAGCCCTCTATGGTGATGGGTGTGGATGATGATGGAGGCTCCAAATAATCGCCCTTTGGAGCAACGAGTTGATAGATAGGCTTGGAATCCATATGGTAGGATGATATGTGGTATTTGGTGGGGATATATGTGGTGGTTGTAGTATAGTGGTGAGTATTCCCGCGTGTCACGTGGGCTACCCGGGTTCGATCCCCGACAACGGTGCCAGAAAAGCTTGTTGGCGTTTCTTAGCCTACTGATATAAATCCACAAGCGCACGGAAACACGTTGTAGCTTTTCACCCAAGAGTATTCCAAGGTATCGAAATCCACGAGGAATGAGAAGTAACTCAACGTAGAACAGATAGAACCAAACAGTAAAACCAGCAATTGTAGAGGTATAAAACAGAGCAGAGCAGGATCACTACTTTAAATATAACAACTTAACTTTACTCAACAAACTAGTACTCTACCCTACAGGTTTACTTGGACACCGATACTGTAGAACCACTTCCGGGCACCACAGTGCTGGTAACCTAGACGAGAAAGGCGGGTATTACAGATCTCAGCTATGCGTCGATGACTACTTATCCGAACGACGGGGTTGGACTACATAGGACACATACCCGCTGTCACCAGGTGGGACTACCAACCAAAACTGCGTGGGACAAGACACCTTCCAAGGCAAACTCTAGTCTAGACACCACGTCTACATGAACGAGTTTACTACTACATTGATTTGAAGCTAGAGAGCAAGCACAACTGTATAGCTAAACTACACAGAGCACACTTGGCACCCGTAAACTGTTAAGCAGAGAACTGAGAATGTAAATAAAGTAAGTGTCAGGGTTTAGTACCGACAGTGCACCACGGGATGGGTTACGTGGAGCTTTTGTGGCTCGGCGGGATCGACGTAGCTCGATGGTTCACCGGAAAAGCGATGAAGACACAGAGATTTATACATGTTCGGGCCGTGAGATGCGTAAAACCCTATGTCTTGTTCGTGGTTGGTTGTATGGCTACAAGTTCTTTAGGATACAATGAGGGTTAGGGCTGGATTGCGATGGGAGTAACTATCTTTTGTAGGGGTCCCTCATCCACCTTATATAAGCTGACAGAATCTTCGGTTACAAGTCAATTTCCTCCTATATCTCCTAATCGGTTCAGATTACATAAAATCAAGCAGAATCTAAGTTCCCATCTTATCTTCGTCAATCTCCTCAAATCTCGGAACCAGAGTCCAAGCCAAAATTCCATGTTTGTTCTTCAGCTTGCGCACATCGTTGCCTTGAACTCCAAGCCATTGTGACCACGATCGGGCCTGGGCCAGGCGTTCGGCCCACGGAAACAGCCACTCGCCCGACTTAGGCCCACTGCTGGCCCATGTCCTGGATCCACGCCATGTGGAGCCAAGGGATATCTATCCCCCACAAGCCCCCGAGGCTCGAGTCAATTCAGAGGTCAATTGACTCGAGACTCCCTCAACCAACTAGAGCTACGAGTGAAGCGTCTCGCCGAGTCAACTTTCATATCTCTCCAATGGTTGCACCAACTAGGTGCACCCATTGGGTGTAGCCCCCGAGTTTTAAGCTGACTTGAGCATCAATCAGCTTAAAGATCCAAAAAGAACCAACTGCCCTTGACAACTCCCCTTGACAACTCCATCTCTAGATCATTTGTCTTCTCGAATCGTTGGTTGCACCGACTAGGTGCACCCAACGGGTATAGCCCCCGAGCTTCAACTTGACTTGAGTAACAATCAACTTGAAGGTTCCAACAATATGAAATTTTGAAAGTACACATTTCTTCCCAAATCAATCACTGCGTCATTTCAATGGTTGCACCGACTAGGTGCACCCATTGGATGTAGCCCCCGAGCTTCAAGTTGACTTGAGTAACAATCAGCTTGAAGGTCTAAAGAGCTCTCCCTACTCAACACTACCCGACTAAAGTCTTCAGGCCTTTGTCTCAATCAGAAAAAACTTACAGAAAAAATACCCCACCCATTGGGTGTATACCGGGAAACTGCCAGTAAAATGAAGAGCCATTCCTTTCTTTGCCCCATACGCTTTTCCCTTAAAAACCCAACCGTTCATGGATCCAACCCTCTTGATTCGTCTCGTCTATGGATCACCGACATGTGTCCATCCGAATACAAAACGCCATCATTATACGCGGACTTGCAGAAACCTAAGCGGCACCTCTCCTGCTATATAACTAAAGCCAGAACCCATCCATAAATCACACTTCCATTGCCTTACACACGCATAAGATTCCACTACTCCAAACCCCTTTTTCTCATGAACACCATGGCTGGCCCTCGCAAGAACTGCCCTGAGTTCTCCGACTCGGAGGATGAAATCTTCACCGGTGATTTCAGCGAAGAAGACCCCCCCCCAGCGACGCCGAGCAGTTCAGCGACAGCGACGATGGCGGCAACGTTAAAGGGAAGGCACCGCCGGAGGGAGCCGACGAATAATCCAACGCTGACTTCGACCAGTATAACTAGAAGGAGAAGGCAATGCTCTGGGGCCTGAACCACCCCTGTCTCGGCGGTCCTGACGACGAGGACAATGACGAGGAGAAAGAAAATGACGCGACGATGATGGCGATGACGACGACGATGACGACGATGACGACGACGATGACAATGGCGGAAACGATGACGATGACGACGATGGCAGCAGTAGCGACGAGGATGCTGCTCTACCACTCCAGAAACGCCGCCATGTCGGCTATTAGGCTAGGATTTTAGTCTAATTAGCAATGTAGTACCGTAGGAGATTCTCATGTATCTGTAGGTCCATCTTTATAATGAATCTCGCCTCTCTTAATGAATACTTTTAAGTTTCAGCTTGCCCATGAATTTGGCCTTGCAAAGTGAAATTTACCCCTTCTATGAACAATCCCTGTTATACTGCTTAGAAATAGTTGATGCATTGAAATCCGTACCATCGAGTGAAAACCGCGAGCCCCCGAGCCAAACGAATCATCTGGAATATAACTGCCACTAAATATTGACAAATCGCTAATAAACGAGTCAATTTATCTGACTGAATGATGTCCGACTGAATTCCATGTGGTCCATGAAAAATCCAATCCGACTGAATACGCACCGACTGATAGGATGTTGACGCCGTGAACTTCCTTAGAGAAAACAGAACTCCTCAATTTAACGCCGTCGAGTATTAAAGAAGACCAATACCCTAATGGTTCCTCCCACTCGAATCCGCATTCTCAACAATTGCATTTACTCCGCCACCATCATCACCAGATTCGAAATCCTTGTCCCAAAACTTCCAATCAAGTGCCAGAATCCTTTGCGCCCATGGCTCCAAAGAAGAAGACAATCAGCGAACATGGAAACACAAGCGAAGGGCTTCCACACGATGAAAACTGGCCAATCCCGTCGCCATTTCTGGCATTCCGTATGTCATCCATTTCTGAATCTCATCTGAATCACCTTGTAAGGATGGGAGTTCTTCCTCCCAAGGAGTTGGGTGGGTGGAGAGATTGCGAAGGTGAAAAAGTCCCCACAGAAGATACCCATGAGTCCTTAGTTTTTGCCCCTTTCTTTGTCCGCGGCTTAGGATTGCCCCTCTATTCTTTTGCCCGCAGTTTACTAAACTTCTATTGCATTGATCTATCTCACTTGAATCCCAATTCAATTCTCCAAATTTCAATCTTTATTCACTTGTGCGAAGCTTTCCTTGGGATTGCTCCCCATTTTGGTCTTTGGAAGTATCTGTACCACTGCAAACCCAGCACCCGAGACAAAGTGCTGCAAGTAGTTGGAGGAGCTAGCCTAGAAATGCATAGAGGATGCAAATCAGTGTACATAGATAACCCTCTCAAGGACAGCAACGGAGGATGGCACTCTGAGTGGTTCTACATGACCAACCACACCAAATCCCTGCCAGCCTGATCAGGACGTCAGCCAAACTCCAAGCTTAACAGTTGGGAAGAGGCACCAACCACAAAGGAAATGGCAGAGATAGAAATTCTTCTTAATGACATCTCAGGTTTGAAAGATAGCGGTTTGACTGCTCACGCCATAGTTATCGATTTTATCTTCCGAAGCATTGAACCGATGAAGGATCGAGTGTATCCAGCCTATCTGTATGTTGGGGCCAGCAATCCTACTCGAGAGATCAGTCGACCCATATCTGCAGAAGAAATCAAGGGCCAAGTTGGCCTGATGCTAAGAGGTGACGTGTACAATGAAGGGTCACCACAGCCTTATTCTGCATGGCATCCAACGCCCACTGTAAGTATGGTAGCTCACAGACCAATTCATTGGTGTGTTCTAATAATGTATTCAATACTGAATAGATTTCTGACTTTATCTTTACAGAGCAATATTATGAAGTTTCTATCCGACCCTCCTCAACATAATGCAGACAAGATGTTGAAGCGGCAATCCCAGTTAACTGCTGAAGAGATGGAGGCCATGGTTGCAGCGACACAAGGAAGAGATAATAATGAAGCTGCGACATTCATCATCATCCCACGTCCTAATGATAATGCAGATAGTGAAGAAGAAGATACAGCCCAAGAAGAAAAAGCCCCCAAGCATGCAACAGGCTCAAAGGAAGGTGATGTCGCCTCCAGGAGGTCAAGGCGTACCTGAGCCAGGACGTCAATAGAACAGTCTGATGTTCCCCGAAGAAAGAGAACCATCAGGGAACAAATCAACAATCAGAAACTTCTCCTGCTAGGCCTGATCCAATGTCCCCATCCAAGAGATCGAGCAAGAAATTCAGAGCGCAGGAGACGACTGACCATAGTACGGGTTCATCACTCAGCGGTATTGACTGGAGTTCTTTAATTGACGAGGAGGAGGAGGAGGAAGAAGTCCCACTGCAGCGTCATGAAAGGAGATCCAAAAGAGCACAAGAAACTGAGGTCACAACCTCCCCTCCGACTCACCCAGATATGCTAGTAGAAGAGGAACTGGAGTTATCAGACATTGACCCAGAATTAGCACAATTCGTGAAGTCCTTCCCTCTCCCAAGTGACAGTATCTTCATGCCATCACGGTATGACTGAACATTTTGACCATTGTCTCTTCATATCTAATTTGCAACATGCTGATTGCATCAAACAGCTATGCAGACCTTCAGCGGAACAAAGTACAGTACCTCTTGGGGTCCGATGCTGACCCAAAGAAAGCCCCCGAGCTTGAGACGAATGAAGCCAAAGGCCCCGAGCTCAGGACTGAAGCGACTAAAGCTCCCGAGATTGGGTCTAGTGCAACTGAAGCCCCCGAGCTTGAGGTTTCAGAACATACGACTGATGTGCCTGAGCGTGAGGCCCCAGAGTGTCCGACTGAAGGACAGCTGAAGAGTGTGGAAGATCACCAAGATGACACTGGCATGGAACCTCTGTTCAACTGGCATGACGCGCTCAGCAATCCTGAAGGAAGAAGCACTTCAAGGAGCCAAGAGCCTGCCATGGGTGAACAATGCCCACACCATGAGAACGATGTAATTACTAGTGACGAAACGACCAACACCAGAGATATTCCAGAAATCACTCTGCCGGCGCCAAGCCCCCAGGATGAAGGTCTTAAGTCAACGGATGACACTGTCATGATTGAGGAAGCCCCTTCACTCGACCTGGTGACCCCAAATCTACAACTTGTTGAAGGCCCATCTGAAACCAGACCATTCGCAGCTTTTGAGGTAACTCGCTATTCTGATTGCAATGATTTTTGAAGTCAATATTAATATCACTAATGTGCTGAATTTGTTACTGCAGGACTGGCTTGACCAAGTTGCATGATGGCGTCAATGGCTTGCTCTAGTGATTAGGGGCGATGTGATCACGCTACGCCAACAACTGGCCGAGTCAGAAGCCAATCGTGCTGCTGAGAGCGCTGGTAAGTGCCTACTGTTTTGTTCGCCCATGTAACCTAGCATCCGACATATCCTGATGTACTCCTACCCTGACATGCAGCTGCGGCTAAGAGGATTGCTGATCTGGAAAATGACTTAGCCCAGCATGACGCTTCATGCCATAATGTTATGCTTGATCGTGACGAAGCTCGAGACAATGCTAGGAATCTGCAGCGCAAACTTGAACTGGAGCGAAAGCAGCATGAGGTAACTCGTTAGGAAACCCAGTTAGCATATTCTTTACTTACAGAGGCCTATAAGTTGAATCGGTACACAGGATGAGGCACTGCGGCTTAAAAGAGAGATCCAGGACCTTCGAGAATCACGAGATGGATTTCAAAGGTCATTCCAGAACGCGTCCAGTGCTTTGACGGTACTTCAGACATGCCACCAGTTGACTCAGACAGAGCTTTAATAGAAGACAACCGAACTAATGGAAGCTGACAAGATCCGGGTCGAAATCCAAAGCAAAAATAGAGATCTAGACAAGGTGCTGAAATCAACAAGGCAGGCTCTCAAGGAATCCCAGCTTCTGTCGGAGAGACAACAACATGACTTGGAGCTTTCCATACGAAACTATGAAATCGTCAAGAAGAACTGTGACAAACTGAAGGCGGCCTATGAAAAGAACAAGGAGCTGCTGAAAGACGCAACAACTGCACTGACCACCATGCTGAACATATGTGCCCCAGAGGTTGGCTCATCAAGACCACTATCAGATTGGGTGGCAACCCTAGCTGATGATACCAAGAGACATCTTCGAGGGCGACTGAAATCAATCCTCAAACACGTGCTGTTGATGCTGAAGATAACTTAGCCAGAGCTAAACTTAGCCGAGCTGATAGCGAAAGTTGGAGCTGATTCGAGTGATGCCACCATTAACCAATACACCTCAGAAACTCAATCCATAGCGGAGAAACTGATCTCGGAATTCGAACTGTAAATTTCAACTCTTCCTTGCTAGGATTTAATTGTACCTGTCATGAGTGTTAGTCTGTAGGACAACAATGTCAGAATTCTTAGATGACATGAAATCATTAATGCCTACTCGTCCTTATATACGATTCTGGGAAAGGAAAAATTGGGCCCTTGAATTAGCATTAGCATGCAGACCTGCTCGAAATCGAAAAATGCGCAAACGAGTACAGAATTTAATCAATCAAACTGAAAACCTATCAAAAAACGCAAAACGCAAGGCCAGATCATGCCTATCCGTTATGAGTACTTGAGGGCATGTAGCATTGACTGTAGGTCCATGACCTAAGCCAATTGCCTAGTGGCTAGGGTCGGATTGCACCCTATTTATGAAAACACGAAGGCCTGTAACACCAGCTATCGGTCAATGACCTAGGCTTATTGCCCCATAAGGAGGGTCAGATTGCACCCTATTCTGAGTAAGCGTAGGCATGTAACACCAGCTGTCGGTCGTACGACCTAGATTGATTGCCCCGTGATTAGGGTCAGACTGCACCCTAGCTTGAGTAGGAGTAGGCATGTAACACCAACCATTAGTCGGGTCAGGACTCATGACCGATTGCTTGATTATCTGAGTATGAAGACACTATTCACTAGAGGTCATATGCATTCATGTTATGAGGAGAAGAAATATGCACAGAGATCATGCATTCATTTATTATCTGAGTACATTCGACTGAACATGACTGAGGATGAGTCCACTTGAAATCAGGACTAAGCATAAGTACAAACTAAAGTACATGACTTCCAAGGTCGCATGGTGCCTAAGAGTAGAACTTGCGCAGGTGCTCGATATTCCATGAATTCCCGACCGGAGTGCCATCCATCTCAGATAAGCGATAGCATCCTGGCCGAGTGACTTCTATAATGATGTAAGGCCCCTCCCAAGGGGAGGACAGCTTGTGGCACCTGACCCCCTTGAGAACCCTCCAGAGGACCAGATCTCCCACGAGAAAATCGCAAGGACGCATGTTACGCTCATGATGACGGCGTAGAGTCTGCTGATAGCGTGCCGATTGAATCACTGAGTTAAGCCGCTCTTCTTCTAGTAGATCGACCTCCTCAAGCCTCGTACTTTCTGCTTCTGCGATATCTTTGAATGCCAACCGCGGTGCCCCGTGTGCCAGGTCAGCAGGTAACACTGCCTCCAAGCCACATACCATGAAAAAGGGTGTGTTCCCATTGAGGGCTTTACTTGGCTGCGTTCTGAGGCTCCAGACAATGTATGGGAGTTCTCTGATCCACTTGCCTGCTAATTTCTCATCCTTATCGAAGATTCTCTTCTTCAAAGCATCTAGAATCATCCTGTTAGCTCACGCAACCTAGCCATTAGCACGAGGGTGCGACACCGAGACGTACTTGATGAGTATAGACTTCTCGCTACAGAAGTCGAAGAATTCTGAGCTGTGAAGTTGGAACCCAGATCTGTAATGATGCTGTTCGAAATTCCAAAGCGGAATATAATCTCTTGGATGAAGTCCACTGCTTTTGCTGAAGTCAAAGACGCGATAGGCTTAACCTTGATCCACTTAGTGAACTTGTCGATAGCTACCAAGACGTGAGTGTAACCACCTTGAGCCTTCTTGAGTGGGCTGATCATGTCGAGCCCCCAGCAAGCAAAGGGCCATGAGACAGGAATATTCTGCAGTTGTTGAGCCGGCAGGTGATGTTGATTCATGAAGAACTGACATGCCTCGCAGCGCTTGACGATCTCTGTAGTGTCTTGCTTTGCTGTCAGCCAGTAAAACCCGGCCCCGAATGCCATCCCGACCAATGTCCTGGATGCGGTGTGATTACTGCACTACCCAGCATGGATCTCCATTAGTAGACTTCTACCCCAAGACTCGTCGATGCACTTTAACAGAACTCCGGCTGCGCCGCGCTTAAACAAGTTGTTGCCGATCAATGTGCTCCAACTCCGGCAAACTTCGGTGTGTATTTTCTCCGCGTCTGTTCATCTACGGCGAAATCTGAAGGCATCACCGTGTTCCTCTCGATGAGATCTTCGTCAGCATAGTCTCCGTTTTGCGAGGACATCATCGGTGTTTCGTAGATCTAAGTTTGTTCTTTAACTCTGGTGAGTGTTTATTTTCTTCTCCAACCGTCCCTCGTTTCACGTGTGCACGTAGGTTCCCACAGCTCTGGTCCCGCGTCGGAGACGCACCCCGCCTCCTGCACCGCATAGGCCCCACCTGCCCTCACCCACCTGTACAACGCTGCTCCCAGCTGCCAGCACGTACGCGCGTGACCAGGAGCGAGCGAGCCAGCTCCACAACGCTCTACTGCCTCCCCTGCCATGTGTCGCGCGTCTAGTGGCTCCCCTCCGCCGTCCCGTGTTCTGGCTAGTGCGCCGGATCTGCTCCTTTCCACACCCAATCCGATCGATCTTCTGCAGCTGCATCTCCGCGGCCCTGCGTGTGCCACCAGAAGCAGCCAACCAGTAAGCGCCACGTCGCCGCTGCTAGCTCGTTTTTGCAAAGTAGCCCCTGCAGTTTTGGAAAATGAACCCGCAGCTCTCTCTAACAGTAGTAGGCCCCTGTTTTAACAGTTTAAACCTCGGTTTTCCAAAATAATTTATAACCAAGCCCTGCAACCTTTAAAAGGCTATATCTTCTCCATTTTAAATCCGTTTTCGGTGATTTAAATCGTGCTCACGTGTTCGTAGTGATGCGTAGAATAATTTTATAACTGTTTTACACCTTATTTTTATGTAGTGGTGTAGTGTTTCTTATCTTTTGCCTTGTTTGCTTGCATGTGTGATTATGTGGATGCTTGTATGGCGCTATGATCGTGCGTAGACGTTGATCCGCCTGTTAAGTTTGAAGAGCCGCCTCCAGAAGCCTCTGAGGAGTAGCAAGGAAATTTTGAAGAAGGCAAGTATAACATAAACAACACCCAATATTTTTTTTATCACTACATGTGCATTTAATTTTGTATGACTATAAGAATATTACCTTAGCTACTTTTATCCTGATATTCACCCTCGGGAATGCATTTGGTTATGTTGTGTTAGGTGCAAGTGCGAACTCGTGTCTTTTTGGTTAATTAATTTTGACTAATGGTTCTATGCAATTAATTGTTGGGCTTGACCATGAAGCGGTTCATGTCCATTTTAATAATCTGCTTTTTAGCGACAAGGTTTAGGGATGCCTGAGCAATGTGCTCGTGTGCTTTTGCGGCTTCTCTCCTTAAGGACTGGTTCACAAAGCGACCACCTAGGACAACAGTGCTACCATAAGGCAGGAATGGGACGGACTTAGCTGATTAATTAGATTGATTTAGTTTGTTGTAACTTACCTGCGGGGCAAGAGGGGAGGCTAGCTTCTGTGGTCGCTGCTCTGCCTTAGGTTGAGTGTGCTTTACGTGATGTATGTGCTTCTCCCTTTGTGAGGCGGACACCACCATTGCGACCTTGAATCCTTAGCGGTTACATCTTACTAAACTGATCTTTGTAAAGGCTTCGTAGTGTGCTTGCTAGTCATCTCACCTAAGGTGTGTGATGAACCCCTAGCATAGCGCATGACTTATGGGTAAAGATGTACAACCTCTCGAGAGTGTAAAACTAACATGTCAGCCGTGCTCACAGTTATGAGTGGCCCGGACACTTCCCAGTGATTAGCGGTGTTCAAAGGTTTTGGTTATGGTTATATCAACTAAATGTTATTTACTTCTGTATGCAATATCTTTGGTTTAATTGTTCTTTAATCAATAATAGTAAACAGGCTTTAAATAAAGATGTTCAATTTAAAAGCTCATGCAGTCTGTCAGCTAAACCTAGAGCCTCATGGTTTATGTTATATTTGTTGAGTACGAGTTGCTATACTCACGCTTGCTTCTTTATATTTATTCCTTGTTTGGGGGGAAAATCCAACCGCTGCTCAGTTGATGGAGATGCTGAAGATTATGTGCAAGACTACGACGAGTATTAGGCGCTTCGTTAACCAGTCGACGTCCCTATGGAGCCCTAGTTATATTTTGTTTTACGCTTCCGCAATACTACGCTATACTCTGAGTTAAAGACTTGTGTCACTATGTAATAATGAGATGTTTTAATGTTATATACACTTTTATCTTTGACATGTGTCTGTGGTACCTATGTAATTTGTCATGTATATGCGAGACTTGATCCTAGCGCATATATATTTTTGCATGGTTTTGTTCGTTGGAAATCGGACGTGACAGCTTCGACGTGCTTGCCCCAATGCTCAGCCAAGCATGTCTGGATCGCGCGCTGGTACGTGGCCCCGGTGTTCTTCAACCCGAAAGGCATAGAAGTGTAGCAGAATGCCGCGAATGGTGTGATGAAGGCTGTCTTCTCTTGATCCTCTAAAGCCAGGCTGATCTGATGATAGCCCGAGTAGCAGTCGAGGAAGCACACGAGAGAGCATCCGGTCGTCGAGTCGACTACTTGATCTATCCTAGGTAGCCCGAAAGGATCTTTCAGGCAATATTTGTTGAGATCAGTATAATCAACACACATCTGCCAGTCTACTTTATTCTTTTTCAAAACGAGTACAGGGTTTGCAAGCCACTCGGGATGCATGACTTCTCTAATAAACCCAGCAGCTTGGAGCCGGGTTAACTCCGCACGAATCGCCTCCCTCTTGTCTAGAGTAAAGCGATGCAGCCTCTGCTTGATCAACTTGCGGAACACTTTGAGTCTGTGCTCGGCCAATTCTCTTGGGACTCCGGGCATATCAGTAGGCTTCTAGGCAAACATGTCCCAGTTGTCCCTCAAGAACCGGATGAGCGCGCTTTCCTATTTGGGAGGTAGGATTGCGCTGATGGTCACCGTCTTCGAGGCGTTGGGGAGGTCGAGGCTCACTTCCTTGGTCGCCACGGTCACTTGGATCGCCGTGGTGGGGATCTGCTCATGAGTCGGGATCGCCTGGTTTTCCTTTGGGGGCTTGTTCGCATCGTCGATGAGTCAGTGCTGGGCCACCGCAGTGGTCGTGGTGTAGGCTGTCTAGAAAGCCTCTCGTGCGCAGAGAGCAGAGGCCATGAAGTTCGCTCGCACGGAGAAAACTCCACGTGGGGCCGGCATCTTTAGGACTAGGTACGAGTAGTGGGGGACAGCCATGAACTTGGCTAACCCGGACCGCCCAATGATGGCGTTGTAGGCGGAGTTGAAGGTAGCCACCTCGAATCACAGGGTCTCAGTGCGGAAGTTTTCCTCCGTTCCGAAGGTGACGGACAGACTGATGTGCCCTAGCGGGTACTCCCCCTCGCCAGGCTTGATTCCGAAGAACAGACTATCTGACTCCTCTAGATCGTCAATGGAGAGGCCGAGAGACAGCAAGGTCTTGGGGAACATGACGTTGATGCTACTACCGCCGTCGATCAGGGTCCTCATGAGTCGGCTCTCGTGGACCACCGGGCTAACCAGCAGGGGGTATTTGCCCGGGTGATCGTACTTGAGCCACTGGTCAGCCCGATTGAAGGATATCGTCAGGTCCAACCAGCTATATGGCTCTGGAGGTTCCTTGGTGGCCGCCAAGGCTTGGCGGTCGTCGAGCTTCTGCTACCGCTTGCTCTCTAGGGAGCCATGCCCCCTGAAGATGACGTTGACGTGCCTTTTGATGTTGGGGAAGCTGGCACCGCTGCCCCTATTCTGCTGAGGTGGAGGCCCCTGATCACGCGGGAGTGGTGGTGGAGGAGGTAGAGCCACGAAAGGCCTGCCGTGAGCGATCGAAGCCTTGATGTCCCTGCAGTCATGCAGGGTGTGATGCATCTCATTGTGGTAGGGACACGGTGCATCCAGGAGCTGGTCGAGTGACCTCTGCCCCCCTTGCCGTGGCGGAATGTGTGGCCGCATGGGCGATGGCCCCACAGTCTGGACTTCCTCCTGCGATCTCTTCTCCCAACTGCGATCTTGCCGCGAGGACTCTTCACGCTTCCCACGTTCTTCTTGTTGTGCGTCGACCAAATCCTGAGCTCGCTCGTCCGCGGTGATGTATCGGTCGGCGTCGCGGAAGAGCTGCTCGGACGTGACCGATGACTTTTGCATGAGGGCCTTTACGAAAGCCTCATCCCTGGAGCCTGAGAAGAAGTCGTCGATTACTACCGCATCAGCGATGCTGGGAATTCTGTTTCGCATCGACTGAAACCGCATGAGGTACGATCAAAGACCTTCTCCATCCTTGCGCTTAATAGACTTGAGGTCCCAAGGTTGTGCCGGCTTGTCTGACAGCGACTAGAAATTGGCGATGAAGCACTAACAGAAGTCGTCCCAGTTCTCGATGCAGTCGTGCCTGAGGTGTTGTAACCACTGTAGCGCATCCTGTCCCAGGACGATTGGAACGTAGGCCGTCATCACGTCTTCACTCGCGCCGGCCGCGCTAGCTACTGTTGAGTACACAGCCAGCCAGCCAGTGGGGTCGAGCTTTGCCTTGTACTTGTCGACGTTGGATACCTTGAAGTTCTGCGGCCATGCTACTCCACGGAGCCGAGTAGTGAAAGCCCAGATTCCAACCATGCCACGATGGGCTGGTTCCTACCGACCTCCGTCTTGAGCTGCTGGATCGCGGCGTTGAGGGGACCGAGGGCGATTCCCCCCTAACCGGTCGCGGACTGAACGCCGTGCCTTCGGGTTGTTGATAGATGCCCCAGCCGAGTTAGCTCTAACTCGGTCTTCTTGGTGTGGCGCCCTGAAGTCACGGGCGTAGTTGTTACGACGTCAGAGCTCCTCTGAGTGTCATTCCGCACATGATCTTTCCATGTTGTTACGCACGTCACGCCTCTCGTTGATGGCTTGACGGGCGTCGGGGGCCGTTGAAGGAGCGGCCGGAAGGAGGTGATGAGCTACCTGCTCAAAGATCCGTCGATACGCTTCCCTCTCTAGTGTCTGAGGGAGTGTGTCCTCCAAGCGCGCCAGGACTCGCCCTGCTTGACTCGGGGTGCCCATGGCCACGGCGAAGTCGGGCAGCAGGTTACGCCCTGCCGGTAAAGGTGGTTGGGGTTGAACGTGGTTCTCTGTGTCGTGCGCCGCTCCCCCATGATCCCGCTGGTACTGTTGGTCCTGCATGTGCCGACGGTTGCCCCGCCGACTGTTTCGTTGTCGACAGAATTCAGCTTGCTCCGGCGTCTCGTCTGGATCGGTCGCCTCATCCTATGAGACGGGCAGGGTCGGGTCTTGATTTCCCGCATTGTGGTGACGGCGGATGTTGCGCTAGCAGTTGCGACGTCACCGCCGATCGCGCTGTTGAGGCATTTCTCCGTTGGCGGAAGGCTCATCACTAGAGACAGGGTCGTCCTCCACCGGCATGCCGATGACGAGTACCTCGGAGAAGTGCGTCGGCACCTCTGAGCTGGCCTGATCGTGAAGGAGTGTCAATGACCCCTTCGAGTGAAGCTCAGAGTCGGGAAGCGTGGATTCCGATGCCGTAGTTGTCCGAGGTTGTTCGCTTCTGGGCTTGGAGGGAGACTCTAGGTTGCAGATCATCTCAATGCAGGTAGGCTCGCAGCCCTCTCGGGGAAGAGCTGGCCGAGTCAGCTGCTGTGGAAGCGCAATCTCTGACTTTGCCACCGTGTGTGCGCTGCGCCACGTAGCTTTTCTGCCGCTCAGGGTAGAGTTGATGACGAGGCCTAAACAAAACCTAGTCATCGGTTCTTCGACTGCGTGATAGTTGTCATCGTCCACGAGCGGTGTGGACATTGAACCTGAGGGAGGTCTTGTCACCTTCTCGCCGCCCCCTCCTTGAGTCGAGGTAACTGAGGCTGCAGTTGACGGCGAGGGCTTACGGTCTCCCGTCGTGCATCCTCATCGTGTTTGAGGAGAACCATGTCGTGATGAATGAACTGTAGCTGCGATGAGGTCGACTAACGAGCCGCCGTGGCATTGCAAGGACCACGAGGAAACTTGGTGGATGCGCGATCTTGCACACGATCTGTGGCTTTGCTGCTTTGGCCATCAGTCGGGGGCAAGATCAAGGTCTTTTGGCGAGGTAGGGTTACTGGTGTAGATGTCAAGGACGTGCGGTGAGTCACCGGTTGCCGCGATTTCTTCTCCTGACTGATCTGAGTCCAGACCCAAGTTGGGAAAGTTGAGAGCAAGGTGCGTTGAGTCGGAGAGGACAGAGTCGCCGACCGTGGTGGAGGAGTGGGGCAGACCTGCACCCGACTGTCACCTCGACCGCCCGTCGAGGTCCCGACCCAGATTGGATCGGGGTGTGACTTGGCGCCTTACACTGGGTGGGACAAACCGAGGCTTAGTGGCCCTGGTGGGCTGGTGTGTCGACACCCGAGGATGAGCTGGCTCGGCATCGGAGGTGGCTAGTCGCTGGCCCAGATGATGAGCGGGCCCAGATGTCGGTGAAGTCGAAGGGAGCTTCGGAGTCGGCGATGGTGCATTGCAGCCATGCGCCTCCCCCGTGGCACCGATGAGGCGATGCAGGTCATCGGATTGATCGGCGATGACCGAGATGGATCCGAAACAGATCATCTCGCCCGGAGCGAACTTGCTGACGTTATTGATGTGGTTGGCCTTGGAGCTAGCTTGATGCCGATGCCGCCGAACCCCTACCTGGCGCGCCAACTGTCGGGGTTTAGTACCGGCAGTGCACCACGGCACGGGTCACGTGGAGCTTTTGTGGCTCGGCGGGATCGACGTAGCTCGATGGTTTGCCGGAAAAGCAATGAAGACACAGAGATTTATACAGGTTCGGGCCACGACATGCGTAAAACCCTACGTCCTGTTCGTGGTTGGTTGTATTGCTGTGAGTTCTTGAGGTTACAATGTGGGTTAGGGCTTGATTGCGATGGTAGTAACTATCTTCTATAGGGGTCCCTCATCCGCCTTATATAAGCTGACGGAATCTTGGGTTACAAGTCGATTTCCTCCTATATCTCCTAATCGGTTTAGATTACATAAAATCAAACAGAATCTAAGTTTCCATCGTATCTTCGTCAATCTCCTCAAATCTCGGAACTAGAGTCTGAGCCAAACTTCCCTGTTTGTTCTCCAGCTTGCGTGCATCGTTGCCTCGAACTTCAGGCCATTGCGACCATGATCGGGCCTGGGCCTGGCGTTCGGCCCACGGAAACGGCCACTCGCCCGACTCAGGCCCGCTGCTGGCCCATGTCCTAGATCCACGCCATGAGGAGCCAAGGGATATCTGTCCCCCACAGTAAGTATGAAATAAATAGAGCAGGGGGCAAGGAACTTTACTGTATCCTGAAAATAGAGTAATAATTCCTCTAAGAATAAGAGCTCGGGAACAGAATACCAAAGAGAATTCAAACTCCTTCACCCTACAACTCACTAGTCACTCTTGATACACTTGGCTCTCTCTACAATACCAAGGGTGGCCTCACAACTATACTCTACACTCAACTACACAACCACACTATTCTTCTATTGATCCACCACACCTTGCAAGTGACCTCCCGAGGGGTATTTATAGCTAGGGAGTGAAGAGGGGTACTTGTAGGTGTTCTAGGTCGGTAGTAGGGGTAGGTCAGTGGTCGGCCGACCATGGGGGAGGTCGGCCGACCTAGGCAGTGGTTGGGTGACCGTCCAATACACCGCCTTTGATGCTCCTGCGGCTGAGATGCATTCCATACGTTGGTTGACAGTTGTTGCGGTTGAGGCATGTACACAATGGTGTCGGTGCAAGGTCGGCCGACCTTGGTGGAGGTCGGGCGACCACCTGATTGGCTGCATGTCATTTCCCCCAGATTGCTTATGTCATCAATCCTTCATGTGATGGCCTTTCGTCGCTTGGATGCATTGGATACTCAATCCAACAGTTGTATTTGACATGTTTTGTGTTTTCTTGCATGCTGGTGGAGGACTGGTGATGTAATAGGGTCAGGCATCCATGGGCCATGGTCGGGCAACCATGCCTTCTAGGCTGGGGCTGCTTGGTGGGCTGCCCAGCCACCCTGATGGTCGGCCAGCCTAGGGGGGAGGCCGACCACCTAGCCGACCCTAGGGGTGGTCGGCCGGCCATGGGTCTTTGGCCCATTGCTTCTCCCGTTGCCTCTTTGCTTCTATTTTGTTCAATCCTCCATTGTTTTGGACGTGACAAGCTCCTGCATACAACTTTCATGCACAACTCGTGGAACTAGTTAGAGATATATGAAATCATGGCAAAGTATACTTTAAAACATGAAATGTTGGTGGTCAAAATGGGTTTTATCGACCGCCAACAAGCCTCTCAAACTCAACCAAAGCATCAGTAAGCTTAGCTTTCTACTTCTGCAGCTTCTTGGCTACCTTCTCCAACAACTTATCTTGGTCTTTCAATTCACGAGTCATTGTCGTTTGAGAGCCAATGGACAGGCTCCATTGCCTCTGTAGTGATGAGTGATTGTCAATAGAAGCCCAAGACCCACAAGGACTTGGGTACAAGACCTCCGATGGACAGGAGGCCCTCCGATGGACTGGAGGTAGATGGAAGCCCTCCAAAGGACTAGAGGCTTGCTCGACGTCGGTCGGCCATGGCTGTTCGGGACATGGAGGAGCGGCACGGCGACGGCACGAGTAAGACCTCTGAAGGACTGTGAGGCGACCCGATGGACTGCGGATGTCGGGTGCCACCGCGGTGCTCCAGCCCGAGTACATGGCACGAATACGGGCAAGGGCATTGACGGATTCGCTTAAATCTGCCACGCTACTACCAAGTTACTAGACTCGGCGAATGGGCTCATTCTCCCCGAGATAGAGTGGAGCGGGCCGTTCTAGGCCCTGGAAGGAAACCCTATAGTTTCCCGGTTTCTGACTTCAAAACCCGAGGTCGATCGGTGGATTTGGACTAGTGGCCATGTGGATGTCATCCGGGAGTAAGCTTGTAGGCGAAGAAGATCAATACTCCATCACGGTCATGCGTCCCCGAGAAAGTTGAGTCTTTTCCGTTTTGGCCCCTACGGGCGTTTCTGTAATATAGGGGTCTTAGTGTAAAATGTGTCGATTAGGCCAGCGCAATAAATACCTAAGTGGCTGGTCATTTAGGTGACTCTTCCACCTCTAGAAACCCTAGGCTTAGTTTCTAACCAGCGAAGTGCTTAGAGAGCAAATCCGGTGCTTAGCTTAGGATTTGAGAGTCCCCTAGGGTAGTACTTTGCATTAGTGGGAGGATGAAGGGTGGTAGGCTGAGTTGAGCCTTGTAAGAACTGTTTTTCTCATCTAATCAAGGCAAGATTCATCCTCAATTCGTGCTCATGTGTGCAGCCATCTCCTTCCCCGTTTTCTAGTTGGTTTTTGGATGAAACTCAAAGGCATTTGGTGATTTGCTTTGCCCGCAAGTTAATCCTGTTCTTTTGGCTCTGTTGAACTTGCTAGGATGTGGAGAATATGTCTTAGAACATATCTATCTTGCTAGATTTCCACGAGCAAGTCAATCTTGAGTTTTCCCCTTTCTTGCCCAAATTTTCCCCTCTTCACAAGATTTGAAATTCCCGCTAATCCCTTGATCTTTTTGAGTAGATCTTTTGAGAATAGCTTTGGAATAGTGCTAGGATAACCTGTGCAAAATTTCGTAGCTATGAAATAGTGCTAGGATAACCTGTGAAAAATTTCGTGAAGATCCGAGAAGATTTTGTCAAGTTTGAGGTTTGCAAACTCAAAGTCCAAGGCTGATTTCTGGGCACACCAGACAGTCTGGTGCAACTTCACTAGACATTCCGGTGGACCTAATGGTCTCCAAATGGGCTAAGTTTTAGTATGTTGTTCCCCATGTTTTCCTTAGCCTGTGGTTAAAATTTCATGATTTTTGGAGTCCGTTTGACTGGGTTTTGGCATTTTTCTTTGCAACCTGGTCTACCTGAAAAAATCCTGTCGGTCCGGTGTGGATAGGGTTTTTGGCCCCCGATTTGGTTTGAGTTGTTCCTAGGATTTGTGGCTTGTTCTTGGTGGTTTTGGGGGTGCCTAGGGTCATTCCTAAGGTCTTTAGCACTTCATTTGCTAAGAGATCTTCCCGATCACTAGGCGTGTTCATTTTGGTTGGTTTGTGTTTGTTTGCTTCCGTGTTTTTGCCTCAACCTCGCCTTGGTGGTTCTCGTTGTATGCCTATACTCTTTTGCTTGCTGTGTATCAGTGAGACGCATCTAGGTGCATTGAGTTGCTGGCGAGACACATCGGTGTGAGTTGTTGCTCCACTTGGCTTGTAGTCTGTGATTGTTGAATTGAGTGCTTCCTCTTGCTTGGTGCGTATCCTCTTAGTGGACGGCACCTTGCACTACTAGACACGTATCTGTTCAGTGGATGGTGTCTAGTTCTTTTCTCAAGCACCAGTTTTGGGGTTGTGAGTTTTGAGTTTTATGTGCTCCTATTCACCCCCCCTCTAGTCGCACGTCTCGGTCCTACAATTGGTATCAGAGCTGGTTAGGTTTCTTCATACCTTTACCGTTGAGAAACCAGTAGCGACTATGACTCACTCTAGGAAGATTTCAGTCCTTGGCTCTGATGGCTACTCCTACTGGAAGGGTAGGATGAAAGCATTCTTGCTTAGCCAGGGCCAGGACATATGGGATGCTACTCAGAGTGTGAACTTTGTGGTGCTTCCAGTTGCTCAGCGCACTACCCCAACGATTGTGGCTCAGCATGAGGCAAATGCCAAAGCTGTTAACTTTCTCCTCTCAGGACTTGGTCCGGTTGATTATGACAGAGTGAGCCACCTCGAGACAGCCCGTCAAATTTGGTCCCAGCTAAGTGCACACCATGAGGGCACTGCTACTATCAAGGTGCGTCTCGTTGAGACTTACAGGCGCGAATATGAGAATTTTGTTTAGAAGCCTGGTGAGTCCATCGATGACTTGTTTGGTCGTTTCAATCGATCATCAACAAGTTGCGCGTTAACTGCAACCCTGAGAGGATCCCATACACTGACCATCAGCAGTCTGTCAAATTGCTGTATGCGTTGGACAGGAAGATTTGGGAGATCAAGGTTAACTCGATCATCGAGTCTGAGGCCTATGACACAATTGGAGTGGAGGCTCTTTACAGCAAGCTCAAGGCCATAGAGGTGGATTACAAGTTGAGAGATTCTCTCGCTTGTACTGGCTCCAAGAGCCTGGCCTTGGCTTCTCCCTCTAGTGAGGCCGCTACTAACCCCTAGCTTCACAACTTTTTGTTTTCTGCTTTTATGTCTGTTACAGAGGAGCAGTTAGCGTCACTTAGGGATGATGAGCTTTGCCTGGTGTCTAGCTGCTTTCAGCATGCCTATGACAACCGGATAAGCAAGAAGAGGGGCAAGAGGCCCAAGTTCTTTGAGTGCGGAGAGGTCGGCCACTTCATCGCCGAATGCCTGAACAAGCAAAACAACTACTACTAGAAGGGCAAGAGCCACTCCAGCGACTCCAACAAGTACCACTCCTGCAAGCATGACTACGGCAAGCGTGACCACACCAAGCACCGGTCTGGTAAGATCAGGAACTTCAGGAAGGCTTTCAAGAGCTACCAGAAGGACAATCGGAAGTGGGACAAGGCTTTCTTCGCCGAGCTTGGTGGTCTGTGTGGCGGATCGTCCTCCTCCTCCACGTCTTCATCAAACTCAAGCGATGAGGAGATTATCACCAAACGGGACAAGAGGAGGGACCAAGGCAGTCCAGCTAGACTCTGCTTCATCTCCACTAAGTCCAAACGCAAGCACAAGATGCACCGGAGATCCTTTTGCTCCATGGCGCTTGAGGACAAGGACGACAAGGGCAACGACAATGACTCCTCTGATGAAGAGGAAACTCCTGAGCAAACTGAAATTCTTGAGATGTTGGAGGCAAACGGTCTTGAGTTGAAAGCCCAGGATAAGATGTTGGAGAAGGCAGCTAAGAAGCTGCAGAAGCAGAAAGCCAAGCTTGCTGATGCTTTAGCTGAGATTGAGAGGCTGAAGAGTGTGCCAGCTCAGCCTAGTGAGTCTGAGAGCCCTACCTGTGAGACTTTGTTAAGAGATCTCTGTGAGAAGAAGAGGAAGTACGCTCATCAGGTAGAGGAGATGGATAGGCTGAAGGTAGAGTTAGGCAAGCTCTAGTCTAAACTGGATGAGCCTATTTTGAGTGATGAGCCTAAGTGAGATGTGTCCCTACCTAGCTATTGACATAGATGAGCTAGAAGTGAGGTGTGAGGGACAACTCAAGGAGTTAGAAGAGCTTAGGGCTAGACACACGCTTTTGGGTGAGTGCATGGTCTATCCTACCTTGAGGAGTGAGCTTGAGCAAGTAAGAGCTGATCTTGACGTGCTTTTAACACCCCCTAACACGTGTGAGAATTGTCTCACTTTGAGGTTGATGTTGGTGGATAGGGATGCCACCATTAAGAAGTTAGAGAAGTCTGCTCCCTCTATTCCCTCTCAAGACTGCCCCACTTGTGCTGCCTAGACTTTAGTTTTGGAGGATCTGAGAGAGGAGAAACAGACTTTTGTTGATGAGAACAACCATTTGAGAGAGGTGCTTAGTTGGATGTATGCTAGAGAGCCCCAACTAAGGATGATTTTAGAGAGCACCAAGAGAGCTGAGGGTGATATGGGTGGACTTGGGTTAGGAGAGTGCAGTACTTCGGGTGAGAAGAAGAGTTCCCCAATTAAGCTTAAGACTGCCTCTCCTCAGTCTAACCCTACTGTTTATGGGGTTTACCACGAGCCTCCCAATGCTGCCCCAAAGAAGCAGTTCTGGACACCTTAGCCCTCACAGGCTAAGTTGGATAGTGTAGTGACTGAGATCCTCAAGCCTCCTGTGAGCAAGGAGAGAGTCGAACAGCCTGCTCCACCCAAGGCTACTCCACCTAAGCCTAAGGCCCAGCCTAACCCCACTCCCAAGAGGCCTGTCTACCACTATGACTTTTGCCAGCGGAATGGCCACTTGGAGGAGTTCTGCTTCAGGAGGAAGTGAGTTGAGAGGCAGGAGAGAGACTGGGGGAACGAGGATCAGTTCTACCAAGGTGGTAGGTAAGATCCTCCCCACCGTGGTGAGATGAGAGACCGCTTTGTTCGTGGTGAGAGAGGAGGCGGCTTTCAGGCCCGTGTTCCTGGTGGTGAGAGATGTTTTGCTGGCCGAGCTCCTGGTCGTTTTCAGCGCGGCTATGTACCTCGTGACTGAGGCTTTGTTAGAGGATTTGAGAGCTCACGTCTTAGGTCGTGGGTACCCAGATAGTCGTGATCCTTACTTTGACTGTGCTTTTCCCACTTTTGAGTAGATGGCTCGGCACTGGTTCAGCAGTTTTACTCACCCCAGTGCCGGACCATTTGCTCACTCTCGCTTTCCTTGATTTTGCAGGATCGAGGCTTGGAGGACATATGGATCATGGACTCCGACTGCTCTAGGCACATGACAGTGCAGCACAGATGGTTCTCCAGCCTCAACCCCATGATCACCAAAGAATACATCACATTCACGGATAATGGTCAAGGTAAAGTGTTGGGTGTTAGTTCTGTTGTGCTTTCTGGCAAGCTTTCCCTAAGAGAAGTTGCTTTGGTGAGGAATTTGGGGTTCAATTTGGTTTCTGTCTCGCAACTTCTCAAGGAAGGGTATGAGGTTCACTTTAAGGAGGGTTCTTCTTGTGTGCTTCATGCTAAGGAAAATCTTGTTTGTCGAATTTTGCCCTATGGGTAGGTTTTTAAGGTTGACCTTGCATCTGTTTCTGGCCCTCCTCGGTGTTTGGTAGCTGGTCCTTCTGCTAATATTTGGAAGTGGCATTGGAGGCTTGGCCATTTGAGTTTTGATCTGCTAGCCTGGTTGAGCTCCATGGGTCTGATCCGAGGATTGCCCAATTTGAAAGCAGAAAAGGACTTAGTGTGCCACCCCTATCGTCATGGCAAGACGGTTGCCGCTTCTCATGCACCTGTCAATCAGGTGATGACCTCTTACCCGGGTGAGCTGCTGCATATGGACACGGTTGGTCCTGCTCGGGTATAGTCGGTCAGTGGGAAGTGGTATGTGCTTGTGGTAGTAGATGACTTTTCTCGCGTTTCGTTGGTGTTCTTCATGGAATTCAAAGATGAGGCTTTCTGTTTTGGTCGAGATCTGGTCTTGAGGTTAAGGAATGAGAATCATAAGGCTATAAGGGCTATCCGCAGCAACAATGGCAGAGAATTTCGTAACTCTCATTTCGAAACCTTTTGTCATGACCTAGGTCTTGATCACCAATTCTCGTCTCCTTATACCCCACCTCAGAACGGTGTCGTGGAACGGAAGAACCACACACTTGTTGAGATGGTGCAGACGATGCTTGCTGAGCATAGGACTCCGCGACGCTTTTGGGCTAAGGCTATGAATACGGCCTGTTACATTGCCAACCTCATCTTCCTACGAGCTCTTTTAGGGAAGACTTCGTATGAGCTACGGTTTGGAAGGCAGCCCAGCGTTAAGCACCTGCATGCATTTGGTTGCAGATGCTTTGTGCTTAAAAAGGGGGGCAATTGAACAAATTTGAATCTCGCTGCTTGGATGGTATTTTCCTTGGGTACGCCTCTAGCTCTAGGGCATATAGAGTGTGGATGCTCGATACCAAATAAGTGGTTGAGACCTGTGAAGTTTTCTTTGATGAATCTATGCCTTGCACAAGCACTGCACTTGAGCTTTCAGGTGATGATGAAGAAGGAACTCCTATCTTTTAAGATGAGGAAGTTCAGGTAGATGCTGGTGATGCAGGAGCCAATACACCGGCTACAACTCCTGCCCCCTCTGCTACGAGCTCTGAAGACAAAGGAGGACCCTTGCCGACGGCTTCCTCCTCACTCCCCTGACCACAAGCACAAGCAGAGGCTGGCTCCGCAGAGGACGCAGGGGAGGTGACCTCTGAGATTGTTCCATCTTGGCAGGTCCAGTAGGATCACCCTCTGGACAGGATGATTGGAGATCTACACCAGCGTGTCACACGCTCTTCAATTAACTCTCTAGCCTTCTTCTGCCACTCCGCATTTGTTGCTTCTTTCGAACCCTGGGATGTGTCACATGCACTATCTGATCCTAGTTGGGTGAACGCCATGCATGAGGAGTTGGAGAACTTTGAGGGAAACTATGTCTGGGATTTAGTTGAACCTCCACCAAACTGCCGACCTATAGGAACCAAGTGGGTCTTCAAGAACAAACAGGGTGAGGATGGTATGGTTGTGAGGAACAAAGCGAGATTGGTTGCCCAGGGTTTCTGTCAAAATGAGGGGATAGATTATGAGGAGACTTTTGCTCCTGTAGCTCGTTTAGAAGCCATTAGGATTCTTCTTGCCTTTGCTGCCTCAAAAGGCTTCAAACTGCAGCAGATGGATGTCAAGTCAGCCTTCCTAAACGGTTACATAGGGGTGGAAGTATATGTGAGACAACCTCCTGGCTTTGAGAGTGCCAAGTTTCCAGACCAGGTGTATAAGTTGAGAAAAGCCCTTTATGGTCTGAAGCAAGCTCCTAGAGCTTGGTATGCTAGATTAAAAGCTTTCCTGCTCAAGTCTGGGTTTGTGATGGGTTCAGTAGACAAGACCTTGTTTCTGTTGAGTCATGACGGTGACACCCTTTTAGTTCAGATAAATGTTGATGACATTATCTTTGGTGGTTCATCTCAGGCTTTGGTGTCTAAGTTTGCTGAACAGATGAGCAGTGAGTTCGAGATGAGCCTCATGGGTGAGCTTCAGTTCTTCCTTGGGCTACAGATCAAGCCAGGCCCAGAAGGAACCTTTATCCATCAAGCCAAGTACATGAAGGACATTCTGAGGAAGTTTGACAAGGGAGACCTCAAGCCCATGGCGACTCCCATGTCAACACAAACAGCACTTGATGCAGATGAAGAAGGGGAGGTGGTGGACCAAAGAGAGTACCGAGGGATGATCGGATCACTTCTATACCTGACGGCGACTAGGCTAGACATCCAGTACACAGTCTGGCTTTGTGCGCGTTTTCAGGCCTCACCGAGGACATCACACCGTCAGGCGGTGAAGCACATCTTCAGGTACCAGAAATACACTCCTGAGCTTGGTCTTTGGTTCTCTTCAGCTCCTATGCTCTCTCTTAGAGGGTATTCAGATGTTGACTTTGCGGGTTGTCGACTGGAGTGCAAGTCTACTTCCGGCACCTGCCATTTTCTCTGTTCTTCTCTTGTCTTTTGGTCCTCACGCAAGCAATCTAGCGTAGCCACTTCAACAACAGAAGCCGAATACATTATTGCTGCTAGTTGCTGCTCCCAGCTGCTTTGGATGAAGTCCACTTTGAGTGACTTTGGTCTCGGTTTTAGGAAGATCCCTCTCGTAGTAGACTCCACTTCTGCTATTTCCGTAGCTAAGAACCCCATCTTGCACTCTAGAACCAAACACATAGACGTGAGGTTTCACTTTCTGAGAGATCACTATGAGAAGGGAGACATAGACTTGATCCATGTGGAGACTGAGAACTAGTTGGCAGATATCTTCACTAAGCCCTTAGAGCTTAGCGCGTTTGCTCGCTTGCGTGGGGAGCTTGGTGTTTGTTACCCCTTTTAGGTTGGGGCAACTTTGCTGTAGTTTATGTTTTGTTTTGCCTTTTCTTTGCTTTTCCTTGTTTTTCTTGCATTTTGTATCATACCATGCATTGCATCGTAACATATGCATTTTCACTTACACTAGCACTAGAGCTCTTCTGGTATGACGAGTTAGTACTTGCTTGTGCTAGATTGTACAGTTGCTTGCATGATCATGGTTGGCTACACTCCTTGAATCTGTCTAATATCATTTGTGAACTAAGTCACTTTTGTTTCTTGAAAAACAAAAACCATGATCACCACTTGGCTACCTAGCATTTGTAGGAATGTTGATTGCTATGCTATCTTTTCATGCCTGGATATGCTAGTCATATGCCTTTGTTAAGTTGATGCCTAAGCATTTATGACACCTTGCCTGAATCTCAAATCTGAATTAATATTGTTTACAAGTGGTGTCCTATGAGCAAAATTGAAAAGATCCAGGTGGGTTCACTTGTCACACTGATCTAGTTTGAGATAGCTTGCCTTTTCACTTTGGCATGAACTTGGACTAGGCTGTGTATGACCAAAACCTTGTCTTAAGCTTATGATGGTTTTCTGAACCTAGGCTTGGCATTGGTTGGTAAGAAGTGGCAAAGTCAAGTGAATAACCCCTGGCACATGATCTGATTTGCTTGAAGTTAAAAATGGCTAAAGCTGAAATTTGCAAGTCTCTAAATTGCTTATGGCCTGATGTAGATGCTTTGGTTAAGAGTAGCACACATTGTATGTTTTGCGCATCTTGCTGTTCATGCCAATCTTGCTAGATGCTATTCATGTTGGCGATGCTTTCTATTCAACAACTCTGAAAAACATGCTCCTAATCTGTATGAGATAGATTCAATTGAGCTTTTTTGCATGCTTCCTTGCCCTCACTTGCTCTGTATGCTAGAACTTGTATTTACTAGCTTTTTATCCCTGCTGAGCTCTTCATGGTACACTTCCTGCATTTCGTGGCATATTTTGAGGGGGAGTTGTCTAGTTTAGGGAAAGTTGAGTTCTATGAATCCTTGATGTGTCCATTGTCAACAAGGGGGAGAGATGTTGACCTTTGCGTTGAGCCTTTTGCCTCTTTCTGGAGCAGCCGATGCTTTGCCTTAGCAAGACTGTGTTGAGCAAGTTTGCCTCTTTCTTGAGGGGTCATGCTTTAGTTTGATCGATTATGTTGAGCGGTTTCCCTTGTCTTAGGGGGTCGATCTTTGGTTTTCCTTTTGTTGCCTCATTTTGCCCTTCTTTGCTTGTGTTTGGGTTTTGGGTATTTTTAGCAACTTTCTTCTTTTTTCTTCTTTCTTTTCAGTTTTACGCTTGTTTTTCTTGTCTTTGTTCTATTTCAGGTTACAAGTAGAAGGTGTTGACAATGCACTCATCAAGGGGGAGATTGAGAGCCAATGGACTGGCTCCATTGCCTCTGGAGTGATGAGTGATTGTCAACAGAAGCCAAAGACCCAGAAGGACTTGGGTACAAGACCTCCGATGGACAGGAGGCCCTCTGATGGACTGGAGGTAGATGGAAGCCCTCCGAAGGACTAGAGGCATGCTCGACGTTGGTCGGCCATGGGAGTTCGGTAAACGGAGGAGCGGCACGGCGACAGCACGAGTAAGACCTCCGAACGACTACAAGGTGACCCCAATGGACTGGGGATGCCGGGTGCCACCACGGTGCTCCAACCCGAGTACATGCTGTGAAGACAGGCGAGGGCGTTGACAGATTCTCTCAAATCTGCCACCCTACCACCAAGTTACCAGACTCGGGGAATGGGCTCATTCTCGCTGAGATAGAGTGGAGTGGGCCGTTCTAGGCCCAGGAAGGAAACCCTAAAGTTTCCCGGTTTCTGACTTCAAAACCAGGGGTCGATCGGTGGATTTGGACTACTCGCCATGTGGATGTCATCCGAGAGTTAGCTTGCAGGCGAAGAAGATCAAGACTCCATTGCGGTCGTCCGTCCCCGAGAAAGTTGAGTATTTTCTGTTTTGGCCCCTACGGGCGTTTCTGTAATATAGGGGTCTTAGTGTAAAATGTGTCGATTAGGCCAGGGCTATAAATACCTAACTGGCTGGTCATTACGTGACTCTTCCACCTCTAGAAACCCTAGGCTTATTCTCCAACCAGCCAAGTGCTTAGAGAGCAAATCGGGTGCTTAGGTTAGGATTTGAGAGTCCCCTAGGCTAGTACTTTGCATTAGTGGGAGGATGAAGGTTGGTTGGCTGAGTTGAGCCTTGTAAGAACTATTTTCCTCATCTAATGAAGGCAAGATTCATCCTCAATTCGTGCTCATGTGTGCAGCCATCTTCTTCCCCCCTTTCTAGTTGGTTCTTGGATGAAACTCAAAGCCTTTTGGTGATTTGCTTTGCCCACAAGTTAATCCTATTCTTTTGGCTCTTTTGAACTTGCTAGAACATGGAGAATATGTCTTAGAACATCTCTATCCTACTGTATTTCCATGAGCAAGTCAATCTTGAGTTTTCCCCTTTCTTGCCCAAATTTTCCCCTCTTCACAAGATCTGAAATTCCGGCTAATCCCTTGATCTTTTTGAGTAGATCTTTTGGGAATAGCTTTGTAATTGTGCTAGGATAACCTGTGCAAAATTTCGTGAAGATCCAAGAAGATTTGGTCAAGTTTGAGGTTTGCAAACTCAAAGTCCGAGGCTGATTTCTAGGCACACTAGACAGTCCGGTGCAACTTCACCGGACAGTCCGGTGGACCTAACAGTCTCCAAATGGGCTAAATTCTTAGTATGTTGTTCCCCATGTTTTCCTTAGACTGTGGTTAAAATTTCATGATTTTTGGAGTCCGTTTGATTGGGTTTTGGCATTTTTCTTTGCAACCTAGTCTGCCTAAAAAGGTCCTGTCAGACTATCCGATAGAGCCTATTGGATAGTCCGGTGTGGATCGGGTTTTTCGCCTCAGATTTGGTTTGAGTTGTTTCTAGAGTTTGTGGCTTGTTCTGGGTGGTTTTGGGGGTACCTATGGTCATTCCTAAGGTATTTAGCACTTCATTTGCTAAGAGATCTTCGTGATCACTAGGCATGTTCATTTTGGTTGGCTTGTGTTCGTTTGCTTCCGTGTTTTTGCCTCAACCTCGCCTTGGTGGTTCTCGTTGTATGCCTATACTCTTTTGCTTGCTGTGTATCAGTGAGACGCATCTAGGTGCGTTGAATGGCTGGCGAGACACATCGGCGTGAGTTGTTGCTCCGCTTGCCTTGAGGTCTTTATGATCGTTGAGTTGTGTGCTTCTACTTGCTTGGTAAGTATCCTCTCAGTGGACGGCACCTTGCGCTACTAGACACGTATCTATTCAGTGGATGGTGTCTAGTTCTTTTCTCAAGCACCAGTTTTGGGGGTTGTGAGTTTTGAGTTTTAAGTGCACCTATTCACCCCCCTCTAGTCGCACGTCTCGGTCCTACATCGTTTCCCTTGTGGCCCTTGTCCTCAAGCGCCTGGGAGGAAAACAATCTCTGGTTCACCTTGTGCTTGCTCTTGGACTTGGTGGAGACGAATTAGAGGCCAGCTGGTCCACCTTGATATCTCCTCTTGTCCTATTTAGTGATGATCTCCTCATTGCTTGAGCTTGACGAAGATGAGGAGGTAGAGGAGGATGATCTGCTGCAAAGACCACCAAGCTCGGTGAAGAAGGCATTGTCCCACTTCGAGTTGTCCTTTTGGTAGCTCTTGAAAGCTTTCTTGAAGTTCTTGATCTTGCCGGAGTGGTGCTTGGCATGGTCGTGCTTGTCGTAGTCATGCTTGCCGGAGTGATACTTGTTGTAGTCGTGGGAGTGGCTCTTGCACTTCTTGTAGTAGTCGTTCTGCTTGTTCGGGCACTCAGCGATGAAGTGGCTGACCTCTCCGCACTCGAAGCATTTGGGCCTCTTGCCCCTCTTCTTGCTCATCTGGTTGTCATAGGCGCATTGAAAGCGACTAGACACCAGACAAAGCTCATCATCCCTAAATGACGCCAACTGCTCCTCTGTGATAGCCATCAAAGCAGAGAATGAAAAACCGTGAAGTGGGGGGTTAGTAGCAACTTCCTTGGAGCTGGAAGCCAAGGCCAGGCTCTTGGAGCCAGTACCATCGAGAATATCTGTCATCTAGTAATCAACCCCTGTGGCCTTGAGCTTGCTATAAAGCTCCTCTACTTCCAAGGTGTCATACCCTGCCGACTCAAGAATGGAGTTCTTCTTGATCTCCCACTCTTTCTTGTCCAAGGAATACAGTAGCTTGACAGCCTACTAATGGTCAGTGTATGGAAGAGCAGCGAGGGCAGAGTTGACATGGAGCTTGTTGATGATCGACTAAAACGACCAAACAAGGCATCCACAGACTCTCCCGGCTTCTGGGCGAAGTTTTCATACTCGCGCCTGTTAGTCTCCACAAGCTGACCCTTAACTGTCACCGTCCCATCATGGTGTGCACTGAGCAGGGACCAGATCTCATGGGCGGTATCAGGGTGGCTCGCCCTCTCATAGTTCGCCAAACCAAGTCCAGAGAAAAGAAAGTTCACCACCGTGTAGTTCGCCTTGTGCTGAGCAACGAGCACCGGTGTGGTACGCTCGACAATGGGGAGCACTGTAAAAATCATACTCTGAGTAGCATTCCATGTGTCCACACTCTAGCTAAGCAGAAAAGTTCTCATCCTACCCTTCTAGTAGGGATAGCCATTCGAGCCGAGAACCGAAACCTTCCCAGAGTGCGCCATAGTCGCTACTGGTTTCTCACCGGAAAAGGTATGAAGAAACCTAACCTGGCTCTGATGCTAATTGTAGGACCGACAAATGCGACTAGAGGGGGGTGAATAGGAGCACTTTAAAACTCAAAATCATAACCCTCAAAACTAGTGCTTGAGAGAAGAACTAGACACCGTCCACTAAACAGATACGTGTCTAGCAGCGCAAAGGTGCTATCCACTGAAAGGATAAGCACCAAGCGAGAAAACCGCGAGCCAACACAACAAAGATACCGAGGCAACAGAACTTGCAAGTCCGCCACACAACACTCATCGCACCGAAGTGCGACTCACTGTCTTACAGCAAGTAAAGAGAATGGTCTAGCAGTGGGGAATGCAAATCTGAAGCAAAAACACAGCGGAAGAAGCAAACTGCAGAGACACAGCTCCTGCCCTGGACACGCTGGATAGTCCGGTGTTAGGGGCTAGACAGTTCGGTTCCACCATACAGTCCAGCATGGGCTACCGGATAGTCCGGTGCAAACCCTGCCTGGCTCCCGACGCCGGATAGTCCGGTGAGGGCCACCGAATAGTCTGGTTCCACCAGACAATCCGCTGGCTCTACCAGATAGTCCGGTAAAGTCGCAGGAAAGGGGGTTTTCACACCCAAATCTGTCCAAATCATGTCTAATCTTTACCCAAGAGATCAACTCAAAATGACCAAGGGATCAGTAGGAATTCTAGATCTCGTGAGATGGCAATCTTTGGGCAAGAAAGAGAAAAACTCATGGGGACCTTGCTTGTGGCAATCCTGCAAGATTGAGATGATCTATGTCATAATCTCCATGAGCCAGCAAGTCCAAAAGAGCCAAAAGAACAGGATTAACTCGCGGGCAAAGAAAATCACCAAAAGCCTTTGAGTTTCATACAAAATCAAACTACCGAAGGGGGAAGGAGATGGCTGCACACATGAGCACGAAATGGGGATGGATCTTGCCTTGATTAGAAGTGGAAAGTAGTTTACAAGAGGTTCCTCATAGCCTACCACCCTTCATCCTCCCACTAATGCAAAGTACTAGACTAGGGGACTCTCAAATCCTAGATTAGCACTCGATTTGCTCTCTAAGCTCTTGGCTGGTTGGAAACTAAGCCTAGGGTTTTTAGAGGTGGAAGAGTCATCTAAATGACCAGCCACTTAGGTATATATAGCCAAGGCCTAATTGACACAGTTTACACTAAGACATCTATATTACAGAAACACCCGTAGGGGCCAAACTGGAAAAGACTCAACTATCTCGGGGATGGACGACCGCGATGGAGTCTTGAACTTCTTCAGTTGCACGCTACCTCCCAGATGATGTCCATGTGGCCAGTAGTCCAAATCTGCCGATCGACCCCTGGTTTTAAAGTTAGAAACCAGGAATCTTTAGGGTTTCCTTCCAGGGCCTAGAACGGCCCACTCTACTCTATCTAGGCGAGAATGAGCCTATTCACCGTGTCTGGTAACTTGGTGGTAGGGTGGTGCATTTGAGCGAATCCGCCAATGCCCTCGCCTGTCTTCATGCTATGTACGCATGTTGGAGCACCGGGGTGGCACCCGGCATCCCCAGTCCATTGGGGTCGCCTCGCAGTCCTTCAAAGGTCTTACTCCTGCCATCGCTGTGCCCCTCCTCCGTGTATCGAACTCCCATGGCCGACCGACATCGAGCATGCCTCCTATCCTTTGGAGGACTTCCATCTACCTCTAGTCCATTGGAGGGCCTCCTATCCCTTGGAGGTCTTGTACCGAAGTCCTTTTGGGTCTTTGGCTTCTGTTGACAATCACTCATCACTCCAGAGGCAATAGACTCGGTCCATTAGCTCTCAATCTCCCCCTTGATGAGTGCATTGTCAACACCTTCTACCTGTAACCTGAAATAGAACAAAGACAAGAAAAACAAACATAAAACCAAAAAGAAGGAAGAAAAGAAGAAAGTTGCTCAAAATGCCCAAAAACCAAACATAAGCTAAGAAGGGCAAATTGAGGCAACAAAAACAAAACCAAAGATTGACCCCCTAAGACAAGGGAAATCGCTCAATGCAGTCGATCAAACTAAAGCATGACCCCATCGCCGTGCCGCTCCTCCATGTACTGAACTCCCATGGCCAACCAACGTCGAGCATGCCTCCTGTCCTTCGGAGGACTTCCATCCACCTCCAGTCCATTGGAGGGCCTCCTATCCATCAGAGGCCTTGTACCCAAGTCCTTCTAGGTTTTTGGCTTCTGTTGACAATCACTCATCACTCCAGAGGCAATGGAGCTGGTCCATTGGCTCTCAAAGATAAGTGCATAAAGTAGAAAGATAAAGTACTTGCACTTGTCATATATCGAAAAGTACTACTTAAGATAAGAGTACAAAGTACATTACCGAAGATTTTGACTGACTCCAGAACAACAGACCTTGCTCTAACTCCTAGCTAAACAACAACTTTAGAGTGGAGGCACCACTCGACGAGCACCTCCTAGAGAGGCAGAGAGTGATTACATGGTGAGGTGTATAGTGAAGTGAGGGGGTGCCTCTCTATTTATAGGTGGAGAAGAGGGGAATATCCTAAGTATCCTATGCAAGATTCCCCCTCCAACTGTTATTTGGGCACCACATATCATAGTGACCACCAAAGTAAAGTCAGTAACAGTGTCCTGCACTTGTTAGCGAAGAAAACTAGGCAAGAACTGGATCCAAAGTGCCTGAACCGGTGGTTAGAAAGTTGAATCGGCCGTTAATAGTTAATCTGCATAAAAAACCACTCAAACCAGGCCTGAACTGGGGAGAACCGGGTGAATTAGCAGAGAACCGAAGGCGAACCATGCCTTGGGGCCTTCCCCGTGCGCCATGCGTCCAGGCCGGTGGGCGGACTGCGCCTTGGCACCCCACTGCACGCCACATGGGCCGGAGCGAGTAGGCGGACCAGCCAAGCTGTGCCGCACTCCGCCCCTGCAATCCAGTGGGCCTCGGTGCCCTGGTGAGCTGGCCGAGCAGGCGGGCAAGCCAGCCCATCCATGCTTCGCGCCTCAATGGGCCACGCCGCCTGCTGGGCCCATTGGGCTGCTCCTCGCGTGATCGCACTAGTGTTCATGCAGCTCTGCTACCGTCACCACATGGTGCCCCTGGGTTGCTTCCCGCCTTGCTGCTGTACAAAGGGGGTAACGCAGAAGTAAATTTGCATTTTTGATATCTTCTCCATACGAACTCCAAATGTGACAAATAACATATCCATTTTGATCATCTCGACAAACTCTTCGCAATGATGTTGTCCTTGAGGGCATTTGAGATACTTCATAGTGATGAAGTTTGCAATTTTTTCTCAAGCACTTTTATGCGTGAATTCTCTCTTGCTCCAAATAATGTTGTTTTGCACGGAATTTTAGCATTTCCCTGTGATACACCAAAAACCACCAAAACCCGTGGAATTCATCTGTGTTAGGTAAATAATGCATAGAATTTGGCTAATGCCCCATTTATTCACTAAGGAATTGGCGGCCGAAACAGGTAAATAACGACCGCCAACAGTCATGTAAATTGACCATATTGACGAGGTCAACCATGGAAGCTGAGCTCACCGCATTGGATACAAGCACTATTGAAGCCGAATGGCTTAGAGAGCTCTTGATGGATTTGCCGACTGTGCAAAAACCTATTTCTGCGATTCTTATGAACTATGATAACCAAATGGTTATTGATAAAGTGAATAGTAAAAAGGATAATCTCAAATCCTCAAAACACATCAAACGACGGTTGGAATCTGCTAGAAAACTTAGAAACTCTAGGGTGATAGCTGTTGATTATATCGATATATCTAAAAATCAGGCAGATCAATTTACCAATGGTCTATCTTGGAAGGTGATAGACACTGCATCGAAGGAGATGGGACTGAGACCCACCTGAGTTGCACATGGTGGAAACCCAAACCTATGTGATTGGAGAGCCCGTGAATTAGGACCTTGGGAAAAAACAAAGTGCTAGTGTGACTAGAGAGTATATAATATACTGCCCTCTCTGGTGAAGATGCAATACTCTCATTCTGTATGGTAGGTTGACATTTGTCTTAAAATGTTTGAATGGCTTAACAGCGAGATACCGTCCTGCAGGGTAGTTTTGAAGAAACACACCTATGTGAGCTGACTATTCATCGCAGTCCATTAGATGTGGGGAATCTCTAGGAAGCTCATGAAGAGACACAAGAGTATGACTTATAAGCTCCAACGCAAGGAGGTGTAGCCTTACGACTGTCAACTATTAGTCAGATCCTTGAGTGAAATTAGATCACACAAAACTATCAATTCAAGGCATAGTCCATGGAAAATTGTGGTCTAACATAGCTCTTTGATCAAGGTGGATGTTCAACTTAACAGTCTCCATCATCACATTGGAATATCAAACACCATTTGATGACATTTGAGGGTCGGTCATGTTGTTTCCTCAAGGTTTGGTGGGGATTGTTGGAATTTATGGGCCTAACGCTCAATATGTATAGAATAAATTCAAGAAAAAATCTCAAAGGCCCATTCCTGCATGGTAGAGAGATGAAGCACAACTATGTATGTTGTGTGCAACTGCTGCTTGCAATACAACTGTGTGTTGCAACTTCCACTATGTCTAATAGTTCATTGCAACATAGACCAGACTTGCAAGTGTGGTGCAATTGCTTGTTGCAACCTACGTGCTAGCATATTTCAATTCGCTTTTCGCAACCTGCTCACAACCATGTTGCAACTGCTTGTTGCAACTTGCACGTTACCATGTTGCAATTGCTTGTTGCAAACTACTGGCTAGTGTGTTGCAATTGCTAGTAGCAACCTGCACGCTATCATGTTGCAATCTTCATGCAACCGTGTGTTTGGAACTTCACATTTTCAATTGTGCTTTACAATTGTCTATTGCCACCAGGTGTCATTTGCAACTATGCTTTGCAACTATTTGTTGCAATCATGTGTGGTTTGCAACTATGCATTGCAATTTCATCTCAATCCTTTTTTCTACCATAATCCGACTGTGACTTGGGTATTAAGTTTGGAACCAAAATTTGATCTTATCACGAGATCATTCCTATGTCGGTTTCCTTTTTTTCGTGCAAGGTACCCAAGTTCTCTCACCTAAATGAAGCGGGCATCGTCTCATGGGTTCATCTATGGTTTTGGTGAGAGAGCTCTCTGTCTTTAGTGCTGTGCAGCTACTCAGACACCTCCATCCCTTCCACTAGTGTGTCGGCGGCGGTGGGAAGAGCAGTGTCTCTGAAACCTCATCCCATTGAAGAAGCTACATGGGTTGGGGTGAATCAGGTTTTTGGGCAGTGATCACACGACTACTCGCTTGAGTTCTTCGGTCTTCATTATTCTTTCAACTCTGATCTCATCGTTAGCCACACTGGAGCGTTCCCCGCTGTAACTAATGATGAGTTTCTCATTTGAGATAGTTTCAATCCAAAACATGGACCTGTTGTTGTATGCTTCGTGTGGTTTATCCTTAGTCCATTATGCATGCCTTTTAGGAATTAGCTTAATCTTTAAAATGCGCTTATTAATAACATGTTGTACACTCGTTGACTATCTTTCGTACCTTACTCCCAAGCTTTCCCCTCCCTCATTCTTTTCTCCTTCATGCACAGAGAATGGCTGCCATGCCTGACAAGCTCAAGCTCTGCGCTCCTTGATAATCTAGCCACCTCGGGCCTCCACCCTCTCATCCAACATGTGCATGGCCATCACCTTGACCCAAGCCCTTTTCCCCATGATCTCGACCTCCATCCATGCCTCCATTGCCACCGGCCATGCATGCCACCACCATGGCCACGTGGTGTTGCCATGCTCACCGTGGACCGCCTCCGCTCCTCTAGTCCCCACTGCCAGACACACCCTATCCCCACGCAGCCCGCATGCCTGGCTAAGGCCTCTTCTCTGTTGGAACCCCTAGGTTGAGAGGCACCACCACGGTGCACCGCAATGCCGCCATCGCCCCGGTTCGCAACCGCCTCCGGCCTCTACGTGGCTCCTCGACGACCAAGGATCAGCGGGCCTTGACTCCCTTAGCCGAAAACACCTTCCCAGAGTACCACCGGCCACCGTGCCGCCCTTTGTACGTGGGAATAAGCCACCCAAAAACCACGTACCGCAAGCGCCCATGCCCTGGTGAAGGAAGAAGAGGAGAAAGGTCGAAGATGGTGGTCTTGCCAAAATCCTCCTATCATTTCTCATTTTTGTGTGTTCTACTTCAGGTACTATTTACTGAGTTAGTGAAATGTTCTATGCAAGCCCCTAGGAGATAGATTTATTTACATATAGGTCCATATGGCAGGGTTATATTTGACATATGAACTTTCAAATTTGTCATATGAACTCTGAAATGCTCTGGAAAATTTGTAAGAAAATCATAAAAATACGAAACTTCTTTTGTTGGATTGCTTGTAAGTAGATGTACATAATGGATTAGCTCTAGACATGTCAAATGACTATTTTGCCCTTTGTTTCTTGCGTGCATGATAAAATAAGATTAATAGCAAAAGTGATGTGAATGAGATCCAAAAATTATGAAATTTGGCTGCTAAGTATGTTTCAGCATATGTGTTCAAATGTATTTCTAACACTCACTATTAATTACAAATCTACCCCTAGTGTTATTAATTAGTATATTTTATGTATATGAAAATACATGCAACATAAAACTTGTTCATAAAAATCTACAAAAATTATATTGTGTATACTTATCTCAGTATAGTCATATGTCAAATTTTTATGCACATTGACTATTGTTTTGGTGGTAATTTGAAAATGACAAATGCTAGGATGATATAAATAATAAAATAGAAGCATGGCTTTTAGTTGCTCGAAAAATCCCACCAAAAATTCTATAGCCATGATAATATAAAGGAGTGCTTGTGTGAATTTTTCATGTATTTTGGTTGCTGTTTGATGAGGGGTTTACAAGTAGTTACTTAAATAGGGTCAATAGAGAAGAGAATAAAAAGCGGATGTTAATGCGCTCAAATGGACTTAGGATTTCTTGTGGATACTCCTCTTAATACATTTAGTTGTTGTATGAAAAGGAAACACACACTTTTTGGTTAAAATTTGTAAGTGGATAACTAAGAAACTAGTTATAAATATAATATGGAAAATGACCACTCCCTTCCTAGTTGAGGTCTTTACAATAGCTTCTACATGCCATGTTTAGTCATTGTAGGAGTTTGGACTAAATATCATGATGTATATCATAATTTCATGATGTATACCATGATTGTACAAATCCAACTAAAAATGACTTTAAAACACTTTCTTTATGATCAACAACTTGACACATGCATATCAGAATTTTTTAAATGCATATTCACTCGGGGTGCACGGAAGTACTACTATCACTAGTGCTAGGAGTGATGTTTCAAACTAGCAGTCATTTACATGTGTAAACGAATGTTTGTCTAGTGCTTTGCTTGCATGTGGTATGATAAAGGACAATTTAAATTAATGGTTGATTATGTATTAACCCATGTGTTGCATTGTGAATATCTGATTGTATAAGTGTATGCTTGCTCTATGTCCACAAAAGTACTTCTTACTTTAGTAGTTTATCAATCACTTTTGTATATCCCTGAATGATTGTTTACATTTGTGCTTGTCATGCACTGCATCATGCATATCATTCATAGAGCGACGCTTATTGCAGATACGTGATCAAGGAGCAAGCGCTTGGAGCTACATCAAGCAAGAGTGGTCCAAAATACCAACTAAGCCCTAAGCATGACATGGAGGGCCCATCAGTCATGTTTGGAAGGAGGAGTTGTCCAAGTGATCAAGGGGTTCCTTGGGGTAAAGCCTCACAACCCAACAAACTAACTTTAGATTAGTTTGTTCAAGTTTTCAACAACAAAGGTAGGCCCCTTTGGCATGTACACCTATTTAGAGAGTCCCACAACCCTTTATTTGTATGTGCATTTATGTTTAGGAGTTGTATGAAATCCCACATGCACAAATACCTGATATCCTAAATAGAATGAATAGGTTGAAGTCTATGCTTAGCCATGCTTAGATGGTATAAGTCAAGTGAAGGTATCCACTCACGAGATGAAAGGGCTCAAAAATGGTTTTCAAATATTTAAATTTGAAAGTAATATGTGTTGGTAGTCATTATTTACCTATTTTGACCGCCAATTCTCGGTGAACAAATGGGGTATAAGCCAAACTATATGCATTATTCACCATAAACTAATGAATTCCATGAGTTTTGGGGTATACAATGTTTCATAGCGAGATGCTTAAATTCCATGCAAGACAACATCATTTGGAGCAAGAGAGAATTTGCACACAAAAGGGCTTGAGAATGAAATACAAATAACATCACTACAAAGTATATCAAATGCTAACAAGGACTGCATTATTAAGAAGAGTTTGTCGTGATAATCAAAATGGACTTCTGGTTCATGAGAGCTAATGGAATGGCTTCATTACCCCTAGAGTGATGAGTGATTGTCAATGGAAGTGAAGACCTAGAAGGACTTAGCCACAAGCCCTCCGATGGACCGGAGGCCCTTCGATGGACTAGAGGCCCTCTGATTGACTGGAGGTAGATGGAGAAGAAAGTCCACTGAAGGACATGAGGCATGCTCGACGTCTGTCGGCCTTGGGAGTTTGATACACAGAGGAGCGGAATGGCGACAACAAGTGTAAGACCTCCGAAGGATTGCGAGGCAACTCCGATGGACAAGGGATGCCGGGTGCCACCGTGGTGCTCCAACCTGCTGCATGGCGCGAAGATGTGCGAGGGCATTGGTGGATTTGCTCAAATACACCACCCCACCACCAAGTTACCAAGACTTGGCGAATGAGTTCAGTTCTCATCGAGATAGGGTGGAAAGGGTTGTTCCAGGCCCAGGAAGGAAACCATAAAGTTTCCTGGTTTCTGACTTCAAAACCGGGGGTCGATCGGCGGATTTGGACTACTGGCCATGTGGACGCCATCCATAAGATTGCATGCAACCGAAGAATATCAAGGCTCCATCGCAGTCTTCCGTCCCCGAGAAAGTTGGGTCTTTTCCAATTTAGCCCCTACGGACATTTCTGTGGTATAGGGGTCTTAGTGTAAACTGAGTCAGTTAGGCCTGGGCTATAAATACCTAAGTGGCTAGTCATTTAGGTGACTCTTCCACCTCTAGAAACCCTAGGCTTAGCTTTCCAATCAGCTAAGTGCTCAAAGTGAAAACCGGGTGCTAATCTAGGATTTGGAGTCCCCTGGAGCTAGTACTTTGCATTAGTGGGAGGATGAAGGGTTGTAGGCTATGAGGAACCTTGTAAGAACTGTTTTTGCTCTCTAATCCATCCTAGATTTGTCCCTAATTCGAGTTCATGTGTGTAGCAATCTCCTTTCCCCTTTCTAGTTTGGATTTTGGATGAAACTCAAGGGCTTTTGGTGATTTGCTTTGCCCACGAGCTAACCCTATTCTTTTGGCTATTTTGGACTTGCTAAGACATGGAGATTATGACTTAGTTCATCTCAATCCCGCAGGATTGCTACGAGCAAGTTTTTCTTGGGTTTTCCCATTTTTTGCCCAAAGATTGCCTTCTCACTGAGAGCCAATGGATTCCCTCCATTTCCTCTGGTGTGATGAGCGATTGTCAATGGAAGCCAAGACCTAGAAGGACTTGGGCATAAGACCTCCAATGGACAGGAGGCCCTCCAATGAACGGGAGGTAGATGAAAGTCCTGCGAAGGACAGGAGGCATGCTCGGCGTCGGCCGGCCATGGGAGTTTGGTACACGAAGGATCCACACGGCGACGGCATGAGTAAGACCTCTGAAGGACTGTGAGGCAACCCCGATGGACTGGCGATGCCGGGTGCCACTGCGGTGCTCCAACCCGAGTACATGGCGCGAAGACATGCGAGGGCATTGGCGGATTTGCTCAAATCCACCACCTACCACCAAGTTACCAAGACTTAGTGAATGGGCTCATTTCTCAATGAGATAGAGTGGAGTGGGCAATTCTAGGCCCAGGTCGAGACTTCCTAAAGTTTGCTGGTTTCTGACTTCAAAACTGGGGGCAGATTGCGGATTGGACTACTAGCCATGTGGAGAACATCTAAGGATTGCGTGGAACTTATGAAGATCAAGACTTCATCATGGTCGTCCGTCCCAAAATATCTTGTACTCTTTCGTTTTAGCCCCTCAGGGCATTTCTTGTTGTAGGGACCTAAGTGCAAAACTATCTAAATAGCACTAGGGTATAAATATGCTAAGGACTGCTCATTAGACTCTCTCTTGGCTGTTATGGTTAGGGTTAGCTTTGGGATGGCTCCAGGCTAGACTATGCAAAAGTTCATGAAGTTTGGTTAAGGTTTGAACTAGTTTCAATCGATTTTTGGTGGATTCGTGGGCTGATTTCAATGTTCCAGACTTGGGTTTTTGGTCTGTATAGACCGGACAATCCGCAGGTTTGTCCCGTCTGTGTAGAATGGACTATCTAGTCTGTGGGTGGAGATTTCAAGGCTTGGTCACAGTTTGGAAGTTTCTTAGGTTGCTTTGTCCGAGGGATTGTCCGGTCTGTGGTTGGGTGATCGCTGTGGATCCTTCCCTCTCTATTTTGTCCGGTCAGTACTCGGGAAGGGACTTTGGATTGTCCGGTCAAGCCTCCAGTGCTGTGATCCCTCTACTGGTTCCTCTATCCGCAGCTTTGTTTGGTCAGTTTAATGAAATGATGTAAATAGGGTTTCCAATCTTCCGAGAGGTATGGATAAGTCAGTTTAGGGGTGGAGAACTCGACGTTGGTGAAGAAGGCTCCGAGCAATCGATCGAATCCTTATAATTACTACACCACTACTCTAATGGTTATCGACCGCGTGACGCACGCAATCGACGTCATCGAGAAGGCTATCGTTCCTGCAATGCAACCAAGAGAACACAAGCAAGAACGAGGAATAAACGCAATCAAGATTAATCTTGTGCACAAGTTGGGGTTTCACAAACCGATACACGAACGGCGAACTGTTCACAACAGAATACTCTTAAGTAAAACCCATCTAATCTAATGACAGCTACAGAATATATACAAGAGAGAGGTCTAGGGGGTGGCCAAGGGGGTGGCCGAGCAACCCTAGGGCGTACAAGGCTAGCGAGCCCAAAAACCGGTCAAACAGCACCGTGGCAGATTCTGTCTGTCATCTTGTTTCGATGATTCCCGTTGACTCTGATCGAATGCATAGGTGGGACCATAAGGGTTGGAAATCTTGTCTCCTTAGCTTTCCAACGATATGTAGAACACCCAAAACGGAGCCCGTATGTGGCCTGGACGTCCGTTTTACTGAGGCCTACTCCTGTAGTCCAAACTGGCCTCACGAATAAATTGCACCTCAGCTCGGATTGGGCTTCAAACTTCATCTTCTCTTGGGCCTTGGTCATATGCTTATTAGTATGGTTCTCATCACAGTTAGCATCGGATTGTCCGGTCTGTTTCTGCAAACTGTGTTTCGACTAGTTTTGCGGTGATTTTTATCGTCATTTGAGCGAGTGCTTTCGTGTGCTTCCGCTCGCTTGGTGTGTACCCTTTTAGTGGGCGACATCAAGTGCTTGCTAGATACGTATCTGTTTAGTGGACAGTATCTAGTGTTTCTTCTTGCACCATGTTCGGGGGTTGTGATTTTGAGTTTTTAAGTGCTCCTATTCACCCCCCTCTAGTCGCACGTCTCGGTCCTACACTCATGAGATCTTAAATTTTTGGTAAGCCCTTGGTCATTTTGAGTTGATGTTTTGTGAATAGCTTTGGAATAGGGTGCAGATAGCTTGTGCAAAATTGTGAAGTTTGGACTAGTTGTGGTCAAGTTTTGGGTCTGGGAACTCAAGTTCCTGGATTCCACCGGACAATCCGGCTCTACCACCAGACTATCCAGTAACCTACCGGACAATCCGACGGCTTGCACCGGACAGTCCGACATCAGACCTTGTCCGGGCCAGTACTGAACAGTCTGGTACCACCTAACTTTGGCACCGGACAATCCTGTGCCACCGTACCTTGCTACCGGACAATCCTATAGCCTCTACCAAACAGTCCGACAGCTTCTACCAGACAGCCTGTTGTGGCCAAGGCTGCTGCCCCATTTTTGCTATTTCATTCAAACGCTGTGTTTTTGCATCGGATTTGCTTTTCCCACTGTTTGACCACACTCTTTGCTTGATGTGTTCCAGTAAGTCGCATTTTAGTGCGGTGAGTGTCGAGTGGTGATATTGCAAGTTTCGTTGCTTGCGGTGATGTGCGATCTTTGTGGTCGTTGAGTTGCTTATTCTTTCTCTCCTCGCACGTATCCTTGCAGTGGATGGCACCTTGCGGTTGCTAGACATGTATATGTTCAGTGGACGGTGTCTAGCATGGATTCTTGTGAGCTTTCGGTGCACTAAGTTTGGGGGTCATGATTTTGAGTTTTTCAAATGCTCCTATTGGACCCCCCCCCCTCTAGCCTCACGTCTCGGTCCTACAAGTGGTATCAGAGCAGGTTAGGTTTCTTCATACCTTTACCAATGAGAAACCAGTAGTGACTACGACTCACTCTAGGAAGATTCTGGTTCTCGGCTCTGATGGCTACTCCTACTGGAAGGGTAGGATGAAAGCTTTTTTTATTAGCCAGAGTCAGGACATATGAGACTCTACTTAGAGTATGACTTTCTGGTTGCTTCCCGTTGCTGAGCGTACTACTCCATGAGGGACTCAAGTGCACTGAGTCTAGTCTTTCGCCCTAGCTCTTGTCCACACCAAAGACTTGCTGAAGGAAGAGCGAGCACCTCCTAAGCGTGACTTGGAGGAAAGTCCACCTAAGCGTGACCTAGTGGCATTGCCTGAGTGCTACCGTGGCGTGACAAAATCCTTGCCAAGTGGACTGGGAAGTGGATTGGGTTGCGGCCCAAGTTAGGCTCGGCCCATCAGGGTGACCTACAGTGTGGCATAGTGTCGTAAGCCGTAAAATCACTCAAGACTGGAGGCCCATCTACCGTTTCCTGGTTCGAGCATCAAAACTAGGGGCCAAAATTGTTTCGTGGTGCTATCAACAAAACCATGGACAGTTTGCTGATATTCCAAAAACCGAAGTTACCCCAGAGGGATGAGCTATTGGCCACATAGAGGACATCAAGCGAAGGCGGAAAAACCAAAGATGTCGAGGACTCCATCATGGCCTTCATCCGAGTTATTGCGGTCTTTTCTAGCCTCTACAGGTGTTTTAGTGTAACAAGTCTATAATATAGGGGGTTAAGTGTAAACTGCCTTAGGGAAGTAGAGGTGTAGTATAAATAAGAGGTTGGCTGCTCTAAGCCACCTCTCTTGGCTGGTTAGACTTGTTTAGAGCTAGGGTTAGAGCTCCATTTTCATCACCAAGCAAAGAGCAATAAGATTAGTGAGGTTTGAGTGATCAAGTCTCCACGTTTAGAGAGTAGGAAGTGGGTGCCTGTTTGGGTGATGTATCCCCATCTTTTAATCCAAATTTGAGACCCCTTGGGCCATTAATGGATGGAATTTGTGCAGCTCCTTGTGTGTTGTTGCCTCCCCCTGTCTTGATAGGCTTTTGATCTTGTTTCCTTGGTCTTTTGGTGTGTTTGTGCTTAATCAAGCTTGAGATCTTTCTCTTGCCGATGTTTTGGACTACTAGGATGTCCAGTGATTATGGTTTCGGTGTGCCAAATCTTAGTTCGATGAGCAGCACCGTGTTTTTTGTTCTTGGCTTGTGGACATCACTTTGGGGATGAGTCAAATGCATGGAGGAAATCTTGGGGCTTTACCTTGATCTATTGGGAATAGCTCCTCCATGGCCTAGACGAAGTCCTTGTGAAATTTGGTGAAGTTTGGAGTCCATTTGGTCAAGTTTTGGATCGATATTTGAGGATTCACAAGTTGTTTTCTCTTCTCGGGCTACCCTATTTCATACCATCGGACTGTCTGGTGGTGAGGCACCAGACTGGAGTTTTTGCCTTGGCGGAGCCTATGAGGCTCGGCCTCAAAGGGCCTTTTGCCAGCATCGGACCGTCCGGTGGTGCTTGAGCAGAGGGATCAACCCTCGGCCCAAAACATCCGGTGACTTGCTAGATCGTCCGGTGCCTAGCCATCGGACCATCTGGTGGGTCACCGTCGGACCGTCCAGTGGCTTCGGCCGGCTGTTCTAGACTCGTTTTGCATTGTTTTTTTTCGGTGCTTGAGTGAGTGCTTTTGTGTGCTTCCATGTGGCTCCCCTCTAGGTCGCCTTTCAGTCCTCAGTCCAGCAATCGTTGCTCAGCATGAGGCTAATGCCAAGGCGGTGAACTTTCTCTTCTCTGGACTTGGTCTAGTTGATTATGATAAAGTGAGCCACCTCACAATAGCTCATGAGATATGGTCCTTGCTGAGTGCACACCAGGAGCATACTGCTACTATCAAGGGCTGTCTCATTGAGACTTACAGGTGCAAATATGAGAATTTCGTCCAGAAGCCTGGTGGGTCCATCGATGACTTGTTTGGTCGGTCCCAATCGATCATCATCAAATTACGCGTTAACTCCAGCCCTCAAGCGATCCCATACTCTGACCATCAGTAGGCTATTAAGTTGTTGTATGCATTGGATAGGAAAATATGGGAGATCAAGGCTAACTCGATCAACGGGTTAGAGGCCTATGACATGATTGGAGTGAAGGCTCTTTACAGCAAGCTCAAGGCTGCAGAAGTGGATTGCAAGTTAAGAGAATCTCTCACTTGTACTGGCTCCAAGAGCTTGGCCTTGGCTACTCCCACCAGAGAGGCCGCTACTAACCCCCTGCTTCAAAACTTCTTGTATTCTGCTCTTAGTTCTGTTATAGAGGACCAGTTGGTGTCACTTGGGGATGAAGAGCTTTGCCTAGTGCCTAGTCGCTTTTCGCACACCTATGACAACCAGATGAGCAAGAAGAGGGGCGAGAGACCCAAATGCTTTGAGCGCGGAAAGGTCAGCCACTTCATCATCAAGTGCCCCAGCAAGAACAACAACTACTACAAGAAGGGCAAGAACCATTCTCATGACTCGAACAAGTACCACTCCAGCAAGCGCAACCATGCGAAGCACCGCTACCGCAAGATCAAGAACTTTAGTAAGGCTTTTAAGAGCTACCAGAAGGACAGCCGGAAGAGGGACAAGGCCTTCTTCGCCGAGCTTGGTGGCCTTTGTAGTGGAATGTCCACCTCCTCCTCATCCTCATCAAGTTCAAGCGATGAGGAGATTGTCACTAAGCAGGAGAGGAGGGATCAAGGCGTTCTAGCTGGGCTTTGCTTCATATCCATTAAGTCCAATAGCAAGCACAAGATGGATCAGAGATCTTTTTGCTTCATGGCACTAGAGGACAAGGATGAGAAGGGAGACGACAATGAGTCCTCCGATGATGAGATAACTCTTGAGCAAGCTGAGATTCTTGAGATGTTGGGGAAGAATAGTCGTGAGTTGAAAGCCCAGGACAAGATATTGGAGAAGGCAGCCAAGAAGATGCAGAAGCAGAAAGCCAAGCTTGTTGGTGCTTTGGCTAAGCTTGAGAGGTTGAAGAGTGTGCAAGTCCAACCTAGCGAGATTGAGTGCCCTACCTATGAGTCCATGGTGAGTGAACTTTGTGGGACAAAGTATGCTCATCAGGTAGAGGAGATGGATAGGCTGAAGGTTGAGATAGGCAAGCTCCAGTCTAAACTGGATGAGCATACTTTGAGTAAGGAGCCTGTGTGTGAGTCTTGCCCCTAACTAGCTGTTGACATAGCTGAGCTGAAGGTGACGTGTGAGGGGGCAGCTCAAGGAGTTGGAGGAGCTTAGAGCTAGACCCACGCTTTTGGGTGCATGCATGGTCTATCCTACTTTGAGATGTGAGCTTGAGCAGGTGAGAGTTGACCTTGAGGTGCTTTTAGCACCCTTTGACACTTGTGAGAACTATCTCAGTTTGAGGTTGTAGTTGGTGGAGAAGCATGCCACCATTAAGAAGTTTGAAAAGTCAGCTACCCCTATTCCTTCCTTGGATGGTGAGTTTTGCATTGCTTACACTGTGGTGATTGAGGAACTGAGGGAAGATAAGCTGGACTTAGAGGAGGAAAATGATCATTTGCGTCAGGTGCTCAACTAGATGTATGTGAGAGAACCCCAACTAAGGATCATCCTATAGAGCACCAAGAGAGCCGAGGGTGATGTGAGCAGACTTGGGTTAGGTGAGTGCAGTACTTCAGGTCAGAAGAAGAGTGCCCCTATCATGCTAAAGACTGCCTCTCCCCAGCCTACTGCTTATGGGGTTCTCCACGAACCACCTAGGCTACCCCAAAGAAGCAGTTTTGGACACCCAAGCCATCACAGGCTAAGCTAGACAAGATAGTGACTGAGACCCTCAAGACTTCCATCAAGGAGAGGATCTAGCATGTGCACCACCCAAGACCACACAACCACCACACCAGAAGCCCAAGACACAGCCCCAGCTTATGTCCAAGTGACCTGTCTACCACTATGAGTTTTGCCAGCAGAATGGTCACTTGGAGGACTTTTGCTTCAGAAGGAAGCAGGTTGAGAGGTAGGAGAGAGCATGGGGAACCAAGATCAGTTCTACTAGGGTGGTTGGCAATATCCTCCCTATCGTTTTAGATGAGAGACCGCTTTGCTGGTGGAGAGAGAGGAGGTGGCTTTCAAGCCCATGCTCCTGGTGGTGAGAGATGCTTTGCCGGCCGAGCTCCTAGTCGTTTTCAGCATGGCTATGGACCTCGTGACCGAGGCTTTGGAAGTAGTGGGTTTTTGAGTCTATGCTTTGGAGGTAGTGGTTACCGAGATCATTGTGATGCTTACTTTGATTGTGCTTACCCCACCTTTGAGTAGATGGCTTAGCACTAGTTCAAAAATTTTATTAACCCCAGTGCCGGACCAGTTGCTCACTCTCGCTTTTCTTGATTTTGCAGGATTGAGGCCTGGAGGACATTTGGATCATGGACGCCAGTTTCTCTAGGCACATGATAGGGCACCGTAGATGGTTCTCCAGCCTCAACCCCAAGAGCACTAAAGAGTACATCACATTCAGGGATAATGGTCAGTGTAAAGTATTGGGTGTTGGTGGTGTTTTGCTTTTTGCCAAGCTTTCCCTGAGAGAAGTTGCTTTTATGAGGAGTTTGGGATTCAATTTGGTTTCTATCTCGCAACTTCTCAAGGAAGGGTTCGAGGTTGGATTTAAGGAGAGTTCTTCTTGAGTGCTTGATGGTAAGGAAAACCTTGTTTGTTGAATTTTGCCCTATGGGCAAGTTTTTAAGGTTGACCATGCATCTATTTCTGGCCCTCCTCTATGCTTGGTAGCTGGTCCTTTTGCTGATGTCTGGAAGTGGCATAGGAGGCTAGGTCATTTGAGTTTTGATCTGCTAGTCTGGTTGAGCTCGATGGGTCTGATCTGAGGATTGCCCAAATTGAACGCAGAAAAGGACTTAGTGCTGCAGATGTTTGTGCTCATGAAAGGGGGGCATTCAGACAAATTTACTCTCGCTGCTTGGAATGTATTTTCCTTGGGTACACCTCTAGCTCTAGAGCATATAGAGTGTGGATCCTTGATACCAAACAAGTGGTAGATTCCTGTGAGGTTTCCTTCTATGAATCTATGCCTTGCACAACCCCTGCATTTGAGGTTTTAGGTGATGATGAGGAAGGTGTCTCCATCTTGGAAGATGAGGAAGGTGAAGTAGATGCTGGTGGTGTAGGAGCCATTGCACCGGTTGCAGCTCCTGCCCCCTCTACTACGAGCTCTAAAGACGAAGGAGGACCCTTTCCTACGGCTTCCTCCTCGCTCCCTCGACTGCAAGCTTGAGCAGAGGCTAGCCCCACTAAGGACATAAGGGAGGTGACCTCCGAGATTGTTCCATCACTACAGGTCCAGCAAGATCACCCTCCACATATGATCATTGGTGATTTGCATGCGAGGACCTTGAGGTCCTAGATAGGTTCTATTGCTTTCTTTGCATATGCTGCATTTGTTGCCTCTTTGAGCCCATGGATGTTGGACACACTCTTTGATGGTAATTAGGTTGATGTTATGCATGAGGAGCTTGAAAATTTTGAGAGTAATGAGGTTTGGGTTTTAGTAGGGCCACCGCCATAATGCAATCCTATTGGTATGAAATGGGTTTTCAAAAATAACAAGGGGAGGATGGCATTGTTGTGCAGAATATGGCTGGACATGTGGCTCATGGTTTTTCCCAAAAAGAGGGGATAGATTATGAGGAAACATTTGCTCCAGTTGCCCGCCTGGAGGCTTTTCTAAATGGTTTCATTCAACAAGAAGTTTATGTAAAACAATACCCTAGATTTGAAAATGCTAAACACCCTAACCATGTTTACAAACTGCAAAAATCTTGTATGGTTTGAAACAAGCCCCTAGAGCTTGGTATGATTGACTGAAAACCTTTTTGCTAAACTACGGTTTCAAAATGGTGAGTGTTGATAAGACCTTGTTTCTCCTCAAGCATGGTAGTTATCTTATTATTTTCTAGATATGCGTGGATGATATCATCTTTGGTGGCTCATCTCACTCTCTTGCAACAAAGTTTTCTAAGCAGATGTCGAAGGAGTTTGAGATGAGCATGATTGGAGAGTTGTAGCTTTTCCTTGCACTGCAAATCAAGCAAGGCCCTGAAGGAACCTTCATCCATCAAGCCAACTACATGAAGGACATTCTGAAGAAGTTTGATATGGGAGACTCCAAGCCTATGTCGACTCCCGTGTCAACACAAACGGCACTTGATGCAGATGAAGAAAGGGGGGCCCAGGCCAGACATTTAGTTAGTTGTTTGTCTTTGTGCATGGTTTCAGGCTGCACGGATGATATCACACCATCAAGCGGTGAAGCGCATCTTCAGGTACCTGAAATACACTCTTGAGCTTGGTCTTTGGTTCTCTTCAGCTTCGACGCTCTCTCTTAGAGGGTTTTCTGATGCTGACTTTGTGAGTTGTCAGTTGGAGCACAAGTCTACTTCTGGCACCTACCAGTTCCTTCATTCTTTTCTTGTCTGTTGGTCCTCACGCAAGCAATATAGAATAGCCACATCCACCACAGAAGCTGAATATGTTGCTACTGCTAGTTGTTGCTCCCAACTACTTTGGATGAAGGCTACCTTCTGTGACTTTGGCCTAAGTTTTGAGAAGATCACTCTCCTAGTTGACTCCACTTTTGCTATCTCTGTAGCTAAGAACCCTATCTTGCATTGCAGAACCAAACACATAGATGTGAAGTTTCAATTCCAGAGAGATCACTATGAGAAGGGAGACATAGACTTGATTCATGTTGAGACCGAGAACCAGGTAGCTGATATCTTTACCAAGCCCTTAGATCTTAGCGTATTTTCTCGCTTGCATGGGGAGCTTGGTGTTTGTTAGCCTTTTTAGTTTGGGGTAGGTTTGTTGTAGTATAGATTTTTTTTATTTGCTTTTTCTTTGCTTTTCTTTGTTTTCCTTGCATTTTATATCATATCATGCATTGCATTGTATCATATGCATTTTCACTTCACTAGCACTAGAGCTCTTCTAGAATGATAAGTTAGTACTTGCTTGTGCTAGATTGTACAGTGCTTGCATGATCAAGGTTGGTAAGCTCCTTGAATCTGTCAAATATCATTTGTGGGCTAAGTCACTTATATTTTTTGAAAATCAAAAACCATGATCACCACTTGACTTGGCTACCTAGCATGTGTAGGAGTGTTGAATGCTATGCTATCTTTTCATGCTTGGAGTTGTTAGTCCTATGCCTTTGTTAAGTTGTTGCCTAAGCATTTATGACACCTTGCCCAAAACTAAAATTCGAACTAAAACTATTTACAAGTGGTGTCATGTGAGCTATATTGAAAAGATCCAGGTGGGTTTGCTTGTCACACTGACTCAGTTCGAGATAGCTTGTCATTGCACTTTGGCAAGAACTTGGACTAAGCTGTGAATGACTAAAACCTTGTCTTAATCTTCTGATGGTTCACTGAACCTAAACTTGGCTTTGGTTGGTAAGAAGTAGCTAGACAAGTAAATAACCCCTGGTGCTAGACTAGAACTTGCTTATGCTTCACAAATGAATAATTCTGAATTTCGCAAGTCTCTAATTTGCTTATGGCCTGTTGTATATGCTTTGGTTGAGAATAGCACACCTTGTATTTATTGCTAGCATCTTGCTGTTCATGCCTACCTTGCTAGATGCTATTCATGTTGGTGATGCTTTCTTTTAAACAACCCTTAAAAACATGCTCCTAATCTGTATAAGATAGATTCACTCGAGCTTGTTATATGCTTCCTTGCCCTCACTTGCCCTATATGCCAGAACTCATATTTACTAGCTTGTCATCCCTACTGAGCTCTTCATGGAACACTTCCTACATTTCGTGACATTTTTGGATGGGGAGTTGTCTAATCTAGGGGGAGTTGAGTTCTATGAACCCTTGATGTGTCCATTGTCAACAATGTAGGACCGAGACGTGTGACTAGAGGGGGTGAATAGGAGCACTTGAAAAACTCAAAATCATGACCCCCAAACTGGTGCGATGAAAAACTCACAAGAACCGACGCCAGACACCATCCACTAAACAGATAAATGTCTAGCAAGCGTGAGGTGCTGTCCATTGAAAGGTTACGCACCAGGCGTGAAAGAGCAAGCAACACAACGATCATAAAGATCGCAAGTCACCCCAAATACCAAAATTTGCAAGTTCACCACTCGATACTCACCGCACCGAAATGCGACACAATAGAACACAACAAGCAAAGAGTATGGTCAGACAGTGGGAAAAGAAAATCTGATGCAAAAACACGACGAAAGAATGAAATAGCGGAAATGGGGCAGCAGCCCTGGTCTCACCGGACTGTCCGGTGCCAAGGGCCGGACTGTCTAGTGACACCAGATAGTCCAGTGGGAAGCCCTTGCAGAGCCGACGCCGGAGTGTCCGGTTCAAGCTGTCGGACTGTCCGATGGAACCAGATAGTCTGGTGGCTGTATCGGATAGTCCGGAATAGTTGAAGAAAATGAGTTTTCAAACCCTAAATCTGACAAAATCTTGTCCAATCTTCATGAGATTTTGCACAGGCTATCTAGACCCTATTCCAAAGCTGTTCCCAAAATATCAACTCAATGACCAAGGGATTAGCAGGAATTTCAGATCTCGTGAGAAGGCAATCTTGGGCAAGAAAGGGGAAAACTCAAGAACAACTTGCTCATGGCAATCCTACGGGATTGAGATGAACTAAGTCATAATCTCCGCATCCTAGCAAGTCCAAAAGAGAAGGATTAACTCACGGGCAAAGCAAATCACCAAAACCCTCTGAGTTTCGTCCAAAATCCAAACTAGAAAGAGGAGAAGGAGATGGATGCACACATGCACATGAATTGGGGACGAATCTTCCTTGTATTAGAAGTGGAAATCCGTTCTTACAATCTTCCTTACAACCTACCACCCTTCATCCTCCCACTAATGCAAAGTACTAGCTCTTGGGGACTCCAAATCCTAGATTAGCACCCGGTTTTCACTCTAAGCACTTGGCATGGCATTAACCCAATTACCATCAGAAAGAGCGTGTCCAACATCTTGGGCTCAAAGGAGGCAACAAATGCAGCATGAGCAAAGAAAGCGATAGAACCTGTCTTGGACCTCAAGGTCCTTGCATGCAAATCACCAATGATCTTGTCTGGAGGATGATCCCACTGGACCTACCGAGATGGAACAATCTCAGAGGTCACCTCCCCTGCGTCCTTAGTGCCGCCTCTGCTCGAGCTTGCAGTCGGGGGAGCGAGAACGAAGCTATTGGCAAGGGTCCTCCTTCATCTTCAGAGCTTGTAGTAGAGGGGACAGGAGCTGCAGGTGGTGCAGTGGCTCCTGCATCACCAGTATCTACTTGACCATCCTCATATTCAAAGATAGGGGCAGCTTCTTCATCATCACCTGAAAGCTCAAATACAGGGGTTGTGCAAGGCATAGATTCATCAAAAGAAACCTCACAGGTCTCTACCACTTGTTTGGTATCAAGGATCCACACTCTATATGCTCTAGAGCTAGAGGCATACATAAGGAAAATACCATCCAAGCAGTGAGATTCAAATTTATCCAAATGCAAAACGCACACAGGTGCTTGATGCTGGATTACCTACCAAACTGTAGCTCACACAAAGTCTTCCCCAAGAAAGCTTGTTGGAAGGTGCGGTTGGCAATGTAACAGGCCGTATTCAAAGCCTCAGCCCAAAAGCATCATGGAGTCCTATGCTCATCGAGCATCATCCGCGCTATCTCAACAAGTGTGCAGTTCTTTGATTCCATAGCACAGTTCTGAGGTGGGGTATAAGGAGACGAGAATTGGTGTTCGAGACCTAGGTCACGACATAAGGTTTTGAATTGAGAGTTTCAAAATTCTCCACCATTGTCGCTATGGATAGCCCTCATGGTCTTATGACTCTCATTTCTTAACCTCACGAAATCTCAAACAAAACCGAAGGCCTCATCTTTGAACTCTATGAAGAACACCGACGAAAAGCGAGAAAAGTCATCTACTACGACAAGCACATACCACTTCCCACTGACCGACTGTACCCGAGCAGGATGAACCATGTCCATATGCAAGAACTCACCTGGTTAAGAGGTCATAACCTGATTAACAGGAGCGTGAGAACCAGCAACCATCTTGCCATGACGACAAGGGTGGCGCACTAAGTCCTTTTCTACTTTCAAATTGGGAAATCCTCAGATCAGACCCATCGACCTCAACCTGACTAGTAGATCAAAACTCAAATGGCCTAGCCTCCTATGGCACTTCTAGATATCAGTAGAAGGACCAGCTACCAAACACCGAGGAGGGCCAGAAATAGATGCAAGGTCAACCTTAAAAACCTGCCCATAGGGCAAAATCTGACAAACATGGTTTTACTTAGCATCAAGCACACAAGAAGAACCCTCCTTAAAGTGAACCTCGAACCCTTCCTTGAGAAGTTGCGAGACAGAAACTAAATTGAACCCCAAACTCCTCACCAAAGCAACCTCTCTCAAGGAAGGCTTGGCAGAAAGCGAAACACCACCAACACCCAACAATTTACCTTGACCATTATCCCCGAATGTGATGTACTCCTTGGTGCTGACATCGTTGAGGCTGGAGAACCATCTGCGGTGCCCTGTCATGTGCCTAGAGCAGCTAGAGTCCGTGATCCATATGTCCTCCAGGCCTTGATCCTGCAAAATCAAGGAAAGCGAGAGTAAGCAAATGGTCCAGCACTGGGGATAGTAAAGCTGCTGAACCAGTGCTGAGCCATCTGCTCAAAGGTGGGGTAAATACAGTCAAAGTAAGAATCTTGACAATCAGGGTAACCACGACCTCCAAAGCGTGGACTCACATATCCTCTACCAAAGCCTGGGTTACAAGGTCCATAGCCATGCTGAAAATGACTAGAAGCTCGGCCAGCAAAGTGTCTCTCACCACTACGAGCACGGGCTTGAAAACCGCCTTCTCTCTCACCATGAGCAAAGTGGTCTCTCATCTCACCGCGATGGGGTGATCCTGCCTAACACCCTGGTAGAACTGGTCCTGGTTCCCCCAGGCTCTCTCATGTCTCTCAACCACTTCCTTCTAAAGCAAAACTCCTTAAAGTGACCATTCTGCTTGCAAAACTCACAGTGGTAGACTGGTCTCTTGGGCATAGGTTGGGGCTGAACCTTAGGTTTCTGGTGTGGTGGTTGCATGGTCTTGGGTGGTGCATGCTACTGGACTTGCTTCTTCCTTGAAGGCTTAAGCACTTCTTCCACTATCTTATCCAGCTTGTCCTATGGTGGCTTGGGTGTCCAGTATGATTTCCTTGGGGTAGCCTTGGGAGGCTCATCATAAACCCCATCAATAGTAGAACCAGGCGAGGGAGAGATAGTGTTAATCTTGATTGGGGCACTCTTCTTCTCACTCGAGATACTAGACTCTCCTAACCCAACTCCAGTCATGTCACCTTCGACACGCTTGTTTCCCACTATGATCATCCTAAGCTGAGGTTCTCTAGCATACATCCAGCTCAGCACCTCTCTCTACCTACAGTTGTCCTCTTCAAGGATCAACTTCTTCTCTCTCAAATCCTCTAGAACTAAAGTCTGTGCAGCACAAGTGTTATAGTCTAGAGAGGAAATCACAGGAAAAGACTTCTCAAGCTTCCTAATGGTGGCATCCTTCTCCACCAACTACAACCTCAAACTGAGATAGTTCTCAAGGTCCGCTCTCAACTGCTCTAGCTCACTCCTCAAAGTAGGACACACCATGTACGCACCAAAAAGCATGGGTCTAGCCCTAAGCTCTTCCAACTCTTTGAGCTACCCCTCGCACTTCACTTTCAGCTCAGCTATGTCAATAGCTAGGTGGTGACAAGACTGACACTCAGGCTCCTCACTCAAAAGTAGGCTCATCTAGTTTAGACTAGATCTTGCCTATCTCAACCTTCAGCTTATCCATCTCCTCTACTTGATGAGCATACTTGCTCCTCTGCTCACAAAGGTCACTCATCAAGGACTCACAGGTAGGGCACTCAAACTCACTAGGCTAGAATTGCACATTCTTTAGCCTCTCAATCTCAGCCAAAGCATCATCAAGATTTGCTTTCTACTTCTACAGCTTCTTGGCTGCCTTCTCCAACATCTTATCCTGGGCTTTCAACTCATGACTATTCTTCTCCAACATATCAAGAATCTTAGCTTCTCGAGAGTTACCTCGTCGTCGGAGGAGTCATTGTCATTGCCATTGTCATCCTTATCCTCAAGCGCCATGGAGCAAAATGATCTCCAGTTCATCTTGTGCTTGCGCTTGGACTTGGTGGAGACGAAGCAGAGGCTAGCTGGACTGCCTTGATCCTTCCTCTTGGCCTACTTGGTGACGATCTCCTCATCGCTTGAACTTGACAAGGATGAGGAGAAGGAGGATGTTCCACTGCAAAGACCACCAAGCTCAGCGAAGAAGGCCTTGTCCCACTTTCGGTTGTCCTTTTGGTAGCTCTTGAAAGCCTTCCTAAAGTTCTTGATCTTGCCGGAGCGATGCTTAGCGTGGTCACGCTTGCCTTAGTCGTGCTTGCCAGACTGGTACTTGTTGGAGTCGCGGGACTGGCTCTTGCCCTTTTTGTAGTAGTCATTCTGCTTATTTGGGCATTCAACAATGATGTGGCCGACCTCTCTGCACTTGAAGCATTTGGGCCTCTCGCCCCTCTTCTTGCTCATCTAGTTGTCATAGGTGCGCTGAAAGTGACTAGACACCAGACAGAGCTCTTCATCCCCAAGTGACGCCAACTGCTCCTCTGTCACAGACATCAAAGCAAAAAACGAAAAACCATGAAGTGGGGGGTTAGTAGCAACTTCCTTGGAGCTAGAAGCCAAGGCCAGGCTAGTACTATCGAGAATATCTGTCATCTGGTAATCCACCTATATGGCCTTAAGCTTGCTATAGAGCTCATCTACACCCAAGGTGTCATACGCTAGCGACTCAAGAATGGAGTTCTTCTTGATATCACACACTTTCCTATCCAAGGAATACAACAACTTGACAGCCTACTGATGGTCAGTGTACGAGAGAGCAGTGGGGGCAGAGTTGACATGGAGCTTGTTGATGATCGATTGAAAATGACCAAACAAGGCATCCACAGACTATCCCAGCTTTTGGGTGAAATTCTTATATTCACACCGGTAAGTCTCCACAGGATGACCCTTAACTATCACCATCCCCTGATGGTGTGCACTGAGCAGGGACCAGATCTCATGGGTGGTATCAAGATGGCTCACTCTCTCATATTCCGCCAGACCAAGTCAAGAGAAGAGAAAGTTCACAACCTTGTAGTTCGCCTCGTGCTAAGCAACGAGCACAGGTGTGGTATGCTCGGCCATGGGGAGCACCGGAAAAAGTCATACTTTGAGTAGCATTCCATATGTTGTCGCTCTGGCTAAGTAAGAAGGCTTTCATCCTACCCTTCCAGTAGATGTAGCCATCCGAGCCAAGAACCAAAACCTTCCAGGGGTGCGTCATAGTCGCTACTGATTTCTCACTGGTAAAGGTATGAAGAAACATAACTGGCTCTGATACCACTTGTAGGACCGAGACGTGCGACGAGAGGGGGGGGGTGAATAGGAGCACTTGAAAAACTCAATCTCACAACCCCGAACCTTAGTGCAAGGAGAAATGCTAGATATCGTCCACTGAACAGATACGTATCTAGCAAGCACTTGATGTCACCCACTGAAAGGGTGCACACCAAGTGAGCGGAAGCACATGACATGATGAGCAAGAGAATGCAAGACAAGCCGAGCAACGCCTCGTGCAATGAGGAACCCACATAGCCACTCCACACCTAAGTGCTTCTTACTGAAGAATAGCAAGCGATGAGTATGGGCAAGAGGTGAGAAACCCTCAAACTCGCGGACAAAGCAAAAACTAGCACACCAAATAGCAAAGAAACCAAGAAGAAGAAACCATAGAAGAAGCGCAGCAACACACGAAAAAATAGCCCCAAAATGAATAGACCAGACAATCCGAACCCCCTCCAAAGCTGCTGACCGGACAAACTAAAAGAAGGAGTTGAAATAGCCCAAAAACACTATATACCAGACAATCCGTGATCTATAAACTGGATAATACAAAGTGTATGGACCGGACAATCAAATTGTCTGGTCAGTTCATTTTTCGTCAGCCTAAATCTGCACGCAGAAAATGGCCCAATACCCCTCCAAAAAATCAATCGAAACTGGCTCAAATCTCAACCAAACTTCACAAAACTTTGCATGGACAATCCTAAGAACATCCCCTAGCATATCCCAAAGAATACACTTCAAAAGATCAAGGATTACACAGGAATTGCAGATCTCGTGAGGAAGGTGAGTTGAAACCGAAAAAACAAAATTCGTCAAGAATAGCCCTTGCACGTGGTTCAATGACTCTAGCACTTGGCTAGTGAGATTCACCACATCCTAGAAAGACAAAACACTAGCAAAAGAAAGGTTCCAACCTTGGCTAAAGAAAAACACACCAAAACCAAAGATTGGAGCCAAAATCCAACTAGAACGGTGAAGGAAAAGAGAGGAAGGAAAATTTCTGCTCACTCCATGGATATTGCAAGGGAAAACACTTGGATTAGATCACGAAATCAGGTTCACAAAATCCCTAGAGCCTTCCTCCCATCATCCACCCCTTAGTCCGAGATTGGACTAGTACAAGGCACTCATCTCCTAGCTAATCCCCTCTCTTTTCTTCTCTTAAGCTCTTGGCTACTAGGGTTAGGAAAACCTAGGGCATATGGCTGGCCAAGAGAGTCACCAAGGAGTTTCCTCTAGTATATTTATACCCTAGGCCCTAAATGACTTAGTTTACACTAAGACCCCTATATTATAGAAACGCCCGTAGGTGCTAAACTGAAAAAGACCCAACTTTCTTAGGGACGCACGACCGCGATGGAGTCTTGATCTTCTTTGGATGCACGCAATCTACTGGATGACGTTCACGTGGCCAGTAGTCCAAATCCGCCGATCGACCCCTAGTTTTGAAGTCTAAAATCGGGAAACATTTGTGTTTCCTTCCTAGGCCTGGAACAACCCACTCCACTCTATGTCAGCGAGAATTGAGCCCAATCGCCGAGTCTTGGTAACTTGGTGGTAGGGTTGCGAATTTGAGCGAATTCGCCATCACCCTCACACATCTTCACACCATGCACTATGGTTGGAGTACTGCGGTGGCACCCAGCATCCCCGGTCCATCGGGGTCACCTTGCAGTCCTTTGGAGGTCTTACACTTGTCGTCATTGTGCCACTCCTCCGTGTACCGAACTCCCATGGCCGACTGACCCCGAGCATGCCTCCTGTCTTTCGGAGGACTTTCTTCTCCATCTACCTCCAGTCCAATGTAGGGCCTCCAGTCCATTTGAGGGCTTGTGCCCAAGTCCTTCTGGGTTTTGAATTCCATTGACAATCACTGATCACTCTCGAGGCAATGGAGCTGGTCCATTGGCTCTCAAATTATCCCGGAATGTGATATACTCCATGGTGCTCATGGGGTTGAGGCTAGGGAACTATCTACAGTGCCTTGTCATGTGCCTAGTGTAGCCAGAGTCCATGATCCATATGCTCACTAGGCCTCGATCCTGCAAAATCAAGAAAGGCGAGAGTGAGCAAACGGTCCAGCACTAGGGTTAGTAAAACTGCTGAACTAGTGCCGAGCCATCTGGTCAAAGGTGGGGTAAACATAGTCAAAGTAAGAATCATGATGATCTGGGTAACCAAGACTGCCAAAGTGTGGACTCACAAACCCTCTACCAAAGCCTCGGTCACAAGGTCCATAGCCGTAGTGAAAATGATTAGGAGCTCGGCCAGCAAAGCGTCTCTCACCACCGGAAGCACGGGCTTAAAAACTGCCTCCTCTCTCACCACGAGCAAAGCATTCTCTCGTATCACTACGATGGGGAGGATCTTGCCTACCACCCTAGTATAACTGATCTAGGTTCCCCTAGGCTCTCTCCTGCCTCTCAACCAGCTTCCTCCTGAAGCAAAACTCCTCCAAGTGACCATTCCACTAGCAAAACTCACAGTGGTAGACAAGTCTCTTGGGCATAGGTTGGGGCTGATCCTTAGGATTCTAGTGAGGTGGTTGTATGGTCTTGGGTGGTGCAGGCTGCTAGACTTGCTTTTTACCTGAAGGCATAAGTACTTCTTCCACTATCTTATCCTGCTTGGCCTGTGGTGGCTTGGGTGTCCAGTATGACGTTCTTGGGGCAGCCTTAGGAGGCTCATGGTAAACCCATCAATAGTAGGAACAGGCTGGAGGGAGGCTATGTTAAGCTTGATTGGGGCACCCTTCTTCTCACCCCAGGTACTACACTCTCTTAACCCAAGTCCACTCGTGTCACCCTCACCACGATTGTTTCCCTCTATGATTGTCCTAACCTGAGGTTTTCTAGCATACAACCAGCTCAGGACCTCTCTCATCCCACAGTTGTCCTCTTCAAGGATCAACTTCTCCTCTCTCAGATCCTCTAGAACTAAAGTCTTGGTAGCAAAAGTGTTACAGTCTAGAGAGGGAACCATGGGAGCAGACTTCTCAAGCATCCTAAAGGTGGCATCCTTCTCCACGAACTGCAACCTCAAAGTGAGACAGTTCTCACATGTGTCAGAGGGTGTTGAAACCACCTCAAGGTCAACTCTCAACTAGTCTAGCTCACTCCTCAAGTAGGACACACCATGCACACACCCAAAAGCGTGGATCTAGCCCTAGGATCTTCCAACTCCTTGAACTGCACCCACACTTCACCTTCAGCTCAGCTATGTGAACTACTACGTGGAGACAAGACTCACACTTAGGCTCCTCACTCAAAGTAGGCTCATCTAGTTTGGACTAGAGCTTTCCTATCTCAATCTTCAGCCTACCATCTCCTCTAAATGATGAGTATACTTGCTTTTCTGCTCACAAAGGTCACTCATCAAGGACTCACAGGTTGGGCACTCCATCTCACTAGGCTGGGCTTGTACACTCTTTAGCCTCTCAGTCTTAGCCAAAGCATCAGCAAGCTTAGCTTTCTACTTCTGCAGCTTCTTGGCTGCCTTCTCCAACATCTAATCCTAGGCTTTCAACTCACAACTATTCTTCTTCAGCATCCCAATAATTTCAGATTGCTATGGAGTTACTTCTTCATCAGAGGAGTCGTTGTTGTTGTCCTTTTCATCCTTGTCCTCAAGTGCCATGGAGCAAAATGATCTTCGGTTCATCTTGTGCTTGCGCTTGTACTTGGTAGAGACAAAGCAGAGGCCAGCTAGACTGCCATGATCCCTCATCTTGTTCTGCTTGGTGACGATCTCTGAATCGCTGGAACTTGAAGGGGACAAGGAGGAGGATGATGTTCTCCTGCAAAGACCACCAAGCTCGGCAAAGAAGGCCTTGTCCCACTTCCGGTTGTCCTTCTGGTAGCTCTTGAAAGCCATCTTGAAGTTTGTGATCTTGCCAGAGCGGTGCTTGGCATGGTCGCGCTTGCCGTAGTCGTGCTTGCCGAAGTGGTAATTGTTGGAGTTGCGGGAGTGGCTCTTGCCCTTCTTGTAGTAGTCATTCTACTTGTTTGGGTACTCGGCAATGAAGTGGCTGACCTCTCTGCACTCGAAGCATTTGGGCCTCGCACCCCTCTTGTTGCTCATTCGGTTGTCATAGGCGCGCTGAAAGCGACTTGACACCAGACAGAGCTCTTCATCCACAAGTGACGCCAACTGCTCCTCTGTCACATACATCAAAGCAGAAAATGAAAAACGGTGAAGAGGGGGGTTAGTAGCAGCTTCCTTAGAGCTAGAAGCTAAGGCCTGGCTCTTGGAGCCAGTACCATCGAGAATATCTATCATCTGGTAATCCACCTATGTGGCCTTAAGCTGGCTATTGGGCTCCTCCTACACCCAAGGTGTCATACCTTGACGACTCAAGAATGGAGTTCTTCTTGATCTCCCACATTTTCCTATCCAAGGAATACAGCATCTTCACAACCTGCTGATGGTCAGTGTATGGGAGAGCAGCGGGAGCAGAGTTGACATGGAGCTTATTGATGATCGACTGAAAATGACCAAACAAGGCCTCCACAGACTCTCTCGGCTTCTGGGCAAAATTCTCATATTCGCGCCGGTAGGTCTCCACAAGACGACCCTTAACTATCATCGTCCCCTCATGGTGTGCACTGATCAGGGACTAGATCTCATGGGCAGTATCAAGGTGGCTCACCCTCTCATAGTCCACCGGACCATGTCCAAATAATAGAAAGTTCACCGCCTTATTGTTCGCCTCGTGGTAAGCAATGAGCGCTAGTGTGGTACACTCGGCAATGGGGAGCACCGCAAAAGTCGTACTTTGAGTAGCATTCCATATGTCCTCGCTTTTGCTAAGTAAGGAAGCTCTCATCCTACCCTTCCTGAAGGAATAGCCATCCGAGTCGAGAACTAGAACCTTTCCGGAGTGCACCATAGTCGCTACTGGTTTCTCACTGGTAAAGGTATGAAGAAACATAATCGGCTTTGACACCACTTGTAGGACCAAGACGTACGACTAAAGGGGGGTGAATAGGAGAACTTGAAAACTCAAAATCATGACCCCCCAAACTAGTGCGATGAAAAACTTACGAGAACCAATTCTAGACACTGTCCACTGAACAGATACGTGTCTAGCAAGCGCGAGGTGCCGTCCACTAAAAAGTTATGCACCAGGCGCAAAAGAGCAAGCAACTCAATGATCACCAAGCTCACAAGTCACCCCAAACACCGAAACTTGCAATTTCACCACTCGACACTCACCGCACCGAAATGCGACTTACTAGAGCATAGCAAGCAAACAGTATGGTCAAACAGTCAGAAAAGTAAATCCGATGCAAAAACACGGCGAAAAAATGAAATAGCAGAAATGGGGCAGCAACCTTGGTCTCACCGGATTGTCCGGTGCCAGGGGCTAGACTGTCCGTCCAGTGGAGGCTACCGCCTGTCCGGTGGAAAGCCCTGGGCAGAGCTAATGCCAGACTATCCGGTACAAGCTGCTGTAGCAGCCTTGGTCTCACCGGACTGTACGGTGCCAGGGGCCAGACTGTCCGTCCGATGGAGGCTACCGCCTGTCCGGTGGAAAGCCCTAGGTAGAGCTAATGCCAGACTATCCAGTACAAGCTGCCTGACTGTCCGGTGGAACCGGATAGTCCGGTGGCTGTATCGGATAGTCCGGAATATTGAAGAAAATGAGTTTTCAAACCCTAAATCTGACCAAATCTTGTCCAATCTTCACGAGACTTTGCACAGGCTATCTGCACCCTATTCCAAAGCTATTCCCAAAAGATCTACTCAAAAGGACTAAGGGATTAGCGGGAATTTCAGGTCTCGTGAGAAGGCAATCTTTGGGCAAGAAAGGAGAAAACTCAGGAACAACTTGCTCATGGCAATCCTGCGGGATTGAGATGAACTAAGCCATAATCTCCACATGGTAGCAAGTCCAAAAGAGCCAAAAGAGTAGTATTAACTCGCGGGCAAAGCAAACCACCAAAAGCCTTTGAGTTTCATCCAAAATCCAAACTAAAAAGGGGAGAAGGAGATGGCTGCACACATGAACACGAATTGGGGATGAATCTTCCTTGTATTAGAAGTGAAAATATGTTCTTACAAGGTTCCTCATAGCCTACTACCCTTCATCCACCCACTAATGCAAAGTACTAGCTCTAGGGGACTCCAAATCCTAGATTAGCACCCGGTTTTCACTCTATGCACTTGGGTGGTTGGAAAGCTAAGCCTAGAGTTTCTAGAGGTGGAAGAGTCACCTAAATGACCTGCCACTTAGGTATATATGTATAGCCTAGGCCTAACTGACTCAGTTTACACTAAGACCCCTATATTACAGAAATGCCTGTAGGGACAAAACTAGTAAAGACCCAACTTTCTCGAGGACGGATGACTGTGATGGAGTCATGATCTTGTTCGGTTGCACGCAATCTTCCGGATGACATCCACGTGGCCAGTAGTCCAAATCCACCGATTGAACCCCATTTTTCAAGTCAGAAATACGGAAACTTCAGGGTTTCCCACTCCACTCTATCTCGGCGCCCATTCATTGAGTCTTGGTAACTTCGTGGTAGGGTCGTCGATTTGAACGAATCCGCCATCGCCCTCACATGTCTTTGCACCATACACTCTAGTTGGAGAACTGCGGTGGCACCCGGCATCCACAAACATACAGGGTAACATATCGCTACACAAAAAGTTTTGGGATGAACTGCGAAAAGTGCTGGCCGCCTAGCCTCAAACCCTGGGCGCCCGACCTGCCCCTGTCCACCAACCACAAGTAGAAACATACGTCCTAGAGCACTTCTCCACACAAGTCAATTAGTGCAAAGGTTGGAAGGCCAACCACATAGGCCGCCCGACCCCTGACCTAGCCGCCCGGCCTGGTTCCCTGGCTGCTCAGCCTGGCAAGAGTTAGCTAGCCCATCTTCACTTCGCCTTGCACCATGAACTAGGTATTATTGTAAATATTTCAAGTATGGTTCATTGCATTTCATTCCAAACATGAAACTTGGATAAAAATCTACTCTACATGATCATATCTTCAAGTCATGTCTATGCTTGTACAAACTTTAGTCCCTATGCTGAAGTAAAACTGCCCATGGATACCTTTTGATTAGGGACCCATTTGGAGTTAAGATGTTGATTCATAAGAGATGAGTAGCATAGATACATAGCAGAAATCTCCCACTAAGGCAAAGAGTTTTGTTTTGCTAAAATAATAAAAATGTTCTCTACTCCAATGTTCTCAGGACACATGTCCTACCAGTACCACAAATTAAAATTCTTATGCATCAAGGACATCTCTGAATGGTTTGAACCTTGTCAACTTTTTGTGCCATCAAATGAGTTAGAATCATTCAAGGTTTTTGGCTATCACATGCATGTGTAGGACCGAGACGTGCGACTAGAGGGGGGGTGAATAGGAGCACTTTAAAACTCAATCTCACAACCCCCAAAACTGATGTTTGATAGAAGAACTAGACATCGTCCACTGAATAGATACGTGTCTAGTAGCGCAAAGGTGCCAACCACTGAAAGGATAAGCACAAAGCGAGAAAACCGCAAGACAAAAACAACAAAGGCACCGAGGCAACGGAACTTTCAAGTCCACCACACGACATTCACCGCACCAACATGCGACTCACTATCTTACAGCAAGCAAAGAGAATGGTCTGGCAGTGGGGAATGCAAACCCAAAGCAAAATCATAGTGGAAGAAGCAAATAGCAAAAACACAGCTCGTTCCCTAGACACGCCGGATAGTCCGATGAGGGCCACCGCATAGTTTGGTTCCACCGGACAATCAGCTGGCTCAACTTTATTGATCTATGCATTAATGATGAAAGCAAATGACTAAAAAAAGATGGGCGCAGTCCATACAAAGGAATAAATGAAACAAAACAACCAAGCACTAAGAAATAAAAGGGCGCCTATACTAAAAATTATTATGAAGCCCAGGGCATCTATGGCATGGGTGGATCATAGGCTTCTGGGTGCCCCATGGCTTTGGCAAGGTGGCAGATCTTGGAGGAGAAGCCCATCCTAAGGATCTCTAACTTGTCATTGATCTCCGACCTCCAAAGCTTGCCTTCCGCGCAGCGCTCTTCAAGTCTATGCAGTGCATGCTTCAGCGCTTTTATCTCCAACTTAAGAGACTCAATGGTGCCTTTCTCCTCCTCTTCTGCCAATTCTTCAAAGTGCCCACGTGGAGTCTTAATCAAAGAGGGTTTCATAATCCGATGGACAATCCTCCTGGGTTGAGTGGAACCAATGGATTTATTTATAGATGCATCCCCTCGAAGGACGTCCTCCAAATGCCTTGGGACCAACACCTTCCCCAACTTCCCAAAGGGAGCAACTCCACCCCAAACGGTGTAGGCCAGTGATCCTGGGCTCTTGGGTGCTCCATTGCCCTTCACAGACTCAACTGAGAAGAGTTTCCGCACCGGCACCTTGGGGCTGGTCGTCCCAACCTTAGGCCGAGGAGAATATGCTCAAAACACCTTCTTAGCTATGGTTGGCACATGGGATAGACCACGTCCAGGCCTTCCTACACTTCTAGAGCATGTGAGAGAGGCTGAGTGGCCTGCCCTGAGGCCAGGCGGCCTAAGGGGGTGGCCGGGCGGCCAGCGGCGTGATGTCTAGCACCACCGTGTCATCACGGATGGGGATAACTCCTCTTGGCATGGGCTCATCATCGGATGCCGGTGAGTAGGTCGTCGTGGTGCCGGATGTGAGGGCAAGGCTCTTGGATGGGGTGTTGTTGGATGCCATGACTTGGTTTTTCGCAGGGAAGATGAGATGGGAATGGTGAGAGTGAAGGAAGGGGAGTGAACTCTTGTCCTAAAGTTGATGGCGGCTCGATCTCATCTACTCAACAAGTGTTGAGGGCCTAGGGACCAGTTTAGCTTTGAAAATTTGAAGTGAGGCGGCTAGGCGTCAAAGTGGATGCTGGGCGGCCAGTTAGGGGGCCAGGCGGCCTGGCCCTTTGGCTGAGTGGCCACACTAGGGGCCAAGCGGCCTAGCCCTTGAGCTGGCTAGCTTCGCCAACCTTGGTTGGGCGGACTAGAGGTCAGTTTTGCCCATTTGGTGCACTGCAACCCTTTTCATCGTGTATATTCAGACTTTTTGTTAAGATTTTAGTGAAATGGAAGCAAAAAGTGAGATAAGATATAAAAGTGAGGAGCATAGAAGTGTACATGGCTTCGTTTTAGGTTAGATCTAGACCATGACCTTGTGATCGTTGTGGGGGATAAATATCCCCTGGCTCCTCATGGCGTGGATCCAGGACAAGGGCCAACAGTGGGCCTGAGTCGGGCGAGCGGCTGATTTCATGGGCCAGACGCTCAACTCAGGCCCAAATACGGTTGTGATCGCTTGGAGTTCAAGGCAAAAGCGACGTGATCCAGAGAGCAAACAAGGAAGCCTCGCTCAGATTTAGGTTCCAAGATTTGAGGAGATAGAAGAAGATACAATAGAAACTAAGATTTTGTTTGATCTCATGTAATCTAAACTAACTAGGAAATATAGATGGAACTCAACTTGTAACCCAAGACTCCGTCAGACTATATAAGGCAGATGAGGGACCCCAACATAGAACATCTCAACGCATCACAATCCACCAACATGCTCTCGAGCTAAGCCCTAGCCCTCATTGTAACCTCGAGAACTCAAAGCAATACAATCAGCCACAAACAGGATGTAAGGTGTTACGCATCTCACGTCCCGAACCTGTATAAACCTTCGTGTCCTTGTTGCTTTTCTGGCGAACCATCAAGCTACATCGATCTCGCCGACCCACAAAAGCACCTTGTGATCTATCCCGTGGTGCACTGCCGATACTAAACCCCAACAGTTGGCGCGCCAGGTAGGGGCTCGGCGACATCGACATCAAACTAGCTCCATGGCTAACCTCATCAACGATGTCATCAAGTTCGCTCCCGGTGAGAAGATCTATTTTAGATCCATATCATTCATCGCTGACTAATCTAGCGATCTGCACCATCTCATCAGTGCTGCGGGGGAGGCCCGTAGCTACAAGGCTCTGTCACCAACTCCGAAGCTTCCTTCGACTTCACTAGCTCCTGGATCTGTCCTAGCGGACGGATAGCCAATGATCGGCCATCACCAGCGTCGAGCCAGTTCATCCTCGAGCGTCGACGCGTTAGTCTACCAGGACCACTCAGCCTTGATTTATCCCACCATGGGGCAAGACATCGGACCACTCCCTAACTCAATCTGGGTCAGGACCTCGACAAGTGGTCGTGGCACCGGCCGGGCGCGGATCTGCTCCTGCTCCTTCACCCCGACCCATGGCCACGTCTTCGCCGACTCGACACATTGCGCTCTCTACTGCCCCAAGTTGGGTCTGGACTCAGATCAGTCGGGGGAAGAAACCGCGGCAACCGGAGGCTCACCGCACATCCTTGACACCCACGCCGGCAACCACTCCTTGCCGGGGGACCTCAATCTTGCTCCCGACTGATGGCCAAAGCGGTAAAGCCACAGATGGCACACAAGATCAGGCTCCCTGCAAGCTTCCCCGTGGCTTTCGCAACACCGTGGAAACTCTCCAATCAAGTCTGTCGCACCTGTGGTTCGTTCTTCGCGCCACGGTTCTCCTAAAAAATGATGAGGATGCGCAACGGGAGACCGCAGGCCCTCATCGCCAACTGCAACCTCAACAACCTCGAACCAAGGAGGGGGCGGGGAAAAGCTGATGAGACTTTCCTCAGGGTCAACGCCCTCGTCACTCGTGGACGATGACATCTACCACGTGGTCGAGGAACCGGTGACTGGCCTTCGCTTGGGCCTCATCATTAACTTTACTCCGAGCTCTAGGACCGCCACGTGGCATAGCTCACACGCGGTGGCGAAGTCAGAGATCGCACCTCCGAAGTCTCCGCAGTAGTTGACTCGGCCACCTCAAGAGGGCACCAAGCCTCCCTGCATCGAGATGGTCCGCATCCTGGAGTCTTCTACCGAGCTCAGAAACAGGCAAGCCCCAACGACTATGGTGATGGGGTCCATGCTTTCCGACTCTGGGCTTCACTCGGAGGGATCGCTGACGCTCCTCAACGATCGGGCAAGCTTGGGGACACCAATGCACTTCTCCGAGGTACTCATCATCAACATACCAATGGAGGACGACCCTATCTCTAGTGATGAGCCTTCTGTTAATGGGGAGATACCATAGCAGCTTGAGCAACGGCGATGTCGCAACTGGCGCCGCAACATCCATCATCATCACAATGCTGGGAATTAGGACCTGACCCTACCCGTCTTGCAAGATGAGGCATCCGAGTTAAGGGAGATGCCTAAAGAAGCTGAGTTTCGCCGACAGAGAAACAATCGGTGGTGAGATCGCCGGCACATGCAGGCCCAGCAATACCAGTGAGATCACGAGGGGAGGGCGCGCGACGTAGAAGACTACGCTCAACCTCAAGTACCTCCACCACCAGAGCGTAACATGCTGCCTGACTTCACTGTAGCCATGGGCACCCCGAGTCAAGTGGGAGGACTCCTGGCACGGTTGGTGGATACTTTCCCTCGCACTCTGGAGGGGGAAGCATACCGTCAGATCTTCACTCAAGCAGCTCATCATCTCCTTCCAGTCAATCCTCCAGCAGTCCCTGATGCCTGTCAAGCCATCAACAGGAGGTGGGATGAGCGCAACAACATTGAGAGATCACGCACAGATTGGTAGGCAGAGGAGATCTAGCGTCGCAATGACTACAATCGTGACTATGGGGCAACTCACCAAGATGATCGGGGCAGAGCTAACTCAGCTGGAGCATCTGTCAACAGTCCGACGGCCCAACGATCAGTCCACGACCGGCTGGGGGGATCGCCCTCGATCCCTGCGACGCCGCGATGCAGTGGCTCAAGATGGAGGTCAATACGTACCAGCCCATCGTGGCATGGTCAGAATCCCGGCTTTCACCGCTCGGCTTCGTGGAGTAGCGTGGCCTTAGAACTTCAAGGTCTCCAATGTCGACAAGTATGAGGCGAAGCTCAACCTCAGCGACTAGTTGGCTGTGTACTCGACTGCAGCCAGTGCTGTCGGTGCAAGCGAAGATGTGATGACTACCTATGTCCCAATCGTGCTGGGACAAGATGCGCTACAATGGCGGCATCACCTCAGGCGCGACTGCATCGACAACTGGGATGACTTCTGTCGGCGTTTCATCGCCAACTTCTAGTCGCTGTCGGATAAGCCAGCACAGCCTTGGGACCTCAAATCCATCAAGCGCAAGGATGGCGAGGGTCTCCGTTCGTACCTCAAGCGTTTTCAGTCGATGCAGAATCGAATTCCCAACATCGCTGACGCGGCGGTGATCGATGACTTCTTCCGCGGCTCCAATGATGAAGCTTTCGTGAAGGCCCTCCTGCAGTAGTCTCCAGTCACATCCGAGCAGCTCTTCCATGATGCCGACCGATACATCACTACGGATGAGCGAGCTCGGGACTTGGTCGACACACGGCAAGAAGATTAGGGGAAGCGCAAAGAGCCCCCATGGTAGGATCACCGCTGGGATAAAAGACCTCAGGAGGAAGTCCAGACTGTGGGGCCACCACCCATGTGCCCACATGTTCCTCCACGTCAAGGGGGAGAGCGGTCACTCGACCAACTCCTCGACGCGCCATGTCCCTACCACAAGGAGATGCACCACACCCTGCGCGACTGCAGGGACTTCAAGGCTTTGATCACTCATGGCAGGCCTTTCGCAGCTCTGCCTCTGCCACCACCACTGCCGGGTGATTAGGGACCTCTGCCTCAGTAGAACAGAGCCAACGGCACCGGCTTTGCTAACATCAACCGGCATGTCAACGTCATCATCCGAGGACATGGCTGCCTGGAGAGCAAGAGGCAGCAGAAGCTAGACAACCGCCAAGTCATGGCGGCCACCAAGGAACCTCTAGTGCCATACAACTGATCAGACATGATGATCTCCTTCAGTCGGGTAGACCATTGGCTCAAATACGATCACCCGGGCAAATACACCCTGCTGGTAAGCCCAGTGGTCCATGAGAGCTGACTCATGAGGACTCTGATCGATGGTGGGAGCAGCATCAACGTCATGTTTCCCAAGACCCTGCTATCTCTCGAGCTCTCCATCAGCGATCTGGAGGAGTTGGACAGTCTGTTCTTTGGGATCATGCCTAGTGAGGGAGAATACCTGCTGGGGCACATCAGCCTGCCCATCACCTTCAGAACGGAGGAAAACTTCCGCACAGAGACTCTGCGCTTCGAGGTGGCCACTTTTGACTCCACCTACAATGCCATCATTGGACGGCCTAGGTTAGCTAAGTTCATGGCTATCCCCCACTACTGGTACCTAGTCCTGAAGATGCCGGCCCCACGTGGAGTTGTCTCCGTGTGGGTGGACTTCAAGGGCTCTGCTCTCTGCACTCGGGAGGCTTTTCAGACAGCCTTCGCTACAAGAACTGCGGCAGCTCAGCGCTGACTTGTCGACGACAAGACTCAGCTCTCGAAGGATGATCTGCCAATCCTGACTCATGAGACGGTCCACGCCACGGCCATCCAGGCGACCGTGGAGACGAAAGAAGTGAGCCTCGACCTCCCCAATGCCTCGAAGATGGTGACCATCAGCGCAGTCCTACCTCCCAAATAGGAAAGCGCGCTTGTCTAGTTCTTGAGGGACAATTGGGACATGTTTGCATGTAAGCCTACGGATATGCCAGGAGTCCTGAGAGAATTGGTCGAGCACAAACTCAAGGTGTTTCCCAACGCGAAGCCAATCAAGCAGAGGCTGCGTCGTTTTACTCCGGACAAGAGAGAGGCAATCCGTGCAGAGTTAACCTAGCTCCAAGCTGCCGGGTTTATTAGAGAAGTCATGCATACTGAGTGTCTTGTAAACCCTATACTCATTCTTAAAAAGAATAAAGTAGACTGGCGGATGTGTGTTGATTATACTGATCTCAACAAACATTGCCCAAAGGATCCCTTTGGGCTACCTAGGAAAGATCAAGTAGTCGACTCTACGACCAGATGTTCCCTCCTTTGCTTCCTCGACTGTTACTCAGGCTACCATCAGATCAGCTTGGCCATGGAGGATCAGGAGAAGGCGGCTTTCATCACGTCGTTTGGGGCATTCTGCTACACCTCTATGCCCTTTGGGCTAAAAAATGCTAGGGCCACATACCAGCGCGTGATCTAGACAAGTTTGGCTGAGCACTAGGGCAAGCGTGTCAAAGCTTACATCAATGACGTTGTGATCAAGACAAAGGATCTGTTGCTGTACCTTTCTTGTATAACTCATGTGGTCAGTTCAGGCCTGGTGGTCGAAAGGGTGGAGGAAGGACATATTCGGCCGACTCAACACCCGGTTTATTTCATCAGTGAAGTACTTAGCCCATCTAAGATAAGGTACCCTCAGGTCTAGAAGTTACTGTATGCGGTTCTCATCACGGCTCGCAAGCTTCGCCATTACTTTGAAGAGCACAAGGTCGTGGTAGTCATCTCGTTCCCCATTGGTGAGATTCTGCAGAACAGAGAGGCTACAGGAAGAATCGCCAAGTGGGCGTGTGAGCTGGGAGCACATGACATCGAATTCTGCCCACGCACCGCTATCAAGACCCAAGCTTTGGCTGACTTCATCTCTGAGTGGACAGAGAACCAGGTTCCCAATAACCTGGAGCCTTTGGCATTCTGGAAGATGTATTTCGATGGGTCGCTGAAGATAGATGGAGCCGGGCAGGTGTCATCCTAACCCCCCCCCCAAAAGGCAAGAAACTCAAGCATGTCCTACATATCCTCTTCATAGTTTCCAACAATCTAGCAGAGTATGAAGCTATGCTGCATGGTCTGCGCATTGCGATTTCACTCGGCATTAGGTGCCTCATGGTCTTTGGGGATTTTCTAGTGGTGATTAGTCAAGTCAACAAGGATTGGGACTATACCACAGAAGTCATGGACAAATGCTGCGCTGAAGTACACAAGCTAGAGGACAAATTTGACAGACTGGAATTTCATCATGTGGACCGCAACAGCAACGCAGACGCCGACTTACTGTCCAAGCTTGGCTCTTCCCGAGCCAAAATTCCCCTAGGTGTGTTCTTTCAGGAATTGTCTCTTCCATCCATTGATCACGACCTAGAACCCCTAGAGCAGCACATTCTGAGCTTAGAGGAGGCTCCGGCTGGCTGGTGGGTCCCAATCATCAAGTACATCAGAGATGGTGACGAGCCTGATGACAAAGTAGAAGCCGATCGACTCATCCAGCGTGCGGCCAGCTACACATTGATTGGTGACGATTTGTTTAAGCGTGGCACGGCCAGAGCTCTCTTAAAATGCATCGACGTGTCTCGGGGCAGGAGCCCACTGATGTAAATCCTTGCTAGGCAATGTAGTAATCACGGTGCTTCCAGGACGTTGGTCGGGAAGGCTTTCCGGGCCAGATTCTATTGGCCGACAGCCAAGCAAGATGCTGCAGAGTTAGTCAAGCGATGTGAGGCATGTCAGTTCTTCGCAAATCAACATCACTTGCCGGTTCAACAGTTGCAGAACATTCTAGTCTCATGGCCCTTCATATGCTAGGGGCTTGACATGATTGGTCTGCTCAAGAGGGCTCAGGGTGGTTACACTCATGTCTTGGTAGCCATTGAAAAGTTCACTAAATGGATCGAGGTCAAACCAATCGCATCTCTGACTTCGGCAAAAGTGGTGGATTTCATCCAGGAGATTATATTTCGCTTTGGGATTCTGAAAACCATCATCACAGATTTGGGCTCCAATTCATGGGCTTGGAATTCTTTGACTTTTGTAGCGAGAAGTCTATACTCATCAAGTACGTCTCGGTATCACACCCTCGTGCTAATGGCCAAGTTGAGCGCGCCAATGGGATGATTTTGGATGCCCTAAAGAAAAGAGTCTTCGACAAGGATGAGAGGTTGGCAGGCAAATGGATCAAGGAACTCCCATACATTGTCTAGAGCCTCAGAACGTAGCCAAGAAGAGCGCTCAACAGGAACACACCTTTCTTCATGGTCTATGGCTCGAAGGCAATGTTGCCTGCTGACTTGGCACATGGGGCACTGCGGTTAGCATTTAAGGATATTGTAGATGCAGAGAGCATGCGGCTCGAGGAAGCTAACTTGCTAGAGGAAGAATGACTCAACTCGGTAATTCAGTCGGCATGCTATCAGCAAGCTCTGCGGTGTTATCATGAGCGCAATATCCGTCATCGTGCCTTTTTAGTCAGGGAACTGGTCCTCCGAAGGGTCCTCAGGGGGGTTAGGCGTCATAAGCTATCCCCTCCTTGGGAGGGGCCTTACATCGTCACAGAAGTCACTCGGCCAGGGTCCTACCACCTGTGTGAGATGGATGGCACTCCAGTTGGGAACTCTTGGAACATTGAGCATCTGCGCAAGTTTTACTCTTAGGCATCATGCGACCTGGGCAGTCATGTACTCTAGTCTGTACTCTTGATTAGTCATGATTTCAAGTTGACTCATCCTCATTCATGTTCAGTCGGATGTACTCGGATAATGAATAAAGGCATGATCTCTGTGCATATTTCTTCTTTCCGTGGTGTGAGCGTGTGTGATTTCTGGTGATAATGTCCTCATCCTCAAATAATCAGGCAATCAGTCATGAGTCCTGACCCGACTCATGGCTGGTGCTACATGCCTACTCCTACTCAAGATAGGTTGCAGTCTGACCCTAATTATGGGGCAATCAGCCTAGGTCGTATGACCGACAGCTGGTGTTACATGCCTACGCTCACTCAGAACAGGGTGCAATCTGACCCTCCTTACGGGGCAATCAGCCTAGGTCATATGACCGATAGCTGGTGTTACATGCCTTCGCGTCCTCACAAACATGGTGCAATCTGAGCCTCCTTACGGGGCAATCAGCCTAGGTCGTAGACCGATAGCTGGTGTTACATGCCTTCGCGTTCTCAGGAAAAGGGTGCAATCTGACCCTTACTACCGGGCAATTGGCTTGGGTTGTGGACCTACAGTCAGTGCTACATGCCTGCAAGTACTCGTAACAGAAGGGTGCGGTCTGACCCTATGTTTCGTGTATTCGATGAGTTTTCAATGTGAAAGTTTACGTCAGGCACTCATTTGCGTGTTTTGATCTCGAGATGATGCACGTCTAAACTCTGTGTTGAGGCTGACTCAAGGGCCTGTTTTTCTCATAACATCACACATGAGAATAAACAGTCAATCATATTTCATAAAACTTAAGAATTCTAATCTTGTTTTCTTATAGACTAACATTCATAACAGGTATCATTCAATTACAAGGTCACAGCAAGCAAAAATTTCAGTTTACAGTTCAAATTCTGCAATAAGCTTTTCTGCTATGGACTGAATCTCTGAGGCATAGTTATCAATTGTTGCGTCACTCGGGTCAACCCCAACTTTGGCTATCAGCTCAGCCAAGTTCAGCTCTTGCCGGGTTATCTTCATCATCAACAGCACGTGTTGAAGAACTGATTTCAGTCATCCTCGAAGATGATTCTTGGTATCTTCTACCAAGGTTGCCACTCGGTCTAATACCGGTCTTGAAGAACCAACTTCTGGGGCACATATATTCAGCATGGTGTTCATTGCGGTCGTTGCGGACTTCATCAGCTCTTTGTTTTTTTAATAAGCTGCCTTCAGTTTCTCACAGTTCTTCTTGACAACTTCGTAATTTCGCACTGCAAGTTCCAAATCTTGGCGATGCTTTTCTGACAGCTGCCGGGATTCTTTGAGAGCCTACCTTGTAGACTTTAGTACCTTGTCTAAGTCTCTGTTTTTACTTTGAATCTCAACTCAGACTTTGTCGGCGGATGTCTTCTGTTCGAGTTCTGCCCGAGTCAGCTGATGGCTTGTTTGAAGCACTGTCAAGGCACTAGATGTGTTCTGGAAGGACTTCTCGAATCCATCTCGTGACTCTCGAAGCTCCTAGATTTCTCTTTTCAATCGCAGTGCCTCATCCTGCGGACCGATTCAACTTATAGGCTTCTGTAAGTAAAGAATATGCTAACTGGGTTTCTCGGCGAGTTACCTCATGCTATTTTTGCTCCAGTTCAAGCTTGCGCTGCAAATTCCAGGCATTGTCTCGAGCTTCGTCATGCTCGAGGACAATGTTAAGGTATGAGACATCGCGCTGTAGTAATGCGTTTTCCAGATCAGCAATCCTTTTAGCAGCTGCTGCATTTGAAGGCATGGGTATATAAGAATATGTCGGACGCTAGGCTGTATTGGGCAACTAAGAGGGCAGACACTCACCAGCGGTCTCAGCAGCACCGGTGGCCTTTGACTCGGCTAGCTATTGACGTAGCTTGACTACATCACTCCTAAGTACTGGAGCAAGCTGTTCACACCATCACATAGCCTAATCAATCCAATTCTGTAGAAAGGGTTTCAATGCATTAGTTATATTGATGCTGACCTCAAAGATCATCATGCTTAGAATAGTAACTTACTTCAAAACCTGCAAATGGTCTCGGTTCAGTCGGGCCTACAGCAAGTTGTAAATCTGGGGCCACCAGGTCGAGTGAAGTGGCTTCCTCAGCAATGATGGTGTTACCTATTGGCCTAGGACCTTCGTCTTGGGGGCTTGGCACTGGCACTGAGATGTCTGGTGTATCTTCGGCATTAATTGACTCATTGCCAGCAGCTATCTCGCTCTCATGTTGTGTACCATGCTTATCCATGGCATGCTCTTGGTGGCCCGAAGTGCTTCTTCGTTTAGGGTTGTTGAGTGCGTCTTGCTAGTTGAATAGAGGCTTCGTACTGGTGTCATCTTGATGATCCTCTGTACTCTTCAGCTCTGCTTCAGTCAGCCACTCCAGGACTTCAGACTCGGGGGCTTCAGTTGTACTAGACCCAAGCTCAGGGGCTTCAGTTGCACTGGACCCGAGCTCGGGGGCTCTAGCTTTACTCGATTCAGGCTTGGGGACTTCTTTTGGGCCAGCATCAGGCCCGGGAGGCACCATGTTTTGCTTTGTGGAAGGCCTGCACAAAAATTTGATTCAGTCAGGACATTGGAAGCAGGAATAAAAGACAATAGTTAAAGTAATAAGGCATACCGTGGTGGCGTGAGATTGCTTTCACTTGGAAGTGGGAATGACTTTACGAATTGATCTAACTCTGGATCAACATCTGATAAGTTCAGTTCCTCTTCCATCGGCATATCTTGATGAGTCAGAGAGGAGGCGGTGGCCTTAAGTTCCTACACTCATTTAGACCACCTCTCACGATGTTGAAGTGGGACTTTTTCTTCTTCCTCCTCTTCCTCATCGATCGGCAATTTCCAATCGATGCAGCCAAGAGAATAGCCTTCGCTATTGTCAGTTTTCTCTTGTACCTTGGATTTCTTGCTCTGTCTCTTGGATGGTGATGCTGAATTAGGCTTGATAGGAGAGGTTTTCTGACTGATAACTTGTTCCCTGACGGTCCTCTTTCTCCGGGGAACTTCGGCTTGTTCTGTCGACGTCTTGGTTTGGGTGCGTCTGGACACCTTTGAGGCGGCATCACCTTCCTTTGGGGCTACTGTATGCTCGGGGGCTTGTTCCTCTTGAGCTCGGGCATCTTCTTTGGCGTCGGTGTCTTCGGCTGGACGTGAGATGATGATATATGTGGCAGCCTCATTGTTGCCTTCCCCTTGTGCTGCTGCAACTACAGTTTCCATCTCCTCAGTAATCAATTTGGACTCCCGTTTCAGCATCTTATCCATGTTGTGCTGAGGAGGGTTGGACAGGAACTTGGCAATGTTGCTCTATGAAGATGGAGTCAGCAAATATGTTCAGTGATGTGTACATTATCAAGATACATAAATGAGTCGGTCAGCAAGCTAAAAATCTTACAGTTGGAGTAGCATTCCATGCGGAGTAGGGTCGTGGTGATCCTTCATTATAGACGTCACCTCTCAGCATCAGGCCAACTCGAGCTTTAATCACTTCTGCAGTAATGGGTCGGCTAACCTCTCGAGTGGGATCGTTGGCTCCGACGTACAGATAGGCTGGATATACTCGGTCTTTCATTGGTTGAGTGCTTTGAAAGATGAAGTCTATAACTATAGCATGAGCAGTCAAGCCGTTGTCTTTCAAATCTGAGATGTCCTTGAGTAGAATTTCCACCTCAGCAATCTCCTCTGCAGTTGGTGCCTCTTCCCAACTGTTGACTTTGGAGTTCGGCTGGCGTCCTGATCGAGCCGGCAATGAGTTGGCATGGTTGGTCATGTAGAACCACTCGGTGTGCCATCCTCTGTTGCTATCCTTGAGGGGGATGTCTAGGTATACTGATTTGCGCCCCCTATGCACTTCTAAGCTAGCTCCTCCAACCACTTGCAAAACCTTGCCTCGGGTACTAGGCTTGCAGTGATATAGTTACTTCCAGAGACCGAAGTGGGGAGCAATCCTGAGGAAAGCCTCGCACAAGTGGATAAAAATCGAAATTTGGAGGATGGAGTTTGGGTTCCGATGAGACAAGTCAATGGAATTGAAATTAAGCAAACCTCATGCAGAGGGGTAATCCTAGTCCATGGACAAAGAAAGGGGCGAAGACCAAAGACTCATGGGTATCCTCTGTGGGGACTTTTTCACCCTCACAATCTCTCCACCCACCCAACTCCTTGGGAGGAAGAACCCCCATTTTTACAAGATTATTTAGATGAGATTCAGAGATGGAAGACATACGGAAAGCAAGGAATGGTGATGGAATCAGTCGGTTCTCATCATGTGGAAGCCCCTCGCTGGTGTTTCCACGTTCGCTAATCGTCTTCTTCTTTGGAGTCATGGGTGCACGGGATTCTGGTGCAAGTTTTAAAGTTTTGGACAGGGGTTTTGAATCTGTTGGCGCTGGCGGCAGAGTAAATGTAGCTGTTGGGGAATAAGGATTCGATTCGAAGGAACCGTTAGGGTAATGGTCCTCTTTAATACCTAACGGCGTGAAGTTGGGAAAGTTCTGTTTTTCTTTAAGGAAACTTACGGTGTCATCGTTTTCTTTGTGATTCTGACGGAGTAGCGGATCTCTTATTGTTGAGTCGGCACGGTTTCAGTCGGCATGGCTTTTATTTGGGTTTTCTGGACTTCAGTCGGACATCGTTCAGTCGGATAAGTTGACTCGGATATTTTCATTCGATCTAAAAGTATTTGATGGCGGTTATTTCTTAGACAATTCATTTAACTCGAGGGCTCATGATTTTCATTCGGTGATTTCATTTTCAGTGATTGAACTGTGTCTAGACAATCTGACAGAGGTTGCTTATAGAAGGAACAGATCTTATTACGCAAAGATGAACTCATGAACATGAAAAAACATAAGGCATTCATTAAACAAACAAGATTCATTACAAGGATAAGCCTACAGATACATGGGACTTTCTTGCAGGTACTGCACTACTAGTTATACTACCCCTAGTCTAATAGCCGACACAGCGGCACTTCTTAGGGGGCAGAGCAGCATCGTTGTCGCTGCTGCTATCATCATCGTCGTCGCTGTCGCGCCGCCGCCGTCGTCGCCATCATCGCTATCATCGTCATCCTCGTCCTCATCGTCCTCGTCCTTCTCCTCGTCGTCGCTGTCCTTGTCGTCGAGACCGTCGAGGCCAGGGTGGTTAAGACCCTGGAGCATCGCCTTCTCCTTCCAGTTGTACTGGTCAGAGTCGTCGTCGGAGTCGTCGCCCACATCCTCTAGCGGCGTCTTCCCCTTGTTGTCGCATCCATCGTCGTTGTCGCTGTGGGGGTCAGCGTCGTTGGGAGGATCTTGTTCGTCGGGGCCGCTAGCGAAGACCTCATCTTCTAAGTCAGAGAACTCGGGGCAGTTCTTGCGGGTGCCAGCCATGGTGTTTGCAAGAAAGGAGTGTTTGGCAGTGGAGTCTTATGTGTGCACAAGGCAATAAAGGTGTGATCGATGCACGGGTTCAGACCTTAGTTATATAGCAGGCGAAGCGCCGCTCTGACTTCTGCAAGTACGCATACAGGGATGGCATTTCGTATTTGGGTGGACATGTGTCGATGATCTATATGTGATATGGTTCAAAAAGTTGGATCTGTGAGCGGTTGGGTTTTCGAGGAAAAGCATATGCGACAAAGAAAGGAATGGCTCTTCATATTCTTGGCAGTTTCTCGGTTTACACCCAATGGGTGGGGAATTTTTTCTTGAAGTTTTTTCAGTCGGGCCTGAAGATTTCAGTCGGGCGATAATGAGTCGAGAGAGCTCTTTGGACCTTCAAGCTGATTGTTACTCAAGTCAACTTGAAGCTCAGGGGCTACACCCAATGGGTGCACCTAGTCGGTGCAACCATTGAGAAGGTGCATTGACTGACTCGAAAGAAAATGTATACTTTCAAAATTTCAAATTATTTGGACCTTCAAGCTGATTGCTACGCAAGTCAACTTGAAGCTCAGGGGCTATACCCATTGGGTGCACCTGGTCGGTGCAACCAATGATTTGAGAAGACGAATGATTTAGAGGTGGAGTTGTCAAAGCCGGTTATTCTTTTTGGATCTTTAAGCTGATTGTTGCTCAAGTCAACTTAAAGCTCGGGGGCTACACCCAATGGGTGCACTTAGTCGGTGCAACCATTGGAGGGTTATGAAAGTTAATTCGGCAAGACATTTCACTTGGAGCTACAGGTGGCTTTGGGAGTCTCGAGTCAATTTACCTCTGAATTGACTCGAGCCTCGGGGGCTTGTGGGGGATAAATATCCCCTAGCTCCTCATGGCGTGGATCTAGGACATGGGCCAACAGTGGGCCTGAGTTAGGCGAGCGGCTAATTTCATGGGCCGAACGCTTAACTCAGGCCCAAATACGGTCGTGATGCCTTGGAGTTCAAGGCAACAGCGACGTGATCCAAAGAGCAAACAAGGAAGCCTGGCTCAGAATTAGGTTCTGAGATTTGAGGAGATCGAAGAAGATACTATAGAAACTAAGATTCTGTTTGATCTCATGTAATCTAAACCGAATAGGAAATATAGATGGAACTCAACTTGTAACTTAAGACTCCGTCAGACTATATAAGGCTGATGAGGGACCCCTACGTAGAACATCTCAACCCATCGCAATCCACCAACGTGCTCTCGAGCTAAGCCCTATCCCTCATTGCAACCTTGAGAACTTGAAGCAATATAATCAGCCACAAACAGGACATAGGGTGTTACGCATATCGCGGCCCGAACCTGTATAAACCCTCGTGTCCTTGTCCCTTTTCCGGCAAACCATCGGGCTATGTCGATCTCACCGACCCGCAAAAGCACCTCATGATCTATCCCGTGGTGCACTACCGATACTAAACTCCGACAATCATAGCACTTCTTCCAGCTCGTAGACGTCCACTTCTTCGAGTTGTGGCATTTCGGGCTCAAGGAAGACTTTTAGGCTTTGCCCGTTTGCCTTAAAGATTTTCCCATCATCGTCCTAGACGGTGATGGCACCGTAACAGTGGCAGCAAGGACCACAAAAGGTCCTTCCCACTTACTCCTAAGCTTACCATGACCAAACAAATGAACGTGAGAATTAAAGAGTAGTACCTTTTCTCCTGGCTTGAATGTCTTGATCTTGATGCGCTTGTTGTGCCATCGTTTAGTTCGCTCCTTGTAAAGCTTGGCACTATGGTAGGTCTTCTCCCTTCATTCCTCCAATTCAGTGAGTTGAATCTGACGTCGAACTCCTGATGCTTGGATATCCATGTTCCACTCCTTATTGCCTATGAGACTTGAACTCAAGCTCTACTTGTAGATGACAAGTCTTGCTACACACCATTTGATATGGTGTCATGCCAATGGGGGTTTTATATGCTGTGCAGTACGCCTAGAGAGAGTCGGGTACCTTGGACTCCCAATCTTTTCCCATAGCTTCGATAGTTTTCTGCAGGATGTTCTTGATTTGCTTGTTTGATGTCTCAGCTTGGCCACTTGTCTGTGGGTGATATGGAGTGGCAACACGGTGATCCACACCGAGTTTCGCGAGGCACCTCTTGAATCTTTTATCTATGAAGTGTGGTCCTCCATCACTAATGATGACCCTTTGGTGTACCAAATTGAGGAAAGAGGCGACATGGAACATTCTGATCGAATGTCTTAAATCTGCCGCGAAACACGGCAGCGCCTCTACCCACTTAGACACATAGTCCACTATGATCCGGATGTACTCTTTGTCTCCACACTTGTGAAAGGGCCCCATGAAGTCTATGCCCCATACATCAAATACATCAAGTTGAAGGTTGCTAGTGAGTGGCATAGCATCCCTTGGGTTAATGTTTCCTTGGTGTTGGCACCTCGGACACCTTCGTACGAACTCCTTGGCATCATCGTACATATTTAGCTAGTAGAATCCACTTTGCCAAATCTTTGCATGAGTCTGATAGGCTCTATAGTGACCTCCGTAGGAAGATGACTGACATCTATCAAGAATCAGGAGTACTTCGTAGGCAGGAATGCAGTGACACATGAGTCCGTTTGCGCAGAGTCTATACAAATAGGGGTCATCCCAAAGATAGAATCAACTGTTGTGGATCAGTTTCCTCTTATCAACTCCTTCAGGTACATATCCAGTGACCAGGTAATTGACCAGATCTGCATACAATGGTTGAGATGTTGTAACCTTTAGGAGGGTGTCATCTCTCATGTAATTGTTCTTCGGCAAGGACGATGTTTCTTCAAACTGCATTCGTGAGAGATGATCTGCAACTGAATTTTTGACTCCCTTCTTGTCTCTGATTTCTATGTCAAATTCTTAGAGCAACAGGACCCACCGAATTAGTCATGGCTTTACATCTTTCTTGGTGAGGAGATATTTTAGAGTTGGATGGTCTGTGTATATGATAACTTTGGCTCCCACCAAGTATGATCTGAATTTATCAATGGCAAAGACAATAGCCAAAAGTTCTTTTTTGGTGGTGGAGTAATTCAGTTGCAGGGCAATAAGCGTCTTGCTTGCATAGTATATGGCATGATGTTTTCTATCCTTGCTCTAGCGTAGGACTACTCCTACATCATAATCGCTGGCATCGCACATGATTTCAAATGGAGCATTCTAGTCGGGTGGTTGAATGATGGGTGCTGTGATGAGTGCCTTCTTTAGTGTGTGAAAGGCTTCTAGGCATGTATCATCGAAAACAAAGGGTGTGTCTTTGGCTAACAGATTGGTCAACGGCTGGACTATAAAGGAGAAATTTTTAATGAATCTCCTATAGAACCCTGCATGACCAAGGAAGCTTCGGAGTGCCTTGATGTTTGATGGAGGTGGTAGCTACTCAATAACTTCAATTTTTACACGGTCCACCTCTATGCCTCTCTCTGATACTCTGTGTGCTAGCACAATCCCATCTTTGACCATAAAGTGGCATTTTTCCTAGTTTACGACAAAGTCGACTTCCTTGCATCTTTGGAGAATCTTTTCAAAATTCTCTAGACATCCATCAAAGGTGTTGCCATAGACTGAGAAATCATCCATGATGACTTCCATATGTTCTCGATCAGATCGGAGAATATGGCCATCATACATCGCTGGAACGATGTTGGAGCATTGCATAGCCCAAATGACATCCACCGATAGGCAAAAGTTGAGAGCCAATGGACCGGCTCCATTGCCTCTGGAGGGATGAGTGATCGTCAACAGAAGCCAAGACCCAGAAGAACTTGGGCATAAGACCTCCGATGGACAGGAGGCCCTACGATGGACTGGAGGTAGATGAAAGTCCTCTGAAGGACAGGAAGCATGCTTGGTGTCGGTCGGCCATGGGAGTTTAGTACATAGAGGAGCGGCATGGTGACGGCAAATGTAAGACCTCTGAAGGACTACGAGGCTACCTCAATGGACAGGGGATGCTGGGCACCACCGTGGTGCTCCAACCCGAGGACATGGTGCAAACATGTGCGAGGGCGTTGGCGGATTCGCTCAAATCTGCCACCCTACCACCAAGTTACCAAGACTCGGCGAACGGGGTCAAGTCTCGCTGAGATAGAGTGGAGTGGGCCGTTCTAGGCCGAGGAAGGAAACCCTAAAGTTTCCCGGTTTCTGACTTCAAAACCGGGGGTCGATTGGCAGATTTGGACTACTTGCAACATGGACATTATCCGGAAGTTAGCATGCAACCGAAGAAGATCAAGACTCCATCGCAGTCGTCCGTCCCTGCAAAAGTTGGGTCTTTTCCAGTTTTGCCCCTACGGGCGTTTCTGTAATATATGGGTCATAGTGTAAACTCAGTCGGTTAGGCCTGGGCTATATATACCTAAGTGGCTGGTCATTTAGATGACTCTTCCACCTTTAGAAACCGTAGGCTTAGCTTTCCAACCAGCCAAGTGCTTAGAGAGCAAATCGGGTGCTAATCTGGGATTTATACTCCCCTAGAGCTAGTACTTTGCATTAGTGGGAGGATGAAGGGTGGTAGGCATTAAGGAACCTTGTAAGAACTGATTTCCACTTCTAATGCAAGGAAGGTTCATCCCAAATTTGTGCTTATGTGTGCAGTCATCTCCTTCCCCCTCCTGTAGTTTGGTTTTTGGATGAAACTCAAAGGCTTTTGGTGATTGGCTTTGCTCATGAGTTAATCCTGTTCTTTTGGCTCTTTTGCACTTGCTAGGACGTGGCAATTGTGACTTAGTTCATCTCAATCCTACTGGATTGCCACAAGCAAGGTATTCTTGAGATTTCCCCTTTCTTGGCCAAAGATTGGCCTTCTCACGAGATCTAAAATTCCCACTAATCCCGTGGTCATTATGAGTTGATCTTTTGGGAATAGCTTTGGAATAGGGTCCAAATAGCCTGTGCAATATCTCATGAAGATTAGACAAGATTTGGTCAGATTTGGGGTTGGAAAACTCTTGTCCTACGACTCCACCGGACTATCCGACAGGCCACCGGACTTTCCGGTCTCACCGGATAGTCCAGTAGAGTCTACCGGACAACCCAGTGTAGGGTCTGCCCAGGGGCTTCCCACCAGACTATCCGGTATCCCCCACCGGACTATATGGTGCCACCAGATAATCTGGCCCCTAGCATCGGACAATCCGGTGAAGCCAGGGAAGCTACCATGTTTATGTGCTTTGATTCTTTTGTCGCGGTTTTTGCATTGGACTTGCTTTTCCCACTATCTGACCATTCCCTATACTTGTTGTATACTAGTAACTCTCACTTTGGTGTGGTGAGTGTTGAGTGGAGAACTTGTAGGTTTCGGTGCTTGGGGTGGCTTGTGATCTTTGTGATCATTGAGGTACTTGCTCTTTCACGCCTGGTGCATATCCTTGCAGTGGACCGCACCTTGGTTTCTGCTAGACACATATCTATTCAGCAGACGGTGTTTAGCATCTATTCTCGTAAGCACCAATTTGGGGGTCATGATTTTGAGTTTTAAGTGCTCTTATTCACCCCCTCTAGTCGCACATCTCGGTCCTACAAGTGGTATCAGAGCCGGTTAGGTTTCTTGACACCTTTACGGTAAAAAATAGTAGTGACTATGGCGCACTCAGGGAAGGTTCTGGTTCTCGGCTCGGATGGCTATCCCAACTGGAAGGGTAGGATGAGAGCTTTCTTGCTTAGCCAGAGCGAGGACATATGGAATGCTACTTAGAGTATGACTTTTACGGTGCTCCCCGTTGCCGAGCATACCACACCAGTGCTTGTTGGTCAGCACGAGACGAACTACAAGGCGGTGAACTTTCTCTTCCCTGGACTTGGTTTGGCTGACTATGAGAGAGCGAGCCACCTTGATACCGCCCGTGAAATCTGGTCCCTGCTTAGCGCACACCATGAGGGGACGGTGATAGTTAAGGGTCGGCTTGTGGAGACGTACCGGTGCGAATATGAGAATTTCGCCTAGAAGCTAGGAGAGTCTGTGGATTCCTTGTTTGGTCGTTTTCAGTCGATCATCAACAAGCTCTGTGTCAACTCAACTCCCGTAGCTCTAGCATACACTGACCATCAACAGCTTGTCAAGCTGTTGTATTCCTTGGACAGGAAAATCTAGGAGATCAAGAAAAACTCCATTCTTGAGTTAGCAGGGTATGATACCTTGGGTGTAGAGGAGCTTTATAGTAAGCTCAAAGCCATAGAGGTGGATTGCTAGATGAAAGATATTCTCGATGGTACTAGCACCAAGAGCTTGCCCTTGGCTTCTAGCTCCAAGGAAGTAGCTACTAACCCCCCACTTCACTATTTCTCGTTCTCTACTTTGATGTCTGTGACAGAGGAGCAGTTGGCGTTACTTGAGGATGAAGAGCTGTGTCTCATGTCTAGTCGCTTTCAGTGCGCCTATGACAATTGGATCAGCAAGAAGAGGGGTGAGAGGCCCAAATGCGTTGAGTGCGGAGAGGTCGGCCACTTCATCGCCGAGTGCCCAAACAAGCATAACGACTACTTCAAGAAGGGCAAGGGCCACTCCCGCGCCTCCAACAAGTACTACTTGGGTAGGTAGGACTTCAGCAAGCGCGTCTATGCCAAGCATCGCTCTGGCAAGATCAAGAACTTCAGGAATGCTTTCAAGAGCTATCAGAAGGACAACCGGAAGCGGCACAAGGCCTTCTTCACCGAGCTTGGTGGTCTTTGCAGTAGAATGTCCTCTTTCTCCTCGTCTTTGACAAGCTCAAGGGATGAGGAGATCATCACCAGGTGGGACAAGATGAGAGATCAAGGTGGTCCAGCTGGCCTCTGCTTCACCTCCACCAAGTCCAAGTGCAAGCACACGATGAATCGGAGATCATTCTGCTCCATGGCACTTGAGGACAAGGATGATAAGGGCAATGACAATGCCTCCTCTGATGAAGAGGTAACTCTTGAGCAAGCTAAGATTCTTGAGATGCTGGAGAAGAATAGTCTTGAGTTAAAAGCCCAGGATAAGATGTTGGAGAAGGCAGCCAAGAATATACAAAAGCAGAAAGCCAAGCTTCTAGATGCTTTGGCTGAGATTGTGAGGCTAAAGAGTGTGCAAGCCTAGCCTAGTGAGTATGAGTGCCCTACCTGTGAGTCCTTGATGAGTGACCTTTGTGAGCAGAAGACCAAGTATGCTCATCAGGTAGAGGAGATGGATAGGCTGAAGGTTGAGTTAGGCAAGCTCTAGTCTAAACTGGATGAGCTACTTTGAGTGAGGTGCCTGAGTGTGAGTCTTGCCCCCACCTAGCTGTTGACATAGTTGAGCTGAAGGTGAAGTGCGAGGGGCAGCTCAAGGAGTTGGAGGAGCTTAGGGGTAGACCCACGCTTTTGGGTGTGAGCAAGGTTTGCCCTACCTTGAGGAGTGAGCTTGATTAGGTGAAAGCTGACCTTGAGGTGCTTTTAGCACCTCCTGACACGTGTGAGAACTGTCTCACTTTGAGATTGCTATTGGTGGATAAGGATGCCATCATTAAGAAGTTAGAGAAGTCTGCTCCCTCCATTTCCTCTCTAGACTGTGACACTTTTGTTGCCCAGGCTTTAGTTCTGGAAGAACTGAGAAAGGAGAAGTTGATCCTTGAAGAGGACAACTGTAGGTTGAGAGAGGTGCTGAGCTAGATGTATGCCATAGAACCTCAGGTTAGGATGATCATAGAGGCAAGCAAGCGTAGTGAGAGTGACACTAGTGGACTTGGGCTAGGTGAGTGTAGTAGCTCGGGTGAGAAGAAGAGCGCCCTAATCACGCTAAACACTGCCTCTCCCAAGCCTGGTCCCACTGTCGATAGGGTTTACCATGAGCCTCCCAAGGCTGCCCTAAGGAAGTCATACTGGACACCCAAGCAACCACAAGCCAAGCTGGACAAGATTGTAGAAGAAGTGCTTTAGCCTTTAGGCAAGAAGGAAGTCTAGCAACCTGCACCACCTAAGGCTTCACCACCACACCAGAAGCCTAAGGTTCAGCCCCAGCCTATGCCCAAGGGACCTATCTACCATTGTGAGTTTTGCCAGCGGAATGGTCACTTGGAGGACTTTCACTTCAGGAGGAAGCAGGTTGAGAGGTAGGAGAGCCTGGGGGAACTAGGATCAGTTCTACTAGGGTGGTAGGTAGGATCCTCCTTGACGCGGTGAGATGAGAGACCATTTTTCTCGAGGTGAGAAAGGAGGTGGCTTCCAAGCCCATGCTCTTGGTGGTGTAAAACGCTTTGCCAGCCGATCTCCAAGTCATTTTCAGCGCAGCTATGGACCTCGTGACCGAGGCTTTGGTAGAGGACTTGTGAGTTCACTGTTTGGAGGTCGCGGTTACCCAGACCGTCGTGATGCTTACTTTGACTATGCTTAACCTACCGTTGAGCAGATGGCTCGGCACTGGTTCAGCAGTTTCACTAACCCAGTGCCAGACCATTCGCTCACCCTCGCTTTCCTTGATTTTGCAGGATCGAGGTTTGGATGACATATGGATCATGGACTCCAGCTGCTCTAGGCACATGATAGGGCACCACAAATGGTTCTCTAGCCTCAATCCCATGAGCACCAAGGAGTACATCACATTTGTGGATAATGGTCAAGGTAAAGTGTTGGGTGTCGGTGGTGTTTTGCTTTCTGCCAAGCTTCCCTTGAGAGAAGTTGCTTTGGCGAGGAGTTTGGGGTTCAATTTGGTTTCTGCCTCGCAACTTCTCAAGGAAGGGTTTGAGGTTCGCTTTAAGGAGGGTTCTTCTTGTGTGCTTGATGCGAAGGAAAACCTTGTTTGTTGGATTTTTTTCTATGGGCAGGTTTTTAAGGCTAACCTTGCATCTATTTTTGGCCCTCCTCGGTGTTTGCTAGCTGGTCCTTCTACTGATATCTGGAAGTGGCATAGGAGGCTAGGCCATTTGAGTTTTGATCTGCTAGCCAGGTTGAGCTCGATGGGTCTGATCCAAGGATTGCCCAATTTGAAAGCAGAAAAGAACTTAGAGTGCCACCCTTGTCGTCATGGCAAGATGGTTGCTGCTTGTCATGCTCCTGTTAATCAGGTGATGACCTCTTACCCAGGTGAGTTGTTGCATATGGACATGATTGGTCCTGCTCGGGTACAGTCGGTCAGTGGAAAGTGGTATGTGCTTGTCGTTGTAGACGACTTTTCTCGCTTTTCGTGGGTGTTCTTCATGGAATTCAAAGATGAGGCTTTTGGCTTTGTTCGAGATCTTGTCTTGAGGTTAAGAAATGAGAGTCATAAGGCCATGAGGGCTATCCGCAGTGACAATGGCGGAGAATTTCAGAACTCTCAATTCGAAACCTTCTGTCGTGACCTATGTCTCGAACAGGAATTCTCGTGTCCTTATACCCCACCTTAGAACGTGTCGTGGAATGAAAGAACCACACACTTCTAAAGATGGCGCGGACGATGCTCAATGAGCATAAGACTCCGCGACGCTTTTGGGCTAAGGCTATGAATATGGCCTGTTACATTGCCAACTGCATCTTCCTATGAGCATTCTTAGGGAAGACTTCATACAAGCTACGGTTTGGTAGGTAGCCCAGTGTCAAGCACCTGCGTGCATTTGGCTACAGATGCTTTGTGCTCAAAAAGGGGGGGCATTTGGACAAATTTGAATCTCACTGCTTAGATGGTATTTTCCTTGGGTATACCTCCAGCTCTAGAGTATATACAGTGTGGATCCTTGATACCAAACAAGTGGTAGAGACTTGTGAGATTTCCTTCGATGAATCTATGCCTTGCACAACCCTTGCATTTGAGCTTTCAGGTGATGATGAGGAAGGAACTCCCATCTTTGAAGATGAGGAAGGTCAAGCATATGCCGGTGATGCAGGAGCCACTGCACTTCTTCTATGAGCTCTGACGATGAAGGAGGACCTTTGCCAATGGCTTCCTCCTCACTCTCCCGACTGCAAGCTTGAGGAGAGGCCGGCCTCATTGAGGACGCAGGGGAGGTGACCTCCGAGATTTTTCTATCCCTGCAGGTCCTGCGGGATCACCCTCCACATGGGATCATTGGTAATTTGCATGCAAGGACCTTGAGGTCCTAGACAGGTTCTATCGCTTTCTTTGTTCATACTGCATTTGTTGCCTCCTTTGAGCCCAATGATGTTGGACATGCTTTTTCTGACAGTAATAGGGTTAGTGCCATGCATTAGGAGATAGAAAACTTTGAGAGGAATGACGTTTGGGTTTTAGTAGAGCCACTGCCACAAAGCAATCCTATTGGTACAAAATGGGTTTTCAAAAATAAGCAAGGGGAAGATGGCATTGTTGTGCGGAACAAGGCTAGACTTGTGGCTAAGGGTTTTTTTCAAAAAGAGGGGATAGACTATGAGGAAATGTTTGTTCCAGTTGTACACCTGGAAGCTATACGTATTCTCTTAGCCTTTGCAGCTTCCATGGGTTTTAAGCTTTTCCAAAAGGATGTGAAGTCTGCTTTTCTTAATGGTTTCATTCAAGAAGAAGTTTATGTCAAGCAACCCCCTAGATTTGAAAATGCTAAACACCCTAACCTTGTTTACAAATTGCAAAAATCCTTGTATGGTTTGAAACAAGCCCCTAGAGCCTAGTATGATAGACTAAAAACCTTTTTGCTAAACCAAGGGTTCAAAATGGGGAGTGTTGATAAGACCTTGTTTCTCCTCAAGCATGGTGGTGATCTTCTTATTGTCTAGATATACGTGGATTATATCATCTTTGGTGGCTCGTCTTACTCTCTTGTTACCAAGTTTTCTGAGCAAATGCCGAAGGAGTTTGAGATGAGCATGATGGGAGAGTTGCAGTTTTTCCTTGGATGGCAAATCAAGCAAGGCTGTGAAGGAACCTTCATCGATCAAGCCAAGTACACGAAGGACATTTTGAAGAATTTTGATATGGGAGACTCTAAGCCTATGTCTACTCCCATGTCTAAACAAACAGCGCTTGATGCAGACGAAGAAGGGGAGGTGGTGGACCAAAACGAGTATAGAAGGACGATCGGCTCACTTCTGTACCTGACGGTGACCTGGTGGGACATTTAGTTCGTGGTTTGCCTATGTACGCAATTTCAAGCCTCACCAAGGACATCACACCGTCAAGCGGTGAAGCGCATCTTCAGGTATCTAAAATACACTCTTGAGCTTGGTCTTTGGTCCTCTTCAACTTCGTCACTCTCTCTTAGAGAGTTTTCGGATGCTAACTTTGCGGGTTGTCGGCTGGAGCATAAGTCTACTTCCGGCATCTGCTAGTTTCTTGGTTCCTCTCTAGTCTCTTGGTCCTCATGCAAGCAATCTAGCGTAGCCACTTCCAACACAAAAGCCGAATATGTTGCTGCTCCCAGCTACTTTGTATGAAAGCTACACTGAGTGACTTTAGCCTGAGTTTTAGGAAGATCCCTCTCCTAGTAGACTCTACTTCAGCTATTTCTATAGCCAAGAACCCCTTCTTGCACTCCAGAACCAAACACATAGACGTGAGGTTTCACTTCCTGAGAGATCACTATGAGAAAGGAGATATAGACTTGATCCATGTGGAAACTAAGAACCAGTTGGCTGATATCTTCACCAAGCCCTTAGAGCTTAGCTTATTTGCTCGCTTGCGTGGGGATCTTGGTGTTTATTACCCCTTTCAGTTTGGGGTAGCTTTGCTGTAGTGTAGGTTTTTGTTTTGATTATTCTTTGCTTTTCCTTGTTTTCCATACATTTTGTATCATATCATGCATTGCATTGTATCATATCATGCATTGCATTGTATCAGATGAATTTTCACTTCACTAGCACTAACGCTCTTCTGGAATGACTAGTTAGTACTTGCTTGTGCTAGATTGTATAGTTGCTTGCATGATCATGGTTGGCTAAGTTCCTTGAATCTGTCTAATATCATTTATGAGCTAAGTTACTTTTATTTTTTGAAAATCAAAAACCATGATCACCACTTGACTTGGCTACCTAGCATGTTTAGGAATGTTGAATGCTATGCTATCTTTTCATACTTGGATATGCTAGTTGTATGCCTTTGTTAAGTTGTTGCCTAAGCATTTATGACACTTTGTCTAAACCTGAAATCTGAATTAAACTTGTATAAACTGTGTGTCTTATGAGCTGAAATTAAAAGATCCAGGTGGGTTCACTTGTCACATTGATCTAGTTTGAGATAGCTTGCCTTTGCACTTTGGCATGAACTTGGACTAGGCTGTGTACGACCAAAACCTTGTCTTAAGCTTATGACTGAACCTAGGCTTGGCATTGGTTGGTAAGAAGTGGCTGAGACAAGTGAATAACCCCTGGCACATGATCTACCTCGCATGAAGCTTCAAGTTGCTAAAAATCAGGAATCTACAAGTCTCTAAATTGCTTATGGCATGTTGTATATGCTTTGGTTGAGAGTAGCACACCATGTATCTTTTGCTAGCATCTTGCTAATCATGCCCATCTTCCTAGATGCTATTCATGTTGGTAATGCTTTATTTTCAACTACCATGGAAAACATGCTCCTGATCTGTATATGATAGATTCAATTGAGCTTGTTTGCATGCTTCCTTTCCCTCACTTGCTCTATATGCTAGAAGTCATATTTACTAGCTTTTCATCCCTGCTAAGCTCTTCATGGTACACTTCTTGCATTTCACGGCATATTTTGCGGGGGAGTTGCCTAGTTCAGGGGGAGTCAGATTCTATGAACTCTTGATATGTCCATTGTCAACAAGGGGGGAGAGATGTTGACTCTTGGGAGAGATTGTTGCTCCCGGGGGGAGAGTTCATGGACCAAGGGGGAGAATTCTGGAGAGACGTGCATTCATCTTGTAGTTGTGAGGATGCATTTCAGGGGGAGTTTGAACTTTTAGCATGCTCTTGCATCTGTGCGTTGGGCCTTTTGCCTCTTTCTGGAGGAGCTGATGCTTTGCCTAAGCATGATTATGTTGAGCTGGTTTACCTCTTTCTTAAGGGGTCATGCTTTAGTTTGATCGACTGCGTTGAGCGGTTTCCCTTATCTTAGGGGGTCGATCTTTGGCTTTGTTTTTATTGTCTCAATTTGCCCTTCTTTGGTTGTGTTTGGCTTTTGGCATTTTGAGCAACTTTCTTCTTTTCTTCTTTCTTTTTGGTTTTATGCTTGTTTTTCTTGTCTTTGTTCTATTTTAGGTTACAGGTTGAAGGTGTTGACAATGCACTCATCAAGGGGAAGATTGAGAGCCAATGGACCGACTCCATTTCATCTGGAGTGATGAGTGATTGTCAACAGAAGCCAAGACCCAGAAAGACTTGGGCACAAGACCTCCGATGGATAGGAGGCCCTCCGATGAACTGGAGGTAGATGAAAGTCCTTCGAAGGACAAGAGGCATGCACGGCGTCGGTCGGCCATTGTAGTTCAGTACACGGAGGAGTGGCACGACGACGGCAAATGTAAGACCTCTGAAGGACTCCTAGGCGACCCCCGATGGACAGGGGATGCCGGGCACCACCGCGGTGCTCCAACCCGAGTACATGACGCGAAGACGTGTGAGGGCATTGGCGAATGGGCTCAAGTCTCGCCAAGATAGAGTGGAGTGGGCTGTTCCAAGCCCAAGAAGGAAACCCTAAAATTTCCCGGTTTCTGACTTCAAAATCGAGGGTCGATCGGCGAATTTGGACTATTGGCCAAGTGCACATCATCCGGAAGATTGTGTGTAACCGAAGAAGATCAAGACTCCATCACGGTCGTCCCTCCCCAAGAAAGTTGGATTTTTTTCCAGTTTAGCCCATACGGGCGTTTCTGTAATATAGGGGTCTTAGTGTAAACCGAGTCATTTAGGCCTAGGCTATAAATACATATGTGGCTGGTCATTTAGGTGTCTCTTCCACCTTTCCACCTCTAGAAATCCTAGGCTTAGCTTTCCAACCAGCCAAGTGCTTAGAGTGAAAACCGGGTGCTAATATAGGATTTGGAGTCCCGTAGAGCTTGTACTTTGCATTAGTGGGAGGATGAAGGGTGGTAGGCTATGAGGAACCTTGTAAGAATAGTTTTCCCTCTCTAATACAAGGAAAATTCATCCCCAATTCGAGTTAATGTGTGCAACCATCTCCTTTCCCCCTTTCTAGTTTGGATTTGGATTAAACTCAAGGCATTTTGCTGAATTGATTTGCTCGCGAGTTAATCCTATTCTTTTGGCTCTTTTGGACTTGCTAGGACGTGGAGATTATGACTTAGTTCATCTCAATCCCGCAAGATTGCCACAAGCAAGTTGTTCTTGAGTTTTCCCCTTTCTTGCCTAAAGATTGCCTTCTCACGAGATCTGAAATTCCCGCTAATGCCTTGGTCATTTTGAGTTGATCTTTTGGGAATAGATCTAGAATAGGGTTCAGATAGCTTGTGCAAAATCTCGTGATGTTTGGACAAGATTTGGACAAGTTTTGGGTTTGAAAACTCATATTCTACGACTATACCGGACTATCCGATATAGCCACTGTACTTCCGGTCCCACCGGATAGTCTGGTAGCTAGTACCAGATAGTCCAGTGTAAGGATTTCCCTGGGAGTTCTACCAGACTGTCCCGCATCCACTACCGGACTCTCCGGTGTCACCGGACAGTCCGGCCCCTGGCACCGGACAGTCTGGTGTGGCCAAGGATGCTGTCCCATTGCTGCTAATTCGTTCTTCCACTGTGTTTTTGCATCAAATTATATTTTCCCTCTGTCTGACCATACTCTTTGCTTGCTATGTTCCAGTAAGTCGCATTTCGGTGCGGTGAGTGTCGAGTGGTGAAATTGCAAGTTTCGGTGCTTCCAGTGACTTGTTATCTTTGTGGTTGATTGAGTTGCTTGCTCTTTCTCGCTTGGTGCGTATCCTTTCAGTGGATGGCACCTTATGCTTGCTAGACACGTATCTATTCAGTGGATGGTGTCTAGCATAGGTTCTTGTGAGCTTTCATTGCACCAAGTTTGGGGGTCGTGATTTTGGGTTTTCAAGTGCTCCTATTCACCCCCCTCTAGTCGCACGTCTCGGTCCTACAAGTGGTATCAGAGCCAGTTAGGTTTCTTCATACCTTTAACGGTGAGAAACCAGTTGCGACTATGATGCAGTCCTGGAAGATTCCTGTTCTTGGCTATGATGGCTACTCCTACTGCAAGGGTAGGATGAAAACTTTCTTGATTAGCCAAAGTCAGGTGTAAGAAAAATGGCCTCATGTGCCATATTTCCATGGTTTTATTTTGGCGATTGATTGACAACCAACACTTGGACTGATGAACTTGTCTAGATGTACATTCTCATGTGTTTAAGTTCAAGAGATGATGAAGAATAGTTGAAGGAAAGGACCAGAAGGTACGGTCCACATGACCGTTCTTGGAGCGTACCAAGTTTCCTGAGGGGGCTGAGAAGTGGAAGCGACCAAGTATAATGGACCGGATGGTACCATCTGGAAGACCGTCCTAACCATCGGACCATTCTAGCTGAGGAAGTGAAGATGTGATGGATTTGGAAGATGTGAAGACCGTCCTTGGACCGTACCAAATAACCCATGGGTGCCAAACCTTCAGACTGGAGCAAGAATAGTACGGTTTGCACAGACCGACCTTAGACCGTCCTAAATAACTCGAGGCTATGGACTTTGAAGGATTTGAAGTGTACAATGGACCGTATGGTCCGGTCCCTATGGTGCGTACCATGTCACGGACTAAAGTACAGTGACGCAAGGATTCAGTGACCATTAGAAAAGTGAACGCACCGGATGGTCCGGTCTATGGAAAAAGCATAGACCATATAGTACGGTCTACTCTGCGTCAGCAGGCTGTTGGAGCAACGACTAGTTTGATTTTGGGCGCTATATAAGCCACCCCACCCGGCCATTTCAAGAGTGTTGGAGCCATTGAAGTTGAGACCAAGTGTAGAGGTGTATTCCAAGCATATCCATCACTCCAACCACCATATGAGATCTTAGGGCATGATTCAAGCTAGTTAGAGCCTAGAGAGAGTGAGCTTGCGAGCTCTTCTTATGAGTAGCTCTTGTGTGAGCTAGAGGAGAAGCCTTGGCTTCGGTCAAGCCACTTGTAATCGTTGCTAGTGTTAAGATTGTAATCTCACGATATCAACCGTCAATTATCCACCAAATGAAGAGAAACATGTGAATTAATTGGACTATCCCTTGCTACTAATGAGTTCCACAAGATGTACATGAATATTTGGTTGCAGGTACAAAATTACATGGAAAATGGATGAAACAAGGCCAAGAAGTGAAGATGGGCCGAAATAGGAAAATTGCTATGGCCGCCCGACCATGTCCCATGGTCGGCCGACCACCTGGCAGGTCGCCCGACCTCCTGGCTAGCCGCCTGACCATGTGCCATTGTCGGCCGACCACCCTACTAAGTCGGTTCGCCTCTCCTTCACTCCTGCATGCAAAGAAACACAAAGCAATGTTAATCCAACCATTGTACCAAGCATCCAAAGAATCCAAGGGCCGAAAGACCATCAAACCATGGATCGGTAATGTCACTAATCCAGGAGAAGAGCCATGCAGCAAATCAGAGTAGGACACTTGGTCGCCCGACCTCATTCATGGTCGGCCGACCATGCAAGGCTCTCATTTTACATGTGCACCAACCGTCCCACCTACCAACTGATGTGGGGAATCAAGATCAAGCCCTTAGATGGCTAAGTCGGTGGATCAGGTGGTGGCCCAACCATGGGGCTAGGTCGGCTGACCCCCTAGATGGTCGGCCGACCACCGCCTTACCCCCTAAACTGATCTTAGCCACCTACAAATACCCCCCTCACTTGCTGTACTATAAATAGGCCTCGAGAGCTCATTTGTAAAAGTCTGGAGAAGTTGAGAGAGTCACATTCTACCATAGAGAGTTCCATTTCCACATCTTAGTAGTTAGGATAGTCCTGGGGGTTAGAGTGAGTCAAGCTTTGCCTCAGAGTTCTCGGAGATCCCTCTGAGTGTGATGCCCTAGGCATCTCAAGTGCATTACACTGGCATTATTAGCTTAATTGCATCATTATATGAACATTTCATTTTAGGGCATGAGTGGATTAAGTCATTTGAAGCGAATTAAACCCCGTTTTTCTGAAACTACATTTACATTTGCCTTGTAACTTAAATACTATTGTGAATTAGATAAAACTATACATACCAAACTTGTATACAATTTCATAATGAACAACTTTGGTATTTTGTGCCATGACATGCATAAAGTTTTGGATAGAGTTTTAGGTCATTTTCTGTAAAACTGAGAATTCAAGTTTTTGTGAAACAAAATTCATTATCTTGCAAAATTTTGTATATTAAAGTTGTAGTTCATGAACTGCTGAATAACATTGGTATAATGAATTTTGTATGAAACAAATCACAAAATGGGGTTTTAGAATTTTTAAGTTGGGAGATTAAGTGGGTCAAACACTGGTCAGATTTTTAAATTCAAATTATCACTCAAAATTTATATAGAACATGGCACAAAAGTTTATAACCAAGTTTTAGCCCAAAAAGTGTAGAACATTTCTTGTACTTCGAGTATTCCCAAATTCGGCTTCCAAATGGTCCAAAATAGCTAATTTGTAAGGTGTCTTCAAATGGTCAAATTCATTTTCTATTTTCACTTTTATTTTTAAATCCGCGTGGCCCCACCACCTCCCTCTCCCCCGCTCAGCCGTGCCCATGTGGCGAGCGCCGCTTGTCGCCGGCCGGCCGAGGCCCCGACAGCGCCCCGTTCTCTTTGCCCTTAAGCCCAGCTGAGTGAGCGCTCTCGCCTCACTCACTCTCTCCCTCACATCTCACTCGTCTCCCTCCCTCCTGCGCTCACCCTCCCTCTCTCGCGTGGGTGCACGCTGCCGCCATGGCCCGAGCTCCCTAAGCTCGCTACGCTGCCTCCTCGCGCCACCTCCGCCTCGCCTAACGCGCGTCCTGCGCTCGCCTCACCTCACTCCATCGATTTCCCCAACACTAGGCCGCCGCCATCGAATCTAGCCTCCTCTCTGCGCGTGGCTGCCATTGCCGCCCGAGTCAAACTCGGGATCATCATTGACGACCATCCTCGGTGCCTCCCCCTGCGTCCCCATCTACACCGTCGGGTTCCTCATCGACCCGCGCAGCTCCGGCGCTCAGAAACACCTCTGTTCCGCCTCCACAACACCGGATCGAGTCGCCACGCCGCCGCACCTCGCCGCGGGTGCACCACCGGTTCGCCCTCAGTTCGCGCGCGTTCCCGGGCCTGTCCAGCCTCCTCTTGCGCCAAGATCTAGGGGATCAGATTCCCCACTGCCGGGAACACCATCCCGGAGCTCCTCGGCTCCATACCGACGCCGCTACGCGCCGCGCCGCGCGCGGGAACGCTGGGCCGCCGCACGCCCTTTCCCTGGCCGAAGGTAGGAGATGACTCCTTTGCGCTTTGGCCCCTGAGGTTTCCTTCTTTTACGGTTTCATCCCAGGCGCTATTCAATGAGTGTTGAGAATATCACATCCTAGCCCCTGGATCTATGGGTTAATTGCGTGTAGACCCCTGATCTGCGAGATTTCGAATTAAAATGCATTTTCTTGATCTGTGAACTTTGGAAATTGATATAAAATCGAATCAAAATGCTAAAAATGCAAGCTCTGTTGCATTGTATTCTTATTTACCAGATCTACAGAATGGGTATGATGGTGGGATGTGAAAGGACATTTTTACCCCTGATTTGTTGCATGCAAGTTAAATCAAACTAAATGCCACAAGTGGTCTAAATGACATCCAAAAATTATGAAACTTGGTCAATAGCCTTATCCTGTTATTTAGGATTATGTGGCATTTTGGTGACACTAATATAAATTGTTAATGTACAGTTTTGCCCTCATGCTTGTATTTTTGTTCATTTTAAAAGAGTGAAAATACTTGCTACATAAAAAGTGCTCCAAATATTCCACTGAAATTTGTATAACCTCTATGTTGCATCCTTAGTCCATTTTTAAAGTTTCAAGGTCTGCATGTAAGTTTTGGTTGCTGCTTTGAAATAGACAAATAATTGCATGTTAAAATGAATAATAGGAAAAAGTGACTTTATTTTGCAACATAAATTCTGAGAAAAATCATGGTGCTTAATGGTTAAGTATAGGTTCCAGAAAGTATTTTTAGTGATTTTATTATTGCCGTTGTGTCTTGCATCTAAAAATGAGTTTAAATAAACAGGGGAAAATGGTAATACCATCAAATTAAGTTATTTGCCTTGCTGATTTTTGGGTATGATAATGTTGTTCAAGTTGCTTGTTGTATGCTACTATTTACCTTGCACCAGCACCATACACACTCATTTGTATTCGTTTGCACTCATTTCATTATATCATGCATATCATTCATATAGTGACGTTTATTGTAGTAACGTGATCGAGGAGACGCCGCAAAGAGCTACATCGAGCCACGATGTCCAAAAGACCAACTAAGACCCACTCACGACCTGGAGGGCCCATCAGTCGTGTTTGGAAGGAGGAGCAATCCAAGTAATCAAGGGGTTGCCTGGGGCAAAGCCCCACAACCCGGCAAACTAACATAGTTTAGTTTGTTGGTTTGGTTGAAAATAAGCAAAGGTAGGTAGGACCATGAATTCCCAGCAAATATGATATTGAATGATGTTTAGACATCTGTATTTGGAGTTGTTTGAAAACAATTGCATTAGACTTCTTGGCCGCCTTGGCCCTAGCACCTACAATAGAGTACGTAGGACGAGTATGCCTAGTAATGCTAGGTGTGAGTAGACACGAGTGAATTGGAGTCACTCGTCGTATAGGTGTTTTCAAAAGAAAGGTTTTCAAAATTATATGGAAAACTTTAAACATGATTGTGATGGAACTAAATTGAGGCCGGGCGGAGATTTGGGTATATTATGATGAAAAATGATGTGGATGGTTTGGTGGACTCCGCCCGAGCCGTTTAAGGCCTGATTTGCTGTTCGCCTGCTGATCGGCATAATATTGCTAGAGTGCTTATCCGGGACGTGGGACCGGTGAAAGTCTTACTTGTGCCATCCGAAGAACAGAGACAGGTTCCTACCATTCTTGTTGGAGGGAGTTAGGCCTGGGGGAGCTTGTACTCGAGGGAAGGTTGACCCGGTACGCCGTGGTATCGCTCCTGAGGTGGCAAAACCCGGGGGAATAATAGGATTGAATCGAACTTGGGATGGGACAAGTGGAGATGGGGGATATATGTGGGAACGCGATGGCTAGTAAGCATATACCTCTGGCATGATAGTTATTCCCGAGAATTAAAATCGATTCGAATCGCTGATGCTCACCAGGTGTGAGAATGCCAATGTCACACACGGTCAACGTAGTAATAATCTAAATATATCTATGTTTATACATGGTTTGTTTTCAATACAACATGCTTGTACTTGTATGTTTACATTCCAGCAAGTTATATTATAATGATATTCATTCTTATGATGATGATAACTACATGTCAACTTTTAATTGCTATAAAAAGAATGGCGAAGGATCAACTGTTAGTTGCAAGCTTTGAGTCAGTCGTAAGCCATTCCACTAAGTCCTACTGAGTAATTAGTACTCAGGGTTTGCCCCCACATTTTGAGCACAGGTACCAATAACTTTTGGACACTTGCTTGGAGGAGAGTAGTACCGGTGGGCTCGGTGCTTCTCGTCTCATTCATCATTGCATGAAGACTACTTCATTAAGTATTATGTTTCCGCTGCGAGATTTATTTTGAACAATGCTTCCGCTTTGGATTGGAATATGTATTTGACTTCCTATATTTGGTTTGTAAGCACTTTAACTTATTTTCTACTATTAACTGCCTGTGATGATGTATCTGTTGTGGCTCCATCGAGAGCTGGATGTGTATGATGTCGGTATCCTTGGGCGATGGTTACATCGAGTGTCCTTTGGGGTATCTCGATGAACGATCGGGTTTAGTTCGGTCTAATTACACTGCAAGCCAGAGGTGGCAGGTGTGCTTGGCCCGGATTAAATCGGCGGTTCCGCCACACTGAGTCAGTGGTAAAGTTCTTGTATCTTTGTACACTTATTATCTCAAGTATAATTTATTTATTTTACTTTATTTCTATCTCCTGCAAGTGTGGTGTCCCTTTCTTTGCATACTTGCTAGGCTTAGACTGTGGTTACCTTAGTTATCCAAGTCTTATTATTATTGCCGGTGCTATAATCCAACCTGTATGCCAGGCTATAGTTAGCTCTCACCGTCTGATTATGGGTGAGCTTTAGTGCTCAGTCACTTTCATGGCGAAAGCGCCTGAGCACTAGTATAGCGTGCCATCCTCTCCACGTAGATTTGCTTGGTAGGCCCACTCGGTGACAGCTTGTGGTGTGCCTGTGTAGTCTAGGCCCATTCGTTCGGGAGGCCCGTAGGTGATATCCGAGTTCTCTTTCGGTGGTCAACTATCTACCCCCTGACCCCTCGAGGTCGCCGTAATTTCGCTCGATGCGAGACCCTAACTTGTTTACTTGAGTTCCTTAGTTAACCACAACAAAGTCTTTGCAGCCGAATAGAATGGAGTTTGGGAACTTTATCTCACTCGTTGTCCTCCCAGGCTACTATACCTTTCTACGTGTATCTTAGGTAGTTTATCTACTTCTTCACCATACTCCTATTATTATTTGATTTACCCCTAGATAGATATTAGTTGGTATATTTATTTAAGTTTTCGGATCTTTCGGTTTGAGTTTATCAAATTATACTCTCTTGCCTGCTGCTTCCATGTGGACAAATACGATACTCGAAATACTCTGGGTGAAAGGCTACAACGGTCTCCGTGCGCTAGCGGAGTAAAACCTGTTAAGGCTAAGAGACGCCAACAAGCTTTTCTGGCGCCGTTGCCGGGGAAGCAATAGGCAGAGAGATAATTGATATCTCATTTCGAACCCCGTACACTTTATAAATTTACTACTAGTTTTTAGCAGGCTTACTTTACTCTGTTGTTTTTGTTGTGGATGCAACAAAGAGGTGTATGACCTGTTTCGACCTACCGGTAAACTTCTACAATAATCTTGAGTCTCTGCTCAGGAGAGTCGTTCAAAGACTGTCCACGGGCAGATACCTGTACCAATGGAACTTGAACAAACCACTTCAACAAGTCACACTCCATTCACCAACATCATGGCTGAGAGGACCATCCGCGAGTTCTCCGTCCCATCTAGCAACAATGTTCCAACAGGACCAGAAGTGCAAGTAGGGGAGAACTTTGAGCTCAAACCCGGAGTCATCCATATGGTTCAAGCTATCCCTTTCTTTGGACTAGCTACGGAGGATGCCAACAGTCACCTACAGTAATTCCTAGAAACCTGCAGTACTTTTATCATGAAAGGTGCATCCCCTGATGCCGTCAAACTACGCCTCTTTCCATTTTCACTTGTCAAAAAGGCGAAGCAATGGTTCTACCTCAACCGTGCAACATTCACTACATGGGATGCATGCTCCAACACATTCCTTGCCAAGTACTTCCCATTGGGAAAGACCAATGCATTGAGGAACAAGATCTCGAGCTTTCAATAGCTCACAAATGAAACAGTGGCGGAGGCCTAGGAAGATTACAAGAGTATATCGCGGCCTACCCCGACCATGGAATGGAACAATGGCTCATCATCTAGAACTTCTTTCATGGCTTAAATCGTGCTGCACAAGAGCACCTGGATGTAGCCACCGGAGGATCCTTCTTATCCTTGAGTGTAAGAGCGGCCAAAGAACTCATTGAGAAGATGACCACTAATCGAGGATGGAAAGAAGAGAGGTCTAGCACCCGATCCCATGGTGTCCATCACCTCGACAGCACCGACATGCTTGCCTCCAAGATGGACCTTATATTGAAAAAGTTAGGAGATACTCTATAGACCGTACCGGTTCAGGTTCTCGACTCATATGAATTGCGCAGTCTGCAAGAGCACTGGGCATTCAGGGAATAGCTGCTCCAAAACTCAACCGAAGGGCGCAAACTTCATCAGCAACAATCCTAACTTCAACAACAGGAATCGCCCTCAACCAGGCTGGAATTCAAGGCCACACATCCCTTATCCCAGACAAGGTATCTCCTCCAGTAGTTAACATCAGTTTGATAAATATAATCAATTTGACCAAAGAGCTGTGAATGATAGCATTAGTAAAAAGCTCCATGCGAATGATAAGCTTTTTGAAACAATTTCTATTCAAATCGAAACTTTTAATAGTGCTATGAAAAACCAACTAAGTTTTAACAAAATGCTTGAAACTCAAATAGCTCAATTGGCTGCTTCTTTACCTAATGCTAATGTGGGTAAGCTGCTGGGTCAGCCTGAACCTCCTTCCAAGGAGCATATAAATACAGTCACCACTAGGGGTGGGAAGTCCACATAGGACCCCTCCCCACATCCTAGTAGTACCCATAACAATGCAGGAAAAGAGCAGAAGAAGAAGATTACCGAACCCGAAGAGAAGGATGACACTAAAATTACACCTAGAGGAGAGGAGAAAACGGCACCGAAGACGCTTCTGCATGAATTCTATGACACTACGGTGCTGCCTTTTCCTCCTCGCAACAAGAAGGCTGCCACTGATGAACAATATAGTAAGTTTGTTGAGGTTATAAAGAAATTATATGTCAACATACCGCTACTAGATGCTATGCAGGTACCGACATATGCGAAATACATGAAGGATATCCTCAACAACAAGAAGCCATTACCATCAACGGAAATTCTGCACATGACAGAAGAGTGTAGTGCAGGTATACTCAATCAGCCCCACAAAAGAAAAAGGACCCTAGAAGTCCTACCATTCCATGCTCAATTGGGAACCAAGTCTTCAAACAAGCCTTATGTGATCTCGGAGCAAGCGTCAGTGTTATGCCCAAAGTGGTCTTCGACAAACTCAATCACGCTGCACTCGCTCCCACCACCATGTGGCTGCAGCTCGCGGATCAATCCATACGACACCCCGTAGGGATCACTGAGGATGTCTCGGTGAAAATCTGAAATTTCCTCATACCAGTGGACTTCGTGGTGTTGGATATGGAGATAGATGCAAAGATGCCGCTCATCCTTGGGCGGCCATTCTTGTGTAGTGCAGACGCAAGTATTGATGTCAGGGTCAGAGAAGTCCACCTCAACATCAACAGCATGAGGGAGACATTCACCTTCAAGCCGAAAGTGGAGAAGTGCAACCAAGTGAAGACATTTCGATGCCAACCACAGAGATATATGCCAAAGACCTATACCCATGAAGACATTTCCGAGCAAAAGATGGACATTCTCATCACACATTTGAAATCAGACCGGGAGGCTGCCATCCGGCAAAAAGAAGAATCTGAACGGCGAGAGGTGAAACTCAAAAAGGCTAGTTCCAAGGCCTAGGAAACAGGAGGCAAAACTCCTGGAAAGATGGTCGACGCCGATATGCAAGTCCTGACAATAGAAGAACGGCCGCAAAATACTATGAAAGAAATCCCGCCTACCTACACCCTCTTGATATCCTGAAAGGTAGGGTGTGGAAGATCCTTGCCAACAGGTAAATTGGCATTATCTTTCGACAGCATGTTTATTTTTCCGCCAATTTTAAATTTTTGTACTCTATTGCATGTTTAAATTGATACCCTGCAAAACTTTCATTTTTTCATGCATCTAATTTCACCATTTTGAAAGTTAAAAAAAAGTGTGGCCAGCCGACCACCATCATGGTCGACCGGTCATCAGGCTTGGCCGCCTGACCAAACCCCTTTTTCCTCTCTCATTCTCAGCAGAACCGCCAAGTCTACAACTCCCAAAGGTTTTATCCCGACTTAGCTTCATTGAAGCTTGCGAGGGGGGGAGGGGGGGCGGAGAAACTTGACCAACAAAAAGGTACATGCCTGGTCACCCCACTAAGAGTTTGAGGAGGAGTAATTTTTTTTAGTCACCTGGTTTAGTTTGATGACAAAAAAATAAAAAAAATAAAGTCAACTCCCATGAATAAAGTTCACATGCTAGCTTCATTTTGGAAATGTTGAATAGTTGCTCTATCAAGTTGATGGTTTAATTCTTGCATGTGACTTATGCTTAGCTTAGTTCCAAGTTTGTGAATAAAAGAAGTGCACCAAAGTTCTACCATGTGGTTGCCATTTGTGATAACAAGCCTAAGTTGTTGAGAGACATGATATGACTTAAAAGTGGGATGATTCTTTCATGTTCATAGTAAGATGAATATCTCAGGTTTTTATTTTGAAAATAATAAAATATAGCTCCCCTTGGTTAAAAATTCCTACTAGAGCCAAAAATGCTTCAAATAGTTGAAGCTGCTACAAAGAGCTACTTAGAGATGTTTTGAGCTTTGTCAAATTTTGAGTCTCATTGAGTAGAAATATCACCTTCTGTTGATAGCTGGAGTACAAAAGCACAAATGCAAGTGATCCATTACGGACTTTGCATCCACAAAGTCTCCAAATACTTCTGATAATCCCCTAGCCTTCAAATCCAAAGGAGTAAGGGTATGGAGCTAAAAAGAAAAGCATGCAAAACCATGGCAAAAAGAAACAAAAATGCGTGCAAAAGCACGGCAAAATGAAAAGCATGCAAATTCAAGCATGGCCAAAGTAAATAAAAGCTCCATATCCCCTCCAAATCCTTAAAAGGCTACAAGGGATGAAAATCAAGAGAAGGAGACACTAGTGCCACACTCATACTCCGGTGATCAGATAGAAGAAGTGATAGAGTACACTCTTTGGTCCAATCTTTGGCTTAGCAAAATAAACAACCTAAGAGTGCCATATTCTCCCCACCTAAAGCTCCACAAAGGCCTTAGCGTAGGAAGTATTGGCGAACTCATGGCCCTTGGTGAGGAAACACCTTCGAGCGACCGAGAGTACCTAGGAGAAGCTTCTTTTGTTTTCGAAAATATTGAAAACACCTAAGAAGGACACCCAAAAAAAGAATGAGTCAGAGTTATTCCCATTCGTTCTATCTCTCAACCGCCCAAGGCAAGGTAAGCAAAAAGATGCACCCCAGGTATTGCATCAGGTAAACTTCAATTATTTCACTACTTGGGGCAAAAGTCTGAGTGTTGAGTTGCATATAAGAATTTTCCTTCATCTTCGATATCGCAGCAACTCTTGATCCACTTTCAGTCTTAGCTTTGCTCGAGGATGAGCAAAAGCTTAAGCTTGGGGGGGTGTTGACGGTCGTAATCTCACGATATCAACCATCAATTATCCACCAAATGAAGCGAAACATGTGAATTAATTGGACTAACCCTTGCTACTAATGACTTCCACAAGATGTACATGAATATTTGGTTGCAGGAAAAAAATTACATGGAAAACGGATGAAACAAGGCCAAGAAGTGAAGATGGGCCGAAATAGGAAAATTGCCATCGCCGCCTGACCATGCCCCATGGTCGGCCGACCACCTGGCAGGTCGCCCAACCACCTGGCTAGCCGCCCAACCATGTGGCATGGTCGGCCGACCACCCAACTAAGTCGGTTTGCCTCCTCTTCACTCTTGCATGCAAAGAAACACAAAGCAATGCTAATCCAACCATTTTACCAAGCATCCAAAGAATCCAAGGGCCGAAAGACCATCAAACCATGGATCGGTGATGTCACTAATCCAACAGAAGAGCCATGCAGCAAATCAGAGCAGGACATGTGGTCGGCCGACCTCATGCATGGTCAGCCGACCATGCAAGGCTCTCATTTTACACGTGCACCAACCGTCCCAACTACCAACCGACGTGGGGAAACAAGATCAAGCCGTTAGATGGCAAGGTCGATGGATCCGGTGGTCGCCCGACCATGGGGCTAGGTCGGCTGACCCGTTAGATGGTCGGCCGACCATCGCCTTACCCCCTAAACTGACCTTAGTCACCTACAAATACCCCCCTCACTTGCTGGACTATAAATAGGCCCCGAGAGATCATTTGTAAAAGTGTGGAGAAGTTGAGAGAGTCACATTCTACCTTTGAGAGTTTCATTTCCACATCTTAGTAGTTAGGATAGTCTAGGGAGTTCGAGTGAGTCGAGCTTTGCCTTGGAGTTCTCAAAGATCCCTCTGAGTCAGTGGTAAAGTTCTTGTATCTTTGTACTCTTATTATCTCCAGTATAATTTATTTACTTTACTTTATTTCTATCTCTTGCAAGTGTGGTGTACCTTTCTTTGCATACTTGCTAGGCTTAGACTGTGGTTACCTTAGTTATTCAAGTCTTGTTATTCTTGCCGGTGCTATAATCCAACCTGTACGCTAGGCTCTGGTTAGCTCTCACCCTCTAATTAAGGGCGAGCTTTAGTGCTCAATCACTTTCGTGGCGAAAGCGCTTGTGCACTAGTATAGCGTGCCATCCTCTCCTTGCAGATTTGCTTGGTAGCCCCACTCGGTGACAGCGTGTGGTGTGCCTGTGTAATCTAGGCCCGTTCATTGGGGAGGCCCGTAGGTGATAGCCGGGTTCTCTTTCAATGGTCAACTATCTACTGCCCGACCCCTCGAGGGCGCCGGAATTTCGCTCGACGCGATACCCTGACTTGTTTACTTGAGTTCCTTAGTTAACCACGACATTGTCTTTGCAGCCGAATAGAATGGAGTTTGGGAACTTTATCTCACTCGTTGTCCTCCCAGGCTACTATACCTTTCTATGTGTATCTTAGGTAGTTTATCTACTTCTTCACCATACATCTATCTTTATTTGATTTACCCCTGCCTAGATACTAGTTGGTATATTTATTTAAGTTTACAGATCTTTCGGTTTGAGTTTATCCAATTATACTCTATTGCCTGCCGCTTCCCTGTGGACAAATACGATACTTGGAATACTCTGGGTGAAAGGCTACAGCGGTCTCCCTGTGCTTGCGGAGTAAAACTTGTTAAGGCTAAGAGACGCCAATAGCTAGACCCTCCTTCATTGTTCTAGAGTGGCAGCGACAACTTGTGTGGAGACGAGGAGACCCTACAAACTCCGTAGTGAAGCATCCAGTGCCTTGTGACCAAGATGGACGGTGGCAGTGGCCAAGCCTTGGTGGTTTGGTGGCACTTAGCCTTCACTTGCCGATAGCCTTTGTGGCGAGTGCAAGACGGTGATCGGGAGAGTCTTGGTGCCCGGCTCGGACTTTGCCTTTGGTGGTGAGCCCGTGGATGTAGCCCTTAGTGGTGAACCATGTTAAATCCTTGTGTATCCTTGGGAGTTTGCATCCTCTTGCCCTTACCTCTTTCCTTACCGCATTTACGTTTCCACATTTACTTTCTTATGTGCCTTTAGCTTTCCTAGTTAGTTTGTTTAGGTTTGGCTCTAGGTTGCAAGTCTTTTGGGCAAGTTAGAGAGGGCATAGATAAAAATTTGGCTTTACTAGCATGTGTAGGGCGAAATAGGTTTATCTTATGCACTAGATAGCCCTAGGTTTTAGTTGAGCGATTAGCGAGCCAATTCACCCCCACCCCCTCTAGGGTCGGATACCTTGGCATGTTCCTTTCATCAGGACACATGGGACTCTACTCAAAGTACGACTTTCAGGGTGCTCCTAGTTGCCAAGCATACTACTCCGTTGCTCATTGCTCAGCACGAGGCGAATGCCAAGGCGGTGAATTTTCTCTTCTTAGGACTTGGTGCAGTTGATTATGTGAAGGTGAGCCACCCTAAGACTACTCGAGAGATTTGGTCCCTACTGAGTGCACACCATGAATGTACTACTACTATCAAGGGTTGTCTCTTTAAGACTTACAGGCACGAATATGAGGATTTCATCTAGAAGCGTGGTGAGTCCATTGATGACTTGTTTGGTCGGTTCCAATCGGTCATCAACAAGTTACTCATCAACTCCAGCCCTCAAGAGATCCCATACACTGACCATCAATAGGCCATTAAGTTGTTGTATATGTTGGATAGGAAAATATAGGAGATCAAGGCTAACTCAATCAGTCGAGTTAGAGGCCTATGACACGATCGGAGTAGAGGCTCTTTACAGCAAGCTCAAGGCCACATAAATGGATTACAAGTTGAGAGAATCTCTCACTTGTGCTGGCTCCAAGAGCCTAGCCTTGGCTACTCCCTACAGTGAGGCCGCTACTAACCCCCCCACTTCACAACTACTCTTTTTCTTCTCTTATGTCTGTTACGGAGGAGCAGTTGGCGTAAGCTTTGCCTGGTGTCTAGTCACTTTCAGCGGACCTATGACAACCGGATGAGCAAGAAGAGGGGCGAGAGGCCCAAATGCTTCGAGTGCGGAGAGGTTGGCCACTTCATTGCCGAGTGCCCCAACAAGAACAATGACTACTAGAAGAAGGGTAGGAACAACTGCCGTGACTCCAACAAGTAACACTTCGGCAAGCACGACTATGGCAAGCGCGACAACACCAAGCACCACTCCTGTAAGAACAAGAACTTTAGGAAGGCTTTCAAGAGCTACCAGAAGGACAACCGGAAGCGGGACAAGGCCTTCTTTGCCGAGCTTGGTGGCCATTGCAGCGGAACGTCCTCCTCCTCCTTGTCCTCACCAAGTTCAAGTGATGAGGAGATCATCGCCAAGCGGGATAATAGGAGGGATCAAGGTAGTCCAACTGGGCTTTGCTTCATCTCCACCAAGTCTAAGTGCAAGCACAAGATGGATCAGAGATCTTTTTGCTCCATGGCGCTTGAGGACAACGATGACAAGGGCAACGACAACAACTCCTCCAATGACGAGGTAACTACCGAGCAAGCTGAGATTCTTGAGATGTTGGAAAAGAATAGTCATGAGTTGAAAGCCTAGGACAAGATGTTGGAGAAGGTAGCCAAGAAGCTGCATATGCTTTGGCTGAAATTGAGAGGTTGAGGAGTGTGCAAGCCTAGCCTAGTGAGATTGAGTGCCCTATCTATGAGTCCATGATGAGTGGCCTTTATGAGCTGAAGAGCATGTATGCTCATCAAGTAGAGGAGATGGATTGGCTGAAGGTTGAGATAGGCAAGCTCCAGTTTAAACTGGATGAGCCTACTTTGAGTGAGGAGCCTGAGTGTGATTCTTGCCCCCACCTAGCTGTTGACATAGCTGAGCTGAAGGTGAAATGTGAGGGGCAGCTCAAGGAGCTGGAGGAGCTTAGGGCTAGACCCACGCTTTTGGGTGCATGCATGGTCTGTCCTAATTTGAGGAGTGAGCTTGAGCAGGTGAGAGCTGACCTTGCTTCTTATACTTGTGTGAATTGTCTCACTTTGAGGTTACAGTTAGTGGAGAAGGATGCCACCATTAAGAAGCTAGAGAATTCTGCTCCCCTGATTCCCTCTCTAGACTGTGACACTTGTGTTGCCTAGACTTTAGTTTTGGAGGATCTGAGAGAGGAGAAGTTGATCCTTGAAGAGGACAACTGTAGGTTAAGAGAGGTGCTGAGTTGGATGTATGCCAGAGAACCTCAGCTTAGGATGATCATAGAGGGAAACAAGCATGGTGAAGGTGACACGAGCGGACTTGGGCTTGGTGAGTGCAGTACTTTGGGTAAGAAGAAGAGTGCCCTAATCAAGCATTGGACTGCCTCTCCCTAGCCTACTACAGATGGGGTTTTCCATGAGTCACCTAGGGCTGCCCCAAAGAAGCAGTTTTGGACACTCAAGCTGTCTGAGGCCAAGCTGGAAAAGATAGTGGAAGAAGTGCTTAAGCCTTCGGGCAGAAAGCAAGTCCAGCAGCCGACACCACCACACAAGAAGCCTAAGCCACAGCTCTAGCCTATGCCCAAGAGACTTGTCTACCACTGTGAGTTTTGCTTGCAAAATGGGCACTTGGAGGAGTTTTGCTTTAGAAGAAAGTGGGTTGAGAGGCAGAAGAGAACTTATGGGAACCAGGATCAGTTCTACTAGGGTGATAGGTAGGATCCTCACCATCGTGGTGAGATGAGAGACCCTTTTGCTGATGATGAGAGAGGAGTAGCTTTCAAGCCCGTGTTCCTGGTGGTGATAGATGCTTTGCTGGCTGAGATCCTAGTCGTTTTCAGCGTGGCTATGGACCACGTGACCGAGGCTTTGGAAGTAGAGGGTTTGTGAGTCCACACTTTGGAGGTCATGGTTACCCACATTGTCGTGATGCTTACTTTGACTGTGCTTATCCCACCTTTGAGCAGATGGCTCAGCACTAGCTCAGCAGTTTCACTAACCAAGTGTCGAACCTGTTTGCTCACTCTAGCTTTCCCTGATTTTGCAGGATCGAGGCCTAGAGGACATATGGATCATGGACTTTGGCCACTCTACGCACATGACAGGGCACCGCAGATGGCTCTCCAGCCTCAACCCCATGAGCACCAAGGAGTACATCACATTTGAGGATAATGGTCAAGGTAAAGTGTTGGGTTTTGGTGGTGTTTTGCTTTCTGCCAAGCTTTCCCTGAGAGAAGTTGCTTTTGTGAGGAGTTTGGATACAATTTGGTTTCTATCTCGCAACTTCTCAAGGAAGGGTTTGAGGTTCACTTTAAGGAGGGTTCTTCTTGTGTGCTTGATGCTAAGGAAAACCTTGTTTGTCGAATTTTGCCCTATGAGTAGGTTTTTAAGGTTGACCTTGCATCTGTTTCTCGCCCTCCTCGGTGTTTGGTAGCTTGTATTTCTGCTGATGTCTGGAAGTGGCATAGGAGGCTAGGCCATTTGAGTTTTGATCTGCTAGTCAGGTTGAGCTCGATGGGCATGATCTGAGGATTGCACGAATTGAAAGCAAAAAAGGACTTATTATGCCACCCTTGTCGTCATGGCAAGATGGTTGCCGCCTCTCATGCTCCTATTAATCAGGTTATGACCTCTTACCCGGGCGATTTGTTGCATATGGACACGGTTGGTCTTGCTCAGGTACAGTCGGTCAGTGGGATGTGGTATGTGCCTGTCGTAGTAAACGACTTTTCTCGCTTTTCATGGGCGTTCTTCATGGAGTTCAAAGATGAGGCTTTCGGTTTTGTTTGGGATTTGGTCTTAACGTTGAGAAATGAGAGTCATAAGAAAATGAGGGCTATCTGCATTGATAATGGCAGAGAATTTCAAAACTGTCGATTCGAAACCTTCTATCATGACCTAGGTCTCAAACACCAATTCTCGTCTCCTTATACTCCACCTCAGAATGGTGTTGTGGAACAAAAGAACCGCACACTCGTTGAGATGGCTCGGACGATGCTCGATGAGCATAGGACTCCACAGCATTTTTTGGCTGAGGCTTTGAATACGGCCTGTTACATTGCCAACCGCATTTTCCTACGAGCTTTCTTAGGGAAGACTTTGTACAAGCTACAATTTGGTAGGCAGCCCAGTGTCAAGCACCTACGTGCAGTTGTCTACACATGCTTTGTTCTCAAAAAGGGAGGGGGCATTTGGACAAATTTGAATCTCGCTGCTTGGATGGTATTTTCCTTGGGTACGTCTCTAGCTCTAGAGCATATAAACTGTGGATCCTTAATTCCAAACAAGTGGTTGAGACCTATGAGGTTTCCTTCGATGAATCTATGCCTTGCACAACCCCTGCATTTGAGCCTCCAGGTGATGATGAGGAAGGCGTCCCCATCTTTAAAGACAAGGAAGATGAAGTAGATGCTAGTGATGCAGGAGCCACTACACTGGCTGCAGCTCTTGCCCCCTCGGCTACGAGCTTTGAAGATGAAGGAGGACCCTTGCCTATGGCTTCCTCCTCATTCTTCCGGCTGCAAGCTCAAGCAGAGGCTGGCCCCGTTGAGGATGCACAGGAGGTGACCTCCGAGATTGTCCCATCTTGGCAGGTCCAGTGGGATCACCCTCCACGCAGGATCATTGCTGATCTTCATGCGAGGACCTTGACGACCCAGACAAGTTCTATCGCTTTTTTTTGCACATGCTGCATTTGTCGCCTCTTTTGAGCCCAAGGATGTTGGACAAGCTCTTTCTAATGATAATTGGGTTAATGCCATGCATGAGGAGTTCGAAAATTTTTAGAGGAATGAGGTTTGGGTTTTAGTAGAGCCACCGCCACATTGCAATCCTATTGGTACAAAATGGGTCTTCAAAAATAAGCAAGGGGAGGATGGCATTGTTGTGAGGAGCAAGGCTAGACTCATGGCTCAGGGTTTTTGCCAAAAAGAGGGGATAGATTATGAGGAAACGTTTGCTCCAGTTGCACGCCTGGAAGCTATACATTTGCAGCTTCCATGGGCTTTAACTTTTTCAAATGGATGTGAAGTCTGCTTTTCTAAATGGCTTTATTCAAGAAGAAGTTTATGTAATGCAACCCCCTGGATTTGAAAATTTTAAACACCCTAACCATGTTTCCAAACTGCAAAAAGCCTTGTATGGTTTGAAACATGCCCCTAGAGCCTGGTATGATAGACTAAAAACCTTATTGCTAAACCAAGGTTTCAAAATGAGGAGTGTTCATAAGACCTTGTTTCTCCTCAAGCATGGTAGTGATCTTCTTATTGTCTAGATACACATGGATGATATCATCTTTGGTGGCTCATCTCACTCTCTTGTTACCAAGTTTTCTCAGCAGATGTCAATGGAGTTTGAGATGAGCATGATGGGAGAGTTGCAGTTTTTCCTTGGAATGCAAATCAAGCAAGGCTCAGATGGAACCTTCATCCATCAAGCCAAGTACACGAAGGACATTTTGAAGAAGTTTGATTTGGGAGACTCCAAGCCTATGTTGACTCCCATGTCAATACAAATGGCGCTTGATGTGGATGAAGAATGGGAGGCAGTGGACCAAAGGGAGTACTGAGGGATGATCGGTTCACTTCTATACCTGATGGCGACCGGGCCAGACATACAATTCGTGGTTTGCCTTGTGTGATTTTAGGCCTCACAGAGGAAATCACATAGTCAAGCGATGAAGCGCATCTTTAGGTACCTGAAATACACTCCTAAGTTTCGTCTTTGGTTCTCTTCAACTTCGACGCTCTCTCTTAGAGGGTTTTCGGATGCTGACTTTACGGATTGTCGGCCAGAGCGTAAGTCTACTTTCGGCACCTGCCATTTCCTTGGTTCTTCTCTTGTCTCTTTGTCCTCATGCAAGTAATCTAGCGTAGCCACTTCCACCACAGAAGCCGAATACATTGCTGCTGCTAGTTGCTGCTCCTAGCTACTTTGGATGAAGGCTACCCTGAGTGACTTTGGCTTGAGTTTTGGGAAGATCCCTCTCCTAGTAGACTCCACTTCTGCTATTTCTGAAGCTAAGAACCCCGTCTTGCAGTCCAAAACCAAACACATAGACATGAGGTTTCACTTCCTAAGAGATCACTATGAGAATGGAGATATAGACTTGGTTCATGTTGAGACTGTGAACCAGTTGACCGATATCTTCACCAAGCCTTTAGAGCATAGCGCGTTTGCTTGCTTGCTTGGGGAGCTTGGTGTTTGTTACCCCTCTTAGTTTGGGGTAGCTTTGCTATAGTTTAGGTTTTTTGTTTCGCGTTTTCTGTGCTTCTCTTTATTTTGCTTGGATTTTGTATCATATCATGCATTGCATTGTGTCATATGCATTTTCACTTCACAAGCACTAGAGTTCTTCTGGAATGACTAGTTAGTACTTGCTTGTGCTAGAATGTATAGTGCTTGCATGATCATGGTTGGCTAAGCTCCATGAATCTGTCTAATACCATTGGTGAGCTAACTTACTTTTAATTCTCGAAAATCAAATACCATGATCACCACTTGACTTGGCTACATAGCATGTGTAGGAATGTTGAATCCGATGCTATCTTTTCTTGCTTTGATATGCTAGTCACATGCTTTTGTTAAGTTGACGCCTAAACATTTTTTACACCTTGCCTAAATCTGAAATCTGAACTAAAACTGTTTACAAGTGCTGTCTTATGAGCTGAATTGGAAGGATCTTGGTGGGTTTGAGATAGTTTGAGATTGTTTGCCTTTGCAGTTTGGCAAGACCTTGGACTAGACTGTGTATGACCAAAACCTTGTCTTAAGCTTTTGACAGTTCTCTGAACCTAGGCTTGGCATTGGTTGGTAAGAAGTGGCTAAGACAAGTGAATAACCCTTGGCACATGATCTAACTTGCTTGAAGGTACAAGTTGCTAAATCTAAAATTTGCAAGTCTCTAAATTGCTTTTGGCCTGTTATATATGCTTTGTTTGAGAGTAGCACACCTTGTATGTTTTGCTAGCATCTTATTGTTCATGTCTATCTTGCTAGATGCTATTCATGTTGGTGATGCTTTCTTTTCAACAACCCTAAAAAACATGCTCTTGAGCTGTATAAGATAGAGTCACTCAAGCTTGTTGTATGCTTCCTTGCCCTCACTTTTGTTGTATGCTAGAACTTGTATTTACTTGCTTTTCATCCCTATTGAGCTCTATTTGGTACACTTCCTGCATTTCATGGCTCATTTTGACAAGGAAGTTGTTTATTTCAGGGGGAGTTGAGTTCTACGAACCCTTGATGTGTCTATTGTCAACAAGGGGGAGAGATTGTTACTCCCAAGGAGAGTTCATGGACCAAGGGGGAGAATTCTGGAGAGACCTAGTTGAGGGGGAGGTGTGCATTCATCTTGCATTTGTGAAGATGCATTTTAGGGAGAGTTTGTGCCTTGCATGCTTTTGCATTGGTGTGTTGATCGTTTTGCCTCTTTCTAGAGGAGCCGATGCTTTGCCATAGCATGACTCTGTTGAGCCGGTTTGCCTCTTTATTGAGGGGTCATGTTTTAGTTTGATCGACTGCGTTGAGTGGTTTCCCTTGTCTTAGGTGGTCGATCTATGGCTTTGTTTTTCTTGTCACAATTTGCCTATCTCTACTTGTGTTTGGTTTTAGGTCATCTTGAGCAACTCTCCTTTTTGTTTCTTTCTTTTCAGTTTTATGCTTTTTTTCTTGTCTTTGTTCTATTTCAGGGTACAAGTTGAATGTGTTGACAATGCACTCATCAATGGGGAGATTGAGAGCCAATGGACCGGCTCCATTGCCTCTAGAGTGATGAGTGATTGTCAATAGAAGTCAAGACCCAGAAGGACTTGGGCACAAGCCCTATGTTGGACTAGAGGTAGATAGAGAAGAAAGTCCTCCAAAGGATAGGAGGCATGCTCGGTGTCGGTTGGCCATGGGAGTTCGGTACATGGAGGAGCGGCACGGCGATGGCAAGTGTAAGACCTCTGAAGGACTGCGAGGGGACCCCGATGGACAAGGGATGTCGAGTGCCACCGCGGTGCTCCAACCCGAGTGCATCGTGCGAAGACGTGCGAGGGCGATGGCGGATTCTCTCAAATCTTCCACCCTACCACCAAGTTACCAAGACTCAGCGAATGGGCTCAATTTTAGCCGAGATATAGAGGAGTGGGCTGGACCAAGAAGGAAACCCTAAAGTTTCCCGGTTTCTGACTTCAAAACCGGGGGTCGATCGGCGAATTCGGACTACTAGCCACGTGGATGTCATCTAGAAGATTTGCGTGCAACCGAAGAAGATCAAGACTCCCTCGTGGTTGTCCGTCCCTGAGAAAGTTAGATCTTTTCCAGTTTAACCCCAACGAGCACTTATGTAATATAGGGTTCTTAGTGTAAACTGGGTCAGTTAGGCCTGGGCTATAAATACCTAAGCGGCTGGTCATTTAGGTGACTCTTCCACCTCTAGAAATCCTATGCTTAAGTTTCCAACCAGCAAAGTCCTTAGAGTGAAAACTGGGTGCTAATCTAGGATTTGGAGTCCCCTAGAGCTAGTACTTTGCATTAGCAGGAGGATGAAGGGTGGTAGGCTGTGAGGAATCTTTTATGAACTATTTTCCCTCTCTAATACAAGGAAGATTCATCCCCAATTCAAGTTCAGGTGTGCACCATCTCCTTTCCCCCTTTCTAGTTTGGATTTTGGATGAAACTCAAGGGCTTTTGGTGATTTGCTTTGCCCGCGATTTAATCCTGTTCTTCTGGCTCTTTTGGATTTGGTAGGACATGGAGATTATGACTTTGTTCATCTCAATCCCATAGGATTGCCACGAGAAAGTTGTTCTTGAGTTTTCCCCTATCTTGCCCAAAGATTGCCTTCTCACGAGATCTGAAATTACCATTAATCCCTTGGTCATTTTGAGTTGATCTTTTGGGAATATCATTGGAATAGGGTCTAGATAGATTGTGTAAAATCTTGTGATGTTCGGACAAGAGTTGGACAAGTTTTGGGTTTAAAAACTCATTTTCTGCAACTGTACCGTACTATCCGATACAGCCACCGGACTCTCTTGTCCCACCGGATAGTCCGGCAGCTAGTACTAGATAGTTCGGTGTAAGCACTACCCCTTGAGTTCCACTTGACAGTCCGGCAACCGCTATCGGACTATCTGGTTTCACTGGACAGTCCTATGTGGCCAGATCTGTTGCCCCATTGCTGCTAATTCATTCTTCCACTGTGTTTTTGCATCATATTAGCTTTTCCCATTGTCTGACCATACTCTTTGCTTGCTATGTTTCAGTAAGTCGCATTTCGGTGTGGTGAGTGTCGAGTGGTGAAATTGCAAGCTTCGATGCTTGCGGTGACTTGCTATCTTTGTGGTCGATTGAGTTGCTAGCTCTTTCTCGCCTAGGTGTGTATCTTTTCAATGAACGACACCTTGCGCTTACTAGACATGTATCTGTTAAGTGGACGGTGTCTAGCGTGGGTTCTTGTTAGTTTTCAGTGCACCAAGTTTGGGGGTCATGATTTTGAGTTTTCAAGTGCTCTTGTTGACCCCCCTCTAGTTGCACGTCTTGGTCCTACAGGAGTTTTAGTACCTCCTTGTTAACTACCTCTCTCATCGCATTGTTGAGTCTTCATTGCGGTTCCCTCGTAGGCCGATGGCCGGTCTCCATGGGAATGCGATATGTGCACAGGTTCTGACTGATTCCCTTCAGATCTTGAAGCGAGTACCAAAGTACTGATTTGTACTTCTCCAAGACTGAGATCAATCGCCGGCTAATGGGGACCATGAGGTTCCTGACCTTCCGTCAGGTGGAGATAGCTATCGATTTGGCGAAGACACGACACGCACGATCGAGCTTCCAATTAACACGATTCGAACCCAGCAATCGCAGCACCACGTCTCCTCTAGTTATCAACCATGCACGCACAATTGACTTTGCCACAAAGGCTTGTCCTTGCCTCCGAATCGAAGAACACAAGCAAGAACATGGTAGATGCAACTGAAATTGCGAATAGAAAGGATTAATCACACGAATAGGGGTTTCACAAACTGAAGTATTCTCCACGGCGAAACTGTTCAATGATAGAATAATCTAAGCAAAACCCAAACTCTAACCTAATGAGGACTATTGATTATGACATGGGTATAGGGGGCAGCCAAGGGGGGTGGTCGAGCAACCCTAGGGCGTACAAGGCCTTCGGGCCCAAAAACCGGCATTGCAGCGTCTGACAGATTCTGGTCATCATTTTGTTTTGACGATTCCCATCAACTCCCATCTTGTTTTGACGTGAGACTAGATGGGTTGGAAATCTTATCTCCTTATATTTCCAATGATATGTGGAACGTCGAAAACAGAGCCCGTATGCGGCCTGGTTGTCCGTTTTTGTGAGGTCTGCTCTAGTAGTCCGAACTGGTCTCGCGAATAAATTGGACTTCAATGTGGATTCGCCTTCAAACTCCATCTTCGCTTGGGCCTTGGCGATGTCCTTGGTAGGCATGCCCTCATCCTTACCCCCTTCTTTGTTTTGAGTCATTCCCGACTCAAAGTCATCGATGCTTGCGGAAGTAGTTAATGTTCTTGACATAATCGAACGCCGCTCCCCATCTTAAAATTGAACCTGTTGTGACAAAATGAACAAAGAAGTGTAAGAGGAACTTGGCGTGATGATTAGTTTTAAAACAGTCCTTTAATTCATCAAATTGTTGCACAACAAATGGCGATTTTAGATTTGAACAGATATAAACTCGATGAACCATATATTCTCCTTTACTATCATACTCGCCAATGACATGATAAGTATGCTTAGATAGCCATGGAAAATCAGCATGCATAGAAAGCTTCTTATTCGAATTATTCAGATTAGAAGGAATATCAGATTCAATAATACCTAATGTATTGAATGAAGATAACAATTTCAGCTCATCTTCCAAACTAGTAATGTGGAAGAAAGGATTATTTTCAGCACAAGTGGTTTGGGAGCAACAAAATCATGGTAATTCACAAGTTGTTGCATATAAATAACTAAAGCATCATCACAGAACTCTTCTTTCTCACAAGAAACAACAACATAATCATCTTGAACGGTTGTTGATTGTAGCACATCAAAATCTTGCTCATCTTGTATGATCTTTGCACCCATGTCATTACCTATGTTTACGTGCGTGGTGCAATGGTTATCCTCCATTAGCGTATTGTTTCTTTCATCCTTAATTTCAACATCATGTCCAAGGTTAGTAGCAGACTAAGCCTCCACGATATGTGTGTCATGATGTTTAATTTCAACAAGACATGTATCATTTTGAATTTGATTCTCAATCTCACAAGCAAGATCAATTAAATCATGTAGAGAATCATATTCCTTATCGACAAGAATATCATGAATTTTCTCATTAAGACCATTTAAAAATGTATTTCAATGTCTTCATTATCTTCATCTAAATCACAACAAAACAATATTGTTTCGAATTTGTTATAATATGCCACAACAGTTCTATCTCATTGTTTTATGCTCTTCAATCTACTAAGGGACATTTCACGATATAAATGGTCAAACTTTGTTTCCCAATTGATACCTAAAATTTTTGATATGGGTGTTTGGAATGTGGTGCAGCTCTCAAATGTCTTCGTATTTCCCTTCGGAACAGTCCCATGCCCAGTCATTGTTAGCAAAAAATAAGAAAACACACAAAAATATATTTTCTTATCAACTACTATGTACATGTAGTGGAAACATACACTCTCAAGCGTCTTACCAAGCTCTTACGAGTGTTCTCACCGATGCAAAGCAGTGGATGATACAACCGGTGGCTAGTTCATGATAGCGTGAGGGCGTGAGCGGTGCGATTGCAAAGGTTGAACCTGTACTGACCATAAGTATATGTATGTGGAGCTTTGGGAGGCTTTATATGGTAGCAAGGATTAGCACAATTCAAAATCAGATAGCAAATTTCAATAAGTATCCAAACTATTTGTCAAAGTTGCTGGCCTAAACTTGTTCCTAGAACTAGCTTAAGCAAGCAGGTCACACCATTAAAGCACAAAGGACACAAAGGATGAAAGCACTTCTGATTTTTTTCTTTCTTTGCTTTTTTGTGCGGCTTTTTTTATGCATTTGCCTTTTTCTTTCTTTCTTTCTTCTCAAAAGTTCCACAAGAGCATGATATAACTCTAAACTAACACAATACTCTCATCTGTATATTACAGATTTTCTACTCAAACTTATACAGACTATTTGACAAATTTAGAAGCTTCAAACGCTAAAACTCACAACATAAATTTGTAGTTATATTTTTTCTCTATCTTTTCAAAATATGAAATGCCTCTTTTGGATAAAGAAAATAGGAGACATTGACCCTGAAATACAAACTGTTTAGAAAGTTCTGGGTCACGAATAGAGTTTCTACCAACTAGAATTAGGCCCTGATAACCGCCTTTTCTGAAAAGCTCGCAGATGACAAAGTTATAGATAATTTCACAAGCTTTCCAGAAAGTACTAGAACACTAAAATCCAAGTTTGTATATGAGAGTTATGGTCAGAATACTGAACTGGACAGAAACTAATCCGAGGACAACGGGATGACGGCATGGAAAAGGACACGGTGACATGATGCAAAACTCAAACCAATCTAAGAACACGATCTAAACCGGCAAAAGACCACAACTATGGATACAAACTCAAACATGTGAACTCCAAAAATGATAATATGCAACGGCTAAACTTGGCTATGGGACAAGATGAACTACAAACCCTAACTTGTATATAGCTTTTGTGTACTGTCGGATGAAGATGTAACCAATCTAAACTAAGGTAAAGGGGTAAACCTGATGGTAATCCTCGCTCTGAATACCACTTGATGAGGATGAGGGATCCCGATCTTCCATCCGGTAGAGATAACTATCGATTTGGCGGAGTCACGACCCACACGATCCGACTTCCAATCAACATGATTCGAACCCTGCAATCATAGCACCACGTCTCCTTTAGTTATCAACTGTGCACACATGATTGACCTCACCACAAAGGCTTATCCCTGACTGCAAAATGAAGAACACATACAACTAAAATTGAGAATAGAAAGGATTAATCACACAAATTGGGGTCTCACAAACTGGAGTATTCTCCACGGCTAAACTATTCAACGACATAATAACCTAAGAAAAACCCAAACTCTAACCTAATGATGGCTATGCATTATATACAGGGGTATAGGGGGCGGCCAAGTGGGTGCCCAAGCAACCCTAGGGCATACAAGGCCTTTGAGCCCAAAAACCGGCGTTGCAGCGTCTTGACAGATTTTGGTCGTCGTGTGTTTTTACGATTCCTGTCAACTCCCACCATATTTGGATGTGGGACCTGATCAGCTAGAAATCTTATCTCCTTAGCTTTCCAACGATATGTGGAACATCCAAAACGGAGCCCGTATGTGGCCTGGGCCTCCGTTTTCATGAGGCCTGCTCTAGCAGTTCGAACTGGTCTCGCGAATAAATTGGACTTAAATGTGGATTGGCCTTCAAACTCCATCTTCGCTTGGGCCTTGGTGATGTCCTTAGTAGGCATGTCCTCATCACTAGCTTTCTTCCTTGGTCAGCTTATCGTTGATGATCACTGGTGTGTCTAGATTCCTGTTGAGGAAGGCGTACTTCAGGCTAGGCGGTAGCTGTTCAAGCTCTATTTTCGGGGGGTCGGGCCGCAGAGATTCACCCAGTTCTTCGAACTCGAGCGGCTCTTCTACCATACTAAAGTTGCTAGCCTCTTTCTCTAGGCTTTGTTGATCCCCCTTTTCCTCATGTGAAATACCCATCACTTCCTCTAAGGGGTCAACCTCTGGCTTAGACTCTATTTTGGTGTTCAATGCTCGACTCATGCCAACCTCGAGCACCTCTTTTTTGAGCTGAAGCTATGGCTGCAATGGATTGGTCATGTTGATAATGGAAGCAATCGGGAGCCTAATCAAAATGAGTGGCATGGGCCCCTCGGGTATGTCAAAGATGTGGAAATCTAAGAATATCCATTTGTCCCGCAAGGTAACTGGTATGACCCGAATGACTCCATTATTTTCCAATGATTCATTCTTATTCCACTTCAAGAAAATGTTGGATTTTGATCATGATTGAGTGGGGAAATAGGTGAATGTCCTGTGGGAGCATTTGGGATACATGGCCATGGACGAGAGTTGGTCCTATTTAGTACCTAACGATTTTCGTATCGAGTCGTCTCTCATCTAGCCGTTCCCGATTTATCACGGGCGTAAGCCAGAGTAGGTCCTCTCTCATCTAATGTATCCATTGTGGGAAGATATATGCTGGTTGAGAGGTCCTTTTGAGGCATTGGTTATCTTTGTGTAGTCGAGATACATTCCCAAAAGCCCATGAATAACTCATCCTCGAACAAGAACAGAGGAAACGAAGGGGGATTCGTCACAGATGCACTGACCCTCTCAATGTCTCATGACGTGCTTGGTTCAGGGATGTCTTCAATCCTAAGAGTTTGATGAGATAGTGGAGCTGGTGGTTGAGTGTTTTGGCCTTCTTCACAGCAGCTGGGCTTAGGTGGATCTTGTGGTTGTGAGCGTGGCCTCTCGATCTTACTGCCATCGGAGGATTTTTTGAGTATGTTATCAAGAACTCTTCATCCTTCTAGGGCAGTTAAGTGAGAGAATAATCCTCCTGAAGCTAAGTCCAGACATAGTCATGCGCCAGGTGAAAGGCCTTGGACAAAGTGCTACATTAGCATGGACTCCTATATTGCCAAGTCTGGACCGGATGCAACCAGACTGGTGAAACGTGACCAGGCTATGGCCAAGTCCTCGTTGCTTCCTTGTCAAAAGTTGAGAACTTCACATTGGAGGTCAATGACTCGATGTTGTGAGAAGATGTGTAGATACAACATAATTTTGAGTCCTTCCCAACTCTCTTCTACTACACCAATTGCTCTGTTGTACCAAGATTTTGTTGCTCCCATAAGTGAAAATGGATAGCGCAACCATCGTAGAGTTTCTCTAGGCATACCTGAGATTGCGATACAGCTGCACAGCTGCTCGAATTCTCAGATGTGTGTGTGGTGGGACTCTTTGATTCTAATCCCGCAAAGGACAAATCCTGAACCATGGCTATCAAGCCAGGACGTAACTGATAGCCATCAGTGATAATGGGTGTGATGGTGGTGGAGGCTCCAGAAAATCGCCCTTAGGAGAAGATAATTCATAGATGGGCATGAGATCCATTGGCTGGTATGGTGATGTGATGGTGGTGGTGGTATAGTGAGAGATACGATGGCCTTGGTTCTGTGTTAGAATAGCTATCGTTCCTCGGCAACGGCGCTAGAAAAGCTTGTTGGCATTCCTTAGCCTATTAGATGTGACTCCGCAAGCGCACGGAAAATGCATTGTAGCCTTTCACCTAAGAGTATTCTGGGGTATCGAAATGCACGAGGAACACGGAGCATGATAACACATAATACTACTGACCAAACTAGTGAAACTAGCAATGTAGAGGATAAAAGTCAGAGATGCAGGTTCTCAACAGATGTTAAATCACCTTACAATACTAGACTGCAAAGGACTATACTTGTCGTGTAAACATAGAAACCAAAGCTGTAGCACCACTGATAGGCACCAAAGTACTGATTACCCAGCCAAGAAAGGCGGGTACTATAGGATTTGGCTATATCGTCAGTGAGTCTATCTGAACGTACAGGATTAGAATACTGAGAACACAAAAGCTGTCACCTAATGTGTCTACCAACCAGAGCTACGGGGGATAGTCGACCAACCAAGGTACACTCTAAGTATAACACCGTCGTGTCTACTAGATGAGTTCACTACTAAACTGGTAATGATCCAGAAGAGCAAGCAACACTCTATAGCCAATTGTATAAGCATGCACAAGGTTCCCGTACATAGACAAGCATAAGACTAAGTATGAAAGTGAGGTAAGAATGAAATAACAAAGGTAGAGGACAAGGAACTTTACTCAATCCTAGAATCGAATATCCTTCTCTGAGAATACAAGCCTGGGAGAGGAGAATTCCCACTCCCTCACTCATCACCACACTACTCTCCTTGATACAAGAGGCACTACACCACACTATACACTTTCAAGTGCTACTCTACCACTATACACCATCTCTTACCATGACAATAAGGGTATTTATAGCTGTCCTAAGGTGGTTGTGGAGGTTAAGTCGGTGGCTAGAGGGATAGGTGGTTGGCCAGGTGGCCACCACTTGGCTGGATGGCCTAGCTTCTAGGCCGAGCGGCCAGGGCCAAGGTCGCGTAGCCCTTAGATACACCGACTTTGGCCATCCAATGCTTCATGGTCCTTGGTTGAGGCGGTTGACAGTTAAAACGGTGTGCTTTTGCCTTGATCGTTCGATTTGATGTGTGTTTCTTCCTTAGCCATCAGATGACACCCTCCTAGATCGCTGACTTAACCAATCCCTGGGCTAGATTGGTGAGGTGGAGGCCTTCAAGGGTGTTTTGCATTGATCTCTTGGATTCTAACATGGAGTTGTGCTTGAAACGTCATCTCTTGCATGCAGGTCAAAGATGGTGGCATTTGGAGCAAATCACAGGTCAGGCGGTGAATGAGGTGGGCCAGGTGGCCTGGGACTTAGTCCTGGTAGCTGGTCCATGGTGTTGTGGGGCTGAGGGAGGCAGAGCAGCCTGAACCACAGGCCGGGTGGCCAAGGGTTTGGTCACCCTTGTCCACCATTCCACTGTTGCACCTTGGTTTCACCATGTTTTGTGTGTATTTTCACCATGACATATGTTCCTACAAGATCTTTGTACACAACTCAAGGAACCGGTTAGAATGTATGAACTTTGCACAAAAATCACCCTTAGAGCACGAAATGTTAGTGGTTGAAATAGATTTTAACGACCGCCAACACCCGCCTCCTCTATAAAGTCAAACCCCTTTTTCCTCCGCCACCGCTGAGTGAGGGAGAGAGGGTTGAGGGGGAGCTAGAACCAGGGAGGAAGAGTGAAACATCGCTGGAGCAATTTGAGCCAAGGGAGGAGGGAGCTGTGAGCCCGAAGCGAAGCGATGCCTTGTCCGCGCAAAGACGCCGCTAGGGACCTGACTCCCGAAGCTAACACCAGGACCTTGCCGCCATTTGTCGACCGTCGCCAACCTCTGCGTCCATCTACTTCCCCTTTGTCATGATGTGTTTGCCTTCTCATCCACAAACCAACCATGGTGAGAAATCAAGCGCCCCTTTTACCAACCTCACCGCGGACCGAGCTCCTTTAGGGTCCTCTCTGTTTGCACGCCCTGCCTCCATGATGTCCAGGAGTTGGTTTTCTTGGCATGTCTCATGTCATCTGCCACCATCATAGATGCATAGCCTAAATTTTGGATGCAAGTAGGGTACCGCCATGGGGAAGGCTGATAGGTGCCGAACAATCATAGTGCTAGATTGTCTGTGCGCCACAAACGCTGCATTGCGGACAACCCATCGCCGCTGCTCTTGTAACCTCCTGTGCTGCTGCTTTGCACTACCTGTTGAACCGACAGGCGGCCACTGCCATGGTTCATCTTTGCTTGGTGCTACCAAGCCAAGTGGTGGAAAGCCCCGCCTCTCCGTCCGGCTGGAGTCACTCTGTTCCCCCGCATCCTTTTAGTGCCGCCGAGCACCATATCCTCGTGGCCGCACATGCTCGACCCACACATGGTGACCATCCCATTCCCTTGCCACTGGTCATGCGGTCATCCTTGAGAGCTAGCCTTTTAGCCGCAGATTATGCAAATGGTGGGAGTCGCGTTTTCGTGCGTTGCCGGAGCCGTTTTAAGTGCTGCCGGCAGGGAGTTCCTTGGAGGCGTTTCACCGAACACCTAGAGTGTGGGATGCAGAAGGAGGGGAATGAGAGAGGGAGAGTGGAGCAAGCTAGTTGCTGAGTTCTGAGTAGGCCTCCAGGGGGAGTGAGTGAGTAGGCCGACCGCTTGGCTCTGCTTGGGCTGCCGATTGGCCCAAGGCCGAGGGAAGTAGGCCACCGGGTTAGAGAGGGGGGAGTGGGCCGCTATTTGGCCCAAGGCCTCTAGGCTGCCCTACAGGCTGCGCCCGTGGGGGGCACCAAGTTGGCCAATGCTTGGCTATGTGACTAGCCCTACCCTTTAGCAATTCCATAAAATTAAAAACCGAGTATTAAACTTAGAAAATCCATAATAAATTCATTCCAAATCGGAAAATCGTGAAACCAGTTCCTAAAATCATTTGAAATCAAACTCGATACCTTAGAATCCTTCTCGTTGATTGGTGTTGCCTCTTATTGCATTTAATTGGGTCTTTGCGATAGTACTTATACAAATATATTTATAATCTAGACCTAGAGGCCAGAAGACTTAGAGGACTTACCTATGTCAGACCTCTAGAGTGACCAGCTCTACTCTAGGTCACCATCCAGACACTCCACCACTTCTATACCCATAGACACGCACAAATGCTTCTGCTACTTTTATATTTTTGCTAGCCATGACAACCTAAATTGGGGAGCCTACTTCCAATTAGCCACTTCACCTTGCTTGCTATGACAACCACCACTTTATTATTACAACTAATTAAAATGAACATGAGGTGAGATTGTGAGATGTGATGGTGGGAAGTGATTAATCTCACTGTGTGCAATGTAGGTGGTTTGAGAATGAGATGGTGTGTGAGATGGGAATGGAGGGAGGCGGTAATTGACATGAATGGGTGTTGGCGGTCATTATAACCCATTTCGACCACCAACATTTCATGTTCCAAGGGTGATTTTATGCAAAGTTCATGCATATTAACCGGTTCCACGAGTTGTGTACAAAAGTCTTGCAGGCTCCACTCAAACTTAGAATAGGAGGAAAGGAAGCACAAGGATTCTCATCCCTTGAGTGATCGAGATGTGATCTTGAGAACAAAGGAAGGAGCACTATACTTTTCCAAAAAGTCAGAAAAACCTCTGTTGCTCATAGTTGGGAGAAAATTGTTGTAATACTTGTGGCTTGTTCTCAGTCTCAACATCTCAAAATCATAAGTGTAGCCACCATTGAAATCTAGGGTAAGAGGAACCAATTTGGGAGTATCTTTTGTGCTTGTTAAGACTACAGTTGTCATATGCTCCCTACACCATGCTTAACTCTGCTTTGCTCGAGGATGAGCAAAGATCTAAGTGTGTGTGGGGGGGGGGGGTGTTGGCAGTCATTATAACCCATTTTGACCACCAACATTTCATGTTCCAAGGGTGATTTTATGCAAAGTTCATGCATATTAACGGGTTCCACGAGTTGTGTACAAAAGTCTTGCAGGAACATATGTCACGGTACAAAAACATACAAAACATGGCTAGACATGGTGAACCAAGAAGGAAGGCTGGAAATGGGCTAAGGACCCAGGCCACCCGGCCTCCTACCAGGCCGCTCGGACTACCTCCAGGCCGCCCGACCTGCCTCTGGCTCCGAATGCCACCATTCTTCACCTGCATGCAAGAGACAACATGTCAAACACAAATCCACCATGACAACCGAGAGAAGAAGCCCAAACACATCGAAAGGCTTCCACCTCACCAATCCAGCCCATGGATTGGTTAAGTCAGCAATCCAGGGGAGTCCCATTTAATGGATAAGGAAGAAACACAAAGGGAATCCAATGGTTGAGGCAAAAGCACACGAGGATAACCGCCAACCGACCTACAAACGCCTTGGGGAGTCAATATCAACCAAAGGATCAAGTAAGGCGGTGGATCCAAGGGCACCCCAGGCCACCCGGCCTCCCACCAGGCCAGCCGACCTGTCCCACACCCTTGTAACCGCCATACCGACCCTACAAGTACCCCCTCACACCGTTGGCACTATGAATACCCCCTGGTAGCTCATTAGTGAGTGTGTGTGTGTAGATGTAGTGGCATAGTAGCACTTGGTCTGAAGTGTATAGTGTGGAGAAGTGAAGTTATCCCTTAGCTTGTAGAGAAAGTGCCTCTTGTATCAAGGAGAGTAGTGAGGAGAAGAGTGTGGGAGCCGAATTTCTCTTGCTCCCATACTTGTATTCTCAGCGGAAGGATATTCAATTCTAGGATTGAGTAAAGTTCCTTGTCTTCTACCTTTGTTATTTCATACTTACTTTGCCTCCATACTTAGTGTTATACTTGTCTGTTTATGGGAACCTTGTGCATGCTTATAGTGTTGGCTATATAGTAGTGCTTGCTTTTCTGGCTCATTACCAGTTAGTAGTAGACTCTCTGAGTGGCAGGACGGTGTTAATACTTAGAGTTTACCTTGGTTGGTCGGCTATCCCACGCAGCTCTGGTTGGTAGACACATTTGGTGATAGCTTTTGTGTTCTCAGTATTCCAATCCCGTACGTTCAGATAGACTCGCTGACGATATAGCCTTATCCTATAGTACCCGCCTTTCTCGGCTGGGTAATCAGCACTCTGGTGCCTGGCAGTGGTGCTACAGCTTTGGTGTCTATCTTTACATGGCAAGTATATCTCTTTGCATGCTTAGTATACTAAGGTGATCTACCATTTGTCGAGAACCTGCCTCCCTTTCTTTTATCCTCTACATCGCTAGCTTCACTAGTTCGCTTGGTTGTGTTACGTGTTATTATACTTCTCGTTCTCTGTGGATTCGATACCCTGGAATAGCCTTGGGTGAAAGAGCTACAACGCGTTTACCGTGCGCTTGCGGAATTATATCTGGAGGCTAAGGAACGCCAACAAGCTTTTTCTGGCGCCGTTGCCGGGGAACGGTAGCTATTTTAACACAGAACCAAGGCCGTCCTATCTCCCACCATACCACCACTACCACCACCACACCAACATCATATCACCATTCCACACAATGGATCACACGCCTATCTGCGAATTATCTGCTCCGAAAGGGCGATTTTCTGGAGCCTCCACCATCATCCGAACCCATCATCACTGATGGCTATCAGCTATGTCCTGGCTTGATAGCCGTGGTTTGGGATCAATGTTTCACGGGATTTGACTCAAAGAGCCCCTACACACACCTCCGAGAATTCGAGCAGCTATGCAGCTGCCTCATAATTCTGGGAATGCCTGGAGAAACCCTTCGATGGCTGCTCTTTCCGTTCTCACTTACGGGAGCAGCAAAATCTTGGTATAACAGACCACTTGGTGCAGTAGAGGGGAGTTGGGAAAGACTCAAAGTCAAGTTCTGTCTACACTTCTTCCCACAACATCGAGTTGTTGACCTCCGATGTGAAGTTCTCAACTTCCGACAAGGAAGTAACGAGGACTTGGCCGCAGCCGGGTCACGTTTCACCAGTCTGGTCGCATCTAGCCCTGAATTGGCGATACAAGAATCCATGCTCATGCAACACTTTGTCCGAGGCCTATCACCAGGCGCAGGACTATGTTTGGATTTAGCATCGGGAGGATCATTCTCTCACTTAACTGCCCCAGAAGGATGGAAAGTCCTTGATAAAATCCTCGAGAAATCCTCTGATGGCAGTAAGATCGAGAAACCACGCTCATATCCAAAAGATCCACCTGAACCCAGCTGCCACGAAGAAAGTCAGAACACCCATCCACCAGCTCCACTATCCCGTCAAACCCTCATGATAGAGGATGTCCCTAAACCAAGCATGTCACAGGACACTGAGAGGGTCAGTGAACTCGTGACGAATCCTCCGTCGGTTCTGCCGTTCACATTCGACGAAGAACTATTTGCAAACTTTGGCAATGTATCTCGGTTGCCTAAAGTGAGCCGACGCTTCGAAAGGACCTCTCAACCAGCATACCTCTTCCCACATCATATAGATCAAATGAGAGAGGACCTACTCTGGCTTACAGCTGTTATAAATCAGGAATGGCTAGAAGAGAGAAGACTTGATACAAAATTCATTAGGTTCTACCCAGAATCAACTCTCGTCCCTGGCCATGTATCCGACATGCTTCCACAAGATATTCTATATGACCCACGAGTTGGGGTGAACATCATTCCCAAATATGTTGTAGACACTCACTTCCCCACTCAACCATGATCAAAATCCAACATTCGCTTGAAGTGGAACAAGAATGAATCGTTGGAAAATCATGGAGTCATTTGGGACATACCAGTTACCTTGTGGGACAAGCGGATATTCGTAGACTTCCACGTCTTCGACATACCTGAGGGGCCTATGCCATTCATCTTGATTGGGCTCCCCATTGCTTCCCTGATTAACACAACAAATCCAAGACAGTTACAGCTTCAGTTTGGTCAAGAAGTGCTTGAAATTGGCATGAGTCGGGCACTGAATACCAAAACAGAATCTAAGCCAGAAGTTGACCCCCCTAGAAGAAGTGATGGGTATTTCACTTGAGGAAAAGGAGGATCAACACAACCTAGAGGAAGAGGCTAGTGACTTCAGTGTGGTAGAAGAGCCGCTTGAGTTCGAAGAACTGGGTGAATCTCTGCGGCCCGACCCCCTGAAAATTGAGCTTAAACAGCTACCGCCTGGCCTGAAGTACGCCTTCCTCAACAGGAATCCGGACACAACGGTGATCATCAGCGACAAGCTGACCGAGAATGAAAGCCGGCAATTACTCTCAGTCTTGGAAAAGTACAGATCAGTGCTTGGGTACTCACTGCAAGACCTGAAGGGAATCAGTCCTAACCTGTGCACACATCGCATCCCCATGGAGACCGAACATCGGCCTACAAGGGAACCACAATGCAGACTCAATAATGCGATGAGAGAGGTAGTTAAGATGGAGGTACTTAAACTCCTACACGTGGGTATTATCTACGCCTTACAAGATAGTGAATGGGTCAGTCCAGTCCAAGTCGTACCCAAGAAGGAAGGAATGACAGTTGTGATGAATCAGAACAATGAGTTAATCCCTCAGCGCACTGTCACGGGATGGTGAAAGTGCATCGACTATAGAAAGCTCAACTCAGCCACCCGGAAGGACCACTTCCCCCTTCCTTTCATCGATGAGATGCTCGAAAGGCTGGCCAATCACTCCTTCTTCTGCTATCTCGATGGCTACTCCAGTTATCACCAAATCCCAATTCACCCAGATGACTAGAGTAAGACCACCTTCACATGTCCTTACGGCACGTTTGCATATCGATGGATGTCGTTCGGGCTGTGCAATGCTCCAGCATCGTTCTAGCGTTGTATGATGGCCATATTCTCTGACCTAATAGAAAATATAATGGAAGTCTTCATGGATGGCTTCTCAGTTTATGGCAAGACCTTTGATGGATGTCTAGAGAACTTGGAGAAGGTTCTCCAGTGATGCAAAGAAGTCGACCTCGTCCTAAACTGGGAAAAGTGTCACTTTATGGTCAGAGAAGGGATTGTGCTAGGACACAGAGTCTCAGAGAGAGGCATAGAGGTGGACCGTGCAAAAATTGAAGTCATTGAGCTGCTTCCACCTCCAGCAAACATCAAGGCACTCCGAAGCTTTCTTGGCCATGCTGGGTTATACAGGAGATTCATCAAAAACTTCTCCTTTATTGCCCGGCCCCTGACTAATCTCCTAGCCAAGGACACACACTTTGTGTTTGATGATGCCTGCCTTGAAGCATTCCATACACTCAAGAAGGCTCTAGTCACAGCACCCATCATCTAACCACCAGATTAGAATGCTCCTTTTGAAATCATGTGCGATGCCAACGATTATGCTGTAGGAGCAGTCCTAGGCCAGAGCAAGGCTAGAAAACATCGTGCCATATCCAATGCAAGCAAGACGCTCACTGGCCTGCAGCTGAATTACTCCACCACCGAAAAAGAGTTGTTAGCAGTCGTCTTTGCCATTGACAAATTCAGATCATATTTGGTGGGAGCCAAAGTCATCATATACACAGATCATGCAGCTCTCAAATACCTCCTAACCAAGAAAGATGCAAAGCCACGACTGATACGGTGGATCCTACTACTCCAAGAATTTGACATAGAAATCAGAGATAAGAAGGGAGTTGAGAATTCAGATGCTGATCATCTTTCACGAATGCAATTTGAAGAGACATCATCCTTGCCGATTGATGACTACATGAGAGATGACACCCTCCTAAAGGTCACCACATCCCAACTGTGGTATGCAGATCTGGTCAATTACCTGGTCACGGGATATGTACTTGAAGGAGTTGACAAGAGGAAATTGATCCATGACAGCCGGTTCTATCTCTGGGATGACCCCTATCTATACAAACTCTGCACAGACAGACTCTTACGTCGCTGCATTCCAGCTTGCGAAGTACCTCAAATCCTTGATAGATGTCACTCATCTTCCTATGGTGGTCACTATGGAGCCTATCGGACTCATGCAAAGATTTGGCAAAGTGGATTCTACTGGCCAAATATGTACGATGTTGCCAAAGAGTTCGTACGAAGGTGCTCACGGTGTCAGTGCCAATGGAACATTAACCCAAGGGATGCTATGCCACTCACAAGCAATCTTCAACTCGACGTATTCGATGTGTGGGGCATAGACTTCATGGGGCCTTTCCGCAAGTGTGGAGACAAAGAATACATCCTGATCGCAGTAGACTATGTATCAAAATGGGTAGAGGCACTGCCGTGCTCTGCGGCAGATTCGAGACATTCAATCAGAATGTTCTACGACACCATCTTTCCTCGATTTGGTACACCAAGGGTCATCATCAGCGATGGAGGACCTCACTTCATAGATAAAAGATTCAAGAGGTGCCTTGCAGAACTCGGTGTGGATCACCATGTCGCCACTCCTTATCACCCGCAGACAAGTGGCCAAGCTGAGACATCAAACAAGCTGATCAAGAACATCCTGCAGAAAACTGTCGAGGCTATGGTAAAAGACTGGGTATCCAAGCTACCCAATGCTCTATGGGCATACCGCACAGCATATAAAACTCCCATTGGCATGACACCATACCAAATGGTGTATGGCAAGACTTGTCACCTGCCGGTAGAACTTGAGTTCAAGTCTCATTGGGCGATAAGGAAATGGAACATGGATCTCCAATCAGCGGGAGTTTGACGTCAAATTCAACTCGCCGAATTGGAGGAATGGAGGGAGAAGGCCTACCACAGTGCTAAGCTATACAACGAATGAACCAAAAGATGGCACGCCAAGCGTATCAAGATCAAGACATTCAAACCAGGCGATAAGGTACTACTCTTTAATTCTCGCGTTCGTTTGTTTGGTCATGGTAAGCTTAGAAGTAAGTGGGAAGGGCCATTTTTGGTCCTTGATGCCACCGATCATGGTGCCATCACCCTCCAGGACGATGACAGGAAAATTGTTAAGGCGAACGGGCAACGCCTAAAAGTTTTCCTAGAGCCCGAAATGCCACAGCTCGAAGAAGTGGATGTCTACGAGCTGCAAGAAATGGCATGATCACATGGCCACGGTCTAGCTCCGACCTTAAACAAAGCCATGTACACTACCATGCTCCTCACTTTTCTGTCTTATCTCACCTTTTGCTTCCACATCGCCAAATTTCAACAAAGTGACGGCACAACACGATGAAATAGGGTTTCAATCACCTAGAAGGGTAAAACCGACACCTGGTCTACCAAACTAGGGTCAGCGAGGCTGGCCGACCTCAGGTCAGGCCGCTCGGCCCCTTGGTGAAGCCGCCTGGCCCAAGGGCCAGGCCGCCCGGCCTTCCACCTTGCCGCCCGGCCGCCTCGTTTTGAAATTTTTCGAGTTGAGTTGATCCCTAAGCCGCCGGACGTCGTTGAGTAGATGAGATCGAGCTTTCACGACTTAAACACGAGGGTTTCTTCCCTTCCAGCCACTCTCTCCATTCCCATCTCATCTCCACTTGAAAAACTAAGTCATGGCCTCCAACAACACTCCATCCAAGAGCCTTGCCCTAACATCCGGCACCACGGCGACCTATTCGCCGGCCTCCGACAACGAGTTCACCCACATAGTAATGGGAAACGGCACCATGAGGGTGCTAGATGTGGCACCGCTGGCCGCCTGGCCACCCCCTCAAGCTGCTCGGCCTGGAGAGAGGCCGCCCGGCCTCCCCCGTGCGCTCATGCAGTGCGGGAAGGCCTGTGCGTGCCCTATCTCCTGCACGTACCATCTCGAAGAAGGTGTTCCGGGCAAATTCCCCTCGACCTAAGGTTGGGGCAATCAGCCCCAAGGTGCCCATCCGAAAACTCTTCTTGGAAGATTCCGTGGAGGGTAGGGGCAAGGACGTGCCCAAGGGGCCACAATCACCAACCTACACCATTCGGGGTGGGGTTACTCCCACCGGAAGGTGGGGGAAGGTGTTGATCCCTAAGCACTTGGAGAACGTCCTTAGGGGGGACGCATCAATTGATGAGTCCATCTACTCCACTCCCGCTAGGAGGACTGTGAAGAGGATCTCCAAACCCCCTCCGATTTGCACTCCACCAGGCCAATTTGAAGATTCAGAGGAGGAGGAGGAGAATGAGAATGATACCATTGAGTCTCTCAAATTGGAGATCAAAGCGCTCAAGCACGCACTGCTAAGACTTGAGGAGCGCTGCGCGAAAGGCGAACTTTGGAAGTGGGAGATTAATGATAAGCTAGAAACCCTTAGGAAGAACTTTGGGCGGGATGCACTTAGCCTCCCCCAAACTCTCGTCACTAACCCTGCAGAAACGAACGAAGAATCACGATGTACAGGGTTGCACCTCGCTGCACATAAAAACTTGGGACGAACCGAGCCAAAGGCTGGTCGCCCGGCCTAACCCTAGGCCACCCAACCTCTAGCCCAGGCCGCCCGGCGCCTACCCAGGCCGCCTGGCCTGTCAAGTTAATTAAAAATGTACCAAACGCAGAAAAGGACGTCCCAAAACACTTCTCCACGCAACACGATCGATGCAAAGGTCGGAAGACTCTAATGTCAGGCCGCCCGGCCTAGTCATGGGCTGAGTCAGCCTATCTCCACCTCGACCTTGCACATGGACCAGGTATTATCGCAAATTTTTCATATATGGTCCTCGTATTCTATGCTATACATGAAACTTGGATAAAATTTACTCTACATGATCATATTGACAACCTGTGTCTATGCTTGTACAAACTTTACTCCCTATGTTGAAGTAAAATTGCCCACGGATACTCTTGATTAGGGACCCACTTTGATTTAAGATGTTGATTCATGAGATATGAGTAACATGTATACACCCCCAGTAATCTCCCGCTTGAGCAAAGAGATTTTATTTTGCTAAAATATCAAAATGTGTTCTTCTCCAATGTTCTCGAGACACATGTCCTACCAGTGCCACAAATGAAAATTTTTATGCATCAAAAAGGCTTCTCTGAATGTTTTAAACCTTGTCAAACTTTGTGCCATCAAATGAGTTAGAATCATTCATAACTTTTGGCTATCACGTGCACGTCCATATCACAAAGCTCCAGTAACATGTGCTATACAAACATTCCAATTACCCCTGGTCAATCATGCAAAAAAAGAGAGGAAGAGAGGCATGGGATTGAAAAGAAAAAAAAGAAAGAAAGAAAGAGGAAAGAAAATTCCATGCCCTCTCTCGCATCAAAAAGGGAAATACCATGGCACACTTACCAATAAACTTCCTGCCACACTTGCACATAGCCAAAGTTCTTGAGTTGATTCATATTCTTTGATTGACACATTGATTTGACTTGGTGATGCAAACATCATGAGATAGTCAGATTACTTCTCAGCTCCACTCAAACTTAGAATAGGAGGAGAGGAAGCACAAGGATTCTCATCCCTTGAGTGATCGAGAGGTGATCTTGAGAACAAAGGAAGGAGCACTATACTTTTCGAAAAAGTGAGAAAAACCTCTATTGCTCATAGTTGGGAGAAAATTGTTGTAATACTTGTGGCTTGTTCTTAGTCTCAACATCTCAAAATCATAAGTGTAGCCACCATTGAAATCTAGGGTAAGATGAACCAATTTGGGAGTATCTTATGTGCTTGTTAAGTCTACAGTTGTCATATGCTCCCTACACCATGCTTAACTCTGCTTTGCTCGAGGACGAGCAAAGATCTAAGTGTGTGCAGGGGGTGTTGGCGGTCACTATAACTCATTTCGACCACCAACATTTCATGTTCCAAGGGTGATTTTATGCAAAGTTCATGCATATTAACCGGTTCAACGAGTTGTGTACAAAAGTCTTGCAGGAACATATGTCACGGTACAAAAACATACAAAACATGGCGAGACATGGTGAACCAAGAAGGAAGGCTGGAAATGGGCTGAGGACCCAGGCCACTCGGCCCCCTACCAGGCCGCCCCGCTTGTTGTCTAGGCCGCTCGGCCTACCTCCAGGCCGCCCAGCCTGCCTCTGGCTCCGAATGCCACCATTCTTCACCTGCATGCAAGAGACAACGTGTCAAACACAAATCCACCGTGGCAACCAAGAGAAGAAGCACAAACACATCGAAAGGCTTCCACCTCACCAATCCAGCCCATGGATTGGTTACGTCACCAATCTAGGGTAGTCCCATCTAATGGTTCAGGAAGTAACACAAAGGGAATCCAATGGTTGAGGCAAAAGCACACGAGGATAACCGCCAACTGACCTACAACCGCCTTGGGGAGTCAATATCAACCGAAGGATCAAGTAAGGCGGTGGATCCAAGGGCACCCCAGGCTGCCCAGCCTAGGGTGGGGCCACCCGGCCTCCTATCAGGCCGCTTGGCCTCCCACTAGGCCACCTGGCCTCCTATTAGGCCGCTCGGCTTGGCCCACACCCTTGTAACCACCATACCGACCCTACAAGTACCCCCTCACTCCCTTGGCACTATAAATACCCCCTGGTTGCTCATTAGTGAGTGTGTGTGTAGATGTAGTGGCATAGTAGCACTTGGTCTGAAGTGTATAGTGTGGAGAAGTGAAGTTATCCCTTAGCTTGTAGAGAAAGTGCCTCTTGTATCAAGAAGAGTAGTAAGGAGAAGAGTGCGGGAGCCGGATTTCTCTTGCTCCCATACTTGTATTCTCAGCGGAAGGATATTCAATTCCAGGATTGAGTAAAGTTCCTTGTCTTCTACCTTTGTTATTTCATACTTACTTTGCTTCCATACTTAGTGTTATACCTGTCTGTTTATGGGAACCTTGTGCATGCTTATGGTGTTGGCTATATAGTAGTGCTTGCTTTTCTGTCTCATTACCAGTTAATAGTAGAGTCTCTGAGTGGCACGACGGTGTTCATACTTAGAGTTTACCTTGGTTGGTCGGCTATCCCACGCAGCTCTGGTTGGTAGACACATTTGGTGTCAGCTTTTGTGTTCTCAGTATTCCAATCCCGTACATTCGGATAGCCTTGCTGACGATATAGCCTTATCCTGTAGTACCCGTCTTTCTCAGCTGGGTAATCAGCACTCTGGTGCCTGGCAGTGGTGCTACAGCTTTGGTGTCTATGTTTACATGACAAGTATATCTCTTTGCATGCTTAGTATACTAAGGTGATCTAGCATTTGTCGAGAACCTGCCTCCCTATCTTTTATCCTCTACATTGCTAGCTTCACTAGTTCGGTTGGTTGTATTACGTGTTATTATACTTCTCATTCTCTGTGGATTCGATACCCTGGAATACTCTCGAGTGAAAGAGCTACAACGCGTTTACCGTGCGCTTGCGGAATTATATCTGAAGGCTAAGGAATGCCAACAATGGGAGAGACTAGAACTCTCTTTAGAGTGGAGAGAGCTGTTTGGAGGTGTGCGGCCCACCGCTGTAGGGTGGCAACCGACCCCTAGAAGGCTAGCTCCCACCAATTAAGGACCAAGTAGGAGTTATAGTATCTTGGAATCTGAGACATGCATACCATACAACATATGGGCTCCGACCTAGGACGTGACCTTCCCTTAAGGGCACTAGGACTGTAGGCGTAAGGTGATAGTGTTAGGTGGCGATGATTGTTGCATTGTGATCTCTCGTCCACGTTAGACTCGACTCGTGGGGCCCTAGATAATCAAGTTCAAAGTTCCATGAGTGCGGTGGTTCTTGTATCTGCATAGTTTCTCGCTCGGGAAAGCAGGATGGTGCCTGGAAGTAGGGGAACTCACTGATTGGTGTCATGATCTGGGGCAGATTGCTAGTGGCCTTGTTCCACTTCGTATGGATAAAAATGTGCGACATCATCTGCAGAGTGTAAAATCTATAATGTATAACTGACATCCAAGGTCTAGGATAGCCCAAGAGTGGAGTCACTTCATCTAGCATGGGATTTCTTCTCTTCTCCCTTGAGTGTTTGGAATCTGACTGTGATTGATGTAGTACATTTCTTTGGTCCAATCTTTGGCTTTGCAAAATAAACAGCCTAAGTAAGCTAAGTCTTTCCACTACCCTGTGCTCCACAAAAGCTTTAGTATAGGAAATTCTTGGCAGTGCTCTTGGCCCTTTTTGGTGAGGATACACCTTTCGGCGATCAAGAGTACCTCTAGGGAAACTTGCTTTTATTTTGAAAATCTTCAAAAAAACACCTAAGATAGGAATCCAAAAAGAAATGTTTTGAGCTGGAGCCTGCAACGAAGTCCTTCTTTCTCTCAACCGCCCAAGACAGGGTAAGTCAAAAAGATGCACAACACATATGAGAAAAAGGGTGATCGATACATGCACTATGGTTCGAGGTGAAAGCATGGGTGTCGGTTATGCATAGCTCCTTCTCTTGAACATCGATATTGTAGCAACCCATCTTGGCTTTACTCGAGGACGAGCAAAGGTCTAAGCTTGGGGGTTGCTGACAGTCGCTATTGCATTATCTTCAACCATCAACTGTCCATGAACATGAAGGAAAATACATCAAAGTGTAAACTAACCCTTGCTGCTGACATATTTTGATGAGTTGTGTTGAATTATTTGAATGCAGGTGATAAAAGCACTTAAACATATCAAAATAGAGCCAAACCAGGGAGGAGGCTAGCCACCCGGCTAACCTCCCTGTACGGCTAGCCCCCCATGGCCGCTCGGCCTATGATTGGGCCCAATTGGCACCATCTTCGACCTGCATGCACAACAACACATTGTCAACACAATTCCAAGGTGTGAACTAAAAAACCAACCTGTTAAGTACTAGAAGACCCACCACATCATTGATCTAGCACTTAGATTGGTGAAGTCTGTGATACAGGGCACTCAATCCTATGACAAAGGAAGAAACACAAGGAGGATCCAAGAAGAAAGCACAAGAATGTAACCGCCAACCGACCTCTAACCGACTTTGGGAGGGAATATGTATCATTGGATGCAATGAGGCAGTGGATCCAAGGGTTGGCTAGGCAACCTGGCCAAGGGTGGGGCTGCTCGGCCTCCCTACCTGGCTGCCTAGCCTACCAAGTGTCCCCTTAACCACCTCAATGCCCACAACCGACCTACTCCCATGTATAAATACCCCTCTTCCTCGAGTGGGTATAAATAGGTCCCTAGGCCTCACTTGTGAAGTGTGGAAGTTGAGTGGAACACACCATTGTCTTAGTCTTGTAGCAGTAGGTTAGTCCTGGGAGTTAAAGTCGAGTCAGAGCTAAATTCAAAGCCTCTATTGGCTCTGATCTAAGGTTAAGTTAGCTCTCACCCTCTCATCAAGGAAGAGCTTTAGTGATCAAGTTCTCACTTGATCACTAGTTTAGCGTACCATCTTACCCACGCAGATTTGGTTGGTAGCCCCTATTGGTGACAGCATTAGGGAGCCTTTGTAACCCATCCTCATCATTCAGTAAGCCCATAGGCGTTAGCTAGTTGCCATTCGGTTGTCCAACTATCTACCCCCGTGCCTCCTTGGTGATGTCTGGAATTTTGCTGAACGCAAGACCCTAGTTTATGTTCGATTAACTTAGTTCAACTGTGAATACTCCTATGCAGTAGTTAAGGAATAGAGTTTGGGTATCTCAATCGTGCTCGTTGTCCTCCCAGATAGCTTTCCTATGTTCTGCTGACAGCTTTGGTCCTTTTTTACTCATCCACCATACACCATCTTGTTTACCTTACCCCCATTGTAAGAATAGTTGGTAGTTATTACTTTTACAGTATTGTTTGAAGTTTGAACATATCATTCCACCTATTCACCCATGCTTCCCTATGGATTTTTATGCTACTCGGAATACTTTGGGTGAAAAAGCTACAGCGAATCTCCGTGTGCTTGTGGAGTAAAATCTGTTACGCTAAGAGACGTCAACACCCTTTACTTTATATGTTGCCACATAGGGGAGTGTCTCAGGGTGGCCTAGGTTCTAGTGCGTAGGTTTGGAGATGAGTTGGATGATGATCATACCTACGATGGACGGTATGACTAAGGATCATAGTGCTATGCTCAAGGATGCCTATGCAGATGGTCTCGAAGACCTACTTTCCGCTGCTAGATTACGATTTCTACTTGATTTAGTACTGTTGGACTTGTACTGGCTTAGGCCAATACTATAATAATGTAATATTATTCGAAGCTACGGATGCGATACCGATTGAAACATAAGATTTGTGATAGCTTATGTGCATCCTAGCACTACCACAATGATTAAAGGCTTGGATTTCGGCATCGCGGAATCTGGGTCATTTCACAGGTAGAAGTAGGAGCCAAGTAGATGCTCTCACAGGCTGAGTGGCCTGCAAGTCGTATCGGGCAGCCAGAGAGAGGCCAGGTGGCTTGTTGGTGGGGCCAGCCAGCCAATGGGGTTAGCTAGGTGGCTAGACTCCTCCTTGGTTTGGCTCCAATTTGTATATGCATTCAAATACTTCAACAAAACTCGTGAAATTTGTCAGTAGCATAAGTTTAGCCTACACTTTGATATGTTTTCCTTCATGGTCATGGATAGTTGGTGGTCGAAGGTAGTGCAATAACAACCGTCAAGAATGACCTTTTTGACAAGTCTCAGTAAAACCTACAGATTTCTTTCTTGGTTTGACAATATTTTGAGAATAAGTTTTTATTAGGATCCATACGAAGCTCCAGATAAGCTTTTAGTTTTCATATATATTAATTGAATACCATTTTGATATTGAGAGACTAGAGAGTTGAGTGTGTTCTAGCTTTGTCTTTGCAAGAAGTTATCTCTAAAGGTTTGATTATCTTTTTCAAAAACATATTGCCAAATGAGGAGATGTGTCATTGATGAATTTCAACTCTAGTTGAATCTTTTGTTGTGGGATGAGCTTAGTCTAATATCCTTTCTTTCATGATTTGCTGGTTCACACTAACAATTGAGAGAGCTAGTTAGTTTGATTGATTGAGATTGAGGTATGAGAAAGTTAATGAAAGGCGGTACTGATTCTTTACTTACTCGAGGACGAGCACGGTCTGAGAGTGGGGGTATTGTTGGCACTCTATATTGATGAAATAATTGCATCATTTTCATGGGCTTTCATCGAATATGAGTGTCAATGTCATTATTTACTAGCAAATACCTTCGATAAATGGAATTTTGCCATATTGCTTTGGTCCTGTGTTATACTCAAAATTTGAATATTTCAAGGCCATATTTGAGACTCCATTTACGATTCATATTGAGAGAGAAAGATCCTAGAAAAAGATGAAGCCCAAAATCCCCAAAAATAGTATGGGTCGACCAACCCAACCCCCTTAGGTCGGCTGAGTCATCTCCTTCCTGAAGCTTCTAGAGGTGATGTTTTGGGTTTTGCTTTGATTCGACATTATAAGAAAGATGTGAAAGGGTTTTGCCAAAAGATCTTGGGAAACCATCAAGACATGCTCAAACATCGAAGATTTGGCACAAACCGACTTATACCAAAGATTTTAGAGCTCTTTAGCCCAAAGTCCGAATGCATACTTGTTTCTCAAGCAACGTGGACCAACATATTAAAATATGGAAAGCCTTGGCCACAAGAAAGGGCATGGTCAGCCAACCCTAGCCCACCAAGTGGGCCAACCCTGAGGATTTCTATGTTAGTTTGCAGTTTCTTTTTTAAGCACCTCCTCCAGGGTATAAATAGCGAGGTTATGTTCCAAGGTCGAGCATCCAACTCATTATTAGGTGAGAAGATGTAGAGAAGAGGGACATCCACTAGAGGAGAGCTGAGGGTTGAGTTCTAGGCTAGGTCTTAGAGGTTCTTCTAGTTCCTAGTGGTGATTAGAGGCCTTGCATGTCTCTCTAATTACGTTGTTCATAGGTGCTCTTCATAACATTGTGGGAGGTATGGCCATGGTTGTAACTTTGATATGAATATTATTTGGAGTAATGATCTTGTTGTAATTATCATATTCCTGGTTCTAACACTTCATGTTCTAGTTCTAATTCTTCATGTTCTTGATCTAGATGAATGAGTTCTTGAATCATGTTCTTAAGGGTTTTGTTCTTCTAGCAATCTTGGTCTTTGATCTTGCTTACTAGTGATGTGGTTACGTAGCTTGTTCTTGTGATCATGGTGATTAGAAGTCTAGCTATGTTGATCATGTTATTAGACTATGTGTATGTGTATGCCTTATGAAAGATTCTTGTCGATTACCCTAACTTCTGTGACAAATGGTTAGAGGGAGAGGATAAGCTTGATTGAGGGGGTTTGGTTATAGATCTTGGTTTTTGTTGGGCCAAAGGCCCCAGGCCTCACGCTTTGGATAGCTCTTTGATGTTGTTGAACCGCAGGGTATGAAGAAGAAGTCAAGGGTTGTTCGAAGGAAGGGCCACAGGTTCAATCCAAAGGTTCCTGAAGCTGACTTGGGCATAGCTTCGAAGTTTAAAAGCTAAGTCATCCGAAGAAGCAGTACCCCAAAGTTTGGCGGCAGATACTGTTCGAAGAGGCACGTCCTATGGAGAAGAGCCGAAGCACAAAGGGACAGGCAAAGCTAGATATGGTCTTGCATGTTCGAGTTGGCTTCGGATGTAAAATTACTGAATAGATAAGTGCTTTGTATAGAGGGGTAGAAGCTTGAAGGGTATGCCTGAGGGTAGCTATGTAAAATCACCGTAAAGCAGACTGTGGGTTGACCCCTATAAATATCGGGGAGACCAACCGACCAAGGGACAGGCTTTTTGGTTTGACACTTGTACGACTCACACTAAACTTGACGTCAGCCCAATCTTCTAAAGATGAAGGTATTATAAGCAGCTTTTCTCATGTGTCCGTTCATCTTCTAGCCTTTTCATATTTCGTACTTTTTCTCTGAAGCGTCTTTTGAATTGGGCAAAGGGTTCCCATTTCATTTGTCATTTAAGCGTTGTGTTGTTGCATCCGTGGACTCTAAAGGGGGGAGGTCCTCTGAATTTGATGTTGCCCTGTTGTCGATGTGTAGTTTGATAACAGACCCCAACATTTGGCGCCTACCCGCGGTGGATCCTCACCACCGAATGACAAAGCAACCTCATCTGAAGGCTATGAGAATTCCCAGGGGGAAGTTTCAGCTTTAGAACATCCAAATGCCGAAGATCCGCCCGGGAATAGGGAAACACTCAAGGAAAATGAAGCTGAGGTAGAAATGCAAACAGACGGAGAGGCTTTGAAGCAACAGATCGCAGAGCAAAAAAGGAAGGCAGCTCGGGAATTAGCAGCCTTGCCTAATATTGTCGAGAATGAGCTTGCAGATCTCTAGCAAATCAATGAGGAGTTACAATTCAGGAAACAGAAATTAGCAAGGCTGAAGCTATTGAAGTCTCAGATAGAGGAGGCTTCGGAATACATTAAGAACAATCAGAGCAAAGATCAGCGGCAAAGTGGTCAGGCAAAGCAGCACATCAACCAAGGATCAGAAGCAAATTACATTTTCGATGCTACGTTGCCACTATCACAGGAATTGCAAGCAGCTCCTTGGCCGAATGGTTATAGACTAACCATGCTACCCAGTTATGATGGACAATCAAGCCCGAAGCAGTTTTTGTTGAGCTACGAGGCAACGGTGGCCTCTTTCGGGGGAAACACAGCCATGTTGGCGAAATAGCTGGTGATGACACTTTAGGGGATTGCTCAGTTGTGGTATTCATTACTCGGGCCTGAATCCATCTATTCATGGCAACAGTTAAAAGAGCCATTGTTAGCAAACTTTCAGGGTTTCCACTCTCAGGCAGTAACATCTCAAACTCTATTTGCATGCAAGCAAGAACCAGGAGAAGCTTTGCAAAGTTATTTCCGAAGGTTCCTAAACATCAAGGCTCAAGCACCAGGTATATCAGATGAAGTTGTGATTGCTGTTGCTATCAATGGACTCAGAATAGGCCAATGTGTGCAGTATTTCACAAGAAAGCCCCCGAAGACGGTAGCCGAGCTGCATGAAAAAATGAATGAGTTCTACATGGCAGATAATGATCTTCAGCTTAGGCAACAAGAACAACAGAAGTCGAAAGAGATGGGTCAGCAGTTCGGCAAGTGTAATCGGGCAAACTTTAGAGGGGATGAACAAATCAGAGCCCAAAATGTGTTCAACATCGAAGAAGAAATGTCTGATCTCAAGCAAGAATCAAAGTCATATAGATGAGGTCATGGTTATAGAGGTGGCCGAGGGGGTCGAGGCTTCGGAGGAAAGAATACTGGGGGAAGATTTCAAAAGAAGCTTTTCTATGTGCTTTGTGGAGAGGATAAGGGCCACACAATAAAGTATTGTGAGATCACAATTTAGAAGAAGAAGAAGAAGAAGAAGAAGAAGAAGGAGCTGAGTGAGTCTTCATCGCAATGAACTCCGAAGGAAGCATGTCAAGTTCAATAGTACTGTCCGGTTAATTATGCCATACCGAACATTAATGCTTTAGCATACACTCAGCGATAGGCCCTTCCGCCGCCACCTTCAAACACGTCAACATCTTCGGCATATAGTCATCAACAAGCTTTATCGCTACCACATTCGGGTCATTTTCCCGCGCTGACATATTCCTAGCTTCAAGCCTTACCTCCCCCACCACCAGGCCCACCGCCATTGCAGTAGTGGTCATCTTCGAATCAGTATTAGTCACAAGCTTTCCCGCATAACTACTTAGTGATGCCTTTGTGGCAGCAGTTGTTTGAAGAAAAGGGAAAAGATGAGGAAACATCCGAAGTGAAAATAGTGAACACCATAGTGCCTGCTTTGAAGCATATATTTCCTACAATGGGAGGCTCAAACTATGAACCACAATCAAAAAAACAAAAGAGGGAATATTAGAGAAGAGTCCATCATATTGGAGTTCAGGGTCTGCACATAAGAACAAAGTTGTCACATGTGCCAATAACATTTGATCAGAGTGATCTTCGGCTGAAGGATTCTCCGCACAATGATGCAATGGTGATAAATTGCAACATTGGGGGCTATGTCATACATGATGTCTTAGTTGATAATGGCAGTTTAGCTGATATCATGATGGTAAAGGCAGTTGAACATGGGTGATTTGGTATTAGAGCCTGCAAACCCATTGTGTGGCTTCAGAGGAAGAAAAGTCGAAGCTCTGGGTAAAATATCGTTGCAAGTATCCTTCAGAGAAATCAGTAATCCACGAACAGAATTCATCACTTTTGATGTTGTTGATGTCAACTGTCCATATAATGCAATTTTGGGTAGAGGAACACTCAATGCGTTTGAAGCCGCATTGCATTCAGCATATCTAGCGATGAAGATACCCACCTACAAAGGGGTGATTACTGTGTACGGAAATCAAGAAGATGCTGGAAGGGTCGAAGGGAACTGGTGCCCAAGCGACAAAAAAGTTCATAGCATAGAAGAAGACAAAGCCGAAACTCAGAAAGAGCTGATAAAGGAGAAGGCAGAGGCAGTAGAGCAGCCGAAGCAGGTTGTCCTTGACGAACACAAGCCAGACCAAACAGTTCAAGTGTGCTCTCAGTTATCAGAAGTAGAAGAATCTGAATTGAAATCATTTCTTGAATCCAACAAAGAAGCGTTTGCCTGGTTAGCCAGAGATTTATGTGGCATAGACCGAAATATCATAGAACACGCTCTAAATGTTGACCGATCAATAAAACCTAGAAAACAAAAATTGAGAAAAATGTCAGAAGACAGGGCCGAAGGTGCAAGGTCCAAAGTAAACAGGTTGCTTGAAGCTAGTGTCATTATACCTAGACCGATAGAATACCTAGAATGGTTAGCGAATATTCTCATGGCAAAAAAGCCAAATGGAAAGTGGCGCATGTGTATTGATTTCACAGATCTCACAAAGCATGCCTAAAGGACGAAATCCCATTACCTCATATTTGAGAGCCAATGGACCGGCTCCATTTCCTCCGGAGTGATGAGTGATTGTCAGCAGTAGCAAGACCTAGAAGGACTTGGGCACAAGAGCTCCGATGGACTGGAGGCCCTCCGATGGACTGGAGGTAGAGGAAAGTCCTCCGAAGGACTGGAGGCATGCTCGGCGTCTGTCGTCCATTGGAGTTGGATACACAGAGGAGCGGCACGACGACAGCAGGAGTAAGTCCTCCGAAGGACTGAGAGGCTGCCCCGATGGACAGGGGATGCCGGGTGCCACCGCGGTGCTCCAACCCGAATGCGTGGCGCGAAGGCGTGCGAGGAAGGCTTTGGTGGCTTCGGCTCAAAACCACCACCCAAGCTACCCAAGCCTTAGTGAGTTGGGCCACGACTCGCCAAGATAGAGAAGATGGGCCAAATCCGGCCCATGCGGAGACTTCCTAAAGTTTCCCGGTTTCTGACTTCAAAACCGGGGGCGGATCGCGGATTAGACTACTGGCCATGTGGAGAACATCCGAGGATTGCGTGGAACTTACGAAGATCAAGACTTCATCGTGGTCGTCTGTCCCGAAATATCCTATAATCTTTCGTTTGAGTCCTTAGGGTTTGTCTAGTTGTAGGGACCTAAGTGCAAAACTGTCTAAACCACACTCGGGTATAAATAGCTCCAAGGTAGGTCATTAGAGGGTCTCTTGGCTGCTAGGATTAGTCTTCACTTGGTGATTTTCGTCCTTAAGCTTCGAGCTCCATTGTTAGGGAGGTTAAAGTAGGATTTAGCCTCCTAATCATGAGGGAAGTTGAGGGTGGTTGCTTGGGATGAATTTCTGCTTGTACGCTGAATCTTTAGACCCATCTTGGGCACTTAATCGAAGCAAATTCGTGCAGTAACCTTGTGTTCTTCTCCTCCACCTCTCTCTTTGGTTTTTGGGTTCAATCCTTGGCTTTTGGGTGTTTATGTTGGCCAAGCTTGAATTCCTTCCCTTGCTGATGTTATGGACTTGCTAGGACATGGAGATCATGACTTAGTTCATCTCAATCCTACTGGATTACCACGAGCAAGCCTCTTTTGTGTTTTCCCCTTTCTTGACCAAAGATTGCCATTTCACGAGATCTGACATTCCCGCTGATTCCGTGGTCACTTTGAGTTGATCTCTTGGGAAAAGCTTTGGAATAGGGTCCAGATAGCCTGTGCAAAATTTCATGAAGATTGGACAAGATTTGGTCTGGTTTGGGTTGGAAAACACCATGTCTGCGACTCTACCAGACAGTCCGGCAGAGGACACCGGACAGTCCAGTTCCACCGAATAGTCCGGCAACCCCCACCAGACAGTTCGGTGTGAGGCTCTGCCCCGGCCGTGCCACCGGACAGTCTGGCAGCAGGCACCGGATAGTCCAGTCCCACCGGACAGTCCCGTATTGGCCACCGGATAGTCCGGTCCTGCCAAGAAGCTGCAGTGTTTTTCCCATTTTGGTTTTTCCGCTGTGTTTTTGCTTCGGATTTTTGCATTACCCACTTTAAGACTATTTTCTTTGCTTGCTGTTAGTCAGTGAGACGCACCTCTATGCGGTGAGTGTCTTGTGACAGTTTTTGTAAAGTTCGTTGCCCCGGTGTCATTCTCGGTCAGATCTTGAGTTTTCTTGCATTGGTGTGTATCCTCACAGTGGACGGCACCCTTGCGCTGCTAGGCACGTATCTGTTCAGTGGACGGTGCCTAGTTTCGGTTTCTCTTGAGCTTTGCAGAGCATCCATTTGGGGGTTGTGTTTTTGAGTTTTCAAGTGCTCCTATTCACCCCCCTCTAGTCGCACGTCTCGGTCCTACAATTGGTATCAGAGCCGGTTAGGTTTCTTCATATCTTTACCGGTGAGAAACCAGTAGCGACTATGACTCACTCCAGGAAGATTTCGGTCCTTGGCTCCAATGGCTACTCCTACTGGAAGGGTAGGATGAGGGCATTCTTTCTTAGCCAGGGCCAGGACATATGGGATGCTACTCAGAGTGTGAACTTTGTGGTGCTTCTAGTTGCTCAGCACACTATCCCAACGATTATGGCTCAGCATGAGGCAAATGCCAAAGCTGTTAACTTTCTCTTCTCAGGACATGGTCCGGTTGATTATGAGAGAGTGAGCCACCTCGAGACTGCTCGTCAGATCTGGTCCCTGCTGAGTGCACACCATGAGGGCACTGCTACTATCAAGGGGCGTCTCGTTGAGACTTAGAGACGCGAATATGAGAATTTCGTTCAGAAGCCTGGTGAGTCCATTGATGACTTGTTTGGTCGTTTTCAGTCGATCATCAACAAGTTGTGCGTTAACTCCAGCCTTGAGAGGATCCCATACACCGACCATCAGCAGGCTGTCAAATTGCTGTATGCGTTGAACAGGAAGGTATGGGAGATCAAGGTTAACTCGATCATCGAGTCTGAGGCCTATGACACAATTGGAGTGGAGACACTTTATAGCAAGCTCAAGGCCATAGAGGTGGATTACAAGTTGAGAGATTCTCACACTTGTACTGGCTCCAAGAGCCTGGCCTTGGCTTCTCCCTCCAGTGAGGCCGCTACTAACCCCCAGCTTCACAACTTTTCATTTTCTGCCCTTATGTTTGTTATAGAGGAGCAATTGGCGTCACTTGGGGATGATGAGCTTTGCCTAGTGTCTAGCCGCTTTCAGCGTGCCTATGATAACCGGATGAGCAAGAAGAGGGGCGAGAGGCCCAAGTGCTTCGAGTGCGGAGAGGTCGGCCACTTCATCGCCGAATGCCCGAACAAGCAGAACGACTACTACAAGAAGGGCAAGAGCCACTCCCGTGACTCCAACAAGTACCACTTTGGCAAGCACGACTACGACAAGCATGACCACACCAAGCACCGCTCTGGCAAGATCAAGAACTTCCGGAAGGCTTTCAAGAGCTACCAGAAGGACAATCGGAAGTGGGACAAGGCCTTCTTTGCTGAGCTTGGTGGTGGTCTGTGCGGCAGATCGTCCTCCTCCTCCTTGTCTTCGTCAAGCTCAAGCAATGAGGAGATCGTCACCAAGCGGGACAAGAGGAGGGACCAAGGCGGTCCAGCTAGACTCTGCTTCGTCTCCACCAAGTCCAAGTGCAAGCACAAGATGCACCGGAGATCCTTTTGCTCCATGGCGCTTTAGGACAAGGACGACAAGGGCAGCGACAATGACTCCTCCGATGAAGAGGTAACTCTTGAGCAAGCTGAAATTCTTGAGATGTTGGAGGCAAATAGTCGTGAGTTGAAAGCCCATGATAGGTTGTTGGAGAAGCTGCAAAAGCAGAAAGCGAAGTTGGCTGATGCTCTAGCTGAGATAGAGAGGCTGAAGAGTGTGCCAGCCCAGCCTAGTGAGTCTGAGTGTCCTACCTGTGAGACTTTGATGAGAGATCTCTGTGAGTAGAAGAGCAAGTATGCTCATCAGGTAGAGGAGATGGATAGGCTGAAGGTAGAGTTAGGCAAGCTCCAGTCTAAACTGGATGAGCCTATTTTGAGTGATGAGCCTGAGTGTGAGATGTGCCCCTACCTAGCTGTTGACATAGCTGAGCTAAAAGTGAGGTGTGAGGGACAGCTCAAGGAGTTGAGAGCTGACTTTGAGGTGCTTTCAGCACCCCCTCACACTTGTGAGAACTATCTCACTTTGAGGTTGTTGTTGGTGGATAGGGATGCCACCATTAAGAAGTTAGAGAAGTCTGCTCCCTCCATTCCCTCTCTAGACTGCCCCACTTGTGCTACCCAGACTTTAGTTCTGGAGGACCTGAGAGAGGAGAAACAGACTTTGGTTGATGAGAACAACCGCTTGAGAGAGGTGCTCAGTTGGATGTATGCTAGAGAGCCCCAACTTAGGATGATCTTGGAGAGCACCAATAGAGCTGAGGGTGATATGAGTGGACTTGGGTTAGGAGAGTGCAGTTCTTCGGGAGAGAAGAAGAGTTCCCCAATTAAGCTTAAGACTACCTCTCCTCAGCCTATTCCTACTGTTGATGGGGTTTACCACGAGCCTCCCAAGGCTGCCCCCAAAGAAGCAGTTCTAGACACCCAAGCCCTCACAGGCTAAGCTTGACCGAGTAGTGACTGAGATTTTTAAGCCTCCAGTGAGCATGGAGAGAGTCCAGCAGCCTATTCCACTCAAGGCTACTCCACCTAAGCCCAAGGCCCAGCCTAACCCTACTCCCAAGAGGCATGTCTACCACTTTGACTTTTGCCAGCAGATTGGCCACTTGGAGGAGTTCTGCTTCAGGAGGAAGCGAGTTGAGAGGCAGGAGAGAGCCTGGGGGAACTAGGATCAGTTCTACCAGGGTGGTAGGCAGGATCCTCCCCACCACGGTGAGATGAGAGACCGCTTTGTTCGTAGTGAGACCCTTTCCCGGTCGAGCTCCTAGTCGTTTTCAGCGTGGCTGTTGACCTCATGATTGAGGCTTTGGAGGTAGAGGTTTTGAGAGCTCATGCTTTGGAGGTCGTGGGTACCCAGATAGACGTGATGCTTACTTCCACTATACTTACCCCATTTTTGAGCAGATGGCTCGGCACTGGTTCAGTAGTTTCACTAACCCCAGTGCCAAACCATTTGCTCACTCTCGCTTTCCTTGATTTTGCAGGATCGAGGCCTGGAGGACATATGGATCATGGACTCCTGTTGCTCTAGGCACATGATAGGGCACCGTAGATGGTTCTCCAGCCTCAACCCCGTAAGCACCAAGGAGTACATCACATTCGGGGATAACGGTCAAGGTAAAGTGTTGGGTGTTGGTTTTGTTGCTCTTTCTGGCAAGCTTTCCCTGAGAGAAGTTGCTTTGGTGAGGAATTTGGGGTTCAATTTGGTTTCTGTCTCGCAACTTCTCAAGGAAGGGTTTGAGGTTCGTTTTAAGGAGGGTTCTTCTTATGTGCTTGATGCTAAGGAAAACCTTGTTTGTCAGATTTTTCCCTATGGGCAGGTTTTTAAGGTTGACCTTGCATCTGTTTTTGGTCCTCCTCGGTGTTTGGTTGCTAGTCCTTCTACTGATATTTGGAAGTGGCATAGGAGGCTTGGCCATTTGAGTTTTGATCTGCTAGCCAAGTTGAGCTCGATGGGCTTGATCCGAGGATTGCCCAATTTGAAAGTAGGAAAGGAATTAGTGTGCCACCCCTGTCGTCACGGCAAGATGGTTGCCGCTTCTCATGCACCTATCAATCAGGTGATGACCTCTTACCCAGGTGAGCTGCTACATATGGACACGGTTGGTCCTGCTTGGGTACAGTCGGTCAGTGGGAAGTGGTATGTGCTTGTAGCTATGGATGACTTTTCTCGCTATTCGTGGGTGTGCTTCATGGAATTCAAAGATGAGGCTTTCGGTTTTGTTCAGGATCTGGTCTTGAGGTTAAGGAATGAGAGTCATAAGGCCATGAGGGCTATCCGCAGCGACAATGGCGGAGAATTTCGTAACTCTCGTTTCAAAACCTTTTGTCGTGACCTAGGTGTTAATCACCAATTTTCGTCTCCTTATACCCCACCTCAGAATGGTGTTGTGGAACGAAAGAACCACACACTTGTTGAGATGGCGCGTATGATGCTTGATGAGCATAGGACTCCATGACGCTTTTGGGCTGAGGCTATGAATACAGCCTGTTACATTGCCAACCGCATCTTCCTATGAGTTTTCTTAGGGAAGACTTCGTACGAGCTACGGTTTGGTATGCAGCCTAGCGTCAAGCACCTGCGTGCATTTGGCTGCAGATGCTTTGTGCTAAAAAAGGGGGGCATTTGGACAAATTTGAATCTCACTGCTTGGATGGTATTTTCCTTGGGTACGCCTCTAGCTCTCGGGCATATAGAGTGTGAATCCTTGATACTAGACAAGTGGTTGAGACCTGTGAAGTTTCCTTTGATGAATCTATGCCTTGCACAACCCCTGCATTTGAGCTTTCAGGTGATGATGAAGAAGGCACTCCCATATTTGAAGATGAGGAAGGCGAAGTAGATGCTGGTGATGCAGGAGCCACCGCACCGGCTGTAGCTCCTGCCCTCCTCTGCTACGAGCTCTGAAGATAAAGGAGGACCCTTGCCTATGGCTTCCTCCTCACTCCCCCGACTGCAAGCTTGAGCAGAGGCTGGCCCCACTGAGGACGCAGGGGAGGAGACCTCCAAGATTGTTCCATCTCGGTAGGTCCGGCGGGATCACCCTCCAGACAGGATGATTGGAGATCTACACCAGCGTGTCACATGCTCTTCGGTTAACTCTCTAGCCTTTTTCTGCCACTCTGCATTTGATGCTTCTTTCGAACCTCGGGATGTGTCACATGCATTATCTGATCCTAGTTGGGTGAACGCCATGCATGAGGAGTTGGAGAACTTTGAGAGAAACCATGTCTGGGATTTAGTTGAACCTCCACCAAACTGTTACCCTATAGGAACCAAGTGGGTTTTCAAGAACAAACAGGGTGAGGATGGGATGGTTCTGAGGAACAAAGCGAGATTGGTAGCCCAAGGTTTCTGTCAGAAGGAGGGGATAGATTATGAGGAGACCTTTGCTCCTGTAGCTCGTTTAGAAGTCATTAGGATTCTGCTTGCCTTTGCTGCCTCTAAAGGTTTCAAACTGCAGCAGATGGATGTCAAGTCAGCCTTCCTAAATGGTAACATAGAGGAGGAGGTATATGTGAGACAACCTCCTGGCTTTGAGAGTGCCAAGTTTCCAGACCAGGTGTATAAGTTGAGAAAAGCCCTTTACGGTCTGAAGCAAGCTCCTAGAGCTTGGTATGCTGGGTTGAAAGCCTTCCTGCTCAAGTCTGGGTTTGTGATGGGTTCAGTAGACAAGACCTTGTTTCTGTTGAGTCGTGGCGGTGACACCCTTCTAGTTCAGATATATGTTGATGACATTATCTTTGGTGGTTCATCTCACGCTTTGGTGTCTAAGTTTGCTAAACAGATAAGCAGTGAATTCGAGATGAGTCTCATGGGTGAGCTTCAGTTCTTTCTCGGGCTTCAGATTAAGCAAGGCCCAGAAGGAACCTTCGTCCATCAAGCCAAGTACACGAAGGACATTCTGAGAAAGTTTGACAAGGGAGATCTTAGGCCCATGGCGACTCTCATGTCAACACAGACGGCACTTGATGCTGATGAAGAAGGGGAGGTGGTGGACCAAAGAGAGTACCAAGGGATGATCGCCACACTTCTGTACCTGACAGCGACCAGGCCAGACATTCAGTTTGCGATCTGCCTCTGTGCGCATTTCCAGGCCTCACCAAGCTATCACATCGTCAAGCGGTGAAGCGCATCTTCAGGTACCTGAAATACACACCTGATCTTGGTCTTTGGTTCTCTTCAGCTTCGTTGTTCTCTCTCAGAGGGTATTCTGATGCTGACTTTGCGGGTTGTCGATTAGAGCGCAAGTCTACTTCCGGCACCTGTCAGTTTCTTAGTTCTTCTCTTGTCTCTTGGTCCTCACGCAAGCAATCTAGCGTAGCCACTTCCACCACAAAAGCTGAATACATTGCTGCTGCTAGTTGCTGCTCCCAGCTGCTTTGGATGAAGTCCACCTTGAGTGATTTTGGTCTCAGTTTTAGGAAGATCCCTCTCCTAGTAGACTCTACCTCAGCTATTTCTGTAGCCAAGAACCCTGTCTTGCACTCCAGGACCAAACACATAGACGTGAGATTTCACTTCTTGAGAAGTCACTATGAGAAGGGAGATATAGACTTGATCCATGTAGGGACTGAGAACCAGTTTGCAGATATCTTCACCAAGCCCTTAGACCTTAGCGTGTTTGCTCGCTTGCGTGGGGAGCTTGGTCTTTGTTACCCCTTTTAGATTGGGGTAACTTTGTTGTAGTTTAGGTTTTGTTTTTGCTTTTTTCTTTGCTTTCCCTTGCTTTTCTTGCATTTTGTATCACACCTTGCATTGCATTGTAACATATGCATTTTCACTTACACTAGCACTAGAGCTCTTCTGGTATGAAGAGTTAGTACTTGCTTGTGCTAGTTTGTACTGTTGCTTGCATGATCATGGTTGGCTAAGCTCCTTGAATCTGTCTAATATCTTTTGTGAGCTCAGTCAATTTTGTTTATTGAAAATCCAAAACCATGATCACCACTTGACTTGGCTACCTAGCATGTATAGGAATGTTGAATGCTATGCTATCTTTTCATGTTTGGATATGCTAGCCGAATGCCTTTGTTAAGTTGAGGCCTAAGCATTCAAGACACCTTGCCTTAATCTGAATTCTGAATTAATCTTGTTTACAAAGTGGTGTCCTATGAGCTAAATTGAAAAGATCTAGGTGGGTTCACTTGTCACACTGATCTAGTTTGAGATAGCTTGCCTTTGCACCTTAGTATGAACTTGGACTAGGCTGTGCATGACCAAAACCTTGTCATAAGCTTCTGATGGTTTTTTGAACCTAGGCTTGGCATTGGTTGGTAAGAAGTGGCAAAGAAAAGTGAATAACCCCTGGCACATGATCTGATATGCTTGAAGTTAAAATTTTCTAAATCTGAAATCTGCAAGTCTCTATATTGCTTATGGCCTGTTGTATATGCTTTGGTTGAGAGTAGCACACCTTGTATGTCTTGCTAGCATCATGCTATTCATGCCTATCTTGCTAGATGCTATTCATGTTGGTGATGCTTTCTTTTCAACAACTCTGAAAAACATGCTCTTAATCTGTATAAGATAGATTCAATTGAGCTTGTTTGCATGCTTCCTTGCCCTCACCTGCTCTGTATGCTAGAACTTGTATTTACTAGCTTTTCATCCCTGCTGAGCTCTTCATGGTACACTTCCTGCATTTCATGGCATATTTTGCAGGGGAGTTGTCCATTTCAGGGGGAGTTGAGTTCTATGAACCCTTGATGTGTCCATTGTCAACAAGGGGGAGAGATGTTGACCCTTGAGGAGAGAGATGTTGGACCAAGGGGGAGGACTCTGTAGAGATCTAGTTGAGGGGGAGTTTGAGCTTTTAGGATGCTCTTGCATCGGTGTGTTGAGCCTTTTTGCCTCTTTCTGGAGGAGCCGATGTTTTGCCTTAGCATGACTGTGTTGAGCCAGTTTGCCTCTTTCTTAGGGGTCATGCTTTAGTTTGATCGACCGCGTTGAGCGGTTTCCCTTGTCTTAGGGGGTCGATCTTTGGCTTTGTTTTTGTTGTCTCAACCTACCCTTTTATGCTTATGTTTGGCTTTTGGGCATCTTGAGCAACATCTTCTTTTTCTTCTTTCTTTTCGGTTTTACGCTTTTTTTTGTCTTCGTTCTATTCCAGGTTACAGGTTGAAGGTGTTGACAATGCACTCATCAAGGGGGAGATTGAGAGCCAACGGACCGGCTCCATTGCCTTTGGAGTGATGAGTGATTGTCAACAGTAGCAAGACCCAGAAGGACTTGGGCATAAGACCTCCGATGGACTGGAGGCCCTCCGATGGACTGGAGGTAGAGGAAAGTCCTCCGAAGGACTGGAGGCATGCTCGGCGTCTGTCGGCCATGGGAGTTCGGTACACGGAGGAGCGGCACGGTGACGGCAGGAGTAAGTCCTCCGAAGGACTGAGAGGCTGCCCCGATGGACAGGGGATGCCGCGCGCCACCACGGTGCTCCAAATCGAATGCGTGGCGCGAAGGCGTGTGAGAGAGGCTTTGGCAGCTTCGGCTCAAAACCGCCACCCAAGCTACCCAAGCCTTGGTGAGTTGGGCCACGACTTGCCAAGATAGAGAAGATGGGCCAAATCCGGCCCATGCGGAGACTTCCTAAAGTTTCCCGGTTTCTGACTTCAAAACCGGGGGCGGATCGCGGATCGGACTACTGGCCACATGGAGAACATCCGAGGATTGCGTGGAACTTACGAAGATCAAGACTTCATCGTGGTCATCCGTCCCGAAATATCCTGTAATCTTTCGTTTGAGTCCTTAGGGTTTGTCTAGTTTTAGGGACCTAAGTGCAAAACTATCTAAACTGCACTCGGGTATAAATAGGTCCAAGGCAGGTGATTAGAGGGTCTCTTGGCTGCTAGGATTAGTCTTCACTTGGTGATTTTCGTCCTTAAGCTTTGAGCTCCATTGTTACGGAGGTTAGAGTAGGATTTAGCCTCCTAATCATGAGGGAAGGTGAGGGTGGTTGCTTGGGACGAATTTCTGCTTGTACGCTGAATCTTTAGACCCATCTTGGGCACTTAATCGAAGCAAATTCGTGTAGCAACCTTGTGTTCTTCTCCTCCCCCTCTCTCTTTGGTGTTTGGGTTCAATCCTTGGCTTTTGGGTGTTTATGTTGGCCAAGCTTGAATCCCTTCCCTTGCTGATATTTTGGACTTGCTAGGACGTGGAGATCATGACTTAGTTCATCTCAATCCTGCTGGATTACCACGAGCAAGCCTCTTTTGTGTTTTCCCCTTTCTTGACCAAAGATTGCCATTTCACAAGATCTGAAATTCCCGCTGATTCCGTGGTCACTTTGAGTTGATCTCTTGGGAAAAGCTTTGGAATAGGGTCTAGATAGCCTATGCAAAATTTCGTGAAGATTGGACAAGATTTGGTCTAGCTTGGGTTGGAAACCACCCTGTCTGCGACTCTACCGGACAGTCCGGCAAAGGACACCAGACAGTCCGGTTCCATCGGATAGTCCGGCCGTGCCCACCGGACAGTCTAGTGTGAGGCTCTGCTCGGGCCGTGCCACCGGATAGTCCGGCAGCAGGCACCGGATAATCTGGTCCCATCGGATAGTCCAGTGTTGGCCACCGGATAGTCCGGTCCTGCAATGAAGCTGCAGTGTTTTCCTATTTTGGTTTTTCTGCTGTGTTTTTTCTTCAGATTTTTGCATTCCCCACTTTAAGACTATTTTCTTTGCTTGCTGTGAGTCAGTGAGATGCACCTCTGTGCGGTGAGTGTCTTGTGACGGTTTTTGCAAAGTTCGTTGCCCCGGTGTCATTCTCGGTCGGATCTTGAGTTTTCTTGCATTGGTGTGTATCCTTACAGTAGACGGCACCCTTGCGCTGCTAGGCACGTATCTGTTCAGTGGACGGTGCCTAGTTTTAGTTTCTCTTGAGCTTTGCAGAGCATCCATTTGGGGGTTGTGTTTTTTAGTTTTCAAGTGCTCCTATTCACCCCCCCTCTAGTCGCACGTCTCAGTCCTACAGCATTGATAGCCTAGTTGATGCGGCTAAAAATTCGGAGATGATGAGTCTATTGGATGGGTACTCGGGGTATCATCAAATTTGGCTTAAGAGGGAGGATGAACCCAAAACGAGCTTCGTAACCCCGTTTGGAACATATTGCTTTGTCCGGATGCCCGAAGGTCTCAAGAACGTTGGGGGATGCTTTAACAGAATGACTGCAAAGGTTATTGGAGATCAATTAGGCAGAAATGTGCTAACATATGTCGATGATATCATCGTTCAAAGCATCAAAAGAGACAAACGTGTTGCTGATTTAAGGGAAACATTCGTTAACTTTAGCAAAGCAGGGTTCAAGCTCAACCCCGAAAAGAGTATTTTTGGGATTTCCAAACGTAAATTCTTGGGATGCCTAGTATCGGCAAAAGGCATCAAAGCAAACCCAATAAAAATTGAAGCCATACTTCGGATGGAGCCTCTGAAATCAAGAAAATCGATCCAAAAGCTGACAGGGAGACTGGCATCTATAAACAAATTCATTTCCAGGTCGGCGGAACAAAGCATGCCGTTTTTTGAAGTCTTGCGTGGAACCAATCCATTTACTTGGGGGAGAAGCAGCAGAAAGCTTTTGAAGAGCTTAAACAGTATCTGGTGCATCTCACAACATTGTCATCGCCTGAACAAGGAACTCGATTGCTGTTCTATGTCGCCGCAGCCCCGGCAGTAGTCAGCGCTGCACTTCTACAGCAAAAGGAGGTCGATGGACAAAAAAAACAAAGACCAATATATTATGTCTCTGAAGCACTAACACCAACCAAGATGAATTATTCTGAAATTAAGAAAGTGATATATGCTGTTGTCATGGCCTCAAGAAACCTTCGGCACTACTTCCAAGCGCATAACATCATCGTACCTTCATCTATGCCCCTCGGGGATGTGCTTCGAAACAAGGAAGCCAGTGGTAGAGTTGGGAAATGGGCGGTGGAGCTAAATGAGTATGTTATAGATTTTGTGCATAGAACCACAATCCAATCCCAAGCATTGGCTGATTTTGTAGCTGAATGGACTCCAGCAAAGAAAGAAGTTCAGCTCCTGTCTGAAGAAGAGATTTGGCAAGTATACTGTGATGGGTCATACACAGCAACAGGGGCTGGTGCAGCAGCTATACTGTGGTCACCGTCGGGAGTAAAGTCATCGTTCGCAATACGGCTCAAGTTCCCGAGTACAAATAATGTTGCAGAGTACGAAGCAGTAGTGTTGGGGTTGAGGAAATTGAAATCCTTAGGAGTACGAAGAGCTGTTCTAATGTCGGATTCCTAGGTCATTTCGGAGCATTTTGAGAAAACCTCCAAAGCTAAAGAAGAAAGGCTACAAAAGTATTTGCATGCAATTAGAAGAATGGAATCCTACTTCGAAGGGTTCACAGTAAAGAAAATAAACCGAAGAGAAAATGATGAGGCTGATGCATTAGCCAGAGCATCTTCTCAAGGAACACCGTTGCCCCCTAATGTGTTCTTCGAGATACTCAAAGCACCATCGGTCAAGCTACAGGAGAGAGCAATCTTGTCCATCTCGCCAGTAGTAAGTGAAGATTGGAGATCAGAAATCATATCCTATCTTAATAACACACATCAAAATGACGATGAAGCTTGGCTTGCAAGGATGAGTCAGAGGGCAAGGCAGTACAAATTGATGAATGGTGAATTGTACAAAGAGGGAGTATGTGCACTGCTTCTGAAATGTATCGCAAGAGAAGGTAAACAGCTCATGAAGGAAATACATTTTGGGATATGTGGAGCACACATCGATTCAAGGAAGCTGTTAGGAAAGGTCTACAAGATGGGATTCTGTTGGCTGAAAGCACCAGCTAATGCCAAAGACTTAGTCCGAACGTGTGATAATTGCCAGAGAATGTCAAAGCATCAAAATCAACCTGCGTCGTACACTCAATTGATTGAACCAACATGGCTGTTGCAAAGAAGGGGCATGGATTTGGTTGGCCCAATGCCAAATGCACAAGGAAATTTAAGATACGTTGTAGTAGCTGTAGAATATTTCACCAAATGGATTGAAGCAAAGGCTCTCACGACAATAACATCGGCGACAGTCCAGCGGTTTTTTTGGCAAAACATAGTGTGTCGCTTCGGCGTGCCGAGAGCATTAACGGTGGACAATGGTACTCAATTTGATGCAGAGTCATTCAGAAAGTTTTGCCATTAGATCGGCACAAGCCTTAATTTTGCTTCAGTCAGACATCCATAGTCCAATGGTGTCGTTGAAAGAGCAAATGGTATAATACTATCTAGTATATCGAAGAAGCTAGTGGGGCTTTCAAAGGGCAAATGGGTTGATGAGTTAACAAGTGTGGTTTCGAGCCACAACACTACGGTATCGATAGCCACAGGCTTTACGCCATTCAAGCTACTGTATGGAGAAGAGGCGATGACGCCCGAAGAAATCAAGCACAAGTTAATAAGGGTAACAAAACTTGAAGCTGAGCAAGAAGAACAATTCGTTACAAATGAGTCAGTGGAATTAGTCAGATTGGAATCAGTTGATAACATCTGAAGGTATCAAGAAGAAACCAAGAAGTGGAGAGATAGGACGGTAAAGCTTAAATCCATCGAGCTTGGCAACTTCGTGCTTCGAAGAATAGCCAACGCAGATATGACAGGCAAACTGCACAGCAAGTGGGATGGTCCTTTTCTCATAAAAAAATCTAATAGTCCATGTTCTTATAGGCTCGAAGATATGTTTGGCAATGAAGTTCCAAGATCGTGGAATATAAATGATCTTTGGAGCTATTACCCATAGGAATAGATTTTTTTTGTTTATCATTTTGTATAAAATAGAAAAAAGGCGTTGCACCCTTTTTCCTTACAGGGGAAACCCCAGAATCAAGACGTGGCGTAAGGTTTTTTAATGGGGTAGTTGCATGTGACCAAGCTTCGGATAAATGAGAAGTAGATTTCCCCATGATGTGTTGTTCTGATATGGCAAAACTTCGTATTGAGTTTTCACCTCAATACGAAGGATATCGCCGAAGTTGCATGCGATGAAGTAAGTAAATCACGTGCGCCAAAGAGGGCGTCTATGTATTCACAGCTGCACGAAAAGGCGCTCTCTGATTAAAGTGACTCCTGTCACACAAAAATGTAGCAGAGCACATGCCACAGAAGTGGACCAAGGCCGCAGTAGGTAAAAAATGTTATAAAAACAGCATCGGATTCCCTTAGCGTTGGGTTCCCCAGTTTTTTGTCGGCAACGAACATCTTCGAATTATTTAATGTATATCTGTCAACTGTGAAGCATCAGATTCCTTAAGGGAATTGTGTATCAGTCAAAAGCAATAGCCATAATCCTGTCCATGCATGATTGTATTGCATCGGATTCCCTGTGTGTCTCGCTTGCCAGGGGCTATAAATACAAGCCCGGTGCCTTCTTGAGCATCAAAGCACAGCTCGATACCCACCAAATTCGCAGAAATGAGAGGCATTGCCAAGGCAGATGCTAGAGTCATCTCACATACCAGCATACAGAGTTAGAATCGTTTATAGTTCATTGGAGGAAGAAATAGAGGATGAAGTCTTCCATGGACAAAGCCTATCTTCATATTGGCATCAATTCAGTCTATCACGAAGAGGCTCAGGCCGTGAGATTCTCCTAATGTTTCTCCTTCATAATCCTAGCAACGGATCAGGGCATGAGATGCTCCTAACGGAGTAATTCACGTGCTGAGAAGGTCGCATCATCACCTCACTGAGTGGCCAGCCTTGGTTTGCTCCGAAGGGAAGTGTCAGAGGTTTTGGTGGTGATCTTACTTAGGTGTGTTGGCAGTAACATGTCAGTGCATAACCCTCTAGCAGCTGCATGCGGGGCTTTCAAGCCAAGAATGTGGAGTGGGCTAGAGGGGTATCAGTGTCACAAAGCTGGCTGTGCATCTATAATTTACAAAGTTGTAGTGCTATTATATGGCGGATGTAGTCACAGTTCAGCCATTGTATCTGAAGCTTCCTTCAATCCATTTGCAAATCTTGTGTGTATATCTACTTCGTATCGTATAAGGAAGGTGTTGAAGTGATCTTGTTTTTGTGAAGGAATGTTTTCGTCTCAAAGTAATTATGTGAAGTTCTCAGTTTCGAAGATGAAAAAGATCTCAAAAACCAAAAACACATTTGCAAATATACATCACAGTGGTTATGCTTGCTGAAAAATGATCATGTCAAACTGATACCAGCATGCAAAACACGTTACAGTCACTTTGGTTATCCGCCAGCATTACATTTCTGGCAATTTCATCAATAATGTTGTCAACAACAGAATCCAAAATACAGTCGGCATGAAAACGACTAAGAACGTTCAGTGCAAACTTAGAGGGGCTTTGACACACATAAACAAACAAAGTTCCACAAGGGCCGAAAATAGAATCAGTCAACAAAACCTGCTACCCAGCAAAGGAAAAATAATAAGCGTACTTCGCAAATAGATCAATGTAGCTAGTTCGAAGGTTAGACCTCCGAAGCATCGTGCTGAGTCTTTAGGGGCTCATCCGTTGGGGATTTCGGCATCAGGGGCTGTTCTGCCTCAGCAGACTGAGTTAGCTTCCTTGAGCCCAGGTCCTTGCTGAAGTGCAGTAGTCAAGCATCGTTTCTCGACGCATTTAGCAGCCACTTCTTTAGCCTAAAATGAAATTTTGTTATATGCTCACAAGGCAAAACAATGAACGAAGGCATCAAGAGTAGTGAAAAGAGTACCTCCCTCCAACGTTCGTGGATCTGTTCCAAGACTCTCGCTTCGAGGCCATGTTTCCATAGCAGGCTGTAAACGCAGCGTCCGGTGTTTTCGCAAGCTCGAGTGCATGTGAATACATCATCTACGGAACATAGGCTGAAGCCTGGGGTAGAAGCTCTTTCAATATGGGAGCAGCCTTGTGATTCAAGAGATGAAGATATCGCCTTAGCACCAGCCATGACGCAGTACCCCCCATACGAAGTTGTTAGCTCCGGTATTGCGGATACCTCTCTTTCGATCCATTTCAAAGCTTCTAGGGAGTCGCCTTCCTCATACTTTTGGATTCGCGGATAAGCACCGGTGTGAGAAACAACGGATTGAGCAGCGGAAGCACAAGATGAAATCTTGCTGAAAATATTTTTTTCCTCTTCTGCTTTCTTTAATTTGAGAGACTCAAGTTCAACACGAAGATTTGCAAGTTCTTCATCTTTGGAGGAGAGGTTGGCCCAAAGTTCTGACAGCTCTTATGTCTGCAATTCAGCATTTTTCTTTAAAACTTCAATCATATATTTGGAGGTTTGCCGAGCCTTCTTCTCTTGCTCTAGGAGATTGTTTGCCTTCGAAGCAGCAAATAATTGTTTCTCTATTTCTGCTATCAGCACTGAATTTTTATCCTCAAGCTTCTTGGCATTTGTTCACTGAAGAACCACTTTGTCAGTGAGGCCTTGAACAATTCTATTGTGAGACGCCTACTCTGCCTTCTCATTTGCTTTGTGTCCACGAGCAATTTCGCCAATTCGAGTCCGAAAGTCATCAATTTGGGCAGTTTGCGACATGTTTTCTAAAATTTGCCTCTTCGAAAGAGTTTTTGAAAGGAGAAGTCCCTGCAAATATGTAAAGAACATAGAAATGATGCAAAGGTCGGGAAAAAAAGTGGGGGAAGAAGGAACGTAACGAAAGAAGAAGCACGAATCGCACCTTTAAGCAAAGAGCGTTGAGCTGCCCATCTAGTGTTTCGGTGGGCAATGAAATCAACTCCTTCTCAACGTTTGGAAGGCAGAATGATTGACCTAGCCCATCTGCTACAATCATTTCACCCTCGGACCCTAGGCATTGCAAAGACTTCGAGTGCTCTTCGTGAAAAATAGTGTTGTCTCTGTCGTAAGCAAGTTCTTCGGTGAGACTGCAGAGGCTGAGCACCTCTTCGACGTCAATATTCTTAGGGCCGTAAACACGAACGAAACCAAAATCTGTGATTTCAGAAGCATTCCCAGTTTTAGGGTTTTTGCCTCTATCACAATTAATACTGTGTACAAAAGCGTTACGAAGGTCCGACAGTGTCTTAGCAATCCCCTCAAAAGCAGATTCTTCCTTACCAGATTTCATATCATGAGGTTGCGTCGAAACCTTCGTTTTAGAGTTTTTCACTTTGGTTGTCGCTTCACGATCAAGGGGTGGAGCTTCAATGTCAATGGTTTCCTTGTTGTTGTGATCAGGTGCTTCGTACCTAGGTGATGCACCTGTAGAATCCTCATCGACTTTGACATCAAATGGGTCAGGGATTCTGGGTATACCTTCGGACTCCAGAGCAGAAGTAGTAGGGGATGAAGCTTTATGGACAATCTTCATGACTTGAGAGCCAAGTGGGCTCAAAGCATGAGAAGGGCCAAAGCTGCCAACCATTGAAGTAATCGTTCTATTCGCCATAGAAGTAACTCCTCGAGATGAAGGGGTAGCCTCTAAGGTGTTAGGGTCTTGTTCCCCTATTGTTCCAACACCTTCGGCACAGGCCACCTTAGGTGGGATCGCCTCCGGTTCAAACACTGCTGGTTTCTTATAGGACCAGTGAGTGGGTTTCCTCAAACAAATCTTTATTCATTTTCTAGTAACCTCAGCATCGGCGACAGCTATTTCTGGAGCATCTCTGGCTTTCCGCTTGAGAGTGTTGGCTTTCGAAGCGGGAACATCAACATCGAAATGCTCGTAATCAGGATAGGTCACCCCAAAAGCGTCAAACACTCAGTTCAAGCGATGTTTGGGTCTATCGCCAAAGGCACGTTGTAGGCGCTTATACTCTGCAATAGTGTAGTTACCGAGCAAGGCACAAACAGCTTTCTCAACACCAGCTCTCCAAGATTCATCTGGAGTCTTGTATTTGCCAAAAGTCTTGAATTTGTATGGCAGGTGGACAAGCTGGGTAGGGTCGATTGGACCTTCGGGGATAGGCATAGAAATCTTGCTTCGAAGGGGAAACACGCCATTAGTTGCGAACTCTTGGGCCAGGCATCACATGTGAATCTGTGAACACACAACTCTGTAGGCAATATTTGCTAAAATAGTCCTGTTGGATTGGGCACACATAGGCCTCTTGAAACCAAATGAAACTTTCAAAGGATCCATCAAGAATGGGCAAAATTCAGGTTTCTTTTCAGTATTGACGCTATAGTAGAACCACTTCTGTGTCGAGCCAAAAGACCATTTGGTTCGGTAGGCTAGCACAGGGCCCGGCGAGTCCGTGCAGCTTTGGAAGTTGTAGCATCCGAAGTTTGGATGAAGCCAAGTCACCTTGTCTGCCTTGGTCTGATAGTGCAGCTCGTGCGAGCGGCAAAAGTCCTCAATGTCTAGTTACAAGCCCTGGCTAGCTAGCATTCATACGTAACCGCCCAACCGAACAAAGGCATTAGGGGTCAATTGATGAAAGTATATTTCGTAGCGCTCAAGGACCTTAGGAACAAATGAGTTCATAGGCAGCTAAAGCCCGACGTCGAAGAAGTTTTCAAACAAGATGATTTCGCTTGGCCTTGGAGTAGGACTTTCTTCGTCCCCTAGGCTTCGGCAGCAACTAGGGTTCTTGACGAAGTCCAACCTCTGATACAGCTTAAAATCTTTATCCATGATGTTAGACATCCCAAAGATTATGTGGCTCGGTTTCTGGGGGCGAAGGGTCAACTTGTCTTTGTCCTTGTCAATTTCCTTAAGATCTTTGTCCTCTTCTTCTTCATCATCAGAAGATTTTGCGATGTTTTCCAGTTCCTTGTCAGGATGAACTGGAGACAAGTGAATAGGAGCCTCTTCTCTAGCAGTGTTGTGGGTTTCACTGATACATTCAGCTTCGGAATCAGTCCCCATACTGGTCGTGGTGCAGATGCGTGCCATTGAGACCTAGGACGAACATGTCAAAGTCAAAAACTTGTGTGCTAGCCTGCATTTGGCAGAGAGGGCAAAGAAAAGATTTCCAGACTTGCGAAAATGGCAAAGCAATTTCCAGGAGGTAGAACTTCGGATTGCAGTGGACGATGAGGCAGCAAGTGCGAAGCAGGTTTTGGAGGCACAACTTCAGAGCAAGTTATTGAGGCAGAGCTTTGGAGTTGGGACAGAGAGGAGCAGTAGCTACGCGGCGGCTGAAATGCAGGGGGGCCCGCGGCTGGTCCCCCGTGGCTTATATATTGTCCTGGGCATGAAAATCGAAGAGACAGACGACGAACAGTCGCGAATCAATAGGAAGCCGACGCATGTCTTTTGCTTATGAGAGTCACTTTTATTTTCTCGCTTGTTCATCTCTTTTCGCGTGTTTTTCTGTCTCCGATCTTTTTTCCAAAATAACCTCAAATCGGGAGGAAGCGGCCCAGGCACCCGAAGCGTGAGGTTGAGCCTTCGGTGTGTTTGTTCGGTCGCAGTTTGAGCTCATCTTGGAAAAATGAACTAACCCGCGAGGGGCTACTGTTGGGCCGAAGGCCCCAGGCCTCACGCTTCGGATAGCTCTTTGATGTTGTTAAACCGTGGGTACGAAGAAGAAGTCCAAGGTTGTTCGAAGGAAGGGCCACAAGTTCAATCCGAAGGTTCCTAAAGCTGACTTGGGCATAGCTTCGAAGTTTAAAAGCGAAGTCATCTGAAGAAGCAGTACCCAAAAGTTTGGCAGTAGATAGCGTTCGAAGAGGCACGTCCTATGGAGAAGAGTCGAAGCACAAAGGGACAGGCGAAGCTAGATATGGGCTTGCGTGTTCGAGTTGGTTTCGGATGTAAAATTACTGAATTGACAAGTGCTTTGTATAGAGGGGTAGAAGCTTGAAGGATATGCCTGAGGCTAGCTATGTAAAATCACCATAAAGTAGACTGTGGGTTGACCCCTATAAATACCGGGGAGACCAACCGACCAAGGGATAGGCTTTTTGGCTTTGACACTTGTACGCATCACACTAAAATTGACGTCAGCCCTATCTTCTAAAGACGAAGGTATTATAAGTAGCTTTTCTCATGTGTCCATTCATCTTCTAGGCTTTTCGTATTTTGTACATTTTCTCTGAAGCATCTTTTGAATTGGGCACGAAGTTCCCATTTCATTTGTCATTTAAGCTTTGTGTTATTGCATCCGTGGACTCCAAAGGGGGAGGTCCTCCGTATTTGATGTTGCCCTGTTGTCGCTGTGTAGTTTGATAACAGACCCCAACAATTTTATCATGCTACGAAGAACATGCTTGATCATGCTCATTTATTTGCCTCGAATACCTAGTTATCTCGAGTTCTCTAATCTCTTGGTTGTGCTTATCATGCTTGTTTTGGATCCAATTAGAGCTTGATTAGACTCTGTTTATATCCTCCAATTCGGGTGTTCTAATTATGTTCTAGTTGCTTATCATCTAACTCTGACTTAGATTAGGGGTAGATTAGACGGATATTAGATGTATATTATATATAGATTAGATAACCTCTCTTACTCTAGTTTACCTTAAGTTTGGGATACTTTATTCTTTATTAGTTGTTTCCACAGATTGGCAAACCGATGACACTCATCCTAGGGAAAGGCTACACTGATACTATTGCTTGCGGTATAATGTTTGGCATGCTTAAGTGCCGTCAACAATATGCTCAGGTTTGGATTAGCACACCTTGCATGCATTGCTAGCATTTTGTTGTTCATGCCTATCCTGCTAGATTCTATTCTTGTGGTGACGCTTTCTTTTAACCAAGTCTAAAATATTTGCTTTGTTCTTGGACTGAGTTTGATAGGTTCATTGAGCCTACGGCATGCCCTGTTTCCCTCACATGCTCTGTACATTAGAACTTGTATCTACTATCCTTCAATCCCATTTGAGCTCTTTATTACATCTAGTTGCATTTGCACAACAATTTTTTCTCATGGGACTTGATGTGTGCATTGTCAACAAGGGGGCGAATGAGGAGTCACCAACCATGAGACTCAGGGGGAGAGAGAGCATCATCCTTGGGGGTAGTGTTGCATTGTGAGAAGGGCTAAAATGCAGGGGAGTTGGAGTTTAGCATGATCTTTTGGCCAATTTTGTTGAGCCCTGCCTCTTTCTTGAGGGGTCATGCTTTGTTGATCGACTGCGTTGAGTAGTTACCCTTGTCTTAGGGGCAATCTTTTAGCTATGCTTTTTTTGTTCACTTCTAGTGCTCCTGTTCTGCTTGTCTTTGTCTTTTGGCACTTGTGTTAATTTTCTTTACTTTTGTTTCTTCTGGTGTTCTTTGTTACGCTTTTCTTTCTTGTCTATGATTTTAGGTGGTTGATGAGGGTGTTGACAGGGCACTCATTAAGGAGAATATTGAGGGGCTCAAGTGTACCAAGTATAGTCTTTCATCCTAGACGTGATGAGAACTTGTCAACACCGAAGACCTACTAAGGAACAAGTGGGCAGAAGACATCTTGAGTGGACTCAAAGGCGGGGCTAGAGTGGACTTGGCGTGACAAAATTCCTACCTAGTGGACTCGTAGGTGGCTTGGGTGGCAGTCCAAGTTAGACTTGGCCCATAAGTGTAACCTTGGGTTCGGGACAGTGTAGTAAGCCGTAAAGTTACCCCAAAAGAAGAAGTTCGTCAAGAGTTTACCGTTTCGCGCATCAAAACCGGGCCAAACAATCGTTTCCTGGTTCCATTGTCAAAAAATGGGCTTAGTTGCCGGTATTCCAAAACCAGAACATATCCAAAGGGAAGGACTACTAGACACGTGGAAGACAACGGGAGATTACTTTGAGGCTAAGAAGGTCAAGGATTCCATCGTGTCCGTCCATCCGAGTTTTCGGTGGGCTTTTCAAGCCTCTACAGGCATTGTAGTGTAATTGAGTCTACAATATAGGGGCAGTTTGCAAAACTGCCTAGATCTGAGCCTATAGTGTAAATAAGAAGAGGGCTGCTCATTAGCTCTCTCTCTCTCTCTCTGCTAGTTCAAGGTTTGCTTCGGGCTAGTTTAGACCCTATTTTTGTCACTAAGCAAGAACAACAAGATTAGAGAGGTTTGAGTGATCTGGCCTCCACAAAAGAGGGTAGCAAGTGCGAGGCTGCTTGGTACACGAATTTTCCATCTTGTAATCGAATCTTGTTACCCTTTTGGTCAGCAAATAGTTGGATTTCGTGCCGCTCCTTTTGTGTGCTTGCCTTCCCCATTCTTGATTGGCTTTTGGTCTTCAATCCTTCGTCTTTTGGTGTGTTTGTGCTTGACCAACCTCGAGATATTTCTCTTGCTAATGTTTTGGACTGCTAGGACATGGAGCGATTGTGGTTTTGGTGTGTCAAATCTCATATCCATGAGCAGCCCTAAATTCTCCATGGCCTAGACAAGATCCATGTAAAGTTTTGTGAGGTTTGGAGATCATTGGAGCAGGTTTTGGTTTGGATCTTGGTGGATTCGCAGCTGATTCATGTCTCATGGTGCTATTTCTAGGACCATTGGACCATCCAATGGTGTGACCATCAGACCATGTGATGGTGTGACTACTGGACCATTCGATGATAATTTTAGCCAGCAGCAGGGTGGTCGAGGCCTAGCCACCATCGGACATTTAGGACCATCGAATCATCCGTTGGTGTGACCATCAGATCGTTCGACGGTTGCCTATGGCCCAAGAGCACCCTATCCATTTAATGTGATGGTGCATCGGACTGTCCGCTGCTCAAACCATCGGACTGTCCGACGGTCACCATCAAATCATCCCATGGTCACCTTGCAGTATGATGTGTTGTCTCATTTTGTGATGTTTTTATTGGCGTTTGAGTGAGTGCTTCCATTAAGCTTTCCTCGATGTGTCCTAGGGTTGGTAGCTCTACCTTGCTACGTGACCCTACACAGGTGAGAAGAGAGGGTTTCGGGGTTGCATGTTCTAGGTGTCGACCTATTCACCCAACCCCCTCTAGGTCACGTTCTCGGTCCTCACAAATTAGAAGTCAAGCTAACCTAAATAAATGGCATGCTAAATTGGTTGGATTCATAGAGTCATTTCCATATATCATTTCAAGAAAGGAAAAGAAAATGTCATTGCAGATGCTTTATCTCGCCATTCTACTATGTTGTCACAACTTGATCATCGCATCTTTGGCTTAGAGACCATAAAAGGGTTGTATGCTGCTGATTTTGACTTTAAAGATGCTTTTGAAATTTGTAGAGAGGGAAGGACATGGAATAAATATGTGCTAAATGATGGACTTGATTTTCGGACTAACAAGTTATGCATTCCAAATAGCTTTGTTTGTCTTTTGTTTTTGTAGGAGGCACATGGAGGTGGATTAATGTTCATTTTGGCCTGAATAAAATGATGGATGTGCTGGCCGCTCATTTTTTCTGGCCCAAACTGAAGTGCGATGTCGAACGGTACATGGCATGCAGCACTACCTACAAGAAAGCTATGTCTCAGCTTAATCCACATGGTCTTTATTTGCCTCTCTCGGTTGCTAGTGTTCCTTGGGCTGATATTTCTATGGATTTTGTTTTCGGTTTGCCTTGAACTAAGAGGGGGAGAGATAGCATTTTTGTTGTTGTCGATCAGTTTTCGAAAATGGCACATTTTATACCTTGTTGTAAGATGGACGATGCTTTTCACACTGATGATTTGTTTTTCACTGAGATTGTTCGTTTACATGGGTTGCCAAATACTATTGTTTTTTATCATGATGCAAAATTTTTGAGTCATTTTTGGAGGAGCCTATGGAATAAATTGGGGACATAGCTTGTGTTTTTTACTACATGTCATTCCTAAACTGATGGTCAAACTGAAGTTGTTAATCGAACTTTGTCTATAATGTTTCGGGCTATTTCGAAAACAAATTTGAAAATGTGGAAAGAGTGTTTGCCTCATATAGAGTTTGTTTATAACAGATCCATCCACTCTACCACCAAAATTAATACTTTCAAGGTGGTCTATGGTTTAATCCTCTCACTCCTATTGATTTAATATCTTTGCCTTTCGAGGAACCTTTGCATTTGGATGCTTCCTAGCATGCCAAATTTATTAGAAACGTCCATGACATGACTAAGAATAACATTGAAAAAATGAATGAGAAATATAAACTTGCTGGTAGTAATGGTAAGAAACAAGTACTGTTTGAACCAAGTGATTTGGTGTGTTTACACTTATGTAAAGACCATTTTCAAGGTTTGATAAAATCAAAACTTATGCCTCGAGCTGCTGGTCCTTTTAGAGTGCTTGAAAAGATTAATGATAATGCATATAAGCTTGAGTTGCCTACAGATTTTGGGGTCAGTCCCACATTTAACATTGCAGATTTGAAACATTATTTGGGAGAAGAAGATGAGTTAGCATCAAGGATGACTTTGCTTCAAGAGGGGGAGGATGATGAGGACATCACTACTATGTTTATGCAAGGGCCTATTATAAGAGCACGTGCACGACAATTGAACCAATAGGTGAGCTCGTTCCTAAGTGCATGTACATATACTTGTGAGGATGGTATGCTACCTAATGATTGTATTGTAGTTAGGAACATAGGAGAGAACCATCAAGGTTTTGGAAACTAGCTCAGACCAGGAGGTGGGCATGGAGGACGTCCAAGTCAAGTTGGAGGCCCAATTCAACTCGGAGTCGACTTCTTTGGTCTCTAGGACAAGTCTTAAGTAAAATTGTCGCCTAGACACAAACGTGCTCCAATTTCGATGATCCATATATGCCTGGAAAGCTAAGAAGATAATCTTTCCAATGCCATAGGTTTCAAGTCATTTGGACTTTGGAGTCAATAGAAATTCACGTTAAAATTTGGGAACAAAACCTGTCCAGGTTGTTGCGCTGCCCTTCTAGCTGTTGGCCCATGTATCGTGTTGGAGTCCATCATGGACACATCTAGGGATTGTTGATCGACCTTATGTCCTATATAAGTGGTAGTCACTGCCCAAGTTAGGGTTTGGATTCTGCTTAGATTATTCTGTCCACAAACAGTGTAACCTTCATCGGTTTGTGAAACCCTAACCTATGCAATTAAGTTGTTGATTGTGTTTCCTTATTCTTGCTTGTGTTCTCTCAATTGCATTGGTAGGGATGATAGCCTTCTTGGCAAGGTCGATTGCACATGTCACGTGGTCGATAACCATTGGAGAAGTGGTGTGGTGATTGCAAGGGTTCGAGCTTTCGCTCGGAGCCTTCTTCACGAACGTCGAGTTCTCAGATAGGAGGTGTGTCAGGTAAGTTTTTCACAGGTACAGTGTCAAGTGGGTTCCTCGCAAAGTTTGGCTTGGGAGTCCATACTTGTTTCTTTGGTTTCTCCCTAGATTTCTCTAACCACACCCCATACTTAGGGTTGTTAGACTGAAAGGTGGGTTTCTTGTGGGTAATAGGAAACTTCTCACACACAGGAATCCCACTCAAGTCACCAATCTTCCCATACAATGGATCAAAGTCAGCTTGGGTGTAGTGGTAATCAACCCTCAACTTGTCACTCAACTTGAAAGAGGAAACAGTCCTACCAAGATGCAACTCCTTAGCTAAAATCCAACAGAGAATGGTCCTAAGATAGGTATTCTCATCTTCTAGCTGAACCGTCTCAGTGTCCAAATCATCCAATCTACCTCTAAGTACCTCACACTTAGGACAACAGCATTGTTAGGGCTAGCACTCATCTCATACTTCCTCAAAGTAGCCCTAGCCTCATCTAGCTCCTTCCTAAGTATGGGACTATTGTGCCTAAATACCAGCGAGCGGTGTGGTCCAGGCATAGGGCACATGGGGGCTGGGGATTGCGCTGCTGTTGCGCTCATCTCCCTATGGTGCGGCTCATCATCGGCTTTGCAGGAAAGCAGATCCTTGTTGCGTGGTGGTGCGGGCGTGCGACCTAGCTTGACCTTGCAGCCAGGAAGGTTGTGTGGATGCTGCCTTTGGCTCCTGTTCTCACTGAAAACGTACACAACAAATCTTAAACGTTAAATACTTACCTGATCGCAAGCGATCGGCAAACACGAGGTTCGTGTACTCTAGTCAGCCGATGCAAGGAACATCGGTCATTTTGTCGGGCGAGTGAAGACATGAATAAATAAGCCAAAAACGCATCCATGGTAACGATGAAATAAACACCTATCTAAAAGCATGATGTAACACATCTGCGGAGCCAGATCGACTTCTAACCAGGACCTCCAAAGAAGTCCATCTAACCATATAGATACAAAATTACGACGTGTATAGATAGGGTGCTCGATCTACGCAGATCTATAGTAGGTCGCGTGCACACGCTGCAGCGGCTTGTCATGAGATGTAACAAACGATGAGGTAGCATAGAAAGAGCCACATGGGAGCCGATCTATGGAGTGAAGCTTAGATGTGGAAGTAGATTGGTAGACATCCAAGATAAATAGGCGAATCCCACGGCAAGCGAAGCTTACTATGAGATCCGTCGAGATAACTAATGGATCTCGTGTCAAGTCAAGCTCAACACGAGATTCATTGAGATAACCAGTAAATCGTGCCATAAAAAACGCTTCAGTACATGGTTCACCATATGGCTCAAGCCCTAATGCCCTAATGAAAAAGATCATTAAAGCAGCATGACGATTACCTTGAAAAACCCTAGTTGCTAGGGGTGGCGATGCGCCGACGGTTGATGGAGACACGAGCTGTAGGGAGTGTAATGTCGTCAGTTTATTACGTAGAACATACGTACATATTTATAGTCTGGAGACTTAGACAACAATTCCGACTCTTTCTATAACTAAAATTTCCTATTTTAACTGAACAAATCCTACTAGGACTCGACATAACTTAAAAAATGAAAGATACATGGCCCACAGGCCTTGGCGTGGCTTCTCCCTTGGGTGATGTTTTAGCAGCCCATCAGCCGACTGACCCTGTCGCGGGTCGGCTCTTCTAACCCATTTAGCTGATGCAGCCCATCTTGCATATCGGCTAAAATCTGGTGCTAACAGGGACACAGAGAACAAGACCAAGCAAAGTTAGCCTAGCCTTCAACTCCTCTAATGCAGCAGTAGTAGAGAAAAGTATATATGAAATACTAGCATGCCTAGAGCATAAATCAGACGGTTCAACAGGTAGAACCTAACAATCAGTGCACTCTATCTCATTCGTTTCTGCACATGCTTTCTTAGCCAAAGCAAGATCATTCAAAGCACATGCAAGTTTAGACTTAGAAATCTCAAGCTCAGTTTCTAGAGTAACAACCTTAGCAAAGATCCTTAGCTGCTACTCTAAGCAAATGATCCCGATTCTTCAAGGTAGTGAACATATCATCTTCCTCATTCTCATCGTCACTCACCTGAAGGTTAGAGTTGGACTTGTTGCAGGCATCTGAGTCGGTGGAGCTGACTTGATCTCCTGCAATAGGTATTGTGCAGTAGCCAATCACATCACCGAAGAAGCAAAGTAGCGTGTCTAATGGTCTTCTTATCGTTATCAGCGCTGATGGAGTCAGAGCCTTTAGAGTTGTCATCGCAATCACTAAAACTAGCAAGGAAAGCATGTCACGCTCATGGATGTGCTTTTGGTAGTGCTTCACAAACTCCTTCTAAGTGAAGAACAACCGATTCTTCTTGTCACCTTGTACTTTCCCTTCTTCCTGTTCAAGGTGTACTCGCCCTTCTGCTTGTAGTCACTCTTGGGGACACAGTACTCTTGAGCTCTCCTCTGGGAGTAGTCGGCGATGAAGTGATCTGTCTTTCCACACTCGTAGCATTAGAGCTTGTCACATCTTCTATGGCTCATCCTGTTGGAGTAAAGGCATTAGAACTTGTTGGATAGCAGGCACAACTGTTAATTATCATGAGCCTCCAGTTCCTCCTCCGTTGCTAAAATCAAGGAAAAAGCATTGCCAATAGAAGTGTTAGCATTAGCGGCACTACCACTATTGGGGTCAGACATAAGAGCCCGGCTCTAGGGAGTTGATCCACTCATTTTGGCTCGCGCCTGAGAGTCAACCTCTGAGGCCTTCAGCTTGCTGTAAAGCTCATCTGTGGTAAGAGTCACATAGCTAGCTGACTCAATTATAGACCCCATCTTCAATTGCCAAATACTATGACCAAAGGCATAGAGAAGCTTGCAGGCTTTCTCATGGTCTTCGTATGGCAATGCCTGATTCTTTGCAATAGCTTGAATCTTGTTGGCAATCGATAGAAAGCAACTGAACAAGTCGTCAATGTTCTCACTAGGTTACTAGGAGAAATTCTCTTACTCCCTCTTGTAGGTCTCCAACAACTTGCCCTTGACCTAGCTTGTCCTTTCATGGAAGTTTGCAAGGGTAGTATAGATCTCATGAACCGTCTGTAAGTGACTCAGTCTATTGAACTCAGAGCGACTTAGGGAAAAAAGTAAGAAGTTCCTTGCCTTGTTGTTCGCTTCATGCTCCCACTATTGCAGTTGGATCACACGGTCATCAAGCACTTGCTAATCAGCTCTATGGCAAATATCCTAGGTGGATGAATGCTAGCTCTGGAGGAATGCCGACAGGCAGATCTTCCAATATGCATAATCAGAGACATCGAACCCTATAATCTTACTAATTGACAGATCCATGGCCACCTCCCTATGGATCTAGAACCGATTAAGGTATAGAAGACCCTAACATAGCTCTAATACCAATTGAGGACTGAGAAGGTGACCTAAAGGGAGGGGTGATTAGGTCAACGCCTAAAACGACCAACCTCAAAACCCCTCTCTTCTCACCCATGCAAGGTCGCATAGCAACACAGAGCTACCAACCCTAGGACACATCGATGAAAGCATAGTGGAAGCACCCGCTCAAAAGCTGATCGAAAATGAAGCAAAACTAGACAACACAGTCTAGGAACATAGCGCCAAACGGTCGGATGGTTGGACCATCGAACGATCTGATGGTATAAACGCAACCACCTAATGAAATAGACAGTGGGGGCTTGGCCACCATACCATCGTCGGATGGTCCGATGGTTGCACCATCAGACAATATGGATAGAGGGGCACTTGGGCACCCTAGGCTACCATAATGGTCTAATGGTCACTCTATTGGATAGTTCAATGGTCCCAAAAGTCTGATGTTGTCTAGGCCTTGGATTCTCCACCCAAGACTGAGAGCCAATGGATCGATCTCATTGCTCTCCTATTGCGATAAGTGATTCTCAATAAGAGCTAGTCCTCCAATGGACCGAAGGCAAGCACAACGTCAGTTGGTCACGATTGCTCCAATATGAGTGCGTGGCGTGAAAGGCATGTGAGAGAGAGCTTTGGCGGTTTCAACTCAAAACTGTCACCCAAGTTCAAACGACTTGGTGATTTGGGCCATGACTCTCCAAGATAGAGGATTGGGCCAAGCCTACGCTAGGAAGACAAAAGAATAAGGTTTCCCAGTTTCTAGCTTTAAAACCATAGGTAGAGTTGGACTACATGCCACGTGGAGTGCATCCGGTGATGGCGTGCAAGAGAAGAAGGTCATCGCTCCATCGTGATCGTCCATATGTATCATTTTTAGTTCAGCCCTTCTGGGCATTTCTAGATTAGGAGTCTTAGTGTTAATTGGTGTCATTAGGCCTAGGGTATAAGTAGACTAGTGTTCTATTTTCGATAGGTCACTTGGCTTGTTACAAACCCTAGGCTTAGCATTTCCATAGAGCCAAAAGCTTAGAAAGAAAACATGGGATTATAGCTGGGTTTTGGTGAGCTTAGTGCTAATGCTTTGAACCAAGAGGAAGGATGAACGGAGGTAGGCTGTAGGAACCTTGTACGAACTATTTTTTCAATCCAATTGAAGCAAGATTCATCCTCAAATCGAGTGCATGTGTGTAGCCCTCTCCCTTTCCTCTTTCAAGTTTGGATTTTGGGTGAAACTCAAAGACTTTTGGAGATTCAAGTTTCCCTACATCTTTTGGTGTTTTGGACTTGCTATGACGTGGAGATTATGACTTATATCATCTCAATCCTACAGGATTGCCACGAGCAAGTCGTTTTTAAGTTTTCCCCTTTCTTGCCCAAAGTTTCCATTCTCCGCGAGATCTAAAGTTTCGACTAACCCCATGATCTTTTTAGTAGATCTTTTGGGAAAAGCTTTGGAATGGAGCAAGGATAGCTTATGTAAAATCTTGTGAATTTTGGAGAAGATTTGGTCAAGTTTTCAAGAACCGCAGCATCTACGAACTATCTAGTGTCCACCGGATAGTTCAGCAGCAGTCACTGTTGGCGGCTCTTAGCCTACCGGATTTTACTCCGCAAGCGCACGGAGACCGATGTAGCCTTTCACCCGGGAGTATTCCAAGGTATCGTATTTATCCACAGGGAAGCATTGAGATAGAGATGCCAAACTATCATTCATCCAGTTGTTACTACTCTTTCACATCAACTGATAGCTAGGAACGATTGACACCAAGCACCATGGGATACAAGCCAAGCATCGTTGGCAAGAAAACGGGTAAAGATAGGAGGACAACGAGGTGAGAGCTCGGATTCCTAATGAGGACGTTCTATACTATAGTGAGCCAATTAGACTAAGCTAGGCCAACATGTTGCTTTGATGGAGATAATGACTTATCTAGTTGTCTGGGATACTTACTTCACCACCGAGCCTGCTAACCACTTCCGGGCACCAGAGTGCTAAGAACCCAGACGAGAAAGGCGGGTGTCGCAGTAACTCAGCTAAGCGGCTACAAGCGACCCAAACGACGGGGGTGGACTACACAGGGTACACTCCCGCTGTCACCAGGAGGACCTACCAAAGCCGGGTGCGCCTAATCTACATGCACACCGACTACCCAAAACTGCGTGGGGTTTAATCACATGCGAAACCAAGGTGACCGCAATTGTAGACACCACGTCTACGCTTGCAGGCACTACTTCTACTGGTATCCCAGATAGAAGCATACACAACTGTATAGTGAAGCGCTATAAAGAGTATACGAGGAATCTATAAGCATGACAAACTAAATATTCATTACCTGTCAGAGCAACTCTAACTATAGTCTAAAAGACATTACTATGCTAAGGCATGAATAATACCAAAAGCAACAGTAAAGTAAATGCTCACAAAAGTAAATAAAGATAAGTATTGAATAGCTCAAGTCTTACAAGGAAGTACAGATACAAGAAGACTCATACCGAACATCTGCACAAGACTCTGGAATGACGGAGCCCTACCTCTAACTCCTACCTAAACACTACTTTCAGAGTGGAGGCACCTCCCGTGGGGCACCTCCTAGAGGAAGAAAGAGAGATTTCACATGGTGAATGGTACCTTTTTGGAGTGGGGGAGTGCCCCTCTACTTATAGTGTTGAGGAGGGGGCAGACTTCGAAGAGTTCTCAAGGTGGGACGAATCCCAAAACACCTCTTGGGCTGCCACCTTCCTCCGGGCGGCCCAAGTGGTGGCCGGGCGGCCAGCCCACCTGGCCGGGCGGCCAGCCGATCAGGCCGGGCGGCCAGCCCACCAGACCCATAGTGCTGACTTGCAATAGCCGTAACTTTTGCATCCGGACTCCAAATTGAGTGAACCAAAACTCCATTTTGATTATTTCGATGAGCTCTTTACCATGGTTTGGTCCATGAGGACATTTGAGATACTCCATAGTGATGGAATTTGTGGTTCTTATCTCAACCCCTTTGTGCGAGAATTCTCTCTTGCTCCAAATGATCTTCTTTTGTATGGAATATGAGCTTCTCCCTGTGATACATCGAAAACCACCAAAACTCATGGAATTCATTAGTGTTAGGTATATAATGCACAGAACTTTATGTATACCCCATTTATTCACTGACAGTTGGTGGTCGAAATCCTGCAATAACGACCACCAACACACCCCCAAGCTTGAACTTTTGCTCGTCCTCGAGCAAAGCTAAAACTTAGGCTTGGCAGATCAAGAGTTGCATCAATGTCAATGTCCTGCAAGTATTAAGTGCACAATCCAACACTCTATTTTTAAGAACAAACTGGCATAAGTGTACCCCTCCTTTTTATCCATACCTGTGGGGCTTCTGGCAATTCTTACCTTGTCTTCGGTGGTTGATAGACGGAACAATCTTAGTCGAGTGTCACCGAAGTCTATCACTTTTTTGGTTTCATACTCGGAGGGTTTGAAATTTTTTTGAAATGAAAGCATTAAGTTCCTCAAATGGTACCCTCGATCGCTCAAGTGGTTTTATATTTCCTCACCAGGCCATTGGCCAAAATTTTCCCTATCAACTAAAAGGCTTATGTGGAGCTCATGGTAGGGATAAAGTTGGCTTACCTATGTCATGTATTTTGTTGAGTCAAAGATTGGTCCTAGCGAAGTTTGTGATACTTCCCATCCCGATGAAAGGATAGAATGGGTTTGTTTTGTGGATGGAAATGGTCTTGGATGAAAAACTCCTTATTTGGTGAATCCCCACTCAAAACTTTGAAGCTTTTGAGTTCATAGAGCTATCATTTTTTTTTCGTTTCTTCTCTCTTTTTTTTCTTCTCTTTTTTTTTCTCTCTTCTTCTTTCTTTTTTTTTGATAGCTCCATGTCTCCTTCTTGTATGAGAACTTTGGGATATTGCTGGAATATGATTGAAGTATTTATTTGTAAGACCATATTTGTGGATAGGTAGGTGGATGATGGATATGGTGGAGAAACATCTGGTATAGGGGGATGCTTGAATCTAGTGTAGATTTAAGCATAACCAGATGAAGGAAGGCTAGCAAATAGAGGTGAATGTGAGGGATTTTGATTGGGACTTGAAATGTCTCTACTTCACAAGAACTCAAAATTTGACAAAACTCAACATAACAATAAGTAGCATATGCAAAGGTTTCATCATGTAAGCATTTGGCTCTGGATAGGCAATTAAACCACTAAGGAACTTTTCTCATTTTAATTTTCAAAAAGAAAACTCTAAGAATTCACCTTACTAGGATCAAGATGGGTTAAACTCATACTTTGATTATATCGCGTCTCACAACAACTTAGACTTGGTTTTGAAGGCACTTGCTCCCACAAGGTTAAAGATTAAGGGTAGAATCACGACAAATGCCAATAAGTTCAATTTTTAGGAGAGTGTCAAGTTGTAGACAAAATACTTACAAGAAATTAGCAGAGCAACTATTCTTCATTTCCTTTAAGCATGGGTATAAACAAAGTTCTAGCATTATGGCTAGGAGTTCGTTTATTGATCCTAAAAAAGAAATCTTTTTGTTGTTTTCAAATTATGCAAATTTTTATAGCTTTTCTTTTATTTGGGATAACAGAAAGTAAATGTTTTTGGTGTCATGGCAGTTTTTTCAGGATTTAAGATATTCAATTCAGCACAGAGCATTCAGGGTACTCACCTGGTGATCTTCCCCTAAGCTTAGTTCTTGCACATGATTGCCAAGAAACTGAGCTTCGATATTACCTGGCACCGCCTTCCCCAAGCTTGATTGTTCCCTGGGTGACAACGATGCTGCTTGTGTTGCTTGCCAATGATAAGTCAGCTTCTCTCTGCTCTTGTTCCGTCATGCTGCCTTTTGGATCGTTTGTTCAGTGTTGCTCCCTTTTGGTGAATGTCTTCTGTATTGATGTTGGATCTCCCGCTCCAGCATCATGTTTGCATGTAGTATTGCATTCTTCCCAAGTGACATGATTGCCATCGCGGCCAGGTACTTTTCTAGAGGCTCTTCTACTACTGCTACTAACAAATCACAAGTTGTTGAGGCTTGGGATCATGTTTCATAGAGGCTTGGTCCCTCACAGAAAGTACTCAAGCATGCTCTTCATTCCCAGACAGACTGAGTGGGAAAGATAGAGGCGGATGCTATTGTGGGGTCAACTCTAATATCCATCCTACCACTGTAGCACAAATCTTCTGTTGATAGACATATGTTGGAGTTGAGCCCTTGTTGCATCCAACGGGTAGAGCAGATCAATGCTGGAACTTTACTCAATATAGTGTACAGCATCTTCAATTTCTTCATGCACTCAACCGTTGTTTGTAGGTTGAATATCGAGGTCCTTCCTCTCAGGGGTTGGGTCAGAGGATGGGTGCCTCTCGGCACATCCTTCCCCAAGCTTGACTCTTGTGGTGTGATGAAACAACTTCTCTTTTTTTTTTTTGTTAAGAGCACATCTTCGTCTGTGTATGACGAACTTCCGCTTTGATTTTCCTTTGTTTCCAGTGGAAGGCATTGTCCAATCATGGTATAGAGAGACACCCAGGATGTGAGGAAATGGGTTTATGATAGCCTTTTCTTCTTTCTTCAAGAACTCCAGAAACCTCCTTCTTCATCGAGCATGAAGCTAAAATCTCCATCTCAACTGAGAATGTACCTCTTGAGAGGTCCATTAGTTCTGGGCATTGCGGAGGATGTGATTCACGAAGAACCTTTTCCTCCTTCTCTCCAAGGTTGGTCAACTGGAATATTGGAGTAGCGAGCGTGAGTGCTGCTTCGTTGGAGTGGTAATATAGGTTGTTTCTCATTGCCACAGATTGCTTGTCAAATGCCAGACAATTTTCTCCCCCAAGCTTGGTTTCTGCATTGAATGCTGATTCCAAACTTGCTCCCTATCATATTTTTCTTGGGCTGGTACTTGTCGTGCATGACATGTGCCACTAGTCGTTGCCTGCCTTGTGCCACACAACCATCGACTGCACGTCATGATGTTGATGTTCCTCACCTTGCTTGATAGTCATTGTGTTTGTCTTTGTGGTGCTTAAGACGGAGCTCCCCCGCAATGAGAGACGTCTATGCCGGCCGCTTTTGGGATCGACACCACAACTCCATCGGGTACGCAGATTTCCCGTGGGGCAGTAGACCAGTGGTCTACTAGCTTGCAAATTCAAGCATGGATGATAGCATAATGTGATATGCCTTGTCATGTCACCCTGATATGGTGTGGTCTTGTAGTGCAGAAGTTATCCAAGATTTCTCCATTGCTCACTACCACCATGTACTTTGGTATACATATCATGATGCTTTCATTTCCCAAGAAAGGGGCTAGACAGCCCACAAGAGGTTGAGCATGAGAGTGCCAGCTACAGGGCCTTTCTTCTCGATCGTGTGGGGATTGTTTGCCTCCTGCAACAGGTTAGTGGACAACAAATACAAGGGTCCAAAATTTGCAAAGAATATTAATTGCTGGACCCGTTGTTCACAAAGTGCTAGCAAAAAAAAGTTTCTTGTCAAAACCTAGCACAAACCATGTTGCTAAACTATGAGTTTCATTTCTCCAACTTTTGCTCAAATCCACGGTTTCAAAAAAAACGGGTGCATTTTTGGAATAACACTAGAAATTTCTGGATTTTGTGTCTCCATTGAAACTTGAGAGATCCAGCTAGCTCAAGGATCGCGGTTCATGAACTAGCATGGAACGTCACTACCAAAGATCACCCATAGCTTACCTACCAAACATTACATCTAATTTGATAGAGAGTGACTAATTCCAACCTAAGCACCACGCTTAATTTGAAAATTAGCCCCTGGGCACGCGTTAGGATCTGGCCCAAGCTATGTTCCAATAAAATATCATGCAAGTTTTGGTGTCTCATGACTTTGGATAGCATGAAAAAGAGGTTGAAGAACATCACATGATCAAGATTTACACAATGGATAGAGCATCATCGAAGAAATAGGAATTTTTTTTGTTTAATATTTTTTTTGGCTTTTCAAATAAAATGAAAGAGCAACAACAAAAGGATGAATAACAGAATGATATTCTAACTCGGCGCGTCCCTGGCAACGGCACCAGAAAAGCTTGTTGGCGGTTCTTAGCCTACCAGATATTACTCCGCAAGCGCATGGAGACCGCTGTAGCCTTTCACCCGGGAGTATTCCAAGGTATCGTATTTATCCACAGGGAAGAATTGAGATAGAGATGCCAAACTATCATTCATCCAGTTGTTACTACTCTTTCACATCAACCGATAGCTAGGAACGATTGACACCAAGCACCATGGGATACAAGCCAAGCACCGTTGGCAAGAAAGCAGGTAAAGATAGGAGGACAACGAGATGAGAGCTCGGATTCCTAATGAGGACGTTCTATACTATAGTGAGCCAATTAGACTAAGCTAGACCAACATGTTGCTCTGACGGAGATAATGACTTATCTAGTTGTCTGGGATACTTACTTCACCACTGAGCCTACTAACCACTTCCGGGCACCAGAGTGCTGATAACCTAGACGAGAAAGCCGGGTGTCGCAGTAACTCAGCTATGCAGCTACAAGCGACCCGAACGACGGGGGTGGACTACACAGGGTACACTCCCGCTGTCACCAGGAGGACCTACCAATGCTGGGTGCACCTAATCTACATGCACACCGACTACCCAAAACTGCATGGGGTTTAGTCACTTGCGAAACCAAGGTGACCGCAATTGCAGACACCACCTCTACGCTTGCAGGCACTACTTCTACTGGTATCCCAGATAGAAGCATACACAACCGTATAGTCAAGCGCTATAAAGAGTATACGAGGAATCTATAAGCATGACAAACTATTTATTCATTACCTGTCAGAGCAACTCTAACTATAGTCTAAAAGACATTACTATGCTAAGGCATGAATAATACCAAAAGCAAGAGTAAACTAAAGGCTCACAAAAGTAAAGAAAGATAAGTATTGAATAGCTCAAGTCTTACAAGGAAGTAGAGATACAAGAAGACTCATACCGAACAACTGCACAAGACTCCAGAACGACGGAGCCCTACCTCTAACTCCTACCTAAACACTACTTTCAGAGTGGAGGCACCTCCCGTGGGGCACCTCCTAGAGGGAGAAAGAGAGATTTCACATGGTGAATGGTACCTTTTTGGAGTGGGGGAGTGCCCCTCTACTTATAGCCTTGAGGTGGGGGCAGTCTTCCAAAAGTTCTCAAGGTGAGACTAATCCCAAAACACCTCTTGGGCTGCCACCTTCCTCCGGGCGGCCCAAGTGTTGGCCGGGAGGCCAGCCCATCAGGCCGGGCGGCCAGCCCACCTGGCTGGGCGGCCAGCCGATCAGGCCGGGCGGCCAGCCGACCAGACCCATAGTGCTGACTTGCAACATCCGAAACTTTTGCATCCGGACACCAAATTGAGTGAACCAAAACTCCATTTTGATTATTTCGATGAGCTCTTTACCATGGTTTGGTCCATGAGGACATTTGAGATACTTCATAGTGATGGAATTTGTGGTTCTTATCTCAACTCCTTTGTGCGAGAATTCTCTCTTGCTCCAAATGATCTTCTTTTGTATGGTATATGAGCTTCTCCCTGTGATACATCGAAAACCACCAAAACTCATGGAATTCATTAGTGTTAGGTATATAATGCACAGAACTTTATGTATACCCCATTTATTCACTGACAGTTGGTGGTCGAAATCCTGCAATAACGACCACCAACAGTCACAAGACTGTTCGGCGCTTCCACTGGATAGTCCGGGTATTGGCCCTAGTGTGGTCTGTTTTTGGTTCCCGCACCGGACAATCCATTGTGTTCTACCAGACAGTCCGGCGCCACCGGACTGTCCCGTGAGTGGTACCGGACTGTCCGGTAGTGGCTGGCAGTTTGGATTTATTTGGTGTTTTGATCATCGGCTTTTGCTTCGACCTTGCCTTTGAGTTCCTTGTTGTATGCCCATACGCTCTACTTGTTGTGTATCAGTAGGACACATTATGGTCTGGTGAGTGGCTGGCAAGACTCTTGTGCTTGAGCTATTGCTCTAGTTAACTTGCGATCTCTCTGCTGGGTCGTCAAGCCAAGTTTCTTCTGCTGGTTTCTGTTAGGTACATATCTATTTAGTGGATGGTACCTAGTGCTCTGTTTCTGCATCATTTTCATGTTAAGGTTTGAATTTGAGTTTTTCACAACTCCTACTCACTCCCCTCTAGTCACAGACTATGGTCCTACAAAGACTACAGCACACCGGATCTTGTCTGATGGTCCGTCGGATGGTCCGATGGTCCTACAGACAGTCTATGTAGAGGAAATCAGCCCATGAATCCACCAAGATCCAAACCAAATATTGCTCCAGTGATCTCCAAACCTCACAAAACTTTGCATGGATCTTTTCTAGGCCAAAGAGAAACTTTCCAAAATAATCACAGCCTCAAACCTTGGGATTCTCCATGGATTTGACTATCCAAGAGGTGAAGAGCAAGGGCAAGAACGAAGAATTTGGGGCTTCTCATGGATCCAAGGATTTGATACACCAAAACCACAAACCCTCCACGTCCTAGTATTCTAAAACACCTGCAAGAGAAAGATCTTGAGCTTGGTCAAGCAAACACACCAAAAGACCAAGGAATCAATAGCAAAAGCCAAGAAAGAAGAGGAAAGGCAAGCAAACACAAAGAGCTACATGAAATCCATCTATTAGCTGCCCAAAAGGGTCTCAAGATTCTATGACAAGATGGGAAAATCTTGTACCAAGTAGTCTCCAACTTCCAACCCTCTTTTTGTAGAGGCTAGATCACTTAAACTTCTCTAATCTTGATGCTTTTGCTTGGTGATGAAAATAGGGTCTAAACCTAGCCCTAAGCAAACCCTAAGCCAGCCAAGAGAGAGGGCTAATGAGCAGCCCTCTTCGTATTTATATTACAGACTCAGATCTAGGCAGTTTTGCAAACTGCCCCCTAGGATACAAACTCAATTACACTAGAATGCCTGTAGAGGCTACAAAAGACCACCAGTAACTTGGATGGACGAACACAATGGAGTCCTCACCCTTCTTAGCCTCGAAGCAATTTCCCGGTGTCCTCCACGTGTCTAGAAGTCCGTCCTTAGGATAACTTCCGATTTTTGCAAACCCGGCAACTAGCCCCAGTTTTGATGATGGATCTAGGAAACGATCTTAGGCCCCAGTTTTGATGCTCGAATGGGGAAATGCTTGTTGGGCTTTTCTTGTGGGGTGACTTTATGGCTCATTACACCATCCCAAACCCAAGGTCGCACTTATGGCCCAAGCCTAACTTGGACCACAGCTCAAGCCACCTGTCGGTCCACTTGGTAGGGATTTTGACATGCTAAGTCCACTTTGGCACCGGCTCTGAGTCCACTAGAGAGGTCTTCCACCCGCTTGCTCCTTAGCAGGTCTTCAGTGTTGACAAGGGCTCATCATAGCCAGGACAAAAGACCAGACTCGGTACACTTGAGTCCCTCATTTATGATATTCCTAGGAAGTAATATCGATTTGAATCGCTAATGCTCACTAGGTGTGAGAATGCTAGTATCACTGCCAGGCAACATAGTCACAATTTAAATATGGCATGGTATTTAATCACGCTTTTCAATATTATTTGCTTGTACTTGTATGTTTACATTTCTGCAAGTTTACTTATAATATGTTCTAGATGATAGTTGCAAGTTAAATTTATAATGATAAATATGTTGGATCAATCAAGCTTATGGCTTTGAAAATGAAACTTTTAAAGTAAGGACTCATTCTTAGTAAGCTTATGCGGGTTAGAAGTCATATCCACATAAAAACTTGCATCCTCTCAAATGAGTTGGGCTTATAGCGCCCATGGGTAAGTCCTACCGAATACCCCATGTACTCAACCGTTGTTGTTGATATTTTTTTTAAGTACTTGTTGTTTTCTGACTAGGAATGACAATGGTGGGCTCAATGTCATGTCTCAATGTTTTACTTCCGTTGCATACTTGCATGCGTATAACGATATGTATTCCTTGCGAGTTTATTTTGAAACTCTATTTCAATATGATTTTACATTGTTTTGAGCAATTGTTTTGTAATAAATCAAGCTATGTTTGTATGAAATGATGGGTTGTTGTAATTGTTGGGGCTCTTTCAAGGGATTAATGTGCATGATGTCGGCATCCTTGGGTGATGGTTACATCGAGTTCCCTTTTGGGTAACTCGACAAATGACCAGGTTTGATTTGAGCTAAGTGCACTGCGAGCCATGAGCTGGCAGGTGTGCTTAGCTCGGATTATATCGATGGTTCTGCCATATCTACCACCCTATTATACCCTCTTCTCTTAAAGCTAGATCACTCTAAACTGACTTAGCCTTGAAGTACTTTGCTTGGAGCAAGAAAATCAAGGCTTAGAGGCATAACCAAACCCTAATTTTTGCTCAAGTGGTTGCAAATGATAGCAGCCCCCTTATTTATATGACAGGACCCTCTACTTGGAAGTTTTGCAAACAACCCCCTAAAATACAGACTCTTAACGCTAAAATTCTAATATAACTCAGATGGACAACATGATGGAGTCCTTGACTTTCTTCTCCTCGAAGCAATCTCTTGATGTCCTCCATGTGTCCATTAGTCCGTCCCTTGGGGTAGGTTTGGTTTTGCGAAAACCGGCAAATGGTCCCTATTTTTGACACTCGAACCAAGAAACGGTCTTACGCCACGGTTTTGATGATGGAACCGAGAAACGATCTTTGGCCCCTGTTTTGACAATAGAACTGGGAAACGATATTGAAATTCTCTTTGGGTAAGTAGTGGTTTTAAGGCCTACCTAGCTTTCGTCTTGACTCTAAGTCCATCTGAACACCATGATGGACTTGGAGTCAAGAAAAAGGCATAGGTGTGGAGTAGAAGTCGAGGTTAATGAAGATGGTGTTGGTGTAGAGGATGACGGAATATCAAGCCCCCCCCACTTCTTCATTACTATCACTTGAATAGTATGATGAATTGCTTGATGTGTCATCATTCATCATCCACTCTTAGGCATCATCTTTTTTCTTGAAGAGCTTCTTTCTTCAATTGCTTTTTCTCATTCTTCTTGCTCTTATTTTCATTATCTTTGAGTCATTTGAGTCATGTTTGTGGTGCTTCCTCTCTTTCTTCTTCTTGCTTTGGAGGAGGCCATGTTCAGCAAGGTGGCCAAGTTTGCCACAATTACAGCACTCCATTTTTTCAAGCTTCTTCTTGGATGGAAAGAATTTCTTCTTGCTTGGAGAATACTTGATGCCTTTCTTATTGAGGAAGCTCAAAGAACTTGTGGCCTTCTGGACAAGCAATGCAACCTCTTCATTACTATCTTCTTCATCATCTTTGGTGTCTTGGCAGTGGATTTCTTTGATGAGCTTGCCTTGAGGGCAATATCCTTCTTCTTGGATGAGGATGGACTCTCATCCAATGTTATGTTCATATACATCTAATGTGCATTGAGGTTGCCAAGCACACCAGAGGGTGTCACCTTGGATAGGTCAGTTTGGTGAAGATAAGTGACGATATTGATGAGGACATTGTTGGCGGTTGATAAAACCCATTTCGACCACCAACATTTCATGTTTTTGAGTATGTTTTACCAAGTTTTCACATATTATTAACTACTTCCATGAGTTGTGCATGAAAGTTGTATGAAAGAGCTTTTCATGATCAAAACAATGAAGAAAACAACAGAAAACGAGTGAATGGACCAAAAGGGAGGCAACCATGTAAACGGGCATGGTCGCCCAGCCATACACCTTGGCCGCCCGGGCACCCATCATGGTCGGCCGGCCCACCCCAAATGGCCGCCTGACCATCTCTGGACATAGGCTGCCCTCAAAAGGCCCAATACAGTCTTTTGGCCCAGGAAGCATGATCGCCCGACCATAACACATGGTCAGCCGACCATGTCACTTTGGCCAATCTTTGACCTGCATGCAAAGAAGCACAAATCAAGTCAAATGCAACCGTTGGATCGAGTATCCAATGCGTCCAAGCATTGAAAGACTATCACACAATGGATCGATGATGTCAGCAATCCGAGGGGAACAACATGAAGCCAACCAGAGAAAAACACATGGTCGCCCGGCCATAAAGTGTGGCTGCCCGACCATGCACTGACGCCGTTTTGCATGTGCATCAACTCCTACAATTGTCAACCGACTTGGGGAGCAAACATCAGCCACAGGATCAACAAAGTCGGTTTATCGGATGGCCACCCGACCACCCCCTATGGTCGGCCGATCACTCCCCATGGCTGCCCAGCCACCGACCTATGCTCACTACTGACCTAGAACACCCCCCTCAGTCTCCAAGCTATAAATACCCCCCGGGAGGTCACTTGCAAGGTGTGGTGGATCAATAGAAGAACAGTGTGGTTGTGTAGTTTAGTGTAGAGTATAGTAGTGAGGCCACCCTTGGCATTGTAGAGAGAGCCAATTGTATCAAGAGTGAGTAGTGAGTTGTAGAGTGAAGGAGTTGGATTCCACTTTGGTATTATGTTCCCGAGCTCTTATTCTAAGAGGAAATATTACTCTATTTCTAGGATACAGTAAAGTTCCTTGCTCCTCTACTTCATTTATTTCATACTTACTTTATTTACATACTTAGTCCCATCTTAGTAGTTTACAGGTGCCAAGTGTGCTTTGTGTAGTTTAGCTATACAGTTGTGCTTACTCTCTGGCTTCGAACCAGTGTAGTAGTAAACTCGGTTGTGTAGACGTGGTGTCTAGACTAGAGTTTCCTTGGAAGGTGTCTTGTCCCATGCAGTTTTGGTTGGTAGTCCCACCTGGTGACAGCGGGTGTGTGTACTATGTAGTCCAACCCCGTCGTCCGGATAAGTTATCATCGACGCATAGCTGAGTCCTATAGCGCCCGCCTTTCTCATCAGGGTTATCAGCACTCTGGTGCCCGGAGGTGGTTCTATGCCTCGGTGTCCAAGTAAACTTACTGAGTAGAGTTCTGGTTTGTTTAGTAAAGTTAAGTTGTTTTATCTAAAGTAGTGATCGTGCCCTACTCTGTTAATTATCTCTACAATTGTTGGTTTTATTGTTCGGTCCTATCCGTTTTACGTTGAATTACTCCTCGTTCCTCATGGATTTTGATACCCTGGAATACTAATGGGTGAAAAGCTACAACGTGTTTCTGTGTGCTTGCGGATTATTTCAGTAGACTAAGAAACGCCAACAAGCTATTCTAGCACCGTTACCGGGGAATGGTAGCTAATTTGACTAGAACTCAGGATCCTCCATACTCACACCATACACAACCACCACATATATCCCCACCAAATACCACATATCATCACCATATGGATTCCACGCCTATCTATCAACTCACCGCTCCAAAGGGCGATTACTTGGAGCCTCCACCATCATGCACACCTATCACCACAGATGGCTATCAGCTACGTCCCAGCTGGATAGCCATGGTTCGGGATCAATCATTCGGTGGACTCGAATCTGAATACCCCTACTCACACCACCGGGAGTTCGAGCAGTTATGCAGCTGTTTGGTTATCTCGGGAATGTCTAGTGAAACACTAAGATGGTTGCTTTTTCCGTTTTCACTGACAAGGGAGGCAAAAATCTAGTGCAATCAGACAGTTGGTAAAGTAGAAGGGAGATGGGAGGAGCTAAAATTAAGTTTTTGTCTGCGCTTCTTTCTGCCAAACAAGGTTGTTTATCTCCGTGGCAAAGTTTTTTCGTTCCGTCAAAGAGAGAGAGAATCCTTGGGGGCAGCTTGGGCACGATTCAACCATCTCGTCTTCTCAGGACTAGACTTGGCTATTCCAGAGACAATGTTGGTGCAGCACTTTGTCCGAGGTCTCTCACCTGGTGCTAAATTGCCTCGACTTAGCCTCGGGAGGATCGTTCTCGCACTTAAAGGCATGCGAGGGAAGAAAAATTCTCGATAAAATCCTCGAGAAGGCTTCTGACCTCGGCACTTTAGAAGAGCAACCTCCACAGGAGCCTCCTGGGCAAATTGCTAATGAAGAGCGACAAATCCAACATCATCCCTCTCCACCATCACCTCCCTGAATCAAAGAGATCCCAGAACCATCTCCACGGCAAACTGAGAGGGTCAGTTTAGCCTCGACGATTCATCTGTGGGCACCTTCGTTCTCCTTCGAGGATGAAATCTTCTTGGAGTTTGGCAACGCCTCTCGATTGCTTAAACAAGACTGACGCTTCATCAGGACCTCCAAACTAGCATACACACCACCATACCACAAAGGATATACAAAGGAGGACCTGCTCTGGCTTTCTGCAACAATCAATCGGGAATGGCTAGAGGAGAGACATCTGGACACAAGAGCAATCAAATTCTATTCGGATCCCAGCGTCATCCCTAGTCAAGTATCATGGCTTCAGCCGCAAGACATCATATATGATCCGAGAATAAGAGTGAACATAATTCCCAAGTATGTGATGGACAATTGTTTCCCCACACAGCCCTTGTCAAGATCGACCATACGTCTATAATGGACAGATGGCAGATGTTTGAAATGCGACGGTGTGCTTCGGGTGATTCCAACTACCTTGCGGGATACTTAGGTGTTCTTAGACTTCCATGTCTTTGACATCCCCGAGGGATCCACACCGTTGATTGTGGTCGGGATCCCAATTGCATCCCTCACCAACTCAGATATATACAGAGGGAAGCTGCAACTTCAGTTGGGCAAAGAGGAAATGAAATTTAACATCGATAGATCCCTCAATGCCAAAACAGAAGCCAAGCCCGTGGTTGACCCATTAGAAGAAGTGATGAGCCTTTCACTTGAGGAAATGGGTCAACACAACAGCCTAGAGCAAGAGGCTCTTAGCGACTTCAATGCGGTAGACGAGCCGCTTGAGTTCGAGGAACGTGGTGAATCATTGTGGCCTGAAGCTCCAAAAATAGAGCTGAAGCAACTACCGCTTGGCCTGAAGTATGCCTTCCTCCATGCGAAAGAGGACACACCGGCAATCATCAGCAACAAACTGACAGAGAGTGAGAACCGGCGACTACTTTCATTTCTAGAGAAGTATAGAACCGTCCTTGGATACTCGCTCCAAGACTTGAAGGGAATCAGTCCCAACCTGTGCACCCATCGAATTCCTATGGAGGTTGACCACAAACCCACAAGGGAACCTCAAAGACGACTCAACAATGCGATGAGAGAGGTAGTTAAAATGGAAGTGTTCAAATTGCAACACGCAGGTATCATCTACCCCGTGCAAGATAGTGAATGGGTCAGCCCCGTACAAGTTGTACCTAAGAAGGGAGGGTTGATAGTTGTCAAGAATCAGAACAATGAATTAATCTCACAGAGAACTATCACTGGTTGGAGGATGTGCATTGACTACAGAAAACTCAACTCCGCCACTAGGAAGGACCATTTTCCCCTTCCCTTCATTGACGAAATGCTAGAGAGGTTGGCAAATCACTCTTTCTTCTGCTAACTAGATGGTGACTCTGGCTACCACAAGATTCTGATTCACCCAGAGGACCAGAGTAAGACCACGTTCACATGCCCTTATGAAACTTTCGCTTATCGGCGATTGGCGTTCGGGCTGTTGTTGACGGTCGTTATTTCCCTATTTCGACTCTCAATTCCTCAGTGAATAAATGGGGTATAACTAATGATCTGTGCATTATTTACCTAACACCGATGAATTCCATGAGTTTTGGTGGTTTTCGATGTATCACAGGGAGATGCTCAAATTCTATGCAAAAGAAGATCATTTGGAGCAGGAGAGAATTTACGCACAAAGGGCTTGAAATAAGAACCACAAATTCCATCACTAAAAAGTATCTCAAATGCCCTCAAGGATGACACCATTGCATAGAGCTCGTCGAGACAATTCCAATGGACATATTATTTGCATAATTTGGAGCTCATATGCAAAAGATATCAAAAATACAAAAATATAGGGACTGCTGACGTCATCGCTGACGTTAGCCGGCCCCCTCCGTATGGCGCCAAGGCGGGAGAAGCTCAGGCAGCTCCATGTGGTCGCCAGCCATTGGCGGCAGGGGGCAGACCACGAATCGCATCTGCGCGTGGCCACCCGAGCTAACCATCGGCCGCCACGTGGCCGCCTGGGGGAGGCATGCACGCGCACCGTGCGTGGGAGGCGGCAGCCTGGCACGCCCAATCAGAGGGCGCCACGTGGCGGGCCTTGGTGCGGCGCGTGGGCGCTGCCCGCCTGGCTAGCCGATTCGCTCGGTCCGTGGGACACGTGGCGGCCAGGGAATGGGGGCGCGGTGGTTTTGACTGGTTCGGCCGGTTTGCTGTCCCTTTTGACCCAATTTAACTGCAAAACGCCCGGTTCAAGCTTCCAATGGCCGGTTCGGGCACTTAGGGTCTGGTTCTTCACCGGTTTTCGATGCCAACACGTGCACAACACTGTTACCGACCTATCTAAGTTGATTGGGGAGATAGGTGGCGCCCAAGGAGCAGTTGGAGGAGGAATCTTGCATGTAGGCACCAGGAATATTCCCTCCACCTCCACCTATAAATAGAGAGGCACCCCCCTCACTCTCACTTGTACCATTCACCATGTGAACTCTCTTTCTCCCTCTCTAGGAGGTGCCCCATGGGAGGTGCTTCCATTCTGAAATCAGTGTTTTGTTAGGAGTTAGAGAAGGTCTGCTATATCGGAGTCAATCAGAAGTATTCGGTAATGTATTTTATTTGCTTGTCTTGAGCTTTACTTTCCTATTGACAAGTGCAAGTACTTTATCTTTCTACTTTATGCACTTTATCTTCGTCTCTGTTAGTAACTCGAGTGGTGTAGTTGCATTTTCCTTTCGGTCCACCATTTCGAGGCCTGAGTTGTGCTAAACTAGAATTGATTGATCGTTGTTATGCTTGCCGGTGTTACAATCTAACCAATACGCTAGGCTCTAGTTAGTTCCTCTCCTTTGGCCAAAGATGAACTATAGTTGTTCAAGCTTCACTTGAACACATTTGTAGCGTGCCATCCTCTCCACACAGATTTTTTTGGTAGCCCCACTCGGTGATAGCGTGTGGTGTGCCTGTGTAGTCCAGGCCCGTTCGTTCGGGAGGCCCGTAGCTGATAGCCGGGTCCTCTTTCGGGTGTCAACTATCTACCCCCTAACCCCTCGAGGGCGCTGGAATTTTGCTCGACGCAAGTTCATAACTCTGTTGAGATCCTTTTGACCCTTAGCACGGATAGCTCTTGTATGCTGGCAGAGATTGAAGACCATACCGCAGTCCCTGTCTCGTTGTCCTCCTAGCTTTACCTATTTTCTTGCCAATGGTGCTTGGCTTGTATCTCATGGTGCTTGGTGTCAATCGTTCCTAGCTATCGGTTGACAAGAATGAGTAGTAACAGCTCGATGAATGATAGTTTGATATCTCTATCTCAATGCTTCACTATGGATAAATACGATACCTTGGAATACTCTCGGGTGAAAGGCTACAGCGGTCTCCGTGCGCTTGCGGAGTAAAATCCGGTAGGCTAAGAGCCGCCAACAGCTCTACAATGCTCCTGCATCATTCCAGCGATGCATGATGGCAATCTTCTCTGATTTCATTGAAAACATCATGGAAGTCTTCATGGATGATTTCTCAGTCTATGGCAAGAGCTTTGATGAATGTCTAGAGAACCTTGAAAAAGCCCTCCAGAGATGCAAAGAAGTCGACCTTGTCCTAAACTGGAAGAAATGTCACTTCATGGTCAGAGAAGGAATTGTGCTAGGCCACAAAATCTCAGAAAGAGGCATAGAGGTAGATCGTGCGAAGGTCGAGGTCATTGAACAACTACCTCCGCCTACAGACATTAAGGCCATCTGAAGCTTCTTAGGCCATGCTGGGTTCTACAGGAGATTTATCAAAAATTTCTCCCATATAGCTCGGCCTCTGACCAATTTGCTGGCTAAGGATGCTCCCTTCATGTTTGACGAGGAATGTCTCGAAGCTTTTCACAAGCTCAAGAGAGCACTGGTCACGGCACCCATCATTCAACCGCCCGATTGGAACAAACCATTCGAGATCATGTGTGATGCAAGCGACTTCGCTGTTGGAGCAGTACTGGGCCAAACCAATGACAAGAAGCATCATGCCATATCTTATGCGAGCAAAACACTAACTGGCCCACAACTGAAATACTCCACCACCGAGAAAGAACTGCTAACAATGGTCTTTGCGATTGATAAGTTTAGATCATACTTGGTAGGATAAAAAGTCATCATCTACACAGATCATGCAGCTCTCAAATATCTTCTCACCAAAAAAGATGCAAAGCCGCACCTAATCCGGTGGGTACTGTTACTCCAAGAGTTTGACATAGAGATCAGAGATAAAAAGGGAGTAGAAAATTCAGTTGCAGATCACCTCTCACAAATGAAATTTGAGGAAACATCGCCATTGCCGATCGATGACTACATCAGAGATGATCAGCTTCTAAAGGTGACAGCAGCCCAACCATGGTATGCAAGTCTGGTGAATTACATCCCTGAAGGAGTAGACAAGAGGAAATTGGCCCACAATAGCCGATTCTATCTCTAGGATGACCCCTACCTATACAAACTCTGTGCAGACGGACTCCTATATCGCTGCATTCCAGCTTGTGAAGCACCGCAAGTCCTTGATAGATGTCATGCATCCTCCTACGGAGGTCACTACGGGGCTTATCGGACTCATGCAAAAGTCTGGCAAAGCGGGTTCTGCTGCCCACTATGTACGAGGATGCAAAAGAGTTCGTGCGACAGTGTCCAAGGTGCCAACGCCAAGGAAATATAAATCCAAGAGATGCTATGCCACTCACAAGCAATCTTCAAATCTACATATTCGATGTGTGGGGCATAGATTTCATGGGACCTTTTCCTAGGAATGGAGACAAGGAGTACATTCTTGTCGTAGTGGATTATGTGTCAAAATGGGTAGAAGCAATACCATGTCCTGCAGCAGACTCAAGACACTCCATCAAGATGTTCTGGGAGACCATCTTTCCTCGCTTTGTAGTACCACGGGTCATCATCAGTGATAGGGGCGCACACTTCATTGACAAGCGCTTCAGGAAGTGTCTCGTTATCCTCAGTGTGGGCCACCATGTAGCCTCCCCTTATCATCCGCAGACAAGTGGCCATGCTGAGACGTCAAATAAATAGATCAAGAACATATTGCAAAAGACAGTCAAAGCTATGGGAAAAGAATGGGTATCCAAGCTACCCGATGCTCTCTGGGCATATCGCACAACATACAAGACTCCCATTGGCATGACACCATACCAGATGGTGTACGACAATACTTGTCATCTTCTAGTGGAACTCGAATTCAAATCTCACTGGGCAGTGAAGAGGTGGAACATGGATCTCCAGTCGCCAGGCGTGAGAAGACAGATACAACTAGCCGAGTTGGAGGAATGGAGGGAGAAGGCATGCCACAGTGCCAAGCTATACAAGGAGTGCACCAAAAGATGCCACGATAAGTGGATCAAGATCAAAACATTCAAACAGGGAGATAAGGTTCTACTCTTTAACTCTCATGTTCGTCTTTTTGGTCATGGGAAGCTTAGAAGTAAGTGGGAAGGACCTTTTACGATTCTTGATGCCACCGATCATGGCGCCATCACCCTCCAGGACGATGACGGAAGGGTTTTCAAGGCGAATGGGTAATGCCTTAAAATCTTTCTTGAGCCCAATATGCCTATGCTTGAAGAAGTGGACGTCTTCAAGCTACACGAGGTAGTCTGATCACCCGTCCATGGTTGAGCTCAGACCTTATAAAAAGCCATGTACATTACTGCTTTTCTCCCTTAAAATTCCATCTAATCTCACCTTTTGCTGAAAATCTCAATAGGACCAATGTTCCACCTACGATTTTGGGCTTTAACCACACCAAAAAGGGCATCCCCAACTTTTGGTACGTCCAACCAAAAGTGGCGTGGTTGGCCGGCCCATTGGGCATGGCCGCCCGGCCCTTTGCATGGCCACCCAGACCTATTGCATGGTTGCCTGGCCCCCTGGTGTGGTCGGCCGACCAAGGGTCAGGTCGCCCGGCCACCCAAAATTCAAGTTTTGAGTTTTGGAGCGCTTTTTCCTTCTTTTGTGGTTCTGTTGAGTGGATGAGATTGAGAGTTTCAACATTTTAAGGAGGAAGGTCTTCTTCTTCCTTTCCCATCTACACTCCTCTCATCTCCACACCAACCATGGCACCCTCTTCTCATGCCAGCAAGGGCAAAGCCACCATATCCATCACCTCGGGCACCACTGCAACCTACTCACCAACCTCCGAGGGATCACCATGACCCCTGCAGTCCCAGAGCCTTGAGAAGATCGCCGACAACACACCCTAGGAAACAGGGCACGGATCCCATGGTCACCCAACCACACCCAATGGCCGCCCGACCATGGAGGTTGGCCACCCGGCCATGGAAGGTGGCCGCCTAACCATGGCAGGTAGCCCCCGTGGCTGGCTGGCCACTCGCTACAGTCATCCGGCATCTCCTCATCGCTCCCACAGTGTGGATAGACCCCCACGTGGTCTGTCTCCCACAAGGGCGATCGCCAAGAAGGTGGCACATCCATCTCCGCGTCCCACCTTGGGGGTAATCGCGCTCGTGAAGTGTGCGAAAAGCCTCTTCCAGGAGGAGGCTACTGGCCCATCCAAGGACCTAGTGATCCCTAGTGCATCTACCCACACCATCCATGGGGTTAACACCTCCACTGGTAATGGTAAGGTGCTTGTGCTTTGGATCCCTAAGCCGGATGCCTCCATAGATGAGTCTATTGACTCGACTCCACCACGGAGGATGGTGAAGAGGGTGGCTATCCCTCCTCCAATTAGGGGATGACCGGGACATTTTGAAGACTCAACTAGTGAAGAAGAAGACAACGCTCAAGGCAAAACTGCAAAATTTAGAGGAGCGCTGCGCAGAAGGTGAACTTTGGTGGATGGACATAGATCATAAGATAGATGTCCTTAGGAAGGGACTGTCCGCCAAAGTCCGCCATCTTGCAGAAGCAATGGGGCAACCTGATCTTTATTATCCACCCACACTGTAAACACCCATGCTTCTAGTTATCTTAGGTGCTTTTAGGTTTTTAATTCTAGGGCTAAATTTTGTTTTGTTTTGTTTTGTTTAATTTCCCTTTGTAACAAGCGCCTACAATTTTATTTAATTCAATAAAGGTAGGATAGTTTCCCTTCTTTGAATAATGAGTTTAGGTAGAATGGTCAAGCCATTCGACCTCATATCACTAACCCTGCAGAAACCACGTGAAGAAACACTTTGTGCTGGGTGTCGCTATACTACTCAGAAAAATTCAGACGAAACGGGCGAGACGGCATGGTCGCCCGGCCATACACCATGACTGCCCGACCATGTGAATTGCACAAAAAGATGTTACACTGTGACCTCACATCTCCCCAAGGCTCACTCAGCAGAAACAAACCAGTGCGGGTCGAAACCCAAAATGGCATGGCCGCCCGGCCATGTACCATGGTCGCCCGAGCATGGTCATGGTCTGGCTGGCCCATTCTCACCTTGAACCCACATCCTAGAGGTCAGGTTTGCACATTTTATTCCAGACACCTCTCAAATTTTGCGCTTTACACATGAAACCTTGTTAAACTATGCTCTACATGATCATAATTTCACAATCAACTTGTGCTTGCACCATTTTATTCCTCATGCTAGATTAATCTTGCCTATCGATACCATCATGAATAGGGAACCACTTCGGTTTAGTTTGTTGATTCATGCGAGATAAGATAATTGGAGTAAACTAAAGGAACCTCCCACATGAGTTATGAGTTTTATTTGAAAAAAAAGGGGTTTCGTCTCGGATGATCTCAAGTACCTATCATTTGTCCCACCAGTGCCACATATGAAAAGAAACCTTATACTTTCGTGCCTCCTTGATCATTTTGAGTCTTATCAAGTCTCGTGCCATTAAAAGAGTTCAAATCAGTTGAGAATTTCGGCTTCACATGCACGTTCCATGAAATAAGTCTCTCAAAAAGTGGTGCAATAAAATGTCAATGATCCCATTCAAGTTTTGTTTGAAAGAAAGAGAGGCATGGAGATTCAAAAGAAAAGTATGAGAAAAGATGAAATGGAAAGGGAGAAAAACTCTATGCCCTCTACTCAATCATGGGATTCAAACAAAGCACCTCGTTCCAATGACACAAACGTGAGACAAATACCCTTGTTACACTTGCACTTGGTCAAATCTCACTTGATTGTGAATTCTTTCTTGACACTTGATTTGATTCGACGATATAAACATGATAGGAAAGGCTCTTTCTCCAAACCACCTTAGCTCCACAAAAAGCCTTTGTAGTTTAGAAATGTGAGGAATGCAAGATTTTTGCAAGGACACTTTGTCCTTTGAGTGAACAAGAGTTGGACTTGAACTCAAAAGAGTTGGTATGACCTGCTTTTGAAAATCTTCAAAACCTCTTAACTCATGTGACGAGGGAGCCTGAAGTTAACTCTGATACATTCTTGTTCCATGTTTCAACATTCAAAAAACTTAGGTGTAGACACCATTGAAATCCTAGGCAGGATGAAATAGTCAGGAATAATCTAGTGCTTGCTATGGTGCATGTTGATGTTATGCCCTTTCCACTTATGCTTAACTCTACTATTTGCTCGAGGATGAGCAAAGGTTTAAGTGTGGGGGGTGTTGGCAGTCGATAAAACCCATTTTGACCACCAACATTTCATGTTTGAGAGTATGATTTGCCAAGTTTTCATATATCATCAACTAGTTCCACGAGTTGTGCATGAAAGTTGTATGCAGGAGCTTTTCATGACCAAAACAATGAAGGAAACAATGAAAACCATGTGAAATGACACAAAGGAAGGCAATCATGCAATTGGGCATGGTCGGCCGAAGATCACCCATGGTCGCCCGACCATACACCATGGTCTACCGACCACCAAACATGGCCGCCCAACCATCTCTTGCCATGGGCTGCCCTCCAATATTCCAATACAAGCTTTTGGCTGAAGAAGCATGGTCACCCGACCATAACACGTGGCCGCCCGACCATGTCATTTTGGCCAATATTCGACCTGCATGCAAAGAAACACAAACCAAATCAAATGCAACCGTTGGATCAAGTATCCAATGCATCCAAGCATCGGAAGGCCATCATAGAGAGAATCGATGATGTCAGCAATCCAGGGGAAGTTACATGTAGCCAATTAGGTGGTCGCCCGGCCATAGGATGTGGCACCCGACCATGCACCGACCCCGTTTTGCACGTGCATCAACTACTTTTACAGCCAACCGACTTGGGGAAGCCTTCACAGCCGTCGGATGCACTAAGTCGGTAAATCATGTGATCGGCTGACCATGTGACATAACAGTTTTACATGCAAACCGACATGGGCAACTACCAACCGACATCAGAAACGCATCTCAACCATAGGATCAACAAAGTCGGTTCATCAGATGGCTGCCCGACCACCCCCTATGGTCGGCCGGCTACCCTCCATGGCTGCCTGGCCACCGATCTACATCCACAGCTAACCTAGTGCACCTACAAGTACTCCCCTCGGTCTCCAAGCTATAAATACCCCCGGAAGGTCACTTGCAAGGTGTGGTGGATCAATAGAAGAATAGTGTGATTGTGTAGTTGAGTGTAGAGTATAGTAGTGAGGCCACCCTTGACAGTGTAGAGAGAGCCAATTATATCAAGAGTGAGTAGTTACTTGAAGAGTGAAGGAGTCAGATTCCTCTTGGGTATACTGTTCTCGAGCTCTTAATCTCAGAGAAAATATTACTCTATTTCCAAGATACAGTAAAGTTCCTAGCTACTCTGCTTTATTTATTTCATACTTACTTTACTTACATTCTTAGTGCCTGCTTAGTAGTTTACGGGTGCCAAGTGTGATCTGTGTAGTTTAGCTATACAGTTGTGCTTGCTCTCTGGCTTCGAACTAGTGTAGTAGTAAACTCGGTTGTGTAGACGTGGTGTCTAGACTAGAGTTGGCCTTAGAAGGTGTCTTGTCCCACGCAGTTTTGGTTGGTAGTCCCACCTGGTGACAGTGGGTGTGTGTCCTATGTAGTCTAACCCTGTCGTTCGAATAAGTTGTCATCGACGCATAGCTGAGTCATGTAGCGCCCGCCTTTTTCGTCTGGGTTATCAGCACTCTGGTGCCTGGAAGTGGTTCTATAGCCTCGGTGTCTAAGTAAACTTGCTGAGTAGAGTTCTAGTTTGTTTATTAAAGTTAAGTTGTTTTATCAAAAGTAGTGATCCTGCTCTGCTCTGTTAATTATCCCTACAATTGCTGGTTTTACTGTTTGGTCATATCCGTTTTACGTTGAGTTACTCCTCGTTTCTCGTGGATTTCGATACCCTGAAATACTCTTTGGTGAAAAGATACGATATGTTTCTGTGTGCTTGCGGATTTATTTCAGTAGACTAATAAACACAAACAATGTTCATGAGAGATGTATGCTCATTAGCCGATAGATTATCTTGAAAACTTATGCGTCGCGAGCTGACGTTGATCCCCCATGGCATTATGGCTTCCTGGCCATAGACCAGCTGATATGGAGTGCACTTAGTAGCCCCATGACAAGATATACGATAAGCCCATAGTGCCTCTACCGGCCGATCATGCCACTGTTTAGGCTATTCGCCAATCTTGCGTTTAATAAGCTTGATCAAGCTCTTGGTAGATGCCTCGGCTTGTCCATTAGTCTGAGCATAATATGGTGATGACTGGATCAGAGTAATTTCCATCTTTTTGGAAAATGTTTGAACTCCTCTGCTATAAAAACAGAGCCTTGATCCGTCGTGATTGTCTGGGGTATACCCAATACGTAAACTATACGTTCCTTGACAAAATTAATCATATCTTTTGCTGTGACATTCTTCATCGGCATGCTTCTACCCATCTACCCTATAAAAAACGAGTTTTCTTAAAATATTTTTACCTACATTGGCTCCACTGTACCCCTCGCATTGGTCCTGCTGCGCAGTTTGGAGAAGGTTGAAATGCAAAATGTTTCTACCATCCTCTCTCTTTTTTCTCACCCAAATCCTACCCTGTACCCACCCATATTTCCATATTTCTGGACTACACGAGAGGATCACGTTGCCTTTTTGAATTGATTTGCCACCTTCCTGATTTTCGCCTTCCCAATTTTGTTGGACGAGATGACCAGCTGCCAATTTTGCATTGATTTTGTCCCGCTCGAAAACCTACGCCACCAGCTCGGCTGCCCAGAACGATCGCAGGTACCGCACGGCTCCAGCACCCCCGGCCACCTGCGCTGCCCAGCCCGGCCGCAGTCGCCACAGGGCACCCCATCCCGTGCACCGCCCGCCCAGCACGGCCGTAGGTGCTGCACGGCTCCGGCAGCCAGGCCACCTAGCCTGCGCCGCGTCGCCCTGCCTGACTACGGTCGTCGCACGGCACCCCGGCCCCTGCGCCGTTCGCCTAGCCCGGCCGCAGGCACCATCCAGCTCGTGCTGCGTCACCCGTCTCCGGCGACCAACGTCCTCCCAACTGCGGCTCAACGCTATTTTTCGATCTCCGTATCCAGCCGGTGATCAGCGCCCGACGCTCGGCTCTCCGGCTGCCTGCACTGCTATGGCACCTCAGTCTGGCGTCCAACTCTCCTACGGCCTGCTGCGTCGTTCACCGCCTAAGCTCTATGCGGCTCTCGGCGGCCTGCTACATCCTTCGTCGCCCAGGCTCTCCAGTTTGTACGTAGTGCCTCGATGAGTTCAACTTATTCTAGTAATAATTTAATTCTATCAATGTTTTTTTCAGAAAATGAATATTCCTCCTCGGTGTATTATTGGATGAAAACCTTTACACAAAGGACTTGGAGATGTCACTGAATCAGCGAATGTATGAAAAATAGGCAACAACCAAATTCTAATGATGTTTTATCGGAATCAGATAGGTATACATTAACATTTTGAGTGGTTGTGCACTCTATTAATTGTATCAAAAATACCCATAAGTTATATATATATTTTTTGAGATTATGCATAGATGATGCTGAGATGCATGTTCATCGATTTACTTTTTTTTATTGGAGATGCATGTTTATAACATTATACACATTGTTTTATGATAGCTCTTGAACTTGCCTGGTCAACATGGGGCTTATTCTCTTTGGATTTGTCAGTTGTGCTTAGCTATCAAATATGAGAATAGCTGTAAGAAAATTTAGAAAGGGTAACTGACAGTGCCTAGGACAAATTCTATGGTTCTACAATGCAATGCAATGCAAACTTAATGCGATGCTTGGTGTGATAAATGAGAGCTATACCCCTATGAATGAAACAACGAAGGCTGACGAACACCATATTGAATTGGTATTGGTATTATAGTTGGAGAAATTATTTATGATTCAATTTAGTCTTATTATGAACCTATATTAAATAGCATCTACATTATTTTAATTAACACTGTGGAGACATATTGATATATTCAATTTGGCAAAATTACATGAAACTAAGCTAAGCAAATTTTCTCAAACAAAAAATAAGGTCGCATTGCATCCCTATTGCTTTTTTTATGAAAGAACTCAACTTTAAGTTCTCTAAGTCCTTAAAAAATCTACAAAATAGAGAGATAGAACCCCACAATGAAATTTGATACTACTGTAGAATAATTTTATACAAGAAATACTATATTGTTGAATATGAGTATTTATTGGGTTTGGTTAGACATAATTAAGTTTGGACACTGGCCACACACGTGTACGTTGTTCTCTCTGTGCTAACAAGAGCGGAATTATTTCCTACCTTTTTTGGGGTAAGTAGTTCTTGATTCAGGGATTCAACATACTGTCTCATTCTAAATTTGCTAGGTAGAGATTTGGATTTTTCTGATTTATTTGTTAGAATTTCTTGGTTTTTTAGTAACATAGATACATTGATATTCATATCTACGATAAGACATGCTCATTAAAGTGTTATTTGTCAATAAGCATTATGGATAGGTGAGTGCCTATGATGTGTGTAATTCTGAATTGTAGAGGAGCTTTGTTGTCATGTAAACAATTCTTGATTCAGCGATTTAACACATTGTCTCATTCTTAATTTGGCAGGTAGACATTTAGATTTTCTGACATATTTGTGTGGATTTCCTGATTATTGGTAACGTAGAGTTGTAGATACATTGATATCTATCAGGAAGACGATCTATGCACATTAAGGTGTTATTCATCTAAAAGCACTGTGATTGAGTAAGTGTCGATGAGCATTTATCTATAAGCTTTGGATTTCTTTTCTTTATCATAATGTCAAAATTGACCCATGCACGGCAAGAGTCCAGAACCTCATCACATCGTGGGCCAGGCGACTGTTTGTTTTATAGAAAATCTTTTCTTAGTTTAGTCGAAACATGTTTATTCATAATTTTCTTTATTACAACAAGGAAAACACGTATTCTATGTTTTATTTCCTGACAACAATATATGCTATCTTTTTAAGTTATTTTAATTTTCTTTTTTAGTTATCAGGTGCAGCTGCATATGCACGAAAGAAAATAGCTTATCTTGAAAAGTGATTTACCTATTGCTTTTGATAGGAATAGCACATATACTTACCTGATTTATTTTGCATGGACACCGATAGCACCTCCTGATTATTTAGTAGCAGTATGTAGAAAATGACAACCATCTCTTACCATTGTGGAAGGCAAGTTCCTACAATCTTGTTGGTAGAGGGAGACAGAGTGCATCCTGTGAGTCATAAGAATTAAACATTGTTTATTTCTATCACACAAATCAATGGCTAGTAGGGTTCAGTTAACGCATTCGTTGTTCTTGAATATGGTACAAAATCTTTGAATATTTTCCCTTTCAGAACCTGACAATAGTGCCATCAGGCAGCAGATGATGTATCCCAGGCTATCATTCTATACCATAAATATTGAACACATGGTAAATGAATAAATTTTCTTTGTCTTATGGAGATTAGCCAACCGGAGCCAAGCTGAGAGGACATTAATTAGGTTACTATTTGGCAGGACCGCACGAGGCATTTGATCAGGCAACAAATGGATATCACATTATGCATTTCAGATCATAGATGGCTGGCATGGAGCAGTATCCCACAATAATGTACTATAGAGTTAACTTAATATATTTTTCAAAAATACATCGAACATAAATCACTATATGTTACTTCCTGGTTTGCTGACAGCTGACTCAAATAGCAATATGGTAGGCAAGTTATTGAGCTAGGAATTGACCTGAATAAGGCTGAGAGTGAGGGCCTGAGGGGTACCTGTGGGGAACTGGATTTTTGTTGTGGAGTGCAAGGGGCAGTAGCTTATTATCATCACTTCTTGGAACTTACGTGCCCATAATACTTTTATAAACCTACTGAGTTTCTTTGAACCGTCATCTTCAACTGCCACTGCCACTTATCAGAGAATCAGACACCTTCCTTTGACAGCAAGTGAGATTGTTTAGATGTTTCTTATGTGCATAGACCAAGAGTATGGTCTTTGACAATTTTGTTTATTGATGTTTAGATAGTTTTTTTTTGAGAAAAAGCAGGAGTTGGACGAAGTGGGTGGTTTTATGGTGGATTATGGTTGATGTATGCAACACTTTAAATGCTCGAGTAGCTTCATTATTTATATCCAATTTACATGTGAGCTTATTTTCAATTCTACCGAATGTATACAATATGAAAAATTGGGTATGGCTAAGCGTAGAAGGAAAAAAAGTAGGCACGCATGCAAACTTTCCGGAGAAAAAGAAAGAAGAGAAACATGTAGGCAAAAGAGGGCTACCATCGCAGGAAAAGCATGGAAATTTATGTACTGCTATGTTTTTAACGATTTTGTGTCCCTTTTATTTGATAGGTGTTGGAGAAGCCAAGAAAAAACACATGAGGTCTTTTATTTAAATTTTGTGTGGATTTAATAAGAAGCCATTGATTAAAAGACTGTGAATACACTATACATGTGTGTTGCACGTGCTTGTCTACTATCAAGTAAATGCTCATCTTCCTGTTGCTATCCACATACTATCTTACTGTCTTGTGCGTAGTGATTTATTCAGTTTCGCTTAAATTACAGTAGTCCATCGCTCCTATGAGTGTATATTCTATATACTAATTGCTAGGCTTCATGATGCGATTCAATGGTCTCACCGCATTTAGGGGTGTACACATGCAGCTAACCTGTTGCCTGTTAGGTAGACCAATGTGAGATTTGAGATGTATCTACTGCTTTGCAAACTCTGAACCTAAGGTAGGTTGACCATGATGTGTTAATAGTTTTTGTACTCCCTGAATGCAGCCAGGAGTTGAAAATTTGCTGAAATAAAGAGCTAGACATGTCTACACTGGAGAAACATCTATTCGCCTTTTTGCATATGGTGTGATAGATGTGGTTTATTTCTTCAGCTTAGTGTGCTCTTGTGCCACTTCCTGCATAAAGCTCATGGTCCACTTCTTGATTTCATTTTAGGAAACTTTTACTTGATTCCAGCTGTGCTCATTCCCAGGATTGTCTAAAAGCACTTCATTATTCAATTGATGTTGTTTGTTAGCAGTTACATATGTATGCTTGCTTAATGTAAAGCCTCAAAGATTGTGCTGAATAAATCATTCCTATGTTATTGCAATAATTCCCTACTTGATAAGGTTTTATGGTTGTTTGTCACATAAAGAATCTGCGGTCAGGATCTATTTATTGATTGGCAGAATGCATGGTGTAGTGCATTTAAAACACATGTTTATAATAAGTTAAGATGCATTTTAATCGTAGTCACCTCAGTCATTGCGTACTAACCGTCAGCTCTATCTGTAGGCAAGCATCTCAAGTCTCTGATAACTTCAGTTGTGGGACAAGTTTTGAATGCTAAACTTAGCTACATTCTAGGAGGAAGGGAGTAATTATTTTCAACAGTCTGTATATGGGCCAATCGTTAATTTTTTTTACCCTACGTAAGCATTGATAGTATTGTGTTTTGGTCTTAACCAAGCCAACTGATATTAACAAAGGATTTTATAACTTCCGATGTTCACTAATGTTTTTTTCTAGCAGCAAAATCATCCAGGCAGAAATGGTTACATCGCCCAAGAATTGAACCTTAGATGTTTAGTGAAATAATAATGGGTTTGGCCAATTTACTGCTATTTTAATCTGTTTTAGACTTGAAATTGGGTTAGTAGCATATGTATATTAGTATACTGTTGTTTCTTTTATGTCCATTTTTTGATATATAGAAACTGTGATAATGGAATTTATACTCAATAGTATAACATTTTGACCAGCATTCTAGCTGTATCCAAGTGATTCAACAAATTAACCAAATAACTTTTATCAAGCACATTAAAGGATGAACAGAGAAAAGAGAGGAAGGATGGGAGAGGGAGAGCGAAGGGAGATAGAGACAAGCTGATAATAGTTACTTGACAAAGTTTAGGGAAGAGGGAGAGTTAGGAAGGGAGAGAGAGGAGAGAGAGCGAGTGAGGGAGGGAGAATGCCACTTGAATTAGATCAAATAACCGATTTTTACAAGTAACGTTTGGATGCTTACCATAGGAATATCGTTATGCAGTTTTTTCAATAACAGAATATTATGTTCCATTGTTCTATATTTTATGATTAAGTTGTAAATAATAGTAAATCGTTTCAATATCTGATGTGTTTTAACTAACATTTTATGTAGATATTGTTTCCTATGGTTTCCATGGCTAAGGTGACTATTTTGGAATTTTTCATTTTTGGACATTTGTGGTGCCTTTGTTCTCCTTGGGACCTTGCTAACAGAGTTGACAGTGAGGTAATAGTACACATGTCTTTTTGAATTTAATATATTACTCACTGTCTTTCTAAGTTACTCTGTTATCGTGAACTTCTTACTCACTTATAGCCTCACTGCATCTCAAAACCTTATATAAATCAGAACCAATGGCTAATCCTCTCCGTTTGTGTTGCTCTCAACCTGCTATTCTCAGCATTATGTCCTTGGTTTTGTACCAATTCAGAACTTAAGGAAGAGAGCTGAAAGCATGAGTGCGTTGCCATTTTAATAAATGAAGGGCAAAGCAAACTGTTAAGTTGGGGCAAACCGATATCCACCCCACATTCTCACGTCTGATGAATGCTCCATCCCCTCTTTTCCTACCGCAATATGCACGCTAGCGCTTGTATTGGTCTCAGTTTGCCTCATAGAAATTCATTATTTCAATTTGTGTTGCTTTATGTTTCAAGTTGGGCTATTTGAAAGCTTAATCTTTTTCATCTGTACATCTTGGGAGATGCAATGGACATTTATGCTCGATCGGTTTTAGCATGCCATATTGTTCATGTTCATGGATAGATTTAGCTTGTTCCATTTGATTTGATAAGTATTAATTACAAAATGGATTTCCACATGTGCAATGCTTTAGGGTCTCAATAATTTCGCTTGATCTTCTTCAGTAAGCCAGCCTTGTAGATATGTGCATTCCATTCTGTAATTCTGCCTGTGTTTACCTACGTTTCCTCCATGTTTTTTCAACTCAACTATTTTTTGCCTGTGCCATTCGTTTCTCAGTCCAATGGACCTTTTATCTTTGCTACATATTGTTTACGACAAGAGATGTTTGTAAATGAGCTCAATTCTTGAAGTTATACATCATATATGTATTCTCTTGAGAAGATTGATAAGCATGGTATATATGTGTATATTTGGTATATAATTCATATGCGGCCATATCGGTTGCTTATGGAAATTTTTGTAGACAACACGCGTGCATGTTGACTAGTTTAGTAAAGCCACTATTATCCACTTGTGCCCTTTGTTGGTTGGCGGGTTGATCTCGCCAATCAAACCCATGCCCCATCCTCTAAACGGCCACAGCTTGACAATGGGATTCAGTATGTGAGCTGGCCCCTCTAAACGGCCACAGCTTGACGATGGGATTCAGTATGTGAGCTGGCGCCATCTGAACTGCTCCAAACCTCTGACAGTCTTGACATCCTCTGTAATATTTGAAGCAAAGCAACGTATTCGGCTTCTGTGGTGGAAGTGGCTATGCTAAATTGATTGCATGAGGACCAAGAGACAAAAGAAGAACCAAGGAACAGGTAGGTGCCGAAAGTAGACTTGCGCTCCAACCGACAACCTGCAAGTCAGCATCCGAAAACCCTCTTAAGAGAACCAAAGACCAAGCTCAAGAGCGTGTGTCAGGTACCTAAAGATGCACTTCACCACTTGACGGTGTGATGTTCTCGACGAGGCTTGAAATTGTGCACAAATAGAAACAGCGAACTGAATGTCTAGCCTGGTCGCCGTCAGGTACAGAAGTGAGCCGATCATCCATCGGTACTCCCTTTGATCTACCACCTCCCCTTCTTCATCTATATCAAGCACCGTTGTGTTGACATGGGAGTCGACATAGGCTTGGAATCTGCCATATCAAACTTCTTTAGAATGTCCTTCGTGTACTTGGCTTGATGGATGAAGGTTCCTTCGCAGTCTTGCTTGATTTGCAGTCCAAGAAAAAACTACAACTCTCCCATCATGCTCATCTCAAACTACTTCGACATCTGCTCTAAAAACTTGGTAACAAGAGAGTAAGACGAACCACCAAAGATGATATCATCCACATATATCTGAATAATAATAATAATAAGACCACTACCATGCTTGAGAAGAAATAAGGTCTTATCAACACTCCCCATTTTGAAACCCTGCTTTAGCAAAAAAGTTTTCAGTCTATCATACCAGGCTCTAGGGGCTTGTTTCAAACCACACAATGCCTTTTGCAGTTTATAAACATGGTTAGGGTGTTTAGCGTTTTCAAATCTAGGTGGTTGTTTTACATAAACTTTTTCTTGAATGAAACCATTTAGAAAAGCAGACTCCATATCCATTTGCAAAGGCTTCAAACCCATGGAAGCTGTAAGGCTAAGAGAATACGTATAGCTTCCAAGCGTGCAACTAGAACAAACGTTTCGTTCGTCTTCAGAGCTCGTAGCAGAGGGGGCAGGAGCTGCAGCCGGGGTAGTGACTCTTGCATCACCAGTGTCACACCCAGTTTTAGGAAGAAAACCCAGTGCTAACCATGTATGCGCCAGTATCCGTTCAACCACATACACAGCATAAACAAAAGTAATAACACAACCAGTACTTTAACTTAAGAGCATAACCAAGTATTACAGATCATAAATGTCTTTAACGAGAACCGAATAGTCTTAATGAGACGAATAACTAAATGATAGAGGAAGACGACCACGCTCCACAGGCGACTGACGGGTGGCACACCAACCTAGAACTCATCGTAGTCTTGGAACTCTTGGTTAGGGTCACCGCAACTCTCTTCTAGATCTGAGCAGCAGTTGCAATGGATCCAACGTAATATAAAACAAAGCAAGGATGAGTACGTTCCGTACCCAGCAAGTATTCCATTTGGATAAAAGTGGACTGGCTTTATAGTGGACAGGCATATCGGTTGCTTTTAGTTAGTCAAGTTTTAATTACTAGCAGTGATTAGCATATACCCATCCCATAACTGGAATAACATAAATACAATAAAGTATCCGTAAATAAACCACCATCATTCCATCACCATCCCATTATCATACCATCTTTACCATCATTGCCATGAGTTATTTTCTTAGGAAAACACTAATCTGTGAGGGTCCAGGCCGCTCATGACCATGAGCACGGCTGATATATCAGTTATAAACACTCTCGAGAGGTTGTACATCTTTACCCACAAGTCGTGATTCCCAGTTGCCTCGGGTTTGCAGGACCCATTAAACACGACAATGGTGAGTGGCAGGGTTTCACTACGAGACCTTTACTAAGACTCCCTAGGGTGTAGCTACCCAGGCATAGAAGTCCCATCCTGAAGGGTGACTAACAAAACCAAATAAACCAATCTGCAACCTAACAGGAGAGCGAGTCCTACACCCGTCAGCATCCCCCCTTACGCCATCTTTCAGGTAAGCAAACTACCTGCCCTAGTTCATCTAATTAATCGGTCAAGGACGTCCCATTCCATCCCTCGTGGTTGTATTGTTTTTCTGGGTGGTCACTCGGCGAACCGATCCTTAGGGTGAGGCAATCGAGCAAACCCACAAAACATGCTCAAATCCGCATGTTGCCCAGTAACCAAGCTTTTATCATCATTGTATCATTAATTAATCAGGATTAGCAACATGAGTAAAATGTGTTGAGCGCTAGCATTAAGCTACACATCACAGCCCTCACATAAGATGAAATATTGACAGGAAAATAAATGGGTAGTCATCCTTAGGTTGAGCATGCTTGGTGGTGCGATAAAGTAAGTTTTTAATGTGACTAGGACATAGGTCAAAGAATACTTGCCTTCCTCAGCAAAAACTTGCTCAGGGGCTTCCCAAACTTGATTTTCAGCGAACACGGGCGGATCGTCGGCTACACGTTACACACATGCAAGCAATAAGCATAACATGACTAAAACAGTACACCAAACATCGTAAACAGAGACTAAAAAGCTTTTAGATTAATCTAGACTTTATAACGAGTGCGTAGGTTCAAGAATCACTTGAAACGGAGTTAGAATGCAAAAGATATGACTAAAACAATATTAAAGGATTAAAATAAAGGAAATTCGAGTCTACAGGGGCTAAATCGCGAAAACCAGGGACCCAAATATAATAGATCTGGACGGCGGGTATAATTTGTGAAAAGTACAAGGTCTCTTTTGCAAGACCGCGGCGTTGAACGGTATTGACTCCGGGTCGCGCGGCTTGGGGCCCTTTGATCTAGATCGGACGGTGGAAAACAGATCGCGGAGGGAGAGAGGACGGCGACGAACTTGGCCGGCGGTGGCCACTATGCACGGCGGAGTTTTACCGGAGCGCCGCGAACTCGCAGTTCCAGGGCTGAGGGCAAGCGGGGAAGGGCGCGTGAGCGAGCAGGGGTTGCAGTGAAGCGGGGCAGGTGGTCACGACGGCGGCGCAGGCACCGGTAGCGGCCGGCGGCGGGACGGAGCGGAGCACAGCTCCGGCGAGCAATCCTCGGAGATGCAGAGCATGATTGAGAGCAAGAAAGGGGCTGGTAAGATTCCTCACCTCACGGCGAAGCTCCGAGCGTAGCTGGGTTTAACGAAAAGGCAGGGACGGCAAACGGCGACGAACGGCAGCAGCTCCTGTACGAATCAACGTTTTGGGTGAACAAAATCCGTCGATACAAGGCAAAACAGAGGCCGGGATTGGGTGTTTAGGCGTCCTACCTTGCTACAAAGCTCAGCAGCTGGTCCTCGTCGGCGACGGTGGCCTGTAGACGCGGAATCCAGCAACGAACCGAGCGACGGCGCGCGTACGCTGGAGCGCAATGGTGGCTGCTAGGGTTTGGGATTCGGTTGGGCACGGACGTCGGTGTCGGCGCCCTTTATAGGAGCGGACTCCGTGGCTTGCGGCAGGGGGCAAGGAGTTGGATGATGCTGCGGGGTTCGATTCGGCCTAGACATCGAGTCCGCCATGGACTCTGGAGTCTGGTTCGTGTGTGCACAGGCAGGGAAGGGGAAAGGAAAGTGGTGACGCGTGGTCCCCATGTGGCGGTGAGGGATTGGGGAGGCGACGCAGCTTGGGCTGCTGCTCGGTTGCTGCTGCTGCTGCGGTTTGGGCTGCGGGGCTGTGTCCAAAATGACAGAGAGACGGAGCAGAGCCTTTGCAGTGCTTGGCCAGCGAGAGAAAAAGGAAAAAGTAGAAAAAAAGATTTTCTAGGATATTGGAAGAGGATGGAATAATTATTTGAAGAAAGTAAACGAACCCAAGTTCAAAACCAACAATTCCAAACCACACAATAAAAATATGCAGCAGTATATGTATGCATCAAACAAATAATTTCTATGACTCATTTTACTTGAGTAATTAGAAAATGCATAAATAGCTATAGTGTCATGCATAAACATCTAATTAAATTATTTGCCAATCTTTTTTTTTTCATGTATCAAAAATCAGGGCGTTACAACCAGCATCTACTTGACATTCCTCACCTTCGAAGATGGGAGCGCCTTCTTCGTCATCACCTAAAAGCTCAAATGCAGGGGTTGTGGAAGGCATAAATTCAAACCGTAGCTCGTACGAGGTCTTCCCTAAGAAAGCTTATAGGAAGATGCAGTTGGTATTGTAACAGGTCGTATTCATAGCCTCAGCCTAAAAGCATCGTGGAATCCTATACTTATCGAGCATCGTCTGTACCATCTCAACAACTGTGCGGTTTTTTTATTCCACAACACTGTTCTTAGGTGGGGTATAAGGAAACGAGAATTGGTGTTTGAGACCTAGGTCACGACATAAGGTTTCGAATCGAGAGTTTTGAAATTCTCTGCCATTATCGCTGTGGATAGTCCTCGTAGCCTTATGACTCTCATTTCTTAACCTCAAGACTAGATCCCGAACAAAACCGAAAACCTCATATTTGAACTCCATGAAGAACACCCACGAAAAGTGTTTACGGCACTTAAGCACGGCAACCCTCATACTGCAAGCGACAGTATCGTGTGTAGCTTTTCCCCAAGACGAGTATCATGGGTTTTGTCAATCCAGAAAATTAACTAATTGAGACCTAATTAACAAAAGTTTAAGGTAAAACAAAGATATTAGAAGCAATCTAATCTATTTTTAATCTACGTCTAATTTATGTCTAATCTATATCTAATTTACGTTAGAGTTAGATGATAAGCAGCTAGAACATAATTAGAACATCTGAATAGGAGGAACTAAACAGAGTCTAATCAAGCTCTAATTGGATCCAAAACAAGCATGATAGAAACAACCAAAAGAATAGAGCATTTGAGATAACTAGCAGCTCAAGGAGATATAAGCATGATCAAGCCTGCTCCTCATAGCATAATTAAACCAAGGTCATTATCCAAACCCCCTCAATCAAGCTTAACCTTTCCCTCCAACCACTTGTCACATAAGTCAGGGTAATCGACGAGAAGCTCTCATAAGGCATACACTTACGCATAATTTAATAACATAATAAACATAACTAGACTTTTAATCACCATGATCACAAGAACTAGCTACGCAACCATATCATTAGTAAGCAAGATCAAAGACCAAGATTGCTAGAAGACCATACCCTTAAGAACATGATCTAATTAACATGCATCTAGACCTAAATTTAATTAGAGCTAGAACAAGCATAATTAGAACAAATAGATGACAATTAGACAATATCAATGCTTCATTAATAAATTGTAACATACTTACAACCATGGCCATAGATCTTGATGATACAATTAGACCTCCGGAGCTAGGTAATTAGAGAGCCATCCAAGGCCTCTAATCACCTCTAGGAACTAGAAGAACCTCTAATCCCAAGCCTAGAACTCGACCCTGAACTCTCCTCTAGTGGATGTCCCTTTTCTCTGCATCTTCTCGCCTTGATAATGAATTGGATGCCCGATCTCGGGGCTCAGCCTCGCTATTTATACCTTGGGTAATGTGCTGTAAAAAGGAAATCGCAAACCAACATAAAAAGACCCGGGTCAGCCGACTTAGGGGGGTAGGGTCGGCCGACCCCTTGCCTTTTTGGCTCCTCTCGTGCTCATCTTTTCCGACGTCGGTTGTTACTTGATTTGATGAATAAATGGCAACTGCATGTGGGCCTTTGGTCTCTGGAATCCTCGGTATAAGTCGGTTTATGCCAAATCTTCCATGTTTGAGCATATCTTCATGATTTCCCGAGATCCTTTGACAAAACGCTCCCACATCTTTCCTTATAATGTTGAATCAAAGCATATCCCCGAAGATCTCCTCTAGAAGCTTCAAGAAGGGGGTGGTTCGGCCGACCTAGGGGGGCTAGGGTCGGCTGACCCAAGCTATTTTGAGGGCTTTTGGGCTTCATCTTTCTCTGGGCTCTTCTTCTCTCGACATGGAATAATTGTGAATATGCAAAAATAGGCCTTAAAACCTGCAAAAATCAAGTATAGTGCAATTCCAAAACAATATTACAAAATCCACAATTATCGATGATAAATGTTTGTGAAAGACATCGTTGATGCTCATATTTAATGAAAAACCATGTAAAATGATGAAATTATTTTGTCAATAAAGAGTGTCAACAACACCCCCACTCTTAAACCTTTCTCGTCCTCGAGTAAGTCAAGAATCAGCGTTGCCCTGCATTAACTTTTTGAAACCTTAATCTTAATCAATCAAACTAATAAGCTCTCTCAAAATTTTAGTGTGAACCAGCAAATCATAAAAGAAAAGATATCCAACTAAGCTCATCCCACAACAAAAAGAATTAGCAAGAGTTCAAATTTATCAATGACACATCTTCTCATTTTAGCAATATGTTTTTGAAAAAGATAATCAAACATTTAGAGATAAATTCTTGCAAAGCCAAAGGAACACACTCAACTCTCCACTCTCTTAATATCTAAATGCTATTCAATAAATATATTATAAAAGGTGGAAGCTTATCTGGAGCTTGGTATGAATCCTAATCAAAATTTATTCTCAAAATATTGTCAAAACACGAAAGAAATCTGCTGGTTTTACTGAGACTTGTCAAAAAGGTCATGGAATAAAATAATGTTGAGAGGGAAAGGATGGAACACACACAATTAGAAGAGTGGACATGTGCAAGTGTCAATGGATGATCTCAAGGCACAAATGAAGTCCTTGCTATCGGATTGCACATAGTTGGAAAATTTCTAGAGTATTTATAAACAGGATATCCCTCACTAATACTAAAAATAACAAGAGATTATTGAGGAGCTTTCTTTTTTCTCTCTCTTTTTTTCTCTTTTTTTATTTATATGGCAACCACATGGCCTTTTTCTTTTTTTGCTTCTGCCTCCTCAAAAATCTCTCTATATATATAAAAAAATCACATAATTTTACACATTTTTTTAACATGGCGGCTCTCCATCCACACTTTTGAATAATATTCACCCTCGTCCTTGAGTATATATCTCTAAAATAATTAACTTAGAGGATAGATCTGTCTAATAAAATAATTTTTTTAACCTTTTTATACTCCAGAAATATAAAAATTAGGTTGTGGTCAAGAGGATAAACAAAAAGATAATCTTGGTTTAAGGATGGATATCCAGTGAATTTTGTAATCTCTTCAATGTAGAGAGACACAATGCATGGATAGAAAGGCTAGCAAAGAATAGATACGCAAAGGAATGACTAGCTTATAAGTCTCATACCCTAGATCATAGTCTTGATTCAACTCATTTGAACAACAAATCTGATAAATCTAAGGTTTAAAAATATATGGCTCTGGTAGGAATGGCTATTGCAAGATAATCTCATAAAGTTGATCATGACATTTATAAACAATAAAAATAAACAAAGAGATGATCATGATAAAGATTAAACCTTGCAAAGATTAAATCATATTGGTCTTTATGAATAATCATAATCAACCACAAATTTGCTGGCTAGTTCAATTAAACATATATTATGAAAGACTACTAATTTGACTAATCAAAATCAAAGCTTGATAAAGATAAAGCGGCAACTTTCATCATTTTCTTCAAAGCATTGTTGTCATTAATTAATTAAGCATACACTATGGTTATAGCATTAATCATACTATAAATCTAAACTAACACACTAAAAATAAAAGAAAAACAAAGGGAACACCAAATCGATAGATATAGCTAATAATTGCAGAATTCAAAATGAAAAGAGAAGGTGTTAGAAAAATGTTACCGAATATTCCTTCAATTTCCTTTTCATTAAATAATTTTCTGCAAAACAATTCAAGTGCACATACTACTCTCGAGGTAACGGTCAGGAGTAGGAGCAATTTACCATAATCCAAAAATCTTCCCAATGACTTTTAACTTGTGGCCTAGTTTATCTTAATAAAAGAAAAACAAAAACCTAATGGGTGTATGCAAGTGTAAGTGTGTAATTATGCAAGACATAAGCATATAAACAAAGACAATGATCAAATCAAGTTCTAAACACCATGTTTACAACGTGATTGCTAAGTCTCTCCATAGCCATAAAGATTAATAAACCAAAGTTAAAACATCGTGTTTTCTCAAGGTTATAAACTTATAATAGCACAAGAAATACAAAGCACATCGCAAAGCTTATAAACTAATCAAATGAAATTATGGATACCTAGCAATGTTAATTAACTTTATCATGATGATCAACAATTTAATCTAAGCACCATGCTTACACAAAATTGCTAAGGAAAAACGCAGATCAAGCATTTAACATAAACATGAAAGCACATATCATGAAGTTAATTAATCAACCAAGCCAATTAAAATGCAATCATGCAATCTAATCTAAATGTAACAGTGTGGTTTATGCAAAATGCAAGGCGGAAAACATAATTTAAAGTGATGTGATGGTGATTATCTAAAACAAAGGTTAAACTAAGTTGACTAGCCACAAGCTAAAGATTCAAAGGGTGGTGTCATGCTTCCCATTTCTCTATTAAAAGACTTTAAGACTCTTAACATTAAAAAGAACAACGGGTTGCCTCCCAAAAAGCGCTTTATTTAAAGTCATAGAGCCAAACTTATCAATTACCTTCGTTGAAGTGAAGCCATGGTCCTTCGAGTAAGAATCCAAAGTATCCATGCAGCTTGATAACTTGATTGTGCAGCTTCATCGTGTCTTGATCATAGCATCACCTGTGTGCACAATCCTCTGTTTGTGTGTTCATGTGCCAATGTCTTTGAAGCTCCTTGCAACTGAACTTCATCATGTAAATCCCATGGAAGCATTGCCCAAGCTTTCTTCATTGCTGTTGTCATCATCTTCATCAAGTAGACATCACCATTGTTGCTGCCGCCTAGTTGCTCATTGTATATCTCATTGGTTTCGAATAGAACATACCTCAAACAATAGAACCAATGGATAGCCTCTGAAATTATCTTTCCAACGAGTACTTGTGCGTCAAAATCTGATTCCATATGAAGGAGTTATGCCCTTTTTACTCAATCACTGCGTTTTGTCCAGGCATCAATTCAGCTCGCGCAGCCTTCAATGATTTGCACATTGCTCCTTATAGGAATCTCCAAATTGAGTGATTCTTGTTGCGTTGGAAAGAGGACTTCATGGGATTTCTAAATGTAAGAAAATATTCTATCTTTTCCTTCTGAGGTCGAGCTCCATATTGGTGACATCTTCAGCTTCCTATTTTCAGCTCTCCGATGTTGACAATCTTCAATTTTTTGGACTTGGGTATTTGTGGAAATTGTCTGAATTCATCTTTGTTGACCTTGAAGCTTCAATTCTTTCCTTATCTACAATCCACTCACTATTCAATTTGAAACTCAATCAAACTTTTGCAAATTCTGATGATTGTCTTCAAATCCTTCAAATCCTTCCATCAACCATCATGAATTTGTCTTGTACTCTTTCACCACATTGATCTGATTGTTTCAAATGAAGTGTGAATTTCTTTGCATAGTTAGCTCATAGTGCACACAATATAAAAAATAGCATCATGGCATTGATTAGAGATAAATGTAGAGTCATATGGTTGATTGGGGTTTAAACAAACATTTGATTCAAGAATCAAAGACAACTATAATTCAAATTGAAATACTTAGCAAAGCACTAAGGCATATATAATTTATAGATAAACTTGATTCATAAAATCAAATATGGGATAAACAAGATGATGGTTCTTAATGATTTTCGCCAAATTAGAGAGATGATTTTGAAATAAATAAAATAAAAATGGGTTTAGATAAAATTCTAACAACGGATTTTTTTAGAGAGACCAAACGTTTTGAAATTTTAAATTTTCAAAGATAATATTGTGCACATATAATAAGTCATGAGAAACATGCACATGTTCATGTTTAAAATTTCAAAAGCAATTTGCACAAAAAAATTAAACCTGGACCGAACCACTCAAAGGTGGATTTGGTGGTCAGTCCCCTCTACTTTTACACAAACCATGGCTCTCAAATTTTTTATATAAACACAAAGTTAACATGCTAATATGGACTAAGTGAATAAAGGTTTAACAAAAAGCTAAAACAAAACACAAGAAGGGATAGGATCACAATCAACCAAACAACATCTTAATGATCATTATGAAACAACTCTAATCGAACTCAAGCAATCTTCAATTATATTTATGATTCAAATGAGAATTACCTTAATCCTTGAAGAAGTGAAGTTCAAATCTCATCATTGACTCCATGGTGGCTTCATCTTCTTCCTTGGAATACTATGATTGCAAGCACCATCAAGTGTTGGAGAGGAATGCTTCTTGTATTTCTCGAAATTCAGCCTTCCTTGTTCTGCACCTTTAGTATTTCGACCATAACTTCCTTATCTGAAATCCAAATAATGCAAAATCGGACGCTCACTTGTAGAGCTCGAAGATATCTACAACTTTGGAATTCAGACTTTCTTCATTTGACGTCGTTAAGGTCTTCGAATCGGCCCCACAAGGTGTTGATGTCCTGAATTCCAAGGGTACCTCAAGATTAGGTTAGAGCTTGGATTGGTATTGAGATAAACCTTCCGTATCTTCATCTTCCTCGTACTTAATCAATCCTTAGCTTTCGGAATCTTCTCGGCTAATCATCTTTGCCTCCATTATCTGTAGCTTAGAAGAAACAAGCTCCAAACAACATTAGTCTTAAAAAAACTTAATTAACACAGCAGACATACCTTTAACACCATAGTTACTTCTTCGTGATAGCTGTAGAAAAACTCAATAACGGATCATAGGCCACTAACAGCGTTAACACCTACTATTAAAGAGCAAAGTTGGAAAAGATATATATATTTCTTTATTGGATTGAGGTCTATTTTTCCTGTAATGTTAGTCAAAGAAATATATATATACAAGAGAGATATGTTTACATAATGATTAAACTAATAAAAGAGCTAAACTTATTCTAATCAAAACTAACGGTATCTAATTATAAAAATATATGCAAGAAAATAAAGTAAATAAAACAAAATAAAGTGAAAGGCGAAAAATTAAAAATAAAAGGCTAAATTATGAAAAGAAAAAATTAAATATATACATAAACTCAAGTTAATTAAGATTCGACTAATTAGTTCTTCGGCAACGGTGCCAGAAAAGCTCGTTGATGGCACTTAAGCACGGCAAACCTTATACTGCAAGCGACAGTATCGTGTGTAGCTTTTTCCCAGAATGAGTATCATGGGTTTTGTCAATCCAAGAAATTAACTAATTGAGAACTAATTAATAAGGAGTTTAAGGTAAAACAAAGATATTAGAAGCTATCTAATCTATCTTTAATGTACGTCTAATCTATCTCTAATCTATGTCTAATCTAACTCTAATTTACGTCAGAGTTAGATGATAAGCAACTAGAACATAATTAAAACATCCGAATAGGAGGAACTAAACAGAGTCTAAACAAGCTCTAGTTGATCCAAAACAAACATGATAGGAACAACCAAAAGATTAGAGCATTCGAGATAACTAGCAGCTCAAGGCAGATATAAGCATGATCAAGCCTGCTCCTCATAGCATAATTAAACCAAGGTCATTAAACAAACCCCCTCATTCGAGCTTAACATTTCCCACCAACCACTTGTTACATAAGTCAGGGTAATCGACGAGAAGCTCCCATAAGGCATACACTTACGCATAATCTAATAACATAATAAACATAACTAGACTTCTAATCGCCATGATCACATGAACTAGCTACGCAACCATATCATTAGTAAGCAAGATCAAAGACTAAGATCGCTTGAAGAACGTACTCTTTAGAACATGATCTAATTAACATGCATCTAGACCGAAAGTTAATTAGAGCTAGAACAAGCATAATTAGAACAAGAAGATGATAATTAGACAAGATCAATGCTTCATTAATAAATTGTAACATACTTACAACCATGCCCATAGATCTTGATGATACAGTTAGACCTTTGGAGCTAGGTAATTAGAGAGCCATGCAAGGCCTCTAATCACCTCTATGAACTAGAAGAACCTCTGATCCCTAGCGTAGAACTCGAGCCTCAACTCTCCTCTGGTGGATGTCCCTCTTCTCTACATCTTCTAGCCTTGATAATGAATTGGATGCCCGACCTCGGGGCCTAGCCTCGCTATTTATACCCTGGGGAAGGTCCTGTAAAAAGGAAATCATGAACCGACGTAAGAAAACCCTGTGTCGGCCGACTTTGGGGGTAGGGTCGACTGACCCCTTGCCTTTTTGGCTCCTCTCGTGCTCATCTTTTTCGACGTCGGTTGTTGCTTGATTTGATGAATAAATGGCCACTGCATGTGGGCCCTAGGTCTCTGGAATCTTCGGTATAAGTCGGTTTGTGCCAAATCTTCCATGTTTGAGCATATCTTCGTGATTTCCCGAAATCCTTTGGCAAAACGCTTCCACATCTTTCCTTATAATGTTGAATCAAAGCATATCCCTGAAGATCTCCTCCAAAAGCTTCAAGAAGGGGGTGGCTCGGCCGACCTAGGGGGCTAGGGTTTGCCGACCCAAGCTATTTTGAGGGCTTTTGGGCTTCATCTTTCTCCGGGGTCTTCTTCTCTCGAGGTGGATCAATTGTGAATATGCAAAAATAGGCCTTAAAACCTGCAAAAATCAAGTGTAGTGCAATTCTAAAACAATATTGCAAAATCCACAATTATCGATGATAAATGTTAGTGAAAGACATAGTTGATGCTTGTATTTAATGAAAAACTATGTAATATGCTGCAATTATTTCGTCAATATAGAGCGTCAACAAAAAGCGAGAAAAATCGTCTACAACGACAAGCACATACCACTTGCCACTGACCGACTATACCCGAATAGGACCAACCGTGTCCATATGCAACAACTCGCCTTGGTAAGAGGTAATAACATGACTAACAGGAGCATGAGAAGCGGCAACCATCTTGCCATGACGACAAGGGTGGCACGCTAAATCCTTCTCTACTTTCAAATTGGGCAATCCTCGGATCAGACCTATCGAGCTCAACTTGGCTTGCAGATCAAAACTCAAATGGCCTAGCCTCCTATGCCACTTTCACATATCTAAAGAAGGACCAGCTACCAAACTCTGGGGAGGGCTAGAAATAGATGCAAAGTCAACCTTAAAAACCTGCCCATATGGCAAAATCCAACAAATAAGGTTTTCCTAAGCATCAAGCACACAAGAAGCACCCTCCTTAAAACGAACCTCGAACCCTTCCTTGAGAAGTTGCGAGACATAAACCAAATTGAACCCCAAACTCCTCACCAAAGCAACTTCTCTCAGGGAAAGCTTGGTAGAAAGCGAAACACCACCAACACCGAACACTTTACCTTGACCATTATCCCTGAATGTGATGTACTCTTTGGTGCTCATAGGGGTGATGCTGGAGAGCCATCTGCGGTGCCCTGTCATGTCCCTAGAGCAGCCAGAGTCCATGATCCATGTGTTCTCCAGGCCTCCATCCTTGTCATCAGAGGAGTCATTGTCGTTGCCCTTATAGTCCTTGTCCTCAAGCGCCATGGAGCAAAACGATCTCTAGTTCATCTTGTGCTTGCACTTGGAGTTGATGGAGATGAAGTAGAGGCCAGCTGGACTGCCTTGATCCCTCCTCTTGTCCCGCTTGCTGACGATCTCCTCATCGCTTGAACTTGATGTTCCACTACAAAGACCACCAAGCTCGGCGAAGAACGCCATGTCCCGCTTCCGATTGTCCTTCTGGTAGCTCTTGAAAGCCTTCCTGAAGTTCTTGATCTTGCTAGAGCAGTGCTTGGTGTGGTCGTGTTTGTCGTAGTCATGCTTGCTAGAGTGGTACTTGTTGTAGTCGCCGGAGTGGCTCTTGCCCTTCTTGTAGTAGTCGTTCTACTTGTCCGAGTACTTGGCAATGAAGTGGCCAGCCTCTCCGCACTCGAAGCATTTGGGCCTCTCACCCCTCTTCTTGCTCATCTGGTTGTCATAGGCGCACTGAAAGTGACTAGACACCAGACAAAGCTCTTCATCCATAAGTGACGCCAACTGCTTATCTGTAACACACATCAAAGCAGAAAACAAAAAACCTTGAAGTGGGAGGTTAGTAGCAGCTTTCTTGGAGCTAGAAGCCAAGGCCAGGCTCTTGGAGCCAGTACCATTGAGAATACTTGTCATCTGGTAATCGACCTCCATGGCCTTAAGATTGCTATAAAGCTCCTCTACACTCAAGGTGTCATACCTTGCCGACTCAAGAATGGAGTTCTTCTTGATCTCCAACACATTCCTGTCCAAGGAATACAACAGCTTGATAGCCTACTGATGGTCAGTGTATGGGAGAGCAGCGGGGGCAGAGTTGACACAGAGCTTGTTGATGATCGGCTGAAAATGACCAAACAAGGCATCCACAGACTCTCCCGGCTTGTGGGCGAAATTCTCAAATTTGCGCCGGTAAGTCTCCACAAGACAACCCTTAACTGTCACCGTCCCTCATGGTGTGCACTGAGCAGGGACCAAATCTCATGGGTGGTATCAAGATGGCTCACCCTCTCATAGTCCGCCGGACCAAGTCCAGAGAAGAGAAAGTTCATCGCCTTCTAGTTCGCCTCGTGTTGAGCAACGAGCGCCGGTGTGGTATGCTCGGCAACGGGGAGCACCGCAAAAGTCATACTCTGAGTAGCATTCCATATGTCCTCACTCTGGCTAAGTAAGAAAGCTCTCATCCTACCCTTCCAGTAGGGAGAGCCATCTGAGTTGAGAACCAGAACCTTCTCGGAGTGCACCATAGTCGCTACTGGTTTCTCACCGGTAAAGGTATGAAGAAACCTGACCGGCTCTGATAGCACTTGTAGGACCGAGACATGCGACTAGGGGGGTGAATAGGAGCACTTGAAAACTCAAAATCGTGACCCCCAAACTGGTGCAATGAAAAACTCACAAGAACCGATGCTAGACACCGTCCACTGAAAGGATATGCACCAAGCACGAAAGAGCAAGCAACTCAATGATCACAAAGATCACAAGTCACCCCAAACACCAAAACTTGCAAGTTCACCACTTGACACTCACCGCAACGAAATGCGACTTAATGGAACACAGCAATCAAAGAGCATGGTCAGACAGTGGGAAAAGCAAATCTGATGCAAAAACATGGTGGAAGAACGAGATAGCGAAAACGGGGCAGCAACCTTGGTCTCACTGGACTATTAGTGCCAGGCGCCGGACTGTCCGGTGACACTGGATAGTCCGGTGGAGGCTGCCAGACTGTCCGGTGGAAAGCTTCGGGCAGAGTCGACGCCGGACTATCCAGTACAAGTTGTCGGACTGTCTGGTGGAACCAGAGAGTCCAGTGGCTATATCGAATAGTCCAGTATTGTCGCAGAAAATGAGTTTTCAAACCCTAAATCTGACCAAATCTTGTCCCATCTTCATAAGATTTTGCACATGCTAAGCACACCTGCCACCTTTCGCTTGCAGTGCACTTACACCGAAATAAACCCAGTAGTCCATCGAGCTACCCTAACGGGCACTGGATGTAACCATCAACCAGGGATGCTGACATTATGCACGTTAAGCCCTCAGAAGAGCCACAACAATTACAACAACCCATCATTTCATACAAACATAGTTTGATTTAGTACAACACATTTGCTCAAAATGATGTACAATCATATTGAAATAGAGTTTCAAAAAAATCTCGCAGTGGAAAACATAATAATATACAAGTGGAAGTAAAACATCAAGGTATGACATCGAGCCCACCGTTGTCATCCTTGATCACAAACTACCATGTACCTAAAAAATATCAACAACAAACGATGAGTACATGAGGTACTCGTAGGACTTACCCGAGGGCGGTATCAGCCCGACAAATTAGAGAGTATGCAAGACTTTTTGGGGACTTGACTTTAACCCGCATAAGCTTCCTAGGACTGAGTCCTTACTTTCAAGTTTCATCATTGTTAAATCATAAGCCTCATTTGATTCATCATAGATATCATCATGATCCCAAAATTCATATATCTCATCATTCCATCATATATGTCAACATAAAGTAACTTGCAGAAATGTAAACATATAAGTACAAGCATGTAATATAGAAAAGCATAATTAAATAAATAACATATTAAAGTTATTACTACGTTAGAACGCCAGTGGCATTGGCATTCTTACACCTGGTGAGCATCAGCGATTCGAATCGATTTTAATTCCCAAAAATAACTATCATGCCAGGGGTATATGCTTACTAGCCATCGCATTCCACATATATCCCCCGTCTCCACTTGTCCCATCCCAAGTTAGATTCCAACCCGCCATTCCCCAGGTTTAGCCCCCATGGAGCGATACCACGGCGTACCGGGTCAGCCCTCCCATGAGTCAAGCGCCCCCAGGCCCCATGGTAGGACCAAGTCTCTGTTCTTCGGATGGCACAAGTAAGACATTCACCGGTCGCATGTTCTAGATAAGCACTCTAGCAATGTTATGCCAACCAATAGGCGAACAACGGAAGGGCCTCAAACGACTCGGGCGGAGTCCACCAAACCATCCACATCATTTTTCATTGTAATATGCCCATATCTCCGCCCGATCTCATCTTTTCATCACATCATATCATATCATATTGCTTTCAAATTAAATTTTTGTAAGACAGTTTTTTTGAGCCCTATCATCTCACGAGTGGATATCCTCACTCGACTTCAACCGTCTAAGCATGGCTAAGCAAAGACTTCGACCTATCCATTCTCTTTAGGATATCAGGGATTTATGCATGTAGGGTTTCATACAACTCCTAAACGTAATGCACAAACAAATGTAGTGTGGTGGGACTCTCTGAGTAGGTGTAGATGCCTAAGGGGTCTACCTTTGTTGTTGAAAACTTGAACAAACTAATCTAAAGTTAGTTTACTGGGTTGTGAGGCTTTGCCCCAGGAAACCCCTTGATCATTTGGACAACTCCTCCGTCCAAACACGACTAATGGGCCCTCCAGGTCGTGAGTGGGTCTTAGTTGGTCTTTTGGACCACCGTCGCTTGATGTAGCTCCACACATTTGCTTCTTGATCACGTATCTACAATAAGTGTCACTATATGAATGCCATGCATGATGCAATAATGAGATGCATGCACATCGAGAACACATATGAACAATACATTTTGCGGAGATGCTAAAAAGGTGGTTGATAAAGTACTAAATATGATTACTTTCACGTAGATACAGCAAGCATACAATTATACAATCAGCTATGCATAAGACAATGCATGAAATGAGCTCATGAGCAAGCATTAATTGTGATAGCTTTCTTTTATCATGCCACTTGCGGGCAGGACATAACTCAAGCACATGTTTAGATATGTCATGAATTACTAGTTTCAAGCATTACCCTTAGCATTAATGGCAGTAGTATCTCCTTAGGATTAAGGTTTAGTGACCCATAGACATAAGAAAGATACATTTTTATTATTTGCTTAGCATTAGTTGCTTTATGGTTTCGACCACAACATACATGCACAATGTGTGAGTCTCATCGATATATAATCTCGTACGTACCAAGTAAACTAGATAAAAGAAATCACAAACTGACAACATGCATGCCCACTAATAACCCCTAATTGTTTTCTTCACCTTTAAGCATTATTAAAACGACTATTAATGGACTCTTCAAGTAACAGCAACCAAAATTCATGAAACAATTCACACAAGCATACTGGCACAGTAGCATTGCTATATGAATTTTGGTGGTGGCATTTTTTAAAAGACTTAATAGCACTTTTCTATTTTTTTTATTAAATCCCCATAGCATTTGCCAAATTTAAAATACATAGCAATTAGAAAGCAAAACACATGGAACTTTATTTCTAGGCTATACTAGACCAAATGTGAACAATATAATTTTTATGGATTTTTATGGACAAGTTTTATGTAGCATGTATTTCCATATACATAAAATGTACTGATTAAAAGAACTAGGGGTAGATCTGTCATTTACCAGTGATAACTAGGGTCAGCAGAAATACATATGAACACATATACTAAAAATTAGTCACAGCCCAAATTTCATAATTTTTGGAGCTCATTTAGCCTACTTTTGCTAATTAAATCCTATAACAATGCACACAAGCTGGGGCAAACAGTCATTTCACAACCCTATACCAAGTCCATTATGTACATCTACTCATAAACCATCCAACAAAATAAGTTTCATATTTTATGATTTTTTACCAATTTCTAGAGCATTTTAAATATTTCTGCGTCAATGGACCTCTAGGTAATTAAATGTAGGCTACAAGGGCGGCAAAAAGACAAGGGAGTATATATACTACAACATAGCCACCGACCAGGTTTTATGAATCTAGGGGCATTTAAGTCTACTTTTATCAATTAACCCGTAATCACATGCATGTAAAGTAACAAGGGCAAATCAGTCATTTCAAGCATCCACGACATACCCTTCTTGTGGATCTACTCATAATCAGTACAACAAAGTAACTTTCACAATTTATGGATTTACCTATGATTTAATATTGATTTCTAAAGAAATAAGCACTTAAAGCCAAAACACCTATTGTCCAGGGGCCATTTCATAATTAAATCTTTCTCCCAAGGACATGCATACAACACTCATGTGACTCAGTAAACAGCGCGTTGGATTTAGAGAAAACAAAGGGGCCAAATCAAAAATACCCATATCCTTCTTCCTCCTCCCGACTGCGCGCGCAAGGAAGGGTATAGCGGCTCGGGACGGCGGCAAGAGGACGGAGGAGCGGCTGGGGAAGCTCGGGGAATGCGTTCCCTTCCTAGGGCTCTGTGTTCCCTAGGATCTTGATGCGCGAGAAGGTCGGAATTGATGGGGAACGTGGAGTGAACTGGCGTGAACTGGCGTGAACCGGCGAGCACGGGTCTTGGCGGCGGCGGCCCGATCTCGTCGAAGATGGCGGGGAACGGAGACGTCGCGGGGCGTAGGAGCTGCGCTAGTGGACGGCGAGCTCGGTGGTGTCGATTTGGAGCAGGGAGGGCACTTGGAGTGAGTCATCAATGGAGAGGCTGAGCTCGAGCGTGGCGTTCATGGTGGCCATGGCGGAGGCGCGCATGGGGAGGACAAAGGAGGCAGAGGGAAGCTCCAAGATACGGCGATATAGGTGAATGGAGATGCGGTGAAGACGGTGCGCGCCCTGGGTTGAAGGGAGAGGGTCAGAGACAGTGGGCATGCACGCACCAGAAGCTTGCTCCAATGGTGGATGGCGTCCAGTGCTGTAGGTGCGAGAGAGCGAATGGAGCAGGGAGCCGGAGGCGTAGCGGAGTGGAGAGGCGAGAGTCAAGGGAGTCAGGGAGGGAGAGAAAGGTGCGGCCTCGGCTTATGGCCAGGCACGGCCAGCATGGCGTGCGAGTGCAGGGCGCGGCGAGCGCTGGTCGGGGAAGATGGATTGTGGTGGGGCCCACGCGGAATAAAAAGAAAAGCGAAAAGAGGAAATGAGTTTGGCTGCTGAACACCCATCTGAATTTCTCATTTTTAATCTAGTTAACGGCCGAATCATAGAACACTAAAAATACAAGAATTGTTCTAAATTTGTCCCTCTACAACTTTGTTACAAACTTTGACACCATATTCCACTGGAATTTGTGGAGAAAATTCGAATTCAAAAGTATGACCTCGGTTTGGCCAACTGAATCCTCCAACTTAAAAATTCCAAGACTCAAATTTTGGTGCATTTTCATGAGAAGTGTTATATACCAATGTTGTTAAGGTAAGTATTATCACAACTTTTATATATAATATTTTGCATGATAAGGATTTTTGTTTTGGAGAAATTTGAATTTACTGCTCAGCCCACTATTTGCCAGATTTCCTAGTCTGACAGAAATCTACCCAAAACCCCACTCAAACCTTTATGCATGTCAAACCTCAAAATATCAAAGTTGTTCATATTTAAGTCGTCTACCAGATTGGTATAGAAAGTTTGGCCTAGATCACAAGCTATTTTGAACTATAAGTTCAAACAGTTCCAGGTGTCAGTCTAACTAGTAGTCTTAACTCAGGTGTGGTCTTTTTGTTTTGAAGTTTTGAGTGACCAAATGGGGTTCAATTAATTCAAGGCCAGGTGCATTTTAAAGGTGATAAGTTTAATTTCATTTCATAGAAAGGAAGATTTGGAAGTTATGTGATGAAATCAAAAGTAATTTCATATTAAAATTTGGGGAAGAGCTAAAAACCTAAACTTGAGAATTCTCCAAGTGTAGGCTGGCCTGGGCTGCTCCCAAGAGGAATTTGGGTGCAATTTAAAGTAGGCAAATGACAGTTTCAAAACATGTTTAGTGTAACAAAGATGTTGTTCATGGCATTTGCAACAACTTTGATAATAGAGTTGATCTCAGGTGCTTAATGATTTTGAAAGTTTTATTGGGGCCCAAATTTGTTTAAGCACATCTTTGTCAACTTTCAAAAAGAACGTTGGCTGAAATCAATTCGAACTTTTGAGCCTCTTGTCCTTATATTTAGAACATGGTCACAATAGCAAAGTACAAGAACATTTCCTGAACTAGAACTTTCATATTTGGTGTTTTGCACAAAAGCTTGTGGGTTTTGACTTACCCTACAAAACCACGTGCGGTTTTGTATTTTGAATATAAAATTTTGGCTTAGTGATTTCTTCACCTAAGTCTTGTTGCTTTATAGACATGATTATGTTGTAAAACTTCATTAACGCATGTCTAATTGTGTGTTAGGGCCCTTGAGATGCCGGGGACATCACATCTCATGAGAAGGCAATTTTTGGAAAGGGGGAAAACTCAAGAACAACTTGCTCGTGGAAATCCTATGGGATTGAGATGAACTAAGTCATCATCTCCACGTCCTAGCATGTCCAAAAGAGCCAAAAGAAAAGGATTAACTCACGGGAAAAGCAAATCACTAGAAGCCTTTGAGTTTCATCCAAAATCCAAACTAGAAAAGGGGGAAGGAGATGGCTGCAGATATGAACACGAATTGGGGACAAATCTTCCTTGTATTAGAGGTGGAAACCAGTTGTTACAAGGTTCCTCACAGCCAACCACCCTTCATCCTCCCAGTAATGCAAAGTACTAGCTCTAGGGGACTCCAAATCCAAGATTAGCACCCGGTTTTCACTCTAAGCACTTGGCTGGTTGGAAAGATAAGCCTAGGGTTTCTAGAGGTGGAAGAGTCACCTAAATGACCAGCCACTTAGGTATATATAGCCCAGGCCTAACTGACTCAGTTTACATTAAGACCCCTGTATTAAAGAAATGCCCGTAGGGGCTAAACTGGAAAAGACCCAACTTTCTCGGGGACGGATGACCGCGATGGAGTCTTGATCTTCTTCGGTTGCATGCTATCTTCCGGATGATGTCCACATGGACAATAGTCCAAATCCACCCATCGACCCTCGGTTTTGAAGTCAGAAACTGGGAAACTTTAGGGTTTCCTTCCTGGGCCTGGAAGAGCCCACTCCACTCTATCTCAGCGAGAATTGAGTACATTCGCCGAGTCTTGGTAACTTGGTAGTAGGGTGGCGGATTTGAGCGAATCAGCCATTGCCCTCACACGTCTTCGTGCCATGCACTCGGGTTGGAGCACCGTGGTGGCACCCGGCATCTCGTGTCCATCGGGGTCGCCTCGCAATCCTTCAGATGTCTTACACTTGCTGTCGCCATGCCGCTCCTATGTGTACCGAACTCCCATGGCCGACCGACGCCGAGCATGCCTCCTGTCCTTCAGAGGACTTTCTTCTCCATCTACCTCCAGTCCATCGGAGGACTAGTGCTTAAGTCCTTCTGGGTTTTGACTTCCATTGACAATCACTTATCACTCTAGAGGCAATAGAGCCGGACCATTGGCTCTCAATCCCATGTTTGAGTAGAGGGCATGGAGTTCTTCTTCTTCTTTTTTTTCGTAACTCTTTTTTTTCGAACCTCCATGCCTCCCTTTCTTTCAAATGAAACTTGAATGGGATCATTGACATTTTATTACACACCTTTTTGAGAGATTTTATTTCATGGAACATGCATGTGAAGGCCAAAATTCTCAACTGATTTAAACTCTTTTAATGGCACGAGACTTGATAAGACTCAAAATAATCAAGGAAGCACGAATGTATAAGGTTTCTTTTCATATGTGGCACTGGTGCGACAAAGGATAGGCACTTAGGATCATCCAAGATGGAGCCCTCTTTTTTATTTTTCAAATAAAACTCGTAACTCGTGTGGGAGGTTCCTTTAATTTTCTCCAATTATCTCATCTCGCATGAATCAACAAACTAAACCCAACTGGTTCCCTATTCATGATAGTATCCATAGGCAAGATTAATCTAGCATGAGGAATAAAATGGTACAAGCACAAGTTAAATGTGACATTATGATGATGTAGAGCATGATTTAGCAAAGTTTCATGTGTAAAGCTCAGAATTTGAGGGGTGTACGGAATGAAACATGTAAACCTGACCTCCAAAATGCGAGTTCGAGGTGAGCATGGGCCAGCTAGCCCATGAACATTGCCGGGCGACCGAGCCTCTTGGTCGGGCGACAAGCCCACTGGCTAGGTGGCCATGGGTATAGTCGGTAGACTAGGTGATTTCCACGTTCGACCCGTGCACTGGTTCTTTTCTGTAGTGTTAGCTTTGGGGAGACATGAAGACGCGGTGAAACATCATTTTGCAAAAATGACATGGTCGGGCGGCCATGGTATACAGCCGGGCGACCATGCCGTCTCGGCCGTTTCTTCTGAATTTTTCTGAGTAGTGCTGTGACATCCTGCATAAAATGTTTTCTCGTGCGGTTTCTGCAAGATTACCGACAGGAGGTCAAATGGCCTTGGCCATTCCACCCAAAACTTTATTTGAAAGGGAAACTATCTACCTTTATAGAATGAATTAAAATTGAAGGAGCTTATTACAAATGGAAGTTTAATGAAACGAATCAAAACCTAAGAATTAAATGAACTGAAACTAAATGCGCCTGTGATAACTAGAAGCAAGGGCGTCTGTGGTGCAGGTGTATCATAGAGCTCAGGATGTCCCATTGCTTTTGCAAGGCGGCAAACTTTGGCGGTCAGTCGTTTCCAATGAACAAAACCATGCAAATATATTTGCGCCAGGATCAAGTCTCGTAGATACATGACAAATTACAAAGGTTTCACAAACACATGCCAAAATATAAGAGCGTTACATATCGTTAACATCATTATTACATGAAGACAAAAGTCTTAAACTTAGAGTCATAACATAGTGGAAGCATAAAAGATAACTAGAGCCACCACAGGGGCACCGGCTAGTGAACAAAACACCTAGTACTCATCGTAATCTTGCATGTAGTCTTCAGCACCTCCATCAACTAAGCAGCGGTTGGAATTTTCTCCCCAACAAGGATAAAAGTAGAGGAACAAGCATGAGTACAGAAACTCATACCCAACAAGCATAACACAAACCATGAGGCTCTAAGTTTAGCTCACACGACTGCATGAGCTTTTTAATGGAACATTTTTATTATCACTTGATTGCTAATGTTAATTAAAAGAACCATTGTCCCCAAGATGAAGTACAGGTAAATAAACATAATTAAACTGATATAGCCACTTTCATAACCAAAACCAAGGTAACCACTAATCAAAAGGAGGATCCAGGCTGCTCATAACCGTGAGCACGACTGACATGTCAGTTTTACACTCCCGAGAGGTTGCACATCTTTACCCACAAGTCATGAGCTATGCTAGGGGTTCATCACACACCTTAGGTGAGATGACTAGCAAGCACACTACGAAGCCTTTCCAAAGATCATATTGGTAAGAAGTAACCCCAAGGAATCAAGCGCCGCAACGGTGGGGCAAGCCTCAAGGGGAGAAGCACATACATCACGTAAAGCACACTCAACCCAGGTAGCGCGAGGTCCATAGAAGCTTACTCCCCCTCTTGCCCCGCAGGTAAGTTACCTCAGACCAAAACAACCTAATTACTAAGCTAAGACTGCCCCCGTCCCAGTCTTGTGGAAGCGCGGTTGTCCCAAGTTGTCGCTCTATGAATAGGCCCTTACAGAGAGAACCGCAAAAGCACACGAGCACATTGTTCAGGTTCCCTAAGCCATGTTGCTAAAAAGCAAGTTTTAAAGGATATAAATCCCATAGAACCATTAATCAGAATTAATTATCAAAGGTATATGAAATTAGCGCTGCACCTAGCACAACTTAACCCAATGCATCCCAAAAGGGGAATATCCAGAGATGGTAGTTAGGTAAAACACTACAGGTACATCAAGTTAAATGCACATGCAACAATTAAGAGTTATTGGGGGTTGTTCATATTATACTTGCCTTCCTAAAAGTTCCCTTGGGGCTGCTGCTCAAAAGATTTAGGAAGTGGGTCTTCAAATTCCTCAGATTGCTCAACGTCTACGCATGATCATAACCCATACAAGCATTCACGTACATGCATGCAAGCAAGCAAAGGCAAAATGGTAAGAAACAGTACATCATTACATAAAAACAGAACCTAAAATTGGTATAAAATTAATCTACGTACTGCTACGATCATAGGAGTGCAAGAATCACGCTAATCAGAGCTAAAACAAGTAAATTATGCATAAAACAAGGTTCTAGGGGTATAACTGTGATTAAAAACATAGATCGGGGGCTTATTTCGCAAAACCGAGGACCTATGTGTAGATAAATAAGACTTCTGAGGGCTCCTGAGCCAAAAAATCCCGGGTGAGGACGGCAGGTCCTAATTTTCAAAAGCGGATGGGCTAAACCATAAAGAACAGGACCTAGATCTAATTATTTTTGAACTACACAGGACTGCGGGTTGATTTCACTAAAACACAGGGGCTCTTTAGCAAAGTGACCAGGGCTGACCGGCGCTGACCAGCTTTGATAGGTCACCGGTGCGTCTGATTCATCCAATCTTGATTGGACGACTAGGATTAGGTGGAAACGCGTTTTAATCTGGCGCATCCAGATTAGATCTGGTGGCGAGGCTGAAAAGGGGGAGGCATGGCCGGCGGCGACCTCTGGCCACGGCGGAGCATTACCGACATGCGCGGGTGAGGGGGCTTCGATGCATGAAATGGAGCAGGGAGGGATCGGAAAGCAAGAGCAGGCTCTGGGGCTTCTCACCGAGGGATCAGAGGCGGCGGAAGGCGACCGGAGGGGTGTCGGTGACGAGAACGAGCTGGCGGCAGTAACTGGTGTCCGTGGAACGGCGATGCGAGGCAGCTCCGAGCATCCAAATCATGGCAGTCGGCTACGAGGTGGCTTTGTGAACATGGAGAGGGGTCAGAAAGGCCAAATAGCACCTACGGCGGTGTGATGCCCCCGGCATCTCAAAAGTTTTAACACGTGATTAGATTAGCGGTAGACAAGGTTCTGGCTTAATAATGTTTAGAGAAGAGCAACAACTAGGTTAGTAAATCACGAAGTCAAAAATTTTCAGTAAAATATGAAAAACCCCTGAGTGCATTTGTGACTATAGTTTAAAATATGATGTGTTTTGGACCAAACTCTCTATAACAAACTTGTAGACAATTTTAGGTAGATCAACTTTGTTATTGGGTGTGGTGACATGCATAAAGGTTTGCAAGATGTTTTAGCTCATTTTCTATCTTCTAGTGAATTCTGTCCAAATAGACCTGAATGGAAAATTCAAATTTTGAGCAATCAAAAGTCCCTATCATGCAAAACCTCATATAAGAAAGTTGTAGATAATTAAAAACCACACAACATTGGTATAATACTCTTTCTCTGAAAATGAGCATAAAATAGACTTTAGGAATTTCTAAGTTTGTACTAAACCTTGGTCAAACTGGAGACAGCAGGTTAAATTCAAATTTAATCATATTTCAACTTAGAATCTGATATTACTCCTTTTGACAAAGTTGTAGATCTAGAAGATTAGAACAACTTTTGTATTTTGGGTTTTGTCAAATTCGGCCCCTAGGATGTTCAAAAACAACAATTTCTAAAACATGTCTCAGCAGTCAAACAACATTTTTCTTTTTCCCGAATTTATTTTCCTTCGAGTCACTGACGAGCGGGCCCCACCTGTCGGGCTGCCCGCGCCAGCGCATTCCACCGACTCCCTTGCTCCGTGCACCCGGTCCGTAGACCTCTCACCCTCCTCCTCACCCCGACCCCACCTGTCGGTCTCGCCCGGTCCATGGACCGCGTCCACCCGCGCGACGCCTTCTTCCTTCTCCCCTCCCCTGCGCCCACGCGGCGGGCGAAGGACGCCAGCGCGCCACGCCATGGCTGCCCTGCTCGCCACGCCGCGGCCACGCGCCGCCCGCTCCGCGCCCTGCTCCTGCCTCCATCCCACCGGCTTCCTTGAGGTCGAAGCCACCTCCCACTCGCCCCTCCGCTCTCCTCTCCCTCCCTCTTGCTCTCTGCTCTCGCGCACCGAGCGCCAGGCCGCCATTACCGGCCGACGCCGCGAGCTCGCGCCTGCCTCCTCCGGTGCTCCTCCAGCCCTACCGACGTGCGCTCCACCACCGCTTCCTTCCCCTCGTTCGGTTCCGCGCGTTCTTGACTTCCCCACCTACCTCCTTCCCTCTGTTCCACGGGCGCCACCGCACGCCGCCCCGATGCGCCGCGCCTCACCGTGGACGTCCCACCTCGGGCCATCCCCGCGCCTCCACGACCCCACCAACAGAACCGCCACCACCCCGCGCACCTCAAGCGCTCTTCACTTCCTCGAATCCGCCTCCCCTCCGGCCGGAATCGCCCCGCGCCGCCCCAAGCGCCGTGCGCCACCGCCGTCTAGTTCACCGGCGTTACTCGGCCACCGTCGCGACCTCGCGCGACACCGTCTTGGGGGAAAGAAGCCCCGTCGCCAGGAACACCTTCCCGGACCCGCTCGGCTCCAAGTGCGCGCCCCCACGCGACGCGCCATACGCGGAAAGCCGGCCGCCGCGCGCCCCCTGCCCTGTCGGGAGGAAGAAGATGGTGATTTTACAAAAATCCCCCTGTCATATTTCATTTTTATGCGCCCTGTTTGATTACTGTGCACTGAGTCTTAGACAAATTCCACGCAAGACCCTGGAAGCTACGGATATTTCCGATCTAGTCCCCACCAGTGGGCTTTTTCATTTTAAATTCTTTTTCTCGGTTTAAACTTTGGAAATTCGTAATAAATCAAATAAAAATCAGAAAAATACAAACTTTGTTGCAATATACTCCTATTAAGTAGATCTACAGAATGGATATGATGGTTGAGTAGGAAAAGACTGTTTTGCCCCTAATTGCTTGCATGTTATGATTTCTTAAACAATTAGCAAAACTAAAGTTAAACACCTTCAAAAATTACTAAACTTGGACAGTAGCTTTTATATGATGAATAAGATCTATGATGATTTTTGAAAACCCTAGCACGCAATGCTTAATTCCTGTTTTACCCCTATGTGTGTATTTAGCGTATTATTAGAATATGAAAATATATACTACATAAAACTCATCCTGAAAAATCCACAAAAATTATATTGTACCCATATGACTCAATGAAGCCCAACAATAAAGTTTTATGGGTTTGTTTGCTGAGTGCTATGTATTTTGAAAATGGCAAATGTTAGGGTCATTTAAACAAAAATAGGAAAGTGCTATTTAACATGTCTCCCCTATGATTCGCAACTTGATAAACTTATATATATAACCTGCATGAGTGAATTCTTGCTCTAGGTCTATAAAAGTACTAATGCCACTAGTGCTAAAAGTAATTCTTGCTTAAGTAGTGAAATCAAACATTTTTCGATATTGTCCCTGTCCCTGTCCCTGCCCTTGAAATGTTTGCTCAAATGAGTGCTTGATCTTCATGTATCTCATGCACTGCATCATGCATATCATTCATATAGTGACGCCTATTACAGATACGTGATCGGGAAGCAAGAGCGTGAAGCTACTTCGAGCAACGGTGTCCAGAAGACCAAGTAAGACCCAAATACCACCTGGAGACCCCTGAAGTGGTATTTGGAAGGAGGAGCTGTCCAAGTGATCAAGGGGTTGCCTGGGGCAGAGCCTCACAACCCGGCAAACTAACTTTAGTTTAGTTTGTTCAAGTTATCAACAACAAAGGTAGGCCCCTTAGGCATATACACCTACCTAGGGAATCTCACCATCCTTTATTTGATTGTGCATTTACGTTCAGGATTTGTTTGAAACCCCACCGGCATAAATACCTGATATCCTAATTAGAATGGATAGGCCGAAGTCTATGCTTAGCCATGCTTAGACGGTAGAAGTCGAGTGAAGATATTCACTCGCGAGATGATAGGACTCAAAATACTTTACAAAAATTTAATACGAGAGAAATATGATATTATGTGATGAAAAGATGAGACCGGGCGGAGATATGGGCATATTACGATGAAAAATGATGAGGATGGTTTGGCGGACTCCGCCCGAGTCGTTTAAGGCCCGATTCGCTGTTCGCCTGCTGATCGGCATAATATTGCTAGAGTGCTTAACCGGGAAATGGGACCGGTAAAGTCTTTCCTGGGCTCGTCCGAAGCACAGAGACACGTTCCTACCCGCTGGTTGAGAGGAAGGTGGCCCGGGGGAGCTTGGTACTCATGACGGGGAGACCGAGATGTCGGCAGGCTCGTCATGGGGGCACAACCCGGGGGCTAGGCGGGAGTGAATCAAACTTGGGACGAGGCAGGTTAAGATCGGGGCTATATGTGGGAACGCGATGGCTAGTAAGCATATACCCCTGGCATGATAGTTATTCCTGGGAATTAAAAATCGATTCGAATCGCTGATGCTCACCAGGTGTGAGAATGCCGGTATCGCACACGGGCAACGTAGTAATAACTTTAATATCTTGTTCATTTAATCATGCTTTTTATATTACATGTTTGTACTTGTATGTTACGTTTCCGCAAGCTCCTTTATAATGACATATGTGTTGGGATGATGGTATAGATGAGCTATGATGATGATAATAACTATAATGAACCTAATGAGGCTTGTACTTTAGAAATAAATGATACTTGAAAGTAAGGACTCACTTCTAGTAAGCTTGCGCGGGTTAGAGTCCAGTCCACAAAAAGCCTTGCATACTCTCAAATGTGTCGGGTTGAAACCGCCCACGGGTAAGTCCTACGAGTACCTCACGTACTCACCCCTACGTTGTTGATGTTTTTATTCCAGGAGCTTCATGATCGAGAATGACAATGGTGGGCTCAATGTCATGGCTCGAAGATTTATTTTTCCGCTGCAAGAGTATATCAGTATTACGTTACGGTTTCCGCTGCGAGGTTATTTTGGAATTCTATTTCAGTATGATTGTACCCCATTTTGAGTAAATATTCTCAAACAAATCAATCTATGTTTGTAAGAAATGGTGGGTTGTTGTAATTGTTGTGGCTCTTTCGAGGGCTTAACGTGTGTGATGTCGGTATCCCTGGGTGATGGTTGCATCGAGTGCCCTTTTTGGGTATCTCGACGGACGACCGGGTTTAGTTCGGCCTAACCACACTGCAAGCCAGAGGTGGCAGGTGTGTTTAGTTCGGATTAAATCGGCGGTTCCGCCACAGGCGGCGAATCGAAGCGGCGCGGGTGAGCTTACCTGGCGTCTCCGGCGTGAAAATTAGCGATGGTGCTAGCGCTAGGGCTTGGGTTGATGGCGTGAGAGCATGTAGGGGGCAGAGGCAAAGCTTGGGCTCCAATTTATAGGGGTGCGGGTAGGGCGGCGGCTCAGAAACGAACTCCGAAGCTTGCGGGGGAGGGTAGCGGCGCGAGCTTATCCGGAGTCGGGTCCGGCTTGGACTCTCCACGGGGACTCCGCGTCGCGCACGCGTTGGAGGGGAGCGAAGATACTGGTGAGGGGGGCTTCGGGTGCAGGCGTGGGGCCACGGCCAAGGAGAGCGGTGGTGGTTCGGTCCACCGACGAGCGGCGGGAAGTAGGAGAAAGCCGTGACGGGTTTGGCCCACCCGTCAGTGGCTCTGCGACCACGGGGCCACAAGGCAGAGAGAGAGAGAGAGGCCTAGCGCGGCTAGACGGGCTCGTTCGGTGAGCTGGGCCGGGGGATCGGCAAAATGAAGGCTGGGCTGCTCTCTTTTTCCTATTTCCTTTCTATTTCTTCTCTTTTTCTTTTAAAAGCAAAACCAAATCTATTAATTCAAATAAATTTGAATTCCTGTCCTTAGTGCACTCAAGAAAATAAAATATGCACCTGCATGAATGCACAACCATGATAGCTCTATGATGAATTTTAATTACTTGTTGGATAAAATAAACAATTAATTGCAAAGCTAAACATGGAAAAACCCTAGAAAATTAAAAAAAAAGCATATTAAATTTATTATAAAATGCTGAAAGTAAAATTAGGGCGTTACAAACCTACCCCCCTAACAAGAATCTCGCCCCGAGATTCAATTGGGCCGGTCAGCAAAGAGATTAGGATATGTTTCTCTCAACACATCCTCTCGTTCCCAAGTAGCCTCTTCTTCTGTATGGTGATTCCACTGCACTCGACACATCTTAATCCGCTTGTTGCGAGTAACCCTCTCAGATGTCTCTAGAATCTTCACAGGATGTTCTGTATATGTTAGGTCCTCCTGTATATTTAAATCTTCTAGTGGGGCTTGCTCTTCTGGTACCCATAGACACTTCTTCAGTTGAGACACATGATACACATCGTGTACACCTGACAGACTAGGAAACAACTGCAAACGGTAAGCTACCTCACCTTTCTTCTCTAGTATCTTAAATGGCCCGATACACCTTGGTGCTAGTTTCCCCTTCGTATTGAACCTGCGAATCCCTCTCATCGATGACACCTTCAAGTATACAAAATCATCCACCTTGAAGGCCAATTCCCTCTAGTGTACGTCAGCATAGCTCTTTTATCTGGACTGAGCAACCCTCAGGTTCTCCCGTACAGCCCGCATCTATTGCTCTGCATCTTCTATAATACCTGGGCCAAACACTTGCTTTTCTCCAATCTGATCCCAGAACAAGGGGGTTCGACATCTCCTTCCATATAGGGTTTCGAACGGTGACTTCTTGAGACTAGCCTGATAACTATTATTATATGAAAACTCAGCATAAGGCAGGCTCTTGTCCCAACTGGTACCATACTGTATAGCACATGCCCTTAGCATATCCTCAAGGATTTGGTTAGTCTTTTCTGATTGTCTGTCTGTTTGTGGATAGTAAGCGGTACTAAATCTGAGCTTGGTGTCCAATGAATCATATAGTTGCTCCCAAAAATGAGAAGTGAGCTGGGACCCTCTATCAGATATAATTCTCTTAGGTACTCCATGCAAACACACAATTCTGGATATGTATAACTCAGCTAACCTAGTAAGTAGTGTTCACCAGTATGAAGTGAGCAACCTTAGTCAAGCGATCCACCACTACTCATATTGAGTTATACCCCTTCTAAGTACAGGGTAATCCTACAATGAAATCCATAGTGATTTCTTCCCATTTCCATTCTGGAACTTTTAATGGCTGCAACAATCCTGCCGATCTTTGGTGTTCTGCTTTCACCCGTTGGCAAGTGTCACATATTACCACATACTCAGCTACTGTGCGCTTCATTCCAGGCCACCAAAATCTCTCCTTGAGGTCATAATACATCTTAGTACTCCCAGGGTGGATAGAGTAAGCTGTATCATGGGCCTCACTTAGAATTAATTTCCTGATGCTATCCACATTGGGCACACAGATACGGTTCTTATACCATAAAGTACCTTGATCATCCTCTCTGAACTGCGGTGCTTCACCCTTCTTAAGTGACTCATGGATCTCCTGAAGCTTCCCATCTTACTTCTGGTGTTCATTTATCTCTTGCTCTAAGGTCGGTTCTGCTTCAAATGTTACCCCTGTGGTGTGACATAAGAAACCTAGGCTTAGGCTCTCAAACTCTTCACATAACTCAAGCAGCATTTGAAAACCCAAGGCCATATTAGCATAGCTCTTCTGGCTCAGTGCATCGGCCACCACATTTGCCTTGCCGAGATGATAGTGAATCTCCATATCATAATCCTTAATTAATTCTAGCCATCTTCGCTACCGCATATTCAACTCATTCTGGCTGAAGATATATTTGAGGCTCTTATGATCAGTATAAATCTTACAACGTTGCCCAAATAGGTAATGCCTCCAGATTTTTAAAGCATGCATGACTGCTGCAAGTTCTAGGTCATGTGTCGGATAATTCAACTCGTGCTTACATAGTTGCCGTGAAGCATATGCCACCACTTTTCCTTCCTGCATCAGAACACATCCTAGACCTTCCCTTGATGGATCACAATACACTGTGAAGATCAGGTGATGTCAACACTAGTACCGTAGTTAGTCTCTTTTTCAACTCATCAAAGGCAATCTGTCAGGCATCTATCCATTTAAATTCGGCATCCTTCTCGAGCATAGTAGTCATTGGTTTTTCAATTTTAGAGAAGTTCTCGATGAATCTCCGATAATAACCAGCTAAACCTAGAAATCCACAAACCTTCTTCGGTGTCTGTGGCATCTTCCAATCCAACACGTCGCTAACCTTTCTTGGATCTAATGCAATTCCACCCTTAGAGCTGATGTGACCAAGGAAAGGTACTTTGTCAATACAGAAGTCACATTTGCTCAGCTTGGCTTACAACTTGTGTTCCCTCAATCTTTGAAGGACTAACCTCAAGTGTTCCTCATGTTCAGCCTCTGTCTTGGAGTAAACTAGAATCTCATCAATGAAAACCACCACAAACTTGTCCAGATAATCCATAAACACCTTGTTCATCAGATGCATGAAGTAGGCGGGAGCATTAGTTAGACCAAAAGACATTACTGTATATTCATACAAGCCATATTTAGAGGTGAATGTGGTCTTAGGGATATCTGAGGGACGGATTTTTAACTGATGATAACCAGACCTCAAGTCAATTTTGGAGAAAACACGAGCACCTTGGAGTTGATCAAACAAGTCATCAATGCGGGGGACTGGGTATTTGTCCTTAATGGTTACTTTATTCGGAGCCCGATAGTCCACACACATACGCTTGGCCTTCGTATCCTTCTTCTCAACAAGCAACACTGGAAAAGCCCAAGGAGAGGAGCTGGGACGAATAAACCCTTTAGCTAGCAACTCATCCATATTCTTTTTAACCTCATCTTGTTCTACAGGTGCCATCCTATATTGCCTTATTGCTATGGCTGCAGTGCCAGGCAGAAGTTATATTAGAAACTCAATATCCCGGTCTGGTGGATGTAGGACCGAGACGTGTGACTTGAGGGGGGTGAATAGGAGCAGCACTTTAAAACTCAAATTCATAACTCCCCGAAACTGGTGCTAAAGAGAAGAACTAGACACCGTCCACTGAACATATACATGTCTAACAATGCAAGAGTGTCGTCCACTGAAAGGATATGCACCAAGCGAGAAAAACCGCGAGCCAACACAACAAGATCACCGGGGCAACGAATATTTGAGAAGACCGCCACACGACACTCACTGCACCAAAGTGTGTCTCAGTGACTCACAGCAAACAAAGAGAATAGTCTGAAAGTGGGGGACGCAAAAATCCAAAGCAAAACACAGCGGAAGAAGCAAACAATGAAAACACAGCAGCAACCCTGCCTAAGCCGGACTGTCCTGTAACAGAGGCCGAACAGTCCGGTGGCACCGGATAGTCTGGTCTCCTCTGCCGGACTGTCTGGTGGGAAATCCCGGAGAGACCCCAGCACCGGACTGTCCGGTGGGTACTGCTGGACTGTCCGGTTTGACTGGATTGTCCGGCGGCCTCTGCCGGACTGTCTGGTAGGGTCGTAGACAGGGGGTTTTCAAACCCAAACCTGACCAAATCTTGTCCAATCTTCACGAAATTTTGCACAGGCTATCTGGACCCTATTCCAAAGCTTTTCCCAAAAGATCAACGCAAAGTGACCAAGGGATCAGCGGGAATTTCAGATCTCATGAGATGGCAATCTTTGAGCAAGAAGGGGGAAAACTCAAAAGAAGCTTGCTCGTGGCAATCCAGCAGGATTGAGATGAACTAAGTCATAATCTCCACATCCTAGTAAGTCTAAAAGAGCCAATAGAACAGGATTAACTTGTGGGCAACACAAATTACCAAAAGCCCTTGAGTTCCATCCAAAAACCAACTAGAAAGGGGGGAGAAAGATGGCTGCACACTTGAGCATGAATTGAGGACAAATCTTGCCTTGATTAGATGAGGAAATCAGTTCTTACAATGCTCAACTCAGCCTACCACCCTTTATCCTCCCACTAATGCAAAGTACTAGCCTAGGGTACTCTCAAATCCTAAGCTAAGCACCCGATTTGCTCTCTAAGCACTTGGCTGGATGGACACTAAGCCTAGGGTTTCTTAAGGTATAAGAGTCACCTAAATGGCCAGCAACTTAGATATTTATAGCCCTAGCCAAATTGACACATTTTACACTAAGACCCCTATATTACAGAAATGCCCGTAGGGGCCAAAATGGAAAAGACTCGACTTTCTCGGGGACGGACGACTGCGATGGAGTCTTGATCTTCTTCACCTACAAGCTAACTCCCGGATGACGTCCACGTGGCCAGTAGTCCAAATCCGCCGATCGACCCCCGGTTTTGAAGTCAGAAACCGAGAAACTTTAGGGTTTCCTTCCTGGGCCTAGAACGGCCCAATCCACTCTATCTCAGCGAGTCCTATGCTCATCAAGCATCATCCGCGCCATTTCTACAAGTGTGCGGTTCTTTCGTTCCACAACACCATTCTGATGTGGGGTATAAGGAGATGAGAATTGATGATCAAGACCTAGGTCACGATAGAAGGTTTCGAAATGAGAGTTACGAAATTCTCCGCCATTGTCGGTGCGGATAGCCCTCATGGCCTTATGACTCTCATTTCTTAACCTCAAGATCAGATCCCGAACAAAACCAAAAGCCCCATCTTTGAATTCCACGAAGAACACCCACGAAAAGCGAGGAAAGTCATCTACAATGACAAGCACATACCAATTCCCACTGACCGACTGTACCTGAGTAGGACCAACCGTGTCCATATGTAGAAGCTCACCCTGGTAAGAAGTGTTGGCGTTCCTTAGCCTTCAGATATAATTCCGCAAGCGCACGGTAAATGCGTTGTAGCTCTTTCACCCAAGTGTATTCCAAGGTATCGAATCCACAGAGAACGAGGAGTATAATAACACGTAACACAACCAAGCGAACTAGTGAAGCTAGCAATGTAGAGGATAAAAGATAGGGTAGCAGGTTCTCGACAAATGTTAGATCACCTTACTATACTAAGCATGCAAAGAGATATACTTGTCATGTAAACATAGACACCAAAGCTATAGCACTACTGCTAGGCACCAGAGTGCTGATTACCCAGCCAAGAAAGGCCGGTACTACAGGATAAGGCTATATCATCAACGAGTCTATCCGAACGTACGGGATTGGAATACTGAGAACATAAAAGATGTCACCTAATGTGTCTACCAACCAGAGCTGCGTCGGATAGCCGACCAACCAAGGTAAACTCTAAGTATGAACACCGTCGTGCCACTCATAGAGTCTACTACTAACTGGTAATGAGCCAGAAAAGCAAGCACTACTATATAGCCAACACTATAAGCATGCACAAGGTTCCCGTAAACAGACAAGTATAAGACTAAGTATGAAAGCAAAGTAAGTATGAAATAACAAAGGTAGAGGACAAGGAACTTTACTTAATCCTGGAATTGAATATCCTTCCGCTGAGAATACAAGTATGGGAGCAAAGAGAAATCTGGCTCCCGCACTCTTCTCCTCACTACTCTCCTTGATACAAGAGGCACTCTCTCTACAAGCTAAGGGATAACTTCACTTCTCCACACTATACACTTCACACAAAGTGCTACTATGCCACTACATCTACACACACTTTACAAATGAGCTACCAGGGGGTATTTATAGTACCAAGGGAGTGAGGGGGTACTTGTAGGGTCGGTATGGCAGTTACAAGGGCGTGGGCCAGGCCAGGCGGCCTTACCCTAGGCCGAGCGGCCTAGGGTGCCCTTGGATCCACTGCCTTACTTCATCCTTCGGTTGATATTGACTCTCCAAGGCGGTTGTAGGTCGGTTGGCGGTTATCCTCGTGTGCTTTTGCCTCAACCATTGGATTCTCTTTGTGCTTCTTCCTTAGCCATTGGATGGGACTCCCCTGGATCGCTGACTTAACCAATCTGTGGGCTGGATTGGTAAGGTGGAGGCCTTCCGATGTGTTTGTGCTTCTTCTCTCGGTTGCCACGGTGGATTTGTGTATGACACATTGTCTCTTGCATGCAGGTGAAGAATGGTGGCATTCGGAGCTAGAGGCAGGCCGGGCGGCCTGGAGATGGGCCGGGCGGCCTGGGTCCTTAGCCCATATCTAGCCTTCCTTCTTGGTTCACCATGTTTTGTATGTTTTTGCACCATGACATGTGTTCCTGCAAGACTTTTGTACACAACTCGTGGAACCGGTTAATATGTATGAACTTTGCAAAAAATCACCCTTGGAACATGAAATGTTCATGGTCGAAATGGGTTATAACGACCGCCAACACCCCCTCCCCCCCCACACACACACACACACTTAGATCTTTGCTCATCCTCGAGCAAAGGAGAGTTAAACATGGTGTAGAGAGCATACGACAACTGTAGTCTTAACAAGCACAAAAGATACTCCCATCTTACCCTGGATTTCAATGGTGGCTACACTTATGATTTTGAGATGTTGAGGCTAAGAATGAGCCACAAGTACCACAACAGTTTTCTTCCAGCTATGAGCAACAGAGGTTTTTCTCACTTTTCGAAAAGTATAGTGCTCCTTCCTTTGTTCTCAAGATCACCTCTCGATCACTCAAAGGATGAGAATCCTTGTGTTTCCTCTCCTCCTATTCTAAGTTTGAGTATGAATCAATGTGTCAAGCAAAGAGTATGAATCAGCTCAAGAACTTTGGCTATGTGCAAGTGTGGTGGAATGTTTATTGGTAAGTGTGCCTTGGTATTCCCCTTTTTGATGCGAGAGAGGGCATGGAATTTTCTTTTCCTCTTTCTTTCTTTTATCTCTCTCATTTTTTTTCAATTCAATTACATGCCTCTCTTCCTCTCTTTTTGCATGATTGACGAGGGGTAATTGAAATGTTTGTATAGCACATCTTGCTAGAACTTTGTGATATGGACGTGCACGTGATAGCCAAAAGTTATGAATGATTTTAACTCATTTGATGGCACAAAATTTGACAAGGTTCAAAACATTCAGAGAAACCTTTTTGATGCATAAGAATTTTCATTTGTGGCACTGGTAGGGCATGTGTCTTGAGAACATTGGAGAAGAACACATTTTGATATTTTACCAAAACAAAAACTCTTTGCTCAAGTGGGAGATTACTGGGGTGTACACATGTTACTCATGTCTCATGAATCAACATCTTAAATCAAAGCGGGTCCCTAATCAAGAGTATCCATGGGTAATTTTACTTCAACATAGGGAGTAAAGTTTGTAGAAGCATGGACACAGGTTGTCAATATGATCATGTAGAGTAAATTTTATCCAAGTTTCATGTATAGCATGGAATATAAGGACCATATATGAAAAATTTCCGATAATATCTGGTCCAAGTGCAAGGTCGAGGTGGAGATGGGCTGACTCAACCCAAGACCAGGCCGAGTGGCCTGGTCAGGAGCTGGGCAGCCTAACAATGGGGTCTTCCGACCTTTGCATCGATCGTGTTGCATGGAGAAGTGTTTTGGGACATCCTTTTCTGCGTTTGGTACGTTTTTCATCAACTTGATAGGCCGGGCGGCCTGGGTTGGAGGCCGGGCAGCCGGGGATTAGGTCGGGCGGCCAGCCTTTGGCTCGGTTCCTCCCAAGTTTTTATGTGCAGTGAGGTGCAACCCTGTACACCATGATTCTTCGTTTGTTTATGCAGGGTTAGTGACTAGAGTTTGGGGGAGGCTAAGTGCATTCCCCCCACACTTGAACTCAAAGCAGGGATAGACAAAATATTTATTGAACTAAGCATTAATCAAACTAAAACAAAGATAGAGATAGGCACTGTCCATACAAAGAAAGAAATAAAAGAAACAAAACCTAAGTACAAAGAAAACAAAAAGGGCTCATATACTAAAATTTATTGTGAAGCCATGGACATCTATGGTTTTGGATCATAGATATCAGGATGCCCTGTGGCTTGCGCGAGGTGGTGGAACTTGGAAGAGAAGCCCTTCCTAAGGATTTCTAGCTTATCATTAACCTCCCACTTCCAAAGTTCGCCTTCCAAAGCAGTGCGTGCTTGAGTGCTTTGATCTCCAACTTAAGAGACTCGATGGTCACTTTCTCCTTCTCCTCCTCCTCCTCTGAATCTTCGAATTGGCCTGGTAGAGTCCAGATCGAAGGGGGTTTGGAGATCCTCTTCACAGTCCTCCTAGGGGGAGTGGAGTCGATGGACTCATCAATTGATGCGTCCCCCTAAGGACATTCTCCAAGTGCTTAGGGACTAACACCTTCCACCACCTTCCAGATTGAGTAACTCCACCCCGAATGGTGTAGGTTGGTGATTGTGGCCCCTCGGGCACCTCCTTGCCCATGCCCTCCACAGAATCTTCCGGGAAGAGTTTCCGGATGGGCACCTTGGGGCTGATTGCCCCGACCTTAGGCCGAGGGGAATCTGCCCGAAACACCTTCTTCACAATGGTTCGTGCAGGAGAAAGGGCATGTACAGACCTTCTCGCACTGTGTGAGCGCGCGGGGGAGGTCGGGCGGCCTCTCTCTAGGCCGGGCGGCCTGCGGGGGTGGCTGGGCGGCCAGTGGTGTCACATCCAGCACCCTCATGGTTCCTCGTTGGTACAAGGGTGAACTCATTGTCGGAGGCCGACGAATAGGTCTCCGTGGTGCCGGATGTTAGGGCAAGGCTCTTGGATGGAGTGTTGTTGGAGGCCATGACTTAGTTCTTCGAGTGGAGATGAGATGAGAACGAAGAGAGTGGCTGGAAGGGAAGAAACTCTCATGCTTAAGTCGTGAAAGCTCGATCTCATCTACTCAACGACGTCCGGCGGCTTAGGGATCAACTCAACTCGAAAAATTTTGAAAAGAGGCGGCCGTGCGGCAAGGTGGGAGGCCGGGCGACTTGGCACTTGGCCTTGTCGGCTTCACCAGGGGGCTGCGTGGCCTGACCCGAGGTTAGCCAGCCTCGCCGACCCTGGTTTGGCAGACCAGGTGTCGGTTTTACCGTTGTAGGTGCTTGAAACCCTATTTCATCGTGTTGTACCGTCACTTTGTTGAGATTTGGTGATGTGGAAGGAAAAGGTGAGATAAGACAGAAAAGAGAGGAGCATGGTAGTGTACATGGCTTCCTTTAAGGTCGGAGCTAGACCGTGGCCGTGTGATCATGCCGTTTCTTGCAGCTCGCAGACATCCACTTCTTTGAGCTGTGGCATTTCGGGCTCTAGGAAAATTTTTAGGCATTGCCTATTTGCCTTAAAGACTTTCCTGTCATCGTCCTGGAGGGTGATGGCACCGTGATCGGCGGCATCAAGGACCAAAAATGGCTCTTCCCACTTACTTCTAAGCTTACCATGACCAAACAAACGAATGTGAGAATTAAAAATTAGTACCTTATCGCTTGGTTTGAATGTCTTGATCTTGATACGCTTGTCGTGCCATCTTTTGGTTCACTCTTTGTATATCTTAGCACTGTGGTAGGCCTTTTCCCTCCATTCCTCCAATTCGGTGAGTTGAATCTGATGTCGAACTCCCACTGATTGGAGATCTATGTTCCATTTCCTTATCACCCAGTGAGACTTGAACTCAAGTTCTACTGGCAGGTGACAAGTCTTGCCGTACACCATTTGGTATGGTGTGATGCCAATGGGAGTTTTATATGCTGTGCGGTACACCCATAGAGCGTCGATAGCTTGGATACCCAATCTTTTCCCATAGCTTCGACAGTTTTCTGCATGATGTTCTTGATCTGCTTGTTCAATGTCTCAGCTTGGCCACTTGTCTGCGGGTGATAAGGAGTGGCGACACGGTGATCCACACCGAGTTCTACAAGGCACCTCTTGAATATTTTATCTATGAAGTGAGGTCCTCCATCACTGATGATGACCCTTGGTGTACCAAATTGAGGAAAGATGGTGTCGTACAACATTCTGATCGAATGCCTCGAATCTGCCGCGGAGCACGGCAGTGCCCCTACCCATTTTGATACATAGTCCACTGCGATCAGGATGTATTCTTTGTCTCCCCACTTGTGGAAAGGCCCCATGAAGTCTATGCCCCACACATCGAATATATCGAGTTGAAGGTTGCTTGTGAGTGGCATAGGATCCCTTGGGTTAATGTTTCCTTGGCGTTGACACCGTGAGCACCTTCGTACGAACTCTTTGGAATCATCGTACATATTTGGCCAGCAGAATCCACTTTGCCAAATCTTTGCATGAGTCCGATAGGCTCCATAGTGACCACCATAGGAAGATGAGTGACATATATCAAGGATTTGAGGTACTTCGCAAGCTGGAATGCAGTGACGTAAGAGTCCGTCTGCGCAGAGTTTGTGTAGGTAGGGGTCGTCCCAAAGATAGAACCAACTGTGATGGATCAATTTCCTCTTGTCAACTGCTTCGGGTATATATCCCGTGACTAGGTAATTGACCAGATCTGCGTACCATGGTTGGGATGTGGTGACCTTTAGGAGGGCGTCATCTCTCATGTAGTCATCAATCGGCAAGGATGATGTCTCTTCAAATTGCATTCGTGAGAGATGATCAGCAACTGAATTCTCAACTCCCTTCTTATCTCTGATTTCTATGTCAAATTCTTGGAGTAGTAGAATCCACCATATCAGTCGTGGCTTTGCATCTTTCTTGGTGAGGAGGTATTTGAGAGCTGCATGATCTGTATATATGATGACTTTGGCTCCCACCAAATATGATCTGAACTTGTCAGTGGCAAAGACGACTGCTAACAACTCTTTTCGGTGGTGGAGTAATTCAGCTGCGGGCCAGTGAGCATCTTGCTTGCATAGGATATGGCATGATGTTTTCTATCCTTGCTCTGGCCTAGGACTGCTCCTACAGCATAATCATTGGCATCGCACAGGATTTCAAAAGGAGCATTCCAGTTTGGTGGTTGGATGATAGGTGCTGTGACTAGAGCCTTCTTAAGTGTATGGAATGCTTCAAGGCAGGCATCATCAAACACAAAGGGTGTGTCCTTGGCTAGGAGACTAGTCAGAGGCCGGGCAATAAAGGAGAAGTTTTTGATGAATCTCCTGTAGAACCCAGCATGGCCAAGAAAGCTTCGGAGTGCCTTAATGTTTGCTAGAGGTGGAAGATGCTCAACGACTTCAATTTTTGCATGGTCCACCTCTATGCCTCTCTCTGAGACTCTTTGTCCTAACACAATCCCTTCTCTAACCATAAAGTGACACTTTTCCCAGTTTAGGACAAGGTCGACTTCTTTGCACCGCTGGAGAACCTTCTCCAAGTTCTCTAGACATCCATCAAAGGTCTTGCCATAAACTGAGAAGTCATCCAGGGGTAAAATAGTCTTTTCACACTCAACCATCATACCCACTGTAGATCTAGTAAATAGGAACACAACGCAACTGAGTTTGCATTTTTAGCATTTTTAATCTATTTTTTGTGAATTTTTAAAGTTATCAGATCCAGGTAATGCCAAAAATCGAAATTCCTCAGTACCAGGGACCTAAATGAAGTTAAACATAGATCCTAGGGACTAGCTCGCAAGATATACAAGACACATCACACAGCACTTGAGATGAATATGGAAAAACACAAAAGATCAGGGGCTAAATCGAAACAACGTGCGTCCCCTTCTACCTTCGGACAGGGGCGAGCTGCGCGCACAGGAGAGGGAAACAGTGGCTGCGCCGACGGCATGGAGCGGGGACTTGGAGCCGCGGCAGTTCGGGGGCATGTTCCCGGTGACAGCGTCGCGCGGGGTGGAGTGAGCAGGTGACGCAACGGTGGTGAACCGGAGGCGGGGAAGTGTACAGAGCTCGGCGGCGTGGCCTCGATTCGGTGGCTCTGGGGTGGAAGAGATGTCCCTAAGGGGTGCACGAGCTGGGAGGAGTCATGGCGAACCCTGCGGTAGAGACCGGAGGCTTGGGGAGGGCCCAATAGGGGCTGTCCATGATGAGCTCGAGGTTGCCGAGGCATCCATGCCGGTGGCGTTGTCGAGAGGGCGGAGGAGGCACTGGAGGCGGACCCGGAGATGGGGAAAACGGTGGAGCAGAACATGGAGAAGGCTATGCGCCCGGTGGATGGTTGCGGGAGGCTGCAAGGACGCCGGCACATGAGCTCGGGCTCTGCTTTCAGCCATGGCGGCGCGCTTTGCTCGCGCGAGCAGGAGGCACAGAGAGAGGCAGGGAGAGGCCTAGGCAAGTGAGAGGGAGAGGGAGCCGGGACTTGCTTCCCCTTGAAGCTGGGGGTGCGCTTGGGCAGCCGCGGCCGGGAGCGGGCATCGACGTTGGAGACCGGCGGCCACGTGGCGAGATCTGGCTCAGCATGGCATCCGCGGACGGGTCGACGGGCCCACATGGCAATGAGTCAGAGGGTGGGAAAAATAAAGAAAATGAAGAAACACATATTGACTGGTTTTTTATCCCTCTAAAAATCGCAATTTTGACCATTTTAGAAGCCGAATTTGATAAAACTGCAATTGGAAGAATTGTTGTACTCTTTAAGATATACAACTTTGTCAAAAGCCTTGATACCTAGTTTCATGTGAAAATATGATTTAAATTTGAATTTAACTCACTAACTCCAGTTTGGCCAACATATCCTTTCAGTTTAAAAATTCCAAAAGTCGATTTTGTGTCTGCTCCCATACAAAGAGTTTTGTACCAACTTTGTCCAGAACTTCATGAGCTACAACTTTCTCAAATAAAGTTTTGTATGAAAGTGGTTGTACATCAACGAAAAGTTGAATTTAATAAGCAGGTCAGGTTTTGACACATTTCATACGCTGATAGAAAAAGACCCAAAACTCCATCCAAACCTTAATGTATGACAAGGCACCAATTAACAAAGTTATTCATAATGAGATTGTCTACAAGTTTGGTATATAAAGTTTTATCTACATCTCAAAGATTTTGAAATACAATGATAGATGTGTTCACAGGTTTGGTCAAACAGCAGGTTTACTTTGTGTAGAGTATTTCTTGTTTCTAACTTTTGAACTATCAAATGAAGCCAAATTAATTCAAGGTTAGATGTATTTGAAAGGTAATAAACCCAATTTCATTTCATAGAAAGGAATATTTTGAAGTTGTATAGTGAATTTGAAAGTAATTTCAGAATGAAATTTGGGAAAGAGTGTCAACCCTTGACTTAGCAAAATTTCCTGAGTGTAGCCTAACTTGGTTTGGTCTAAACTTTTGGGCCTCTTAACATCTGATTTTGAAAATGGCCAAAATAGTAAATTTGAAAGCAATATCTTTAACTAAAACTTTTGTATTTGATGTCTTGCATGAAAACGTATAAATTCTTAACTACTCAACCAAACAACGCAAGGTTTCAGATATTCGACTTGAAGATTTTTGACTTAGTGATTTATTGGCCTAGTTATTGTTCTTCTCTAAGCATGATTAAGTCCAAATCCATGATTAACATTAATCTAATTGTGTGTCAAGGCTTTTGAGATACCAGGGCATCACATGCAGCAGCAGATGTAGCAATTTTTTTTCATGCTGAATTGAGATAGCCGATCTTGACGTAGTAGCACAACAGGGCGTGACCCTCTTCTACAAGAGCAGCAGCAAGGGTTGAATCCCTCTTCAATCCTTTAGCTTTCTTTCTTCAAACTAAAATTGATTTAAAGAAATTGCTAAGTGGTTCTTGTTTCATGTGTGTAGGATATACCTAATTGCTTGATGTGTTGTTGTACATAGAGTTAGTCCTGCGATCTGGTATGGCTTGTACCATTAGTGTCATGGTCCTTGATTAGTTATTCAACATGTTTTTTATAAGCAAGAATTAGAAAAAGGACTAAAATAGTTCTTCTATATTCACTTATATGTTGAATGAAAAGGGGATGAACCGTAGAGATTAGGTTGTTTTTATGCTTGTTTTACCCAGGTCTCACAGTTGCAATCCAAGGTCTTCCATTGTGGTTGAAAAACAATGTATGTATGCTGTCTATATATGCTGTGTAATGTAGGATTACTTGTATTATTGATTGGTTGTGATTGACATTGGTTGCGGAATTCGATACTCCTGAAGTGATTCTATGATTGTCAAAATGTCCCTTTGTACATTGTGAGAGCCAATGGACCGGCTCCATTGCCTCTGGAGTGATGAGTGATTGTCAACAGTAGCAAGACCTAGAAGGACTTGGCCACAAGACCTCCGATAGACAGGAGGCCCTCCGATGGACTGGAGGTAGTTGGAGAAGAAAGTCCTCTAAAGGACTGGAGGCATGCTCAGCGTCTGTTAGCCATGGGAGTTCAGTAAAAGGAGGAGGAGCACGGCGACGGCAGCAGAAAGTCCTCCAAAGGACTGCGAGGCTACCCTGATGGACAGGGGATGCCGGATGCCACCACAGTGCTCCAACCCAAGTGCGTGGCGCGAAGGCGTGCGATGGAGGCTTTGGCGGCTTCAGCTCAAAACCGCCAACCAAGCTACCCAAGCCTTGTGTTCTTCTCCTCCCTCTCTCCCTTTGGTTTTTGGCTCCAATCCTTGGCTTTCGGGTGTTTGCTCTGGCCAAGCTTGGAATCCCTTCTATTGCTGTTGTTTTGGACTTTCCAGAACATGGAGATCGTGCCTTAGATCATATCAATCCAGTTGTATTGCCATGAGCAAGCCAGTTTGAGTTTTCCCCTTTTCTGCCCAAATTTTTTCCTCTTCACGAGATCTGAAATTCCTGCTAATCCCTTCATCTTTTTGAGTAGATCTTTTTGGGAATAGCTTTGGAATAGTGCTAGGATAGCCTGTGCAAAATTTCGTGAAGATCCGAGAATATTTGGTCGAGTTTGAGGTTTGCAAACTCAAAGTCCGAGTCTGATTTCTAGGCACACCGGACAGTCTGGTGCAACTTCATCGGATAATCCGGTAGAATTAACAGTCTCCAAATGGTCTGAATTTTTAGTATGTTGTTCCCCATGTTTTCCTCAGCCTGTGGTTAAAATTTCATGATTTTGGGAGTCCGTTTGTCTGAGTTTTGGCAGTTTTCTTTGCAACGTGGTCTGCCTGAAAAAGTCTTGTCGGACTATCCGATAGTCCGGTGTGGACAGGGTTTTTGGCTCCAGATTTGGGTTGAGTTGGTCCTAGGGTTTGTGGCTTGTTCTGGGTGGTTTTCGGGTGCCTAGGGTCATTCCTAAGGTCTTTAGCACCTCATTTGCTAAGAGATCTCGGTGATCACTAGGCGTGTTCATTTTGGTTTGTTTGTGTTCGTTTGCTTCCGTGTTTTTGCCACAACCTCGCTTTGGTGGTTCTCATTGTATGCCTATACTCTTTTGCTTACTGTATATCAGTGAGACACATCTAGGTGCGTTGAGTGGCTGGCGAGACACTTCGGCGTGAGGTGTTGCTCCGCTTGGCTTGTGGTCTTTGTGATCGTAGAGTTGAGTGCTTCCGCTTGCTTGGTGCGTATCCTCTCAGTGGATGACACCTTGCGCTACTAGACATGTATCTGTTCAGTGGACGGTGTCTAGTTCTTTTCTCAAGCACCAGGTTTGGGGGTTGTGAGTTTTGAGTTTTAAGTGCTCCTATTCACCCCTCTCTAGTCGCACGTCTCGGTCCTACAATTGGTATCAGAGCCGGTTAGGTTTCTTCATACCTTTACCGGTGAGAAATCAGTAGCGACTACGACTCACTCCAGGAAGATTTCAGTCCTTGGCTCTGATGGCTACTCCTACTGGAAGGGTAGGATGAAAGCATTCTTGCTTAGCCAGGGCCAGGACAAATGGGATGCTACTTAGAGTACGAACTTTATGGTGCTTCCAGTTGCTCAGCGCACTACCCCAGTGATTGTGGCTCAGCATGAGGTGAATGCCAAAGCTGTTAACTTTCTCTTCTCAGGACTTGGTCCGGTTGATTATGAGAGAGTGAGCCACCTCGAGATTGCCCGTCAAATTTGGTTCCTGCTGAGTGCACACCATGAGGGCACTGCTACTATCAAGGGGCGTCTCGTTGAGACTTACAGGCGCGAATATGAGAATTTCATTCAGAAGCCTGGTGAGTCCATCAATGACCTGTTTGGTCATTTTCAATCGATCATCAACAAGTTGCGCGTTAACTCCAGCCTTGAGAGGATCCCATACACCGACCATCAGCAGGCTGTCAAATTGCTGTATGCGTTGGACAGCAAGATATGGGAGATCAAGGTTAACTCGATCATCGAGTCTGAGGCCTATGACACAATTGGTGTGGAGGCTCTTTACAGCAAGCTCAAGGCCACAGAGTTGGATTACAAGTTGAGAGATTCTCTCGCTTGTACTGGCTCCAAGAGCCTGGCCTTGGCTTCTCCCTCCAATGAGGCCGCTACTAACCCCCAGCTTCAGAACTTTTCGTTTTCAGCTTTTATGTTTGTTGTAGAGGAGCAGTTAGCGTCACTTGGGGATGATGAGCTTTGCCTGGTGTCTAGCCGCTTTTAGCGCGCCTATGACAACCGGATGAGCAAGAAGAGGGGGAGAGGCCCAAGTGCTTCGAGTGCGGAGAGGTCGGCCACTTCATCGCCGAATGCCCGAACAAGCAGAACGACTACTACAAGAAGGGCAAGAGCCACTCCCGCGACTCCAACAAGTACCACTCCGGCAAGCACGACTACGGCAAGCGTGACCACACCAAGCACCACTCCAGTAAGATCAAGAACTTCAGGAAGGCTTTCAAAAGCTACCAGAAGGACAACCGGAAGCGGTACAAGGCTTTCTTCGCCGAGCTTGGTGGTCTGTGCGGCGGATCGCCCTCCTCCTCCTCGTCTTTGTCAAGCTCAAGCGATGAGGAGATCGTCACCAAGCGGGACAAGAGGAGGGACCAAGGCGGTCTAGCTGGACTTTGCTTCGTCTCCACCAAGTCCAAGCGCAAGCACAAGATGCACCAGAGATCCTTTTGCTCCATGGCGCTTGAGGACAAGGACGATAAGGGCAACGACAATGACTCCTACGATGAAGAGGTAACTCCTAAGCAAGCTGAAATTCTTGAAATGTTGGAGGCAAACAGTCGTGAGTTGAAAGCCCAGGATAACATGTTGGAGAAGGCAGCCAAGAAGCTGTAGAAGCAGAAAGCCAAACTTGCTGATGCTTTAGCTAAGATTGAGAGGCTGAAGAGGGTACCAACCCAGCCTAGTGAGTCTGAGTGCCCTTCCTGTGAGACTTTGATGAGAGATCTCTATGAGCAGAAGAGCAAGTATGCTCATCAGGTAGAGGAGATGGATAGGCTGAAGGTAGAGTTAGGCAAGCTCCAGTCTAAACTGGATGAGCCTATTTTGAATGATGAGCCTGAGTGTGAGATGTGCTCCCACCTAGCTATTAACATAGCTGAGCTGAAAGTGAGGTGTGAGGGACAGCTCAAGGAGTTGGAAGAGCTTACGGCTAGACCCACGCTTTTGGGTGCGTGCATGGTCTGTCCTACCTTGAGGAGTGAGCTTGAGCAGGTGAGAGCTGATCTTGAGGTGCTTTAAGCACCCACTAGCACGTGTGAGAACTGTCTCACTTTGAGGTTGATGTTGGTGGATAGGGATGCCACCATTAAGAAGTTAGAGAAGTCTGCTCCCTCTATTCCCTCTCTAGACTGCCCCACTTGTGCTACTCAGACTTTAGTTTTGGAGGATCTGAGAGAGGAGAAACAGACTTTAGTTGATGAGAACAACCGTTTAGAGAGGTGCTCAGTTGGATGTATGCTAGAGAGCCCCAACTAAGGATGATTTTAGAGAACACCAAGAGAGCTGAGGGTGATATGAGTGGACTTGGGTTAGGAGAGTGCAGTACTTTGGGTGAGAAAAAGAGTTCCCCAATTAAGCTTAAGACTACCTCTCCTTAGCCGAATCCTACTGTTGATGGGGTTTACCACGAGCCTCCCAAGGCTGCCCCAAAGAAGCAGTTCTGGACACCCAAACCCTCACAGGCTAAGTTAGACAGTGTAGTGACTCAGATCCTCAAGCCTCCTGTGAGCAAGGAGAGAGTCCAACGGCCTGCTCCACCCAAGGCTACTCCACCTAAGCCTAAGGCCCAGCCTAAATCCACTCCCAAGAGGCCTGTCTACCACTATGACTTTTGCCAGCGGAATGGCCACTAGGAAGAGTTCTGCTTCAGGAGGAAGCAAGTTGAGAGGTAGGAGAGAGCTTAGGGGAACAAGGATCAGTTCTACCAGGGTAGTAGGCAGGATCGTCCCCACCGCGGTGAGATGAGAGACCTCTTTGTTCGTGGTGAGAGAAGAGGCGGCTTTCAGGCCCGTGTTCCTGGTGGTGAGAGACATTTTGCTGGCCGAGCTCCTGGTCATTTTCAGCGCGGCTATGGACCTTGTGACCGAGGCTTTGGTAGAGGGTTTGAGAGCTCAGGCTTTGGAGGTCGTGGGTAACCAGATAGTCATGATGCTTACTTTGACTGTGCTTTTCCCACTTTTGTGCAGGTGGCTCGGCACTGGTTCAGCAGTTTTCCTAACCCCAGTGCCGAACCATTTGCTTACTCTCGCTTTCCTTGATTTTGCAGGATCGAGGCTTGGAGGACATATGGATCATGGACTCCGGCTGCTTTAGGCACATGACAGGGCACCATAGATGATTCTCTAGCCCCAACCCCGTGAGCACAAGGTCAAGTGAAGGAATAATGGTCAAGGTCAAGTGTTGGGTGTCGGTTCTGTTGTGCTTTCTGGCAAGCTTTCCCTGAGAGAAGTTGCTTTGGTGAGGAATTTGGGGTTCAATTTGGTTTCTGTCTCGCAACTTCTCAAGGAAGGGTTTGAGGTTCGCTTTAAGGAGGGTTCTTCTTGTGTGCTTGATGCTAAGGAAAACCTTATTTGTCAGATTTTGCCCTATGGGCAGGTTTTTAAGGTTGACCTTGCATCTGTTTCTAGCCCTCCTCGGTGTTTGGTAGCTGGTCCTTCTGCTGATATTTAGAAGTGGCATAGGAGGCTTGGCCATTTGAGTTTTGATCTGCTAGCTAGGTTGAGCTCGATGGGTCTGATCCGAGGATTGACCAATTTGAAAGCAGAAAAGGACTTAATGTGCCACCCCTGTCGTCCTGGCAAGATGGTTGCCACTTCTCATGCACCTGTCAATCAGGTGATGACCTCTTACCCGGGTGAGCTGCTGCATATGGACACGGTTGGTCCTGCTCAGGTACAGTCGGTCAGTGGGAAGTGGTATGTGCTTGTGGTAGTAGATGACTTTTCTCGCTTTTCATGGGTGTTCTTCATGGAATTCAAAGATGAGGCTTTCGGTTTTGTTCGGGATCTGGTCTTGAGGTTAAGGAATAAGAGTCATAAGGCCATGAGGGCTATCCGCAGTGACAATGGCGGAGAATTTCGTAACTCTCATTTTGAAACCTTTTGCCGTGACCTAAGGCTTGATAACCAATTCTCGTCTCCTTATACCCCACCTCAGAATGGTTTCATGGAACGGAAGAACCGCACACTTGTTGAGATGGCGCAGACGATGCTTGATGAGCATAGGACTCCGCGATGCTTTTGGGCTAAGGCTATGAATACGGCCTGTTACATTGCCAACCGCATCTTCCTACGAGCTTTTTTAGGGAAGACTTTGTATGAGCTACGGTTTGGTAGGCAGCCCAGCGTCAAGCAACTAAATGCATTTGGCTGCATATGCTTTGTGCTCAAAAGGGGGGGCATTTGGACAAATTTGAATCTCGCTACTTGGATGGTATTTTCCTTGGGTACGCCTCTAGCTCTAGGGCATATAGAGTGTGGATCCTCAAAACCAAACAAGTGGTTGACACTTGTGAAGTTTCCTTTGATGAATCTAAGCCTTGCACAACACCTGCATTTGAGCTTTCAGGTGATGATGAAGAAGGAACTCCCATCTTTGAAGATGAGCAAGTTCAGGTAGATGCTAGTGATGCAGGAGCCACTGCACCAGCTGCAGCTCCTACCCCCTCTTCTACGAGCTCTGAATATGAAGGAGGACCTTTGCCTACGGCTTCCTCCACGCTCTCCCGACTGCAAGCTCGAGCAGAGGCTGGCCCCGCTGAGGACGCAGGGGAGGTGACCTCCGAGATTGTTCCATCTCGGCAGGTCCAGCGGGATCACCCTCCAGACAAGATGATTGGAGATCTACACCTGCGTGTCACACGCTCTTTCGGTTAACTCTCTGGCCTTCTTCTGCCACTCCGCATTTGTTGCTTCTTTCAAACCCCGCGATGTGTCACATGCATTATCTTATCCTAGTTGGGTAAACGCCATGCATGAGGAGTTGGAGAACTTTGAGAGAAACCATGTTCTGGGATTTAGTTGAACCTCCACCAAACTGCCACCCTATAGGAACCAAGTGGGTCTTCAAGAACAAACAGGGTGAGGATGGGATGGTTGTGAGGAACAAAGCGAGATTGGTTGCCCAGGGTTTTTGTCAGAAGGAGGGGAAAGATTATGAGGAGACCTTTGCTCCTGTAGCTCGTTTAGAAGCCATTAGGATTCAACTTGCCTTTGCTGCCTCTAAAGGCTTCAAACTGCAGCAGATGGATGTCAAGTCAGCCTTCCTAAATGGTTACATAGAGGAGAAGGTATATGTGAGACAACCTCCTGGCTTTGGGAGTGCCAAGTTTCCAGACCGGTTGTATAAGTTGAGAAAATCCCTTCATGGTCTGAAGCAAGCTCCTAGAGCTTGGTATGCTAGATTAAAAGCTTTCCTGCTCAAGTCTGGGTTTGTGATGGGTTCAGTAGACAAGACCTTGTTTCTGTTGAGTCGTGGCGATGACACCCTTCTAGTTCAGATATACGTTGATAGCATTATCTTTGGTGGTTCATCTCAAGCTTTGGTGTCTAAGTTTGTTGAACAGATGAGCAGTGAGTTCGAGATGAGCCCCATGGTTGAGCTCCAGTTCTTCCTCAGGCTATAGATCAAGCCAGGCCTAGAAGGAACCTTCATCCATCAAGCCAAGTACACGAAGGACAATCTGAGGAAGTTTGACAAGGGAGACCTCAAGCCCATGGTGACTCCCATGTCAACACAAACGGCACTTGATGCAGATGAAGAAGGGGAAGTGGTGGACCAAAGAGAGTACCGAGGGATGATCGGCTCACTTTTGTACCTGACGGCGACTAGGCCAGACATCCAGTTCGCAGTCTGCCTTTGTACGCGATTTCAAGTCTCACCGAGAACATCACACCGTCAAGCGGTGAAGCGCATCTTCAGGTACCTAAAATACAATCCTGAGCTTGGTCTTTGGTTCTTTTCAGCTTCGATGCTCTCTCTCAGAGGGTATTCGGATGCTGACTTTGCGGGTTGTCAACTGGAGTGCAAGTCTACTTCTGGCACCAGCTAGTTTCTTGGTTCTTCTCTTGTTTCTTGGTCCTCACGCAAGCAATCTAGTGTAGCAACTTCCACCACAGAAGCCGAATATATTGCTGCTGCTAGTTGCTGCTCCCAGCTGCTTTGGATGAGAGCTACCTTGAGTGACTATGGCCTAAGTTTTAGGAAGATCCCTCTCCTAGTAGATTCTACTTCTGCTATTTCTATAGCTAAGAACCCTATCTTGCACCCCAGAACCAAACACATAGACATGAGGTTTCACTTTCTGAGAGATCACTATGAGAAGAGACATATAGACTTGATCCATGTAGAGACTGAGAACCAGTTGGCCGATATCCTCACCAAGCCCTTAGATCTTAGCGTGTTTGATCGCTTGCGTGGGGAGCTTGGTGGTTGTTACCCCTTTTAGGTTGGGGTAACTTTGTTGTAGTTTAGGTTATTTGGTTTGCCTTTTCTTTGTTTTTCCTTGTTTTTCTTGCATTTTGTATCATACCATGCATTGCATTGTAACATATGCATTTTCACTTACACTAGCACTAGAGCTCTTCTAGTATAACGAGTTAGTACTTGCTTGTGCTAGTTTGTACCGTTGCTTGCGTAATCATGGTTGGCTAAGCTCCTTGAATCTGTCTAATATCATTTGTGAGCTAAGTCACTTTTGTTTCTTGAAAATAAAAAACCATGATCACCACTTGACATGGCTACCTAGCATGTGTAGGAATGTTGAATGATATGCTATCTTTTCATGCTTGGATATGCTAGTCGTATGCCTTTGTTAAGTTGATGCCAAAGCATTTATGACACCTTGCCTAAATATGAAATCTGAATTAATATTGTTTACAAGTGGTGTCCTATGAGCTAAATTGAAAAGATCTAGGTGGGTCACTTGTCACACTGATCTAGTTTTAGATAGCTTGCCTTTGCACTTTGGCATGAACTTGGACTAGGCTGTGTATGACCAAAACCTTGTCTTAAGCTTCTAATGGTTTTCTGAACCTAGGCTTGGCATTGGTTGGTAAGAAGTGGCAAAGACAAGTGAATAACCCCTGGCACAGGATTTGATTTGCATGAAGTGTCAAATTGCTAAATCTGAAATCTGCAAGTCTCTAAATTGCTTATGGCTTGTTGCATATGTTTTGGTTGAGAGTAGCACATCATGTATGTTTTGCTAGCATCTTACTGTTCATGCCTATCTTGCTAGATGCTATTCATGTTGGTGATGCCTTCTTTTCAACAACCCTGAAAAACATGCTCCTGATCTGTATAGGATAGATTCAATTGAGCTTGTTTGCATGCTTCCTTGCCCTCACTTGCTCTGTATGCTAAAACTTGTATTTACTAGCTTTTCATCCTTGATGAGCTCTTCATCGTACACTTCCTGCATTTCATGTCATATTTTGAGGGGGAGTTGTCTAGTTCAGGGGGAGTTGAGTTCTATGAACACTTGATGTGTCCATTGTCAACAAGGGGGAGAGATGTTGACCTATGAGATTGTTGCTCCCAGGGAGAGTTCATGAACCAAGGGGGAGAACTTTGTAGAGATCTAGTTGAGGGGGAGTTTGAGCTTTTAGCATGCTCTTGCATCGGTGCGTTGAGCCTTTGGCCTCTTTCTAGAGGAGCCGATGCTTTGCCTTAGCATGACTGTGTTGAGCCCGTTTGCCTCTTTCTTGAGGGGTCATGCTTTAGTTTGATCAACTGCGTTAAGCGGTTTTCCTTGTCTTAGGGGGTCGATCTTTGGCCTTGTTTTGTTGTCTCAACTTGCCCTTTTCTGCTTATGGTTGGCTTTTGGGCATCTTGAGCAACTTCTTCTTTTCTTCTTTCTTTTCAGTTTTACGCTTTTCTTCTTGTCTTTGTTCTATTTCAGGTTACAGGTTGAAGGTGTTGACAATGCACTCATCAAGGGGGAGATTGAGAGCCAATTGACTGGCTCCATTGCCTCTTGAGTGATGAGTGATCGTCAACAGTAGCAAGATCCAGAAGGACTTGGGCACAAGACCTCCGATGGACAGGAGGCCCTCCGATGGATTGGAGGTAGTTGGAGAAGAAAGTCCTCCAAAGGATTGGAGTCATGCTCGGTGTCTGTCGGCCATGGGAGTTCGGTACACGGAGGAGCGGCACGGCGACGGCAGGAGTAAGTCCTCCGAAGGACTGCGAGGCTGCCCCAATGGACAGGGGATGCCGGGTGCCACTGCGGTGCTCCAACCAGAGTGCGTTGCGCGAAGGCATGGGATGGAGGCTTTGGCGGCTTTAGCTCAAAACCACCAACCAAGCTACCCAAGCCTTGGTGAGTTGGGCCTTAACTCGCCAAGATAGAGAAGATGGGCCAAATCCGGCCCAGGCGGAGACTTCCTAAAGTTTCCCAATTTCTGACTTCAAAACCGGGGGCGGTTGCGGATTAGACTACTGGCCACATGGAGAACATCCGATGATTGCATGGAACTTACGAAAATCAAGACTTCATCGTGGTCGTCTGTCCCGAAATATCCTGTAATCTTTCGTTTGAGTCCTTAGGGTTTGTCTAGTTGTAGGGACTAAGTGCAAAACTGCCTTATCAGCACTAGGATATAAATAGATCCAAGGCAGGTCATTAGAAGGCCTCTTGGCTGCTAGGATTAGTCTTTGCTTTGTGATTTTCATCCTAAGCCTTGAGCTCCATTGTTAGGGAGGTTAGAGTAGGATTTAGCCTCCTAAACTAGAGGAAAGGTGAGGGTGGTTGCTTAGGACGAAATCCTGCTTGTATACTGAATCTTTAGACCCTTCTTGGACATCTAATTCAAGTGATTTCATGCAGCAACCTTGTGTTCTTCTCCTCCCTCTCTCCTTTTGGTTTTTGGATCCAATCCTTGGCTTTTGGGTGTTTCCTTTGGCCAAGCTTGGAATCCCTTCTATTGCTATTGTTTTGGACTTGCCAGGACGTGGAGATCATGCCTTAGATCATCTCAATCCAGCTGGATTGCCACGAGCAAGTCAGTTTGAGTTTCCCCCTTTTCTGCCCAAATTTTCCCCTCTTCACGAGATCTGAAATTTCCGCTAATCCCTTGATCTTTTTGAGTAGATCTTTTGGGAATAGCTTTGAGATAGTGCTAGAATAGCTTGTGCAAAATTTTGTGAAGATCCGAGAAGATTTGGTCGAGTTTGAGGTTTGCAAACTCAAAGTCCGAGGTTGATTTCTGGGCACACCGGACAGTCCAGTGCAACTTCACCACATAGTCCGGTGGATATAACAGTCCCCAAATGGGCTGAATTTTTAGTATGTTGTTCCCCATGTTTTTCTCAGCCTGTGGTTAAAATTTCATGATTTTTGGAGTCCGTTTAACTAGGTTTTGGCATTTTTCTTTGCAACCTGGTCTGCCTGAAAAAGTCCCGTCGGACTATCCGATAGAGCCTCGGTGTGAACAGGGTTTTTGGCCTCGGATTTGGGTTGAGTTGGTCCTAGGGTTTGTGGCTTGTTTCGGGTGGTTTTTGGGTGCCTAGGGTCATTCCTAAGGTCTTTAGCACCTCATTTGCTAAGAGATCTTGGTGATCACTAGGCATGTTCATTTTGGTTTGTTTGTGTTCGTTTGCTTCTGTGTTTTTGCCTCAACCTCGCTTTGGTGGTTCTCATTGTATGCCTATACTCTTTTGCTTGCTGTGTATCAGTGAGACGCATCTAGGTGCGTTGAGTGGCTGGCAAGACACTTCAGCGTGAGTTGTTGCTCCGCTTGGCTTGTGGTCTTTGTGATCGTTGAGTTGAGTGCTTCCGCTTGCTTTGTGCGTGTCATCTCAGTGGATGGCACCTTGCGCTACTAGACACGTATCTGTTCAGTGGACGGTGTCTAGTTCTTTTCTCAAACACCAGGTTTGGGGGATATGAGTTTTGAGTTTTAATTGCTCCTATTCACCCCCTCTAGTCGCACGTCTCGGTCCTACACATTGCTCAATAACTATATGGTTAAATTATCCAGAGTGCTAGAATTGTAGTCTAATAGTATCCATCCATGTGCTTATCATTGGCCTTGGACCTAAGGTTAAGTTAGTTCTCACCCTCTGATTATGTAGCGTGCCATCTTATTCACGCAGCTTTGGTCGGTAGACCCTCTTAGTGACAGTGTTAGGGAGCCTCTATATTTTGATCCCGTCATTCAGTAAGTCCGTAGGTGTTAGCCAGTTGTCGTTCGGTTGGCCAACTATCCCTCCTCGAGCTGCCCAAGCTTTCATCGAGAACATAGCAAGCAACCAAGGATGGAAATGGGAGATGGTGAACAATAAGCTCGCGGAGTCCACCATATTAATAACACCAATATGCTAGCTGTCAAGATGGACCTCTTACTCAAGCTAGAGGAAGCTCCTGAAGTTGTGCCGGTGTAGGCACTGGATTCTCGCATAACTTGTGAGCATCGTGTGACCCCCAAAAATGGACGAAGGACGTGACTTCATCAACAACAACAATTTCATCAACGGGCCTCGTGCTCTACCAGGTTAGAATTCACGTCCACATCTACCCTTCTCAGGGCAAGGTACGTTTTCTGGCAATTCATAGCAAATTGCCAAAAATCCTTTTGACCAAAAAGTTGTGAATGATAGTATAAGTTAGAAATTTCTTGCGAACAATAGAGTTATTGAAATTTTGTCTCTTCAAATGGAAACCTTAAATAGTGCCATTAAGAACCAGCTGGGATTTAATAAAATGCTATAAACTCAGCTTAACTAGCTGCTGCTCTTCCTAGTACAACTTCGTGGAAGCTTGTAGGCGTTAGTCAGTTGTTATTCGATTGGCCAACTATCTACCTCATGCCACCTCGGTGTAGTTTGGAATTTCACTCGACGCAAGACCTTAGTTAATGTTTAGGTAGTTTAGCTCAACCGCGAATAATCCTCTGTAGTAGTTAAGATTTAGTGTTTGGATATCTTATCTCGCTCGTTGTTCTTCCAGATAGCTATACTTATTTGCCGACTACTTTGGTCACTGCTCTCTTATCCCACTATACACTATATTTGTTTATTTTATCCTGACTTGAGAATAGTTGGTGTTTATCTAGTACTACTAAGTGCGAACATATCATTCCACCTAATCGCCACCGTTTCCCTATGGATTTTACGATAGTTGAAATACTCTGAGTGAAAAAGCTACCTGGAGTAACGACGATACCTTGTGCGGGGACGAGGAGACCTTTCAACCTCCGTAGTGGACATCCGGTGCCTTGTGATCAAGCTTTGGTGGCACTTAACTTTTACTTGCTAGGAGCCATTTGGTAGCCAGTACAACATGGTGATCGGAAGAGTCTTGGTGGCGAGCCTATGGATGTAGTTCTTAGTGGTGAAGCACGTTAAATCTCCACATCTCTTTCGGAGTTTGCATCCCTGCCCTACTCTATTTACTTATTGTATTTATGTTTCTACATTTATTTTTTGTGTGTTTTTAGCTTTCCGAGTTAGTTTTGTTATATTAAGCTCTATGTCGCATGTCTTTTATGTAAGTTAGAAATTATATATATATATATAAACTTTAGATTTAACTAGCATGTGTATAAAGTGATATGTTTGTTTTATGCACTAGAAAACCTTGGATTCTAAAAGAGCGAATTAGCGATTCAATTCACTCTTTTCCTTTTTGGATCGCATACCTCGGCACCATCTTTATAAACCCAAACCAACGCGATCCGAACCGAGCAACGGGAAGATGGGCACGAGCCGTTTTTTTACCTGCAACAACCTCTAAAAATACCGAGGCTACCACTGTTTGGTTGTTTGTCCGCCTCAATCTCAAATTAAGTGCTGAATTTTAAGTGCTGAATTTTGACACTGGCGATAGGCGGAGATGAGGTGATGCACACTCCAAACGAGTAAACAACCGTATGTGTGCATATAGCCAAATATATATGAAAGCAAGCAAAACCCCCGTCCCCACCCCGCACCCCCACCCCACCCGCACTCGGCACCACCAATGGCAACGCCGGCGGCGTCGCCCACTCCAGTGAGGCTCCGTCTGGTGTTCGAAAAGCGCCGCCTCCTCCGCTTTGCACAAAGGGATGAAGGCCTCCGGCGCTGCTGGCTCCTCCTTCCACCGGAGCTTGCCAACGTCGCCGACCTCGCCGCCCACGTCGCCGCGCGTTTCCGCCTCCGCCACTCCTGCCCGTCCGGCGTCGTGCTCTCTGTAGGGGGACGGTTATCTCTCCTTATTCAGACCCCTTTCCCTTTTTTTCCGCTTTCTTTTTCCTTTCCCCTTTGTGCACAGGGTTTATGAAACCCCAAACCTGATTACTTGCTTCTTGCGGGTTTTCTCCGAGAGTAGTGGCTCCCTACATTAATGAGGGTTTTCCGGGTGGACATTGATGTTTCCGCATTCTTTTTTTCCCGTTTATTGTTGTGTACTCTGTACAAAGAAGCGGTGCTGAGCTTGGTGGTGCATACATAATGGGTGAATAGTTTCTTATGCGCAGATGGATGGGTTTACTTTACCTCCATTCGAGTCAACCTGCATCTTCAGGGACAAGGATATCATAAGGTAACCGTTGCCTGTTTGTGAAATAAATTGTTCTTTCGACATTTTCTGGTGTATGCAATGTTTTGCCTTTTGTTATGCCCTTTGCCCATTTTAGCATCTTGATATTTCGGTTGCATCTCTAGTACTGACTAAAATGAAAGGTTTGGATGTGGGATTGCATCTTAACCAGACAACCATATACAATGCACAGGGTGCTAGGTTTCATTATCATGCATCTCTAAGATTCCCCTCTTGGTTGGTAAACAACCAAGCAGGTATAAACGGCAGCTGAATGCCCTAGTGGTTAAGGCCACAAGACAGAATCTGCTGCAGACTTTGGCGGTTCCACAAGCTAAGCATCGGATTTCTATCTATGCGGATGATGTGATTTTATTCCTAAGGCCCAATCATGTTGATCTGTCCCTAATATCGTGGCTGCTGGAGGTTTTTGGTCATGCATCGGGCCTCAGAACCAATTTTGGCAAGGGCAGAGCTCCGTCTTTCTGATCAATTGCACGGAGGCTGATTTGGATGTCATTAAGCAGGCGGTGGCTTGTGAAGTGAGTGTTTTTCCCTGTAAACATCATGGAATTCCACTCACTATTAGAAAACCATCTAAAGCCGATCTGCTGCCTTTAGTCGACAAGGTGGCTGATTGTCTCCCCAAGTGGAAGGCTTCTCTCCTCAACCGCGCAGGGCGTCTGGTGGTAGTCAAGACTGTTTTTTCAGCAATTCCCATTCATCTAATGACCGCCCTAGACCTGCCAAAATGGGTGATCAAAGCTATTGATAAACTTCGGAGGGGTTTTCTGTGGTCTGGTCAAGAAAAGGCGAATGGGGGTAACTGTCTTGTCTCCTAGGAGAACGTTCAGCGACCGCTGCAATATGGAGGTCTCGGGATTCTTAATCTTGAACTCATGGGATGGGCTTTGCGCATTCGTTGGTTATGGCTTCAAAAAACTGATTCAGATCGCCCTTGGGTGGGCCTCCCGGTCCATGTTCCAAGAACTGCTCAAGCCCTTTTTGCTGTAGCCATTCAAATCGACATAGGTGATGGGGAGGATGTTCTATTTTGGACAGATCGGTAGCTGCATGGGAGTTCTGTGGCTGAATTGGCTCCCAACCTTGTTTTGGTGGTATCCAAGAAAGCTAGGAAGTGGTGCAGTCTCTCAAGCCCTAACCAATCGTAGATGGGTTACAGACATCTAAGGGGCTCTTACTGTCCAAGTGCTGGTTGAATATTTGAGAGTTTGGGAGTTGGTTGATGGGGTAACTCTGCAGCCAGGGGTTCCTGATCAATTCCTTTGGAGGTTTACTCAATCCGGGCGGTATTCCTGTCAATCTACTTATCAGGCATTTTTCATGGGGACCATTAAATTTGGACCTTGGAAAAGGATTGGGGAGAGCTGGGCCCCCTCCGGTGCAAATTCTTCATCTGGCTAGCTTTGAAGAATAGATGTTGGACGGCGGATCGCTTGGCTAAGCGAGGTCTCCCACATCCTAATGTTTGTCCTCTGTGTGACCAGGAGTAGGAGACCATGCAGCATCTCCTTATCTGCTCTGTTTCCTCTCGCGAAGTTTGGACCATAGTGTTCACTGGCCTGGGGATGTTAGCTCTTATTCCGCAACCTGATGGAAAGAGTTTTTCAGGACGGTGGTCTAGGGTAGTCAATCAAGTTCCTAAGGAGGTCAAGAAGGGCCTTAGCTCCTTGATCATTTTGGTAGCATGGGAGATTTGGAAGCACAGGAACGATTGTGTGTTTCAGGGGATTAGGCCTAGTGTTTCTATAGTCTGCCGTAAGGTTGTGCAGGAAGGCAACCTGTGGTGTCTCGCTGGTAATTTAGCGCTTAGCTTACCGTGCACGAGGTTGGTGGGGTGGGTTCTTGAGCAACCCCCCCTACTGTGTTAGGTTGTTTTTTCCCTATGTGTGGTGCGCCTGTGTCTGTAAGCCTGTAAGTGTGTGGTGCTGGCCTCGGCCCCCACTTATTTTTTCTCCTTGCTTAATGAAATGACACGCAGCTTTCCTGCGTCGTTCGAAAAAAAATCTCATATGCCAGAATAATAATTGGTTGGGGAATGTAGGGCATCCATATGTCAAGCAATGGTGTATGTGTGACCATATGCACCATGATATTGGGAATACCTTGAGCATCTCCAGCAGAGTAAAAAAAACCCATCCCCCAAAAGTACTCCCATCGTCCAAAAAAACAATTCATTCTAGTTTTGTCCTAAGTCAAAAAATTTGAAGTTTGATCAATTTTATATAGAAATGTGTCCACACTCATGACACCAAATAGGTATATCATGAAAATATATTTCATGAAGAATCTAACGATCCTCATTTAATGTCATAACCATTAATATTTTAAAAAATAAATCTGGTTCAACTTAGGACAAAACTAGAATGACTTGTTTTTTTGGGACATGGAGTAATATTGAGGGAGTACAATGTTTTCTAGTTGTCTAGTTGAACCTAGTCGCCTAGTGACCGACCAGGCGACTAATCGTGACTTTTGATATATATGTGCACACACACAGAGAGAGACATATATGTATATATATGTACACGCCCACGCATGCGCGCACACACACATATACGAACTATGCTATGGTTGCCTTGATAAATATTAAATAAGGATGTAAAACCACTAGAATGACTGATGCAGTAGAGATTTAGCAAATGAAAGAAGGAAATAATTAATCTAGGAGCAGCAAACCATAGCACAACAGCATACATAACGAAACAAAGTTCAATACTTTAGTACAATAGTTCAAAACACATAAATAAAGCAACAGCAGGAAGCCGGGAACACATCAATCAACACAAGCAGCCTGCAACGTGCAGCCAGCAGCCTTCTTGCTATCTAATGCCTAATTAAGTAGATCATCATTCAACTGGAAGTCTCCATCTCCAGATTCTTCATCCTCTTCAATGGTTGCTGCTGAATCAGAATCTTCTGGCTCATCTTGTGCTTCATCTCCCACATCACCATCATCTGTGTGAGCATTATCTTAGGCGGGTGTGTTTCTTGTACGCTTCTGATTCTTAACATAGGTCTGTTTGACAGCAGTAGCAGCACGAACATAAGCAGCCCTAGGCAAATGACGCCCCCTTAGACCTTGAGTTGCACCATCCACTTCATCCACAACAGTCCAAGTCAAAGAACCGCCATCGGCCCATCACCATGAACTGATTCACAATTTTCATCAACCCATTCACTTTCCCAGTGAAATCAGGTGCGCGCGGAAGGAATTTGGCCAACGGGGGAAGAAAGAGCGCTTGCGGCCCGCGACCTTCCTCATTAGGTGCTGAGAGAGGGAGAGAAACAGCCTCAGAGACAGAGAGGGACCGCGAAGAAGAGAGTTGCCGACCGCTTTGTCAACCCCTCCGCTGCGCATCCCTGCCGGCGAGTTCCTCCTCGCGCGGCTCTGCTATGCATCCCCGCCGGTGAGTTCCTCCCCGCGCGGCTCCTCCTTGCCGGTGAGTTCTCCCCACACGGCTCCGCTGTGCATCCCCACTGGCGAGTTCTCCTCCCCGCGCGGCTCCTCCTTGCCGGCGAGTTCTCCCTGCGCGGCTCTGCTATCCGCGCATCCCCGCCAGCGAGTTCCTCCGAGCCGGCTGCCTGAGTCCTCGACCGAAGCCCAGGCACGTCTCAGTCCTCTCACTCTTCACTCTTCGCCTTCCTCTGTTCTGACCGGGTCCAAAGATTTATGCTTGTTTATTTACAAACAAAGCAGAGGACACACATGGTCTGTCAGCTGTGCTTGACTGCATGTAGCCTGTCTGGTAGCGTGAACGTGATACCGCAGGCTGCAGCTGCACGAGTTTAATGCTCCTGCCAGTGCTTGTGCTTGCACTAGTGCTATTGTTTTTTATAATATATCACATTTTCCATTATGCTCGTGCATGTTTTTCTATCTATAAATACGATGTGCATTAGCACTACTACAGCTGCTCTATTGTACCATTTGTGGCTAGTTTGTGGCTACTGAGAGATGAGAGATTTCAGATTTGCTCTTTTACTAATTTCTGTTGTGCACTAGTACTGTAGTAGGCTAGTAGCACTATTATTTGCTATTACATGCTAAATATTGGCAATATTAAGGTAGGATTTGTTCCAAATTTTGGTAAATTATATATTAAGATATTGTATGGCGTCGCCCCGCCGCTCGCCTTATTCGCCTAGGTGGCTGGAAGAGGGTCGCTCGCCATGCCTCGCCTTACCGCCTTAATAACCGTGCTTCAGACCTCTCACAGTCATCTGCTTGCTTACTAATCTGGGTTTGTTCATCATCATCATTCAGCATTTTCCACAGAACATCATTGAACATTGATCCTAGCCTTGCAGCTTGTCTCTTATCTTTATCTCTATGCCAAAATACTTCCCTGGATTCAAAAAGAGGGCTGCCCCATATAGTTTTTGCTCCATTTGGGTTTCCCATCTCTTGTCATAGCACTCTAGTACCTCCTTTAGTAAACTTGGCTTCTCTTTCAGTGATTCTTTGATGGTGGCCTTTGCAACATCCATGTCTGCCATGGTCTCAGGAGCTTCTGTTGTCTTATCTCCATCTGCTATCCTCAAAGCAATGAGAAGTGGTTCTGATGCTCTTAGGCAGTTTTCCATATTGTTCCAAAAAGGCATTGAAAGAACAATATTCACAACCTGTTTGCCTTCACTAGAAGAAGACAATCTATTATTAGTCCATTCCTCACTAACAAGTAAATTTCTTAGGCCATTCCTATGCCTATGCATACTTGCCAATATAAGAAACGAAGTAGCAAAGCGAGTCACAGCCGGCCTCACAAGATCTCCACCTATCTTACCCCTCATTTGATCAAGAACCCTCCCATGCTTGTAGATAAATCTGCAAACCTTCTTTGCCATGTTTATGCAAGTGTTGAACTCCTTTATCTTCCCAATGTCCTCCAACATCATGTCCAAGCAATGGGCAGCACAAGGTGTTCAAAACAAGTGGTGAATCCTCTCCATCAACATCCTTCCCGCTGCCTTGAAGTTGGCTCCATTGTCAGTGACAACTTGCACCAAATATTCCTTCCCAATCTTATCAATTTGCTTCTCCAACAATTCTGCCAACATTTGTGCATTTGCTACCTCACTTGACATCAGCAGAACCTAAGAAGAAGGTTCCTGCTGGGCTGTTGGCAAGAAAATTGATTCGATGGTGGTGGTTTGTGTCAGTCCACCCATCAGACATAAGGGTGCAGCCATATTCCTTCCAGGCCTCTTCATGCTTCTTCCTCAACTCTGCTGTCCTATTCACAGCCCTATCAAGCAAAGGAACGCTCAATTCATGGTATGATGGTGAGTGCAACCCAGGACCACCTCATTGTCCAATGGACTCCACCATAATCTCCCAACTTCTTGAGTTGATGACATACAACGGTATGCCACTCATAAAAAATCATCAATGTGGTCATCAACAATTTGCTTGGCCTCCTTAGATTTTTTTTGTGCAATGCTCAAGAGTAGGTTGAAAGGTCTTTGATTTGTGCCTCTTTGCAACTACTTCTTCTGGTGTCTTGCATAGCATGGCACTCACCGACTTCGAATGCTTTTGAGTTTGTGGTTTGGGAGGAGCAGAAACAACAAAGGAAGTGCTTCAGCTTAACCCTTGTCCCAGAACTAGGCACTAGTGCTTCAGCTTGAGGCCCTTCATTTGCATCTTCTTCACATTCTACAGGCATACTCACAAACACAGTCCTTGAATTCTTTTTCAAGTAAGCATGCATCTCTATCTTTATTATTTTAGAACAATTCTCACACCCTGCTGCATCACCATAACCCCCAGCAAGGTGCTGCGTGAACCTTCTTACTCCTGAAGGAACTAACTTCTGACAAAAAAAATACACCGCAAAAAACTTCTTGGTAGGATCTAGCCACCACCCATACTTCCATCCTGGCTCAGTCGATCCAGCCTTTCTTTTTGGATCAATGGCTTCGGCACGAAGATTAGGTGGCAGTTTTGCAAGAGTTTTCTCAACTGGGGACTGACTACTAACATCTGGAGCAGTTCAGGCTGCAGAAGAATTTGCAGTTGCATCATTCTGAGCAGGAGCATGTTCTTCTTCTTCAGGACCTGGCATCAACACTTCCACCACTGCACGCCGGCGTCCTGTCTCTGCACATATACAGCATAGCACACCACCAAGCAGATAAACACACAGCTCCAAGCCAGCAAGCCAATGCAAGAAACAAACACGCAGGGGAGCAGGAGCAGCAGGTGTGCAGACTGCAGAGAAACACCAAGCTACAAGCAGCAGGGGAGCAAAAGTCAAATTAAGGTGCTAAGGGAGCAGCAGTGCAGAAGTCCAATGAAGCTCATCGTCAGAGGAAGATGAGCTCATCTTCAGCTTCAAGAGGGTGACGACGCAGGGATGAAGGTGCTGGCAGCAGCTGCTTGTCTGCTTCCACGGTTCCTTGCTGGGGTGCGGCCGCGGCCAGATGCCTCTGCTTGTGCTCGGTATCGGGAGGAATGGACATGAGTCTGGTGGAGTGAGGACAGGAGAGGATCTAGACGTGGTCTGGTGGTGTGCTGGGAGGGAAAGAGGAGGCGGCTGCAGGCGGAGAAGGGCGGAGAACTCGACACAAGTCGCGAGATTCATCGTGGTGGCTGGAAGCGTAGTTCTGGCTGGCGCCCGCCTGTTCTCCCACTCGATATTTAGGTTCTGGACGTGTGACTCTTGTAACCCTATCGGGCCGAGTCTCCTGAAGCCCAGTGCCCAGCTCAAAGTGCTAACCTTGTCGTCCAATGGCATGGTTGACCGATTAGTCACAATTAGTCGACGATTAATCGGACGACCAGAAACCTGGTCGCTCTGGTCGAGTCGACAACTCGAGTGCAGAATATCGACTTGACCGATTAATTGCTGTAAGCAGGTAGGGATTGCGTATAATACATTGGTTGTATTGTATGGAGCCCTTGGGGCAAATATGAGTACAAGACTTGGGGAGCAAGACACCTCCCCGGATACATATGGCAGTCCTAGATACATAAGACTCTTAGATAGATAAGACTAAGACTACTGAGACTCCTAAACATACACGACATCTAATACTGCCAATTGTACTCTCTATCATCTCCCCGCAGTCGTAGCGGGCGCATCGCTGACGGTTAGACTCGAGAAGAAGCCGAAGAACTGACGTCTCCTCGCAGTCGTAACTGTGTCGCGGTGCAGAGGCAACGACAGGAGAAGAAACCCAAAGAAGCTCATGCAGACGATAGCCCTTGTGCCGATGTCGAAGTAACCAAGTACGAGGACACGGAGCCGTTGTCGAAGTGCCGTGCGTAGGGTAGCTGCACAAGTCGCGGGCGCGGACGCAGCACGCGGGAAGGCCCGCAGCACGCCAGAGGACGCTAGGGTGGAGGCAGCGCTGAGAAGCAGCCGTAGACGAAGGCGCGATGCGTCAAGGCAGATGAGGGTGTCGATGCCAGGGGCGACGCGTCAAGCAACCATGGACCGGATGCACGTGCCGGTGTTGCCAGTACCGGACGTACTAGGTAGAGGGCCCCAACCATATGTGCCAGCATCTGAGGGGACCAGCGGAGAAGACATCCGCGATGGTTGTGGTGCAGCACGGCGGGAGTTCCGTCGCAACGCACGGTTGTCAGAGCGGAGTAGACGAAGTAGTCGAGGACGAGATGGCGACGCTGGCTACGAGGTTGTGCTGGACGAAGCGAAGAGGTAGGCGAGCCGACACGTCGAGGTTCCTAGAGTTGCGGCGGCGAGAGCCACGGCGCATAGGAAGCAGAGATTCGACGACGCCAGTGGAGCGCGACTGCGATGCTTGAAGTCGGTGAAGAACTCGATGACGAATGCGGTGCAGACAGGCGACAGGGGGTGTCGACGCAGGTGCAGCGCAGAACGACGGGTGTGCCGGCGCAGCTCGCATGTGTCGAATAGCTCGTAGACCGTGCGCGGGAGATGCGCACCTACAGATTCGACAACGATGTAAATGCAACGGCGGGGGGGTCGACGACAGGCGGCGGCGCTGTTGCCCGAGGAGGCGATGCAGCGGCAGAGACGACATGGTCGCGCTGCTGCCCGAGGAGGCGTTGTAGCGGCAAGTCGACAGGCCGCGCTGTTGCCCGAAGAGGCGATGCAGTGGCAACCCTTGTGCTCGGTGAAGAAACTCGCGACAGACGACGGATGCCACAGGAGGGTGGTGTCGCGTGTGATCGGTTGGCCAGACCGACGGCGTGTGAGGCGCAGACGGCGATGGCGATGTCGATGATGGAGCCTCGTGATCGGTGGTGGTGACAATGAGCAGGTGGAGGTCGACGTGCGGAGAAGCGCGGCGTAGAGACAGCATGCGGGCGCCCCTGGCATGCCGCTAGCTGCGCCATGCCGCACGGACGAAGAAGATGAAGAAGCCGGTGTTGTCGAAGCCAATGTCGATGATGCGCAAGCCGACGGGCGATGAGGACGCAAACCGATCTTAGATCAGAAAAATACAAGGACGCAGCATCTGGTACACATCCGAAGTACCCTTAGCTGCCACCCACTTCATCTCATATCGTCCTCTGCAAAGAATAGAGGAAAGCAGAGGCGAGAGGGAGGCAAGCCCACGTGCGGCTTGCTGCCTCTGGTCTCGGAGTCCAGCATGCCCCACAGCCTGGAGGGGTGGGGGCAGCGCGGATCCAGGTGGAGGCGTGCCTCGCGGTGCGCGAAGGGCGGAGCGGCATGGTGGAGGCGCGACCCGGCTACCCGGTCTAGGCGGAGGCGCGGCCCGCGGCGCATTGTGGCGGAGGCGCGACCCACAACACGGAGGGGCGGAGGCGGCGCGGAGGACCCGCGGCGGGCGATGGCGACGCGGCCCACGGTTGCCAGACCCGCGACGCGGCCCAGGCCACCGGATCCCGGCGGCGGTCCACGGCCACCAGATCCGGGAGGCCCGCGGGCACCGGACCGGTGGCACGGAGGGGCGGTGTGGCCCGCAGCGACCCGTGGAGGACAGCGCGGCGCATGGGTGGCCGTGGCCTAGGCACATCAAAGCCTGTGACCTGGCCAATGGCGGAGGCCATAGCCACGCACAACATCCGATGAGTTCCTGATCTGTTGCTGACGACGACGAGACGACGACGCACGCGGCAGACTGGCCGCGCAATGGCATGACGATGACGATGGGTGTGGCGGGTCAGAGGGACCGGCCGCGCTTATCTTCCCGGGGGCGGCGCGGTGGCGGCAGCGGAAGGGAGCCTAGGGCGTAACCTAAACTCGTGATACAATGTAAGAAGGTAGGGATTGCGTATAATAGATTGGTTGTATTGCATGGAGCCCTTGGGGCGAATATATAAGAGTACAAGACGGGGCAAGATGATGGGGACTAGGGTTCCCGATCTTCCGAGAGGTATGGGTAAATCGGTTTAGGTGTGGACAACTCGACGTTGGTGAAGAAGGCTCCGAGCAATCGATCGAATCTTTGCAATCACTACACCACTGTTCCGAAGGTTATCGACCGCGTGACGTGCGCAATCGACCTCGCCAAGAAGGCTATCGTTCCTGCAATGCAATCGAGAGAACACTAGCAAGAACGAGGATAACGCAATCAAGATTAATCTTGTGCACGAGTTGGGGTTTCACAAACCGATACACGACGAAACTGTTCTTGACAGACTAATCTAAGCAAAAACCCATCTAATCTAATGACGGCCACAGAATATATATAAGAGAAAGGTATAGGGGGTGGCCAAGGGGGTGGCCGAGCAATCCTAGGGTACACAAGGCCAGCGGGCCAAAAAACCGGTCCAGTAGCACCCTGGCAGATTCTGATCGTCGTGTTGTTTCGACGATTCCCGTTGACTGATCTTATTTGGGCTTGAGACCAGATGGGTTGGAAAGTTTATGTCCTTAGCTTTCCGTCGATATGTAGAACGCCCGAAACGGAGTCCGTATGTGGCCTGGGCGTCCGTTTTACTAAGGCCTACTCCTGCAGTCCGAACCGGCCTCGCGAATAAATTGGACCTCAAATCGGATTGGGCTTCAAACTCCATCTTCTCTTGTATGCTTATTGGATATGTTTTCATCATTCTCTCCTTGTTTTTGAGTCGTCCTCGACTCAAAGTCGTTGATTCTTGCGGAAGTAGTTGCTATGCATGACATCATCCATCCTTGCTCCCCTTTTTGAAATTTATCCTGTTGTGACACAACAAACAAAGAATAAGAAGAACTCAATGTGATATGGTTAGCATTAGTCTAGCCCTCTAACTGATCACATTCATCGAGAAGAGTCTAAATTTGATGATATATAAATACGGTGCACCATATATTCTATTTTGTGATTGTATTGCCCAATGAAATGATATGTATATATAGATAACCATGGCAAATCAGCACTAAAAGAAAGTTTCTTCTTTAAATAATTTAGATTGAAAAGAACATCAAATTCAATGTAACCCAAAATATTTAAAGAATTCAATAATTTTAGCTCATTTGACGCATTAGTAATAGGGAGAAAAGGTATATTTTCAGCGCAAGTGATTGGTTCCAAAGTATAAGTATCATGTTGATTAGCTTGATGTGGTATAGGAACAAGCAACGCATTATGGTATATCTCTTCTTTATGATAAAAAACATCAAAACAATCATCTTGTGAGCAAGACAAATTAGAAACAGACTCCACGATTGAATGCTCTACATTAGTTTGTCTTGTAGCTAAATTTGGCACATTAAATATTTGGTCACCTTTAGGGATCATAGTACTCATATCACTACTGTTGTTTACATGATCGGTGCACTGTCGAACGCATGGAAAAGAAGCCAACTCATGTTCATTCTCTTTATCAATGTCACAATGCAACGCAGCAAAATGCAAATCATTAGAATATTCATTAATAGAACTATTGTTTTAATCAAAACGTTGCAATTTCTTCTTCAAATCAGGCGTATAAGTAGGAGGAATAAAATTACTACGCATAGAACGTTTCAGCTTGGACCACGTAGAAGGATCTTTACCATGTTTAACTAAACTATTCCGCCAAAACATTGCGTAGCCAATAAATTCACTAGCAGCATATCGAACACGCTGATTGGCAGAAATCATATGAGAATTAAATGTTTGTTCAACAGTCATCTCCCAATCTAAATAAGTATCAGCATCATATAAACCATCAAAGGGAGGAATTTTAAATTTGACACAGACAAAATGGTTATTCTCATCACCTTTTTTTACCTTTGGTGGCACGATGTGGAGGTGGTCGCTTAACTTTTTTGCCTGATCGCAAGTCTTGATAAGCGTCCTTGGATGCAACAACTTTGTTCTCCACAGTTTCAATCCGAGTCGCCAAATTATTTACTGAAGCACGCAGATTGTTCATGACCGGTGCAAGTTTTTTCCTAAAATCACCAATAAGCTTGGTTAGCTCGTCCTTTGAAACATATCCATTGACTCCTTGAGGGGGAGCATCTCCTACTATAGTTAGAGAAAACAAGACAGAAAAATCGAACCAATATTATCTCTATCTTGTAGGTAGGTGGAATCTCTCACACTCGAAGCGTATACCAAGTGCTAGCAAATGTTCTTACCGTACATAACAAGAAGACGATGGCAATTTAGAAGAGGTGACGACGGCCAAGAGGCGATAACACATCTGGAGCTTGGGATGATTGCAGGACCGACCTGTGCTGTTCTAGAGTATATATGTTAATCTTTGGGAAGGCACAATATGTAGCAAGGTATAGCAAAATTCGAAATCAGATAGCACAGTTGAATAAATGTCCAAAGTACTTGTCAAGGCTGCTGGCCTAAACGTGCACCTAGAACTAGTTTAATCAAGCAAGAGATACACCGAAGTACAAAGTACACAAATGATGTAAACACTTCTGATTTTTTTCTTTTCTTTTTCTTTCTTTGTGCGGCTCTTTTTTTTGCATTTGCTTTTTTCTTGCTTTTTTATCTCAAAAGTGCTGCAAAACAAGATACAACTTCACACAAACACAAAACTCTCATCTGAAAAACACAGATTTACTACTCAGTTTCACAGCCGATTAGACAATCTTAATGGCCTCAAATGCAAAAACTTTGAATACCCAAGTTGTAGATCTCCTTTTTATCTTTCTCTACAGTATATAGAACACCTTTTTGGATAAAGGATGATGAAGATGTTGACCCCGAAATACAGAACGCTCAGAAAATTCTGGGTCACAAACAGATTTACTCCCAACAGATATTACACCCTGATAACGACGTTTTTTGGAAACTTCCCAATTGACAAAGTTGTAGATAATTTCACAAGATTTTCAGAAAATACTAGAACACAAAAATCCGAGTTCGTATGAGGGAGATATCATGAAAATACTGAACTGGACAGAGAGGATTCCGAACCGGACGTGGCGAGGTGATGAAAACGGACACGGTGATAGGATGCAAAACTCAAACTAAACTAAGAACACGATCTACACCAGCAACAAGACTATGACTATGGATACAAACTCAAAGATGCGTACTCTGAAATTAAATTATGCAAAGGCTAAATGTGGTGAGAGGACAAGATGAACTAGAAACCCTAATTTTTTATGGCTTTTTGTAGACTTTAGGAATATAAAACACTCAAACTAAGGGACACAGGATAATATACCTTAAGAGAAACCTGAACCTTAAGAGAAACCTGAACCTCTGATTACCAAATGGTGGGGACTAGGGTTGCCGATCTTTCGAGGGGTATGGGTAAGTCGGTGTAGGTGTGGAGAACTCGACGTTGGTCAAGAAGGCTCTGAGCAATCGATCGAATCTTTGCAATCACTACATCACTGCTTCGATGGTTATCGACCGTGTGACGCGCGCAATCGATCTCGCCAAGAAGGTTATCGTTCCTGCAATGCAACCGAGAGAACACCAGCAAGAACGAGGATAATGCAATCTAAGATTAATCTTGTGCACGAATTGGGGTTTTACAAACCGATACACGGCGAAACTATTCTTGACAGACTAATCTAAGCAAAACCCATCTAATCTAATGACGGCCACATAATATATACAAGAGAGGTATAAGGGGCGGCCAAGGGGGTGGCCGAGCAACCCTAGGGCATACAAGGCCAGCAGGCCCAAAAACCGGTCCAGCAGCACCCTGGCAGATTCTGATCGTCGTGTTGTTTCGACGATTCCCGTTGACTGATCTTATTTGGGCCTGAGACAAGATGGGTTGGAAAGCTTATGTCCTTAGCTTTCCGTCAATATGTAGAACGCTTGAAACGGAATCCGTATGTGGCCTGAGCGTCCCTTTTACTAAGGCCTACTCTTGTAGTTTGAGCCGGGTTCGCGTATAAATTGGACCTCAAATCAGATTGGGTTTCAAACTCCATCTTCTCTTGGGCCTTGGTTATATGCTTATTGGACATGTTCTCATCACAAGACACCTCCTCGGATACATATGGCAGTACTAGATTGATAAGACTAAGACTCCTAAACATACACGACATCTAACACTGCCAATTGTACTCTATCAATTGCGATTAATCGGACGCCTTGAGGGAGCACCACTAAGTTTTCTATTATTTTGTGGGGCAGTGCTATAGCAAACTACCAAAAAATCATCCCAATATTTCAATATCTCCTCATAGGTGGGCTGCCCAGTCAATACATTGCCAAGAGCACCATGACTAACCTGAGATGAAAGACGAGACCCACAAATATGACCTAGACTATGATGCAACCTAGTAAATCTAGGGGATGCAAAAGTGGCAAAAGTAGTGGAATTGGTATTGGAGGTAGACTGATGCGGAGGAAGAGTGGATGTGGAAGCGGGAAGATGTAGCTTGTGTACCTCCCAATGATGAAGTGGATCACGGAGCCTTTAGCCAGTATCAACCAGGGTTCTGATGCGATGATCTTGAACATAACAAGAGTCAGGCTCAAGAATGACACGTCAACCATGATGAATAATCTAATCTAACCAGCAGAAAAGAGCTGCAAGTCAAGTTAAGCAGAGAGGCTGGTCTGCTCAACCTCAAGAGAAACAAGCAGAAATCTAGAGGAATTGGGTGTAGAGGAACTTGGGGAGGGGGTAGGCACGTGTGGAGGGTACAATACGCTGGACCGGCGCATGTGTGGAGGCGGCCTGAGCCGCGGGCAGCGAGCGGAGGCAAGGCAGCTGCACGGCGTGGGGTGAGTGTGCACGCAGAGGTGAGCTTGCGCGGGGCTGGGTGCGCGGTGGTGTGCATCAGCAACCGGCTGCAGCGGGAGCTGCAAAACCCTTGCTCTATATCGTGTTAGGGATGATAAATGGAAGCTTGTCTACTCCAGTCCCTCAACGGAAAGATGTAAAGGTATGAACATACACACTCCCTCTGTCCCAAATTGTAAGAGGTTTTAGCGCTCTTTTTATCCGTCCACATTCATACAGATGTTGATGAATCTAGACAAATATATACGACACTGAGCTTCAATACGAAGAAGGTGGGCGACGAGATTATCAAGGGGCACGCAAGCGCAACGTGCCGAGGAAAGATTAGGGAGAGGACAAAGAAAAACCCTAACCCTAATTTTTGGCTCTATATACCATGTTATCAATAGCACTTGTATTGATTATTAGGCTCTTAGGCCGATATATATACATCAGTACATGAAGGGATGTATACATATAACCCCCTACAATACATAGGAAATACAGAGATATACAGATGTATCTAACAACATATACATCTAACAGTGGTGTTCCCCCTTGCTTTCAGGAGTGGGAGCTTGTTTATAGTGGGAGGAGAGCAAACATTTCTCATTAAGGGTTGGGAATGGGGATCTGCTGTGACAGTTTTTTCTCGTTGGGGATGGTATTCTCCCTTTGCTGGAGATGCTCTTATTTCCTTTCAAAGACAAATGTGGGTCTTTTTGTTAAAAAAATAAACAGATAATGGGTATTGGTAACATAGAGCAAGAGTATCGGATGGCCAATGGGCGATGGTGACATGGTGTACTTGATGAAACAATACCATCTTTGCATAAAAAAGTGGTTACACTGAAGGGCTCTTCTATTATTTAGCTATCATTATACATCTACTTAGCAAACACCAGCTGTTTACTTCTTGCAGAAATGATTGCGGCAGGCCTTAATTTTCTTTTGTATTTCCAGGGTTAAACAAAAATCCTGCAAGAAGCTGGTCGGGCACAATAAACGTTGTAGTCAAGATGCTGAAATAGTAGAGAATAAGTCACTTCGAGTTGATGACGAAATCCTTACAATCCAGTACAAAAAGGATGTCTGTAATCACCAAGAAGAGGAACGTGATGATCACCAGCCCGAAGAAAATACCACTGCTATCCATAGTATGGAAAATAATGGCTCTAGCTCGAAGAGAAAGTGGGATGCTGGCGTTGCAGGAATACCTGAGAGCTCAAAGTACGCTTCTCTAATTTTGTTTTGTATTTTTCCTCTGCCAACTATGTAGCATATCACTTTGCTAGGTAGGATGTATTTTTCTTTTTCCCACTTTGCAGAGTTATATCCATTTTCTTGATTTCTTGAATTCACAAAGCCAACCTTGCTCACCCAACCAAGCGGATTTATTCTCTTATAATTTTTTCTGGTACAATCATAAAACAATTATTGATGTCTCTATTCTGTTCAGTGATATGTCCATCCAGTCTCATCAGAGTTCTGATGCAGGAGCAAGAAGCTGAAGGTGACAAGTTCTGGAAAGCATATAGATTACAACAAGGATGATAATGTTTATCAATACCAGCATCAGATTGGAACTAAACAGTTGATGTCGGCTGCTTTTGATATTGATGCTAAGAAAGCAATGCTACAACCTGAGACTACTACCTTGGTGGAACAGCAAAAGGCAGAGAAGTATTCCTCACGTCCTATGCCAGTTATTGCTTTTATGTCACTGTAGTATCCATATTTTGAGAAATGCTTCCTCTTTCATGATTGTAGCACACTTTGGCTATCCGGTCAAACATGAAATGTTGACCATCAATAGCTTTTGATTTACTCCCTCCCCAAATTGTAATGGGTTATAGCACTCTTTTTATCCGTGCACATTCATATGGATGTTGATGAATCTAGACACATTGAACACACATACATGGAGTAATGAATAAATATAGTAGAGGTTTACAACTGTTTACAATTTGGGACAGATGTAGTAGTTTGGAAACATAAAAAAAAATCATGTGCAGATTTTCCTTGAATAACACTTTAATAATGACATACATATGTTTGAGACTATACTAAATTCAATGAAATTCTCTTTGTATTTTCCCCATGGTATAAGTGGTTTTCTGTATTTTACCCTCTTGTACTGGTGTATATATATTGGCTTTAGCGCCTATTATTGAATATAATTGCTATTCATAACATTATACGTAGAGCCTAAACTTAGGGTTAGGTTTTCCTTCTCTTCCAAATCATTCCTCGACATGTTGCACCTCATGTTGCCTGATGCTGACCTTCTTCTCAAGCCGACGCTCCGTTAGTATCTTGTGGTGGCACCTCCTTTGACTCCTTTGTCTGGTGGAGTTATAGTTCTTCGCTGCTTGATGCTTTTTGGTGGGACCAACTGACAGAAGGTAGGTTGCGGTATGGAGGCCATCAACCTAATAGCAAGGCGGTAACGATGCTTGGAAGAGCAAGGAGCGTACAATGTTGTTGGTGGAACAAATGATACGCTCAACCTTACCATTCTGAGGGGATGTATAGGGACAAGACATCCGCAGGAGAATGCCATGGGTGAGGAAGAAGGACCGAGTGGATGAGTTATCAAACTCACAGCCATTGTCGGATTGAACGGCTTTGATGGTGCAGCCAAACTGGGTGGTCACTGTTAGCACACCACAGGGTGCAGCTCCCTCCCACACACACATAGTTTTCTCGGTGGAGAAGAGAGAACTGAGAGAGTTCAGGGCTGGGTTGAACTGAATTCTATTTGCCTCCTATGGGCTGAATTTATACAGGAGAAAGGGGGAGTAGAAGTACCATACAGGTATGGGCTATTCCCAACAACTACCTACTACTAGACATACCACTACTCTACCCATACATAGTTGGTGGCAGGGTACAAATGGCTGTAGCAGCCATGCCTCCACTTGTACAACTATACTAAGCCACTAGGCCTCTACGGTACAAGGAGCTGAAGCTCCATATCCTGCTTCTTCAAGCAGTAGCAAGAACACACTAATTACAATCAACAGTCACAAAGGAGAAAAAAATGGCCAGGGTGGAGAAGGTGTCGGACTTCAGACGCAAGGGGAAGGTCCAAAGGTAGTGCGAGTCATCAAGAATAACTAAATAATACTTGTAGCCGGACACACTCAACACAGGGGATGTCCAAAGATCACAATGACTTAAATCGAAATTCTTAACGAATGTGACGACCAAGTTGTCACGCATGACATAAACAAGCATCCAAGCCTTTATTACAACTGATGACCGAGGAGCTAGCTAGGTGTGATAAGACATCATGGCCAAGGTGGGCGAGGCGGCGCTGCCACGTGGCAGCAGGGACAGTGGAGACTATGGCGCATGATGGGTGTGGAGACGCCGGCGGATGAAAAAGAGTAGAGAGGCCTAGAGCTATTGGACCTGGCGATGATGCTCTTGGAACGAAGATCCTTCACAAAAAGACTGAAAGGGTCAAACTCAATGGAGCAGTTATTGTTAGTGGTAAACTGGCGGATAGAAGTAAGGTTCTTGACAATGTTAGGAGCGACCAAAACATTATTGAGATAGAAGGGATTGACTGTATGGCTAGTGGATGTGATAGGAAGAACAGAACCATTGCCAACAACGATAGATGAAGGAAAACCGAAATCAGGAGGGCGGAACAAAGATATATTACCAGTGTCAGGCGTCATGTGATTTGAAGCACCAGAGTCCATTATCCATTCTGTGACGGCGGGGGGGAGGGGGATGAAGTGCCTTGGTGTTGAAGGAGTTAGCCAGCAATTGTTGGTCCTAGGAGCCCGTCCATGGGCTCCCCTGGGAACCATGGAGGGCTGGGGCGCCTAGGGCGGCTGTGGCACATGCGGCGGTAATGGGAGAGGCGCCACGGGCGGGGGAAGGCAAAGCCGGGCGACATGTAGTAGGGCAGGTCGCCTGCTATCATGGCCTGCGGCTGCTGCTGTGAAGGTGCCGCCGGCCGGCCACCCTGCTGCTGCTGCGGGCGCTTGGGGCTGTTGGGTCGTACGTCGTACCAGGCCACATGGTGATTTGGCCTGCCTAGGGGTTGTAGATGGACGGTCAAGAGGTGATGCTCTTGTTGCGGCGACGACGGCGGCCATTGCCGGTAGCAGAAGGAGTACTAGGAGTACCCCCACTAGAGGGATGACCGACACTGCTGCTTGCTGTAGTCGAAGAGGGGCCACCAGATGATGGCGCGCTAGAGGAGGTGGAGCCCCCGGTCGAGGAAGCAAGGAGAGCTATGGCAGTGGAGGCAGAGGCGTCGTCTGCCATGGTGAGTTCCTCGAGCAGGTGGTCATTGCGGACGGCTAGGAACGTCTGGAACAGAGTGGTGCGCTTGGTGAAGGTCTTCATGTGCTTGAATCGCTTGTTGAGGCCTCGAAGGAGGTTGGGAACAAGTGTGTGATCCGGAATAGGTTCACCGAGGTCGCCGAGAGAGTTGGCCATGCCCTTGATCTTGCGGCAGTAGCCGGTGATAGTGAGATCGCCCTTGGCAAGGGTGCGAAACGTGGTATCGAGATGGAGTGCGCGAGTTTGGAGTTTGTTACGAGTTGTAGATATCCAGGAAGTTTATTTAGTTGGTTTGATAAGAAGTCATGTGACTTATCCCTATATAATTGGACCCTGTACCCTAACTCGAGATTAAGAAAGAGATTACTTTGCTCCCCAATGTCACGGTCCAGCCCTGTTTAGAAACCTCCCATGACTACACCCTATGCCACCCTCCATCTACCGGTCACCCCCCGCCATCACAGTGCCTTACGTTATCTTCACAAGGACTGCGTCATCTGTTTTTTCCTCGCTCAACCTATCTTTCTGCATACTGTGTTTTTCTTGCTGGTTCCCTCATTGCTTGGAAGACTAAGAAGTAGACATCAGTTTCTCGTTCAAGCGCAAAGGTTGAGTTGCGTGCTATGGCTCTAGTGATGGCCGAGGTGACTTGGTGGCAATGGTTGCTTGTAGATTTTGGTGTTTTTGTTTCTATGCCGACTGCTCTTTAGTATTGCTTGTGATCTGGTAAAGCTTGAGCTTACTAAGCACATGGGTGCTGATGTCTATTACAGACGAGCACAAGTTTCGGATGATGTGATTGTTCCTTGCTATATGCCTTGCTGATTTCTTCACGAAGGCACATACTAGAGCTCAGCATCGTTTTTTCCTCTCTAAACTCAGTCTGATTGATCCACTTTGTGTTTGGGGGTGTGGGGTGGTGATTGATCCCTCTGTATTTTCCCTTTAGTATAAGGGGCTTTGTGCATATTTCTCTTACTGTACCAGTGTGAATGCAAGTTCTGTTCATTGCAATATTGACAACAGCTGGGATCTCTAAGGGGTTAGACTGTATTAGTGCTTGTTTGTTCTATCATGTCACCATGCGAAATTCATATCATGAAATTTTTTAGGAACAATGAATCTGAGTTGAAATGTGAGGCAATGGCGGAAGGTTGTAATGATGAAAGTGCCATGAAAAAGGTATGCATAAGAATAACACTGCTCTTGATATGTCAACTATTTGATTCTATGCGTGCTTGTTTGTACCAAAATTCCTGGTTTTGTATAATGCTCCTAGTAATCATCAACCCTTTTATTCATAGATAGATGGCAGTCATCCTTTATGATATAATCCATTTTGATGCTGATAGCTCATCTATTTTAGCTTGTTCTGAAAGATGTACCATGTCAAATATCTTCTACTCCCTCCGTTCTACAATACTTATCCATGGCCTTTGGAGAAAACATTCCACAATACTTGTCCGTTGAAGATATGATGGGTATATTTATTGCGATATCTCCACTCACTGCTGCTGATTAAATGCTCCAATAGAAAATTGTTTTTCTCGAACGACGCAGGAGAGCTGCGTGTCATTTCATTTAAGAAAACAGCGGGGAAGGTCAAAGCGACCCAACCCGAGTACAAACATGCCCCTAAAGTGTGTGTGTTTGGTGGGGGGGGGGGGTTGTTACAAAGAAGAAACAAAAGAATGACCAGGACCACAAGCACCTAGCCAGCTGGGGTCAGTGACCTACTAAGGAGGTCATGCAGCTCAGAAGCTCCCGTAGCACAGCAAAGGAGGCCCTCACTTCCTATCCAATGGAGGAGTTGAACGTTTGGCTGGGAGCCTTCAAACACACACATGTTCCTGAATTTCCAGATTTCCCAGGCTACCAAAATACAGAGAGTGTTAAGCCCCATTCGAATATTTTCTGGCACCAACTTGACAGAGCGTGCCCACCAGGAAAAGAAGCTGGAGTCAGCCACTGTGGGGGTAAAGTCAGCCAAATACAAGGATTGCAGGATCAAGGCCTAGATCTGTCCGGAAAAGACGCAACCAATGAGAATGTGTTGAAGGGTCTCATCAGCTTGGTCACACAAGGGGCAGACATCTGGGTGAGGGAGACCACGCTTGGCAAGCCGACCCGCTGTCCAACATCGGTTGTTCTTAGCAAGGCAAAGAAAGAATTTACACCGAAGAGGAGCCCAACTTTTCCATATTAATCTCCATGGACTGAATTTAATAGATCCCATAAAGAAATCAGAATAGGCCAATTTGCTTGTGTAGCACCCAGATTGGGTAAACTTCCACCTATGCTGATCAGGCCCCTCTCCAAGGACCACATCTTCCACCAAGTACCAAAACTGAAGGAACTCAGCCAATAGCTGCATGGAGATGGCACCCCCAATATCCGAAACCCACGCTCAATTATGAAGAGCCTGAGCCACAGTTCTGCATTTAACTGCTCTCTTCGGGACTGCCTTGAAAAGAGATGGGGCTAATTCCGCCACATTTCTACCGTGAAGCGACCTGTCCGTCCAAAAGAAAATATATTCTCCATTCCCCACCACCGAAACCATGGCCACATCAAACAAGGCCTTAGCTTTAGGTGGGATGTTGATGTTAAAACCAGCCCAGGGTCTGTTAGAGTCTGTTCTTTGAGCCCACAGCCAGTGAATCCTCAAAGCCCAACCCAGAACTTCTAAGTTATGAACTCCCAGTCCCCTGAGCTCCTAAGAAACGAGACAGTTACCTCCATTAGCCTGCTCCTGTCCTTTCCAAAGGAAGCCCCTTCGGCTCTTATCAATAGCCTTGATCACCCACTTTGGGAGGTCCATAGCAATCAAATGATGGATGTGGGGGGCAGTCAAGACCACACGGACCAAAATCAAACGCCCTGCTCTGTTCAGCTGATTAGCCTTCCACCTGGAAGTCTGTCCGCTACTTTATCAATAAGGGCTAGTTTGGCAACCTCATTTTTCCTAGGGAATGGCCCGGGGAAATGAGGTTGCCAAACTAGCCCTAAGAGGGATAAAAAGATCCCTGGATGGTTTGTGAAGACAGAGGTAGGCCAAGGTAAGTGACATGAAATTCCTTGATCTCACAAGACAGAGAATCCGCAGTGAGAGCGAAATCGTTGCGAAGAGCAACGAATAGGAGAAGCCGAGCTCTTTGCAAGGTTAGTACGAAAGACCAGAACGTGCCCAAAAAACTCAAGAATATCCTTCATCACCTGTAGGCCACATACAGCCGGCCTCAGGAAGATCACCGCATCATCCGCATGGAAAGACGCCTAGTGAATGCCAGGCTGAACAGCGAGAGGCTGCAGGAGCTGAATGCTGGCGGCGTGCCAAATCATACTGTTGAGGACGTCCATAACCAGTATGAACAACATCGGGGAAAGTGGGTCCCCCTGGCAAGTCCAGGACGGTGTCGATGAGGTGGAAAAGATCAGACAAAGAATATTACGCCACCGCGGCCCGAAACCCAATGCTGCAAAGTTTCCAACAAGAACGGCGAGGATACGGAGTCAAAAGCTTTTGATATGTCCAATTTAGGTAGGATATGGACCTCTCTCTCTTCCCCTGCAAAGACTTAACCATCTGCTGGACAAAAAGGAAATTATCATGTTAACCATCTGCTGGACAAAAAGGAAATTATCATGAATGTTTCTGCCCCGTTTAGCCGGCTCTAGGCTGGGCAGCAGAGGAGCCAAACGGTTGTCCATTATCTTGGTTACCAACTTTGCAATACTATGGATCAAACTAATTGGCCGAAAATCTTTAACCTGAGTTGCACCCGCTTTCTCAGGAAGGAGGGTGATGGGGGGGGTGGGGGGGGGGCGCTATTCCGCGAGCGCTCACTGTGCTAACAAGTAGCGACCAATCAGACCAGCCTGGCAGCCTTTATGTGCGTGTTCCAGCAACAAAGCAGGTAGCAGACCAGTCCTACCTTCACGTCCTGGCTTTGAGGTATCATTTCTTTTTCTCTTTCTGCAAGATTCCGCTGCCTTCACGCACAGCTCAGTCAGCTGCACGGAAAAAGAGACATCCTTTTAACTCAGTATTCTTATTATAACTTTTAAATAAAAAGCCTAATCTCTAAACTGATTTCATATTAATGTTTCTAACATTTTTGCGAACAAAACTAGACCATTCTTGCCATATAGATTTTTAGATATGTGGAACGAAAGTTATGATAATAACTTTTTGTTATAATTTTAGATTTAGATATGTGGTCCGCTTTGGACAAGCATAAAGTCCCAACAAAATATGTTGCCCTCATAAAGGACATGAACAACAAGGTTATGACTAGTGTTCGAACAGCTGGTGGCGACACTGATGATTTCCCTATTAAGATAGGACCACATCAAGGGTCAGATTGAGCCCTTATCTTTTCGCGTTGGTGCCTTGGTGATAGATGAGGTCACGAGAAATATACAAGATGATATCCCTTGTTGTATGCTTTTTGCTGACGATGTAGTGATAGTGGATGCAAACCGAGAGGGAATCAATAGGAAGCTAGAGCTGTGGTGACGGACCCTAGGGTCAAAATGCTTTAGAATTAGTAGGACTAAAACTGAGAATATGAGATGTGACTTTGGTACACCTAGTCACGAGGATGGAGATGTGAGTTTGGAAGGTCATGTAGTACCTAAGTAGGACACTTTTCGATACTTGGGATCGATGAGATGGAGATATTGATGAAGATGTGGCGTCAAGCATCTAGAGTTCTATGTGACGTTCTATGTGACAAGAGGGCACCACAAAAGCTTAAAGGCAAGTTTTATAGGACGACAATTAGACCTGCAATGTTATACGGGGCAGAGTGTTGGCCTAGTAAAAGGCGACATGGAGGTACTGTTGCGATGAATCTGTGGGCATACAAGGTTGGACCGAGTGAGGAATGATGAAATACGTGATCGTTTAGGAGTAGCTCCAATTGAAGAAAAACTTATCCAACATCGGCTGAGATGGTTCGGACATGTCCAAAGGAGACCTGTAGAGGCACCATTGCATAGAGGCATCATAAGACGAGGTAATCGGCTCTCTCCCGAGACGGCGCGTGCGGTGGCCTGTGCTCTCCCCCATGCGTCCCCATCGTGCAGCGTCGCCTCGGTATTTGGCATCGGGGGTATGCAGCATTCCGCTGATTCTGGTCCCCAGGACACGCCGCCTGCGGGTCGGCCTTCTTTGGCGACGATGGCTGAAATCCCCCAAGGGCCAGGTGAGCCTGTTCTTGCCTCCCCAGCTCAGTCGGTTGGGCTGTCTGGTGATGAGGCCCTGAACCTCAAGGGTATCGATGCCGAGGACTCATCTGCTGGGCCAAGAGGGCCTGTCTCCCCCCCCCTCTGTTCCCCCCCTCTCAGTTAAGCTGCAGCACAATGAAACGGGTACAGAGGTGACAAATTGCCACCCTATGGGAGCGAGACAAGCAGTTGAAGCACCGACCCCTCAAATCCTCCGGCACAGGGCGACGAAGCCGTGGAGAAGGGCTGGCATGCTGCTGACGGGACTTGCGGCTCTCAATTACTTGCGAGCCCAGCCCATCATCGACGCACAGGAGGCAGGATCGTGAGCCGCAAGGCCAACAGAAACGGGAGATATCATGATACGAGGGAGTCTGGGATGCCCTCACACCGCCGGATGGAGCAGGCTGGAGTCTGTCCATCTCTGCTCCTTGGACCTTCCCACTGGCCGAGTGGCGGAGAGGAGGAAAGCTAGGGCACCTCCAAGGGTGAGGTGGCCACGCGAGAGGGGCGCACAACCTTGGTTATCCGAGGGTAAGGCGTGGGTTGGGAGACGAAGGGGGCATTATCTCAATGCTCCAATAGAAATAGAAGATAATTGATTGTATTGTGACAGTTAATATGGGGTATCGATAGTCATTTAACATTTATTTAGTTTTGAAGCTAGTGCTCCCTTGGTCTATATACGCATGGTGTGTTATGGAGGGAGTACCTTTTGTTGGTAATCCATGTGTTGGTGAGTCTGTAGTTTGTTTCAGCACTAGAGTCAGTAGTTTGTTTCAGTTTTGGTCAAAACTTTTTAGGTATCCGTGGACAGGTTTTGATGAGGTCTAAGTTTGTTAGCTGAGTCAGTTGTATCAATGGTTGGAGGTGTCCTACAATCTAGGCACCACTAGCTGGTGGTTAAGGCCACTATGGCCATGTACTCGCAGGTCACTAAGCCATGCTCTTTCTGTTATAAATAAAGTGGCAACATAAGCCAAAAGCTGCATCTTGCAGCTCAAACACTTGTGTTCTTGACTTCTTTTGAGCTTTGTGAGTGGAGAAAGCTTACACCTTTTTATGCTATTTTTTCATGTGGGGATTTGTTGATTTTGCTTGAATTTAGTGGTTTTCTAACTTTCGTTTTTTCTGCTGATTTATACGGAAAAGAAGATGCAGCCTTTTCTAACTTTCATTTTTTCTGCTGATTTATACGGAAAAGAAGATGCAGCCAATGGGTGGCTTCAGCTGGGGTCTAATTTTTCTAGGCTGGTCTCCTAGGTATACTGGTACAAATGATGCCCCTAATGTGTGCATAATAGAAACCACTCTTCTGTGCATAATAGAAACCACTCTTCTATAAAACAATAGTAAATTGTGTTTGGGCTTTTGAGCCAATTATATCTACCGCCTTTATTTATCTTGCAAGTTTTTTATGGTTCCGAGTGTGTAGGTGTGTTGGGAAGCGTTCCTAGTGACCTCTTGTATTCAATTCTCCTTAATGAAATCGAACACGGTTCTACTGCATTTTCGACAAAAAAAATATCTTGCAAGTTTTGATGCCAGCATTCCCTTTTTTTAACCAGGATGAAAGCTAACATTATATTAGGCTATTCATGTTCACTTAGACCCTGATGGCGGTAATACCTGCACATTTGCTAACTTAGTGTTGTTTTTGTTCTTTTAGTTTTCAGTCTGTTAGGTCAGTCAGTTCGTTAGTCTGTTATGGCTGAGTCTTTTGGTTGTGTTTTGGCTGAGTCCTTGACATTGTTGGTCATGTCCTAGATGCTAGGAGTAGTGGAGTCCAATGCTCAGTAGTGGTAGTGGAGTCCAATGCTCAGTAGTGGCTGTTTTCACGCACCACTTAGGCCATATCGGCCGTGTATGTATACTTATAGTTAACGAGTAATATAAACCAGAAAAGCTGCATCACTGCAGCGCCAATACATGGGAGTTCTAGTGAGTTGATAGAAGCTTACAAACTCAACTCTTTGTTGGTCTTGTTAGAGAGTACAATTTGCAGTATTAGTTGTCGTGTCCGTTTAGGAGTCTTATCTATCTAGGATAGCCATATGTATCTGGGGTGCCTTGCCCCCCAAGTCTCCTATATATTCGCCCTAAGGGCTCTATACAATACATTCAATATATTATATGCAATCCTTCCTTTCTACATGGTATCACGAGAGTAGGGTTTGTAATCCTAGACCTAGCTTCTGCCGCCGTCATCGCTGCGCGCCTCCGGGGAGATCGTTCTCCGGGGGCAGCGCCCTCCTAGGATGTGTGGCAGGTCTCTCTGACCCGTCGCACCCATCGTCATACTCGCTTCTCGCGGCGGATCCATCTGATCCTGCCGCTCGTCGTCGTGTCCATGGAGGCCACCTCTTTGTTCTTCACCAGGTGTGTTGAACACGTCGATTTGCATCAGCTGGAGTTCGCCCTATCGCTTGCCGTCGTGGTGACGGGTGCGACAGGCCTCATCCCGCCGTCAGCAGGGTCGTACGCCGCCATGGTGGCGGCTGCGACTCCCATCTTCGACAAGATCCGGCGTCTGCGTCTTCTTTGGCCTTCCACTCTAGGTCCCGCCACTGCAGGCTGTGCCGCCCCTCTGCCGTGCGCTGCGGGTCAGGTGGCCGCGGGCCGCGCCGAGTCTGGCAGACTTGCGCCACGCCGCGCCCCCTCCACGAGTCAGGCGGCCGCGCATCGCAGCATGGGAACCCTGCCTGCTCCCGGTGTCCCTCTCTCTGCCTTTTTGTAGGAGAAAATAGATGAGGGGCAAAGCTATGGGTACCCTGGTGATGTACCCAGAGATCTGTTTGTGTGTCCATCACCCACCGCCAGTCGGCTTGCGCATCATCGACAACACTGGCCTCATCTCCTTGGGTTGTGCAGCCGGCGTGGCCTGCGGCATAACCGGAACGTCTGCTTGTGCCGTGCCCCTTCGTTTGCACGCGGACGTACGTCGGCTTGTCGTCGCCACCACCGATCGGGAGGCTCCACCTTCGACATCGCCTTCTCCATCGTCGTCTTCGCCTTGCAGGCCATCGGCCTGGCCAACCGATCGCATGCGAACCACCCTCTCGAGACGTCTGTCGTCAAGCGCGCGATGCTTCGCCAAGCAAGAGGGCTGCCGCTGCGTCGCTTCCTCGGGCAGCAGCGTCGCCGCCTGTCGTCGTCCTCGCCGTTGCATCTACACGCTGTCGCTCTATCGATGCGTGTCTCTCGCGCATGGTCTTCTTCAGCTGTTCGAGTTCTTCGCTGCCCTCAAGCACCGCCGTTGCGCTCTAGCGGCGCCTTCGAGGACCTTCTTCCTGTGCGTTGTGGCTCTCTCGCCGCGACAACTCTAGGACCTCGATGCGCCGCCACGACTACCTCTTCGCCTTCGTCCAGCACAACCTCGTTGCCAGCGTCGCCGTCTCGTCCTTGCCTTCTTCGTCGACTCCAACAGCCGTGGGCTGCATTGGCACCTTCTTCCTCGTCATTTCTTCTGCACACCGTGACCGTCGTTGAGGCCTTCGCTGCTGGTCCCTTCAAACGCTGACACTTGGTTGGGGCCCTCTACCTAGTACGTCCGGTATTGGCAACACCGGCGCGTGCCTTCGTCTACGACGCGTTTCCAGGCGTGGCAAACCTGGAGTACGCCTCGTCCACGGCGCTTCGACAGCATCGTCCTCAGCATCGGCTTCTCCCTCTAAGACTGCGTCGCCGTCTTCGTCTATGGCTCCCTTCTCCTGGGCCACCATCCACCCCGGCGCCCTTTTGTGCAATGTGGGCCTTCCTGCATGCTGTGCCGCGCCTGCGACTTCTGCGGCGTTCTCTTCTTCGGCAACCTCGACAGCTACATCGACCACAACTACACTACGCACGGCACCTCGACAATGGCTCCGCGCCCTTGCACTCGGCTACCTCAACATATCGGCACAAAGGGCTACCTCGACATATCGGCACAAAGGGCTATCGTTTGCATGAGTTCCTTTGGGTTTCTTCTCTAGTCGTTACCTCTACACCGCGACACAGGTACGACTGCGGGGGATGTTAGAGAGTACAATTGGCAGTATTTGATGTCGTGTTTGTTTAGGAGTCTTATCTATATAGGACTGCCATATGTATTCAGGGTGCCTTGTCTCCCAAGTCTTGTATTCCTATATATTCGCCCCGAGGGCTCTATGCAATACATTCAATATATTATACGCAATTCTTCCTTCCTACAGGTGTGCTGGGAGCCTGGGACTAGTTGATTAAAAGAGGTTTTAATTTAGCAAAAGTGCAAAATGAAGTAGAACAAAGGTGGCCCTACAAGGCTGGAACGATGTCAAGCTCACCTCAGCTTGTTTTGCACTTTGTTTTCTGAAATACAGTTATATTCTTTAAACAAATGTAGTGCAAGTTTCTGCGTGTATCTATAAGGTAGTCTGCTATGCTAATTACCCAATATTACCCTCATAAGATGCTCTCTAGACACGTACAATCTCTGGTTATCATCTCCATTTATTTAATCTACAGCCTCTATTCCTCCACCAAGGCAGCTCTGCACCAACACCACTTAAGAAAATCAGACGCGGGTATCCACCGCTCATTCCACTGTCCTACTGACTTCTCACACCTATCTAATCGCTGCCGCGGAGGAAGAAAAAGTGACTAATTGGAGATCAGGCAGGCAGGAAAGAAAGACACAAATCTCATTGAGGATGGTTACCGAGTCGCCGCATGAAGCTGTAGAGGCAGTCGTAGCCTCAAGGCCAGCGGCGGCGGGTAGAAGCTCATGCCATCTTGCCTGCGGTGGCTGGCTGGAAGCAGCTCGTCGTGACCACGTGCGTGAGGACGCGCTGCTGCAGGCGTGCGGTGGCTTGTTGCTGGTGGCTAGTGAGTGGCGGCGCAAGGCATCTAGTGTGGGGTCACGCGCTAGGTCCTTGAGCAGCAGGTAAGGAGCAGTTGGGCTGGACCGTATCTACAAGCAGTAGCAAATACGTTTTGGATGACGTATTGAGCCCGCTGAAAATAAATAAAAAATCGGATGCTTTGATGGTTGTTTCTCTCCTTTTTTTCTCCCCTTAATCTATATGATGGGTACCTATATACCGAGTACCCCAAGCAATCATGATACAATGGATGGGTGACCATCCTAAAGAAGGTCGACATGAGACGGAACCTACCGACCTCCTCGGCGGGGGTCGGCGCGAGGCAGAACCTGCCAACCTCCTCAGTGGGGGTTGGCGTGAGGCAGAACTCGCTGACCCAGGCAGGGTTCGTCAAGAGGGATCTCACTCGAAACAACCAGTGTTTGCCCCATTTATGCAGAGGTTTCTCGCCATGCCACCATTTTGAGAGTCTAGGCACCTGAGGGCCAACACGATGCCCCTTCTCATCCTTGAGGTCGCTCCCGTCAGATAGCAGGCACCCCTGGCGGAGGCTCGGACCTCGCCAGAGTAGTGAGACCTCCCCCTGGGGGGTGGCGCACAAGCACTAAGACAAGGCATGACGCCCAAGATACACGCACTCAGATTGAGGACAGCCTAGTCCCTATGGTCGGTTAGGTGACTGTCGAGGTCCTTAATGACCGGCCCAACATTGTAGAGCGCTGTCCCCCTTGCCTATATAAAGGAGGGCACGCCACCATGGAAAGGGATTGCTTCTTCTTGAACCCTGGTCACTTGCATAGGCCCGTCTAACTTGTAACACGCCCGGGGACTCAAACTCTCCTTGAACGCAATAACATCATCAACATTGCACTGGACGTAGGGCTTGAGCCCAAACCAGTATAAATCGAGATCCCACTCGATCTCATCATTTGGAGAAGCTCCATGCGCTCAACTCCCCCTTAGACCTAAAAATTCTACTTGATGGAGTCTGAAACTCCGACACCATGCTTCCAGCTTCACCAAGATTTGACATTGCTTAACTCTGTTAGTCTATTTCTCATTTATTTTGATATGTAATCGTGATACAAAAATTTCAGTTGTTAATTTATAATATAACAGTCTTGTGTCTAAATATCTTAATTTAGTCAACACATGATCTCTCGTTGCTCTCTATTTTACCTTATCAGTTGGAGAGTCGAAGTGCTCGTCGCAAGAAAATCAAAAGGCTAATGAGGCGTACAACCAAATTACAAACAGAAAAGGTACTTATTGATAAGTATGTTACTCTAACTTTTACATGGTTATCTTTCATACTGAAATTTCCTGAACATTGGCAACTGGCAAGAGTTGCTGGATTGGTGACAGTCTGACAGACTATTAAGATGAAGTTAATTCTTTAAATTTGCAACACCATATGGATTATTTCAAAATAAGCTTGTCAAGTATTTTTCATGTCTTCTGTGAAACCAAACTTTGGTTCCTCAATTCTTCTTTTAACCCTGATACAACCTTTGTAACACTTCTTTTTTCACAAGTATTTCTCACTGTGGCAGGAAGGCTGCCCCCTTGCCCTGTTTTCCTGAATTTCCTCTTCGCTGTTGTACACCTACATGCTTGACTCCCTTAGGGGAGGGGACATGTGGTGGGTAGCCACACCAAGTGGTGGAGAAGTTTAGGAGTTGCACATGAGCATATGTGAGGATTGAGGGTTGGATTACTTGGTTAATGTGAAAGGATTAGCGGGGAAAATGACTGCAGTTCATGAAAATAGCAAGATTTGTTCTATTCTAGTTGTTGTATGCATACGCACCTTTCATGGGTTGCAAGTTTGGAACAGCATTTTGATAGTTGACCCAATGTTTGGTGGACCAAGCTTTTGTGCTGATCTCAATATTCATGTACAATGTATCCTTAGCAGAACGTGCACGAGGATTCACCAATAGCTGCTGATTGTTCATCACCAAGCAATCAAGGTGCATTGCATGGCCCATCAATCAATAAAAACGCACCACATGTTCCTTCTTCAAGCCACAAAGCACATGAGGAAGAATCTGATACGTCGGATGAGATTGTTCCAGTTGTGGTTCGGCCTGGTCACATTCGCTTTGAACCAGTAGGTATGTGTGCCTCTGTGACTTTTGGTAAAAACAAATTGCAGTACTGTTAGTATAAGTACAATAAACTACTCCGTATATCATATTCAGTTTTCATGAAAATTTTCCCCATCACGAGGCCTCTAATTTTCCTATACTCATCATTCGTCACAGTACTCTCGTGTTGTCTACCAATGGCTGACCGTGGTTCTGTCACCATTCATAATAGTTGTCTGCATTTATAGTGCATATGGTACAGCTGAAATTAAGGTAGAAATGTTTAATTTCCAGTAGTGTGCTGTGCGAACTAAAGATATTTGAATGAAAGTTGGAGGTCAGATTTTCTTCGGATTTGCATAATGGACCCAATATTAACAAAAGGCTGGCATAGAAGACCAGGTGTTGATACAATGCAGTAGTAGTACAATAAACAACTCCGTATATCATAGTCCGTTTCCTTGAAAAATTTCCCGTCATGAGGCCTCTACTTTTCGTATATGCATCGTTCATCACAGTACTCTTGTGTTGTGCTACATATACTAGTCTGCCAATAACTGACCTAGTGGTTCTCTCACCAATCATAATAGTTGTCTGCATTTATAATGCATATGTTACAGCTGAAATTAAGGGAGAAGTGTTTAATTTCCAGTAGGCCGCTGTGCGAACTAAAGATATTTGGATGAAAGTTGGAAGTCAGATTTTCTTCGGATTTGCATAATGGACCCAATATTAACAAAAAGGCTGGCATAGAAGACCAGATGTTGATACAAATGCAGAAGTGCTGTTATGTGGGGTTGGCAGTTAGGAGCCAACCTCTTGGCGAGATCAGGGTTAGTTAGGAGTTTGTTTGATAGTTTTTGTGATTTGTTAGGAGTCTTTATATGCATCAGCTATTTATACAAGCTGAAACTATTTGAGAAGCGACATAGATTCATCTGTTATTTCCTTTCTTATCTTCTTACCTGCCTCGCTGGTGCAGACCGCTGACCATGGCATCGAAACCGCACCAATGAGGCCTAAGGCCACGTCCTACGACATCCCATGAGGCCATGACTACTTTCTATGCCACATTCCTGCCACAAATGACACTTAGCCCGGTTTGGATGTTGGCCCATAAGTATTGCATGCACATGTTGGCTCATCTGCCCGCACAGTAAAGCCTTTGTTCTCCAGGTTGACCCTTTTACATGAAACACAGATTAAGTGGGTGCTATTTGTATGTGAGCCCACCCCTCAGATGGGCTGGACAGTGCGGCTTTGGAGGGTGGGGTTTGGGCTGGTCAGTTCCACCCTTGCTCAACTAGCAATGTGATACTAAACATGTGCATGCAACATTTATGAGCCACTAATGGGCCAACATCCAAACAGGGCAGGTGTCACAACAAACATCCCTACACAAGAAGTTCCTACCTGAGATTACACATGATCTCCTGTTTTTCTTTTCCAGCTTGTTCTACCATGCTTTACTGTTAGGATGGATGCATAAAAGAAGGGAAATGGGCAATAGTTCACCAGCTTAGTGTTAGTGTTAGTGATGAGGGACATCACTGTTATGGTTAGATTGGTGGGGAGATTGCAGTATAGATTGGCAAGGGATAACAAACTCATCCTCCCAAGGGACGCTCTGAGTTTATAGATTAATCCTTGCTTAACCTTTCACGTACTCCTAAAAGAGTCTGCCAGATATGCTGACAACCCAGCTGACTCGATAAGCTCCTCGAGCATCTAACAAACCATGCTAACATTTGTTACTAACCTTGGAGAGCTCACTGGAATGACCATCTCATTAGGGGAGATACCAATATAGAGAGCCTAGGCTGGACCACATGGGCCAACAGTAATATGGGCTTAACAGCCTTAACACCCCTTCAAAGTCAAGGTGGAAGTGGAGGATCTGACGCATTGAGTTTGAACAAGTGAAGCCGATGTTGCTCTCTTGTTTGTGCTTTGGTGAAGAACTGTGCCAACTGGAGATCAATTGTCTTCTGATGGAAGTGAGACCGAGTAAAAGAGGCATCAACACAAGTTCATGCTTCAGTGCTTCACAGGGTCATTTGCACTTTGTATGGCCCCCGTATTATCACATAAAAGAGTATTATCACATAAAAGAGGTGTAGGAGCATCACAAGAGATACCAAAAATCAGCTAGCAGCCACCGTAGCCATATAATTTCTGAAGTGGTAGTGGCAAATGCTCGAAGTTCTACCTTTGTACTTGACCGAGATATAGCTGCCTGCCTTTTTAATAAGTTGTAGAGATTCTGTCATCCCTTCTTATCTCAATTTGTTGTGGTTTATTTTGATGACATTTGGACTCCTTCCTCTACAAGAGAGTTCTCAACCCAATCTGCTTACCGTTCCTTCTTTGTCGGAGCTGTTGGTTTCAAGCCATGGAAAGAAATCTGGAAGACTTGGGCTCCACCTCGATGCAAGTTTTTCATTTGGCTAGTTGCTCTGAACCGATGCTGGAATGTGGATAGGTTGGCTCGCCGGGGGCTAGAACACCCTACGTTGTCCATTGTGTGACCAAGAAGAGAAAAATGTGCAACATTCACTCACCTCTTGTTAGTGAATGCTTGAAGAAGGGGAAATTCCAATGGAATGAAACCACATAAGCAAGTTTCAAGTAGATTAAGGAGAAGTTATCACAAGCTCCTATATTGGTTCTCCCTGATTTTAACAATACTTTTGAACTAGAATCTGATGCAAGTGGTGTGGGTATTGGAGTTGTTCTATCTCAAGAGATAAAGTCCATTGCCTTTAGTAAAACATTAAGTGATGCAAGGTAGAAATGGAGTACCTATTAGCATCATTTGAGGACAAGACTTGGGGAGCAAAACACCTCCTTGGATAAGTATGGCAGTCCTAGATACATAAGACTCCTGGAGATATACGATATCTAGTACTATCAATTATACTTAACATCCCCTAGGGAGGGTGCATCACAGAAGGCTAGACTAGAGAAGAAGCCGAAAAACTGATGTCGCCTCGCTGTTGTAAATGTGCCGCGGTGGAGACCGGAGAACAAATCAACGAAAAGATGCTCATGTGGACGATAGCCCTTTGTGTCGATGTCGAGGTAGCCAAGTACAAGGATGTGCACCCGTTGTTAAGGCTCGCAGAGGTGCTGGGATGATTGTGGTGCAGAAGAGGGTGCGCCATAGATGAAGACGACGACGCAGTTGAGGTAGTCTATGAGGGAGAAGGCCAACGCCGAGGTTGATGTTGTCGATCCACCATGGGAACGTGTCTTGGACGAAGGCACGCGGCGGTGTTGCCAGTACTAGACGTACTAGGTAGAGGGCCTCAGCCATATCTGTCAGCGTCTGAAGGGACCAGCACAGAAGCTGATGAAAACCCGAGTAGGGTTATCGCTGATCTTTCGATGAGACTTGGGGATAATTCGATTTAGTGGATGGAGACGACATTCACGGCCGGACTACAACCGTCCAAGGACGCTGCGCCTTAGCAACCGATACACCACCTCCAATGGTTGCCACGATCTTGTGGAGCGCGACCACCAGCCATGAGGGCACTTGTCCTGCAAGCAATCGAAGAACCAGCAAGAACAAGTAAACAAGCACTAATTGCGAGATGCAATTGAAGTTCTGAAACAGAGGAATTCAACTATGGTGGGGTTCTGAATACAAGAAAACGGACGGTTTATCCAACACGTGCGCCTCAAGGAAGTAGCAATCGCTAACTAAACAAAACCCGAGTCTTCTTGGCGGCGGCCAAGGGTATTAGTAACATGGAAGGGCGACCACAGGGGTGCTGGGGTCGTGCTCTAACCCTAGGACGTGTCCTTAGTGGACTCAACTTGATACACAGCCCATTGGGCCAAAACAGGGTGTCGTAGCGCCGTGGACAGAAAAGGTCTCTGCAGGTAATCGACGATTGCAGCCTATTCGTAATAGATATGGTCGTGAGGCCGGATCCTTTTGAAAGTAGACTTTATAAGCTTTCCATGAAGTGCTTGAACGCCCCAAATGGATTCCATATGAAGTCGCAGCAGCCGTCACAAGTTGGTATTATCCTGCAGTCCGAATCCAGTCCTCTCAAGCCTTCCTCCGTTTTGATCCTTTCCATCATTCCTAAGCAAAACAAAAGTACCCACGTCTCCATTGTCTAAATATAATGGACAAGAGCTTAAGAATGAACTTACTTGATGGTTAAGTTGATGAGCACGAGCGCGAGTCAATGGTCCAAGGGGTGTTGGTGCTGGTGTGGGCGTATCGATGGTGTTGATGTCCTCATCAGAAGGCCTCGACGACGGTTGCGGTGTGCAGAAGAACGACAAGGTAGGTGTTGATGCAGCTCGCGGTTGCCAGAGCGGATGAAGTAGATGAGGATGAGATGGCGATGCTGATTATATAAATGGATGACTGTATTGAGGCCCAATGGGGACTATTATATAGAGTACATGAGGGAAACCCTAGACCTAGGATATTACAGTAATATCCTTTACTGCTATGCTGTTAACACTGACGAGGTAGTGCTGGACGAAAGCGAAGAGGTAGTTGTGGCAACGCATTGAGGCTCTTGGAATCGCGGTAGGGAGAGATGATGGCGGCATTGTCGAGACGATGGTGCTTGGAGTCAGCGGAGAACTCGAACAACCAGAGAAGACTGTGCACGAGAGGTGTGCATTGACGGAGTCGACAACGTGTTGATGCAATGGCGAGGGTGACGACATGCAGCGATGCTGCTGCCCGAGGAGGTGTAGCAGCAGCCCTTGTGCTTGGTAGCGCGCAGTAGATGACATACGTCATGGGAGGGTGGAGCATGCTTGTTTGGTTGATCAGGCCTAGGTGAAGATGACGATGGCGGTGTGGGTGATGGAGCCTCCCGATTAATGGTGGCGATGATGAACCGATGTAGATTGATATACAAGCGAAGAAGCTGCATGGAGGTGTCCCCTTGCACGTGGCAGGCTGCACCATACTGTGGTCGAAGAATATGAAAAAGTTGCTGTTGTTGAAGCCGATGTTGAGGATGCCCGAGTCAACGGGCGGTGGGCGACGCAAACCTATCTTTAGATCGGAAAAAAACACAATAGCAACATTCTTCGTAGGGCTGTGGGTGCACATGGCATTACGCTTCTGCTCTCTTGCTCTGATACGTGTAGAAAGGAGAGATTGCGTATAATTGATGGGATTATATTGTAATTTGCATCAATCCCTCAGAGGCTTAGACTGTATATATATGAGTACAAGACTTAGGAGGCAAGACATCTCTCCGGATTCATTATGGCAGTTCTAGATACTTAAGACTGCTAGAGATATATGATGGCTAAAACTACCGATTGTACTCTTAACATATGTCTTCTTTGAAGTTTGGATTAAGCTCTATTGTCTATGGATTTAGACTAGCCTCTAGGGTTTCACCTATTAGCATTGAAATTGTTTCTAAAACATTTTGTGCTATTTCTACCTATCAGCACCTTGGAGAGTTCCTCCAATATGGTCTGCTGCATCAGTTAGGGTGGGTGACACCAACTTAATAGAAACTAATTTTGTAAGTATTGATGCTTTTAACTTTCTCTTATATAATCCAGTGGAACTGAAGTTCTAATTTCTCTTCATGACTTGCATATTTGACATATCTAATTACCTTGCCAACGGTTGTTGATTTCTTGTTAGCACATTACTCTTGTGTATGATATACCACTATAAGATCTTTGGTTGCTACTTGAAATTCATGTGTATTGTTGAAGGGAACTTAACATGTCTCTGTTTTAGGTGGAGAACCTGACAAGTTGCTAGTAAAGGAAATACAGGTTCCTCACTATTTCTTCTCTTAATTCTTCATCGTAGTTTCATTCATTTCCTTGCAAAAGCTGTCCTTCTAAGGCTTTTGCACTTGAACTTGATTTATTCTGACAAATATGCATTTTTGTATGATGACTTCTGCTCAATTGGCATCTTACTTGCTGGTGCAATTTTTGGTTCTTTTGTTGAAAATTGCCATTATTAGTTTATAGAGGAAATATTAAGTGCACAATAACATATTAGTGAATTTATGCTCAGATTCAATTGTTGTACGTTAGATCTGATCTGAGTTGGGGTTGAGTGTTCCATCATTCCTCTTCGGCTAACATAGGCACAGTTGGTTTTCAGTAAAATGAATAAGGTGAATAATAGGCGGAGGAATTCTATATCTGACTTGGCCACTCAAGTTCATAGTTCTAAATAGCCCTCTATAGCGTTGCTATAGCTTTTTAGGTGGGTTGGTGCTCGTGTGTGTTGGTGCGGTTGCCTTGTAGGGTTGGGCCGAAGCTCGCAGTGGGGTCAGATCTGCTGTATGCGGTGTCTGGCTTGCTTGGAGGAGGGCGTTGCGGTGATGTCGGAGCTGCTACGTTTTGGGCAACCTAACTCGGCAACGATGACGCTCTTCGCGCTCCTTCGTCTTTGTGGCTGTTGGTGGAGGTCCGGTGGAGGAAGTCGGAGCTGCTTGCCTTGTGATTGAGCTCGGCAACGATGACTTTTGCCGGACTGTAGTGGCTGCCGACCTGTTTTGTGTGGGGGTTAGTGTTGTGCGGCATGTGTTGATGCCCCAATCCAACTGGCCAGTGTCGTGTGTTGTGCGGCGCGTGTTGATGACCCAATCCAACCGCCCGTTGTGTAATGGTTTTCGGCCCGGTTTTTCCTTAAAAACTAGGTCAACTCTTCTTCTTAATTGAAAGGCAGAGCTCCTGCCATTACGTTCAAAAAAAAGGACCTTCCACTAACATATTACTAATTTCTCTGCTATAGCTGCTAACGACGCTTTAAACGCCACAAAATACCATTATTTGGCTTGGCCGCGAAATGGTTTTAGAGCCGCTGATCCTAACAAAGGCATATATTCATTCTTCACTCTCTTATCCCGCTCGGTTATGTTTTTTCCTTCAAGGAATAATGTAATATGAACCGTTGTATTATTATTGAGTTGTTGATCATTAATGTTGAACGGATATTAATGACAGTTATAGACATGAGTATCTAGATTTATTGAATAACTATGAAGTAGTGTATGTAGATATTTTCTCTTATGGTCCTTGACATATATTTGTGTTTATGTGTCCATAAAACTTTCTTAGTTCCATGTTTCTATCCATATAATTAAAAATTTTCATGTTTTTTTACAAACACGCCATAGCCTACTATTTAAAATATAAGTTTGATATAAGGTCCAAGATTAAGCTTGTTTATATGTACACAAATCTAATCTTTTATACCATATACCATTTTGTTTCAGAAGATATTTAGGGGATAAGCCTTGCTGAGTTTTAAGGATTGATATCTAGATGATAGGATGATTGTGCAACCAGAACACCTATGTAAAATAAGTAGTTAAGGCACATCCCTACAGTAAAGAAATTAGATGGAAATTTTAGTATGCCTTAGAGAAATAACCGTCGGTGTTTGATACCGGCTGCCCACCATGGGGTAGGTCTCGTGGGGGTTTAGAGATCGGTAGAGGGTTGGCAAGGAGGTCGCGATGGTGTACAGAACGAAGGAGAACGACTTAGACAGGTTTGGGCTAGCAAAATCGCACAATGCCCTACCCTATGTCCTGTGTGCAGTGGTTTCTATTGATGTATGAGATAACTAGGGTCTAGGACGAATTGAGGGAGCCGCCTTTTAGGGATGGAGAGAGAGAGAGAGTCATGGGAGGTATCCCTAGCCCGCCTTATATAGCCCGGCGTGGCTTGGGTTACAAGTCAGTTTCCTTCTATGTCTCCTAGACGGTTCAGATTACAAGAGATCACATAGAATCCACGATCCATATCTTTCCTAAAGAGTCCGTGTCTTGCGCGCCAAGGTGTTCGGCACCTCAAGCCCGAGTCAGTCGGTCAGTCCCTGGATTGGGCCCTCCGTCGGCCCATGCATCAAATATGTCGCCTGAGGGACCAGGGGATATCTATCCCCCACAAGGCTCCGAGCTTTAAGTCGACTTGTGCAACAATCGGCTTGAAGGTCTTGTAGAAAGTCTTGTTTGAAGTCTTGAAAGAAAACCTGATGGTATCCTGTATGCAGTCCTTGAGCCTCAAGCTGATTAGCATAATCAGGTAGAGGGTCAAGCGATTTATTCCTCCGAATGATCTTGGTAAGGCGGCAAAGTGGTAGGCGAGGCCCTTGAGTCAACGAAGTGGTCGGCGAGGCACGCAACAGAGCATCCCCCGAGCGGACGAATTGGTCGGCGAGACGCATGGCGGCGTAACCTCGAGTCGACGAAGGAGTCGGCGAGGCAGGCAGTAGCCTAGCCCCCAAGTCGACGAAGGAGTCGGCGAGGCGTGCAGCAAGCCCAGCCTCCCGAGTCGCTGAAAGAGTCGGCGAGGCGGGCAGCAGCCCAGCCCCCAAGTCGATGAAGGAGTCGGCGAGGCGAGTAGCAGCCTAGCCCCTCGAGCTGACGAAGAGTTGGCGAGGCGGGCAGCAGTCTAGCCCCCGAGCTGACGAAGGAGTTGGCGAGGCGGGTAGCAGCCCAGCCCCCGAATCGATGAAGTAGTCGGCGAGGCGGGTAGCTGCCCAGCCCTCCGAGTCGTCGAAAGAGTCGGCCAGGCGGGCAGTGGCCCAACCCCCGAGTCGACGGAGTCGTCGACGAGGCGGGTAGCAGCCCGGCCCCTGAGCTGACGAAGCAGTCGGCGAGGCGGGCAGCAGCCCAGCCCCCAAGTTGATGAAGGAGTCAGCGAGGCGAGCAGCAGCCGAGCCCCCCGAGCGGACGAAGGAGTTGGCGAGGCGGGTAGCAGCCCAGCCCCCGAGCTGACGAAGGGTTTGGCGAGATGAACGACGGTGCAGCCCCCGAGTCGATGAAGGTGTCGGCGAGGCGGGCAGCTCCCCAGCCCTCCGAGTCGTCAAAAGAGTCGGCCAGGCGGGCAGTGGCGCAACCCCCGAGTCGACGGAGTCGTCGACGAGGCGGGTAGCAGCCCAGCCCCCTGAGCTGACGAAGGAGTTGGCGAGGCGGTCAGCAGCCCAGCCCCCCGAGCTGACGAAGGAGTCGGCGAGGCGGGCAGCAACCCAGCCCCCGAGTTGACGATGGGTTTGGCGAGACGCCCGGCGATGCAGCCCCCGAGTCGATGAAGGAGTCGGTGAGGCGGGCAGTTGCCCAGCCCTCTGAGTTGTTGAAAGAGTCGGCCAGGCGGGCAGTGGCCCAACCCCTGAGTCGACGGAGTCGTCGACGAGGCGGGTAGCAGCCCGGCCCCCCGAGCTGACGAAGGAGTCGGCGAGGCGGGTAGCAACCCAGCCATGAAGTCTTGAAGTAGCTCTTGTATTGTCCAGCAGCCGAGTATGAGTTCCGAGTCGCACTGGGTATGAGTTCCGTGTCGCACCGAGTATGAGTTCTGAGTCGCACCGAGTATGATTTCTGAAGGTCTGAAAACTGAATGTCACAAGGGTTCAGATAGCTTATGACGGTCGACCGCGTGACCGCGCCAGCCCCCTCAGATGGAAGTATGAAAACTGAATGTATGAGACTGAATATGGGCACGTAGAAGCAATGCTTTTCTGGTTTTGAATACATGGTTCGAGCCTTTGAGGACGACTCTTTAAACATGGCGCACAGGCAAAACTGAACATGCTGCCACGCACGACAGTTTTGAGTACATGAGTGCAGCAGACATGCACTAGAAAGTGCCAAAAAAATGTTCGGCTCGGCGATACACGAGATGAAATAGAAAACATGTTGTGAAACGCGATAGAAAATGTATGACTCGGCAAGGCACAAGATGCAATAGAAAAGCTTGTCAAGGCGCACAACGTGCCAGGCATTAATTCGAGAAAGCACACGAGGTAGAAAATGTTTCAGCTTAGCGAGGTGCGTAATGCACGGTTTGAATGACCAGAAATAATCTGAGTAATATGAAACCCAAGTGACCTAGATGTAATCTGAGTGATCTGATGTAACATGACTGATCTAAAAATAATGATGCTGAAATAATATGAGCAGTGAGTGATCTAGAAATAATATAAATAATACAAAAATAATGATCCTGAAATAATATGAATGATCCGAAATAATGTGAGTAATCCAGAGTTGATCTGAGTAATCCCAAGGGGTCCAGGACGAGTGACTAGAACTAGTATGAATAATCCAGAGATGATCCAGGTGATCCAAAAATAATCCGAGAATCCAATAGACCGAGTGATACATAAATAAATAATCCGAGTGATTTAGACAGGTTCGAGCCAGCAAAATCGCACAATTCCCTACGTCCAGTGTGCGTTGGTTTGTTTTGATGTATGAGATAACTACGGTCTGGGACGAATTGAGGGAGCCGCCTTTTAGGGATGGAGAGAGAGAGAGAGAGCCGTGGGAGGGATCCCTAGCCCGCCTTGTATAATCTGTCGTGGTTTGGGTTATAAGTTGGTTTCCTTCGGCCCATGCACCACCTGAGGGGGGATATCTATCCCCCACAATAACCTTGGCAATTTCTTTCCTCAATGAAAACATGGAAAAGGATTAGCTACTACATTGACTTCCTGATGTTTTTACTTGTGGTTGCAGGGCACTTTCCAATGGAGTAGAACAATAAGCAAAAAGAAGGGCCAGAAGTGGGGAATGAGTAGCTCAAACAAGAAAAATGCTGATATTGGCTATCATGGAAGCAGCATGGAAGTTAATCATCATGTCATGGACAGTAAAATTACTGAAAATGGCATATGTGCTGTCATTAATCAAAATGATGATGAAGGAAGTAATATGGAGATGTTAAGTGCGAAAAATGTTGCAAACGGGATAAGGTCTGATGTTGAACATTTGGATTTTGAGAGCTTGTACCCCCTAACGCGACTTCCAAAGGTATTTTTTTTTGTTAGAATTACGATGGGGGGCTACCGATTACATCCCCTGTTCAACAATTAATAATGATAATAATATTAATATATAAAGTTGGAAATATAGTGCTGTATCTTGAAAAACATGAATGTAGATAGGCTGTTGTTGTATGTGTATGTCAGGGAATAAGGGAGAATCTTGCTACCAGATGCAATTATGTGTCCATTTTAACATTCTCCTCTTCCCTGACATACATTGATCAGTTGAGAATCAACTCATGATTAAACTCGTGGAATCATCACAGTTATGTATTGAAATGAATTTGTAAATGGCTAAAACTTGATGACTATTCTTGTAATTGAAGGAGAATTTTTGTGCTATATCTAAGGGTCATATTGATGGCAGCCACTTGCATATAATACTGTAATGGGCACTAGGCTATGCCTTGTGGGCCAGGTTTGGCAATATAGCCCATTTGGGTTAGGATGAGTTAGGGATAACGTAAGATTAGATGTCTTAGTCTCTTCAGGGTTAAATCCCTAATATCGCTAAGCCAAACTTTATTATTTTTATATTTTCATCTGTTGTATATAAAGTTGCCTTTTATGATAAACCTATTTCTTAATGAAATGATACGCAGCTCTCCTGTGTAGTTCGAGAAAAAAATATTGACCCCATGGCTGTGGGATTCATTTAACTTTCTTTGTGGTAGATTATATGTAGTAAATTACGATCATATGTTAGGTGCTGTATTCACTTACTCCCTCAGTCCCATAATAATTGTGGAATCAAAATTTGTCCCACAATAACTTCAGTTATAGGAGATTATAATAGCCTAAAAAAAAGTGACCTGCATGCTTGCATGCCTAACCATGTAAAGAAAAGATTGATTTGTTAATCAGCGCATGCGTCCTTGCTCCCCTTACTAAATTGTATTTCTCTAAAACATTACTCATTATGGGGCGGAGAGAAATAATAGTACTAATTATCATATATCCAACCATTACATCCTGATATCAGATAACAGGGTAACATCACAGTTGCGCCTCATATCTTGTGCTCTTGCATCATTGAATAAGCAATGATGCACTTAAAACAAAGCTACTAAGCCCATATAAACAAAGGTACTAAGCTCAGATAACATGCTTTGCAACCAGTAGCTATCTTTAACAAAAATCGGCCTTAGGGGAAGACCTTCATTGAATTAAGGAGAACCTCGCTGCGGGACAGAGAAAAGGTCCCAAGTGGTAGCTCAGATAGCATGCTTTGCAAACAGTAGCTATCTTATGATCTGTGTTATTGTTGATTGGGCTCTCATCCAAGCGTTTACCTGTCTTTTGTACCGTGCAGGAGGGAGATCTGATTGCCTATCGATTAGTCGAGTTATCTTCCTCATTGTGTCCGGAGCTGTCCTCTTACCGTGTATGGTATAATCAGTAGCATTGTTTAAATACTTGTTTCTGTCAACTGTCAAGGGTTGTTTTGAAGTGATATTAATCCATATTGAACTGAGCAACTTTTGGAAAACATGAAAGAAAGAAAAATCCGTTGCAAATATTGTAAATGTTGAACTTTTGGCAGAGCTAAGACATTTCACCCTTCTGTTTCAGGTTGGAAAAGTTCTGATATATGATCCCATATCATTGCGTATTATTCTCTTACCTGTTCCAGAGTATCCAATTGTTACTGGGGAAAACAAACCCAAGGATGAGTCAGATACGTCCATGGACTTCTCACCTTACAAGGAAGATGGCTCCATGGAGGTAATCAATATTTCTCCACTTTCTAACCTTATTACAAGCTAGTGGAACCTGGGTGTGTCATGGTTAATATCTTCTGCAGATCGAGTACTCTTCACTTCTTGATGTAAGGCTACTGAATGGTACTGAGCCGGTGCCTGGAGCTCTCAGTGCAGCAGAAAGAGGCAAAGGTGGATCGCTCATTGGAAAGCCAGTTACGGTAGACAAAAATGGAGGTAACATTGACTACGAGAAACCTTCCTTGGTGGCAAACAAGACTAAAGATCAAGAAGCCATTTTAGGTACTGACCTTGCCGCTTGTAATATATGGTTTCCATATGGAGCTTTTTTTTTGTTATAATGTAATTAGACAAATGTTGTGCAGGAAAGATGGAGAGCACGGTCTGGGAAGAAAATAGTCAGCCTAATGACAAGATCGATGTTAAGGAAAATGGCTGGGGAACATGGAAACGAAATGCCAATACATCAGCTTGGTCTTACAGAGCGCTCAGGAGCAGCGCCCTTGGCCCAACTATGGCTATTCTCCGAGGGAAGAACAACCAGAATGGTAAACCATCCAATCGTAAGTACGGAAAATGATACCCTGAGTACTAAAGTTTAATGATACCTATGTAATCGTTGGCTTATCTTTCTTTGGGAGAAGATCAAGCAACCCGAAGCACTTATATTTTGAATGTAGCAGAGAAAGATGCTATGCTACTGCTATTCCGGTTAATTTGAAATCTGAACTGCCGATGTTGATCGAGTTATTGCTTGTGGTTGGTATAGTTGGCTCTGGCGCTTCGCAAATGGTGGCATGATGTCATTTGAATTAAATTTGAGTATGTTTAAATGCATCATTTGAAAAATCAAGCGTGTAGGATCATTTAGAGCATCTCCAACACCTCTTAATACACAAACTCAGGGCATGTTTGGAACATGATTGCAAAACGGAGCAATATACAAAAACATGAGAAAATTTCTTATTTACCATCCGAAGAAACTAGTGTGCCTTATTTGCTAGTGTAATTTGCCGTGAAGTGGTACAGAGAAGCACGATTTTACCCCTGTTTGCGGTCTGCTGTACACCGTGCACTCTAAATTTGGACATTTTTCCTTTCCTTTCTTACCACTCCAATCCAGTGCAAATATAGACTAGGAAATAACAGCATGATCCAAAGAACAACAATTATAATAAATTGACGAGCGCTGAGAACAAGTTAATCAATAGAAATAACATGGTCACATGTTGCCAATTTGATGATAACATTTCCACTACATAGATTGGTCATTTCATCACCGGTGCAAAAAGTTCACCATTCGCTTCACCACCGGTACAAGTTCATCATAAATGTGGCGGAACTGTCTAAATTAACTTAAGTTTAGTACCTAAGTACTTCTCTCAAGTTAATTTCGGTAGTTTTAATCTTGACAAGCCTTCCCGTCTGGATTTATAGATTACAATATTTTACAAAGTGAACAAAATTTTATTGAAAGATAGATTTGGAGTTATTACAAACTTGATTCTCAAATAATTATGCATAACAAAGTAGAACTCTTAAAATACAGCAAAAGGTTGTTCTACTCTAACAAAAATGTTCTTCAAAAGAAATTTTGCATCATGCCCAATGATACAAAATTATTGAGTGAAGAAAGTAGGATCATACTCGAAGAGGATATATTCAGCACCTTGAGAAAACATGAGAGAAGAGATTTGAGTACTAATTACCTAAAAGACTTGCCCGACCACGGGTCTGAGCCCGACTTTCTAACCTATAGCTAATCTTGGTTGGGTCAACTCACACTGCAATAAGCCTAGAAGTAAATCCTTAGCTTTTAGGGCGTCAATTTCTTTTAGTTATATCTTATTATACTATGTTATTCCTGGTCTAGATTACAATCCAAGACAAGCACGCTGTAAAACCATTACTTAGCGAGAAACATTATTCTTCTTAATTACGATGTTGATCGTGATCCAGCTCTTACACCTGGTAAGCCCAGCGATTCGAATTGATTTGAAACTCTCGAGAGAAATACTCTAGACACTAGTCATATGCGTGTGCGATGACCTGACATATGACAACCTAACATCCCCGTTGCTACCTAGTTTGAACTGTCCTCACCGAACCCGGGTGTATGTCGACACCCACCTGTTCCCCACCTTCCAGTTGGTCTCGTACAATTCAACTCTAGGTACCAGGGATGAAAGGATGAGGATGAGGATGAGTACCTGTATGCATGAGTTTCAAGGATGAGGATGATCAACCTGTTGTACAAAGAACTATAGAATTTCTTACAAAGAAAAACGGGGCACTAGTATCATTTTTCCGGTCCTTAACTTGATTTTATAGGGTTTTAAAGTAATTTTCTAAGGTTTTAGAAAATTTTCTCAGATTTTTAATCTAATTTTATAAATATTAAGGGAATTAAAACAAATAACTAATTAAATATTGAAATTCATAAAATTAAAAATAGATTTTTGATTTATTTAAATATTTAAGTAAAATAAATAAAATAATTTTATAAAAAATAACTAAAATATTAAAGTAAAAATAGATTTTTAATTTAGTTAAAAATTTAAGTAAAATAAGTAAAATCATTTTAAAAATAATTAAATTAAAAGATTAAAAATAAATATTGAAAATAGGATAGAAGCCCAATAACCTAAAAATAACTTTTTACTCAAGTTCTATTTCTCTCCTAAATTTGGTCCAGTCCAGCTTTAAGCTAAGCCGGCCCACTCTCTCCCCTCTCTTTTTTCGGCCCATCAGCCAGGCCGGCGGCCTGCTTTCCCTCCTCCTCTCTCTTGGCCCGGACGGCTCAGGGCGTGGCCTAGCTGGCCTTTCTGCCCAGCCAGCCGGCTCGACCAGCGCCAGAGGCGCACAACGCACACACGCGCGCGTGCACGGCGTGCACGTTGCGGTGGCATCGACGACCATTCCGCGCGGCGGAGGCCGCGGCCCACGCCGGCGGCGACCAAATGGCGCGGCGGTGCTCGGCTCTCCTCTCTTCCCTTCCTTTCTCTCCCTTTCTTCTCTCTTTCCCCATCTCTCTATCTGCAGCGGTCGTGACGAACGCCATGCGCATGCACCGTGCACACGGCAGCGAGGTGCTCGCCTCGTGGCGTTGAGTCGTGGCAGTGCCAGAGGATGCCCCTGAGAGGTGCGCGCGGAAGCCTGGCACCAGATGCAATAGGTGGGAAGCCCAGAAGGGGCTTGTGCATGTGAGGAGAGGAGGCGTCATGGCGGCCATTGCCGCCAGCACCATAGAAGGCGTAAGCTCGATTCGAGCTCGCCTCAGCCTAATCCTCGACGAGGAGTGGCGCAAGAGGATCAGGATGGCGGGAACATAGTTCCTTACCCTCCGTTGGTAGAATAGGGCAGCGAAGGCGGTGGTCAGTGGCGAGGTGGGCGGTGGCAGAAGCGTGAGCGGCGCGAGGTTAAAAGAGAGGTCGGGAAGTGGCGAGGGGTGGTGGCTTAGGTTGAGATGGCTGGGGCATGCTCGTGTGGTGCTTAAATAGGGCTAGGAGGCAGCGGATGAGCTCAGCGGTGGAGGTGGAGCCTTATCCCGCCCGTCTCGAGGAGGAAGACGAGGGGCGGGGGCGCAACCCCGTGGGATGGGCCTAGGTCGCGCTCGCAGGCGCGGTCGGTGCCACCCGCGGCTTTGGCTGGGCCATCAGCGAGAAGCGCGTGGTGCCCACCAGGGCGGAAACCTAGGGTGGGCTGCAGCGGCTTTGGGCCGCTGGTTTCAACCCTTTTTTATTTTATATTCTATTCTTTTTGCTTTTTCCTATAGATACATTTTACCTTTAAACCTCTCAAGTACAAAGTTTTACCTTAAAGTCCAAATGCAAAAGTGAAATAGTATATTTCATACTATAATCTTGCCCTTTTGTCCTTGGACAAAAATAAAATTTGTAAAGAGTTTAAAATAATTTGATTCAAATTAAATTTAATACTCACTAAAGATGACATGATTAGTGCACTTAATTGGGGTTTAAGATAGAAACTCTCACAACCCTCCCCCCTCAAGGAAATCTCGTCCCAAGATTTAAGAGGCGTTAGTATTAAGATAATGAAAGAAATTGAGGTCTTTATAAAATTTTTTGAACGACTTAGTGATGGTGCCTTTTTGAATTCTTTTCCAAAACTCTAGGTATTTAGTTTGTAAGAAGTGCTCCGGTTTCCAAGATGCTTCATTTGGAGTATTATTCTTCCATTGAATTTTGTAGAATTTGACTACTCGTCGATGAGTTGCTCTTTCTTTGACATCTAGTAATTTGCTTGGATATTCCTTACAAACGAGATCAGGTTCCAATTGAAGTCCGGCTTGATCTATTTCTTCTGAAGGCACTTGTAAGCATCTTTTAAGTTGAGAAACATGAAAGACATTGTGAACTGCTGACATATGAGGAGGTAATTCCAATCGGTAGGCTATTAGACCACATTGTTCAAAACTTGGGAAAGATCCGACATATCGAGGGGCTAGTTTACCAGTAACATCGAAGCGACGAACCCCTTTCATTGGAGATACTTTGATGTAAACTGAATCTCCAACTTCAAATAATAAAGGTCTCCTTCGTTTATCAGCGTAACTTTGTTGTTGGGTTTGTGCAGTCTTTAACTTGGCTTGGATGAAACGAACTTGCTTTTCGGCAATAGTTACCAATTCAGGACCAAAGATTACCCATTCTCTGGGTTTAGACCAGTTCAAGGGAGTTCAACATCGTCTACCATATAAAGCTTCAAATGGAGCCATCTTCAAACTCTTCTGATAACTATTATTATAAGTGAACTCAGCCAACGACAAACAAGATTCCCAATTATCATTGTATGTCAAAGCACATGCTCGAAGAATATCTTCTAATACTTGATTGATCCGTTCTACTTGCCCATTTGTCTGAGGGTGATATGCAGAGCTACGAATAAGAGTAGTACCAAGGGCTGCTTGTAATTGTTCCCAAAAGCGAGCAATGAACTTAGGTTCACGATCTGAAACAATAGTCTTAGGTACCCCATGTAAAGCAACTACCCGTTGTAAATATAGCTCTGCATACTTCTGTATAGGATAATTAACTCTTACTGGAATAAAATGGGCAGTCTTAGCTAATCTGTCAATAATCACCCAAATTGAATCATTCTTTTTAGTGGTCTTTGGCAGTCTCACAATGAAATCCATATGAATATCTTCCCATTTCCAACTAGGAATAGGAAGTGACTGTAATAGTCCTGCTGGCATCAAATGATCAGTTTTGATCCTCTGGCAAATATAACATTCATATACAAATTTCCCTATCTCCATTTTCGTTCGAGTCCACCAGAATCATTGTCTAAGGTATCTTGGTACATCTTAGTACATCCCCGGTGTATTAAAAATTAGGAAGTGTGGACCTCTTCCATAATTTTCTTTTGGAGTTCATGATCCTTGGGTACCACTAATCGATTTTTAAACCATAACACATTATTTTTCATCCAACTGAAATGGTAGCTTCTCACCTTCTGATAATCTTCTACGAAGATGCTCCATACCTTTATCAAACTGTTGGGCTTGAATAATATGATCCCGAATGGACATATCCAATTGAAGGATTGTCACAGTTCCTTGTTGTACCATTACCAAATTCATCTTTTTCCATCTCACTGCAAAGTTATTTTTCATAGGGGTGTAAAGTGGCACAGTTGCAATGAGATTTCAGACTCAATGCATCGGCAACTACATTTGCCTTTCCCGGTTGATAATGAATCTCCATGTCATAATCTTTTATCAACTCTAACCACCTTCTTTGCCGCATGTTCAACTCACTATGTGTGAAAATATACTTCAAACTCTTGTGGTCAGAGTAAATATGACATATATCGCCAAGCAAATAATGGCGCCAGATTTTTAAAGCATGGACTACTGCTGCTAGTTCCAAGTCATGGTGGGACAATGTTCTTCATGTTTCTTCAATTGATGGGAGGCATAAGCTATTACTTTCCCTTCTTGCATTAAAACACAGCCAATTCTAATACCCGAAGCATCACAATATATATCAAAAGGTTTTGTGACATCGGGTTAAATCAACACAGGTGCAGTAGTAAGTAACTTCTTCAAAACTTGAAATTCTTGATCACACTTAGAACCCATGCAACTTTAACATTTTTCTGAAGTAACTTGGTCATAGGTTTTGAGATCCTTGAAAAATCTTGAATGAATCGATGATAATACCCAGCTAAGCCCAAGAAACTTCAAACCTCTGTTACAGTTTTAGGGGTTTTCCATTCCAAAACTTCTTGTACTTTTTCTGGATCCACTTCTATTCCATCAGCAGAAAGAATGTGAACCAAAATGCACATTTACTAAACTTGTCGTATAGCTTATGTTCCCGTAAATGGGATAACACTATACGCAAGAGTGTATTTTAGATACCTGAAGATGCGCTTCACCGCTTGACGGTCTGATGTCCTCGGTGAGGCCTGAAAACGCGCACAAAGGCAGACCACAAATTGGATGTCCGGCCTAGTCGCCGTCAGGTATAGAAGTGAGCCGATCATCCCTCGGTACTCTCTATGGTCCACAACCTCCCCTTCTTCATCTGCATCAAGCGCCGTTTGTGTCAACATGGGGGTCGCCATAGGCTTGAGGTCTCCCTTATCAAACTTCTTCGGAATGTCCTTCGTGTATTTGGCTTGATGAATGAAGGTTCCTTCACGCCCTTGCTTGATTTGCAGTCCAAGGAAAAACTGCAACTCTCCCATCATGCTCATCTCAAACTCCTTCGGAAAACTTGGCAACAAGAGAGTGAGATGAGCCACCAAAGATGATATCATCCACGTATATCTGGACACTAAGAAGATCACTACCATGCTTGAGGAGAAACAAGGTCTTATCAACACTCCCCATTTTGAAACCCTGGTTTAGCAAAAAGGTTTTCAATCTCTCATACCAGGCTCTAGGGGCTTGTTTCAAACCATACAAGGCTTTTTGCAATTTGCAAACATGGTTAGGGTATTTAGCATTTTCAAAGCTAGGGGGTTGTTTGACATAAACTTCATCTTGAATGAAACCATTTAGAAAAGCAATAGGATTGTATTATGGTGGTGGCTCTACCAAAATCCAAACCTCATTCCTCTCAAAGTTTTCTAACTCCTCATGCATGGCATTAACCCAATTACCATCAGAAAGTGCGTGTCCAACATCCTTGGGCTCAAAGGAGGCAACAAATACAGCATGAGCAAAGAAAGCGATAGAACCTGTCTTGCACCTCAAAGTCCTCGCATGCAAATCACCGATGATCCCATGTGGAGGGTGATCCCGCTGGACCTGCCGAGATGGAACAATCTCAGAGGTCACCTCCCCTGTGTCCTCAACGGGGCTAGCCTCTGCTCGAGCTTGCGGTCGGGGGAGTGAGGAGGAAGTCATCGGCAAAGGTCCTCCTTCGTCTTCAGAGCTCATAGCAGAGGGGGCAGGAGCTGCAACCGGTGCAGTGGCTCCTGCATCACGAGCATCTACCAGAACTTCGTCATCTTCAAAGATGGGAGCTCCTTCTTCATCATCACCTAAAAGCTCAAATGCAGGGGTTGTGTAAGGCATAGATTCATCAAAGGAAACTTCACAGGTCTCAACCACTTGTTTGGTATCAAGTATCCACACTCTATATGCCCTAGAGCTAGAGGCGTACCCAAAGAAAATACCATCCAAGCAGCGAGATTCAAATTTGTCCAAATGCCCCCCCTTTTTGAGCACAAAGCATCTGCAGCCAAATGCACACAGGTGCTTGACGCTGGGCTGCCAACCAAACCATAGCTCGTACGAAATCTTCCCTAAGAAAGCTCATAGGAAGATGCGGTTTGCAATGTAACCGGCCGTGTTCAGAGCCTCAGCCCAAAAGCGTCGCAGAGTCCTATGCTCGTCTAACATCGTCCGCGCCATCTCTACAAGTGTGCGGTTCTTCTGTTCCACAACACCATTCTGAGGTGGGGTATAAGGAGGTAAGAATTGATGATCAAGACCTAGGTCACGACAGAAGGTTTCGAAACGAGAGTTATGAAATTCTCTGCCATTGTCGCTGCGGATAGCCCTCATGGCCTTATGACTCTCATTTCGTAACTTCAAGACCAGATCCCGAAGAAAACGGAAGACCTCATCTTTGAATTCCATGAAGAACACCCACGAAAAGCGAGAAAAGTTGTCTACAACGACAAGCGCATACCACTTCCCAATGACCGACTGTACCCGAGCAGGACCAACAGTGTCCATATGCAGCAGCTCACCTGGGTAAGAAGTCATCACCTGATTAATAGGTGCATGAGAAGCAGCAACCATCTTGCCATGACGGCAGGGGTGGCAAACTAAGTTCTTTTTTGCTTTCAAATTGGGCAATCCTCGGATTAGACCCATCTAGCTCAACCTGACAAGCAGATCAAAGCTCAAATGGCCTAGCCTCCTATGCCACTTCCAAATATTGGCAGAAGGACCAACAACCAAACACCAAGGAAAGCCAAAAACATATGCAAGGTCAACCTTAAAAACCTGCCCATAGGGCGAAATCTGACAAACAAGATTTTCCTTAGCATCAAGCACACGAGAAGAACCCTCCTTAAAATGAACCTCATACCCTTCCTTGGGAAGTTGTGAGACAAACCAAATTGAACCCCAAATTCCTCACCAAAGCAACTTCTCTTAGGGAAAGCTTGCTAGAAAGCGCAATAGAACCAACACCCAACACTTTACTTTGACCATTATCCCCGAATGTGATGTATTCCTTGGTGCTCATGGGGTTGAGGCTGGAGAACCATATGCGGTGCCCTATCATGTGCCTAGAGCAGCCAACGTCCATGATCCATATGTCCTCCAGGCCTCAATCCTGCAAAATCAAGGAAAGCGAGAATGAGCAAATGGTCCGGCACTGGGGTTAGTGAAACTGTTGAACTAGTGCTGAGCCATCTTCTCAAAGGTGTGAAAAGCACAGCCAAAGTAAGCATCACGACGATCTGAGTACTCACAGCCTCCAAAGCGTGAGCTCTCAAACCCTATACCAAAAGCTCGGTCACGAGGTCCATAGCCGCATTGAAAACGACTAGGAGCCCAGCCGACAAAGCGTCTCTCACCACTTGGAGCACGGGGCTCAAAGCCGCCTCCTCTCTCACCACTAGCAAAGTGGTCTCTCACCTCACCACTATGGGGAGGATCCTGCCTACCACCCCAGTAGAACTAATCCTGGTTTCCCTAGGCTCTCACTTGCCTCTCAGCTCGCTTCCTCCTGAAGCAGAACTCCTCCAAGTGGCCATTCCACTGGCTAAAGTCACAGTGGTAGATAGGCCTCTTGGGAGTGGGGTTAGGCTAGGCCTTGGGCTTAGGTGGAGTAGCCTTGGGTGGAACAGGCTACTGGACTCTCTCCTTGTTCACTAGTGGCTTGAGGATCTCAGTCACTACTCTGTCCAACTTAGCCTTGGGTGTCCAGAACTGTTTCTTTGGGGCAGCCTTGGGAGGCTCATGGTAGACCCCATCAACAGTAGGACTAGGCTGAGGAGAGGCAGTCTAAAGCTTAACTAGGGCACTCTTCTTTTTATCAGAGGTACTGCACTCTCCTAACCCAAGTCCACCCATATCACCCTCAGCTCTCTTGGTGCTTGTTGGCATTCCTTAGCCTTCAGATATAATTCCGCAAACACACGGTAAACGCGTTGTAACTCTTTCACCCAAGAGTATTCTAGGGTATCGAATCTGCAGAGAACGAGGAGTATAATAACACGTAACACAACCGACTGAACTAGTGAAGCTAGCAATGTAGAGGATAAAAGATAGGGGAGCAGGTTCTCGACAAATGTTAGATCACCTTACTATACTAAGCATGCAAAGAGATATACTTGTCATGTAAACATAGACACCAAAGCTGTAGCACCACTGCCAGGCACTAGAGTGCTAATTACCCAGCCGAGAAAGGCAGGTACTACAGGACAAGGCTATATCGTCAGCTAGTCTATCCGAACATATGGGATTGCAATACTGAGAACACAAAAGCTGTCACCTAATGTGTCTACCAACTAGAGCTGCGTGGGATAGCCTACCAACCAAGGTAAATGCTAAGTATGAACACTGTCGTGCCACTCAGAGGGTCTACTACTAACTGGTAATGAGCCAGGAAAGCAAGCACTACTATATAGCCAACACTATAAGCATGCACAAGGTTCCCGTAAACAGACATGTATAAGACTAAGTATGAAAGCAGAGTAAGTATGAAATAACAAAGGTAGAGGACAAAGAACTTTACTAAATCCTAGAATTGAATATCCTTCCGCTGAGAATACAAGTATGGGAGCAAGGAGAAATCCGGCTCCCGCACTCTTCTCCTCACTACTCTCCTTGATACAAGAGGCACTCTCCATACAAACTAAGGGATAACTTCACTTCTCCACACTTTACACTTCACACCAAGTGCTACTTTGCCACTACATCTACACACACACTTACTAATGAGCTACTAGGGGTTATTTATAGTGCCAAGGGAGTGAGGGGGTACTTGTAGGGTCGGTATGGCGGTTACAAGGGTGTGGGCCAGGCCGGGCGGCCTGGTAGAAGGCCGGGCGGCCCCACCCTAGGGCAGGTTGCCTGGGGTGCCCTTGGATCCACTGCCTTAATTGATCCTTGGGTTGATATTGACTCCCCAAGGCGGCTGTAGGTCGGTGGGCGGTTATCCTCATGTGCTTTTGTCTCGACCATTGGATTCTCTTTGTGTTTCTTCCTTAGCCATTGGATGGGACTCCCCTAGATTGCTGACTTAACCAATCCGTGGGCTGGATTGGTGAGGTGGAAGCCTTCTGATGTGTTTGTGCTTCTTCTCTCGGTTGCCACGGTGGATTTATGTTTGACACGTTGTCTCTTGCATGCAGGTGAAGAATGGTGGCATTCGAAGCCGGAGGCAGGCCGGGCGGCCTGTGTCCTTAGCCCATTTCCAGCCTTCCTTCTTGGTTCACCATGTCTTGCCATGTTATGTATGTTTTTGCACCATGACATGTGTTCCTGCAAGACTTTTGTACACAACTCGTGGAACCGGTTAATATGTATGAACTTTGCATAAAATTACCCTTGGAACATGAAATGTTGGTGGTCAAAATGGGTTATAACGACCGCCAACACCCCCCCACACTTAGATCTTTGCTCATCCACAAGCAAAGGAGAGTTAAGCATGGTGTAGAGAGCATATGACAACTGTAGTCTTAACAAGCACAAAAGATACTCCCAAATTGGTTCATCTTACCCTAGATTTCAATGGTGGCTACACTTATGATTTTGGATGTGGAGACTAAGAACGAGCCACAAGTACCACAATAGTTTTCTCCCAACTTTGAGCAACAGAGTTTTTTCTCACTTTTTCAAAAAGTATTGTGCTCCTTCCTTTGTTCTCAAGATCACCTCTCGATCACTCAAAGGATGAGAATCCTTGTGTTTCCTCTCCTCCTATTCTAAGTTTGAGTGGAGCTGAGAAGTAACCTGACTATCTCATAATGTTTGTATCACCAAGTCAAATCAATGAGTCAAGCAAAGAGTATGAATCAACTCAAGAACTTTGGCTATGTGCAAGTGTGGCGGAAAGTTTATTGGTAAGTGTGCCTTGGTATTCCCTTTTTTGATGTAGGAGAGGGCATGGAATTTTCTTTCTTTCTTTCTTTTCTCTTTCTCAATTTTTTTTTTCAATTCAATTCCATGCCTCTCTTCCTCTCTTTTTTTGCATGATTGACGAGGGATAATTGGAATGTTTGTATGGCACATCTTGCTGGAACTTTATAATATGGACGTGCATGTGATAGCCAAAAGTCATGAATGATTCTAACTCATTTGATGGCACAAAATTTGACAAGGTTCAAAACATTTAGAGAAGCCTTTTTAATGCATAAGAATTTTCATTTGTGGCACTGGTAGGACATGTGTCTTGACAACATTGGAAAAGAACATATTTTGATATTTTAGCAAAACAAAAACTCTTTGCTCAATTGGGAGATTACTGGGGTGTATACATGTTACTCATATCTCATGAATCAACATCTTAAATCAAAGCGGGTCCCTAATCAAGAGTATCCATGGGCAATTTTACTTCAACATAGGGAGTAAAGTTTGTACAAGCATATTCACAGGTTGTCAATATGATCATGTAGAGTAAATTTTATCCAAGTTTCATGTATAGCATGGAATATAAGGACCATATATGAAAAATTTGCGATAATACCTGGTCCATGTGCAAGGTCGAGGTGGTGATGGGCTGACTCAGCCTAGGACCAAGCCAGGCGGCCTGGTCAGGAGCCGGGCGGCCTGACATTGGGGTCTTCTGACCTTATCATCGATCGTGTTACGTGGAGAAGTGTTTTGGGACATCCTTTTTTGCGTTTGGTACGTTTTTCATCAACTTGATAGGCCGGGCGGCCTAGGTTGGAGGCCAGGCGGCTAGCCTTTGGCTCATTTCGTCCCAAGTTTTTATGTGCAGCGAGGTGCAACCCTGTACATCGTGATTCTTCGTTCATTTCTGCAGGGTTAGTGATGAGAGTTTGGGGGAGGCTAAGTGCATTCCCCCCACACTTGAACTCAAAGCAGGGATAGACAAAACATTTATTGAACTAAGCATTAATCAAACAAAGATAGAGATAGGCGCTGTCCATACAATTGAAAGAAATAAATGAAACAAAACCTAAGCACTAGGAAAACAAAAAGGGAACCTATACTAAAATTTATTGTGAAGCCATGGGCATCTATGGTTTTGGATCTTAGATATCAGGATGCCCTGTGGCTTTCGTGAGGCGGCGGAACTTGGAAGAGAAGCCCTTCCTAAGGATTTCTAGCTTATCATTAATCTCCCACTTCCCAAGTTTGCCTTCCGCGCAGCGCTCCTCAAGTCTTAGCAATGCATGCTTGAGCGCTTTGATCTCCATCTTTAGAGACTCGATGGTCTCTTTCTCCTTTTCCTCCTCCTCCTCCTCCTCCTCTGAATCTTCAAATTGGCCCGGTGGGGTGCGGATCGGAGGGTGTTTGGAGATCCTCTTCATGGTCCTCCTAGGGGGAGTGCAGTCGATGGACTCATCAATTGATGCATCCCCGCTAAGGACGTTCTCCAAGTGCTTAGGGACCAACACCTTCCCCCACCTTCCGAAGGGAGTAACTCTACCCCGAATGGTGTAGGTTGGTGATTGCGGCCCCTTGACACCTCCTTTCCCGTGCCCTCCACAGAATCTTCCGAGAAGAGTTTCCTGATGGGCACCTTCGGACTGATCGCCCCGACCTTAGGTCGAGGGGAATTTACCCGAAACACCTTCTTCACGATGATACGTCCAGGAGATAGGGCACGTGCAGGCCTTCCGCACTGCGTGAGCGCGCAAGGGAGGCCGGGCGGCCTCTCTCAAGGCCGGGTGGCCTGCCTTGAGGCTTGGCGGCCTGAGAGGGTGGCCGGGCGGCCAGCGGTGCCACATCCAGCACCCTCATGGTGCCGTTCCCCATTGCTACGTGGGTGAACTCATCTTCGGAGGCCAGCGAGTAGGTCGCCGTAGTGTTGGATGTTAGGGCAAGGCTCTTGGATGGAGTGTTGTTGGAGGCCATGAATTAGTTTTTTGAGTGGAGATGAGATGGGAATGGAGAGAGTGGCTGGAAAGGAAGAAACCCTCATGTTTAAGTCATGAAAGCTCGATCTCATCTACTCAACAACGTCCAGCGGCTTAGGGATCAACTCAACTCGAAAAATTTCGAAAAGAGGTTGCTAGGCGGCAAGGTGGAAGGCCGGGCGGCCTGGCCCATGGGCCGGACGGCTTCACCAGGGGGCCGGGCGGCCAGACCTGAGGTCGGCTAGCCTCGCCGACCCTGGTTTGGCAGACCAGGTGTCGGTTTTACCCTTCTAGGTGATTGAAACCCTATTTCATCATGTTGTTCCATCACTTTGTTGAGATTTGGCGATGTGGAAGCAAAAGGTGAGATAAGATAGAAAAGAGAGGAGCATGGTAGTGTATATGGCTTCGTTTAAGGTCGGAGCTAGACCGTGGCCATGTGATCATGCCGTTTCTCGCAGCTCGTAGACGTCCAGTTCTTCGAGCTGTGGCATTTCGGGCTCTAGGAAAACTTTTAGGCGTTGCCCGTTCGCCTTAAAGACTTTCCTTTCATCGTCCTGGAGGGTGATGGCACCATGATCGGCGGCATCAAGGACCAAAAATGGCCCTTCCCACTTACTTCTAAGCTTACCATGACCAAACAAACGGACACGGGAATTAAAAAGTAGTACCTTATCACCTGGTTTTAATGTCTTGATCTTGATACGCTTGTCGTGCCATCTTTTGGTTCGCTCTTTGTATAACTTAGCACTGTGGTAGGCCTTCTCCCTCAATTCCTCCAATTCAGTGAGTTGAATCTAACGTCGAACTCCCACTGATTGGAGATCCATGTTCCATTTCCTTATCGCCCAGTGAGACTTGAACTCAAGTTCTACTGGCCGGTGACAAGTCTTGCTGTACACCATTTGGTATGGTGTCATGCCAATGGGAGTTTTATATGCTGTGCGGTACGCCCATAGAGCATCGGGTAGCTTGGATACCCAATTTTTTCCCAAAGCCTCGACAGTTTTTTGAAGGATGTTCTTGATCTGCTTGTTCGTTGTCTCAGCTTGGCCACTTGTCTGCGGGTGATAAGGAGTGGCAACATGATGATCCACACTGAGTTCTGCAAGGCACCTCTTGAATCTTTTATCTATGAAGTGAGGTCCTCCATCGCTAATGATGACCCTTGGCATACCAAATCGAGGAAAGATCGTGTCGTAGAACATTCTGATCGAATGCCTCTAATCTGCAGCGGAGCACGGTAGTGCCTCTACCCATTTTGATACATAGTCCACTGTGATCAGGATGTATTCTTTGTCTCCACACTTACGGAAAGGCCCCATGAAGTCTATGCCCCACGCATCGAATACATCGAGTTGAAGGTTGCTTGTGAGTGGCATAGCATCCCTTGGGTTAATGTTTCCTTGGCGCTGACACCATGAGAACCTTCGTACAAACTCTTTGGCATCATCGTACATGTTTGGCCAGTAGAATCCACTTGCCAAATCTTTGCATGAGTCCGATAGGCTCCATAGTGACCACCATAGGAAGATGAGTGACATCTATCAAGGATTTAGGGTACTTCGCAAGCTAGAATGCAGCGACGTAAGAGTCCATCTGCGCAGAGTTTGTATAAGTAGGGGTCATCCCAGAGATAGAACCGGCTGTCATGGATCAATTTCCTCTTGTCAACTCCTTCGGGTATATATCCCGTAACTAGGTAATTGACCAGATCTGCGTACCATGGTTGGGATGTGGTGACCTTTGGGAGGGTGTCATTTGTCATGTAGTCATCAATCGGCAAGGATGATGTCTCTTCAAATTGCATTCGTGAGAGATGATCGGCAACTGAATTCTCAACTCCCTTCTTATCGTTGATTTCTATGTCAAATTCTTGGAGTAGTAGGATCCACCGTATCAGTCATGGCTTTGCATCTTTCTTAGTGAGGAGGTATTTGAGAGCTGCATGATCTGTATATATGATGACTTTGGGTCCCACCAAATATGATCTAAATTTGTCAATGCCAAAGACGACTGCTAACAATTCTTTTTCGGCTACGGGCCAATGAGCGTCTTGCTTGCATAGGATATGGCATGATGTTTTCTATCCTTGCTTTGGCCTAGGCCTGCTGTTGATGGTCGTTATTGCACTATCTATGACCATCAACTATCCATGAATATGAAGGGAAATGCATCAAAGTATGGGCAAACCTTTGCTACTAACATATCTCCACAAGTTGTGTTGAAATATTTGAATGCAGGTGACAAAATATACTCAAACAGGGTAAAATGGAGCCAAACCAGGAGGTGACTGGCCAAATGGCTATGTCCCCAGGCCGCCCGGCCTCACAAGAGGCCGCCCGGCCCCACCTCTAGGCCACTCGACCTGTGCCTGGGCCCAATTGGCACCAACTTCGACCTGCATGCACACACATGCCATGTCAACACATCTCCAAGGTGGAATCCACGAAAGTTGCATGCAATCAACCGGAAGGCCTTGCCACATCATCAATCCAGCCCCTGGATTGGTGAAGTCAGCAATCCTCAGCACTTCAATCCTACGGCTAAGGAAGAAACACAAGTGAGATCCAATGGTTCGGGAGAAAACACAAAGATAACCGCCTTAACCACCATGCAACCGACTTGGGGAGTGAAGATGGACCACAAGATGCAGTATGGAGGTGGATCCGATGGCTGGCCAGGCCGCTCGGCCTGAGGTGGGGCCGCCCAGACTCCCTCCAGGCCGCCTGGCCTCCCTACCACGCCGCCCGGCCTGCCACCTGTCCCATAACCGCCCTACCTACCCTATAAATACCCCCCACTCACTTGGTGACTATAAATACCCCCGAGCTCTCCTTTGTAAAGTGTGGAAGTTGAGTGAAACACACCATTGTCTAGTTTAGTAGTACTAGGATAGTCCTAGGAGTTAGAGTTGAGTCTGAGTCTTTGCCTCAGGGATTCCGAAGTTAGCTTCGAGTCTGGTAAAGCTCTTGTATCTATCTATCTTTGTACTCTTACTACTTCAGTATAATATACTTTATTGATCTATCTTTCAGTTATACTTTACTTTATTCCTTACACTTGCCTAGTGTGGTGTACCTTATTGCATACTAGACCAAGGCTTAGGTTTGTGTTGTTCTTGAGTTATCTAAATCGTGCTAGATTTGCCGGTGCTATAGGCTTTCCTTAGGCTCTGATCTAAGGCTAAGTAAGTCCGAACCCTCTGATCAAGGATGGACTTTAGTGATCAAGTTCTCACTTGATCACAAGTTTAGCGTGCCATCTTACCCACACAGATCTGGTTGGTAGCCCCTCTTGGTGACAGCATTAGGGAGCCTCTGTAATCCGACCCCGTCGTTCGGTAAGCCCGTAGGCGTTAGCTAGTTGCCGTTCGGTTGGCCAACTATCTTCCCCCGCACCTCCTCGGTGTAGTCTGGAATTTCGCTCGATGCAAGATCCTAGTTCGTGTTTGTTTAACTCAGTTCAACCGCGAATATTCCTATGCAGTAGTTAAGGAATATAGTTTGGATATCTTAATCTCACTCGTTGTCCTCCCACGCAACTACCTAGTTGTTTACAGCTTTGGTCCCTGTTTACTCTTCCCACCATACACTATCTTGTTTATCTTACCCCCGTTGTAAGAATAGCTAGTGTCTATCAAAGTTACGGTACTCTTTGAAGTTCGAACATATCATTCCACCTATTAGCCCTTGCTTCCCTGTGGATTTTTACGATACCTGGAATACTCTGGGTGAAAAAGCTACAGCGAATCTCCGTGCGCTTGCGGAGTAAAATCTGTTACACTAAGGGATGTCAACAACTGCTCCTACAGCATAATCGCTGGCATCGCACATGATTTCAAAAGGAGCATTCCAGTAATTTAGTGGTTGGATGATGGGTGCTGTGACTAGAGCCTTCTTGAGTGTATGGAATGCTTCATGGCAGGCATCATCAAACACAAATGGTGTGTCCTTGGCTAGGAGATTAGTCAGAGGCCGAGCAATAAAGGAGAAGTTTTTGATGAATCTCCTGTAGAACCCAGCATGGCCAAGAAAGCTTCGGAGTGCCTTGATGTTTACTAGAGGTGGAAGCTGCTTAATGACTTCAATTTTGGCACAGTCCACCTCTATGCCTCTCTCTGAGACTCTGTGTCCTAGCACAATCCATTCTCTGACCATAAAGTGGCACTTTTCCCAGTTTAGGACAAGGTCGACTTCTTTGCACCGCTGGAGAACCTTTTCCAAGTTGTCTTGACATCCATCAAAGGTCTTGCCATAAACTAAGAAGTCGTCCATGAAGACTTGCATTATGTTTTCTATCAAGTCAGAGAATATGGCCATCATGCAACGCTGGAATGATGCTGGAGCATTGGATAGCCCGAACGACATCCGTTGATATGCAAATGTGCCGTAAGGACATGTGAAGGTGGTCTTACTCTAGTCATCTGGGTTAATAGGGATCTGGTGATAATCGGAGTAGCCATCGAGATAGCAGAAGGAGTGATTGGCCAGCCTTTTGAGCATCTCATCAATGAAAGGAAGGGGGAAGTGGTCTTTTCGGGTGGCAGAGTTGAGTTTTCTATAATCGATGCACATTCGCCATCCCGTGACAGTGTGCTGAGGTATTAACTCATTGTTTTGGTTCTTCACAACTATCATTCCTCCTTTCTTGGGTACGACTTGGATTGGACTGACCCAATCACTATCTTGTGTGGGGTAGATAATACCCGCGTGTAGGAGTTTAAGTACCTCCTTCTTAACTACCTCTCTCATCGCATTATTGAGTCTGTGTTGTGGTTCCCATGTAGGCCGATGTTCTGTATCTATGGGGATGCGATGTGTGCACTGGTTAGGACTGATTCCCTTCAGATCTTGCAGTGAGTACTCAAGCACTGATCTGTACTTTTCCAAGACTGAGAGTAATCGTCGGCTTTCATTCTCGGTCAGCTTGTCGCTGATGATCACCGGTGTGCCCGGATTCCTGTTGAGGAAGGCGTACTTCAGGCCAGGCGATAGCTGTTTAAGCTCAATTTTTGGGGGGTCGAGTCGCAGAGATTCACCCAATTCTTCGAACTCAAGTGGCTCTTCTACCACACTGAAGTTGCTAGCCTCTTCCTCTAGGCTGTGTTGATCCTCCTCTTCCTCAAGTGAAATACCCATCACTTCTTCTAGGGGGTCAACTTCTGGCTTAGATTCTATTTTGGTATTCAGTGCTCGACTCATGCCAATTTCGAGCACCTCTTGACCAAACTGAAGATGTAACTGTCCTAGATTTGTCGTGTTAATCCGGGAAGCAATGAGGAGCCTGATCAATATGAATGGCATAGGCCCCTCGGGTATGTCGAAGACGTGGAAGTCGACAAATATCTGCTTGTCCCGCAAGGTAACTGGTATGACCCGAATGACTCCATGATTTTCCAACAATTCATTCTTGTTCCACTTTAAGCGAATGCCAGATTTTGATCGTGGTTGAGTGGGGAAGTGAGTGTCTACAACATATTTGGGAATGATGTTCACCCCAACTCGTGGGTCATAGTGAATATCTTATGGAAGAATGTCGGATACATGGCCAGGGATGAGATTTGGTTATGGGTAGAACCTGACGAATTTTGTATCAAGTCTTCTCTCTTCTAGCCATTCCCGATTTATCACAGCTGTAACCTAGAGTAGGTCCTCTCTCATTTGATGTATCTGATGTGGGAAGAGATATGCTGGTTGAGAGGTCCTTTCGAAGCGTCGGCTCACTTTAGGCAACCGAGATAAATTGCCCAAGCTTGCGAATAGTTCATCGTCGAATGAGAACGGTAGAACCGACGGAGGATTCGTCATGGATTCACTGACCCTCTCAGTGTCCTGTGATGTGATTGGTTTAGGGACATCCTCTATCATGAGGGTTTGACGGGATAGTGGACCTGGTGGATGGGTGTTCTGACTTTCTTCATGGCAACTAGGCTCAGGTGAATCTTACGGATATGAGCGTGGTTTCTCGATCTTACTTCCATCAGAGGATTTCTCAAGGATTTTATCAAGGACTTTCTGTCCTTCTGGGCAGTTAAGTGAGAGAACGATCCTCCCGATGCTAAATCCAAACATAGTCCTACTCCCGCTGATAGGCCTCGGACAAAGTGCTGCATGAGCATGGATTCTTGTATCGCGAACTCAGAGCCAAATGCGACCAGACTAGTGAAACGTGACCATGCTGCGGCCAAGTCCTCGTTACTTCCTTGTCGGAAGTTGAGAACTTCACATCGGAGGTCAATGACTCAATGTTGTGGGAAGAAGTGTAGACAGAACTTCACTTTAAGTCTGTCCCAACTTCCCTCTACTATACCAACTAGTCTGTTATACCAAGATTTTGCTGCTCCCGTGAGTGAGAACAGAAAGAGCAGCCATCGAAGAGTTTCTCCAGGCATTCCTGGAATTACGAGGCAACTGCATAGCTCCTTGAATTCTCGGAGGTGTGTGTAGGGGCTCTCTGAGTCTAATCCCAAGAAACATTGATCCCGAACCATGGCTATCAAGCCAGGACGTAGGTGATAACCATATGTGATGTGGGGGCGGATGATGGTGGGGGCTCCAGAAAATCACCCTTCGGAGCAAATAATTCACAGATAGGTGTGTGATCCATTGGGTGGAATGGTGATATGATGGTTGTGTGGTGGTGATAGTGGTGGCATAGTGGGAGATAGGACGGCCTTAGTTCTGTGTTAAAATAGCTACCGTTCCGCGGCAAGGGCGCCAGAAAAAGCTTGTTGGCGTTCCTTAGCCTTCAGATATAATTCCGCAAGAGCATGGTAAATGCGTTGTAGCTCTTTCACCCAAGAGTATTCTAGGGTATCGAATCCATAAAGAACGAGGAGTATAATAACACGTAACAGAACCGACCGAACTAGTGAAGCTAGCAATGTAGAGGATACAAGATAGGGGAGCAGGTTTTCGACAAATGTTAGATCACCTTACTATACTAAGCATGCAAAGAGATATACTTGTCATGTAAACATAGACACCAAAGCTGTAGCACCACTGCCAGGCACCAGAGTGCTGATTACCCAGCTGAGAAAGGCGGGTACTATAGGACAAGGCTATATCGTCAGCGAGTCTATCCGAACGTACGGGATTGAAATACTGAGAACACACAAGCTGTCACCTAATGTGTCTACCGACCAAAGCTGCGTGGGATAGCCGACCAACCAAGGTAGACTCTAAGTATGAACACCGTCGTGCTACTCAGAGAGTCTACTACTAATAGGTAATGAGCCAGAAAAGCAAGCACTACTATATAGCCAACACTATAAGCATGCACAAGGTTCCCGTAAACAGACAAGTATAAGACTAAGTATGAAAGCAGAGTAAGTATGAAATAACAAAGGTAGAGGACAAGGAACTTTACTCAATCATGGAATTGAATATCCTTCTGCTGAGAATACAAGTATGGGAGCAAGGAGAAATTTGGCTCCCGCACTCTTCTCCTCACTACTCTCCTTTATACAAGAGGCACTCTCTCTACAAACTAAGGGATAACTTCACTTCTCCACACTATAAACTTCACACCAAGTTCTACTTTGCCACTACATCTACACACACACTCACTAATGAGCTATCAAGCGGTATTTATAGTGCCAAGGGAGTGAGAGGGTGCTTGTAGGGTCGGTATGGCGGTAACAAGGGTGTGGGCCAGGCTGGGCGACTTGGTTGGAGGCCGGGCGGCCCCACCCTAGCCCTGGCGGCCTAGGGTGCCCTTGGATCCACTGCCTTACTTGATCCTTCGATTGATATTGACTCCCCAAGGCGGTTGTAGGTCGGTGGGTGGTTATCCTCGTGTGCTTTTGCCTCAACCATTGGATTCTCTTTGTGTTTCTTCCTGAGCCATTGGATGTGACTCCCTTGGATTGCTGACTTAACCAATCTGTGGGCTGGATTGGTGAGGTGGAAGCCTTCTGATGTGTTTGTGCTTCTTCTCTTGGTTGCCACGGTGGATTTGTGTTTGACACGTTGTCTCTTGCATGCAGGTGAAGAATGGTGGCATTCGGAGCCGGAGGTAGGCCGAGCGGCCTGGAGGCAGGCCGGGCGGCCTAGGTCCTTAGCCCATTTCCAGCCTTCCTTCTTGGTTCACCATGTCTCGCCATGTTATGTATGTTTTTGCACCGTGACATGTGTTCCTGCAAGACTTTTGTACACAACTCGTGGAACCGGTTAATTTGTATGAACTTTGCATAAAATCACCCTTGGAACATAAAATGTTGGTGGTCGAAATGGGTTATAACGACCGCCAACAGTGCTCTCTTGAATCATCCTTAGTTTGGGCTCTCTAGCATACATCCAACTGAGCACCTCTCTCAAATGATTGTTCTCATCAACCAAGGTCAGTTTCTCCTCTCTCAGATCCTCCAGAATCAAAGTCTGGGCAGCACAAGTGGGACAGTCTAGAGAGGGAATCATAGGAGCAGACTTCTCAAGCTTCCTAATGGTGGCATCCTCTCCATCAACTACAGCCTCAAAGTGAGACAACTCTCACACGTATCAGGAGGTGCTGAATGCACCTTAAGGTCAGCTCTCACCTGGTCAAGCTCACTCCTCAAGTTAGGACAGACCGTGCACACACCCAAAAATGTAGATCTAGCCCTAAGTTCCTCCAACTCCTTGAGCTGCCCCTCACACTTCTCCTTCAGCTCAACTACGTCAATAGCTAGGTGGAGGCAAGACTCACACTGAGGCACCTCACTCAGAGTAGGCTCATCCAGTTTAGATTGGAGCTTGCCAAACTCAACCTTCAGCCTATCTATCTCCTCTACCTGATGAGCATACTTGCTCTTCTACTCACAAAGCTCACTCATGAGGGACTCACAGGTAGGGCACTCAAAATCACTAGGCTGGGCTTACACACTCTTCAACCTCTCAATTTCAACCAAAGCATCAGCAAGCTTGGCTTTCTACTTCTGTAGCTTCTTGGCTGCCTTCTCCAAAAACTTATCCTAGGCTTTCAACTCACGATGATCTCCTCATCACTTGAGCTTAATGAAGACGAGGAGGAAGAGGACGATGATCCACTGCAAAGACCACCAAACTCAGCAAAGAAGGCCTTGTCCCGCTTCCGGTTGTCCTTCTGGTAGCTCTTGAAAGCCTTCCTGAAGTTCTTGATCTTGTTGGAGTGGTGCTTGGTGTGGTCGCGCTTGCTGTAGTCATGCTTGCTGGAGCGGTGCTTGCAGAAGTTGCGGGAGTGGTTCTTGCCCTTCTTGTAGTAGTCATTCAGCTTGTTCGAGCACCTGGCAATGAAGTGGCCAACCTCTCCGCACTCAAAGCAATTGGGCTTCTCACCCATCTTCTTGCTCATCCAGTTATCATAGGCGCGCTGAAAGTGACTAGACACCAGACAAAGCTCATCATCCCCAAGTGACGCCAACTGCTCCTCTGTTGTAACACCCTAGTTTTAATTTCAGTACTTCATAATAAAAACCAAGCAATTTATTTAATTTTCTAAGGCTTATGTGCTTAGTTTGCATTTATCATGATTTATTTAAATTAAAAAGATGCATAAAAGCAACCATAGGTTTAACCCTTCTTGTGCATACATGCTGGTGCATTATTTTATTGTTTGTATGAATTAAGGGTTCATATTCAAATTTATTTGAATATGTAGATCAATTGCTTTCTTATTCAAAAGAATTCAAAAGAGAAAAAAAAAAGAAAAAAAAAGAGGAAATGGGAGAGGCAGCCAGACCAACCGGCCCAACTAGCAGCCCACCTCGCCCCCTTCCTCACCCGCCTGGGCCAAGAACCGGCCCAAAGCTACCAGCCCGCCTCCCTCCTCTCTTTCTCGCGTGCCACTGACGGGTGGGCCGCGCCCTTACCCTCACTGCTAGACCGGCCCCATCTGTCAGCCGCTTCTTCCTCCTCTCGCTGGAAACCCCGCGTGCCCCCTTCTCGCTACTCGGCCACGTCGGCGCCCGAGGGTGAGGAACCTCCCGCATCCGAGCCCCATTCTCCTGCCATAATCGTCCCACAATCAATCTCCCCTTTTCTCGCGCCGGTTTCCCCTTCTTCCTCCCCTTCCTTCACTGCCATGACGAGCTCTAAAGCCGCCGGCCTCCACTCCTACGCCCGCGTCGATACGACTCACCCGAGCCCTATAAAACCCAACCCCGAGCTTCGCACTCGCCTCCTTTTGCCTCTACGCCACTCCAATTTCACTCCCTTGCGCCACCAAGATTTCAATCCGCCACCGGACTTCACCCACGGGAAGCCGCACCACCGCAAAAATCCATCGCCATAGGATTGTCCCCGACCCTCACCCTTCGTTTCTTTCTTCACAGGACCGCCGCGAAGGTGTTCCGCGGGTTTTGGGCGTGGGAACGCCGCTCCTTTACCCCTGTCCGCGAGCGCTAGCCAGCTTCGCCCGCCAGTCCTCGTCGCGAGCTCACTCCACCGCCTCCCCGACGTCCACATCACCTCGGTGAGCTTCGCCGTTGTCTCCTCTCTCTCCCGAGCTAGCCCTAGGGCAGCGGGAGCGCCCCTAGGTCCCAGCGTGCGCCGTTCTGGCGAGCCGCCGCCATGCGGGGTGGACTCCGCCATGGAGTTGGTCACCGCCGATGGTCCCTGTGCCCCCTTTTTCCCCGTGGTCGTCTGATCCGTCACCAACGGCCATGATTAAAACGTGAGATACCCCTTTGTGGGCCAATCATAGAGCGACACGTCGCCCTCACTTAACCCAGTCAGCGTCGGGTCCACCTATCAGCAGTGACGTGGACACCACCTCACCGCACGCGTCAGCGCAGACCCGGTCAACCGGTGAGTTTAGCGCTTGAGACCCTGCAGTTTCCTGTAATCAACCCGCGGTCCATCCTTGTTGAAAAATAATTAGATTCAGGCCCTGTTTTTAATGTTTTGACCCCTGAGCTTTCCGGAGTTTGAACCCACAGTCTAACCTATGGTGGTTTTGCTCTAAAACCCTCAGCGGCTATGTTTAATTACGTTTAGGCCCTCAGTTTTGCAAAGTTAGCCCCTGGTTTAGTTTATTTATCACAGTTTTGCCCTCAGGAGCCTGTTTTATGCATAACTTTCACATTTTAGCTCCGATTTGGGTGATTCTTGCGCTCACGTGTCCGTAGAAATGCGTAGAATGTTTTTATAAGAGTTTTATCTTCTGTTTTTATGATGTGGTGTACTGTTGCTTAATCTTTGTTATTTGTTTGCATGTATGCGTGTATGGGAATGCTTGTATGTTGCCGTGAACGTGTTTAGACGGTGAACCGTTCGTAGGTGAAGAAGAACAGCAGGTTGCAAGTTTTGGACAGCAGCCACAAGAGCATTTTGAGGAAGGCAAGTATAACATGGATAACCTAAGAACTCTTTAATCACTTCATATGCATGTGTCTAACCTGTATGCCTATAAGGACTATACATTAGCCTCTTTACTCTATGTTTTACCTATGGGAATGCATGTTGGATAAGTCTTGCTAGTTGCTGCGCAAACATATGTTCTTTTGTTAATAATCTTGTTAATGGATCTATGCAATATTTTGTGAGCGTGATCGTCTGTGCTGAGGTGCTTGAGTGGTTCATGGCTCATTAAAATTTGGCTTTTTAGCAACATGGTTTAGGGGGCATGAGCAATGTGCTTAGTGGTTTTGCTCATAGCCACTCTCCATAAGGACCGGTTCGCAAAGCGACAACCTGGGACAACAATGCTACCATGAGACTGGAATGGGATGGTCTTAGCTGATTAATTAGATTGTCTTGGTTTGGGAGTAACTTACCTGCGGGGCAAGAGGGGAAGTGAGCTGGGATGGGCCTTGGATCTGCTTTGGGTTGTGTGTGCTGTGTGCTTCACCCCTTAGAGTAGGGCCCCATCTCCGCGGAGCTTGAAACCTCAGCAGTTACACCTTACCAACGTGATCTTTGTAAAGGCTTCGTAGTGTGGCTTGCTAGTCATCTCATCTAAGGCAATGTGATGAACTACTAGCTTAGCTCACGACTTGTGGGTAAAGATGTGCAACCTCTCGAGAGTGTAAAACTGACATGTCAGCCGTGCTCACGGTTATGAGCGGCCCAGATCCTTTATGCTGATTAGTGGGTTCCCGGTTTGGTTTGGGAGTTGGTTATGTTTCTAATAATGTTGATTAATTCTTTATGCAATATCTTGGGCTTAATGGCTTATAAACTCACTCGTAGTAATTAGTTGCTTAATAAAACTTGATCAACTAAAAGCTCATGCATTCGTGTTAGCCAACCTTAGAGCCTCATGGTTCATGTTATGCTTGTTGAGTACGGTTGTGTACTCATACTTGTTGTTTTCTTTCTTTTGTTGGGTGGACCCAACTGCTGTTCAGTTGATGAAGGCACAGAAGAGTACGCTCAAGGTTATGATGAGTTCTAGGCATATCAGTCTCCCAGTCGACTTCCCTGTGGCGGCTCGTTTATGTTTTCGTTTACGCTTCCGCTTATGACTGTGTTATAAAGACTTGTGTCTTGATGTAATAATGTGACGATACGCTATGTAACGTTAATTCCCTTTCATGCATGTTCTGTGATGTCACTATTGTCATAATATATGTGAGACTTGTTCCTGGCACATATATGTTGTCCTGGTTCCGTTGGTTGAGAACTGGGCGTGACATCTGTCACAGACATCAAAGCAGAGAATGAAAAACCATGAAGTGGGGGATTAGTAGCAACTTCCATGGAGCTGGAAGCCAAGGCCAGGCTCTTGGAGCCGGTAGCAGTGAGCATATCTGTCATCTAGTAATCAACCTCTGTGGCCTTGAGCTTGCTGTAAAGCTCCTCAACTCCTAAGGTGTCATACCCTGCTGACTCAATAATGGAATTCTTCTTGATCTCCCACACATTCCTGTCCAAGGAATACAGCAGCTTGATAGCCTGCTGATGGTCAGAGTATGGGAGAGCATCTGGAGCAAAGTTGACACGGAGCTTGTTGATGATCGACTGAAAACAACCAAACAAGGCATCGATAGACTCTCCCGGCTTCTAAACAAAGTTCTCAAACTCCCGCCGGTAAGTCCCAACAAGCTGACCCTTAACTGTCACCATTCTCTCATGGTGTGCACTGAGCAGCTACCAGATCTCATAGGTGGTACTAAGGTGGCTCACCCTCTCATAGTCCGCCGGACCAAGTCCAGAGAAGAGAAAGTTCACCGCCTTGTAGTTCGCCTCATGCTGCGCAATGAGCGCCGGTGTGGTACATGATAAGGACATCACTTTTATGATTATGCAAGGACCTATTACAAGAGCACGTGCAAGACAACTAAACCATCAGGTGAGCTCGTTCCTAAGAGCTCGAACATATACTTTTGAGGATGGTATGCTACCTAATATTATGGTTGATTATATTGTACTTAGGAACTTAGGAGAGGAACATGAAGGCCTTGGAGAACAGCTCGGACTAGGAGGAGGGCAAGAAGGACGACCAAGTCAAGATGGAGGCCCAATTCTACTCGGAGTCGACTTCCTCGGCCTCCAGGACCAGTCATCAGTAAAATCATCGCCCAGGCGACAAACAGACTCTGATTTGGACGATCCACATATGATTGGAAATCTAAGAAGATAACCTTTCTAGTGCCACCAGTTTCAGATCATTTGGAGTTTGGAGTAATCAGTAATTCACGTCGCAAATTAGAGATCAGAATCTGTCCTGGTGCTGTTTTCCCTCTTTTTGGGCTGTTGACCCATGTATCATCTTGGAGTCCATCATACATGCGTCTAGGCCTTGTTGGTCGACCTAAACTCTATATAAATAGTAGCCGCCGCACATGTTAGGGTTTGGGTTTTGCTTAGATTATTCTGTCATCGAACAGTTTCGCCGACATCGGTTTGTGAAACCCCAACTTGTGCAACTTAATTGAGATTTGCGTTTTTCCTCGTTCTTGCTGGTGTTCTTCGGTTGCATTGTAGGAATGATAGCCTTCTTGGTGAGGTCGATTGAGTGCGTCACGTGGTCGATAACCATCGGAGCAGTGGTGTCATGATTGCAAGGATTCGAACCTTTGGCTCGGAGCCTTTATCACCAACGTCGAGTCTCCACCCCTAAACCGACGTACCTCACAGAAGATCGGGCCTATCCTATATCAATTGGTATCAGTTTCCAGGTTGCCCATTAGGTAATTCTATTTATCCTTTAGATTAGTTTTGTTTTCATATACCTACTGTCCAGAAAAAGCCAAAAAAAAAATTCCGCTGTCCCATTACCTATAGTGCCGCAATAGTTGTTTTCAGTTTCCTTTGTTGAGTTTTTATCCTTTGTGGTTGAGTTCGTTGCTAGTTAGGGTTGCTCTTCATCATTGTGCTTGTGTTTCCATCACCATCCTTGTCCACAGTTTGTTTTCCCTTCGCTTGTCCTTCCATCCACCGCCATGAAACCCATCCATCGCCGTGAAACCCTAATTTGAGGTGTCGTCAGTAAAACGGCTGTAACTTTTCACTCTGAACTCGGAATAGGGCAAAAGTATACAATTCCAAAAACAGCAGAAAATTTCGCATCTCGTTGTCCCCGGCTTTGCCGGGTTTGCAGCCACTATTTTTGCAAAAATCGGCCTGGAAAATAGGGTTCTTGGGCCCTAATGTTTCTGCACGCTTGTGTTTGACGTGCTTTCTCTCACGGTTTTGGCTCTACAGCACACATCTGGTTTCTGTTTGTTCTAAATTTTTTTTGGGGTACTTCCTGCTGTGAAAACAGAAGTGTCAAAAAAATAAGTAAAAAAATAGTGCAAAAAAAAGGTGAAAAAAACAAGGAAAAAAAAGAGAAAAGAGTTGCAGCAAAGGCTTTTGTTGTTGGTGTTGTTTCCACCTCCACCTCCATCTTCTACCTTCCACTTGTTTTTCTTGTGACACTTTGTGCTTCGACTTGAGACTAGCTTTTGGCCAGCAACAAACATCTACTTTGGATCATTATTCAGCTTTGCTTAACTGTTGCACTATTGTATTTGTTTAGCCACATATTGAGCCATCCCAAGCTCCACTATATTTGTCTCTTGAGCAGTACAGGTCGGACCTTGCAATCATCCCACGTTCTAGGTGTGTTATTGCCACTTTGCTGCCATCGTTCCTTCCTGGTAGCCATCGCCCTTTGCACTGCACGATAAGAACATTTGCAAGCGCTTGGTACACGCTTGAGTGTGAGTGATTCCACTAACCTATTAGATAGGGATAATCTTGTGTCATTGTCTCTATTTTTTTTGTTTTCACTAACCATGGCAGGCGATGAATCCCCTCAAGACTTTAATGACTGTGTTTCAATGGATGAGCTTAAGAAGCTTATTGCTACGCAAAACAAGCTTATTGGTGATTTCAGGGCAGAACTTACTCCGGTTGTGACCGAGCTTTGCACTACGGTCAACAGTTTGGCGTTTCGGCTTGACACGGTTGAGAACAAGGTTGCTGCCTCTAGTCAAGCTTCTTCTACTTCTGAGGAATCCAAGGCGTAATCTAATCTTGAAGTTGAAGATGGCGATGAAGATGAAGACGAAGATGATGTTTATACCGAGCAAGATTGGTATGGTAAGGGTAACAAAGGTAACAAAGGTAATAAGGGCAAACAACCACCATGACGTGGCCCCAAAGGTAACAAACCTGATAATGATAACCAGTTTGCTAGGGTTAAATTTAAAATTCCACCCTTTGATGGATCATATGATGCCGATGCTTATTTAGATTGGGAGATGACTGTTGAACAGCAATTTAATGCTCATAAGATTCCACCTGCTCAATGTGTTCCCTATGCTACTAGTGAATTTACTGGTTATGCTATTCTGTGGCGGAATGGTTTAGTTAAACTTAGTCAAGATCCTTCTACATGGTCCAAGTTAAAATGTTCTATGCGTAATCGTTTTATTCCTCCTTATAAGCGTGATTTGAAGAAAAATTGCAACGTTTTGACCAAGGCACTCGTTCTGTTCATGAGTACTATAATGATTTGCATGTTGCTATGTTGCGTTGTGATATTGATGAGGAGGATGAAGATACTATGACTCATTTTTATTCTGGTTTGCGTAAAGACATACAAAATATTGTTGATTATAGAGATTACTCCACCACAAACCAGTTGTTCCATATTGCTATGTTGGCAGAACAAGAAGTGCAGGGACGTGCACAACTTTCACGCAATACCTTTGGTGTTTCTTCTTCTAGGTTGGCTTTGAGCAAGGGACGTGCGGCCCCCACTGACATGAAACACGCTGTACCACCACTTGAGGTGAGCAAATCTGCTTTTATGCCTAACCCAGCGAACACCGATGCTTCCCCTACTACGCCATCATCAAATATTGTGTGCCATTGGTGCAAAGGCATGGGACATGTTATGAGGGAGTGTCCAAGCAAGCGAGCCTACATTGCTACAAATACCGGTGGGTACATCAGCGATAGTGATGTTGAAGATGATTTGGTATTGCAAGCTAATGTTGTAGGTATGACTGAGGAGAATGCATATGCTTATGGCGAAGATGATGCAGAGGACTACGTCCACAATGGCACATATATGTGTCCAGCATGTTTTGAGTGCACAGGTGGAACATGAGGACAAGCTTCAGCGGCACAATCTATTTTAGATTTATTTTATCATCAACAAGTGCCGTGTTCGTACTATCATTGATGGTGGGAGTAGCAATAATTTAGTGAGTGCTGATTTTGTCAAAAAATTTGGCCTTTCTACACGTGCCCACACTCAACCATATCATATTCAGTGGCTTAACAACAGCGGTAAAGCCAAGGTAACACAAAATGCACGTGTCTATTTTTCTATTGGTACATACCATGACTATGCAGATTGTGATGTTGTTGCCATGCAAGCATATTCTCTTTTGTTGGGTAGACCTTGGGAATTTGGTACTGATGCAACCCACTATGGTAGAACTAATACTTATACATTAATGCATAAAGGCAAGAAAATTACGTTGCTTCCTTTGACCCCCTACTAAAATTGTGAAATATGATAGGGCCATAGCTGAAACTGCAGAACGTGATAAGGCTTTATCCTCTAAAAATCAGAAGCATTAAAATCTGTTGTGCCCTTTAAAACTGAACCATCCATACCATCTACTAGTTCTCCTGCTATTAAGTTATAGGGTGGTGCTATGCTTGCTACAAAATTTGATCTTGCTGCTTGTGCTTTTGATGGAAAGACGGTCCTGTTTTTGCTTGATGATATGCCTCCCTCATTGCCGCCTGCTGTTGCTAACCTTTTGCAGGAATTTAAGGATGTTTTCTCTGCGGAAATTTCACGGGGGCTGCCACCATTGCGAGGGATTAAGTATCAAATTGATTTGATTCCGAGTGCCACTTTGCCCAACCGTGCTGCATATAGGACTAATCCAGAGGAGACTAAGGAGATTCAGAGACAAGTCCAAAGCTATTGGACCATGGGTACGTACGTGAGAGCATTGGTCCTTGTGTTGTTCCTGTCATTTTGGTTCCTAAGAAAAATGGTACGTGGCGTATGTGTGTTGATTGTTGAGCCATTAATAATATAACTATTCGTTATCGTCATCCTTTTCCTCGCTTAGATGACATGCTTGATGAATTATGTGGCTCTGTCATGTTTACCAAAATTGATTTGCGTAGTGGCTACCATCAAATTCGTATGAAATTAGACGATGAATGGAAAACTGCTTTCAAAACAAAGTTTGCCTTGTATGAGTGGTTATTTATGCTATTTGGGTTAACTAATGCACCTAGCACTTTCATGCGCTTGATGAATGAGGTTCTCCGTTCTTTTATTGGAAATTTTTGTGGTGGTTCATTTCGATGATATTTTGATCTATAGCAAATCTTTGGAGGAACATCTCGATCACCTACGTGCTGTTTTTGTTGTGCTACGCGATGCGCGCTTATTTGCTAACCTTGAGAAGTGCACCTTTTGCACCAATCGAGTTGATTTTCTTAGCTATATTGTTACTCCACAGGGAATTGAAGTGGATGAGACGAAGATTGACGCCATTAGGAGCTCGCTTACACCGACGACTATTACACATGTGTGTAGTTTTTTTTGTCTTGCAAGTTTCTATCGGCGCTATGTGAATGATTTCAGCACCATCGCTGCTCTACGTAATGAGTTGACGAAGAAAGGTGTGACGTTCCATTGGGGTCCAGCACAAGAAAACGCCTTCAACATGTTGAAAGATAAGTTGACACATGCACCTCTTCTACAACTTCCGGATTTTGAAAAAACTTTTGAGCTTGAATGTGATGCGAGCAGAATTGGGATTGGAGGCGTTCTTCTATAGGAAGGTAAACCTGTTGCGTACTTTAGTAAAAAAATTGAATGGGTCATCTCTTAATTATTCGACTTATGATAAAGAGTTATATGTTTTGGTGCGTGGTATGGAGCCTTGGCAGCATTATCTTTGGCCTAAAGAATTTGTTATCTATTCTGATCACGAATCTTTGAAACATATTAGAAGTCAAGCTAAGCTAAATAAATGACATGTTAAATGGGTTGAATTTATAGAGTCATTTCCACACATCATTAAGCACAAGAAAGGAAAAGAAAATGTCATTGCGGATGTTTTAACTCGCCGTTATACTATGTTGTCACAACTTGATCATCGCATCTTTGGTTTAGAGACCATAAAAGGGCTATATGCTGCTGATTTTGATTTTAAAGAGGCTTTTGAAAATTGTAGAGAGGGACGAACATGGAATAAGTTTGGGCTGAATGATGGACTTCTTTTCCAGGCTAACAAGTTATGCGTCCCAGATAGCTCTGTTTGTCTTTTGTTTTTGCAGGAGGTGCATGAAGGACGTTTGATGGGTCATTTTGGTGTGAAGAAAACGACGGATGTGCTGGCTGCTCATTTTTTTTTTGCCCAACTTGAAGTGGGACGTTGAACGGTTTGTGGCATGTTGCGCTACTTGCAATAAAGCTAAGTCTCGCCTTAATCCACATGGTCTTTGTTTGCCTCCCCCGGTTGCAAGTGTTCCTTGGGCTGATATTTCCATAGACTTTGTGTTGGGATTGCCTCGGACTAAGAGGGGGAGAGATAGCATTTTTGTTGTTGTGGATCGCTTTTCGAAAAAGGCACATTTTATACCTTGTCATAAGACGGACGATGCTTCTCATATTGCTGATTTGTTTTTCCATGAGATCGTTCGTTTACATGGGTTGCCTAATACTACTGTTTTCGGATTATGATGCAAAATTTTTGAGTCACTTTTGGCGGAGCTTATTGAATAAATTGGGGACAAAGCTTTTGTTTTCTACTACATGTCATCCCCAAACTGATGGTCAAACTGAAATTGTTAATCAAACTTTGTCTACTATGCTTAGGGCTATTTTGAAAACAAATTTGAAAATGTGGGAAGAGTGTTTGCCTCATATTACAATAGATCCTTTCACTCTACCACAAAGTTTAGCCCTTTCCAGGTGGTTTATGGTTTTAATCCTCGTGCTCCTATTGATTTGATATCTTTGCCTTTCGTGGAAGCTTTGCATTTGGATGCATCACAACGTGCTGATTTGATTCGGAACTTACATGAAATAACTAAGAATAATATTGAAACCATGAATAAGAAGTACAAACTTGCTTGTATTAAAGGTATGAAACAAGTGCCTTTTGAACCAGGTGATTTGGTGTGGCTACATTTGCTCAAAGAACATTTTACTGATTTGAGAAAGTCCAAACTTATGCCTCTAGCTGCTGGTCCTTTTATGGTTCTTGAAAAAAATTAATGATAATGCATACAAGTTTGAGTTGCTTGCAGATTTTGGGGTTAGTGCCACATTTAATATTGCAGATTTGAAACCATATTTAGGAGAAGACGATGAGATAGCATCGGGGATGACTTCGCTTCAAGAGGGGGAGGATGATGAGGACATCACTTCTATGATTATGCAAGGACCTATTACAAGAGCACCGGGAAGACAATTCAACCATCAGGTGAGCTCGTTCCTAAGTGCCCGTACATATACATTTAAAGATGGTATGCTACCTAATGTTATGGTTCATTATATTCTACTTAAGAACTTAGGAGAGGAACATGAAGGCCTTGGAGAACAGCTCGAACTAGGAGGAGGGCAAGAAGGACGACCAAGTCAAGATGGAGGCCCAATTCTACTTGGAGTCGACTTCCTCGGCCTCCAGGAGCAGTCATCAGTAAAATCATTGCCCAGGCCATAAACGGACTCCGATTTGGACGATCCACATATGCATAGAAAGCTAAGAATATAATATTTACAATGCCACTAGTTTCAGGTCATTTGGAGTTGGGATTAATCCGAAATTTACATCGCAATTTAGAGATCAAAATCTGTCCAGGGGCTGTTTTCCCTCTTTTTGGGCTGTTGGCCCATGTATCATCTTGGAGTCCAGCATACATGCATCTAGGCCTTGTTGGTTGACCTAAACTCTATATAAACAGTAGCCACCGCACATGTTAGGGTTTGGGTTTTGCTTAGATTATTCTGTCATCAAACAGTTTCGCCGACATCGGTTTGTGGAACCCCAACTTGTGCAACTCAATTGAGATTTGCGTTTTTCCTCATTCTTGCTAGTGTTCTTCGGTTGCATTGCAGGAATGATAGCCTTCTTGGCGAGGTCAATTGCGCGCGTCACGTGGTCGATAACCATCGGAGTAGTGGTTTCGTGATTGCAAGGATTGGAACCATTGGCTCGGAGCCTTCATCACCAACGTCGAGTCTCCGTCCCTAAACCGACATACCTCACGGAAGATCAGGCCTATCCTATATCAGTACACTTGGCAACGGGGAGCACCATGAAAGTCGTACTCTATGTAGCATTCCATATGTCCTCGCTCTAGCTTAGCAAGAAAGCTTTCGTCCTACCCTTCCAGTACGGATAGCCATCCGAGCCGAGAACCGGAACCTTCCCAGAGTGCGCCATAGTCGCTACTGGTTTCTCACCGGTAAAGGTATGAAGAAACCTAACCGGCTCTGATACCAATTGTAGGACCGAGACGTGCTACTAGAGGGGGGGGGGTGAAAGGAGCACTTTAAAACTCAAATTCACAATTCCCTGAAACTTGTGCTAAAGAGAAGAACTAGACACCGTCCACTGGACAGATACGTGTCTAGCAGCGCAAAGGTGCCATCCACTGAGAGGATACGCACCAAGAGAGAAAAACCGCGAGCCAACTCACAAAGGGCACCGAGGAAATCCGCCACACGACACTCACCACACCAAAGTGTGTCTCACTAACTCACAGCAAGCAAAGAGAATAGTCTGGAAGTGGGGAATGCAAAAATCCAAAGTAAAAACACAGCAAAAAAAACAAATAGCGAAATCACAGCAGCAACGCTGCCTGAGCTGGACTGTCTGGTAGCAGGGGCCAGACTATCAAGTGGGACCAGATATTCCAGTCTCCTCTGCTAGACTATCCGGTGGGATGTCCTGGATAGAGCCCAACACCGGACGGTCCAGTGGGCACTACCGGACTGTCAGGTAGAGTCACAGACAGGGGGTTTTTAAAGCCAAACCTGACCAAAACTTGTCCAATCTTCATGAGATTTTGCACAAGCTATCTGGACCCTATTCCAAAACTTTTTCCAAAAGATCAACGCAAAATGACCAAGGGATCAGTGGGAATTTCAGATATCGTGAAATGGCAATCTTTAGGCAAGAAGGGGGAAAACTCATGACAAGCTTGGTCGTGGCAATCCAGCAGGATTGAGATGAACTAAGTCATAATCTCCACATTCTAGCAAGTCCAAAAGAGCCAAAAGAACAGGATTAACTAGTGGGCAAAGCAAATCACCAAAAGCCCTTGAGTTTCATCCAAAAACCAACTAGAAAGGGGGGAGGGAGATGGATGCACACATGAGCACAAATTTGGGACGAATCTTGCCTTGATTAGATGAGGAAATCAGTTCTTACAAGGCTCAACTCAGCCTACCACCCTTCATCCTCCCACTAATGCAAAGTACTAGCCTAGGGGACTCTCAAATCCTAAGCTAAGCACCCGATTTGCTCTCTAAGCACTTGGCTGGTTGGAGACTAAGCCTAGGGTTTCTAGAGGTAGAAGAGTCATCTAAATGACAAGCCACTTAGGTATTTATAGCCCTGGCCTAATCGACACATTTTACACTAAGACCCCAATATTACATAAACGCTCGTAGGGGCCAAAACGGAAAAGACTTGACTTTCTCGGGGACGGACGACCACGATGGAGTCTTGATCTTCTTCGCCTGCAAGCGAACTCCCAGATGACGTCCATGTGGTCAATAGTCCAAATCCGCCGATTGACCCTCGGTTTTGAAGTCAGAAACCGAGAAACTTTAGGGTTTCCTTCCTGGGCCTGGAATGGCCCACTCCACTCTATCTCAACAAGTATGAGCCCATTCGCCGAGTCTGGTAACTCAGCGGTAGGGTGGCAGATTTGAGCGAATCCGCCAACGCCCTCGCCTGTCTTCGCGCCATGTACTCGGGCTGGAGCACCGCGGTGGCACCTGGCATCCCCAGTCCATCGGGGTCACCTCGCAGTCCTTTGGAGGTCTTACTCGTGCCGTCGCCGTGCCGCTCCACCATGTACTAAACTCCCATGACCGACCGACGTCGAGCATGCCTCCAGTCCTTCGGAGGGCTTCCATCTACCTCCAGTCCATCGGAGGGTCTCCTGTCCATCGGAGGTCTTGTGGCTAAGTCCTTCTAGGTCTTTGGCTTCTGTTGGCAATCACTCATCACTTTAGAGGCAATGGAGCTGGTCCATTGGCTCTCATTGGCTACCCTCTTGAGCTTTTTATCTTCCCTATAAACCCTCAATCTTTCTTCCAATTGAATAACGTCGTTGACCATTTCTTGAAAGTTAGGGAAGCTCATGTTCATTTTTGTCCTCATCTTTGGAGATAAGCCTCAAGAAAAGTACATCTTTTTGGAATCATCTGAGGCCACTTGAGTCAGAGCATATTGGGCCAAGTCGTTGAAAGAGTATATATACTCCAACACTATTTTATTGCCTTGCTGAAGGTTCAAAAATTCTTGAAGCTTTAGTCCCACCAGTCCTTCAGGAACATGCTGATCTTCAAATGCCTTCTTGAACTCAGCCCAAGAAAGTTGTTTATCGGGTTCGAGGGAGGCTTGGTAAGTCACCCACCAAGATCTCGCTGGGCCTTGAAGTTTGCGCATTGCAAATAATACCTTCTGTCGATCTGTAATATTTGGCAGCAACTCGAACATTCCTTTAATAGTCCTTACCCAATGTTTAGCATCCATTGGGTCTCGCGCTGTCTAAAAGACTAGAGGATGAAGGCTTCAAAGTCTAAATAAGTTACTTATGCATTTCTTCCATGATGTGGGTGATCCTGGTTTTGTTGTTGTTGCTGAAGTTGATTTTGGGTGAGTAATTCAATCAACCTATCTTGTCGTTCAATGACTTATGCCATGGTGGGGTGGGGTGGGGGAGGTGAAGAGGTACCCCCAAACTTGAGTTGCTGGGATCACTAGCCATTTGGGTTTAAAGCATAATACATGAACAACTTATTCCTCTTTAAATACTTAATTTGATACAATTTATCACACCTCTTAAGAAGATATAATACTAAGTTTATTAATACCATTCAACAACTACACACCAGCAGCCCTTCAAAATACATTAGAAAAAATTTACAAAAGTCTTAAGAAGAAGAAATTTAAACAAAATTTCTTACAAGTGGCCCATAAGCCCTTATTTCCTTTTATTTTCTAAACTCCACTCTGGTTCACCGAGTATTCTTCCGCAGATCCCTCAGAGTCATACATTTTATTAGGAATAGGTTCAGAAGGTGGCCCAATGGATCCAGAATCTACCCCAGAGGATCCCTGATAGCCCTTGACCCTTCGGGACCAGCTCTTCAGGGTCCTCCTCAGAAAACTCATCCTGAAGTTGGTCAATTTGGAGTTGCATGGTAGCTATTTGCTCATTAAGATCCCCTATGATCTGATGATCATCATAAATGAGATAGGCTTGGTCTTCTATGGTGGCATTGGCAGTTTGAAGTTGGTTCCTAAGTTCTCCCATGATACGTTGATCATCGTAATGACGGATGCCAAGATCAATTAACTTAGAATTGTCACAGTGATGTTGTTGTCTAAGATGTTGGTTTTGTTTGGAAACTTCAACAACATTATCACAGGTATCTAAATAAGCTTCATGATGTTGCTCACAGAGAGAACCAAGATTGGTGGCAAAGTGGACTTCTTCCCGCATTTGGCGCCTTCGAAGGCTTCATGCGATGCTGTTAAGTCTACAAAGTCTATGACGCCACTCAGACTGAGTGCGGTTAGAAGGGGGGAAGTACATAACATCAGTCCCATCTAGGTCATCCGAGTGCAAAGTAGAGAGCCTAGCCAAAGCCCTATAAGCGGCATCCGATATCACCTCATTTTCAGTTGCTCCACCACCTTCCAACTCTAAAAGATTCTCCTCTGGTATATTAGGGTGTTTAGGCATGAAAACCTAAACTCTGAAATGGGTGTCAAAAAGGAGGTCAACAGTACTAATGATATATCTAGGACAATTATGATATCCTAACTCTTTGAGACAATAACGAAGGCACATGGTAAAAGGGTAGTCCTCTGGACACTCAGTATGCCAATCACCTTGGGCATCCCTTCGAGGAACAAAAGATGCAGCATCTGAACCAGAGTAACAAAAGATTTATCAAGATACTTAAAATTACATAACCGACTCATTCTACTTATAAGCAAAATGCAGTGGATCTAAAGCAATCATGATGCATGAAGTGTTTTGATTAATTTTTTTAAATTACTAACCAGACTCTACAGAAGTTCATATTAATTGATTTTCTCACTTTCAGATAAGAGAAGATAGCGATGGCCATATAGGTATAAAAACATAGTTTTGAAAATATAGTAATCTTACGCAATAAGCTCAGCTCTGATAGCAGCTGCGGCGGAACCACCCAAATTAACCTAAGTTTAGTACTTATGTACTTTTCTTAAGTTCATTTCGGTAGTTTATCAAGATTTACTAATCTTGACAAGCCTTCCCATCTGGATCAAGCTCATGGGGCAACTCTCAACGGAGTTTACAGAGTACAATATTTTACAAAGTGAACAAAACTTTATTGGAAGATAGATTTGGAGTTATTACAAACTAGATTCTCAAATAATTACACATAACAGTGTAGAACTCTTAAAATACAGCAAAAGGTTGTTCTACTCTAACAAAAGTGTTCTTCAAAAGAAATTTTGCATCATGCCCAATGATGCAAGATTATTGAGGAGTGAAGGAAGTAGGATCATACTCGAAGAGGATATATTCAGCACCTGGAGAAAATTTGAGAGAAGAGATCTGAGTACTAATTACTCAACAAGACTTACCTGACCATGGGGTTTGAGCCCGACTTTCTAACCTATAACTAATCTTGGTTGGGTCGAATCATACTGCAATAAGCCTAGAAGTAAATCCTTAGCTTTTAGGGTGTCAATTTCTTTTAGTTATATCTTATTATACTATGTTATTCCTAGTCTAGATTGCAATCCAAGACAAGCACTCTGTAAAACCATTACATAGCAAGAAACATTATTCTTCTTAATGTTGGTCGTGATCTAGCTCTTACACCTGGTTAGCCAGCGATTCGAATCGATTTGAAACTCTCAAGAGAAATACTCAAACACCAATCATATGCGTGTACGAGGACCTCACATATGATAGCCTAACATCCCCATTGTCACCTAGTCTGAACTGTCCTCACTGAACCTTGGTGTATGCTGACACCCGCCTGTCCCCCACCTTCCAGTTGGTCTCATACAATTCAACTCTAGGCACAAGGGATGAAAGGTTTACAGGATCCCGTGACGAGGACGATAAGTGAATGAGGCACGTTCAAAGGCCGAAAGCATGGCCAAACATCGTACGGCCTTATACAACATTGGCAAGGTCAAGATCCAAGTCGATATTCATTTATTAACTTTCCATAGAAATCAATATCAAAAGCATAACTGATCCCACCTCATGTCTCCATTTAATATATCAAGAAACTTTATTATCCAGATTCAATTTCTTTTGAAGGTAAACGAGGCCTAAGATTAAGTTTGGCTACGCATTCTAATCTAACATGTATAGGATCAATTATGCTGGATTTAGGAGTTGCACTAGGGTTTCAATCAGTTCCTGACTCTAATGCACATACATAACTCATTGATTAATACTAAAATGGAAAAGGGGAAATGCACCAGGGTTTGCTTGGATTTAAGGTGCTGGGGTCTAGGGTGGCTTCAAAAAACCACAGATGATTTTTGGACTATGGCCTCAGGGATTTCTGGAATAAAGGTTTCTGAACATTCTTCAACAGGGGGTGAAGGAGTTAACGTACCTATATGCATGAGTTTTAAGGATAAGGATAATCAACCTGTTGTACATAGAACTATAGAATTTCTTAAAAAGAAAAACGGGGCACTGGTATCATTTTTCCAAGGCTTATCTTAATTTTATAGGGTTTTAAAATAAATTTCTATGGTTTTAGAAATTTTTCTCACATTTTCAATAGAATTTTTAAAATATTAAAAGAATTAAAACAAATAAGTAATTAAATATTGAAATTCGTAACAATAAAAATAGATTTTTAATTTATTTAAAAATTTAAGTAAAATAAGTAAAATCATTTTAAAAATAATTAAATCAAGAGATTAAAAAGAAATATTGAAAATAGGAAAGAAGCCCAATGACCAAAAAAATTACTTTTTACTTAAGTTCTATTTCTCTCCTAACTTTGGTCTAGCCCAGCTTTAAGCAGCCGACCCGCTCTCTCCCCCCTCCTTTTTCGGCCCATCAGCGAGGCCGCCGGCCTGCTTTCTCTCCCCATCTCTCTTGGCCCGGATGGCTCAGCCTAGGGCATGGCCCAGTTGGCTCGACCAGCGCTGGAGGCACACGACGCACGCGCGTGTTCATGGCGTGCTTGTCGCGGTAGCGCCGACGACCATTCCGTGCGGCGGAGGCCACGGCCCATGCCGGCAGCGACCAAACGGCGGTGCAGTGCTCGGCTCTCCTCTCTTCCCTTCCTTTCTCACCCTTTCTCCTCTCTTTCCCCTTCTCTCTGTCCGCGGCGGTCGTGGCGAACGCCATGCGCACGCGCCGTGCACATGGCGGCGTGGCGCTCGCCTGGCGGCGTTGAGTCATGCCGGTGCCAGAGGATGCCCCTATGAGGTGCGCGCGGTAGCCCAGCACCAGGTGCAATACGTGGGAAGCCTAGAAGGGGCTTGTGCACGTGAGGAGAGGAGGTGTCATGGCGGCCATTGCCGCTGGCGCCATAGAAGGTATAAGTTTGATTCGAACTCGCCTGGGCCTAATCCTCGACAAGGACTGGTGCAAGAGGACGAGGGTGGAGGGGAACATAGTTTCTTACCCTCTGGTGGTGGAATAGGGCAGCAAAGGCGGCGGTTAGCCAGCGGCATAAGGGTGAGCGGTGTGTGGTGAAAAGGGAGGTCGGGAAGATGGCGAGGGGTGGTGGCTTGGGTTGAGATGGCTGGGGCATGCTCATGCGGTGCTTAAATAGGACTAGGAGGTGGCAGAACGGCAATGACGGATGAGATCGATGGTGGCGGTGGAGCCTTATCCCGCGTGTCCCGAGGAGAAAGATGAGAGGCGGGGGAGCAACCCCATGGCCGGGGCCCAGGCGGCACGAGCACAGCCAGCACCGACCCATGGCTTTGGCTGGGCGATCAGCACAAAGTGTGTGGCACCCACCAGGCCAGAATCCGAGGATGGGCCGTAGTTGCTTTGGGCCATCGGTTTCAGCCCCCCTTTTTATTTTCTATTCTTTTCTATTTCCTTTTTCCTATAAATACATTTTACCTTTAAACCTCTCAAGTAAAATGTTTTACCTTAAAGTCCAAATTCAAAAGTGAAAGAGTGTATTTCATACTATAATCTTGCACTTTTGTCCTCGGACAAAAATAAAATTTGTAAAGAGTTTGAATAATTCGATTCAAATTAAATTTAATAATTTACTAAAGATGTAATTATGCAAATGATGACATGATTAGTGCACTTAATTGGGGTTCAAGATAGAAATTATCACAATGAATCTAGAGATAATAGGTACATTAAGATGCATCTAGACCAAGCAAAAGCATCATTCAAATTTGAAGCCGCAGGTTCACAAACTCAACCTTCCAAGGAGCCAAACTCAAATTAGCCGCCGTCGCTTGCCATGGTGCTCCGGGAGCCTGCGCTGTCCACACTTGGGAACATGTGCTGCCATCGCTTCCTCATAGCAAGGAGGTCACGCTGCCACCCACCCACCCATCGTCGCTCGCCTCCCTAGAGGCCTCCTCCTGCTCGCTCGCACCAGGGAGGCTGTGTCGCCGCCCACCCACACTAGGGAGGCCGTGCCGCCACCCACCACCTGTCTTCGGCCGCTCACTGGAGCCTTGAAAGTCATGTGGACCGTGAGTTGATGTCCTAAGAGTGGAGTGATTAGGGTTCTAAAAACTAAGGCTCTATAAAAAACTAATCCGAAACCTTTGCAAGATAAACAAGATATGTGCACTAATGTTTTGCTAAGTGTTGCTAACTCCATTGAGGTCAAGTCTTGCAACCTAGTTCCACCTAGAAAGTAACCTATCAAGCTAGTCTAGGAATGCGAGCACACAATTGCAGGAAAGTAAATGTGGAAGCTAAAGAGATGGGTAGAGTGATTGCAAATTTCCATTGACGATGGCAACGATGGCACAAGATGGAGACACGGAGATATTTTTACCGAGGTATCAGGAAGGCGAGCAAGGCTTCCCCTACTCGTTTGGTGCCCCTCGTAAGGCTTTGCTCTTGCATAGTCCGAACAAGGATTATGACCTCAATCCTCACAAGAAAGGAGGTTGGCAAAGTGACCCACACAACGCCTCGCTCTCGCATAGTTTACGCAAGGACAACGATCTCTTCCTCGCAAGGATAGAGGATGGCAAAGGTCGCTTGTGAGATGGTCAAGCAACCCGATCGAGTAACTCTAGATATCCCCAGTAAACACCCACGCAAGCCCTTACTCTCGCGTAGTCCACTCAAGGAGTACATGATATGGGATAGGCCTGATCTTCCTTGAGGTACGTCGGTTTAAGGGTGGGGACTCAACGTTGGTGAAGAAGGCTCCAAGCAAAAGGTTCGAATCCTTGTAATCACGACACAACTACTCCGATGGTTATCGACCACGTGACATGCGCAATCGACATCGCTAAGAAGGCTATTGTTCCTGCAATGCAATCAAAGAACACCAGCAATAATGAGGAAAAACGCAAATCTCAATTGAGTTGCACAAGCTGGGGTTTCACAAACTGGTGACGGCGAAACTGTTCATGACAGAATAGTCTAAGCAAAACCCAAACCCTAACTTATGCGGTGGCTACTGTTTATATAGAGTTTAGGTCAACCAACAAGGCCTAGACGCGTCTATGATGGACTCCAGGATGATACATGGGCCCACAGCCCAAAAATAGGGAAAATAGCCTTTGGACAGATTCTGATCTCTAACTTGCGATGTGAATTCCTGATGACTCCAAAATCCAGATGATTTAAAACTAGCGGAATTAGAAAGGTTATCTTCTTAGCTTTCCAAGCATATGTGGATCGTCAAAATCAGAGTCCGTTTGTGGCCTGGGCGACAATTTTACTGATGACTGGCCCTGGAGGCCAAGGAAGTCGACTCCGAGTATAATTGGGCCTCCATCTTGACTTGGGCATCCTTCTTGCCCTCCCCCTAGTCTGAGCTATTCTCCAAGGCCTTCATGGTCCTCTCCTAAGTTTCTAAGTACAATATAATAGCATACCATCCTCAAAAGTATATGTACGGGCACTTAGGAACGAGCTCACCTGTTGGTTCAATTATCTTGCATGTGCTCTTGTAATAGGTCCTTGCATAATCATAGGAGTGATGTCCTCATCATCCTCCCCCTCTTGAAACGAAGTCATCCTCGACTATCTCATCCTCTTCTCCCAAATATGGTTTCAAATCTGCAATATTAAATGTGGGACTAACCCCAAAATCTGCAGGCAACTTAAGCTTGTATGCATTATCATTATTATTTTCAAGAACCTTAAAAGGACCAGCAGCTCGAGGCATAAGTTTGGACTTTCTCAAATCAGGAAAACGTTCTTTGCGCAAGTGTAGCCATACCAAATCACCTAGTTCAAAAAGCACTTGTTTCCTACCTTTACTACTAGCAAGTTTGTACTTCTCATTCATGGTTTCAATGTTATTCTTAGTTATTTCTTGTAAGTTCTGAATCAAATCACCACGTTGTGGCGCATCCAAATGAAAAGGTTTCTAGAAAGGCAAAGATATAAAATCAATAGGAGCACGAGGATGAAAACCATAAACCACCTAGAAAGGGCTAAACTTTGTGGCAGAGTGAACGGATCTGTTGTAAGCAGACACAATATGAGGCAAACACGCTTCCCACATTTTCAAATTTGTTTTCAAAATATCCCTAAGCATAGTAGACAAAGTTCGATTAACAACCTTAGTTTGAGTCAGTTTGAGGATGACAAGTAGTAGAAAACAAAAGCTTTGTCCCCAATTTATTCCATAAGCTCTGCCAAAAGTGACTCAAAAATTTTGCATCACAATCCGAAACTATAGTATTAGGCAACCATGTAAACGAATGATCTCATGGAAAAACAAATCAACACTATGAGAAGCATCGTCCGTCTTATGACAAGGTATAAAATGTGCCATTTTCGAAAAGCGATCCATAACAACAAAAATACTATCTCTCCCCCGCTTAGTCCGAGGCAAACCCAACATAAAGTCCATAGAAAGATCAACCCAAGGAACACTTGCAACCGGGAGAGGCAAATAAAGACCATGTGGATTAAGGCGAGACTTAGCTTTATTGTAGGTAGTGCATCGTGCAATATACTGTTCAACACCACGCTTCAATTTTGGCCAAAAGAAATGAGCAGCCAACACATCCGTCATTTTCTTCACACCAAATTCACCCATCAAACCTCCTCCACGTGCCTCCTACAAAAATAAAAGACGAACAGAGCTATCTGGGATGCATAACTTGTTAGCCCGAAAAAGAAGTCCATCATTCAGCACAAACTTATTCCATGTTGGTCCCTCTCTACAATTTTCAAAAGCCTCTTTAAAGTCAAATAAGTAAGAGATGGCCCGTTTAATTTTTCACTAAAGTACGCAATAGATTTACCTTCCTGTAGAAGCATGCCTCCAATCGCAATTCCGCTCACATCACATTCAATCTCAAAAGTTTTTCCAAAATCCAGAAGTTGTAGAAGAGCTGCATGTGTGAACTTATCTTTCAACGTGTTGAAGGCTTTTTCTTGTGCTGGACCCCAATGTAACATCACACCTCTCTTCATCAACTCATTAAGTGGGGTAGCGATGGTGCTGAAATCTTTCACAAAGCGCCGATAAAAACTGCAAGACTAAGAAACTACGCACCTGTGTGATAGTCGTCGGTGTAGGCCAGCTCCTAATGGCGTCATTCTTTGTCTCATCCACTTCAATTCCCTATGGAGTAACAACATAGCCAAGAAAACCAACTCGATTGGTGCAAAAAGTGCACTTCTCAAGGTTAGCAAATAAGCGCACATCGCGTAGCGCAACAAAAACAACACGTAGGTGATCGAGATGTTCCTCCAAAGATTTGCTATAGATCAAAATATCATCAAAATAAACCACCACAAATTTTCCAATGAAAGAACGGAGAACCTCATTCATCAAGCGCATGAAAGTGCTAGGTGTATTAGTTAACCCAAATGGCATGACTAACCACTCATACAAGCCAAACTTTGATTTGAAAGCAGTTTTCCATTCATCGCCTAATTTCATACGAATTTGATGGTAGCCACTACGCAAATCAATTTTGGTAAACATGACAGAGCCGCACAGTTCATCAAGCATGTCATCTAAGCGAGGAATAGGATGATGATAATGAATAGTTATATTATTAATGGCTCTACAATCAACACACATATGCCATGTACCATTTTTCTTAGGAACCAAAATAACAGGAACAGCACAAGGACTAAGGCTCTCACGTACGTACCCATGGTCCAATAGCTCTTGGACTTGTCTCTGAATCTCCTTAGTCTCCTTTGGATTGGTCCTATATGCAACACTGTTGGGCAAAGTGGCACCCAGAATCAAATCAATTTGATGCTCAATCCCTCGCAATGGTGGTAGTCCCAGTGGAATTTCCATAGGGAATACATCCTTAAATTCTTGCAAAAGGTGAGCAACAGCAGGCGGCAATGAGGGAGGCATATCATCAAGAGAAAACAGGACCCTCTTGCACAATAAAGCATAGCTGGAAGCATCATCGAAAGCACAAGCAGCAAGATCAGATTTTGTAGCAAGCATGGCACCACCCTTTAACTTAATAGCAGGAGAACTAGCAGATGGTATGGATGGTTTAGTTTTAAAGGGCACAACAGATTTTGATGCTTGCTGATTTTCAGAAGCTAAAGCCTTATCACATTCTGCAGTTTCAGCTATGGCCCTATCACATTTCACAATTTCAGTAGGGGTCAAAGGAAGCAACGTAATTTTCTTGCCTTTATGCATGAATGTATAAGTATTAGTTCTACCATGGTGGGTTGCATCAGTATCAAATTCCCAAGGTCTACCCAACAAAAGAGAACATGCTTGCATAGGAACAACATCACAATCTGCATAGTCATGGTATGTACCAATAGAAAAATAGACACGTGCAGTATGTGTTACCTTGGCCTTACCACTGTTGTTAAGCCACTTAATATGATATGGGTGAGTGTGGGCATGTGTAGAAAGACCAAATTTTTTTGGCAAAATCAGCACTCACCAAATTATTGCAACTCCCACCATCAATGATAGTACGAACATGGCACTTGTTGATGATAAAATAAATTTGAAATAGATTATGCGGCTGAAAATTGTCCTAATGTTCCACCTGTGCACTCAAAACATGCTCGACAACATATGTGCCATTGTGGATGTAGTCCTTTGCATCATCTTTGCCATAAGCATATGCATTCTCCTCAGTCGTACCTGCAATGCTAGCTAGCAATACCAAATTATCTTCAACATCACTAGCGTTGATGTACCCACCGGTATCTGTAGCAATATAGGCTTGCTTGCTCGGACGCTCCCTCATAACATGTCCTATGCCTTTCCACCGATGGCACACAATATTTCATGATGACATAGCAGGGGGAGTAGCGGTCATCATTGGGTGAGGCACAAAAGCATATTTGCTCACCTCAGGTGGTGGTAAAGCGCGTTTCGTGTCAGTGGGGGCAGCATGTTGTTGACGGTCGTAATCTCACGATGTCTACCATCAATTATCCACCAAATGAAGCAAAACATGTGAAATAATAGGACTAACCCTAACTACTAATGAGTTCCACTAGATGTACATGAAAATTTGGATGCAGGTACCAAAATATGTGCAAAATGGTTGAAAACAAGCCAAAGACCAAAGATGGGCAACAATGGCGAACAGGCCATGGCCGCCCAGACATGACCCATGGCAGCCCGACCATGTCCTAGCCCATCAGTGGCCGCCCGGCCACCTCACTTGCCACGTTTTTGATCCTGCATGCAAACAAACACAAGGCAATGAAGATCCAACCATACAAAAGAGTATTCAATATATCTAATGGTCGACAGAGCATCAAAACATGGATCGGTGAGGTCATTAATCCAAGGGACCCAACATGCAACCAACCAAGGAAAGACAACTGGCCGCCCGGCCACTATTCTTGGCCACCCGACCATCCTTCGGACATGTTTTACACATGCATCAACTGTTTCAACTGTCAACCGACCTAGGGAAGGAATATCAAGTGTTGGATCACTGAAGTCGGTGGATCCTATGGCCGCCCGGCCAAAGGGGGTGACTGCCCGGCCATGTAGGTGGCCGCCCGGCCATTGACCCTAGCCGCCCAGCCACCAACCTATCCCCTAACTGACCTAGCGTGTCTATAAATATGCCCCTCACTCGGTTGTACTATAAATAGACCCTGAGAGCTCATTTGTAAGGTGTGGAGCTGAGTTCAAGTTCTATCTTAGAGTGCTACACTATTCCCTTAGTAGTTAGGAAAGTCCTGAGAGTTAGAGTTGAGTCGAACTTTATCTCGGAGTCTCCGGAGTTATCTTCGAGTCTGTGGTAAAGCGATGTATCTTTTGGATTCAGGTTATCTTCAATATAATTTTAGTTATATTTTACTCTAAGTTCTATCTCCTGCAAGTGTGGTGTACCTTTCTTTGCACAGTTGCTTGGCTTAGGTTATGTTTAACTTTGCTATTCAATTCTTGTTATTCTTCCCTGTGCTATAACTCAACCCTAGACTTAGACGCTCGGCTCTAGCTAGACCCTCTCCTCTGATCAAGGGCGGTCTATCGTTGTTCAAGCTTCGCTTGAACACATTTATAGCGTGCCATCCTCTGCACACAGCATTTCTTGGTAGCCCCACTCGGTGACAGTGTGTGGTGTGCCTGTGTAGTCCAAGCCCGTCATTCGGGAGGCCCGTAGGTGTTAGCTAGACTCTCTTTATGGACCAACTATCTACCACTGGTACCCTCGAGACTCTAGAATTTTGCTCGACGCCAGACCCAGACTTGTTAATTGAGTTTCTTAAGTTAGTCACGGATAACCTTTGCAGCCGATTAGAAATAGAGTTTTGTGACATTATCTCACTCGTTGTCCTCCCAGAAAACTATACCTTTCTACGGATAGCTTTGATAGACTTATCATCCCACCATACACCTATCTTTGTTACGTTTACCCTTGTTACTATTAGTTGGTATAATTTATCTAAGTTTATAATTATTTCGACTTGAGTATATTCAATTACACTCTCTTACCTGCCACTTCCCTATGGAAATTTACGATACTCGGAATACTCTGAGTGAAAGGCTATAGCGGTCTCCGTACGCTTGAGGAGTAAAACATGTTAAGGCTAAGAGACGCCAACAAGCTTTTCTGGCATCGTTGCCGGGGAAGCAATAGGCAGAGAGATAATTATATCTCATTTCGAACCTTGTATACTTGATAAGTTTTACTGTTGGTTGTTAGTAGGCACACTTTGCTATGTTGTTTTGTTGTGGTTGCAACAGAGAGGAGTATGACCGGTTTCGATCTGCCGAAAAACAACCACAATAACCCAGAGTCACTGCTTAGGAGAGTCCGTGCAACGACTGTCCACGGGCAGAGACCTGTAACAAGGGAGCTAGAACTAAGTACGTCTACCAACACTCCAGTTACCACCACCATGGCTGAGAAGACCATTCGTGCGTTCTCCATCCCCTCGAGCAACAATGTTCCTATGGGACCTGAAGTTCAAGTGGGAGAGAACTTCAAACTCAAGCCAAGGGTGATCCATATGGTTCAAGCTATCCCATTCTGCGGACTAGCTATGGAGGATGCCAACAATCAGTTGCAGCAGTTTTTGGAGATCTGCAGCACGTTCAACATGAAAGGAGCATCACCGGACGCCGTCAAACTTCGTCTCTTCCCGTTCTCTCCTGTTGGGAAGGTAAAGCAGTGATTCTACCTCAGCCGAGCAACACTAACATCGTGGAACGCATGTTTTGATGCATTTCTTGCGTAGTACTTTCCGTTGGGAAAGACTAATGCATTGAGGAACAAGATCTTAAGCTTTCAACAGCTCGCTGACGAAACCGTGGCGGAGGCCTAGGAGAGACTCCAGGAGTACATCACAGCCTGTCCCCACCACGGAATGCAAGAGTGGCTCATTATTCAGAGTTTCGTTCATGGGCTTCACCGCTCAGCACAAGAACACCTAGATGCAGCCGCTAGAGGATCCTTCCTGTCCTTGAGCATCACTACGGCCAAAGGGCTAATTGAAAAAATGGCCACCAATCAAGGATGAAGAGAAGAGAGGTCTAGTACCCAATCCCGTGGCATCCATCAGATTGAGAGCACTGACATGCTCGCTGCCAAGATGGACTTACTGTTGAAAAAGCTAAACAATTCTCCAGAAGCCGCTCCGGTCCAAGCCCTCAACTCTCATATGACTTACAAAGTCTGTGGAAACACAGGACACTCAGGGAACAGCTTCCCCGAGACGTGACCTAAAGACGCAAACTTCACAGGGAGCAATAACTTCAACAACAGGAATCGTCCTCAGCCGGGATGGAGCACACGACAACATCTCCCTTTCTCCGGACAAGGTAACTCTTCAGGAAGTTCACAGCAGTTTCTTAAAAGCAATTTTAATTTTGATCAGAAAGCTGTGAATGATAGCATTAGTAAGAAGTTCCATGCCAATGATAGGATATTTGAATCTATATCTCTGGAAATGGAAACTTTGGATAGTGCTATGAAAAACCAACTTGCTTTAACAAAATGTTAGAAACTCAAATAGCTCAGTTGGCTGCTGCTTTACCTAACCCAAATACGGGTAAGCTGCTTGGGCAACCTAAAGCTCCTCCCAAGGAGCACATAAATGAAGTAACCACTAGGGGTGGAAAGTCCACATAGGACCCGCCATCTCCTAGTCGTGCAGGAATAGAGCAGGAGAAGACAACCGAGTCCGAAGATAAGGTCGTAGAGGAAGACACACATGGCAAGGAGGAGAAGACAGCATCGAAGCATCTACCCCATGAGTTCTATGATACTACAGTGCTGCCATTTCTTCCATGAAACAAGAAGGTTGCCGCTGACGAACAATATAGTAAGTTCGTTGAGGTCATTAAGATGCTTTATGTCAACATACCTCTGCTAGATGCAATGCAGGTATCGACATATGCTAAGTATTTAAAGGATATCCTCAACAACAAGAAACCCCGACCATCAATGGAAATAGTGCATTTGACAGAAGAGTGTAGTGCAGCTATACTCAAGAAAAAGGACCCTGGAAGCCCCACCATCTCATGCTCGATTGGAACCCAACACTTCGACCAAGCATTGTGTGATCTTGGAGCCAGTGTCAGCATAATGTCGAAGGCCATCTTTGACAAGCTGAGTCACGCTGCACTTTCTCCCACGGCCATGTGTCTGCAACTCGCGGATCAATCTGTTCGCTACCCAGAAGGCATCGCAGAGAATGTTCTGGTGAAAATCAGGAATTTCCTCATCCCGGTGGATTTTGTGGTACTAGACATGGAGATTGACTCAAAAACACCGCTCATCCTTGGTCGGCCATTTCTGAGCACCGCGGATGCAACCATCGATGTTGGGGCAGGTAAGGTTCACCTCAACATTAATGGCAAGAAGGAGACATTCGCCTTCAAGCCAAAAGTTGAGCAGTGCAACAAGGTGCACACTTTCAAGTGTCAGGCACAAAAGGATGCATCCAAGGTCAAGACAGGGACCAAGAAGCCAAATTTAGAGGTTGACAGTCTCGTTTCATTTATGCTGAGCAAATTGAAAAGCGAGGCTGGCATCCAACAAAAAGAGTATGAAGCTGCCACGAAAAGCAGAAAATTGAGGCAACAAGAGAAGAGACACGGAAAGACTGGTCCCGCAACAGGAGGCAAAGCTCCTGTGAACAAGGTCTACGCTGAGAGCCAATTGCATACAAGACACCGCAGAGAAGGCGAACCGCCTGTGAATAAGGTCGGCACTGAGAGCCAATTGCATACGTCAAGACAGTGCAGAGTTAGCACCGAGAGCCAATTGCATATGCCAGGACAGTGCAAAGTTAGCACCGAGAGCCAATTGCATATGCTAAGACGGTGCAGAGTTAATGAAGCACAAAGAAAAGAAGACCTTAACTTTGATGCTTACATGACACCGAGAGGAAAAAATGGTCTGCCCTCGCCAACAAGTAAGTCGGCATTAATATTCGACGGCATATTTATTTTCCACCAAAGTTTAATCTTCACGTACCATTGCATACTTAAATTATGCTTTGCACAGATTTTATTTTAAAGCATCTACCCTTATCTTATCATGCAATTTAAAAAAAAAATCTATGGCCGGCCGGCCACCACACATAGCCGCCCGGCCACCACTCCCCCCTTTTCACAGAATGGGTATAGGGCTTGGTTGGCCGGCACCCATGCATGGCCGCTCGGCCTACACCATTGGCCACCCGATCATCACCATCTGCCCATATCCCATCAACTAGCTCAATTATGCACCTAGGCTTGGCTGCATGCACACACATGGGCACAGGATCCTTCTGCATGGCCGCCCGGCCTAGGCAGATGGCCACACGGCCCCCCCGTGCGCACTCACCACCAAAATGTTCTGCACCACTCATGTCCTCTTGCTACACGACAAACATGCATGGCCGCTCGGCCCCCCTACATGGCCGGCCGGCCATGGCCACGGCCACCCGGCCACCCTGCCTGGTCGCCTGGCCCTCCTCTCTCCTCTAAATCGCCTATAAATACTGCCCCTCTCTTCCTATCTCAGTGCACCACACAACAAGCTGCAAACTCTTTTCTTCCTCTCTTAATCTCCCACTTAGTAGCTTAATTAAGCCCTCTAGGCTTAGTTAAAATAATGCCCGAATAAAATTTGGTTAGCCAAATAAAATTCCGGCCGCGCTCCTTCAAATTTCTACAAGAACGAGAACATTTTGTGGAGGCTCTACCCCACAAGGACCAATTTATTTTTGGATGACTAACCCGCTAACGCTTATATTATCTTATTGTCTATCCTTCGGCTATTGTGTTTTTGTTGCTGTCTTTCAGGATGTACCGCATACTCAAGAAGGTGAAGAAGGCCATTAGCAAGGTAGGGCAGCACATCCACTGGTCGTCCTCCGAGGGTTCTGGTCTGGCAAGCAGACATGCTGCTTCCGAGAGGATGTCCATCAGGACAGAAGGGCCGGAGGAAATTCCAACGTCCTCCACCAACCGGCCAATGCTACTCCTCGACTCGTAGCTTGTACCACATAGACAAGATGAGGCCAAGGCGTTAAGACTTTTGCATCAAAATCCTTACACCTTGACCAAATGCTTCGACGAGGACCTCCTTTTCAACACTAGTATGCGAGGTGAGTTCGATGAGGTGTTCCAAGCCATCAGCTGGGGGACCTTTGCAGAAATTCTAGAAGGAGGAATCCTCCTCCTCACAAAGGAATTCCTCATGACACTCCACACCGACACCCGAAGGGAAGGTACATTTGTCTAGTTCTGACTCTTCAATACTGACTATGAGCTTACACCGCGTCAATTTAGCAACTTGTTGGACTTCTCGCCACAATTCTCTGTGGCAGAAGACCCCACAAGCTTTAACTCAGTAGAGTTTTGGAGAGAGTTAGCTGGGGCTGACTCTCGAGGGAAAAAGAGCATCACAAATATTAAACATCCTACCAAGCAGTTTCTAGCTCATTGGCTTACCATGGTTGTTTTCCCATGGGATGACACCCGTTGTGTCACAATAGATGACATTAGGTGCCTCTATGCTATGTGGAAGAAACAGAAGTTTGCCCCTGTGCATAGTATGATTAATCACTAGCAAGGGCTAGTTCACGTTGGCACTACCATTTTGATCACGTCATTCATGACGAGGATCGCCAATGGTTTGGGAGTGTTAGCTAATGCTTCCGTGTCATATATGCCTAATGACCCTTCTCGCATAGTCAAAGATTCGCACTTTCTTCACGCGCACTTCCTGAGGACAGACACAATTATATCATGACGTACAAGGGTTATGAATTTGAGTTGCCGCTTCCAGTGCCGCAGCTCAAACTATATTCTATGAGATCACTAACCATGCAGCAAGCACCCGAGCCAGCACCCGAGCCTACAAGGAATAGTGTTTCCAGAGTAATGACTCGTGCCCAAGAGCGTCAAGCTAAGGAAAGGATCCGCAAGGCATACGAAGATGCACAGGAACCAGGTGCCGAACCTGCATGGGCTCACCTAGCCACAGGACCCTCCTGGGCTCACCCAGGCGCTAGACCCTCTCACTAGGGAGGCACACCCGCCTGGGGGAACTAGGGAGAATAATGGCACAGTTCATGGGACTCCGTGGTACCATCAGCACATACGACGCCGCCATACCACGGTGGAGGTGAGCAATTTTATGGTCATGGTGTAGGTCCATCTAGCTCCGCCCACTACACTGGTGACGTGTTCGTGATGAACATCAACCCCCTCTTCAGGGCATTGGATCTCCAAGAGCACCACACCTTGGGGATAATAGATGACCTCCACCAGATACAGGACCAACATGGAGCCACCCACAACATGGTCCTAGAGACAAGGGAAACAGTTGAACACATGCAAGATCAAAACCTCATGTATTACAACCGGCGAGGTTTCTACCCCGACTAAGCTTCGTTGAAGCTTGGGGGAGGTAAGACCCAACAATTGGGAGGTACGCATATCAACCCACTCCTTTGTGCATCTCCGTATGATTCCCTAAAGTCAGGTTTGCCCCACCAACCGTCCGTTCTGCCCCACCTGAGAGTAGTGCCCATTGTATCCGTAATTCCTAGCTTGTTTAGTTTTAGTTAATTTAACTCATTTGCAAAAAAAAAGTGTCAAATAACTCCCATGCTTAGATGACAAATTCACATGCTAGCTTCATTTTGGAAATGATGAATAGTTGCTCTATCAAGTGAATGGTTTAATTCTTGCATGACAACTTATTCTTAGCTTATTCCCATGTTGGTGAATAAAAAGAAGTGAACCAAAAGTTTTACCTTGTGGATGCCATTTGTGATAACAAACCAAAGTTGTTGAGAGATATGATATGACTTACATGTTGGATGATTCTTTCATGTTCCTAGTAAGATGAATATCTCAGGCTTTTATTTTGAAAATAACAAAATAAAGCTCCCCTTAGTTGAAATTCCTACCAAAGCCAAAAATGCTTCAAATATTAGAAATCGCTACAACGAGCTCCTTAGATATGTTTTGAGCTTTGTCAAATTTTGAGTCTCATTAAGTAGAAATATCATCTTCTATTGATAGCTAAAGTACAAATATGCAAGTGATCCATTCCGGACTTTGCACCCACCAAAAAGTCTCCAAATACTTCTCACATTCCCTAAGCCTTCAAACTTCAAGGAGGAAGGGTATGGATCCAAAAAAAAATATGCATGCAAAAGCACGGCAAAATGAAAAGCATGCAAGTTCAAGCATGGCAAAAATAAATAAAGGCTCCATATCCCCTCCAAATATATAAAAGGCTACAAGGGATGAAAAGTAAGAGAAGGAGACACATTGCTCCACCACTCATACTCCAGTGATCAAATAGAAGAAATGATAAAGTATACTCTTTGGTCCAATCTTTGGCTTAGCAAAATAAACATCCTAAGTGTGCCACATTCTCCCCCACCTAAAGCACCACAAAGGCCTAAGTGTAGGAAATGGTAGCCGAGTTCATGGCTCTTGGTGAGTAAACACTTCTAAGCGATCGAGAGTATCCTTGGGGAAGCTTCTTTTGTTTTGAAAATCTTGAAAACACCTGAGAAGGACATTTGAAAAGAATGAGTTAGAATCACTCCTGCAATAAAGTTGTTCTGTCTCTCAACCACCCAAGGCAAGGTAAGCAAAAAGATGCACCACAGGTATGACACGAGGTAAACTTCAATTATCTCACTACTCGGGGCAAAAGTTTGAGTGTTGAGTTGCATATAAGAATTTCCCTTCATCTTCGATATTGTAGCAAGTCCTGATCCACTTTCAGTCTTAGCTTTGCTCGAGGACGAGCAAAAGTTTAAGCTTGGGGGGTGTTGATGGTCATAATCTCATGCTGTCTACCGTCAATTATCCACCAAATGAAGCAAAACATGTGAAATAATAGGACTAACCCTAGCTACTAATGAGTTCAACAAGATGTACATGAATATTTGGATGCAAGTACCAAAATATGTGCAAAATGGTTGAAAACAAGCCAAACACCAAAGATGGGCAACAATGGCGAACAGGCCATGGCTGCCTGGCCATGTCCCAGCCCATCAGTGGCTGCCCGGCCACTGGTCAGGGGCTGCATTGCCGCCCGGCCATGAGGCTGGGCCACCTGGCCACCTCACTTGCCATGTCTTTGATCCTACATGCAAACAAACACAAGGCAATGAAGATCCAACCATAGAAAAGATTATCCAATATATCTAAGGGTCGAAAGAGCATCGAAACATGGATCGGTGACGTCATCAATCAAATGGACCCAACATGCAACCAACCAGGGAAAGACAAGTGGCCACCCGGCCACTATTCTTCACCGCCCGGCCATCCTTTGGACATGTTTTGCACATGCAGCAACCATTTTAATGGTCAACCGACCTAGGGAAGCAATATCAAGCGTTGGATCACTGAAGTCGGTGGATCCTATGGCTGCCCGGCCATAGGGGCTGGCCACCCAGCCATGTAGGTGGCCGCTCAGCCACTGGCCCTGGTCGCCCGGCCACCGACCTATCCCCTAACCGACCTAACGTGTCTATAAATACCCCCTCACTCGGTTGTACTATAAATAGACCCCGAGAGCTCATTGGTAAGGTGTGGAGGTGAGTTCAAGTTCTATCTTAGAGTCCTACACTATTCCCTTAGTAGTTAGGATAGTCCTAGGAGTTAGAGTTGAGTCGAGCTTTGTCTCAGAGTCTCTGGAGTTATCTTCAAGTCTATGGTAAAGCGTTGTATCTTTTGGATTCAGATTATCTTCAATATAATTTTAGTTATATTTTACTCTAAGTTCTATCTCCAGCAAGTGTGGTGTACCTTTCTTTGCACACTTGCTAGGCTTAGGTTGTGTTTAACTTTGTTATTCAGTTCTTGTTATTCTTCCCTGTGCTATAACTCAACCCTAGACTTAGAGGCTAGGCTCTGGCTAGACCCTCTCCTCTGATCAAGGATGGTCTATCATTGTTCAAGCTTCGCTTGAACACATTTATAGCATGCCATCCTCTCCACACAGCTTTGCTTGGTAGCCCCACTTGGTGACAGCGTGTTGTTTGCCTGTGTAGTCCAAGCCCGTCATTCGGGAGGCCCGTAGGTGTTTGCTAGACTCTCTTTCGAGACCAACTATCTACCCCTGGTACCCTCGAGACTCTAGAATTTTGCTCGACACAAGGCCCTGACTTGTTAATTGAGTTTCTTAAGTTAGACATGGATAACCTTTGCAGCCAATTGGAAATAGAGTTTGGTGACTTTATCTCACTCGTTGTCCTCCCAGGCAACTATACCTTTCTACGGATAGCTTTGATAGACTTATCATCCCACCATACACCTATCTTTGTCATGTTCACCCCTGTTACTATTTGTTGGTATAATTTATCTAAGTTTACAGTTATTTCAACTTGAGTATATTCAATTACACTCTCTCACCTGTCGCTTCCCTGTGGAAATTTATGATACTCATAATACTCTGAGTGAAAGGCTACAGCGGTCTTCGTGCGCTTGCGGAGTAAAACCTGTTAAGGCTAAGAGATGCCAACACACGTCCCTTGCTCAAAGCCAACTTGGATGAAGAAACACCGCACGTGCGAAAGTTGCGCACGTCCCTGCACTTCTTGTTCTGCCAATATAGCAATATGGAACAACTAGTCTGTGGTGGAGTAATCTTTATAATCAACAATATTTTGTATTTCTTTGTGTAAACCAGAATAAAAATGAGTCATAGTATCTTCATCCTACTCATCAATATCACAACACAACATAGCAACATGCAAATCATTCTTCAAATCACGCTTATAAGAAGGAGGAATAAAACGATTACACATAGAACGTTTTAACTTGGACCATGTAGAAGGATCTTGACCAAGTTTAACTAAACCATTCCACCACATAATAGCATAACCAGTAAATTCACTAGTAGCATAGGAAACACATTGAGCGGCTGGAATTTTATGAGCATTAAATTTTTGTTCAACGGTCATCTCCCAATCTAAATAAGCATCGGCATCATATGATCCATCAAGGGGTGGAATTTTAAATTTGACCCTAGCAAACTTGTTATCATTATCAGGTTTGTTACCTTTGAGGCCACATCGTGGAGGCGCTCATGGTGGTCATTTGCCCTTATTACCTTTGTTACCTTTACCACGCCAGTCTTGCTCTGTATAAACATCATCTTCGTCTTCATCTTCATTGCCATCTTCATCTTCATGATTAGAGGACGCCTTGGATTCCTCAGAAGTAGAAGAAGCTTGACTAGAGGTAGCAACCTTGTTCTCAATCGTGTCAAGCCGAAATGCCAAATTATTGACCGTAGTGCGAAGCTCGGTCACAACTGGAGTAATTTCTGCCCTGAAATCAGCAATAAGCTTGTTTTGCGCAGCAATAAGCTTCTTAAGCTCATCCTTTGAAACACAGTCATTAAAGTCTTGAGGGGATTCATCGCCTGCCATGGTTAGTGAAAACAAAAATAGAGACAATAACACAAGATTATCCCTATCTAATAGGTAGGTGGAATCACTCACACTCAAGCGTGTACCAAGCGCTTGCAAATGTTGTTACCGTCCAGCAAAAAGGAAGATGGCTACCTGGAAGGAACGACGGTGGTGGCGAAGTGGCAATAATACACCTAGAACGTGGGATAATTGCAAGGTCCGACCTGTACTGCTCAAGAGACAAATATAGTGGAGCTTGGGATGGCTCAATATGTGGCTAAGCAAGTACAATAGTGTAACAATTAAGCAAAGCTGAATAATGATCCAAAGTACGTGTTTGTTGCTGGCCAAAAGCTAGTCCCAAGTCGAAGCACAAAGTGTCACAGGAATAACAAGGTGGAAGGAAGAAGGTGAAGGAGGAAATAACACAACACCAACAACAAAAGCCTTTCCTGCAACTCTTTTCTCTTTTTTTTTTCTTGTTTTTTCACCTTTTATTTGTACTATTTTTTTCACTTATTTTTCTTTGACACCTTTGTTTTAACAGGAAGTACCACAAAAAATTTCAGAACAAACGAAAACCAGATGTGTGCTGTGGAGCCAAAACCGTGAGAGAAAGCACGTCAAACACAAGAGTGCAGAAACTTCGGGGGCCAAGAACCCTATTTTCTAGGCTGATTTTCGCAAAAATAACGGCGACAAACCCTATTCTCTGTCATTTCCGGAAATGTATACTTTTGCCCTATTCCGAGTTCAAAGCGAAAAGTTACGGCCGTTTTACTGACGACACCTCAAATTAGGGTTTCACAGTGATGGATGGGTTTTACGACAGTGGATGGAAGGACAAACGAAGGGGAAAAGAAACTGTGGACAATGATGGAGATGGAAACACAAGCACAATGACAAAGAACAAACCCTAACCAGCAACAAACTCAACCACAAAGGATAAAACCTCATCAAAGCAAACTAAAAACGACTATTGCGGCACTATAGGTAATGGGACAGCGGAATATTTTTGGCTTTTGCTGGACTGTAGGTATATGAAAACAAAACTAATCTAAAGGATAAATGGATTTACCTAACGGGCAACCTAGAAACTGATACGAATTAATATGGGATAGGCCCGATCTTCCGTGAGGTATGTCGGTTCAGGGGGGGAAGACTCGACGTTGGTGAAGAAGGCTTCAAGCGAAAGGTTCGAATCCTTGCAATCACGACACCACTGCTCTGATGGTTATCAACCACGTGATGCGCGTAATTGATCTCACCAAGAAGGCTATCGTTCCTGCAATGCAACCGAAGAACACCAGCAAAAACGAGGAAAAACGCAAATCTCAATTGACTTGCACAAGTTGGGGTTTCACAAACTGGTGACATCAAAACTGTTCAGGACAGAACAATCTAAGCAAAACCCAAACCTTAACTTGTGTGGTGGCTACTGTTTATATAGAGTTTAGGTCGACCAACAAAGCCTAGACACGCCTATGATGGACTCCAAGATGATACATGGGCCAACAGCCCAAAAAGAGGGAAAACAGCCCCTGGACAGATTCTGATCTCTAACTTGCAATGTGAATTCCCAATGACTCCAAACTCCAAATGACCTGAAACTGGAGGCATTGGAAAGGTTATCTTCTTAGCTTTCCAATTATATGTGGATCGTCAAAATCGGAGTCCGTTTGTGGCCTAGGAGACAATTTTACTGATGACTGGTCCTGGAAGCCGAGGAAGTCGACTCCGAGTAGAATTGGGCCTCCATCTTGACTTGGGCATCCTTCTTGCCCTCCTCCTAGTCTGAGCTATTCTCCAAGGCCTTCATGGTCCTCTCCTAAGTTCCTAAGTACAATATAATCAACCATAACTTTAGGTAGTATACCATCCTCAAAAGTATATGTACGGGCACTTAGGAACGAGCTCACCTGTTGGTTCAATTGTCTTGCACGTGCTCTTGTAATAGGTCCTTGCATAATTATAGGAGTGATGTCCTCATCACTATGACCTCTTACTCACAAGGGTAGATGATGGCAAGGTAGCTGGTTCTTCCTTGGCTTGTCACATATGCTCTTCGCCGTCTCCACTAAGTGAGCTTTTGGCCAGACCACGGAGGGCCTCCCTCCCTCTCACAAGCAAGGTGGTGGCCACTCCACAATTTGGAGGGTCTCACAAGACTTACAAGCCCACCTTATAGGTCTTCAGGTAGCAAGTACGGATTCCCTAAGAGTTTCGCAAAACTCACTACAACACTTGGTCGCAACCAAGGGCTACAAGCTGAAACAAGGCCTAAGCAAGTTGCACGCAAGCACTAGCTATGCCTAAGTATGATCTCTATGTTCTCCTGATGGATTGGACTTTCAAAATATGTCTCTCAACACTAGAATGAACTTAGTAGTCACCAACCACAAGGTGGACGCCGAGAAAGGGGGTATAAATAGTCTAAACCTCCAAACTAGCCATTGGCTTATGGAGGCGAGCAAGGGGGGGTATATATATATATAGCACAAACCGCTAAACTAGCCGTTGAGTGTGAGCTACTCTATGCAAGCTAACTAGCCATCAGATGTGTACACCACTAGACCGTTCGATGCGTAGAACCCAACTAGTCGTTAGAGTCGACTGTTGGGATTTTCACTAGACCGTTGTGAGCACCGAACCGTTCAACCATCCAGTGCATGTTAACGCTCGTGGTCTTCATGTTGATGTAGCTTCTGTCCAGAATGTCCGGTGTGTACACTAGACCGTCCGTTGGGACCACCGGACCCTTCGGTGCGTTTATTTGTTAGACGTGGTCACTCCTTCCTTCTGCCTAGAAGGTCTAGTGGTTACACCGCTAGACAGCCGGGGTGTAAATGGTACGGAAATTATCCATTCGTATTCGAGTCCCGATCCATTTAGAAGGGTTAGGATCTGATCCGTCTTTGAGTCCGGACAATTAGTATTCGATTCGTATCCAAGTACTCCAAGTTGGATAAATATTATGTCGATAACCATTCAAATATTATCCAACACATTTGATCAATATACGTATCTGATCTGAATCCGAAGAAAAACATGAAAACAAATACAATATCAGCAATATCCGTCCGTATTCGATCCGATTACACCCTTAGCCAGACCATCCGGTGCATGTAAATCTCATTGGATCTTGAGTCTTCAATTTGAGGCTCATTCTACTCACTGGACCATCCGATGTGCACCACCAGACCCTCCGGTACGTGTAAAAATCTAGCCCGCTTTTGATCGCATATCACACTTTTGATCGTTAATGACTTGGGTCTTTTCTTGTGCTCTTTAAGCCCTCCTTTGAGGTGTTTGTACCCAAAGTTCATCACTTGCATCCTTGGAACTCAAACAAATATTCTTCCACAACCATTAGTCTCCAATGGTTCAGGTTATCACTTCAACCACCGAAATCACATTAAGGAACTAAGCACGAGGCTTAGGGCCCATTTTCTTACAAGCTCGCCACCCGCTGCACCTACATGGCGCTCCATCCTCCCCACTGCACCTACAATGCCCGCCAGCATCGTTGATCTAGGGTTGAAGCGGGGATAGGAGCGAGCGGATGGGGTTCTGGTCGGAACGAGGGCATGTTGGTCAATTCACAAAACAACTACTTATTTGATGGGCCCAAACATTGTTTTTTTAGCTGTGACGTAAGGGATGTGGCAAATAGGGAAGACAAATTTTTTGATGGCAGAATATGGCAAACTGGTTTTTTTGGATGGCAGATAAGGAAATTTCTCCAAAAACATCGGAAAGTTATAGAAATGAAGTGCAAAATAAAGGAATGAAAGAATACAGAAATATACACAATGATGGTGTTTGGAACGTAGGAACTTAAACACAGGAACACATGTTAGAATCAAAATTGATCAAAATATTTAGAATAATGGTGTTAGACACTTTGTTTTCATACACAAGGTTAACCTATTTATTTGGTCCCACATGTCAGTACAGACCGAGGGTAAGGAAATAATCTTTTATCATGTTCTTCTCTTTCATTTCCTGCTCATCATCTTTTCCTTCACCCAACATGGCAGAAGGTTACATGTATTATGCAAACTCCTAGCTCTAGATTAATACGCAGGTAAATCTCGCTGCGGACTGCACCTGCCTCGAACTTGCACTAAGGAAGAGAAAACAACAGCTTTGAGTGGATTTTTGCTCACTGTGAAATCGCAGGAAAGCTACTAGGATCCACAGGAATGGAACTGACTCTTCCTTCGATCCAAACAGACAAAATGCAGCCATTGCTATGGATCGTCCATTACTGTGATTTTCCATTGTGCTTCCTTCAATCCAAACTGGCCTCAAAGTTTAAGCCCTCTTTGACGGTAGGAATTCCATAGAAATCTTATAGGCAAGGCATAGGATCCGGGGGCCTTATTTTAGGAGGAAAGTAAAAAAACATACCTACCAACAGCTGCTAAAATTGGCTCCTAAATTAAGACTCCTCTGAGTGCAAGATACCTAGGACACATGAATAAGAAAAACATAGAAACATTGTTATCTGTCATTGTATTCCTATAGGAATTTGAAATGTAGGAAAATTTCTAATGAAGTGTTAGGATACAATGTAGGAAACACAGTAATAAAAAAAGCGAGACAAAGAAAAGTTTCAAAGAGGTTGGACATCATGTAATCTCAATGTAATCAGCCATTCTATAAAAGTTTTATTATTAGTAAAATTTTAATCTCTTTTCTCAAAGGACCATGTAGAAAAGTTTTCGGTGAACTTTGAACCCTATGAATTTTCTCTATTTATTTTTTCCCAATGGAGGGGCACGCCCAAAAACAAGCTCGCATAAATTTCCTCCGGTGTGCTCGTCTCCCAATTCTCGTTTCTTTCGTTGCCTGCAAGGCGAAAAATCCCCATTCAATGTTAAGTGTCCACCCAGCCTCACTCCGTTTCAGCCATCCGCCGTCCGCCATCCCCACATTTATCACCGGCCCGCACACTGTTCTCTGGTCTAGGACCTAGGTCTTCCACAAGTATTGTACATCATACGACCTGAACGGCTGCGCCTCCACCACCTGTCTTTCCCATCACATGCCAAGTACAAACGTTCCTAGGGTGGGTCTGTTACGTTTAGTCGCGGAACAACGAGGGATGGAATGAGCCCATCGCTAATTTCAGAGATGGGACGGTACCAACCTATCTCATCTCATTGTTTGACTGAAGGGGAAAGGATAATTTCCGTTTCTAGTTTGATCGAAGAGATGACAACAAAATGGCATGAGAGGTTGATATGTGGGGACCATCAGCAAGCCTCTCTACACCTTCTTCCCCCATAGGCCTTCAGCGCGACGCCAGCGATCCCCGCTGCCGTGCTGCTCCACTTCGGCCACCACCTTTTGCCACGACACTCTGCTCCGGCAGCGGGTCATGCTACCCAACTCCACCTCTGGCAGTGGCCGCTCCGCTCCCATGGCTACCGCCCGCCATGCCGCTCCACTCCATGGGCTACGTCCTGCTGCAACGCTCTGCCCCTGGCAGCGGGTGGGCGTCTGCCGCGAGCTTCCTGCAGGAGGTGACGGAGGAGCTCCAGCGCTAAGGTGGGTGTTGGGCACTCTGCTTAATGCGGCGCACGGGAGAAGGCCAGGCACGCGAGAGGACGAGGGACTCGGTTGTCTCTTTCTCAAATAGGGACCATGCTGCCCTGCATCTGCTCTATCCTCTATGTCCGTCAACCAAACAGCTGAAAAAAAAGGACCGTCCCATCCTATCCTGTCCTTCCAGCCAAATACTAAGTTTATGAGCAAAATCGTGGTCTAAATTTTTTCATAGCTAATGTACTGTAACTTTAAACTATATAGGCTATGGTCAATATTTAGCCATGATTTTGGCCGTGAACTCCTAGCCCCAGGGCTCCTAGATGGCGAGCAAGTGCCGGCGACGAACACACCCTGCTAGCTACTGCCGGTCGCGACATTGATATTTTTTTCTAGGATGAGAAGATAGCAATGCAAATTACACTACGGTTGAAAAAATGTTCGAAATGCGCACAAATTTAATGAGAGCATGAATGGATGCCTGTACGAGGGCTGAGCCTATCCCTGTGTGTAGCTAATCCATGATTGCATGCCGAGATGGTGTCTTGGACCTGGCCGCATGCGTGCAAAGTTTCTCTCCTCAGTCTAGCTCCGTGTTTACGTCAAAATCGGCAGAATCTGGCGGGCCTGGCTTGCCGCATGCTTCAGGTTGCATATCGGTAGGCAAACAAGGTGAATATGGTGCATCGTTCAGGAAACTAAGCCGTCTTTGCTTCGATAGGAGTTGCATGAGCTCAACCTGTACAAGTTGAGCCTGGTTGGTCGATCTGAAGGCAATGCAGGCATCCAATTGTTGACACAGATTTTGGCTGCCTCAAAAAATATAGGCAATAACAACTACATAATATTTACAAATAGCTCTATTTTTATAAGCTAAGTAATGTTCTACCTGTGTACATAGCTGCCCTCTGATGCTCCCACACGTACCCGTCATATGCGTGTAGAATGACTCCGCATATGACAACCTAACATCCAGTGCCACCTAGTCAAAACCATTCTCACCGAACCTGGGTGTCAGTCCGTCGACACCTGCCCATTTCCCTCCTTCCAGTTGGTCTTGTTTAGTTCCGACTCTTAGGTACAGGAGGATGAGAGGTTTACCGGAGCCCCGTTAAGGACGGCAAGTGAATGAGGCGCGTTCAGCCACAACCAGGCCACGCATCGAACGGCTTTATACGACACAGGTAGGATCAGGGTCCATGGCAATATTCATAACCTATCAATATCAGAAAGCGAAACTGATCCCACCACATGTCTATCGAATTATTAATATCCTTCTCACTTTTAACCAATTAACTTTGACAATAGATTTTCATTCTAAGCGTGCTACCTAAGCCATCTACTGCGCATAGCATATCCATGCTAGATAACGATTAATCATGCTCTAGGGTTTCAATCAGTTCCTAACTCTAATGCACAAGCATAACTCTAATTTTGATTTAAGGATTCAAAAGAAAATAGGTAAATGAACCGGGGGCTTGCCTTGGGGTAGGGGATCTATGTCGGTGGCTGGCTCAAAGACTGCTCCCTCCGGAGCGGTGGATGGCTCGGGTGCATTAGCTTCGAGGGCTTCTACTATGGTAAAAGACTCTTCAACTGGAGCTACTGGAACCAACGTACCTAAGATGATGAGACGCAGGAGTTTGAAGAATGATGATGATCAACCTGTTGAAAAAGTAGGTGTGCGCATTTTCTAAAGAAAAAGGTGGGCCACTGGGATTAACCATCTAGGTCACTAAGGGGCTTATGTGATTTTCCGAGGGCATAAATGAATTTTCTACTATTTTTAAGTATTTTTAAAAGGCTTAAATAATTTCAAAATTTATTAGATATTTTTAAATATTAAATATCATTTTAGAATTAATGAGATGTTTTTTTAATTTTCATAAATTTTGATTAATTGTCAACAATTTTTAATCATTTTTAAAATTAATTATAATTTTTAATGAATTTTTAAATCCTTTTAACTAAATTCAGAATTAAAATAATATTTGAACAATTAAGAAAAATAATTAACTATTTTTAGTTTATTAAAAACAGATTTAATTAAAAGCTAATAGAAAGTTAACATTAAACAAAAAATAAAAAGGAAAAAGATTAAATAAATTCGTAAAGGAAACTGGCCTGGCCCATTAAAGAAAGTTGGCCAAAAATCTAAGTCCCCCCTTATTCTAGCTTCTGGCTCGGCCCACCGGCCATGGGCGGAGGCCGAATGGCCTCACCGGCGGTGGTCCCGGGCACTGTGCGCTCGGCTCCCCTCTCTCTAACTTCTCCTCTTCTTCCCCCTTTCTTCTCCCTTTCTGTGGTGCCTAAACGCGCGCGCGGGGCTTGGAGACGGCCCCACAGCGGCGGTGGGGCTTGCTAGGGCTAGCGCCTCCCCGCGCGACGTGGGTGTGGGTGCTGCTCACCCAGTGCGTGTGCCCGCTAGGGCTGTGGCGGCCCGTGCTCGTGGAAGGCTGGCGGCTAGCGCGGCTAGAGCCGCTGTGGCCATGGCGGGGCACCGAGCTCGATTCAGCTTGGGTCGGCCCCAATAATCGACGAGGATAGGGTGGCGAGGGTGAGGGGGACAGGGAACGGAGTCCTCAACTCCCGAACGGTGAGACGAGGCAATGGTGAGGGCAATCAGCGACGAGCAGAGGCGCGCACGGTGAGGGCGGCGATGGCGCGGGGTTCAGGATGGCGAAACGAAGACGATGGCTAGGGTTTAGGGATAGCGTGGGGATGGCGTTGGAAGGCATGGCGAGCAGTGCGAGGTGATAGCAGGGCACGAGCATGGCGGCGTCAAAGCGGGGCAGTGGGTGTCCGCCCTGGTCCCCTCCCTAGGCACAAGAAGAGGACGACGGACCCACCCGTCAGGCCGCTGTCAGGGGCGAGGGCGCTGGTGCGTGGGGCGGCTGCCACGTGGGCCGCCGCCCCCAGCTGGGCTTCGCCCAGTGGGCACGTGAGCCGCCGCCCACGGCCAGGGCGTTCAACCCCCCCCCCCCACATTTCCCCTTTTTCTTTGTTTTAAACTTTTACTCTTTTGCATTTTTAACCTCAGAATTTGATAGTTTCAAGCAGGAGTCCAAATACATAAGTTAAAGTCCTTAATTTAAGCTATCCTTTTGTATCTTTAGCCCGGGGAAAACCAAAGATTTTTGAAAGGCTTCGAATTTGAATTCAATTAAATTTTGAGGAAAAATTCCGCTATGCATGCCATGCTTGAATGCAATGCACTTAACATGGCCTTTGATATGGGGTATCACAAGCCCTACAACATAATCCACATAAAAGGTGCAGAAAAAAACTCTTTAACAGTGGTTCAGCAAACAAAATAAGCAAAGTTTTGTACCAAAATAAGGGTGACTAACAGTGACTAAATATGCATATACATGCAGGAAATCTATGCATAACTAGACTTAAAACTTAATTTTCTGCCAAAGGAAATCTCTGTGACACCAGAACTCAAAGGAAATAAATAATACTAAAGATGCCAAAAAAGTTATACCATTACCATGTAATACTACAGAGAATGAAACAGGACGGAATCCAGGCAGCTATATAGTCCCATGGTCACAGTATTTGAAGTTCATATCATGTAACAAAATACTATTTAAACCTTTCAAGTGAAAAAAATAAACTAGGGCACAGTGTTAACAATGGTCCATAGATACTAATCGACAATGTGTTGATGTCCCTAAATTAATGTTGTGGTAGAGAACTAAGTGAGTCTGCAACAGGAGGGGATGTTGTGGAGCATGCATGGCATAAAACATTGCATCAATATTGAAGGGAATAGTAAAGGAATAGCAACGGAATATTAAGTGAATACAAGGAAACACAACTCATTACTAGTGCAGCATCATTAAGTTACATTCAGAATATTATACAAAAACACGGTCAGTTCATAGACTGAATGAAAACATGGTGAGTTCATAGACTGGATGAAAAATGGTGAGTTCTTTGCCCAAGCACTCTTGACCCAAAAAAAGAAAAGCACTACAGCACTACCGCTACACCACACACCCCGATAGATCTGAATTACATTAGTTTAAAGGATCTACAAGGCTTAAGATGCTCGTTGTTGGTCAGCTGGACATATCTAGACGCATTACAGTGCTTACAAAAATCTAGCTTGTCATCATGCTTCCAGAATAACATGCAATTGTTTAGGTAGACATCAATCTTCTTCCTATTTTCAGTACATTAACAAATCAAAATTCAATGAATTACGATTCACAAGAATATTGTCACTTTAGTAATCTTAGACTATACCCATAGGTGTTCTAAAATGTTCTAGCAATATAAAGCCTATCTCAAGAGCAAAAAGTCAAGGATATGCAGTAATTACTTGTTTGGTTCATACTTTTATCTGTGAAAGAGTGGAATCTTGTACAGTGAGGCAGTGAGCAGCTCTCGATTTTGGATCCGAAATGCAAGAAGTAGCATGAGGAGAAATACCACCTTGTTGAACACTGGCGCGATTGAGGAGGAGGAAACCCTTGCTGATGTCACCGCCTCGCCTTAGAGTCGACTCCCCTCCACTCGCTCTAGAGCGCTGGCCTGGGGAGTCACCGGGCATTGCAGGCCCGGGGGGGTGGGCGATGGGCTTCGCTAATCTGGGAGGTGGCGGCCGTCGCGTGGTGGCATGAATCTGGGAGGCAGCGACCATTGCGGGGCCGGGAGGCGGTGGCCGTCATGGGCTGGGACGCAGCGTGCATTTCTGCTGAGTAGGGGCCGAGGAGGCGGGGCTGTGGTGGATCGGAGCCAGGGAGGCAGTGTGGTGGCGGCAGGTGGTGTGTGTGCGGAGTGTGTGTGTTTGTACAGGATGGGGGCTATGGTACTAGACGTGGGGTGGGGTAAAATTTCGTGGGCCATTCACATGCCGATGAAAATATGTTTTATATTCATCGGCCTTCGTATTGGCCGACAAATTTATATTTACTGTGTGGGCTAATTGCAGCCGAAAAAAAATATATAATTTCATCAACCATACAGTGTTGCCCATGAATTTATAGATATTTTCGTCGGTTTCGGAGGCCGACGTATATGAACCACTTAATTTCATGGGCTGCCCCTAAAAATTAGTTCGGCCCATGAAAAAAAATACAATTTCCTTGTAGTAGGGGGGGGGGGGCAACCCCGATCCCATGTTAGTGGGTCAAAGCTCCCGAAGCTCCACTGGGATTCAACTTCGATCTATCCAAGACTGAGTAAATTTTTGATTTGCTCCTTAAAGAGAAGCAGCTGTCCCCATCAATTGATCATTGCATTCCATCAGCAGAAGATCTCAAAGGACCCAAATACTACAAGTGGCATAATTCCAACACGCATACGACTAATAAGTGCAAATTTTTGTGTCAGCAAATCCATTCTGGTATTGAGCAAGGCGTATGGTTTTCGGGATGAGGCAAGGAAACGTAGTGTGATGCTCCGGGCATCTCAAGTGCATTACATTAGCGTCATTTGCTTAATTTCATCATATAATGGCAAGCATTTGAACCTCATAAGCAGACTTAATTGAAATGATGCACTTTGAACTCAGTTTTCTGCAATGTGCTACTTCATTTGTGGCTAAAACTTTGCATCCCTTGTGAATTGGGTGAAACTTTTTATAACAAACTTGTAGACAATTTCATGTTGAACAACTTTGGTATTGTTTCTGGGTGCGTCCTTAAGTGGAGAGCGCCTCCCTCCCTCCGTTCCTCTTCTTCCCTCTCCGCCCTGACCACCTGAGCTCCTCCCTCTCGCTTCCTCAATTCACTGATGTCGATATTTGGTACCGGCAGTGCACCACGTGATGTATCAAGGAATGCTTTTGTGGTTGGCGAGATTGACCGTAGATCGATGGTTCATGTGAAATGCGACAGGAACAAGATTTATATAGATTCGGGCCGCGGAAAGTGTAACACCATACGTCCTGTTTGTGGCGATTTTTATTGATCTAAGTTCTTGAGATTACAATGAGAGCGTAGCTAGCCTGAGGTTTGATGCGCGATGTCATGATGTGTTGTGTGCGTAGGGATCCCTGACCTACCTTATATAGGCTGACGGGTTCTTGGGTTACAAGTCATGTTCCTTCTATATTTCCTAGATGGTTTAGATTACAAAAGATCACATAGAATCCACAATCAATATCCTTTCCATCCCTGTACTCCTTATAAATAGAGTCTGAATCACGTACTCTCTTGTGTTTTTCTGAATTGTACCACCCTTGCCTTGATCGCCAAGTTCTGTTTGTCATTGCCGTTCTTAAGCCCAAGCCAAAAAGATGGCCCATGAACTATGTTGTCGAGCCTATCAAGGGCCCATCAGCGACCCATTCCTTTAATCCACGCCATGAGGACCTAGGGGATATCTATCCCCCACAAGCCCCCGAGGGTCGAGTTAATTCTGAAAGCAATTAACTCGAGACTCCAAAGAAAACCTCCAATATCTAGTGGATTCCTCCGAGTCAATGAAATTTCTTTTATGTCAATATTACATTCTATTGGTTGCATGAACCAGGTGCACCCAATGGGTATAGCCCCCGAGCATCGAATTGACTTGAGTAACAATCGATTCGAAGATCCATAAATCCACAAATTTTGACTCATCTCATCAGTTGCATCCGACTGAAGGTAATCTTCATAATCTCTCCAAGTCATTTGAAGCCACATCCGAGTGAAATTTCCTAATTTGGCCTCGCAGAATTTTCGATAAAATTCCCCACCCAATGGGTATAAGTAGGGTAGGAAAATTTGCTATAATTCACACACTTATTTTCATCATTTGCCATGATAACTACACCACATTGAGAACCCAACTGTCATCAAATCCAACTTCTCCGAACCGTCACCACGTTTTAGATTTCTTATGCGTGTACTGTTCGGAATATGAAACACCTTCCTTGCACGCATATTGCCAGGAACACGAATAGACGCACTCCGCAGTATATAACCAGACCCTGAGATCCATCTTCAGCAAATTTCCATCACCTTCCTCATACACTTCCTTCCAACAAAGCACATTCTCCCCCAATAGCGCCATTGCAGGCAACAACAGCAAGGGAAAGAAACCCGTTGGCCCATCGAAGCCACCAGTGAATGATCCCTTTTGGGATGAGTTCGATGAGGATGATGAAGCCTACTTTGGGGACTACATCGACGGAGATATACCGGCGATCCCTGACAGCGACGATGAGGACAGCAATGTCGCCGTCCCACCCTCCTCCGACTCTGACTCCGAGGGCTACAACGAGAAGGGGAAGTCCATGCTCAGGGGCCTTAACCACCCTGGGTTCACTGGCCCAGATGATGAGGAGGAGGACGATGAGGATGAGGAGAGCAACAACAACGACGATGACGATGGCAGCAACAACGACGACGGCAGCGCCAGCAACGACGACGATGATACCGATGATGACGACGGCGAGGATGCCAATCCCTGCCCAATAAAGTGTCACCACATCGCGTCATAGATAGTAGCAATTAGGGGTAGCAATAGCACATAGTGTAGCAATGGTGCTACTTTTGAAATTCCCCAATGTATCCATTACTTTTTAATTAAATGAATCTCTATTTGTTGTTCTATGAATTGTCTTCCTGAATGATAATCATCATGCTTCTTTGTGTGTGACAGCTGAGAGCCAATGGACTGGATCCATTGCCTCTGGAGTGATGAGTGATTGTCAACAGTAGCAAGACCTAGAAGGACTTGGGCACAAGACCTCCGATGGACAGGAGGCCCTCCGATGGACTGGAGGTAGAGGGAAGTCCTCCGAAGGACTAGAGGCACACTCGGCGTCTGTCAGCCATGGGAGTTCGGTATACGGAGGAGCAGCATGACGACGGCAGGAGTAAGTCCTCCGAAGGACTGTGAGGCTGCCCCGATGGACAGGGGAGGCCGGGCGCCACCGCGGTGCTCCAACCCGAATGCGTGGCGCGAAGGCGTGCGAGGGAGGCTTTGGTGGCTTCGGCTCAAAACCGTCACCCAAGCTACCCAAGCCATGGTGAGTTGGGCCACGACTCGCCAAGATAGAGAAGATGGGCCAAATCCGACCCAGGCGGAGACTTCCTAAAGTTTCCCAATTTTTGACTTCAAAACCGGGGGCGGATCGCGGATTGGACTACTGGCCACGTTGAGAGCATCCGAGGATTGCGTGGAACTTACGAAGATCAAGACTTCATTGTGGTCATCCGTCCCAAAACATCCTGTAATCTTTCGTTTGAGTCCTTAGGGTTTGTCTAGCTGTAGGGACCTAAGTGCAAAACTGTCTAAATAGCACTCGGGTATAAATAGGTCCAAGGTAGGTCATTAGAAGTACTCTTGGCTGCTAGGATTAGTCTTCACTTGGTGATTTTCGTCCTTAAGCTTTGAGCTCCATTGTTAGGGAGGTTAGAGTAGGATTTAGCCTCCTAATCTTGAGGGAAGGTGAGGGTGGTTGCTTGGGACGAATTTCTGCTTGTATGCTGAATCTTTAGACCCATTTTGGGCACTTAATTGAAGCAAATTCGTGCAGCAACCTTGTGTTCTTCTCCTCCCCCTCTCTCTTTGGTTTTTGGGTTCAATCCTTGCTTTTTGGGTGTTTTTGTTGGGCAAGCTTGAATCCCTTTCCTTGCTGATGTTCTAGACTTGCTAGGACGTGGAGATCATGATTTAGTTCATCTCAATCCTGCTGGATTGCCACGAGCAAGCCTCTTTTGTGTTTTCCCCTTTCTTGCCCAAGAATGGCTATTTTACAAGATCTAAAATTCCCACTAATTTCGCGGTTATCTTGAGTTGATCTGTTGGAAATAACTTTGAAATAGGGTCCAGATAACCTGCGCTAAATTTCGTGAAGTTTGGACAAGGATTGATCAAGTTTGGTTTGAAAACGTCTTCTCTGCGACCCTACCGAACCATCCGGCAGTGGCCACCGGACAGTCCGGTTCCACCGGATAGTCCGACAGAGCCCACCGGACAGTCCGGCGTGGGGCTCTGTCTAGGCCTTGACACCGGACAGTCCGGCGTCAGGCACCGGATAGTCCGGTCCCACCGGACAATCCGGTGTTGGCCACCGAACAATCCGGTCCTGCCAGGGAGCTACTGTGTTCTTCCCAGTTTGGTTTTTCCGCTGTGATTTTGCTATGGATTTTCGTATTCCTCATTTAAGACCATTCTCTTTGCTTACTGTGAGTTAGTGAGACGCACCTCGGTGCGGTGAGTGTCTTGTGGAGGTTATTGCAAAATCCGTTGCTCTGCTGTCATTCTTGTTCGGATCTTGAGCTTTCTTGCATTTGTGCGTATCCTCACAATGGACGGCACCCTTGCGCTGGTAGGCACGTATCTGTTCAGTGGACGGTGCTTAGTTTCGGTTACCACTTGGGGGTTTGTGATTTTGTGATTTCAAGTGCTCCTATTCACCACCCCTCTAGTCGCACATCTCGGTCCTACAACAGCCGCTATTTTCTCTGTATGAACAACATTCAATCCAACAAATGAATTTGTGAGAAAGTGAAGCCCCTGAGTAACTGTAATAGAGAAAACTGCACACTTCTTTGAATGATTCTTGATGAACGATTTCTAGCCAACTGAACTAAGCTCGACCCAAGACATCAACCTGAACTAGTGCTCATAAGAGGCCCTTTTTGACTGAAAACCCAAAGAATCCACTAAGCTGGTTGACTCATGGTCATGCTTGAGTCACATGTGAATCAACCACCATTATGTTGACGGTGTTAATATGACAGAACAGAACAATGCCGTGTTGCTGCACACTGTTAGGGTTATAAGAAGACTAACACCCTAACGGTTCTCTCTCCATGAAACTTTATTCCCTAAGTTCTTCAATTACTCCACCGCCGCCATTCGTGAGTTCGAAACCCCTGAATTGAATCACCTTCATCCTCATCTAAATTTCTTCCCTTAGCATTGATGGCGCCCATGAAGAGAACTGCGAGCGAGCAAGGAAACACCACTGAAGGACTCTCGCACAATCAAAATGCTCCAATTCCATCCCCGTTGACCGTGTTTCGCAAGTCCACCATTTCTGAATCCGACCTCCTCTGATTAGTAGATATGAATATTCCACCCTCAAAAGAGTTAGCCGGGTGGAAAAGTTCCATCCCAAAGGAAGAAGGAGCTCCCACCAAGGATACGCATGAATCAGTAGTCTTTGCACCTTTCTTTGTCCACGGATTGAGATTGCCTATCTATTCTTTCATTCGAGGACTCCTCAATTTCTATGCCATTTATCTTTCTCATTTGAATCCCAACTCCATTTTGCAAATCATCATCTTTATCCATCTCTGTGAGGCCTTCCTGGGATTGTCCCACACTTCGGTCTATGGAAACATTTGTATCAATGCAAACCTCGTACCAGAGATGGGGTCTTGCAAGTCATGGGAGGCGCAAGTCTCAAACTACGCCACGGGCGAAGGTCAGTGTATCTGGATATTCCCCTAAAAGACAGCAATAGGGGATGGCACACCGAGTGGTTCATCATGGAAAATCATGGAAATTCACTGCCAGCTCGGATGGGACAGTAGCCCAACACGAAACAACCAGTTGGGAAGAGGCACCAACTCAAGAAGAGGCTGCTGAAGCTGATATACTACTAAAAGAAATTGCCGACCTAACTGAAAGAGGTTTAACTGCTCAAGCTGTGGTGATTGACTCTGTCTTTCCCAACATTCAGCCTCTGAAGGACCGAGTCTATCCAGCATATCTATATGTCAGGGCTAGTGATCCAACTAATGAAACTAGCCATGCAATTACTGAAGAAGAAATCCAAACACAAGTTGGTTAAATGTTGAGGGGTGATATTTATAACGAGGGAACTCCATAACCCTATTCTGCCAGGCATCCATCCCCCTCAGTAAGTACCTGAGAGCTAGTGGATCGGCTCCCTTGCCTCCTGGAGTGATGAGTGATTGTCAATGGAAGCCAAGACTCAGAAGGACTTGGGCACAAGACCTTCGATGGACAGGAGGCCCTCCAATGGACTGGAGGTAGATGAAAGTCCTCCGAAGGATAGGAGGCATGCTCGGCGTTGATCGGCCATGGGAGTTCAGTACACGGAGGAGCGGTACGACGATGGCAGGAGTAAGGCCTGCAAAGGACTACGAGGTAACCCCGATGGATAGGGGATACCGGGTGCCACTGCGGTGCTCCAATCCGAGCACATGGCTCGAAGACATGCGTGGGCATTGACGGATTCGCTCAAGTCTGCCACCCTACCACCAATTGCCAAGACAGGGCGAATGGGCTCAATCCTCACCGAGATAGAGCGGAGTGGGCTGTTCCTGGCCCAAGATGGAAACCCTAAAGTTTCCTGGTTTCTGACTTCAAAACTGGGGGTCGATCGACAGATTTGGACTACTGGCCTCGTGGATGACATCCGGGAGATAGCGTGCAACCGAAGAAGATCAAGACTCCACCGCGGTCATTCGTCCCTGAGAAAGTTGAGTCTTTTCCAGTTTGGCCCCTACGGGCGTTTCTGTAATATAGGGGTCTTAATGTAAACTAAGTCAGTTTGGCTTGGGCTATATATACCTAAGTGGCTGGTCATTTAGGTGACTCTTCCACCATGAGAAATCCTTGGCTTCACTTTCCAACCACCCAAGTGCATAGAAAGGAAACTAGGAGCTAATCTAGGATTTAGAGTCCCTTAGAGCTAGCACTTTGCATTAGTGGGAGGATGAAGGGTGGTAGGCTATGAGGAACCTTGTAAGAACTGATTTCCACGTTTAATACATGGAAGATTCGCCCCCAATTCGTGCTCATGAGTGCAGCCATTTCCTTCCCCCTCCTCTAGTTTGGTTTTTGGATGAAACTCAAAGGATTTTGGTGATTTGCTTTGCTCATGAGTTAATCCTATTCTTTTGGCTCTTTTGGACTTGGTATGACGTGGAGATTATGTCTTAGTTCATCTCAATCCTACAGGACTGGCACGAGCAAGCTATTCTTGAGTTCCCCCCATTCTTGCCCAAATATTGCATTCTCACGAGATCTGAAATTCCCACTTATCCCATGGTCATTTTGAGTTGATCTTTTGGAACAAGCTTTAGAATAGGGTCCAGATAGCCTATGCAAAATCTCATGATGTTTTGACAATATTTGTTCAGTTTTGGGCGTGAAAACTCTTTTTCTGTGACTCCACCGAACCATCTGATAGGCCACCCGACTATCCGGTCTCATCGGACAGTCCGGCAGAGCCTACTGGAAAATTCAATGCAGGTTCTGCTCGGGGGCTTCCTAGCGGACAATCTAGCAGCCCCCACCAGACTATCCGATGCCACCAGACAGTCTGACTCTTGGCATCGGACAGTCTCGGGAAGCCGGGCAAGCTACCCTGTTTCTATGCTTTGGTTCTTCCGCTGCTAGTTTTGCATTGGACTTGCTTTTCCCACTATCTGACCTTTCTCTTTATTTGTTGTATACTAGTAAGTCGCACTTTGGTGCGGTGAGTGTCGAGTGGAGAACTTGTAGTTTTCACTGCATGGGTGGCTTCTGATCTTTGTGATCATTGAGTTGCTTGTTCTTTTCGCGTTTGGCACATATCTGTTCAGTGGACGGTGTCTAGCGTCAGTTCTCATAGCACCAATTTTGAGGGTCATGATTTTGAATTTTCAAGTGCTCCTATTCAACCCCCTCTAGTCGCCTCAGTCCTACAAGTGGTATCAGAGCAGGTTAGGTTTCTTGATACCTTTACTGGTGAGAAACCAGTAGCGACTATGGTGAACTTAGGGAAGGTTTCGGTTCTCAGCTTGGATGGCTATTCCTTCTGGAAGGGTAGGATGAGAGCTTTCTTGCTTAGCCAGAGTGACGACATATGGAATGCTACTCAGAGTATGACTTTTATGATGCTCCCCATTGCCGAGCGTACCAGACCAGCGCTCGTTGCTCAGCGCGAGATGAACTACAAGGCGGTGAACTTTCTCTTCTCTGTACATAGTCCGGCAGACTATGAGAGAGTGAGCCACCTTAATACTGCCTGTGAGATCTGGTCCCTGCTGAGTGCACACCATGAGGGGACGGTGACAGTTAAGGGTTGGCTTGTGGAGACTTACTAGCATGAATATGAGAATTTCGCCCAGAAGCCGGGAGAGTCTATGGTTGCCTTGTTTGGTCATTTTTAGTTGAACATCAACAAGCTCCTTGTCAACTCTGCTCCTATTGCTTTCCCATACACTGACCATCAGTAGCTTGTCAAGTTGTATTCCTTGTATAGGAAAGTGTGGGAGATCAAGAAAAACTCCATTCTTGAGTCGGCAGGGTATGACACCTTGGGACTAGAGGAGCTTTATAGCAAGCTCAAGGCCACAGAGGTGGATTACCAGATGATAGATATTCTTGATGGTACTAGCTCCAAGAGCCAGGCCTTGGCTTCTAGCTCCAAGGATGTAGCTACTAACCCCCCCACTTCACGGTTTTTCGTTCTATGCTTTGATGTCTATGGCCGAGGAGTAGTTGATGTCACTTGGGGATGAAGAGCTGTGTCTGGTGTCTAGTCGCTTTCAACATGCCTATGACAACCAGATGAGCAAGAAGAGGGGTGAGAGGCCCAATGCTTCAAGTGCGGAGAGGTCGCCCACTTCATCGCCGAGTACCCGAATATGGAGAACGACTACTACAAGAATGGCAAAACCCACTCCCGCCAGTCCAACAAGTACGCTTTGGCAAGCATGACTTTGGCAAGCGCGACCATGCCAAGTGTTGATGGTTGTTATTGCACTATCTACGACCATCAACTACCCATGAATATGAAGGGAAATGCATCAAAGTATGGACAAACTTTTGCTACTAACATATCTCCGCGAGTTGTGTTGAAATATTTGAATGCAGGTGACAAAACATACTCAAACATGGTGAAATGGAGCCAATCCAGGAGGTGGCTTACCATATGGCTAAGTTCCCTGGCCGCCTAACCCCATCAGAGGCTGCCCGGCCTGTGTTTGGGCTGCCTGGCCTGTGTCTAGGCCCAATTGGCACCAACTTCGACCTGCATGCACACACATGCCATGTCAACACATCTCCAAGGTGGAATCCATGAAAGCCGCATGCAATCAACCGGAAGGCCTTGCCACATCATTGATTCATCACTTGGATTGGTGAAGTCAGCAATCCTCAACACTTCAATCCTGTGGCTAAGGAAGAAACAGAAGTGAGATCCAATGGTTCGGGAGAAAGCACAAAGATGACCGCCTTAACCACCATGCAACCGACTTGGGGAGTGAAGATAGACCACAAGATGAAGTATGGTGGTGAATCCAACGGTTGGCTAGGCTGCCTGGCCTGAGGTAGGGCCGCCCGGCCTCCTACCAGGCCGCACAGCCTGCCACCTGCCCCCTTAACTGCCACACCGACCCTATAAGTACCCCCACTCAATTGGTGACTATAAATATCCCCGAGCTCTCACTTGTAAAGTGTGGAAGTTGAGTGAAACACACCATTGTCTAGTTTAATAGCACTAGGATAGTCCTGGGAGTTAGGGTTGAGTCTGAGTCTTTGCCTCAGGGATTTCGCAGTTAGCTTCGAGTCGGGTAAAGCTCTTGTATCTTTCTATCTTTGTACTCTTGCTACTTCAGTAGAATATACTTTGTTGCTCTATCCTTTGAGTTATACTTTACTTTACTTCTTACACTTGCCTAGTATCTTGTACCTTATTGCATACTAGACCAAGGCTTAGGTTTGTGTTGTTATTGAGTTATCTAAATCTTGCTAGACTTGCCGGTGCTATAGGCTTTCCTTAGGCTCTGATCTAAGGCTAAGTCAGTCTTAACCCTCTGATCAAGGAGGGACTTTAGTGATCAAGTTCACACTAGATCACTAGTTTAGCGTGCCATCTTACCCACACAAATCTGGTTGGTAGCCCCTCTTGGTGACAGCATAAGGGAGCCTCTGTAATCCGACCCCGTCGTTTAGTAACCCCGTCGGCATTAGCCAGTTGTCGTTCGGTTGGCCAACTATCTACCCCCGCGCCTCCTCGGTGTAGTCTAGAATTTCGCTCGACGCAAGATCAGCGGTGACAAGAAGAACAGCGCCGAAGGGCACAACAGGAAGAAAGCAGACCACTCATGGGCACCCCATATGGCAACCCCGTCAGTCACAGACTCGGAGTTATCACGACTCCAACGCTATGCCCAACTAGAGCTGTGGTACAGTGGCAGCATGGGTGGTGGTGGTTCATACCACCAACCACCATTTGCTCCTGAGTACTATGGGGTAGGTACGTCACATGGCCTTGATAGGAACGCAGGTCCCTCTACATCAGCTCGGGTCAACACTGATAACATGGCCGGCCTCAACTCCGCCATGGGAGATATGAACATAGGTCGGTACGACCAAAGGCTGTATCAGCAGGTCAATGACATCTACCGAAACACTAACACGATGGGTGAACGGCTTCAAGACCAGAGCGAAAGGGTCCAGAATCTAACCAAAATGGTAGAAGCCGGCTTCATCCATGCTCAAGACTTCCACAGGTACTACTACTACCAGCACTCCTAGCTTCGTTGAAGCTTGGGGGGATGGTAAACCGATGCGATCATGCTTCTTCGTGCCCGAACCTCAGAGTAAGGCCCCCATTTCTCGTCCTCATCTTCTCCTGTGCAGCAGCAGTACCCGTCCAGTAGAACCAGCAGTCCTACCAGTATCAGCAGCAGTCCTACCAACAGCAGCAGTCCTACCAGCAACACCGGTCCAGCAGAAGGTAAGTAGTCATAATAATATTTACATTATTTTGTTTCCTATCTATCTAAAAAAAGTGTTAAATAAAATAAACTCCCAACTTTGATATATTACCTTCATATATGGAAATGATAAATAGTTGCTCTATCATGTTCTTGTTTAGTTATCTATGCACAAACTATGCTTAGCTTAATTTTGAGCTTGTGTGTATAAAGTGAAAGCCTGACCTATTACTTTGTGGATGCCATTTGCATAAACCTTGTCTAAGTTATTGTGAGAAATGATATAACTAAGTACTAGGCTAGCTCTACATTTTCTTAGTAAGATGAATATGTCAGGTTATTTCCTTGAAAAATGAAAATAAAGTTCCCCGTTGGTTTTGAAACACCTACCAGACCCAAATACACTGAAATATCTGAGCCTAGCTTGTTTAAAGCTACTTAGTGTTGTTTTGAGCTTTGTCAAATTTTGAGTCTCATTGAATGGAATCATCACTATCTTGTGAATTGTTGAAGCAAAATACCACCACCACATATGCATTTACCTACCCTAGGTATGCATCCATATATCTCCAAATCAATACCTTTGACCTTACTCCTTCCAAAGAAAAATGAGGTAGGATGTGGAGCCATCAAAAAGAAAAAAAATAAAGCATGCTAGTCAAGCATGGCAAAAATATGAAAAATAAAAGCATGCTAGTCAAGCATGGCAAAAAGAGAGAAAAATACAAAAAGGCTCCACATACATACCTAGCATACAAAGGAAGGAGAAGGAAAGGAAACAAGGAGATCCATCCATTCACAACCACCAAATAAGCTCCAATGATGAACATGATTAGCTGATGCAGTACATTTCTTTGGTCCAATCTTTGGCTTTGCAAAATAAACAACCTATGTAAGCTAAGCTCTTCCACACCCTAAGCTCCACATAAGCTTTAGTATAGGAAGTTCTTGGCCATGCTCTTGGCCTTAAAAGGTGAAGATACACTTATGAGCGATCAAGAGTATCACTGGGGAAACTTGTTTTATTTTGAAAATCTGCAAAAACACCTGAGATGGGAGTCCCAAAAGAATTGTTTTGAGTTGAGCCTGCATCTAAGTCGTTCCTTCTCTCAACCACCCAAGACATGGTGAGTCAAAAGATGCACCACAGGTATGGAAAAGGTAACCATTGCATACACTAAGGTTTGAAATTAGAGCATGAGTGTCGGTTATGCATAGTTCCTATTCTCGAACACTGATATTTGCAGCAACTCCTGATCCATAACCCATCTTGGCTTTCCTCGAGGACGAGCAAAGGTCTAAGCTTGGGGGGTGTTGACGGTCATTATTGCACTATCTGCGACCATCAACTATCCATGAATATGAAGGGAAGTGCATCAAAGTATGGAAAAACTTTTGCTACTAACATATCTCCACGAGTTGTTTTGAAATATTTGAATGCAGGTGACAAAACATACTCAAACATGGTGAAATGGAGCCAATCCAGGAGGTGGCTTACCATATGGCTAAGTTCCCTGGCCGCCCGGCCCCACTTTCAGGCCGCCCGGCCTATGTCTGGGCCACTGAGCCTGTGTCTGGGCCCAATTGGCACTAACTTCGACCTGCAAGCACACACATGTCACGTCAACACATCTCCAAGGTAGAATCCACGCAAGCCGCATGCAATCAACCGGAAGGCCTAGCCACATCATTAATCCATCACTTGGATTGGTGAAGTCAGCAATCCTCAACACTTCAATCTTGCGGCTAAGGAAGAAACACAAGTGAGATCTAATAGTTCGGGAGAAAACACAAAGATAACCGCCTTAAGCATCATGCAACCGACTTGGGGAGTGAAGATAGACCACAAGATGAAGTATGGCGGTGGATCCAATGGTTGGCCAGGCCGCCCGGCCTGCCACCTGCCCCCTTAACTGCCACACCGACCCTATAAGTACCCCCACTCAATTGGTGACTATAAATATCCCCGAGCTCTCACTTGTAAAGTGTGGAAGTTGAGTGAAACACACCATTGTCTAGTTTAATAGCACTAGGATAGTCCTGGGAGTTAGGGTTGAGTCTGAGTCTTTGCCTCAGGGATTTCGCAGTTAGCTTCGAGTCGGGTAAAGCTCTTGTATCTTTCTATCTTTGTACTCTTGCTACTTCAGTAGAATATACTTTGTTGCTCTATCCTTTGAGTTATACTTTACTTTACTTCTTAGACTTGCCTAGTATCTTGTACCTTATTGCATACTAGACCAAGGCTTAGGTTTGTGTTGTTATTGAGTTATCTAAATCTTGCTAGACTTGCCGGTGCTATAGGCTTTCCTTAGGCTCTGATCTAAGGCTAAGTCAGTCCGAACCCTCTGATCAAGGATGGACTTTAGTGATCATGTTCTCACTTGATTACTAGTTTAGCGTGCCATCTTACCCACGCAGATCTAGTTGGTAGCCCCTCTTGGTGACAGCATTGGGGAGCCTTTGTAATCCGACCCCATCATTCGCTAAGCCCGTAGGCATTAGCCAGTTGTCATTCGGTTGTCCAACTATCTACCCCCGCGCCTCCTCGGTGTAGTCTGGAATTACGCTCGATGCAAGATCCTAGTTCGTCTTTGTTTAACTTAGTTCAACTACGAATACTCCTATGCAGTAGGTAAGGAATATAGGTTGGATATCTTAATCTCACTCGTTGTGCTCCCAGGAAAATACCTAGTTGTTTACTGCTTTGGTCACTGTTTACTCTTCCCACCATACACTATCTTGTTTATCTTACCCCCATTGTAAGAATAGCTGGTGTTTATCTAAGTTATAGTACTGTTTGAAGTTCGAACATATCATTCCACCTATTAGCTCTTGCTTCCCTATGGATTTTTACGATACCTGGAATACTCTGGGTGAAAAAGCTACAGCGAATCTCTGTGCACTTGTGGAGTAAAATCTGTTACGCTAAGAGACGTCAACACCAAGCACCGCTCTGGCAAGATCAAGAACTTCAAGAAGGCTTTCAAGAGCTAATAGAAGGACAACCGGAAGTGGGACAAGGTCTTCTTCGCCGAGCTTGGTGGTCTTTACAGCAGAACACCCTCTTCCTCCTCGTCTTCATCAAGTTGAAGCGATGTGGAGATCAGCACCAAGCAGGACAAGAGGAGAGATCAAGGCTGTCCAGCTGGCCTCTACTTTGTCTCCACCAAGTCCCAAGTGCAAGCACAAGATGAACTAGAGATCCTTCTGCTCCAAGGCACTTGAGGACAAGGACGACAAGGGCAACAACAATGACTCCTTCGATGAAGAGGTAACTCCTAAGCAAGCTGAGATTCTTGAGATGCTAGAGAAGAATAGTCGTGAGTTGAAAGCCCAGGATAAGATGTTGGAGAAGGCAGCCAAGAAGCTGTAGAAGTAGAAAGCCAAGCTTGCTGATGCTTTGGCTGAGATGGAGAGGCTGAAGAGTCTGCAAGCCCAGCCTAGTGAGTTTGAGTGGCCAACCTGTGAGTCCCTGATGAGTAACCTTTGTGAGCAGAAGAGCAAGTATGCTCATCAGGTAGAGGAGATGGATAGGCTAATGGTTGAGTTAGGCAAGCTCCAGTATAAACTGGATGAGCCTACTTTGAGTGAGGTGCCTGAGTGTGAGTCTTGCCCCCGCCTAGCTGTTGACATAGCTGAGCTGAAGGTGAAGTGCGAGGGGCAGCTCAAGGAGTTGGAGGCGCTTAGGGCTACACCCATGCTTTTGGGTGTGTGCATGGTCTATCCTACCTTGAGGAGTGAGCTTGAGTAGGTGAGAGCTGACCTTGAGGTGCTTTCAGCACCTCCTGACACGTGTGAGAACTGTCTCACTTTCAGATAGCTGTTGGTGAAAAAGTATGCCACCATTAAGAAGTTAGAGAAGTCTGCTCCCTCCATTCCCTCTCTAGACTGTGACACCAGTGCTGCCTAGACTTTAGTTCTCCAAGAACTAAGAGAGGAGAAGTTGATCCTTGAAGAGGACAATTGTATGTTGAGAGAGGTGCTGAGCTGGATGTATGCCAGAGAACCTAAGCTTAGGGTGATCATAGAGGCAAGAAAGCGTGGTGATGGTGACACTAGTGGACTTGGGTTGGGGGAGTGTAGTAGCTCGGGTGAGAAGAAGAGTGCCCCAATCAAGCTTAACACTGCCTCTCCCTAGCTTGGTCCCACTATCGATGGGGTTTACCATGAGCCTCCCAAGGCTACCCCAAGGAAGTCGTACTGGACACCCAAGCCACCACAAGCCAAGCTGGACAAGATTGTAGAAGAAGTGCTTCAGCCTTCTGGCAAGAAGCAAGTCCAGTAGCCAACACCACCCAAGGCATCACCACCACACCAGAAGCCCAAGACATAGCCCCAGCCTATGCCTAGGAGACATGTCTACCACTGTGAGTTTTGCTAGCGGAATGTTCACTTAGAGAAGTTTTGCTTCAGGAGGAAGCATGTTGAGTGGCAGGAGAGAGCCTGGGGAACTAGGATCAGTTCTACTAGGGTGGTAGGCAAGATCCTCCCCGTCATAGTGAGTTGAGAGACCACTTTGCTGAGGTGAGAGAGGAGGCGGCTTTCAAGCCCGTGCTCCTGGTCGTGAGAGATGCTTTGCTGGCCGAGCTCCTAGTCGTTTTCCGCACGGCTAAGGATCCCATGACCGAGGCTTTGGTAGAGGGCTTGTGAGCTCACGCTTTGGAGGTCATAGGTACCCAGGTCATCATGATGCTTACTTTGACTGTGCTTACCCAACCTTTGAGCAGATGGCTCATCACTGGTTCAACAGTTTCACTAGCCCCAGTGCCGAACCATTTGCTCACTCTCGCTTTCCTTGATTCTGCAGGATTGAGGCCTAGAGGACATATGGATCACGGACTCTGACTGCTGTAGGCACATGACAGGGCACCACAGATGGTTCTCTAGCCTCAACCATGTGAGCACCAAGGAGTACATCACGTTCGGTGATAATGGTCATGGTAAAGTGTTGGATGTTGGTGGCATTTTGCTTTCTACCAAGGTTTCCCTGAGAGAAGTTGCTTTGGTGAGGAGTTTGGGGTTCAATTTGGTTTCTGTCTCACAACTTCTCAAGGAACGATTTGAGGTTCGCTTTAAGGAGGCTTCTCTTTGTGTGCTTGATGCTGACGAAAACCTTGTTTGTTGGATTTTGCCCTATGGGCAAGTTTTTAAGGTTGACCTTGCATCTGTTTCTGGCCCTCCTCAGTGTTTGGTAGCTGGTCCTTCTGTTGATATTTAGAAGTGCCATAGGAGGCTAGGCCATTTGAGTTTTGATCTGCTAGCCAGGTTGAGCTCGATGGGTCTGATCCAAGGATTGCCCAATTTGAAAGTAGAAAATGACTTATTGTGCCACCCTTGTCATCATGGCAAGATGGTTGCTGCTTCTCATGCTCATGTTAATCAGGTTATGACCTCTTATCTGGGCGAGTTATTGCATATGGACGCAGTTGGTCCTACTCCGGTACAGTCGGTCAGTGGGAAGTGGTATGTGCTTGTCGTTGTAGATAATTTTTCTTCCTTTTTATGGGTGTCCTTCATGGAATTCAAAGATGAGGCTTTCGGTTTTGTTTGGGATTTGGTCTTGAGGTTAAGAAATGAGAGTCAGAAGGCCATGACGGCTATCCGCAGTGACAATGGTGGAGAATTTTGAAACTCTCGATGCAAAACCTTCTGTCATGACCTAGGTCTCAAACACCAATTCTCGTCTCCTTATACCCAACCTCAGAACGGTGTCATGAAACGAAAGAACTGCAGACTTGCTGAGATGGCACGGACGATGCTAGATGAGCATAGGACTTCGCGACACTTTTGGGCTGAGGCTATGAATACAGCCTGTTACATTGCCAACCGCATCTTCCTACGAGCTTTCTTAGTGAAGACTTCATATGAGCTACGGTTTGGTAGGTAGCCCAGCGTCAAGCACCTGCGTGCATTTGGCTGCAAATGCTTTATGCTCAAAAAGGGGGGCATTTGGACAAATTTGAATCTCGCTGCTTGGATGGTATTTTCGTTGGGTACGCCTCTAGCTCTAGAGCATATAGAGTGTGGATCCTTGATACCAAACAAGTGGTAGAGACCTGTGAGGTTTCCATCGATGAATCTATGCCTTGCACAACCCCTGCATTTAAGCTTTCAAGTGATGATGAAGAAGGAACTCCCATCTTTGAAGAAGAGGAAGTTCAGGTAGATGCTGGTGATGCAGGAGCCACTGCAACTGCTGTAGCTCGTGCCCCCTCTGCTATGAGCTCTGAAGACGAAGGAGAACCCTTGCCGACGGCTTCGTCCTTGCTCCCCCGACTGCAAGCTCGAGTAGAGGCTGGCCCCGCTAAGGACGCAGGGGAGGTGACCTCTGAGATTGTTCCATCTCGGCAGGTCTAGCGGGATCACCCTCCACATGGGATCATTGGTGTTTGCATTCGAGGACCTTGAGGTCCTAGACAGGTTCTATCGCCTTCGTTGCTCATGCTGCATTTGTTGCCTCCTTTGAGCCCAAGAATGTTGGACACACTCTTTCTGACGGTAATTGGGTTATTGCCATGCATGAGGAGTTAGAAAAATTTGAGAGGAATGAGGTTTGGGTTTTGGTAGAGCCACTGCCACAATGTGATCCTATTGGTACAAAATGGGTTTTAAAAAATAAGCAAGGGGAGGATGGCATTGTTGTGTGGGACAAGGCTAGACTTGTGGCTAAAGGGTTTTTGTCGAAAAGAGGGGATAGACTATGAGGAAACGTTTGCTCCAGTTGCACACCTGGAAGCTATACGTATTCTCCATGGGTTTTGAGCTTTTTCAAATGGATGTGATGTCTGCTTTTCTAAATGGTTTCATTCAAGAAGAAGTTTATGTCAAGAAACCCCTTGGATTTGAAAATGCTAAACACCCTAACCATGTTTACAAATTGCATAAAGCCTTGTACGGTTGGAAACAAACACCTAGAGCCAGGTATGATAGATTAAAAACCTTTTAGCTAAACCTATGTTTCAAAATGGAGAGTGTGGATAAGACATTGTTTCTCCTCAAGCATGGTAGTGATCTTCTTATTGTCCAGATATACGTGGATGATATCATCTTTGGTGGCTCATCTCACTCTCTTGTTACCAAGTTTTCTGAGCAGATGTCAAAGGAGTTTAAGATGAGCATCATGGGAGACTTGCAGTTGATGTCGAAGGAGTTTAAGATGAGCATGATGGGAGACTTGCAGTTTTTCCTTTAGACTGCAAATCAAGCAAGGCCGTGAAGGAACCTTCATCCATCAATCCAAGTACACGAAGGACATTCTGAAGAAGTTTGATATGGGTGACTCCAAGCCTATGTTAACTCCCATGTCAACACAAACAACGCTTGATGTAGATGAAGAAAGGGAGGTGGTGGACCAAAGAGAGTATAGAGGGATGATCGGCTCACTTCTGTACCTGACGGCGACCAGGCCGGACATCCAGTTCGCGGTTCGCCTTTGTGCGTGATTTCAAGCCTCACCAAGGACATCACACTGTCAAGTGGTGAAGCGCATTTTCTGGTATATGAAATACACTGCTGAGCTTGGTCTTTGGTTCTCTTCAACTTCTTCACTCTCTCTTAGAGGGTTTTTGGATGCCGACTTTGCGGGTTGTCGGCTGGAGCGTAAGTCTACTTCCCGCACCTACCAGTTTCTTGGTTCCTCTCTTGTCTCTTGGTCCTCACACAAGCAATCTTTCGTATCCACTTCCACGACAGAAGCCGAATATGTCACTGCTGCTAGTTGCTGCTCCCAGCTACTTTGGATGAAAGCTACACTGAGTGACTTTGGCCTGAGGTTTAGGAAGATCCCTCTCCTAGTAGACTCTATTTCAGCTATTCCTGTAGCCAAGAAGCCCGTCTTGCACTCCAGAACCAAACACATAGAAGTGAGGTTTCCCTTCTTAAGAGATAACTATGAGAAGGGAGATATAGACTTGATCCATGTGAAAATCGAGAACCAGTTGGCCGATATCTTCACCAAGCCCTTAGACCTTAGCGTGTTTGCTCGCTTGCGTGGGGAGCTTGGTGTTTGTTTCCCCTTTTAGTTTGGGGTAGCTTTGCTGTAGTTTAGTTTTTGTTTTGGTTCTTTGTTTTCCTTGCATTTTTTATCATATCATGCATTGCATTGTATCATATACATTTTCACTTCACTAGCACAAGAGCTCTTCTGGAATGACTAGTTAGTACTTGCTTGTGCTAGATTGTACAGTTGCTTGCATGATCATGGTTGGCTAAGCTCCTTGAATCTGTCTAATATCTTTTATTTCTTGAAAATCAAAAACCATGATCACCACTTGACTTGGCTACCTAGCATGTGTTGGTATGTTGAATGCTAAGCGATCTTTTCATGCTTGGATATGCTAGTCGTATGCCTTTGTTAAGATTATGCCTAAGCATCTATGACACCTTGCCTAACCTAAAATCTAAATTAAAACTGTGTACATTGTGTGTCTTGTGAGCTGAAATGAAAAGATCCAGGTGGGTTCACTTGTCACATTGTTCTAGTTTGAGATAGCTTGCCTTTGCACTTTGGCATGAACTTGGACTTAGCTGTGTATGACCAAAACCTTGTCTTAAGCTTCTGATTGTTCCCTGAACCTAGGCTTGGCATTGGTTGGTAAGAAGTGGCTAAGGCAAGTGATTAACCCTTGGCACATGATCTGATTTGCTTGAAGCTACAAGTTGCTAAAATCAGAAATCTGCAAGTCTCTAAATTGCTTATGGCCTGTTGTATATGCTTTGGTTCAGAGTAGCACACCTTGTATGTTTTGCTAGCATCTTGCTGTTCATGCCTTTCTTGCTAGATGCGATTCATGTTGGTGATGCTTTCTCTTCAACTACCTTGGAAAACATGCTCCTGATCTGTATAAGATAGATTCAATTGAGCTTGTTTGCAAGCTTCCTTGCCCACACTTGCTCTGTATGCTAGAACTCGTATTTACTAGCTTTTCATCCCTGTTGAGCTCTTCATGGTACACTTCCTGCATTTCATGGCATATTTTGAGGGGGAGTTGGATTCTATGAATCCTTGATGTGTCCATTGTCAATAAGGGGGAGAGATGTTGACTTATAGGAGAGATAGTTGCTCCCACGGGGAGTTCATGGACCAAGGGGTAGAATTCACATCTAGTTGAGGGGGAGTTTGAGCTTTTTGCATGCTCTTGCATCGGTGCATTGAGCCTTTTGCCTCTTTCTAGATGAGCCGATGCTTTGCCTAAGCATGACTGTGTTGAGCCGGTTTGCCTCTTTCTTGAGGGGGCATGCCTAGTTTATCTACTGCGTTGAGCGGTTTCCCTTATCTTAGGGGGTCGATCTCTGGCTTTGTTTTTGATGTCTCAATTTGCCCTTCTTTGCTGGTGTTTGGCTTTTGGGCATTTTAAGCCAGTTTCTTCTTTTCTTCTTTCTTTCTAGTTTTATGCTTGTTTTTCTTGTCTTTGCTCTGTTTCAGTTTATAGGTTGAAGTTGTTGACAATGCACTCATCAAGGGGGAGATTGAGAGCCAATGGACCGGCTCCATTGCCTCTGGAGTGATGAGTGATTGTCAACGGAAGCCAAGACCCAGAAGGACTTGGGCACAAGACCTCCGATGGACAGGAGGCCCTCCAATGGACTAGAGGAAGATGAATGTCCTCCGAAGGACAGGAGGCATGTTTGGTGTCAGTCGGCCATGGGAGTTTGGTACACGGAGGAGCGGCGATGGCAGGATTAAGACCTCTGAAGGACTACGAGGCGACCCTAATGGACAGGGGATGCTGGGGGCCACTGCGGTGCTCCAATCTGAGTACATGGCGCGAAGACGTGCGAGGGGATTGGTGGATTCGCTGAAATCCTCCACCCTACCACCAATTACCAAGACTCAGCGAATGGGCTCAATTCTCGCTGAGATAGAGAGGAGTGGGCCGTTCTAGGCCTAGGAAAGAAACCCTAAAGTTTCTCGGTTTTTGACTTCAAAACCGAGGGTCGATCGGCGGATTTGGAATACTGGCCACATGGACGTCATCCGAGGAGTTAGCATGCAACCCAAGAAGATCAAGACTCCATCGCGGTCGTCCATCCCTGAGAAAGTTGAGTCTTTTCCAGTTTGGCCCCTACGGGCATTTCTGTAATATAGGGGTCTTAGTGTAAACTAAGTTAGGTAGGCTTGGGCTATATATACCTAAGTGGCTGGTCATTTAGGTGACTCTTCCACCTCTAGAAACCCTAGGCTTAGCTTTCCAACCAACCAAGTGTATAGAGAGGGAACCAAGTGCTAATCTAGGATTTAGAGTCCCCTAGAGCTAGCACTTTGCATTAGTGAGAGGATGAATGGTGGTAGGCTGTGAAGAACCTTGTAAGAACTGATTTCCACTTTTAATACACGGAAGATTTCCTCTAGTTTGGTTTTTGGATGAAACTCAGAGGCTTTTGGTGATTTGCTTTGCTTACGAGTTAATCCTGTTCTTTTGGCTCTTTTGGACTTGCTATGACATAGAGATTATGACTTAGTTCATCTCAATCCCGCAGGATTGCCATGGGCAAGCTCTTCTTGAGTTCCACCTTTCTTGCCCAAAGATTGCCTTCTCATGAGATCTAGAATTCCTGCTTATCCCTTGGTTATTTTGAGTTGATCTTTTGGGAAAAGCTTTGGAATAGGGTCCAAATAGCCCGTGCAAAATCTCATGATGTTTGGACAAGATTTGGTCAGTTTTGGGATGTGAAAACTCTTTTTCTATGACTCCACCGGACTATCTGATAGGCCATCAGACTCTCCAGTCTCACTGGACAGTCCCGCAGAGCCTACTGGACAATCTGGTGCAGGGTCTGCCTACAGGCTTCCCACCGGACTATCCGGTAGCCCCCACCGGACACTCCGGTGCCACCGGACAGTCTAGCACCTGGCATCGGAGAGTTCGGTGAAGCCAGCGAAGCTGCCCTGTTTGTGTGCTTTGGTTCTTCCGCCACGAGATTTGCATTGGACTTGCTTTTCCCACTATCTGACCATTCTCTTTACTTGCTGTATACCAGTAAGTCGCACTTTGGTGCAGTGAGTGTCGAGTGGAGAACCTGCAGGTTTTCAGTACTTGGGGTGGCTTGCGATCTTTGTGATCGTTGAGTTGCTTGTCCTTTTCGTGTTTGGCACGTATCTGTTCAGTGGATGGTGTCTAGCGCTAGTTCTCGTAGCACCAGTTTTGGGGGTTGTAATTTTGAGTTTTCAAGTGCTCCTATTCATCCTCCCTCTAGTCACACCTGTCGTCCTACAATATTCATCTATATGAACAACGCAACTTCACAAGTAATTGATATAAACTAAGCTAATAATTCTCCTGTTTTGTTGCTGCAGTGTGACATCATTAAATTTTTGTCTAACCCACCACAGCAAGGTGGTGACAAAATATTGAAGTGAGAGTCCAACTTGTCTCCTCAAGAAATGGAGGCTGTTATTGCAGCCACTAAAGGTGAAGGTAATAATGAAGCAGCAACATTCATTGTCATTCAACAACAAAATCAAGATGCTTAAGTTACAGTTGCGGCTAACAGGGATGAGGACTGAGCCCCCGAGCCTAAGGAAACTAGGCCGATTGATGCAGCCCCCGAGCATCCAGGTTTCACTAAGGAGAAATCATTAGCTCATCCAATTTCAAGACGAACACATACAAAAGTAGTTGCTATGAAGCCCAAGCCACAACCAATCAAGAAGACCACTAAACGGCGGATGATGGATGAGAAATCCACTTCTGACATCAATTGGGGATAACTGTGTGATGAAGAAGATGAAGAGGAAGAAATCCCACTCGAACACCATGAGAAGAGATCACAGAAACAACATGATATCGGCACCTCCTCTTCACCGGCTGAGAATCATATGGCTGTAGAAGAAGAACTGGACTTGTCATTAATTGACGATGAGATTGATAAATGTATAAAGGCCGCTCTCCAATTCCCATTCAACCTCACGATGAGTGATGAACCCGAGCCATAAAGGTGCATATCCATGTCTTAGTATCGCGCTAACCATGATATCATCTCCTGAGCTTATGTTATACACTCCTGATATTCTTGCAGCCATTATCTAAAAGCTGTGAAAGACTGACTAATCCATCTGATTTAGAAATAACCATGGATCAGGGTGGTATTTGCTCGAGCCCCTGAGGTTCTCCACGTTCCAAGGGCGACCAAGAGAAAGAAACCATAGCTGAGCAAGGGCTCCTAGGGAGTAAGTCAAAGTCTGACTCAACCATAGCGCCCAAGATTGTTACCACTGAAATTAGGGAAGATGTCAAAAAAGATGGTGATTAGAATATTGAAGGCGGCACCAATGTAAACTGACATGATTCCTTGGCCAGCACAAGAACCAAAGCTTCACAATCTGAAGAGATGTGTTCGATCAACACAGAGGCTGATGTTGCTCATCGGAACCCATCGTTAGTAGGTATGCAGCGCCATGAGTGAGAGCCAATGGACCGGCTCCATTGCCTCTGGAGTGATGAGTGATTGCCAACAGTAGCAAGACCCAGAAGGACTTGGGCACAAGACCTCCGATGGACAGGAGGACCTCTGATGGATTGGAGGTAGAGGAAAGTCCTCCGAAGGACTGGAGGCATGCTCGGTGTCTGTCGGCCATGGGAGTTCGGTACACGGAGGAGTGGCACGGCGACGGCAGGATTAAGTCCTCCGAAGGACTGTAAGGCTACCCCGATGGACAGGGGATGCCGGGCGCCACCATGGTGCTCCAACCCGAATGCATGGCGCGAAGGTGTGCAAGGGAGGCTTTGGCGGCTTCGGCTCAAAACCGCCACTCAAGCTACACAAGCCTTGGTGAGTTGGGCCAGTTTCTCGGTTCTTCTCTTGTCTCTTGGTCCTCACGCAAGCAATCTAGTGTAGCCACTTCCACCACAAAAGCCGAATACATTGCTGCTACTAGTTGCTGCTCCCAGCAGCTTTGGATGAAGTCCACCTTGAGCGACTTTGGTCTCAGTTTTAGGAAGATCCCTCTCCTAGTAGACTCTACTTCTGCTATTTCTGTAGCTAAGAACCATGTCCTACACTCCAGAACCAAACACATTGACGTGAGGTTTCACTTCTTGAGAGATCACTATGAGAAGGGAGATATAGACTTGATCCATGTAGAGACTGAGAACCAGTTGGCCGATATCTTCACCAAGCCCTTAGACCTTAGCGTATTTGCTCGCTTGCATGGGGAGCTTGGTGTTTGTTACCCCTTTTAGGTTGGGGCAACTTTGGTGTAGTTTAGGTTTTTGTTTTTTTTTCTTTGCTTTTCTTGCATTTTGTATCATACTATGCATTGCATTGTAACATATGCATTTTCACTTACACTAGCACTAGAGCTCTTCTGGTATGATGAGTTAGTACTTGCTTGTGCTAGATTGTACAGTTGCTTGCATGATCATGGTTGGCTAAGCTCCTTGAATATGTCTAATATCTTTTGTGAGCTCAGTCACTTTTATTCTTCAAAATCAAAAACCATGATCACCACTTGACTTGACTATCTAGCATGTGTAGTAATGTTGAATGCTATGCTATCTTTTCATGCTTGGATATGCTAGTTGAATGCTTTTGTTAAGCTGATGCCTAAGCATTTATGACACATTGTCCAAATCTGAAATCTGAATTAATTGTGTTCTCAAAGTGGAGTCCTATGAGCTAAATTGAAAATATCCAGGTGGGTTCACTTGTCACACTGATCTAGTTTGACATAGCTTGCCTTTGCACTTTGGCATGAACTTGGCCTAGGCTGTGTATGACCAAAACCTTGTCTTAAGCTTCTGATGGTTTTCTGAACCTAGGCTTGGCATTGGTTGGTAAGAAGTGGCAAAAACAAGTGAATAACCCCTGGCATATGATCTGATTTGCTACAAGTTAAAATTTGCTAAATCTGAAATCTGCAAGTTTCTAAATTGCTTATGGCCTATTGCACACCTTGTATGTTTTGATAGCATCTTGCTATTCATGCCTATCTTGCTAGATGCTTTTCATGTTGGTGATGCTTTCTTTTCATCAACTCTGAAAAACATGCTCTTAATCTGTATAGGATAGATTCAATTGAGTTTGTTTGCATGCTTCCTTGCCCTCACTTGCTCTGTATGCTAGAACTTGTATTTACTAGCTTTTCATCCCTGCTGAGCTCTTCATGGTACACTTTTTGCATCTCATGGCATATTTTGAGGGGGAGTTGTCCATTTTAGGGGGAGTTGAGTTCTATGAACCCTTGATGTGTCCATTGTCAACAAGGGGGAGAGATGTTGGACCAAGGGGGAGGACTCTGTAGAGATCCAGTTGAGGGGGAGTTTGAGCTTTTAGCGTGCTCTTGCATCGGTGTGTTGAGCCTTTTGCCTGTTTCTAGAGGAGCCGATGCTTTGCCTAAGCATGACTGTGTTGAGCCAGTTTGCCTCTTTCTTGAGGGGTCATGCTTTAGTTTGATCGACTGCGTTGAGCGGTTTCCTTTGTCTTAGGGGGTCAATCTTTGGCCTTGTTTTTGTTGTCTCAATTTGCCCTTTTCTGCTTGTATTTGGCTTTTGGGCATCTTGAGCAACTTCTTCTTTTTCTTCTTTCTTTTCAGTTTTACGCTTTTCTTTTTGTCTTTGTTCTATTTCAGGTTACAGGTTGAAGGTGTTGACAATGCACTCATCAAGGGGGAGATTGAGAGCCAATGGACCGGCTCCATTGCCTCTGGAGTGATGAGTGATTGTCAACAGTAGCAAGACCCAGAAGGACTTGGGCACAAGACCTCCGATGGATAGGAGGCCCTCCGATGGACTGGAGGTAGAGGAAAGTCCTCCGAAGGACTGGAGGCATGCTCGGCATCTGTCGGCCATGGGAGTTTGGTAAACGGAAGAGGGGCACGGCGACGGCTGGAGTAAGTCCTCCGAAGGACTGTGAGGCTGCCCCGATGGATAGGGGATACCGGGCGCCACCACGGTGCTCCAACCCAAATGCGTGGCGCGAAGGCGTGCGAGGGAGGCTTTGGCAGCTTTGGCTCAAAACCGCCACCAAATTACCTAAGCCTTGGTGAGTTGGGCCACGACTCGCCAAGATAGAGAAGATGGGCCAAATCTGGCCCAGGCGGAGACTTCCAAAAGTTTCCTGGTTTCTGACTTCAAAACCGGGGCGGATCATGGATTGGACTACTAGCCACATGGAGAACATCCGAGGATTACGTGGAACTTACGAAGATCAAGACTTCATCATGGTCGTCCGTCCCGAAATATCCTGTAATCTTTCGTTTTGAGTCCTTAGGGGTTTGTCTAGCTGTAGGGACCTAAGTGCAAAACTGTCTAAATAGCACTCGGGTATAAATTGGTCTAAGGCAGGTCATTAGAAGTCCCCTTTTGGCAGCTAGGATTAGTCTTCACTTGGTGATTTTCGTCCTTAAGCTTTGAGCTCCATTGTTAGGGAGGTTAGAGTAGGATTTAGCCTCCTAATCTTGAGGGAAGGTGAGGGTGGTTGCTTGGGACGAATTTTTGCTTCTATGCTGAATCTTTAGACCCCTCTTGGGCACTTAATCGAAGCAAATTCGTGCAGCAACCTTGTGTTCTTCTCCTCCCCGTCTCTCTTTGGTTTTTGGGTTCAATCCTTGGCTTTTGGGTGTTTATGTTGGCCAAGCTTGAATCCCTTTCCTTAATGATGTTCTAGACTTGCTAGGACGTGGAGATCATGACTTAGTTCATCTCAATCCTGCTGGATTGCCACGAGCAAGCCTCTTTTGTGTTTTCCCCTTTCTTGCCCAAAGATTGCCATTTCACGTGATCTGAAATTCCCACTGATTTCGTGGTCACCTTGAGTTGATATTTTGGAAAAAGCTTTGGAATAGGGTCCAGATAGCCTGTGCAAAATTTTGTTAAGTTTGGACAAGGTCTGGTCAAGTTTGGGTTTGAAACAGTCTTTTCTGCAACTCTACCGGACAATCCAGCAGGTGCCACCGGACAATCCGTTTCCACCGGATAGTCCGGCAGAGCTCACCGGATAGTCCGGTGTGAGCTCTGCCCGGGCCATACCACCGGACAATCCGGTAGCAAGCACCGGATAGTGCGGTACCACCGGACAGTCCAGTGTTGGCCACCAGACAGTCCGGTCCTGCCAGGAGCTGCTATGTTCTTTCTAGTTTGGTTTTTCCGCTATGTTTCTGCTCTGGATTTTTGCATTCCCCACTGTTAGACCATTCTCTTTGCTTGCTGTGAGTCAGTGAGACACACCTCGGTGTGGTGAGTGTCGTGTGGCAGTTTGTTGCAAAGTCTCATTGCCGGTGTGCCATTCCAGGTTGGATCTCGAGTTTTACCGTTTTGGTGCGTATCCTTTAAGTGGATGGCACCCTTGCGCTGCTAGGCACGTATCTGTTCAGTGGACAGTGCCTAGTTCTGTTTCACTTGAGCTTTGCTGATCACCTTCTTGGGGGTTGTGATTTTGAGATTTCAAGTGCTCCTATTCACCCCCCCTCTAGTCGCACGTCTCGGTCCTACAATGAGGACAAGTCCACCAGTGAAACTGATCCATCTAGTGCAGATATTGTCCTAGAGACCCCACGATGGCACCCAGCCCCCGTGCCATTGAAATGACATCAACTAGGACCGTGGGAGAGTCTACTAGTACATGAACTCTCTGCCCTCCTAACACCAATCTTCAACTAACCACGGCTGCTTCTTCATCAAATCCAATGGCGTCTGTTGAGGTAAACCGACAACTCACCCTTGTTGCTTCGCTTCTGAACACCAACATTGATGGATTATGATGTCATACAGAATTGGCTGAATCAAGCTGCTCTGTGTTGACGTCTCTTAGCGTAACAGATTTTACTCCGCAAGCGCACAGAGATTCGCTGTAGCCTTTTCACTCAGAGTATTCCAAGTATCGTAAATTTCCACAGGGAAGCGGTAGGCTCAAGAGTGCAATTGAATATACTCAAATTGAATGAACTGTAAACTTAGATAAATTGTACCAACTAGTAGTACACAGGGGTAAATGTGATAAAGATAGGTGTATGGTGCGAGAGGTAAGTCTATCAATGATATCCGTAGAAAAGGTATAGTTGCCTGGGAGGACAACGAGAGAGAAAAAGTCACCAAACTCTAATTCTAATCAGCCGCAAAGGCTATCCGTAAATAACTAAGAAATTCAATCAACCAGCCAGGGTCTTGCGTCGACATAAATTATAGAGTCTCGAGGGTACCAGTGGTAGATAGTTGGTCCCGAAGGAGAGTCTAGCTAACACCTACGGGCCTCCCGAACGACGGGTTTGGATTACACAGGCACACCACACGCTGTCACCGAGTGGGGCTACCAAGCAAAGCTGCGTGGAGAGGATGGCATGCTATAAACGTGTTCAAGCGGAGCTTGAACAATGATAGATCGTCCTTCATCAGAGGAGAGGATCTAGCCAGAGCCTAGCGTCTAAGTCTAGGGTTGAGTTATAGCACCGGCAACAATAACTAGAATTGAATGACAAAGTTAAACACAACCTATGCCTAGCAAGTGTGCAAAAGAATGGTACACCACACTCGCAGGAGATAGACTTAGAGTAAAGTATAACTGAAATTATATTGAAGGTAATCTGAATCCAAAAGATACAAGAGTTTTACCACAGACTCAAAGATAACTCCGGAGACTCCGAGGCAAAGCTCGACTCAACTCTAACTCCAAGGACTATCCTAACTACTAAGAGAATAGTGTAGCACTCTAAGATAGAACTTGAACTCAACTCCACCCTCTACAAATGAGCTCTTGGGGTCTATTTATAGCCTAGAAAGTGAGGGGGGTATTTTGTAGGTGTGCTAGGTCGGTTAAGGGGGTAGGTGGGTGGCCGGGCAGCCAAGGTGGGTGGCCGGGAGGCCACCCTACATGGCTGGGCGGCCACTTGATGCATCGGCTTCAAAGATCCAATGCTTGATATTGCTCCCCTAGGTTGGTTAGCAGTTGAGGCGGTTAGTTGCACGTGAAAAATGCACCGAGGAGTGGTCGGGCGGCCACGTGTCTGCCCCCGATTTGTTGCATGTTACTTCCCTCAGATCCTTGACATCACCCATCCTCATCCCAATGGCTTGTGACCCTTGGATACATTGGATGCTCTCATGTATGGTTGGATCTTCACCACTTTGTGTTTCTTTGTACGTAGGATCGATGATGTGGCAACCTAGGCAGTTGGGAGACCATGTCACACGGTGATGTGGCTCTGCATGGCCTGAGGGGTGGCCGGGCAGCCACACCCTATGGCCAGGCGGCCATGCCATTGCACCAATGTTGCTCATCCTTGGTTTTTGCTGTATTTCCAACCATTTTGTGTGCGTTTCGGTACCTGCATCCAAATATTCATGTACATCTTGTGGAACTCATTAGTAGCAAGGTTAGTCCATTATTATTCACTTGTTTTGCCTCATTTGGTGGATAATTGACAGTTGATATCATGAGATTACGACCGTCAACACTCCCCAAGCTTAAACTTTTGCTCGTCCTCGAGCAAAGCTAAGACTGAAGGTGGATCAGGAGTTGCTACTATATCGAGGATGAAGGATAATTCTTATATGCAACACAACACTCGTACTTTTGCCCCATGTGGTAAAATAATCAAAGCTTACCATATACAATACCTGTGGTGCATCTCTTTGTTTACCTTGCCTTGGGTGGTTGGGAGACAGAACAACTTTATTGTGGGAGAAATTCTACCTCATTCTTTTTGGATGTCCTTCTGAGGTCTTTTCAATATTTTCAAAACAAAGAAGCTTCCCCTTGGTGCTCTCGATCGCTCAGAAGTGTTTCCTTACTAATGTCCATGATTTTGGCCGACATTTTTCCTACACTAAAGCCTTTGTGGAGCTTTAGGTAGGGAATAAATGTGGCACACTTAGAATGGTTATTTTGCTAAGCCAAAGATTGGACCAAAGAGTATACTTTATCAATTCTTTTGTTTGATCACTAGAGTATGAGTGGTGGCCTAAATTGTCTCCTTCTCTAGATTTTCATCCCTATAGCCTTGTATGGGATTGGAGGGGATATGGAGCCTTTATTTATTTTTGCCATGCTTGAACTTGCATGCTTTTCATTTTGCCGTGCTTTTGCACGCATTTTTTTCTTTTGACATGCTTTTGCATGCCCTTTTTTTTATTTTTGGCTCCATACCCTTACTCCTTGAAATTTGAAGGCTATGGGGTTATGAGAAGTAATTGGAAACTTTTGGTGGATGCAAAGTCCGGAATGGATCACTTGCATTTGATTTTTGTACTCCATCTATCAACAGAAGATGATATTTCTACTCAAAGAGACTCAAAATTTGACCAAGCTCAAAACATATCTTAGTAGCTCTTTGTAGCTGGTTTTGAACGTGTAAAGTATATTTGGCTCTGGTAGGAATTTTAAACCATGGGGAGCTTATTTTGTCATTTTCAAAATAAAAACCTGAGAAATTCATCTTACTAGGAACTTGAAAGAATTATCCCACGCTAAGTCATATCATTATCTCACAACAACTTAGGCTTATTATCACAAATGGCATCCACAAAGTAAAGCTCAGGCTTGCTTTTCTTTATTCACCAACAGAGGACTAAGCTAAGCATAAGTTGTCATGCAAGAATTAAACCATTCACTTGATAGAGCAACTATTCATCATTTCCAAAATGAAGCTAGCAAGTGAATTTAACAGTTAAGCATGGGAGTTATTTATTAGGATACACACTTTCTTTTTTTTAGAAAACTAGGACTAAAATATACATAGGCACTACTCTCATAAGTGGGCAGAAATGACGTTTAGTGTGGCACAGCTTATAGATGAGCACAGAGACGAACAAGAGGCGAGATGGATACATACCTTATGCTTATGCAGTTCTTCCCCCCCCAAGCTTCAATGAAGCTTAGTTGGGGTAGAACCCTATCCAGTTGTAGTAGCTCAGGTTCTGCTATTGCATGCGTTCCACAGTTGCTCTTGTTTCCAAGAGCATGTTGTGGTCGACCTCTTGTGTCTCCTGGATTTGGCTGATGCTGTCCATCATCCCCAAGGCGCGGTGCTCTTGGAGGTCCATTGCCCTGAAGAGGGCATTGATGTTCCTCGTGTACCCATCACCAGTATAGCGGGCAGAGTGGGATGGACCTACACTTTGTTCATAAGATGGCTCACCTCCACCTTGGTAGGATGGCGTCGGGTTCACTGAAGGTACAATGGAGTTCCATGAACTGTGCCATGATTTTGCCTAGCTTCCCCAAGCGGGTGTGCCTCCTGGGTTAACCTGCGAGGGTCCAGCACCTAGATGGGCCCAAGCAGGCACGGCATCTGGCTCCTGTGCTTCCTCGTAGGCCTTGTGGAGTCTTTCTTCGGCTTGATGTCGTTGGGCGCGAGTCATAACTCCGGCGACACTGTTTCTTGTTGGTTTAGGTTCCAGTGCAGGCCCTTCATCCTGCAAGACAGAGCAAAAACAACGCACGATACCCGAAGGACAGACGACAATAAAGATTAGCATTAGCGGGTTAGTTGTCCGAAAAAAAATCAGCGTCCTTGTGGGGCAGAGCCTCCACAAAACGTTCTCATTTTTGCACAACTGAGAGAGAGTGTTGCCAGAATTTTATTTGGCTAACCCTATTTTATTCGGGCATTATTTTACTAAGCATGGAAACTTAGTTAAACACTAAATGGGAGACTAAGAGAGGGAGAGGAGAGTTCAACTGCGTTGCTGATTGGTGCACTGAGCTAGGATGCGAAGGGGAGTATTTATAGGCGAGTGGGAGCACTGGGTTTGCCGGGCGGCCAGCACTAATGGCTGGGCAGCCATGCCCAAGGCGCCAAACAGCCCTGCATGCTCGTAGAGTGCAGAGGGGACGTGTGTGGTGCAGAAATTTTGGACGGTGGGCAGCAAAATGGGTGAGTGGGTGGCCATATGATGGTGTTTTGTGAGCATCTTCCTGCTTTGCATTGGGAGAAGGTAAAGAGAGGGGCAGCAGCTGCCCTGCGCTAAGAGAAAAAGGGAGAGAGGCAGGGGGGTGGTCGGCCGGCCACTCAAAATTTTTTTCTTTTCGAAAATGCAGAATTTTCAGGAAACTAGCCTAAATGCAAAATTTAACTGAACCAAAATTAAACATTCAGTGGGACGCGGGAATTAAAATTTGGCGAGAAAATTAAATATGCCGTCGATGGGTAGTGTGCCAATTTACCTTTTGGCGAGGGGAGCCCATGTCTTGCCCTTCGGAGTTTCATAGAAACTGTAGCTGGGGGCTGCCTTCCATTGTGTTCTATTTCTTCTGCGTTGCCTTGGGTTAGCCACATTATCCTCGTAGCCGACCTTATTCTCGGTTGCTGGTTGAGTTGGCCACTTTGGCGTAGTCAATTTGCTTTCAGCACCGTATCTCTTCTCAGGAGCTTTGCCTCCGGGTGCAGTTCTGGGCCTGTCGAACCTCGTCTCTCGGCTCCTCGATCTTCTCCTTTGCATTGCCCTCTCATACTCCATTTGTTGAATCTCAGTCTCGGTTTTCAATTTCTTCAGCATAAATGCCACAAGACTGTCTTCTTTTGAATTTGACTGATTGGTCCCGGTCTTGACCTTGGGTTCATCTTCCTTGGCCTGGTACTTGAAAGTTTTCACCTTGTTGCATTGTTCCACTTTTGGTTTGAAGGCAAATGTTTCCTTCTTGCCATTAATGTTCAGGTGAACCTTTCCTACTCCGACATCGATTGTTGCATCGGCGGTGCTCAAAAACGGCTGCCCAAGGATGAGCGGGGTTTTTGACTCAATCTCCATGTCCAGTACCATAAAGTCTACTGGTATGAGAAAATTCCGGATTCTCACAGGAACGTTCTTTGCCACTCCTTCGGGGTAACGGATGGATTGATTCGCAAGTTGTAAACACAAAGCTGTGGGAGCGAGTGCGTCATGATTTAGCTTGTCGAAGATGACCTTCGGCATTACACTGACACTGGCTCCAAGGTCGCACAACGCTTGATCGAAGTGCTGGGTACCAATCGAGCATGAGATGCCAGGGCTTCCAGGGTCCTTTTTCTTGAGTATAGTTGCGCTACACTCTTCCGTTAAGTGCACAATTTCCGTTGACGGTAGGGGTTTGTTGTTGTTGAGGATATCCTTTAGGTACTTGGCATATGTCAGTACCTGCATAGCATCTAGCAGGGGTATGTTGACATAAAGCTTCTTAATGACCTCCACGAACTTACTATATTGTTCGTCAGCGGCAGCCTTCTTGTTTCTTGGAGGAAATGGTAGCACCGTTGTGTCGTAGAACTCATGGGGTAGATGTTTCGATGCTGGCTTTTCCTCCTTCCCAGGTGTATCTTCATCTGCAACCTTGTCTTCAGACTCGGCAGTCTTCTCCTGCGCTTTACCTGCATGACTAGGAGACGGGGGGGTCCTGTGTGGACTTTCCACCCCTAGTGGTTACTGCATTTATGTGCTCCTTGGGAGGAGCTTCAGGTTGACCAGGCAGTTTACCCGCATTTGGGTTAGGTAGAGCAGTAGCCAACTGAACTATTTGAGTTTCAAGCATTTTATTCAAGCTAAGTTGGTTTTTCATAGCACTGTTCAAAGTTTCCATTTGCAATGAAATAGATTCAAACATTCTATCATTGGCATGGAACTTTTTACTAATGCTATCGTTCACAGCTTTTTGATCAAAATTATAATTATTTCTAGAAAATTGCTGTGAATTTGAAGAGTTACTTTGTCCAGAGAAAGGGAGATTTGGTCGTGAATTCCACCCTGGCTGAGGACGATTCCCGTTGAAGCCATTGGTACTGTTACCGATGAAGTTCGCATCTTCGGGTTGCGTCTCAGGGCAGCTGTTCCCTGAGTGTCCTATATTCCCACAAACTTCGCAAGTCATATGAGAGTCAAGGGCTTGCACCGGAGCGGCTTTTGGAGCGTCGTTTAGCTTTTGGAGCGGTTGAGCCCATGGAAGAAACTCTGAATGATCAGCCACTCTTGCATGCCGTGGTGGGGGCAGGCTGCGATGTACTCCTAGAGTCTTTCCGAGGCCTTCTCCATGGTTTCATTAGTGAGCTGTTGAAAGCTCGATATCTTGTTCCTCGATACCTAAGCCAATTGCTCTGAAAATACTATGAAAGTGAAAGATTATACGAGATATATGTCGACAAAGAGCATCTACACAGAAATCATGCATTCTTTTATTCATTGAGTACGATTGATAGAATTATGACCAAGGATAGGTCACTTTGAAGGCGTGACCACTACTATATTGATCATGAGTACAAGTCAAGGCACGTTGCTTTGAGGGCACGATGACTTATGAATAAAACTTGTAGAGATGTTTGACGTCCATGAATTCCCGGCTAGAGTCCCATCCATTTGGGACAATCGATATGAATCTAGGCGAGTAACCTCGGTGATGATGTACGGGCCCTCCCAAGGAGGAGACTACTTGTGATGACCTTCACCTCTGAGGACTCTATCAGGCCTAGTTCACCAACTGAGAACGCCCTAGGGTGCATGTTGCGCTCATGATAGCGACACAACATTTGTTGATGTCGAGCCGACTGAATCGAGTCATCCTTCCTCCAATATGTTTACTTCTTCTAACCAAGTTGGTTCTGCTTCAGCGATGTCTTTGAACATGAGTCAGGGTGCCCCAAATGCTATATTAGGAGCGAGTACTGCTTCTGATACATAGACCATGAAGAAGGGTGTGTTACCGTTGAGCGCTCGACTAGGCTGAGTTCTAAGGCTCCAAATGATGTAGGGGAGTTCCCTGATCCATTTGTCGGAAAGCTTCTCGTTCTTGTCAAATACCTTCTTCTTCAATGCATCAAGGATCATGCCATTAGCCTACTCGACTTGACCGTTGGCCCTCAAGTGCGCCACTGAGACATATTTGACCAGGACAGACTTGTCTAGGCAGAAGTCAAAGAAATCCATGCCTATAAAGTTAGCGCACGGACCAGTGATGATGCTGTTGGGGATCCCAAAGCGAAATGTGATCTCCTGAATAAATTCAGCTGTCTTGGCGGCTGTTAAGGAATCGATTGGCTTGTACTCAATCCATTTGGTGAACTTGTCAATGGACACCAAGACGTGAGTGTATCCTCCTTGAGCTCTTTTGGACGGCCCAATCATGTCGAGCCCCCAGCATGTGAAGGGCCAAGAGACAGGGTTATTCTGAAGCTATTGTGCTGGGACATGATGCTGCTTAGCAAGGAACTAGCATGCTTCATAGTGTCTAACGAGATCAATCGCATCTTGCTTTGCCATCGGCCAATAGAATCTAGCTCTGAACGCTCTCCCCACAAATGTTCTCAAGGCAACGTGACTGCCGCACTGCCTAGCATGAATCTCCAATAGTAGACTTTTGCCGTGACATATATCAATGCACTTTAGAAGGACGTTGGCTGCGCCGTGCTTATACAGATCATCATCGATCATTGTATAGCTAGCCGTACGCCGAACTAGTCGCTCAGCTACTGCGTTGTCCTCTGGCTTATCTCCATTCTTGATATATTTGACGATTGGGACCTTCCAGTCAGTCGGAGCCTCTTCAAGGCTCAGGATGCACGGCACTAGGGATACATCTTCTCTGTCTTGATGAATAGACGGGCGTCATAACTCTTGGGTGAAGATGCCTAGAGGTATTTTGGCTCGGGTTGAACCCAACTTCGACAACAGATCAGAATCCGCATTATGATCATGGTCTACATGGTGAAATTCGATCCCCTGATACTTATCTTCTAGCTTATGAACCTCTACACAATTCTTGTCCATTGCCTCTCTGGAAAAATCCCAGTCTTTGTTGACCTGGCTGATTATGACCAGAGAATCCCTGTAGGCCATCAGACGCTTAATCCTGAGTGAAATGGCTATTCGCAACCCGTGCAAAAGAGCATCATATTCGACCGCGTTATTGGATACTGGGAAGAGAATCTGCAGCACGTACTTAAGCTTTTCACCTTTGGGAGAAGTTAGAACAACTCCTGCCCCTACTCCTTCTAGCTTCAAGGATCCATCAAAATACATCTTTCAGATTTCCATGAGCTCTGGATTTTCTGGGACATGATTTTCACTCCACTCTAAGACAAAATCCACCAAAGCTTATGTCTTGATCGTGGTACATGGATGGAAGTCGATATCATGCACCCCCAACTTGCATGCCCATTTGGCTATCCTTCCTGTGGCTTCACTGTTGTGGAGTATGTTGCTGATTGGAAACTCAGTGACCACCACAACTTTATGCACTTCAAAGTAGTGATGTAGCTTTCAAGCAGTTATAAGGACCACATAAAGTAATTTCTAAACTTGAGGGTACCTTATCTTGGATGGCCTGAGAACCTTGCTAATGAAATAAACCAAGTGTTGAGTCAGCTGCGTGTGTCCTTTCTCCAGCCTCTCAACTACTAATGCGGTACTAACCATGTGAGTCGTGCCGGAGAGGTAAAAGAGTAAGTCTTCAGTTGGATGATCCATGGTGGCTCGGTCCGGAGATTTAAACACCGATGGTGTCGTCAGAAACTTCTTGAAAGCTTCTAGGGCTTCCTACGCCTCTAGTGTCCATTAAAATATGTCCACCTTCTTGAAAAATGGCATGTCTCTTTCTCCTAGTCACGAGATGAATCGGCTTAGGGCTGCCATGCATCTAGTCAGCTTTTGAATCTTCTTCTATGATTTAGGAGGCTCCATCCTGAGGATAGCATCGATCTTCTTAGGATTAGCCTCGATCCCCCTCTTGCTGACTACAAAGCCAAGTAATTGCCTAGCTGGGACCCTAAATGCACACTTGTCAGGGTTAAGCTTCCAGTGGAACCTTCTGAGGCAATTGAAGACTTGTTGTATGTCGTCGATGAAGTTGTCTTATTCCTCTGTCTTGATCACAACATCGTCAATGTAAGATTCCACGCGCTTGCCCCAATGCTCAGCTAAATACATATGGATAGCACGCTGATATGTTGCTCCAACGTTCTTCAGCTCGAAAGGCATGGAGGTGTACCTGGATGCCCAAAGGGCATGATGAATGTCGTCTTCTCTTAGTCTTCCTCCGCTAGACTGATCTGATGATACCCCGAGTAACAATCTAGGAAGTAGAGCAAGGAGCACCCTGCAATGGAGTCTACGACTTGGTCTATCCTAAGCATCCCAAAGGGGTCCTTTGGACACTGCTTGTTGAGATTGGTATAATCAACGCACATACGCCAACTTTTTTTATTCATTTTGAGTACGAGAACAAGATTCGCAAGCCACTTAGGATGCATCACTTCTCTAATAAACCTGGCAGCTAGGAGCTAGACTAGCTCTGCATGAATTGCGTCTCTCTTGCTGGGGGTAAATCAACGCAGCCTTTGCTTGATCGGCTTTGCGTTTGGGTAGACTTTTGTTTATGCTTGGCTAGCTCCCTTGGGACTCTAGGCATGTTAGCAGGCTTCCATGCGATCATGTCCTAGTTGCTTCATAGGAACCGGATGAGCGTGTCTTCCTATTTGAGAGTAAGGGTGGCGCGGATGGTGACAGTCTTGGATGCATCAGGGAGGTCGAGGCTGATCTCCTTGGTCATGACAGTCGCTTGTATTGTTGTAGTGGGGATCGACTCATGAGTTAGGATTGGTAGATCATCCTTTGGAAGTTGGGTCGCATCCACCGTGAGTCATCGTTGAGCTGTTGTCGTGCTCGCGGTGAGGGCCATCAGGAGCGCTTCCCTGGTGCAGTCTGTCATGCCCTTGAAGTCAGCCCTCATGGAGAGGACGCCTTGCAGGGCTAGCATCTTGAGGACTAGGTACGAATAGTGTGGGATGGCCATGAACTTGGATAGCCCTGGTCACCCGATAATGGTGTTGTAAGCACAATCGAAGCTTGCCACCTCGAGGCAAAGAGTCTCAGTGCAGAAGTTCTCCAGCGTGCCAAAGGTGACTGGTAGGGAAATGTGTCCCAGCGGGTATTCTCTTTCGCTTGGCATGATCCTAAAGAAAGGACTGTCTGATTCTTCAAGATTGCTGAGGGCAATCCCGAGTGCCCGTAGAGTCATTGGGAATATCATGTTGATGCTGCTCCTGCCGTCAATCAACCCCTTGAACCGGCCTTTGTGGATCACCGTGCTAACGAGCAGCGTGTATTTGCCTGGGACATCAAAGTTAAGGCACTGGTCTGCCCGACTGAAGGAGATAGGGACCTTCAACCATCTGTATGGCATTGGAGGTTCCATGGGGCTGCCATGACTCAGCGATGTGATGCCCCAGGCATCTCAAGCGTATTACGTCAGAATCATTAGCTAAATTGCATCATTAAATGAACATTTCATATTAGGGGCATGAGTGGGTTAAGTCCTTTGAAGCGAGTTAAAACCGATTTTTCTGCAAACTGCATTTTCATTTGCCCGGTAACCTTAATACTGTGGTGAATTTGATAAAACTATACATACCAAACTTGTAGACAATTTCTTAATGAACAACTTTGGTATTTGGTGTCATGACATGCATAAAGGTTTGAATAGAGTTTTAGGTCATTTTCGGTAAAATTGAGAAATCTGTCCAAATGTGATTTAAATAGAGATTTCAAATTTTTGTGAAACAAAAGTCAACATTTTGAAAAACTTTGTATATCAAAGTTGTAGTGCCTGAGCAACTGAACAACATTGGTATATAACATTTTTCATGAAAATGCATAAAAATATGACTTGTAGAATTTTTAAATTGGAAAATTTTGTTGGTCAAACTGGGGTCAGCAGATTAAACTCAATTTAAATCATAGTTAAACTTGGAATCTGGTATTACTCCTTTTGACAAAGTTGTAGATCATCAAGTTTACAATAACTTCTCTATTTTAAGTTTGGTCTAATTCGGCCTCTAAGATATTCAAAAATGTGAAATTCAGAACTATGTCATCCTGGTCAAATAGCCTTTTTCCTTTTTCGAGTTTTATTTTCCCTTTTGTGTGTATGACGCGTGGGACCCACCCGTCAGGCTTTGGACACCGGGCGTGGACGGCTTCAGTTGTGGGCCCCACCAGACCATCCCACCCGTGCACCCGGTCCATACATGTCAAGTTTAGTTCCTTCCCGCGGCCCCACTTGTCATCGACCTCGGGTCCATGGACCGAGTCCACGGCGCGCCCCTTTCTTCCTCCTCTCTCCTCCCTCCACCCGGCGCGCGACGTGCCCCCACGGCGGGCGAAGCAGGGCTGCCACGCGGCCGCCGGCGTCCAACCGCACGCCGCGTCGCCCTGCCGGCCACGCGTCCTGGCGCCCTGCCCGCGCCTGGCCAAAAGGCGAGGTCGAGTGACCTCTCCTCTCACTCTACCTTCTGTTTTCCTTTCGTTCCACGCCGTCCGCCATTGGAGCAAGCAGGGAGCTCGAGGTCGCACAAATTCCGGCCGTTCCGCTCCTCCCTATCGCCGCGCCGGCCCTCACCTACCTCGGCTCCGCCGATTCCCCGAGCCTAGGCCGCCGATTCCACTCCTCCGCGACGCAGTTCGCCGCCGAAGTTCCATGCATCCAAAGCTCCGTCGCCGGCCCCATCCGTGATTTTTCCCCACGAATCAGGTAGGGGGGTAAGCGTTTCCCATCCTCCCTTCCCTCTCCTGGTCGCCGGAGTCGAGCTTCGGGCCCTGCATGGCCGGGTTCCGCGCGCCTCCTCCATTTTTCCCCTCCCTGTCGGTAGGAGGAAGAAGAACAGAGGTTGAAGATGCTCGCTTTGCGACTTAGCCCCTGCGGTGTTCCCTTTTCGCGTTTTCGTCCAAGTACTGCTCAATGAGTCTTGGAATATTTCGCAAACCAGCCCCTGTAGTTTACAGTAATAACGAAAAGAACCCTAGATCTGTGGTTTTTCCTCTAAATAATTATTAATTCGGCTGAAACTTTGAAAATCCATAATAAATCAAATAAATATCAGAAAAATACAAAACTTGTTGCATTGTACTCCTTTTAGGTAAATCTACAGAATGGGTATGTTGGTTGAGCAGGAAAAGACCTTTTTGCCCCTGATATTATGTGTGCTTGATAAATCAATATAATTAGGAAATATGGGCTAAATGGTCTCCAAAAATTGCCAAACTTGATCAGCAGTGTTATTAGGGTATATAGACTCATTGTGATTTTTGGTAGCTCAAGTGCTCATTTTTAATTACTATTTTACCCCTACATATGATTTTAGCATAAAAAGAAATAAGGAAAAGGTAACCATATTAAAAATTTTGCTCTAAAAAGGGTTTTACACCTTTTATTATGCTCCCTGTGGTATAAATAGCTCATGGTTGAAATAGGGTACTGTGCATGTAAGATTGACCCTATTTTGGAAATAGCAGGCAAAATGCTTATTTAAGTAAACTTCGGTTGCCTCCGCATAAAACGGTGTTACCTCGCCACACACCCCACGTTGTTATATGCGATAAGCTAAGTTACCGTAGGTGATGGCTTGTACGATTTCTTAATACTAAACCAGTTTAATCACGAAATGCATCACTTTAGCCCCTAAATCATGATTCCTTGCATTGCACTCACATCATGAAGCAAAGCATTGCACTAATACGTGCTCCGATTGCACCATGTCATGCATATAGATCCCGCGAGCGAAGGATATCCGCCGGGCCAACCGATCGTAGAAGAGCACCAGAAGGAACTGCATCAGGAGCCGGAAGACCAGCCGCAGGAGCCCGACTTCGCTCAGGAAGCAGCTACTAACCCTAGTGAGGAAGGTAGGCAGGATCATAAATTCCCAGCAAATATGATATTGAATGATGTTTAGACATCCGCATTAGGAGTTGTTTGAAAACAATTGCATTAGACTTCTTGGCCGCCCTGGCCCTAGCACCTACAATAGAGTACGTAGGACGAGTATGCCTAGAAATGCTAGGTGCGAGTAGACACGAGTGAATTGGAGTCACTCGTCGTATAGGTGTTTTCAAAGGAAAGGCTTTCAAAATACATGGGAAACTTTAAACATGGTTGTCATGAAACTAAATTGAGGCCGGGCGGAGATTTGGGTATATTATGATGAAAAATGATGTGGATGGTTTGGTGGACTCCGCCCGAGTCGTTTAAGGCCCGATTCGCTGTTCGCCTGCTGATCGGCATAATATTGCTAGAGTGCTTATCCGGGATAATGGACCGGTGAAAGTCTTACTCGTGCCATCCGAAGAACAGAGACAGGTTCCTACCATTCTTGTTGGAGGGAGTTAGGCCTGGGGGAGCTTGTACTCGAGGGAGGGCTGACCCGGTGCGGCCGTGGTATCGCTCCTGAGAGGGCAAAACCCAGGGGAATGGCGGGATTGAATCAAACTTGGGATGGGACGAGTGGAGATGGGGGCTATATGTGGGAACGCGATGGCTAGTAAGCATATACCCCTGGCATGATAGTTATTCCCGGGAATTAAAAATCGATTCGAATCGCTGATGCTCACCAGGTGTGAGAATGCCAAGGTCACACACGGGCAACGTAGTAACAATCGAATTGTATTTATGACTATATATGTTTTGTTTTCAATACCACATGTTCGTATATGTATGTTTACATTCCTGCCAGTTATATTATGATGATGAATATTTTGATGATGCTGATAATTACATATTAACTTTTAATTACTATAAAAAGAATGGCTAAGGATCAACTGTTAGTTGCCAGCTTTGCGTCAGCAGTAAGCTCTTCCATTAAGTCCTACTGAGTAATTAGTACTCAGGGTTTGCCCCCACTTTTTGAGCAGGTAATGATGTCTTTTGGACACTAGCTTGGAGGAGAGCAGTACCGGTGGGCTCGGTGCTTCTCGCCTCATTCTTTATTGCCTGAAGACTTCTTCTTAAAGTAATATGTTTCCGCTGTGAGATTTATTTTGAACAACGCTTCCGCTTTGTATATGAATAGGTATTCGACTACCTATATTTGGTTTGTAAGCACTTAAACTTATTTTCTACTATAAACTGCCTGTGATGATGTAACTGTTGTGGCTCCATCGAGGGCTGGATGTGTGTGATGTCGGTTCCTCTAGGAAAAGGTAATATCGGGAGTCATTTAGACTCTCGACGGACGACCGGGTTTAGTTCGGCCTAATCACACTGCGAGCCATGGGTGGCAGGTGTGATTAGTTCGGATTAAATCGGCGGTTCCGCCACAAGCGATCCGACAACTTCTGTTGCCTTTTGCTCTCTAGGGAGCCATGCCCACCGAAAGTGATGTTGATTTCCCTATTGATGTTAGGGAAGGTGGGGCCCCGCCCCTATTTTGCTGCTGTGGCAGACGCTGGTCTCACCGTGGAGGTGGCGGCACAGGCCACGGCAAGAAAGGTGTACCATGACCGATCGAGCTCTTGAAATCCAAGCATTGGCATAGGGTGCGATGCATGTCCTTGTGATAAGGGCACGGTCCGTCGAGGATGTCGTTGAGTGACCGTGCGTCGCCACCACAAGGGGATTGTGTACCTGAGTGAGCAGTGGTCCTACAGCGTGGATCTCCTCATCCCAAGGCTGTTTGTCCTAGCGTCGGTCCTATCGCGAAATGTCTTCACGCCTCTCCTACTTGTCCTTGCCCCGATCATCTCGACATCGATTGACCAGGTCCTGGGCGTGCTCATCTGCGGTGATGTACTGGTCGGCATCATTGAAGAGTGCCTCTGAGGTAGTCAGAGCTTTCCATAGGATGCTCCTAATGAAAGCCTCGTCATTGGAGCCGTGGAAGAAGTCATCTATCACCGCCGCATCGGTGATGTTGGGGATGCGATTGCGCATTGACTCGAACCGCTTAAGATAAGATCTGATGGACTTGTTGTCCTTTTGTTTGACTGACTTAAGGTCCCAAGGCTGAGTCAGCTTGTCAGAGGGGGACTGGAAGTTGGCAATGAACTTGTCGCAGAAGCTATTCCAGTTGTCAATGCAGTCCACGGGGAGGTGACGAAGCCACTGGAGCACATCCTACCCCAGCACGATTGGGAGGTAGGCCATCATGATGTCTTCACTTGCCCCGGCGGCCCCAGCTATGGTGGAGTATATAGCCAGCCAGCCATTGGGGTCTTGCTTGGCCTCATACTTGTTGACATTAGAGACATTGAAGTTTTGCGGACATTCGACCACGCGGACACCACGCGGACCGAGCGCTCCTATGCCTTGAGTGCCTCCTGCCCCCATATACCCAAGCCTCTCGTGGGCTAGGAGGTGGAGATTCGGGCTATTGACGAAAGTTGCGACCGAGTGGGCCCAACCACCATCATCTCTCCGGAGGATGCCATGATCTCAATCGTGCTCCTCCCAGTGCCTCAGCTAATCATCATGTCATCGTGCACACGACTGCTCGATGTTGTAGCATGCATCACGCCGGTCGTTGATGTGGCAATGGGCATGACCAGCAGTAGGCATGTCCGGTGCAGGCATGAGGTGGTCCACCACTCATGTGAGAATTTGACGGTAGTATTCTCCATCCGTGGTGTTAGGGAGATCATTAGTGATCTGAGCTAGTGCACCGCCCACCTGGCTCAGAGTCTGCATGGTCCTAGCGAATTCTGGAAGCAAGTTGCGCCCGGGGATCGGTGGATGTTGGGGTGGCGCGTGATGATGGGGGGCCTGCTCGCGATCTCGTGGGACCATCTGAGCGGCCCTGCATTCTCGTCGTCGTGCATTTCTCTGTCGGTGCTGCTCCCTTTTGCTCTGGAATTTTGTTGACCGAAGAGACCTCATCAAGCTAGACGAACTGAGTTAGGTCTCAGGTTCCCCGTGATGTGGTGGCACTGGGTGTTGCAGTGCCGGTTTTGGCGTCGGCGCGCGTCGCGCTGCTGTGGGTTCTCTCCATCGATAGTCGGCTCGTCATTGGAAACAACCTCTTCCTCCAGCCCCCCATCAATGATGAGGATTTTAGACAAGCATAGGGACATGCCTCGAGGCGAGCTAGCCTGGTTGTCAAGGAGCGTGGTCGACCCCTCTGAGCAGGGGTTAGAGGTCATGACCATGATCTCCGTAGCTACAAGTACGATCGAATCTCCCTCGGTCATGTTGAGAGATTCAAGGTTGCAGACCATGTGCTGACATGGCTCCCCGCCACGCTCCTGATGAAGAGGTAGCTGAGGTAGCTGCTGATGCTGCTCCTACGGCGCGAGTGTTGACGAAGGTGCCGCTGGTGGTGTTGACGGGCACATGCTATGCTAGCTGGTGGTCCTGACGATGGGGATGGAGTTGAAGACGAGCCCCACCTGGAGACCAGTCAGTGGCTCATGAGCCGCGTTGAAGATGTCATCGTCGATGAGTGATGCTATCCATCATTCTGGTGCGGGTGCCCTCCATGCGCCCTCGTTGTTTTTGCGGGGAGCAAAAACTACGGGAGAAGAGCCGTTGGTGTGTCGCAGTGGCCTTTGGAAGTCCGTGGGCGATTTGGGACGCGGCTCGACTCTCCTCACGGCATGAGGGCAGATTGGACCTTGCCTCCGTCGAGGACTTGAGTGGGCTCACCTGATCTGGAGTCGGTGCCTGAGCCCGTGGGTCCTGAGGATAGGAGCCTCGTAGGGTGTGAGCCCCAGACTGATGCCCCTCTCTTCCTTGACTAATTTGGGTCTAGGCCTAGATCAGGGAAGTTGGGAGCAATGTAAGCCGAGTCAGAGATGATGTCACAGTTGTCCAGAGTGGAGGATTTGATGTAGATCTATGCCTGACCGACGCCGTGGTGATGCATCGCAGGCCCAAGCCAAGGTGGCTTACGGTGCTCTTTAGTGGCCTCCATCCAGGTGAAGTAGGCGAAACCAAAGGGAGTCGGGCCATGGATCGGGGCATCTAAATTTGGGGATGAGTCAGCGCGGAGCGTGTCGACATAGGAGCCGACTGAATCTTGGCCACAGGCACAATGGATCATGCCGCGGGAATGACCGATGGTGGCTTCTAAGTTGGCATAGCGGCCTTGCAGTTGTGTGCCTTCTCTATTGCACCTTTGACACGGTGCAGATCGCCATGGTTGTTAGCGATAAACGAGATAGATCTAAAATGGATCATCTCACCTAGTGATATCTTGGCGAAGTTGCTAGAGCTATTGGCCATGGAGCTAGCGATGATATCGATGTCGTCTTCCTCTACCTAGCGCGGTAACTATTGGTGTTTGGTACCGGCAGTGCACCATGGGATGTATCATGTAGTGCTTTTGTGGTTGGCGAGATCGACCGTAGCTCGATGGTTTGCATGAAACGCAATGGGAACAGATTTATACAGGTTTGGGCTGTGGAAAGAGTAACACCCTACATCCTATTTGTGGTGATTTGTATTGATCTGAGTTCTCGAGAATACAATGAGAGCATAGCTAGCCTGAGGTTTGGTGCACGATGTCGTGATGTGTTGTGTGCGTATGGATCCCTCACTCTCCTTATATTGGCTGACGGGTTCTTGGATTACAAGTCTTGTTCCTTCTATATTTCCTAGACAGTTTAGAATACAAAAGATCACATAGAATCCGCGATCGATATCCTTTCCATCTTCAAGTGCCGTACTCTTTGGAAATAGAGTCCAAATCACGTACTCTCTTCTATTTTCCTCAATTGCACCACCGTTGCCTTGATTGCCAAGTTTTGTTGTTATTGCCGTTCTTGTGCCCAAGCCAAATAGATGGCCCATGAAATCTGCCATCTGGCCTATCACGGGCCCATCAACGACCCATGTCTTGAATCTACGGCATGAGGACTCAGGGGATATCTATCACCCACAATGGCTGCCATTGATGGGCCAAGCTCGGAGCTCGAGCTCGCGCCACTGCTCCGCGCCTCCCCATGCTGCTAGACCACCTCCGTCGGCTGCGCCTCACTCCCACGCACCCAAGGCACGTGACGCGGCCACCTTGCCGAGCTCCGTTCACCGGATCAAGCCGCTGCGCCACTGAGTTACCGAGCTGGTTCACTTCCTCACCCCCAGGTCACCACCACAGTGCCTCATCCACACCGCCTCTACCGTTTGCATCACCCCAAGGTGGTAGCGCAGGGCCGGGAACGCCTTCCTCGACCCGCGTCGCGGCCGTGGCGGGAGGAGAAAGAAAGGGGCGGATCTTTTTAGATCTAGCCCCTCAGTTTTCATCTATTTACAACACACTGTTCATTGTGTCTTGTGAATCTTGCATGCTAGCCCCTAAAATCTAGGGTTAAGTGCATATAAGTCCTCGGATCTGTGGGTTTTTTCATTTTATTTTCTTATTTCGGCTGAAACTTTGAAATTCCATTAAAAATCGCACAAAATGCAAAAAATGCAAACTTGGTGTCTATGGACTTCTCTTGAGTAGATCTACATAATGCATATGATGTAGGTGTATGTAATGACCATTTTGCCCTCGGATCTTGCATGAATGATGAAACAACATAAATGCCAAAAGTAGCTTAAATGAGCTCCAAAAATTATAAAACCTAGACAGTAACTTTGTTGACACATTTAGGCACTGTAGAAATTTTGTTCTCCATAGCACTACTGCAAAATGCTAGATATATCCTTGTACTTGATTTTTGAGCTAAAAAGGAGTGTGAAAATACTTGCTGAATGAAATGTGCTCCAAATAATCTACCATAAATTGTAGTTGGTTTTTAACATATATCTAGCCTGCTGTAAATATGGAAACCTCTGCATGTCATGTTTTATAGGTGATTTGAATTGGGTAGGCCCTTGTACGATGAAATGAATAATAGGAAAAAGTGACTTTGTTGTGCAAAATAAATTCTGAGAAAAATCATGGTGCTTAATAGTTAAGTCTAGGTCCCAAAAGTATTTTTGTAGATTTTATTGTTACAGTTCGACTGTATGTGAAATAGGTTAAAATAGATGTATGGAAAATAGATATACAATCAAATCATGGTCTTTTTGCTTACCGGAATTTGTACATGATTCTCATGACATGTTAGGCTTGCTGTTAAAATTTCATGGTCAGAAACATTTTCTGCAATTTATAATAAACATGAGAACTTAAATGCCAAGTAATATTGCTGGAATTTCTATAATTATTCTATAGCTCCTTTGCTGCTCAAATTTGGGTGCTGGCTTTTTGCAGTACTTTTTGCATGTCTTAAATATTTGAGATCATTTGGAACTATTTAACAACTTGAACTCATCGTGGGGAAATTAATACAACAAATAAACCTATTGCATAATATGGATTGGGTATTTTGCTATGAGTGCATAATGATGCATATTTCAACTCGTTCACTTGCCGCATGATGTTCCATATATTTCACTTGCACACCATGCATGCATTTGCATTCATTGTCACTCGTTTGCATTGTAACATGCATATAGACCCCACGAGCGAAGGACCTCCATAGGAGCAGCTGCTGATCGAGGAGCCAGATGACAAGCCCCCACACCACGACTAGGTGGACCAGTAGCAGGAGGATCCACAACCATCACCCGACTTCGCATCGGAGGCACCCACTGACCCTAGTGAGGAAGATAGGCAGGACCATGATTTCTCCTAGCTAATATAAACTCATTTGATTGATGATTACGCATCCGCATTAGGAGTTGATTGAAACCAATTGCATTAAATTCCTTGGCAGCCCTGGCCCTAAGATCGTAGGATGATTTTGCCTAGACTTTGCTAGGCATGTGTAGATACGAGTGAATGGAGTCACTCATAGCGTAGGTGACTTTAAAAGCACATAAATCTTACTATTATGGAAGTTATTATTATGCTTATGATTTAAATAGAGATCGAGCGGAGATTTTATTTCAGAATTTACTTTTCATGATGTTGCACTATGGACTCCGCCCAATTCGCATCAGGTCCATTCGCTATTTGCATGCTGGTAGGCATAATATTGCTAGAATGCTTATCTTGGTCGTGGGACCGATGAAAGTCTTTCTTGGGCTTGTCCGAATTTTTTGAGGTGCCTCCCATCCACTTGTAGGAGCCCGATGGGCCTGGGGGCGCTTCTACTCGAGGGAGGGCTGACCTGGTATGTTGTGGTATCGCTCCTGACGAGGCACAACCCGGGTGTTAGGTAGAGGCGGTTTGAGTCTAGGGACGAGAAAAGATGAGACATGGGATATATATGGGAATGCTACAGTTAGTAAGTATATACCCAAGACTTGAAGTTATTCCCAGGAATTAAAAATTGATTCAAATTGCTGATGCTCATCAGGTGTGAGAATGCTAATATCACTGACGGACAACGTAGTAACTACTTGAATATGTTGTATTATTACTCATGTTTTCAAATACCACATGCTTGTATTGTATTGCTTAATTTCCTCCAATTTATTATTATGATGATATATGTGATTGTTTAATCTTGTCACTTTATGTTAATATGTCACTGTTTAAAATCAACAGCTAAGGATTCACTTATTAGTAAGTAAGCTTTGCGTCTGCCGTAAGCCATTCCATTAAGTCCTACTGAGTAATTAGTACTCAGGGTTGGCACCCACATTTTGACCGCAGGTATGGAGTTCTTCGTTTGCGCTTGTGTTGGTGGATGTGCATGTCTCCATCAGGGTTGAGGGTCAGCATGTGTGACACTGGAGCAACATTAGTGGGCTCGATGTTGTTTCATTTGATGCAAGTCTTTTGAATGTTATCATAAATTTGGAACTTTAATTCCGCTGCTGGATACTTTCAAACTTGCATATCGTATGACACTATGTTGGAATTGTATTTTATTTGGAACTGGTTTATAAAACTAAGTCTACTTAGTCTCTATTTTAGCTGCTTGTGATGATGTAACTGTTGTGGGTCCATCGAGAGCCGGATGTGTATGATGTCGGTTCCTCTTGGTTTGGTGTTATCGAGAGCCGAAGGACTCTTGACGGACTACCGAATTTAGTTTGGTCTAAGTGCACTGCGAGCCAGAGGTGGCAGGCATGCTTAGCTCAGATTAAATTGGCGGTTGCACCACAATTGGTATCAGAGCCAGTCATAGATGACAATAGTCATATCATCGGGTTTTGATTTACAAACCTATTTTCGAAAACCATTTTCAAGTAATTGAAAAAATGAGAGTACACGCTATACCCATATTAAGGATGTTAGCATATACAAGGTGACATCATTGACATTTTGACCTAGATAGAACTCATATGCATATTTGGCGCTTTGGGAAGCAACTTTTCGTCCATAGCTATCCCCAGTACTGGTGGAACGCTACTGGGATTTGCGGACTGTTGCGAACCCTGCGTTCATGCTGGTAGGATAGAAATTTAAGGGGGTGGTCACCATCTGGGTGTTTGTGACCATTCTTCTGTCTTGACGCGGCAATATTCAATTTGCTTGCATGTGTACTAGCCCGGTCTAGCAAAGGACTCTACAGAAGCGTTGTCCATGCAACACAAATTGCGTGGATGCCACTTTTAGGTTTAGAGTAGTAATGATGTGAGCATGCATTTTTTTTGCAGGTACATTAACTATGTGTGAAAATAAAGGCGACTAGATAACGACTAGTTGCATTACGGAGAGATGTGCATATATGTCACCATTTATTCGCTAGTTATATATAATATGCATAGGATGTGTGATGTGAGATCGAATAGGACGAATCATGCATCATGCTTTTCTGATTGCTTATTCATTTTGGGGAATCATTAAAAGTCAAACGAAATAAGTTGTAAGCTTTAAATGTGTTTCCTACACTCTTCGCAAGTTCACCCATGATGATTATCTGATCTTAATACAACTCACTGATTAAAACAGATGGCTAGGACGAAGTAGACCGTACGCAAGGCCACTGGTAGGAGGGGTCCCCGCAGGTAGGTTGGGAACAAGGCAGCCCCCTCCCGCCACCTGTTCACACTCCCCCTCACGAGGAGGATGGGTGGCTTCACACCCATTGCCGTGACGAGTGCGGCCTCTCGCAGATCCTGTGCTGGGCTCTGCGGGAGATGAGGCGCCGACCCTATCCCTTTTACTCTATGTAGAAGATAGTGCATGAGGAGTGGAGTTGCCTAGCCCACATCGTCATCCCTCGGGGCCCTTTTTCAGGGGAGTAGAGGCTCTCCGTCTATGGGGCCAACGAGGAGGAGGCTCTTCAGAAGGTAGCCTTGGCGGCTATCACTGAGCTGAGCGGCTCAGGTACGGTAGGTGTTTCGGTGCTGCGCTAACTCCCCACCGATGACTATGACGACGAGTGGGTCTGTCGTTATGAGAGGTTGGAGGAGTGGATCGACACTAGGCCACACGGTGCGACCATGGAGTTTTCTCGGACTGTGCACGGGATGTACATCCTCTCTGAGGACCGAGCCTAGCACTACCTTGACTTGCACCTTGAGTCACAGGCTCGTGTTCAGGAGTTGGAGCAGCAGCTGGCTGCCCGTGCAGCTGAGGACAAGACGCGTCAGCTCACTCTTACTTAGGCTCAGCAGCAGGTGGTAGACTTGCAGCAGGACTTGCAGGCAAACCACGCGCACCTTCACGAGCTTCAGGGCTTGTTGAGGGCTGCAGCATAATTGGTCCGCTGCAATCACAGAGTTTGAGCTGCAGCACCCTCCCCTAGGGCAGGACCTTCCGGTCGTGCTCCCTGCATCACAGGTGGGAGACGCTCCAGTTCCAGACTCCCACTCTGCGGCCTAGGGTGGACGAGAGTGACGTGAGTAGATGATGACACTTTTTTATATGTAGCATGTTTGATTGTGATATTTTGTAATATGCCGCTCCGTGCTTTGCTATGGCTGTACTAAACAATGGTGAGATTGAGAGAACTCATTTGTGTAGGGCCTCTAAGTAGTTTGATCGACCACTACATAATGTATCGTTTAAATGGTTGGTTGATGAGCTCAACTTTCCCTAATGTAATAGGAAGACTTTAGTGTTGTTAAGAACCCTCTAATATGCATCTGGAATGTATTTCCTAATGTATTGCAATCTGAAATGCGTACTTTGGGCATCGAAATTGAAGTTGCACTTCAAACTTGCTTTCGGCTTGCAGTCTGAAATTCTGGACTACGGCAGCTTGAATTGGGTATAGCTTGAAATCTGGAAGGATCTAGGTCTAACTTTGTATACCAATCTTGTTGAGCGCTTCCGCTTGCACATCTTTGTTAATTGGGGTTTCTTCTGAATGCGCTCTATTCCAAAGTTATGGTCAAGTTGTTTTGAACCTGAATTCTTAATTGGAACAGCACTTGAGGAAGAAATGCATAATGCACCCAGTTAGAGGAGGATTTGATCTGAGGTTTATATACCAAACTTATAGTGGGCAAGGTGTAGAACATATTTGCTATATACATGTTCTTGTAAAAGTGTTTCATTGGTGATATATAGTCAAAAACATTTAAATTCAGAATCTGGGCAGATTCGATATGAACTTACAAACAGAAGGATATGACCAAATTGCAAAAAGAATTGACCAAAACTTTATATAACAAAGTTATGGAGCACAACATAAGAAAAAACTTTTCCAAGGGTGTTATGGTGTGAAAATGCACGGAACGTGAACAGTTCAGTTTTTAAACTGATCGTTGTCCCAGATTTGGGCTGAAAACTTGAGGGTAGTTACCAAATCGAATTTTTCTTTGTCGTCCCAATCTGATCACTCAAAATGGGTTATAAGAAAGATGTAGAAACTAAATTTTGAACAGCTTTTATATTTTGACTTCCACCTAGATCTGTTCAAATCGTCAAAAATTCAGAGGCACTATCTTGCGCGATCAAAATTGCACACTTACTTTCCGCTAGTATACGTGATTGTTAACAACTACGAGATGAAGGCTAACACCTTGTGTGCAATTAATTGATTCCTCTTACTTACATACTTTCATGTATGCTTAACGTATCTATGATGACATGGTCTTTTTATCACCGCATCTATTGCACAAAAGTTGCTGGACTAAACACGATTGGCCTTGTTCTTGTAAATGGTGAACACACGCCATGGTCAGTCATCGGGGTAGCCACCGCATGATGCTCCACCACTACCGGAGCTAGCCACCCTGGTTGTGCAGCAGGCTGAGCTGATCCACATGCTAGCGGAGGAGCGTCACGGCCGTGGTCAGCAGCAGCCACGGGAGCATCAACCTCGCAGTATCTCCTACCAGGATTTTCAAGGGCTGCGACCACCCATGTTCACCACTTACCCTGAGCCACTCACTACAGATGACTGGCTCCACACCATTCGGTCGAAGTTCACCCCTCTTCTAGGCCTTACCGAGCGAGAGAAGGCTTGGTTCGCTGCACAGTCGCTGTAGGGACAGGCAGGAGCATGGCATGCCACATTCCTTGCTATGCAGCCGCAGGGGCATGAGCCCACCTGGGAGCAGTTCCATCAAGTTTTTCGGACTCACTGCATCCCGGCGAGCTTGATGGAGATGAACCAGCGGGAGTTCTGAGACCTCAAGTAGGTTAATAAGACTGTGATGCAGTACATGCTGTCTTTTATCCACTTGTCCCAGTACTCACTGGAGGACGTCACTACTGATCCTCACCGAGCAGTCAGGCTCTTGGACAGCTTTGACCCCACCCTTTGTACACACTTGGGGTGCTGTTATGAGAGTTTCACTGACTTGGTGGACACAGTGCTTGACATGGAGAATCGCCTCAGTGCCGCCAAAGAGGATCAGAAGCGTAAGAGGTTGGCCAACACTGCAGCAGACAGTTCTTCTCAGAGACAGAAGACAACATACAGGCCTCCACAACAACAATACTACCAGCAGCCTTGCTTTGTGATCCAGCCCAATCAGCCGGGTTGGATTCACCGAGCACCACAGCAGCAGTAGCAGTACCCTCTTACAGCGCACCAGCACCGCTTCTAGCACCCCGCCCTCCGACCGCTTCAGGTGCTGGGTTTGCTAGGTACAATTGTGGCAAGATTGGTCATTTTAGGAAGGACTGCAGGGCACCTCATAGGATCCAGGGTCCTACCCCTGCAGGCGGCAATCAGCAGGGCAAGCAAAGAGGGCCCGCACCTAAGATGGGTCGTGTGCACTATGTTCACATGGAACAGATCCCCGCTGGAGAGCCTGTACTTGCCTGTACGTTCATGGTCAACGGTCACCCGACCGTTGTGTTATTTGATTCAGGGGCCACTCATACATTTATTAGTGAGTCATATGCATCTAGACATGGAATAAAAACTTCCTTCATAAAAGAGAGATATCGTATCACTGCACCAGGAAATCCAATTAATACAAATTTGATAGTGAAAAGGCAGCGCTTGAGCATAGGGGAGGAAGATTTTACTATCAACCTAGTGGCGCTGCAGCACCAAGGGATTGATGTCATCTTAGGTCTGAATTGAATGATAGAAAACATTGCAGTCTTGGATATTGGCAGTGGGACAGTGCAGTTGAGATATAGTGTCAATAACGAGGTTATGAGAATACACATGCCAAATCAGAAGCACATGTCACCTATAGTGAATACAACTGAAGCGCAAGAGATTAAAAAGATACTTGCAGTGTGTTAATTCTCGGATGTATTTCTAGAGGAGCTCCCTAGTCTTCCACCAGATAGGGATGTAGAGTTTGCCATTGAGCTTTTTCCAGGCACAACACCTATATCTAGGAGGCCATACAGAATGCCACCTGATGAATTATCTAGGAGGCCGTACAGAATGCAACCCAATGAATTGAAACAATTGAAAACACAACTGCAAGAACACCTAGACAAAGGGTTTATTCGACCTAGCTCATCACCATGAGGTTGCAAAGCCCTCTTTGTTGAGAAGAAGGACCATGGTAGTAAAAGACTATGTGTTGATTACCAGCCATTGAATGCAGTCACCATAAAAAACAAATACCCATTGCCACACATTAACATTTTGTTTGATCAGCTAGCCGGAGCTAGGGTCTTTTCTAAGATTGATCTCAGATCTGGCTACTATCAAATAAAAATCAGAGAAGAAGATATACCAAAGACAACATTCTCTACTAGATATGGTTTATATGTGTATTTTCTCATGTCTTTTGGGTTAACCAAGGCACCGGCTTTCTTCATGTATATGATGAACTCGGTGTTCATGAACGAACTTGACAAGTTTGTGGTGGTGTTCATTGATGACATACTAGTCTACTCAGAAATGAGAAGGAACACGAAGAGCACTTAAGGATTGTACTCACCCGGCTTAGAGAACACAAACTCTATGCCAAGTTTAGCAAATCTACATTTTGGCTGAAAGAAGTGGGTTTCTTAGGTCACATTCTGTCTGAAAAGGGAGTAGCAGCTAACCCTAGCAAAGTAGATGATGTACTAATTTGGAAGCAACCTGAAACTGTGACTAAAATTCGTAGTTTACTTGGTTTAGCGGGCTACTACCGCCGCTTCATCCAAGACTTCTCCAGGATTGCAAAGCCAATGACATCGTTCACTAAGAAAAATACAAATTTTGCTTAGAGTCAAAAATGTGAGGAGGCCTTGAAACACTGAAGAAATTGTTAACCTTTGCACTAGTATTAGCACAACCGGCTATCACTAAGCCTTTTGATGTGTACTGTGACGCCTTCGATAATGGGCTTGGTTGTGTCTTGATGCAAGAAGGGAGAGTGATTGCTTATGCTTCCCGCCAATTGAGAAACATGAAGCAAACTACCCGACACATGATCTTGAGCTAGTAGAAGTTGTACACGCACTGAAGATATGGAGACACTATCTGCTAGGCAACACTTGTCTCATCTACATCGACCACAAAAGCCTCAAATATATCTTCATACAACATAAAATTAACATGAGGCAAAGATTGAGAGCCAATGGACTGGCTCCATTGTCTCTGGAGTGATGAGTGATTGTCAACAGTAGCAAGACCCAGAAGGACTTGGGCACAAGACCTCCGATGGACAGGAGGCCCTCCGATGGACTGGAGGTAGAGGAAAGTCCTCCGAAGGACTAGAGGCATGCTCGGTGTCTGTCGACCATGGGATTTCAGTACACGGAGGAGCGGCATGGTGATGGCAGGAGTAAGTCCTCCGAAGGACAGCGAGGCTGCCCCGATGGACAGGGGATGCCGGGCGCCACCGCGGTGCTCCCACACGAATCCGTGGCGCGAAGGCGTGCGAGGGAGGCTTTGGCGGCTTCGGCTCAAAGCCGCCACCTAAGCTACCCAAGCCTTGGTGAGTTGGGTCACGACTCACCAAGATAGAGAATATGGGCCAAATCCGGCCCAAGCGGAGACTTCCTAAAGTTTTCCGGTTTCTGACTTCAAATCCGAGGGCAGATTGCGGATTGGACTACTGGCCACATGGAGAACATCTGAGGATTGCGTGGAACTTACGAACATCAAGATTTCATCGTGGTCGTCCGTCCCGAAATATCCTGTAATCTTTCGTTTGAGTCCTTAGGGTTTGTCTAGTTGTAGGGACCTAAGTGCAAATCTGTCTAAACAGCGCTCAGGTATAAATAGGTCCAAGGCAAGTCATTAGAGTGACTCTTGGCTGCTAGGATTAGTCTTTACTTAGTAATTTTCCTCCTCTAGCTTTGAGCTCCATTGTTAGGGAGGTTAGAGTACGATTTAGCCTCCTAATCATGAGGGAAGGTGAGGGTGGTTGCTTGGGACGAATTTCTGCTTGTATGCTGAATCTTTAGACCCATCTTGGGCACTTAATCGAAGCAAATTCGTGCAGCAACCTTGTGTTCTTCTCCTCCCCCTCTCTCTTTGGTTTTTGGGTTCAATCCTTGGCTTTTGGGTGTTTATGTTGGCCAAGCTTGAATCCCTTCCCTTGCTGATGTTTTGGACTTGCTATGACGTGGAGATTATGTCTTAGAACATCTCAATCCAATTGGATTGCCACGAGCAAGTCAGTATGGGTTTTCCCCTTCCTTGCCTAAAATTTCCCCTCTTCACGAGATCTGAAATTCCCGCTAATCCCTTGATATTTTTGAGTAGATATTTTGGGAATAGCTTTGGAATAGAGCTAGGATAGCCTGTGCCAAATTTCGTGAAGATCCGAGAAGATTTGGTCAAGTTTGAGGTATGCAAACTCAAAGTCCGAGGCTGATTTCTGGGCACACCGGACAGTCCAGTGCAACTTCACCGGACAGTCCGATGGACCTATCAGTCTCCAATTGGCTGAATTTTTATGTTGTTCCCCATGTTTTCCTCAGCCTATGGTTAAAATTTCATGATTTTTGGAGTCTGTTTGACTGGGTTTTGGCATTTTTCTTTGCAGCCTGGTCTGCCTAAAAAACTCCTGTCGGACTCTCCGATAGAGCCTATCGGATAGTCCGGTGTGGACAGGGCTTTTGGCCCCATATTTGGTTTGAGTTGTTCCTAGGGTTTGTGGCTTGTTCCGGGTGGTCTTGGGGGTGCCTAGGGTCATTCCTAAGGTCTTTAGCACCTCATTTGCTAAGAGATCTTGGTGATTACTAGCCGTGTTCATTTTGGTTGGTTTGTATTCGTTTGCTTTCGTGTTTTTGCCTCAACCTCGCTTTGGTGGTTCTCGTTGTGTGCCTATACTCTTTTGCTTGCTGTGTATTAGTGAGACGCATCTAGGTGCATTGAGTGGCTGGCGACACACTTCAGTGTGAGTTGTTGCTCCACTTGGCTTGCGGTCTTTGTGATCGTTGAGTTGAGTGCTTCCGCTTGCTTGGTGCGTATCCTCTCAGTGGACAGCACCCTTGCGCTGGTAGGCACGTATCTATTCAGTGGACGGTGCCTAGTTCTGTTTCTCTTGAGCTTTGCAGAGCACCTGCTTGGGGGTTATGATTTTGAGTTTTTAAGTGCTCCTATTCACCCCCCTCTAGTCGCACATCTCGGTCCTACAATTGGTATCAGAGCCATTTAGGTTTCTTCATACCTCTACCGGTGAGAAACCAGTAGCAACTATGACTCACTCCGGGAAGATTCCGGTCCTTGGCTCCGATGGCTACTCCTACTGGAAGGATAGGATGAGGTCATTCTTGCTCAACCAGGGTAAGGACATATGGGATGCTACTCAGAGTGTGAACTTTGTGGTGCTTCCTGTTGCTCAGCGCACTACCCCAGCGATTGTGGCTCAGCATGAGGCAAATGCCAAAGCTGTTAACTTTCTCTTCTCAAGACTTGGTCCAGTTGATTATGAGAGAGTGAGCCACCTCAAGACTGCCCGTCAGATCTGGTCCCTACTGAGTGCACACCATGAGGGCACTGCTACTATCAAGGGGCGTCTCGTTGAGACTTACAGGCGTGAATATGAAAATTTCGTTCAGAAGCCTGGTGAGTCCATCGATGACTTGTTTGGTCCTTTTCAATCGATCATCAACAAGTTGCGTGTTAACTCTAGCCCTGAGAGGATCCCATATACTGACCATCAGCAGGCTGTCAAATTGCTGTATGCGTTGGATAGGAAGGTATGGGAGATCAAGGTTAACTCGATCATCGAGTCTGAGGCCTATGACACAATTGGAGTGGAGACTCTTTACAGCAAGCTCAAGGCCACAGAGGTGGATTACAAGTTGAGAGATTCTCTCGCTTATACTGGCTCCAAGAGCCTGGCCTTAGCTTCTCCCCCTAGTGAGGCCGCTACTAACCATAGCTTCACAACTTTTCGTTTTCTGCTCTTTTGTTTGTTACAGAGGAGCAGTTGGCGTCACTTGGGGATGATGAGCTTTGCCTGGTGTCTAGCCGCTTTCAGCGCGCGTAAGACAACCGGATGAGCAAGAAGAGGGGCGAGAGGCCCAAGTGCTTCGAGTGCAGAGAGGCCATCCACTTCATCACCGAATGCCCGAATAAGCAGAACGACTACTACATGAAGGGCAAGAGCCACTCCCGCAACTCCAACAAGTACCATTCTGGTAAGCACGACTACAGCAAGCGTGAACACCCCAAGCACCACTCCGGCAAGATCAAGAACTTCAGGAAGGCTTTCAAGAGCTACCAGAAGGACAACCGGAAGCGGGACAAGGCTTCCTTTGCCGAGCTTGGTGGTCTGTGCAGCGGATCATCCTCCTCCTCATCGTCTTCGTCAAGCTCAAGCGATGAGGAGATCGTCACCAAGGGGGACAAGAGGAGGGACCAAGGCGGTCCAGCTAGGACTTTGCTTCGTCTCCACCAAGTCCAAGCACAAGCACAAGATGCACCGGAGATCCTTCTGCTCCATGGCACTTAACTCCTGAGCAAGCTGAAATTCTTGAGATGTTGGAGGCAAATAGTCGTGAGTTGAAAGCCTAGGACAAGATGTTGGAGAGGGCATCCAAGAAGCTGCAGAAGTAGAAAGCCAAGTTGGTTGATGCTCTAGCTGAGATAGAGAGGCTGAAGAGTGTGCCAGCCCAGCCTAGTGAGCTTTAGTGCCCTACCTGTGAGACTTTGATGAGAGATCTCTGTGAGCAGAAGAGCAAGTATGCTCATCAGGTAGAGGAGGTGGATAGGCTGAAGGTAGAGTTAGGCAAGCTCCAGTCTAAACTAGATGAGCCTATTTTGAGTGATGAGCCTGAGTGTGAGATTTGCCCTCACCTAGCTGTTGACATAGCTGAGCTGAAAGTTAGGTATGAGGGACAGCTCAAGGAGTTGGAGGAGCTTAGGGCCAGACCCACACTTTTGGGTGCATGCATGGTCTGTCCTACCTTGGAGAGTGAGCTTGAGCAGTTGAGAGCTGACCTTGAGGGACTTTCAGCACCCGGTGACACTTGTGAGAACTGTCTCACTTTGAGGTTGATGTTGGTGGATAGGGATTCTACCATTAAGAAATTAGAGAAGTCTGCTCCCTCTATTCCTTCTTTAGACTGCCCCGCTTATGCTGTCCAGACCTTAGTTCTAGAAGATCTGAGAGAGGAGAAACAGGCTTTGGTTGATGAGAACAACCGTTTGAGAGAGGTGCTCAGTTGGATGTATGCTAGAGAGCCCCAACTTAGGATGATCTTGGAGAGCACCAAGAGAGCTGAGGGTGATATGAGTGGACTTGGCTTAGGAGAGTGCAGTACTTCGGGTGAGAAGAAGAGTTCCCCAGTTAAACTTAGGACTGCCTCCCCTCAGCCTATTCCTACTATTGATGGGGTGTACCATGAGCTTCCTAAGGCTGCCCCAAAGAAGCAGTTCTGGACACCCAAGCCCTCACAGGCTAAGCTGGACAGAGTAGTGACTGAGATTCTTAAGCCTCCAGTGAGCAAAGAGAGAGTCCAGCAGCCTATTCCACCCAAGGCTACTCCACCTAAGCCCAAGGCCAAGCCTAACCCCACTCCCAAGAGGCCTATCCATCACTGTGATTTTTGCCAGCGGAATGGCCACTTGGAGGAGTTTTGCTTTAGGAGGGAGCGAGTTGAGAGGCAGGAGAGAGCCTGGGGGAACCAGGATCAGTTCTACCAGGGTGGTAGGCAGGATCCTCCCCACCGCGGTGAGATGAGGGACCGCTTTGTTCGTGTTGAGAGAGGAGGCGGCTTTTAGGTCCGTGTTCCTGGTGGTGAGAGACGTTTTGCCGGCCGAGCTCCTAGTCGTTTTTAGCATGACTATGGTCCTCGTGACCGAGGCTTTGGAGGTAGAGGGTTTGAGAGCTCATGCTTTGGAGGTCGTGGGTACCAGGATAGATGTGATGCTTACTTTGACTGTGCTTACCCCACTTTTGAGCAGATGGCTCGGCACTAGTTCAGCAGTTTCACTAACCCCAGTGTCGGACCATTTGCTCACTCTCGCTTTCCTTGATTTTGCAGGATCAAGGACTGGAGGACATAGGGATCATGGACTCCAGCTGCTCTAGGCACATGACAGGGCACCACAGATGGTTCTCTAGCCTCAACCCCGTGAGCACCAAGGAGTATATCACATTTGGGGATAATGGTCAAGGCAAAGTGTTGGGTGTTGGTTCTATTGCTCTTTCTGGCAAGCTTTCCCTGAGAGAAGTTGCTTTGGTGAGGAATTTGGGGTTCAATTTGGTTTCTGTCTCGCAACTTCTCAAGGAAGGGTTTGAGGTTTGTTTTAAGGAGGGTTCTTCTTGTGTGCTTGATGCTAAGGAAAACCTTGTTTGTCAGATTTTGCCCAATGGGCAGGTTTTTAAGGTTGACCTTGCATCTGTTTCTGGTCTTCCTCGGTGTTTGGTTGCTAGTCCTTCTGCTGATATTTGGAAGTGGCATAGGAGGCTTGGCCATGTGAGTTTTGAACAGCTAGCCAGGTTGAGCTCGATGGGTCTGATCCGAGGATTGCCCAATTTGAAAGTAGAAAAGGACTTAGTAGGCCACCCCTGTCGTCATGGCAAGATGGTTGCCGCTTCTCATGCACCTGTCAATTAGGTGATGACCACTTATCTGGGTGAGCTGCTACATACGGACACGGTTGGTCCTGCTCGGGTACAGTCGGTTAGTGGGAAGTGGTACGTGCTTGTAGTTGTGGACGACTTTTCTCGCTATTCGTGGGTGTTCTTCATGGAATTCAAAGATGAGGCTTTTGGTTTTGTTCGGGATCTAGTCTTGAGGTTAAGCAATGAGAGTCATAAGGCCATGAGGGCTATCCGCAGTGACAATGTCAGAGAATTTCGCAACTCTCGTTTCCAAACCTTTTGTCGTGACCTAGGTCTTGATCACCAATTGTTGTCTCCTTATACCCCACCACAGAACGGTGTTGTGGAACGAAAGAGCCGCACACTTGTTGAGATGGCACGGACGATGCTTGATGAGCATAGGACTCCGCGACGCTTTTGGGCTGAGGCTATGAATACGGCCTGTTACATTGCCAACCGCATCTTCCTACGAGCTTTCATAGGGAAGACGTCGTAAGAGCTACGGTTTGGTAGGTAGCCTAGCGTCAAGCACTTGCATGCATTTGGCTGTAGATCCTTTGTGCTCAAAAAGGGAAGGCATTTGCACAAATTTGAATCTCGCTGCTTGGATGATATTTTCCTTCGGTACACCTCTAGCTCTAGGGCATATAGAGTGTGGATCATTGATACTAAATAAGTGGTTGAGACCTATGAAGTTTCCTTTGATGAATCTATGCCTTGCACAACCCCTGCATTTGAGCTTTCAGGTGATGATGAAGAAGGTGCTCCCATCTTTGAAGATGAGGAAGGCAAAGTAGATGCTGGTGATGTAGGAGCCACTGCACCGGCTGCAGCACCTGCCCCCTCTGCTACGAGCTCTGAAGATGAAGGAGGACCCTTGCCTATGGCTTCCTCCTCGCTCCCCCGACTGCAAGATCGAGCAGAGGCTGGCCCCGCTGAGGACGCAGGGGAGGTGACCTCTGAGATTGTTCCATCTCGGCAGGTCCAGCGGGATCACCCTTTAGTTTGATCGACTGCGTTGAGCGGTTTCCCTTGTTTTAGGGGGTCGATCTTTGGCTTTGTTTTTGTTGTCTCAATTTGCCCTTTTCTACTTGTATTTGGCTTTTGGGCATCTTGAGCAACTTCTTCTTTTCTTCTTTCTTTTTGGTTTTACGCTTCTCTTCTTGTCTTTGTTCTATTTCAGGTTACAGGTAGAAGGTGTTGACAATGCACTCATCAAGGGGGAGATTGAGAGCCAATGGACTGTCTCCACAATCTCTGGAGTGATGAGTGATTGTCAACAGTAGCAAGACCCAGAAGGACTTGGGCACAAGACCTCCGATGGATAGGAGGCCCTCCGATGGACTGGAGGTAGAGGAAAGTCCTCCGAAGGACTGGAGGCATGCTCGGCGTATGTCGACCATGGGAGTTTGGTACACGGTGGAGTGGCACGGCGATGGCAGGAGTAAGTCCTACGAAGGACTGCGTGACTGCCCCGATGGACATGGGATGCCGGGCGCCACAGCGGTGCTCTAACCCAAATGCATGGCGCGAAGGCGTGTGAGGGAGAATTTGGCAGCTTCGGCTCAAAACCGCCACCCAAGCTACCCAAGCCTTGGTGAGTTGGGCCACAACTTGCCAAGATAGAGAAGATGGGCCAAATCCGGCCTAGGCAGAGACTTCCTAAAGTTTCCCGGTTTCTGACTTCAAAACCGGGGGCGGATCGCGGATTGGACTACTGGCCATGTGGAGAACATCTGAGGATTGCGTGGAACTTACGAAGATCAAGACTTCAACGTGGTCGTTCGTCCCGAAATATCCTGTAATCTTTTGTTTGAGACCTTAGGGTTTGTCTAGTTGTAGGGACCTGAGTGCAAATTTGTCTAAGCAGCACTCGGGTATAAATAGGTCTAAGGTAGGTCATTAGAGTGACTCTTGGCTGCTAGGATTAGTCTTTACTTGGTAATTTTCGTCCTCTAGCTTTGAGCTCCATTGTTAGGGAGGTTAGAGTAGGATTTAGCCTCCTAATCATGAGGGAAGGTGAGGTGGTTGCTTGGGACAAATTTCTACTTGTATGCTGAATCTTTAGACCCATCTTGGGTACTTAATCGAAGCAAATTCGTGCAGCAACCTTGTGTTCTTCTCCTCCCCCTCTCTCTTTGGTTTTTGGGTTCAATCCTTGGCTTTTGGGTGTTTATGTTGGCCAAGCTTGAATCCTTTCCCTTGCTAATGCTTTGGACTTGCTATGACGTGGAGATTATGTCTTAGAACATCTCAATCCAATTGGATTGCCACGAGCAAGTCAGTTTGGGTTTTCCCCTTCCTTGCCTAAATTTTCCCCTCTTCACGAGATCTAAAATTCCCACTAATGCCTTGATATTTTTGAGTAGATCTTTTGGTAATAGCTTTGGAATAGTGCTAGGATAGCCTGTGCAAAATTTCGTCAAGATCCGAGAAAATTTGGACAAGTTTGAGGTTTGCAAACTCAAAGTCCGAGGCTGATTTCTGGGCACACCAGACAGTCCGGTGAAGCTTCACCGGACAGTCCGGTGGACCTAACAGGCTCCAAATGGGCTGAATTTTTATTATGGTGTTCCCCATGGTTTCTTCAGCCTGTGGTTAAAATTTCATGATTTTTGGAGTCCGTTTGACTGGGTTTTGACATTTTTCTTTACAACCTGGTCTGCCTGAAAAAGTCCTGTCGGACTGTCCGATAGAGCCTATCGGAGAGTCCAGTGTGGACAGGTCTTTTGGCCCTAGATTTGGTTTGAGTTGTTCCTAGGGTTTCTGGCTTGTCTGGGTGGTTTTGGGGGTGCCTAGGGTCATTCCTAAGGTCTTTAGCACCTCATTTGCTAAGAGATCTTGGTGATCACTAGGCGTGTTCATTTTGGTTGGTTTGTATTCGTTTGCTTTCGTGTTTTTGCCTCAACCTCGCTTTGGTTGTTCTCGTTGTGTGCCTATACTCTTTTGCTTGCTGTGTATCAATGAGACGCATCTAGGTGCATTGAGTGGCTGGCGAGACACTTCAGTGTGAGTTGTTGCTCCACTTGGCTTGCGGTCTTTGTGATCATTGAGTTGAGTGCTTCCGCTTGCTTGGTGCGTATCCTCTCAGTGGACGGCACCCTTGAGCTGCTAGGTACGTATCTGTTCAGTGGACGGTGCCTAGTTCTGTTTCTCTTGAGCTTTGTAGAGCACCTGCTTAGGGGTTGTGATTTTGAGTTTTTAAGTGCTTCTATTCACCCCCCTCTAGTCGCACGTCCCGGTCCTACAAAGATGGTGGTTAGAGTTGATAAAAGATTATGATCTGGAGATTCACTACCACCGTAGGAAGGCCAATGTGGTAGCAGATGCGTTAAGCCATAGGGCTCATTGCAATGTGATTGAATCCCGACCTACGGCAAGAGTGATATGTTGTGAGATTGATGAAATCGAAATGCCTACGGAGCAGCAAGATGAGCTCTATAGTCTCATCATTGAACCCACAATTAAAGAACAAATATTTGCAGCACAAAAGCAAGATAAAGGCATGCCGCATATTCGTGAGGGTGTAGATGAAAAGAAAAAGGCGTGTTTCACACTTGATGACCATGGTGTCTTGTGGTTCAAAAATCACCTAGTGGTACCTAAGGACATGGAGTTGAGGAAGAAGATACTTGACGAAGCCCATAACTCTAAGTTCACTATGCACCTGGGGAGTAATAAAATGTACCAAGATTTGCAATAAAAATTTAGGTGGACTCGTATGAAACGAGAGATCACCAAGTATGTGTCTGAGTGTGACGTGTGTCAGAGAGTGAAAGCTGATCACCTAAAGCCTGTCGTTATGCTTTAGCCACTGGAGGTTCTGGCATGGAAATGGGAGGATGTGCACATGGATTTCATTGTGGGTTTACCTCACACACAAAAAGGATATGATTCCATATGGGTGATTATTGACATACTCACAAAATCTGCTCACTTTATTCCTGTCAGGACCACCTACCGAGCAAAACGATATGCTGAATTGTACATTTCCCAGGTTGTGTCCTTGCACGGTGTTGCTCAAAGCATCACCTCAGATAGGGGCTCACTGTTTGTGCCCCGTCTCTAGGAGCAATTGCAAACTGCACTTGTGATCACTTTGATTCGTAGTTCAGCATATCACCCTCATACAAGTGGCCAAGTAGAAAGGGTAAATCAGATTCTAGAAGACATGTTGAGAGCTTGTGCACTCACCTACTCCACCAAGTTGGATGAATGCCTACCCTTGGTGACAGCTGCCAGAAGAGCTTAGAAATGGCTCCTTTCCAAGCTCTATATGGTAGACTGTGCTAGACACCACTCAATTGGTCTGAACCAGGAGAGTGTGTCACATTTGGTCCTGACTTTGTAACACAAGCCGAAGAGCAAGTAAAATTCATACACGGTTATTTGAAAAGAGCACAAGAGAGACAGAAAAGCTACACAGATAAGAGAAGGAAACCCTCAGTATTTGAAGAGGGTGATCACGGGTATCTCCGAGTGTCACCGATGAAGGGAGTATATCGGTTTGGTTTGAAAGTAAAGTTAGCACCGAGGTACGTAGGCCCGTTCAAGATCACATAGAGATGTGGGACTGTTGCTTACCGATTCGAATTACCAGCACACCTTGTTGCAGTTCATGACGTGTTTTGTGTCTCGCAACTTAAGAAGTGTTTGAGAGTGCTGGAAAAAGTTGTCGATACGTCTCAAATTCAGATTGAACCAGACCTCATATATGAAGAACATTACATAGAATTCCTTGACCAAAAGCAATGATCAACACATCAAAGAACAATCAATTTTTATAAAGTGCAATGGAGTAATCACTGTGAAGGAAAAGCAACTTGGGAACAAGAAGAATACTTGCATGCTAAATATCCTGACTTTCTTCCATCCACTTCAAATGGGTATGTATCACATTTCTTAATTTTCAGATTCAACCCAAGGTCATATACAATGCACTTTCTTTCTTATTCCAACTTAACCACTGACATCACATCAAAATCTCAGGATGAGATTTATTTAAGGAGGGTGGATTGTGATGCCTCTAGCATCTCAAGTGCATTACATTAGCATAATTTGATAATTTCATCATACATGTAGTATTTCATCATATAATAGCAAGCATTTGAACCTCATGAGCAAACTTAATTGAAATGATGCACTTTGAACTCAATTTTCTGCAATGTGCTACTGCATTAGTGGCTAAAAACTTTGCATATGTTGTGAATTTGGTGAAACTTTTTATACTAAACTTGTAGAAAATTTCATGTTGAACAACTTTGGTATTGTTTGAATTGACATGTATAAAGGTTTGCTTAGGTTTAGGGCCTTTTTCTGATGAACTGTGAAATTTGCCAAATATGTACCTGTCTAATAAATTTAAATTTCACTGAAACAAAATTCATGATAATGCAAAACTTTATATAGGAAGTTGTAGATCATGAAAATCTGAACAACATTGGTATAAACTCCTTTTGATAAAATGACCAGAAAATAGATTGTGGTAGATCCGTCGGAATTAACCTATGTTTAGTACCTAAGTATCAATCTTAAATTAACTTCGGTGGATTGTCAAGGTTTGCTAACCTTGACAAGCCTTCCCATCTGGATCGAGCTTAAGGATGACTCTTGAAGGAGTCTACAGATTACAATAATTTATAAAAATAACAACATTTTACATATAATAACTTGAAGTTTGATACAATACTATTTTCCATACTTTAACAAAGTAGAGTAGAACTTCTTCAAATACAACAAAAGGATGGTCTACTCTTAACAAAAGTATTGTTTAAAATAATTTTGCATCCTGCCCAAAAGATGCAAGATTATTGAGAAGCCGAAGAAGAAGGATCATATTCGAAGAGGATATATTCGAAATCTGAAGAAAAGTAGAAGAGAAATAATTAAGTACTGGTTACTCAGCAAGTCCTACCCAAACTCAGGACTTGAGCCCAACTTCTAACCTAGGGTTGATCTTAGTTAGGTCAACTCACACGCGATAAACGTAAAACTAGATCCTTAGCTTTTAGGGTGCTAACTTCATTTAGTTCTTACTTAAGACCTAAGTTAAACCAATTCTACTAGCAACCAATGCAAACACTCGAAAACATTTCTTAATAAAATATTGCTCTTTCTTAACTACGATGTTCGTGATGATTCGACTCTTACACCTGGTAAGCCCAGCGATTTAAATCGATTTCCTACTCTCAAGAATAATACTCAATCACCCGTGATATGCATGTGCAACGACCTTGCATAGGACAACCTAACATCCATGGCCACCTAGTCAGAACCATCCTTACCGAACCCGGGTGTACAATCCACTGACACCCGCCTGTCTCCCACCTTCAAGTTGGTCTCATATAGTTCCAACTCAGAGGTACAAAGAATGAAAGGTTTATCGGAGCCCGCTAAGGACGACAAGTGAAAGAGGTGCATTCGAAAGCCGGAAGCATGGCCAAACACCGGAAAGCCTTAAGTGACATGGACAAGATCAGGGTCTGGGCTCCTATTCATTTATTAAGCCTTTCTTAATTATCAATATCGAAATAGTAATTGATCTCGTCCAATGTCTTCAATTAGAATCTCAAGAAAACTTTCTTTTCCAGATTTATTTTTCTGAAAGTAACATGACCGAAGGATTTAGCAAGGCGAAGCGTTCGAAACTATTACATCTAGGAATAATTATGCTAGTATAAGGAATTAATTATGCACTAGGGTATCAATCAATTCTTAACTCTAATGCACAATCATAACCCATTGATTAAGACTCAAATGAAAAAGGGGAGATGCACCGGGGCTTGCCTAGATTGAGAGAGTTGGGATCAAAAACTGCTTCAAAAGGTTCCACTTTAGAAATTGTAGAGGGTCCCTGGACTTCAACTTCAAGGATATCAGATTTGGGGGCTTCGGAAGATTCTCCAGCAGAGGGTGAAGGAATTATTGTACCTAAATGCATGATATGCATGGATTTTAAGTATGGGGATGATGAGCCTATAAATAAAAGAAAGATAAAAATTGCTAAAGAAATGGTGGCGCTTTGGAATCATGTCCTGAGTGTCACCCCAAGCCTAAAAGAACTTTTTTAAGTTTTTGAAAAGATTTCCAAAGTTTTAATAAATTTTAAAATCATTAAGTGAATTAAAAATAAACAATATTGGAATTAAAAATTAATAATAAGTTTGAACTAAATTTAAATTGAATGAAACAGATTCAGAAACTATTAAAGGGAAATAGGATTTTTTTTAAAATGAAAATAGCCCAAAAGCCCAAAATAAACTATTTATAAAAGTTCTATTTCTACCCTTCTAAAATTCGCCTGGCCCAATTTAAAAACCAGGCAAGCCCTTTTCTTTCTTTTCCCTTTTTTGGCCCAATAACAGGGCGAAGGCCTGCTTGCTCTCCTTCTCTCTATTTGGCCCGAGCAGCCCTGTTAAGGGCTTGGCCCAATCGGCCTTTTGGCCTAACGAGCCGGCTCGGCCAGCAATAGCGGCGCGCTCGTGCGTGCGTGCGGTAGTGGGGGTGCCGGCGACCTTTCCGCACGACGGAGTTCACGCCTCATGCCCGGCGGTGACCGACCTACGGTGGCGCTCGGCTTCTCTTTCTTTCCCTCTTATTCCCTTCTTGCTCTCTTCTCTCCCCATTCTGTGCCTGCGGCAGCTCCGCCGTGCGCGGGGAACCCATGCCGGGCGCGTGCAGCGCACGCAGTGGCGAGCATTGTTCTCGGCAGCGCAAGGCCACTCCAGTACCGGAGAATACTCGCACAGAGTGACCGTGGGTTCCCCGTACTAGATGCATGTGATAGGAGGCTCGGTCAGTGGAGGATAGGGACGGTCGGGCACAGCATGACCGTCGGCACCATGGATTGCGTGAGCTCGATTCAAGCTTCCCACAGCCTAATCCTCAATGAGGATTGGCTTGGGAGGAAGAGAGGGCTGAGGGAAAAGAGGTTCTACCCTTAGGTGAAGGAAGAAGGTGGTGTAGGTGGCCGTCGGTGTAGAGGAGGGCTGCGGTGGAGCGGCAGTGGTGCGGGGGCTGTGGGAAGGTAGAGGGGTAATGGTGGTTGGTGTCTGGGGTCGGGATGGCGAAAGAGGAGCTCGTTGGGGTATTTATAGCACCAAGAGGTGGTGGGATAAGGATGGCAGCGGTGGTGGAAGGCGGTGGCGGCGAGCCTATCTTCCTCCGTCCCGAGAAGGAAGACGATGGGCGGAGGGGGCGGCTCTGTGGGCTAGGCCAGGTGGTTGGCCTGGGCCATGCCAGAGCCGGCCTGCAGCTTTGGCTGGGCCACCTGTGCAAAGCATGTGGCTCCCGTGGGCCAGGGAACAAGGGGGCTGGGCCGCCGCGGTTTGGGCCGCCCGCTTGGCCCCCTATTTCCTTTTCTCTCTTTTTTTCTAAAATTATTTTTCACCCTTTAAACCCTCAAGAAATAATTTTTACCCAAAGGTCCAAATACAAAAGTGAAAGAGTGTAATTTATACTACCACTTTGCACTTTCGCCCTTGGATAAGAATAATTTTGAAGGGATTTGAATTCAAATTTGATTTAAAACAATTTGAATTTTGGACTCAAATTTTGAAACAATGCACATGATGGCATGTTTAGTGAACATAAATAGTGTTTAAGATATGGAGTATCACAACCCTCCCCACTTAAAGAAATCTTGTCCCAAGATTTAGAGTGGTTAGTACTAAGATAAATACTTTTACAAGTTTTGAAGGGCTTACTGATGGTGCTTTCTTGAATTTTCTTCCAAAACTCTGGATACTTGGTTCGTAAGAAATGTTCAGATTCCCAAGTGGCTTCTTTGGGGGTATGGTTCTTCCATTGAATTTTGTAGAATTTGATAGTCTTTCTTCGAGTTACCCTTTCTTTGACATCCAACAATTTGTCCGGACATTCTTTATAAATCAAATCAGGTTGGAGTTGGATCTTGGCTTGATCTATTTCTTCTGTTGGTACTCCGAGGCATTTCTTAAGTTGAGATACATGAAATACATCATGTATTGTGTATAGATGTGGAGGTAATTTCAGTTTATAGGCTACTAGGCCACATCGCTCGATAATTTAAAAAGGGCCAATATATCGAGGAGCTAATTTACCAGATACACCAAAGCAATGAATTCCTTTCATCGGAGATACTTTAAGATAAACTGAATCTCCAATTTGAAAGAGTAGGGGGCCTTCTTCGCTTATCGGCATAACATTGTTGTTGAGCTTGTGCAGTCTTTAAATTAGCTTGAATGAAACGGACTTGTTCTTTAGTAGTTGTCACTAGTTCTAGAACAAATATTACCCGTTTTCTGGGTTCAGACCAATTTAAAGGAGATCGACAACGTCGACCATATAAGGCTTCAAATGGAGCCATTTTTAAACTCTTTTGATAACTATTATTGTAAGTAAATTCAGCCAAAGGTAAACACGCTTCCCAGTTCTCATTATGAATCAAGGCACATGCCCGAAACCTGTCTTCCAGTATTTCATTAATTCGTTCCACTTGTCCACTTGTTTGAGGATGATAAGTAGAGCTATGAATAAGAATAGTACCTAAAGCTGTATGCAATTGTTTCCAAAATCAGGCAATAAATTGAGTTCCGCGATTAGAAACAATAGTCTTAGGTACTCCATGTAAAGCAACTATTCGTTGTATATATAGCTCCGCATATTTTTGTATGCAATAATTAGCTCTGACTGGAATAAAATGGGCAGTTCTGGTTAATCTATCAACAATTACCCAAATAGAATCATTGCCTTTAGGAGTTCGTGGTAATCCAACAATGAAATCCATATGAATGTCTTCCCATTTCTAGTTGGGAATAGGAAGTGATTGTAGTAACCCAGCTAGTTTTAAATGATCGGCTTTCACCCTTTGACAAACATCACATTCTGATACAAATTTTCCTATTTCTCTTTTTCATTCTGGTCCAACAGAATTGCTGTTTGAGATCCTGATACATCTTGGTACTTCCAGGATGTATGGTAAATTGAGAAGTATGAGCTTCTTCCAAAATTTTCTTACGGAGTTCATAATTCTTAGGTACTACCAAGCGGTTTTTAAACCATAATACATTATTTTCATCCAAATGGAAAGGTAGCTTTTCACCTTTTGACATCCTTCTCCGTAGATGTTCCATTTCTTTATCTGATTGTTGAGCTTGAATAATTTGATCTCGAATGCCTATATGCAATTGGAGGACTGTTACATTCCCTTGTTGTATCATCATCAAATTCATCTTTTCCATCTCATTGCAAAGTGATTCATCAAAGGGTTGTAAGGTAACACAATTGCAATGAATTTTCCTACTTAAGGCATCAGCAACCACATTCGTCTTTCCCGGATGATAATGAATTTCCATATCAAAATCTTTAATTAATTCTAACTACCTTCTTTGTCGCATATTAAATACACTCTGGGTGAAGATGTACTTCAAACTCTTGTGGTCAGAATAGATATGACACATGTTACTAAGTAAGTAGTGATGCCAAATCTTTAAGGCATGCACTACTGCTACCAATTCTAAGTCATGGCTAGGGTAATGTTCTTCATGTTTCTTTAATTGATGAGAAGCATAGGCTATTACTCTTCCTTCTTGCATTAATACACAACCGATTCCTATACCCGAAGCATCACAATATATATATCAAAAGGTTTTGTGATATCGGTTTGTACCAGTACTGGTGATGTGGTAAGTAACTTCTTCAAAGATTGGAATGCTTGATCACACATAGTATTCCAATCAAACTTAACATTTTTTTTGAAGTAACTTGGTCATAGGTTTTGAGATCCTTTAAAAATCTTGAATGAAATGACGATAGTACCCATCTAGGCCCAAGAAACATCTAACTTCTGTTATAGTTTTGAGGGACCTTCTAGTCTGAAACTTCTTTCACTTTATCGGGTCTACTTCTATTCCATCAGCAGAAAGAACGTGACCCAAGAAAGAAATTTTCTTTAACCAAAATGCACACTTGCTAAACTTGGCGTATAGTTTATGTTCACGCAAGCGAGACGGTACTATACGCAAGTGTTTTGCATGCTCAACTTCTGTTTTTGAATAGACTAATATATCATCAATAAATACCACTACGAACTTGTCCAGTTCAGGCATGAATATTGAATTCATCAGATACATGAGAAAGGCCGGAGCATTAGTCAACCCAAAAGACATCACCAAATACTCATAAAGACCATATCGAGTGGTGAATGTAGTTTTGGGTATGTCTTCTTTTCTAATCTTTATCTGATGATAACCTGATTGAAGATCAGGTTTGGAAAAGATCTTTGCTCCTCGTAGTTGATCAAACAGAATATCAATTTTGGGCAAGGGGTCTTTGTTTTTTATAGTTATTGCATTTAGGGGTCGATAATCAATGCACATTCTCAAAGATTAATCTTTCTTCTTTTCTACAAAGGTTACTGGACAACCCCAAGGAGAAGAACAAGGACGAATGAGTCTTTTCTTTAGTAAATCTTCTATTTGCTTTTTCATTTCAACTATTTCTCGAGGGGCAATTATGTAAGGTTTCCAGTATATTGGAGCTGTACCGGGTACCAATTCAATGGCAAATTCCACTTCTTTATCAGGTGGAAGTCCCGAAAGATCATCTGGGAATTGATCTGGAAATTCACATACTATTGAAATGGATTCTAGCTTGGAGCCTTCTAAAGCATATGTCATAGGTGTATCCTTTTTAACACGAGGGAGAAATACTTGGACTGAAGCACCATCCTTTCAGGTTAACTGAACAATACGAGTCTCCAAATTCATGATCACCTTATGCTCTTTTAACTAATTCATTCCTAGAATGAGTGGAATCTTTCCTCTGGGTAAAATCAAAGGTTGAGTGAGGAAGGATTTTCCACCTAAAACTAATTGTAAACCATGAACTATATGATCAGTTAAAATTTTATTTCTAGGAGCAGTAATAAGACACCCGGTCTTGATTTTTGTTAAAGGAAAACCTTTGCAAATAGCATATTCATTACTAATGAATGTATGTGATGCTCCAGAATCAAATGAAACCAAGGATGGTTCATCATTGATTGAAAACATGCCCGTCATGATGTTTTCACCTTTTGGGAGTTCTTCCATATGAACGAAATGAACTTTGCCTACTTTAGGAGCAGGCCCTTTTCTTTTTAGGAATATAGGGTGAATTTCCCCCAGTTGTTGGAATAGGCAGATGGAAACCCAAATTCTAGCGAGGGTGCAGACAGTCTTTCATAAAATGGGTAGTTTGCCCGCAATTATAACATGCATTTGAAGGTACTAGGGCATGAGCGTTTTGAGTAATTGTAGCTAGACAACGATACTATTGTTGTTGAGGTCTCATAATCCACCGTCGAGGATTTTGGTTCGATTGAGCAGCCGAACATATAACCTGTTGACGGTCGTAATCTCACGATATCTACCATCAATTATCCACCAAATGAAGCAAAGCATGTGAATAAAAGGGACTAACCCCTACTACTAATGAGTTCCCCAAGATGTACATGAATATTTGGATGCAGGTACCAAAATACACATAAAATAGTTGAAAATATGTCAAGGACCGAAATTGAGCATCAATGGTGAAAAGGATCTGGGTCGGCCTACTAGTGGCATGGTCACCCGACCAGTGCCAGGGTCGCCCGAACCTGTTTGGGTCGGCTGACCTTGTGGCTAGGTCACCTGGCCACCTGTCATAGTCGCCCGACCATCCCTCGGAGCCCAAATGCCAAGTCACTGATCCTGCACACAAAGAAACACAATACAAGGAAGATCCAACCGTTGTATCAAGCATCCAAAGAGTCCAAGGGCCGAAAGACCATCAAAACACGGATCGGTGACGTCACTAATCCAGGAGAGGAGCCATGCAGCAAATTCGAGTAGGACACGTAGTCGCCCGACCTCATACATGGTCGGTCGACCAAGCAAGACCCTCATTTTACACGTGCACCAATTGTTTCAACTACCAACCGACGTGGGGAAGCAAGTCAAGCCGTTGGATGGCCAAGTCGGTGGATCGGGCGGTCGTCCGACCATGGGGCTAGGTCGGCCAACCCCCTATATGGTCGGTTGACCACCGCCTTACCCCCTAAACTGATCTAGGCCACCTATAAGTACCCCCCTCACTTTCTGGACTATAATAGGCCCTGAGAGCTCATTTGTAATGGTGTGGAGAAGATGAGAGCTACATTCTACCTTAGAGAGTGCCATTTCCACATCTTAGTAGTTAGGATAGTCCAGGGAGTTAGAGTGAGTCAAGCTTTGCCTCGGAGTTCTCGGAGATATCTCTGAGTCTGCGATAAAGTTCTTGTATCTTTGTACCCTTATCTTCAGTATAATATATTTATGCTTTACTTTATTTCTATCTCTTGCAAGTGTGGTGTACCTTTCTTTGCATACTTGCTAGGCTTAGGCTGTGGTTATCTTCGTTAGTCAAGTCCTATTATTCTTGCCAGTGCTATAATCCAACCTATACGCCAGGCTCTGGTTAGGTCCTCTCCTCTGATCAAGGACGATCTATTGTTACTCAAGATTTGCTTCAGTACGTTTATAGCATGCCATCCTCTCCACGCAGATTTGCTTGGTAGCCCCACTCGGTGATAGCATGTGGTGTGCCTCTGTAGTCTAGGCCCGTTCGTTTGGGAGGCCCGTAGGTGATAGCCTGGTTCTCTTTCGGGTGTCAACTATCTACCCCCTGACCCCTCGAGGGCGCCGGAGTTTCGCTCGACGCGAGACCCTGACTTATTTGCTTGAGTTTCTTTAGTTAACCACAACATAGTCTTTGCAGCCGAATAGAATAGAGTTTGGGAACTTTACCTCACTTGTTGTCCTTCTAGGCAACTATACCTCTCCGTGTATCTTAGGTAGTTTATTTACTTCTTCATCATACACCTATCTTTATTAGACTTACCCCTGCCTAGATACTAGTTGGTACATTTATTAAATACGGTGACTTCGTTTTGAGTTTATCCAGTTATACTCTCTCGCCTGCTGTTTCCCTGTGGATAAATACGATACTCGGAATACTTTGGGTGAAAGGCTACATCGGTCTCCGTGCGCTTGCGGAGTAAAACCTATTAAGGCTAAGAGACACGAACATAACCCATGGTAGACGAATTTGCTGATTGAATCTAGATGATTGCTGATATTGTATTCGAGGGCATGATGAGGATCCTTCATCAGCTCTCTTACGCTTCTTGTCTTCACTATACACTCTCAGCCTTTCCTCCAATTGAATAGCATCATTGACCATTTGGTGAAAATTGAGATATCTCATGTTCATCTTTGCCCTCATTTTTGAAGACAACCCTCGAGAGAAATACATCATTATAGAACTATCAGTGGCCACTTGTATTGGAGCATATTGTGCTAGATCATTGAAAGAGTTGATATATTGTAGCACAATCTTATCACCTTGTTGAAGATTAAGAAATTGTTGGAGCTTCATTTACATCAACCCTCCTAGAACATGTTGGTCTTCAAAAGCTTTCTTAAATTCTGCCCAATTAAGTTGTTGGTCTTGTTCAAGAGAGGCCTGATAAGTCGCCCACCATGATCCTACTGGGCCTTGAAGTTTACGAGCAACATATAAAACCTTCTGCCGATTAGTGATATTCAGCAGTAATTCAAACATCCCTTGAATAGTTCTGACCCAATGTTTGGCATTCATTGGGTCTGGAGCTGTCTGGAAGACTGGTGGGTGTAGGGCTTCAAAATCTAAGTAAGTTACCTCTGCATTCCTTTCATAATGCGGATGGTCTTGATTTTGTTGATTTTTGGCAAGAATTTCAAGTAATCTGTCCTGCCATTGCAAGACCTCCATTACTGTGGGGTTAGATTTAGGAGGTGGGGGTAACGCCCCCGTACTAGAGGTGGGATTCCTATCAGTCATCTATAAGACATAGCCAGTCAGCCTTTAGTTAAGATCGGATTTGATCATTTGGCCAAACAACTAAAGTTTATTAATGCAACTGTACAAATCATACATCAGCCAGCCCTTCAGCTTATATTACAAAAGTTTTAAAAAGAAGAATTTTAAAAAGTTCAAACAAAAGATTTTACAAATGGCATTTAAGCCATTGGGATTCTAATTTCTACTCTGATTTACAGAATCTTCTCCTGCGGATCCTTCAGAGTCATATATTCTCTCAAAAACTAGATCTGGAGGTGGCCCTACAGATCCAGAATACATTCCAAACGACCCTTGTGTAACTCCTGATCCTTTAGGAACTAATTCAACTGGATCTTCTTCAGCAAAACTCATTTGATCCATTTGAAGTTGCAAAGCTGCCATTTGCTCGTTAAGATCATCTATGATCTGGTGGTTATTTGCAAGGAGATGAGCGTGGTTCTCTATGGTGACATTAGCGGTTTCAAGTTGGTTTCTAAGTTCTCCCATAACACATTGAACATTGTGGCAACGAAGACCAAGATCAACGATTTCATTGTTATCATAGTGGTGTTGGAGCCTAAGAAGATTATTTTATTCAGAAACTTCTAAGATATTATCACGGGTGTCTAAATAAGACTCGTGGTGTTGTTCATATAAGGAAGCAAGATCAGTGGTAAAATGAATTTCTTCCTTCATTTGGTGTCTATGAAGGTCTCGTGCAGAATGATTAAGTCGATTAATTCTATGACCACACTCTGACTGAGTGTGGTTAGAGGGAGGCAATAACATCATATTAGACCCTTCCAACTCATCAGGATGCAGAGTACAGAGCCTTGCGAAAGCTCTGCGGGCTGCATCAGATACCGCCTCCTGTTCTGTTGCTTCAGCACCTTCTATTTCGAGAAGGTTCTCTTCTAAAATATTAGGGTGTTGAGGCATAAAAACCTTCACCCTAAAATGAATATCAAAACAAAGATCTACAATACTAATAACATATCTTGGACAAGCAGAGTAACCTAACTCTATAAGACGATTATGGAGGCTCATGGCGAAGGTACATTCTTCCAGACATTCAGTACTCCAATCTCCTCTAGCGTCCCTCTGGGAATGAAAGAGTGCAGCATCTAACCAGAACAACAAAATTTATTAAAATACTTGAAATTACATAACTAACTTAACTATATATAAACTAAATACTTGAAGATCTAATGTAGTCATGATGCATGAAAATTTTATCATAATTGCATTAATTTACTAACGATCCTTCAAAAGCTTACATTAATCAATTTCTAGACCTTAACAAAGGTAAATTTGAAAAGTATAAAATATAATTTTGAAAATATAGTAATCTCACCCCAAAAGCTCGGCTCTGATACCAGCTGTGGCAGATCTGCCGGAATTAACCTAAGTTTAGTACCAAAGTATCAATCTTAAGTTAACTTCGGTGGATTGTCAAGGTTTGCTAACCTTGACAAGCCTTCCCATCTGGATCGAGCTTTAAGGGTGACTCTCGAAGGAGTATATAGATTACAATAATTTACAAAAATAACAACATTTTACATAATAACTTAAAGTTTGATTCAATACTGTTTTCCATAATTTAACATAGTAGAGTGGAGCTTCTTGAAATACAACAAAAGGATGGTCTACTCTTAACAAAAGTATTGTTTAAAATATGTTTGCATCCTGCCCATAAGATGCATGATTACTGAGAAGCCGAAGAAGAAGGATCATATTCGAAGAGGATATATTCGAAACCTGAAGAAAAGTAGAACAGAAATAATTAAGTACAAGTTACCCGACCACATGGCTTGAGCCCAACTTCTAACCTAGGGTTGATCTTAGTTAGGTTAACTCACATGTGATAAGCCTAAAAGTATATCCTTAGCTTTGAGGGTGTTAACTTCATTTAGTTCTTACTTAAGACCTAAGTTAAACCTATTCTACTAGCAATCAAAGCAAACACTCTACAAAAACATTTTTTAATAAAATATTGATCTTTCTTAAATACGATGTTGGTGAAGATTCGACTCTTACACCTAGTAAGCCCATCGATTTAAATCGATTTTGTACTCTCGAGAATAATACTCAATCACCCGTCATAGTCATGTACAACGACCCTGCATATGACAACCTAACATCCATGGCCACCTAGTCGAAACCATCCTTACCGAACCCAGGTGTACAGTCTGCTAACACCCGCCCGTCTCCCACCTTCCAGTTGGTCTCATATAGTTCTAACTCTTAGGTACAAAGGATGAAAGGTTTATCGGAGCCCGCCAAGGACGACAAGTGAAGCAGGGGCGTTAAAAAGCTGAAAGCATGACCAAACATCGGACAGCCTTATGATACATGGACAAGATCAGGGTCTGAGCTCAGATTCATTTATTAAGTGTTTCTTTATTATTAATATCGAAAGCATAACTGATCTCATCCAATGTCTTCAATTAGAATATCAAGAAAACTTTCTTTTCTAGATTTATTTTTTTGAAAGTAACGTGACCTAATGATTTAGCAAGGCTAAGGGTTCTAAACTATTATGTGCTGGAATAATTATGCTAGTATAAGGAATTAATTATGCACTAGGGTGTCAATCAATTCTTAACTCTAATGCACAATCATAACCCATTGATTAAGACTCAAATGAAAAAGAGGAGATGCACTGGGGCTTGCCTGGATTGAGGGAGTTGGGATCAAAAACTGATTCAAAAGGTTACCCTTCAGAAATTATAGAGGGTTCCTAGACTTCAGCTTCAGGGATCTCAGATTTGGGGGCTTCGGAAGATTCTCCGGGAGAGGGTGAAGGAATTATAGTACCTAAATGCATGATATGCATGGATTTTAAGTACTAGGATGATCAACCTGTAAATAAAAGAAAGATAAAAATTGCTAAAGAAAAGGCAAGGCTTTGGAATCGTGTCCTCAGTCTCACCCTAAGCCTACAAGGATTTTGTTAAGTTTTTAAAAAAATTTCTGAAGTTTTAATAAATTTTAAAATCATTAAGTGAATTAAAAATAATTAATATTGGACTTAAATTTAATTATAAGTTTGAACTAAATTTAAATTGAATAAAATAGATCCAGAAAATATTAAAAGGAATTAGGATTTTAAAAAAATGAAAACAGCCCAAAATAAACTTTTTATAAAACTCCTATTTCTACCCTTCTAAAATTGGCCTGGGCTAGTTTAAAAACCAGGCCAGCCCTTTTCTTTCTTTTCTCTTTTTCGGCCCAAAAAAAGGTCGAAGGCCTGCTTCCTCTCCCTCTCTCTATTTGGCCCGAGCAGCCCAGTTAAGGGCTTGGCCCAATCGCCCTTTTGGCCTAACAAGCCGGCTCGGCCAGCATGTGCGGCGCGCGGTAGGAGCATGGCATGCGCGTGCACGCAGAAGCAGCAGTGCCGGCGACGTCTCCACGCGGCGGAATCCGCGCCTCACGCCAGCAGTGCCCGACGCACGGTGGCGCACGGCTTCTCTTTCTTTCCCTCTTTTTCCCTTCTTGCTCTCTTCTCTCCCCGTTCTGTGCCTACGACAGCCATGCCGTTTGTGTGTGCAGTGCACGCGGTGGCGAGCGTCGTTCTCCGCAGCGCAAGGCCACGCCGATGCCGGAGAATACCCGCGCAGAGCGTGCGTGGGTTCCCCGTACCGGATGCATGTGATAGGAGGCTCTGTGGCTGGAGGATAAGGACAGTCGAGTGACGGCATGACCGTCGGTGCCATGGATGGCGTGAGCTCGATTCAAGCTCCCCGCGGCCTAATCCTCAATGAGTATTGGCTTGGGAGGAAGAAGGGCCTGAGGGAAAGGAGGTGCTACCCTTAGGTGATGGGCGGAGGCGGCGTAGGTGGCTGTCAGCGGTGATGATGGCAGCGGTGTAGCGGCAGTGGTGCGCGAGCTGTGGGAAGGTAGAGGGGTAATGGTGGCTGGTGTCTAGGGTCAGGATGGTGAAAGAGGAGCTCGTCGGGGTATTTATAGTGCCGGGAGGCGGCAGCACGAGGACGGCAGCCGCGGCGGAAGGCGGTGGCGGCCAGCCTGTCTCCCTCCGTCCCGAGGAGGAAGATGTTGGGCGGAGGGGGGCTACTCTGTGGGCTGGGCCAGGTAGTTGGCCAGGGCCATGCCAGAGCCAGCCCACAGCTTTGGCCGTGGTGCCCGTGCAAAGCACATGGCGCCCGTGGGCCAAGGAACCATGGGGCTGGGACGCCGCGGTTTGGGCCGCCAGCTTGGTCCCGTGTTTCCTTTTCTCTCTTTTTTTTTCTAAAATTATTTTTCACCCATTAAACCCTCAAGAAATAAGTTTTACCCAAAGGTCTAAATACAAAGTGAAAGTGTAATTTGTACTACCAGTTTGCACTTTTGCCCTCGGATAAGAATAATTTTGAAGGAATTTGAATTCAAATTTGATTTAAAACAATTTGAATTTTGGGACTCAAATTTTGAAACAATGCACATGATGACATGTTAATGCACTTAAACGGGGTTTAAGATATGGAGTATCACATAGACTTTTCAAATTTCTATACTGGTGAGTGCTGTTGGTCAAACTGAAGTCAGAGTGTTTCAATTCAAATTTCTCCTCAAATTTTAATAGAACATGGTATCATGGCTTTTGACAAAGTGGTAAATCACAACGGGTACAACATTTCTTCTAATTTGAGTTTTTCCAAATTTGGCCTTTCATTGGGTCAAATAGGCGAAATTCAGAGGGGTAGAAAATCAGTCAAACTGTGTTTCTTCTTTTTCCATTTTTTTCCTTTTCCGTCTCGCTGACAAGTGGGCCCGCGATCCGAGGCGTAGCCATGGCTGAGCCGACGCGTGCCACATGGCGGCCGGCATATGGGTAGCGTGCCCTGGCCACGGATCGACCTCCCTGGGTGCGTTCTAAAGTGGAGAGCGCCTCCCTCCCTCCGTTCCTCTTCTTCCCTCTCAACCCCGGCCACTCGAGCACCTCCCTCTCGCTTCCTCAGTTCACGGCCGCCATTGACGGGCCGATCTCAGAGCTCGAGCTCACGCCATTGGTCCATGCTTCCCCGCACCGCCAGACCACCTCCGTTAGCTGCGCCTCACTCTCGCGCACATGACGCACGTGACACTACCGCCTCCCCGAGCTACATTCACCGGATCAAGCCACCGAGTCATTGAGCCGGTTCACGTCCTCACCCCCTCGGTTCACCACCGCCGTGCCTCGTCCACGCCACCTCCGCTGCTTCTGTCACCCCAAGGTAGTAGCGCGAGGCCGGGAATGCCTTCCCTGGCCTGCATTGCGGCCGCGGCGAGCTCCGGCACGTGCCGTTCCGTGCAGCCCTGGCCGGCGCAAGGAGGAAGAAAGGGGGCGGATCTTTTTAGATCTAGCCCCTCAGTTTTCCTCTATTTACACACACTTTTCACTGTGTATTGTGAATCTTGCATGCTAGCCCCCTGAAATCTAGGGTTAATTGCGTATGAATCCTCGGATATGTGGATTTTTCCATTTTATTATCTTATTTTGGCTGAAACTTTGAAATACCATAAAAATCGCACAGAAATGCAAAAAATGCAAACTTGGTGTCTATGGACTTCTATTGAGTAGATCTACAGAATGCATATGATGTAGGTGTGTGAAATGACTTTTTTGCTCTTGGATCTTGCATGAATGATAAAACAACATAAATGCCAAAAGTAGCTTAAATGAACTCCAAAAATTATGAAACCTAGACAGTGACTTTGTTGACACATTTAGGCACTGTGGAAATTTTGGTATCCATAGCACTACTGTCAAAATGCAAGATCTACACTTGTACATGATTTTTTATCTAAAAAGGAGTGGGAAAATACTTGCTGAATGAAATGTGCTCCAAATAATCTACCATAAATTGTACATGGTTTTGGACATATATGTAGCCTACTGTAAATATGGGAACCTCTGCATGTCATATTTTGTAGGTGATTTGAAATGGGTAGATCATTGCATGACAAAATGAATAATAGGAAAAAGTGACTTTATTGTGCAAAATAAATTCTGAGAAAAATCATGGCACTTAACAGGTAAGTCTAGGTCCCAAAAAGTATTTTTGTGGATTTTATTATTACTGTTTGAACTGTATGCGAAATAGGTTAAATTAGATGTATGGAAAATAGATATACTAACAAACCATGGTCTTTTTGCTTACGCAATTTTTACATGTTTCTCATGACATGTTAGGCTTTCTGTTAAAATTTCATTGTCAGAAATATTTTTTTGCAATTTATAATAAATCTGAGAACTTAAATGCTAATTAATTTTGCTGGAACTTCTACAATTATTCTATAGTTCCTTTGTTGCTCAAATTTGGGTGGTGGCTTTTTGCAGTACTTGTTTGCATGTCCTAACTATTTGAGATCATTTGGAACAATTTAACAACTCGAACCGATCATGGGTGGATGAATACAACAAATAAACCTATTGGATAATATGAATTGGGTATTTTGCTATGAGTGCATAATGATGCATATTTCAACTCGTTCACTTGCTGCACGATGTTCCATAATTTTCACCAGCACCCCATGCATGCATTTGCATTCATTGTCACTCATTTGCATTGTAACATGCATATAGACCTCACGAGCAAAGGACCCCCACAGGAGCAGCCACTGATCGAGGAGCCGGACGACGAGCCTCCACAACAGGACTAGGTGGTCCAGTAGTAGGAGGACCCACAACCAGCACCTGACTTCGCCCCGGAGGTACCCACTGACCCTAGTGAGGAAGGTTGGGAGGACCATGATTTCTCCCAGCTAATATAAACTCATTTGATTGAAAATTACGCATCCCCATTAGGAGTTGATTGAAAACAATTGCATTAGACTCCTTGGCTGCCCTAGCCCTAGCACCTATATATAGAGTCCATAGGACAAGTTTGCCTAGACTTTGCTAGGCACAAGTAGATACGAGTGAATGGAGTCACTCGTCGTGTAGGTGATTTCAAAAGCACAGAAATATTACTGTTATGGAAGTTATTGTTATGCTTATGATTTAAATGGAGACCGTGCGGAGATTTTATTTCATATTTACTTTTCATGATGCCTTACTATGGACACCGCCTGAGTCTCATAAGGCCCATCCGCTGTTCGCCTGCTAGTCAGCATAATATTGCTAGAATGCTTATCTGGGCATGGGACCTGTGAAAGACTTTCCTGGGCTCGTCCGAAGTTTTTGAGGTGCCGCCCATCCACTTGTAGGAGGCCAATAGGCCTGGGGGCGCTTGTACTCGAGGGAGGATTGACCTGTTATGCTGTGTTATCGCTCCTAATGGGGCACAACCTAGGGGTTAGGTGGGGGCACTTTGGTTCTTGGGACGAGATAGGATGAAATGGGGGATATATGTGGGAACGCTACGGTTAATAAGCATACACCCTTGGCATTGTAGTTATTCATGGGAATTAAAAATCGATCAAATCGCTAAAGCTCACCAGGTGTGAGAATGCCAAAATCACTCACTAGCAACGTAGTAACTACTAGAATATGTTATATTATTACTCATGTTTTCAGATATCACATGCTTGTATTGTATTGCTTACTTTCCTGCAATTTATTATTGTGATGATATATGCAATTGTTTAAGCTTGTCACTTTATGTTAATATGTCACTGTTTAAAATCAATGGCTAAGGATTCACTTATTAGTAAGCAAGCTTTGCGTCAACCGTATGCCATTCCATTAAGTCCTATTGATTAATTAGTACTCAGGGTTTGCCCCCACATTTTGAGCGCAGGTATGGAGTTCTTCATTTGCGCTTGTGTTGGTGGAGGTGCATGTCTCCATTAGGGTTGAGGGTCAACATGTGTGGAGCAACATTAGTGGGCTCGATGTTGTTTCATTTGATGCAAGTCTTTTGAATGTTATCATGAAATTCAAACTTTAATTATGCTACGAGATACTTTCAAACTTGCATATCACATGACACTATGTTGGAACTATATTTTATTTGGAACTGGTTTGTAAAACTAAGTCTACTTATTCTCTATTTCAACTACCTGTGATGATGTAACTGTTGTGGCTCCATCAGGAGCCAGATGTGTATGATGTCGGTTCCTTTGGGTTTGCTGTTATCAAGAGGCGAAGGACTCTCGATGGACAACCAGATTTAGTTCGGTCTAAGTGTGCTGCGAGCCATAGGTGGCTGCATGCTTAGCTCAGATTAAATTGGTGGTCCCACAACAGCTAGACACCCACCCTTTCCTAGATAATATGGTCAACATCTCAATAGACCCTAAGGGTAAGGCCCAAGCCGATTTTAGCTATCGACCCTTTGAACTTAAAGCTAGAATTCACACATCCGAGGAGGAGGTTGCTCAATAATGCAGGTACTAACCTTAGTCAAAGCAATTGATCAGCATGTACTTTCACCGATATCAGCAGCACGAAAGGCACCGATGGCAGTCTAAAGAAGAGGAGGGGTGACACTACCAAAAGCAATGATGGTGTCAAGAAGAATGATGCTATTATCAGAACCGGTTGCATGAAGGACAACCTCATCATGATATGAGCAACTATGATGAACACTGGCATTGTCCTTTCTTCCATTTCTACTGGTGTGAAGGTGTCACTAGGCTACCAATGATGGACGGCTGCCTAAATGTGCGAGGCTGCACCATGTGCAACAACCTTTTGTATTTCAATGCATGGGCATAGGACTCAAGACCATTAGGATCAGGCATAAGGAAAATGTTGGCCCTACTAGTTGGCTAACGAGGGACACGAGCATGGCGAACCTCCAGCATCTCAATGGAGTCCTGACACACTATCCCATACTCAGAAGCGTAGGGTGCAGCGGCTCAGGAGCCTGGAGCAGGTAGAAGAGGAGTATCTACGATTGCTCATGAATGCCAAGATGGGACTTCAAGCTCTGTCACCGCACTAGCCATGACATTTGGTTTGGCAATGGTTGATGCCAGTGAGCAATCAATAGAATAAAAGAACAAATACCGAATCCCACGTCAACATGGTGTTTGTTCTACTAGTTGTGTTTCGCAATTCAACAATTAAGGAAGCATCGGTAGGGGAATTTGACATCTGAGCAGCAGCTATCATCTTTGAAAAGCCACAAGAGAAGAAGTATGGTCACCTCAAGCTACTCTTGATCAAAGGTCTCATCAATGGCAATCATATCACCAAGATGGTGGACACAGGAGCTGCAGTAAATCTCAAAGGCAGTTCGACGCACACCAAGGGAGCACTCAACATGGAACTAATGGTTGGCCATAAGACGATCAACACAGCTTTCTTCATCATTGACAGTGAAGGGCCATAGTTGACATTGCTAGGACAAGATTGGATTCATTCAAATTGTTTGCTTCCTTCATCTATGCATCAATGCCTATTGCAATGTGATAGCGATGAAGTCAAAGTAGTACTAGCATATGACTCACAAGATATATCAACAATGGACATCACTCTATGGAATGCCAAAATGGAATGCCACACAGCACGAGAATTGAGTTCTTATGAATGCATCAAGGTCTCAAAGGAAGCCATCAAGCTAGTTCGCACGTCTAGTCTCAAGGATTTATCCTAGTCAATAGCAAGATAATCCACACTGTCGAGGGTGGGTGTGTGTTTTTCATTACGTAGAGGTAAAAGCTAATCCTCACAATCGGTTGGAACAAGAAACATGTATGTATTCGTCAGCATCTATGAGGCTGATTCCAATAATCAGCCCAAAAAAGTTCTTGTGTAAAAGGTTTTTTTAGAAGCTAAAAGCCATGGATGTTAAGTCAAGATAGATCATGAGCTGATATTCCCCAATCACTTGAGAAATCTAGCTTGGGGGGCAAGGATGCGCAAGATGTGCCTCTAGCAAAATTTCAGGGGGGCATATCAAAATATTTTTTTGAGATCTGATTTAGCATGAGATGAACCAATGCATTTCCATTGGATCATACAGCCAAAGCAGCTAGCTGATGCAGTGCCATCACCTTTGGAACAAAGTGAGAGACAATGGACCGGCTCCATTGCCTCTGGAGTGATGAGTGATTGTCAACAGTAGCAAGACCCAGAAGGACTTGGGCACAAGACCTCCGATGGACAGCAAACCCTCCGATGGACGTGAGGTAGAGGACCTCTGAAGGACTGGAGGCATGCTCGGCGTATGTCGGCCATGGGAGTTCAGTACACGAAGGAGCGGCACGGCGACAGCAGGAGTAACTCCTCCGAAGGACTACGAGGCTGCCTCGATGGACAGGGGATGCCAGGCGCCACCGCGGTGCTCCAACCCGAATGCGTGGCGCGAAGGTGTGAGAGGGAGGCTTTGGTGGCTTCGGCTCAAAACCGCCACCCAAGCTACCCAACCCTTGGTGAGTAGGGCCACGACTCGCCAAGATAGAGAAGATGGGCCAAATCCGGTCCACGAAGAGACTACCTAAAGTTTCCCGGTTTCTGACTTCAAAACCGGGGGTGGATCGTGGATTGGACTACTGGCCATGTGGAGAACATCTGAGGATTGCGTGGAACTTACGAAGATCAAGACTTCATCGTGGTCGTCCATCCCGAAATATCCTGTAATCTTTCGTTTGAGTCCTTAGGGTTTGTCTAGTTATAGGGACCTAAGTGCAAAACTGTCTAAACAGCACTCGGGTATAAATAGGTCCAAGGCGGGTCATTAGTGGGACTCTTGGCTGCTACGATTAGTCATCACTTGGTGATTTTCGTCCTTAAGCTTTGAGCTCCATTGTTAGGGAGGTTAAAGTTGGATTTAGCCTCCCAATCATGAGGGAAGGTCAGGGTGGTTGCTTGGGATGAATTTCTGCTTGTACGTTGAACCTTTAGACCCAACTTGGGCACTTAATCGAAGCAAATTCGTGCAGCAACCTTGTGTTCTTCTCCTCCCCCTCTCTTTTTGGTTTTTGGGTTCAATCCTTGGCTTTTGGGTGTTTATGTTGGCCAAGCTTGAATCCTTTCCCTTGCTGATGTTTTGGACTTGCTAGGACGTGGAGATCATGACTTAGTTCATCTCAATCCGGCTGGATTGCCACGAGCAAGCCTCTTTTGTGTTTTCCCCTTTCTTGCCCAAAGATTGCCATTTCACGAGATCTGAAATTCCTGAGTTGATCTCTTGGGAAAAGCTTTAGAATAGGGTCCAGATAGGCTGTGCAAAATTTCATGAAGATTGGACAAGATTTGGTTTGGTTTGGGTTGGAAAACGCCCTGTTTGCGACTCGACCGGACAGTCCGACAGAGGCCACCGGACAGTCCGGTTCCACCGGATAGTCTGGTAGCGCCCACCGGACAGTCCGGCAGCAGGCACCGGATAGTTCGGTCCCACTAGACAGTCTAGTGTTGGCCACCGGATAGTCCGGTCTGGCCAGGAAGCTATAGTGTTTTTCCCATTTTGGTTTTACCGCTGTGTTTTTGCTTTGGATTTTTACATTCCCCACTTTAAGACTATTTTCTTTGCTTGCTGTGAGTCAGTGAGACACACCTCTGCGCGGTGAGTGTCTTGTGACGGTTTTAGCAAAGTTCATTACCCCGGTGTCATTCTCAGTCGGATCTTGAGTTTTCTTGCATTGGTGCATATCCTCACAGTGGACGGCACCTTTGCGCTGCTAGGCACTTATCTGTTCAGTGGACGGTGTCTAGTTTCGGTTTCTCTTGACCTTTGCAGAGCATCCATTTGGGGGTTGTGTTTTTGAGTTTTCAAGTGCTCCTATTCACCCCCGCTCTAGTCACACGTTTCGGTCCTACAAATTGTATCAGAGCCGATTAGGTTTCTTCATACCTTTACCGCTGAGAAACCAGTAGCGACTATGACTCACTCCGGGAAGATTCCGGTCCTTGCCTCCGATGGCTACTCCTACTGGAAGGGTAGGATGAGGGCATTCTTGCTTAGCCAGGGCCAGGACATATGGGATGCTACTCAAAGTGCGAATTGTGGTGCTTCCAGTTGCTCAGCGCACTACCCCAGCAATTGTGGCTCAGCATGAGGCGAATGCCAAAGCTGTTAACTTTCTCTTCTCAGGACTTGGTCCGGTTGATTATGAGAGAGTGAGCCACCTCGAGACTGCCCGTTAGATCTAGTCCCTACTGAGTGCACACCATGAGGGCACTGCTACTATCAAGGGGCGTCTCGTTGAGACTTACTGGCACGAATATGAGAATTTCGTTCAGAAGCCTGGTGAGTCCATCGCTGACTTGTTTGGTCGTTTTCAGTTGATCATCAACAAGTTGTGCATTAACTCTAGCCCTGAGAGGATCCCATACACTGACCATCAGCAGGCTGTCAAATTGCTGTATGCGTTGGACAGGAAGGTATGGGAGATCAAGGTTAACTCGATCATCGAGTCTGAGGCCTATGACACTGTTGGAGTGGAGACGCTTTACAACAAGCTCAAGGCCATAGAGGTGGATTACAAGTTGAGAGATTCTCTCACTTGTACTAGCTCCAAGAGCCTGGCCTTGGCTTCTCCCTCCAGTGAGGCCGCTACTAACCCCCAGCTTTACAACTTTTCATTTTTTGCCCTTATGTCTGTTACAGAGGAGCAGTTGGCGTCACTTGGGGATGATGAGCTTTGCCTGGTGTCTAGCCACTTTCAGCGCGCCTATGACAACCGGATGAGCAAGAAGAGGGGCGAAAGGCCCAAGTGCTTCGAGTGCGGAGAGGTCGGCCACTTCATCAGCGAATGCTCGAACAAGCAGAACTACTACTACAAGAAGGGCAAGAGCCACTCCCGCGACTCCAACAAGTACCACTCCAGAAAGCACGACTGCGGCAAGCGAGACCACACCAAGCACCGCTCCGGCAAGATCAAGAACTTCCAGAAGGCTTTCAAGAGCTTCCAGAAGGACAACCGGAAGCGGGACAAGGCCTTCTTCGCCGAGCTTGGTGGTCTATGCGGCAGATCGTCCTCCTCCTCCTCATCTTCGTCAAGCTCAAGCGATGAGGAGATCGTCACCAAGCGGGACAAGAGGAGGGACCAAGGCGGTCTAGCTTGACTCTGCTTCGTCTCCACCAAGTCCAAGCGCAAGCACAAGATGCACTGGAGATCCTTTTGCTCCATGGCGCTTGAGGACAAGGACGACAAGGGCAACGACAATGACTCCTCCGATGAAGAGGTAACTCTTGAGCAAGCTGAAATTCTTGAGATGTTGGTGGCAAATAGTCATGAGTTGAAAGCCTAGGATAGGTTGTTGGAGAAGGCAGCCAAGAAGCTGCAGAAGCAGAAAGCCAAGTTGGCTGATGCTCTAGCTAAGATAGAGAGGCTGAAGAGTGTGCCAGCCCAGCCTAGTGAGTCTAAGTGTCCTACCTGTGAGACTTTGATGAGAGATCTCTGTGAGCAGAAGAGCAAGTATGCTCATCAGGTAGAGGAGATGGATAGGCTGAAGGTAGAGTTAGCCAAGCTCCAGTCTAAACTGGATGAGCCTATTTTGAGTGATGAACCTAAGTGTGAGATGTGTCCCCACCTAGCTGTTGACATAGATGAGCTGAAACTGAGGTGTGAGGGACTGCTCAAGGAGTTGGAGGAGCTTAGGGCTAGACCCACGCTTTTGGGTGCATGCATGGTCTGTCCTGCTTTGGAGTGTGAGCTTGAACAGTTGAGAGCTGACTTTGAGGTGCTTTCAGCACCCCTTGACACTTGTGAGAACTGTCTCACTTTAAGGTTGTTGTTGGTGGATAGGGATGCCACCATTAAGAAGTTAGAGAAGTCTACACCCTCTATTCCCTCTCTAGACTGCCCCACTTGTGCTGCCCAGACTTTAGTTCTGGAGGACCTGAGAGAGGAGAAACATACTTTGGTAGATGAGAACAACCGCTTGAGAGAGGTGCTCAGTTGGATGTATGCTAGAGAGCCCCAACTTAGGATGATCTTGGAGAGCACCAAGAGAGCTGAGGGTGATATGAGTGGACTTGGGTTAGGAGAGTGCAGTTCTTCGGGAGAGAAGAAGAGTTCCCCAATTGAGCTTAAGACTGCCTCTCCTCAGCCTATTCTAACTGTTGATGGGGTTTACCACGAGCCTCCCAAGGCTGCCCCAAAGAAGCAATTCTGGACACCCAAGCCCTCACAGGCTAAGCTGGACAAAGTAGTGACTGAGATTCTCAAGCCTCCAGTGAGCATGGAGAGAGTCCAGCAGCCTGTTCCACTCAAGGCTACTCCACCTAAGCCCAAGGCCCAGCCTAACCCTACTCCCAAGAGGTCTGTCTACCACTGTGACTTTTGCTAGTGGAATGGCCACTTGGAGGAGTTTTGCTTCAGGAGGAAGCGAGTTGAGAGGCAAGAGGCAGCCTTCAAGCCCATGCTCCTGGTGGAGAGAGACCCTTTCTCGGTCGAGCTCCTAGTCGTTTTCAACGTGGCTATGGACCTCGTGACCGAGGCTTTGGAGGTAGAGGTTTTGAGAGCTCACGCTTTGGAGGTCGTGGGTACCCAGATAGACGTGATGCTTACTTTGATTGTGCTTACCCCATTTTTGAGCAGATGGCTTGGTAGTGGTTCAGCAGTTTCACTAACCCCAGTGCCGGACCATTTTCTCACTCTCACTTTCCTTGATTTTGCAGGATTGAGGCCTAGAGGACATATGGATCATGGACTCCTGTTGCTCTAGGCACATGACAGGGCACCACAGATGGTTCTCCAGCCTCAATCCCGTGAGCACCAAGGAGTACATCACATTCAGGGATAATGGTCAAGGTAAAGTGTTGGGTGTTGGTTCTGTTGCTCTTTCTAACAAGCTTTCCCTAAGAGAAGTTGCTTTGGTGAGGAATTTGGGGTTCAATTTGGTTTCTGTCTCGCAACTTCTCAATTAAGGGTTTGAGGTTCGTTTTAAGGAGGGTTCTTCTTGTGTGCTTGATGCTAAGGAAAACCTTGTTTGTCGGATTTTGCCCTTTGGGCAGGTTTTTAAGGTTGACCTTGCATCTGTTTCTGGTCCTCCTCGGTGTTTGGTTGCTTGTCCTTCTGCCGATATTTGGAAGTGGCATAGGAGGCTTGGCCATTTGAGTTTTGATCTGCTAGCCAGGTTGAGATCGATGGTCCTGATTCGAGGATTGCCCAATTTGAAAGCAGAAAAGGACTTAGTGTGCCACCCCTGTCGTCATGGCAAGATGGTTGCTGCTTCTCATGCACCTGTCAATTAGGTGATGACCTCTTACCCGCATGAGCTGCTACATATGGACACGGTTGGTCCTGCTCGGGTACAGTCAGTCAGTGGGAAGTGGTATGTGCTTGTATTTGTGGACGACTTTTCTCGCTATTCGTGGTGTTCTTCATGGAATTCAAAGATGATGCTTTCGGTTTTGTTCGGGATCTAGTCTTGAGGTTAAGGAATGAGAGTCATAAGGCCATGAGGGCTATCCGCAGCGACAATGGCGGAGAATTTCGTAACTCTCGTTTCAAAACCTTTTATTGTGACCTAGGTCTTGATCACTAATTCTCGTCTCCTTATACCATACCTTTGAACGGTGTTGTGGAATGAAAGAACCGCACACTAGTTGAGATGGCGTGGACGATGCTTGATGAGCATAGGACTCCGCGACGTTTTTGGGCTGAGGCTATGAATACGGCCTGTTACATTGCCAACCGCATCTTCCTACGAGCTTTCTTAGGGAAGACTTCGTACGAGCTATGGTTTGGTAGGCAGCCTAGCGTCAAGCACCTGCGTGCATTTGGCTGCAGATGCTTTGTGCTAAAAAAGGGGGGGCATTTGGACAAATTTGAATCTTGCTGCTTGGATGGTATTTTTCTTGGGTACGCCTCTAGCTCTAGGGCATATAGAGTGTGGATCCTTGATACTAGACAAGTGGTTGAGACCTGTGAAGTTTCCTTTGATGAATCTAGGCCTTGCACAACCCCTGCATTTGAGCTTTCAGGTGATGATGAAGAAGGCGCTCCCGTCTTTGAAAATGAGGAAGGCGAAGTAGATGCTGGTGATGCAGGAGCCACTGCACCAGCTGCAGCTCCTGCCCCCTCTGCTACGAGCTCTGAAGATGAAGGAGGACCCTTGCCTACGGCTTCCTCCTCGCTCCCTCGACTGCAAGCTCGAGCAGAGGCTGGCCCCGCTGAGGACGCAGGGGAGGTGACCTCCGAGATTGTTCCATCTCGGCAGGTCCAGCGGGATCACCCTCCAGACAGGATGATTGGAGATCTACACCAGCATGTCACACACTCTTCGGTTAACTCTCTAGCCTTTTTCTGCCACTCCGCATTTGTTGCTTCTTTCGAACCCTGGGATGTGTCACATGCATTATCTGATCCTAGTTGGGTGAACGCCATGCATGAGGAGTTGGAGAACTTTGAGAGAAACCATGTCTGAGATTTAGTTGAACCTCCACTAAACTGCCACCCTATAGGAACCAAGTGGGTTTTCAAGAACAAACAGGGTGAAGATGGGATGGTTGTGAGGAACAAAGCGAGATTGGTAGCCCAGGGTTTCTGTCAGAAGGAGGGGATAGATTATGAGGAGACCTTTGCTCCTGTATCTCGTTTAGAGGCCATTAGGATTTCGCTTGCCTTTGGTGCCTCTAAAGGCTTCAAACTACAGCAGATGGATGTCAAGTCAGCCTTCCTAAATGGTTACATAGAGGAGGAAGTATATGTGAGACAACGTCCTGGCTCTGAGAGTGCCAAGTTTCCAGACCGGGTGTATAAGTTAAGAAAAGCCCTTTATGGTCTGAAGCAAGCTCCTAGAGCTTGGTATGCTAGGTTGAAAGCCTTCCTACTCAAGTCTGGGTTTGTGATGGGTTCAGTAGACAAGACCTTGTTTCTGTTGAGTTGTGGCGATGACACCCTTCTAGTTCAGATATATGTTGATGACATTATCTTTGGTGGTTCATCTCACGCTTTGGTGTCTAAGTTTGCTGAACAGATGAGCAGTGAGCTCGAGATGAGTCTCATGGGTGAGCTTCAGTTCTTTCTCGGGCTACAGATCAAGCAAGGCCCAGAAGGAACCTTCGTCCATCAAGCCAAGTCACGAAGGACATTCTCAGAAAGTTTGACAAGGGAGATCTTAGGCCCATGGCGACTCCCATGTCAACACAGACGTCACTTGATGCTGATGAAGAAGGGGAGGTGGTGGACCAAAGAGAGTACCGAGGGATGATCGGCTCACTTCTGTACCTAACAGCACCAGGCCAGACATTCAGTTCGCGGTCTGCCTCTATGCACGTTTTCAGGCCTCACCAAGGACATGACATCGTCAAGGAGTGAAGCGCATCTTCACGTACCTGAAATACACTCCTGAGCTTGGTCTTTGGTTCTCTTCAGCTTCGATGCTCTCTCTCAGGGGGTATTCTGATGCTGACTTTGCGGGTTGTCGGCTAGAGCGCAAGTCTACTTCTGGCACCTGCCAGTTTCTCGGTTCTTCTCTTATCTCTTGGTCCTCACGCAAGCAATCTAGCGTAGCCACTTCCACCACAGAAGCTGAATACATTGCTGCTGCTAGTTGCTGCTCCCAGTTGCTTTGGATGAAGTCCACTATGAGTGACTTTGGTCTCAGTTTTAGGAAGATCCCCCTCCTAGTAGACTCTACTTCTGCTATTTCTATAGCTAAGAACCCCGTCTTGCACTCCAGAACCAAACACATAGACATGAGGTTTCACTTCTTGAGAGATCACTTTGAGAAGGGAGATATAGACTTGATCCATGTAGAGACCGAGAACCAGTTGGCCGACATCTTCTCCAAGCCCTTAGATCTTAGCGTGTTTGCTTGCTTGCATGGGGAGCTTGGTGTTTGTTACCCCTTTTAGGTTAGGGTAACTTTGTTGTAGTTTAGGTTTTGATTTTGCCTTTTTCTTTGCTTTTCCTTGCTTTTCTTGCATTTTGTATCATACCATGCATTGCATTGTAACATATGCATTTTCACTTACACTAGCACTAGAGCTCTTCTGGTATGACAAGTTAGTACTTGCTTGTGCTAGATTGTACAGTTGCTTGCTTGATCATGGTTGGCTAAGCTCCTTGAATCTATCTAATATCCTTTGTGAGCTCAGTCACTTTTGTTTATTGAAAATCCAAAACCATGATTACCACTTGACTTGGCTACCTAGCATGTATAGGAATGTTGAATGCTATGCTATCTTTTCATGCTTGGATATGCTAGTCGTATGCTTTTGTTAAGCTGATGCCTAAACATTTATGACACCTTGTCTAAATCTGAAATCTGAATGAATGTTGTTTACAAGTGGTGTCCTATGAGCTATTGAAAAGGTCCAGGTGGGTTCACTTGTCACACTGATCTAGTTTGTGATAGCTTGCCGTTGCACTTTGGCATGAACTTGGACTAGGCTGTGTATGACCAAAACCTTGTCTTAAGCTTCTGATGGTTTTCTGAACCTAGGCTTGGCATTGGTTGGTAAGAAGTGGCAACGACAAGTGAATAACCCCTGGCACATGATCTAATCTACTTGAAGTTCAAAATTGCTAAATCTGAAATCTGCAAGTCTCTAAATTGCTTATGGCCTGGTGTATATGCTTTGGTTGAGAGTAGCACACCTTGTATGTTTTGCTAGCATCTTGCTGTTCATGCCTATCTTGCTAGATGCTATTCATGTTGGTGATGCTTTCTTTTCAACAACCCTGAAATACATGCTCCTGATCAGTATAAGATAGATTCAATTGAGCTTGTTTGCATGCTTCCTTGCCCTTACTTGCTCCGTATGCTAGAACTTGTATTTACTAGCTTTTCATCCCTGCTAAGCTCTTCATGGCACACTTCATGCATTTCATGGCATATTTTGTGGGGGAGTTGTCCATTTCAGGGGGAGTTGAGTTCTATGAATCCTTGATGTGTCCATTGTCAACAAGGGGGAGAGATGTTGACCCTTGAGGAGAGATATGTTGGACCAAGGGGGAGGACTCTGTAGAGATCTAGTTGATGGGGAGTTTGAGCTTTTAGCATGCTCTTGCATCGGTGTGTTGAGCCTTTTTGCCTCTTTCTAGAGGAGCCGATGTTTTGCCTTAGCATGGCTGTGTTGAGCCAGTTTGCCTCTTTCTTGAGGGGTCATGCTTTAGTTTGATCGACTGCGTTGAGCGGTTTCCCTTGTCTTAGGGGGGTCAATTTTTGGCTTTTTTTTGTTGTCTCAATTTGCCCTTTTCTGCTTATGTTTGGTTTTTGGGCATCTTGAGCAACTTCTTCTTTTTTCTTCTTTCTTTCCGGTTTTACATTTTTTTCTTCTTGTCTTTGTTCTATTTTAGGCTACAGGTTGAAGGTGTTGACAATGCACTCATCAAGGGGGAGATTGGGAGCCAACGGACCGGCTCCATTGCCTCTGGAGTGATGAGTGATTGTCAACAGTAGCAAGACCCAGAAGGGCTTGGGCACAAGACCTCCGATGGACAGAAGGCCCTCCGATGGACTGGAGGTAGAGGAAAGTTCTCTGAAGGACTGGAGGCATGCTTGGCATCTGTCGGCCATCGGAGTTCGGTACACGGAGGAGCAGCACGGCGATGGTTGGAGTAAGTCCTCCGAAGGACTGTGAGGCTGCCCCGATGGACAGGGGATGCCGGGCGCCACCGCGGTGCTCCAACCCGAATGTGTGGCGCGAAGGCATGCGAGGGAGGCTTTGGCGGCTTCGGCTCAAAACCACCACCCAAGCTACCCAAGCCTTGGTGAGTTGGGCCACGACTCGCCAAGATAGAGAAGATGGGCCAAATCCGGCCCAGGCAGAGACTTCCTAAAGTTTCCCGGTTTCTCACTTCAAAACCGTGGGTGGATCGCAGATTGGACAACTGGCCCTGTGGAGAGCATCCGAGGATTGCGTGGAACTTACGAAGATCAAGACTTCATCGTGGTCGTCCGTCCCGAAATATCCAGTAATCTTTCGTTTGAGTCCTTAGGGTTTGTCTAGTTATAGGGACCTAAGTGCAAAACTGTCTAAACAGCAGTCGGGTATAACTAGGTCCAAGGCTGGTCATTAGTTGGACTCTTGGCTGCTAGGATTAGTCTTCACTTGGTGATTTCCATCCTTAAGCTTTGAGCTCCATTGTTAGGGAGGTTAAAGTAGGATTTAGCCTCCTAATCATGAGGGAAGGTGAGGGTTGTTGCTTGCGATGAATTTCTGCTTGTACGCTGAATCTTTAGACCCAACTTGGGCACTTAATCGAAGCAAATTCATGCAGCAACCTTGTGTTCTTCTCCTCCCCCTCTCTCTTTGGTTTTTGGTTTCAATCTGTGGCTTTTGGATGTTTATATTGGCCAAGCTTGAATCCCTTCCCTTGCTGATGTTTTGGACTTGCTAGGATGTGGAGATCATGACTTAGTTCATATCAATCCTGCTGGATTGCCACGAGCAAGCCTCTTTTGTGTTTTCCCCTTTTTTGCCCAAAGATTGCCATTTCACGAGATCTTAAATTCCCGCTGATTCCGTGGTCACTTTGAGTTGATCTCTTGGGAAAAGCTTTGGAATAAGGTCTAGATAGCCTGTGCAAAATTTTGTGAATATTGGACAAGATTTGGTCTGGTTTGGGTTGGAAAACACCCTGTTTGCGACTCTATCGGACAGTCTGACAGAGGCCACCGGACAGTCCGGTTCCACCGGATAGTTCGGCAGCACCCACTGGACATTCCGGTGGGAGGCTCTGCCCGGACCGTGCCACCGGACAATCTGGCAGCAGGCGCCGGATAGTCCGGTCCCACCGGACAGTCCGGTGTTGGCCCCCGGATAGTCTGGTCCTGCCAAGAAGCTGCAGTGTTTTTCCCATTTTGGTTTTTCCGCTGTGTTTTTGCTTTCGATTTTTACATTCCCCACTTTAAGACTATTTTCTTTGCTTGCTGTGAGTCAGTGAGACACACCTCTGTGCGGTTAGTGTCTTTTGACGGTTTTTGCAAAGTTCGTTGCCCCGGTGTCATTCTCGATCGGATGTTGAGTTTTCTTGCATTGGTGCGTATCCTCACAGTGGATGGCACCCTTGCGCTGCTAGGCATGTATCTGTTCAGTGGACGGTGCCTAGTTTTGGTTTCTCTTGAGCTTTGCAGAGCATCCATTTGGGGGTTGTGTTTTTGAGTTTTCAAGTGCTCCTATTCACCCCCCTCTAGTCCCACGTCTCGGTCCTACACAAAGCAAAAGAAGATGGGGTTTATTTGGGCTAGTTTCCGAATCACTCAGCTGAAAAGCTAACCGAATCTAGGGGTCTCAATGACAACACAAGGTTCGTTACTAAGGAGTCTAAATAAAAACAAAGAGTTAAATGTTTGATCACTCCATCCTTTAGACTACGGGACAAAACAAGGCTTCCCAAGAGACATAGCTTTCTCAAAGCCAACGCTGAAGCTGTTCACACATGGTTTGAATATCCAATAAGGAGAAATAACTCAGAAGGATACATGTAGTCCTAAACATTGACGCCAAAAGGAAGTTGAGAATCGGCTGAGCAAGGACGGTACTACAAAGCACCCATCAAGGGAGAAAACCTCAGTGTTCATTGTGATGCCCTAGGCATCTCCCAAGCATTATTATGCGCATATTTTGCCTAATTAATTTTCATAAGCATCATTGCATCTTATACTAAGGTGCATCTAAGTAATCATGGTGAAAGTAGCTAAGTGATGCATTCAGTTTCATAAAAATGATGCTATAATGAGAGCATAACTTAAAACCTAGAGAAATTTAGGTAGAACTTCTTATACCAAACTTGAAGGCCTTAAGGTGGTAAACAACTTTGTCAATTAGAGCTCGGATGGAAGATGGGCTTAACTAAGTGCAAAGGGGCTTTTGGTGTTATCCAACAAACATACTCCAAATCTGGCTATTTAGAATTCTTCTTTTTTCTATAACCTAGATTCCTTTTCATGTAAAGGTCCAATTTAGGTTATGAAATCCTGAACAACTTTGTCAAAAAGACTTTTGGGAGAAAATGGCTAGAAATAGGACTTTTGTTTTTTCTAAGGAAAATAGTTTTCAGTCCAAACTGAGGGCTGACAGTTAAACTCGAATTTAAATCAAACTTGGAGCCGGAATTTGAAATTGATGCTTTTGACAAAGTTGTAGGGTTCAAAAAGTACAACATTTCTTTCAATTGGGTCTTTTTCAAATTCGACACCTAAGGTGTTCAAAAAGAGCAATTTCTAAAACATGTCTCAGCAGTCAAACAGTTTTTCCTTTTTCCCGATTTTATTTTTCCTCCGTGTCACTGACAGGTGGGCCCCACTCGGCAGACCCACCCGCCACGCGGCGCCGGCGTCCGGCGCTACTGGCCACGCGCCGCTGCCACCGCGGGCACACGCGGCCAGTGCGCCACGCCGCGGCCCCGCGCCGTGGCCGCGCGCGGACAGCGCGCGCGGCGTGCCGCCAAGGCGAGGGCGAGGCCCCGACCTTTTCCCCCAACTCCATTCGCGCGCCCACCCTTCCGCTCAGCCTCCGCCCGCCTCGTCCACGCCGTCTCCGCCGTCACCGCCTCCCCAAGGTAGAAGCCCCGTACGGGGAACACCTTCCCCAACTCGTGTCGCGGCCGCGGCGAGCCCCGGCTCGCCGGCGCGCGCGCGCCCTCCCGCGCGGCCGCGGCCGACGCGAGGAAGAAGAAGGGGGCCGGGCAAATTTCAGATCCGGCCCCTGCTTTTTCCCTTATTTGCGAATCAGTCCACCGCGCTGTACGCTGAGTCTTGTAGATCTTGCGTACTAGTCCCTGGGGTTTTGAAATAATCACAATCTAGCCCCTGGTTCTGTTGAATTTCATTTTAAATTGTTTATTTCGACAGAAATCTTTGAAAAATCCTAGAAAATTCAATAAAAATCAGAAAAATACCAAACCAGTTGCATTGTGCTCCTAATAAATAGATCTACAGAATGGATATGATGGTTGAGTAGGAAAAGACAGTTTTGCCCCTGTTTCTGAGCAAGCATGAAAAACCTTGATAAATAGGAAATATGGGTAAAATGAACTTCAAAAATTGTGAAATTTGGACAGAGGCCTTATTATTCTGTATAGGTTCTGTATAAAAATTGTTGGCCCTAGCACTTGCTGTTGAATTACTATTTTGCCCTTGTCTTGCTCTAAGCACATATTAATCTTAAGAAAAAGATTAATTTGGTGAATAATGTTTCAAATATGACTTTAAGGTTGATATGAGCTATAATTATGGAATGACATGTTAGAATTGGAGATGATACATGTAAGGTTTTGACTCTAATTAGAAACTGGTAGAAATAATGCATATTTATGCAAGGTTCAGTCGCTTCACAGGAAGCGATGCTACCTCGCCACGCACACCCCACGTTGTTTTATGTGACAAGCTAAGCTGTCGTAGATGATGGCTTGTACGATTTCTTAGTACGAAACAACTTTCGCCCCAATATGCATAACTCTATACCATGAATCATAAGTTCACTGATTTACTGCATTACGCTTACTTCATAAAGCAAGCATTGCACTAATACATGCTCCAATTGCATCATGTTATGCATATAGATTCCGCGAACGAAGAACCACCACCGGACCAACCGATCGTGACGGAGCCAGAAGAGGAACTGCACCCAGAGCCAGAGGACCAACAGCAAGAACCCGACTACGCTCCGGAGGCAGCTACTGACTCTAACGAGGAAGGTAGGCAGGACCATACTCTACCCAGCAAATAAATTATACTTGATGATTACGCATATGCATTAGGAGTTGCTTGTAACCAATTGCATTAGACTTCCTGGCCGCCCTGGCCCTAGCACCTATTCATAGAGTTCGTAGGACGAGTATGCCTAGAAATTGCTAGGTACGAGTAGACACGAGTGTGTGTACTCGTCGCGTAGGTGTTTTCAAAATCAAAAGCTTACAGTTATATCACTTGTATTTGTTGCTCATGAAGAAAATGGAGACCGGGCGGAGATTTTATTTCAGTACTGACTATTCATGATGTCGCATCCGGACTCCGCTCGAGTCGCATAAGGCCCGTTCGCTGTTCGCCTATTGGTCGGCATAACATTGCTAGAATGCTTAACCGGGAAATGGGACCGGTGAAGTCTTACCTGGGTTTGTCCGAAGTTTTCGAGGCTCCGCTCATCCACTTGCTGGAGGCCGATGGGCCCGGGGGCGCTTGTACTCGAGGGAGGGCTGACCCAGAGAACTGTGGTATCGCTCCTGAGAGGGCACAACCCGGGGGTTAGGTGAGGGCGCTTTGAATCTTGGGACAAGACAGGTGGAGATGGGGGCCTATATGTGGGAACGCGATGGCTAGTAAGCATATACCCCTGGCATGATAGTTATTCCCGGGAATTAAAAATCGATTCGAATCGCTGATGCCCACCAGGTGTGGGAATGCCAATGCCTTTGACGTTCAACGTAGTAATTACTTAAACTCTCAGATGCTTAATGCTCATGATTTTTGGAATACTACATGTTTGAGCTGAGTTGTAACATTACGGAGATTTACCTTTATGTTGGCAATCATACAGACAATGAAACTTGTTGTTTATGTTAATTAAGTTGCTGTTAAAAACTAAAAGCTAAGGATCCACTTGCTAGTAAGCTGCTTCGCGTCAGCCGTAAGCCAAATCCATTAAGACCTACTGAGTAATTAGTACTCAGGGTTTGCCCCCACATTTTGAGCGCAGGTATGGAATTCATGGTGTGCACCTATGTCGGAGGCGGGGCATGCCCTCATTTAGGATGAGGCGATTGAGTGGTAAGAGGACAACATCGGTGGGCTCGATGTTGTACCTCCAATGCAAAACTTTTGGTGATAACTTGGTGATCTAAACTTATACTTTCCGCTGCGAGAGAATTTCAAACTTGCTATCTTATAACTTTATGTTGGACTTGTATTTTATGTAAAAACTGGTTTGTAACTAAGTTTAACTTTCTACTATGCAACTGCCTGCGATGATGTATCTGTTGTGGCTCCATCGTGAGTCAGATGTGTATGATGTCGGTTCCTCTGGGAAAAGGTAATATCGGGAGTTGAATGACTCTCGACGGACGACCGGGTTTAGTTCGGTCTAATTGCACTGCAAGCCAGAGGTGGCAGGTGTGCTTAGCCCGGATTAAATCGGCGGTTCCGCCACAGCTGGTATCAGAGCCGATCATACACAGACAACAGACATATCATCCAGTTTTGATTTGCAAACCTATTTTCGAAAACCCTTTATGAAGTATTTGAGAAATGAGAGTATCGATATGCCCATATTAAGGATGTTAGTGAAATACCAGGTGACATCGCTAACATTCTGATCTAGATAGAACTCATATGCATATCCGGCGCTTTGGGAAGCAACATTTCGGCCATAGCTATCCCCAGTACTGGTGGAGCGCTATTGGGATTTGCGGACTGTTGCGAACCCTGCATTCATGCTGATAGGGCAGAACTCTTTAAGGGGGGTGGTCACGCCATTGGAGTGTTTCGTGACCACTTTTCCTTCAACCAAAATTATAGCTAAATCTTGTTGGCCACCGTTTCTCTCCCCAGCAATTCCCCAGTACTGGAGGAAGACTGGGTGTGTTGGGAGAAATGGCGCCACTACGTCGTCCACCAGACGTAGCTTAAAGAAATTCGTGGATACCATTTTTAGAGTTGGAATGGTAATGTATGATGATGGTAATGATGATGGTATGAGCATGCATTTTTCTGCAGGTACACTAACCACGTGCGAAATTAAGAACGAGTAGAGAACGACTAGTTGCATTAGAGAGTGCCGTGCATATATGTCACCGGATATTCGCTAGATATATAAATTATGCTTAAGGTGTGTGATGTGAGATCGAGTAGGACGAGTCATGCATCATGTTTATTCTTATTTGTTCATACTTGGGGGTTTATCGCTAAAAGACAAATAAAAAAAAATGAAAGTCCAATGACGTTTTCCGCACCCATCACCCACTTAACCGTTAAAATTATATGCAACTTATGCCTATCTCTGATTTAAGTTCTTATTTAAAAACAGATGGCCAGGACCAAGCAAACCGCCCACAAAGCCACCAGTGCGAGGGGACTCCGCATACAGGAGGGAAGGGCTGCTCCCCTCCCACCAGTGACCCACACCCCTCCTCAGCTTGAGAATGGGATGGTTCACACCCGTTGCCGTGAGGAGAACGGCCTTGCGCAGATCCTTTGTCGGGCTCTGCGTGAGATGAGGCGCAGGCCGTGCCCTTTCTTCTCAGTGCAGACAGTGCACGCGGAGGGACACTGCATGGCCAGTGTCGTCCTTCCTTCGAGCCACACCGCGGTCCGGCAGACGATCACCGTCTACGGGGCCAATGAGGAGGACGCTTACGACAAGGTCACCCTAGCAGCCATCACCTCACTCAGCTCCTCGGGTGCAGCAGGGATGTCAGTGCTGCGCTACCTCCCCACCGACGGCTACGACGACGAGTGGCTCCGTCGTCACAACATGCTGGAGGAGCGGATTGACACCAGGCCCTATGCTGCGACCATGCAGTTTGCTCACAGCGTACACGGGATGTATCTCCGTGCCGAGGACCGTGTCTCCCACTACCGCGACCAGCACATGTATGCTCAGGACCGTATTGAGGAGCTGGAGGCAGAGTTGGCCGAGGCACAGCAGCGCCTGGCGCAGTACGAGCCGGACCCTTCAGTTGCCCCTGTGGTGGAGGATGAGGGCAGCATGGTGTCAGACGCGCGTGACGGGCGTTAGAGAGTTTGGCAATGTCTTTGTGTGGTAAAGCTTTTTGTAGGTGGTGCACGTTGTGAGCGATGTTTTGTACTATATCGCTCCGTGCAGTTTACCATGACTGTACTAAACAGTGGTGAGGTCGAGAGAACTCACTTATGTACGTCATGTAACCTAATGTAGAACCTTAAGTTAGTGTTCCGATGTGATGGATGAGATGGCCCATGTGTGTACTAGTAAACCCTTAGTTTTTAAGACTTTATAAGTGTGGTTGAAGTAACTGTTGAGTGCGCATGGATGATGTGAATGATGCGATGTCATTAAGCTTGGCCTTGAGAGATAAAGTCTAACTGTTTTATTACAAGTTTACTTGTACTCACAAATTGCCTATAGCCCTATGATCTTGCTGTCACCGTATTTCTGCACAAGGGCTATTGGGCTGAACCCGTATGATTCCATTTTGCAGATGGTGAACACTCGCACCGGTCAGTCATCGGGGCAGTCAGCGCAAGGCGCTCCACCCCCGCCGGAGCTGGCCACCTTGGTGGTCCAACAAGCTGAGTTGATCCGTTTACTAGCAGAAGACCGTCAGGCCCGTGGGCAACAACAGCCGCGGCAGTACCGACCACGTGGCATTACCTACCAGGACTTCGAGGGGCTGCGACCCCCGGTTTTCACCAATTGCCCCGAGCCACTGGCGGCAGATGACTGGCTTCGTACCGTCCAGTCCAAGTTCACCCTTCTGCCAGGCATCAATGAGCAAGAAAAGGCTCGATTTGCTGCTCAGCTTCTTCATGGGCCTGCGGGAGCGTGGTACGCCACTTTCCTCGCCATGCAGGAGGAGGGCCATGAGCCCACATGGGAGGAGTTCCGTCAAGCTTTCCGGGCTCACTACATCCCGGCAAGTTTGATGGAGCAAAAGCGTCGCGAGTTCCGAGACCTCAAGCAGGGCAACCGGACCGTGATGCAATATGTGCAGACCTTTATCCACCTCTCTCAGTATGCTCCGAGAGATGTTGCTACTGAGCCGGAGCGGGCCGAGAGACTCCTAGAGGGCCTTGACCCTACCCTCCGGACTCACTTGGCACGGCGCTACCAGAGCTTCACTGAACTGGTAGACACTGCTCTCGACATGGAGAATCGTCTCCGTGCCGCTAACGAGGATCAGAAGCGCAAAAGGCTAGCCAACACCTCAGCGACTGGCCCTTCACAGAAGCAGAAGACCGCATACAAGCTTCCACAACAAAATTATCAGCAGGCTCGCTATGTGGTCCGACCCAACGAACCAAGGTGGATCCATCGGGCGGCACCGCAGCAACAGTACCCCATTTATCGAGCACCCGCACAGTTGCCAGCTCCCCGTGCTTCCATTGTTCCGGGGCCGGGCGCTCCTTGTTACAACTGCGGCAAGATCGGCCATTTCATTAAGGACTGCAGAGCGCCTCGCAGGATCCAAGGTCCTGTTCCTGCGGGTGGAAACCAACAGAACAAGCCGAAGGGATTCGTACCCAAGACAGGTCGAGTGCACTATGTGCACATGGAGCAGATCCCTGCAGGAGAGCCTGTTCTCGCCGGTACGTTCATGGTCAACGGTCAGCCGACCGTCGTGTTATTTGATTCAGGAGCTACTCATACTTTCATTAGTCAGTCATATACATCTAAGCACAGGGTAGAGACTTCATATATAAAAGAGAAATATCAAATCACCGCGCCTGGGAACCCTATAAATACAAATCTGATAGTAAAAGGGTTAAGGCTGAGTATAGGGAAGGAAGATTTCATAATCAATCCTGTGGTGCTGCCGCACCGGGGGATTGATATCATCTTAGGGATGAATTGGATGACAGAAAACAATGCAGTCCTGGATATTGGCAGCAGGACAGTGCAGTTAAGGTCTAGTGTCAGCGGCAAGATTCTACGAATACACATGCCAAATCAAAAACACATGACCCCCACGGTCAATGCGACTGAACTACAAGAGGTTAAAAAGATACCGGTAGTGTGTGAATTCCCGGACGTGTTTCCGGAAGAACTTCCGGGACTACCACCTAAACGGGATGTAGAATTTTCCATTGAGCTCGTTCCAGGTACGGCACCTGTGTCAAAAAGACCATACAGGATGCCACCTGATGATTTGAAGGAATTGAAAACCCAGCTACAAGAACAATTAGACAAAGGGTTCATTAGACCTAGTTCATCACCGTGGGGTTGTCCAGCTCTCTTTGTTGAGAAAAAGGATCATGGTGGGAAAAGATTGTGTGTTGACTATCGGCCACTGAATGCAGTGACCGTCAAAAACAAATACCCACTGCCACACATTGACATTCTATTTGATCAGTTAGCTGGGGCTAAGGTCTTTTCTAAAATTGACCTAAGGTCTGGCTACTATCAGATGAAGATTAAAGAAGAGGATATACCCAAGACAGCATTCTCTACCAGATACGGTTTGTATGAGTACTTGGTCATGTCATTTGGACTAACCAACGCACCGGCTTTCTTCATGTATATGATGAACTCGGTGTTCATGAATGAACTTGATAAGTTCGTGGTGGTATTCATAGATGACATACTAATCTACTCCAAAAATGAGAAAGAACATGAAGAACATTTAAGAATCGTGCTCACTCGGCTCAGAGAGCATAAGCTTTATGCCAAGTTTAGCAAGTGTGCATTCTGGCTAAAAGAAGTGAGTTTCTTGGCTAAAAGAGGTGTACTGTGATGCCTCCGGTAATGGGCTTGGCTGTGTCTTGATGCAAGAAGGAAGAGTAATTGCTTATGCCTCCCGCCAACTGAGGAAACATGAAGCCAACTATCCAACACATGACCTTGAGTTGGCTGCAGTCGTTCATGCACTAAAAATTTGGAGACACTATCTGTTAGGCAACACATGTCACATCTACACTGACCATAAGAGTCTCAAATATATTTTCACACAACCCGAAATCAACATGAGGCAGAGGCGATGGTTAGAGCTGATAAAAGATTATGATCTGGAGATACACTACCACCCAGGCAAGGCCAATGTGGTAGCAGATGCACTAAGCCGAAAAGCTCATTGCAATGTAATAGAAGTCCGACCTACAGCAAGAGTAATCTGCTGTGAAATGAGTGACATTGAAACACCTCCAGGACAGCCTGCAGAACTCTATAGTATCATTATTGAGCCCACAATCAAGGCACAAGTCATAGAAGCTCAGAAGCAAGATAAGGGTATGGCACATATCCGTGAAGGTATTAGTGAAGAGAAGAAAGCGTGTTTCACACTTGATGACCAAGGCGTCCTGTGGTTCAAGAATCGTCTAGTGGTACCCAAGGACATGGAGTTGAGAAAGAAGATACTGGACGAAGTGCACACTTCAATACTCACGATACATCCAGGCAGCAATAAGATGTACCAAGACTTGAAGCAAAAGTTTTGGTGGACCCGTATGAAACGAGAAATCGCCAAGTATGTGTCTGAGTGCGACGTGTGCAAGAAAGTAAAAGCTGATCACTTAAAGGCCGCTGGAATGCTTCAACCACTGGAGGTTCCAGCGTGGAAATGGGAGGATATACACATGGATTTCATTGTGGGGTTGCCTCGAACTAAAAAGGGGTATGATTCGGTATGGGTAATAATAGACAGATTTACAAAGTCAGCCCATTTCCTTCCGGTAAAAACGATATACCATGCCAAGACCTATGCTGAGATTTATTTAGCTCGTATCCTTCCTTTGCATGGAGTCCCTAAGACCATCACTTCGGATAGAGGGTCACAGTTTGTCTCCCGTTTCTGGGAGCAATTGCATACCGCTTTAGGGACCACTTTGATTCACAGTTCGGCATACCACCCTCAAACCAGTGGTCAAGTAGAAAGAGTGAATCAAATTCTAGAAGATATGTTAAGGGCTTGTGCACTGACATATTCCACTAAGTGGGATGAATGCCTTCCCCTGGCAGAGTTCGCTTATAACAACAGCTACCAAAAGAGCTTAGAAATGGCTCCTTTCGAAGCTCTTTATGGTAGGAGATGCAGAACACCACTAAACTGGTCCGAACCAGGAGAACGTGTTACCTTTGGCCCTGATTTAGTGGTAGAAGCCGAAGAACAAGTAAAACTCATACACCACCATCTCAAAAGAGCACAGTCCAGACAGAAAAGTTACTCGGATAAAAGGAGGAGGCCATTAGTCTTTGATAAGGGGGATCATGTGTATCTCAAAGTATCTCCGATGAAAGGGGTACAACGGTTTGGGATGAAAGGAAAGTTAGCACCAAGGTACGTCGGTCCATTCAAGATCATTGAAAAGTGCGGAGCCGTCGCTTATCGGTTAGAACTACCACCACATCTGGCTGCAGTTCATGATGTGTTTCATGTCTCACAACTAAAGAAGTGCTTAAGAGTACCGGAGAAAATGGTAGATACCTCTCAAATTCAGATTGAACCAGATCTCACATACGAAGAACGTCCCATAAAAATCCTCGATCAAAAGCAAAGATCAACCCGTCGGAAAACAATCAACTTTTACAAAGTTCAATGGAGTAATCATTCCGAAGAAGAAGCCACATGGGAGCAAGAAGAATACCTACACACTAAGTACCCTGGTTTTCTGCCATCCACCTCAAATCGGTACGTTACAACAGCTTAGCTTCTGGGTCTAAACTCAATACGTGCACCCAATACTAACTACAACCAGTTTAACCACCCACGACACTTCAAAAATCTCGAGACGAGATTTCTTTAAGGGGGGTGGGTTGTGATGCCCTAGGCATCTCCCAAGCATTATTATGCGCATATTTTGCCTAATTACTTTTCATAAGCATCATTGCATCTTATACTAAGGTGCATCTAAGTAATCATGGTGAAAGTAGCTAAGTGATGCATTCAGTTTCATAAAAATGATGCTATAATGAGAGCATAACTTAAAACCTAGAGAAATTTAGGTAGAACTTCTTATACCAAACTTGAAGGCCTTAAGGTGGTAAACAACTTTGTCAATTAGAGCTCGGATGGAAGATGGGCTTAACTAAGTGCAAAGGGGCTTTTGGTGTTATCCAACAAACATACTCCAAATCTGGCTATTTAGAATTCTTCTTTTTTCTATAACCTAGAGTCCTTTTCATGTAAAGGTCCAATTCGGAAAGTTTTAGGTTATGAAATCCTGAACAACTTTGTCAAAAAGACTTTTGGGAGAAAATGGCTAGAAATAGGACTTTTGTTTTTTCTAAGGAAAATAGTTTTCAGTCCAAACTGAGGGCTGACAGTTAAACTCGAATTTAAATCAAACTTGGAGCCGGAATTTGAAATTTATTCTTTTGACAAAGTTGTAGGGTTCAAAAAGTACAACATTTCCTTCAATTGGGTCTTTTTCAAATTCGACCCCTAAGGTGTTCAAAAAGAGCAATTTCTAAAACATGTCTCAGCAGTCAAACAGTTTTTCCTTTTTCCCGATTTTATTTTTCCTCCGTGTCACTGACAGGTGGGCCCCACTCGGCAGACCCACCCGCCACGCGGCGCCGGCGTCCGGCGCTACTGGCCACGCGCCGCTGCCACCGCGGGCACACGCGGCCAGTGCGCCACGCCGCGGCCACGCGCCGTGGCCGCGCGCCGACAGCGCGCGCGGCGTGCCACCAAGGCGAGGGCGAGGCCCCGACCTTTTCCCCCAACTCCATTCGCGCGCCCACCCTTCCGCTCAGCCTCTGCCCGCCTCGTCCACGCCGTCTCCGCCGTCACCGCCTCCCCAAGGTAGAAGCCCCGTACGGGGAACACCTTCCCCAACTCGTGTCGCGGCCGCGGCGAGCCCCGGCTCGCCGGCGCGCGCGCGCCCTCCCGCGCGGCCGCGGCCGACGCGAGGAAGAAGAAGGGGGCCGGGCAAATTTCAGATCCGGCCCCTGCTTTTTCCCTTATTTGCGAATCAGTCCACCGCGCTGTACGCTGAGTCTTGTAGATCTTGCGTACTAGTCCCTGGGGTTTTGAAATAATCACAATCTAGCCCCTGGTTCTGTTGAATTTCATTTTAAATTGTTTATTTCGACAGAAATCTTTGAAAAATCCTAGAAAATTCAATAAAAATCAGAAAAATACCAAACCAGTTGCATTGTGCTCCTAATAAATAGATCTACAGAATGGATATGATGGTTGAGTAGGAAAAGACAGTTTTGCCCCTGTTTCTGAGCAAGCATGAAAAACCTTGATAAATAGGAAATATGGGTAAAATGAACTTCAAAAATTGTGAAATTTGGACAGAGGCCTTATTATTCTGTATAGGTTCTGTATAAAAATTGTTGGCCCTAGCACTTGCTGTTGAATTACTATTTTGCCCTTGTCTTGCTCTAAGCACATATTAATCTTAAGAAAAAGATTAATTTGGTGAATAATGTTTCAAATATGACTTTAAGGTTGATATGAGCTATAGTTATGGAATGACATGTTAGAATTGGAGATGATACATGTAAGGTTTTGACTCTAATTAGAAACTGGTAGAAATAATGCATATTTATGCAAGGTTCAGTCGCTTCACAGGAAGCGATGCTACCTCGCCACGCACACCCCACGTTGTTTTATGTGACAAGCTAAGCTGTCGTAGATGATGGCTTGTACGATTTCTTAGTACGAAACAACTTTCGCCCCAATATGCATAACTCTATACCATGAATCATAAGTTCACTGATTTACTGCATTACGCTTACTTCATAAAGCAAGCATTGCACTAATACATGCTCCAATTGCATCATGTTATGCATATAGATTCCGCGAACGAAGAACCACCACCGGACCAACCGATCGTGACGGAGCCAGAAGAGGAACTGCACCCAGAGCCAGAGGACCAACAGCAAGAACCCGACTACGCTCCGGAGGCAGCTACTGACTCTAACGAGGAAGGTAGGCAGGACCATACTCTACCCAGCAAATAAATTATACTTGATGATTACGCATATGCATTAGGAGTTGCTTGTAACCAATTGCATTAGACTTCCTGGCCGCCCTGGCCCTAGCACCTATTCATAGAGTTCGTAGGACGAGTATGCCTAGAAATTGCTAGGTACGAGTAGACACGAGTGTGTGTACTCGTCGCGTAGGTGTTTTCAAAATCAAAAGCTTACAGTTATATCACTTGTATTTGTTGCTCATGAAGAAAATGGAGACCGGGCGGAGATTTTATTTCAGTACTGACTATTCATGATGTCGCATCCGGACTCCGCCCGAGTCGCATAAGGCCCGTTCGCTGTTCGCCTATTGGTCGGCATAACATTGCTAGAATGCTTAACCGGGAAATGGGACCGGTGAAGTCTTACCTGGGTTTGTCCGAAGTTTTCGAGGCTCCGCTCATCCACTTGCTGGAGGCCGATGGGCCCGGGGGCGCTTGTACTCGAGGGAGGGCTGACCCAGAGAACTGTGGTATCGCTCCTGAGAGGGCACAACCCGGGGGTTAGGTGAGGGCGCTTTGAATCTTGGGACAAGACAGGTGGAGATGGGGGCCTATATGTGGGAACGCGATGGCTAGTAAGCATATACCCCTGGCATGATAGTTATTCCCGGGAATTAAAAATCGATTCGAATCGCTGATGCCCACCAGGTGTGGGAATGCCAATGCCTTTGACGTTCAACGTAGTAATTACTTAAACTCTCAGATGCTTAATGCTCATGATTTTTGGAATACTACATGTTTGAGCTGAGTTGTAACATTACGGAGATTTACCTTTATGTTGGCAATCATACAGACAATGAAACTTGTTGTTTATGTTAATTAAGTTGCTGTTAAAAACTAAAAGCTAAGGATCCACTTGCTAGTAAGCTGCTTCGCGTCAGCCGTAAGCCAAATCCATTAAGACCTACTGAGTAATTAGTACTCAGGGTTTGCCCCCACATTTTGAGCGCAGGTATGGAATTCATGGTGTGCACCTATGTCGGAGGCGGGGCATGCCCTCATTTAGGATGAGGCGATTGAGTGGTAAGAGGACAACATCGGTGGGCTCGATGTTGTACCTCCAATGCAAAACTTTTGGTGATAACTTGGTGATCTAAACTTATACTTTCCGCTGCGAGAGAATTTCAAACTTGCTATCTTATAACTTTATGTTGGACTTGTATTTTATGTAAAAACTGGTTTGTAACTAAGTTTAACTTTCTACTATGCAACTGCCTGCGATGATGTATCTGTTGTGGCTCCATCGTGAGTCAGATGTGTATGATGTCGGTTCCTCTGGGAAAAGGTAATATCGGGAGTTGAATGACTCTCGACGGACGACCGGGTTTAGTTCGGTCTAATTGCACTGCAAGCCAGAGGTGGCAGGTGTGCTTAGCCCGGATTAAATCGGCGGTTCCGCCACATTCATAGGGCATCGTTGCAATTCAAAACTGGCAGGTTGCTGCCAACTTTGGAAGACTGAAAAAATAGCAGATGTGTTGCCAGTGCCTTGAGAAAGAAACGCATCACAATTTCACATCAATGCAAGTTGATGCGTCAACATCGGTTCAAAGAGAATACATTTACAAATGGTGATGGACTTCATTAATAAGGATACAACCATTTGGATTGAAGCAAGCTCATAGAAATATCTGCCTTTCCTTAGGCACATCCTGCAAAAGATGATAATACCGCCAACTCACCTTGATCCAGCAACCATCGAGCAGATAGTGGATAGAAACCTGGGGGTGTGTCCTACACAATAGGCAGAACTCACCTTGGAATTTCTAGCTAGTGGTCGAAAGTTTGTATACAAGCTAGGGTGCCACTGTTTCCATGGTACAGGAGGCACAATTGACCGTGGCAGGGTTTATCTAGCAAGATAGGGAAAGCCACTTGAGGATTCAATTTTATTCTAGCTTCCTATTTTACCGACCAGATAAGGATGGGTATGAGGATTCATTTATACTCTGGGTGTATTATCGACATTATAGCCGATTCGGTGGAAAAATCTACAAAACTCGAGGTTCAAGCGCACGATATATGGCAGACAATGATCAGTATGCCTTTCTATGGAAGTAGCACCGATACAAGCTTGATTTCGGCAGGTAATCTTCAGCTACATCTTATCATTGATATATGGTTTTTTCATCCCTGCTGACTAATAGGAGTCGCTGAAATTGGGGAAATTTTGGTCAAAGTCTGTCTTCGAATTCTAAACGCTCACGGTGGAACCCTTGGGAAGGACTAATGCTCATAACAGGAGATTGAGGACTTGGAGGATCCATGCTGAAGGAACTCGGCCTAAAAGTCATCTTTATACACAAAGGCAAGGTTACGTGACAAATATCCATGGAAGAAGAGGGCATGACAGCAAAAGCGGATTGAAACGAACAGCCAACCCTAGGGAATCTATTGAGAGCCAATAGACCGGCTCCATTGCCTCTGGAGTGATGAGTGATTGTCAATGGGAGTTCAAGACACTGAAGGACTTGGGCACAATCCCTCCGATGGACTGAAGGTAGATGGAGAAGGAAGACATCCGAAGGACAGGAGGCATGCTCGGCGTTAGTCAGCCTTGGGAGTTAGGTACACGGAGGGGCTGCATAGCAACGACAAGTGCAAGACCTCCGAAGGACTATGAGGCAACCCCGATGGACAGACGATGCCGGGTGCCACTGTGGTGCACCAACCTGAGTGCATGGTGCGATGACATGTGAGGATGACGGCGGATTCGCTCAAATCCTCCACTCTACCACCAAGTTAACAAGACTCAGCAAATGGGCTCAATTCTCTTCGAGATAGAGTGGAGTGGGTTGTTCTAGGCCCAGGAAGGAAACCCTAAAGTTTCCTAATTTTTGAGTTCAAAACTGGGGTTTGATTGGAGGATTTGGACCACTGACCATGTGGACATCATCTAGAAGATTGCGTGCATCCGAATGATCAAGACTCCATTGCGATCGTCCATCGGGGTCTTTCCAGTTTAGGCCCAACGGGCGTTCCTGTAATATAGGGGTCTTACTGGAAACTGAGTCAGTTAGGACTAGGATATAAATACCTAAGTGTCTGGTCATTTAGGTGACTCTTCCACGTCTTGGAACCCTATGCTTGGCTTTCTAACCGACCAAGTGCTTAGAGTGAAAACCAAGTACTAATCTAGGATCTGGAGTCCCCAAGAGCTAGTACTTTGCATTAGTAAGAGGAGGAAGGGTGGTAGGCTGTGACGAACCTTGTAAGAATTGTTTTCCTCTCTAATCCAAGGAAGATTCATCACCAATTCGAGTTCATGTGTGCAGCCATCTCCTTCCCCCCTTTCTAGTTTGGATTTTGGATGAAACTCAAGAAATTTTGGTGATTTGCTTTGCCCGCGAGCTAATCTTGTTCTTTTAGCTCCTTTAGACTTGCTATGATGTAGAGATTATGACTTAGTTCATCTCAATCCCACAAGATTGACATCAGAAAGTTATTCTTGAGTTTTCCCCTTTCTTGCCCAAAGATTGCCTTCTCATGAGATCTAAAATTCTCCTAGTCACTTTGAGTTGATCTTTTGGGAGTAGCTTTGGAAAATGGTCCAGATAGCCTGTTCAAAATCTTGTGAATGTTGGACAAGTTTTGGTCAAGTTTTGGGTCTGGGACCTCATGTTCCTCAGTTGCACTGGACTATACGGCTCTGCCACCGAACTATCTGGTAACCTACCGAACAATTCGACGGCTTGCACCAGACAGTCCGGCATCAGACCTTGTCTCGGCCTCCATCGAACAGTCCTACGTGTCCTACCGGATAGTCTGGTGCCACCAAACTTTGGCATTGGACAGTCCTATGCAACCTGACTTTGCTAGCGGACTGTCCTATAGCTCCTACCGGACAGTCCGACAGCTTGTACCGGACTGTCCGGTGTGGCCAGGGCTGCTGCCCCATTTTGGCTATTTTGTTCTTCCGCTGTGTTTTTCCATCGGCTTTGCTTTTCCCACTGTCTGACCATACTCTTTGCTTACTATGTTGCAGTAAGTCACATTTCGATGCGGTGAGTGTCGAGTGGTGAAATTGCAAGTTTTGTTGCTTGTGGTGAGTTACTTGCTCTTTCTCGCCTGGTGCGTATCCTTTTAGTAGACGGCACTTTGTGATTGCTAGGCACGTACCTGTTCAGTGGACGGTGTATAACATGGGTTCTTGTGAGCTCTTAGTGCACCAAGTTTAGGGGTCGTGATTCTGAGTTTTTCAAGTGCTCCTATTCACCCCCTCTAGTCGCACGTCTCGGTCCTACATCTACATGCACGCAAAGGATGGAAAGACCACCTCCCTCCAGTTCATCTTTTGGCGAAGTGACTACATGGATTGGTACCCAGGACACTATGTGACAAAGTTGAAGCAGTATAAAGGACTCACCCAGTACATGCCGAAGCAAAAAGTTGGAACCCATGACCTAGTCCTTCAAAAAAGGAGATGTTGTACTGAAGAACAAGGGCAATGCCCTCCAAGTGAAGGGTCACGGCACACTCGAACCAAACTAGCCGATGGGGTCAAGCGACACAGAGTTTTTATATCATATGCCGATGAGGAAACACCCCATCTGAATCGGCTTATGGAACACTTCCAAGGTAGAGTTTTGTCGTACATGAAGAAGAAGATGACTAGTGCAAACAAGAAGCTGATGTATGCATGCGTTCAAGTAGTTTTGATATGAGCAAGTCATCATCAAAACTAGGGGAGCATTTGTTGCTAGTAAATCCTAGATAGAGTAGGAGTTGATGTCAGATGGGCTGAGGAGCCTAATGGGCCGTCTACGCATTGGTGGCAACATGTATCATTTGGGCCCGCTTGGACCATGTCTCTTTAGGATAGAAAGTAATCTAGGGTATTTAGTTAGATTAGTCAGACTAGTTGTCTAATCCTCTGGGCTATAAATATATAACGTTTTGATCGTAATAAACACGACGGCATAAGTTCCCATGCAGCACGTGTCTCGTCAACTCAGTCTCAGCGCATCGCCACCCCTGACCCCTTGGGTTTTTCTCCTACTATGTGCCATGCGTCTCTAATCCTTTCACCTTGGTCGTTTTAGGGCATGTTTAGCATTTCCTTACCCAGTAGATCCCGTACTAAAGCATTTTTTACGGTGAGATTGGCTAGTTATCATGATGAATCTCTCATCAGCCATGCTTGGCGTGAGATCCCTCAGTTATCACGCATGCTACCGATCTATGTATCTCTTCGTGCTTCGCGTAAACAAATCGGCTGCATGTGGATAAGCGTGTATAGTTCGTCTGGTTGCTACATACAGCGACATGCTCCCCAACATGTGGATAAGACAACTAACAACCTGAGAGATTGATGCAAGGTTGGCACCATATTTTACATGCTTTAGTTCGTACCTGCATTCGTGGATGAACCCCTTTGGGGTTTCGATCTATGTTCTTGCTCATGGTTAGAGGTTCTGTTAAGTCCCCGTAGCTAGATCTATCTAATCGCACGTACGTGTTGGTGCAAGATAACGACGTTTGGTATATGCTAAGTACAGTACAGTAAGTGTACATGCATGCATCAAAGAGGTATGCTGACCCTTAGCTATTCTGTGGGAAAACCACACAGGCTAGAACCTGCCCCTCCTTTTCTCCTAGGCTTGCAGCAAAAAGGAGCTGCATGTGCAGCTGCCCTGCATGAAGCCTGCTGCACTCACTGTACATACATGCATCACTCTCCTGGATGCAACTAGCATGCGTGCATGTTCCATGGTGCACACCAATATTTTTTTTGTACCGCTTATGCACATATTAGCCATTCTATCCTTTTCTCCATAAATGCCATGTGTTTCCAAGTGATATAAATGGTCTAGCAAAGGAAATAAATGCCCCATCCTTTGGAGCATGCATTTTCCCATCTTGGTGAGCTGAGAAGGATCGCTAGAAGTACTCGCATGTGGCCCCTGACTCATTGGAACCTGGTGAAGACATGCCATTTATTTCTAGCGAGCAGCTCCATATCTATGATTTACAGTGTGGCCTTTAGAAATTTAAGATAAAAGCCTCCACTGCCACGACATTCCACATGAATTTATTACATTGGCTCAGGGCCACTCCCATCAATTTATTATGGTTTGTTCTTTTTCTCTTGTCTCCATGCTTGTGACAGTAGTATGATTGTGTGCACTCTGGCCTCCTCCTTCCTATATAAGGCTCAACCCAGCGCTTCCCCATATTGGTTCTGTAAAATTAAATGCTGCACTATTACTACACCGTAGACAGAGAGAAGAGTAGTTGGAATAGTGATGGGAGAGAGGATGGAGAAGGGGGATGGAGGAAGGGATGGATTCAGCCTAAGGCTCAACCCAGCGGTTCCAAAACCTATTGAAGAACACCTCTGCTCCACACCATACTCTGTTTCAAAACAAATTTTAGCCCGCTCCTTTTCTTTTCCCTCAGCTAAGCCGTCTACCTTCAGAACCATGCTCAACCAAGACTGCATGAAAGAGTGTGCAACACACCATGAAAGTCAAATGACGACATCAGACCCTGTGGATGACCAAGAACCGGGGAAACAAGGAAATGACTTCCGCTGACGTCGCCTTAAATGACCGAACTTTGTGTCAGCAGTGCAACCCGGAATCGCCGCTGAACGCCATGTCTGCCGCCGGAAAGGACACAAGCAACCAGGCCCAGACACGCCGGCGTTGTGCATAAAAGCCCACCCACATGGCTAGAGGAACCCAAGAACTAGCAGTAGTGGCTGAGCAACCTCCAATACTCTTCGGCGTTCCCTTACCCTTTAAGAAGAGGAAGGCCGGGGACCTCATAGACGGAGTCCCAGTCCTAGAAACCACTCCAACCACCCCTCTAGAGTCTCCAAGCAAGCCAGAACCCTCCTCAGTTCCTGCACCAAATCTAGCAGAACCCTTCACCCTAAAGAGAATCCCAACGCCTGACTTAGAGCTTCCAGTAAAGGAAGAGCTCCCAGAAGCAGCACCAACCTCCCCGCCCACGGAAGAGATTCCAAGAGGTCCACCATCAAGCCCTGCTTCGCCTAGTGAGCCAGTTTTGGAAGAGCTGCTAGGGATGCAAGCACCGTCGCCCCTCATAGCAGATAGTCCTAAGCCAGCAAGTCCGACCTCACCCGACAGTGAAGAAGAAGAGGATTCAGCCGCTTCGAATCGGCCATCGCCAGAGATCATCAACATCAGCTCCAAGGAGACATCCCCGGATGAAGCTACCAACTCCCTCCAGCAGTGAAGATGTGTGGTACATAGTTAGTTGTGTCCTAGTGTCCCTCTTACACTTGGGTAGTAGAGTCTTTGCTCCGCTTTGTTTAGCGCCCTTATAAGATTGAACCGTGTAGTTCGCATGTGTTGTTGTTGTTGCCCTATGGGCAGAGTCTGTAGCTGTTGTGTAGCAGCCAACGTGTTGGCTATCGTAGTGCTAGCCGGAGTCTTGCATGCTCCGCTCAGATGGAAAGCGCCAGATGTGTCAGCTCTTGCGAAGAAGAAGGTGGTTTTCCCAAGCTCTTGAGAGAGACCCTGCAATGGTTCAACCTCCCTGGACACCAGAGTACCATAGGAGAATGTTTCTCGATAGAGGAGAGCACAAGTGGATGGTCAGGGCATGTCTCGAAGTGGACCGTGCCCCAGAAGGATGGTGGTGCACTGCCATTGGATATAAGTTCTGGGACGCTTGTCTCATGGTAGCCCGTGACACGCTGAGAGTTCTGTGTACCCTCTACCGAGCGCTCAGCAGAGTATCACCCATGAAGTTTTTCCCGCTTATGGATAAGACCTCTTCAAGATGGGTGCAACGAATCTCTGTCTTGCCCCAGATGAAGAGGTTCGAAGATCCTTTAGTGGCATACCTTGCCCTATACCTAAATGCCCTGGATGATGAGTATGACAAGCTCAGCCTCCTGTACCAAAAGCTGGAGGCCCGCTATCGAGCATCGGAGGCTCTCTTGGCCACCTGTCAGCAGCAGTTTGCACATCGTGGGAATGAGTTTGATCCTCTATGCCCAGGCTGCATAGATGAGTTGCGAGCGCCACGAGGAGGAATGGTAGGCCCTCCTCAGCCAAGGCAAGCTCCCTCAAGGAGCGTGCAATACTCCCTACTGGAATAATGGAAGGCCAGACAAAGCCCAGTGAGCCACCTGGGCTAAGAAGACAAGGGCAGCATGGGCGCCTTCTTGACACTCTCGCCACCAGGAGAAGGATCCACTTCTCAGCGGCCATCGCAGAACGAAGCCACCAGCAAGCTGAAGCCAGTCCAGAATGACTAGCCGTGTTAGTGTCTTATGTCTCATGTGTTAGTGTTTGTCTTGTGCCTGGAGTGTCTATTGTGTGTGGCTCGCTTGGCTCTGTTAGCCAAAGCAAGCTTTTTGTTCTCTGTGTGTGATTCACTCTAATAAATAAAATATCATCAGTATACCTAACTTTTGCCCCTGCCATTCCTCTCTCATCTTAACCCATGTGTCCAACCAGAGAGGTATAGGCAAACATTCGGACCCTATCCACAAATCGTGGAGCCGACCGAAAGTGATAGCAAAGTAAAGCAAACAGGCCCCAACATGATTAAACAATAGCCAAGAAATGAGGAAAAAGTAGGAGGAAAGGACAGAGCCCCCCCCTATCTTTTCGCTGCACCTTCTGTCCCTTGCCACGCCTCCCACTCAACCCTATCGCCACATGCGCGCCACTGCCGCTGCCTCTGCGCGCGCACTCCACCGACACCTCTTGCCACTTTGCGTATAAGCGCACCTCGCCATGCCGCTGACCGCACTTGGCCCCTACTTGCTGCGTCCCGCGCACGGCCGTGTGTCACCCTCCAGTACACGGCCCCTACTCCACCTTGTCCACATGATCACCACGTGCCCCTGCCGCACCTCAACCGCTCGTGTCACCCCGGTGCACAGCCAACGCACCGCAACCACCGCTCCCTGCGCGTCTATAAAATCCCTACCCGGGCATTGCTCTTCATCCACCCCACAAAGCAAGCCCATCACCCCCTCACTCCACTAGCTAAACCAGCAGCTAAACTTTCTCCTTTGATGTTTGACAATTCCTGGGTAGGATAGTTCCTCCTAGGCTTCTACGCCATCACCATCATTGCCCTCCCCATTTGTTTTCTCTTCCTCTAGGAAATCCACCGCCCCCTCCGTTGGGAAGAAAATCACCCTAAACCACCTGCCAACTCCACCGCCAGATGATAAACCTAGCAATCTTCCTACCCATCCTTATTGAGTGTGTACTCCTCTCCAAAAATCCTAAAAGTTCTCATCTGGCTTCTAAAACAAGGAGTCATTTGTGAGATTTGCAGGCCAAACTGAAAAGCCTAGCACACACCCCAGATTCCACCCAGATTATGAGTCCAGAGCCTCGAGTATGCATCCCACTTCGGTACATACTGTTTGCCGTAATCCTTGTGCTATGCCTCCTGATCCTCCTCCGGCTGCTGAGCCTTCCCCCGTCAGAAAGAAGCCAAGAAGAAGCCTCCTGCTAGCAAAGTTGTGCAAAGTTGAAGAAATAAAGAAAAGAGCCAGTAGCAGGCAAGAAGATAGAAGAGCTGCTTGGGATAAAAAGAACCGTAACAAGAGGTGCTTGGGATAAAAAGATTCATAACGAGAAGAAGGCTATCCCAAGTAGCCAACCTCCCACCAGCTCTTCCTCCGCTGCCGGTGTGACAGCAACAAAGCACCACAGCTCCCCGCTTCCAAAAGGGAACCATAAGCAGCTTGAAAGAATGATTTGTCCTTTTAAGTGGGGTAGTCCCGCTTCTGCTAGATCTGGTGAAGGAACATCCAGATAATTGAGGCAAGCAAGTGTCTAGATGTGGGATGAGTTGCCCATGCTTGTCACCGCGAAGAGCACAGCAAGAACAGAAAAGAAAGTGCCTTGCTAAATTTTGCTGCTTCTTCCAACAAGGACTCCAACAACCTTCCAAGTCCATGGGGTGAAAGGGATAGAAATATCTCTTTTGTATGTGGAAGGCTTGCGTGATGGCTTCATCAATGAAGAAACCAGAAATGACAAAATAAAGCCAAGCCATCCAAGCAGTTTGTTATTGAAGTTCCGCCTCCCAAAACAGAGATCAAGTGTGTGTTGTAATCAAAAGTTGTTTAGCTGAAGTAAAACTATCCATGTAAACCCTCCAAGCCGAATCTTGAGGACAAGATTCATTTTAAATGGAGTAGGTCTGTGACGTCCCAAAAATCACCACCTGAAATTTTCTCTATATCTATTCTGGGAAGAGCAGTGGCAGCCGAATAATACAATGTGCAAAAGAATCCAATAATAGCTACTGGTTTTATATGCATTCATGTTTGTAGTTGAACTAACTATATCTCTCCTGTCATGATTAGGAATAGAATATGACCACATTGAAAGTAACTAAAACATGCAAAAACCTAGCAAAGTCTTTATAATAGCAAACCGACGATCCTCTCCTATATGGCTACCATCATTGAGTCACCCGCCTCTCCTATATGGCTACCATCATTGAGTCACCCGCAGCGAAGCGCGGGCACTGTGGCTAGTAATATCAAAAGGCATGGGCTGGGAGAACTATGACAATGAGTATCTTCCAATTCCTATGGGGTATGTAGAATGGGGTACTGTCATTTAGCAAACCACTCCTTAAACTTGAAAGGTGATGAGGAGGGTGGAGATTATATCTATGGAGCCATATATTGTTCTTTGGGGCAGTATTGTATTTCACCGTCTTTGTTAAAGTCTTTGCTGGAGAGGTGGGATCCGGCTACAAACACTTTTCTATTCCAAAGTGGTGAGCGTACCGTTACACTTTTGGACATGTATCCGATCATGGGTCTGCCATTGGATGGAGAGTATTATGAAGAGTTTGTACCTCCCTGTCATGAACTTGAACCCTCTTTGTTGTTATATCCCAAGTGCCTATATCAACTTTTATACCTGTGGAATGATTTGCAAGTGGGGGGTGAAGTGTCATTGCAAGAATGGTGTGGCCATTTCCACAACAGACCTAGGGTTCCTCCTCATCATGATGATAATGACGCCATACTTGTGTACAAAGCAGCTTTTATAGCGCTCTGGCTTTGTAGCTATGTCATTGTTGCAGGAGGGCCACGTATTCGGCGTGGAGTATTAGTGATGGCCTCATGGATAGCTGTTGGGCGCCGTTATGCTTTGGTACAAACTGCTTTATGTAGCCTATATTATTCTCTAAGGCTGATCAGTATGCACCCCGTTGGTCCTTCTTCCGTAAAAAGACCTTGGCCAGTTCACTATATCATTGGCTGGATGGGTACTTACTTGAAATACATCTTTGGCAACAAAGCGAAGAACTCATTTACTCCGCCTTATAACCATCATTCGCGGAGACCAATGATGTTGAACACAAGTTCAGAACCCCCAAGTACTTCAGTCCTGAAGAAGGGTTTGATTTTTTGTGCAAGGATGCTAACATACTTTCGTGCCCTTACAAGCCGCGCCATGCAAATCAACCAAATATACGATCTCCACCATGGATCAGCCTAGTATTTTGCTTGTCCATCTGTCGTGGTTTACCTCCCTTTAGGTGAGCTAATTTATGTATCGCTGAGCCATATCACGTTGACCGTGTGGCTCACCAATTCAAACTTGATCAGGATCTCCCTTACGCTCCACTTTTGAGTTTGTATACTGAGGAAGATTTTGGGATTGCTTATGCTTATTGGTCGCATCTTTTGCGCCCAATATAGCAGGACGTGTTTGATCCTGATGAAAATCGTACTGGTAATTGTACAGTATATTGGCTCAGGTGATACAAAAAAATTTTTGAGCCTTTCCTCTCAATTTCAAGTAAATTGCGCCACGGCAATGCGCGTGGCCGTGTACATCTTGATGACAGATCAAGGCTAGCAAAAGACAAGATCATTGTTTCCCTCCGGCTTTCATCTCTTGATTTTGTGGTGGTAAAAGAAGTGCCTGCCCAGTAGCTGGATCAACATATCGCTTCTATCAAAGCAAAAGTAGAAGAATCTGGTGCTCCTTGGAAGAAAATGCTATATGATTTTCTACATATAAGAACCAACTCTTCGCTTGAACCAAATTAGGTATATTCCTTTGTCATATGCCTGTATCAGTATCGGCATTATCATTTATTTAGGTACATTTTTTTTATCGAACGATGCAGGAGAGCTGCGTGTCATTTCATTAAGGAAGAAAAGAAAGATGCAAAGGTTTAGAAACCATCAAGGTTCCAAACCCGAAGATACCCCACACTCACTCCATATTTGAAACACCAAAAAAGGGCAACCTAGAGAGCAAGAGCTGGAGCTTTGAAGCACCAGCCTTGCACCACAAATTACACTCAACTATAACAGCCTGAAGGAGAACCTGAGTATTAGGTTGTGCTCCCTCAAAAAACACAGGCGTTCTTATGTTTCCACACCTCCCAGGCTACTAGGATGATAAGAGAGTTGAGGCCCTGCCGCAGCTCCTTCTGCACCTTACTGATAGCCTCCTTCCACCATGCATTGAACCTGGAGTTTGTAACCGAAGGTGCTAAAGCTGCCAAGCCTAAGTGCTGAAGGATTGTATGCCAAATCTCCCAGGTGAAGACGCAAGAGATTAGAATGTGCTGAATTGATTCATTGTGTTGGTCACATAAAGCACAGACATCCGAGTGTGGTAGTCCTCGCTTGGCAAATCAGTCCGCAGTCCAGCATCTGTTGTTGATTGACAACCATATAAAGAACCGGCAGCGCATAGGCGCCCAGGTCTTCCAAATTCGTTTCCAAGGACCAAACCGAATGGAGCCAAGGAAGAACGCATCATAGGCTGATTTGCTGCTATAAATGCCAGATTGTGTTAGCTTCCACCTATGAATATCAGGAGCATTTTGTTGTAATTCCATATTGTCCACCTGATCCCAGATTAGAAGATATTCAATCAACACCTGAACAGATAGTCCCCCCTTGATGTCATGCACCCAAGTCCTGTTAGACAAAGCTTGGGCAACTGTTCTAGTTTGGATTGTGTGCTTAGGAACTAATTTATGAAGGGTTGGTGCTAACTCTTGGATCCCCTTACCATCCAGCCACCTGTCTGACCAAAAAAGAGTAGAGCCCCCATCTCCAACTGTGGAAACCACGGCGGCATCAAACAAAGCTTGAGAATTATGGGAAACTTGAATGGGGAGCCCAAACCACGGTCTTGTGGGGTCGGCCTTTTGAGCCCAGAGCCATCGGATATGCAGCGCACACCCAAGAGATTCGAGGTTATGGATGCCTAATCCCCCATACTCCAATGGCCTCTGGACCTTTTCCCAAGAAACCAAGCAATTTCCACCATTAGCTCTCTCCTGACCACTCCAGAGGAAGCCTCGACGCCGTTTGTCAATAGCCTTGATCATATGTATAGGGGTTGCTGTCAACACGGCACGGACCATAACCAACCGCCCTGCTCTATTCATCAACGAAGCTTTCCAATTTGGAAGGTGATTGGCAGCCTTATCAATCAACGAAAGAAACACTTCTTTGGTTGGCTTACGGATGGAGAGGGGGAGGCCGAGGTAAGTGCATGGAAACTCCTTGACAACGCAGCCCAAAGTTCCTGCTGCGAGCTGTACTTCCCCTTATGAGCAATGAATAGGAAAAACCGAGCTCTTGGTCAGATTTGTCAGAAGACCTGAGGCATGTCCAAAGACATCCAGGATGCATTTAATGGTAACCAAATCGCCACGAGCAGGCCTTACGAATAACACCGCGTCATCAACATAGAAGGAGGCTCAAAATTTGGCCTGCTGGACCGCAAGTGGCTGCAAGCAGAGCTCCCTGGTAGCCAAGGTGACCAGGGCATTTAGAACTTCCGTAATAATTATGAACAGCATAGGCGATAGTGGATCACCCTGCCGTAATCCTCAACGGTGGAAGAACTCTTCTCCTGGCTGACCATTCACCAGCACACGGGTGGAGGATGTGGATAAAATCAAGCACAAAAGGTTTCGCCATTTCTGTCCAAATCCCAGATGTTGCAAGACTTCTAACAGAAAGGGCCAAGAAACCGAGTCAAAAGCTTTAGAAATGTCCAACTTGAGAAGGATATGAGCCTCTTTTTTAGCATGCAACGATTTGACCATTTGTTGTGTGAAGATGAAATTGACATGAATATTCCTGCCTCTAATGAAAGCACTTTGGTTAGGGGAAACCAAGTTAGGTAGCATGGGGGCAAGCCGGTTAGCCATTATTTTTGTCACTAGCCTGGTAAAACTATGGATCAGACTTATGGGTCGGAAATCTTTCACCTCTACGGAGTCCGGCTTCTTGGGCAGCAGGGTAATGAAAGCTGAGTTTAGGAGTCGAAATTTGAAGACATGACCTTGCTGAATGGCTGCCAAAGCTAACATGACGTCTTCCTTGATAGTGTTCCAGCACATCTTGTAGAAGCGACCAGTAAATCTGTCCGGCCCCAGAGCCTTCTTAAGCGGCATTTCCCTTGCGGTTGCCCAGACCTCCTCTTCTGAAAAAGGTACATCAAGGGATGAGAGGTCCTGCCTATGCAGATTCAGCTCCTCCAGATTGACCGTGAAATCCCTTTCATCTTCAGAACCAAGCAGCTGCTCAAAGAAATTAGTGGCTGCCTGCTGTTTTTCCTCCTGAGAAGTAACCACACTTCTATTGACATGGAGCTTAGTGATGAAATTCTTTTTTTTTTCTGAATGTGGCCTGCTGGTGGAAGAAAGAGGTGTTGGCATCCCCTTCTTTCAGATAGAGAATTCTAGAACGCATCCTGGCGATGGTACGTTCAAGGGACGCTAGTCCCAGACAATGAAACTTGAGTTTTTTCCGAAGCCAATCTTCTCCAGCAAAGAGATCACGAGAGTCCCTAGCCACCTCCAGGCGATGAAGGATCTCCTTGGCTATCACCAACTGAAACTTAACATTGCCAACTTTCCATTGGCCCCATCTTGTCAAACCCTTGCTTAAACGTTGCAACTTGATAAAGAAGCGCTCGAACGCACACGAGGATGAGATGGGGGCATTCCAGTTCAGTTGCACTGCCTCAGAAAAACCAGGGACTTTCGTCCAGAAACTTTCGAAGTGAAAACGCCTCTTCCCGCTAGAGCCAGCCTTCATGCCGAGGATGAGGGGACAATGGTCTGAAACCCAAGCGGCTGAACTCTGTAGCACCGCATCAGGGAAGATAACCTCCCAGTCTGGGCAGCAGAAAGCACGGTCCAGCCAACAAGGGTGGAGGAAACCCTCTCATTTGACTAGGTGAATTTGCGACCGTGGAGGGGGACCTCGAGAATTTTCATATCATCTAGAAACCTTCTGAACCTGCCCATCATTGCTCTTCCAGATTGGCGTTACTTTTATCTGCAGCCTGATAGATCAAATTGAAGTCTCCTGCCAAAAACCAAGGCCCGTCACATAAAGCCCGCACATCTCTAAGCTCTTGTAAAAACTGAATCTTATACTCATCTTGCTGAGGTCCATAGACACCCGTGAACCACCAGTTCCTGCCGCCTATTTCAGGGAACAGGACAGATACTTAGAAAGCATCCAGTCGGGTTGCTATAGCTGGACCAACATCCCTCTTCCAAGCTATCAGAACACCACCCCGGGTGCCGCTGGCCGGCAGTGCTACAAAACTATCAAAGTCGGGTCGAAACACTGATAGAAAAAGACGTTGACTCATATTAGAGACCTTCGTCTCTTGGAGACACACTATATCAGGCTTAGCAGAGATGATGACCTCCATCACAGCATTACGATGGGCAGTGTCATTTAACCCATGCACGTTCCAAATTAGAATAGAAGACGGGTTCATTTTTAACACAAGGGGGAAGCGACCAGAAAGGATCAGATCAGACCACACAGCACGTCAGCAGACCGCACCTCCGTGCCATCTTCAGCTTCCCAGCCAAAGATGGCGGCCAGAGCTGCCAGATGCGCTACAGAGAGAGTGCCTGCAAAAATCTTGCTGTACTCGTCTTGAGCCTCAGGGTTGACTGCGTCCTTGTCCGTGAACCCCAAACTGCGCATCACTTAACGTTGAGCCGCTGAGACAATTGGACCTGGAGAACAGGGCCCTGCCCCAGCTACCCGCCTGCTCCGCCTTGGAACTGAGCCAGGAGGTGGCCCCTTGGGTCTTCTCTTGTGCAGTACCGGTCTGGACAGAATTTTATCGACCGGCTTACAAATTTTTTCCACCAAATAGCTAGCAGGAGAGGAATCAGGGGCAGCAGGACTAGCTGTCACCGTGGGAGATGAAGCCTTGACTCGGCGCCGCCTCCTGCCATACGCATTCGGTCCATGAGGGGCAGCCCCAGGAGGACGGAGAGAGATGGTCCCATGTTCAGCAGCTTGAGAGGAAGGATCTGGCACCATAGTTGAATGCAGCAGCTGTTCATCAATCGGGGAGCACGAAAGAACTGGGGCGGGTCCTTCCCCAGCCCAAGGTGATGACCCAACCGGGTGAATGGGCCCAACCTGATCCTGAGCCTCATCCTGGGCCACCGAAGAAACCATCGCCACCTTGGAAACACACGGAGCGGCCGCCGCGCAATCAATGCGATCCGCAGCAGCCGAACTGGTTTCTGCGGGAAGGCAAGCGGGCACATCGACCGAGGCCGCGTGGCGAGCCACCGCGGGAGGAGACCCAAGGCGCTCGTGCACCGGGACTCGAGGATCCCTGACCCGCGGGGCGGCGCCACCCGTCCCCACGAACGTCGAGGCGTCAGACGCCGCACGCCCTTCATCATCCGGAGGCGGGGACCGCGGGTGTCCGGCCATCGACGGTTGAATGAAGGGGCCACTGAGATCTTGATTGGATACGCCAATGTGCGCTTTACATGTCGTGGACCTGCCTCAGCCAGGGATGGTTCAGCAATGAGCAAATCCAACTCCGACGGGATATGCTCAGGATCAGCACACCAAGCAGCCAGCCGGAAAACCTCACGGCTCGCCGCAGTGTCCGGGTGAATACCGCTGATCCAACAGGAGTCGTCGAGGATGTGCGCAGCAGTCGTGGGCTCCCAAGCATGTGCCGGGATTCCACGAATTACAATGTCGACCACAGCTGACAAGGGCGCCGGAGAAGAATGGATGAAGCGCGTCCAGCGCATTACATGTAGCCGAAGGGAGAGAGTAATGATCGGCCTCCCGCCATTGAGAACTTGCTCCATAACCTCCGCGGAAGGAAGGAAAAGCAGGAAGCACGACGGGCCGAAGCGTCGAAGCGCAAGCATGTGAGCTTCGATCCCAAACCGGTGAGCAAGCACAGAAAGAATGGAGGCCTCGACATGGTCTGGGCAGTCTCCGATCACGGTGACCACCAGCGCCCTAGCAAGGTCCTCCTCCCGTTGATTGATGCTGGCCGACCGATCGATCACCCGTTGGGGCCTCACGGGGAGAGTAGCCAGGCTAGAAGAAGTGGCGACATCACCGGGTGTAACAGCCTGAACCTCACTATCCTCGGCCGCAGAGGCGTCGTCCGAGGCAGAGGAGCCGCCCCGAACCAGGTCACGTGCAGCAGAGCGCCCCCTCCGCGTTCTGCAGCGTCTTCGCTGGCCGGAAGAAACAGCCCCAGCGCCGTCGAACTCCATCGCGTCCGCTGGAGGGGGAAAGGACGTAGCCACCGACCGGGCCACCGGGCGCTAGACCAGTTGCCGCGGCGGAGGGTGCGCCGGCCGTCCACCAGGTCGTCGAAGGACGCAGGTCTACAGGCGATGTCCAAGGGCCCGGCAATGGAAGCACCGGGGAGGGCGCCGGCAGTCCGCGGCCCGGTGATCAGAGGAAAGGCAGTTGAAGCACTTTCCCCTAAGGTCCGCCGGCACAGGACGCCGAGGCCTCCGAGCCCACAGCCTGCGCTCGCGGCAGGCTTGTCTTCCTTCTACAGTCCACCAGGCCAGCATCGGGAGTAGGTACATTTTTATCCCTTACTGATCCCTTCTCTTTTTTTTACAGCAAGGGGATCATTCTTATGAAAAAGCTTATTGTGGGCTCTTCATCTGAATCCATTCTGGTTGATAACATTCCTACAAAGAATGAAAAGATACCTAGCCAAGTCATCATACCACTTGACAGCGGTGGTAAACGCCGATCCTCTAAGGTCACCCTTTCAAGCGACAATGAAAAGGCAGCACCCGAAAGGAAAATTGACTTTGAAGCTTTTGTTGAGAATAGTAATCCTGCAGCTGCTCCTACTCGTCCCAAAATCACAGCTACTAATGAAGATCTTGCATGAGCCTTTCCCATTATCATGCATCCGAAGGATAATAATCGTACAGCTTCTTCAGAATATTATCTAATGGGGCCAGAAGGGATCCCTCAAACTTTACCTTTCATTGATCCTTCTGCCAGCACAATGAGACCAGTCGGAGATTGTTCAAGTTCTCCTTATAACCTAACCCAAGTTTCACCCCTAGCTCTTGACTTAATTGACACTAACATTTTTCTGAATGGTAGTTTTTTTTATATTGTATCCTTGTTCATTGTTTTTTTTATGCAACAGCAGTGACAATATCACTCACCCGATTCTCTCTCTTTTTTTAAGATTGTATCCAGCCCGTTGGGAATCCTTCCAGCAGTTTGGCAGCTCCTACTCTCGAGACAACTTCCAACATGAATGCGAAGCTCGAACGCCCTTTTTGGAGGCTGCCAAAGAGGCATTAGTAGAAGTCCTTGAAGGATTGGATGCCAACACATTAAGGCATCTGACCCGCTGCTCAAATATGCAATTTGTTTCTTCTTGTCTTATAGAACAGTTTGCTAGCACTTCCAGGATCAAGGCCACGCTTGATAAACTGGTGATTATTTCCAAGCAGTTATATCAAGCATAGACTGAATTTGAGGAGACCTCCAAGCAGGTTGATCCAAGCATTACTGAAGTGAAACATACACTTTCAACTAAGAAAGGGGATCTCCAAACAACTGCTGAGAAGATGGGTTCTCTCCAAAAGTGAAAGGATAAGACTTCCACGGAGATTGCCAGGCTTAAACATGTTTTGCAGGATATTGAGCAGCAAGAAGAACAACTGGTGCAAACTCAGTCTACTCAGAACTCCGAAGTGGAAGCACTGGAACTCAAGTTGATTGACGCTGTTGCTGGAGCAAACAAGAAGGCCACCGATGCTTTGCAGGCGAAGACGGCGAATTTGATCCAGCAAGCTGAGCAGCTCTTTGGCGACCTAAACCGTTGCCGCACTGACAACAACTAGTCGTTCTAGCTGTTTGGAGAATTTTATTTACATTTCTAGTTTGGCCTTGAACATTTTATTTGATTTGTAATCATGAATGTTTATTTCTGTGTGCAACTCTGTTTAGTATAACATTTCAAGACTGTTATTTGTTTCCTGCATACTAGTGAAACCAGGCTTTGTTTTATAATTCACTTCCAGATATATGGCTGGGAGGTTTATGACATGTAATTAACTCATTTCATTTTGAATTCTGTGAGCTGTAAAGATCAGGCTTTCTCTTTTGCCTGTACACCATCATATGTGCAACCCAGCAGCATACAGACAGAATTGAGTACCATAAGCTTGAAGTGTTGGAACCTAATAATTTTTTTTGTCTACAGTTTAAGCTTTATTTATATATATTTATGTCGCTCACATTTTAAGCTCATGAAGCATGGGAGCTTGGTAATAATTTCATTTTTTTCGTCTACAGTTTAAGCTCGTAAAACATTGGAGCATCATAACTTTATTAATTTTTCTTCCTTACAGTTTTAACTCTTGAAGCATTGGAGTATAATAATTTTGTGTCATTATTTTTTTCCTCGCTTACGGTTTAAGCTTGTAAAGCATTGGAGCATAATAATAATTTTTCTTTCTTTTGTTATTATTATTATTTATTTCAAGCACAGTAGCGCTTTAAGAATTTCCCGTTTATTGGTGGTGGACAATATTCGCCGTCTGCAGAAATAATTCTATATGCACCACTAGAGTAAACATCTTTCACAACATAAGGGCCTTCCCATTTATGCTCAAATTTCCCTTGCATAGGATGTGTAATATTCATGGATCAAATAACTGCGACAACTAAATCTCCTTCTTTGAACGACCTTCTTTTTAGGTGCTTATCAAAGGCTCGTGACATTCGAGCTTGATAAGCTTCTAGATTTTGTAGTGCTCGAAGTCTTTTCTCTTCAAGGTTATCAAACTCTTTGAGGCGTAATTTTGCCGCTTGATCTTTCGTAAGCTTTTCATGGATGGCGACTCTTAAGGAGGCGATTTGTACCTGCGATGGTAGGACTGTTTCGCCTCCGTACACCAAAGAGTATGGTGTAGCTCCTGTTGACGTATAGGTTGTAGTTCTATATGTCCACAATGATTAAGCAGTTTTTCATGCCAGCATCGCTTATTTTGTGAAACAACCTTTTTAAGTAATTTGCATAATACTTTATTAAACGCTTCTGCCTGGCCATTTACAGCCGGGTTATATCCTGCGGAAAAATGGTGATTGATTTTAAATTTGGCACACATTTTCTCTATCTGCCCATTTCTAAATGTGGGCCCATTATCTGATATTATTCAAGCCGGAACTCCGCACCGATATATGAGGTTGGTTCTTATAAAGTTCTCAACATTTCCTGCTTTTACTTCTTTGAGTGCCATGGCTTCTGCCCATTTAGAGAAGTAGTCAGTGGCAGCAAGGATGAATTTGTGACCTTTAGATATTGGAGGAGATATTGGTCCTACCACGTCCATCCCCCACATTTTAAAGGGCCATGACATACTAGTTGGGTGTAATGGTTCATGTGGTTGATGTATAAAGTTCCCATGTATTTGACACTCATGGCATCTCTTTGCGAATTTCATTGAGTCATCAAACATTGTAGGCCAGTAATAACCCAAATATTTTAGTTGATAGTATAATTTAGGTCCAGATTGGTGTGCACCACACACTTCGGCATGTACCTCATTCAAGGCTTCTACTTCTTCATTTCCAGCGAGGCATCGAAGTAGAATGCCATCACATGAATGTCGGTAAAGTGTATCATTTATACAGGTACAATTGATTGATCTTTTCCGAACACTAGACCTCTCACTTGAGTCTAAGGGTAGGTAACCATGCAGTAAATAATCGAGGAAAGGCGTTCTCCAATCTCCCATCTCGATTTCACATGCTTCAATTGTCATTGATGAAGTGGATAATAGATCCTCTTCTTGCTCATCAAATATAGGAAGGACTCTTCTTTCTTCCACATGTATATCCATGGTTTGATGTTGATTTAGTGACATGCTAGCAGCTAGGCTTGCTAATGCATCCGCCTTTTCGTTTTGACTACGCACAACATGTTGTACAGCTATATCAGTAAACATAGACATAAGTTCTTTTGCTTTTGTGAAATATGGAACAAGCCCTGGTTTCTTAATTGCATACGTCCCCAACAGGTGGTTTATTATTAATTGGGAGTCACCATAGACTTGGATTGTGTTTGTTCCCATATTGTGTGCTGTTTCAAGTCCAATGGTTAGAGCCTCTTATTCAGCGGAATTATTTGAGACGGCTGATGTAAGTGTGAAAGAATATGGCAGAATCGCTTCATCAGGTGTGACAAAAACGACTCCAGCACCTGCTCCGGATTTTCGGCAAGCGCCATCGAAGTACATTTCCCATGTGGGATTGACTATTTCAGTAGTGAAAGCCTCCTCATCAGGTAAATCGTCATCAATAGGGAAGTCATCAGCGATAGGGTGCGCCGCTAAGAAGTTGGCCAACCCATGGCCTTTATGGCCTTTTGAGGTACAAACACAATATCAAATTGCGAGAGGAACATTGCCCATTTAGTCGTCCTCCCTGACAATGACATTTTGTTTAAAATATGACAGAGAGGATCTGCTTTCGAAACAAGGTGTACCGTATGTTCTAGCATATAATGGCGGAGGTTTTGTGCAGAAAATACAAGTGCCAAACATATCTTTTCTACGTCCGGGTAATTGCACTCTGCCCCTAGCAGGCACGACTAAGGTAGTATAAGGATACCTCTTTTCCTACATCATTTTCTTGTGCTAAAAGAGCACCCAATGAGGTAGGCATGGCCGTTGTATATAAGATTAGCGGTCGTCCTTTAACTGGTGCACATAATACAGGTGGATTCGTTAAATATCTCTTAATATCCATGAATGCGTTTTGGCATGCTTCATCCCATTGAAATGGAACGCCTTTTTTCATTAATCGGGAAAATGGTTTGTATCTTCCTGATAGGTTTGAAATAAACCTCCTAATATATGCCAAATGACCTTGGAGGCTTTTTAATTCATGTAAATTGAGGTGGTGGCATCTTAACAATTGCATTTACTTTAGCTGGGTCAACTTCAATACCCCACTTTGTCATTATGAAACCAATGAATTTTCTGGAGGATACTCCAAAAACACATATCATTGGGTTCATTCTTAACTTATGCCTTCTAAGCCGCTCAAACACTAACTCCAAGTGTTTTAGGTGATCTACCTCAACCTTAGACTTTACGACGATATCATCTATATAGCACTCGACAATTACGTACAGTAACCCACCGAGGATGATAGCCATAGCGCGTTGATATGTAGCGCCTGCATTTTTTAATCCAAAAGGCCCTACTCTATAACAGTATACGCCTTTGGGTGTTCGACATGCAGTTAACTCTTCATCTTCTGGAGCCATTTTTATTTGATTATATCTAGAAAAACCATCCATAAAGGAAAATATCTCATAACGCATAGTAGCGTCAATGAGGATTTCAGAGATTCAGATCGAAAAGTCATCTTTTGGACAAGCCTTATTCAAATCCCTAAAATCTACGCATATACAAAGTTTCCCATTTTTCTTTATCTTGGGAACTATGCTGGATATCCATTTCGGGTATTTCACTTCTCTTATAAACCCTGCATCAATAAGTTTATCGACTTCCGCTTCAATTTGGGGAAGATGATCAGGTCGATATCTCCGTTGCCCTTGCTTTGCTGGCTTGGCATTTTCTTGCACGGCCAACTTGTGTGCCACAACAGCCAAGTCCAGACCTAGTATTTCTTCATAGAGAAAATTCTCTATAGCCCATCGAATGTTAGCGTATTTCTCTACAACCCACTGAAAAACTCATCTGGTCGTAAAAGTCACCGAATCAGTTTTTTGCTTCTCTATGTGCCACTGCCGTCAGTTCCGCTAGCTTCCGTTAGCTTCCAAAGCCATGAACAGGTACAAGTTTTTCAGTTATGTCCATCCTACCCCTACCCACGCAGATGAACCTCCACCGACCGCTATCGTCCATGCCCTCGATCCCCATTTTCGTTCCTCTCATCCTGCTGAAACCCTAGATCGAGGGGGCGAGCCCACTACCGCCGCCGGTCACCCTATCGTCCCAGCCCTCGACGTCCACGACCTATGCGGCTCGGCCGGGCTCCTCCGCGTGCTCCTCGACCGCCGACCCTGACCCCGAACCTGCGCGCCTCGACCCCGACGCGAAGGCCGAGTCCGCGCACCTCGACCCTGGACACGGCGGCAGCGCCTCGACCCCGGTCGGCAGGCCCCGACTGCTGCCTCGACCCCGCGCAGGCGCGGCCTCGACTGCTACCTCGACCCTGCGTGGGCGCGGCTCTCCATCCCCTTCCTCGCATCCCGCAGCCATACGCGATGAGAAGGATGGGGTAGAGGTTTCGCAGTCCATGGACGATTGGAGTGCGGTGAAGGGGGTGTTGTCGCTATCTACGGCGACGGATCCAATGCCACCTCATCCAGAATGGCTTCCAGAAGGGTAAGAAGCTCAAATCTCACTATGTTATGGTTGAGCCTTTGCGTTTACCAAACGATTGTGTGTAGCCTCCATTGTTTTGAATGCCACTCTCTAGTTTCATGGAGAGGCGGCTCTGGTTACAGGTATGCAGTCAACCTAAAGGAGAGGACTTGCACCTGTAGGGAGTGGCAGATATCTGGCAAGCCTTGTCTGCATGCAATAGCTATGATCACTTCAATTAGAAATGAAAAGTTAGAGGATTATGTGGATATGTACTTCTCAATTGAAAAGTTTAGAAAAGCTTATGAGGGTATAATCCCTGCCTTGCCAGACAAGACTCAATGGCCTGAGTCTACTCATGATTTTTTTCGTGCATCCTCCATTGCTCAAGTCTACAGCTGGTAGAAGGCAAACAAAGAGATTCAAGGGCTCTAGTGAGGGTACAAGTGGTAGAAAAGGCAGACACAGATGTCCAATTTGCAAGCAGCTAGGGCATCACTGGTACACATGCAAAGATGGTGATCCAAATGATATTGCTGAAATGCTTGCTGCCAGGTTCTCTATAATTTCATTCTTCTGGTTTTACTTCCATTTGTACATATTGTACTCATTTAACCATGAGATCTCTTTAACCATGCAGAGGTAAACCAAAGCCAAGGAAGAAGAAGCCCAAGGAACATACTACTGAGGCAAGCGGAGTAGATGCCTCTACTGCATCTGGAGTTGCCACAGTCAAGATGGTGTTCCCACCTGAGACAAATAGTGAGCTTGCTATTGTTCCTGCCAAGAAAAGGAAGAAAAATCTAGCAGTAACCAGCTCTATTGGGATAAGGTGAGACAAAGCTACACATTAACCTGTTGGCGCTGCACAGTTAGTGTGATGCCCCCGGCATCTCAAAAATCTTAAAACGTGATTAGATTAGTGGTAGTCAGAGATTTGGCTTAATAGTGTTTAGAGAAGAGCAACAACTAGGTTAGTAAATCACGAAGTCAAAAATTTTCAGTGAAATATGCAAAACCCTGAGTGCACTGATGACCTTAGTTCAAAATGAAATGTAATTTAGACCAAACTCCCTATAACAAACTTGTAGACAATTCTAGGTAGATCAACTTTGTTATTGGGTGTGGTGACATGCATAAAGGTTTGCAAGATGTTTTAGCTCCTTTTCTATCTTCTAGTGAATTCTGTCCAAATAGACCTGAATGGAAAATTCAAATTTTGAGCAATTAAAAGTCCCTATCATGCAAAACATCATATAAGAAAGTTGTAGATAATTAAAAACCACACAACATTGGTATAATACTCATTCTCTGAAAATGAGCATAAAATAGACTTTAGGAATTTCTAAGTTTGTATTAAACTTTGGTCAAACTGGAGTCAGCAGGTTCAATTCAAATTTGATCATATTTAAACTTGGAATATGATGTTTCTCCTTTTGACAAAGTTATAGATCTGGAAGAGTAGAACAACTTTTGTATTTTGGGTTTTCCCAAATTCGGCCCCTAGGATGTTCAAAAACAACAATTTCTAAAACATGTCTCAGCAGTCAAACAGCATTTTTCAATTTTCCGAAATTATTTTCCACCCTGCAGTCACTGACGAGTGGGGTCCACTCGTCAGCCCGCCACGCGGCGCCGGCGCCCGGCGCTGCCGGCCACGCGCCGCTCGCCACCGCGGGCGCGCGCCGCCAGCGCACCGCGTCGAGGCCACGCGCCCCTGCCCTGCCCGCCCGGCCTCCACCTGCCCTGCCCGCCCAGCCTACCCTGCCCCTACCCCGCCGGCGATAAGGAGAAGGAAGCCGAGTTCCCTCTCCCGCCCAGCTTTTCCCCCGCGCAAACAGAGCGCGCCCGCCATGACCGACGAGCTCGAAGCTCGCCGTGCTCGCTCCTCCGCTGCTCCCCACGCCACCTGAACCCCTCCTCCGGCTGCGCCACACCCTAGCGCACCCGAAGCACGAGGCGGCGTCGCCTTTCCCCTCTCCATTCGGCAGATCGAGCTCCCGCCCCGAAGCACGCGACCTCGGAGTCCACCATCGGTTCACGGCCGTTCCCCGCTCACTCGCTCGACCCCGCATGACGCGACCTTGGGGGAAAGCGAGCCCTACACCTGGGACACCTTCCGCAAGTGACTCGGCTCCAAGTCCGGCAACCTACACGCCGGCCCCCGCGCGAGCATGCCCCACGCCGCGCGCCCTCTCTGTCGGCCGAAGGAAGAAGAAGGAGGTTTTGTAGAAAACCCCCTGTTCTTTCCTGTAATTCTGTCTCGATTGTAGTACTATTCACTGAGTCTTGAAAATCTTGTGTACAGGCCCCTGAAAGCTAGGGATAACTACGTAAAGGTCCGGGGTCTGAGAGATTTCGAATATAATTTCATTTTTCTAGGTCTGAAACTTTAGAAATTCATAGTAAATTGTAGAAAAATGCTAAAAATATAAACTTTGTTGCATTATGTTCATTTTTAGTATGTCTACAGAATGGCAAAGAAGTAGATCCCTGAAATGACCTTTTTGCCCCTGTTAATGTGCATGCATGAAAAACCTTAATAAATAGGAAATGTGGGTAAAATGAACTTCAAAAATTATAAAAATTGGGCAGAAGCCTTGTGAACATGTGTAGGCTCTGTATAAATTTTGGTAGCCCTAGTATTAACTGTTTAATTACTATTTTGCCCTATCATGTATTTAAGCATATATTTAATTTAAGAAAAGTTTGCTATGATGAAAAATGCTCCAAGTGACTTTAAGGGCTTGATATGAGCTCTAGGTTATGAACATGACTCATTGTTAGAATAGGAGATGGTGCATATAAGGTTGTGACTCTGATTTGGAAATAGTAGAAATAATGCAATTTTATATAAATAATCAAAAATGTGAAACTAATATATCCAATAAAAACCCCCACACTTACCATGTTAGCTTTATGATCGACAACTTAACTCCTGTATGTGTTCTCGTGAGATTGCACATACTCGATTGCTTCAAAGTAGTACTAATGCTAGTGCCAGTCGGGAGGTTTTGGTTGAGCTAGTAATCCATTACCTGCGTAACTAGAGGTTTGCCTTATATTTTGCTTAACCAGTTGAACGCTTGATGATCGTGCATCTCATTCACTGTGTCATGCATAGCATTCATATAGCAACGCTTATTGCAGATACGTGATTGACAAACAAGTACGGGAGCTACTTTAAATGGTGTCCAGAAGACCAACTAAGACCCAAATACCCCTGAAGTGGTATTTGGAAGGAGGAGTTGTCCAAGTGATCAAGGGGTTGCCTGGGGCAAAGCCTCACAACCCGGCAAACTAACCTAGTTTAGTTTGTTGGCTGAGTAAGAATAAGCAAAGGTAGGCAGGACCATACTCTCCCAGCAAATAAATTATACTTGATGATTACGCATATGCATTAGGAGTTGTTTGGAACCAAGTGCATTAGACTTCCTGGCCGCCTTGGCCCTAGCACCTATACATAGGTTCGTAGGGCGAGTATGCCTAGAAATTTTCCAGGTACGAGTAGACACGAGTGTGTGTACTCGTCACGTAGGTGTTTTCAAAACCAAAAGCTTACAGTTATATCACTTGTATTTGTTGCTCATGAAGGAAATGGAGACCGGGCGGAGATTTTATTTCAGTGTTTACTATTCATGATGTCGTATCCGGACTCCGCCCGAGTCGTATAAGGCCCGTCCGCTGTTCGTCTGCTGATCGGCATAACATTGCTAAAGTGCTTATCCGGGGAATGGGACCGGAAAAGTCTTTCCTGGGCTCGTCCGAAGCACAGAGACACGTTCCTACCCGCTGGTTGAGAGGAAGGTGGCCCGGGGGAGCTTGGTACTCATGACGGGGAGACCGAGATGTCGGCAGGCTCGTCATGGGGGCACAACCCGGGGGCTAGGCGGGAGTAAATCGAACTTGGGACGAGGCAGGTAAGATTGGGGCTATATGTGGGAACGCGATGGCTAGTAAGCATATACCCCTGGCATGATAGTTATTCCCGAGAATTAAAAATCGATTCGAATCGCTGATGCCCACCAGGTGTGGGAATGCCAATATCACTGTCGGGCAACGTAGTAACTACTTGGATATATTATGTTTATTACTCATGTTTTCAAATACAACATGTTTGTATTGTATTGCTTACATTTCTACAAGTTGTTATGGAATTATATGCAAAAGATGAATCTTGATATTTTATATTGATATACCACTGTTTAAAATCAATGGCTAAGGATCCAAAGGTTAGTAAGCAAGCTTTGCGTCAGCCGTAAGCCAATCCATTAAGTCCTACTGAGTAATTAGTACTCAGGGTTTGCCCCCACCTTTTGAGAACAGGTATCGGTGACATCTGGACATCTGCTTGGAGAAGGGTAGTACCGGTGGACTCGGTGCTGCTCGTCTCGATCAACGTTGCATGAAGACTAGTAAAGTATTTTCTTCCGCTGTGAGACGTTTTTCAAATTCGCTTCCGCTGTCTGATTCAAACTTGACTTTCGTATGGTATATGTTGAAACTTATATTATTATTTCGAATCGGTTTGTAAAACAAGCTTATATATGCTATATTCAACTGCCTGAGATGATGTACCTGTTGTGGCTCCATTGAGGGCTGGATGTGTATGATGTCGGTTCCTCTGGGAAAAGGTAATATCGGGGGTCGAATGACTCTCGACGGACGACCGGGTTTAGTTCGGTCTAATCACACTGCGAGCCAGAGGTGGCAGGTGTGCTTAGCCTGGATTAAATCGGCGGTTCCGCCACAGCTGGTATCAGAGCCGATCATACACAGACAACAGACATATCATCTAGTTTTGATTTGCAAACCTATTTTCGAAAACCCTTTTCGAAGTATTTGAAAAATGAGAGTATCGATATGCCCATATTAAGGATGTTAGTGAAGTACCAGGTGACATCGCTAACATTCTGACCTAGATAGAACTCATGTGCATATTCGGCGCTTTGGGAAGCAACATTTCGGCCATAGCTATCCCCAGTACTGGCGGAGCGCTATTGGGATTTGCGAACTGTTGCGAACCCTGCATTCATGCTGATAGGGCAGAACTCTTTAAGGGGGGTGGTCACGCCATTGGAGTGTTTCGTGACCACTTTTCCTTCAACCAAAATTATAGCTAGATCTTGTTGGCCACCGTTTCTCTCCCCAGTAATTCCCCAGTACTGGAGGAACACTGGGCGTGTTGGGAGAAATGGCGCCACTACGTCGTCCACCAGACGTAGCTTAAAGAAATTCGTGGATACCACTTCTAAGGTTAGAGTGGTAATGATTGGTAATGATGATGATGTTCATCTGAGCATGCATTTTTTTGCAGGTACACTAACCACGTGCGAAATTAAGAACGAGTAGAAAACGACTAGTTGCATTAGAGAGTGCCGTGCATATATGTCACCGAATACTCGCTAGATATATAATTATACATAAGGTGTGTGATGTGAGACCGAATAGGGCGAATCATGCATCATGACATCCTGTCTTATCTCATGCATTGTTTTTGTTACTTAAGAGTGACTAGGAGCATATTGCGTTGAGTGTGTGTTACTATTTTATTGATACGTAGCTCAAAGTACAAATAGAACTAGTAGAAACTAAGCAAGCGACTCGACTAGTACGCTTAGGTTGTCGCAATTTTTCTACACATCATTCATTCTAAATATGGAACGTCTAATAAATGCAGGTCAAATACAATAAATTTGTCGATCGGTCCAAAAATCAAACCCGTCTCGAAGTTACCGATGCTACACACGTTAGAAACATACCATAGTCTTGTGCCATTGTTTTGCGAAAAATCACTTATCGGCATATTTTCTAAACACGTAAACGCGGAAAACACTATGCCCACACCAAGTTTTCAAAACCCTTGAACTTACGGAAGCTTTGTTTTTCCTGCCACAGATGTCGCAGCCTTTTGACTTATGTCCTGATCACCCCGAACCCACGAAGTCTAAAACAACAGCCCCGGCAAGTCTCAAGAAGAAGAGAAAAGTGGGAGAATCTTCTACTAATACGGCTTCAGTTCAACATCTGCGACCTGGTCTGGTTTTATTGAAGGGATTCGTCCAGCCTGAAGATCAAGTCAAGATAGTTCGTACGTGTCAACAACTAGGTATTGGTCCAGGAGGATTCTATAAGCCTAGTTTCAAAGACGGAACCAAGATGAAGTTATGGATGATGTGTCTAGGGAAGAATTGGGATCCGACTATAGGTTTCTATGGGCCAACACGTCCATACGATGGTGCCCAAGTCCCTGCGATACCAGAAGTTTTCAAGACAATTGCTCAAACTGCAAATTCAACTGCAAGCGAATTTCCTCAGATCAATCCTGACATATGCATCATTAACTACTACAACAACGTCGGGAAGCTCGGACTCCATCAAGATAAGGATGAATCAGGAAGAAGCATCAATCAAGGTCTACCTATCATCTCAATCTCCCTAGGTGACACGGCAGAATTCCTGTTCAGCGATACTCGAGACAAGGATAAAGCGACCAAGGTCAACCTCGAGTCTGGCGATGTTCTTATACTCGGTGGAAGATCAAGACTGCTATTCCATGGCATCTCCCATGTGAAGCCTAACACCGCACCGACATGGCTAAAGGAAGAAACTGGTCTTCGTCCAGGACGCATCAATCTCACGTTTAGGCAGTATTAGCTGGGTACCAATTAGTATGATAAAGTTTGGGACAAACTTTTGTATTAGAATGTTTCAACATTCGTGGATCCGAAAGACCTCGGGTGTCCGGCTCTATAGAGTCAACTTGTATCTCGTTCCTATAGTTAAATGTACTCCTAGTCTTATAGTGATAACACATGGAGCTTTGGTAACTTTTTCTTTAAAACCCTTGTCGTTCATGCGCTTCGAACCCTTGTGATCGAAGAAATCCTAGCCTAATTGCACTATAATCCACTATTCGTTAATTACTTGCTACAAGCTTTGTAAATCAAGGAACTTCTTTTACCATGGGATTCAAGCACCCTAAGCTCTTATATCACATCGGACTTCCTCTTTATTTAATCAAAACCTTGTAGTGATCAGCCTCATTTCCACCATCTCATGACATCCTTCCATTGCCTTGTTTCACCCTACCTTCTTGACCAGTGGGGATAATCCGCCTCAACCCCACAACTCGTTCATATTAATTCATATTCACGTTGACCTTGCCTCCGAAGATTGGTGGGAACAGTCAATTTCGTTCTCACTAACTCCATCGATATTTTCTACCCATTCGTTGAACCTTATTCCCCGAGGGTGTACTTTACGAACATCCTCCATACTAGCTTTTGTCCTTGGCCAGTGCTCTTGTCTTATCGTCATTTCTCTCTGAGTGGTTTTTTTCCTCTTAGAAGGGAGTTTACTAACATTTTGTTTCGCTAGTAAGAACACATCAGCTTGCTTAAGCAAATATGGCCTATCTTCTCCTTCTTGTGCCTTTCTTGCCCTAATGAGTAGAATGTGCTACGTTTTACCACATCTTACTCTTTGAAAACATGTTAACTTGGAATTTTATATGTGGACACAGTCCCCATCAAATAGAATGAGTGTGTCTCTTAAAAACACATCCAATGACAATCCTTTGAATCATAATGTTCTGCTTTGCTCGATCTCTGGCTGGGTACACTTTGTTTTCATCGTCTGGATAAATCAGATACTTACCGTGTTTCAAATATTAGTATCACAATCAGGAAATGACTCCATTCCTTTGCTTCAGTCACAGTCACTTGCTCGCTGACCACATTCTCTTCATGGTTTGTTCATTCGCTCTCTTATATGGCACGACTCGTCGAGTACCTTAGAGAGACCACCCTAACCTAAGAGATGATGCTCTGTGACTACTTGTGTTAAAGAGGTACTAACCATTCACAAGCTAGTTGACAAAGCCAACAAGTGAAAAATTGGGATGTTACCATGTGCATTCAAAAAGGCACGAACCACGATGCCATACTCCTTACCATACGCGATAGGTAACACACCCGTACCTCACACAAATCTCGGGACGAGATTTCTTTAAGGGGGGTGGGTTGTGATGCCCCCGGCATCTCAAAAATCTTAAAACGTGATTAGATTAGTGGTAGTCAGAGATTTGGCTTAATAGTGTTTAGAGAAGAGCAACAACTAGGTTAGTAAATCACGAAGTCAAAAATTTTCAGTGAAATATGCAAAACCCTGAGTGCACTGATGACCTTAGTTCAAAATGAAATGTAATTTAGACCAAACTCCCTATAACAAACTTGTAGACAATTCTAGGTAGATCAACTTTGTTATTGGGTGTGGTGACATGCATAAAGGTTTGCAAGATGTTTTAGCTCCTTTTCTATCTTCTAGTGAATTCTGTCCAAATAGACCTGAATGGAAAATTCAAATTTTGAGCAATTAAAAGTCCCTATCATGCAAAACATCATATAAGAAAGTTGTAGATAATTAAAAACCACACAACATTGGTATAATACTCATTCTCTGAAAATGAGCATAAAATAGACTTTAGGAATTTCTAAGTTTGTATTAAACTTTGGTCAAACTGGAGTCAGCAGGTTCAATTCAAATTTGATCATATTTAAACTTGGAATCTGATGTTTCTCCTTTTGACAAAGTTATAGATCTGGAAGAGTAGAACAACTTTTGTATTTTGGGTTTTCCCAAATTCGGCCCCTAGGATGTTCAAAAACAACAATTTCTAAAACATGTCTCAGCAGTCAAACAGCATTTTTCAATTTTCCGAAATTATTTTCCACCCTGCAGTCACTGACGAGTGGGGTCCACTCGTCAGCCCGCCACGCGGCGCCGGCGCCCGGCGCTGCCGGCCACGCGCCGCTCGCCACCGCGGGCGCGCGCCGCCAGCGCACCGCGTCGAGGCCACGCGCCCCTGCCCTGCCCGCCCGGCCTCCACCTGCCCTGCCCGCCCAGCCTACCCTGCCCCTACCCCGCCGGCGATAAGGAGAAGGAAGCCGAGTTCCCTCTCCCGCCCAGCTTTTCCCCCGCGCAAACAGAGCGCGCCCGCCATGACCGACGAGCTCGAAGCTCGCCGTGCTCGCTCCTCCGCTGCTCCCCACGCCACCTGAACCCCTCCTCCGGCTGCGCCACACCCTAGCGCACCCGAAGCACGAGGCGGCGTCGCCTTTCCCCTCTCCATTCGGCAGATCGAGCTCCCGCCCCGAAGCACGCGACCTCGGAGTCCACCATCGGTTCACGGCCGTTCCCCGCTCACTCGCTCGACCCCGCATGACGCGACCTTGGGGGAAAGCGAGCCCTACACCTGGGACACCTTCCGCAAGTGACTCGGCTCCAAGTCCGGCAACCTACACGCCGGCCCCCGCGCGAGCATGCCCCACGCCGCGCGCCCTCTCTGTCGGCCGAAGGAAGAAGAAGGAGGTTTTGTAGAAAACCCCCTGTTCTTTCCTGTAATTCTGTCTCGATTGTAGTACTATTCACTGAGTCTTGAAAATCTTGTGTACAGGCCCCTGAAAGCTAGGGATAACTACGTAAAGGTCCGGGGTCTGAGAGATTTCGAATATAATTTCATTTTTCTAGGTCTGAAACTTTAGAAATTCATAGTAAATTGTAGAAAAATGCTAAAAATATAAACTTTGTTGCATTATGTTCATTTTTAGTATGTCTACAGAATGGCAAAGAAGTAGATCCCTGAAATGACCTTTTTGCCCCTGTTAATGTGCATGCATGAAAAACCTTAATAAATAGGAAATGTGGGTAAAATGAACTTCAAAAATTATAAAAATTGGGCAGAAGCCTTGTGAACATGTGTAGGCTCTGTATAAATTTTGGTAGCCCTAGTATTAACTGTTTAATTACTATTTTGCCCTATCATGTATTTAAGCATATATTTAATTTAAGAAAAGTTTGCTATGATGAAAAATGCTCCAAGTGACTTTAAGGGCTTGATATGAGCTCTAGGTTATGAACATGACTCATTGTTAGAATAGGAGATGGTGCATATAAGGTTGTGACTCTGATTTGGAAATAGTAGAAATAATGCAATTTTATATAAATAATCAAAAATGTGAAACTAATATATCCAATAAAAACCCCCACACTTACCATGTTAGCTTTATGATCGACAACTTAACTCCTGTATGTGTTCTCGTGAGATTGCACATACTCGATTGCTTCAAAGTAGTACTAATGCTAGTGCCAGTCGGGAGGTTTTGGTTGAGCTAGTAATCCATTACCTGCGTAACTAGAGGTTTGCCTTATATTTTGCTTAACCAGTTGAACGCTTGATGATCGTGCATCTCATTCACTGTGTCATGCATAGCATTCATATAGCAACGCTTATTGCAGATACGTGATTGACAAACAAGTACGGGAGCTACTTTAAATGGTGTCCAGAAGACCAACTAAGACCCAAATACCCCTGAAGTGGTATTTGGAAGGAGGAGTTGTCCAAGTGATCAAGGGGTTGCCTGGGGCAAAGCCTCACAACCCGGCAAACTAACCTAGTTTAGTTTGTTGGCTGAGTAAGAATAAGCAAAGGTAGGCAGGACCATACTCTCCCAGCAAATAAATTATACTTGATGATTACGCATATGCATTAGGAGTTGTTTGGAACCAAGTGCATTAGACTTCCTGGCCGCCTTGGCCCTAGCACCTATACATAGGTTCGTAGGGCGAGTATGCCTAGAAATTTTCCAGGTACGAGTAGACACGAGTGTGTGTACTCGTCACGTAGGTGTTTTCAAAACCAAAAGCTTACAGTTATATCACTTGTATTTGTTGCTCATGAAGGAAATGGAGACCGGGCGGAGATTTTATTTCAGTGTTTACTATTCATGATGTCGTATCCGGACTCCGCCCGAGTCGTATAAGGCCCGTCCGCTGTTCGTCTGCTGATCGGCATAACATTGCTAAAGTGCTTATCCGGGGAATGGGACCGGAAAAGTCTTTCCTGGGCTCGTCCGAAGCACAGAGACACGTTCCTACCCGCTGGTTGAGAGGAAGGTGGCCCGGGGGAGCTTGGTACTCATGACGGGGAGACCGAGATGTCGGCAGGCTCGTCATGGGGGCACAACCCGGGGGCTAGGCGGGAGTGAATCGAACTTGGGACGAGGCAGGTAAGATTGGGGCTATATGTGGGAACGCGATGGCTAGTAAGCATATACCCCTGGCATGATAGTTATTCCCGGGAATTAAAAATCGATTCGAATCGCTGATGCCCACCAGGTGTGGGAATGCCAATATCACTGTCGGGCAACGTAGTAACTACTTGGATATATTATGTTTATTACTCATGTTTTCAAATACAACATGTTTGTATTGTATTGCTTACATTTCTACAAGTTGTTATGGAATTATATGCAAAAGATGAATCTTGATATTTTATATTGATATACCACTGTTTAAAATCAATGGCTAAGGATCCAAAGGTTAGTAAGCAAGCTTTGCGTCAGCCGTAAGCCAATCCATTAAGTCCTACTGAGTAATTAGTACTCAGGGTTTGCCCCCACCTTTTGAGAACAGGTATCGGTGACATCTGGACATCTGCTTGGAGAAGGGTAGTACCGGTGGACTCGGTGCTGCTCGTCTCGATCAACGTTGCATGAAGACTAGTAAAGTATTTTCTTCCGCTGTGAGACGTTTTTCAAATTCGCTTCCGCTGTCTGATTCAAACTTGACTTTCGTATGGTATATGTTGAAACTTATATTATTATTTCGAATCGGTTTGTAAAACAAGCTTATATATGCTATATTCAACTGCCTGAGATGATGTACCTGTTGTGGCTCCATTGAGGGCTGGATGTGTATGATGTCGGTTCCTCTGGGAAAAGGTAATATCGGGGGTCGAATGACTCTCGACGGACGACCGGGTTTAGTTCGGTCTAATCACACTGCGAGCCAGAGGTGGCAGGTGTGCTTAGCCTGGATTAAATCGGCGGTTCCGCCACAGTTAGCTGCACCAAAACTCATGTATGAATCCATTCTCCAGGATGTCAGGATCTGGTTCGAACCAAATTGTTGCTACTCCACTTGCTATTGTCCTCCCTCCTCCTGAAGTACAATCAAAGGAGATTAAACAGAGCAAGGCCAAAGAGAACAAGAACAAGAACATCAAGAACAAGACCGAGAAAAAGAAGACAGGGCCAAGGGACAGGGACAGGGCCAGCCATGTTCCTCAAGATAGTCATGCAAACTACACGAGGAGCAAGGGACAGGGCCAGCCAACACCTGACAGCCCAGCAATGAGTACTAGGAGCAAGAGAAAGCTTCAGATTTGATCTTGTGATAATGCCAGGCAACACTTCACATTGTCCAGGCGATCTTTTGCCTAAGAACTTAAATTTGTGTTATTTTGGTAATATCAAGACATTACCTGCGATGGATGCTACTTCTATTCAATATGTATGACTGCCCTATGTAAGGTCATGTGACCTATGAATGTACTTTCTATGACTGCGTACTATGAATATCACTTGCATTAGGACTATGACTGTATGAGATTGTACTGTATTAAGAGTCTTGCATTAAAGCTTGCAACAGTGTATGCAGATTGTACTCTATTTAATATGATCCATTTTAGTGCCTTCCTCTGCTGCCCAGAGTGGCATAGAAAGAAATAGAAGTTTGGAACCTCCTGGCCAAGGAAGGGCAATATTGTCTTTCTACACCTAACTTAACTGCCGTTACTACTACTGTTGACGGCAGTGGCATACAGAGAAGCAAAAAACTGATTCGGTGACTTTTACGGCCAGAGGAGTTTTTCAGTGGGTTGTAGAGAAATACGCTAACATTCGATGGGCTGTAGAGAATTTTCTCTTCTTCATAAGACCATGCAAACACATCTCTATTTGCAGAAAGAAATTTATGGTATTCTTCCTTACTTTCTTTAGAGAGGTATTTGCTGATGAATATAGGACGAGGATCCTCAGACATACCAATATTTATTTCCTCCAACTCATCAATAGTTGGTTGATTACCGTCTTCCATTTGTAGAGGTGCTGCTGTAGCATCAATGGGTTCGACTGAGGTCATATGTACCTCATAACCCAACCCATACTTTTCTTCTTTTAATGTTTGGTCCTCATGCAAAGCAGTAAGTTGAGCCTAGGACATCAGCTTTTCGAAGGGTGCAAGCTGCCCCCGGCCATCACATAGGGAATGGCCAATGGATATATCATAGCCCATCTGTTGCATCATATAAAGGACTTTATTATCATATAAGGAGATATGGAGAGTTTTGTCGTCTTTGTTTAATAAGGTTATTCGTGCAACCATCTTATCTTTATCATGACTCTCAATTTGGGCTTGTTTTATTTTATACTGTACCGAAGGAGGTAAAAGGGTTGGGAATGAGATACCTTTATTGCGAGGCGTCTTTTTTATGACGCGAAATATTGGATCGCCTTTCTTTCTTTGGCTACTTGGTATATATTGGTATCTCTTTTGGTTTCATGATGACTCCCCACTATCTTTGTTTGGAAGGTCCTGCACTGGTGACATTATAGACTTTGATTTTGAGACCTTATCAACTGGCTCAAAATAAAATTTCGCATCAGCATAAAATGTTTCTGCCACTGTAAACGGTTCCTTATCTGCAAATATTCTTATTATGTCACCAGAAGGCTCTTTGTACTTGATGCATTGGTGGAGAGTAGATGGCACAACTCTATTTTCATGCAGCCATGGGCGACCAATGAGCGCATTATATGATGTCGCCGCATCGATTACATGAAAGGTAACATAAGTAATAAGTTTCTCCAGCTTTAGAACTAAAGAAATTGTTCCCAATGCCTCCTGACCAGACTGGTTGAAGCCATGAAAACATTAGATCGGCTCAGATCTCTGATGGAGTACCCTATCTTTTTAAGAGTGCGCAAAGGTAATAAATTAATGGCTGAACCGCCATTGATCATTATACGATTAATGGGTAAGTCGTCAATTTCGCCAAACATGAGGAGAGGTTTGTTATGCTTCTTGTTTCCTAACAACAAATCCTCATCGGTGAATGTCATGTTGTGAGTTTGAGCTAGCTCTGTTGCACTTGAGATACTTAGCCCTATAATCCTCTGGAAATGATAGTGCCATAACAAATGCTTTGCGCAATTCGGGAGAAAAACACATGGCATCATACACAGAAAGCATATCTGGTATTTTTTTAAATGTGCAATTACATCATACTTGACCGACACATTAGAAACAGGGTGAGGCACATCATTTGGAGTTACATCTTTGTTCTGGAGATTTCTTGACTGAGGAGCTGAATTAGGCAGTTGGCGGCCTGATCTAAGCTGTATTTCGTCAGCTTCTAATTGCTCTTCTTCGGGGAAGTAGAGTGACTCCTGATCATCTTCAAAGACTCCGATGGCAAAACTTGCACATTTTTCAACAGGCTTGTCCTCGTGCATCTCTACCCTTAGGGAGTAACACGGGCCCTCGCCTTTTTCGATCATTCATCATAGAGCAAGTCGTCTTCCGAGCTACAGTCGACACTCTCTTGATCTTGGGGAGGAAGATGGCCGACTTTCTTGTGGTATGGATCTACCTACGGAGAGCCTTGCTTTCATGCCAAGGCTCAAGCTGCTCTTTTGGATATCCTGACACAGTCATATTAATATTTTCAGGATCTGATATCATCATATATTGATCATAAGTTGGCGACATATTTAGAGCTGCACAACTCACCTAATCATTCTGAAAGGTGGCAACATTTGATGTTGCCATTTTCTTGCCTTTCTTCATACTTTTGAGAAGGTCTGCATCTATGGTACCTTCATCTGTCAATTTTTGTATAATATTCTTCACTACAAATCAATCTTTAAGAGTGTGACCCAGGATGCGATGAAAGTGACAGAAATTTGGCACTTTAAATTTGGAGGCCTTTTCTGGCCTTTTGGGCTTAGGGAGATCAATGAGGTTTAACTCCCTTAAACCCATGAAGTGATCCTCTACCTCTTCTCCAGGGAAAGAATACTTCTGATTTTGACGCTCACTTAGAGTGGGTCTCTTCGGAGGAGGGGTATCCCCTCTATTTGGGTTTCTTTCAGCTGTGCCCCCAGTTTGAAATTTTTGGGGAGCCACAGTGGTCTCCATGGCCTGCATTTGCTTTGGCTTATTAGGAGCTTTATCACGTGAGTGCCCCTATCTATCAGTTTATTGGAGGACCAAGACTGGTGAGACACATGTTGCATGTAATTCTCCATGTCAGTGGCTTTCGAAGACAACTCCTCAAAAGTAACTGGCCTTCCACCTTCTAAAATATGTGGCCATATCTAGGCTCAAATTATTCATGCACATGCGAACTGCTTCTAGTTCTGTGATTGGCTGTGGACAGTGGAGACTCAAATTCCTCCATCTATTGATGAAATCTGCAGATTTCTCATGACATCCCCGTAGAGTCTGTGTCAATTCGGTTATTCCTACCATCCTCTGAGTGCTGCAAAAACGCTTTAGGAAGGCATCCTACATTTGCTCCCAGGTTCTGATGGAACCCGGTGCCAACTTGCTATACCATGTGAATGCTGGCCTCGACAATGTTTGTACAAATTGCTGGAGGGGAAGAGCTCCATTATGTGAAGTATCTTGGCAAGTAGCTAAGAAATGAGCCACATGTTCGTGAGGTGATCTAGTCCCATTAAACTTGCTGAATTGTGGCTGACGGTGGTTGTTTGGGAATGGTACCATATCAACCTTAGGCGGGTATGGTTTGACATACCCCGGACGCATGGAATAGTGTGTCTACATATACTGAGCTCGGACACCTTCTGAGATCATCCTTTGTATCGCTTCAAGGGTGATCTGAGGTTTCCGCCGCCGGCCATGTTGATTACTTGAAGAGCCGTCTGTCTCATTATTACAGTTTGAGCCATTGGCTATTTGTTCACGGAGAGTGGCTAACTCATCCTCCCTTCCTCGACTGAACGAACTTCATTCGTCGCGAGGACTTGCTCGACGTTGGTCGGTCTACCCTCACCATTTGGGGGTGGATTTGGGTGATCACCATTTTGGGTGTCGCGATCACTTGAACCTGCAATGTCCAAGAGCTCATTTTCAGTACATGGAATATTATTATATAGGGGATTATAAGACCCTATGTAAATATGATGATTTTTTGTGTTACCATCACTTGATATGCTTCGAGTTATTGGGCGATGGCCCAGTACCACTTGCTTGCGAGGCTTCTTCCTCTTGAAGTGAGTCAATGAAGAGGACTGACTAGTGCTACTAGTCATTTCAGAAATCCCCACCGGCATCGCGGAGAGTACTTCAAATGGATTGGTTGATGCTCTTCTGGATGGAGTTGACAACTTTCTTCGTGTACTACCTCTACGGCTTGATGGTGCGAGGTTTGTATTCTCCACTTTACTTGGCATAGAATCAGCTGGTAATGCTAGCTCTCTTCTTTTATTAGCGGCATGGCCAACACGCACATTAGCAGCCTGTTTTGCAACCATTTTGTGCAGTGGGTTCCTATTCACCCATTCTTGATATTCTGGCTATTGTGCAAAAACTTCAGCACGTCGCATGATTTTGCCATTAATATCATCTGCGGTTGCGGATACGCCCAGGAGTAGAGTATTTAAATCTTGGCATATTGTTCTCTCCATGGCTATCTCAATAGCTTGCCTAGCCGTGTCTTGAATTCTACGACGGATTTTCTGGTGTTGAGCTAAGATGGTATCCACAATAAAAGCACGATGTGCATTTGTCAAAGCGGAGTCATTAGCCACAGAGAAGTTCGCCCATGTTTGATGGTTGTTTCTGTGTCGTCGGCGGTTCCTCTTCGGAGATATGGAGGCCTGTGCAGAAGGTCATGGTGCTGTAACCTCTGATGATATGGGATCGGAGATAGTTGCAGTAGGATCAACATGACCTTTCCAAATATCATTTAGGGTTAGATGAACCCTGTTCCACCAGAGTTCACGTTTTGTTTCAGCCATACCGGAGTTATAGACCGGTGATGGGATGAACTCAGGAGCCTCAATTCGAATTTGGGTCTTGGGGTATGAACCACTCTCAGATGATGATGTGCTATATTCCGCCATAACTTCCTTTCCTTTGTTCATGGGCTGCAGATGATTTATTTCTCTCACCATTGCGGCCTTGCCTTTATCACGGACCTGTGAACATTGAGGTTGATCCGATGGCACCACCTTCTCATTTGGAGTGAAAGTGACTTTCTTGGTTGGGGGTGCCCCCATGCTTGAAGTAGGTCTAGAGGAACATTCCCCCAGCGACTTGAACGACGTCGAGGATGCAGGCACCTGTGTGAAACTTGGAGCTAGTGAAGCAGACGTTTTTGATCGCGGAGACTTGGTGGGTGACACTCGCTTAGCACGGATGGGCCATTCCCCCAGTGTCGTCCGACGCAGCCCTATCTCCTCCTTGTGGCTGGGGGGTTTGATGTTCTTTTGCTTGGAGAACCGATGTGGAACTGAGTTGGAGGATGCAGCCCTGTGCACTTTGTCAGAGTGCTCCTTGGAGGCTAACACCCTTTCCTTCATAGCCACTCTTCTTGCCCTCCGCTTTGCAGCCTTGGACATAACAGGTGTGATGCCATCTTGGGGAGCGGAGTTCAACTCTTGCCCACGCTCAGTCATATTTTGTGACCCAGCGGTGGTGCACAGTGAATCAGAGCTGTCGCTAGCTTGAAGAAGTCCTGAACGCGTCCAGCCATACCTTCATATAAGAAAACCATATCTGAGTTTTCTTTCATATATGTATGTAGGGAAATATATTTGGTGCATATACTTGAGAAGTATCATATCACTTTGTTTTTTTTTTGACAATATAGATCAACAGCCATATGATGTAACTTCGTCGGAACTCAAAGATGAGAGGAGAAATATGGTCCCACTGGGCGTGCCAGAATCTGATTACGGGAAAACAGGCGGCCAAAGGCCCACCACCGCATCACATAGACAAATTTAATTTGACTTTATTTACATGGAACAAAATAAAGAGATACAGGTATTGCAGGCTCATACTTCCATAATTCTTATATTTGCATAAAAATTATGTTAATTACATCTCCGTAGAAAACCCCTGATTAGGAGTTCCAACATAGAAACATGAAAAAGATTACATCAAATGGCTAATACATGACTACGAAACAAAAGGAAAATATCTTCAGTCTTGGCGTCGTCGGTGAGGGCTTGACACTCAAAAAAAATAACATGAGCCTATAATTTTCTTTAGGATCAAATATGCATACTGCTTAGCATTTATGCATGGTGCAGTGAAAGCTTAATATGAATATGCAACAGGCCATTTTTAGATGGCCAAAATGCAGATGATTGACGACTATGTATCTTTTATTGCCCTGTTATTTATTTGAGACATTGTATGATTTATATTTGAGGCGACTGTGTAGTTGACATGCATGAAGCTTTAGCATAGTTTAACAATATTTTATTTATATCATCTCTGTTACATATAGCAATATATGGCTTCGTAAAGAGAACCGTATTTCGTTTCTTATATTTCATCTCGGTGGACGATGATCGTTTGACGATGCATCATGATTTGGTTTTCTTGCCCATTATATATATTTAGTATTTGGTCAATATGAATGCACGAGCATCGGAATTTATTTATGTTTTTTTTTGAGTTAGGCTGAGCTAGTATCCATACTACTTGGCTATCACGGGCATAGTAGAGTTTCATGTATAATTTCCTTTATCCACCATGCATGCATGCTATTTTATTTTATAATTTACCCACATATAATGGCTATTTGTAAATTTAATTATTTCTTTTCATACTCCTACGCGCCATGCATATTTATGTGCCTTGGCAAGGTTGGGACGTATTGCAAACCAATTTGCAAATGCAAATATCTTTGCCAATATTTATTTAGGCATGATTTCAGATATATGCTAATCACTTTGGTGTAAAAGCCCATATACATATGGTACATACTTATATGCACGGGCCATTACGGCCGGTTGTTTTATTTTATTTTACTTTGACCATGTATAATGGTCGTTCGTGGATGCAAGATACAAACGTGATGAAGTGTGGTGTTCGGAAGCTATTATTTTATTTGCAGATAATTTGATCAAGATAGGGGCTCCTCGGTTTTGCACCAAGAAGTCTTAACCCTGGTGCCGCATGATTTTAGTTATTTTAACATCGATGCATGTCGTATGGGTGAGATACAATAATTATTTCATCATCCTTTATTTCTAACCCTTTGGTCGACCTCATATGCAAGAAATTTGCATGACGTTGGCTAGAACAAGGATCACGACTTTATCACCTTAGAGAAAAAAAAAAGATATGATGTCTGCTTTTATATGACTATATGGTGTGATTTTCATGCATATGATGGTGCCATTTATTTGTGACCGCATCGTTGTACTTGTGTACGTGATGGAGTTAATTTAATTTAATTCGTCTGGGCTTTAACTCTATGCATGCATGTGATGCAGAATGCAAACGCCATTTTCCTGTTTTCTAGTTTCATGGCACGGCATGCATATTAATTTTAACATGCTACCACACGAGCATGGTAGCAACCATGGTTGAGCTTGCAGATACATCTGAAGTCACACAAAGCAACATCATAAGGCCGGCTTTTGAGAATTTGCCGGTCGAGAAACAAAAGCGCTTCGACGATACGATGAGAAAGCCACAGAGGGCATGATAAAAAGGTTCCTGGGGACATTCTCCATAGATCGCCACCAGAAGGTGACCAAGGAGAAGGAAGTCACTCTCCACACCCTATTACCATCGATCTCTTCATCAACCACCAATGTAAGTGACTCGGGAGCTCTCCAAGCATTTGAATCCATGAAAATTTATGTTGATCGGGGTCATAATCAGTTAGCTGATGGGCTAGGCACTTTACAAAGTTCCATAGATGGATTAGTCAAGGCTCAAGGAAAATCCATTACTCCTACGTTCTCCTCACATGAACCAAGCGTGGAATCGGTTGCACCAAGCCCATCGGCACCGAACGGGTCTCAACAGATCTAGCCAATATATGGCATGCCTGCAAATTTTTATCCGGGACAACCGAAACCTCCATCGTTGTTGTTGGGTAAACCGGTTCAGCCGGCTATGCCCACCGGACAGTCTAGCGCTACATCGGATAGTCCAGCGCTTCCCACCGGACTATCTAGCATGCCTAGTGTAGGGGCTGTCATGGCCCCACCATGCACAACAGTTCCTCAAATTTCGGTGGATCCTAACCGAAGGATTGTGTTAAATATGGCAGGAGTAGAGTACTTCACACCGCCGCAAGAATTAGAGGGATTTGTGCCACCTTTCACTACGATCTCTTATGGTACAGGATCAGTTTCACCAACCGGTTTGGGTGTGCCTAGGGGTCCTGTTCCTGATCATACTTACGATCAGATCTGGTCTGCACAGAATACTACGGCTTCTAAATCTTACAGACAAAAGTCCGGTGTTCTCACATCGGAAGTTAAGGACGAAATATGGCAAGAATTAGTAGCCGCTCTCAAGAAAAAAGCAGGGATTGATGTATCGGGTTCTATTGGTTCATATCAGAAACCCTATGACTGTTGATTCGATGATCATGCTTTTCCTCAAGGATTTAGAATACCTGATTTTGTGAAATTCTTCGGTAAGGACAATAAGAGTACTAGAGAACACATCAGTCAATTTTTAGCACAATTGGGGGATTTAGCCGAAAGGAAAGCTTTTCGAATTCGGCTATTTTCTTTGTCTCTTACAGAAAATGCTTTTGCTTGGTATTCTTCTTTGCCTCCCAATTCAATTAGCACTTGGGATGAGATGTAAGCAAAATTTTGATCACTTTTTCTCAGAAGAATATGAGCTAGAATTGGCCGATCTATCCAAAGTTCGGCAAGGTCGTGAAGAATCGGTTCATGATTATCCTAAGAGGTCTAGGGATACTAGAAACCGATGCTTCCGATTGACTCTATTGTATCGGATAGGGAGTTAGCTGGATTAGCTCTTGAGATGATGAGACATTATATTAAGGAAAAGCTAGCCGGCACGCGATTTTATTCTCTATCTTTGTTACATCAACAGGCTTTGGCTGTAGAAAGCTAAAGTAGAGAGAGTCAAAAGGCTGCACGTCATAATGTGAATCTTGTGGATTATGATTCGGCTAGTTCCGATGATGATACTAAGGAAGTTTATGCAGCTCAGTTTTCTTGGTCCAACAAGGATAAATCATTTGCATGTTCATCTTTAAAGCCGATTACTAGGAATCGGCAGGAAGAAGTTAAATTTACTTTTGATGTTGCTAAGTGCGATAAGATTTTTGACGAACTTCTTAGAAGTGGGAAAATTACATTATCGCATACCATTCCTTCTGCTGATGAATTGAAACGGAAAGCATATTGTAAGTGGCATAATTCTTTTTCCCATGCAACTAACGATTGTAATGTTTTCTGTCGACAGATACAATCGGCCGTGAATGAAGGCCGTTTAAGTTTTCCAGAGATGCAAATTGACAAGCAGTCATTCCCCATGAACACTCTAGACATGAGCAGCAAGAAAGTCTTAATTCGACCGAAAGTAGCTGATGCAAGCAAAGGCAAAACCGTAGTCACCGGTTCGTCAAGGGTAATCGATGAAAATACTAAAGTTTTGGCCAGGGAGGTTATTAGAGAGAAGACTGCAGATGGGAGAGATGCATTGAAGATCACCAGCAGGTTTCTCGGTGCTGGGGGGCAGCAAAACCGATCGGGAGCTCCAAGGGAAGTGCTACCGGATAGTCCGGTGCCAACTACCAGACAACCCGGTGGGCTGGACAGTCCGGCGTTGGCTGTCGGATAGTCCGGTATTCGTCAGCAGCACCTAAGAACCTTCAAGCCGAAGCAGCCAGAGGTCGGGAGATGGAAGCAGCACCAAGCAAGGGCCCCTAGTAAGATGTATCAATCTGGTCCTACATTTGATCAGTTGCTTTCGAAGTATGTCAAGAAGCAAAAGGCCGCTTCTTGCAATCGGCCATATAAGCGACCAAGGTTTCCGCCACAGGAAGCAATGCTCGTGCAAAACAAGAAGCCAACAGAAACGGCTCCTCAGGTAGCTCAGCTAGTACCACCTGCACTTGTGGTACCACCAATGATATGGGGTCCCCCGCAAGAATTTCAACAAAACCCAGCATGGAGTTCTATTGCTGCATGTCCACCTTATGCTTATAATCCTTATTACTATTAGGGATGGGGGGTACCACATGTTTCTGTTTTTAATTGATTGGCTCCTTCTACACATGATAGATTGTGTGTTCCTCAATCCGGTGCATGGGCACAAAATCAGCAGCAATGCCAGAATTATCGGCCTCCAATGCCAACAAATCTGTCACGGGGCATGGGGTGCAACCACAGTCGCAACCCACTGGTGTTCAAAATTTTCAACCAAAACCGGTTCAACCAGTAGCATCATCGATTCAGTCAACGCCCCATGTAACAACAAGTATTGTTAATGTTGGCACAAACAACGTAGTGTTCAATAATGATCACAAGATGCCAATGGTTTTTAACAAATTGGTTAATGCGGTGCCAAAGGAAGGTTTACTTGGAGTTGCTCTAGCTAAGGATCAGAAAGCAAATTCTAATAAGATTATCAGCAAACCACAACCAGATCCGAAGTATTCCATGCCTCGATGGTGTCCTTTGGGTTTAACTCATACTCAAAAGAGGACATTGCAGCGCTTGCGAGCTAAGGAAAGAAGGGGAAAGGCAGCCGAAGCCATATTCAACAAGACACATCCCCTCTTTCCTCCAAAACAATGGAAGCCAAAAGCCATTGAAATCCCAGATCAAGCAGCTACTGAGCAGCAGCCTCAGTTACCGGACTGTCCGGTAACGTCTACCGGACTGTCCCGTGCCCAGGGGTCAGCAGCAGTGCCAGAACGAGAAGTGGCGCCAACGTTGATGGAAGTTTCTACATCACCTGTTGTTCCAGAAGGGGAGGCACTAGAAGAAGAGATGGTGGATTATGTGGCTTCTCCTGAACATCAAGTTATGGATGTTAATATGATTTCTTTTTCCACCGATTACAATATTATCGGTGAAGATGAAGAGGTGATGGCCGAGTTTAATTTTGGACCTCAAGAAGCTATTTTTGCAAAACCGACAGAAACAGTTAATCATTTGAAGCCCCTATATGTTCATGGTCACATTGATGGGGTGGCTGTGTCTCGGATGTTGGTTGATGGTGGTGCTGTGATAAATCTAATTCCATATGATCTATACAAAAGGCTTGTCAAATCAGATGCTGAGCTGGTCAAAACCAACATGACACTCAGTGGTGTGGGGGGCAAGAACCCCATTGAGACTAAGGGAGTTGCTTCTATGGAACTCACTATTGGGAGTAAAATGATCGCCGCTGCATTCTTCATCGCTGAGGTAGAAGGTAGTTTCAGTTTAATTCTTGGGAGAGACTAGATTCACGCCAATCAGTGTGTACCTTCTACTTTACATCAATTCCTGATTCAATGGGTCGGCAATGAGATGGAGGTAGTATATGCTGATTCATCGGCTTGTGTTGCTACGGCCGATGCTCTAGTAATCTCGGCTTATGATAATGCTAAGTGCTTGACGGGAGTTGATTTGTCCGATTATCAGTTTTTAAGTGTGTCCAAGGAAGGATTTACTCCTATAATGCTAGAGCCAGTCGAAAATCAGCTAAATCATGTTATGTAACTCCCATGGCTACATCATCAGGGAGTAAGATCAGAAGGACCCGGGAGCAACAAAGTCCAAGCAGCAGGCAGCCCCTATAGTGATGCCGGACAGTCCGATATCATCTACCAGACTCTCCCGTGGTGAGCTAGATAGTCCGGCAGAGTCTACCGGACAATCCGGTATTGGCTAGAAGTTTGGATGTAATCTTATTTTTAATTCCAATTGTAATTTTATTTCTGATTCCTTTGTAATAGAAGAGTTTAGAGATTTAGACAAGTTAGGATAGGGGTTTACATCGGCTGATCCTTTGGAGGAGATAGACATAGGTGATGAAACTAGTCTGAGACCGACATTTGTAAACAAGACCCTGAAATATGATTCTAGGAATAAATTAATCGTATTATTAAATGAATATTCTGATTGTTTTTCTTGGAGTTATACTGAGATGCCTGGCTTAAGCCATGATATTGTTGAGCATCGGTTACCTATTAAGCCCGGTCTTCGGCCTTTTAAGCAAAGACCGCAGCATTTTAGTTCTGATATTTACCCTCATATCAAAGATGAGATTCACCGGCTTCTAGAAGCCAACTTTATTAGGCCTTGTAGGTATGTAGATTGGGTCTCTAACATTGTGTCGGTGGAGAAGAATGGCTCCGACAACCTTCGGGTGTGCATCGATTTTCGCAATTTAAACAAGGCTACACCCAAAGATGAGTATCCTATGCCTATAGCCGACATGTTAATCAATAGTGTGTCTGGTAATAAAGTTATCAGTTTCCTTGATGGTAATGCCGGATATAATCAGATCTTTATGACCGAAGGAGATACGTCTAAAATGGCTTTTGTGTGTCCTGGCTTTATTGGTTTGTTTGAGTGGGCTGTCATGACGTTTGGTTTAAAGAATGCTGGCGCTACTTATCAGAGGGCTATGAACTTCATTTTCCATGAACTGCTGGAAATTATTCTAGAAGTTTATATTGATGATATAGTTGTTAAATCGACTGCTTTTGATTCTCATTTAGCCGATTTACATAAAGCCTTTGAGAAGATGCGCAAGTATGGTTTGAAGATGAACCCACGCAAATGTGCTTTTGGTGTGTCGGCTGGGAAGTTTTTAGGATTTATTATTCATGAAAATGTCATAGAGGTAGATCCTAACCGCATAGAGGCTATTCAAAAAGTAGCAGCCGATGTGCAAGCTTTATATGCAGGTTTCTTGGCAAGGTCAATTATCTGCGGCGGTTTATATCTAACCTTGCTGGGAAGGTTGATGTGTTTACTCCTATTCTTCGGTTGAAGAACGATGCTGATTTTACTTGGGGGGCAGAATCGCAAAAGGCTTTTGAGCAGATCAAGGAGTATTTATCTTCGGCGCCGGTGCTTAAAGCACCTAGGAGTGGATTTCCTTTCAAATTGTACATTGCTGCTGAAGATAAAGTTATTGGGGCTGTTTTGACTCAAGAAACCGAAGGTAAAGAGCATGTGGTTACATATCTAAGCAGAAGATTGACTGATGCTGAAACGAGGTACTCATTCATTGAGAAGTTATGCTTATGCTTGTTTTCTGCTTGTACCAAGTTGAGGTATTATTTATTATCCAGTTATTGTGTAGTAGCATGCCAAGCCGATGTTGTTAAATACATGTTGCATAACGCTAATATGAGTGGGAGAGTTCGTAAATGGGCTTATGCTTTAATAGAATATAATTTGGCTTATGAACCTCTGAAATCCATGAAAGGCCAAATCATAGCTGATTTTATAGTTGAACATCGGATTGATGATTCTTATGAGCTAGATATAGTTTATGTTACTTTTGCTCCATGGATGCTTTACTTTGATGGATCGGTTTGCGATGAGGGCTAGGGGATTGGCATAGTGCTGGTTTCTCCTCAAGGTGTTGCATTTGATTTCTCTAGCCGATTAGAATTTCATTGTACTAACAACCAAGCCGAATATGAAGCATTGTTGTTCGGTTTAAAGTTATTGCAATCCATGGGGGTAAAATGTGTAAAGGCTTTTGGAGATTCTCAGTTAGTAGTTCAGCAGATTTTAGGAGAAAGCCAGTGCTATGATGGAGTTTTAAATTCTTATTTAGAGCGATGTAGACATATCATTCGTTCTTTTGATGAGTTTGGTATTTCTCATATATTTAGAACTGACAACTCCAGAGCTAATAATTTGGCATGGAAAGCATCTGGTTATCGTGCTTCAAAGGGCAGATTTAATGTCACTAAGAAACCGATGCTCGGAAACAGTTGTGTGCTGGGATTGCGCACGCCGGACTGTCCGACAACGGTTACCGGACTGTCCGGTGAGACACTGGATTGTTCGGCAATGTGCATCGGATTGTCCGGTGAGTCGGTGGAGAATCTGATTTTGGCTTTCGATGATCCGGCATGTAATCGGTCCGGATGGTTGTAGGAGGCCTTTTTATAATATATTTGCGCGATCCAAATGCCAGAACGGAAAGGAAAGTTCGACGAGCCGCATTTAAGTATGTCTTCATTAATGATAACTTATATCGTTGAACTATTAGTGGTGTTTTGCTTAAGTGTTTAGGTCCTGATGACGTTGTGTTGGCCATGGCTGAGGTGCATGAAGGGATTTGTGGTACTCATCAATCGGCATTGAAGATGAAATGGCTTTTGAGGAGGGCTGGATTCTATTGGCCCACGATGATTGCAATTGTTTTAAGTATTACAAGGGATGCCAGGTATGTCAGAAGTTTGGAGATATTCAGATGGTGCCTGTTGCTAAGTTGCATCCTATTATTAAGCCTTGGCCATTCAGGAGATGGGGTTTAGACTTTATTAGAGAAATTCATCAGTCATCTTCTAAAGGACATCGGTTCGTGTTGATGGCTACTGATTACTTTACTAAGTGGACTGAGGCCGTTGCCATGAAAAATATGACGCATAAAGAGGTAATTGAGTTCATTACTAAGCATATTATTCACAGATTTGAAATTCCTCAGACTTTGACTACAGATCAAGGTGCTTCTTTTATGTCTAAGGAGGTACGTGAATTTACCGAATCATATAAGATTAAGTTGCTCAATTCCTCTCTCTATTATGCTCAGGCTAATGGTCAAGCCGAGTCTAGTAATAAAGTGATCATCAATCTTATCAAAAAGAAGATCGCCAATCATCCTCCGCGTTGGCATGAAGTCTTGTCTGAAGCTTTGTGGGCTCATAGGATATCTAAGCATCGTGCTACTAAAGTTTCTCCTTTTGAGCTTGTGTATGGTCAAGATGCTATGCTACCTGTAGAGGTAAACTTGGATGCCTATAGGTTTGCTAGACAAAATGACTTGAGCGTCGGTGAATATCATGATTTAATGATGGATAACGTTGATGTGGTGACCGACAAGCGGATAATGGCTTTGAAGGAGATTGAGAAGGACAAGCTCGTGGTTGCCAAGGCATACAACAAGAAGGTCAAGATCAAGGGTTTCTAGGTTGAAGAGCTTGTATGGAGACAATACTGCCATTAAGAACTAAAGACAGAAAATTCGGCAAGTGGTCTCTGTCGGGATTTAGTACCGGCAGTGCACCATGGGACAGGTCATGAGGTGCTTTTGTGGGTCGGCGAGATCGACGCAGCTCGATGGTTCGCCGAAAAAGTGACAACAACACGAAGGTTTATACAGGTTCGGGCCGCAAGATACGTAACACCCTATGTCCTGTTTGTGGCTGATTGTATTGCTTCGAGTTCTCGAGGTTACAATGATGGCTAGGGCTTCGCTCGAGAGCATGTTGGTGGATTGCGATGGGTTGAGATGTTCTACGTAGGGGTCCTTCATTCGCCTTATATAGTCTGACGGAGTCTTGGGTTACAAGTTGAGTTCCATCTATATCTCCTAGTCGGTTTAGATTACATGAGATCAAACAGAATCTTAGTTTCTATCGTATCTTCTCCGATCTCCTCAAATCTCGGAACCTAAATCTGAGCCAAGCTTCCTTGTTTGCTCTCTGGATCACGTCGTTGTTGCCTTGAACTCCAAGCCAACACGACTGTATTTGAGCCTGAGTTAAGCGTCCGTCCCATGAAATCAGCCACTCACCCGACTCAGGCCCACTGTTGGCCCATGTCCTGGATTCACACCATGAGGAGCCAGGGGATATTTATCCCTCACAAGCCCCCGAGGCTCGAGTCAATTCAGAGGTCAATTGACTCGAGACTCCCAAAGCCAACTGTAGCTCTGAGTGAAATGTACTGCCAAATTAACTTTCATATCCCTCCAATGGTTGCACCGACTAGGTGCACCCATTGAGTGTAGCCCCGGAGCTTTAAGCTGAATTGAGCTACAATTAGCTTGAAGATCCAAAAAGAAAATAACCGGCTTTGACAACTCCACCTCCAAATCATTCGTCTTCTCAAATCATTAGTTGCACCGACTAGGTGCACTCAATGGGTATAGCCCCCGAGCTTCAAGTTGACTTGCGTAGTAATCAGCTTGAAGGTCCAAATAATCTGAAATTTTGAAAGTATATATTTCCTCCCGAGTCAATCAACGCATCCTCACAATGGTTGCACCGACTAGGTGCACCCATTGGGTGTAGCCCCCAAACTTCAAGCTGACTTGAGTAACAATCAGCATGAAGGTCCAAAAGAGCTCTCCCGACTCATTATCGCCCGACTGAAGTCTTCAGGCCTTTGCCCCAATCAGAAAAAACTTCAAGAAAAAATTCCCTACCCATTGGGTGTAAATCGGGAAACTGGCAAGAATATGAAGAGCCATTCCTTTCTTTGTCGCATATGCTTTTCCTCGAAAACCCAACCGCTCGCGGATCCAATTTTCTTGAACCGTCTCACTTGTAGATCACCGACACGTGTCCATTCGAATACCAAACACCATCCCTGTACGTGTGCTTGCAGAAGTCGGAGCGGCGCTTCGACCGCTATATAACTAAGGCCTAAGCCTGTGCATCAATCACACTCTCATTGCCTTGTGCACACATCAAATTCCACTGCCAAACGCCCGCTTTTTGCAAACACCATGGCCGACACCCGTAGGAACCGCCCCGAGTTCTCCGACTCAGATGATGAGGTCTTCGCCGGTGGCCCCGGTGAACAAGATCCTCCCAGCGACACTGGCCCCCACAGCGACAGCGACAATGGCGGCGACGACAAGGGGAAGGTGCCACTGGAGGAGGCAGGCGATGACTCCGATGACGACTCCGACCAGTACAACAATAAGGAGAAGGCGATGCTCCGAGGTCTTAACCACCCTGGCCTCGGCGGTCCCGACGATGAGGACAGCGATGAGAAGGAGGATGGCGAAGATGACGAGGATCAGGACGACGACGACAGCGATGACGGCGGCAAGAACAGCGACGATGGCGGTGACAACGGTGGCGACGGCGACGACGACGGCGGCGGCGACGACGATGACGGCGATAGCGGCAGCGACGAGGATGCTGCTCTGCCCCCCAAGAAACGCCGCTGTATCAGCTATTAGATTAGGAGTAGCTTAACTAGTAGTGTAGTACTCCGTAGGAAGGTCCCATGTATACGTAGGCTTATCTTTGTAATGAATCCCATCTTTTTAATGAATGCCTTATGCTTCCTCTTGTTCATGTGTTCATCATTGCATAATAAAATATGTTCCTTCTATAAGAAACCACTATCTTATTACCCAGACGCAGTTCAATTACTGAAAACGAGATCACCGAATGAAAATCATGAGCCCCTAAGTCAAATGAATTGTCTGAGAAATAACTGCCATCAAATACTTTCAGATCGAATGAAAATATCCGAGTCAACTTATCTGACTGAACGATGTCCGACTGAAGTTCAGATAACCCAAATAAAAGCCATGCCGACTGAAACCATGTCGACTGAACATTAAGAGATCCGCTACTCCGTCAGAATCATGGAGAAAATGCCGATGCCGTAAGTTTCCTTAAAGAAAAACAGAACTTTCCCAACTTAATGCCGTTAGGTATTAAAGAGGACCAATACCCTAATGGTTCCTTTAAATCGAATCCTTGTTCCCCAACAGCTGCATTTACTCTGCCGCTAGCGCCAACAGATTCGAAACCCCTGTCCAAAACTTTCGAACTTGCGCCAGAATCCCGTGCACCCATGGCTCCAAAGAAGAAGACGATCAGTAAACGCGGAAACACCAGCGAGGGGCTTCCACATGATGAGAACCGGTCGATTTCATCACCATTCCTTGCTTTCTGTATGTCTTCCGTCTCTGAATCTCATCTGAATCATCTTGTAAAAATGGGGGTTCTTCCTCCCAAGGAGTTGGGTGGGTGGAGAGATTGTGAAGTTGAAAAAGTCCCCACAAAGGATACCCATGAGTCTTTGGTCTTTGCCCCTTTCTTTGTCCGTGGACTAGGATTACCCCTCTGCTCTTTTGCACGAGGCTTGCTGAATTTCTATTCCATTGACTTGTCTCATCTGAACCCAAACTCCATCCTCCAAATTTCGATTTTTATCCACTTGTGTGAGGCTTTCCTCGGGATTGCTCCCCACTTTGGTCTCTGGAAGTATCTATATCACTGCAAACCCGGTACCTGAGACAAGGTTTTGCAAGTAGTTGGAGGAGCTAGCTTAGAACTGCGTAGGCGGTGAAAATCAGTATACTTGGACATCCCTCTCAAGTACAGCAACAGAGGATGGCACTCCGAGTGGTTCTACATGACCAACCATGACTCATTGCTGGCTCAATCAGGATGCCAGCCGAACTCCAAACTCAACAGTTGGGAAGAGGCACCAATTGTAGAGGAGATTGCTGAGGTGGAAATTCTACTCAATGACATCTCAGATTTGAAAGACAACGGCTTGACTGCACATGCTATACTCATCGACTTCGTCTTTTGAAGCATTCAACCGATGAAAGACCGAGTATATCCGGCCTATCTGTATGTCGGAGCCAATGATCCCACTCGAGAGGTCAGCCGACCCATTACTGCAGAAGAGATTAAAGCCCGAGTTGGCCTGATGCTGAGAGGTGACATCTACAACGCGGGATCACCACGACCCTACTTCGCATGGCACCCTACTCCATCTGTAAGTATTTTAGCTTGCTGACCGACCTACTTATGTATCTTGATAATGTACACATCACTGAATATACTTGCTGACTCCATCTTCACAGAGCAACATTGCCAAGTTCCTGTCCGACCCTCCTCAGCACAACGCGGATAATATGCTGAAATGGGAGTCAAGACTGACTGCTGAGGAGATGGAAGCTGTAGTTGCAGCAGCACAAGGGGAAGGCAACAATGAGGCTGCCACATATATCATTATCCCACGTCCAGCCGAAGACACCGACGCCGAAGAAGATGCCGGGGCGCAAGAGGGACAAGCCCCCGAGCATACAGCAGCCCCAAAGGAAGGTGATGCTGCCTCAAGGGTGTTCAGACATACCCAAACCAAGACATCAACAGAACAAGCTGAAGTTCCCCAGAGAAAGAGGACCATCAGGGAACAAGTTATCAATCAGGGAACCTCTCCTGCCAAGCCTGATTCAGCATCCCCGTCCAAGAGACCGAGCAAGAAATCCAAAATACAAGAGACGACTAACAATAGTGAAGGCTCTTCTCTTGGCTGCATCGACTAGAAATTGTTGATTGATGAGGAAGAGGAGGAGGAAGAAGTCCCACTTCAACGTCGCGAGAGGAGGTCTAAATGAGCGCAGGAACTTGAAGCCACAGCCCACTCTCCGACTCATTAAGATATGCCAATGGAGGAGGAACTGAACTTATCGGATGTTGATCAAGATATGCCACCGCGCGCGAGCTGCGCCATGTGGCGGTCCTACCACTCGGAGTAGAGTTGATGACGAGGCCCAGGCGAAGGCCAGTCACCGGCTCCTCGACCGCATGGTAGACGTCGTCGCCCATGAGTGGCGTGGGCGTTGACCCTAAGGAAGGTCTCGTCAGCTCTTCCCCGCCCCCCTCCTTGAGTCGAGGTGTCTGAGGCTGCAGTTGGCGATCAGGGCCTGTGGTATCCCATCGCGCATCCTCATCGTTTTTGAGGAGAACCGTGGCATGAGGAACGAACCGAAAGTGTGATAGACTTGAGTGGCGAGTTGCCGCGGCATTGGGGAAGCCACAGGAAAGCTTGGAGGGAGCCTGATCTTGTGTGAGATCTGGGGCTTTACTGCTTCGGCTATCCGTCGGGAGCAAGATCGAGGTCCTCTAGTGAGGAGTGGTTGCCGGCGCGGGAGTTGGAGACGAGCGATGAGCCTCCGGTTGCCGCGCTTTCTTCCCCCGACTGATCTGAGTCCAGACCCGAGTTGGGGAAGTAGAGAGCGCATTGCGTCGAGTCGGCGAAGGCGTGGTCAGGGGTCAGAGAGAGGGAGCAGGAGCAAGTCTGCGCCTGGCCGGTGCCACGACCGCCTATCGAGGTCCAGACCCAGATTGAGTCGGGGAGTGGTTCGATGTCTTGCCCTGAGGTGGGACAAATCGAGGCCGAGTGGTCCTGGTAGATTGATGCGTTGATGCTCAAGGACGAGCTGGCTCGACACTGGTGACGGCCGATCGCTAACTATCCATCCGCTGGATAGATCCAGGAGTTGGTGAAGTCGAAGGAAGCTTCAGAGTTGGCGATAGAGCCTTGAAGCTACACGCCTCCCCCGCAGTACCGATGAGGCGGTGCAGATCGCTGAATTGGTGGGCGATGAACGAGATGGATCCGAAATAGATCATCTCGCCGGGAGCAAACTTGATGACGTCGTTGATGAGGTTAGCCATGGAGCTAGCTTGAAGTCGATGTCGCCGAGCTCCTACCTGGCGCGCCAACTGTCGGGATTTAGTACCGGCAGTGCACCACGGGACAGGTCACGAGGTGCTTTTATGGGTCAACGAGATCGACGTAGCTCGATGGTTCACTGGAAAAGTGACAAGGACACGAAGGTTTATACAGGTTCGGGCCGCGAGATACGTAACGCCCTACGTCCTGTTTGTGGGTAATTGTATTGCTTCGAGTTCTCGAGGTTACAATGAGAGCCAGGGCTTCGCTCGAGAGCACGTTGGTGGATTGCAATGGGTTGAGATGTTCTATGTAAGGGTCCCTCATCTGCCTTATATAGTCTGACGGAGTCTTGGGTTACAAGTTGAGTTCCATCTATATCTCGTAGTCGGTTTAGATTACATGAGATCAAATAGAATCTTAGTTTCTATCGTATCTTTTCCGATCTCCTGAAATCTCGGAACCTAAATCTGAGTCAGGCTTCCTTGTTTGCTCTCTGGATCACGTCGTTGTTGCCTTGAACTCCAAGCCAACACGACCATATTTGGGCCTGAGTTAAGCGTCCGGCCCATGAAATCAGTCGCTCGCCCGACTCAGGCCCACTGTTGGCCCATGTCCTGGATCCACGCCATGAGGAGTCAAGGGATATTTATCCTCCACAGTCTCCAAGTTGGGAAGGTCCTTTCAAAGTGAAGAAGGTGCTTCCCAGTAATGCTTATATATTAGAAGATCTGCATGGTGATGAATTGCCTAAAGCATTAAGTGGCCGCTTCTTTGAAGAAATATTATCCAATCATGTGGCAAGATGCTTGAGAAGGCTGATGTGTTACATCAAGGGTTTAATTGTGCTTCGGAATTGTTATGTTATGAGATATCCGTTAATTCTCGAAGATGTAAGTATTCCTAGTGCTTTTAGTTCATGACATTCACTAAAAGGCAGGGGCACATGTGTTGAGCACCTAATTGGGTAGAGCCATGTTGGTCGGCGCCACCGGACAGTCTGGTGGATCCGGACTATCTGGTGGGCTATACCGGACTATCCGGTGGAGTCGAGTCCGAATAGAACTCCGAGATTTATGCGAGATCTTACGGGATTCGACTTATGCAATTATCATGATACATAGTATATCATAAGAAAAGCGAAACTGATCCCACCGCGTGTCTATCAAGTTATTAGCACCACTTCTCTTTCTTACCCAATTCACTTTGGTAAAAGAGTGTCGTTCTAAGCTTATACCACCTAAGCCATCTATTGCGCATAGGACAATCATGCTGGATAAAGGGGTAAACATGCACTAGGGTTTCATTCAACACCTAACTCTAATGCACAAGCATAACTCCTAATTTAATTAAATGACTCAAAATAAAATAGGTAAATGCACCGGGGCTTGCCTGGTACTCAGGTGATATCAGTAGTCAGAAATAATTAGAACTTGAGACTTCAAGTAATTATTCCTCCAAGAACACCAAGACTTCATGAGAATGTACTCCAAAGCTTCTTCTTGGCTTCTTCTTACACATCGTTGTAATTGTAACTAGCGTACCTAGGTATGCATGAACAAGCAATGCATTAATGCAAGGATGCAAGACAACACACACAGGCGCGAGAACAAGCAAAGAAGTATAAGATATATATTACTAGAGATGGACAGATGCACAAATGACAAGGTATAGTGCACACAAGTATGAGGATGATCAATCTGTTGTGATAGAGAGACAACAAGGAGTAAAAGAGAAGTAAACCTACTTTGCTTTCATAAAGAAAGAAAGATGTTAGCTCAAAACAAAGATGCTTTCTTAAAAACATGACCTATCAAGTTTACACATTCCAAACATGCGCTAGCAAAGCTCAGGTTTAAAACAACATAATGTGACTAGGCAGTCAACGTACAGCAACAACAAGAGGCAAGATATGAGAGTACTAGAAGAGCTATCATTCATTTGAGAAAGAATTATCTTAGTAGTTGAAGCATGTTTAAAGGAGGCAAGCATTGAGAAGGAAACAGGGACATGAATATGCCTAAAACAGATTACCCAATCTCACAAAAGTGGACCCAAACAGTTCCAAGCGTACCACCAATTAAATATAAATAGTCTATCATAACCATAAAAGCTTATGCATGGCATGAATTGGACCAATAACATGCTGGTTCACATTTGAACTAAGGAGCAGAACCCTTCTCCAAAACCATTCTAAACTAACATGGGTGATATCATGAACCGGTTAAACACCGAAAATAATGTCACAAGTGAGATAACAGGTGAATCTCTTAAATAGTTAGTCTTGGAAACAGTAGTGCAAAAAGACAACACTGAGCATTAGTTAAACTCATAACTTCAGCTTATACCAATATTCTACTGTAAGCACACCGAAAGAAACAAGACCCACAAACTAGCATATAATTACTTCTCAACTCCCGCATGAACCTGCAACAGATAAGCACTAAGGTTCAAAATGAACCCAACTAAAGAGTGAACACACATGTGCATGCATAAACATGAATGAAATTAATCAAACAAAAGTGGAAGACATGCAGATTTAAGCAACCCTAAAATGCAGTCCTTAAGCAATATATTAATGTCTAAATAACCACATTAGACAGCAGAATGCACAATTAAACCATGAAGGGAGCTCAACAATTATACTACAGATCAGCTGTCAAGATGTTATCAGATATACACCATGAATTAGTTATTACTCGCCAAAACGGAATTGACTTGCCAAGCATCTAAGAATGAAAAGGAAAAAGAGCAGCACTTAAAATCAGTTAGTTACTGATGGGTTCATCTCTAGCTGAAGGGAGCAAAACAGGAAGAAGATACCCACTTAATAGTTATTTTTTTTACACAGGTTAAGCATAAATGCACAGATGGATAATACGGGACCCCAAAATTCTAGAACTCCAGATAAACTAACCATGCAGTTATTCAACTATGCACAAAGGAACCATTTGGACAATCAAGGAGTTAATAAGTATTGGATTCTGGAACCGATGATGTCCACAAACAATCAAGGATCCAAGTAATCCTACGCTACACAGCATATATGAACGGCACAATCAATATTTTTCAATCACAGTGCAAGGCATAAGATTGCAAACAATGGGGAAAATTATTTATCTCTACAAGAATTACAACAACAGCTAACTGCGTAAACAAACATAAATGAATCAATCAATTATTCCCTTTTTTTCAGATTTACTTTTGGCTAGTCAATAAAGCAAATGAACATAAGGGCAAAATCAACCTTCTGCCGCAGCACGTTAAGCATCGGGTATGTCTAACACACATGAAACAAGAACTACTTAACACTCTCCCTAAATCAATTTCAGTTTAAAGAAGAAAACAAAAGAATTGAAGAGATACAACCCTTGCTGCTGCCTGCTGCTGCCATCCACACGAGGAGGAAGAAGAACAGGAGGGGATCGGCACTTTGCCGGGGCTTGCTTTCTGGAGGACGCCGGCCGAGGGAGAGGGAGACCGGGGCCGGTCAGCAGCGCTGGCTGCTGCTGCCGCCATGGAGGAGGGGCAGGTGGAGGAGGGCGCTGGCATGGAGGGAGACCAGGGAGGAGCAAGGAGGTAGGGCGCCATGGGGCAAGCAGCAGGAGGGGCCACGGGAAGGGAGAGGTGGCCAGCGGTGGAGGGACAGGGAGGAGCAGCACCATGGTTGGAGGGAGCTGGGGCGCAGAGAGGGCGCCATGGCACAGGGGCAGCCATGGGGAGGAGCAGGGAGGGGCGCCATGGGGAGCAGAGAGAGAGACGTGTGGGGGAGGGAGACCGAGGGGATGGCGGCGAGATTTTTTTTCGGGAAGAAAGGGGCAGGGGCAGTGGGGAGAGGGTTCTGGGCTGTGGTCCACTCGCCGGGGAGAGGGGAGGGTGGAGGCAGGAGGCAAAGAAAACCAATCCCTTTTCTATTTTGGACCAGAAAATTCCTCCTGTTTAGATTGAAGATTAAAAAATGAAAACGGATGAATTTAGAGAAAATTTGTATACCAAAGTTGCTTAGAATTTTATGCTCTACAACTTTCGTATACAGAGTTTTTCTTGAAACTGTCCCGAAATTAGCAGAATTTAGAGGCAAAGTGATAGATTCATAGGGAGCACTCGGAAGAAAAAGAATTTTGGGTGGTCTAGGGTTTCCTTCTTCACTTACTTGCAAGAACGGATTAACGAACAAAGGAACACACATTCACTCCATCAACATTCATGTAAGGAAATTTTACATGATGCCCATGAGATGCAAAAAGAGATACCCGCGATATCACAGGTGGGACAGGAATGTCCGGCGGCCTCTGCCGGAATGTCCGGTAGAGTCGCAGACAGGGGGTTTTTAAACCTAAATTTGACCAAATCTTTTCCAAACTTCACGAGATTTTGCACAAGCTATCTAGACCCTATTCCAAAGCTTTTCCCAAAAGATCAACACAAAATGACCAAGCGATCAGCAGGAATTTCAAATCTCGTGAGATGGCAATCTTTGGGCAAGAAGGGGGAAAACTCAAAAGAACCTTGCTCGTGGCAATCCAACAGGATTGAGATGAACTAAGTCATAATCTCCACGTTCTAGCAAGTCCAAAAGAGCCAAAAGAACGGGATTAACTCGTGGGCAACACAAATCACCAAAAGCCCTTGAGTTCCATCCAAAAACCAACTAGAAGAGGGGAGAAAGATGGTTGCACCCATGAGCACGAAAATAGGAGGAATCTTGCTTTGATTAGAAGAGGAAATCAGTTCCTACAAGGCTTAACTCATCCTACCAACCTTCATCCTCCCACTAATGCAAAGTACTAGCCTAGGGGACTCTCAAATCCTAAGCTAAGCACCCGATTTGCTCTTTAAGCTCTTGGCTGGTTAGAGACTAAGCCTAGGGTTTCTAGAGGTGGAATAGTCACCTAAATGACCAGCCACTTTGGTATTTATAGCCCTGGCCTAATCGACACATTTTACACTAAGACCCCTATATTACAGAAACGCCTGTAGGGGCCAAAACTGAAAAGTCTCGACTTTCTCAGGGACGGACGATCGCAATGGAGTCTTGATCTTCTTCGCCTGCAAGCTAACTCCCGGATGACGTCGACATGGCCAGTAGTCCAAATCCACCAATCGACCCCCGGTTTTGAAGTCAGAAATCGGGAAACTTTAGGGTTTCCTTCCTAGGCCTGGACAGGCCCACTCCACTCTATCGCGGCGAGAATGAGTCCATTCGCCAAGTCTGGTTACTTGGTGGTACGGTGGCGGATTAGAGCGAATCCGCCAGCGCCCTCGCCCGTCTTAGCGCCCATGTACTCGGACTGGAGCACCGTGGTGGCACCCGGCATTCCCAGTCCATCGGGGTCGCCTCGCAGTCCTTTGGAGGTCTTACTCATGTCATCGCCGTGCCGCTCCTCCATGTACCAAACTCCGATGGCCGACCGACGTCGAGCATGCCTCCAGTCCTTCGGAGGGCTTCCATCTACCTCCAGTCCATCGGAGGTCATGTGCCCAAGTCCTTTTGGGTCTTTGGCTTCAGTTGACAATCACTCATCACTCCAGAGGCAATGGAGCCGGTCCATTGGCTCTCAATCTCCCCCTTGATGAGTGCATTGTCAACACCTTCTACCTATAACCTGAAATAGAACAAAGACAAGAGAAACAAGCGTAAAACCGAAAAGGAAGAAGAAAATAAGAAAGTTGCTCAAAATGCCCAAAAGCCGAGCACAAGCAAGGAAGGGCAAATTGAGGCAACAAAAAGAAAAACCAAAGAGGCTGGTCATTTAGGTGACAAGGGAAACCTAAGACAAGGGAAACCGCTCAACGCAGTCGATCAAACTAAAGCATGACCCCTCAAGAAAGAGGCCAACCGGCTCAACACAGCCATGCTTAGGCAAAGCATCGGTTCCTCCAAAAAGAGGCAAAAGGCTCAACGCACCGATGCAAGAGCATGCTAAAAGCTCAAATCCCTGAATGCACAGCTCCCCCTCAACAAATTCCCCCCCTTGGTCCATGAACACTCCCATAGGTCAACCTCTCTCCCCCTTGTTGACAATGGACACATCAAGGGTTCATCAAATCCGACTCCCCCTGAACTAGACAACTCCCCCTCAAAATATGCCATGAAATGCAGGAACTGTACCATAAAGAGCTCAGCAGGGATGAAAAGCTAGTAAATACCAGTTCTAGCATATAGAGCAAGTGAGGGCAAGGAAGCATGCAACAAGCTCAATTGAATCTATCCTATACAGATCGGGAGCATGTTTTTCAGGGTGTTGGAAAAGAAAGCATCACCAACATGAATAGCATATAGCAAGATAGCCATGAACAGCAAGATGCTAGCAAAACATACAAGTTGTGCTACTCTCAACCAATGCATATACAACAGGCCATAAGCAATTAAGAGACTTGCAGATTTCAGATTTAGCAAATTTTGAATCTTCATGCAAATCAGATCATGTGCCAGGGGTTATACACTTGTCTTTGCCACTTCTTACCAACCAATGCCAAGCCTAGGTTCAGAAAACCATCATAAGCTTAAGACAAGGTTTTGGTCATACACAGCCTAGTCCAAGTTCATGCCAAAATGCAAAGGCAAGCTATCTCAAACTAGAACAGTGTGACAAGTGAACCCACCTGGATCTTTTCAATTTAGCGCATAAGACACACAAAGTGCATAGATTTAATTCAGGTTTCAAGTTTAGGCAAGGTGTCAAAACTGCCTAGGCATAAACTAAAAAAAAGCATATGATTAGCATATCCAAGCATGAGAAGATAGCATAGCATTCAACATTCCTACACATGCCAGGTAGCCAAGTCAAGTGGTGATCATGGTTTTGATTTTCAGGAAATAAAAGCGACTTAGCTCAGAAATGATATTAGACAGATCCAAGGAGCTTAGCCAACCATGATCAAGCAAGCAACTGTACAATCTAGCACAAGCAAGTACTAACTAGTCATTCGAGAAGAGCTCTAGTGCTAGTGAAAGTGGAACTGCATATGACACAATGCAATGCATGATATGATACAAAATGCAAAGAAAACAAAGAAAAGCAAAGAAAAAGCAAAACAAAACCTAAACTACAGCAAAGTTACCCCAACCTAAAAGGGGTAACAAACACCAAGCTCCCCACGCAAGCGAGCAAACACGCTAAGGTCTAAGGGCTTGGTGAAGATATCTGCCAACTGGTTCTCAGTCTCCACTTGGATCAAGTCTATGTCTCCCTCCTCATAGTGATCTCTCAGAAAGTAAAACCCCACGTCTATGTGTTTGGTTCGAGAGTGCAGGACGGGGTTCTTAGCTACAGAAATAGCAAAAGTAGAGTCTACTCGGAGAGGGATCTTCCTAAAGCTGAGACCAAAGTCACTCAAAGCGGACTTCATCCAAAGCAACTGGGAGTAGCAACTAGCAGCAGCATTGTATTCGGCTTCTGTTGTGGAAGTGGCTATGCTAGATTGCTTGCATGTGGACCAAGAGACAAGGGAAGAACTAAGGAACTGGCAGGTGCTGGAAGTAGACTTGCGCTCCAACCGACAACCCGCAAAGTCAGCATCCGAATACCCTCTCAAAGTGAGCATTGAAGCTGAAGAGAACCAAAGACCAAGCTCAAGAGTGTATTTCAGGAACCTAAAGATGCGTTTCACCGCTTGACGGTGTGATGCCCTCGGTGAGTCCTGAAAACGAGCACAAAGGCAAACTGTGAACTGGATGTCCGGCATAGTCGTCGTCAGGTACAGAAGTGAGCGGATCATCCCTCGGTACTCTCTCTGGTCCACAAACTCCCCTTCTTCATCTGCATCAAGCGCCGTTTGTGTTGACATGGGAGTTGCCATAGGCTTGAGGTCTCCCTTATCAAACTTCTTCAGAATGTCCTTCGTATACTTGGCTTGATGGATGAAGGTTCCTTTACGCCCTTGCTTGATTTGTAGTCCAAGGAAAAATTGCAACTCTCCCATCATGCTCATCTCAAACTCCTTTGACATTTGCTCAAAAAACTTGGTAACAAGAGAGTGAGACGAGCCACCAAAGATGATATCATCCACGTAAATCTGGACAATAAGAAGATCATTACCACGCTTGAGGAAAAACATGGTTTTATCCACACTCCCCATTTTGAAACCCTGGTTTAGCAAAAAGGTTTTCAATCTCTCATACCAGGCTCTAGGGTCTTGTTTCAAACCATACAAGGCTTTTTGCAATTTGTAAACATGGTTAGGGTATTTAGCATTTTCAAATCCAGGGGGTTGTTTGACATAAACTTCTTCTTGAATGAAACCATTTAGAAAAGCATACTTCACATCCATTTGAAAAAGCTTGAAACCCATGGAAGCTGCAAAGGCTAAGAGAATACGTATAGCTTCCAGGCGTGCAACTGGAGCAAATGTTTCCTCATAGTCTATCCCCTTTTTTTGACAAAACCCTTAGCCACAAGTCTAGCGTTGTTCTGCACAACAATGCCATCCTCCCCTTCCTTATTTTTGAAAACCCATTTTGTACCTATAGGATTGCAATGTGGCGGTGGCTCTACCAAAACCCAAACCTCATTCATCTCAAAATTTTCTAACTCCTCATGCATGGCATTAACCCAATTACCATGAGAAAGTGTGTGTCCAACATCCTTGGGCTCAAAGGAGGCGACAAATGCAGCATAAGCAAAGAAAGCAATAGAACCTGTCTGGGACCTCAAAGTCCTCATATGCAAATCACCAATGATCCCATGTGGAGGGTGATCTCACTGGACCTACCGAGATGGAACAATCTCGAAGGTCACCTCCCCTGCGTCCTCAGTGGGGCCAGCCTCTGCTCGAGCTTGCGATCGAGGGAGTAAGGAGGAAGCCGTCATCAAAGGTCCTCCTTCATTTTCTGAGCTCGTAGCAGAGAGGGCAGGAACTGCAGCCTGTGCAGTGGCTCCTGCATCACCAGCATCTACCTGAACTTCCTCATCTTCAAAGATGGGAGCTCCTTCTTCATCATCACCATGAAAGCTCAAATGCAGGGGTTGTGCAAGGCATAGATTCATCAAAGGAAACTTCACAGGCCTCAACCACTTGTTTGGTATTGAGTATCCACACTCTATATGCCCTAGAGCTATAGGCATACCCAAAAAAAAATACTATCCAAGCAGCGGAATTCAAATTTGTCCAAATGCCCCTCTTTTTGAGCACAAAGCATCTACAACCAAATGCATGTAGGTGCTTGAAGCTGGGCTGCCTACCAAACCATAGCTCGTACGAAGTCTTCCCTAAGAAGGCTCGTAGGAAGATGCGGTTGGCAATGTAACAGGCCATGTTCATGGCCTTAGCCCAAAAGTGTCACGTAGTCCTATGCTCATCAAGCATCGTTCGCGCCATCTCTACAAGTGTGCGGTTCTTTCGTTCCACAACACCATTCTGAGGTGGGGTATAAGGAGATGAGAATTGGTGATCAAGACCTAAGTCACGATAGAAAGTTTCGAAACATGAGTTACGAAATTCTCCGCCATTGTCACTGCGGATAGCCCTCATGGCCCTATGACTCTCATTTCTTAACCTCAAGACCAGATCCTGAACAAAACCAAAAGCCTCATTTTTGAATTCCCAGAAGAAGACCCACGAAAAGCGAGAAAAGTCATCTACAACGACAAGCACATACCTCTTCCCACTGACCGACTGTACCCGAGTAGGACCAACGGTGTCCATATGTAGCAGCTCACCCGGGTAAGAGGTCATCACCTGATTGACAGGTGCATGAGAAGCAGCAATCATCTTGGCATGACGGTAGGGGTGGCACACTAAGTCCTTTTCTGCTTTCAAATTGGGCAATCCTTGGATCAGACCCATCGAGCTCAACCTGACAAGCAGATCAAAACTCAAATAGCCTAGCCTCCTATGCCACTTCAAAATATCAGTAGAAGGACCAGGTACCAAACACTGAGGAGGACCAGAAATAGATGCAAGGTCAACCTTAAAAACCTGCCCATAGGGCAAAATCTGACAAACAAGGTTTTCCTTAGCATCAAGCACACGAGAAGAACCTTCCTTAAAGTGAACATCATACCCTTCCTTGAGAAGTTGCGAGACAGAAACCAAATTGAACATCAAATTCCTCACCAAAGCAACTTCTCTCAGGGAAAGCTTGCCAGAAAGTGCAACAGAGCCAACACCCAACACTTTACCTTGACCATTATCCCCGAATGTGATGTATTCCTTGGTGCTCACGGGGTTAAGGCTGGAGAACCATCTGCGGTGCCCTGTCATGTGCCTAGAGCAGCCAGAGTCCATGGTCCATATGTCCTCCAGGCCTCGATCCGGCAAAATCAAGGAAAGCGAGAGTGAGCAAATGGTTCGGCACTGGGTTAGTGAAACTGTTCAACCAGTGTCGAGCCATCGGCTCAAAGGTGGGAAAAGCACAGCCAAAGTAAGCATCACGACGATCTGAGTAACCGCGACCTCCAAAGCATGGGCTCTCAAACCCTCTACCAAAGCCTCGGTCACAAGGTCCATAGCCGCGTTGAAAACGACTAGGAGCTCGCCCAGCAAAACGTCTCTCTCCAATTGGAGCGTGGGCCTAAAAGTCGCCTTCTCTCTCACTACCAGCAAAGCAGTCTCTCATCTCACCGCGGTGGGGAGGATCCTGCCTACCACCCTGGTAGAGCTGATCCTGGTACCCCCAGGCTCTCTCCTGCCTCTCAACTCGCTTCCTCCTGAAGCAAAACTCCTCCAAGTGTCCATTCCACTGGCAAAAGTCACAATGGTAGACAGGCCTCTTGGGAGTGGGGTTAGGCTAGGATTTGGGCTTAGGTGGAGTAGCCTTGGGTGGAACAAGCTGCTGGACTCTCTCTTTGCTCACTGGAGGCTTGAGGATCTCAGTCACTACTCTGTCCAGCTTAGCCTGTGAGGGCTTGGGTGTCTAGAATTGCTTCTTTGGGGCAGCCTTGGGAGGGTCGTGGTAAACCCCATCAACAGTAGGGCTAGGCTGAGGAGAGGCAGTCTTAAGCTTAACTGGGGCACTCTTCTTCTGACTAGAGGTACTGCTCTCTTCTAACCCAAGTCCACTGGTGTCACCCTCAGCTCTCTTGGTGCTCTCTAAGTTCATCCTTAGTTGGCACTCTCTAGCATACATCCAACTCAGCACCTCTCTCAAATAGTTGTTCTCATCAACCAAGGTCAGTCTCTCCTCTCTCAGATCCTCTAGAACTAAGGTCTGGGCAGCACAAGTGGGACAGTCTAGAGAGGGAATCACAGGAGCAGACTTCTCAAGCTTCCTAATGGTGGCATCCTTCTCCACCAACTGCAACCTCAAAGTGAGACAAGTGTTACACGTATCAGGAGGTGCTAAAAGCACCTTAAAGTCAGCTCTTACCTGGTCAAGCTCACTCCTCAAGGTAGGACAGACCGTGCACACACCCAAAAGCGTAGGTCTAGCCCTAAGCTCCTCCAACTCCTTGAGTTGCCCCTCACACTTCACCTTCAGCTCAGCTACATCAATAGCTAGGTGGAGGCAAGACTCACACTCAGGCACTTCACTCAAGGTAGGCTCATCCAGTTTAGACTGGAGCTTGCCAAACGCAACCTTGAGCCTATCCATCTCCTCTACCTGATGAGCATACTTGCTCTTCTGCTCACAAAGCTCACTCACGAGGGACTCACAGGTAGGGCACTCAAGTCACTAGGCTGGGAATTCGCACTCTTTAGCCTCTCAATTTCAGCCAAAGCCTCAGCAAGCTTGGCTTTCTGCTTCTGCAGCTTCTTGGCTGCCTTCTCCAACAACTTATCCTGGGCTTTCAACTCATGACTATTCCTCTCCAGCATATCAAGGATTTTAGCTTGCTTAGGAGTTACCTCTTCATCGGAGGAGTCTTTATCGTTGCCTTTGTCGTCCTTATCCTCAAGTGCCATGGAGCAAAAGGATCTCCGGTTCACCTTGTGCTTGCACTTGGACTTGGTGGAGACGAAGTAGAGGCCAGCTGGACCACCTTGGTCCCTCCTCTTGTCCCGATTGGTGACGATCTCCTCATCGCTTGACCTTGACGAAAACGAGGAGGAGGAGGACGATGATCCACTACAAAGACCACCAAGCTCGGTGAACAAGGCCTTGTCCTGCTTCCGGTTGTCCTTCTGGTAGCTCTTGAAAGCCTTCCGAAGTTCTTGATCTTGCCGGAGCGATGCTAGGAGTGTCGCGCTTGCCGTAGTAATGCTTGCCAGAGCGGTGCTTGCTGAAGTCGCGGGAGTTGTTCTTGCCCTTCTTGTAATAGTCGTTTTGCTTGTTCGGGCACTCGGCGATGAAGTGGCCGACCTCTGCGCACTCAAAGCACTTGGGCTTATTGCCCCTCTTCTTGCTCATCTGGTTGTCATTGGTGCGCCTGAAGCGACTAGACACCAGGCAAAGCTCATCATCCCCAAGTGACGCCAACTGCTCCTCTGTCACAGACATCAAAGCAAAGAACGAAAAATCTTGAAGTGGGGGGATAGTAGCAACTTCCTTGGAGCTGGAAGTCAAGGCCAGGCTCTTCGAGTCGGTACCAGTGAGCATATCTGTCATCCGGTAATCAACCTCTATGGCCTTGAGCTTGCTGTAAAGCTCCTCAACTCCCAAGGTGTCATACCCTGTCGACTCAAGAATGGAGTTCTCCTTGATCTCCAACACATTCCTGTCCAAGGAATACAGCAGCTTGACAGCCTGCTAATGGTCAGAGTACGAGAGAGGATCAGGAGTGGAGTTGACATGAAGCCTCTTGATGATCGACTGAAAACGACCAAACAAGGTATCGATAGACTCTCCCGGCTTCTGCACAAAGTTCTCATACTCGCGCCGGTAAGTCTCAACAAGCCGAGCCTTAACTGTCACCGTCCTCTCATAGTGTGCACTGAGCAGGGACCAGATCTCATGGCCAGTACTAAGGTGGCTCACCCTCTCATAGTCCGCCAGACCAAGTCCAGAGGAGAGAAAGTTCACCGCCTTGTAGTTTGCCTCGTGTTGAGCAACGAGCGCCGGTGTGGTACGCTCGGCAACGAGGAGCACTGTGAAAGTCGTACTCTGAGTAGCATTCCATATGTCCTCGCTCTGGCTTAGCAAGAAAGCTTTCATCCTAACCTTCCAGTAGGGATAGCCATCCGAGCCGAGAACCGGAACCTTCTCAGAGTCCGCCATAGTCGCTACTGGTTTGTCACCGGTAAAGGTATGAAGAAACCTAACTGGCTATGATACCAATTGTAGGACCAAGATGTGTGACTAGAGGGGGGTGAATAGGAGCACTTGAAAACTCAAAATCACACCCCTCCAAAACTGGTGCTTGAAAGAAGAACTAGACACCGCCCACTGATCAGATACGTGTCTAGCAGCGCAAAAGTGCTGTCCACTGAGAGGATACACACCAATGCAAGAAAAACTGAAATCCGACTCAAAGAGGGCACCAAGGCAACGAACCTTGCAAAATCTACCACACGACACTCACCGCACCAAAGTGTGGGACCGGATTGTCCCGCGGCCTCTGCCAGACTGTCCGGTAGAGTCGCAGACAGGGGGTTTCCAAACCCAAACTTGAACAAACCTTGTTCAAACTTCATGAGATTTTGCATAGGCTATCTGGACCCTATTCCAAAGCTTTTCCCAAAAGATCAACCCAAAATGACCAAGGGATCAGCAGGAATTTCAGATCTCATGAGATGTCAATCTTTGGACAAGAAGGGGGAAAACTCAAAAGAACCTTGCTTGTGGCAATCCAGCAAGATTGAGATGAACTAAGTCATAATCTCCACATCCTAGCAAGTACAAAAGAGCCAAAAGAACAGGATTAACTCATGGGCAACACAAATCACCAAAAGCCCTTGAGTTCCATCTAAAAACCAACTAGAAGGGAGGGAGAAAGATGGCTGCATACATGAGCACAAAAATAGGATGAATCTTGCCTTGATTAGAAGAGGAAATCAGTTTTTACAAGGCTCAACTCAGCCTACCACCCTTCATTCTCCCACTAATACAAAGTACTAGCCTAGGGGACTCTCAAATCCTAAGCTAAGCACCCGATTTGCTCTCTAAGCTCTTGGATGGTTGGAGACTAAGCCTAGGGTTTGTAGATGTGGAAGAGTCACCTAAATGACCAGCCACTTTGGTATTTATAGCCCTGGCCTAATCGACGCATTTTACACTAAGACCCCCATATTACAGAAATGCCCGTAGGGGCCAAAACTGAAAAGACTCGACTTTCTCGGGGACAGACGTTCGCAATGGAGTCTTGATCTTCTTCGCTTGCATGCTAACTCCCAGATGATGTCCACGTGGCCAGTAGTCCAAATCCGCCAATCGACCCCCGGTTTTGAATTTAGAAACCGAGAAACTTTAGGGTTTCCTTCCAGGGCCTGGACCGGCCCACTCCACTCTATCTCGACGAGAATGAGCCCATTCGCTGAGTCTAGTAACTTGTGGTAGGGTGGCGGATTTGAGCGAATCTGCCAACACCCTCGCCCGTCTTCGCGCCTTGTACTCGGGCTAGAGCACCGCGGTGGTACCCGGCATCCCCAGTTCATCGGGGTCGCCTTGCAGTCCTTCTGAGGTCTTACTCGTGTCGTCACCGTGCCGCTCCTCCATGTACCGAACTCCTATGGCCGACCAACGTCGAGCATGCCTCTAGTCCTTCGGAGGGCTTCTATCTTACTCCAGTCTATCGGAGGGCCTCTTATCCATTGGAGGTCTTGTCTTATCCATTAGAGGTCTTGTGCCCAAGTCCTTCTGGGTCTTTGGCTTCAGTTGACAATCACTCATCACTCCAAAGGCAATGGGGCCAGTCCATTGGCTCTCAGTCAGAAACCAGGATACTTTAGGATTTCCTTCCTATGCATGGAACAACCCACTCCATTCTATCTTGATGAGAATTGAGCCCATTCGCTGAGTCTTGGCAACTTTGTGGTAGGGTAGTCGATTTGAGCGAATCCGCCATCGCCCTCACACGTCTTCGCGCTGTGTACTCGAGTTGGAGCACCATAGTAGCACCCAACATCCCCTATCCATCGGGGTCGTCTCACTATCCTTCGGATGTCTTACACTTTCCGTCGTCATGCCACCCCTCCGTGTACCAAACTTCCATGGCTGACCGACACCGAGCATGCCTCTTGTCCTTCAAAGGCCTTTCTTCTCTATATACCTCTAGTCCATCGGAGGGCTTGTGCCTAAGTCCTTCTGGGTCTTCACTTCTCTTGCCAATCACTCATCACTCCAGAGCCAATGGAGCTGGTCCATTGGCTCTCAACACCCTAGTATGTTAATCCATATTCCTTGTCAATTCCCTCAAAGATATCATTCCAAAGGTGACGAAGTCTATCTTGGCCGGTAACTGTCAAGTCTCAGCGGCTCCTTGAAGGGGGAGACGATATTGTACAATTGGCAGCTGGAGCCGATTATGTTTGAAGTACCGAAGGGCATGAAAGTAGAGTTCACTATTTACTGCCCTAATGGTCCACATGATTTTCCAACCACATTTGACAAGCCTTCAGCGTTCATATGCTAGGGATACAAATCCAAGATGCGACACAGGCATTGCGGGAAGGCGAGCAACCATATTGGTGGCTTACCAATTCATCTCATGAGAAGGCCAAAGCTACGATGCATATCTACAGCAATGGTAGGTGAGGTAAGGCGGCAGGACGACTCCTGGCAGTTAAGCCAGTTTTTTAATGTCAGCTGGTGTGTGTACTTTAGAATATCAAGTCGCCAATGTCCTGGAAAATAGGTATGGGATGAAGCCTAAGTTCCCAATGATCAGCAACAAAGCCTTGCCCGGAAGAGTTTGATCGGATGCCACTGCCTCCAAAGTTCGAAGTGCCAGATTTCTCCATGTTGAACGGTACTAACAAGACAAGCGCGATCGAACACATCAGCCAATATACAACTCATCTTGGAGTAACCACTGCAGCCAAACATATGAAAGTTCAGCTCTTTTCATTATCTTTTTCGGGTCCTACATTTGGATGGTATACATCTCTAGCACTAGGATCAATCAACTGATGGAAGCAATTAGAAGATCAGTTCCACACTCACTTCTTCTCCGCCCCCAGTGAGATGACTCTCGATGATCTTATTACACTTCGCTAACTGTGATGCCCCCGGCATCTCGAAAATCTTAACACGTGATTAGATTAGCAGTAGTCAGAGATTTGGCTTAATAATGTTTAGAGAAGAGCAACAACTAGGTTAGTAAATCATGAGGTCAAAAATTTTCAGTAAAATATGAAAAACCCCTGAGTGCATTTGTAACTATAGTTTAAAATATGATGTGTTTTGGACCAAACTCTCTATAATAAACTTGTAGACAATTCTAGGTAGATCAACTTTGTTATTGGGTGTGCTGACATGCATAAAGGTTTGCAAGATGTTTTAGCTCCTTTTCTATCTTCTAGTGAATTCTGTCCAAATAGACCTGAATGGAAAATTCAAATTTTGAGCAATTAAAAGTCCCTATCATGCAAAACATCATATAAGAAAGTTGTAGATAATTAAAAACCACACAACATTGGTATAATACTCTTTCTCTGAAAATGAGCATAAAATAGACTTTAGGAATTTCTAAGTTTGTATTAAACTTTGGTCAAACTAGAGTCAGCAGGTTAAATTCAAATTTAATCATATTTCAACTTGGAATCTGATATTACTCCTTTTTACAAAGTTGTAGATCTTGAAGAGTAGAACAACTTTTGTATTTTGGGTTTTCCCAAATTCGGCCTCTAGGGTGTCCAAAATTCTCAAATTCCAAAACCTGTATATAAAGTCAAAGCCAGTTTTCCAATTTCGGGGTTTTTCGAATTTCTTTGAGTCACTGACGAGTGGGGTCCACTCGTTAGCCCGCCACGCGGCGCCGGCGCCCGGCGCTGCCGGCCACGCGCCGCTCGCCACCGCGAGCGCGCGCCGCCCGCGCACCGCGCCGAGGCCACGCGCCGCCTGCCCACGCCCGGTCTGCGTTTCCCTCAGCCGCGTGCCCCGCGCCCTCGCCACTATCTCTGCTCCCGGCCTCCCTGCTTGCCACGCGCGGAGCGCGTCCGCCATGGACAGTGCCGCGTCCGAGCTTAGCTTGAGCCCGCGCCACCGCTACTCAGGGCCTCCTCCCACCTTCCGAGCACGTGCAACGCGAGTTCCTCGATCTCCTCCACCGATTCCCCAAGAAGTCCGAAGCCGTTGCCGCACCCACCGAGCACCTGCATGAATGCCGCGCCACCACGCCACCGGCCTCGCCGTGGGCGGCCTCCCTTGATCCATCCCTGCGGCTCCAACCCCTCCTTCGGGTCCCCCTCATCGCCGCCCAACCCGCGCACCCCTCGGGGGCGTTTCTTCTGCACCGGAGCCCCCGGATCGAGCCGGCGCCACCACCGAGCTCGGCGCTCAGCCCGAGCCAGTTCACGGCCGTTCCCCGCCTGCTCCGAGCTCCTCTCGCGACGCCGTCTTGGGGGAAAGGTACCCCTACGCCGGGAACACCTCCCCAGACCCGCTCGGCTCCAAGCGCGTGCCCCCACGCGACGCGCCGCGCACGGGAACCCCGGCGACCGCGCGCCCTCTCTGTCGGCCGGAGGTAGAAGATGGCGTTTTTTCGATTTAGCCCCTGGACTTTGCTGCTTTCACGTTTCGATCTCATGCACTATTCACTGAGTCTTGCGGATCTAACGACTCAGCCCCTGATGTTATAGACAATCACGTTTAGGTCCCTGACTGTTATGATTTTCGATTTAATGTGTTTTATTAGGCTGAAAACTTTGGAAATTCGTAATAAATCAAATAAAAATCAGAAAAATATAAACTTTGTTGCATTGTATTCCTATTAAATAGATCTACAGAATGGATATGCTGGTTGAGTAGGAAAAGACCTTTTGCCCCTGTTGTTGTGCATGCATGAAAAACCTTGATAAATAAGAAATATGGATAAAATGAACTTCAAAAATTATGAAATTTGGGCAGAGGCCTTGTTATCATGTGTAGGTTCTGTATAAATTTTGGTAGCCCTAGCATATACTGTTTAATTACTATTTTGCCCTTGTCTTATATTTAAGCATATATTAATTTAGAAAAAGATTGCTATGGAGAAAAATGCTCTAGGGGCTTGATATGAGCTCTAGGTTATGAACATGACTCATTGTTAGAATAGGAGATGGTGCATGTAAGGTTGTGACTCTGATTTGGAAATAGTAGAAATAATGCAATTTTATATAAATAATCAAAAATGTGAAACTAATATATCCAATAAAAACCCCCACACTTACCATGTTAGCTTTATAATTGACAACTTGACTTTTGGTATATGTGTTCTCGTAAGATTGCACATACACGATTGCTTCGGGTCCATCAAAGTAGTTTTAATGCTAGTACCAGTCGGGAGGTTTTAGTTGAGCTAGTAATCCATTACATCCGTAATTAGATGTTTGCCTTATACTTTGCTTAACCAGTTGTAGGCTTGATGATCTGCATCTCATTCACTGTGTCATGCATAGCATTCATATAGCAACGCTTAATGCAGATACGTGATTGAGAAACAAGTACGGGAGCTACTTTAAGCAATGGTGTTCCAGAAGATCAAGTAAGCCCCAGACACGACCTGGAGAGCCCATCAGTCGTGTTTGGAAGGAGGAGTTGTCCAAGTGATCAAGGGGTTGCCTGGGGCAAAGCCTCACAACCCGGCAAACTAACCTAGTTTAGTTTGTTGGCTGAGTAAGAATAAGCAAAGGTAGGCAGGACCATGATTTCTCCCAGCTAATGTGATAATTGATTTTCTCATTACGCATCCGCATTAGGAGTTGATTGAAAACAATTGCATTAGATCACCTGGCCGCCCTGGCCCTAGCACCTATATATAGAGTTCGTAGGACGAGTTGCCTAGGCTCTGCTAGGTGCGAGTAGACACGAGTGAAAGGAGTCACTCGTCACGTAAGTGATTTCAAAGGTTACAAAACTTTTACTATTGAGAAAGTAATACTATGCTCATGATTTAAATGGAGACCGGGCGGAGAATAATTTTATTATGTGGTGTGCGTTTGGCTCCGCCTGAGTCGTTTAAGGCCCGTCCGCTGTTCGTCTGCTGATCGGCATAACATTGCTAAAGTGCTTATCCGGGGAATGGGACCGGTAAAGTCTTTCCTGGGCTCGTCCGAAGCACAGAGACACGTTCCTACCCGCTGGTTGAGAGGAAGGTGGCCCGGGGGAGCTTGGTACTCATGACGGGGAGACCGAGATGTCGGCAGGCTCATCATGGGGGCACAACCCGGGGGCTAGGCGGGAGTGAATCGAACTTGGGACGAGGCAGGTTAAGATTGGGGCTATATGTGGGAACGCGATGGCTAGTAAGCATATACCCCTGGCATGATAGTTATTCCCGGGAATTAAAAATCGATTCGAATCGCTGATGCCCACCAGGTGTGGGAATGCCAATATCACTGTCGGGCAACGTAGTAACTACTTGAATATATTATGTCCGTTACTCATGTTTTCAAATACAACATGTTTGTATTGTATTGCTTACATTTCTACAAGTTGTTATGGAGTTATATGCAAAAGATGAATCTTGATATTTTATATTGATATACCACTGTTTAAAATCAATGGCTAAGGATCCAAAGGTTAGTAAGCAAGCTTTGCGTCAGCCGTAAGCCAATCCATTAAGTCCTACTGAGTAATTAGTACTCAGGGTTTGCCCCCACCTTTTGAGAACAGGTACCGACGACATCTGGACATCTGCTTGGAGGAGGGTAGTACCGGTGGGCTCGGTGCTGCTCGTCTCGATCAACGTTGCATGAAGACTAGTAAAGTATTTTCTTCCGCTGTGAGACGTTTTCAAATTCGCTTCCGCTGTCTGATTCAAACTTGACTTTCGTATGGTAATATGTTGAAACTTATATTATTATTTCGAATCGGTTTGTAAAACAAGCTTATATATGCTATATTCAACTGCCTGAGATGATGTACCTGTTGTGGCTCCATTGAGGGCTGGATGTGTATGATGTCGGTTCCTCTGGGAAAAGGTAATATCGGGGGTCGAATGACTCTCGACGGACGACCGGGTTTAGTTCGGTCTAATCGCACTGCGAGCCAGAGGTGGCAGGTGTGCTTAGCCTGGATTAAATCGGCGGTTCCGCCACAGCTGGTATCAGAGCCGATCATACACAGACAACAGACATATCATCCAGTTTTAATTTACAAACCTATTTTCGAAAACCCTTTTTCGAAGTATTTGAAAAATGAGAGTATCGATATGCCCATATTAAGGATATTAGTGAAATACCAGGTGACATCGCTAACATTCTGACTTAGATAGAACTCATATGCATATTCGGTGCTTTGGGAAGCAACATTTCGGCCATAGCCATCCCCAGTACTGGCGGAGCGCTATTGGGCTTTGCGGACTGTTGCGAACCCTGCATTCATGCTGATAGGGCAGAACTCTTTAAGGGGGGTGGTCACGCCATTGGAGTGTTTCGTGATCACTTTTCCTTTGACCAAAATTATAGCTAGATCTTGTTGGCCACCGTTTCTCTCCCCAGCAATTCCCCAGTACTGGAGGAAGACTGGGTGTGTTGGGAGAAATGGCGCCACTACGTCGTCCACCAGACGTAGCTTAAAGAAAATCGTGGATACCACTTCTAGGGTTAGAGTGGTAATGTTTGGTAATGGTGATGATGTTGATCTGAGCATGCATTTTTTCTGCAGGTACACTAACCACGTGCGAAATTAAGAACGAATAGAGAACGACTAGTTGCATTAGGGAGTGCCGTGCATATATGTCACTGAATACTCGCTAGATATATAAATTGTACATAGGGTGTGTGATGTGAGACCGAATAGGGCGAATCATGCATCATGACATCCTGTCTTATTTCATGCATTGTTTTTGTTACTTAAGAGTGACTAGGAGCATATTGCGTTGAGTGTGTGTTACTATTGTGTTGATACGTAGCTCAAAGTACAAGTAGAACTAGCAAAAACTAAGCAAGCGACTCGACTAGTACGCTTGGGTTGTCGCAATTTTTCTATACCTAATTCATTCTAAATATGAAACGTCTAATAAATGCAGGTCAAATACAATAAATTTGTCGATCGGTCCAAAAATCAAACCCGTCTCGAAGTTACCGATGCTACACACGTTAGAAACATACCATAGCCTTGTGCCATCGTTTTGCGAAAAATCACTTATCGGCATATTTTCTAAACACGTAAACGCGGAAAACACTATGCCCACACCAAGTTTTCAAAACCCTTGAACTTACGGAAGCCTTGTTTTCCTGCCACAGATGTCGCAGCCTTTTGACTTATGTCCTGATCACCCCGAGCCCACGAAGTCTAAAACAACAGCCCCGGCAAGTCTCAAGAAGAAGAGAAAAGTGGGAGAATCTTCTAATAATACGGCTTCAGTTCAACATCTGCGACCTGGCCTGGTTTTATTGAAGGGATTCGTCAAGCCTGAAGATCAAGTCAAGATAGTTCGTACATGTCGACAACTAGGTATTGGTCCAGGAGGATTCTATAATCCTAGTTTCAAAAACGGAGCCAAGATGAAGTTATGGATGATGTGTCTAGGGAAGAATTGGGATCCGACTACAGGTTTCTATGGGCCAACACGTCCATGCGATGGTGCCCAAGTCCCTGTGATACCAGAAGTTTTCAAGACAATTGCTCAAACTGCAAATTCAACTGCAAGCGAATTTCCTCAAATAAATCCTGACATATGCATCATTAACTACTACAACAACGTCGGGAAGCTCGGACTCCATCAAGATAAGGATGAATCAGGAAGAAGCATCAACCAAGGTCTACCTATCATCTCAATCTCCCTAGGCGACACGGCAGAATTCCTGTTCAGCGATGCTCGAGACAAGGATAGAGCGACCAAGGTCAACCTTGAGTCTGGCGATGTTCTTATACTCGGTGGAAGATCAAGACTGCTATTCCATGGCATCTCCCATGTGAAGCCTAACACTACACCGACATGGCTAAAGGAAGAAACTGGTCTTCGTCCAGGACGCATCAATCTCACGTTTAGGCAGTACTAGCTGGGTACCAATTAGTACGATAAAGTCTGAGGGACAAACCTATGTATCAGAAGGTTTTAACATTCGTAGGTCAGAAAGATCTTGGGTGTCCGGCTCTATAGAGTCAACTTGTATCTCGTTCCTATGGTTAAATGTACTCCTAAGACTTATGGTAATAGCACATGGAGCTTTGATAACTTTTTCTTTAAAACCCTTGTCGTTCATGCGCTTCGAACCCTTGTGATCGAAGAAATCCTAGCCTAATTGCATTATATTCCACTATTCGTTAATTACTTGCTACAAGCTTTGTAAATCAAGGAACTTCTTTTACCATGGGATTCAAGCACCCTAAGCTCTTATATCACTTCGGACTTCCTCTTTATTTACCAAAACTTTATAGTGATTATGACTTTGTGAGTGGAATGATTGAGCCACTCTTGTTGTGATGTCTCCCTAGGCAGTCTTGGATGCCTCGACGGGACCTGGAGTCCTATGTGTACGGCCGTCACATGGTTGTGCTACTAGGTTCGCGCTGGCATTAGGACATGCGAAGGCATGACATCGCTTCAATCGTGGAACATTCATAAGCGGAGTTTATCATTTGATTGACCTCGAATCTTGCTACTCTTGATTTGTGGGGATGCTTGATTCCATTTCCACTGTCCTGTATATATCATTCCATTGCCTTGTTTCACCCTGCTTTCTTGACCAATGGGGATGATCCGTCTCAACCCTATGACTTGCTCATATTAATTCATATCCATGTTTGACCTTGCCTCCGAAGGTTGGTGGGAACAGTCAATTTCGTTCTCACTAACTCCGTCGATATTTCTATCCATTCGTTGAACCTTAATTCCCGAGGGTGTACTTTACGAACATCCTCCACACTAGCTTTTGTCCTCGGCCAGTGCTCTTATCTTAACGTCATTTCTCTATGAGTGGTTTTCTTCCTCTTAGAAGAGAGCTTACTAGCATTTTGTTTCGCTAGTAAGAACATGTCAGCTACTGCCATTTTCTTGATCAATCATGACCAACACTAAGAAATCGTACAGATCATCAGCTTGTTTAAGCGAATATGGCCTATCTTCTCCTTCTTGTGCCTTTCTTGCCCTAATGAGTAGAATGTGCTACGTTTCACCACATCTTACTCTTTGAAAACCTGCTAACTTGGAGTTTTATATGTGGACACAGTCCCTGTCAAATAAAATGAACATGTCTCTCAAAAACGCATCCGATGATACTTCCTTCAATCAAAAGACTCTGCCTTATTCAATTTCCGACGGTGTACACTGTGCTTTCCTTATTTGGATAAATCAGATACTTACCGTGTTTCAAATATTAGTATCATAATCAGGAAATGACTCCATTCCTTTACTTCAATCACAGTCACTTGCTCGCTGACCACATTCTCTTCATGGTTTGTTCATTCGCTCTCTTATATGGCACGACTCGTCCAGTATCTTAGAGAGACCACCCAAGCCTAACTTAGAGGATGCTCTGTAACTACTTGTGTTAAAAAGGCACTAACCATTCACAAGCTAGTTGACAAAGCCAACAAGTGAAAAATTGGGATGTTACCATGTGCATTCAAAAAGGCACGAACCACGATGCCATACTCCTTACCATACGCGATAGGTAACACACCCGTACCTCACACAAATCTCGGGACGAGATTTCTTTAAGGGGGGTGGGTTGTGATGCCCCCGGCATCTCGAAAATCTTAACACGTGATTAGATTAGCGGTAGTCAGAGATTTGGCTTAATAATGTTTAGAGAAGAGCAACAACTAGGTTAGTAAATCATGAGGTCAAAAATTTTCAGTAAAATATGAAAAACCCCTGAGTGCATTTGTAACTATAGTTTAAAATATGATGTGTTTTGGACCAAACTCTCTATAATAAACTTGTAGACAATTCTAGGTAGATCAACTTTGTTATTGGGTGTGCTGACATGCATAAAGGTTTGCAAGATGTTTTAGCTCCTTTTCTATCTTCTAGTGAATTCTGTCCAAATAGACCTGAATGGAAAATTCAAATTTTGAGCAATTAAAAGTCCCTATCATGCAAAACATCATATAAGAAAGTTGTAGATAATTAAAAACCACACAACATTGGTATAATACTCTTTCTCTGAAAATGAGCATAAAATAGACTTTAGGAATTTCTAAGTTTGTATTAAACTTTGGTCAAACTAGAGTCAGCAGGTTAAATTCAAATTTAATCATATTTCAACTTGGAATCTGATATTACTCCTTTTGACAAAGTTGTAGATCTGGAAGAGTAGAACAACTTTTGTATTTTGGGTTTTCCCAAATTCGGCCTCTAGGGTGTCCAAAATTCTCAAATTCCAAAACCTGTATATAAAGTCAAAGCCAGTTTTCCAATTTCGGGGTTTTTCGAATTTCTTTGAGTCACTGACGAGTGGGGTCCACTCGTCAGCCCGCCACGCGGCGCCGGCGCCCGGCGCTGCCGGCCACGCGCCGCTCGCCACCGCGAGAGCGCGCCGCCGGCGCACCCCGCCGAGGCCACGCGCCGCCTGCCCGCGCCCGGTTTGCGTTTCCCTCAGCCGCGTGCCCCGCGCCCTCGCCACTATCTCTGCTCCCGGCCTCCCTGCTTGCCACGCGCGGAGCGCGTCCGCCATGGACAGTGCCGCGTCCGAGCTTAGCTTGAGCCCGCGCCACTGCTACTCAGGGCCGTCCTCCCACCTTCCGAGCACGTGCAACGCGAGTTCCTCGATCTCCTCCACCGATTCCCCAAGAATTCCGAAGCCGTTGCCGCACCCACCGAGCACCTGCATGAATGCCGCGCCACCACGCCACCGGCCTCGCCGTGGGTGGCCTCCCTTGATCCATCCCTGCGGCTCCAACCCCTCCTTCGGGTCCCCCTCATCACCGCCCAACCCGCGCACCCCTCGGGGGCGTTTCTTCTGCACCGGAGCCCCCGGATCGAGCCGGCGCCACCACCGAGCTCGGCGCTCAGCCCGAGCCAGTTCACGGCCGTTCCCCGCCTGCTCCGAGCTCCTCTCGCGACGCCGTCTTGGGGGAAAGGTACCCCTACGCCGGGAACACCTCCCCAGACCCGCTCGGCTCCAAGCGCGTGCCCCCACGCGACGCGCCGCGCACGGGAACCCCGGCGACCACGCGCCCTCTCTGTCGGCCGGAGGTAGAAGATGGCGTTTTTTCGATTTAGCCCCTGGACTTTGCTGCTTTCACGTTTCGATCTCATGCACTATTCACTGAGTCTTGCGGATCTAACGACTCAGCCCCTGATGTTATAGACAATCACGTTTAGGTCCCTGACTGTTATGATTTTCGATTTAATGTGTTTTATTAGGCTGAAAACTTTGGAAATTCGTAATAAATCAAATAAAAATCAGAAAAATATAAACTTTGTTGCATTGTATTCCTATTAAATAGATCTACAGAATGGATATGCTGGTTGAGTAGGAAAAGACCTTTTTGCCCCTGTTGTGGTGCATGCATGAAAAACCTTGATAAATAAGAAATATGGATAAAATGAACTTCAAAAATTATGAAATTTGGGCAGAGGCCTTGTTATCATGTGTAGGTTCTGTATAAATTTTGGTAGCCCTAGCATATACTGTTTAATTACTATTTTGCCCTTGTCTTATATTTAAGCATATATTAATTTAGAAAAAGATTGCTATGGAGAAAAATGCTCTAGGGGCTTGATATGAGCTCTAGGTTATGAACATGACTCATTGTTAGAATAGGAGATGGTGCATGTAAGGTTGTGACTCTGATTTGAAAATAGTAGAAATAATGCAATTTTATATAAATAATAAAAAATGTGAAACTAATATATCCAATAAAAACCCCCACACTTACCATGTTAGCTTTATAATTGACAACTTGACTTTTGGTATATGTGTTCTCGTAAGATTGCACATACACGATTGCTTCGGGTCCATCAAAGTAGTTTTAATGCTAGTACCAGTCGGGAGGTTTTAGTTGAGCTAGTAATCCATTACATCCGTAATTAGATGTTTGCCTTATACTTTGCTTAACCAGTTGTAGGCTTGATGATCTGCATCTCATTCACTGTGTCATGCATAGCATTCATATAGCAACGCTTAATGCAGATACGTGATTGAGAAACAAGTACGGGAGCTACTTTAAGCAATGGTGTTCCAGAAGATCAAGTAAGCCCCAGACACGACCTGGAGAGCCCATCAGTCGTGTTTGGAAGGAGGAGTTGTCCAAGTGATCAAGGGGTTGCCTGGGGCAAAGCCTCACAACCCGGCAAACTAACCTAGTTTAGTTTGTTGGCTGAGTAAGAATAAGCAAAGGTAGGCAGGACCATGATTTCTCCCAGCTAATGTGATAATTGATTTTCTCATTACGCATCCGCATTAGGAGTTGATTGAAAACAATTGCATTAGATCTCCTGGCCGCCCTGGCCCTAGCACCTATATATAGAGTTCGTAGGACGAGTTGCCTAGGCTCTGCTAGGTGCGAGTAGACACGAGTGAAAGGAGTCACTCGTCACGTAAGTGATTTCAAAGGTTACAAAACTTTTACTATTGAGAAAGTAATACTATGCTCATGATTTAAATGGAGACCGGCGGAGAATAATTTTATTATGTGGTGTGCGTTTGGCTCCGCCTGAGTCGTTTAAGGCCCGTCCGCTGTTCGTCTGCTGATCGGCATAACATTGCTAAAGTGCTTATCCGGGGAATGGGACCGGTAAAGTCTTTCCTGGGCTCGTCCGAAGCACAGAGACACGTTCCTACCCGCTGGTTGAGAGGAAGGTGGCCCGGGGGAGCTTGGTACTCATGACGGGGAGACCGAGATGTCGGCAGGCTCGTCATGGGGGCACAACCCGGGGGCTAGGCGGGAGTGAATCGAACTTGGGACGAGGCAGGTTAAGATTGGGGCTATATGTGGGAACGCGATGGCTAGTAAGCATATACCCCTGGCATGATAGTTATTCCCGGGAATTAAAAATCGATTCGAATGGCTGATGCCCACCAGGTGTGGGAATGCCAATATCACTGTCGGGCAACGTAGTAACTACTTGAATATATTATGTCCGTTACTCATGTTTTCAAATACAACATGTTTGTATTGTATTGCTTACATTTCTACAAGTTGTTATGGAGTTATATGCAAAAGATGAATCTTGATATTTTATATTGATATACCACTGTTTAAAATCAATGGCTAAAGATCCAAAGGTTAGTAAGCAAGCTTTGCGTCAGCCGTAAGCCAATCCATTAAGTCCTACTGAGTAATTAGTACTCAGGGTTTGCCCCCACCTTTTGAGAACAGGTACCGACGACATCTGGACATCTGCTTGGAGGAGGGTAGTACCGGTGGGCTCGGTGCTGCTCGTCTCGATCAACGTTGCATGAAGACTAGTAAAGTATTTTCTTCCGCTGTGAGACGTTTTCAAATTCGCTTCCGCTGTCTGATTCAAACTTGACTTTCGTATGGTAATATGTTGAAACTTATATTATTATTTCGAATCGGTTTGTAAAACAAGCTTATATATGCTATATTCAACTGCCTGAGATGATGTACCTGTTGTGGCTCCATTGAGGGCTGGATGTGTATGATGTCGGTTCCTCTGGGAAAAGGTAATATCGGGGGTCGAATGACTCTCGACGGACGACCGGGTTTAGTTCGGTCTAATCGCACTGCGAGCCAGAGGTGGCAGGTGTGCTTAGCCTGGATTAAATCGGCGGTTCCGCCACACTAACAAAGTGGAGAGTTAGTCGCCTAGTTCATTTAGCGGCAATGCTATGGCACTGGCGTCCGATGGGAAAAAAATAGGACGTCCATTCACAAATATTGCGATAATTCTTTGAGATTGTTGCGTTAGTTATGTTATGATGTTTCAACAATACTTCCTAAATGTTTCGTCTGATTTTTTTAATTTTCTCACCAGATTCGCGGACCCGAATTTTTTATTTAATTAAGTTAATTCACACATGCTGATGTTGCAATAGTATATTTTTAATGTTTCATCAGTTGTTCGTTGATGTTTCGGTAGTTATTTTTTAATGTTTCATACACTGTCCGACGCGTCGCGTCCAGATTTTTTCTCCAAATCGCGAACGCGAAATTTTCATTCAATTCAGTTAATTTACACGTGACGATGCTGCAATAGTGTATTTTTAATGTTTCATAAGTATTTTGTTGATGTTGCGACGGTTCGTTTTTTATGTTTTACCCGGCGTCCGATAGAAATTCCTCACATAGGACGTCTGGGCGTAAGCGTCCCTGTTCATTTAGTGTTTTAGGGAAGGGTGAAACAACTGCTATTAACTGAACCTTACTAAAAAGCAATTGGTAGGTCTCGCTCTTAGAGGACTCATGCTAGCAACCAAGAACACACATGGACTCAATTGGCAATCTTGCGATGATGAAGTCGGCTTACGATAGACAACACCTGCAAGAATATCAGGAGTGGCATAGGAAGCCAATCTCGTATTTGTAGGCTCAAGAGGGGGAAGAATTGACTGATGAAGCCGGTGTTGCTATAACTATTTGGGCCCGAGCAGTACAGGAAACGACTATTTTTACGTAGGCCGAAACCGACTAAAATAAGCTGAAACCGACGAAAATAACCTTTTTTCGTCGGCATGCCGACGAAATTAGTTAGGACGAAATTACAGTAATTTCGTGGGCCCCGATGAATTTATATTATTTTCGAGGGCTCGCCGGGGAATTTAAATTGGCAGACGAATTAAAAGCCACGGAGCAAGTAATTTCGTGGGCCACGTAGGCCGACGAATTTATGCGGTGCCAAGTCATTTATTTTCGTCGGCCACGTAGGCCCACGAATTTACAACATTTTTGTTTAAAAAATAATTACATACTCAGAAAAATTCAATAAATCATTGAAAATTCAGAAAAAGATAGAAAAAAATTATATAGCATAGTACACACAATCCACCAAATCAACATCACATATAATGAGAATAATATATACGCAAGGTTCCTATCATATAAATTTCAAACTTTTATACAGATAGGTCATTGAGTAATGATGACAACCTATCAGTTCAGTTATTGTGAAAGCTATGACAATTTGTAATTCCGGGCTACACAGCAAACAAAGTAAATTAGATTGCAGGAAAGGGGCCTTCACTAATCACTTCCTTCTATACGGTGTACATTCTACATACAGTTCTTTTCAGATATAGCCATCCCTTGATAATTACACAACCATCAATATTGGTGCCACTGCCGAAATCATTGAAGACACCAGCACAAATTGCTTCTTATACAAACTGTATTCCCTCCTCAATCTGGACAATGAGCCAATTGAAGTCAGAGTAAAACAAATAAATTGTAGGAAATGATTTTTTGAAGCATGCAACCAACTGGCTCCACATAAAGACGTCAACAGAAACAATATTATTTAGAGTATGACAAAAAAAAGGGAAATATAAATTGAAAAAACAATCTGCATAACCTAAAATGCAGTGTAAGAGTAAGCAGGAGCTTGCAGCGTACAATTTCAAAGTGAGGCATGACATTCTATTGTTTGGTGTTTTGGAAGTTGGAATAGTTGTTAATGACAACATATACTTCTTTGAGTTAGTATTTACTATGGTATTCTTATTTGGGTTCCAACAGGACTAATCCATGGCTGTATAAATTCAAACTAATAGTGGTACATGGCTGATCAAAACATGGAGCATGCACTAACTCTGTGCTCGACTTCCGACTAGTAGCAGTACAATGACAAAGGAACTTATAGTAGGAATTATAGCTGAAGCCTCAGTGTTCCAGGTGATACCTCAATCTGTTATGCCTTGTTGATGCTTCGACAATCTATAGAGACAAAAAGGGAGGGGAAAGTTAGAGAAATATAACCAAGAGAATCAAAAGATGCACGAAGTTCTTATTCTGATTAGTAAATAATAAATAGATACCTAAGATTAAATTGTAACTATTCTGATTAGTGCTAAAGTAGAATAGACACCTAAGTTACCAATGCTCTACTAGTACAGATTCGGTCCGTAGGAATACAAACTACAAGTAGTTTTATAAATAGTAACTCAATTCTATCATGACATCATATTCATATCTAATAAGCAATTCATGGTTTTGGACTTCTTTGGGCACAAACTATACAAAGAGTTTTACTTTCAAGGACACTTAACCTATTAGTTCAAATGTAGTTCAGAGATACAACACACATTCATTTTTATTCAGACAACACACATAAATAATAGAGAACCTCTAGCAGTGAGACATTAGCAAAGCCTCATTATTGTACTTGTAGACCTCTGTTCTGGATCTAAATGAGCAAACAAGTTAGACAACAAGTTAAACAAGTTAGCCCTGTGGCGGAACCGCCCAGATTAACTCGGAGTTAGTGTCTCCCACACCTAATCCAAGCTAACCCTGGTAGTCCGTCAGGATTCAGGGATCCTGACTAAGCCTTCCCATCTGGATTGAGTTTGATTCGGAGCGACTCTTGAAGGAGTCCATAGGTTACATCACCGTACAACTCACATTTATTACAACATAGTTAAAATATTACAAAACAGTACTTGTTAATGCATTACAACAAAGGCTGGAATTAGCTCAGCCTTTTCAAAAGCCACAGTTTTCCAACAACTTAGTTTATTTCAAAAGAAAACACCACGCGGCCCAAGGCGCAGTGTCCGCCACTTCAGAAGAACGGAGGAGCGGCGTAGGGGTCCCACTCGAACAGGGTGTACTCTGCTCGTCGAGAAAAGATTAGGCAAGAAGGCTGAGTACTAATTACTTAGCAAGACTTACCCGACCACTCACTCTAACCTGACTCTACCCTACAGCTGAGGTAGGCTGGTCTATGCACACTGCTGTAGCCTATCTATGGATCCTTAGCTTTACAAGCAACATTTTCTTATTCGTTTTACTTGACCTAATTAAACTAAGTTGTCCAATGCTATTAGCAACCAAGGCAACCACTCTGTGAAAACATTCATTACTAGATTATTCCACTTCTTACTACAATGTTGGTCATGGTCAGGCAGCTTACATCTGGCAAGCCACAACGATTCGAATCGATTTTCACCATCTCCAGAGGGATACTCCCCCATCATATACGTGTACAATGACCCCATATATGACAACCTAGCATTTAGAGCCACCTAGTCAGAACCGTGCTCACCGAACCTGGGTGTCAGTCCATCGACACCCGCCCATCTCCCTCCGCCCAGTTGGTCTCGTTTAGTTTCCGACTCTTAGGTATAGGAGGATGAGAGGTTTACCGGAGCCCGTTAAGGACGACAAGTGAACGAGGCGCATTCGGCCACAACCAGGCCACACATCGGACGACCTTATGCGACACAGGTAGGAGCAGGGTCCATGGCAATATTCATAACCTATCAATATTAGAAAGCAAAACCGATCCCACTGCAGGTCTATCAAATTATTAACATCCATCTCACTTTTAACCAATTAACATTGACAAAAGATTTCCGTTCTAAGACTACGCTACCTAGACATCTACTGCGCATAGGATATCCATGCTGGATAACAATTAATCATGCTCTATGGTTTCAATCAGTTCCTAACTCTAATGCACAAGCATAACTCCAATTTTAATTTAAGAACTTAAAAGAAAATAGGTAAATGCACCGAGGCTTGCCTTGGGTCAGGGGATCAGTGTCGGTGGCTGGCTCAAAGACTGCTCCCTCCGGGGCGGTGGATGGCTCGGGTGCACCAGCTTCGGGGGCTTCTGCTGTGATGGAAGACTCTTCAACTGGAGCCACTGGAACCAACGTACCTAAGATGATGACATGCAGGAGTTTCAAGGATGAGGATGATCAGCTTGTTCAAAATGTAGGTGTGCACATTTTCTAAAAAAAAGGTGGGCCACTAGGATTAACCATATAGGTCACTGTGGGGCTTAGATGATTTTCCCAGCGCTTAAATGAATTTTCTACTATTTTTAAGTATTTTTAAAAATATCAAATTTATTAGATATCTTTAAACATTAAATATCATTTTAGGATTAATGAGATATTTTTATTATTTTATATAAATTTTTATTAATTGTTAACAATTTTTAATCATTTTTAAAAGTAATTATAATTTGCCATGAATTTTTAAATCCTTTTAACTAAATTCAGAATTAAAAAAATATTTAAAAAATCAAGAAAATAATTAAAAACAGATTTCATTAAAAGCTAATAAAAAAGTTAAAATTAAACAAAAAATAAAAAGAAAAAAGATTAAATAAATTCATAAAGGAAACTGGCCTGGCCCATTAATGAAAGTTGGGCAAAAGTCTAAATCCCCCCTTATTCTGGCTCGGCCTAACGACCATGGGCCGGTGGCCCACCTCTCTTCTCTCTCTCGCGGCCCACTTCCCTTCCCTTCTCCCCCTAGCCCAATAGGTTGGCCCACCTGGGTTGGTGGCCCAATCGCTCGGCCTAAAAGGGCTGCCAGCCCAGCCGCTCGCCTAGACGCGCTTAGCGCGTTCGCCGCGCCGGCAACCACAACGCACAACAAAGGCCAAACGGCCTCGTCGGCGGTGGTCCCGGGCACAGTGCGCTTGGCTCCCCTCTCTCTCTAACTTCTCCTCTGCTCCCCTCTTTCTTCTCCCCTTGATGGCAACGCGCGACCGCCGCGGCTGCGTGGGGCTTGCTGGGGCCAGCGCCTCCCCACACGACGTGTGCGCGGGTGCTGAGCAACCGTTGCGTGTGCCTGCTAGGGCCGTGGCGGCCCGTGCTCGTGGAAGGCTGGCGGCGAGCGCAGCTAGAGCCGCGGCGGCTATGGCGGGGCGCCAAACTCGTTTGAGCTCGGGCCGACCCCAATCCTCGACGAGGATATGGCGGTGAGGGTGAGGAGGATGGGGAACGGAGTCCTCACCTCCCGAACGGTGAGGCGAGGCGATGGTGAGGGCAATCAACGGCGAGCAGAGGCACGCCGGGTGAGGGCGGCGATGGCGCGGGGCTTGGGATGCCGGAGCGAAGACGTCGGCTAGGGTTTGGGGACAGAGCGGGGATGGCAGTGGAAGGCGAGGCAAGGGGTGCAAGGCGACGACAGGGCGCGGGCGTGGCGACGTCAAAGTGGTGCAGTCGGAGTCTGTCCTGCTCCCCTCCCAGACACAGGAAGAGGACGACGGGTGGTTGGGACCCACCTGTCATGCCACTGTCAGGGGCGGGGGTGCTGGCGTGCATGCCGACTGCCACGCGGGCCGTCGCCCCCGGGTTTCCTTCGCCCAGCGGGCGCGTGGCCACGGGCCGTCGCCCACGGCTAGGGGGTTCATCCCCCCAATTTCTCTTTTTTTAACTTTTACCCTTTGCATTTTTAACCTCAGAATTTGACAGTTCCAAGCAGGGGTCCAAATACAAAAGTTAAAGGGCTTCATTTAAGCTATCCTTTTGTATTTTTACCCCCGGGAAAACCGAAAATTTTTGAAAGGCTTTGAATTTGAATTCAATTAAATTTTGAGGAAAAATTCCACCAATTTGCATGCTATGCTTGAATGTAATGTACTTAATGTGGCCTTTGATACGGAGTATCACAGCCTTTGCTCCTTAAAGAAATCTCGTCCCGAGATTTGAAAGCGGCCAAAAGATATGAAAGAGAAGATACTTAGGAGTCCCGGCGGCGAACTTACTGATTTTTCCCTTCTGAAAATGCTTCCAGAAATCAAGATACTCGGCTTGCAAAAGGTGCTCGGGCTCCCAAGTAGCTTCTTCTGGCGTATGATGCCACCATTGTATCTTGTAAAAATTAATTACTTGCCGTCGGGTGGCTTTCTCCTTGATGTCTAGAACCTTGCTTGGATACTCTTTGTACGTCAAGTTAGGTTCTACCTGGAGCTCGATATGATCTACTTCCTCAGAAGGTACTCGCAAGCACTTCTTAAGTTGGGAGACATGAAACACATTGTGAACTGCTGCCAAGTAAGGGGGTAACTTGATCTGATATGCCACTCGGCCGCACCACTCGATAATTGGAAAAGGTCCAATATACTGAGGGGCTAACTTACCATTGACACCGAATCGGTGGACCCCATTCATAGGGGATACTTTAAGATCTACGTAGTCCCCTACCTCAAACATTAGTGGTCTCCTTCATTTATCCGCATAATCTTGTTGGCGGGTTTGAGCAGCTTTCAACTTGGCCTGTATAAAACAGACCTGTTTCTCTGTAGCAGTTACCAAATCAGGACCAAAAATTACTTTCTCTGGGTTCTGACCAATTCAGGGGGTTCTGCATCGTCATCTTTAAAGAGCTTCAAAAGGTGCCATCTCTAAACTTTTCTGATAACTATTGTTATAAGTGAACTCTACCAAGGGCAAACAAGACTCCCAATTAGGACCATAGGTTAAGGCACAAGCTCGCAGCATATCTTCCAAGATTTGATTGATCCTTTCCACCTGCCCACTGGTTTGAGGATGGTAGGCAGAACTGTGGATGAAAGTGGTACCTAAGGCAGCTTGTAATTGTTCCCAAAAGCGAGCGACGAATTGTGGACTGTGATCGGAAACAATGGTCTTAGGTACCCCATGAAGAGCTACAATGCGCTGCAAGTAGACCTCCGCTAGGTATTGTACCGAATATCTGACACTTACTGGAATGAAGTGTGGAGTTTTGGCCAACCGGTCTACAATTACCAAGATAGAATCCTTCTTCTTTTGGGTTTTGGGCAATCCCATGAAACCCATATGAATATCCTCCCACATCCAACTGGGCACATGCAAGGATTGTAACAATCTTGTGGGTCGTAGATGGTCTGCTTTTACTTGCTAACATACGTCACATTCTGCCACAAACCTCCATATTTCTCTCTTCATTCGGGTCCACCAAAAGCGTTGCTTCAAATCTTGGTACATTTTGGTACTACCCAAGTGAATGGTGTAGCGGGAAGTATGTGCCTCTTCCATGATTGCCTTGTGGAGGTCTGCATCTTTGGGCACCACAAGCCGGTCCTTAAACTTGATTATTCTAGCTTCATCAACCCGGAAAGGTAACTTCTCGCATTCGGAAAGCCTTCTCTTCAAATGTTGTACCCCTTTGTTGGAGCGTTGGGCTTGAATTATCTAGTCCTAGAGAGTTGACTACAATTGTAGAGTGACTACTGCTCCTTGTCGTACCATTTCTAGGTTCATCTTCTCCATTTGTTCACAGAGGGACTCGGCTAGGGGGGATAAGGTGGTACAATTGCAATGAGCCTTGCAATTCAGAGCATCTGCAATCACATTAGCCTTCCCGGGGTGATAATGGATTTCCAGAACATAGTCCTTGATTAACTCTAGCCATTTGCATTGCCACATGTTCAACTCGCTTTGAGTGAAAATATACTTTAAGCTTTTATGATTAGAGTAGATATGACAGTTATTCCCTAGCAGGTAGTGGCGCAAAATCTTCAAGGTGTGCACCACAACTACTAGCTCTAGATCATGGGTGGGATAATGCTCTTCATGTTTCTTCAGTTGACGGGATGCATAAGCTATGACTTTTCTTTCTTGCATTAGTACACATGCCAACCCAATGCCCCAAGCATCACAATATACCTCAAAAGGTTTAGTAACGTCAGGCTGAATCAACACTGGAGCAGAAGTAAGTAGTTTCTTCATGGTTTGAAAAGCCTGGTCGCACTCAGGCACCTAGGTGAAGTTTACATTCTTTTGTAATAGCTTGGTCATTGGTTTAGCTATTCTAGAGAAGTCCTGAATAAAATGACGGTAATAACCAGCCAGACCTCAGTGACGGTCTCTGGGGTCTTTGAGTTCAAAACCTCTTCCAACTTTTTGTGATCTACTTCTATACCGTCAGCAGAGAGGACATGGCCTAGGAAGGAGATCTTCCTTAACCAGAAGGCACACTTACTGTACTTAGCATATAGCTTATGTTCCCGCAATCAGGATAAAACCACACGTAGATGTTGTTCATGTTCCTCTTTGGTCTTGGAGCATTTATTTGTAAATATGTATGCCTAGCCAGATTGTTTCTGTGGGTACATTTGCCTACCCATTAGAATAGACTATGGGCAGCCCCCCTCAAGGGATGCCCAGAATAGACGGGTAAACCATCAAAGGAGGGGCAGGTTCTAGCCTGTGTGGCAAACCTGTGTACATGCATGCATCAAAGAGGTATGCTGACCCTTAGCTAGTTCGCCCTTAGATTGTGTCTACTTTGTTATTCAATTCTTGTTATTCTTGCCGGTGCTATAACTCAACCATAGACTTAGATGCTAGGCCATGGCTAGACCCTTTCCTCTGATCAAGGATGGTCTATCATTGTTTAGGCTTCTCTTGAACACGTTTATAGCGTGCCATCCTCTCCATGCAGATTTGCTTGGTAGCCCCACTCGGTGACAGTGTGTGGTGTGCCTGTGTATCTTAGTCCCATCGTTCGAGAGGCCCATAGGCATTAGCTAGGTCCTCCTTCAGTTGCCAACTATCTACCTCCTGGCTCCTCGAGGGTGCTGGAATTTCGCTTGACGCAAGAACCTGAGCCACTTAATTGAGTGACATTAGTTTTCACGTATAATCTTTGCAGCGGAACAGAAATAGAGTTTGGTGTCTTTATCTCCTCGTTGTCCTCCCAAGTTACTTTACCTTTCTACGGATATCTTTGATAGACTTACCTCTCTACCATACACCTACCATTATCAAGCTTACCCCTGTATAACTACTAGTTGGTATAATTTATTCAAGTTTATAGCTTATTCAATTCGAGATTATTCAATTACACTCTCTTGCCTGTCGCTTCCATGTGGATTATTACGATACTCAGAATACTATGGGTGAAAAGGCTACAACGAATCTCCATGTGCTTGTGAAGTAAAATCTATTACGCTAAGAGACGTCAACAGGCACTCTATCAGCAGACCTTGCAACGCTATCAGGAGCGCAACATGCGTCCTAGGGCATTTTCAGCCGGCGAACTTGTTCTCCACAGAGTTCTCAAAGGAGAAGGGCGTCACAAATTGTCCCCCCATTGGGAGGGCCCATACATCGTTACAGAAGTTACTCACTCGAGGTCATATCGATTGTCCGAAATGGACAGAACTCCAGTCGAGAATTCATGGAAGATAGAGCATCGTCGCGCCCTCAAAACAACATGCCTTGACTTGTACTCATGATCAATATAATAGTGGTCGCGCCTTCAAAGCGACCTATCCTCAATTGTAACTTTATCAATCATACTCAAGGAATAAAAGAATGCATGATGTCTGTGCAGATGTTCTTTGTTGACATATATTTCACACAATCTCTTTGGCTTTCATAGTCAATACATTTGCAGAGCAATCGGCTTAGGTCGTATTTAGACTTATTGCTGGTGTTACATACTCCTGCTCATTCAGTATAGTGTAACCACTATTAATCGGCTTAAGTTGTATTTAGACCTATTGCCGGTGTTACATGCTCCTGTTCATTAAGTTAAGGGTAATTTCTAAACCCACATCACGGAGCAATCGGCTTAGGTCGTATTCAGACCTATTGCGGGTGTTACATGCACCTGCTCATTCAGTTAAGGGTAATTTCTAAACCCTCATCATAGAGCAATCGACTTAGGTCATATTCAAACCTATTGCCGGTGTTACATGCTCCTGCTCATTAGTAAAGGGTAATTTCTAAACCCTCATTGTAGACCAATCGGCTTAGGTCGTATTCAGATATATTGCCGGTGTTACATGCTCCTATTCATTTAGTACAAGGGGCAACCAGATCAAGACAATTAACTCAATTTGTAGGAATAGCTTGGGGACGGTGCTACGTACTTGCAACTCAGTCGTGTGCAACGATTTCGGAAATATTCAATCGTCAAGACAAATTTCTATACACAATAATTCAGGCATTCAACAAACTCCTTCAATCTTTATTCAGCAATGACTAATTACAGAAGGATTACATTTGACATTACAAAAAGAGCTTGGTCAAGTACATCTGTCATTACAAGAAGAGCACGCATGACTCAAGAACATGACACAAGACGAGAAAAAGATAACCTACATATCTGCCTCCATTAAGACCCGCAGTCAGCAAAACCACATGTGATACAGATCAAGCGTGAAGGGGCACCAATAGGTGTACCTCCATGCTTCTCAAAAGGTAGCATACAGGCACATGTAGTCGGCAAAACAATACCAATGGGGGCCCTAATACTGTTAGCACAAGAGAGGAATAACCATTCCATATGAGGCAGGCAAGGCATTACCCAAAAAGAGAGCTTCACCTTTCTCCTCATTGGATCCTTTGGCCGCCTCATCTGGAAGTTCTTGGAGCACCACACGCAAGCATGCCAACATGAGATCTCCTCTCAACACCAGGAACACAGACACCTCCTGGCTTCAAGGGACGATCTACCCTTCACATCAGCATAGCAAGTGGTCATGCTCCAAACAGTAGGATAAGCTAAAGACCTTAGAGTCTTCTCCTGTCCTGGCTTCTACCACGCGTGAATTTCACACCGTGGCAGCTTAGGGTATTCTCATATCCTAGGCCAAGAACAAGGAAGGGGGATAAGGGCTAGGCAGAGATCCGACTTCTCCATATTCTTTGCAAGCTTCAGAGAAGGAAAGATAGAGAAGTAGCTGGTGGATGTTATGTTTTAGCTCACAACCCTTGCCTTTTATAAACCCAAGGAGGGCTGAATGGTCACGGTATGGCAGCAATTCTAGGCAATTTTCTAGGATCATGGGTATAATAGTCAGGCCCTAGGTTCATGGATTAGTACAGCAAAAGATGGAATCAGTAACAGCCAAGGCGCAGAAAAACGGGGTGGTTGATAAAAGTGCCTGTCGGTTGGTGGATACGCACAGCTCAGGTGTCTACATTATTCTTTACTTTCACAAGTGATTTGTTCCACATATGGTTGAGTCACATGAACACAGTATTGAAGCATGATTGTTGCTGGCACGGCAAGCATGGAATCACTCAGAGGGCATATTGTCAACATAAAGATCGTAATGGAGGATTCGGACCACATATGCAAGTCCAACAAAGGAGTTTTGTTGAAAAGGACCACTAGACATTTAGTTGGGTTACATATGATTAAGCATGGGATCACATAACAACTACATTTGACTTAAGATATGTTCAGTTATAGCTCAAGTTCATTCATAAGTTGTTCAACTACATATTGGGCCTCTATAGCATAAGTAGCAAATATGGTGTCATTTGGCTCAATATCTACATCTCTGGTCAAGTCAGACAAGGCCATATCAGGCTTGGTCACCTTAAGAACTATCAACGCTTGTTTCAAGATTGATTTGAGCTTGTTCCGAAGATGAGTCTTGATGTCTTTAGCTGCAATTGACATTCGATCCAGCAGAGATCGTGAGGTCCCGATTTGGGAGCATAGATGTCCAGATTATTGCCATAAATGAGGCCGTTAACTTAATGGCCTCTTTTGCCCTTTTGAGAGCAGACTTCAGCTTATCACAATTCTTCTTGGTGACGTCATAATTTCGCTAAGCAGACTCCATCTCTTTAAGCTGCTGGTTTGACTCTTTGAGGGCTCCCCTTATTGAGCTCAACACTTTCTTGAGATCTTAATTTTTCTTCTGGAGGTTCACTCAGACCTTGTTAGCTTCAGTTAACTCAGCTTTCTTCTTTTTTAGATCCTGCTGAGTCAATTTATGACTCGATTCAGGTGATTTCAAAGAGCTGGCCATCTCCCAGAATGATTTCTCCAAACCATCGTGGTATTCTTGGAGTCTCTGGATTTCTTCACTCAAGGAGGAATATTATTTCTTGAGCTGCAGTGCCTCATCCTGTGGACTGGTGCAACTTATAGGCTTCTATAAGTAAAGAGTATGCAAGTTGGGTTTCTTGGTAGGTTACCTCATGCCCTTTCTTCTCGATGTCAAGTCGCATCTATTGATTGGCAGCAGTATCCCAGGCTTCATCACGCTCGAGCATCATGTTACGGTATGCAGTCTCACGTTGAGCTGCAGGATCTTCCAGCTCAGCAATCTTCCTGGTAGCAGCTATAGAAAACTAGCCATTCAATATAAAGTGACAAAATTCAAAGAACAAGCACTAGCAATTAATAGTGTACCAGCAGCCTCAGCAGCACGAATGGCCTTTAAGTCATTTAACTGTTGTTGTAGTTTTGTAATGTCTAATCCTAGCAAAGGAGTGATCGCCTCGTGGACCAAAGCAGCTTGATTCAGCCAATTCTATATGACATCATAATCCATCAATATCGATATTCAGAAGGGAAGCAATAGGGATGAGTTGTCGGTTTACCTCAACAAACACCAGTGGACTTGATGAAGAAACAGGCGTGGTAAGTTGACGGTTGTTGTCAAATGGGCAGAGAGTTAATGTACTGGTTAACGCTCCCACGGTCCCAGCTGATGTCCTTTTGATGGCACGGGGTTGGGTGCCGTCGCGGGGGTCTCTAGTACAATATTTGCACCAGTTGGATTAGCTTCTCCTGTGGACTTGTCCTCATGGCACTGCATACCTACTTCTGATGGGTTTAGATGGGCAACATCAGCTTCTGTATCGATTGAACACATCTCTTCAGCTCATGAAGCTTTGGTTCTTGTACTGGCCAAGGCATCATACCAGTTTACATTGGTGCCACCTTCAATATTCTGGTCGCCATCTTTTTTGACCTCTTCCCTGATTTCAGTCATAAAAATCTCGGGGGTTGTGGTTGAGTCGGACTTTGACTTAGTCCCCTGGATCCATTGCTAAGCTATGGTTTCTTTCTCTTGCTTGCAGCTAGAATGTGGAGAAACTCATGGGCTTGAGCAAATGCCACCCTGATCCATAGTTGTTTCTAAATCAGATGGATTAGTCGGTCTTTCACAGCTCTCAGATAATGGTTGCACTGGTGATGGCCTATACATCTGTCATATAACATAAGTTCAGGATATGATATCATGGTTAGCGCAATACTAAGACAGGGATACGCACCTTGGTGGCTCGGGTTCATCACTCGCCGTGAGGTTGAATGGGAATTGGAAAGTGGCCTTTATACATTTATCAAGTTCATTGTAAATTAATGACAAGACTAGTTCTTCTTCTATAGCCACATGTTTCTTAGCTGGTGAACAGGAGGTGCCAAGATCATGTTGTTTCTTTGATCTCTTCTCATGGTGTTCGAGTGGGATTTCTTCTTCTTTATCTTCTTCATCACACTGTTGTCCCCAATTGATGTCATAAGTGGATTTCTCATCCATTACCTACCATTTAGTGGTTTTCTTGATCGGTTGTGGCTTGGGTTTCATAGTAGCTATTTTTGTACGTGTTCGCCTTGAAACTGGATGAGCTAATGGTTTATGCTCTATAACACCTAGATGCTCGGGGCTGTGTCAATTGGCTTAGTTTCCTTAGGCCTAGGGCTTGGTCCTCATCCCTGTCAGCCTCAGTTGTATCTTCAGCATCTTGATTCGGCCGTTGAATCACAATAAAGGTTGATGCTTCATTATTGCCTTCACTTTGAGTGGCAGCAACAACAGCTTCCATCTCTTCTATGGTCAAGTTGGATTCTAGCTTCAGTGTTTTATCTACACTTTGCTGCGGTGGATCAGACAAAAATTTAGTGATATCACTCTGCAGTATCAAAATAAGGGGGATTGTTAGTTCAATTTAAGTCAACAAATTGTGTAGTTGAGTCATTTATACAGCAAGATACTTATTGAAGGCGATGGATGCCAGGCAGAGTCGGGCTGTGGAGCCCCTTTGTTATAAATGTCACCCCTAAACATTGAACCAACTCATACCTTGATTTCTTCTTCAATAATCACATGGTTAGTTTTTTTGTTAGGATCACTGGCTCCAATGTACAAATAGGTTAGATAAACTCAATCTTTCAAGGGTTGGATGTTGCGGAAGACAAAGTCAATTGCCACAGCCTGAGCAGCCAAACCATTTTCCTTTAAACTAGCGATTTCTTTGAGCAATACATCAGCTTCAGCAGTCTCATCTTGAGTTTGTGCTTCTTCCCAACTAAGTTGTTTGGTATTGGGCTATCTCCCTGACTGAGCTAGCAATGATTTTCCATGATGAACCACTCAGCGTGCCACCCCCTTGCTATCTTTAAGGGGAATATCCAAATATACTGATTTTCTGCCATGGTGCAGTTCAAGACTAGCACCTCCAACAACATGCAGAACTCCATCCCTCATGCCGGGTTTGCAATAATACAGATGTTTCCACAAATGAAAATGAGGGACGATTCCAGGGAAGGCTTCACACAGATGGATGAAGATGGCAATTTGTAGTATGGAGTATGGAATTTGTAGTACAGCATTGATAGCTGGACAATAAAGATGAAGAACCCAATGCCTTTATAGCTCATGGGCCAACACTCACATATAAATACAATGCAAGGCAATCATTGATATCTCTCTTACAGCAATGGCTTGGTTTCCAATCTTAGGGACTCGAATAGATCAATGGAGATATAGTCCCGATTGATTTTTATATAGTTATCAGTTGAATGGCACACCAATTGTTGAGCACTTAGTTACAGTGATGTATTCAACAATGGTAGAGCAATCGGAAACTACAGCACAATGGTCAGGAAAGGACAGAACAACTCAACGTTGTTTTGTTATACTTCAAGATGATCCTTTACCACCTGGGCAAGCTCCAAGATGCATTACCATGCTTTATGAAGCTTGGGGGCTGCAGGAGGGTAAAGGAAAATGGTTTTTGATGTTTTTTGAATAGTAATCTCTATAAAGGCATAGTTCAAGTGTGGGGGGTGGCACTTGGCCAACCCCACATCTCATGTCGCTAACCCTAGAAAACAACCGAGAAATGTGACGTATAGGGTGACACCGCGCTACTCACAAAAACCTAGGACAGACCAAGCAAAAAACTGGCTGCCCGGCCTGAATGTTGTGCAAAACACATACCACGCACAAAAACATATGTCCTATTGCACTTCTCCATGAAAACAAGATCGTTCAGAGGTCGTAAGGCCCAACCTCCTAGCCACCCAACATGGCAGAGGGCTGCGCTAGCCTATGTTCATGTCGACCATAGAAAAGAACTAGGTATCATCGTGAATATTTCATATATGGGTCATATATTCCATTCATGAAATTTGGATAAAAATCTACTCTACATGATTATCATAATGACTTTTGTCTATGCTTGCATAAACTTTACTTCATGTGTTAAAGTAAAATTATCCCTAGATACTCTCTTGATCGGGAACCACTTTGGTTTAGGAAGTTGATTCTTAAGTTATAAGTGACAAGCATGAATAGCATGATCTCCCTCTTAAGCAAAGAGCTTTTGTTTTGACAAAACATAAAAAGGTGCTCTAACTCCAATGTTCTCTAAGATATGTCCTACTAATGCCATAATAAAATGATCATATGCATCAAAGGCTTCACTGAATGTTTTGAACCTTATCATGTCTTGTGCCAATAAATGAGTTAGATTCACTCTAAAGTCTTGGCTATCACATACACGTTCATGCCACTAGTTTCTAGTCACTATGTCATGCAAAAGTTTCCAAAACCCCTTGGCAATCATGCAAAAGAGAGAAAAAGAGGCAGAGTAAAAGAAGAAAAAGAAAGGAAGAAAGTCCAGTTCCTCCTCGCGCATCAAGAAGGGGAATATCATACAACACAAGCAAACTTTCCACCACACATGCACATACCAGAGTTTTATCAGTCGATTCGTATTCTTTTGTTTGACACTTGATTTGGCTCGGTAACATAATCATGATGAGATAGTCTCATTCTCTTCACAGGTCCACTAAAACTTAGATTAGGAGGGGAGGAAACACAAGGTTTCTCATCCTCTAAGTGACTGAGAGTTGGTCTTGAGAACAAAGGAATGGAACACCATACTCTTTGGAAATGGAAAACCTCTTTTGGTTGTAGTTGGGAGAAAACTGTTGTGGTACCTGGAGCATGTTCTTAGTTTCAACGTCTCAAAATCAAATTTTTAGCCACCTTTGAAATTCTGGGTGCCATGAACTAACTTTGGAGTAATTATTGTGCTTGCTAAGATCGTATTTGTCATACACCCTCTACACTATGCTTAACTCTTGTTTGCTCGAGGACAACCAAAGTTCTAGTGTGTGTGTGGGGGGGTGTTGGAAGTTGTTATAGCCTATCTAGGCCACCAACATTTCGTGTTTTGAGGGTGATTTTTATGCAAAGTTCATATATTTTAACTAGTTCCACAAGTTGTGTACAAATATTATGCAGGAACATGCTTTACATTGGAAATACATGCAAAACATGGTGAAACAAGGAACATCAAAGAAAAGGAGGACAAGAAAGGTCAAACCTTAGCTGCCCAGCGAAGTGCCCAGGCCGGCCAACTAGGTGCCCATGCTACCCAACCAGCCTCTGCCCTTATTGGTAGATGGGGCTAAGGGGTAGGCCGCCTGTCCGACAAGTCACATCGCCTGGCCCACAAGATAGGCTACCTGGCATGAGACCCTCTCCAACTGCCGAGATCTTCCACCTCCATACAGATGATAAGGTGTCAATAGTACAATTTTACATTGGAACCTGAGTCATCAAACACAAACACCCCGAAAAGCCTACACCTCATTAATCTAGCCCACGGATTGGTGAAGTCACTGATCCGTAGGAATGTCATCCGATGGCTATGGGAGAAACACACAGCAAATTCAATGATCCATACAAAAGCAGATAAGGACAATTGTCAACCCCCTTAACCAAGTGCCCTAGAGCGTTGGATGCAAAAGGTTGGTGCATCAGAGTATTGGCCGCTTGGCATGCCACGTGCCCATCCACCAACGACATAACTGCCTCAACCACCTTAGGACACCCTTTGTTGTGGTATGAGGTTTGACATAGTGGTAGAGTAGCACTTGAGAGTATGAAGTTGTATAGTATTGGAGAAGTGAAGATTTCCCTTAGCTTGTAGAGAGAGTGTCTCTTGTATCAAGAACAATAGTGAGGTGAAGAGTGAGGGAGTGGAAAATCTCTTCTCTTTGAGGCTTGTAATCTCAGAGGAAGGATATTCGATTCTAGGATTGAGTAAAGTTCCTTGTCTCCCATCTTTGTTGTATCATTCTTACTTTACTTTCATACTTATTCTTATGCTTTTCTGTTTACGAGAACATTGTGCATGCTGATATTGTTAGCTATAAAGTTGCCAGCCCTTCTAGCTCATTACCAATTTGGTAGTCAAATTACTGAGTAGACACAATAGTGCTCATACTTAGAGGTTACCTTAGTTGGTGCTCTATCCCATGCAGCTTTGGTTGGTGGACACATTTGGTGATAGCTTTTTTTCTTAGTATTCCAATACCATACATTTGGATAGATTCGTTGACGATACAGCTGAATTCTGTAGCACCTGCCTTCCTTGGCTGGGTATTCGTCACTCTAGTGCCTGGTAGTGGTTCTACAACTTTGGTGGCTATGTTTACATGACAAGAATAGTGCTTTGCATGATTAGTACAATAAGGTGATTTAGCATATGTCGAGGACCTACTTCTTTGTCTTTTACTCTCTACATTGCTAGCTTCGCTAGTTTGATTGGTTGTGCCATGTGTTACAATACTCCTCATTCCACATGGATTTGATACCCTATAATACATTTCGGTGAAAGGCTACAACGCGTTTTCCATGCGCTTGTGGAGTTATATCTGATAAAATGCCAACAAAGGATATCACAAAGAACCATTCACAACACTTATCGAGGGTCTCTCTTCACATCATGAGTGGACAATGCCTTCCAATGGAAACAAAAGGAAAGTCTGAGTGGAACAAAGTAACACTTCATCAACAAAGATGAAGACAGGCACGCAACCACAAAAGTGTTATTTCATCATGCCAAAAGAATTAAGCTTACGGGAGAATATGCCAAGAGGCAACCATTCTCTAACCCAACCCCTAAGAGGAAGGACCTCAATGTTCAACCCATAGTGGTTGATCCCTGCATCACAGGGCAAAGACATCTCTCATTCGGAGAGTTTGTCTCCATTTCCACAATACCAGATACCGCTATGCTATGCGGTTGCAAATAGTAGACCATGAGTCAACTGCTTCACTAAAGGCAACACATGGCCATGGTAAACATGAGATATATGAAGCGACATCACCCAAGTGTGGAGGAATGCTACGAGAGAGCATTCCTTAATTCCCTTCGACCTGACCGGTTGTGCAACAAGACAAAGTAGATTTACCAAAGGTCAGGTTGATGTACTATGCCTGTTTGATGCAAACAAACATCAACCAGAGGATGATGGCAAACTTAAAGGACCAGGGGAGTCAACCCCAACATACATCCATCTTCATAATTCTGTTTGGGAACAAATAAATAGGAAGTACTATAAGTGCAATGGGCAATGCCTCTACATTAGGCAAAAAGCAAAGCACTCTAAGGGCAACGGGCAATGCCTCTACATTAGGTGAAATGCAAAGCACTATAAGGGCAATGGCAATGCCCCTATATTTGGCATAATCAAAACACTTCAAGGGCAAAATGGTGAATGCACCTACATGAGGTAAAAACAAAAGTAGAAACTGGAGGGAATTCTCCTAACATAGGTGAGCATACATAAGCAACATTGTCGTCACCTAGGGAGCAAGCAAACATGGGGACGCAATCCTAGGTAATATCAAAGATTAGTTTTTTGCAATCACTTGCAAGAACTAGGTTTGGGGGAAGATCACCGGGTGAGTACCTCGAATGCTCAGCATTTCACTGTCATATCTTAAATCCTAAAAATTGCCATGACACCAAAACAAATTTTACTTCTTGTTACCCCAAATAAAAACAAAAGTTATAAAAATTTGTATAACTCAAAAACAACAAAAACATTTGCTTTTATCCTAATAAAGTAACTCCTAGTTATAATGCTAGAATTTTGTCTATACACTTGCTTAAAGAAATTGATGAATAGTTGCTCTATTAGTTCCTTGTAAGTATTTCATATACAATTTGTCACTCTCTTGAAAAATTGAACTTAGTGGCATTTGTCGTGATCCTACCATTAATCTTTAACCATGTGGGAGCAAATGTTTTCAAACCTAGTCTAAGTTCTTGTGAGATTTGATATAATCAAAGTTTGAGTTTAGCCCATCTTGACCCTAGTAAGGTGAATTATCGGAGTTTTTTTTTTGAAAATTAAAATGAGAAAGCTCCTTAGTGTTTTGAAATACCTATCCAGAGCCAAATGCTTTATATGATGTAACCTCTACATATTCTACTTATTGTTGTGTTGAGTTTTGTCAAATTTGAGTTCTTATGAGGTGGTGACACTTCAAGCTCTGAATAAACCCCTCACATCCATCTTCAGTTGCTAGCCTTTATATGTCTTGTCAAGCTTAAATCTACACTGGATTCAAGCATCCACCTATGCAGACATTTCTCCACCATACCAAAACCATATCCATCATCCACATGCCTATCCACAAAGATGGTCTCTAAATAAATACTCTAGTCATATTCTAGAAATATCCCCAAAGTCCCCATACAAGATATTCTCTATGACCCACGAGTCGGGGTGAACATCATTCCTAAATATGTCAACGACACTCATTTCCTAACTCAACCATGCTCAAAATCCGACATTTACTATAAGTGGAAAAAGGATGAATCATTGGTAAATCATGGAGTCATTTGGGTCATACAAGTTACGTTGCGGGACAAGTGGATGTTCTTAGATTTCCACATCTTCGACATACCTGAGGGACTCATGCCATTTATATTGGTTGGGCTCCCTATTGCTTCTCTTATCAATGTGACTATGAGTCTAGGGCAGCTACAAGTTTTGTTTGGTAATGAGGTGCTTCAAATTGGTATGAGTCGAGCGTTAATACCAAAATAGAATCTAAGCTAGAGGTTGACCACCTTGAAGAAGTGATGGGTATTTCACTTGAGGAAGCTTAGGATCAACCTAGCCTAAAGGAAGAGGCTAGCGACTTTGGTGCGGTAGAAGAGATGCTCGAGTGTGAAGAATAGGTTGAATCATCGCGGCCTGATACCCTAAAAATAGAGCTGAAACATCTACTGCCTGGCCAGAAGTACGCCTTCCTCAACAGGAACACAGACACACCGGTTATCATAAGTGATAAGCTGACCGAGAATGAGACCCGGTGGTTGATTTCAGTCTTGAAAAAGTATAGATTAGTGCTTCGAGACTCCCTCCATGATTCGAATCAGTCCCTATAGGTGCACACATCGCATCCACATGGAGACCGAAGCATCGGCCTACAAGGGAACCCTAATGAAGACTCAACAATACGATGAGAGAGGTAGTCACAAACAAGGTACTCAAACTCCTAAATGTGGGTATCATTTCTCCCATATTAGATAGTGAATGGGTCAGTCCTGTCCAAGTTATAACCAGGAAGGAATGAAAGACAGCCATCAAGAATCAATATAATGAGTTAATCAACGTACTGTCACCGGATGGTGAATGTGCATTGACTATAGAAAACTGAATTTTGCCACTCAGAAGGATCACTTCCCTCTTCCCTTAATCGATAATATTCTCGAAAGACTAGCCAACTAGTCCATCTGCTTTCTCGATGGCTACTCAGGATATCACCAGATCGCAAATTCACCCGGATGACCAGTGTAAGACCACATTCTCCTATCCCTAAAACACTTTCACTTACCAGTGGATGTCGTTTGGATAATGCAATGCTCCAACATGATAGAAAACATAATGGAAGTCTTCATCGATGATTTCTCATTCTACGGCAAGTCCTTTGATGGATGTCTAGCAAGCATAGGAAAGGTTCTTTAGAGATGCAAAGAAGTTGACCTTGTCCTAAACAGAGAGAAATGTCACTTCATAGTCAGAGAAGGAATTGTGCTAGGATTTAAGTCACTTCATGTATCAGAGAATGGAATTATTGTAGACTGTGCAAAGATTTAAGTCATTCAGTAGCTAACTCCTCCATCGAACATCAAGGCACTCCAAAGCTTCATATGCCATGCAGGGTTCTATAGGAGATTAATCATGTGGGAGTCATATACCTACGAGTGCTATGTGAAAACAGTTTGGGCCATCCTAACAGGTGGGCTGAGTGGTTCAACCTATGATGGAAGGTGGCTGATAGCATGGAGCGCAAGGAAATCCAATCTGATCGGCTAGAATCATATCTGTTGGATCTTATCTTGTATTCATGGCATGTAATCATACGAAATTTTAGGTAGGAAATCTCTAGAGATACGCCTTGTAACCCTAGCTCCTCAGTCTACATACGGGGACCTAGGACCTTCGAAAAGCTCTCTCTAATCTCTTGAAGCACATGCCTTACATGAAGGCTTTGAGCAATAGAATCCACCAAACCTCAGACAGGACATAGGGTATAGTGATTTGGCTGTCTGAACCTTTCTATATCGTTGTGTTCCTGTGTGCTGTACACCATTAGTAGTTTCTTTTTCACCCCTTCCGATCTCCAAACCCCCGTAGGTCCAACACTGTGGTGGGCTACCAGTATAAAACATTGACATTAGGCGCACCAGGTAGGGGCTGGTCTGAGAGATCCAGAGGTTGCGATAGAGTCACTTTCCACAAAGATACATGTTTGAGCCGGGGGACATCTTCTCTTTCAACACCTTCTCCTCTGTTATTGATAAGTTGGCAACATGCACCTCATCGGCAGTTTATTGGCCAGAGCTGCGCCACCTACACCTGTTTCTCCGGAGCTGTCATGTCCAAGAATGGAGTAGATTTGATCAGCTACACAGGCCAGTCCATCCCCAGCTTCCTCAGCTTGTCCCCCACATGAGTAAGGGCAGGCGTCATTGACAACATGCACCGACGCGACCCAAACTGCCCCAACACAACTCTGACTTGCGCCGAGGCAGACCCCATCTATCACTTAGGACTGCGCAGCTCCGACTACCCCAAGGCAACTCCGACGTGCACTAAGGTAGACCCCTTATGTCACTTAGGACCACTCAGTCCCAACTGCCCAGCGCAACTCCAACTTGTGCCGAGGCAGATCCCATCTGCCGCATGGGACCACTCGACCCTGACTGCCTCAGTGCAACTTCAATGTGCACCGAGGCAAACCCGATCTTTCACATGGGACCACTGTGCCTCGGTCTCCCTGGTGCAACCCCCAAGAAGCCCTGAGGTAGAATCAGCCTGCTGCTCATGCTCACTTGGCTCCAACTGCTCTGCCGTGTATCTAGCACTCACTTGCGGATTCAATGACTTCTCCATCTGGTTACAACTTGACCAAGGCCCAGTCCGTGAGTCTTGGACCACTCAATGCCATAAACATTCAAGGGCTACACAACGCGGCTGCTATGTAGCATGACATTGTCACATATGCACTTCATCGCATATCATCCCCGCTAATGGACGACGACATCTACTATGCCAAGGACATGCAAATGCCTTTGATTGGACTCCAGCTAGGGCTCACCATTGACTCCACTCCGGTCGGTGGGAGATATCGCTGGCACATCACTCAACTGAGGGGGCCTCTAACGCCTCCGCCCATGATAATGACTCTGGTGACAACTACACCGCCATCAGCTAGTGATCTGTTACATGAAGTATTCATGGCTGAGGCTCTCCAACACGAGCCTCTGATTCCCTCAACTCACCTTTCTTCCATGGAGAAACACTGGGCGCTGCGTGGGACTGATGCACGTTCAATAGTGACAAAAGACATGATAGGGACTAGAGACCTCATGGCGTTGAGCTACGCCTACCCATTTCACCAATGAGGCATCCAAAACTGGCAAGATGCCAAATCAGCACGATGCGTATCTCCAACACAAGTAGGACCATGAGTAACAGCTCAGGTAGAAGGTCATCGCCAACACAGAAGAACGAGCCACCCAAGAAGCTACAGACTAGAGCAGGCGCATAGGCTTGCCTGTCTGCGCTGCCCAATACCTCTACGATGACTTTGGGGAAGCCACATCTTTGTACAACTTCTCCAACAAGGCTGCATCGCAGCAATGTGCACAATCATGGCGCAACTACCTCCATTTGCCCATAAGGAAAAGCTGCAACAACTATCTCTCATGGGCCTCAAGCTCAAGGACGATGGCAACCACCCCTCCCATGCCACTGAGTCATCACGAGACAACACCCAGGACCTCTGAATGCTCATCTAAGGGCGGAAGGATCTTTGCCATCGCATTAATGACAAGTGACTCTAGGCTTGGGAGACCAAGTTAAAGCGGCGCAAAGACTGGGAGAAGGAGCACGGGCCACTACTCTAAGATGGTTGCCTCCATTGACCACTAGGAAGAACCCAAGAGAGAACAGTGACAAGCAATGCGGTGACAATGCTCAGTCAAATAGGGTGCTTACCAAGTACCATCATTACGACCATATCTATGATGACCCTTCCTTCAATGACTATGACAGGATCTGGGCCTTACCCCCAAAATCAGGTCAACCTTGTGGCTAGCCACGTTCAAGCTCACAAACATAGAGAAGTATGCCAACGGTCATGAAGAGATTCATGACATTCTGATGCATAACAAGACCTACCACAAGTTGTGGCGGGAAAACTATGACCGCCGCAACCACCGCCACGACAATGATGACCAACGCCGAGACAATGACAACTGGCACCACGACAATGACAGATGATTGTGGAAGCGCGGCCATGATAATACCATTAACACTGTGGGCTAGTCCGGTAAGCGGCCTAGGCAGATGATCATGGAGCTACTCGACAAGACATGCCCAGTCCACCAAGGGATGCAACACCTATACCACGACTATTAGAGCTTGCAATTCTTGCTCAAGCAGGGGTCCATCCCCCTAGAAAGGGAAATGACCTTGATGACAAGGACAAGGAGAAGCACGGTGATGGCAAGAAGCTAGAAGCCCGCGATGAAAAGAGAGGTGATTTCCCCATCATCAACAATGAAGTGGAAGTCATATATCTTAAGTGGCCACGATTCAAGGGAAAGCAAGCATAAGCAAAAACTCACCGATAGGAAGGTAATGTTGAAATAATCATCAACTGAGTAGGATCAGCTTCAATAGGGATGACCACTGGTGCGACTTCGATGAGCTAGGCTGCTACCGATTGATCGTCAGCCCCATGGTGCGCTCATTACTAATGCACAGGGTGCTAATCAACAGCGGGAGTGTCCTAAACATCCTCTTCGAGAAGATCCCCATCACGCAAGGGCACAACGTGAAAGACTTGGAGGAGTCCGACATGCCCTTCTATGATATAGTGCTCGGCTGGGGCACAAAACCACTCAGGCACATAACCCTGCCTGTCACCTTTGGTGACAGGACCAATTGGAGGAACAAGTACCTCAAATTTGAGGTGGTGGCCATTGATTCATCCTAAACACCGTCCTCCAAAGACCAGGGCTCCCATCAGTGCGACCAGGTGACACTCGCCATAGTAGAAGGCCTTGAGCATGAGACTGCTCAAAAGGAAGTAGAAAGATGGAATCAAATGTTCAGCCAACCATCTCGGCCACCGACCCTAGTTGGAGTGCCATGCAGCCGGCCATGCAGACAAAACGGATCAACCTCGACCTCGATGACCCAATCAAGACAACGATCATTGGGGTTGACCATGACAACAACTAGGAAGACGTGCTCATCTAGCTCCTACACCGAAATTGGGACATGTTTGCCTGGCAACCATCCGATATGTCTGGTGTCCTGAGGGAGAGCTGGCCAAGCACAAACGGAAGGTCTACCTGGGCGCAAAGCCTATGAAGCAAAAGCTATGACATTTCTCTAATGAGATAATGGAGGCCATTAGTGCCGAGGTAGCATGACTTTTAGCAGTCGGGTTTATTAGAGAAGTATTCCACCTGGAGTGGTTGGGAAATCCTATACTTGTGCTTAAAAAGAATAGCAAAGAATGGAGGATATGTGTTGATTATACCGAGCTTAATAAGCACCGCACAAAGCATCCCTTTGGGCTGCCTAGATTAGGTTGTAAATTCTACAACAGGCTGCACCCTGGTATCCCTCCTAGAATGCTACTTAGGCTACCACTAGATAGTGCTAGCTCCAAAAGACCAAGAGAAGACGTCCTTCATCATGCCCTATGGATCTTACTTCTATGAGACCATGTCCGTTGGATTATAGAATGTCGGGGCTACCTACCAATAGAGCATTCAAGCTTGCCTAGCCAAACAATGCGGATGTTGATCTCTCTTAGCGTAACAGATTTTACTCTACAATCGCACGGAGATTCATTGTAGCTTTTTCACCGAGAGTATTTTGAGTATCGTAAAAATCCATATGGAAGCAAGGGCAAATAGGTGGAATGATCTGTTCGAACTTCAAGCAGTACTGTAAAATAGTAACTACCAACTATTCTTACAATGAGGGTAAGGTATACAAGATAGTGTATGGTGGGTGAGAGAACAGGGACCGAAGCTATCAGCAAAAGATAGGAAAGCTATCTGGGAGGACAACGAGTGAGATTAAGATATCCAAACTCTATTTTTTAACTACTGCATAGGAGTATTCACGGTTGAATTAAGTTAATCGAACACAAACTAGGGTCTTGCGTCGAGCAAAATTCACCGAGAAGGCATGGGGGTAGATAGTTGGCCAACTGAATGGAACTGGCTAACACATACGGGCTTACCGAACAACGGGGTCAGATTACAGAGGCTCCCTAATGTTGTCACCAATAGGGGCTACCAACTAGAACTGTGTAGGTAAGATGGCACGCTAAACTAGTGATCAAGTGAGAACTTGATCACTAAAGCTCTTCCTTGATCAAAGGGTGAGAGCTAACTTAACCTTAGATCATAGCCTAAGGGAAGTTTATAGCACTGGCAGGTCTAGCAAGATTCAAAGAACTTAAGGACAACACAAACCTAAGCCTTAGCCTAGTATGCAATAAGGTACACCACACTTTGCAAGTGTAAGAAATAAAGCAAAGTATAACTGAAAAATGGAGTAATGAATTGTATTGACTGGAGTAGTAAGAGTACAAAAGATTGAAAATATACAATAGCTTTACCAAGACTCGAAGCTAACTCTGGAATCCTTGAGGCAGAAGCTCAGACTCATCTCTAACTCCCAAGACTAGCCTACTACTACAAGACTAAGACAATGGTGTGTATCACTCAACTTCCACACTTTGCAAGTGAGCCACCAGGGGGTATTTATAGTCACTATGTGAGTAGGGGTACTTATAGGGTCGGTATGGCGGTTAGATGGGCAGGTGGCTGGCCGCGTGGCCTAGTAGGAGACCGAGGGGCCCCAGCCTTAGCAAGGAGGCCAAGAGGGCCTTGGATCTACTGCCTTACTTAATCCCACGGTCCATCTTGCCTCCCCAAGTCGGTTGCATGGTGGTTGGTGGTTACAACTTGTGCTTCCCCCTGGATAGTTGGATCTTCAATGTGTTTCTTCCTTAGCTGTTGTATTGAGGTGCCAAGGATTGCTGGCTTCTCTAATCCAAGTGTCAAATTGATGAAGTGGGAAGCCTTCCAATGGTTTCTAGGCAGCATGTGTGGATTACACGTCAATGTTGTGTTGACATGGCAGGGATGTGCATGCAGGTCGAAGTTGGTGCCAATAGGGGACACTGACAAGCTGAGCGGCCTAGAGGTGTGGCCGATCGGCCTTGGTGGGGCCGGCCGGCCAGGGGGTTAACCAGGTGGGTACCCTGCCCCTGGTTTGGCTCCATTTTGACATGTTTTGGTGCAATTGTTACCTGCATTCAAATATTCATCACAACTTGTGGAAATATGTTAGTAGCAAGGATTAGTCTACACTTTGATGTATTTTCCTTGATATTCAAGGATAGTTGGCAATCGATGATAGTGCAATAATGACCATCAACATCCCCAATCTTAGATCTTTGCTCGTCCTCGAATAAAGCCAAGATGGGTTATGGATCAGGAGTAGCTGCAATATCGATGTTCAAGAGAAGGAGATATACATAACGGACACCCATGCTTTCATCTCGAACCATAGTGTATGTAAAGATCACCTTTTCTGATACTTGTGGTGCATCTTTTTGTCTTACCATGTCTTGGGTGGTTGAGAGAAAGAATGACTTTGTTGCGGGCTCCAACTTAAGACATTTCCTTACTAGATTCGTATCTCAGGTGTTTATAAGATTTTCAAAATAAAAACAAGTTTCCCTAGAGGTACTCTCAATTGCTCGAAAGTGTATCCTCACCAAAAAGGGCCAAGAGTATGGACAAGATTTTTCCTACACTAAAGCTTTTGTGGAGCTCAGGGTGATAGAAAAACTTAGCTTGCTTAGGTTGCTTTTTTGTAAAGCCAACTATTGGACCAAAGAGATGTACTACATCAACAGCTTTTGTTTATCATTGGGGGTTTATTTGGTGGCTGGATGGGTGGATCTCTGTGTTTTCCTTCCCTTCTCCTTCTTTTTGTGATGGGTATGGATATGGAGCCTTTTTGTATTTTCTCTCTTTTTGACATGCTGTGACTAGCATGCTTTTCTTTTTTTTTCATATTTTTGTCATGCCTTGACTAGCAAGCTTTTATTTTTCTTTTAGTTGACTCCATATCCTTCTTCATGTTGATTTGGAAGGAGTAAGGTTGAAAGTATTGTTGTGGAGATGTATAGATGCATAACTAGAGTTGGTAGATGCATATGGGATGGTGTATTTTTTATCCAAGGATTCACAAGATAGCGATGATTCCACTCAATGAGACTCAAAATTTGACAAAGCTCAAAACAACACAAAGCAGCTTACAAGCTAGGCTCAGATATTTCATTATATCTGGCTCTGGTAGGTGTTTAAAACCAAAGGGGGAACTTTATTTTCATTTTTCAAATGAATATCCTGAGATGTTTATCTTACTAGGAAAATGTAGAGCTGGCCTAGTGCTTAGTCATATCATTTCTTGCAACAACTTAGACAAAGTTTTTGCAAAAGGCATCCACAAAGTAAAATGTCATGTTCTCATTTTTATACACGCAAGCTCAAAATTAAGCTAAGTATGGTACATGCATAGGCAACTAGACAAGAACATGATAGAGCAACTATTCATCACTTCCATATGAAGGAAATATATCAAAGGTGGGAGTTTATGTTCTTGACATCTTTTTTATACTGAATAAGAAAAGATAACTAAATATTATTATTGCTTACTGATCTCGCTAGTGAGAACAGCGTTGCTGTAGGACTGTAGCTGGTACTGCTGGGACTACTGGGACTGCTGCAAGAGAGAGAGAGGTCGAGGATTAGGGTCTTACTCTTAGATGGGGGCCGAGGGAGCGTCAAGGAAGTGTGCTCACATCACGTCGGTTTACCATCCCCAAAAGCTTTAATGAAGCTAGGGGTTCTGGTAGTGGTAGTAGTTGTGAAACTTGTGAGCATCATTGATGCCGACTTCCATTTGTTCTCTGGTTTCCCCAGAGATTGTTCATGTTGGAACATAGCTTGGTGTCCATCTCAAAGGTGTGTCAATCAATAGCATCGACCTGATGGTACATCCGGGGGTCATACTGACCCTGCAGGTTCATTCCCTCCATGGAGGAATTGAGTCCCACCATGTTGTCGATGTGCAACTGGGCATATGCATAAGGTTCTACACTCCTGTCAAATCCACGAGACGTACCTGCCGCATAGTACTCAGGAGCATATGGCAGGTTGATGGTATGAACCTCCATGATGTACGCTGCTACTGTACCATGGCTCTAGGTTGCCATACTGTCAGAAATCTGATATTTCTAGATCTGTACTCGATGGTGTCACCGTGTGGGACACCTAGGATGGATCTACTACTGCTTCTTCATCAGCTTTTCACTGCCACTACTCGGCTCATCGTCGTTGGGCTCTTGTCGTGACACCTACAAAGCTGTGGCGTGGTTCCTCCATGTCAAGCTGCAAGGTTAGGCTTGCTACTTGGTACAGATTGAACTGTGGCACTGGAAGCGATAGTTCGAAGTTGTGGCCAAAGTAGGTCATAATTAATCTATCCACCTCCTTCTGCATAAAATGCCCTTTGATAAAGTGTTGCTCACCCACTATGTGTGATAGGTAGTCGAGAATGTAAGCAAGCTGGGCATTTTCTAAAGTGCCCATTTTGGATGCAATCCTTGTGACCAAGGATGTGATAGTGATAGGGGTGTTGTTCTTCCATAGTTCCATCCAGTGATGCACCATGTCTATGACCGAGGCATAAAGCTTCTTCTTGCACATCACATAGAGGCATTTCAGATCCTCGTTAGTGGTGCAACATGCCTCACTACGCCGAAACACGATGAGGGAGACCTAATGAGCCAAGAGTCTCAGGGTAGGATTGTGGATTTTCATTATGTTGTGCTTTCTCGAGGGTGCGTATGCTATGGAGCAGCGCGAGGCGAAGCCTAGGATGTCTCTAAGCCTTCTCAGGGAGATAGAAAACTTGGAATTGAAGAGGCAAAATTGGATAGTCAAACCTATGGGGAGTCGCTCCATGCAGAGAGTGATTAGGAACTTCTTGGTGAGAAGGACAAAACCTTCGTCCTTGATGTTTTAGAGGCCACTCCACCTCGCATAGTCGAATGCTTTCTCAAACTGGTTCAACATACCGATGTTGACAAGGAAGAAGGCATCAAAATACCACATTCTCACAAATTGCTTTGGGTTGAGGCATTCCAACACTTCTGCCTCTTTGTCATCATGTGGTATGATGTCGTGGATAGTTAGGAGCATGCGCTACGGTTGAGGATGCGATGTAGCTTCCTCGTCCTGGTTCCTGCTGGTGTTGATGGACATCTTATCGGACACCGCTGAGGTCATAGAGCTACCGCTCTATGAACAGGACCGTGGGTGCTCATCCAATGAGGACAGGAACCTGATGTGCTTCCCTGCATTGCTAAAGTCTCTCTTAGTCTTCCTGAAGAATGATGACATCCTACAAAAACATAGACAAAAGAGAAATACCCAAATGATATAATGATTAAGCGTTAGGAGTTAGCTAACCTGGGTCAGATTATAGAGGCTCCCTAATTCTATGACCAATAGGGGCTACCAACCAAATCTACGTGGGTAAGATGGTACGCTAAACTAGTGATCATGTGAGAACTTGATCAATAAAACTCTTCCTTGATCAGAGGGTGGGAGCTAACTTATCCTTAGATCAGAGCCTAAGGCAAGTTTATAGCATCGACAAGTCTAGTAATATTCAAATAACTTAAACACAACACAAACCTAAGCCTTTTTCTAGTATGCAATAAGGTACACCACACTAGGCAAGTGTAAGAAATAAAGCAAAGTATAACTGATAGATGGAGCAATGAATTGTATTATACTGGAGTTGTAAGAGTACAAATAAAAGAAAAGATACAAGAGCTTTACCAACACTCGAAGCTAACTTCGGAATCCCTAAGGCAGAAGCTCGAACTCAACTCTAGCTCCCAGGACTAACCTACTACTACAAGACTAAGACAATGGTGTGTTTCACTCAACTTGACATTTTGCAAGTGAGCCACCGAGGGGTATTTATAGTCACCAAGTGAGTGGTGGTACTTATAGGGTCAGTATGGAGGTTACAAGGGCAGGAGGCTGGGCGGCTCCACCCTTGGTGGGGTGGCTAGGGGGGCCCTTGGATCCACTGTCTTACTTCATCCCACAGTCCATCTTGCCTCCCGAAGTTGGTTGCATGGCGGTTGGTGGTTACAACTTGTGCTTTTCCCCGGATTGTTGGATCTTCAATGTGTTTCTTCCATAGCCACTGTATTGAGGTGCCCAGGATTGATGGCTTCATTGATCCAACTGCTGGATTGATGAAGTGGCAAGCCTTGCAATGGTTTCCATGCAGATTGAGTGGCTTACATGTTGAAGTTGCATTGACATGGCATGGATGTGCATGTAAGTCAAAGTAGGTGCCAATTGGGGACACTCACAGGCTGGGTGGCCTAGAGGTAGGGCCAAGGCCTTGGTGAGGCTAGCTGGCTAGGGTGGTTAGCCGGGTGGCTACCTTCCTAGTTTGGCTCTATTTTGACATGTTTTGGTGCAATTGTTGCATGCATTCAAATATTCAAGACAACTTAGGCAAATATGTCAGTAGCAAGGGTTAGTCTACATCTTGATGTATTTTCCTTCATGTTCAAGGATAGTTAGCAGTCGAGGATAGTGCAATAATGAACATCAACAGTGGCAAAAATGTCAAAGCCTGCATACACGACAAACGTATAGTCAAGCGCTATAAAGAGTATATGAGGAATCTATAAGCATGACAAACTAAATATTCATTACCTGTCAGAGCAACTCTAACTATAGTCTAAAAGACATTACTATGCCAAGGCATGAATAATACCGAAAGCAAAAGTAAAGTAAATGCTCACAAAAGTAAAGAAAGATAAGTATTGAATAGCTCAAGTCTTACAAGGAAGTAGAGATACAAGAAGACTCATACCGAACTCCTACAGACGACTCCGGAACGACGGAGCCCTACCTCTAACTCCTACCAAAACACTACTTTCAGAGTGGAGGCACCTCCCGTGGGGCACCTCCTAGAGGGAGAAAGAGAGATTTCACATGGTGAATGGTACAAGTGAAGTGAGGGGGGTGCCTCTCTATTTATAGGTGGAGGAAATAGAATATTCCAAGGATCCTATGCATGATTCTTCCCCCAAAACACTCCTTGGGCGCCACCTAGCCTCCCAACTGACATAGGAAGCTCAGTGGGACTATTCCACACAAGCAGGCATCGAAAACCGGTCAAGAACCGGACCCTAGGTGCCTGAACTGGCCGTTGGAAGCGAGAACCGGCAGTTAGCAGTTGAAACTGGGTCAAACTAGAGCTCCTGGGCGGCTGGACCGGGCGGTGGCCGCTGCTGGCGCGCCACGTGTCCCTACGGGCTGAGCCAACTGGCGCTCTCGCCCGCGCGCTACCAGCGGCCACCACGTGGCGCCGCCTGGTTGGCCCCGGGTCGAGCAAGCTGCTCCGCCCGCGCTGCGCCGCGAGCCGCCACGTGGCGCGCTCAGGTTGGCTGCACCGCCGCTGGGTGGATCGCGATCCGCGGGAGGCCTGCTGCAGCCACTGGGCACCGACCACATGGCGTCATGTGGGCGGCCCCCGCCTTCGGTGCGTACGGATGGGGCTGCTGACGTCAGCGATGATGTCAGCAGTCCCGATATTTTTGTATTTTTGATATCTTTTGCATAGGAGCTCCAAATGATGCAAATAATATATCCATTTTGATTGTCTCGACGAGCTCTACGCAATGGTATAGTCCTTGAGGGCATTTGAGATACTTTTTAGTAGTGATATTTGCCCATTCTCAAGCCCCTTTTATGCGCTGATTCTCTCTTGCTCCAAATGATATACTTTTGCATGGAATTTGAGCATCTCCCTGTGATATATCGAAAACCACCAAAACTCGTGGAATTCATCAGTGTTAGGTAAATAATGCACAGAACTTTATCTATACCCCATTTATTCACCGAGGAATTGACGGTCAAAATGGTGAAATAACGACCGTCAACACCCCCCCAAGCTTGAACTTTTGCTCGTCCTCGAGCAAAGCTAAAACTTAGGCTTGGCAGATCAGGAGTTGCATCAATGTCAATGTCCTGCAAGTATTAAGTGCACAACCCAACATTCTACCTTTATGAATGAGCAAACTGGCATAAGTGTACCCCAACCTTATTATCCATACCTGTGGGCCTTCTAGCTTTTCATACCTTGCCTTCAGCGGTTGAGAGATGGAACAATCTTAGTAGAGTGTCCCTGAACCCTTTCTCTTTTCTGGTTTCATGCTCGGAGGGTTTTGAAAAATTTTGAAATGAAAGCATTAGGTTCCTCAAATGGTACCCTCGATCACTCAAGTGGTTTTGAATTTTCCTCATAGGCCAAACTTTTCCCTGTCAACTAAAAGGCTTATGTGGGGCTCAAGGTAGGGATAAAGTTTAGCTTACCTATGTCATGTATTTTGTTGAGTCAAAGATTGGTTGTAGCGAAGTTTGTGATACTTCTCATCCCGATCAAAGGACAGTGGATTGGTTTTGTGGGTGGATATGGTCTATGGATTAAAACTCCTTATTTGATGAATCCCCTCTTGAAACTTTGTGGCATTTCAGTGCATGGAGCTATCATTCTTCTTTTCTCTCTCTTTTTTTTCCTTATTTTTTCTTTTCTTTTGCTTATTCTTTTTTTTTCACTCCTTTTTCTCTCTCTCTTTTTTTTGATAGCTCCATGTCTCCTCTTGTAATATGAGAACATTGGGGATATTGCTGGAATATGACTGGAGTATTTATTTGAAAGACCATATTTGTGGATGGGTATGTGGATGATGGATATGGTGGAGAAATGTCTGGTGTAGGTGGATGCTTGGATCCAGTGTAGATTTAAGCAAAACCAGATGAAGAAAGGCTAGCAAATGGATGCGGATGTGAGGGATTTTGATCGGGACTTGAAGTGCCACTACTTCCTAAGAACTCAAAATTTGACAAAAACTCAACATAACAGAATGTAGCATATGTAGAGGTTTTAACATGTAAGCATTTGGCTCTGGATAGGTATTTAAAACCACTGAGGAACTTTCTCATTTTAATTTTCAAAAATAAATCTCCGAGAATTCACCTTACAAGGATTAAGATGGGATAAACTCATACTTTGATTATATCTCATCTCACAACAACTTTGACATGGTTTTGAAAGCACTTGCTCCCACAAGGTTAAAGATTAAAGGTAGTATCACGACAAATGCCAATAAGTTCAAATTTTAGGAGAATGTCAAGTTGTATACGAAATACTTACAAGAAATTAACAGAGCAACTATTCATCATTTCCTTTAAGCAAGGGGTATAAACAAAGTTCTAGCATTATGGCTAGGAGTTAGTTTATTGATCCTAAAAAAAAGAAATCTTTTTGTTGTTTTCAAATTATGCAAATTTTTATAGCTTTTCTTTTATTTGGGATAACAGAAAGTATTGTTTTTGGTGTCATGGCATTTTTTTCAGGATTTAAGATATTCAATTCATCACAGAGCATTCGGGGTACTCACCTGGTGATCTTCCCCTAAGCTTAGATCTTGCACGTGATTGCCAAGAAACTGAGCTTCGATATTACCTGGCACCGCCTTCCCCAAGCTTGCTTGTTCCCTGGGTGACGACGATGCTGCTTGTGTTGCTCGCCAATGATAAGTCAGCTTCTCTCTGCTCTTGTTCCGTCATGCTGCCTTTTGGATCGTCTGTTTAGTGTTGCTCCCTTTTGGTGAATGTGTTCTGTATTGATGTTGGATCTTCCGCTCCAGCATCATGTGTGCATGTAGTATTGCATTCTTCCCAAGTGACATGATTGCGATCGCGGCCAGGTACTTTTCTAGAGGCTCTTCTACTGCTGCTACTAACAAATCGCAAGTTGTTGAGGCTTGGGATCATGTTTCGCAGAGCCTTGGTCCCTCTCAGAAAGTACTCAAGCATGCTCTTCATTCCCAGACAGACTGAGTGGGAAAGATAGAGGCGGATGCTATTGTGGGGTCAACTCTAATATCCATCCTATCACTGTAGCACAAATCTTCTGTTGATAGACATATGTTGGAGTTGAGCCCTTGTTGCATCCGACGGGTAGAGCAGATCAATGCTAGAACTTTACTCAATTTAGTGTAGAGCACCTTCAATTTCTTCATGCACTCAACCATTGTTTGTAGGTTGAATATCGAGGTCCTTCCTCTCAGGGGTTGGGTCAGAGGATGGGTGCCTCTCAGCACATCCTCCCCCAAGCTTGACTCTTGTGGTGTGATGAAACAACATTTCTTTTTTTTTTGTTGAGAGCACATCTTCGTCTATGTATGACGAACTTCCGCTTTGATTTTCCTTTGTTTCCAGTGGAAGGCGTTGTCCAATCATGGTATAGAGAGACACCCAGGATGTTAGGAAATGGGTTTATGAAAGCCTTTTCTTCTTTCTTCATGAACTCCAAAAACCTCCTTCTTCATCGAGCATGAAGCTAAAATCTCCATCTCAACTGAGAATGTACCTCCTGAGAGGTCCATCAGTTCTGGGCATCGCGGAGGATGTGATTCACGAAGAACCTTTTCCTCCTTCTCTCCAAGGTTGGTCAACTAGAATGTTGGAGTAGCGGGCGTGAGTGCTGCTTCGTAGGAGTGGTAATATAGGTTGTTTCTCATTGCCACAGATTGCTTGTCAAATGCCAGACAATTTTCTCCCCCAAGCTTGGTTTCTGCATTGAATGCTGATTCCAAACTTTCTCCCTATCATATTTTTCTTGGGCTGGTACTTGTCGTGCATGACATGTGCCACCAGTCGTTGCCTGCCTTGTGCCACACAACCATCGACTGCATGTCATGATGTCGACGTTCCTCACCTTGCTTGATATTCATTGTGTTTGTCTTTGTGGTGCTTAAGACGAAGCTCCCTCGCAATGAGAGACGTCTATGCCGGCCGCTTTTGGGATCAACACCACAACTCCATTGGGTACGCAGATTTCCCATGGGGCAGTAGACCAGTGGTCTACTAGCTTGCAAATTCAAGCATGGATGATAGCATAATGTGATATGCCTTGTCATGTCACCCTGATATGGTGTGTTCTTGTAGTGCAGAAGTTATCCAAGATTTCTCCATTGCTCACTACCACCATGTACTTCGGTATACATATCACGATGCTTTCATTTCCCAAGAAAGGGCCTAGACAGCCCACAAGAGGTTGAGCACGAGAGTGCCGGCTACAGGGCCTTTCTTCTCGATCATGTGGGGATTGTATGCCTCCTACAACAGGTTAGTGGACAACACATACAAGGGTCCAAAATTTGCAAAGAATATTAATTGCTAGACCTCCAATAAAATATCATGCAAGTTTTGGCATCTCATGACTTTGGGTAGCATGAAAAAGATTCTCAAAAGTCACACATGATCAAGAATTATACAACGGGTAGAGAATCGTTGAAGAAAAATGGATTTTTTTTTGTTTTATAAATTTTTTTTGGGTTTTCAACTAAAATGAAAGAGCAACAACAAAAGGATGAACAATAGAATGATATTCTAACTCGGCGCTTCCCCGGCAATGATGCCAGAAAAGCTTGTTGGCGGCTCTTAGCCTACCGGATTTTACTCCGCAAGCGCACGGAGACCGCTGTAGCCTTTCACCGGGGAGTATTCCAAGGTATCATATTTATCCACAGGGAAGCATTGAGATAGAGATGTCAAACTATCATTCATCCAGTTGTTACTACTCTTTCACGTCAACCGATATCTAGGAACGATTGACACCAAGCACCATGGGATACAAGCCAAGCACCATTGGCAAGAAAGCAGGTAAAGATAGGAGGACAACGAGGTGAGAGCTCAGATTCCTGATGAGGACTTTCTATACTAAGATGAGCCAGATAGACTAAGCTAGACCAAACATGTTGCTCTGACGGAGGTAATGACTTATCTAGTTGTCTGGGATACTTACTTCGCCACCAAGCCTGCTAACCACTTTCGGACACTAGAGTGCTGATAACCCATACGAGAAAGGCGGGTGTTGCAGTAACTCAGCTATGCGGCTACAAGCGACCCGAACGACGGGGGTGGACTACATAGGGTACACTCCCGCTGTCACCAGGAGGACCTACCAAAGCCGGGTGAGCCTAATCTACATGCACACTGACTACCCAAAACTGCGTGGGGTTTAATCACTTGCGAAACCAAGGTGACCGCAATTGTAGACACCACATCTACGCTTACAGGCACTACTTCTACTGGTATCCCAGATAGAAGCATACACAACCGTATAGTCAAGCACTATAAAGAGTATACGAGGAATATATAAGCATGACAAACTAAATATTCATTACCTGTCAGAGCAACTCTAACTACAGTCTAAAAGACATTACTATGCTAAGGCATGAATAATACCGAAAGCAAGAGTAAAGTAAATGCTCACAAAAGTAAAGAAAGATAAGAATTGAATAGCTCAAGTCTTACAAGGAAGTAGAGATACAAGAAGACTCATACCGAACTCCTACAGACGACTCCAGAAGGACGGAGCCCTACCTCTAACTCCTACCTAAACACTACTTTCAGAGTGGAGGCACCTCCCGTGGGGCACCTCCTAGAGGGAGAAAGAGAGATTTCATATGGTGAATGGTACAAGTGAAGTGAGGGGGGTGCCTCTCTATTTATAGGTGGAGGAGATGGAATATTCCAAGAATCCTATGCATGATTCTTCCCCCAAAACACTCCTTGGGCTCCACCTGGCCTCCCAACCGACATAGGAAGGTCCTTGGGACTATTCCACATGTGCAGGCGTCGAAAACCGGTCAAGAATCGGACCCTAGGTGCCTAAACCGGCCGTTGGAAGCGAGAACCGACAGTTAGCAGTTGAAACTGTGTCAAACTGGAGCTCCTGGGCGGTTGGACCGGGCGGCGGCCGCTGTTGGCACCCCACGTGTCCCTGCGGGCCGAGCCGACCGGCGCTCTCGCCCGCGCGCTACCAGGGGCTGCCACGTGGCGCCACCTGGTTGGCCCCGAGTCGAGCAAGCCGCTCCGTCCGCGCGCGGGCGGGCGCTGCGCCGCGAGCCGCCACGTGGCACGCTCCGGTTGGCTGCGCTGCCGCCGGGTGGATCGCGATCCACGGGAGGCCTGCTGCAGCCAATGGGCACCGGCCACATGGCATCTTGTGGGCAGCTCCCGCCTTCGGTGCGTACGGATGGGGCTGATAACGTCAGCGATGACGTCAGCAGTCCCTATATTTTTGTATTTTTGATATCTTTTGCATAGGAGCTCCAAATGATGCAAATAATATATCCATTTTGATCGTCTCGACGAGCTCTACGCAATGGTATAGTCCTTGAGGGCATTTGAGATACTTTTTAGTAGTGATATTTGCAATCCATTCTCAAGCCCTTTTATGCGCTGATTCTCTCTTGCTCCAAATGATATACTTTTGCATGGAATTCGTCAGTGTTAGGTAAATAATGCACAGAACTTTATCTATACCCCATTTATTCACCGAGGAATTGACAGTCGAAATGGGGTAATAACGACCGTCAACAATGCTCATGTAGGACCGAGACATGCGACTAGAGGGGTTTAATAGGAGCACTTGAAAACTCAAAATCACGACCCCCAAACTGGTGCTATGAGAACTGATGCTAGACACCGTCCACTAAACAGATACGTGTCTAGCAGATCCAAGGTGCCATCCACTGAAAGGATACATACTCGACACGAAAGAGCAAGCAACTCAACGATAACAAAGATCGCAAGTCACCCCAAGCACCAAAATCTTCCAAATTCGCCATTCGACACTCACCGCACCAAAATGCGACTTACTGGTATACAACAAGTAAAGAGTATGGTCAAACTGTGGGAAAAACAAGTTCGACGCAAAAACCTGGCAGAAGAACCAAAACACTGAAATACGACAGCTTCCATAGCTTCACCGGACCGTCCGGTGCCAAGGGCCGGACTATCCGGTGGGGCCGGATAGTCCAGTGGCGGCTGCCGGATAGTCTGGAGGGAAACCCTAGGCAGACCTAGCACCGGATTGTCTGGTAGGCACCGCCGGACTGTCCAGAGAGACTGGATAGTCCGGTGGAGTCGCAGAAAATGAGTTTTCAAACCCAAAATCTGACCAAATCTTGTCCAAACTTCACGAGATTTTGCACAAGCTATTTGGAACCTATTCCAAAGCTATTCCCAAAAGATCAACTCAAAATGACCAAGGGATAAGTGGGGATTTCAGATCCCATGAGAAGGCAATCTTTGGGCAAGAAAGGGAGAAACTCAAAAACAACTTGGTCATGGCAATCCTGCGGGATTGAGATGAACTAAGTCATAATTTCCACATCCAAGCAAGTTCAAAAGAGCAAAAGAACATGATTAACTCATAGGCAAAGCAAATCACTAAAAGCCTTTGAGTTTCATCAACAAACCAAACTAGAGGAGGGGGAAGGAGATGACTGCACACAAGAGCATGAATTGGGGATGAATCTTCCTTGTATTAGAAGTGGAAATCAATTCTAACAAGGTTCCTCACAGCCTACCACCCTTCATCCTCCCACTAATGTAAAGTACTAGCTCTAGGGGACTCTCCTAGATTAGCACTCGGTTTACTCTCTAAGCACTTGGTTGGTTGGAAAGCTAAGCCTAGGGTTTCTATAGGTGGAAGAATTACCTAAATGACCAGCCACTTAGGTATATATAGCCCAAGCCTAACTGACTCAATTTACACTAACACCCCTATATTACAGAAATGCCCGTAGTGGCTAAACTGGAAAAGACCCAACTTTCTCGGGGATGGATGATCGTGATGGAGTCTTGGTCTTCTTCAGTTGCACGCTAACATCTGGATGACGTCCACATGGTGATTAGTCCAAATCTGCCGATCGACCCACGATTTTGAAGTCAAAAACCGAGAAAGTTTAGGATTTCCTTCCTGGGCCTGGAATGGCCCACTCTACTCTATCTCAGCGAGAATTGAGCCCATTCGACGAGTCTTGGTAACCTGGTGGCAGGGTGGTGAATTTGAGCGAATCCGCCAACGCCGTTGCTCGTCTTCGCGCCATGTACTCGAGTTGGAGCACCGCGGTGGCACCAGGCATCCCCTATCTATCGGGGTTGCCTCGCAGTCCTTCGATGGTCTTACACGTGCTATCGCCGTGCCGCTCCTCTATCTACCGAACTCCCATGGCCGACCGACACCGAGCATGCCTCCTGTCCTTAGGAGGACTTTCTACTCCATGTACCTCCAGTCCATCGGAGGGCCTCCAGTCCATCGGAGGGCTTGTGCCCAAGTCCTTCTAGGTCTTGTCTTTCATTGACAAGCACTCATCACTCCAGAGGCAATGGAGCCAGTCCATTGGCTTTCTATCTCCAGAAAGAGGCAAAAGGCTCAACGCACCAATGCAAGAGCATGCTAAAAGCTCAAACTCCCCATGAACTTTCTCTCCTAGAATTCTCCCTGTTGGTCCATGAACTCCTCCTGGGAACAACAATCTCTCCCATAAGTCAACATCTCTCCCCCTTATTGGAAATGGACACATCAAGGGTTCATAGAATCTGACTCCCCCTAAACTAGACAACTCCCCCTCAAAATATGCCATGAAATGCAAGAAGTGTACCATGAAGAGCTTAGCGGGGATGAAAGGCTAGTAAATACAAGTTCTAGCACACAGAGCAAGTGAGGGCAAGGAAGCATGCAAACAAGCTCAATTGAATCTATCTTATACAGAACAAGAGCATGTTTTTCAGGGTTGTTGAAAAGAAAGCATCACCAACATGAATAGCATCTAATAAGATAGGCATGAACCGCAAGATGCTAGCAAAACATACGAGGTGTGCCACTCTCAACCAATGCAGATACAACAGGCCATAAGCAATTTAGAGACTTGCAGATTTTAGTTTTAGCAACTTGTAGCTTCATGCAAGTTAGATCATGTGCTAGGTGTTATTCACTTGTCTTAGCCACTTCTTACCAACCAATGCCAAGCCTAGGTTTAGAGAACCATCAGAAGCTTGAGACAAGGTTTTGGTTATACACAGCCTAATCTAAGTTCATGCCAAAGTGCAAAGGCAAGCTATCTCAAACTAGAACAGGGTGACAAGCGAACCCACCTTGATCTTTTTATTTCAGCTCATAAGACACAATGTATACAACTTTAATTCAGATTTCAGGTTTATGCAAGGTGTCATAAATGCTTAGGCATCAACTTAACAAAGACATACGACTAACATATCCAATCATGAAAAGATAGCATAGCATTCAACATTCCTACACATTCTAGGTAGCCAAGTCAAGTGGTGATCATGGTTTTCGATTTTCAAGAAATAAAAGAGACTTAGCTCACAAAAGATATTAGACAGATTCAGGGAGCTTAGCCAACCATGATCATGCAAGCAACTGCACAATCTAGCACAAGAAAGTACTAACTAGTCATTCCAAAAGACCTCTAGTGCTAGTGAAGTGAAAATGCATACGATACAATGCAATGCATGATATGCTATGATAGAAAATGCAAGGAAAACAAAGAAAAGCAAAAAAGAACCAAATGCAAAAACTACACTACAGCAAAGCTACCCCAAACTAAAAGGGGTAACAAACACCAAACTCCCGACGCAAGTAAACAAACACGCTAAGGTCTAAGGGTTTGGTGAAGATATTGGCCAACTGGTTCTCGGTTTCCACATGGGTCAAGTCTATATCTCCCTTCTCATAGTGATCTCTCAAGAAGTGAAACCTCACATCTATGTGTTTGGTTTTGAAGTGCAAGATAGGGTTCTTAGCTATAGAAATAGCAGAAGTGGAGTCTACTATGAGAGGGATTTTCCTAAAACTCAGGCCAAAGTCACTCAGTGTAGCTTTCATCTAAAGTAGCAGGGAGCAGCAACTAGCAGCAGCAACATATTTGGCTTCTGTGGTGGACGTGGCTACACTAGATTGCTTGCATGAGGACCAAGAGACAAGAAAGGAACCAAGAAACTGGTAGGGGCCAAAAGTAGACTTGCGCTCTAGTCGACAACCCGCAAAATCAGCATCTGAAAACCCTCTAAGAGAGAGTGACGAAGTTGAAGAGAACCAAAGACCAAGCTTAGGAGTGTATTTCAGGTACCTGAAGATGCGCTTCACCGCTTGATGGTGTGATGTCCTCGGTGAGGCCTAAAATTGCGCATAAAGGCAAACCGCGAACTGAATGTCTGGCCCGATCAACATTCGATACAAAAGTGAGCCGATCATCCCTCTGTACTCTCTTTGGTCCACCACCTCCCCTTTTTCATCTGCATCAAGCGCCATTTGTGTTGACATGGGAGTTGACATAGGCTTGGAGTCTCCCATATCAAACTTCTTCAGAATGTCCTTCATGTACTTGGCTTAATGGATGAAGGTTTCTTCATGGCCTTGCTTGATTTGCAGTCCAAGGGAAAACTGCAACTCTCCCATCATGATCATCTCAAACTCGTTCGATATCTGCTTAGAAAACTTGGTAACAAGAGAGTGAGACAAGCCACCAAAAATGATATCATCAACGTATATCTAGAGAATAAGAAGATCACTACCATGATTGAGGAGAAATAAGGTCTTATCAACACTCCCCATTTTGAAACCCTAGTTTAGCAAAAAGGTTTTCAATCTGTCATACCAGACTCTAGGGGCTTGTTTCAAACCATACATGGCGTTTCGCAATTTCTAAACATGGTTAGGGTGTTTAGCATTTTCAAATCCTGGGGGTTATTTGACATAAACTTCTTGAATGAAACCATTTAGAAAAGTTGACTTCACATCCATTTGAAAAAGCTTAAAACCCATGGAAGCAGCAAAGGCTAAGAGAATATGTATAGCTTCTAGGTGTGCAACTAAAGCAAACGTTACCTCATAGTCTATCCCCTCTTTTTGACAAAAATCCTTAGCCACAAGTCTAGCCTTGTTCCGCACAACAATGCTATCCTCCCCTTGCTTATTTTTGAAAACCCATTTTGTACCAATAGGATTGCATTGTGGCGGTGGCTCTACCAAAACCCAAACCTCATTCCTTTCAAAGTTTTCTAACTCATGCATGGCATTAACCTAATTACTGTCAGAAAGAGCGTGTCCAACATCCTTGGGCTCAAAGTTGGCAACAAATGCAGCATGAGCAAAGGAAGTGATAGAACCTATCCGGGACCTCAAGGTCCTTGAATCACCAATGATCCCATGTGGAGGGTGATCCCACAGGACCTGCCGAGATAGAACAATCTCAGAGGTCACCTCCCATGCATCCTCAGCGGGGCCTGCCTTTGCTCGAGCTTGCAGTCAGAGGAGCGAGGAGGAAGCCATCGGCAATGGTCCTCCTTCGTCTTCAGAGCTCGTAATAGAGAGAACAGGAGCTATAGTCGGTGTAGTGGCTCCTGCATCACTAGCATCTACTTGACCTTCCTCATCTTCAAAGATGGGAGTTCGTTCTTCATCATCACCTGAAAGCTCAAATGCAGGAGTTGTGCAAGGCATAGATTCATCAAAGGAAACTTCAGAGGTCTCTACCACATGTTTGGTATCAAGGATCCACACTCTATATGCTCTAGAGCTAGAGGCATACCCAATGAAAATACCATACAAGCAGCAAGATTCAAATTTGTCCAAATGCCCCCCTTTTGAGCACAAATCATCTGCAGCCAAACGCACGCAGGTGCATGACGCTGGGCTGCCTACCAAACCAAAGCTCGTACGAAGTCTTCCCTAAGAAAGCTTGTAGGAAACTGTGGTTGGCAATGTAACAGGCCGTATTCATAGCCTCAGCCCAAAAGCGTCACGGAGTACTATGATCATCGAGCATCGTCCACGCCATCTCAACAAGTGTGCTGTTTTTTCATTCCACGACACCATTCTTAGGTGGGGTATAAGGAGACGAGAATTGGTGTTCGAGACCTAGGCCACAACAGAAGGTTTCGAATCAAGAGTTTTGAAATTCTCCGCCATTGTCACTGCGAATAGCCCTCATGGCCTTATGACTCTCATATCTTAACCTCAAGACTAGATCCCGAACAAAACCGAAAGCCTCATTTTTGAACTCCACGAAGAACACCCAAGAAAAACGAGAAAAGTCATCTACAATGACAAGCACAAACCACTTCCCACTGACCAATTGTACCCGAGCAGAAACAACCGTGTCCATAGGCAACAACTCGCCTAGGTAAGAGGTCATAACCAGATTAACAGGAGCATGAAAAGCAGCAACTATCTTGCAATGATGACAAGGGTGGCACAGTAAGTCCTTTTCTGCTTTCAAATTGGGCAATCCATGGATCCGACCCATCGACCTCAACCTAGATAGCAGATCAAAACTCAAATGGCCTTGCCTCCTATGACACTTCTAGATATCAGCAGAAGGACCAGTTACCAAACACTGAGGAGGGAAGAAACAGATGCAAGGTCAACCTTAAAACCTGCCCATCGGGCAAAATCCAACAAACAAGGTTTTCCTTAGCATCAAGCACACAAGATGAACCCTCCTTAAAGCGCCTTCCTTGAAAAGTTGCCAGACAGAAAACAAATTAAACCCCAAACTCCTCACCAAAACAACTTCTCTCAGGAAAAGCTTGGTAGAAAGCGAAACACCACCAACACCCAACACTTTACCTCGACCATTATCCCTGAATGTGATGTACTCCTTGGTGCTCATGGGGTTGAGGCTAGAGAACCATCTGCGGTGCCCTGTCATGTGCCTAGAGCAGCCGGAGTCCATGATCCATATGTCCTCTAGGCCTCGATCCTGCAAAATTAAGGAAAGCAAGAGTGAGCAAACGGTATGGCACTGGGGTTAGTGAAACTCCTGAACCAGTGCCGAGCCATCTCCTCAAAGGTGGGGTAAACACAGTCAAAGTGAGCATCACAACGATCTGGGTACCCACGACCTCCAAAGCGTGAGCTCACAAGCCCTCTACCAAAGCCTCGGTCACGAGGTCAATAGCCGCACAGAAAATGACTAGGAGTTTGGCTGACAAAGCATCTCTCACCACCAGGAGCATGGGCTTGAAAGCCGCCTCCTCTCAGACCATGAGCAAAGTGGTCTCTCATCTCACCACGATGGGGAGGATCCTGCCTACCAGCCTAGTAGAACCGATCTTGGTTCCCCCAGGCTCTCCCCTGCCTCTCAACCCACTTCCTCCTTAAGCAAATCTCTTCCAAGTGACCATTCCACTAGCAAAACTCACAGTGGTAGATAGGTCTCTTAGCCATAGGCTAGGGCTGCGTCTTGGGCTTCTGGTGTGGTGGTGAAGCCTTAGGTGGTGCTGGCTGCTGGACTTGCTTCTTGCCAGAAGGCATAAGCACTTCTTCTACAATCTTGTCCTGCTTAGCTTGTGGTGGCTTGGGTGTCCAGTATGAGTTCCTTGGGACAGCCATGGGAGGCTCATGGTAAACCCTATCAATAGTAGGACTATGCCGGGGAGAGGTAGTGTTAAGCTTGATTGGGGCACTCTTCTTCTCACTTGAGGTACTACACTCTCCCAAGCCAAGTCCACCAATGTCACCCTCACCACACTTCCTTGCCTCTGATCATCCTAAGCTGAGGTTCCCTGGCATACATCCAGCTCAGATCCTCTTCAAGGATCAATTTCTCCTCTCTCAGATCCGCCAAAACCAAAGTCTAGGCAGCACAAGTGTGACAGTCTAGAGAGGGGGTCACAGGAGCAAACTTCTCAAGTTTCCAAATGGTGGCATCCTTCTTCACCAACTGCAACCTCAAGGTGAGACAGTTCTCACACATGTCAGGAGGTGCTGAAAGCACCTCAAGGTCAGCTCTCACCTGCTCAAGCTCACTCCTCAAGGTAGGACAGACTATGCACACACCCAAAAGCGTGGGTCTAGCCCTAAGCTCCTCCAACTCCTTGAGCTACCCCTCACACTTCACCTTTAGCTCTGCTATGTCAACAGCTAGGTGGGGGCAAGACACACACTCAGGCTCCTCACTCAAAGTAGGCTCATCCAGTTTAGACTGAAGCTTGCCTATCTCAATCTTCAGCCTATCCATCTCCTCTACCTAATAACCATACTTGCTCTTCTGCTCACAAAGGTCACTCATCAAGGACTCACAGGTAGGCACACAAACTCACTAGGCTAGGCTTGCACACTCTTCAGCATCTCAATCCCAGCCAAAGCATCAGCAAGCTTGGCTTTCTACTTTTGCAGCTTCTTGGCTGCCTTCTCCAACAACTTATCCTAGGCTTTCAACTTGCGACTATTCTTCTCCAGCATATCAAGGATCTCAGCTTGCTTGGGGGTCTTCAAACCTAGAAGATAGGACTGACATTACAATCCAAAGCCAAGTCTAATACGCAACCCATTTTGCTTCGGCTTAGCTTCCTAGACCGCGCCACTTTGAACAATGTTTTCCCTCAAGCTTAGAAATAGACCTTCTTCGGGCATGCCATCTTCTAGCTTCGAAGTGAGACCCCATGTTAGACCAGGAACCTTCAGGTTAGCCAGTAGCACCTTCTTTGGGCACACCATCTTTTAGCTTCGAAGTGAAACCCCACGCCGAACTAGGAATCTTCCGGTTAGCCAGTAGCCCTTCCGTCGTACAATCCTCGACTTCCACTTCATACCCAACAATTCACCAACATCAAAGAGTGATCCGAAGCATGAGGCCCGAGGCCTTCGGCCCAACAGTAGCCCCTAGCAGGTTAGTTCATTTTTCCAAGATGAGCTCAACCGCAACTGAATAAATACGCTGAAGGTTCGACTTCATGTTTCGGGTGCATGGGCCGCTTCCCCCCCATTTGAGATTATTTTGGAAAAAGGTCGGAAACAAAAAAACACGTGGAAAAAGAAGAAAAAGTAAGAAAATAACAATGCCGATGATAAGCAAGAGACACGCGTTGGCTTTCTGGTGATTAGCAACTGTTCATCGCCCGCGCCTTCGGTTTTCGTGCCCAGGGCAATATATAAGTCGTGGGGGACCAGCCGCGGACCCCCTCCACATTTCAACCGACGCGTAGCTGCTGCTCCTGTTATCCTTGCTCCGAAGCTCTGCCTCCTTAACCTGCGCCGCACTTGCTACTTTGTCTTCTACTACAATCCGAAGCTCTACCTCTGAAATTTGCTTCGTCATTTCGTAAGTTTGGAAATCTTTACATTGCCTTCTCTATTAGATGCACGCTAGCACACGATTTTTTATTTCGATGTGTTTATCTTAGGTCTTCGATGGCACGTATTCGAGCCAAAGCCCGTATGGAGACTGACTCCGAAGCTGAGTCTACTGGGGAGACCCACAGCGCCACTGGAGAGGAGACTCCTGTTCACTTATCTCCAGCTCATCCTGACAAAGAACTGAAAACAGCGCCAAAGCCTCCAATGACGAGGAAGAAGGGGACAAAGATCCTAAGGAAATTGAAAAGGATGAAGACAAACTGGCCCTTCGTCCCCAAAAACTGAGTCACATAATCTTTGGGGCGTCTAATATCACAGGTAAGGATTTTAAACTGTATCAGAAGTTGGGTTTCATCAAGAACCCCAGTCACTGCCAAAGCCCAAAAGACGAAGAAACTTCTACTCCAAGGCCAGGCGAGATCATTTTGTTTGAAGCTTCTTTGATGTTGGGCTTTGGCTACCCATGCCTACTCATTTGTTTCGAAGGTTCTTGAGCGCTACGAAATATACTTCCATCAGCTGACCCTCAACGCCTTTGTCCGATTGGGCGTTTATGTACGGATGTTGGCTAGCTAAGGCCTAGAACCAGATGTTGAACACTTCTGTCGTTCACATGAGCTGCACTATAAGACTAAGGCAGACAAGGCGACTGGGCTTCACCCGAACTTCGGATGCTACAACTTTTGGAGCCGCACGGACTCGCCAAGACCTGTACTCGCCTACCAAAGCAAATGGTCTAGCGGCTGGATGCAAAAGTTGTTTTACTACCGTGTCAATGCTAAAAAGAAACCTGAGTTTGACCCATGCTTGATGGACCCTTTAAAGGTTTCATTTGGTTTCAAAAGGCCTCTGTGTGCGCAATCCGACAAGACTATTTTAGCGAACATCGCCTACAGGGTTGTTTGTTCACAAATTCAAATGCGCTGCCTATTGATGTCTCTTAGCGAAACCAATTTTACTCTGCAAGCGCAAGGAGATTCACTGTAGCCTTTTCACTCAGAGTATTCCTAGTATCGTAAATTTCCACAAGGAAGCGGTAGGCTCAAGAGTGTAATTGAATATACTCAAATCGAATAAACTGTAAACTTAGATAAATTATACCAACTAGTAGTACACAGGGGTAAATGTGATAAAGATAGGTGTATGGTGGGAGAGGTAAGTCTATCAAAGATATCCGTAGAAAAGGTATAGTTGCCTGGGAGGACAACGGGTGAGAAAAAGTCACCAAACTCTAATTCTAATCGGCTGCAAAGGCTATCCATGAATAACTAAGAAATTCAATTAACTAGCCACGGTTTTGCGTCGAGCGAAATTCTAGAGTCTCGAGGGTACCAGGGGTAGATAGTTGGTCCCCAAGGAGAGTCTAGCTAACACCTACGGGCCTCCCGAACGACGGGCTTGGACTACACAGGCACACCACACGCTGTCACCGAGTGGGGCTACCAAGCAAAGCTGCGTGGAGAGGATGGCACGCTATAAACGTGTTCAAGCAGAGCTTGAACAATGATAGATCGTCCTTGATTAGAGGAGAGGATCTAGCCAGAGCCTAGCGTCTAAGTCTAGGGTAGAGTTATAGCACTGGCAAGAATAACAAGAATTGAATGACAAAGTTAAACACAACCTATGCCTAGCAAGTGTGCAAAAGAAAGGTACACCACACTCTCAGGAGATAGACTTAGAGTAAAATATAACTGAAATTATATTGAAGGTAATTTGAATCCAAAAGATACAAGAGTTTTACCACAGACTCGAAGAAAACTCTGGAGACTTCGAGGCAACTCTAACTCCCAGGACTATCCTAACTACTAAGAGAATAGTGTAGCACTCTAAGATAGAACTTGAACTCAACTCCACTCCACTCCCCCCAAATGAGCTCTCGGGGTCTATTTATAGCCTAGAAAGTAAGGGAGGTATTTGTAGGTGTGCTAGGTCGGCAAAGGGGGTAGGTCGGTGGCTGGGCGGCCAAAGTCGGTGGCCGGGCAGCCACCTTACATGGCTGGGCGGCCAATCAATACACCGCCTTTGATGATCCAACTGTTGATATTGCTCCCCTAGGTCGGTTGGCAGTTGAGGCGGTTAGTTGCACTTGAAAAATGCGCCGAGAAGTGGCCCCCATTTTGTTGCATGTTACTTCCCTTGGATCCTTGACATCACCAATCCTCATCCCAACGGCTTTTGACCCTTGGATACATTGGATGCTCTCATGTATGGTTGGATCTTCACCATTTTGTGTTTGTTTGGCACCGGATCGATGACGTGGCAACCTGGGCAGTTAGGAGGCCAGACCACACGGTGAGGTGGCTCTGCATGGCTAAGGGGTGGTCGGGCGGCCACCCTACATGGCCGGGCGGCCATGCCATTGCACCAATGTTGCTCATCCTTGGTTTTTGCTGTATTTCCAACCATTTTGTGTGCATTTCGGTACCTGCATCCAAATATTCATGTACATCTTGTGGAACTCATTAGTAGCAAGGTTAGTCCATTATTATTCACTTGTTTTGCCTCATTTGGTGGATAATTGATGGTTGAAATCGAGAGATTATGACCGTCAACACCCTCCCAAGCTTAGACCTTTGGTTGTCCTCAAGCAAAGCTAAGACTGAATGTGGATCAGGAGTTGCTGCAATATCAAAGTGAAGGAGAATTCTTATATGCAACTAGATACTCAAACTTTCGTCCCAAGTAGTAAAATAATCAAAGCTTACCGTATACAATACCTGTGGTGCATCTCTTTGTTTACCTTGCCTTGGGCGGTTGGGAGACAGAACAACTTTATTGTGGGAGAAATTCTAACTCATTCTTTTTGGATGTCCTTCTTAGGTGTTTTTAAGATTTTCAAAACAAAGAAGCTTCCCCTTGGTACTCTCGATCGTTCAGAAGTGTTTCCTTACCATTGGCCATGATTTTGGCCGACATTTTTCCTACACTGAAGCCTTTGTGGAGCTTTTAGGTGGGGAAGAAATGTGGCACATTTAGAATGTCTATTTTGCTAAGCCAAAGATTGGACCAAAGAGTATACTTTATCAATTCTTCTGTTTGATCACTGGAGTATGAGTGGTGGCATAAATTGTCTCCTTCTCTAGATTTTCATCCCTATAGCCTTGTTTGGAATTGGATTGGAATTGGAGGGGATATGGAGCCTTTATTTATTTTTGCCATGCTTGAACTTGCATGCTTTTCATTTTGCCGTGCTTTTGCACGCATATTTTTTGTTTTGACATGCTTTTGCATGCTTTTTATTTTTGGCTCCATACCCTTACTCCTTGAAATTTGAAGGCTATGGGATTATGAGAAGTAATTGGAGACTTTTGGTGGATGCAAAGTCCGGAATGGGTCATTTGCATTTGATTTTGGTACTCCAGCTATCAACAGAAGATGATATTTCTACTCAAAGAGACTTGAAATTTGACAAAGCTCAAAACATATCTAAGTGGCTTTTTGTAGCTGGTTTTGAACATGCAGAGCATATTTGTCTCTGGTAGGAATTTTAAACCATGGGGAGCTTATTTTGTCATTTTCAAAATAAAAACCTGAGAAATTCATCTTAGTAGGAACTTGAAAGAATTATCCCACGCTAAGTCATCTCATTATCTCACAACAACTTAGGCTTGTTATCATAAATGGCATCCACAAAGTAAACCATTCACTTGATAGAGCAACTATTCATCATTTCCAAAATGAAGCTAGCAAGTGAATTTAACAGTTAAGCATGGGAGTTATTTATTAGGATACACACCTTTTTTTTAGAAAACTAGGACTAAAAGATACATAGGCACTACTCTCATAAGTGGGCAGAAATGACGCTTGGTGTGGCACAGCTTATAGATGAGCACAGAGATGAACAAGAGGCGAGATGGAATACATACCTTATGCTTATGCAGCTCTTCCCCCCAAGCTTCAATGAAGCTTAGTTGGGATAGAACCCTGTCCAGTTGTAGTAGCTCTAGTTCTGCTCTTGCATGCATTCCACAGTTGCCCTTGTTTCCAAGAGCATGTTGTGGTCGACCTCTTGTGTCTCCTGGATTTGGCTGATGCTGTCCATCATCCCCAAGGTGCGGTGCTCTTGGAGGTCCATTGCCCCGAAGAGGGCATTGATGTTCCTCGTGTACCCATCACCAATGTAACGGGCAGAGTGGGATGGACCTACACTTTGTTCATAAGATGGCTCACCTCTACCGTGGTAGGATGGCGCCGGGTTCATTGAAGGTACAATGGAGTTCCATGAACTGTGCCATGATTTTGCCTGGCTTCCCCAAGTGGGTGTGCCTCTTGGGTTAACCTGGGAGGGTCCAGCGCCTGGATGAGCCCAAGCAGGCTCGGCACCTGGCTCATGTGCTTCCTTGTAGGCCTTGCGGAGTCTTTCTTCGGCTTGACATCGTTGGGCGCGGGTCATAACTTCGGCGACACTGTTTCTTGCTGGTTCAGGTTCCGGTGCAAGTGCGTGTTCTAGCTGCACGGTTAGTGTCCTCATAGAGTACAATTTGAACTGCGGTGCTGGGAGCGGCAGCTCAACATCGCAACCTCTATATGTCATGTAATATTTTCCCTGTGTGTCTTTCCTCAGGAAGTGTGCATGGATGAAGTGTGAATCTTTAACCACACGTGAGGGATCATTAGGCATGAAAGTGACAGTTGCATTCGTTAGCACTCCTAACCCATTGGCAATCCTAGTCACAAATGAAGTGATAGAAATTGTAGAAACATTGGAAACTAGGCCATGCCAATGGCGGATCATGCTAACAACAGGTGCAAACTTTTTCTTCTTCCACATGGCATAAAGACACTTAATATCCTTTACTGTGACACAGCGGGTATCCTCCCACGGGAAAATGACCATGGTAAGCCAGCGGGCAAGAAACCACATGGTAGGGTGTGTGATGCAAGTGATGCTCTTTTTCCTTGGAGGATTAGGACCAGCTAGCTCTTTCCAAAACTCTTGTGAATTAAAGCCAGTAGGATCCTCAGCCATAGAGCACTGTGGTGAGAAGTCTAGCAAGTTGCTAAACTGGTGCAGTGTAAGCTCACAATCAGTATTGAAAAGGCGGAACCAGACAAATGTACCTTCTCTTCGAGTGTCGATGCAGAGCGTCATGAGAAATTCCTTGGTGAGAAGGATGATTCCTCCTTCTGGGACTTCTGCAAAGTTAGTCCAACCCATGGCCTGGAACACCTCGTTGAACTCCTCCCACATGCCGGTGTCAACGAGGAGGTCCTCGTCGAAGTATTTGGACAAGGCATAATTCTTTTGGTTCAAAAGCCTTAAGGCCTTGGCCTCTTCTTGACCACGCGGCACGAGTTGTGACTCGAGGATGAGTACGGGCTGGTGGACGGATAACGTTTGGTTTTCTTTAGGCTCCTCTGTGCTGATGGACATCCTCTCGGAGGCAGCATGCCGGCTAACGGGGCCGGAGCCGTCGGAAGACGACCAGCGAATGTGCTGTCTTGCCTTGCTAACGGCCTTCTTTGCCTTCTTGAGTACACTCTTCATCCTGCAAGACAGAGCAAAAACAACACACGATACCCGAAGGATAGACGACAATAAAGATTAGCGTTAGTGGGTTAGTCGTCAGAAAAAAAATCAGCGTCCTTGTGGGGCAGAGCCTCCACAAAACGTTCTCATTTTTGCACAACTGAGAGAGAGTGTTGCCAGAATTTTATTTGGCTAACCCAATTTTATTCGGTCATTATTTTAGCTAAGCTATACTTAACTAGCGCTAGACAAGAGAGATTAGAGAGGGAGAAGTGAGAAATTGCAGCTTGCTGCTCGGTGCACTAGGCTAAGAAGCAGGGGGCACGTATTTATAGGTGAGGGGAGCAGCAAGGGGCAGTGCAGGTGGCCGGGCGGCCAACTGAGGTGGCCGGGAGGCCAGCACCAATGGCCGGGTGGCCATACCCACGGCCCCAATAGCTTTGCATGCTCATAGAGTGCAGAGGGGACGTGTGTGGTGCAGAATTTTTGGACGGTGAGCAGCAGAATGAGTGAGTGGGTGGCCAAATGATGGTGTTTTGTGGGCATCTTTGCAATGGGAGAAGGTAAAGGGAGGTGCAGCTGCTGCCCTGCGCGAAGAGAAAAAGGGAGAGAGGCAGGGGGTGGTCGGCCGGCCACATGATGTGGTCGGCCGGCCACTCAATTTTGTTTTTGACAATGCAGAATTTTCAGGAAAATAGTCTAAATGCAAAATTTAAGTGAACCAAAATTAAACGTGCAGTGGAACTCGGGAATTAAAATTTTGCGAGAAAATTAAATATGCCGTCGATGGATAGTGTGCCAATTTACCTTTTGGCGAGGGGAGCCCATGTCTTGCCCTTCGGAGTTTCATAGAAACTGTAGCTAGGGGCTGCCTTCCATTGTGTTCTATATTTTCTGCGCCGCCTTGGGTTAGTCACATTATCCTCGACGCCGACCTTATTCTCGAGTGCTGGTTGAGTTGGCCACTTTGGCGTAGTCAATTTGCTTTCAGCACCATATCTCTTCTCAGGAGCTTTGCCTCCTGGTGCAGTTCTGGGCCTGTCGTACCTCGTCTCTCAGCTCCTCGATCTTCTTCTTTGCATTGCCCTCTCATACTCCATTTGTTGAATCTCAGTCTTGATTTTCAATTTCTTCAGCATAAATGCCATGAGACTGTCTTCTTTTGAATTTGACTGATTGGTCCCGGTCTTGACCATGGGTTCATCTTTCTTGGCCTGGCACTTGAAAGTTTTCACCTTGTTGCATTGTTCCACTTTTGGTTTGAAGGCAAATGTTTCCTTCTTGCCATTAATGTTTAGGTGAACCTTTCCTGCTCCAACGTCGATTGTTGCATCGGCGGTGCTCAAAAACGGCCGCCCAAGGATGAGTGGGGTTTTTGAGTCAATCTCCATATCCAGTACCACAAATTCTACTGGTATGACAAAATTCTGGATTCTCACCGGAACGTTCTCTGCCACTCCTTTAGGGTAATGGACGGATTGATCCGCAAGCTATAGACACATAGCTGTGGGAGTGAGTGTGTCATGATTCAGCTTGTCGAAGATGACCTTTGGCATTACACTGACACTGGCTCCACGGTCGCACAACGCTTGATCGAAGTGCTGGGTACCAATCGAGCATGAGATGGTAGGGCTTCCAGGGTCCTTTTTCTTGAGTATAGCTGCGCTACACTCTTCCGTTAAGTGCACAATTTCCGTTGACGGTAGGGGTTTCTTGTTGTTGAGGATATCCTTTAAATACTTGGCATATGTCGGTACCTGCATAGCATCTAGCAGGGGTATGTTAACATAAAGCTTCTTAATGACCTCAACGAACTTACTATATTGTTCGTCAGCGGCAGCCTTCTTGTTTCTTGGAGGAAATGGTAGCACCGTTGTGTCATAGAACTCATGGGGTAGATGTTTCGATGCTGGCTTTTCCTCCTTCCTAGGTGTATCTTCATCTGCAACCTTGTCTTCAGACTTGGCAGTCTTCTCCTGCGCTTTACCTGCATGACTAGGAGACGGGGGGGGTCCTGTGTGGACATTCCACCCCTAGTGGTTACTGCATTTATGTGCTCCTTGGGAGGAGCTTCTGGTTGACCAGGCAGTTTACCCACATTTGGGTTAGGAAGAGCAGCAGCCAACTGAGCTATTTGAGTTTAAAGCTTTTTATTGAAGCTAAGTTGGTTTTTCATAGCACTATTCAAAGTTTCCATTTGCAACGAAATAGATTCAAACATTCTATCATTGGCATGGAACTTTTTACTAATGCTATCATTCACAGCTTTTTGATCAAAATTATAATTATTTCTAGAAAATTGCTGCGAATTTGAAGAGTTACCTTGTCCAGAGAAAGGGAGATTTGGTCTTGAATTCCATCTTGGCTGAGGACGATTCCCTTTGAAACCGTTAGTACTGTTATCGATGAAGTTCGCATCTTCAGGTTGCGTCTCAAGGCAGCTGTTCCCTAAGTGTCCTGTATTCCCATAGACTTCGCAAGTCATATGAGAGTCGAGGGCTTGCACCAGAGCGGCTTCTGGGGTGTCGTTTAGCTTCTTCAGTAGCAAGTCCATCTTCGCGGCGAGCATATCGGTGCTCTCGATCTGATGGATGCCACGGGGACGGGTACTAGACCTCTCTTCTCTCCAACCTTGATTGGTGGCCATCTTCTCAATGAGATTCTTGGCCGCCGAGATGCTCAAGGAGAGGAAGGATCCTCCAGCGGCTGCATCCAGGTGTTCTTGTGCTGAGCGGTTAAGCCCATGGAAGAAACTCTGAATGATGAGCCACTCTTGCATGCCGTGGTGGGGGCAGCTGCGATGTACTCCTGGAGTCTTTCCCAGGCCTCCGCCACGGTTTCATCAGTGAGCTGTTGAAAGCTCGATATCTTGTTCCTCAACACGATGGTCTTCCGCATTGGGAAATACTTCGCCAAAAATGCATCGGAACATGCGTTCCAAGTTGTGAGTGTTGCTCGGTTGAGGTAGAACCACTGTTTTGCTTTCCCAACAACAGAGAATGGGAAGAGACGAAGTTTGACGACGTCCGGTGATGCTTCTTTCATGTTGAATGTGCTGCAGATCTCTAAGAATTGCTGCAGATGATTATTGGCATCTTCCATAGCCAGTCCGCAAAAAGGGATAGCTTGAACCATGTGAATCACTCCTGGTTTGAGGTCGAAGTTCTCCCCCACTTGAACTTCAGGTCCCGTAGGGATGTTGTTGCTCGAGGGGATGGAGAACTCGCGGATAGTCTTTTCAGCCATAGTGGTAACTGGAGTGCAAGTTGAAATGCTTGGTTCTAGATCCCTTGGTACAGGTCGTTGCCCGTGGATAGTCTTTGCACAGACTCTCCTGAGCAGTGACTCTGGGTTATTGTGGTAGTTTTCTGGCAGGTCAAAACCGGTCATACACCTCTCTGTTGCAACCACAGCAAAACAACAGAGCAAAGTGAGCCTGTTAACAACTAGCGCTAAAACCTATCAAGTATACAGGTTCAAAATGAGGTATCAATTATCTCTTGGCCAATTACTTCCCCGGCAACGGCGCCAGAAAAAGCTTGTTGACGTCTCTTAGCGTAACAGATTTTACTCCGCAAGAGCATGGAGATTCGCTATAGTCTTTTCACTCAGAGTATTCCGAGTATCGTAAATTTCCATAGGGAAGCGGTAGGCTCAAGAGTGTAATTGAATATACTCAAATCGAATAAACTGTATACTTAGATAAATTATACCAACTAGTAGTACACAGGGGTAAATGTGATAAAGATAGGTGTATGGTGGGAGAGGTAAGTCTATCAAAGATATCCGAAGAAAAGGTATAGTTGCCTGGGAGGACAACGAGTGAGAAAAAGTCACCAAACTCTAATTCTAATCGGCTGCAAAGGCTATCCGTGAATAACTAAGAAATTCAATTAACTAGCCAGGGTCTTGCCTCGAGCGAAATTCTAGAGTCTCGAGGGTACCCGGGGTAGATAGTTGGTCCCGAAGGAGAGTCTAGCTAACACCTACGGGCCTCCCGAACGACGGGCTTGGACTACACAGGCACACCACACGCTGTCACCGAGTGGGGCTACCAAGCAAAGCTGCGTGGAGAGGATGGCACGCTATAACGTGTTCAAGCGGAGCTTGAACAACGATAGATCGTCCTTGATCAGAGGAGAGGATTTAGCCAGAGCCTTGAGTCTAAGTCTAGGGTTGAGTTATAGCACCGGCAAGAATAACAAGACTTGAATGACAAAGTTATACACAACCTATGCCTAGCAAGTGTGCAAAGGAAAGGTACACCACACTCTCAGTAGATAGACTTAGAGTAAAATATAACTGAAATTATATTGAAGGTATTTTGAATCGAAAAGATACAAGAGTTTTACCACAGACTCGAAGATAACTCCGGTGACTCCAAGGCAAAGCTCGACTCAACTCTAACTCCCAGGACTATCCTAACTACTAAGAGAATAGTGTAGCACTCTAAGATAGAACTTGAACTCAACTCCACTCCACTCCCCCCAAATAAGCTCTTGGGGTCTATTTATAGCCTAGAAAGTGAGGGGGGTATTTGTAGGTGTGCTAGGTCGGCAAAGGGGGTAGGTCGGTGGCCGGGCAGCCAAGGTCGGTGGCCGGGCGGCCGCCCTACATGGCCGGGCGGCCACTCGATACACCGCCTTTGATGATCCAATGCTTGATATTGCTCCCCTAGGTCGGTTGGCAGTTGAGGCGGTTAGTTGCACGTGAAAAATGCGCCGAGGAGTGGTCGAGCGGCCATGGCACGTGGTCGGGCGGCCACGTGTCTGCCCCCGATTTGTTGCATGTTAGTTCCCTCGGATCGTTGACATCACCAATCCTCATCCCAATGGCTTTTGATCCTTGGATACATTGGATGCTCTCATGTATGGTTGGATCTTCACCATTCTGTGTTTGTTTGGCACCGGATCGATGACGTGGCAACCTAGGCAGTTAGGAGGCCAGACCACACGGTGAGGTGGCTCTGCATGGCTAAGGGGTGGCCGGGTGGCCACACCCTTTGGCCGGGCAGCCACCCTACATGGCTGGGCGGCCATGCCATTGCACCAATGTTGCACCAACGGTGAGGTGGCTCTGCATGGCTGAGGGATTGCCACAAATGTAATACTGGTTGAGGACTAAAGTGGTTGTAATATGTTTTGTACATCGGTAACAGTTTGTTATGATCGTTTCCAGCAAGCATAACTGCGATCTTTTTCATCTTCGAAGCTGAAACTTCGCGCACTCTACGTGATTGCTTCGAGCCAAAAACATTCCTTCGCAGAAATAAGATTACTTCAACACCTTGTGTTACACAATACGAAGAAAGATATACATGCAAAATTTGCAAATGGATTGAAGGAAGCTTTGGATATAATGATCAACCTGTGGCTAAATTCGCGATATAATAGCACTACAACTTTGTAAATTTTAGATACTCCATCACCCTATTACGATGTCATCGATATGGGCTCATGGTGGGCAGCCAGCTTTGTGACACCAATGCCCCGAAAGCCTACTGGACACTCTTGGCTTGAAAACCTCACGTGCAGCTACTAGAGGGTCATACACTGACATGCTACTGCAAGCGCACTTAGGTAACATCATTGCCAAAACCTCTGCCACCTACCTTCGGAGCAAACTAAGGCTCGCCACTCGGTGAGGTGATGATGCGACCTTTTTAGTACTTGAATGTCTCCATTAGGAGCATCTCATGCCCTGATCCATTGCCAGGATTAGCCTGACGAAAGGGAAATATTAGGAGAATCTCACGGCTAGAGCTTCTTCATGACAGACATGGAGTGACGCCAATACGAAGATAGGCTTTGTCCGTAGAAGACTTCATCAGGATTCTAGCTCTGTATGCTGTGGTGCAAAGTGGCTCAAGCTATCTATCTAGATGACATTTCTCACTCCTGTGAGTTTTGTGGATATCGAGTTGTGTTGTAATACTTGAGAAGGCGTCGGGCTTGTATTTATAGCCCCTGGCAAGCGAGACACTAAGTGCCTATACAGGGAATCCGATGCAATATAATCATGCATGAATACAATTATAATTGTTGCTTTTGACTGATGCATAGTTCCCTTAAGGAATCTGATGCTTCACAGTTCACACATATACATTAAAAAATTCGAAGATCCCGCATCGACGACAAAAAGCTAGGGAATCCAATGCTATTTTTATAACACTTTTCTTTTTTTTAATCCACCGCGACCTTGGTTGACTTCTGTGGCATGAGCTCTGCTGCATTTTTGCATGATAAGAGTCACTTTAATCAAAGCGCGCCTTTTTGCGCACCTGTGGAGACGCAATGCTCTCTTTGGCGCGCGTGATTTATTTACTTCATCACATGTAGCTTCCGTGATATCCTTCGTCATTGAGGTGAAAACTCAATATGAAGTTTCACCATGTCAGAACAACACATCATGGGGAAGCCTGGTTACATGCAACCGCCCCATTAAAAAACCTTATGCCCCTTGTTGTTTCTGGGGTTTCCCCTACAAGGAAAAAGGGTGCGGCGCCTTTTTCGGTACTTTGTATGAAATAATGAACTACCTATTCCTATTGGTAATAATGCCGAAGATCATTTATATTCCATGACCTTGGCACTTCATTGCCAAACATATCTTTGAGCCTATATGAACCTGGCCTATTCGATTCTTTTACCAGAAAAGGACGGTCCCATTTACTTTGTAATTTGCCTGCTGTATCTACATTGGCTATTCTTTGAAGGACGAAGTTGATGGGCTCAACGGACTTAAGCTTTACCTTCCCGTCTCTCCACCTTTTGGTTTCTTCTTGATACCTTCTGATGTTATCAACTGCTTCTAGTCTGACTGATTCCATTGAATCATTTCCAAAGAACTGTTCTTCTTGTTCAGCTTTGGGTTTAGTTACCCTTATTGACTTGTGCTTGATTTCTTCAGGCATCATCGCCTCTTCTCCATATAATGGCGTAAAGCCTATGGCTCTCGAAACCGTAGTGTTGTGGCTCCAGACCACACTTGTCAACACATTGACCCATTTGCATTTCGGAAGCCCCACTAGCTTCTTTGATATACCCGATAGTATTATACCATTTGCCCTTTCAATGACACCATTGGACTGTGGATGTCTAAAAGAAGCAAAATTAAGGCCTGTGCCGATCTGATGGCAAAACTTTATGAATGACTCTGCATTGATTTGAGTACCATTGTTCACTATTAATGCTCTCGGCACGCCGAAGTGACACAGTATGTTTTGCCAGAAAAACCGTTGGACTGTTGCTGATGTTATTGTTGTGAGAGCCTTCACTTCAATCCGTTTGGTGAAATATTCTATAGCTACTACGACGTACTTTAAATTTCCTTGTGCGTTTGGCATTGGGCCAATCAGATGCATGCCCCCACCTCTGCAATGGCCATGTTGGTTCAACCAGCTAAGTGTATGACGCAGGCTGATTCCGATGTTTCAACATTCTTTGGCATTGTCACACGTTCGGACTAAGTCTTCAGCATGAGCTGGCGCTTTTGGCCAATAGAATCCCATCCAGTAGACCTTTCCCAATAGCTTCCTAGAACCGATATGTGCTCCACATATCCCAGAATGTATTTCCTTCATTAGTTATTTGCCTTCATCTCTTGCAATGCATTTGAAAAGCGGTGCACAGACTCCTTTTTTGTACAATTCGCCGTCAACCAATTTGTACTGCATTGCTCTCTGACTCATGCTTGCAAGCCAAGCTTTGTCATCATTTTGATGTGTATTATTCAGGTAGGATATGATTTGTAATCTCCAATCTTCACTCGCTACTGGTGAGATGGACAAGACTGCTCTCTCTTGCAGCTCGACTGACGGTGCTTTGAGTATTTCGAAGAACACATCAGGTGGCAATGGTGTTCCTTGAGAAGCTACTCAGGCAAGTGCATCAGCCTCATCATTTTCTGTTCGGTGTGTTTTCTTTACTATGAACCCTTCAAAGTAGGACTCCATTCTTTTGATTATATGCAAATACTTTTGTAGCCTTTCTTCTTTTGCTTTGGAAGTTTTCTCAATATGCTCTAAAATGACCTAGAAATCTGACATCAGAACAGCTCTTCGTACTCCTAGCAATTTCAATTTCCTCAACCCCAACATTACTACTTCGTATTCTGTGACATTGTTTGTGTTTGGGAACTCGAGCCATACTGCGAATGATGACTTTACTCCCGAAGGTGACCGTAATATAGCTGTTGCACCAGCCTCTGTTGCTGTATATGACCCATCACAGTATACTTGCCAAATCTCTTCTTCGGACGGGAGTTTGATTTCTTCTTTTGCTAGAGTCCATTCAGCTACAAAATTGGCTAACCCTTGCAATTGAATTGTGGTTCTATGCACAAAATCTATGACATACTCATTTAGCTCCGCCACCCATTTTCCAACTCTCCCACTAGCCTCCTTGTTTTGGAGCACATCCCTGAGGGGCATAGACAAAGGTACGATGATGTTGTGCGCCTAGAAATAGTGCCGAAGCTTCCTTGAAGCCATGACAACAGCATATATCACTTTCTCAATTTTAGAATAATTCATCTTTGTAGGTATTAGTGCTTCGGAGACATAATATATTGGCCTTTGCTTTTTTTGGTCATCGATTTCCTTTTCCTACACAAGTGTAGCGCTGACTACTACCAGGGCTGCGGCAACATACAACAACAACGGAGTTACTTGTTCAGGCGATGACATTGTTGTTAGATGCACCGGATACTCTTGAAGCTCTTCAAACGCTTTATGTTGCTTCCCTCCCCCAAGTGAATGGATTGGTTCCACGCAAGACTTCGAAAAATCGCAGACTTCGTTCCGCCAACCTAGAAATGAATCTGTTGAGAGATGCCAGTCTCCCTGTCAGCTTCTGGATGGACTTTTTTTCATTTTGGAGGCTCTATCCGAAGTATGGCTTCAACTTTTATTGGGTTTGCTCTGATGCCATTTGACCATACTAGGCACCCCATGAATTTTCCTTTGGAAATCCCAAAAATACTCTTCTCAGGGTTGACCTTCAACCCTACTTTTCTAAAGTTAACAAATGTTTCCCTTAGATCGGCAATATGTTCTTCTCTTTTGATGCTTGGAACGATGATATCGTCGGCATATGTTAGCACATTTCTGCCCAATTGATTTCTAACAACCTTTGCAGTCATTCTATTAAAACTTTCCACAAAGTTCTTGAGACCTTCAGGCATCCAGACGAAGCAATATGTTCCAGACGGGGTGGGGAAGCTTGTTTTGGGTTCATCTTCCCTCTTAAGCCAGATTTGATGATAACCTGAGTACCCATCCAATAGACTCATTATCCCCGAATTTGTAGCCGCATCAACCAGGCTATCAATATGAGGGAATGGGAATTCATCCTTCGGGCATGCATTGTTGAGATCTGTGAAATCGATGCACATGCGCCACTTTCCACTTGGCTTTTTTACCATGACAACATTTGCCAACCATTCTAGGTACTCCATCGGTCTGATGACTCCAGCTTCAAGCAACCTATTTACTTCGGACCTTGCACCTTCGGCCCTGCCTTCTGACATTTTTCTCAATTTTTGTTTTCTAGGTTTTATTGATGGGTCAACATTCAAAGAGTGTTCTATGATATTTCTATCTATGCCGCATAAATCTCTGGCTGACCAAGCAAACACATCTTTGTTGGATTCGAGGAACGATTTCAACTCAGACTCTTCTGCTTCTGATAGCTGAGAGCCCACTTGCACTGTTTGGTCTGGCCTATTTTTATCAAGGAAAACTTGTTTCGGCTGTTCTACCGCCTCTGCCTTCTCCTCTATTATCAGCTCTTTCTGGGCTTCGGCTTTGCCTTCTTCGATGCTGTGAATTTTCCTGTCGCCTGGGCACCAGTTCCCTTCAGCCCTTCGAGCATCTTCCTGGTTTCCATACACAGTAATCACCCCTTTGTACGTGGGTATCTTCATCGCGAGATATGCTGAAGGCAAAGCGGCTTCGAATGCATTAAGCGTTCCCTTACACAAAATTGCATTATATGGATAGTTGACATCAACAACATCAAAAGTGATGAATTATGTCCGTGGATTGCTGATTTCTCCAAAGGATACTTGCAACGATATTATGCCTAGAGCTTTGACTTTTCTTCCTCCGAAGCCACACAATGGATTTGTAGCGGGCTCTAACACCAAATCACCCAGGTTCATCTGCCTGAATGCCTTTGGCATCAGAATATCAGCTGAACTGCCATTACCAACTAAGACATCATGTATGATATAGCCCCCAATATTGCAGTTTATCACCATTGCTTCATTGTGCGGATAGTCCTTCGACCGAAGATCGCTCCGATCAAATGTGATTGGCATATGCGATCAGTTTGTTCTTATACTCCCTCTTATGTTTTTTGATTGCGATTCATCGCTTGAACCTCCCATTATAGGAAATATATGCTTCGAAGCAAGCACTATGGTGTTCACTGTTTGCACTTTGGCAGTTTCCTCACCTTTTCCCTTTTCTTGAAATGGCTGTTGTTGCAAGGCATCACTGAGTAGCTATGTGGGGATGCCTGCGACTGATATTGACTCAAAGATGACCACTGCTGCTGAGGCGGTGGGCCCGGCGGTGGGGGAGGTAGGGCTTGCTACTGGGGATATGTTATCATGGGAAAATGACCTAGAGGCGGCGGTGGCAAAGCTTGCTGATGGCTGTATGCCGAAGATGTTAATGCACTTGAAGGCGGTGGTGGAAGAGCCTACCTCTGAGTGTACATCAAAGCATTGATGTTTGGTATTGCATAATTAACCGGACAGTACTGCTGAACCTGACATGCTTCCTTCGGAGTGGTCTACGATGAAGACTCACTCAACTCCTTTTTCTTCTGAATTGTGATCTCACAGTACTTCGTGGTGTGGCCCTTATCCTCTCCACAAAATATACAGAATAGCTTATTCTAAAATCTTCCCCCACTGTTTTTTCCTCCGAAGCTTCGACCTCCTCGGCCACCTCTGTAACCATGACCTCCTCTGTACGACTTTGGTTATTGCTTGAGATTAGATTTTTCTTCTTCAATGTTGAACACGTTTTGGGCTCTGAACTATTCATCCCCTCCGAAGTTTGCCCGATTATGTTCGCTGAACTACTGACCCATCTCTTTCGACTTCTATTGTTCTTGTTGCCTGAGCCGAAGATCATTATCTACCCTGCAAAACTCAATGATTTTTTCATGCAACTCGGCAACCATCTTTGGGGCCTTTCTTGCGAAACATTGTGCGCACTGGCCTATTCTGAGTCCATTGATAGCAGCATCAATGACAACTTCATCCGATATACCTGGTGCCTGAGCCTTGATGTTTAGGAACCTTCGGAAATAGCTTTGCAAAGCTTCTCCTGGTTCTTTCTTGCATGCGAATAGGGTTTGTGATGTGACTGCCTAAGAATGAAAACCCTGAAAGGTTGCTAACAGCGCCTCTTTTAACTGATGCCATGAATGGATTGATCCGGGCCTTAGTGATGAATACCACAACTGAGCAATCCCCTGAAGTGTCATCACCAGCGATTTTTCCAACACAGCTGTGTTTCCCTTGAAGGAAGCCACCGTTGCCTCGTAGCTCAACAGAAAATACTTCAGGCTTGATTGTCCATCATGACTGGGTAACATAGTTGGTCTGTAACCATTTGGACAAGGAGCTTCTTGCAATTTCTATGATAGTGGCGATGTGGCATCGAAGATGTAATTTGCCTCTGATCCTTGGTTGATGTGATGCCTAGCCTGACCACATTACTGCTGATCTTTGTTTTGATTATTCTGAATGTATTTCGAAGCCTCCTCTATCTGAGACTTCAATAGCTTCTACCTTGCTAACTTCTGCTTCCTGAATTGCAACTCCTCATTGATTTGCTCGAGCTCTGCAACCTCATCTTCGTCAATATCAGGCAAGGCCACTAACTCCTGAGCCGCCTTCCTTTTTTGCTCTGCGATCTGTTGTTTCAAAACCTCTCCGTCTGCTTGCATTTCTACCTCAGCTTCACTTTCCTTGACAGTGTTTTCCCTCAAGCTTTGAAATAGACCTTCTTCGGGCACGCCATCTTCTAGCTTCGAAGTGAGACCCCACGTCAGACCAAGAACCTTCGGGTTAGCCAGTAGCACCTTCTTTGGGCACACCATCTTCTAGCTTCGAAGTGAAACCCCACATCGGACCAGGAATCTTCGTGTTAGCTAGTAGCCCTTCCTTCGGCCCAACATGGCTCTTGCCCTTCTTGTAGTAGTCATTTTGCTTATTTGGGCTCGGCAATGAAGTTACTGACCTCTCCGCACTTGAAGCACTTGGGCCCCTTGCCCTTCTTCTTGCTCATCCAGTTGTCATAGGCACACTGAAAGTGACTAGACTCTAGGCAAAGCTCATCATCCCCAAGTGACGCCAACTGCTCCTCTATCATAGACATCAAGGCAGAGAACGAAAAACCGTGAAGTGGGTGGTTAGCAGCTATTTCCTTGGAGCTAGAAGCCAAGGCTAGGCTCTTGGAGCCAGTACCATCAAGAATATCGGTCATATGGTAATCCACCTCTATGGCCTTGAGCTTTCTATAAAGCTCCTCTACACCCAAGGTGTCATGCCTTGCCGACACTTTCCTGTCCAAGGAATACAGCAGCTTGATAGCTGCTGATGGTCAGTGTATGGGAGAGCAGCGAGGGCAGAGTTGACACAGAGCTTGTTAATGATCGATTGAAAATGACCAAACAAGGCATCCACAGACTCTCTCAGCTTCTAGGCAAAATTCTCGTATTCACGCCGGTAAGTCTCGACAAGATGACCCTTGACTGTCATTGTCCCCTCAGGGTCTGCACTGAGTAGGGACTAGATCTCATGGGCGGTATCAAGGTGGCTCACCCTCTCATAGTCCACTGGACCAAGTCCAGAGAAGAGAAAGTTCACCGCCTTGTAGTTCACCTCGTGCAGAGCAACGAGCACCGGTGTGGTATGCTCCACAATGGGGAGCACCACAAAAGTCCTACTCTGGGTAGCATTCCATATGTCCTCGCTCTGGCTAAGCATGAAAGCTCTTATCCTACCTTTCTAGTAGGGATAGCCATCCGAGCAGAGAACCGGAACCTTCCCTGAATGCGCCATAGTCGCTACTGGTTTCCCACTAGTAAAGGTATGAAGAAACCTAACCGGCTCTGATACTACTTGTAGGACCGAGACGTGCGACTAGAGGCATCTCCACTGTGGCGGAACCGCCGATTTAATCCGGGCTAAGCACACCTGCCACCTCTGGCTCGCAGCGTGATTAGACCAAACTAAACCCGGTCGTCCGTCGAGAGTCATTTGACCCCCGATATTACCGTTACCCAGAGGAACCGACATCATACACATCTGACCCACGATGGAGCCACAACAGATACATCATCACAGGCAGTTGAATAGCATAATAATAGACTTAGTTACAAACCGGTTTCAAATAAAGTACAAGTCCAACATAGAGTTATAAAGTAGCAAGTTCAAGAGTTTCTCGCAGCGGAATGATAAGTTCAGAAGACACCATGATATCACTAAAGATTTGCTTTAGAAGTAACAACATCGAGCCCACCGATGTTGCCCTTGAGCCACTCATGCCGATTCATCCTAAGTGGGGGCATGCACCACCTCCGACACAAGTGCAAACCATGAACTCCATACCTGTGCTCAAAATGTGGGGGCAAACCCTGAGTACTAATTACTCAGTAGGTCTTAATGGATTTGGCTTACGGCTGACGCAAAGCTGCTTACTAGCAAATGGATCCTTAGCCATTGATTTTAAACAGTGTCATTTATAACATAAGTAAACAAGTTTTCATCATTTGTATAACCACCAGCATAAAAGTAAATTACAGTAAGGTAAGCAGTTCAATTCAAACATGTGGTATTCCAAAAATCATGAGTATTAGATACAGAGTGTTTAAGTAGTTACTACGTTGAACGTCAAAGGTATTGGCATTCCCACACCTGGTGGGCATCAGCGATTCGAATCGATTTTAATTCCCGGGAATAACTATCATGCCAGGGGTATATGCTTACTAGGCATCGCGTTCCCACGTATAGTCCCAATCTTAACCTGCCTCGTCCCAAGTTCGATTCACTCCCGCCTAGCCCCCGGGTTGTGCCCCCATGACGAGCCTGCTGACATCTCGGTCTCCCCACCATGAGTACCAAGCTCCCCCGGGCCACCTTCCTCTCAACCAGCAGGTAGGAACGTGTCTCTGTGCTTCGGACGAGCCCAGGAAAGACGTTACCGGTCTCATTCTCCGGATAAGCACTCTAGCAATGTTATGCCGACCAATAGGCGAACAACGGACGGCCTTACATGACTCGAGCGGAGTTCAAGGTACGACATCATGGAAAGTAAATACTGAAATAAAATCTCCGCCCGGTCTCCATTTAAATCATGAGCAAGAATACTGTTTGACATAATCGTAAGATCTTTGTAACTTTGAAAGTACCTACGGGACGAGTCCACACACTCGTGTCTACTCGCACCTAGCACTTCTAAGCATACTCGTCCTGCGAACTCTACTTATAGGTGCTAGGGCCTGGGTGGCCAAGGAGTCTAATGCAACTGGTTTCAAGCAACTCCTAATGCATTTGTGTAATCATCAAGTATAAGTTGTTTGCCGGGTTAAGTATGGTCCTACCTACCTTACTCACTAGGGTCAGTAGCTGCCTCCTGAGCGAAGTCGAGCCCCGGCTACTGGTCCTCCGGCTCTTGGTGCAGCTCCTCATCGGGCTCCTCTACGATTGGTTGGTCCGGCAGTTGTCCTTCGCTCGTGGGATCTATATGCATGACATAGTGCAATGGGAGCATGTATTAATGCAATGCTTGCTTCATGATGCGAATGCGATGCAAGGAATCATGATTTATGGAATAAAGTTATGCATTTTTGTAATGAAACTTGCTTAGTACTACGAAATCGTACAAGCCATCACCTATGGTAACTTAGCTTATCACACATAACAACGTGGGGGTGTGTGACGGGGTAGCATCGATTCATGTGAAATGACCGAAGCTTACTTAAACACTTATTTTCCACCTAGCTAGCTTAGCATTTCTATGATGCATTTCTAAAATAGTAGTGAAGACCTACATTGCATTCCAAACCAGTGGCTAAGGTTTACATACTCCTATGTTTCCAAATATGACCCATGGTGGCATTTATTAATATACTAGTCTCATATTTCCTATTATTTACTTAAATACGCATTATGTCTACCATTTTCAAAATAGGGTCAAACCTTACATGCACAGCCTCAAGTTTTCAGCAGTGAGCCACTTACATCAGCTAGAGCCCAGATAAATACCTCGAAGCCCCCTATAGCTTATTTTTATATAGAACCCTTTTCTTTTGCTAATTATATGCTTAATTACTAGGCAAGGGTAAGACAGTAAATAAACAATAAGCATTTGGGCTATCAAATTTTATACTAAGCTTAGGTATGCTAGCAAAGCTTCTGCCCCAATTTCAGAATTTTTGACCCTCATTTAAACCACATTTCCTATTTATTAAGTTAATCATGCATGGACTTATTATTTTCAAAACACTAACTATACTTGACATGCACAGTACCCCATTTCAACAGTGAGCTATTTATACCACAGGGAGCACAAATAAAATGTGTAAAACCATTTAGAGCATAATTTTTATATGGTTATCATTTCCTCATTTATTTTATGCTAAAATCACATGTAGGGGCAAAACAGTAATTAAAAAGTGAACACTTGAGCTACCAAAAATCACAGTGAGCCTATATACCCTGAAAACACTGCTGTCCAAGTTTGACAATTTTTTGAAACCATTTAGCCCACATTTCCCATTTATAATGATTTACCAAGCATGCATAATATCAGTGGCAAAAAGGTCTTTTCCTGCCCAACCATCATACCCAACAGATAGATCTTTTTACAAGGATTACAATGCAATTTAGTTTGCTATTTTTGGATTTTTCTTAAATTTTCTATGATTTTTCAAAGTTTCAGCCGTTTTTAATGTATTTTAAAACGAAACTCCACGGATCTAGGAACCATGCGCAAATAACCCTAGACTTTAGGGGCTAAAACATTAGATCCGCAAGACTCATTCAACAGCGCGTGGACTAGAATGTAAAACCCTGATATCGCAGGGTCGGATCTGCAAAACCGTCGTGTCCTACCTCCCGTCGTCTTCTTCCTCGCGACGGGAGGAACGGCGACGGCGGCGCGTGGCCAATCCGGCCCTGCGGGGCACGGAGGCTCACCGCAAAAGGCCGGGGAGAGAGAGGAGGTAGCGGTGGAACTCACCCCCACCTCAATCGATGGGCGGAGCAGTGGAGAGGGCCGACGACGAGGAGGCAGGGAGCTCAGAGCTTCGGCGAGAAAATGCAGCTCAGTAGGAGGTGGAGGTCGGCTCCGGACCGCGGGGAACGGCGGAGGGAGGTGAGAGGAAGAGCGGCGTGGTGATGGACGGCCGTAGGGATGGGCGGAGGCAGCTTGGAGCGAGCTCCCTCAAGCTTTGTCAATGGCGGCTGAGCGGAACGGCGAGAGCGAGCGAGGCTAGCGAGGCGGAGATGCGCGGAAAGAACGAGCGGAGAAGGGCGGCCTCTGCTTTAACGGCGAGATGGCCGTACGCCGATGTACACGTGGCCGCCGTCGGCTCGGCAGCGCGTGCGCCCGCGGATCCCTGGGCCCACCCGTCATTGGCCCGGGGTCCCAAAAAGGAAAACCCCCTTTTTTTCTGTTTTTGGCAAGGCTCTGAAAATTGCTATTTTGAGGTACTTAGATGCCGAATTTGAAAAAGTCCTAATTGAATGAAATGTTGATCTCTTTCGTATCTACAACTTTGTCAAAAAGCTCAAGTTCAAAATCCGAGTCTAAGTATGATTTAAATTTAAATTTTCCTCAGATTTTTGAATTTGCCCTACCCAGCCTTTTTAAAGAAAAATTTAAAAGTCCCATTTGTGGCCAAAAACTCAGGGAGTGTTTTATACCAACTTTGATCCAAATTCCAAGTTCTACAACTTCCTAAGTTGGGGCTTTGCATGAAAATGACTGTAAATTATAGAAAAAGTGATATTTCTATGAAATTTAGATTTTGAGTGTGTTTCTTGGCTGAGAGGAAAAGGCCTTTTACCCTAAGCTATGTCCATTTTCCATCTAAGCTCCAATTAACAAAGTTTTTCATCACAACATGACCCACAAGTTTGGTATAAAAGGTTTCACCTAAATCTTAACACAACTAGGGCCATACCCAAAATACTAGTGTCATTCATGCAAAAACTGAGTGCATCACTTAGCTATTTCCATCATGCTTGTTCATATGAGTCAAATGCACACTATCAAGAGATGAGATGATGCTTATGAAAGGTAATTAAATAAAAGATGCACATGATAATTCTCTGGAGATGCCTAGGGCATCACATCCACGTCCTTGCAAGTTCAAAAGAGCCAAAAGAACAGGATTAACTCGTGGGCAAATTAAATCACCAAAAGCCTTTGAGTTTCATCCAAAAAACCAAACTAGAGGAGGGGGAAGGAGATGACTGCACACATGAGCATGAATTGGGGATGAATCTTCCTTGTATTAGAAGTTGAAATTAGTTCTTACAAGGTTCCTCACAGCCTACCACCCTTCATCCTCCCACTAATGCAAAGTACTAGCTCTAGGGGACTCTAAATCCAAGATTAGCACCTGGTTTACTCTCTAAGCACTTGGTTGGTTAGAAAGCTAAGCCTAGGGTTTCTAGAGGTGGAAGAGTCACCCAAATGACCAGCCACTTAGGCATATGTAGCCCAGGCCTAACTGACTCGGTTAACACTATGACCCCTATATTACAGGAACCCCCATAGGAGCTAAACTAGAAAATACCCAACTTTCTTGGGGACAGACGACCTCGATGGAGTCTTGATCTTCTTCAGTTGGACGCTAACTTCCGGATGACGTCCATGTGGCCAGTAGTCTAAATCCATCGATCGACCCCCGGTTTTGAAATCAGAAACCGGGAAACTTTAGAATTTCCTTCCTGGGCCTAGAACAGCCCACTCCACTCCATCTCGATGAGAATTGAGCCCATTCACCGAGTCTTGGTAATTTGGTGGTAGGGTGGCGGATTTGAGCGAATGCGCCAAAGCCCTCGCACGTCTTCAAGCCATGTACGCGGGTTGGAGCACTGCGGTGGCACCCGGCATCCCCTGTCCATCGGGGTTGCCTCGCAGTCCTTCAGAGGTCTTACACTTGCCGTCGCCATGCCGCTCCTCTGTGTACCGAACTCCCATGGCCGACCGACACCGAGCATGCCTCCTGTCCTTAGGAGGACTTTCTTCTCCATCATCCTCCAGTCCATCGGAGGGCCTCCAGTCCATCGGAGGTCTTGTGCCCAAGTCCTTTTGGGTCTTGACTTCCGTTGACAATCACTCATCACGCCAGAGGCAATGGAGCTAGTCCATTGGCTCTCAGCTCACACGACGATCCAATACAACATGTCTATAGAGGTGATTTAATTAATACAAGACGAACAGTTGAAGAAGATGAAAAGAAGGCCCAAGCCCATTATTGAGAATGTTCTAGAAGCTAAGGATTGCATGAGTTTGAGGATAATGAAGATAAGGAAGGTTTATCACAAGATCAATTCATGTTCCAATCAAATGTCAAAATACTCTTACAATTCAAGATAGCAACACATTGTAGTCCCAATTTGGAGACTTCAACAACATCAAATGAAGAAAGTTTGAATACGAAAGTTGTAGATCTCTTCAAGCTCTACAGTTTAGAGTTAGAGTTTGCCTTATTTGGACTTCTTATGAGGGAGTTATGTTTGAAATACTATATGATGCATAATAAAAAAGTTGGATTTCGGGTAGGACAAAGGCAATAGCTTCATCCTCAAGCAAGGAAGTTTATGGACGACCAAGAACCTTCAAAAGACATGTATATACATGGAAATAGGTGATAGAAGCCATGTAATACTGACCTTAGACTTTCAATTTATAAGGCTCCCTCTGGGTATAAATATGTGGCCTTCCTAGAGGAAGAGGCATCGAATTCATTGTAAACTAGAGCTCCAAAGATAGGGTTTAGGGTCCAACTTTACAAGACTCGGCCAGAAGGAGTTCTCGGTGAAAGGGTGAAGAGAGAGGAGGTAGGAGGGCCTCAGGTCCGCCGAGCCCACCACCCTAAGGTCGGCCGATCCAAGCTATTCCTAGGGAGCCTTGAGTTCATCTTCGATGTGGTGCTTCAAGTTGACGAATAAAACATCTAAGCATTCTAGTTCATGATGTTCTCCAAGTAAACTCCCTATTGTTCATATGTATCTATGATAAACCCTGAGTTCGATCAATGAATTTGCCTTTGTGCTATTAGTTCATTGTTTATACTTGATTTATGATCCATGTCTTTGCAATGCTTCATCGTTTACATGTGCTGGGTGCCATAAGATATCAACATATCTTTTAGATGATTTTTTACCTTGATTGGTTGATTGATTCCTCTCATGCTTAGACATGGCTTAGGCTTGCTATTTCGTTGATTATCTCATCCTATATGACACATGGGCGGGAGAAAGGTTCGAGCAAGTCTATGACATTGATGATCATGTTTATCCTATGTTTCACGTTAGATCCATGCTCAGGGAGAAGCTAAGTACATATCGAGTTTGCCTCATATCTCTTGCTTATCCCTTCGCTGTATAAATCCTTGCTTGATCATGTTCTTGCCTGTCCTTGATCTAGATCTAATTCATGCTTTAATATAGTTGTTGATCTAGTTCATGCATTCTGGGAGCATGAGCTTTCAGCATGCTCTTGCATCGGTGCGTTGAGCCTTTTGCCTCTTTCTGGAGGGGCCGATGTTTTGCCTAAGCAAAACTTTGTTGAGCCGATTTGCCTCTTTCTTGAGGGGTCATGCTTTAGCTTGATCGACTGCGTTGAGCAGTTTTCCTTGTCTTAGGGGGTCGATCTTTGGTTTTCTTTTTGTTGCCTCAATTTGCCCTTCTTAGCTTGTATTTGGTTTTTGGGTATCTTGAGCAACTTTCTTCTTTTATTCTTTCTTTTCGGTTTTATGCTTGTTTTTCTTGTCTTTGTTCTATTTCAGGTTACAGGTAGAAGGTGTTGATAATGCACTCATCAAGGGAGAGATTGAGAGCCAATGGACCGGCCCATTGCCTCTGGCGTGATGAGTGATTGTCAACGGAAGCCAAAGACCCAGAAGGACTTGGGCACAAGACCTCCGATGGATAGGAGGCCCTCCGATGGACAGGAGGTAGATGGAAGCCCTCCGAAGGACTGGAGGCATCCTCGAAGTCGGTCGGCCATGGGAGTTCAGTACACGGAGGAGCGGCATGGCAATGGTAGTAGTAAGACCTCCGAAGGACTGCGAAGCGACCACGATGGATAGGGGATGCTGGGTACCACCGCGGTGCTCCAACCCGAGTACATGGCCTGAGGACGGGCGAGGGCGTTGGCAGATTAGCTCAAATCTACCATCCTACCACTAAGTTATCTGACTCGGCAAATGGGCTCTTTCTCACCGAGATAGAGTGGAGTGGGCCATTCTAGGCCTCGCAAGGAAACCCTAAAGTTCTCAGTTTCTGACTTCAAAACCGGGGGTCGATTGGCAGATTTGGACTACTGGCCACGTGGACATCAACCAGGATTTGGCGTGCCTACAAAGAAGATCAAGACTCCATCGCGGTCGTCCATCCCCGGGAAAGTCGTGTATTTTCCAGTTTGGCCCCTATGGGTGTTTCTGTAATATAGGGGTCTTAGCGTAAACTGTGTCTGTTAGGCCTGGGCTATATATACCTAAGTGGCTGGTCATTTAGGTGACTCTTCTACGTCGAGAAACCCTTGGGTTAGTTTCCAACCAGCCAAGAGCTTAGGATTAAACCGGGTGCTTAGCTTAGGTTTTGAGAGTCCCCTAGGCTAGTACTTTTCATTAGTGGGAGGATGAAGGGTGGTAGGCTTTGAGGATCCTTGTAAGCACTGATTTCCACTTCTAATCATGGTAAGATTCACACCCAATTCATGCTCATGTGTGCAGCCATCTCCCTCCCCCTTTTCTTGTTGGATTTTGGATGAAACTCAAAGGCTTTTGGTGATTTGCTTTGCCTGCGAGTTAATCCTATTCTTTTGGCTCTTTGGAACTTGCTAGGACGTGGAGATTATGACTTAGATCATCTCAATCCTACTGGATTGCCTCGAGCAAGTCTCCCTTGAGTTTTCTCCCTTTCTTGCCTAAAGATTACCATCTCATGAGATCTGAAATTCCTGCTAATCCCATGGTCAGTTTGAGTTGATCTCTTGGTAAAAGCTTTGGAATAGGGTCCAAATAGCCTGTGCAAAATCTCATGAAGATTGGACAAGATTTGGACAGTTTTGGGTGTGAAAAACACCTTTCCTGCGACTTTACTAGACTATCCGGTAGAGCAACTAGATTGTCCGGTGGAACCAGACTATCCAGTGGCCCTCACCGGACTGTCCGATGTTGGGTGCCAGGCAGGGTCTGCACCAGACACTCTGGTAGCCCCTACCGGACTGTCCAGCGCCTGACACCGGATTATCTGACGCGTCCATGGTAGGAGCTGTGTCTATGCTGTTTGCTTCTTCCGCTGTGTTTTTGCTTTGGACTTTTGTATTCCCCACTTCCAGACCATTCTCTTTGCTTGCTGTGAGATAGTGAGTCGCACTTTGGTGCGGTGAGTGTCGTGTGGTGGACTTGCAAGATCCGTTGCCTCGGTGCCTTTGTTGATTTGTCTCGCATTTTTTCTTGCTTGGTGCGTATCCTCTCAGTGGACGGCAACTTGCGCTACAAGACACGTATCTGTTCAGTGGACGGTGTCTAGTTTCTTTCTCAAGCACCAGTTTTGGGGGTTGTGAGTTTGAGTTTTAAAGTGCTCCTATTCACCCCCCTCTAGTCGCACGTCTCGGTCCTACAATTGTTATCAGAGCCGATTAGGTTTCGCAGCATCAGCTCCCAATCGCAGCAATAGCATTACTAAGGCACAGAAGTTGCAATGTCTCAGAACCAAGACCTTTGGACGGACAGGGTACTTCGATGCTTTCTTTCTCATCCCTATAGGTATGCTAGACTCATTTACGTAGGCATTCGATTATGTGGGATAGTTGGACTTCGCAAACAACACAGAAGAAGGATCCATCCTTCTCACTATGGAGTTCCTAATGACTCTTCGCATGGAAAAGTTCTCAGGTACAACCACCATCCATTTCTGTCTGTTCAATACTGATTATTCTGTTACCCTAAGGAGGTTTAGCACTCTCCTAGGCTTCCATCCAGCAGAGGAGCCTGCGGGGTATAGCATGAAAACTTTTTGGACGGAAACCTGTGGAGAGTACGTGAGGGGGGAGCATAGTACCACAAAAATCCACAACCCTACTCTGAGAGTTCTAGCTCGCTGGGTCTCGCTCATCGTTTTCCCACATAGTGAAGTATGTTGTGCACCAAATGAAGATCTTAAGTGCCTCTATGCCATGTGTAGAAAGAAGCGCTACTCCCCGATCATCGACATAGTCCGTCATTGGATGGAAATGTTGAGTACCAACACCACCATTAACATCACATCACTAGTCACCAGGATTGCATCCAACGTAGGCCTCCTAGAGAACACCCATATTGAGTAAATTCCTGATGACACATCACACATGATTGGGGAGCAGCACTTCATCCAGGCACACTTCACGAAACGAGATGAGAGAGGGAATCTAGTCATGACTTGGTTTGGGCATAATTTCGAACTGTCGCTTCTAGCACCGCAGTATGACCTATACAAAGTTAGGAACCTAACCATGCAGCTAAACATGGAAACACCACGCCAAAGCATTGGAGGCGTCATGACTAGAGGCCAACGACGCCGAGCAGAAGAACGCATAAGAGAAGAACAAGAGGAAGCAGGAATAGGTTCATCCTAGGCACACGCTGACTCGGATCTATCACGGCTCTATCAGTACACCCAGCCCGAGCCATGGTACTTGACCAGCAGTGGTGGTGATAGTTCATACCAGCTATCGCATGGTACCCAGTACCATGGGGATGAGAGTGCATCGCACCACATTAGCAGAGACCAAGGTCCCTCTGCATCAGCCCGATTCCACACCGACCACATGGCTGGCATCAACTGTGCAATGGAGGGGATGAACCTGAGCCAGTATAACCGGAGGTTGTACCAGCAGTCCAACAACATCTATCGACGCACCAAAACAATGGACCAACGGCTCTAGGAGAATAGCACCATGCTTCAGAACCTGAATGAAATGGTAGAAGCCGGCTTCATCAATGCTCCGGACTTCCACAGCTATTACTACCAAAACTCCTAGCTTCATTGAAGCTTGGGGGGATGGTAGACTGACATGAGCATGCTTCCTCATGTCCCATCACAGAGTATGGCCCCCTGATTCCCGTCCTTGTTTTGCAGCATCAGCTCCCAATAGCAGCAGTAGTAGTACCGGTCCTACCAGTTCGACAATACTAGTCCTTCTAGCAGTAGTCCGTCAGCAACCCCGTCCTACCTGAGAGTAAGTCAGCAATAATAATGTTTAATTATTTGTTCTTTTATGCTTTGCTTATCTAAATAAAAGAAGAGGAAAAAAGTGTCAAAATATCAACTCCTAACTTTGATATATTACCTTCGTATGGAAATGATGATTAGTTGCTCTATCATGTCTGGCTTAGTTGTCTATGCAAACTATGCTTAGCTTAATTTTGAGCTTGTGTGTACAACATGAGAACCTGATCTTTTACCTTGTGGATGCCATTTTGCACAAAACTTGTCCGAGTTGTTGTGAGAAATGATATGACTAAGTAATAAGGCCCACTCAACATTTTCTTAGTAAGATGAACATCTCAGGTTATTCTTTTTGAAAACTGAAAATAAAGTTCCCCCGTTGGTTTTAAACACCTACTAGAGCCAAATACACTAAATATATCTGAGGCGCTTGTTTAAGGTACTTAATGTTGTTTTGAGCTTTGTCAAATTTTGAGTCTCATAGAATGGAATCATCTATATCATGTAAGTCATTGGAGCGAAATCCACCGTCACATATGCATTTATCCACTCTGGGTGTGCATCCATTTTATCTCCAAGCAAATATCATCACCCTTACTCCTTCCAAATCAAAACGAGGTAGGGTGTGGAGCCATCAAAAAATGAAATATAAAAGCATGCTAATCAAAGCATGGCAAAAGTATGAAAAAGAAAAGCATGCTAGTCAAGCATGGCAAAAAGAGAGAAAATACAAAAAGGCTCCACATTCATACCTAACATACAAAAGGAGGAAAAGGAAAGGAAATAAGGAGATCCATCCATCCAGCAACCAAATAAGCTCCAATGATGAACAAGATTAGTTGATGTAGTACATTTCTTTGGTCCAATCTTTGGCTTTGCAAAATAAACAACCTAAGAAAGCTAAGTTCTTCCATACCCTGAGCTCCACATAAGCCTTAGTACAGGAAGTTCTTGGCCGTGCTCTTGGCCTTAATGGTGAGGATACACTTGTGAGCGATCGAGAGTACCTCTGGAGAAACTTATTTTATTTTGAAAATCTTCAAAAACACCTGAGATTGAAATCCAAAAAGAGATGTTTTGAGCTGAAGCCTACAACAAAGTCATTCTTTCTCTCAACCGCTCAAGACATGGTGAGTCAAAAAGGTGCACCACAGGTATGGGAAAAAGTGATCATTGCATACGCTATGGTTTGAGACCAAAGCATGAGTATTAGTTATGTTTAGCTTCTATTCTTGGACATTGATATCTGCAGCAACTCCTGATCCATAACCCATCTTGGCTTTACTCGAGGATGAGCAAAGGTCTAAGCTTGGGGGGTGTTGACGGTCGTTATTGCACTACCTACGACCATCAACTATCCATGAACATGAAGGAAAATGCATCAAAGTGTAGACTAACCCTTGCTACTAACATAGTTCCATGAGTTGTGTTGAATATTTGATTGCAGGAGCAAGATCAGCCAAAAACATGTCAAATATGGCTAAGCCAGGAAGGTCACTGACTAAAGGACTAGGCCGCCCGGCCTGTGATTGTGCCCAAATGAGCCCATCTTCGACCTGCATTCATACTAAAGACATGTCAACACAATTCCAAGGCCCAAGCCGAGAACCCAACATGTTAAGTACTAGAAAGCCACCTCATAGATCCAACACTTGGATTGGTGAAGTTAGCAATCCGTGGGACTTCAATCCCGTGGCTAAGGAAGAAACACAAGTGGGATCCAATGGCTTGGGAGAAAGCACACATTTTAACTGCCAACCGCCATACAACTGACTTGGGGAGTGAAGATGGCCCACAAGATGAAGAAAGGCGATGGATCCGATAGTTCTCCAGGCCGCCTGGCCTCCCACCAGGCCGCCCAGCCTAGTAACCGCCTCCACAACCGCCATTCCAACCATATAAGACCCCTCACTCCCTTAGTAGCTATAAATACCCATGAGCTCTCACTTGTAAAGTGTGGAAGTTGAGTGGAACACACCATTGTCTAGTTAGTAGCACTAGGATAGTCCTGGGAGTTAGAGTTGAGTCTGAGTCTTCACCTCAAGGATTCTGGAGTTAGCTTCGAGTCTGGTAAAGCAATTGTATCTTTGTATCTTTGTACTCTGGCTGCTTCAGTATAATATACTTTATTGATCTATCTTTCAGCTATACTTTACTTTATTTCTTACACTTGCCTAGTGTGGTGTACCTTATTGCATACTAGACCAACGCTTAGGTTTGTGTTGTTCTTGAGTTATCTGAATCTTGCTAGACTTGCCGGTGCTATAGGCTTTCCTTAGGCTCTGATCTAAGACTAAGTCAGTCCTAACCCTCTGATCAAGGACGGACTTTAGTGATCAAGTTCTCACTTGATCAGTAGTTTAGTGTGCCATCTTACCCATGCATATCTGGTTAGTAGCCCCTCTTGGTGACAGCATTAGGGAGCCTCTGTAATCCGACCTCATCATTCGGTAAGCTCATAGGCCTTAGCCAGTTGTTGTTTGGTTGGCCAACTATCTACCCCCATGCCTCCTCGGTGTAGTCTGGAATTTTGCTCGACGAAAGATCCTAGTTCATGTTTGTTTAACTCAGTTCAACTGCGAATACTCCTTTGCAGTAGTTAAGAAATAGAGTTTAATCTCACTCGTTGTCCTCCAAGGCAACTAACTAGTTGTTTACTGCTTTGGTCCCTATTTACTCTTCCCACCATACACTATCATTTTATATCTTACCCCCATTTTAAGAATAGCTAGTGTTTATCTATGTTATAGTACTGTTTGAAGTTCGAACATATCATTCCACCTATTAGCCCTTGCTTCCCTGTGGATTTTTATGATACTCGGAATACTCTGAATGAAAAAGCTATAGCGAATCTCTATGCGCATGGGGAGTAAAATCTGTTATGCTAAGAGACGTCAACAAGCTTTTTCTGGCGCCATTACCGAGGAAGCACTTGGCAATAGCAGTTTGATTTGTTCGAACCTAGGTACTTATAACTTGATAACATACTGCTATTTCTTAGCAGGCTCATTTGCCTCTGTCTACTTTATTGTTGGGTTGACAGAGAGGTGTATGACCGGTTTCGACCTACCGGCAAACTTTCACAACAATCCAGAGTCGCTGCTTAAAAGAAGAGTCCGTTAAAAGACAATCCACAGGTAGAGGCCTGTGCCATTATTATTTGAGTTTGGATCCACAAGCACAAAGCAACCAACACCAATAATGGCTGTGCCTAAGAAGACCATCCGTGACTTTTCCGTCCCATCCAGTAACAACATCCCCACTAGGCCTGATGTGCAAGTTGGAGAAGGATTCAAGCTCAAGCCAGGTGTCATTCATATGGTCCAAGCTAGTACATTCTGCGGATTGGCCTTGGAGGATGCAAACAGCCATCTCCAGCAATTCCTGGAGATATGCAGTACATTCACCATCAAGGGTGCAACCACCGATGTTGTTTGACTTTGCCTTTTTCCATTCTCACTGATTAGGAAGGCAAAACAGTGGTTCTACCTGAACCACGCAAACTTGGCAACTTGGGAGGCATGCTCAAATGCTTTCCTTGCAAAGTACTTCCCCTTGGGGAAGACATGCCCACTAAGGAACTGAATCTCGAGCTTCCAACAGCTCATTGATGAGACGGTGGTGGAGGCATGGGAAAGACTTCAAGAGTGCATCGCCGCCTGCCCCCACCACAGTATGGAAGAGTGGCTGATCATCCAGAACTTCTTCCATGGTCTCCATCGGACCGTGCAAGAACACCTCGATGCAGCCGCTGGAGAATCCTTTCTGTCCTTGAGTGTTGCTACCGCACGCACTCTCATAGAGAAGATGGCAAGCAACCAAGGATGGAGACAGGAGAGGGCGAACAATAAGCCCCGCAGAGTCCACCATATTGATAGCACCGACATGTTGGCTGCCAAGATGGACCTCTTGCTAAAGAAGCTGGAGGATGCTCCTGAAGCTGTGCCGGTCCAGGCACTGGATTCTCGAATGACTTGCAAGCATTGTGAGAATACCGGCCATGCAAGGAACAACTGCCCTGGAAATGGATTGGAAGACGTAAACTTCATCAACAACAATAGCTTCAACAATGGGCCTCATCCTCAACTAGGTTGGAACTCGTGACCACACTTACCATTCTCTAGTCAAGGTAAGTCTTCTGGCAGTTTCCAGCAGTTTAATAAAAATCCTTTCGATCAGAAAGCTGTGAACGATAGCATAAGTAAGAAAACCCTTGTGAATGATAGAATTCTATAAAACATGTCGCTTCAAATGGAAACTCTTAATAGCGCCATGAAGAACCAGCTGAGTTTTAATAAAATGTTAGAAACTCAGATAGCTCAGCTTGCTGCCGCTTTGCCTAGTCCAACTTCGAGTAAGCTCCCAGGTCAGCCCGAGCCACCCCCAAAGGAGCATATCAATGCTGTAACAACTAGAGGTGGAAGGTCTACACAAGACCCCCTCCCCCCACATCCTAGGAATGCAGGGAAGGAACAGGAGAAGCCAGCCGAACCAGAGGAGGAAGATCAAATGGCTGAGCCACAACTGGTTAAGGAAGCACCAAAGTCGACTCCACAAGAGCTCTATGACACCACCGTGCTCCCTTTTCCACAAAGGCTGAAAAAGACCTCTACTGACGACCAGTTTGGCAAGTTTGTGGAGGTAATAAAGAAATTATATGTCAATATCCCATTGCTTGATGTGATGCAGGTGCCTACGTACGCTAAGTACCCGAAGGACATCCTCAACAATAAAAAGCCACTACTGTCCACAGAAGTTGTGCACCTCACGGAAGAGTGTAGCACTGCTATACTCAACTAGCCGCCACAAAAGAAGAAGGATCCAGGGAATCCAACCATATCATGCTCAATCGGGACTAAGCACTTTGATCAAGCTCTCTGCGATCTAGGAGCAAGTGTGAGCATCATGCCAAAGGTAGTCTTTGATAAACTCATGCATGCTACACTTGTCCCTACTGCTATGTGCTTGTAGCTAGCGGATCAGTCGATTCGCTACCCCAACGGGATCGCTGAGGACATTCCGATTATAATCCGGAACTTTATTGTCTCGGTGGATTTCGTGGTGCTCGACATTGAGATTGATAGCAACACGGTGCTCATCCTTGGGTGACCATTCTTAAACACCGCTGAGGCCACTATTGATGTTGGAGCTGGACAAGGCCACCTCAACATCAATAGGAGACGGGAGACGTTCGCATTCAAGACGAAGGTAGGATAGTGCCGATAGGTAAAAACGTTTAAACTCAAATATTAGGCACCCCAGGAGATGCCTAGAGAGAAGATCTCGCCAAGTCAGTCGAAAGTGGACTCTCTCATCCTAGCAATGGAGAAGATCCTGCTAGATGGAGAAGCTCGAAAGTGTTGGCCGTCGTTATAACCCATTCCGACCACCAACATTTCTTGTTCCAAGGGTGATTTTTATGCAAAGTTCATACATATTAACTGGTTCCAGGAGTTGTGTACAAAAGCATTGCAAGAACACATGACATGGCACCAAATATACAAAATATGGTAGAACATGGTGAACCAAGAAAGAAACATGAACTTGGGCGAAGGACCCAGGCCGCCTGGCCTGCCTCTAGCTCCAACTGCCACCACCTTCGACCTGCATGCAAGAGATGATGTGTCAAACACAAGTCCACCGTGGAAACCAAAGAAAGAAGCACAAATACACCAGAAGACCTCCACCTCATCAATCCAGCCCACGGATTGGTTAAGTCAGCAATCCAGGAGAGTCTCATCCAATGGCTAAGGAAGAAACACAAAGATAATCCAATGGTTGAGGCAAAAGCACACGAGACAACCGCCAAGCGACCTAATAACCGCCTTGGAGAGTCAATATCAACCACATGATCAAGTAAGGCAGTGGATCCAAGGGTACCTTGGCCACCCAGCCTAGGGTGGGGCCGCCCAGCCTCCCCTAGGTCGCCCGGCCTTGTGGCGGAACCGCCGATTTAATCCGGGCTAAGCACACCTGCCACCTCTGGCTTGCAGTGCACTTAGACTGAACTAAACCCAGTCGTGCATCGAGAGTCATTCGGCTCCCGATATTACCTTTTCCCAGAGGAACCGACATCATACACATTCAGCCCACAATGGAGCCACAACAGATACATCATCTCAGGCAGTTGAATATAGCATATATAAACTTATTTTACAAACCAGTTCGAAATAAGATATAGGTTTCAACATAATGCCATGCAATAGGCAAGTTTGAATCAGATAGCGAAAGCAAATTCGAAAACATCTCACCGCGGAAACAAAATACTTTAGTAGTCTTCATGCAACGATGATCGAGGCGGGCGGCACCGAGCCCACTGGTACTACCCTCCTCCAGGCACTTGTCCAGATGTCGTCGGTACCTATTCTCAAAAGGTGGGGGCAAACCCTGAGTACTAATTACTCAGTAGGACTTAATGGAATGGCTTACGGCTGACGCGAAGCTTACTTACTATCACGTGGATCCTTAGCCATAGATTTTAAACAGAGACATAATATCATAAAGTAACAAGTCTCATCATTTTCTTATAACTCCATAATAAAAATTTGCAGAAATGTAAGCAATACAATACAAACATGTAGTATTTGAAAACATGAGTAACAGATATAATATATTCAAATAATTACTACGATGAACGTCAATGGTATTGGCATTCCCACACCTGGCGGGCATCAGCGATTCGAATCAATTTTAATTCCCGGGAATAACTATCATGCCAGGGGTATATGCTTACTAGCCATCGTGTTCCCACATATAGTCCAAATCTTAACCTGTCTCGTCCCAAGTTCGATTCACTCCCGCCTAGCCCCCGGGTTGTGCCCCCATGACGAGCCTGCCGACATCTCGGTCTCCCCGCCATGAGTACCAAGCTCCCCCGGGCCACCTTCCTCTCAACCAGCGGGTAGGAACGTGTCTCTATGCTTCGGACAAGCCCAGGAAAGACTTTACCGGTCCCATTCCCGGTTAAGCACTCTAGCAATGTTATGTCGACCAATGGGCGAACAACGGACGGGCCTTAAATGACTCGGGCGTAGCCAAATGATACAACAACGCACACCACAAAATAAAATTATTCTCCGCCCGGTCTCCATTTAAGTCATGAGCATAATATTAATTCCTCGATAGTAAAAGTTTTTGTGATTTTTGAAACCACCTACGCGACGAGTGACTCCTTTCACTCGTGTCTACTCGCACCTAGCAACTCCAGGCAACTCGTCCTACGGACTCTAGGTATAGGTGCTAGGGCCAAGGCGGCCAGGGAGTCTAATGCAAGGGTTTTCAATCAACTCATAATGCGGATGCGTAATCATCAATCAAGATAATATTTGCTAGGAAATTCATGGTCCTGCCTACCTTTGCTTATTTTTATGAAAACCAACAAACTAAATTAGGTTAGTTTGCCGGGTTGTGGGGCTTTGCCCCAGGCAACCCCTTGATCACTTGGACAACTTCTCCTTCCAAACACAACTGATGGGCTCTCCAGGTCATGTTTGGGGCTTAGTTGATCTTCTAGGCCACCGTTGCTCGAAGTAGCTCCTGCACTTGTTTCTCGATCACGTATCTGCATTAAGCGTCACTACATGAATGCTATGCGTGATGCAGCGAGTGGGATGCATGAATATCAAACACACATTTGGACAACCATTTTATGGATAGGCAAAAAGGTGATTGATAAACTACTTAAATAGGAATTACTTTTGTGAACAAGAACAAGCATACACTCATACAATTATACATACATGTACTTTATCAAGTTATTGATTACTTAGGAATATTACTAAGTGTAGCATCATGTCATATGAAGGACATGCATGATATGGTGCAACAGACTTGCATGTAACATGAAGAGCGCAACATATAAGAACCATCTCTTCGGAGTAATCCTAGAGATAATTGATAGCATCTAGTTCTTTAATGACAAAGTGGGATAGAAGGTTTAAGTTAGTAGCTGTGGTCAAATAGTGATCCACATAAACAAGTGAGTTACTTTACTCACGAGTTTTGAAATTGTGCAACACCGCAAGCAATAGCACATTAACGTCCCCTTTTTATTTCTTTCACTTTCAACTGTATGTAAGTAACTACTTGTGGATGCCCTATATAGCATCAACCAAAACCCATGAAAGACTCACACATGCATGTTTATACAATAACCTAGCTATATGGGTTTTGGTGGGATTTTTAAGAGCATATTAAATGGCACTTTACTTAGAATTTATTTAAACATGCTAGAATCACTTTTCCTATTATTTAGTTAAACATGTTTTTATTTGTCATTTTCAAATCTCCATCAAAAATTGACATGCACAGCTTTATATTTCAACAGTGAGCTATCTATACCAAATAGAGCTTGTATAAATTCCAGGGAGTCATTTAGAGCATCCTTCCATATAGTAACCATTTTCCATATTATTAATATGCTTTAATGCATGACAAGGGCAAAACAGTAAACATACAGTCAATTCTAAGCCTACCAAAAATCATAGCAAGCATACATACCCTAACCAAGCTACTGACCAAGTTTCATAATTTTTGGACTACATATGGCCCACATTTGCCATTTTCCTAATTTTAACAAGCATGCAATAATCCAGGGGTAAAATAGTCAATGCACATCCCCACATGGTACCAGTTCTGTAGATCTATTCAATAAGAGGCAAATGCAACTGAGTTTACATTTTCAAGATTTTTATTTGATTTGTTATGATTTTTTGAAGTTCACAGCTCATAAAAATGCACTTAAATGAAAATCCCTTAGATCCAGGGACTCAAATGCGATTAAATCTAGACTTCAGGGGCCTGCAGGGAAGAAAACCGAGACTCAGTGAATAGCGCGCTCAACGGAAGCATAAAATGGAGAAGTCTCAGGGGCTAAATAGCAAAACCTGCGTCTTCCTCCCCGGTCGTCTTCAACCCCCTGACCGGGGAAGCAGACCGGCGATGGCGCGCGGCCAATCCAGGCCTACGGAGCGCGGAACGACACCGGGACGGTCGAGGAGAGAGAGGGGAACATGGGGAACTCACCCCCATGACCGGAATCGACAGGGAGGGCTTGTAGGAGGCCGGCGACGGTGAGCAGGGGGCGGCGAACTCCGGCGACCAAATGCGAGGCGGTGGAGGGGCTATAGCCGACGAGGTCTAGGGGATTCGGCGGAGAAGGAGGGGAAGAGTGGCACGGCTTCGGTGGCTCGCGGGAACGCGGGTCGGGGCCTGGGCGCGACCTCGCTCCGGGCTCTGATGGCGGCGGCGCGCGCAGGGAGGAGGGAGCAGCGTGGGAGATCGGATGGAGGGAACGAATCGGGGGGGCGCGGAGAGGAAGCCGACGTCTCCATTTCACTGGCGAGCGCGGAGGGAGTAGGCAGAGCAGGCCGGGCGAGGTGTGCTGGCGCCCATGGCGCGGCGCAGCCGGCTTTGCCCACCGCGTGGGCGAGCGGGAGGGGAGGAGGAAGGAGACGGCGCGCGGTGGACTAGGTCCGTAGGCCCGTAGGCGCTGACAGGTGGGACCGGATGGGGAAAAAACAAAGGGAGAGCTCATGGACCGAGTCTACGGACACCATTAGTGGTTTTCCTAAACCGCGGGCGGATGGCTGTTTCTGGTCTGCGGGGATCCGAAGCCCGACGGGTGGGGCCCGCATGTCATACACTCAAGAGAAAAAGGAAATTTCGAAATTGGAAAAAGGTCATTTGACTGCTATGAGTGTTGTCTGAATTTCGAGTTTTTGAAACATTTGATGGCCGAATTAGTGGAAACTCAAAATACAAGAAGTGATCTAAACTTCATGATCTACAAGTTTGTTTTAACTTGTGTCACCATGTTATATTCAAATCTTAGGAGAAATTTGAATTCAAATGCTGTGACCCCAGTTTGACCAACAACACCTTCCAATTTGAAAATTCCATAAGTCCATTTTAGGTGCACTTTCACATAAAGATTTATATACCAATGTTGGTAATAATTTCATTCCCTACAACTTTCATATACAAGGTTTTGTATGATCATGTCTTTTGTTTGCTCAAAATTTGAATTTTCCATTCAGGTCTATTTGGATAGAATTCACTAGAAGGCAGAAAATGAGCTAAAACACCTTGCAAATCTTTATGCATGTCAACACACAGAATACCAAAGTTATTAATCATGGAGTTGTCTACAAGTTTGGTATATAAAGTTCTGTCTAATTCACCACAGATTTTGAAATACCATTTCAAACATACTCAGAGTTTTGGTAAAACAGCACTTTCCGCTTTTGTAGAGTCTTTCTTATTTTCAACTTTTGGAGTATCAAATGGAGTCCAATCACATCAAAGTCTAGTGCATTTGAAAGGTTATGAGTTCAATTTCATTTCATAGAAAGGAATATTTTGAAGTTGTATGGTCAGATCGAAAGTAATTTCAGAATGAAATTTGGAAAAGAGTGTCGATCCTAAACTTACCAAAATTTCCTGAGTGTAGGTTAACTGGGCTTGGTTCGAACTTTTGGGCCCCTTAACATCTGATCTTGAAAACGGTCAAAATAGCATATTTGAAGGAAACATCTTGAACTAAAACTTTTGTATTTGATGTCTCACATGAAAATGTATAAATGTCTAACTACTCAACCAAGTAACGTGCGACTTTCTATTTTGAATAGAAAAATTTTGACTTAGTGATTTCTCCACCAATCCTCATTACTCTCTAAGCATAATTAAATCCTAATACACCATTAGTGTTTATGTAATCGTGTGTTAGGGCTTTCGAGATGCCGGGGGCATCACAGGCCTGGCCCTCCCCCTTCTAACCACCATACCGACCCTACAAGTACCCCTCACTCACTTGGGTACTATAAATACCCCCTGGTAGCTCACTTGTGAGGTGTGTGTATAGAGTAGTGGTATAGTAGCACTTAGAGTGAAGTGTACAGTGTTGGAGAAGTGAAGCTTTCCCTAAGCTTGTAGAGAGAGTGCCTCTTGTATCAAGGAGAGTAGTGAGGAGAAGAGTGAGGGAGTGGAAATTCTCCTCTCCCAGACTTGTGTTCTCAGTGGAAGGATATTCAATTCCTGGATTGAGTAAAGCTCCTTGTCCTCTACCTTTGTTATTTCATTCTTGCTTTACTTTCATACTTAGTTTTATACTTGTCTGTTTACGGGAACCTTGTGCATGCTTATAGTGTTGGCTATATAGTGTTGCTTGCTTTTCTGGCTCATTACCAGTTAGTAGTAGACTCTCTAAGTGGCACGATGGTGTTCATACTTAGAGTTTACCTTGGTTGGTCGGCTATCCCATGCAGATCTGGTTGGTAGACACATTACATGACAGCTTTTGTGTTCTAAGTATTCCAATCCCGTACGTTCGGATAGACTCGCTAACGATATAGCCGAATCCTATAGTACCTACCTCTGGGTTATCAGCACTCTGGTGCCTGGCAGTGGTCCTACTGCTTTGGTGTCTATGTTTACATGACAAGTATATCTCTTTGCATGCTTAGTATAGTAAGGTGATCTAACATCTGTTGAGAACCTGCTTTCCTATCTTCTATTCTCTACATTGCTAGCTTCACTAGTTCGGTTGGTTGTGTTACGTGTTATTATACTCCTCGTTCCTTGTGGATTCGATACCCTCGAATACTCTTGGGTGAAAAGGCTACAACATGTTTACCGTGCGCTTGCAGAATTATATCTGAAGGCTAAGAAACGCCAACAAGCTTTTTCTGGTGCCGTTGCCGGGGAACGGTAGCTATTTTAAAACAGAACCGAGGCCGTCCTATCTCCCACTATACCACCACTATCACCATGACACCACCATCATATCACCATTCCACCCAATGGATCACATGCCTATCTGCAAATTATCTTCTCCGAAGGGCGATTTTCTAGAGCCTCCACCACCATCCGCCCCCATCATCACAGATGGCTATCAGCTATGTCCCGGCTTGGTAGCCATGGTTTGGGATCAATGTTTCATGGGATTAGAGTCAGAGAGTCCCTAGACACACCTCCGAGAATTCAAGCAGCTATGCAGCTGCATCGTAATCTTAGGAATGCCTAGAGAAATCCTTCAATGGCTGCTCTTTTCGTTTTCACTTATAGGAGCAGCAAAATCTTGGTGTAGCAGAGCAGTTGGTGCAGTAGAAGGGAGTTGGGAGAGACTTAAAGTCAAGTTCTATCTACATTTCTTCCCACAACATCGAGTCATTGACCTCCGATGTGAAGTTGTCAATTTCCGACAAGGAAGTAACGAGGACTTGGCCACAGCCTGGTCACGTTTCACAAGTCTGGTCGCATGCAACCCTGACTTGGCGATACAAGAATCCATGCTTATGCAACACTTTGTTCGAGGCCTATCACCAGGCGCAGGACTATGCTTGGATTTAGCGTTAGGAGGATGGTTCTCTCACTTAACTGCCCCAGAAGGATGAAAAGTCCTAGATAAAATCATCGAAAAATCCTTTGATGGCGGTATCCACAAAATCCACCTGAGCCCAGCTGCCACGAAGAAATTCAGAACACCCATCCGCCAGCTCCACTACCCCATCAAACCCTCATGATAGAGGATGTTCATGAACCAAGCATGTTGTAGGATATTGAAAGGGTCAGTACCTCTGTGACAAATTCTCCATCGGTTCTGTCGTTCTTGTTTGAAGACGACTTATTCGCAAGCTTTGGCAATGTATCTCGATTGCCCAAAGTGAGCTGACGCTTTAAAAGGACCTCTCAACTAGCATATCTCTTCCTACAACAGATACATCAAATGAGAGAGGACCTACTCTAGTTTACAGCTGTGATAAATCGGGAATGGCTAGAAGAGAAAAGGCTTGACACGAAAATCGTTAGGTTCTACCCAGAACCAACTCTCATCCCTGGCCATATATCCGACTTGCTTCCACAAGATATTCTCTATGACCCTCGAGTTAGGGTGAACATCATTACTAAACGAGTTGTCGTCACCTACTTCCCCACTCAACCACGATCAAAAACTGACATTCACTTAAAGTGGAACAAGAATGAATCGTTGGAAAATCATGGAGTCATTCGGGTCATACCAGTTACCTTGCAGGACAAGCGGATATTCGTAGACTTCCACGTCTTCGACATACCAGAGGGTCCTATACCATTCATACTGATTGGGCTCCCCATTGCTTCCCTGATCAAATCGAGTACAAGTCTAGGACAGTTACAACTTCAGTTTGGTCAAGAGGTGCTCGAAATTGGCATGAGTTGAGCACTGAACACAAAAACAGAGTCTAAGCCAGATGTTGACCCCTTAGAAGAAGTGAAGGGTATTTCACTTGAGGAAGAGGAGGATCAACACAGCCTAGAGGAAGAGGCTAGTGACTTTAGAGCGGTAGAAGAGTCACTTGAGTTCGAAGAACTGGGTGAATCTCTGCGGCCCGATCCCCCGAAAATAGAGCTTAAACAGCTACCGCCTGGCCTGAAGTACGTCTTCCTCAACAGGAATCCGGACACATTAGTGATCAACAATGACAAGCTGACCGAGAATGAAAGTCGGCGATTACTCTCAGTCTTGGAAAAGTACAGATCAATGCTTGGGTACTCATTGCAAGATCTGAAGAGAATCAGTCCTAACCTATGCACACATTGCATCCCTATGGAGACCGAACATCGGCCTATAAGGGAACCACAACACAGACTCAATAATGCGATGAGAGAGGTAGTCAAGAAGGAGGTACTTAAACTCCTACATGCGGGTATCATTTACCCCGTACAAGATAGTGAATGGGTCAGTCCAGTCCAAGTCGTACCCAAGAAGGGAGGAATGACAGTTGTGAAGAATCAAAACAATCAGTTAATCCCATAGCGCAGTATCACAGGATGGAGAATGTGCATCGACTACAGAAAACTCAACTCAGCCACCCGAAAAGATCACTTCCCCCTTCCTTTCATTGATGAAATGCTCGAAAGACTGGCCAATCACTCCTTCTTCTGCTATCCCGATGGCTACTCTGGTTATCACCAGATCCCAATTCACCTGGATGACCAGAGTAAGACCACCTTCACATGTCCTCACGGCACGTTTGCTTATCGACGGATGTCGTTCGGACTGTGTAAAGCTCCAGCATCATTCCAGCGATGTATGATGGCCATATTCTCTGAGCTGATAGAAAACATAATGGAAGTCTTCAAGGATGATTTCCTAGTCTATGGCAACACCTTTGATGGATGTCTAGAAAACTTGGTGCAAAGAAGTCATTGAGAAGCCGACCTTGTCCTAAACTGGGAGAAATGCCACTTTATGGTTAGAGAAGGGATTGTGCTAGGACACAAAGTCTGAGAGAGAGGCATAGAGGTGGACCGAGCAAAAATTGAAATCATTGAGCAGCTTCCACCACCAGCAAACATCAAGGTGTAGGACCGAGACGTGCGACTAGAGGGGGGTGAATAGGAGGACTTGAAAACTCAAAATCACAACCGTCAAACTTGGTGCAGCGAAAGCTCACAAGAGAATCAGGCTAGACACCGTCCACTAAACGGATACGTGTCTAGCAGGGGCAAGGTGCCATCCACTACAAGGATACGTGCCAGGCAAGGAAAAACACACAAAGCAAAAGCCTCCAAACAATACAAAAGGAACTACCTAGTAATCACCAAGGCCTCTTAGCAAATGAGGTGCTAAAGACCTTAGGAATGATCCTAGGCACCCCCAAACCCACCTAGAACAAGCCACAAACCTTAGGAACAACTTAAACCAAATCTAATGGCAAAAACACAGCAGCGATCGGACTGTCCGACATGCCCTACCACATAGTCCGGCAGGAAATTTTCAGACAGATAGGGCTGCAAAGAAAATTGCCAAAACCTAATCAAATGGGCTCTAAAAATCATGAAATTTTAACCATAGGTTGAGGAAAACATTGGGAACAACATAATAAAAATTCAGCCCATTTGGAGACTGTTAGTCCACCGGACTATCCGGTGAAGTTGCACCAGACTGTCCGGAGTGCCCAGAAAACAGCCTCGGGTTTTGAGTTTGCAAATCTTAAACTTGACCAAATCTTCTCGGATCTTCACCAAATTTTGCACATGTTGTCCTCACACATTCCAAAGATATTCCCAAAAGATCTACTCAAAAAGATCAAGGGATTAGTGGGAATTTTAGATCTCGTGAAGAGGGGAAAATTTGGGCAAGAAAGTGGAAAGCTTAAGATTGACTTGCTCGTGGAAATCCAGTAGGAAAGAAATGTTCTAAGACATATTCTCCATATCCTAGCAAGTTCAAAAGAGCCAGAAAAACAAGATTAACTTGTGGGCCAAGCAAATCACCAAAAGCCTTTGAGTTTCATCCAAAAACCAACTAGAAAAGAGGGAGGAAGATGGCTGCACACATGAGCACGAATTTGGGATGAATCTTGCCTTGATTAGATGAGGAAATCAGTACTTACAAGGCTCAACTCAGCCTACCACCCTTCATCCTCCCACTAATGCAAAGTACTAGCCTAGGGGACTCTCAAATCCTAAGCTAAGCACCCGATTTGCTCTCTAAGCACACTTCACTGGTTGGAGACTAAGCCTAGGGTTTCTAGAGGTGGAAGAGTCACCTACATGACCAGCCACTTATGTATTTATAGACCTGGCCTAATCGACACATTTTAAACTAAGATCCCTATATTACAGAAACGCCCGTACGAGCCAAAACGGAAAAGACTCGACTTTCTCGGGGACGGACGACCGCAATGGAGTCTTGATCTTATTCGCCTACAAGCTAACTCCCGGATGACGTCCATGTGGCCAGTAGTCCAAATTCGCCGATCAACCCCTAGTTTTGATGTTAGAAATCGGGAAACTTTAGTGTTTCCTTCCTAGGCCTCGAACGGCCCACTCCACTCTATCTCGGCGAGAACGAGCCCATTCGCCGAGTCTGGTAACTTGGTGCCAGGGTGGCAGATTTGAGTGAGTCCGCCAGCGCCCTCACCCGTCTTCACACCACGTACTCGGGCTAGAGCACCACGGTGGTACCTAGTATCCCTAGTCCATCGGGGTCGCCTCACAGTCCTTCGGAGGTATTACTCGTGCCATCGCCGTGCTGCTCCTCTGTGTACCGAACTCCCATGGCCGACCGACATCGAGCATGCCTCCAGTCGTTCGGAGGGCTTCCTTCTTCCTCCAGTCCACCAGAGGGCCCCCTGTCCATCAGAGGTCTTGTGCCCAAGTCCTTCTGGGTCTTTGGCTTCAGTTGACAATCACTCAACACTCCAGAGGCAATGGAGCCAGTCCATTGGCTCTCACAAGGCACTCCGAAGCTTTCTTGGTCATACTGGGTTCTACAGGAGATTCATCAAAAACTTCTCCTTTATTGCCTAGCCACTAACTAATCTAGCCAACGACACACCCTTTGTGTTTGATGATGCCTGCCTCAAAGCATTCCATACACTTAAGAAGGCCCTTGTCACAGTACCCCTCATCCAACCACCAGACTGGAATGCTCCATTTGAAATCATGTGCGATGCCAGCAACTATGCTGTAGGAGCAGTCCTAGGCCAAAGGAAGGATAGAAAAAATCGTGCCATATCCTATGCAAGCAAGATGTTTACTGGCCCACAACTGAACTACTCCACCACCGAAAGAGAGTTACTAGCAGTTGCCTTTGCCATTGACAAATTTAGATCATATTTGGTGGGAGCTAAAGTTATCATATATACAGATTATGCAGCTCTCAAATACCTCCTCACCAAGAAAGATGCAAAGCCATGACTGATAGGATGGATCCTACTACTGCAAGAATCTGACATAGAAATTAGAGATAAAAAGGGAGTAGAGAATTCAGTTGCAGATCATCTCTCACGAATGCAATTGGAAGAAACATCATCCTTGCCAATTGATGATTACATGAGAGATGACACCCTCCTAAAGGTCACCACATCCCAACCATGGTACGCAGATCTAGTCAATTAATTAGTTATAGGATATGTACCTGAAGGAGTTGACAAGAGAAGACTGATCCACGATAGTCGGTTCTATCTCTAGGATGACCCCTACCTATCCAAACTCTACGCAGATGGACTCTTACGTCACTGCATTCCCGCTTGCGAAGTACCTCAGATCCTTTATAGATGTCACTCATCTTCCTATGGAGGTCACTATAGAGCCTATCAGACTCTTGTAAAGATTTGGCAAAGTGGATTCTACTGGCCAAATATGTATGATGATGCCAAAGAGTTCGTACGAAGGTGTTCACAGTGCCAACGCCAAGGAAACATTAACCCAAGGGATGCTATGCCACTCACAAGCAACCTTCAACTCGATGTATTCGATGTGTAGGGCATAGACTTCATGGGGCCTTTCCGCAAGTGTGGAGACAAAAAATATATCATGATCCTAGTGGACTATGTATGAAAATGGGTAGAGGCACTGCCATGCTCTGTGGCAGATTCGAGGCATTCGATCAGAATGTTCTACGACACCATCTTTCCTCGATTTGGTACGCCAAGGGTCATCATCAGTGATGGAGGACCTCACTTCATAGATAAAAGATTCAAGAGGTGCCTTGCAGAACTCAGTGTGGATCACCGTGTCGCCACTCCTTATCACCCGCAGACAAGTGGCCAAGCTGAGACATCAAACAAGCAGATCAAGAACATCCTGCAGAAAACTATCGAAGCTATGGGAAAAGATTGGGTATCCATGCTACCCGACGCTTTATGGACGTACCGCACGGCATACAAAACTCCCATTAGCATGACACTGTGGCGGAACCGCCGATTTAATCCGGGCTAAGCACACCTGCCACCTCTGGCTTGCAGTGCGATTAGGCCGAACTAAACCCGGTCGTCCGTCGAGAGTCATTCGACTCCCGATATTACCTTTTCCCAGAGGAACCGACATCATACACATCTGACTCACGATGGAGCCACAACAGAAACATCATCACAGGCAGTTGAATATCATAAGGTTAAACTTAGTTACAAACCAGTTTTACATAAAATACAAGTCCATCATAAAGTTATAAGGTAGCAAGTTTGAATGTTTCTCGCAGCGGAAATATAAGTTTATAGGTCACCATGTTATCACCAAAAGTTTTGCATTAGAGGTACAACATCGAGCCCACCGATGTTGCCCTCGAGCCACTCAGTCACCTCATCCTAAAAGAGGGCATGCCCCGCCTCCAACACAAGTGCACACCATAAACTCCATACCTGCGTTCAAAAAGTGGGGGCAAACCCTGAGTACTAATTACTCAGTAGGTCTTAATGGTATTGGCTTACGGCTGACGCGAAGCGGCTTACTAGCAAGTGGATCCTTAGCCTTTAGTTTTAAACAGTAACATGTGTAATATAAATAGTAAGATTTCATTATTTGTATAACCTTCAACACAACTGAAACTTGCAGTAATGTATACACTTCAATTCAAACATGTGGTATTCCAAAAACCATGAGTATTAAACACCGAGGTTTAAGTAGTTACTACGTTGCCCGTGTGCATTATCAGCATTCCCACACCTGGTGGGCATCAGCGATTCGAATCGATTTTTAATTCCCGGGAATAACTATCATGCCAGGGGTATATGCTTACTAGCCATCGCGTTCCCACATATAGCCCCCATCTCCACCTGTCTTGTCCCAAGATTCAAAGCGCCCCCACCTAACCCCCGGGTTGTGCCCCCTCAGGAGCGATACCACGGCCGCACCGGGTCAGCCCTCCCTTAGGAGCGATACCACGGCAGCACCGGGTCAGCCCTCCCTCGAGTACAAGCGCCCCCGGGCCCATCGGCCTCCAGCAAGTGGATGGGCGGAGCCTCGAAAACTCCGGACAAACCCAGGTAAGACTTCACCGGTCCCATTTCCCGGTTAAGCACTCTAGCAATGTTATGCCGATCAGCAGACGAACAGCGGACGGGCCTTAAACGACTCGGGCGGAGTCCGGGTGCGACATCATGAATAGTAAATACTGAAAAAAAATCTCCGCCCGGTCTCCATTTACTTCATGAGCAACAATTACAAGTGATATAACTGTAAGCTTTTGTGATTTTGAAAACACCTACGCGACGAGTACACACACTCGTGTCTACTCGTACCTAGCAATTTCTAGGCATACTCGTCCTACGAACTCTATGTAGAGGTGCTAGGGCCAGGGCGGCCAGGAAGTCTAATGCAATTGGTTCCAAGCAACTCCTAATGCATATGCGTAATCATCAAGTATAATTTGTTTGCTGGGTTGAGTATGGTCCTGCCTACCTTCTTCACTAGGGTCAGTAGCTTCCTCCGGAGCGTAGTCGGGTTCCTGCTGCTGGCCCTCTGGTTCCTGGTGCAACTCCTCTTCTGGTTCCTCCGCGACGGGTTGGTTCGGCGGTGGTTCTTCGTTCGTGGAATCTATATGTATGACATGATGCAGTTGGAGCATGTATTAGTGCAATGCTTGCTTTATGATGCGAGTGTAATGTAGTAAATCAGTGAATTTATGATTTATGATATAGAGTTATGCATATTGAGGCGAAAGTTGTTTCGTACTAAGAAATCGTACAAGCCATCATCTACGATAGCTTAGCTTGTCACATAAATCAACGTGGGGTGTGCGTGGTGAGGTAGCATCGCTTCATGTGAAGCGACCGAAGCTTACATAAATATGCATTATTTCTACCAGTTTCTAATTAGAGTCAAAACCTTACATGCATCATCTCTAACTCTAGCAAGTTACTCCATAACTATAGCTCATATCAAACTTAAAGTCATTTTGAAACATTATTCACCATATTAATCTTTTTCTTAAGATTAATATGTGCTTAGTGCAAGACAAGGGCAAAATAGTAATTCAATAGTAAGTGTTAGGGCCAACAAAATTTATACAGAACCTACACATGATAACAAGGTCCCTGCTCAAATTTGGCTATTTTTGGAGATCATTTAGTCCTTATTTCCTATTTATTAGGGTTTTACATGTTTGAATAAAAACAGGGGCAAAACTGTCCTTTCCTACTCAACCATCATATCCATCCTGTAGATCTATTTATTAGGAACACAGTGCAACAAAGTTTGCTATTTTTGGATTTTTATCCACTTTACTATGATTTTTCAAAGTTTCAGCATTTTTAAAAGCATTTTAAAACGAAACTAAACAGATCCAGGACCTATATATAATTATCCATAGCTTCTGAGGGTTCCCGTGCAAGATTTACAAGACTCAGTACACAGTGCTTGGTATGGAAACATAAAACTGTTAAACTCGGAGGGCGATAGCGCAAAAAGTTCATCTTCCTCCTCCCGTCGTCTTCCTCCTCGCGACTGGGAGGGGAAGCTCCGGTGGCGCGCGGCCAATCCCGGCCCTGCGGGGCTCGGGAGCTCGCCGCGGAGTGCTGGGGAGAGAGAGAGGAGTATGGGGAGTCTTACCCCCTACTTCAATCGACGGGAGAGGGCGCGAGGAGGTGGGACGACGATGAGCAGAGGGCGACGAGCTCCGGCGGCGCGGTGGGCGGCGTCGGGACGAAATCAGTGGCCTAGGCTAGTGCGGAAGGATGGAGTCGAGGGCGACGAAGCCCGGCGTGGTGACGGTTGAGCTCGGGAGCGGGCGGAAGGGGCTGGGGATGAGCTCGCGCGAGCTCCGTCAATGGCGGACGCGCGAGGTCGAAAGGGGAAAAGAACAGAGAGCTCGAGCGCGTGGAGGAGGGCTCGGGAAATAGGGTCGGCCTCGCCCTCGTCCCGGTGGCGCGCCGTGCGCGCTGTCCGCGCGCGGCAGCGGCGCGTGGCCGCAGCGGCCGGGAAGGCCGGCGCGTGGCCACGGCTGCTCGGCGCGCAGCGCCGCGTGGGCGCGCGCGGGCGGGGAGAGAAGAGGGAGGTGCGCGGGTGAACCGGGTCTATGGACCACTGTGGCTGACAGGTGGGGTCAATCCCAGGAATAGAGAGTACGGTGTATGGACTCGGTGCATCGGGCGAGGGAGCGGGGAATCCACCCGTGCGCTGGCTCGGGCGGGCCTGACAGGTGGGTCCCGCTTGTCATAGAGACGAGAAAATAAAAGAAAAATCGAAAAAAAACAAACCCCCTTTGACCAACTGATCAGGTTTCTGAATTTCGCAAATTTGACCAATTTACGCGCCGAATTTGAAAAGGGCCCAATTGAATGAAATGTTGTACCTTTTGAGATCTAAAACTTTGTCAAAAGCACGAATTTCAAATTCTGGCTCTAAGTTTTATTTAAATTCGAGTTTAACTGTCAGCCCTCAGTTTGGACTGAGAACTATTTTCCTTAGATAATTCAAAAGTCCTATTTCTAGCCATTTTCTCCCAAAAGTCTTTTTGACAAAGTTGTTCAAGATTTCATAACCTAAAACTTTCCCAATTGGACCTTTACATGAAAAGGACTCTAGGGTATAGAAAAAAGAAGAAATCTAAATAAGCCAGATTTGGAGTATGTTTGTTGGGTAACACCAAAAGTCCCTTTGCACTTAGTTAAGCCCATTTTCCATCCAAGCTCTAATTGACAAAGTTGTTTACCACCTTAAGACCTACAAGTTTGGTATAAAAAGTTCTACCTAAATTTCCCTAGGTTTTAAGTTATGCTCACATTATAGCATCATTTTTCGCGAAACTGAATGCATTACTTAGCTATTTTCTCCATGTTTACTCAAATGCACATTAGTATGACATGAAATGATGCTTATGAGAAATAATTAAACAAAGTATGCACTTGATAAAGCTCGGGAGATGCCTAGGGCATCACAACCCACCCCCCTTAAAGAAATCTCGTCCCGAGATTCTTGAAGTGTCGTGGTTGGTTAAATTGGTTGTAGTTAGTGTTGGGTGCATGTATTGAGTTTAGACCCAGAAGCTAAGCTGTTGTAACATACCGAGTTGAGGTGGTTGGTAGAAAACCAGGATACTTAGCGTGTAGGTATTCGTCTTGCTCCCAAGTGGCTTCTTCATCGGAGTGATTACTCCATTGAACTTTGTAAAAGTTGATGGTTCTTCGACGGGTAGATCTTTGCTTTTGATCAAGGATTTTTATGGGATGTTCTTCGTATGTGAGATCGGGTTCGATCTGAATTTGAGAGGTATCTACCACTTTTTCAGGCACCCTTAAGCACTTCTTTAGCTGCAAGACGTGAAACACATCGTGAACCGCAGCCAGATGTGGTGGTAATTCTAACCGGTAAGCGACGGTTCCACATTTCTCAATGATTTTGAATGGACCGACGTACCTTGGTGCTAACTTTCCTTTCACCCCAAACCGTTGTATCCCTTTCATCGGAGATACTTTGAGATACACATGATCCCCCTCATCAAAGACTAGTGGCCTCCTCCTTTTATCCGAGTAACTTTTCTGTCTGGACTGTGCTCTTTTGAGATGGTGGTGTATGAGTTTCACTTGTTCTTCGGCTTCTATCACTAAATCAGGGCCAAAGGTAACTCGCTCTCCTAGCTCGGACCAGTTTAGTGGGGTTCTGCACCTCTTACCATAAAGAGCCTCGAAAGGAGCCATTTCTAAGCTCTTTTGGTAACTATTGTTGTAAGCAAACTCTGCCAAAGGTAGACACTCATCCCACTTGGTGGAGTAAGTTAGTGCACAGGCCCTTAACATGTCTTCTAGGACTTGATTTACTCTTTCTACTTGACCACTGGTTTGAGGATGGTAAGCGGAACTACGTATAAGAGTAGTGTCTAAGGCAGTCTGCAGTTGCTCCCAGAAGCGGGAAACGAACAGAGAACCCCTATCTGAGGTGATAGTTCGCGGGACCCCGTGTAAGGATAGGATCTTGGAAAGGTACAACTCAGCGTACTGCTTTGCTCGATAAGTGGTCTTGACTGGAATGAAATGAGCAGATTTCGTGAGCCTATCGATAATTACCCATATGGAGTCATATCCTTTTTGGGTACGAGGTAAACCCACAATGAAATCCATGTGTATATCCTCCCATTTCCACGCTGGAACATCCAGTGGTTGAAGCATTCCAGCGGCCTTTAAGTGATCAGCTTTTACTTTCTTACACACGTCGCACTCAGACACGTACTTGGCGATCTCTCGTTTCATGCGGGTCCACCAAAATTTTTGCTTCAAGTCTTGGTACATCTTATTGCTGCCCGGATGTATCGTGAGTATTGAGGAGTGCGCTTCGTCCAGTATTCTCTTCCTCAACTCCATGTCCTTGGGTACCACTAGACGATTCTTGAACCACAGGACGCCTTGGTCATCAAGTGTGAAACACGCCTTCTTCTCTTCACTAATATCCTCACGGATATATGCCATACCTTTATCTTGTTTTTGAGCTTCTGTGATTTGTGCTTTGATTGTGGGCTCAATAATGATATTATAAAGCTCTGCAGGCTGTTCCGGAGGTATTTCAATGTCATTCATCTCACAGCAGATCACTCTTGCTGTAGGTCGGGCTTCTATCATATTGCAATGGATTTTGCGGCTTAAGGCGTCGGCCACTACATTGGCCTTGCCCGGATGGTAGTGTATCTCTAGATCATAATCTTTTATCAATTCTAACCATCGTCGCTGCCTCATATTGATTTCAGGTTGAGTGAAAATATATTTGAGACTCTTGTGATCAGTGTAGATGTGACACGTGTTGCCTAATAAATAGTGTCTCCATATCTTTAATGCATGAACGACTGCGGCTAACTCAAGGTCATGTGTTGGATAGTTGGCTTCATGTTTCCTCAATTGACGGGAGGCATAAGCAATTACTCTTCCTTCTTGCATCAAAACACAGCCAAGCCCATTACCGGAGGCATCACAGTACACCTCAAAAGGCTTGGTAATATCTGGTTGAGCTAGCACTGGTGCTGAGGTTAATAATTTCTTCAAGGTTTGGAAGGCTTCTTCACAATTCGAATTCCAAATGAACTTGGCATTTTTCTTGGTCAATGAGGTCATGGGTTTTGCAATTTTGGAGAAATCTTTGATAAAGCGGCGGTAGTAGCCCGCTAAACCAAGAAAACTCCGGATTTCAGTCACAGTCTCTGGTTGCTTCCAATTTAGCACATCTTCTACTTTGTTAGGATCAACTGCGACTCCCTTTTCAGATAGTACGTGACCCAAGAAACTCACTTCTTTCAGCCAGAATGCACACTTGCTAAACTTGGCATAAAGCTTATGCTCTCTGAGCCGAGTGAGCACGATCCTTAAGTGCTCTTCATGTTCTTTTTCATTTCTGGAGTAGATCAGTATGTCATCTATGAATACCACTATGAACTTATCAAGTTCATTCATGAACACCGAGTTCATCATATACATGAAGAAAGCCGGTGCGTTGGTTAGCCCAAATGACATAACCAAATACTCATACAGGCCGTGTCTGGTAGAAAATGCTGTCTTGGGTATATCCTCTTCTCTAATCTTTATCTGATAGTAGCCAGACCTTAGGTCAATTTTAGAAAAGACCTTAGCCCCAGCTAACTGATCAAATAGAATATCGATGTGTGGCAGTGGGTACTTGTTTTTGACGGTCACTGCATTCAGTGGCCGATAGTCAACACACAATCTTTTCCCACCATGATCCTTTTTCTCAACAAAGAGAGCTGGACAACCCCACGGTGACGAACTAGGCCTAATGAACCCTTTGTCTAATTGTTCTTGTAGCTGTGTTTTCAATTCCTTCAAATCATCAGGTGGCATCCTGTATGGTCTTTTTGACACCGGTGCCGTGCCTGGAACGAGTTCAATGGCAAATTCTACATCCCGTTTTGGTGGTAGTCCCGGAAGTTCTTCCGGAAACACGTCCGGGAATTCACACACTACCGGTATCTTTTTAACCTCTTGTAGTTCAGTTGCATTAACCGTGGGGGTCATATGTTTTTGGTTTGGCATGTGTATTCGTAGAATCTTGCCGCTGACACTAGACCTTAACTGCACTGTCCTGCTGCCAATATCCAGGACCGCATTGTTTTCTGTCATCCAATTCATCCCTAAGATGATATCAATCCCCCGGTGTGGCAGCACCACAGGGTTGATTGTGAAATCTTCCTCTCCTATACTCAGCCTTAAACCTTTCACTATCAGATTTGCATTTATCGGGGTTCCCCGGCGCGGTAATTTGATATTTCTCTTTTATACGTGAAGCCTTTACCCCACGCTTAGATGTATATGACTGACTAATGAAAGTATGAGTAGCCCCTGAATCAAATAACACGACGGTCGGCTGACCGTTGACCATGAACGTACCGGCGAGAACAGGCTCTCCTGCAGGGATCTGCTCCATGTGCACATAGTGCACTCGACCTATCTTGGGTACGAATCCCTTCGGCTTGCTCTGATGGTTTCCACCTGCAGGAATAGGACCTTGGATCCTGCGAGGCGCTCTGCAGTCCTTACTGAAATGGCCGATCTTGCCACAGTTGTAACAAGGAGCGCCCGGTCCCGGAACAATGGGAGCATGGGGAGCTGGCAATTGTGTGGGTGCTCGATAGATGGGGTACTGTTGCTGCGGTGCCGCCCGATGGATCCACCTTGGTTGGTTGGGTCGGACCACATAGCGAGACTGCTGATAATTTTGCTGTTGAGGCTTGTATGCGGTCTTCTGCTTCTGTGAAGGGCCAGTTGCTGATGTGTTGGCTAGCCTTTTGCGCTTCTGATCCTCGTTAGCAGCACGGAGACGATTCTCCATGTCGAGAGCAGTGTCTACCAGCTCAGTGAAGTTCTGGTAGCGTCGTGCCAGGTGAGTCCAGAGGGTAGGGTCAAGGCCCTCTAGGAGTCTCTCGGCCCGCTCCGGCTCAGTAGCAACATCTCTCGGAGCATACTGAGAGAGGCGGATAAAGGTCTGCACATATTGCATCACGGTCCTGTTGCCCTGCCTGAGGTCTCGGAACTCGCGACGCTTTTGTTCCATCAAACTTGCCGGGATGTAGTGGGCCCGGAAAGCCTGACGGAACTCCTCCCATGTGGGCTCGTGGCCCTTCTCCTGCATGGCGAGGAAAGTGGCGTACCATGCTCCCGCAGGCCCATGAAGAAGCTGAGCAGCAAATCGAGCCTTCTCTTGCTCATTGATCCCTGGCAGAAGGGTGAACTTGGACTGGATGGTACGAAGCCAGTCATCTGCCGCCAGTGGCTCGGGGCAATTGGTGAAAACCGGGGGTCGCAGCCCCTCGAAGTCCTGGTAAGTAATGCCACGTGGCCGGTACTCCCGCGGCTGTTGTTGCCCACGGGCCTGACGGTCTTCTGCTAGTAAACGGATCAACTCAGCTTGTTGGACCACCAAGGTGGCTAGCTCCGGCGGGGGTGGAGCACCTTGCGCTGACTGCCCCGATGACTGACCAGTGCGAGTGTTCACCATCTGCAAAATGGAGCCATATGGGTTCAGTCCAATAGCCCTTGCGCAAAGTTATGATGATAGAAAGATCATAGGACTGCAGGTAATTTGTGAGTACAGATAAATTTGCATCAAAACAGCTAGCTTTTATCTCGCAAGGCCGAGCAATGGCACGTTATCATCGGGTTGCGCAGTTTCGCGTGTGTAATCAGTAGCTTCTGACTTTTAATCGTTCAATTTCCAAACTGACCGACTAGATCTGATCATCAATAGAAAAGTTGTCCTAAATTTTTAAGCTTTGCACAAAAGAAGCGGCTGAGCTCCGAGTTTCAAACTCAATCGTGCCATTTTCCAAGCTTAAAGGCATCGCATCAGTCCACATTGTCCATGCGCATCCAGCAGTTACTACAACCATACTTATAGAGTCTTATCAAACTAAGGGTTTACTTAGTACATATGTGGGCCATCTCGTCCATCACATCGAAACACTAGCTTAAGGTTCTACATCGGGTTACATGACGTACATAAGTGAGTTCTCTCGACTTCACCATTGTTTAGTACAGTCATGGCAAATTGCACGGAGCGGTATAATACAAAACATCGCTCATAACGTGCACCATTTACAAAAAGCTTCACCACACAGTGCTATCATCGAACTCTCTAACGCCCGTTACGCGCGTCAGACACCATGCTGTCCTCATCCTCCACCACAGGGGCAACTGAAGGGTCCTGCTCGTACTGCGCCAGGCGCTGCTGTGCCTCGGCCAACTCTGCCTCCAGCTCCTCAATACGGTCCTGTGCATACATGTGCTGGTCGCGATAGTGGGAGACACGGTCCTCGGCACGGAGGTACATCCCGTGTACGCTGTGAGCAAACTGCATGGTCGCGGCATAGGGCCTGGTGTCAATCCGCTCCTCCAGCATGTTGTGACGATGGAGCCACTCGTCGTCGTAGCCGTCGGTGGGGAGGTAGCGCAGCACTGACATCCCTGCTGCACCCGAGGAGCTGAGTGAGGTGATGGCTGCTAGGGTGACCTTGTCGTAAGCGTCCTCCTCATTGGCCCCATAGACGGTGATCGTCTACCGGACCGCGGTGTGGCTCGAAGGAAGGACGACACTGGCCATGCAGTGTCCTTCCGCGTGCACTGTCTACATGGAGAAGAAGGGGCACGGTCTGCGCCTCATCTCACGCAGAGCCCGACAAAGGATCTGCGCGAGGCCGTTCTCCTCACGGCAACGGGTGTGGACCATCCCGTTCTCAAGCTGAGGAGGAGTGTGGGTCACTGGTGGGAGGGGAGCAGCCCTTCCCTCCTGTACGCGGAGTCCCCTCGCACTGGTGGCCTTACGAGCGGTTTGCTTGGTCCTGGCCATCTGTTTTTAAATAAGAGACTTTAATCAGTGATAGGCATAGGTTGCATATAATTTCAACGGTTAAGTGGGTGATGTGTGCAGAAGACATCTTTGGACTTTCATTTTACTTATTTGACTTTTAGTAATGATCCCCTAAGTATGAACAAGTAAAAGTAAACATGATGCATGACTCGTCCTATTCGTTCTCACATCACACACCTTATGTTCAATTTATATAACTAGCGAGTATCCGGTGACATGTATGCACGGCACTCTCTAATGCAACTAGTCGTTCTCTACTCGTTCTTAATTTCGCACGTGGTTAATGTACCTGCAGAAAAATGCATGCTTATACCAACATCATCACCATGACCAAACATTACCACTCTAACCCTAGAAGTGGTATCCACGAATTTCTTTAAGCTACGTCTGGTGGACGACGTAGTGGCGCCATTTCTCCCAACACACCCAATCTTCCTCCAGTACTGGGGAATTACTGGGGAGAGAAACGGTGGCCAACAAGATCTAGCTAAAATTTTGGTTGAAGGAAAAGTGGTCACGAAACACTCCAATAGCGTGACCACCCCCCTTAAAGAGTTCTGCCCTATCAGCATGAATGCAGGGTTTGCAACAGTCCGCAAATCCCAATAGCGTTCCGCCAGTACTGGGGATAGCTATGGCCGAAATGTTGCTTCCCAAAGCGCCGAATATGCATATGAGTTCTATCTAGGTCAGAATGTTAGCGATGTCACCTGATATTTCACTAACATCCTTAATATGGGCATATCGGTACTCTCATTTTTCAAATACTTCGAAAAGGGTTTTCAAAAATAGGTTTGCAAATCAAAACTGGATGATATGTCTGTTGTCTGTGTATGATCGGCTCTGATACCAGCTGTGGCGGAACCGCCGATTTAATCCGGGCTAAGCACACCTGCCACCTCTGGCTTGCAGTGCGATTAGGCCGAACTAAACCCGGTCGTCCGTCGAGAGTCATTCGACTCCCGATATTACCTTTTCCCAGAGGAACCGACATCATACACATCTGACTCACGATGGAGCCACAACAGAAACATCATCACAGGCAGTTGAATATCATAAGGTTAAACTTAGTTACAAACCAGTTTTACATAAAATACAAGTCCATCATAAAGTTATAAGGTAGCAAGTTCGAATGTTTCTCGCAGCAGAAATATAAGTTTATAGGTCACCATGTTATCACCAAAAGTTTTGCATTAGAGGTACAACATCGAGCCCACCGATGTTGCCCTCGAGCCACTCAGTCACCTCATCCTAAATGAGGGCATGCCCCGCCTCCAACACAAGTGCACACCATAAACTCCATACCTGCGTTCAAAAAGTGGGGGCAAACCCTGAGTACTAATTACTCAGTAGGTCTTAATGGTATTGGCTTACGGCTGACGCGAAGCGGCTTACTAGCAAGTGGATCCTTAGCCTTTAGTTTTAAACAGTAACATGTGTAATATAAATAGTAAGATTTCATTATTTGTATAACCTTCAACACAACTGAAACTTGCAGTAATGTATACACTTCAATTCAAACATGTGGTATTCCAAAAACCATGAGTATTAAACACCGAGGTTTAAGTAGTTACTACGTTGCCCGTGTGCATTATCAGCATTCCCACACCTGGTGGGCATCAGCGATTCGAATCGATTTTTAATTCCCGGGAATAACTATCATGCCAGGGGTATATGCTTACTAGCCATCGCGTTCCCACATATAGCCCCCATCTCCACCTGTCTTGTCCCAAGATTCAAAGCGCCCCCACCTAACCCCCGGGTTGTGCCCCCTCAGGAGCGATACCACGGCCGCACCGGGTCAGCCCTCCCTTAGGAGCGATACCACGGCAGCACCGGGTCAGCCCTCCCTCGAGTACAAGCGCCCCCGGGCCCATCGGCCTCCAGCAAGTGGATGGGCGGAGCCTCGAAAACTCCGGACAAACCCAGGTAAGACTTCACCGGTCCCATTTCCCGGTTAAGCACTCTAGCAATGTTATGCCGATCAGCAGACGAACAGCGGACGGGCCTTAAACGACTCGGGCGGAGTCCGGGTGCGACATCATGAATAGTAAATACTGAAAAAAAATCTCCGCCCGGTCTCCATTTACTTCATGAGCAACAATTACAAGTGATATAACTGTAAGCTTTTGTGATTTTGAAAACACCTACGCGACGAGTACACACACTCGTGTCTACTCGTACCTAGCAATTTCTAGGCATACTCGTCCTACGAACTCTATGTAGAGGTGCTAGGGCCAGGGCGGCCAGGAAGTCTAATGCAATTGGTTCCAAGCAACTCCTAATGCATATGCGTAATCATCAAGTATAATTTGTTTGCTGGGTTGAGTATGGTCCTGCCTACCTTCTTCACTAGGGTCAGTAGCTTCCTCCGGAGCGTAGTCGGGTTCCTGCTGCTGGCCCTCTGGTTCCTGGTGCAACTCCTCTTCTGGTTCCTCCGCGACGGGTTGGTTCGGCGGTGGTTCTTCGTTCGTGGAATCTATATGTATGACATGATGCAGTTGGAGCATGTATTAGTGCAATGCTTGCTTTATGATGCGAGTGTAATGTAGTAAATCAGTGAATTTATGATTTATGATATAGAGTTATGCATATTGAGGCGAAAGTTGTTTCGTACTAAGAAATCGTACAAGCCATCATCTACGATAGCTTAGCTTGTCACATAAATCAACGTGGGGTGTGCGTGGTGAGGTAGCATCGCTTCATGTGAAGCGACCGAAGCTTACATAAATATGCATTATTTCTACCAGTTTCTAATTAGAGTCAAAACCTTACATGCATCATCTCTAACTCTAGCAAGTTACTCCATAACTATAGCTCATATCAAACTTAAAGTCATTTTGAAACATTATTCACCATATTAATCTTTTTCTTAAGATTAATATGTGCTTAGTGCAAGACAAGGGCAAAATAGTAATTCAATAGTAAGTGTTAGGGCCAACAAAATTTATACAGAACCTACACATGATAACAAGGTCCCTGCTCAAATTTGGCTATTTTTGGAGATCATTTAGTCCTTATTTCCTATTTATTAGGGTTTTACATGTTTGAATAAAAACAGGGGCAAAACTGTCCTTTCCTACTCAACCATCATATCCATCCTGTAGATCTATTTATTAGGAACACAGTGCAACAAAGTTTGCTATTTTTGGATTTTTATCCACTTTACTATGATTTTTCAAAGTTTCAGCATTTTTAAAAGCATTTTAAAACGAAACTAAACAGATCCAGGACCTATATATAATTATCCATAGCTTCTGAGGGTTCCCGTGCAAGATTTACAAGACTCAGTACACAGTGCTTGGTATGGAAACATAAAACTGTTAAACTCGGAGGGCGATAGCGCAAAAAGTTCATCTTCCTCCTCCCGTCGTCTTCCTCCTCGCGACGGGAGGGGAAGCTCCGGTGGCGCGCGGCCAATCCCGGCCCTGCGGGGCTCGGGAGCTCGCCGCGGAGTGCTGGGGAGAGAGAGAGGAGTATGGGGAGTCTTACCCCCTACTTCAATCGACGGGAGAGGGCGCGAGGAGGTGGGACGACGATGAGCAGAGGGCGACGAGCTCCGGCGGCGCGGTGGGCGGCGTCGGGACGAAATCAGTGGCCTAGGCTAGTGCGGAAGGATGGAGTCGAGGGCGACGAAGCCCGGCGTGGTGACGGTTGAGCTCGGGAGCGGGCGGAAGGGGCTGGGGATGAGCTCGCGCGAGCTCCGTCAATGGCGGACGCGCGAGGTCGAAAGGGGAAAAGAACAGAGAGCTCGAGCGCGTGGAGGAGGGCTCGGGAAATAGGGTCGGCCTCGCCCTCGTCCCGGTGGCGCGCCGTGCGCGCTGTCCGCGCGCGGCAGCGGCGCGTGGCCGCGGCGGCCGGGAAGGCCGGCGCGTGGCCACGGCTGCTCGGCGCGCAGCGCCGCGGGGGCGCGCGCGGGCGGGGAGAGAAGAGGGAGGTGCGCGGGTGAACCGGGTCTATGGACCACTGTGGCTGACAGGTGGGGTCAATCCCAGGAATAGAGAGTACGGTGTATGGACTCGGTGCATCGGGCGAGGGAGCGGGGAATCCACCCGTGCGCTGGCTCGGGCGGGCCTGACAGGTGGGTCCCGCTTGTCATAGAGACGAGAAAATAAAAGAAAAATCGAAAAAAAACAAACCCCCTTTGACCAACTGATCAGGTTTCTGAATTTCGCAAATTTGACCAATTTACGCGCCGAATTTGAAAAGGGCCCAATTGAATGAAATGTTGTACCTTTTGAGATCTAAAACTTTGTCAAAAGCACGAATTTCAAATTCTGGCTCTAAGTTTTATTTAAATTCGAGTTTAACTGTCAGCCCTCAGTTTGGACTGAGAACTATTTTCCTTAGATAATTCAAAAGTCCTATTTCTAGCCATTTTCTCCCAAAAGTCTTTTTGACAAAGTTGTTCAAGATTTCATAACCTAAAACTTTCCCAATTGGACCTTTACATGAAAAGGACTCTAGGGTATAGAAAAAAGAAGAAATCTAAATAAGCCAGATTTGGAGTATGTTTGTTGGGTAACACCAAAAGTCCCTTTGCACTTAGTTAAGCCCATTTTCCATCCAAGCTCTAATTGACAAAGTTGTTTACCACCTTAAGACCTACAAGTTTGGTATAAAAAGTTCTACCTAAATTTCCCTAGGTTTTAAGTTATGCTCACATTATAGCATCATTTTCGCGAAACTGAATGCATTACTTAGCTATTTTCTCCATGTTTACTCAAATGCACATTAGTATGACATGAAATGATGCTTATGAGAAATAATTAAACAAAGTATGCACTTGATAAAGATCGGGAGATGCCTAGGGCATCACAGACACCATACCAAATGGTGTATAGCAAGACTTGTCACCTGCCAGTAGAACTTGAGTTCAAGTCTCACTAGGCGATAAGGAAATGGAACATGGATCTCCAATCCGCGGGAGTTCGACGTCAAATTCAGCTCACCGAGTTGGAGGAATGGAGGGAGAAGGCCTACCGCAGTGCCAAGCTGTACAAGGAACGAACTAAAAGATGGCATGATAAGCGCATCAAGATCAAGAAATTCAAACCAGGCGAAAAGGTACTACTCTTTAATTCTCGCGTTCGTTTGTTTGGTCATGGTAAGCTTAGAAGTAAGTGGGAAGAACCCTTTTTGGTCCTTGATGCTGCGATCACGATGCCATCACCCTCCAGGACGATGATGGGAAAGTCTTTGAGGTGAACGGGCAACGCCTAAAAGTCTTCCTAGAGCCCGAAATGCCACAGCTTGAAGAAGTGGACGTCTACGAGCTAGAAGAAGTGGCATGATCACACGACCACGGTGTAGCGATGACCATAAATGAGCCATGTACACTACCATGCTCCTCACTTTTCTGTCTTATCTCACCTTTTGCTTCCACCGCACCAAAATCACAACAAGTGATGGCACAACATAAGGAAGAAGGGTTTTCATGCACCTAGAAGGGGAAAACCGACCTCTGGTCAGCCAAACCAGAGTCAGCGAGGCAGGTCCAAGCCGCTCGCCCCCTGGTGAAGCCGCTCGGCCCTACACAGGCCACCCAGCCTCCACCCTTGGCGCCCAGCCGCCTTTCTTCGAAAATTTTTGAAGAAGAGTTGATACCTAAGCCGCCGGACTTCGTTGAGTAGATGAGATCAAAGTTTCACGACTTAAACACGAGAGTTTCCTCCCTTCCTATCACTCTCCTCGTTCCCATCTCATCTCCACTCGAAAAAATCATCCATGGCCTCCAACAACACTCCATCCAAGAGACTAGCTCTCACTTCTGGCACCACGGCAACCTACTCGCCGGCATCCGATGATGAGCTCATCCCAACATGGGACGTATCTATGGGAAACAACACCATGAAGGTGCTAGAAGTCTCCCCACTGACCACTCGGCCACCTCCTCATGCCGCTCGACCTAGAGGCAAGCCGCCCGGCCTAGAGCGAGGCCACCCGGCCTTCCCCATGTGCTCTCACAGTATGGGGAGCGCTGCACATGGCCTATCTCCTGCGCGCACCATTGCAAAGAAGGAATACAAGGTATATTTGCCTCAGCCTAAGGTCAGGATGATTGGTCCTAAGTTACCGGTGGGAAGCTCTTCTCGGATGACTCCGTGAAGGACACGGACAATGGAGTGCCCAAAAGCCTGGGAGCACCGGCCTACACCGTTTGGGGTGGAGTCACTCCCATCAGTAGATGGGGGATGGTGCTTGTCCCAAAGGGCAAGGCAGTGGAACTTTGGGGGGACGCATCTATTGATGAGCCCATTGATTCAACTCCCCCCAGAAGGACCGTCAATAGGATCTCCAAGCCCCCTCCGATCTGGACTCCACCAGGCCAATTTGAAGATTCAGAGGAGGAGGAAAAAGAGACCATCTAGTCTCTTAAATTGGAGATCAAAGCGCTCAAGCGTTCATTGCAAAGACTTGAAGAGTGCTGCACGGAAGGCGAGGTTTGGAAGTGGGAGATCAATGACAAGTTAGAAACCCTTAGGAAGGGCTTCTCTTCCAAGTTCCACCGCCTCGCAGAAGCCATAGGGCATCCCGATGTCTGTGATCCAAAACCATAGATGCCCATGGTTTCACAATAAATTTTAGTATAGGCACCCTTTTATTTTCTTAATGCTTAGGTTTTGTTTTATTTCTTTCTTTGTATGAACAACGCCTATGTTCTTTGTTTCCTTTAATTCAATTATTAATGTTTAGTTCATTAAATAAATTGAATACCCTGCTTTGAGTTCAAGTGTGGGAGGAAAGCACTTCACTTTCCCCCATACTCTCGTCACTAACGCTGCAGAAACGAATGAGAAATATGATGTACAAGGTTGCACCTCGCCGCACACAAAAATTTGGGATGAACCGAGCCAAAGCCTGGCCGCCCGGCCTCCAACCCAGGCCGCCCCGCCCCAACCCAGGCCGCCCAGCCTGCCACATTGATGAAAAACGTAACACATGCAGAAAAGGACGTCCCAAAGCGCTTCTCTATGTAACACGATCAGTGCAAGGGTCTAAAGGCCCCATTGTCAGGCCGCCCGGCCTGGTCCAGGGCTGAGTCAGCCCATCTTCACCTCAACCTTGCACATGGACCAGGTATTATCGCACATTTTTTTCCACATATGGTCCTTATATTCCATTCTATACATGAAACTTGAATAAAATTTACTCTACATGATCATGTTGATGACTTGTGTCCATGCTAGTACAAACTTTACTCCCTATGTTAAAGTAAAATTGCCCATGGGTACTCTTGTTTAGGGACCCACTTTGATTTAAGATGTTGTTTCATGAGATATGAGTAACATGAACACACCCCAGTGATCTCCTGCTTGAGCAAAGAGTCTTTGTTTTGCTAAAATGCTAAAAATGTGCTCTCCTCCGATGTTCTCAAGACACATGTCCTACCAGTGCCACAAATGAAAATTCTTATAAATCAAAAAGGGCTTCTCTGAATGTTGTGAACCTTGTCAAATTTGTGCCATCAAATGAGTCAGAATCATTCGAGATTCTTGGCTATCACAAGCACGTTCATTCCACAAAGTTCCAGAAAGATGTGCTATGCAAGCATTCCAATTACCCCACGTCAATCATGCAAAACAGAGATGAAAAGAGGCATGGAATAAAAAAAGCAAAATGCCATGCCTTATCTTGCATCGAAAGGGGAATACAAAAGCACACTTACCGACAGCTTTTCGCCACACTTGCACATAGCCAAAATCTCTTAGTTGATTCATACTCTTTAATTGACACTTGATTTGACTAGGAGATACAAACATGACGAGAAAGTCAAATTACTTCTCAGCTCAACTCAAACTTAGATTAGGAGGAGAGGAAACACAAGGATTCTCATCCTTTGAGCGGTTGAGAGGTGATCTTGCGAACAAAGGAATGAGCATCATGCTTTTTAAAAAAGTGAAAAAACCTCCTTTGCTCATAGTTGGGAGGAAACTGTTGTGTTACTTGTGGCTTGTTCTTGGTCTCAACATCTCAAGATCTTAAGTGTAGCCACCATTGAAATTTTGGGTAAGATGAACCAACTTGGGAGTGACTTTTGTGCTTGTTAAGGCCATAGTTGTCACATGCTCTCTACACCATGCCTAACTCTCGTTTGCTCGAGGACGAGCAAAGATCTAAGTGTGGGGGGGAGGGGGGTTGTTGGCGGTCATTATAACCCATTCCAACCACCAACATTTCATGTGCCAAGGGTGATTTTTATGCAAAGTTCATACATATTAACCGGTTCCACGAGTTGTGTACAAAAGTATTGCAGGAACACATGACATGAAACAAAATATACAAAATATGGTAGAACATCTTGAACCAAGAAAGAAAGATGAACATGGGCTAAGGACCCAAGCCGCTCGGCCTGTGATCTAGGTCGCCCGACCCCATCCCAGGCCGCCTCTGCCTGCCTCTGGCTCCAACTGCCACCACCTTCGACCTGCATGCAAGAAATGATGTGTCAAACACAAGTCCAACGTGGAAACCAAGGAAAGAAGCACAAATACACCGGAAGACCTCCACCTCATCAATCCAGCCCACGGATAAGTTAAGTCAGCAATCCAGGAGAGTCTCATCCAATGGCTAAGGAAGAAACGCAAAGAGAATCTAATGGTTGAGCCAAAAGCACATGAGATAACCGCCAACCGACCTAATAACCGCCTTAGAGAGTCAATATCAACCATGGGATCAAGTAAGGCGGTGGATACAAGGGTACCTCGGGCCGCCGGGCCTCCCCCAGGTCACCCGACCTAGCCCTCCCCCTTCTAACCGCCTTACCGACCCTACAAGTACCCCTCACTCACTTGGGTACTATAAATACCCCCTGGTAGCTCACTTGTGAGGTGTGCGTGTGTGTAGAGTAGTGGTATAGTAGTAGTTAGAGTGAAGTTTATAGTGTTGGAGAAGTGAAGCTTTCCCTTACCTTGTAGAGAGAGTGCATCTTGTATCAAGGAGAGTAGTGAGAAGAAGAGTGAGGGAGTGGAAATTCTCCTCTCCCAGACTTGTGTTCTCAGCAGAAGGATATTCAATTCCAGGATTGAGTAAAGCTCGTTGTCCTCTACCTTTGTTATTTCATTCTTGCTTTACTTTCATACTTAGTTTTATACTTGTATGTTTACGGGAACCTTGTGCATGCTTATAGTGTTGGCTATATAGCGTTGCTTGCTTTTCTGGCTCATTACCTGTTAGTAGTAGACTCTCTGAGTGGCACGATAGTGTTCATCCTTAGAGTTTACCTTGGTTGGTTGGCTATCCCACGGAGCTTTGGTTGGTAGACACATTAGGTGATAGCTTTTGTTTTCTCAGTATTCCAATCCCATACGTTCGGATAGCCTCGCTAACGATATAGCCGAATCCTGTAATGCCCGCCTTTCTTGGCTAGGTAATCAGCACTCTGGTTCCTGGCAGTGGTGCTACAACTTTGGTGTCTTTGTTTACATGAAAAGTATATCTCTTTGCATGCATAGTATAGTAAGGTGATCTAACATCTGTTGAGAACCTGCTTTCCTATATTTTCTTCTCTACATTGCTAGCTTCACTAGTTCGGTTGGTTGTGTTATGTGTTATTATACTTCTCATTCCTTGTGGATTCGATACCCTGGAATACTCTTGGGTGAAAAGGCTACAACGCGTTTACCATGCGCTTGAGGAATTATATCTGAAGGCTAAGAAACGCCAACATAATGCTCAAAGCCGGTCGCAGAGCCGAGTCACAAAGACGTGCCTCAATGGCCAAGCCGCCAACAAAGGAAGCAGGAGGCAAGACTCCTGGCACAAAGGTCACCACCACAACAACGAACACACCCAAAGAGTGGCGAAAGAAAGAAGAAGAAGCGCCAAAAGCCAAGCTAGAAAAGACACAGGATAAAACACAAAAACAAAAGGCTGTGGCAACCGAGAAAGTATGGCGAGCAAAAGTTGCAGCGCAGACGGCCACTCAGTCTCCATCAAGCACTGACTCCAAGTAAAAGGTATGACTTGCCCTCGCCAGGAGGTAAACTAGCATTATCCTTCGCTACATATTTAATTCCCACGTAGTTATTTCTTGTTATACCATTGCATGTTTAAATTTAAAAGTCTTGCATTAGTTTAAATTTTCCTTTGCATAAGTTATTTATTTTCATCTCCTATAGTTCAAAAAAAAAATGGGAGGCTGCCCTGCCCCACCTAGGGCTGGCCGACCCCTCTTGCTCGCTCTGCACGCTGCACCACGCTGCCCGGCCCTTGCCAAGGCCACCCGGCACCCTGGTGCCCTCTGTTCCCTCTAATTCCATGCATGCACGAAGTGCCAAAGGCACTAATCGCAAGGAGTCAAGGGCACTGGCCACCCAGCCTCCCACCGACGCCATCCGGCCTCGTCTTTGCACCATTCACGTCCCATCTCCACCTGCACGCACCCACCAGCCTAAGGGGCATAGGCTCAGGCCGCCCGGCCTCTAGCCCAGGCCGCCCAGCCCCTGCTACTGCATGCTTGCACTCCCTCGCGCCTATAAATATACATGCATGCTCCCTTCAGCTCCTTTCACCGCTCAGCAGCGTGAGCTCTTTCTCCTTCCCCCCAAATCACTCTTAGTCTAAGCACTTAGTTTAATTTTTAGCACTTAGAAAAATTCTGCCAATAAAATAAGTGCTACAATCTCATTCGTTGAACAGTTTGTGGAGGCTCTGCCCCACAAGAATGATTAACCTCTGGGCGACTGACTTTTGGACTGCTAACGCCTAACGATAATATCTATAACTGCTCTATCCTTCGGGTATTCTCTTGTCTTGCATATTTGTTTTGCAGATGTCGTCATTTTTCAGGAAGGCAAAGAGAGCCCTGAGCAACACAGGAAAGGGCCTGCACCTCAAGTTTCCATCCTCGTCGGATGAGCATTGGCGCTCTCATTCGCGGAGTGGAAATTCAAGGACACCTGCTGTGTCCGACAGGATGTCCATTAGGGAAGCCCGAGGCCAGGAACAAGATGACGGAACATCATCACAAGCTCTACCTCAGAGCCGACTATTGATGCTCCAAGACATCACCATACAGAATGACACTGAGGCACAGAAGTTGCAATGTCTCACCACCAAGACCTTTGGATGGACAAGGTACTTTGATGCTTTCTTTCTCATCTCTATAGGTATGCTGGACTCGTTTATGCAGGCATTTGACTATGTGGGATGGTTGGACTTCACAAACATCAAGAAGAAGGATCCATCCTTCTCACTATGGAGTTCCGGATGACTCTTCGCATGGAAAAGCGCTCAGGTACAACCACCATCCATTTTTGTCTATTCAATACTGATTATTCTGTTACCCCGAGGAGGTTTAGCACTCTCCTAGGCTTCTATCCAAACTGGTCTTTAGCAGAGGAGCCTGCGGGGTATAGCATGAAAAATTTTTGGATGGAAATCTGCGGAGAGTATATGAGTGGGAAGCATAGTACCACAAAAATCCACAACCCTACTCTGAGAGTTCTAGCTCGCTGGGTCTCGCTCGTCGTTTTCCCACATAGTGAAGTACGTTTGCACCAAATGAAGATCTTAAGTGCCTCTATGCCATGTGTAGAAAGAAGCGCTACGCCCCGGTCATCTACATAGTCCATCATTGGACGAAAATGTAGAGGACCAACACCCCCATTAACATCAGATCACTAGTCACCAGGATTGCATCCAACCTGGGCCTCCTAGAGAACACCCAGATTGAGTACATAATTGAGTACATTCCTGATGACACGTCACACATGATTGGGGAGCAGCACTTCATCCTGGCACACTTCATGAAATAGGATGAGAGCGGGAATCTAGTCATGACTTGGTTTGGGCATAATTTCAAACTGATGCTTCCAGCGCCGCAGTATGACCTATACAAAGTTAGGTGCCTAACCATGCAGCTAAACATGGAAGCACCATGCCAAAGCATTAGAGGCATCATGACTAGAGGCCAACAACACCGAGCGAAAGAACGCATAAGAGAAGAACAAGAGGAAGCAGGAATAGGCTCATCCTAGGCACACCATAATGCCACACCATTTGCATGTGCTAACTAGGACCTATCATGGCTCCATCAGTACGCCCAGCCTGAGCCATGGTACCCTACCAGCAGTGGTGGCGATAGTTCATACTAGCCATCGCATGGTACCCAGTACCATGGGGATGAGAGTGCGTGGCACCACATCAGCAGAGACCAAGGTCCCTCTGCATCAGCCCGATTCCATAACGACCACATGGCCGGCATCAATTCCGCAATGGAGGGGATGAACCTAGGCCAGTATAACTAGAGGCTGTACCAGCAGGTGGACGACATCTACCGACACACGGAAACAATGGACCAATGGCTCTAGGAGAATAGCACCGTGCCCCAGAACCTGAATGAAATGGTGGAAGCCGGCTTCATCAATGCTCAGGACTTCCACCGCTATTACTACCAAAACTCCTAGCTTCATTGAAGCTTGGGGGGGATGGTAGACCGACATGAGCATGCTTCCTCATGTCCCATCACAGAGTATGGCCTTCCGATTCCCGTCCTTATTTTGCAGCATCAGCTCCCAACAGCAGCAGCAGCAGTACCAGTCCTACCAGTCTGACAGTACCAGTTCTTCCAGCAACAGTCCGTCAGCAACACCCGTCCTACCTGAGAGTAAGTCAGCAATAATAATGTTTAATTATTTGTTCCTTTATGCTTTGCTTATCTAAAAAAAAAGAAGAAAAAGTTTCAATAAAATCAACTCCCAACTTTGATATATTACCATCATATGGAAATGACTATCAGTTGCTCTATCATGTCTTGCATAGTTGTCTATGCAAACTATGCTTAGCTTAATTTCGAGCTTGTGTGTATAACATGAGAACCTGATCTTTTACCTTGTGGATGCCATTTTGCACAAAACTTGGCTGAGTTGTTGTGAGAAATGATATGACTAAGTAGTAAGCCCAGCTCTACATTTTCTTAGTAAGATGAACACCTCATGTTATTCTTTTTGAAAACTGAAAATAAAGTTCCCCCGTTGGTTTTAGACACCTTCCAGAGCCAAATACACTAAATTTATCTGAGCCGCTTGTTTAAGGTACTTAATGTTGTTTTGAGCTTTGTCAAATTTTGAGTCTCATAGAATGGAATCATCTATATCATGTGAGTCATTGGAGCGAAATCCACCGTCACATATACATTTATCCACTCTGGGTGTGCATCCATTTTATCTCCAAGCAAATATCATCACCCTTACTCCTTCCAAATCAAAACGAGGTAGGATGTGGAGCCATCAAAAAATTAAATATAAAAGCATGCTAATCAAAGCATGGCAAAAGTATGAAAAAGAAAAGCATGCTAGTCAAGCATGGCAAAAAGAGAGAAAATACAAAAAGGCTCCACATTCATACCTAACATACAAAAGGAGGAAGAGGAAAGGAAATAAGGAGATCCATCCATCCAGCAACCAAATAAGCTCCAATGATGAACAAGATTAGTTGATGTAGTACATTTCTTTGGTCCAATCTTTGGCTTTGCAAAATAAACAACCTAAGAAAGCTAAGTTCTTCCATACCCTGAGCTCCACATAAGCCTTAGTACAGGAAGTTCTTGGCCGTGCTCTTGGCCTTAATGGTGAGGATACACTTGTGAGCGATCGAGAGTACCTCTAGGGAAACTTAGTTTATTTTGAAAATCTTCAAAAACACCTGAGATAGAAATCGAAAAAGAGATGTTTTGAGCAAACGCCTACTACAAAGTCATTCTTTCTCTCAACCGCTCAAGACATGGTAAGTCAAAAAGATGCACCACAGGTATGGGAAAAAGTGATCATTGCATACACTATGGTTTGAGACCAAAGCATGACTATTAGTTATGTTTAGCTTCTATTCTTGGACATTGATATTTGCAGCAACTCTTGATCCATAACCCATCTTGGCTTTACTCGAGGACTTGCAAAGGTCTAAGCTTGGGGGGTGTTGACGGTCGTTATTGCACTACCTACGACCATCAACTATCCATAAACATGACGGAAAATACATCAAAGTGTAGACTAACCCATGCTACTAACATAGTTCCATGAGTTGTGTTGAATATTTGATTGCAGGAGCAAGATTAGTCGAAAATGTGTCAAATATGGCTAAGTCATGAAGGTCACTGACCAAGGGGCCAAGCCACTCGGCCTCTCGCTAGGCTGCTTGGCCTGTGGTTGTGCCCAAATGAGCCCATCTTCGACCTACATGCACACTAAAGACGTGTGAACACAATTCCAAGGCCCAAGCCGAGAGCCCAGCATGTTAAGTATCGAAAGGCTTGCCACCTCGTCGTACCAGCACTTGGATTGGTGAAGTCAGCAATCCGTGGGACTACAATCCTGCGGCTAAGGAAGAAACACAAGTGGGATCCAATGGCTCGGGAGACAGCACACATTTTAACCGCCAAGCGCCATACAATCGACTTAGGGAGTGAAGATGGACCACAAGATGAAGAAATGCGGTAGATCCGATGGTTCTCTAGGCCGCTCGGCCTAGTAACCGCCTTCGCAACCGCCATACCAACCCTATAAGACCCCTCACTCCCTTAGTTTCTATAAATACCCCCGAGCTCTCACTTGTAAAGTGTGAAAGTTGAGTGGAACACACCATTGTCTAGTTAGTAGCACTATGATAATCCTAGGACTTAGAGTTGAGTCTGAGTCTTTGCCTCTGGGATTCCGGAGTTAGCTTCGAGTCTGGTAAAGCTCTTGTATCTTTCTATCTTTGTACTCTTGCTATTTCAGTATAATATACTTTATTGATCTATCTTTCGGCTATACTTTACTTCATTTCTTACACTTGCCTAGTGTGGTGTACCTTATTGCATTCTAGAACAAGGCTTAGGTTTGTGTTGTTCTTGAGTTATCTGAATCTTGCTAGACTTGCCGGTGCTATAGGCTTTCCTTAGGATCTGATCTAAGGCTAAGTCAGTCCTAACCCTCTGATCAAGGACGGACTTTAGTGATCAAGTTCTCACTTGATCACTAGTTTAGCATGCCATCTTACCCACGCAGATCTGGTTGGTAGCACCTCTTGGTGACAGCATTAGGGAGCCTTTATAATCCGACCCAGTCATTCGGTAAGCCCATAGGCGTTAGCCAGTTGTCGTGCGGTTGGCCAACTATCTACCCCCGTGCCTCCTCGGTGTAGTCTAGAATTTCACTCGATGCAAGATCCTAGTTTGTGTTTGTTTAACTCAGTTCAACCACGAATACTCATTTGCAGTAGTTAAGAAATAGAGTTTAGATATCTTAATCTCACTCGTTGTCCTTCCAGGCAACTACCTAGTTGTTTACTGCTTTGGTCCCTGTTTACTCTTCCCACCATACACTATCTTGTTATCTCTTACCCCCAGTGTTAGAATAGCTGGTAAAATTTGCTTTGGAATCTCCGTGCACTTGCGGAGTGAAATCTGTTATGCTAAGAGACATCAACAAGTTTCTTCATACCTTTACCGGTGAGAAACCTATAGCGACTATGGCGCACTCTAGGAAGGTTCCGGTTCTCAGCTCGGATGGCTATCCCTACTGGAAGGGTAGGATGAGAGCTTTCTTGCTTAGCTAGAGTGAGGAAGTATGGACAGAGTATGACTTTCACGGTGCTCCCCGTTGCCGAGCGTACCACACCGGCGCTCATTGCTCAGCATGTGGCGAACTACAAGGCAGTGAACTTTCTCTTCTCTGGACTTGCTCCGATGGACTATGAGAGGGTGAGCCACCTTGATACCGCACGTGAGATCCGGTCCCTACTTAGTGCACACCATGAGGAGGCGGTGACAATTAAGGGTCGGCTTGTTGAGACTTACCGGCGCGAGTATGAGAACTTCGCCCAAAAGCCGGGAGAGTCTATGGATGCCTTGTTTGGTCATTTTTAGTCGATCATCAACAAGCTCCATGTCAACTATGCCAACGCTACTCTTCCATACACTAACCATCAGTAGGCTATAAAGCTGGTGTATTCCTTGGACAGAAAAGTATGGGAGATCAAGAAGAACTCCATTCTTGAGTCAGCAAGGTATGACACTTAGGGAGTAGAGGCACTTTATAGCAAGCTCAAGGCCACAGAGGTTGATTACCAGATGATAGATATTCTCAATGGAACTAGCTCCAAGAGCCTGGCCTTGACTTCCAGCTCCAAGGAAGTTGCTGCTAATCCCCCAATTCACGGTTTTTCATTCTCTGCTTTGATGTCTATGACAGAGGAGCAGTTGGTGTCACTTGGGGATGATGAGCTTTATGAGAGCCAATGGACCAGCTCCATTGCCTCTGGAGTGATGAGTGACTGTCAACAGAAGCCAAAGACCCAGAAGGACTTGGGCACAAGACCTCCGATGAACAAGAGCCTCTCTGAAGGATGGGAGGTAGATGGAAGCCCTCCAAAGGACTGGAGGCATGCTCGACGTCTGTCGGCCATGGGAGTTTGGTACACGGAGGAGTGGCACGGCGATGGCAGGAGTAAGACCTCCGAAGAACTGCGAGGCGACCCCGATGGACAAGGGATGCTGGGTGTCACCGCGGTGCACCAACATGAGTACATGGCGCGAAGACGGGCGAGGGTGTTGGCGGGTTCACTCAAATCCGCCACCCTACCACCAAGTTACCAGACTCGGTGAATGGGCTCATTCTCACAGACATAGAGTGGAGTGGGCCGTTCTAGCCCCAGGAAGGAAACCCTAAAGTTTCTCGGTTTCTGACTTCAAAACCGGCGGTCGATCGGCTGATTTGGACTACTAGCCACGTGGACATCATCTAGGAGTTTGCGTGCATCCCAAGAAGATCAAGACTCCATCGCAGTCGTCCATCCCTGATATAGTCGAATATTTTCCGTTTTGGCCCCTATGGGCGTTTCTGTAATATAGGGGTCTTAGTGGAAACTGTGTCGATTAGGCCTGGGATATACCTAAGTGGCTTGTCATTTAGAGGACTCTTCCACCTCAAGAAACCCTAGGCTTAGTTTCCAACAGCCAAGAGCTTAAGATTAAACTGGGTGCTTAGCTTAGGTTTTGAGAGTGCCCTAGGCTAGTACTTTGCATTAGTGGGAGGATGAAGGGTGGTAGGTTGTGAGGAACCTTGTAAGCACTGATTTCCACTTCTAATCAAAGCAAGATTCATCCCCAATTGGTGCTCATGTGTGCAGCCATCTTATTTCCCTTTTATAGTTGGATTTTGGATGAAACTCAAGGGCTTTTGGTGATTTGCTTTGCCCGCGAGTTAATCCCATTCTTTTGGACTTGCTAGGACGTGGAGATTATGGCTTAGATCATCTCAATCCTGTAGGATTGTCCCTTTCTTGCCCAAAGATTGCCATCTCACGAGATATGAAATTCCCGCTGATCCCATGGTCATTTTGAGTAGATATTTTGGGAAGAGCTTTGGAATAGGGTCCAGATAGCCTGTGCAAAATTTCATGAAGATTGGACAAGGTTTGGACAAATTTGGGTGTGAAAACCCCTTTCCTGCAACTTTACCGTGAGAGCCAATGGACCGTCTCCATTGCCTCTAGAGTGATGAGTAATTGTCAATAAAAGCCAAAGACCCAAAAAGACTTGGGCACAAGACCTCCGATGGACAGGAGGCCCTCTGATGGACTGGAGGTAGATGGAAGCCCTCCAAAGGACTGGAGGCATGCTCGACATCGGTCGGCCATGGGAGTTCGGTACACGGAGGAGTGGCACGGTGGCGGTAGGAGTAAGACCTCCAAAGGACTGTGAGGTGACCGCGATAGACTAGGGATGCCAGGTACTGCCACGATGCTCTAACTTGAGTACATGGCGCGAAGACGGGTGAGGACGTGCAGATTCGCTCAAATCCGCCACCCTACCACCAAGTTATCAGACTCGATGAGAAACCGGTAGCAACTATGGCGCACTCTGGGAAGGTTTCGGTTCTCGGCTCGGATGGCTATCCCTACTGGAAGGGTAGGATGAAAGCTTTCTTGCTTAGCCAGAGCGAGGACATATGGAATGCTACACAGAGTATGACTTTCACGATGCTCCCCGTTGCCAAGCAGTACCACACTGGCGAACTACAAGGCGGTGAACTTTCTCTTCTCTGGACTTGGTCTGGTGGACTATGAAAGGGTGAGCCACCTTGATACTGCCCGTGAGATCTGGTCCCTGCTCAGTGCACACCATGAGGGGACAATCGGCTTGTTGAGACTTACTGGCGCGAGTATGAGAACTTTGTTCAGAAGCCGGGAGAGTCTATGGAAGCTTTGTTTGGTCATTTTCTGTCGATCATCAACAAGCTCTATGTCAACTCTGCCCTCGCTACTCTTCCATACACTGACCATCAGTAGGCTGTCAAGCTGCTGTATTCCTTAGACAGGAATGTGTGGGAGATCAAGAAGAACTTCATTCTTGAGTCGGCAGGGTATGACACCTTGGGAGTTGAGGAGCTTTAATGTAAGCTCAAGGCCACAAAGGTTGATTACCAGATGACAGATATGCTTAATGGTACTAGCTCCAAGAGCTTGGCCTTGACTTCTAGCTCTAAGGAAGTTGCTACTAACCCTCGCTTCACGGTTTTTCGTTCCCTGCTTTGATGTCTGTGACAGAGGAGCAGTTGGTGTCACTTGGGGATGATGAGCTTTGTCTGGTGTCTAGTCGCTTCCAGCGTGCCTATTACAACCCAATGAGCAAGAAGAGGGGTGAGAAGCCCAAGTGTTTTGAGTGCGGAGAGGTCAGGCACTTCATCGCCAAGTGCCCGAACAAGCAGAACGACTACTACAAGAAGAGCAAGAACCACTCCTGTGACTTTAGCAAGCACCGCTCTGGCAAGCGTGACCACACCAAGCACCACTCTAACAAGATCAAGAACTTCAGGAAGGCTTTCAAGAAGTACTAGAAGGACAACCAAAAGTGGGACAAGGCTTTCTTCGCTGAGCTTGGGGGCCTTTGTAGCGGATCGTCGTTCTCCTCCTCCTCGTCTTCGTCAAGCTCAAGCGATGAGCAAATCGTCACCAAGCAAGACAAGAGGAGGGATCAAGGCAGTCCAGCTGGCCTCTACTTCATCTCCACCAAGTCCAAGAGGAAGCACAAGGTGAACTAGAGATCGTTTTGCTCCATGGCGCATGAGGACAAGGACGACAAGGGCAACGACAATGACTTCTCCGATGAAGAGGTAACTACTGAGCAAGCTGAGATCCTTGATATGTTGGAGAGGAATTTTCATGAGTTGAAAGCCCAAGATAAGTTGTTGGAGAAGGCAACCAAGAAGCTGCAGAAGTAGAAAGCCAAGCTTGCTGATGCCTTGGCTGAGATTGGAAGGCTAAAGAGTGTGCAAGCCCAGCCTAGTGAGTTTGGGTGCCCTACCTGTGAGTCCCTCATGAGTGAACTTTGTGAGCAAAAGAGCGAGTATGCTCATTCGGTAGAGGAAATGGATAGGCTGAAGGATGGGTTTGGCAAGCTTCAGTATAAACTGAATGAGCCTACTTTGAGTGAGGTGCCTAATTGTGAGTCTTTCCTCCACCTAGCTGTTGACGTAGCTGAGCTAAAAGTGAAGTATCAGGGGTAGCTCAAGGAGTTGGAGGAGCTTAGGGCTAAACCCATGCTTTTGGGTGCGTGCAAGATCTGTCCTACCTTGAACAGTGAGCTTGACCAAGTGAGAGCTGGCCTTGAGGCGCTTTCAGCACCCCCTGATACGTGTGAGAGCTGTCTCACTTTGAGGCTACAGTTGGTGGAGAAGGATGCCACCATTAGGAAGCTTGAGAAGACAACTCTTGTGATTCCTTCTCTAGACTGTCCCACTTGTGCTGCCCAAACTTTGATTCTGGAGGGTCTCAGAGAGGAGAAGTTGATCCTTGAAGAAGACAACTGTAGGTTGAGGGAGGTGCTAAGTTGGATGTATGCTAGGGAACCTTAGCTTAGGATGATTATAGAGGGGAACAAGCGCGGTGAGGGTGACACCAGTGGACTTGGGTTAGGAGAGTGTAGTACCTCGGGTAAGAAGAAGAGTGCCCCGATCAAGCCTAACACAGCCTCTCCCGAGCCTGACTCTACTGTTGAAGGGGTTTACCATGAGCCTCCCAAGGCTACACCAAGGACACCTAAGCCACCACAAGCCAAGCTGGACAAAATAGTAGAAGAAGTGCTTAAGCCTTCAGGCGAGAAGCAAGTCCAGTGGCTAGCACCACCCAAGACTTCACCACCTCACCAGAAGACCAAGACCCAGCCCCAGCTTATGCTCAAGAGACCTGTCTACCACTGTGACTTTTGCAAGTGGAATGGTCACTTGGAGGAGTTTTTGCTTTAGGAGGAAGCGGGCTGAGAGGCAGGAGATAGCCTGGGGGAACTAGGATCAGTTCTACTAGGGTGGTAGGCAGGATCCTCCCCATCGCGGTGAGATGAGAGACCGCTTTGGTGGTGATGAGAGAGAAGGCGACCTTCAGGCCCGTGCTCCTAGTGGTGAGAGACGCTTTGCCGGCCAAGCTCCTAGTTGTTTTCAGCACAGCTATGGACCTCATGACCGAGGCTTTGGAAGAGTGTTTGAGAGCTCATGCTTTGGAGATTGTGGGTGCCCAAATCATTGTGATGCTTACTGTTGGCGTCTTTTAGCCTTAACAGCTTTTACTCCACAAAGCACACGGAGACCGCTGCGGCCTTTCACTCAGAGTATTCCGAGTATCGTATTTATCTACAGGGAAGTAGCAGGCGAGAGAGCATAATTAGATAAACTCAAATTGAAGTCACCGTACTTGAATAAATGTACCGACTAGTATCTATACAGGGGTAAGTCTGATAAAGATAAGTGTATGGTGAAGAAGTAAATAAACTACCTAAGATACATGTAGAGAGGTATAGTTGCCTGGGAGGACAATGAGAGAGATAAAGTTCCCAAACTCTATTCTATTCGGCTGCAAAGACTATGTCGTGGTAAACTAAGGAAACTCAAGTAAACAAGTCAGGGTCTTCCGTCGAGCGAAATTTCGGCGCCCTCGAGGGGTCAGGGGGTAGATAGTTGACACCTGAAAGAGAACCAGGCTATCACCTATGGGCCTCCCAAACAATCTGGCCTGGACTACAGAGGCACACCACACACTGTCACCGAGTGGGGTTACCAAGCAAATATGCATGAAGAGGATGGCATGCTATAAACGTACTCAAGTAAAGCTTGAGTGACAATAGATCATCCTTGATCAGAGGAGAGGACCTAACCAGAGCCTAGCGCATAGGTTGGATTATAGCACCGGCTAGAATAACAGGACTTGACCAACTAAGATAACCACAGCCTAAGCCTAGCAAGTATGCAAAGAAAGGTACACCACACTTGCAAGAGATAGGAATAAAGTAAAGCATAAATATATTATACTGAAGATAAGAGTACTAGATACAAGACCTTTACCGCAGACTCAGAGATATCTCTGAGAACTCTGAGGCAAAGCTCGACTCACTCTAACTCCCAGGACTATCCTATCTACTAAGATGTGGAAATGGCACTCTCTAAGGTAGAATGTAGCTCTCAACTTCACCACAACTCTACAATTGATCTCTCGGGACCTATTTATAGTCCAGCAAGTGAGGCGGTATTTATAGGTGGCTTAGGTCGGTTTAGGGGGTAAGGCGGTGGTCGGCTGACCATGTAGGGGGTCAGCCGACCTAGCCCCATGGTCGAGCGACCACTGTGGCGGAACCGCCAATTTAAGCCAGGCTAAGCACACCTGCCACCTCTGGCTCACGGTGTAATTAGACCGAACTAAACCCGGTCGTCCGTCGAGCTTCCCAAAAGGGCACTCGTTAAGCCCTCGAAGGAGCCACAACAATTACAACAACCCGTCATTTCATTCAAACATAATTTGATTTATTACAAGACAACTGCGTAAAACAATGTACAATCGTATTGAAACAGAGTTTTAAATTCAACTCGCAGCGGAATACGTATTTTATAAATGCAAATGTGCAGCAAAAGTAAAACACGAGACATGACATCGAGCCCACCGTTGTCATTCTCGATCACAATGTTCCTAAAAAGAAAAATATCAACAACAAACGATGAGTACGTGGGGTACTCGTAGGACTTACGTGAGGGCGGTATCAGCCCGACACATTTGAGAGTATGCAAGGCTTTTTGTGGACTTGACTTCTAACTCGTGTAGGCTTACCATGAGTGAGTCCTTACTTCCAAGTTTCATTCATATTTAAAGTATAAGCATCGTTGAATCATCATAGTTATCATCATGATCCAAAATTCACATATCTCAATATTCTCAACACATATATCATCATAAGTAACTTGCGGAAATATAAACATACAAGTACAAGCATGTAATATAGAAAAAGGATGATTAAATATTAATATATTAAAGTTGTTACTACATTGCCCGTGTGTGATATCTGCCATTTTCACACCTGGTGAGCATCAGCAATTCGAATTGATTTTAATTCCCGAGAATAACTATCATGCCAGGGGTATATGCTTACTAGCCATCGCATTCCAACATATAGCTCCCATCTCCACTTGTTCCATCCCAAGTTCGATTCCAACCCACCATTCCCTAGGTTTAGCCCCCATGGAGGGATACCACCGCATCCTGGGTCAGCCCTCCCATGAGTCAAGTGCCCCTAGGCCCCACGGTTGGACCAAGTCTCTGTTCTTCTCATGGTTCAAGTAAGACTTTCTCCGGTCCCATATCTCGGATAAGCACTCTAGTAATGTTATGCCAATCAGCAGGCGAACAGCGGACGGGCCTTAAATGACTGGGGTAGAGTCCACCAAACCATCCACATCATTTTTCATCGTAATATACCCGTATCTCCACCCGGTCACATCTTTTCATCACATCATATCATATTACTTTCAAATTTTAAATTTTTGTAAACCATTTTTGAGTCCCATCATCTCACGAGTGAACATCTTCACTCGTCTTCTACCATCTAAGCATGCCTAAGCATAGACTTTGACCTATCCATTCTACATAGGATATCGGGTATTTATGCAGATTGGGTTTCAAACAACTCCTGAACGTATATGCACAATCAAATAAAGGGTGGTGAGACTCCCTAAGTAGGTGTATATGCCTAAGGGGCCTACCTTTGTTGTTGAGAACTTGAACAAACTAATCTAAAGTTAGTTTGCCAGGTTGTGAGGATTTTCCCCTGGCAACCCCTTGATCACTTGGACAACTCGTCCTCCCAAATACCACTTCAGGGGCCTACAGGTGGTACTTGGGTCTTAGTTGGTCTTTTGGACCACTGTTCCTTGACCTAGCTCCACGCACTTGCTTCTTGATCAAGTATCTGCAATAAGCGTCACTATATGAATGATATGCATGATGCAGTGATCGAGATGCACAAATATCAAGCACTCGTATGAACAATCATTTCAAGGACAGGAATAAATCGAAAGATGATTGATTTCTACTTAAACAAGAATTACTCTTATGCCCTAGGACAAGCATACAATATGCAATCAAATATTCACAATGCAACATCGAAATATATTACATGATCGAGTATCAAGTTTTACATAGTCTTTTACCATACCACACGCAAGCAAAACATCACATGAGCATATATTTACACATGCAATGGTCTATTAGTTTGAAACATTACTCCTAGCGCTAGTGACATTAGTACTTTTTTTTGGACCTAGAGCAAGCATTCACTCATGCAAATTATATATATAAACTTATCAAGCTACTAATCATAGGGGAGATATGTTAAATAGCACTTTTCTATATTTTTTTAAATGACCATAACCTTTGCTATTTTCAAAATACATAGCAATCAGCAAGCAAAACACATGAAACTTTATTTTTGGGCTACATTGGATCAAATGGGTACAACATAATTTCTATGGATTTTTCTAGACAAGTTTTATGTGGCATATATTTTCATACTTCTAAAATACGCTAAATTCACTCATAGGGGTAAAACAGTAATTTTGAAGCGCATGCTAGGGTTGTAAAAACTCTTGACAGAGCCTAAATATCATGCAATAGCTGAAGTCCAAGTTTCATGATTTTTGGAGTTCATTTTCATCACTTTTGCTATTTATCTTATTTTATCATGAATGCAAGAAACAAAGGGAAAATAGTCATTCCACAGGTCTAGACATAGTTCACCGTGTAGATCTATTCATAAGCAATCCAATGAAACAAGTTTCACATTTTTATGATTTTTCTACTAATTTCTAGAGCATTTTAAAGTTCATATGCCAAACCCTATAAATGGACTACTTCATAATTAACCCTAGATCACAGGAGGTAGCAAGCAAATCTTTCCTCACTCACTCAGCAGTGCACCGAAATAGGCAAAATCCCAAGGTTAGTTAACAAAATCTAAGGGCTTGGTTTAAAATATTAAATCCTAATAGATCTAAGGACCTGAGTGCAAGATTCGCAAGACACATGTAACAGTTAACAAATAACAAATAAATGCAGGGGGATTTTTTAAAAAGGACCAGAGCCTTTCTTCTACCTCAGTCAGGGGCATGACTAGCGCGCAGGGGAAAAAGGGCGGGGCTGCGCCGGCACGGTGGGGCACGGAATTGGAGCCGATGTGGTGTGGGAAGATGTTCCCGGCTATGGGGATTCCTTTCCCCAAGATCTCGTCGCGCGGGGTGGTCGGAGCTGTTAGGGAACACGCGTGAACCAGGGAGATGTGCGCGGAGCTCGGTAATGTCGGCGCGAGCTTGATCCGGCAGTAGGCAAGGGGAACGACGACACCGGAGAGCACATCAGTTGCGCGACGACGAGGCGTGCCCGGTAGAGGGGACTGGAGCCACTGTGACAGATCAAGGGAGGCTGCCCACGGCGATGCAAGGTCACCGGCTAGGATGGCGTATGGGGTGCTCACGGGTAGGGTGGAGGAGACGATGGCGGCAGCCTAGGTCTTGGGGAAACGGTGGAGTGGGGCCGAGAGAGCGCGGGGCGCGCGATGTCTTCGAGGGATGGGGTGCAGGAGCAGTAGGGCTTGAGCTCGAGGAGCGGATGCCATGGTGGCCATGGCAGAGTATGATCTGCATGGGGGATAGGAGGTGTAGAGTACATGGGCGAGCGAGAGCAGCGTGGAGTGCGGAGCTGGGGCTTCCTTCTGCCCTAAGGAAAGGAGAGGGGCAAGGCACAGAGGGGAGCCAGGGCGCGGTCGGCGCGTGGCCATGGCGGCCAGAAGGTCCGTGCCACGTGGAGGAGGAAGCCTGGGCGCGTCGGCCGTTGACCTAGGTGGACCCTACCGGTTAGCAACACAGAGGGAAAGAAGAAATGGAGAAAATGGACAAGTGCTCTTTTGACCGATGAAATACCCATTTATGTTTCGTATTTTTGAGCAATCTAATGGCCGATTCGTGAAACATTCAAAATACAAGAAACATTCTAAACTTTTCAATCTACAACTTTGTTATAAACGTTGATACCAAGTTCTGTTGAATTTTCTGGCTTAAATTTGAATTCAAACGATGGAGCCATGTTTGACCAAGCTGAACCCTCCAGATTAGAAATTCTAAAAGTCCCCTTTCTGCTAACTTTCATGCAAATAGTTTTATACCAATGTTGTTCATCTTTTCATGTTTTACAACTTTCGTATATAAAGTTGTGCATGTTAATGACTTTTGGTCCAGCAAAATTTGAATTTAACAGGCAGGTCAACGTTTGGCAGATTCACTAGTTGCATAGAAAGTGACTCAAAAGTCTATTCAAACCTCTATGCATGTCACAACACAAAATACCAAAGTTGTTTATTATCAAGTCCTTTACAAGTTTGGTATAGAAGTCTTTATCTAGATCACAACCGATTTTGAAATACTAGCAGAATCTGGTTTGCATGTTTGATCAAGCAACCGTTTTACTTTGTGTTGAGTGTTTCTTGTTTCAAACTTTTGAGTGACCAAATGGGGTCCAATTACTCCAAGGTCAGGTGCATTTGAAAGATGACAAGTTTAATTTCATTTCATAGTCATGTAGATTTTGAAGTGGTATATTGGAATCAAAAGTAATTTTCGAATAAATTTTGGGAAAAGGCTGAAAATCCATATTTAGGAATTTTCTAAGTAGGGCTGACTTAGTGAATTCTCTACTAAACTCTCATCATTCCATAAGCAAGATTATGTTACAAATCATCTTTAGCATGAATCAAATTATGTGTTAGTGACTTGAGATGCCGGGGGCATCACAACCACCTGGTCCACCGACTTAGCCATCCAACGGCTTGATCTTGCTTCCCCTTGTCGGTTGGAAGTTGAGACGATTGGTGCACGGGTAAAATGAGAGCCTTGCATGGTCGGCCGACCATGCATAAGGTCGGGCGACCACGTGCCCTACTCTGATTTGTTGCATGGCTCTTCTCCTGGATTAGTGACGTCACCGATCCGTGGTTTGGTGGTCCTTTGGCCCTTGGATACATTGGATGCTTGGTTTGACGGTGGGATTAGACTGCCTTTGTGTTTCTTTGTAGGTTTGGATCAATGGCGTGGCAAGTGGGCTTGGCTGGATGGTCGAGCGGCCGAGGTGCATGGTTGGCTAACCCTGCCACTGGGTCAAGTGACCCAGCAGGTGGTCGGGCGACCAGGACCCATGGCCGGCCGACCCAGCCACTTTACCTACAGTGCCCATCTTTGATCCATGATAGGTTTTCAGCTATTTTATGTGCATTTTGGTACCTGCATCCAAATATTCATGCAAAACTAGTGGAACTCATTAGTAGTAGGGGTTAGTCCATTTTATTCACATGATTTGCTTCATTTGGTGGATAATTGACGGTAGATATCGTGAGATTACGACCGTCAACACCCCCCCAAGCTTAAACTTTTGCTCGTCCTCGAGCAAAGCTAAGACTGAAAGTGGATCAGGAGTTGCTGCAATATCGAAGATGAAGAGTAATTCTTATACATGACTCAATACTCAAACTTTTGTTTTAAGTAGTGAAATAATTGAAGTTCATCTTGCGTAATACCTGTAGTGCATCTTTTTGCTTACCTCGCCTTGGGCGGTAGAGAGATGGAACAACTTTAGTGCAGGAGTACTTCTGACTTGCCCTTTTTAGATGTCCTTCTCATTTGTTTTTCTAAATTTTCAAAACAAAAGTAGCTTCTCCAAGGTACTCTCGATCGCTCAAAGGTCTTTCCTCACCAAAGGCCATGAGTTAGCCAACACTTTCCTACACTAAGGCCTTTGTGGACGTTTTTGGTGGGTGTTGGCGGTCATTATTTCCTTATTTCGACCGCCAATTCCTCGGTGAATAAATGGGGTATAGATAAAGTTCTTGCATTATTTACCTAACACTGACAAATTCCACAAGTTTTGGTGGTTTTCGGTGTTTCACAGAGGGATGCTCAAACTCCGTATAAAATAAGATCATCTGGAGCAACAGAGGATTTGCATACAAAAGGGCTTGAGATAAGATTCACAAATTCCATCACTAAAAAGTATCTCAAATTCCCTCAAGGACCACTCCATTGCGTAGAGGTCATTGAGATAATCAAAATGGAGTTTTGGTTCACTCAATTTGGAGTCCAAAAGACAAAGTTATGGCCATTACAAGAAAGCAGCAATGCAAATTTGGCTAAGTCTGGGAGGGCCAGGCCGTCCGGCCTCCTCACCAGGCAACCCGGCCTCCAACCAGGCCGCCCGGCTTCCTCAATAGGCTGCCCGACCTCATACTAAAGCTCCAAGTTGAAGGAAGTGTGGTCAGGCTCTTACCTAGGTCGCCCGGCCTCTCAAACAGGCCGCCTGGCCTCTGTACTAGGCCGCCCGGCCTCTCCAACAGGCCGCCCGGCCTCCTCACTGGGCCGCCCGACCTCTTTCCTTGGCCATCACATGCATAAATGGTTTGGGAGTTAATCCCACCTTGGAAGTCAAGGAAGTTCACCCCTACCTCAAGGCTATAAATAGAGGGCACCCCCTCAGCTTGTAACAGGCACCTCACCATGTAATTCACTCTCTCCCTCTCTAAGAGGCGCCCCTCGGGTGGTGCCTCCACTCTGAATTCATTGTTTAGCTAGGAGTTAGAGCAGGCTCTGCTGTTTCGGAGTCAGTCGGAACCTTCGGTAATGTACTTCATTTCCTTATCTTAAGCATTACTTTCCGATTTATGACAAGTGTGAGTACTTTACTTTCCTACTTTATGCACTTATCTTCGTCTCTAGTTAGTTACTCGAGTTTGGTATGTATGCAGTTGCATTTATATGTAGCACCTTTTCCATTTGGGCATGTCATGCTCGGGGCCTGAGTTGTGCTAAGTTAGAATTGATTGAGCTCTGTTATACTTGCCAGTGCTATAAGCCTCTCCTATACTTAGATCTAGGAGTTAGGTTAGCTCTCACCCTCTAGCGTGGAGGACGAGTTTTAGTGCTCAAGCTCTTTCATGGCGGCAGCTCCAACACGTCACTTGAGCACTAGTATAGCGTGCCATCTTACCCACGCAGCTCTGGTTGGTAGCCCATCTTGGTGACAGCATTATGGGTCTCAGTATTCCAATCCCGTCGTTTGGTAAGCCCGTAGGCGTTAGCCAGTTGCCGTTCGGTTGGCCTCCTATCTACCCCCTGGCCTCCTCGGTGTAGTCTGGAATTTCGCTCGACGCAAGACCATAGCTCTGTTCAATCAGTTAAACCTTAGTACGGATAGCTCTTGTATTCTAATAGAGATAGAAGACCGAACCCTAGCCCTCGACTCATTGTCCTCCTAGCTTAAACTTGAGTTCGCGCCAACGGTGTTTGGTTTGTATCACATGGTGTTTGGTCTTTATCCTTTTCTTGTTATCTTTGGAATGAGTGTGTTGATAGTAGTCAGACGATCGATGAATTTGTATTCTTCTCGATGCTTCCCTGTGGAAATAAATACGATTCTTGGAATACTCCCAGGTGAAAGCTACAGCGGTCTCCGTGCGCTTGCGGAGTAAAATCTGTTAGGCTAAGAACCGTCAACAGTGGGGAGAATGTGGCACACTTAGGATGTTTATTTTGCTAAGCCAAAGATTGGACCAAGGAGTGTACTATATCACTTCTTCTATTTGATTCTTGGAGTATGAGTGGTGGCACTGATGTCTCCTCTTGATTTTCATCCCTTGTAGCCTTTTATGAGTTTGGAGAGGATGTGGAGCCTTTATTTATTTTTGCCATGCTTGAACTTGCATGCTTTTCATTTTGCCATGCATTTGCATGCATTTTTCTTTATTTTTGCCATGCTTTTGCATGCTTTTCTTTTTAGCTCCATACCCTTACTCCTTCGGATTTGAAGGCTATGGGATTATGAGAAGCCTTTGGAGACTTTTTGGTGGATGCAAAGTCCGGAATGGATCACTTGCATTTATGCTCTTGTACTCCAGCTATCAACAGAAGATGATATTTCTACCGAAAGAGACTCAAAATTCGACAAAGCTCAAGACATCTCTATGTAGCTCTTTGTAGCGGTTTCAACTACTTGAAGTACTTTTGGCTCTGGTAGGCATTTATGACCGATGGGAGCTATATTGTCACACCCAGTTCTCAACCAATGGAACCAGGACAACATATATGTGCCAGGAACAAGTCTCACATATATTATGACAATAGTGACATCACAGAACGTGCATGAAAGGGAATTAACGATACATAGCGTATTGTCACTTTATTACATCAAGACACCAGTCTTTATAACAGAGTCATAAGCGGAAGCGTAAACGAAAACATAAACGAGCCGCCACAGGGAAGTCGACTGGGAGACTGATAGGCCTAGAACTCATCAAAACCTTGAGCGTACTCCTCTGTGCCTTCATCAACTGAACAGCAGTTGGGTCCACCCAACAAAAGAAGGAAAACAACAAGTATGAGTACACAATCGTACTCAACAAGCATAACATGAACCATGAGGCTCTAAGGTTGGCTGAGACGAAAGCATTTGCTTTTAGTTGGTCAAGTTTTATTATCATCTATTTACTAAGGTGAGTAGATAAACCATTAGCCCAAAAGATATTGCATAAAGAATTAATCAACATTATTAAAAACATAACTAACTCCCGAACCAACCCAAACACCACTAATCAGCATAAAGGATCTGGGCCGCTCATAACCGTGAGCACGGCTGACATGTCAGTTTTACACTCTCGAGAGGTTGCACATCTTTACCCACAAGTCGTGAGCTACGCTAGAAGTTCATCACATTGCCTTAGATGAGATGACTAGCAAGCCACACTACGAAGCCTTTACAAAGATCACGTTGGTAAGGTGTAACTGCTGAGGTTTCAAGCTCCGCGGAGATGGGGCCCTACTCTAAGGGGTGAAGCACACAGCACACACAACCCAAAGCAGATCCGAGGCCCATCCCGGCTCACTTCCCCTCTTGCCCCGCAGGTAAGTTACTCCCAAACCAAGGCAATCTAATTAATCAGCTAAGACCGTCCCATTCCAGTCTCATGGTAGCGCTGTTGTCCTAGGTTGTCGCTTTGTGAACTGGTCCTTATGGAGAGTGGCTATGAGCAAAACCACTAAGCACATTGCTCATGCCCCCTAAACCATGTTGCTGAAAAGCCAAATTTTAAAGAGCCATGAACCACTCAAGCACCTCAGCACAGAGGGTCACGCTCACAAAATATTGCATAGATCCATTAACAAGATTATTAACAAAAGAACATGTGTTTGCGCAGCAACTAGCAAAACTTATCCAACATGCATTCCCATAGGTAAAACATAGGGTAAAGAGGCTAATGTATAGTCCTTATAGGCATACAAGATTAAATGCACATGCAAGTGAGTAAGGGTCATTAGGTGTTGTTCATGTTATACTTGCCTTCCTCAAAAAGCTCTTGTGGCTGCTGTCCAAAACTTGCAACCTGCTGTTCTTCTTCACCTACGAACGGTTCACCGTCTAAACACGTTCACGGCAACATACAAACATTCCCATACACGCATACATGCAAACAAATAACAAAGGATAAGCAACAATACACCACATCATAAAAAGGAAAAGAAGATAAAGCTGTTATAAAAACATTCTACGCATTTCTACGGACACGTGAGCGCAAGAATCACCCAAATCGGAGCTAAAATGTGAAAGTTATGCATAAAACAAGCTCCTAAGGGCAAAACTGTGTTAAACAAACTAAACCAGGGGCTGTTTTATGAAAAACGGGGACCCAAACGTAATTAAACATAGCCGCCGAGGGTTTTAGAGCGAAACCACCAGAGCCTGGACTGCGGGTTCAAATCCCGGAGAGCTCAGGGGCTAAACAGATGAAAACAGGACTAAAACATAAATACTTTTCAACGAAGTCGGACTGCGGGTTGATTCTAGGGAAACGCGGGGTCTCAAACGCTAAACTCCCCGGTTGACCGGGTCTGCGCTGACGCGTGCGGTGAGGTGGCGGCCATGTCACTGCTGACAGGTGGACCCGACGCTGACTGGGTTAAGTGAGGGCGACGTGTCGCTGTGTGATTCGCTAGCGAAGGGGTACGGAATGTTCTAATCGTGGCCATAGACGATAGATCGGAAGGACGATGATGAAAGGGGCAGGGTGCACCGGCGGTGACCAAAACCCAGGGCGGACTCCGCCTTCCATGGTGGTGGCTCGCCGGAGTAGCGCTCGCTCGGACCTAGGGTGGTTACTAAGCCCTAGGGCCAGCTCAGGAGGCAGAGGGGACCAAGGCGAAGCTCACCGCGTCTTGTGGTCGTCGGGGAGGCTGCGGGGTGAGCTCGCGATGGAGGACGGTGGACGGGCTCGGGCGGCGCTCACCGACTGAGCGTTGGAGTCGCGCTTCTGAATCCAAAACCCAAGGATAGGCCCCGCCAAGACCTTGCGAAAGAAACAACAGAGGTTAGCAGATTGGAGAGGGCTCGCCGGTGGAGAATTTGGCGACAGCGCAACTTACTGAAACGGAGCTCCGGCGGTGGATTGCGGGCTCGGTGGTGAACAAGAGCGCGATTGGAGTGGGGTGTGGCAAAGGGAGCTCATGGCAAACCCGGGGGTCGAGTTTTATAGGCTCTGTGCGAGCTAGAACGTAGCGGCCGTGGGGGCGTTGGTTGCGGCTTTGAAAGCTCCCGTCGGTGCAGTGAAGGAAGGGGAAGGAGAAGAGGAAACCGGCGCGGGAGTTAAGGGATTGATGGAGGGCAATTAAGGCGAAGGAACGTGGGCTCAGATTCCACCTCGGGGCGCTGACGCGGCCGGCAGAGAAGAAGGAAAGGGGCGAAGATCGCGGCGAGAGGAGGAAGAAGCCGCTGACAGATGGGGCCGGCCTGGCAGTGAGGGTAAGGGCGCGGCCCACCCGTCAGTGGTGCGCGAGAAAGAGAGGAGGGAGGTGGGCTGGAGTTCTATTGGGCCGGTTCTTGGCCCAGGCGGGTGAAGAAGGGGGCGAGGTGGGCCGCTAGCTGGGCTGGTTGGCCTGGCTGCCTCTCCATTTCTTTTTTTTTCTTTTCTCTTTTGAATTCTTTTGAATAAGAAAGCAAATGATCTACATATTCAAATAAATTTGAATATGAACCCTTAATTCATACAAACAATAAAATAATGCACCAGCATGTATGCACAAGAAGGGTTAAACCTATGGTTGCTTTTATGTATCTTTTTAATTTAAATAAATCATGATAAATGCAAACTAAGCACATAGGCCTTAGAAAATTAAATAAATTGCTTGGTCTTTATTATGAAGTACTGAAATTAAAACTAGGGTGTTACATATATTTTGTCATTTTAAACATGAAAACCTGAGATGTTCATCCGACTAAGAACATGAAAGAATCACCCCACATTTAAGTCATATCATCACTTCCCAACAACTTGGGCTTGTTGTCGCAAATGGCATCCACAATATAGAACCTTGGTTTTACTTCTTTTATTCACAACTCAAAACTAAGCTAAGCATAAGTCACATGCAAGAATTAAATCATTCACTTGATAGAGCAACTATTCATCATTTCCAAAATGAAACTAGCATGTGAGTCTATCATTAAAGCATGGGAGTTATTATGGTACAGTTTTTTTAAGGTAAAGCATAAATAAAACTGAAATGAAACAAACTAAATTAAACAAACTATTACTATTGATTTCTCTCAAGGCAGATACATGGGTGGTGTAGTAAGCAAAGGGACTGACATACATACCTAGCTGTCAGTTGGGTTCCCTCCAAGCTTCAACGAAACTACTAGGGGTAGTACCCGTGGTACTGGAAGAAACGCTGGGACTTGTCGAAAGTGCGCTGGGCTGTCGCTTCTATTTCTAGGAGGTGGTTTTACTGCTCATTCTAGGTCTGCTGGATAACCTGAGTGCGCTCATCAACCTGGTTAAGTTGCTGGACCATCCCAGTAGTGCATTGGTCTTAGACGGTTAGGGTCCCAAAGATGGCGGCCAAAGGATCCTCTACAAAGCGTGCTGACGCAGAAGGTCCGATCCCGTATGGCCCCGAGCCGTATCCATAATAGGTTCCTCCTCCACCAGGCTGCTGAGAGTGCGCAGCACTAGAATCGTATCCCCATGACGTGTGTGCAGATTCTCCTTGGGGTTGCCAAGTGTGATCTTCTTCCTGAGTTTGCTACAATGCGCCCGCTGCGGTATGGAACCATGTAGTTCCCGTCCCGGCAGCTTGAGCCTCCTGTCCTTGCTCTCGTATGCGTTCCTCTACTGCTCTCCTCTGTGCCCTAGTCATGACTCCTACAACACTGTGTCGTTGCTCCTCTAATGGTATAGAGGCTCCCTCTACTAGCATAGAAAGAGTTTCCACGGAGTAGAGTTTGAAGTGTGGTGCAGGCAGAGGCACTTCAAAGTCATACCCCTTGTAAATCATGACATAGGTCTCAGTGCTAGGCTCCTTGCGCAAGAAGTGCCCGTGGATAAAGTTGCTCTCTGGAATTAAGTTCGGTGTATCTGGTGGTAGAAACGCCACCTAGGCATTTGCTAAGACCCCTAGCTCGGATGCAATCCTCGACACAAAGGACATGATTGTAATGGAGTTTTCATCTCGAGCTAGTTTCATCCAATGAGTGAGCATACCTAGAATCGGTGCATACTTCTGCTTACGCCACATGGCGTAGAGGATTTTTAAGTCCTCCACGGTCACACAGCGTGTGTCATCACAGGGAAAGACTATCATGGTAATCCAACGTGCCATGAAATGCATGGGGGGTGCATAATGTGTGTGATACTTTTCTTCCCCTTATAGTCAGGTCCAGCTAACTCTCTCCAGAACTCTTGTGAATTAAAACTTACGGGATCGGCTACTAAAGAGCAGCGTGGTGAGAACCCGAGTGCATCGCTGAACTAACGAAGTGTCAGTTCATGCTCAGTGTTAAAGAGTTTGAAGAGAACAGTCGTGTTGGGCTGCAGTGTTTCTACTCAGAGGGTCATTAGAAACTCCTTGGTGAGGAGCACTATGCCTCCCTCACAGATGTCAGCAAATTTTTCCCAGCCTACTATACTGAAAATTTGTTCGAATTCATTAGACATACCTGTGCTTGTCATGAGCATTTTGTCGAAGCATTTCATGAGGCCGATGGGCTTTGTGTGGAGTTGCCTCAGCAGGTCGGCTTCGCCTAGGTTTCGTGTCTGAATGTGGGAGTCCAGCAGTAGTACCGGCCTGGCATTTGACAAGGTTGCTTCTTCCTCCGGCGGTCCAACACTTGAGGAGCCCCTTTCGGACGCCGTTCGGGAGCTGTGTCCCTGCGAACCAGAGGACGTGAGGCGATATGCCACCTTGCTGATTGCATTCCTAGCCCACTTCAATGCGTGCTTCATCCTACACAAAAAATGAACACAAAAACTACAAGACGACAGAAGAATATTAGTGTTCGTCGTTAGTCGTTCTTGTGGGGTGTGACAACTCCACAACCCGTTCCTGTGCTTGCCAAGAGAGAGAGATTAAAAGCTAGGATTTATGTGGCTACAAGATTTTATTTGAACATTATTTGAGCTAAACACTAGAGCTTGATTAAGCACTAAACAAGAGAGTTTTGAGAGGGAAAAGTGTGTTGCTGCCTAGTGCATCGAGCAAGAGGGTTTGAGGTGCCTTTTATAGGCGAGGGGCAGTAGCAGGAGGTTGGGCGGCCATTCATGGTGGTTGGGCGACCACTGCCTTGGTCGGTCGACCGTAGGAGAAGGGCCAGATGTCCACTCGAGTGCAGGAGGAAGAGGGAGCAAAGTGTGTGCCAAAAGCAAAAGAGAAGGGCGGTCGGCTGGCTTTGGTGCAGATGTACTTTTGAAAGAGAGGGTGAGGGGGAGCTATGCATGCACTGAAAGGAAAGAAGGAGGGTCGGACGTCCACATGATGAGGTCGGCCAACTATCACTGCATTTCCTCCCGCTTTGGTTTGTGTTGAAAGGAGGAAAAGAGAAAGGAAAGAAAAGCATTTGAAAGAGAAAAGTGAGAAAGGGGAGAGCAGGCTGGTCAGGCCGCCATGAGAGGCGGTCGGCCGGCCCTGCCTCGTGGTCGGCTGGCCACGAGTTTTTTTTTTTGAAATGCAAAGGTGTAAAGTAAACTCACAAGATAAGATATGCAGTGATTAAAATTAAACATGCAATGGATTGTAAGGAGATTGAATTTGGTGAAAAATAAATATGCCATTGGAAGATAATGCCAAGTTTACCTTTTGATGGAGGTGCACCATTTACCACCTTCTGGAATGTCGTACACGTGTAAGCATGAGGTGGCAAGTGGTACTTTCGTGTGCCATCTTGGAGTTGTCGTAGGTGGCTCATTGGCGCTCTTGCTCATGACACGCCCTTGGTTGATTGTGGTAGGTGGTTCATTGGTGTGTCGACTCTTGCAACTCCCCTGAATTGTTGTCTTAGGTGGGTCGTGGGCATCGACCTTTTGCATAGGAGCTTTGCCTCCTGCTTCCTGGTTGTTGCGGCTAGCCTTGTTAGCTCTTGCCTTCTTCCGATCTTGTTCTTCCTATTGTCAGATGGCAGCCTCGCTGGCTAACTTCCGTTTCATGAATGCTACGTGATTGTCCATCCCTTTTCCGGAGGTGTCTATGACTGGTGGCTTCAGCACATTGCACTGTTCCACCTTGGGTCTGAAAGAGAATGTCTCCCTCAGTCCATTGATGTTGAGGTGGACTTCTCCGGCTCCAACATCAATGCTTGCCTCTGCACTGCTCAGTAATGGTCACCCAAGATTGAGCAGTGTCTTTGCATCAATCTCCGTGTCTAACACCACAAAGTCCACAGGGATTAGAAAATTCTGGATTTTCACCGGAACGTCCTCAGCAATCCCAGCGGGGTGGTGTATGGATTGGTCGGTGAGCTGCAGGCACATAGTGGTGGGAGTGAGTGCAATGTGCTTGAGTTTGTCGAAGATGACTTTGGGCACAACACTGACGCTTGCTCCTAGGTCACGTAAGGCTTGGTTGAAGACTTGGTTCCCAATAGAGCACGGAATGGTTGGACTTCCAGGGTCTTTTTTCTTCTGTGGAGGCTGATTGAGTATAGCTCCGCTACACTCTTCTGTCATGCGGACAACTGTTGACGGTCACAATCTCACGATTTCAACCGTCAATTATCCACCAAATGAGGCAAAACAAGTGAATAATAATGGACTAACCTTGCTACTAATGAGATCCACAAGATGTACATGAATATTTGGATGCAGGTACCGAAACGCACACAAAATGGTAGGAAATACAGCAAAAACCAAGGATGATCAACATTGGTGCAATGGCATGGCCGCCCAGCCATGAGCCATGGCCGCCCAGCCATGTAGGGTGGCCGCCCGGCCACCCCTCAGCCTTGCAGAGCCACCTCACTGTGTGGTCTGGCCTCCTAACTGCCTAGGTTGCCACGTCATCGATCCGGTGCCAAACAAACACAGAATGGTGAAGATCCAACCATACATGAGAGCATCCAATGTATCCAAGGGTCAAAAGCTATTGGGATGAGGATTGGTGATATCAAGGATCCGAGGGAACTAACATGCAACAAATCGGGGGTAGACACGTGGCCGTCCGACCACGTGGCTCGTTGAGATCATTAAGAAGCTTTATGTCAACATACCCCTGCTAGATGCTATGAAGGTACTGACATATGCCAAGTACTTAAAGGATATCCTCAACAACAAGAAACCCCTACCGTCAACGGAAATTGTGCACTTAACGGAAGAGTGTAGAGCAGCTATACTCAAGAAAAAGGACCCTGGAAGCCCTACCATCTCATGCTCGATTGGTACCCAGCACTTCGATCAAGCGTTGTGCAACCTTGGAGCCAGTGTCAGTGTAATGCCAAAGGTCATCTTCGACAAGCTGAATCATGACGCACTCGCTCCCACAGCTATGTGTTTACAGCTTGCGGATCAATCCGTCCATTACCCTGAAGGAGTGGCAGAGAACGTTCTAGTGAGAATCCGGAATTTTACCAGTAGACTTTGTGGTACTAGATATGGAGATTGACTCAAAAACCCCGCTCATCCTTGGGCGGCCATTTTTTAGCACCGCCGATGCAACAATCGACGTCAGAGCAGGAAAGGTTCACCTGAACATCAATGGCAAGAAGGAAACATTTGCCTTCAAACCAAAAGTGGAACAATGCAACAAGTTGAAAACTTTCAAGTGCCAGGCCAAGAAAGATGAACCCAAGGTCAAGACCGGGACCAATCAGTCAAATTCAAAAGAAGACAGTCTCATGGCATTTATGCTGAAGAAATTGAAAATTGAGACTGAGATTCAACAAATGGAGTAGGAGAGGGCAATGCAAAGTAGAAGATCGAGAAGCCAAGAGACGAGGTACGACAGGCCCAGAACTGCACCAGGAGGCAAAGCTCCTCAGAAGAGATACGGTGCTGAAAGCAAATTGACTACACCAAAGTGGCCAACTCAACCAGCACCCGAGAACAAGGCCGGCGTCGAGGATAATGTGACTAACCCAAGGCGACGCAGAATAAATAGAACACAATGGAATGCAGCCCCCAGGTACAGTTTCTATGAAACTCCGAAGGGCAAGACACGGGCTCCCCTCGCCAAAAGGTAAATTGGCACACTATCCATCGACGACATATTTAATTTTCTCGCAAAATTTTAATTCCCGCTTTCCACTGCACGTTTAATTTTGGTTCAGTTAAATTTTGCATTTAGACTATTTTCCTGAAAATTCTGCATTGTCAAAAAAAAATTTGAGTGGCCGGCCGACCACCCCCTACTTCTCTCCCTTTTTCTCTTCGTGCAGGGCAGTAGCTGCACCTCCCTTTACCTTCTCCCAATGCAAAGATGCCCACAAAACACCATCATTTGGCTACCCACTCACTCATTTTGCTGCCCACCGTCCAAAAATTCTGTACCACACACGTCCCCTCTGCACTCTACAAGCATGCAGAGCTGTTGGGGCCTTGGGCATGACCGCCCGGCCGTTGGTGCTGGCTGCTCGGCCACCTCAGTTGTCCGCCCGGCCACCTGCACTGCCCCATGCTGCTCCCCTCGTAGTTTCCAATGTTTCTACAATTTCTATCACTTCATTTGTGACTAGGATTGCCAATGGGTTAGGAGTGCTAACAAATGCAAATGTCACTTTCATGCCTAATGATCCCTCATGTGTGGTTAAAGATTCACACTTCATCCATGCACACTTCCTGAGGAAAGACACACAGGGAAAATATTACATGAAATATAGAGGTTGCAATGTTGAGCTACCGCTCCCAACACCGCAATTCAAATTGTACTCTATGAGGACACTAACCGTGCAGCTAGAACCCGCACCTGCACCGAAACCTGAACCAGCAAGAAACAGTGTCCCCGGAGTTATGACTCGCACCCAACGACGTCAAGCCGAAGAAAGACTCCGCAAGGCCTACGAGGAAGCACAGGAGCCAGGTGCCGAGCCTGCTTGGGCTCATTCAGGCGCTAGACCCTCCCAGGTTAACCCAGGAGCCACACCCGCTTGGGGAAGCTAGGCAGAATCATGGCACAGTTCATGGAACTCCATTGTACCTTCAGTGAACCCGACGCCATCCTACCATGGTGGAGGTGAGCCATCTTATGAACAAAGTGTAGGTCCATCCCACTCTGCCCGTTACACTGGTGATGGGTACACGAGGAACATCAATGCCCTCTTTGGGGCAATGGACCTCCAAGAGCACCGCACCTTGGGGATGATGGACAGCATCAGCCAAATCCAGGACACACAAGAGGTCGACCACAACATGCTCTTGGAAACAAGAGCAACTGTGGAACGCATGCAAGAGCAGAACCAGAGCTACTACAACTGGACAGGTTTCTATCCCAACTAAGCTTCATTGAAGCTTGGGGGGAAGAACTGCATAAGCATAAGGTATCTATTCCATCTCGCCTCTTGTTCGTTTCTATGCTCATCTATAAGCTGTGCCACACCAAACGTCATTTCTGCCCACTTATGAGAGTAGTGCCTATGTATCTTTTAGTCCTAGTTTTCTAAAAAAAAGTGTGTATCCTAATAAATAACTCCCATGCTTAACTGTTAAATTCACTTGCTAGCTTCATTTTGGAAATGATGAATAGTTGCTCTATCAAGTGAATGGTTTGATTCTTGCATGACAACTTATGCCTAGCTTAGTCCTATGTTGGTGAATAAAGAAAAGCAAGCGTGAGCTTTACTTTGTGGATGCCATTTGTGATAACAAGCCTAAGTTGTTGTGAGATAATGATATAACTTAGCGTTGGATAATTCTTTCAAGTTCCTAGTAAGATGAATTTCTCAGGGTTTTTATTTTGAAAATGACAAAATATGCTCCCCATGGTTTAAAATTCCTACCAGAGCCAAATATGCTTTACACGATCAAAACCAGCTACGAAGAGCTGCTTAGATATGTTTTGAGCTTTGTCAAATTTTGAGTCTCTTTGAGTAGAAATATCATCTTCTGTTGATAGTTGGAGTACAAAAATCAAATGCAAATGACCCATTCCAGACTTTGCATTCACCAAAAGTCTCCAATTACTTCTCATAATCCCATAGCCTTCAAATTTCAAGGAGTAAGGGTATGGAGCCAAAAATAAAAAGCATGCAAAAGCATGTCAAAAGAAAAAAATGCGTGCAAAAGCCCGGCAAAATGAAATGCATGCAAGTTCAAGCATGGCAAAAATAAATAAAGTCTCCATATCCCCTCCAATTCCATACAAGGCTATAGGGGTGAAAATCTAGAGAAGGAGACAATTTATGCCACCACTCATACTCCAGTGATCAAATAGAAGAATTGATAAAGTATACTCTTTGGTCCAATCTTTGGCTTAGCAAAATAGACATTCTAAGTGTGCCACATTTCTTCCCCACCTAAAAGCTCCACAAAGGCTTTAGTGTAGGAAAAATGTCAGCCAAAATCATGGCCATTGGTAAGGAAACACTTCTGAGCGATCGAGAGTACCAAGGGGAAGCTTCTTTGTTTTGAAAATCTTGAAAACACCTGAGAAGGACATCCCAAAAGAATGAGTTAGAATTTCTCCCACAATAAAGATGTTCTGTCTCCCAACCACCCAAGGCAAGGTAAACAAAGAGATGCACCACAGGTATTGTATACGGTAAGCTTTGATTATTTTACTACTTGGGACGAAAGTTTGAGTATCTAGTTGCATATAAGAATTCTCCTTCACTTCGATATTGCAGCAACTCCTGATCCACTTTCAGTCTTAGCTTTGCTCGAGGACGAGCAAAGGTCTAAGCATGGGGGGGTGTTGACGGTCATAATCTCACGATTTCAACCGTCAATTATCCACCAAATGAGGCAAAACAAGTGAATAATAATGGACTAACCTTGCTACTAATGAGTTCCACAAGATGTACATGAATACTAGGATGCAGGTACCGAAACGCACACAAAATGGTTGGAAATAAAGCAAAAACCAAGGATGAGCAACATTGGTGCAATGGCATGGCTGCCGGCCATGTAGGGTGGCCGCTCGGCCATATGGTGTGGCCGCCCGGCCACCCCTCAACCATAAAGAGCCACCTCACCGTGTGGTCTGGCCTCCTAACTGCCTAGGTTGCCACGTCATCGATCCGGTGCCAAACAAACACAGAATGGTGAAGATCCAACCATACATGAGAGCATCCAATGTATCCAAGGGTCAAAAGCCGTTGGGATAAGGATTGGTGATGTCAAGGATCCGAGGGAAGTAACATGCAACAAATCGGGGGCAGACACGTGGCAGCCCGACCACGTGCCATGGCCGCCCGACCACTCCTCGGCGCATTTTTCACGTGCAACAAACCGCCTCAACGGCCAACGGACCTAGGGAAACAATATCAAGCATTGGATCATCAAAGGCGGTGTATCGAGTGGCTGCCCGGCCATGTAGGGTGGCCGCCCGGCCACCGACCTTGGCCGCCCGGCCATCGACCTACCCCCTTTGCCGACCTAGCACACCTACAAATACCCCCCTCACTTTCTAGGCTATAAATAGACCCCGAGAGCTCATTTGGAGTGGAGTTGAGTTCAAGTTCTATCTTAGAGTGCTACACTATTCTCTTAGTAGATAGGATAGTCCCGGGAGTTAGAGTTGACTCGAGCTTTGCCTCGGAGTCTCCGGAGTTATCTTCGAGTCTGTGGTAAAACTCTTGTATCTTTTGGATTCAGATTACCTTCAATATAATTTCAGTTATATTTTACTCTAAGTCTATCTCCTAAGAGTGTGGTGTACCTTTCTTTTGCACACTTGCTAGGCATAGGTTGTGTTTAAATTTGTCATTCAATTCTTGTTATTCTTGCTGATGCTATAACTCAACCCTAGACTTAGACGCTAGGCTCTGGCTAGATCTTCTCCTCTGATCAAGGACGATCTATCGTTGTTCAAGCTCTACTTGAACACGTTTATAGCGTGCCATCCTCTCCATGCAGCTTTGCTTGGTAGCCCCACTCGGTGACAGCGTGTGGTGTGCCGGTGTAGTCCAAGCCCGTCGTTCGGGAGGCCCGTAGGTGTTAGCTAGACTCTTCATTGGGCCAACTATCTACCCCTGGTACCCTCGAGACTCTAGAATTTCGCTCGACGCAAGACCCTGACTGGTTAATTGAATTTCTTAGTTATTCACAGATAGCCTTTGCAGCCGATTAGAATTAGAGTTTGGTGACTTTTTCTCACTCGTTCTCCTCCCAGGCAACTATACCTTTTCTACGGATATCTTTGATAGACTTACCTCTCCCACCATACATCTATCTTTATCACATTTACCCCTGTGTACTACTAGTTGTTATAATTTATCTAAGTTTACCAGTTTATTCGATTTGAGTATATTCAATTACACTCTTGAGCCTACCACTTCCTTGTGGAAATTTACGATACTCGGAATACTCTGAGTGAAAAGGCTACATCGAATCTCCGTGCGCTTGCAGAGTAAAATCTGTTACGCTAAGAGACGTCAACAACAACTTCTGCTGATGACAAAGGCTTTTTGTTGTTGAGGATATCTTTTAAGTACTTGGCATATGTCGGTACCTGTATAGCGTCTAGTACGGGTATATTGACATATAATTTCTTAATGACCTCAATGAACTTACTGTATTGTTCATCAGCGGCAGCCTTCTTCTTGCGCTGGGGGAAAGGTAGCACCGTTGTGTCATAGAATTCATGTGGACGTGATTTCGGTGGCATCTTGTCCTTCGATGTTTCATGTCTGATCTCATGATCATCCATCTCCTCTGTTTCAGTGGTCTTCTCCTATTATTTGCCTGCATTGTGAGTGCGTGGTCCACCACTAGGGTGTGGAGGGTCCTGAGTGGACTTACCACCCCTAGTGGTAACTGCATTTATATGCTCCTTGGAAGAAGATTCAGGCTGACCTGGCAGGTTACCCGCATTAGCATTAGGCAAAGAGGCAGCTAACTGAGCTATCTGTGTTTCTAACATTTTATTAAAACTCAGTTGATTTTTCATAGCACTATTAATAGTCTCCATTTGAAGGGAGATAGACTCGAAAAGCCTATCATTAGCATGAAATTTCTTACTAATGCTATCATTCACAGCTTTTTGATCAAACGAGCTAGGCTTGTTTAACTGATGCGAATTACCTGAGGAGTTACCTTGTCCGGAGAATGGAATGTACGGTCTTGAATTCCAACATGGTTGAGGACGATTCCCATTGTTGAAGTTGCTAGAATTACCGATGAAATTGGCATCCTTCGGTCGAGTTTTAGGGCAGGTGTTCCTCGAATGCCCCGTATTCCCGTAGACTTCACAAGTCATGCGAGCATTGAGGGCCTAAACTGGAGCGGTTTTAGGATTGTCTTCTAGCTTCTTTAAGTGCAGGTCCATCTTGGCGGCGAGCATGTCGGTGCTGTCGATGTGATGGACTCCACAGGATCGGGTACTAGACCTCTCTTCTTTCCATCCCTGATTTGTGGCTATCTTTTCAATGAGATCCTTGGCAGCTCTCACACTATGCGATAAGAAGGATCCTCCGTTAGCTGCATCCAGGTGCTCTTGTGCTGAGCGGTTCAATCCATGAAAGAAGCTCTGGATGATAAGCCATTGTTCCATTCCATGGTGGGGGCAAGCTGCGATGTACTCTTGTAATTGTTCCCAAGCCTCCGCCACTGTTTCATCTATGAGCTGTTGAAAGCTCGAGATCTTGTTCCTCAATGCATTGGTCTTCCCCAGAGAGAAATATTTGGCGAGGAATGCGTTAGATGATGCATCCCACGTCAACAGTGTGGCACGGTTGAGGTAGTACCATTGCAACACCTTTCTGACAAGCGAAAATGGGAAGAGGAGAACTCACGGATGGTCTTTTCAGCCATGACGTTGGTGAACGGAGTACGACTCATTGATGCAGTTGATTCAAGTTCCGTCGGTACAGGTCTCTGCCCATGGACAGTCTTTGAACGGACTCTCCTGAGCAAGGACTCTGGATTATTGTGGAAGTTTACCGGTAGGTCGAAACCGGTCATACACCCGTCTGTTGCATCCACAACAAAAACAACAGAGACAAGTGAGCCTGCTAAAGACTAGTTGGTATTTTTCTAACAGACACGGGGTTCGAAAAGAGATTATCAATTATACTCTTCCTATTGCTTCCCTAGCAATGGCGCTAGAAAAGCTTGTTGGCGTCTCTTAGCCCTAACAGGTTTTACTCTGCAAGCGCACAGAGACCGCTGTAGCCTTTCACCTAGAGTATTCCGAGTATCATATTTATCCACAGGGAAGCGGCAGGTGAGAGAGCATAATTGGATAAACTGAAATTGAAGTCACCGTACTTTAATAAATGTACCAACTAGTATCTAGATAGGGGTAAGTCTGATAAAGATATGTGTATGGTGAAGAAGTAAATAAACTACCTAAGATACACGTAGAGAGGTATAGTTGCCTGGGAGGACAACGAGTGAGATAAAGTTCTCAAACTCTATTCTATTCGGCTGTAAAGACTATGTCGTGGTTAACTAAGGAAACTCAAGTAAACAAGTCAGGGTCTTGTGTCGAGCAAAATTCCAGCGCCCTCGAGGGGTCAGGGGGTACATAGTTGACACTCGAAAGAGAACCCGGCTAGCACCTACGGGCCTCCCGAACGAACGGGCCTAGACTACAGGGGCACACCACACGCTGTCACCAAGTGGGGCTACCAAGCAAATCTGCGTGGAGGGGATGGCACGCTACAAACGTACTCAAGTAAAGCTTGAGTGACAATAGATCGTCCTTGATCAGAGGAGAGGACCTAACCAGAGCCTGGCATACAGGTTGGATTATAGCACCGGCAAGAATAACAGGACTTGACTAACTAAGATAACCATAGCCTAAGCCTAGCAAGTATGCAAAGAAAGGTACACCACACTTGCAAGAGATAGAAATAAAGTAAAGCATAAATATATTATACTGAAGATAAGAGTACTAGATACAAGACCTTTACCGCAGATTCAGAGATATCTCTGAGAACTCTAAGGCAAAGCTCGACTCATTCTAACTCCCAGGACTATCCTAACTACTAAGATGTGGAAATGGCACTCTCTAAGGTAGAATGTAGCTCTCAACTTCTCCACACCTCTACAAATGAGCTCTCGGGGTTTATTTATAGTCCAACAAGTGAGGGGGGTATTTATAGGTGGCTTAGGTCGGTTTAGGGGGTAAGGTGGTGGTCGGCCGACCATGTAGGGGATCGACCGACCTAGCCCCATTGTCGGTCGACCACCCAATCCACCGACTTAGCCATCCAATGGCTTGATCTTGCTTCCCCACGTCGGTTGGAAGTTGAGACGGTTGGTGCACGTGTAAAATGAGAGCCTTACATGATTGGCCGACCATGCATAAGGTCGGGTGACCACGTGTCCCGCTCTGATTTGTTGCATGGCTCTTCTCTTGGATTAGTGATGTCACCTATCTGTGGTTTGGTGGTCCTTCTGCCCTTGGATACATTGGATGCTTGGTTTGACGGTTGGATTAGACTGCCTTTGTGTTTCTTTGCCGGTTTGGATCAATGACGTGGCAAGTGGGCTTGGCTGGATAGTCGGGAGGCCAGGGTGTATGGTCAGCCGACCCTGCAACTGGGTCGGGCGACCCAGCAGATGGTCAGGCGGCCAGGACCCATGGCCGGCCGACCCAGCCACTTTGCCTACAGTGCCCATCTTTGATCCTTGATAGGTTTTCAGCTGTTTTATGTGCATTTTGGTACCTGCAACCAAATATTCATACAAAACTAGTAGAACTCATTAGTAGTAGGGGTTAGTCCATTTTATTCACATTCTTTGCTTCATTTGGTGGATAATTGACTGTAGATATCGTGAGATTATGACCGTCAACACTTACTTTGACTGTGCTTTCCCTACCTTTGAGCAGATGGCTCGGCACTGGTTCAGCAGTTTCACTAACCCCAGTGCCAGACCATTTGCTCACTCTCGTTTTCCTTGATTTTGTAGGATCGAGGACTGGAGGACATATGGATAATGAACTCCGTCTGCTCTAGGCACATGACCGGGCACCGTAGATGGTTCTCCAGCCTCAACCCTGTGAGCACCAAGGAGTACATCACATTCGGGGACAATGGTCAAGGTAAAGTGTTGGGTTTTGGTTCTGTTGTGCTTTCTGGCAAGCTTTCCCTGAGAGAAGTTGCTTTGGTGAGGAGTTTGGGCTTCCATTTGATTTCTGTCTTGTAACTTCTCAAGGAAGGGTGTGAGGTTCGCTTTAAGGAGGGTTCTTCTTGTGTGCTAGATGATAAGGAACACCTTGTTTGTCGGATTTTTCCCTATGGGCAGGTTTTTAAGGTTGACCTTGCATCTATTTCTAGCCCTCCTTAGTGTTTGGTAGCTGGTCCATCTGCTGATATCTGGAAATGGCATAGAAGGTTAGGCCACTTGAGTTTTGATCTGCTAGCTAGGTTGAGCTCGATGGGTCTGATCCGAGGATTGCCCAAATTGAAAACAGAAAAGGACTTAGTGTGCCACCCCTGTCGTCATGGCAAGATGGTTGCTGCTTCTCATGCACCTGTCAATCAGGTCATGACCTCTTATCCGGGCGAGCTGCTGCATATGGACACGGTTGGTCCAGCTCGGGTATAGTCAGTCAGCGGGAAGTGGTATGTGCTTGTTGCAGTAGATGACTTTTCTCACTTTTCATGGGTGTTCTTCATGGAATTCAAAGATGAAGCTTTCGGTTTTGTTCGAGATCCGGTCTTGAGGTTGAGAAATGAGAGTCATAAGGCCATGAGGGCTGTCCGCAGTGACAATGGCGGAGAATTTCATAACTCTCGTTCTGAAACCTTCTGTTGTGACCTAGGTCTTGATCACCTCTTGTCTCCTTATACCCCACCTTAGAACGGTGTTGTGGAACGAAAGAACCGCACACTGTAGAGATGGCATGGATGATGCTTGATGAGCATAGGACTCTGTGACACTTTTGGGCTGAGGCTATGAATACAACGTGTTACATTGCCAACCGCATCTTCCTACGAGCTTTCTTAGGGAAGACTTCGTACGAGCTACGGTTTGGTAGGCAGCCCAGCGTCAAGCACCTGCATGCATTTGGCTGTAGATGCTTTGTGCTCAAAAAGGGGGGAATTTGGACAAGTTTGAATCTCGCTGCTTGGAAGGTATTTTCCTTGGGTTCGCCTCTAGCTCTAGGGCATATAGATTGTGGATTCTCGATACCAAACAAGTGATTGAGACCTGTGAAGTTTCCTCTGATGAATCTATGCCTTGCACAACCCCTGCATTTAAGATTTCAGGTGATGATGAAGTTTGATATGGGAGACTCCAAGCCCTTGGCGACTCCCATGTCAACACAAATGGCACTTGATGCAGATGAAGAAGGGGAGGTGGTGGACCAAAGAAAGTACTGAGGGATGATCGGCTCACTTCTGTACCTAACGACGACTAGGCCAGACATCCAGTTCGTGGTTTGTCTTTGTACGTGATGTCAGGCATCACCGAGGACATCACACTGTCAAGCGGTGAAGCACATCTTCAGGTACCTAAAATACACTCCTAAGCTTGGTCTTTGGTTCTCTTCAGCTTCGACGCTCTCAGAGGGTATTCGGATGCTGACTTTGCAGGTTGTCGGTTGGAGTGCAAGTCGACTTCAGGCACCTGCCAGTTTATCAGTTCTTCTCTTGTCTCTTGGTCCTCACGCAAGCAATCTAGCGTAGCCACTTGCACCACAGAAGCCAAATATGTTGCTGCTGCTAGTTGCTGCTCCCAGCTGCTTTGGATGAGAGCTACCCTGAATGACTTTGGTCTCAGCATTAGGAAGATCCCTCTCCTAGTAGACTCTACTTCTGCTATTTTTGTAGCTAGGAACCCTGTCTTGCACTCTAGAACCAAACACGTAGACGTGAGGTTTCACTTTCTAAGAGATCACTATGAGAAGGGAGATGTAGACTTGCTCCATGTGGAGACCGAGAACGAGTTGGCCAATATCTTCACCAAGCTCTTAGAGCATAGCGTGTTTGCTCGCTTGTGTGCGGAGCTTGGTGTTTGTTACCCCTTTTAGGTTGGGGTACCTCTATTGTAGTTTAGGTTTTGAGTTACCTTTTCTTTGCTTTTCTTTGTTTTCTTTGCATTTTGTATCATATCATGCATTGCATTGTATCATATGCATTTTCATTTCACTAGCACTAGAGCTCTTCTGGAATGACTAGTTAGTACTTGCTTGTCCTAGATTGTACAATTGCTTGCATGATCATGGTTGGCTGAGCTCCTGGAATCTGTCTAATCTCTTTCGTGAGCTAAGTCACTTTTATTTCTTGAAAATCAAAAACCATGATCACCACTTGACTTGGCTACCTAGCATGTGTAGGAATGTTGAATGCTATGCTATCTTTTCATGCTTGGATATGCTAGTCATATGTCTTTGTTACATTTATGCCTAAGCATTTATGACACCTTACCTAAACATGAAATCAGAATTAAACCAGTGCACATTGTGTGTCTTATGAGTTGAATTGAAAAGATCCAAGAGGGTTCGCCTGTCACACTGTTCTAGTTTGAGATAGCTTGCCTTTGCACTTTGGCATGAACTTGGACTAGGCTGTGTATGACCAAAACCTTGTCTTAAGCTTCTGATGGTTTTCTGAACCTAGACTTGCCATTGGTTGATAAGAAATGGCAAAGACAAGTGAATAACTCCTGGCACATGTACTAATTTGCATGAAGTGACAAATTGCTAAATTTGAAATCTACAAGTCTCTAAATTGCTTATGGCCTATTGTATATGCTTTGGTTGAGAGTAGCAACCTTGTATGTTTTGCTAGCATCTTGTTGTTCATTCCTATGTTACTAGATGCTATTCATATTGGTGATGCTTTCTTTTTCAACAACCTTGAAAATCATGCTACCGATCTGTATAATATAGATTTGTAGGACCGAGACATGCGACTAGAGGGGGGGGTGAATCGAAGCACTTTAAAACTCAAACTCACAATCCCCAAAACTAGTGCTTGAGAGAAGAACTAGACACCATCCACTGAACAGATACGTGTCTAGCAGTGCAAAGGTGCCGTCCGCTGAGAGGATACGCAAAGTGAGAAAATACATGAGACAAACCAACAAGGGCACCGAGGCAACGGATCTTGCGAAAACCGCAACATGACCGCTGCTGGACAGTCCGATAGCAATCCACGAGCAGGCCCCTACACCGGACTATCCGGTGGGCTCTGCCGGACTGTCCGGTGGAACCAGATTGTACGGTGGCCCTGCCAAATTGTCTGGTAGAGTCGCAAAAAAGGAGTTTTCACACCCAAAATTGACCAATCTTGTCCAATCTTCACGAGATTTAGTACAGGTTATCAGGACCCTATTCCAAAGCTTTTCCCAAAAGAACAACGCAAAATGACCAAGGGATCAGCGGGAATTTCGGATCTCGTGGGATGGCAATCTTTGGGCAAGAAAGGGAAAAACCAAAGGGGGACTTGCTTGTGGAAATCCTGCATGATTGAGATGATCTAAGTCATAATATCCATGTCCTAGCAAGTCTAAAAGAGCCAAAAGAACAGGATCAACTCGTGGGCAAAGCAAATCACCAAAAGCCATTGAGATTTATCCAAAAACCAACTAGAAAGAGGGAGGGAGATGGCTGCACACATGAGCACAAATTGGGGACTAATCTTGCCTTGATTAGAAGTGGAAATCAGTGCTTACAAGGTTTCTCACAGCCTACCATCCTTCATCCTCCCACTAATGCAATGTACTAGCCTAGGGGACTCTCAAATCCTAAGCTAAGCACCCGGTTTAATCTTAAGCTCTTGGCAGGTTGGAAACTAAGCCTAGGGTTTCTTGAGGTGGAATAATCATCTAAATGACCAGCCACTTAGGTATATATAACCCAAGCCTAATAGACACATTTTACACTAAGACCCTTATATTACAGAAACGCCCGTAGGGGCCAAAACGGAAAAGACTCGACCTTCTCGGGAACGGACGACCACGATGGAGTCTTGATCTTCTTTGGATGCACGCAAACTCCCGGATGACGTCCACGTGGCTAGTAGTCCACATCCGCCGATCGACCCTCGGTTTTGAAGTCAGAAACCATGAAACTTTACGGTTTGCTTCCTGGGCCCGGAACAGCCCACTCCACTCTATCACGGTGAGAATGAGCCTATTCGCCGAGTTTGGTAACTTGGTGGTAGGGTGGCAGATTTGAGCGAATCCACCAACGCCCTCGCACGTCTTCGTGCCATGTACTCGAGTTGGAGCACCGCAGTGGCACCCGACATCCCCAGTCCATCTGGGTGGCCTCGCAGTCCTTCGGAGGTCTTACTCCTGTCGTTGCCGTGCCGCTCCTCCGTCTACCGAACTCCCATGGCCGATCGACGTCGAGCATGCATCCAGTCCTTCAGAGGACTTCCATCTACCTCTAGACCATCGGAGGGCCTCCTATCCATTGGAGGTCTTGTGCCCAAGTCCTTCTGGGTCTTTGGCTTCCGTTGACAGTCACTCATCACTCCTGAGGCAATGAAGCTGGTCCATTGGCTCTCAATCTCCCCTTTGATGAGTGCATTGTCAACACCTTCTACCCGTAACCTAAAATAGAACAAAGACAATAAGAAACAAGAGTAAAACCAAAAAGAAAGGAGAAAGAAGAAAGTTGCTCAAAATGCCCAAAAGCCAAACACAAGCAAAGAAGGGCAAATTGAGGCAACAAAAACAAAGTCAAAGATCGACCCCCTAAGACAAGAAAAACCGCTCAACGCAGTCGATCAAACTAAAGCATGACCCCTCAAGAAAGAGGCAAACCGGCTCAACACAGTCATGCTTAGGCAAAGCATCAGCTCCTCCAAAAAGAGGCAAAAGGCTCAATGCACTGATGCAAGAGCATGCTAAAAGCTCAAACTCCCTGAATGCACAACCCCCACTCAACTAGATCTCTCCAGAATTCTCCCCCTTGGTCCATGACACTCCTATAGGTCAACATATCTCCCCCTTGTTGTCAATGGACACATCAAGCGTTCATAGAATCTGACTCCCCCTGAACTAGACAACTCTCCCTCAAAATTTGCCATCAAATACAGTAAGTGTACCATGAAGAGCTCAGCAGGGATGAAATGCTAGTAAATACAAGTTCTAGCATACAGAGCAAGTGAGGGCAAGGAATCATGCAACAAGCTCAATTGAATCTATCTTATATAGATCAAGAGCTTGTTTTTTAGGGTTGTTGAAAAGAAAGCATCACCAACATGAATAGCATCTTGAAAGATAGGCATGAACAGCAAGATGCTAGCAAAACAGACAAGGTGTGCTACTCTCAACCAAAGCATATGCAACAAGCCATACGCAATTTAGAGACTTGTAGAATTCAGATTTAGCAAAATGTCACTTTAAGTGAATTAGTACATGTGCCAGGGGTTATTCACTTGTCTTTGCCACTTCTTACCAACCAATGCCAAGCCTAGGTGCAGAAAACCATCAGAAGCTTAAGACAAGGTTTTGGTCATACACAGTCTAGTCCATGTTCATGCCAAAGTGCAAAGGCAAGCTATCTCAAACTAGAACAGTCTGACAAGTGAACCCACCTAGATCTTTTCAAATCAGTTCATAAGACACACAAAATGCACAAATTTATTTCAGATTTCATGTTTAAGCAAGGTGTCATAAATGCTTAGGCATAAACTCAACCAAGGTATATGATTAGCATATCCAAGCATGAGAAGATAGCATAGCATTCAACATTCCTACACATGCTAGGTAACCAAGTGAAGTGGTGATCATGGTTTTTGATTTTCAAGAAATAAAAGTGACTTAGCTCACAAAAGAGATTAGAGAGATTCAAGGAGCTCAACCAACCATGATCATGCAATCAACTATACAATCAAGCACAAGCAAGTACTAACTAGTCATTCTAGAAGAGCTCTGGTGCTAGTGAAGTGAAAATGCATATGATACAATGCAATGCATGATATGATACAAAATGCAAAGAAAATAGAGAAAGGCAAAGAAAAGGCAAAACAAAACCCTAAACTATAACAAAGTTACCCCAACGTAAAAGGGGTAACAAACACCAAGCCCTCCACGCAAGCGAGCAAACGCACTAAGTTCTAAGGGCTTGGTGAAGATATCTGCCAGCTAGTTCTCAGTCTCCACATGGATCAAGTCTATGTCTCCCTTCTCATAGTGATCTCACAGAAAGTGAAACCTCACGTCTATGTGTTCGGTTTTGGAGTACAAGACGGGGTTCTTAGCCACTGAAATAGCAGAAGTAGAGTCAACTAGGAGAGGGATCTTCATAAAGCTTAGGCCAAAGTCACTGAAGGTAGCTCTCATCCAAAGCAGCTGTGAGTAGCAACTTGCAGCAGCAAAGTATTCGGCTTCGGTGGTTGAAGTGGCTACGCTACGCTAGATTGCTTGCGTGAAGACCAAGAGACAAGAGAAGAACTAATAAACTGGCAGATGCCAAAAGTCAACTTGCGCATGAACCGACAACCCGCAAAGTCAGCATCCGAATACCGTCTGAGAGAGAGCGTCGATGCTGAAGAGAACCAAAGACCAAGCTTAGGAGTGTATTTTAGGTACCTAAAGATGCGCTTCACCGCTTGATGGTGTGATGTCCTCGATGAGGCCTGAAAACACGCACAAAGGCAAACCGTGAACTGGATGTCCGGCCTAGTCGATGTCAGGTACAGAAGTGAGCCGATCATCCCTTGATACTCTCTCTGGTCCACCACCTCCCCTTCTTCATCTGCATCAAGCGTCGTTGTGTTGACATGGGAGTTGCCATGGGCTTGGAGTCTCCCATATCAAACTTCTTCAAAATGTCCTTCATGTATTTGGCTTGATGGATGAAGGTTCCTTCATGCCCTTGCTTTATTTGGAGTCCAAGGAAAAACTGCAACTCTCCCATCATGCTCATCTCAAACTCCTTCGACATCTGTCTGGGACCTCAAAGTCCTCGCATGCAAATCACCAATGATTCCATGTGGAGGGTGATCCTGCTGGACCTACCGAGATGGAACAATCTCGGAGGTCACCTCCCCTGTGTCCTCAGTGGGGTCAGCCTCTGCTCAAGCTTGCAATCGGGGGAGCGAGGAGGAAGCCATCGGTAAGGGTCCTCCTTCGTCTTCAGAGCTCATAGCGGAGGGGGCAGGAGCTGCAGCCGGTGCAGTGGCTCCTGCATCACCAGCATCTACCTGAACTTCCTCATCTTCAAAGATGGGAGTTCCTTCCTCATCATCACCTGAAAGCTCAAATGCAGGAGTTGTGCCAGGCATAGATTCATCAAAGGAAACTTCACAGGTCTCAACCACTTGTTTGGTATCGAGGATCCACACTCTATATGCCCTAGAGCTAGAGGCGTACCCAAGGAAAATACCATCCAAGCAGCGAGATTCAAATTTGTCCAAATGCCCCACTTTTTGAGCACGAAGCATCTGCAGCCAAATGCACGCAGGTGCTTGACACTGGGCTACCTACCAAACCGTAGCTTGTACGAAGTCTTCCCAAAGAAAGCTCGTAGGAAGATGCGGTTGGCAATGTAACAGGCCGTATTCATAGCCTCAACCCAAAAGCGTCGCGGAGTCCTATACTCATCAAGCATCGTCCACGCCATCTCTACAAGTGTGTGGTTCTTTCATTCCACAACACCGTTCTGAGGTGGGGTATAAGGAGACGAGAATTGGTGATCAAGACCTAGGTCACGACAGAAGGTTTCGAAACGAGAGTTACGAAATTCTCCGCCACTATCGCTGCGGATAGCCCTCATGGCCTTATGACACTCATTTCTTAACCTCAAGACCAAATCCCAAACAAAACCGAAAGCCTCATCTTTGAATTCCATGAGGAACACCCACGACAAGCGAGAAAAATCGTCTACAACGACAAGCACATACCACTTCCCACTAACCGACTGTACTCGAGCAGGACCAACCATGTCCATATGCAGCAACTCACCTGGGTAAGAGGTCATCACCTGATTGACAGGAGCATGAGAAGCAGCAACTATCTTGCCATGACGACAGGTAATGAGGACATTCCTAGCATTCTCTCATCTCCAAATGAAACTACACTTAATATAGCTGGTCCAATTACAAGGAGTAGAGCTAAACAATTGGAGAAGGAAATTCATTCTCAGGTGAACGCTAACCTTATGTTTAATAATCAGTTTATGTTGAATGAGTCCATGCTTTTGAGTTCTTGTTTCAATGTCCTTAGGAATGATGGAGTATATGAACCAGCATGGGATGAAGATGGATTCAAGCCTGTGGACATCTGAACCAAGAAGCCTTTGGTGTGCATGAATAAAAGGGTAGTTCATCACCTTTGCATGGCAATGCAACTAGAAGCTAGATGGCTGACGCATGGTATGAATTCCAAGCTTCACCACGGACAGAATACAAAGAGTTAGACGGTGTTCTATATGTGGATGGAAGCGCCTTCAAGTCTACTTTCCAACCCATCAAACGGCTCATTATTTGGACTTCATAATAAAGAGTTATGCTCATTTTAGTAACTGCTGCCAGGAGCTGAAAAGACGCGCGAACCAGCCATGAAATCCACTAGTGCATGCGCATGCTGTCATTCACTCAAAGCTGAACGCCTCTATTTCTATATATATCTTGTACTAGACAATGAAAGACAATATATTATTATTATTTGGCTGAATTCAGAACACACAAACTCGTGGAGTTTTGTTTATGCGTGAGTCTTGAGAGGCTTACAACACTTGTTCTTTCGATTCCTGAGGGAGTTGTAGAACGCCGAACTGCGGTTCACCCAGTTTATGCCTTCACGTCTATACGGCGTGATTGCGTGGGCTGTTCGTCGGTACGTGGAAGGGTGATTGTCTCGGTAGTTCGTCGCATGGACAGCCTCGCGGTGCATTGCCTCTTCACCAGGTCACGCGGCAACAATTTATCAAGTTTGCAGATCCTACGAGAAGATCGGGCCACAACAACTTGCTACACGTGCTGCATAGACGTATGCATATCAACAGGGGTGGCATACTAAGTCCTTTTCTACTTTCAAATTAGGCAATCCTCGGATCAGACCCATCGAGCTCAACTTGCCAAGCAGATCAAAACTCAAATGGCCTAGCCTCCTATGCCACTTCCAAATATCAGTAGAAGGACCAGCTACCAAACACTAAGGAGGGCTAGAAACAGATGCAAGTTCAACCTTAAAAACCTGCCCATAGGGCAAAATCCAACAAATAAGGTTTTCCTTAGCATCAAGCACATGAGAAGAACCCTCCTTAAAGCGAACCTCATAACCTTCCTTGAGAAGTTGCGAGACAGAAACCAAATTGAACCCCAAATTCCTCACCAAAGCAACTTCTCTCAGGGAAAGCTTGCCCCAAAGCGCAACAGAACCAACACCCTACACTTTACCTTGACCATTATCCCCGAATGTGATGTACTCCTTGGTGCTCACGGGGTTGAGGCTGGAGAAGCATCTGCGGTGCCCTGTCATGTGCCTAGAGCACCCGGAGTCCATGATCCATATGTCCTCCAGGCCTTGATCCTGCAAAATCAAGGAAAGCAAGAGTGAGCAAATGGTCCAGCACTGGGGTTAGTGAAACTGCTGAACCAGTGCCGAGCCATCTGCTCAAAAGTGGGAAAAGTACAGCCAAAGTAAGCATCCCGACGATATGGGTACCCCCGACCTCCAAAGCATGAGCTCTCAAGCCCTCTACCAAAGCCTCGGTCATGAGGTCCATAGCCACATTGAAAATGACTAGGAGCTGCACCGGCAAAGCGTCTCTCACCACCAGGAGCATGGGCCCGAAAGCCACCTCCTCTCTCACCACTAGCAAAGCGGTCTCTCATCTCACTGCTATAGGGAGGATCCTGCCTACCACCCCAGTAGAACTGATCCTGGTTCCCCAGGCTCTCTCCGACCTCTCAGCCTGCTTCGTCTTGAAGCAAAACTCCTCCAAGTGACCATTCTGCTGGCAAAAGTCACAGTGGTATACTGGTCTCTTGGGCATAGGCTGGGGCTGGGTCTTGGGCTTCTGGTGAGGTGGTGAAGCCTTGGATGGAGCTGGCTGCTGGACCTGCTTCTTGCGTGAAGGCTTAAGCACTTCTTCTACTATCTTGTCCAGCTAGGCTTGTGGTGGCTTGGGTGTCCAATATGACTTCCTTGGGGCAGCCTTGGGAGGTTCATGGTAAACCCCATCAACATTAGAGTCAGGCTCAGGATAGGCAGTGTTAGGCTTGATTGGGGCACTCATCTTCTTACCCGAGGTACTACACTCTCCAAACCCAAGTCCACTAGTGTCACCCTCACCATGCTTGTTTGCCTCTATGATCATCCTAACTTGAGGTTCCCTGGCATACATCCAACTCAACACCTCCCTCAACCTACAGTTGTCCTCTTCAAGGATCAACTTCTCCTCTCTCAGCCAGAATCAAAGTCTGGGTAGCACAAGAGGGACACTGTAGAGAGGGAATCACAGGTGCAGACTTCTCAAGCTTCCTAATGGTGGCATCCTTCTCCACCAACTGTAGCCTCAAAGTGAGACAGTTCTCACACATATTAGGGGGTGCTGAAAACAACACAAGATCAGCTCTCACCTGGTCAAGCTCAGTCCTCAAGGTAGGACAGACCTTGCACGCACCCAAAAGAGTGGGTCTAGCCCTAAGCACCTCCAACTCCTTGAGGTGCCCCTCACACTTCACCTTTAGCTCAGCTATGTCAACAGCTAGGTGGGGGCAAGACTCGCACTCAGGCACCTCACTCAAAGTAGGCTCATCCAGTTTAGACTGGAGTTTGCCTAACTCAACCTTCAGCCTATCCAACTCCTCTACCTGATGAGCATACTTGCTCTTCTGCTCACAAAGGTCGCTCATGAGAGACTCACAGGTAGGGCACTCAAACTCACTAGTCTGGGCTTGCGCACTCTTCAGCCTCTCCATCTCAGCCAAAGCCTCAGCAAGCTTGGCTTTCTGCTTCTGCAGCTTCTTGGCTGCATTCTCCAACAACTTATCCTGGGCTTTCAACTCACTACTATTCCTCTCTAGCATATCAGGGATCTCAGCTTGCTCAGGAGTTACATCTTCATTAGAGGAGTCATTGTCGTTGCCCTTGTCGTCCTTATCCTCAAGCGCCATGGAGCAAAATGATCTCTGGTTCACCTTGTGCTTGCTCTTGGACTTGGTGGAGACGAAGTAGAGGCCAGCTCGACCGCCTTGGTCCCTCCTCTTGTCTCGCTTGGTGACAATCTCTTCATCGCTTGAGCTTCACGAAGACAAGGGGGAGGAGGAGGAGGATCCGGTACATAGACCACCAAGCTCGGTGAAGAATGCCTTGTCCTGCTTCCGATTGTCCCTCTGGTAGCTCTTGGAAGCCTTCCTAAAGTTCTTGATCTTGCCGGAGTGGTGCTTGGTGTGGTCGCCCTTGCCGTAGTCGTGATTGCCAGAGCAGTGCTTGCTGAAGTCGCAGGAGTGGTTCTTGCCCTTCTTGTAGTAGTCATTCTACTTGTTCGGGCACTCGGCAATGAAGTGGCCCTCTTCGCACTCAAAGCACATGGGCTTCTCGCCCCTCTTCTTGCTCATCTAGTTGTCATAGGCGCACTGAAAGTGACTAGACACTAGACAAAGCTCAACATCCCCAAGTGTCACCAACTGCTCCTCTGTCACAGACATCAAAGCAAAGAATGAAAAACCGTGAAGTAGAGGGTTAGTAGCAACTTCCTTGGAGCTGGAATCCAAGGCCAGGCTCTTGGATCCAGTACCATTGAGCATATCTGTCATCTGGTAATCAACCTCTTTGGCCTTGAGCTTGCTGTAAAGCTCCTCAACTCCCAAGGTGTCATACCTTGCCGACTCAAGAATGGAGTTCTTCTTGATCTCCCACACATTCCTGTCCAAGGAATACAGCAGCTTGACAGCCTGCTGATGGTTAGTGTATGGAAGAGCAGCGGGGGCAGAGTTGACACAGAGCTTGTTGATGATCGACTGAAAACAAACAAACAAGGCATCCATAGACTCTCTCGGCTTCTGGGCGAAGTTTCCATACTCGCGCCGGTAAGTCTCAACAAGCCGACCCATAACTGTCACCGTCCCTTCATGGTGTGCACTGAGCAGGGACCAGATCTCATGGGTGGTATCAAGGTGGCTCACCCTCTCATAGTCCGCCGGACCAAGTCCAGAGAAGAGAAAGTTCACCGCCGTGTAGTTAGCCTTGTGCTGAGCAATGAGCGCCGGTGTGGTACGCTCGGCAACGGGGAGCACCGAGAAAGTCGTACTCTGTGTAGCATTCCATATGTCCTCGCTCTGGCTAAGCAAGAAAGCTTTCATCCTACCCTTCTAGTAGGGATAGCTATCGGAGCCGAGAACTGGAACCTTCCCAGAGTGCATCATAGTTGCTACTGGTTTCTCACCGGTAAAGGTATGGAGAAACCTAAGCGGCTCTGATACCAATTGTAGGACCGAGACGTGCGACTAGAGGGTGGGTGAATAGGAGCACTTTAAAACTCAAACTCCCAATCCCCAAAACTGGTGCTTTAGAGAAGAACTAGACACCGTCCACTGAATAGATACGTGTCTAGCAGCGCAAAGGTGCCGTCAACTAAGAGGATACACACCAAGCGAGAAAATCCACAAGACAAACCAACAAGGGCACCGAGGCAACGGATCTTGCGAAAACCACCACACGACACTCACCGCACCAGGGTGCGTCTCACTGACTCATAGCAAGCAAAGAGAATAGTCTGGAAGTGGGGAATGCAAAACCCCAAAGCAAAAACACAGCGCAAGAACAAACAGCAAGGAGAACAGCTGCAACCCTGGCAGGGCCGGATTGTCCGGTGGCAGGAGCCGGACTGTCCGGTGGCACCGGACAGTCCGGTGACCACTGCCGGACTATCTGGTGGCAAGCCACGGGTAGGACCCTACACCGGACTATCTAGTGGGCCCTACCGGACTGTCCGGTGGAACCGGATTGTCCGGTGGCCCTACCAGATTGTCCGGTAGAGTCAAAAAAAGGGGTTTTCACACCCAAAATTGACCAAATATTGTCCAATCTTCACAAGATTTTGCACAGGCTATCTGGACCCTATTCCAAAGCTTTTTCCAAAAGATCAATGCAAAATGACAAAGGGATCAGCGGGAATTTCAGATCACATGAGATGGCAATCTTTGGGCAAGAAAGGGGAAAACCCAAGGGGGACTTGCTCGTGGCAATCCTATGGGATTGAGATGATCTAAGTCATAATCTCCACATCCTAGCAAGTCCAAAAGAGCCAAAAGAACTGGATTAACTCATGGGCAAAGCAAATCAGCAAAAGCCCTTGAGATTCATCCAAAAACAACCTAGAAAGGGGAAGGGAGATGGCTGCACACATGAGCACGAATTGGGGATGAATCTTGCCTTGATTAGAAATGGAAATCAGTGCTTACAAGGTTCCACATAGCCTACCACCCTTCATCCTCTCACTAATGCAAAGTACTAGCCTAGGGGACTCTTAAATCCTAGGCTAAGCACCCGGTTTAATCTTAAGCTCTTGGCAGGTTGGAAACTAAGCCTAGGGTTTCTTGAGGTGGAAGAGTCATCTAAATGAGCAACCACTTAGCTATATAAAGCCCAGGCCTAATAGACACATTTTACACTAAGACCCTTATATTACAGAAACGCCCGTAGGGGCCAAAATGGAAAAGACTCGACTTTCTCGGGGACGGACGACCGCGATGGAGTCTTGATCTTCTTTGGATGCACGCAAACTCTCAGATGACGTCCACGTGGCCACTAGTCCTAATTTGCCGATCGACCCCCCGTTTTGAAGTCAGAAACCGGGAAACTTTAGGGTTTTCTTCCTAGGGCTGGAATGGCCCACTCCACTCTATCTCGGTGAGAATGATCCCATTCGTTGAGTTTGGTAACTTGGTGGTAGGGTGGTGGATTTGAGCGAATCCGCCAATGCCCTCGCCCGTATTCGCACCATGTACTCAGGTTGCAGCAACGCAGTGGCACCCGGCATCCCCAGTCCATCGGGGTGGCCTCGCCGTCCTTCGGAGGTCTTACTCCTGACAGCGCTGTGCCGCTCCTCGGTGTACCAAACTCCCATGGCTGACCGACGTCGAGCATGCCTCCAGTCCTTCGGAGGACTTCCATCGGAGATCTTGTGCCCAAGTCCTTCTGGGTCATTGGCTTTTGTTAACAATCACTCATAACTCCAGAGGCAATGGAGCCGGTCCATTGGCTCTCAAGATTCAATTGAGCTTGTTGCATGCTTCCTTGTCCTCACTTGCTCTGTACGCTAGGACTTGTATTTACTAGCTTTTCATCCCTGCTGAGCTCTTCATGGTACACTTCCTGCATTTCATGGCATATTTTGAGGGGGAGGTGTCTAGTTCTGGGGGAGTTGGATTCTATGAACCCTTGATGTGTCCATTGTCAACAAGGGGGAGAGATGTTGACCTATAGGAGTGTTCATGGACCATGGGAGAGAATTCTAGAAAGATCTAGTTGAGGGGAAGCTATGCATTCTAGGAGCTTGAGCTTTTAGCATGCTCTTGCATTGGTGCGTTCTTGCATCAGCGCGTTGAGCCTTTTGCCTCTTTCTAGAGGAGCCAATGTTTTGCCTATGCATAACTATGTCGAGCCAATTTGCCTCTTTCTTGAGGGGTCATGCTTTAGTTTGATCGACTACGTTGAGCATTTTCCATGTCTTAGGGGTTTGATCTTTGGTTTTCTTTCTGTTGCCTCAATTTGCCCTTCTTAGCTTGTGTTTGGTTTTGGGCATCTTGAGAAACTTTCTTCTTTTCTTCTTTCCTTTTGGTTTTATGCTTGTTTTTCTTGTCTTTGTTCTATTTTAGGTTACAGGTAGAAGGTGTTGACTATGCACTCATTAAGGGGGAGATTGAGAGCCAATGGACCAGCTCCATTGCCTCTGGAGTGATGAGTGATTGTCAACGGAAGCCAAAGACCCAGAAGGACTTGGGTACAAGACCTTCGATGGACAGGAGGCCCTCCAATGGATGGGAGGTAGATGGAAGCCCTCCGAAGGACTGGAGACATGCTCGACATCAGTCTGCCATGGGAGTTCGGTACACAGAGGAGCGGCACGGCGACGGCAGGAGTAAGACCGCCGAAGGATTGCGAGGCGACCCCGATGGACAGGGGATGCTAGGTGCCACCGCAGTGCTCCAACCCGAGTACATGGCGCGAAGACGGGCGAGGGCGTTGGCGGATTCGCTCAATTCTGCCACCCTACCACCAAGTTACGAGACTCGGCGAATGGGCTCAATCTCGCCGAGATAGAGAGAAGTGGGCCATTCCAGGCCTAGGAAGAAAGCCCTAAAGTTTCCCAGTTTCTGACTTCAAAACAAGGGGTCAATCGGCGGATTTGGACTACTGGCCACGTGGATGTGATCTAGCAGTTAGCGTGCATATGAAGAAGATCAAGACTTCAATCGCGGTCGTCCATCTGGAGAAAGTCGAGTCTTTTCCAGTTTGGCCCCTACGGGCGTTTCTGTAATATAGGGGTCTTAGTGTAAACTGTGTCTGTTAGGCCTGGGCTATATATACCTAAGTCGCTGGTCATTTAGGTGACTCTTGCACCTCGAGAAACCCTAGGCTTAGTTTCCAACCAATGAACAGCTTAAGATTAAACCGGGTGCTTAGCTTAGGTTTTGAGAGTCCCCTAGGCTAGTACTTTGCATTAGTGGGAGGATGAAGGGTGGTAGGCTGAGGAACCTTGTAAGTACTGATTTCCACTTCTAATCAAGGCAAGATTCATCCCCAATTTATGCTCATGTGTGCAGCCATCTCCCTCCCCCTTTTCTAGTTTGATTTTGGATGAAACTCAAAGGCTTTTGGTGATTTGCTTTGCCTGCGAGTTAATCCTGTACTTTTGGCTCTTTTGAACTTGCTAGGACGTGGAGATTATGACTTAGATCATCTCAATCCTGCTGGATTGCCACAAGCAAGCCTCCCTTGAGTTTCCCCCTTTCTTGTCCAAAGATTGCCATCTCACGAGATCTGAAATTCCCGCTAACCCCTTGGTCATTTTGAGTTGATCACTTGGGAAAAAGCTTTGGATGTCCAATTTTGATAGTTTTGGATGTGAAAACCCCTTTCGTGCGACTTTACCGGACTATCCGGTAGAGCCAGCGGATTGTCCGGTTCAGTCCGGTGGAACCGGACTATCCGGTGGCCCTCAGCAGACTATCTGGCATCAGGTGCCAGGCATGGTCTGCACCGGACAATCCGGTCGCCCCTGTCAGACTGTCCGGTGGAACCAGACTGTCTGACCCCTAACACCGGACTATCCGGCGCGTCCAGGGTGTGGGGGATAGATATCCCTTAGGTCCTCATGAAGCGTATTCTCTACATGGCTTGTTAGAAGGACCAATCTAGGAGCCGGTAGACCGACTTAGGCCCAAGGTGCAGAGCAGCTTGGCGCACAAGACAAGGACTCGACGTGTACAGAGAAGATCTAAGAAGAATCCTAGTAGGAGACGTAATCAATCCTAATAGTACTAGAACCAACTTGTAACCTAAGTCATGCCAGACTATATAAGGCTGGCTAGGGACTCCTCCCAGGGAACTCAACCCGCTCTCTAGATCTCCTAACCGCACATCAAAACCCTAGCTCGCCACGCCCTCATTATAATCTCAAGTGCTCCGATCAATACAATCAGCCAGAAACAGAACATAGGGTATTACGCATCTTGCGGCCCGAGCCTGTATAGATCGTGTGTTCTCGTCTCTTGTCGCGTTACACGCGAACCATCGAGATACGGTCGATCTCGCCAACCACAAAAAGCACTGCGTGATACATCTCGTGGTGCACTAACGGTACTACACCCCGACAGTTGGCGCGCCAGGTAGGGAGAGGCGACATCGACATCAGACTAGCTCCATGGCCGATCTTCAATGACACATGAAGCCCGCGTCCGAAGAGATCTTTCGCTCGAGATTTATCTCCTTGGTCCCGATGAGGAAAGCAATCTACATCTAGGACATGAAAGACGAAGCTTGTTTCTGGGCCGAGTCTGCTGCCCAATCTGCAAAAGCGCTGGTCGTCCTCGTGACACGGATCGGAGCAAAAGTCCATTGCGAAGTATCGCCCTGCCAAACCATGTAAGGAACCCATTATTGTGAAGGATTTGCTTATCTCTAAACGCATCTGCAAAAAGAAGACCAACACGAAGCCATGTCCGAGCCGCATACGCATCGGAGTCTGCAGCCCGTCTGTAAGCAGAACATGTCTTGATCGAGGCCAAGTCCAACTCTATCATGGATATCAACGCGTCAAGCAAGCAAGCTAGCAGATCAACCTCCCTCTCTCCATGACGTCACAATTAAATAGTGGCTGCCTCGATTCCGAAAAAAGTACATACAAGGAGGAGCAATTATCAAGGTATTATTGCGACGCAAATTGCCAAACTCCATACAAGAAGTGGAATTCGGACAGCTGTATGCATAAAAGGAGGCACAGGTATTCTATTTTTGGAGATCAAAGTCAAGCCACGTCACTGTGACACGCAAAGATCGTCGCTCTGTTCACGGCCATATTTAAACAGCAACCATTCGGCGGCATTAAGAACAGTCTCTTGCAGCTAAGTTGCTTTATTGTACATTTAATTATGCAATTAATTTTTTCTTCATCCATCCAGCTGGCTCGATCACATCGCTTAAATATTATCTATATTTAAGTACTCTCTACAAATTATACTACTCAAATTGTTCTCTTATTATTATTTCAGAAAAATATTTTATGTCCGCATGAATATCTGCAACGTACTGAGTCTGCACACCAAGCGCCATGATTGCCTATCTCTGATTTCTGTCAGCGAGATAATAAATCCTCTATGACGAAGGGCTATGAGCCATCAGCTAACCCATGAGTGTCATCCAATCCAAGTAGTCTGCTTCAGTTGTTCATATTAATTAGACTATTTCCGAATAATCTGGCTATTGGATCAATTGAATTATTTCTGGATCACCCGAGGCATTGGATCACACGGATTATTTTCGGATCATCCGAGTTACGGATATATTCATATTATTCTTGGATCACCCAGGCTATGCATTATTCATATTATTTCACAATTATCTCTGGATTATTCATATTAGTTTTGGTCGCACATCTTGGATCTCTGGTGATTGTTTGGATCAACTCTAGATTACTCACATTATTTCGGATCATTCATATTTATTTCAGCATCATTATTTCTGATGAGTCATGTTACTTCAGTCCACTTAGATTATTTTCGGATCCACTTCGGGTATCATAATACATGGATTATTTCTGATCATTCAAACCATGCATTATGCGTCTCGGTAAGCCAAAGCATTTTCTACTTCGCGTGTTTTCTCGAATTATTTCCTGGCATGTTGTGTGCCTTGACAAGCTTTTCTGTTACGTCTCGTGTTTCTCTGAGACAACTCTTTCTCGCATCTCGTATTTCGCCGAGGCAAATGTTTTCTGTCGCATCTCATATTTCGCCGAGACAACTCTTTTTTGTCGCATCTCGTGTTTCGCCGAACCAAATATTTTCTGTCGCATCTCGTGCTTTGACAAGTATCAGTGTTTTCTGGCAAAATTTGTGCGTGCAATGATAGAGTAACTCTAAACCCTCCATATGGGGCAGTCGGTCTGGCCAACCGGCGCTATATGCCTTCACTCATAACAGGGTGTCATCTATTCCTCCTTGCGGGGCAATCAGTCTAGGTCGTAGACCGATAGCTGGTCTTATATGCCTTCGCTCACTCAGAACAAGGTGCAAGCTGGCCCTCCTTACGGGGCAATCACCTAGGTCGTAGAACGACAGCTGGTGTTACATGCCTTCACTCCCTCAGAATAGGGTACAATCTGGCTCTCCTTACGGGGCCATCAGCCTAGGTCATAGACCGAAAGCTGGTGTTACATGCCTACACAGTTTTCGTCTCAGGTTGCAATCTGACCATTCGCATGGGGCAATCAGCTTAGGTCGTAGACCAACTGGTTGGTGTTACATGCCTACGCATACTCATTTATGGGATACCTCTTGCCCTTCGTACAAGGCAGTCGGTCTAGCCCACCGACACTCTATGCCTTCGCTATACTCGGAATTCAAACAGGGAGTTCTCTTTATGATGTACTATCAACTGGAGAGTTCACTTCATGATGCACTATCGACATGGGGGCGCCCTACTTCTTCGTCAACTCAGGGGCTGGGCTGTTGTCCGCCTCGCCGACTCGCTACCTCGTTGACTCAGGGGGCTGGCCTTCTGTCCGCCTCGCCGACTCCTTCACCGACTCACTGCTTCGTCAACTCGGGGGCTAGGCTATTGTCCGCCTCGACGACTCGCTACTTCGTCGACTCGGGGGCTGAGCTTCTATTTGCCTCGCCGACTCACTGCTTCAATTACTCGGGACGCTGGGCTGTTGTTCGCCTCGCCGACTAGCTACTTCGTCAACTCGGGGGCCTGGGCTTCTGTCCGCCTCGCTGACTCCTTCGCCGACTTAATACTTCGTCGATTCGGGGGCTGGGCTGTCGTCCGCCTCGCCGACTCACTCCTTCGTCGACTCGGGGGCTGCGCTGCCGCGCGCCTCGCTAACTCACTGCTTCGTCAACTCAGGGGCTGTGCCGCCGCACGCCTCGCCGACTCACTGCTTCGACGACTGGGGGGCTGGCCTGTTGTCCGTCTCGCCAACTCACTCCTTTGTCGACTCAGGGGCTGTGCTGTTGTCCGCCTCGCTGACTCACTACTTCGTCGATTCAGGGGTTGGCCTGTCATCCGCCTCGCCAACTCACTCCTTCGTCGACTCGGGGGCTGCGCTGCCGCGTGCCTCACTAACTCACTGCTTCGTCAGCTCGGGGCCTGCGTCGCCGCACACCTCGCCGACTCACTGCTTCGACGACTCGGGGGCTGGGCTGTTGTCCGCCTCACCGACTCACTCCTTCGTCGACTCAGGGGCTGTGCCACCGCACGCCTCGCCGACTCACTACTTCGCCTACTTGGGAGGCTACGCCACCATACTCGCTACTTCGTCGACTCAGCAGGCTACACCACTGTACTCGCCAACTCGGGAGGCTACGCCACCGTACTCGTTGACTTAGAAGGCTACGTCACCGTCCCTGCTCCACCAAGATCACTCAGAGGAATAAGTTGCTTAATGCTCAACCTGATTATGCGAATCAGCTTGAGGCTCGTCGGCTGCATAGAGGATACCATCAGAAAATTTTTGAAGACTATAAGACAAGACATTTAGAAAGCAAATTTTTGGGATCTTCGAGCTAATTGTTACTCAGGTTAACTCAAAGCTCAGGGGCTACCCCATGGGGTGCACCTAGTCAGTGCAACCCATTAACAGTTTAACTCGGAAGGAGTTGCAGATTTTATTTGGACCTTCAAGCTTATTGTTTCTCAAGTCAACTTGAAGCTCGGGGGCTTGTGGGGGATAGATATTCCTTGGATCCTCATGAATCGTATTCTCTACATGGGCTGTCAGAAGGCCCAATCCAGGAGCTGGCCGACCGACTTAGGCCCGAGGGATAGAGCAGCTTGGCGCACAAGACAAGGACTCGACATGTACAAAGAAGATCTAAGAAGAATCATAGTAGGTCCTGGATTCTTCACTTCATGATGCACTATCGACATGGGGGGCGCCCCATTGCTTCGTCGATTCGAGAGGCTGGGTTGTCGTCCGCCTCGCCGACTCACTCCTTCGTCAGCTCGGAGGCTGTGCAGCCGCACGCCTCGCCGACTCACTGCTTCGATGACTCGGGGGCTGGGCTGTTGTCCGCCTCGCCGACTCACTAGATCTTCCTTGTACACGTCGAGTCTTTGTCTTGTGCGCCAAGTTGCTCTGCACCTCGGGCCTAAGTCGGTCGACCGGCTCCTGGATTGGGCCTTCTGACAACCCATGTAGAGAATACGCTTCATGAGGACCCAAGGGATATCTATCCCCCACAGATGTGTCCATAAGGATTGATGTTGGAGCAAGATCGAAACACTATCGAGTTGGATTATCACTGCTCCATGGTGATGACGTGGTTAAGATATGTCACAAGGGTGAAGAATAGGTGTATGTTAAGATCACTGTCTTGGTGGGACATGGGCTAAGATGGTGGTTAGAATGAAGAACTCGCAAATTGTAAAGGGTTTAAAGAAGAGCAAGCAAAGTCCTCCGACATATCGCTCATCTTCTGATCGCTCATTTCAGACATGAGGGATCTCTTCTATGGCTGTCTAATTAATCCACTAGCACTCACCATGATCAAAGTAGGCATCAAGATGCCTTCTGGACCAATGGAAATCACGAATGCAACAACCGATGCATGTGCTGAAAACTGTGGCAGCTGGACAACAATGTAAAAATACCAACCAAAATATGGTCTACATTGATCCAATGGCCACCAAACATTAAATAAACATGTGCGGATATAACATACACAAGATGATAAAAGGGTTTGATGACCGGAGGTATGGATTGGCAGGAGCACCCTTTCGATTTGTCAGCAAGTCAGTTGTTAGGGCAGCAGAAACATGTTCACGATATTGCAAATATTTCCATAACTATGCCTCCTACGGCCAAGCCAAAACAGCAGGACAAGTTCACAGATATGAGGCATGTCCCAGTCCAAAGGCTTGACGATTGGACAACAGGATCACGTGAAAATAGGTTGCTGAGTGCAGCAGTTCAGCTATCTTGGACAGCAGGAACAGCGGACACGACGGCCATTGAACCACTAGCGTCTGTGGTTCTAACGACCCTGAAACTTAGCAACATCATGTCCACTTGTATAAACCATGCAACAGTAGGAGCGTTTAGCGTTTGGGTGACTGGATCACCTGAGAACACCGATGCCATCGATGGCAGCATGGCTGTTTGGACAGCAACGGCCATGCTCATCGTGATGACCATAACTCACGCATCGCTGCACCTATGGCCACTCCACTTTACAGGGGTGTGTTTATGGATATTTGGATCGTGATTGTGAAAGGGCTCATCAACTGGATTGCTGGTTTGCCCAGGAATGCAGATGCCAAAACAGACAATGTCGCTGTCCGTGACCATAGCAACATATATCATGCTGAAAACTTCGTTGGGACATAATGGAATTCGATTTATGGGGTATGGTTTGCAGTTGATAATATGGACAAAAGATGGGGGGTAATAGGAGTGGTTCTCAAGTAGGGGATTGGTGGCAGCCAAGATGATGTCGACGATGTCCCGCGAGCGACGATGACAGCGTTGGGCATCTTGCGCACAATGTGGCTAGGCTGCAACCACGAACCAACGTTTAGAATTACCATGATTAAGAATATGATCGATAGAAAAAAGGGAGGGCAGAAAAGACATTCCTCACCAAGAGGATTTGGATTGAGGTGCATCGGCGGTGAGGGCAGGCGATGAAGCATGGCGAACAACAACGCTTCTCCAAAGCTTTTGTTTGGGGAACCAATAAAACTTTCATAGACAAATGTAGGGCTTCCTAGACATAGGGTCCTTTCCGTATAGTAGCCAATTGTTTTGTGTGTTCATGCCAAGGGAGGTGGAGTTATTTTATAAGGAAAAAGCCCCCTACCTCCACCATCAACTAGCAAGGTGGGACTAAACTGTGCAGAATTAAACGGTCTTTTGACGTGATTCCACTTGGTTGGAAAGGTCCCGTCGTTAGCTTTCCGAAAAGTGTGAGCCCAAATGGACTATGTTTGAGAAAGACATGGCCCAAATGGTGCATTCTGGTCCCGGTGAATGAGATGGATCGAGAATTAAATGGGCCTTGGCTCAAAAATATTCCAAATACTCCAAAAATCATAGGAAAAATCATATAAACGATTTTGGACCCAATGAACTCAAATAAAATATTTTGAGTTCATCAAAAGATTCCTAAGAGCCTCCAATAAATGAAAGTTTCTCCAAGAAAATGGGAAAAGCTTCCAGATAAATCCGAAAAATTCCCATAAACAAATTGATGATGACCAAACATATTTGGAAAGGTTGGCTCCCTCAAAACACTATGCAGGTCAGATTGGCACAGTGGAACTGGATGGCAAGGGAACGAAGACACTGCAGGAAACAAGATTGTTTTTGTCAGCCAAAAACCAATAAAAACAAGGCCAAATCGACGAAAACTAGTTGTTTTCGTCAGTTTTCATGTTTTTTCGTCGGTTTCCGACCGACGAAAGTTAATTGACGAAAAGTAACTAACTTTCATCGGCCCACAGCAGTCCACAAAAACTAGTGCCAGCCAAACGTCAATTTTCGTCGGTTTTGTAGGCCGACGAAAGTTATGAATTAATTTTCATTGGTTTTCTTAGGCCCACGAAAATTATAATTTTTTGTTAAAAAAATAAATATGCTACTTCTGTTTCATTTAGATTGGAGGTAAGTAAGAAATGTGAAGTACAGTTTTAATACACTAATCTAAGTCCATATACCATTGATCCACTAATCTAATTTCATACAACGGTAATTATTCAGTTGCGAGAGATATCTTGCCAAACTAATAGTTGAAGTACTCCCTCCGTTTCAATTTATAGGTCATTTGATTTTTTTGGCATCAAGTTTGATCGGCTCGTCTTATTCAAAAAATTTCAGAATTATCGTTTGTTTTCATTATGATTTAGTTTTGCATATAATATACTTCAACTGCAACTTAAAATTTTCTATATTTTCGTAACTTTTTTGAATAAGACGAGTCGGTCAAACTTGATGCCAAAAAAGTCAAACGACCTATAAATTGAAACGGAGAGAGTACAATTTTACAGGATAAACATAGCTTGCATTGTTAGATCTCTAATTCACACAAGAATGCAGAGAGGAGAGCACTGTAGTGATTGATGTGTTCAGCTATCATTCAGTTCAGACTAGGTGCATCAACAAATTCAGAGTAAGTGCTCAACCATGGACATACTATTTACACCAAACAAAAAATGTAGGGCATACCTCATGATGGCAGCAAACAATTAACAGTAAATATATTGAATCATGATGACAGCAAACAATTAACCGGAAAACATTCAGTTGAAGGACCAAATCCATACATTGTTTTAACCCAGTTTCATGCCATGGTTAACCAAAAGCAACATAGAGGTATTATTTATGTCAGGTAACTTAGAAGTTACAGTCAAAAATGGAGGAAGATATCTAGGTAAACATTTTGTATTTCTAATTCATGAAAAGTTTAGGTTTATTATACTAAGCTCAACAGCAAGGTTAGTCTCATTCTATCTCTTCTCCAATACACTGCGGTAGTTACAAGTAAGAAGATAGGATTCTTAGACATTTATAATTTTGGTAGAGTTTACCCAGGTCAAAAAGCTCCCTGCAAACACAATAAGAACATAAATAAAAAATGGATCATCCTGAATGAAAATGGAACTGGACAGAGAACATGGAAGAATAATACATCTACTCATATGTACTAAGGTCAATAAGTAATTTACTCAAAAGTAAACATGTATGAGTAGATTCTGGTCTGATAGCACAAATTGGTATATTAAGGATATGTACAATGCATCATTGCTTATAGAGGTACTTAAAGAAAGAGAAATACTAAGCACCACCAAAAAAGTTAATTCCTACGATGCAAAAGAGATGTTTATATATGTCCAACCACCTCATTAGCACTCATTAAGCACCAATGCTTAAGTAAGCACCTCATACACCTTTTAATCACCTGGTGCTAGAAAATAAACCGGTTTTTATTGCTAAGCACCTTCTATAAGCATCCCATTGTACATGCTCTAAGAGGACAAAAAAATAGTAACCGCTAAGTTACATCAATAATTTTCTAAGTGACTTGGAACAATAGGTTAACCAAATTTCAGTTTTGCAAGTAGCAAATGAAAAGTTGTAGGAGAACAAGTCTAGCTTGCACAACAAACTGCAACTCTGTTATAGATTAGGACTTACAATACGTCACACTGTGCTAGAAGGAAATAAGGGCAGGAAGTAAATAATTTTATGAATAACCCAAGGCAGATGGAGCAAGGAAGAAAACAAATTGCTATAGGAAAATATAATCTGAAAGTAATTCAACAGAATTAAGATACAGAACGCTCTCTGATTGAGGCAACCCTTAAGAAATCAAGGCCGGAAATGAATATATGATCTAGAAAATCACTTAGCTGAAATAAAACAATAGCACTTTGGGATATTTGACGCCACATATCAGCTAGAGGCTTCCTTGATCAATCTTTAGAACCAACTGGCACAACAACTGAGGCTTTCAACTCTGCGGAAAACTAATGAAAGCCAAGAGATGGAAAATTCTGAGGTTAGAACCACGCATACCCATTGCAATATTCAACATGTCCAAGTGAACAGCATTTGCCTCACCCTGCTACTCCACTAAGAAACAATAATGTCTAGACACTGGTGCAGTTACAGAAATGTCACAGTTTAGTACTGCTATATATGTACAAACAGTAAAGTTTTCAAAATTAATAGGGTACCTAAAGTGTTCATTTACTTAATGTCTTAGTGCAACAAGGAGGTGCTTAGGGCAGATAAGAACAGTGATAGGGCAGATAGTATTGAGTATTCAAAATATCCAATACTGGTGACAATTCTAAATAAGAACAAGTTAGAGCACTAGAAATGGAGTCAAGGCGCAGGTAGTAACAGCTATATAAAGGAGTCCAGACCACTTTAACATGCAAATAGAAGGCAATTTAATATGCTAAGAATGAAACATGTTCCATGAAACTAAGATAACCATGTTCATCCCCGATACTATAATATCCAAGCACAATACCTGACAAATTTAGAGCAGCCCTTGCACCCTCTGCAACAGGGATACTCATTAACCAATAAACCGATGATTAACTACACAAAGTAAGCAAGTTCAATTATGGTTCGGTCATTGTTGGACAAAATGGTTCCTCTGGTTATTCGTCCATGACTTTCAGACAAAGAAATTCTTCCTCTGGTTATTCATCCAAGACTTTTAGACAAAGAAAAAGAGTAGACAAAAATTAGCTAGCTTGTTTGAAGTATCGTACATAATGGCTAGACGTAGTATATTTGTAATTTTGGTAGTAGAACATTTCTTAAGTGGAGATCTTGCTCAAACATCATAATTCAAACTTGTAGAAATAAATGCTTCTACTGCATGGGAGGAATTAGACCTAAGAGCTCAAAATCATAAAGCTCCTCTTTGGTAAAAACTGGAGGAAAGCAGGGGAGTGGACCTTGCTCTTGATCCGGGAGATGAGGGGCAGGTGTTGCCGGCCTTGGAGCACGGCGCTGGTGCCGAATGTGGTCGGCAGTAGCCTCTGCGCCTTGGGCCCCATCCACTCCGACTATGCGACCGAGCCGCCACCGCGCGCTCCGGCCACGCCCCGTCGCCTCGGGCCCCATCTGTTTCGGCGCTCTGACCTCGCCACCTCCGTGTTCTCCAGCCACACCACGCCGCCTCGGGCCTCCTACGCTGGGATTCAGTGGGGAGACATGCGGACGGTGTGGGGGGCCTGAGGGTGGCGGCGCGGGGCGAGGCGAGGCGAGGCAACGGCGGTGGCACAGGGCAAGGTGAGCCAGGGGCAGTGGCATGAGACGCTAGGGGTGACGGCCCTGGCCTCTGACAGAGAGAGGAGAGGCGGCGGAAAGTGAGAGGTGGTGATGAAAGGGAACGGTTTTAGGGCACTGGCCGGGTTGTGGCCCACTAACCCCATCCGCCTCCCCAAACACTGCGATGGCACTGTAGCACTGCAGTATCAGATAGAAGGGCAATTAGAACAGTGATAGAGGATGGAAAATAGGGAAACGGTTGGTTTCAGCCTAATTTTCGTGGGCCAGGCCGATGAAAATTAGTTGTTTTAGTCCACGAAAACTACTGCCAGAAAACTATCAGCAGCCCAATCTATGGAAGATTTCGTCAGCCACCTTTAGACCGACGAAAACTACGCAAATTTTCGTTGGCCCAACAGTATAGCCGACGAAAATTAAGTTTTCTTTCGTCAGCGAGTTCTAGCCGACAAAAATTATTGTTTTCTCAACGGTTGTCCCTTTAGCCGATGAAAACTTCTTTGGCCGACGAAAATACTGGGGCTTCTTGTAGTGAGAAGCGTGACGAGCAGATCCTGTGAGACCAAGAAAGAGCGGTATGGTAGACGACTCAATAGGGTGGTCCCACTTCTTGTTAGCAGTAAGGGCGTGGCAGTACCGGTCAGAGAGGAAGAAAGTTCATGGAAGCAGACCAACCTAGGGAAAGGGTGGAAGGCTGGGTTGCTCAGCCTAGGTGCACTATAGCAGGGTGAGAGAGAAGAGAAGGACAAGGAGAGGACGGCGATACCAACTTCGGTTGGCCATATAGGTCAAAAGAGAGGAAGAAGATAGAGAGAGAAAAATATTGTAGGCCGGGCCCTGAAGGAGAACGAGGGTTCTGGCCTTTTACTTTCCAAACTCTTTTATTTTGAAATTTAAACACTATAAATTCAATAGAATTTGAGTTTTAGTCCTTAGGCAACCACTCAATATAAAACCAATGCAATTGCATGAATGCAACCACATCTTGTCCTAAATTTATTTTATTTGCTTTAAACTTTCTTTTATAAAATCATTTAAATACTCATTCTAAACTGAAAACCCTTAATAAATTGAAAAAATAATTGTTTTAATTACTAAAAATGAAATTTAGGGTGTTACAACTCTACCCCCTTAACAGGAATCGCATCCCAAGATTCGGGTTGGCTAGCAAAGAGGATAGGGATATGTGGTTCTCAACTTTTCTGTTTGCTCCTCGATGACTCTAACCACTGCATAGTGGTTACATTTACATTGTACATTCTGATCACGTTGTTTCTAGTAACTATTTCTGCAACATCAATTATCTGAGTTAGATATTCTGTATGGCTAAGGTCTTCCTGCACATTGAGCTCACTATTTTTCTGGCACACTACGGTACTTCTTCGATTGTGGGACATGAAACATATTATGCACATCGTACAGACTGGATGGCAACTCAAATCGATAGGTAACTTTTAGGATCTTGAACGGCCCAAGGTATTTGGGTGCTATCTCCCCCATTAACCTTGAACGACGGAGACCTCTGATCGGTGACGTCTTCAAACAGACACAAATGCCCTTCAACGTATTTCCGTTGACTAAGCTACTCTTTGATTCCCTCAGATGGTTCGCACATACTGTTCTACCTCTTTTATAATCCTTGTCTCAAGCAACTGTTCTTGTCTGAGTGGGTCTTTCAATGCTACGGTGTTATGTACTCTCTACCATATACCTCCTCGGGTGATGATTTACCTTCTTCAAGTTGTTCCTTTATCCCATTTATTGATTTACCCTCTAACTGACCTTTCTGATTCCTTGCTCCCAGGTAGGAAACATCCTCCATGGTAACTCCCTTGGTTTGATTCAAGAATTCAAAATTGCATCCTTCAATCTCCACATGTAACTCCAAAAGCATCTGGAAACCCCGAGCCATATTGGCGTAACATTTCAAATCTCCACAGCATGAACTAAAACTGCTACTTTAAATCAAGAGTTGGGTAGTTCTCTTCATGTTCCTTCACATGCATGAGCTATGACTAGCATCAAAACACATCCCTTGACCTTGTTGTGATACATTACCGTACACTGCAAAGCTCTGGTGTCTATTTGCATGAGATAACACTGGTGTGGTAGTTAACCTTCTCTTGAACTCTTCGAATGCAACTCGGTCTTCTAAAGTCCACACAACTTCCGCATTCTTATCTTCCATGGTTGTCATGGGCCTTGGAACCTTTGAAAATCCTCAATGAACCTCCTATATTACCGTACCATACTAAGGAAGCTTCGGAAGTCCTTCACATGTTGAGGTAATTTCTATTATTCCAACATTTATTCTTGATTCTCAACCGTAGTCCCAACGTATTTCTTATTCTCCTTTCTTATTGATCCTTGCTGGTAATTGGGATCTACCCCCTTAACAGAATAATACTTATATCGGTCTTGTATACTTCCTCTTCACACTTGAAAAGGAAATGAGATTGGAATGTTGACTTGTTGCTATTTATCTCGTACATTATTCTCGGCTGCTCATCATACCATCGAGGTATTGAACAGACAAAAGGGACAAGGGGGAGAATAAAGCAAGGGCAAAGATAGATGGAACCCACCTATCTACTGATGTCATTGTATACCAGAAAGGTCAACAATACATCAATAATCAGTACAAAGAACCAAATCAAACATGTGGTACTTAACAACAAACAACTCAAGAGCACACTAACATGATTAGGCCCTTATGAAAGCAAACTATCATTCAAACCTTAACATCATTTATCTAGCGATATAAAATGCTTAGGTGAGGCTTATATAACTCAAAGCACTAAAGCTACCGAGTGGGTATACATTCTTGCAAACTTGAAAGTTGGGGGAGAAACTTCATGCCTTTGGGCTCTTCAACTTCATATTTGGCATTCATCAAGTGACCCCCTAATTACTTGAAAGGGTCTGAGATGCTCATAACCATGAACATGGCTGACATGTCAGTTTTACACTCTCGAGAGGTTGCGCATCTTTACCCACAAGTCGTGAGCTAGGCCAGGAGTTCATCACAATACCTTAGATGAGATGACTAGCAAGCACACGACGAAGCCTTTACAAAGATTACTTTAGTAAGATGTAACCACTAAGGATACAGGGTCGCAACGGTGGTGTCCGCCTCACAAAGAGAGAAGCACATACATCACGTAAAGCACACTCAACATAAGGCAGTGTAGTGAACACAGAATCTCACCTCCCCTCTTGCCCCGCAGGTAAGTTACAGCAAACCAAAACAATCTAATTAATCAGCTGTGTCTGCCCCATTCCAGCCTGTGGTAGTGCTGTTGTCCCAGGTGGTCGCTTTGTGAACAGGTCCTTAATAGAGAAACCCACAAAAGCACAAGAGCACATTGCTCAGGCTCCCTAAACCATGTTGCTAAAAAGCAAAATTTTAAAAGGACATGAACCGCTCAAGCACCGCGTCATAGAGGGTTAAGCCTAATAATTAAATTGTATAGAACCATTAGTCATGATTAATTAACAAAAGGATACGAGTTCGCACTGTACCTAGCATAACATACCCATATGCATCCCAAAAGGTAGATATAAGGATAAAAGTGGCTAAAGTGATATCCTTATGGTCATACAAAATTAAATGCACATGCAGCGATTAAAAGGTTATTGGGTGGTGTTTGTGTTATACTTACTTTCCTTAAAAAGTTGTTGTTCAGAGTCTTTTGGATGTTGATCTTGACATTGCGCTTGAGATTGCACAAAGGTATCAGCGTCTATACGTTCATCGGAGCACCACACATGCATATAGGTTCACACATGCAAGCAATCAAGCATAAACTATATGAAAAAGTACACCATGCAAAGGTAAATTATTTTGAAAATAAAGAAAACTCATTGGCACAGATTAAAGGCATGAACATGCGAAAGTGGAAGATGATAAAAGGACATGGTACGATTGGTCTTGATATGTTTATCACACATATGGCGCTTGTTGGGATATGGTAGGAGGACGTATCCATAAGGATTGAAGTTGGAACGAGATCAAAACACTATCGCGTGGGATTATCACTGCTCCATGGTAATGACGTGGTTAAGATATGTCACAAGGGTGAAGAATAGGTGTATATTAAGATCACTGTCTTGGTGGGACATGGGCTAGGATTGTGGTTAGAATGAAGAACTTGCAAATGGTAAAGGGCTTAAAGAAGAGCAAGCAAAGTCCTCCGCCATATCGCTCATCTTCTGATTGCTCATTTCAGACATGACAGATCTCTTCTATGGCTATCTAATTAATCGACTAGCACACACCATGATCAAAGAGGGCATGAAGATGCCTCCTGGACCAACTGAAATCACGAATGCGACAACTGATGCATGTGCTGAAAACTGTGGTAGCTGGACAACAATGTAAAAAGACCAACCAAAATATGGTCTACACTAATCCAATGGCCACCAAACTTTGAATAAACATGTGCGGATATAACATACACAAGAGGATAGAAGGGTTTGATGACCGAAGGTATGGATTGGCAGGAGCGCCCTTTCGATTTGTCAGCAATTCAGTTGTCAGAGCAGCAAAAGATGTTCATGATATTGCAAATATTTCCATACTATGCCTCCTATGACCGAGCCAAAACAGCAGGACAAGTTCACACGTATGAGGCATGTCCCAGTCCAAAGGCTTGACGCTTCATGAGGACCCATGGGATATCTATCCCCCACAGATGTGTCCATAAGGATTGATGTTGGAGCAAGATCGAAACACTATCGAGTTGGATTATCACTGCTCCATGGTGATGACGTGGTTAAGACGTCACAAGGGTGAAGAATAGGTGTATGTTAAGATCACTGTCTTGGTGGGACATGGGCTAAGATGGTGGTTAGAATGAAGAACTCGCAAATTGTAAAGGGTTTAAAGAAGAGCAAGCAAAGTCCTCCGACATATCGCTCATCTTCTGATCGCTCATTTCAGACATGAGGGATCTCTTCTATGGCTGTCTAATTAATCCACTAGCACTCACCATGATCAAAGTAGGCATCAAGATGCCTTCTGGACCAATGGAAATCACGAATGCAACAACCGATGCATGTGCTGAAAACTGTGGCAGCTGGACAACAATGTAAAAATACCAACCAAAATATGGTCTACATTGATCCAATGGCCACCAAACATTAAATAAACATGTGCGGATATAACATACACAAGATGATAAAAGGGTTTGATGACCGGAGGTATGGATTGGCAGGAGCACCCTTTCGATTTGTCAGCAAGTCAGTTGTTAGGGCAGCAGAAACATGTTCACGATATTGCAAATATTTCCATAACTATGCCTCCTACGGCCAAGCCAAAACAGCAGGACAAGTTCACAGATATGAGGCATGTCCCAGTCCAAAGGCTTGACGATTGGACAACAGGATCACGTGAAAATAGGTTGCTGAGTGCAGCAGTTCAGCTATCTTGGACAGCAGGAACAGCGGAAACGACGGCCATTGAACCACTAGCGTCTGTGGTTCTAACGACCCTGAAACTTAGCAACATCATGTCCACTTGTATAAACCATGCAACAGTAGGAGCGTTTAGCGTTTGGGTGACTGGATCACCTGAGAACACCGATGCCATCGATGGCAGCATGGCTGTTTGGACAGCAACGGCCATGCTCATCGTGATGACCATAACTCACGCATCGCTGCACCTATGGCCACTCCACTTTACAGGGGTGTGTTTATGGATATTTGGATCGTGATTGTGAAAGGGCTCATCAACTGGATTGCTGGTTTGCCCAGGAATGCAGATGCCAAAACAGACAATGTCGCTGTCCGTGACCATAGCAACATATATCATGCTGAAAACTTCGTTGGGACATAATGGAATTCGATTTATGGGGTATGGTTTGCAGTTGATAATATGGACAAAAGATGGGGGGTAATAGGAGTGGTTCTCAAGTAGGGGATTGGTGGCAGCCAAGATGATGTCGACGATGTCCCGCGAGCGACGATGACAGCGTTGGGCATCTTGCGCACAATGTGGCTAGGCTGCAACCACGAACCAACGTTTAGAATTACCATGATTAAGAATATGATCGATAGAAAAAAGGGAGGGCAGAAAAGACATTCCTCACCAAGAGGATTTGGATTGAGGTGCATCGGCGGTGAGGGCAGGCGATGAAGCATGGCGAACAACAACGCTTCTCCAAAGCTTTTGTTTGGGGAACCAATAAAACTTTCATAGACAAATGTAGGGCTTCCTAGACATAGGGTCCTTTCCGTATAGTAGCCAATTGTTTTGTGTGTTCATGCCAAGGGAGGTGGAGTTATTTTATAAGGAAAAAGCCCCCTACCTCCACCATCAACTAGCAAGGTGGGACTAAACTGTGCAGAATTAAACGGTCTTTTGACGTGATTCCACTTGGTTGGAAAGGTCCCGTCGTTAGCTTTCCGAAAAGTGTGAGCCCAAATGGACTATGTTTGAGAAAGACATGGCCCAAATGGTGCATTCTGGTCCCGGTGAATGAGATGGATCGAGAATTAAATGGGCCTTGGCTCAAAAATATTCCAAATACTCCAAAAATCATAGGAAAAATCATATAAACGATTTTGGACCCAATGAACTCAAATAAAATATTTTGAGTTCATCAAAAGATTCCTAAGAGCCTCCAATAAATGAAAGTTTCTCCAAGAAAATGGGAAAAGCTTCCAGATAAATCCGAAAAATTCCCATAAACAAATTGATGATGACCAAACATATTTGGAAAGGTTGGCTCCCTCAAAACACTATGCAGGTCAGATTGGCACAGTGGAACTGGATGGCAAGGGAACGAAGACACTGCAGGAAACAAGATTGTTTTTGTCAGCCAAAAACCAATAAAAACAAGGCCAAATCGACGAAAACTAGTTGTTTTCGTCAGTTTTCATGTTTTTTTCGTCGGTTTCCGACCGACGAAAGTTAATTGACGAAAAGTAACTAACTTTCATCGGCCCACAGCAGTCCACAAAAACTAGTGCCAGCCAAACGTCAATTTTCGTCGGTTTTGTAGGCCGACGAAAGTTATGAATTAATTTTCATTGGTTTTCTTAGGCCCACGAAAATTATAATTTTTTGTTAAAAAAATAAATATGCTACTTCTGTTTCATTTAGATTGGAGGTAAGTAAGAAATGTGAAGTACAGTTTTAATACACTAATCTAAGTCCATATACCATTGATCCACTAATCTAATTTCATACAACGGTAATTATTCAGTTGCGAGAGATATCTTGCCAAACTAATAGTTGAAGTACTCCCTCCGTTTCAATTTATAGGTCATTTGATTTTTTTGGCATCAAGTTTGATCGGCTCGTCTTATTCAAAAAATTTCAGAATTATCGTTTGTTTTCATTATGATTTAGTTTTGCATATAATATACTTCAACTGCAACTTAAAATTTTCTATATTTTCGTAACTTTTTTGAATAAGACGAGTCGGTCAAACTTGATGCCAAAAAAGTCAAACGACCTATAAATTGAAACGGAGAGAGTACAATTTTACAGGATAAACATAGCTTGCATTGTTAGATCTCTAATTCACACAAGAATGCAGAGAGGAGAGCACTGTAGTGATTGATGTGTTCAGCTATCATTCAGTTCAGACTAGGTGCATCAACAAATTCAGAGTAAGTGCTCAACCATGGACATACTATTTACACCAAACAAAAAATGTAGGGCATACCTCATGATGGCAGCAAACAATTAACAGTAAATATATTGAATCATGATGACAGCAAACAATTAACCGGAAAACATTCAGTTGAAGGACCAAATCCATACATTGTTTTAACCCAGTTTCATGCCATGGTTAACCAAAAGCAACATAGAGGTATTATTTATGTCAGGTAACTTAGAAGTTACAGTCAAAAATGGAGGAAGATATCTAGGTAAACATTTTGTATTTCTAATTCATGAAAAGTTTAGGTTTATTATACTAAGCTCAACAGCAAGGTTAGTCTCATTCTATCTCTTCTCCAATACACTGCGGTAGTTACAAGTAAGAAGATAGGATTCTTAGACATTTATAATTTTGGTAGAGTTTACCCAGGTCAAAAAGCTCCCTGCAAACACAATAAGAACATAAATAAAAAATGGATCATCCTGAATGAAAATGGAACTGGACAGAGAACATGGAAGAATAATACATCTACTCATATGTACTAAGGTCAATAAGTAATTTACTCAAAAGTAAACATGTATGAGTAGATTCTGGTCTGATAGCACAAATTGGTATATTAAGGATATGTACAATGCATCGTTGCTTATAGAGGTATTTAAAGAAAGAGAAATACTAAGCACCACCAAAAAAGTTAATTCCTACGATGCAAAAGAGATGTTTATATATGTCCAACCACCTCATTAGCACTCATTAAGCACCAATGCTTAAGTAAGCACCTCATACACATTTTAATCACCTGGTGCTAGAAAATAAACCGGTTTTTATTGCTAAGCACCTTCTATAAGCATCCCATTGTACATGCTCTAAGAGGACAAAAAAATAGTAACCGCTAAGTTACATCAATAATTTTCTAAGTGACTTGGAACAATAGGTTAACCAAATTTCAGTTTTGCAAGTAGCAAATGAAAAGTTGTAGGAGAACAAGTCTAGCTTGCACAACAAACTGCAACTCTGTTATAGATTAGGACTTACAATACGTCACACTGTGCTAGAAGGAAATAAGGGCAGGAAGTAAATAATTTTATGAATAACCCAAGGCAGATGGAGCAAGGAAGAAAACAAATTGCTATAGGAAAATATAATCTGAAAGTAATTCAACAGAATTAAGATACAGAACGCTCTCTGATTGAGGCAACCCTTAAGAAATCAAGGCCGGAAATGAATATATGATCTAGAAAATCACTTAGCTGAAATAAAACAATAGCACTTTGGGATATTTGACGCCACATATCAGCTAGAGGCTTCCTTGATCAATCTTTAGAACCAACTGGCACAACAACTGAGGCTTTCAACTCTGCGGAAAACTAATGAAAGCCAAGAGATGGAAAATTCTGAGGTTAGAACCACGCATACCCATTGCAATATTCAACATGTCCAAGTGAACAGCATTTGCCTCACCCTGCTACTCCACTAAGAAACAATAATGTCTAGACACTGGTGCAGTTACAGAAATGTCACAGTTTAGTACTGCTATATATGTACAAACAGTAAAGTTTTCAAAATTAATAGGGTACCTAAAGTGTTCATTTACTTAATGTCTTAGTGCAACAAGGAGGTGCTTAGGGCAGATAAGAACAGTGATAGGGCAGATAGTATTGAGTATTCAAAATATCCAATACTGGTGACAATTCTAAATAAGAACAAGTTAGAGCACTAGAAATGGAGTCAAGGCGCAGGTAGTAACAGCTATATAAAGGAGTCCAGACCACTTTAACATGCAAATAGAAGGCAATTTAATATGCTAAGAATGAAACATGTTCCATGAAACTAAGATAACCATGTTCATCCCCGATACTATAATATCCAAGCACAATACCTGACAAATTTAGAGCAGCCCTTGCACCCTCTGCAACAGGGATACTCATTAACCAATAAACCGATGATTAACTACACAAAGTAAGCAAGTTCAATTATGGTTCGGTCATTGTTGGACAAAATGGTTCCTCTGGTTATTCGTCCATGACTTTCAGACAAAGAAATTCTTCCTCTGGTTATTCATCCAAGACTTTTAGACAAAGAAAAAGAGTAGACAAAAATTAGCTAGCTTGTTTGAAGTATCGTACATAATGGCTAGACGTAGTATATTTGTAATTTTGGTAGTAGAACATTTCTTAAGTGGAGATCTTGCTCAAACATCATAATTCAAACTTGTAGAAATAAATGCTTCTACTGCATGGGAGGAATTAGACCTAAGAGCTCAAAATCATAAAGCTCCTCTTTGGTAAAAACTGGAGGAAAGCAGGGGAGTGGACCTTGCTCTTGATCCGGGAGATGAGGGGCAGGTGTTGCCGGCCTTGGAGCACGGCGCTGGTGCCGAATGTGGTCGGCAGTAGCCTCTGCGCCTTGGGCCCCATCCACTCCGACTATGCGACCGAGCCGCCACCGCGCGCTCCGGCCACGCCCCGTCGCCTCGGGCCCCATCTGTTTCGGCGCTCTGACCTCGCCACCTCCGTGTTCTCCAGCCACACCACGCCGCCTCGGGCCTCCTACGCTGGGATTCAGTGGGGAGACGTGCGGACGGTGTGGGGGGCCTGAGGGTGGCGGCGCGGGGCGAGGCGAGGCGAGGCAACGGCGGTGGCGCAGGGCAAGGTGAGCCAGGGGCAGTGGCATGAGACGCTAGGGGTGACGGCCCTGGCCTCTGACAGAGAGAGGAGAGGCGGCGGAAAGTGAGAGGTGGTGATGAAAGGGAACGGTTTTAGGGCACTGGCCGGGTTGTGGCCCACTAACCCCATCCGCCTCCCCAAACACTGCGATGGCACTGTAGCGCTGCAGTATCAGATAGAAGGGCAATTAGAACAGTGATAGAGGATGGAAAATAGGGAAACGGTTGGTTTCAGCCTAATTTTCGTGGGCCAGGCCGATGAAAATTAGTTGTTTTAGTCCACGAAAACTACTGCCAGAAAACTATCAGCAGCCCAATCTATGGAAGATTTCGTCAGCCACCTTTAGACCGACGAAAACTACGCAAATTTTCGTTGGCCCAACAGTATAGCCGACGAAAATTAAGTTTTCTTTCGTCAGCGAGTTCTAGCCGACAAAAATTATTGTTTTCTCAACGGTTGTCCCTTTAGCCGATGAAAACTTCTTTGGCCGACGAAAATACTGGGGCTTCTTGTAGTGAGAAGCGTGACGAGCAGATCCTGTGAGACCAAGAAAGAGCGGTATGGTAGACGACTCAATAGGGTGGTCCCACTTCTTGTTAGCAGTAAGGGCGTGGCAGTACCGGTCAGAGAGGAAGAAAGTTCATGGAAGCAGACCAACCTAGGGAAAGGGTGGAAGGCTGGGTTGCTCAGCCTAGGTGCACTATAGCAGGGTGAGAGAGAAGAGAAGGACAAGGAGAGGACGGCGATACCAACTTCGGTTGGCCATATAGGTCAAAAGAGAGGAAGAAGATAGAGAGAGAAAAATATTGTAGGCCGGGCCCTGAAGGAGAACGAGGGTTCTGGCCTTTTACTTTCCAAACTCTTTTATTTTGAAATTTAAACACTATAAATTCAATAGAATTTGAGTTTTAGTCCTTAGGCAACCACTCAATATAAAACCAATGCAATTGCATGAATGCAACCACATCTTGTCCTAAATTTATTTTATTTGCTTTAAACTTTCTTTTATAAAATCATTTAAATACTCATTCTAAACTGAAAACCCTTAATAAATTGAAAAAATAATTGTTTTAATTACTAAAAATGAAATTTAGGGTGTTACAACTCTACCCCCTTAACAGGAATCGCATCCCAAGATTCGGGTTGGCTAGCAAAGAGGATAGGGATATGTGGTTCTCAACTTTTCTGTTTGCTCCTCGATGACTCTAACCACTGCATAGTGGTTACATTTACATTGTACATTCTGATCACGTTGTTTCTAGTAACTATTTCTGCAACATCAATTATCTGAGTTAGATATTCTGTATGGCTAAGGTCTTCCTGCACATTGAGCTCACTATTTTTCTGGCACACTACGGTACTTCTTCGATTGTGGGACATGAAACATATTATGCACATCGTACAGACTGGATGGCAACTCAAATCGATAGGTAACTTTTAGGATCTTGAACGGCCCAAGGTATTTGGGTGCTATCTCCCCCATTAACCTTGAACGACGGAGACCTCTGATCGGTGACGTCTTCAAACCGACACAAATGCCCTTCAACGTATTTCCATTGACTAAGCTACTCTTTGATTCCCTCAGATGGTTCGCACATACTGTTCTACCTCTTTTATAATCCTTGTCTCAAGCAACTGTTCTTGTCTGAGTGGGTCTTTCAATGCTACGGTGTTATGTACTCTCTACCGTATACCTCCTCGGGTGATGATTTACCTTCTTCAAGTTGTTCCTTTATCCCATTGATTGATTTACCCTCTAACTGACCTTTCTGATTCCTTGCTCCCAGGTAGGAAACATCCTCCATGGTAACTCCCTTGGTTTGATTCAAGAATTCAAAATTGCATCCTTCAATCTCCACATGTAACTCCAAAAGCATCTGGAAACCCCGAGCCATATTGGCGTAACATTTCAAATCTCCACAGCATGAACTAAAACTGCTACTTTAAATCAAGAGTTGGGTAGTTCTCTTCATGTTCCTTCACATGCATGAGCTATGACTAGCATCAAAACACATCCCTTGACCTTGTTGTGATACATTACCGTACACTGCAAAGCTCTGGTGTCTATTTGCATGAGATAACACTGGTGTGGTAGTTAACCTTCTCTTGAACTCTTCGAATGCAACTCGGTCTTCTAAAGTCCACACAACTTCCGCATTCTTATCTTCCATGGTTGTCATGGGCCTTGGAACCTTTGAAAATCCTCAATGAACCTCCTATATTACCGTACCATACTAAGGAAGCTTCGGAAGTCCTTCACATGTTGAGGTAATTTCTATTATTCCAACATTTATTCTTGATTCTCAACCGTAGTCCCAACGTATTTCTTATTCTCCTTTCTTATTGATCCTTGCTGGTAATTGGGATCTACCCCCTTAACAGAATAATACTTATATCGGTCTTGTATACTTCCTCTTCACACTTGAAAAGGAAATGAGATTGGAATGTTGACTTGTTGCTATTTATCTCGTACATTATTCTCGGCTGCTCATCATACCATCGAGGTATTGAACAGACAAAAGGGACAAGGGGGAGAATAAAGCAAGGGCAAAGATAGATGGAACCCACCTATCTACTGATGTCATTGTATACCAGAAAGGTCAACAATACATCAATAATCAGTACAAAGAACCAAATCAAACATGTGGTACTTAACAACAAACAACTCAAGAGCACACTAACATGATTAGGCCCTTATGAAAGCAAACTATCATTCAAACCTTAACATCATTTATCTAGCGATATAAAATGCTTAGGTGAGGCTTATATAACTCAAAGCACTAAAGCTACCGAGTGGGTATACATTCTTGCAAACTTGAAAGTTGGGGGAGACACTTCATGCCTTTGGGCTCTTCAACTTCATATTTGGCATTCATCAAGTGATGATGATAGCTTGAGCTCAAACTTCACGAACATCTTCACTTGCCTTGTGTATCGTATTGGCCAATGACTAAAGATTATAAACATGGTTAAGAGAGGGTCATTGTTTTATCAATAGACATATGTAGATGGGTTAGGAGCATGAAGAGATAGGCAAAAGGTCATAGAGCTACATATTTTCCAAAATATAGAGAAAATATAACCTTAACGACAGCCATTGCTACCTAGGCTTGCATCCTACAATCAGCACAGCTCTGATAGCACTTTGTCACACCCTAGTTTTCAAAGGACAAACTTGAGTAAAACCATATGTGTGCTAGGATCTAATGTCAGACATACAGAGGCAATAAACAGTGATATCACATAACATGCTTGATTACATACCATTAAACAACATATACATCAAGACATCAAGTCTTTAACACAGAGTAGTAGAAGCGTAACTAAAACTTCAAGCCGTCCACAGGGAAAACAACTAGAGGTCGCTCGCCTAGAACTCCATAATCCTTCATTTGTACTCCTTCAGGCCTTCATCTTTCGGAGCAGTGGTTGGAATTCCCCCAAAAGGAATAATATAAAAGGAACAAGCATGAGTACTTACTTGTACCCAAGAAGTATAACAAAAACCATGGGGCTCTAAGTTTAGCTGACACGACTGCATGAGCTTTTAATTAAATAAACTTTATTAAAGCCTGATTACTATTGTTGATTACAGAAACCATTAACCCAAAGAGATTGAATAAAGAATTAAACAACATTAAGCAGATATAACGACCATTACCATAACCCAAACCAAGGTAACCCCCTAATTACTTGAAAGGGTCTGAGATGCTCATAACCATGAACATGGCTGACATGTCAGTTTTACACTCTCGAGAGGTTGCGCATCTTTACCCACAAGTCGTGAGCTAGGCCAGGAGTTCATCACAATACCTTAGATGAGATGACTAGCAAGCACACGACGAAGCCTTTACAAAGATTACTTTAGTAAGATGTAACCACTAAGGATACAGGGTCGCAACGGTGGTGTCCGCCTCACAAAGAGAGAAGCACATACATCACGTAAAGCACACTCAACATAAGGCAGTGTAGTGAACACAGAATCTCACCTCCCCTCTTGCCCCGCAGGTAAGTTACAGCAAACCAAAACAATCTAATTAATCAGCTGTGTCTGCCCCATTCCAGCCTGTGGTAGTGCTGTTGTCCCAGGTGGTCGCTTTGTGAACAGGTCCTTAATAGAGAAACCCACAAAAGCACAAGAGCACATTGCTCAGGCTCCCTAAACCATGTTGCTAAAAAGCAAAATTTTAAAAGGACATGAACCGCTCAAGCACCGCGTCATAGAGGGTTAAGCCTAATAATTAAATTGTATAGAACCATTAGTCATGATTAATTAACAAAAGGATACGAGTTCGCACTGTACCTAGCATAACATACCCATATGCATCCCAAAAGGTAGATATAAGGATAAAAGTGGCTAAAGTGATATCCTTATGGTCATACAAAATTAAATGCACATGCAGCGATTAAAAGGTTATTGGGTGGTGTTTGTGTTATACTTACTTTCCTTAAAAAGTTGTTGTTCAGAGTCTTTTGGATGTTGATCTTGACATTGCGCTTGAGATTGCACAAAGGTATCAGCGTCTATACGTTCATCGGAGCACCACACATGCATATAGGTTCACACATGCAAGCAATCAAGCATAAACTATATGAAAAAGTACACCATGCAAAGGTAAATTATTTTGAAAATAAAGAAAACTCATTGGCACAGATTAAAGGCATGAACATGCGAAAGTGGAAGATGATAAAAGGACATGGTACGATTGGTCTTGATATGTTTATCACACATATGGCGCTTGTTGGGATATGGTAGGAGGACGTATCCATAAGGATTGAAGTTGGAACGAGATCAAAACACTATCGCGTGGGATTATCACTGCTCCATGGTAATGACGTGGTTAAGATATGTCACAAGGGTGAAGAATAGGTGTATATTAAGATCACTGTCTTGGTGGGACATGGGCTAGGATTGTGGTTAGAATGAAGAACTTGCAAATGGTAAAGGGCTTAAAGAAGAGCAAGCAAAGTCCTCCGCCATATCGCTCATCTTCTGATTGCTCATTTCAGACATGACAGATCTCTTCTATGGCTATCTAATTAATCGACTAGCACACACCATGATCAAAGAGGGCATGAAGATGCCTCCTGGACCAACTGAAATCACGAATGCGACAACTGATGCATGTGCTGAAAACTGTGGTAGCTGGACAACAATGTAAAAAGACCAACCAAAATATGGTCTACACTAATCCAATGGCCACCAAACTTTGAATAAACATGTGCGGATATAACATACACAAGAGGATAGAAGGGTTTGATGACCGAAGGTATGGATTGGCAGGAGCGCCCTTTCGATTTGTCAGCAATTCAGTTGTCAGAGCAGCAAAAGATGTTCATGATATTGCAAATATTTCCATACTATGCCTCCTATGACCGAGCCAAAACAGCAGGACAAGTTCACACATATGAGGCATGTCCCAGTCCAAAGGCTTGACGCTTCATGAGGACCCATGGGATATCTATCCCCCACAGATGTGTCCATAAGGATTGATGTTGGAGCAAGATCGAAACACTATCGAGTTGGATTATCACTGCTCCATGGTGATGACCTGGTTAAGACGTCACAAGGGTGAAGAATAGGTGTATGTTAAGATCACTGTCTTGGTGGGACATGGGCTAAGATGGTGGTTAGAATGAAGAACTCGCAAATTGTAAAGGGTTTAAAGAAGAGCAAGCAAAGTCCTCCGACATATCGCTCATCTTCTGATCGCTCATTTCAGACATGAGGGATCTCTTCTATGGCTGTCTAATTAATCCACTAGCACTCACCATGATCAAAGTAGGCATCAAGATGCCTTCTGGACCAATGGAAATCACGAATGCAACAACCGATGCATGTGCTGAAAACTGTGGCAGCTGGACAACAATGTAAAAATACCAACCAAAATATGGTCTACATTGATCCAATGGCCACCAAACATTAAATAAACATGTGCGGATATAACATACACAAGATGATAAAAGGGTTTGATGACCGGAGGTATGGATTGGCAGGAGCACCCTTTCGATTTGTCAGCAAGTCAGTTGTTAGGGCAGCAGAAACATGTTCACGATATTGCAAATATTTCCATAACTATGCCTCCTACGGCCAAGCCAAAACAGCAGGACAAGTTCACAGATATGAGGCATGTCCCAGTCCAAAGGCTTGACGATTGGACAACAGGATCACGTGAAAATAGGTTGCTGAGTGCAGCAGTTCAGCTATCTTGGACAGCAGGAACAGCGGAAACGACGGCCATTGAACCACTAGCGTCTGTGGTTCTAACGACCCTGAAACTTAGCAACATCATGTCCACTTGTATAAACCATGCAACAGTAGGAGCGTTTAGCGTTTGAGTGACTGGATCACCTGAGAACACCGATGCCATCGATGGCAGCATGGCTGTTTGGACAGCAACGGCCATGCTCATCGTGATGACCATAACTCACGCATCGCTGCACCTATGGCCACTCCACTTTACAGGGGTGTGTTTATGGATATTTGGATCGTGATTGTGAAAGGGCTCATCAACTGGATTGCTGGTTTGCCCAGGAATGCAGATGCCAAAACAGACAATGTCGCTGTCCGTGACCATAGCAACATATATCATGCTGAAAACTTCGTTGGGACATAATGGAATTCGATTTATGGGGTATGGTTTGCAGTTGATAATATGGACAAAAGATGGGGGGTAATAGGAGTGGTTCTCAAGTAGGGGATTGGTGGCAGCCAAGATGATGTCGACGATGTCCCGCGAGCGACAATGACAGCGTTGGGCATCTTGCGCACAATGTGGCTAGGCTGCAACCACGAACCAACGTTTAGAATTACCATGATTAAGAATATGATCGATAGAAAAAAGGGAGGGCAGAAAAGACATTCCTCACCAAGAGGATTTGGATTGAGGTGCATCGGCGGTGAGGGCAGGCGATGAAGCATGGCGAACAACAACGCTTCTCCAAAGCTTTTGTTTGGGGAACCAATAAAACTTTCATAGACAAATGTAGGGCTTCCTAGACATAGGGTCCTTTCCGTATAGTAGCCAATTGTTTTGTGTGTTCATGCCAAGGGAGGTGGAGTTATTTTATAAGGAAAAAGCCCCCTACCTCCACCATCAACTAGCAAGGTGGGACTAAACTGTGCAGAATTAAACGGTCTTTTGACGTGATTCCACTTGGTTGGAAAGGTCCCGTCGTTAGCTTTCCGAAAAGTGTGAGCCCAAATGGACTATGTTTGAGAAAGACATGGCCCAAATGGTGCATTCTGGTCCCGGTGAATGAGATGGATCGAGAATTAAATGGGCCTTGGCTCAAAAATATTCCAAATACTCCAAAAATCATAGGAAAAATCATATAAACGATTTTGGACCCAATGAACTCAAATAAAATATTTTGAGTTCATCAAAAGATTCCTAAGAGCCTCCAATAAATGAAAGTTTCTCCAAGAAAATGGGAAAAGCTTCCAGATAAATCCGAAAAATTCCCATAAACAAATTGATGATGACCAAACATATTTGGAAAGGTTGGCTCCCTCAAAACACTATGCAGGTCAGATTGGCACAGTGGAACTGGATGGCAAGGGAACGAAGACACTGCAGGAAACAAGATTGTTTTTGTCAGCCAAAAACCAATAAAAACAAGGCCAAATCGACGAAAACTAGTTGTTTTCGTCAGTTTTCATGTTTTTTCGTCGGTTTCCGACCGACGAAAGTTAATTGACGAAAAGTAACTAACTTTCATCGGCCCACAGCAGTCCACAAAAACTAGTGCCAGCCAAACGTCAATTTTCGTCGGTTTTGTAGGCCGACGAAAGTTATGAATTAATTTTCATTGGTTTTCTTAGGCCCACGAAAATTATAATTTTTTGTTAAAAAAATAAATATGCTACTTCTGTTTCATTTAGATTGGAGGTAAGTAAGAAATGTGAAGTACAGTTTTAATACACTAATCTAAGTCCATATACCATTGATCCACTAATCTAATTTCATACAACGGTAATTATTCAGTTGCGAGAGATATCTTGCCAAACTAATAGTTGAAGTACTCCCTCCGTTTCAATTTATAGGTCATTTGATTTTTTTGGCATCAAGTTTGATCGGCTCGTCTTATTCAAAAAATTTCAGAATTATCGTTTGTTTTCATTATGATTTAGTTTTGCATATAATATACTTCAACTGCAACTTAAAATTTTCTATATTTTCGTAACTTTTTTGAATAAGACGAGTCGGTCAAACTTGATGCCAAAAAAGTCAAACGACCTATAAATTGAAACGGAGAGAGTACAATTTTACAGGATAAACATAGCTTGCATTGTTAGATCTCTAATTCACACAAGAATGCAGAGAGGAGAGCACTGTAGTGATTGATGTGTTCAGCTATCATTCAGTTCAGACTAGGTGCATCAACAAATTCAGAGTAAGTGCTCAACCATGGACATACTATTTACACCAAACAAAAAATGTAGGGCATACCTCATGATGGCAGCAAACAATTAACAGTAAATATATTGAATCATGATGACAGCAAACAATTAACCGGAAAACATTCAGTTGAAGGACCAAATCCATACATTGTTTTAACCCAGTTTCATGCCATGGTTAACCAAAAGCAACATAGAGGTATTATTTATGTCAGGTAACTTAGAAGTTACAGTCAAAAATGGAGGAAGATATCTAGGTAAACATTTTGTATTTCTAATTCATGAAAAGTTTAGGTTTATTATACTAAGCTCAACAGCAAGGTTAGTCTCATTCTATCTCTTCTCCAATACACTGCGGTAGTTACAAGTAAGAAGATAGGATTCTTAGACATTTATAATTTTGGTAGAGTTTACCCAGGTCAAAAAGCTCCCTGCAAACACAATAAGAACATAAATAAAAAATGGATCATCCTGAATGAAAATGGAACTGGACAGAGAACATGGAAGAATAATACATCTACTCATATGTACTAAGGTCAATAAGTAATTTACTCAAAAGTAAACATGTATGAGTAGATTCTGGTCTGATAGCACAAATTGGTATATTAAGGATATGTACAATGCATCGTTGCTTATAGAGGTATTTAAAGAAAGAGAAATACTAAGCACCACCAAAAAAGTTAATTCCTACGATGCAAAAGAGATGTTTATATATGTCCAACCACCTCATTAGCACTCATTAAGCACCAATGCTTAAGTAAGCACCTCATACACATTTTAATCACCTGGTGCTAGAAAATAAACCGGTTTTTATTGCTAAGCACCTTCTATAAGCATCCCATTGTACATGCTCTAAGAGGACAAAAAAATAGTAACCGCTAAGTTACATCAATAATTTTCTAAGTGACTTGGAACAATAGGTTAACCAAATTTCAGTTTTGCAAGTAGCAAATGAAAAGTTGTAGGAGAACAAGTCTAGCTTGCACAACAAACTGCAACTCTGTTATAGATTAGGACTTACAATACGTCACACTGTGCTAGAAGGAAATAAGGGCAGGAAGTAAATAATTTTATGAATAACCCAAGGCAGATGGAGCAAGGAAGAAAACAAATTGCTATAGGAAAATATAATCTGAAAGTAATTCAACAGAATTAAGATACAGAACGCTCTCTGATTGAGGCAACCCTTAAGAAATCAAGGCCGGAAATGAATATATGATCTAGAAAATCACTTAGCTGAAATAAAACAATAGCACTTTGGGATATTTGACGCCACATATCAGCTAGAGGCTTCCTTGATCAATCTTTAGAACCAACTGGCACAACAACTGAGGCTTTCAACTCTGCGGAAAACTAATGAAAGCCAAGAGATGGAAAATTCTGAGGTTAGAACCACGCATACCCATTGCAATATTCAACATGTCCAAGTGAACAGCATTTGCCTCACCCTGCTACTCCACTAAGAAACAATAATGTCTAGACACTGGTGCAGTTACAGAAATGTCACAGTTTAGTACTGCTATATATGTACAAACAGTAAAGTTTTCAAAATTAATAGGGTACCTAAAGTGTTCATTTACTTAATGTCTTAGTGCAACAAGGAGGTGCTTAGGGCAGATAAGAACAGTGATAGGGCAGATAGTATTGAGTATTCAAAATATCCAATACTGGTGACAATTCTAAATAAGAACAAGTTAGAGCACTAGAAATGGAGTCAAGGCGCAGGTAGTAACAGCTATATAAAGGAGTCCAGACCACTTTAACATGCAAATAGAAGGCAATTTAATATGCTAAGAATGAAACATGTTCCATGAAACTAAGATAACCATGTTCATCCCCGATACTATAATATCCAAGCACAATACCTGACAAATTTAGAGCAGCCCTTGCACCCTCTGCAACAGGGATACTCATTAACCAATAAACCGATGATTAACTACACAAAGTAAGCAAGTTCAATTATGGTTCGGTCATTGTTGGACAAAATGGTTCCTCTGGTTATTCGTCCATGACTTTCAGACAAAGAAATTCTTCCTCTGGTTATTCATCCAAGACTTTTAGACAAAGAAAAAGAGTAGACAAAAATTAGCTAGCTTGTTTGAAGTATCGTACATAATGGCTAGACGTAGTATATTTGTAATTTTGGTAGTAGAACATTTCTTAAGTGGAGATCTTGCTCAAACATCATAATTCAAACTTGTAGAAATAAATGCTTCTACTGCATGGGAGGAATTAGACCTAAGAGCTCAAAATCATAAAGCTCCTCTTTGGTAAAAACTGGAGGAAAGCAGGGGAGTGGACCTTGCTCTTGATCCGGGAGATGAGGGGCAGGTGTTGCCGGCCTTGGAGCACGGCGCTGGTGCCGAATGTGGTCGGCAGTAGCCTCTGCGCCTTGGGCCCCATCCACTCCGACTATGCGACCGAGCCGCCACCGCGCGCTCCGGCCACGCCCCGTCGCCTCGGGCCCCATCTGTTTCGGCGCTCTGACCTCGCCACCTCCGTGTTCTCCAGCCACACCACGCCGCCTCGGGCCTCCTACGCTGGGATTCAGTGGGGAGACGTGCGGACGGTGTGGGGGGCCTGAGGGTGGCGGCGCGGGGCGAGGCGAGGCGAGGCAACGGCGGTGGCGCAGGGCAAGGTGAGCCAGGGGCAGTGGCATGAGACGCTAGGGGTGACGGCCCTGGCCTCTGACAGAGAGAGGAGAGGCGGCGGAAAGTGAGAGGTGGTGATGAAAGGGAACGGTTTTAGGGCACTGGCCGGGTTGTGGCCCACTAACCCCATCCGCCTCCCCAAACACTGCGATGGCACTGTAGCGCTGCAGTATCAGATAGAAGGGCAATTAGAACAGTGATAGAGGATGGAAAATAGGGAAACGGTTGGTTTCAGCCTAATTTTCGTGGGCCAGGCCGATGAAAATTAGTTGTTTTAGTCCACGAAAACTACTGCCAGAAAACTATCAGCAGCCCAATCTATGGAAGATTTCGTCAGCCACCTTTAGACCGACGAAAACTACGCAAATTTTCGTTGGCCCAACAGTATAGCCGACGAAAATTAAGTTTTCTTTCGTCAGCGAGTTCTAGCCGACAAAAATTATTGTTTTCTCAACGGTTGTCCCTTTAGCCGATGAAAACTTCTTTGGCCGACGAAAATACTGGGGCTTCTTGTAGTGAGAAGCGTGACGAGCAGATCCTGTGAGACCAAGAAAGAGCGGTATGGTAGACGACTCAATAGGGTGGTCCCACTTCTTGTTAGCAGTAAGGGCGTGGCAGTACCGGTCAGAGAGGAAGAAAGTTCATGGAAGCAGACCAACCTAGGGAAAGGGTGGAAGGCTGGGTTGCTCAGCCTAGGTGCACTATAGCAGGGTGAGAGAGAAGAGAAGGACAAGGAGAGGACGGCGATACCAACTTCGGTTGGCCATATAGGTCAAAAGAGAGGAAGAAGATAGAGAGAGAAAAATATTGTAGGCCGGGCCCTGAAGGAGAACGAGGGTTCTGGCCTTTTACTTTCCAAACTCTTTTATTTTGAAATTTAAACACTATAAATTCAATAGAATTTGAGTTTTAGTCCTTAGGCAACCACTCAATATAAAACCAATGCAATTGCATGAATGCAACCACATCTTGTCCTAAATTTATTTTATTTGCTTTAAACTTTCTTTTATAAAATCATTTAAATACTCATTCTAAACTGAAAACCCTTAATAAATTGAAAAAATAATTGTTTTAATTACTAAAAATGAAATTTAGGGTGTTACAACTCTACCCCCTTAACAGGAATCGCATCCCAAGATTCGGGTTGGCTAGCAAAGAGGATAGGGATATGTGGTTCTCAACTTTTCTGTTTGCTCCTCGATGACTCTAACCACTGCATAGTGGTTACATTTACATTGTACATTCTGATCACGTTGTTTCTAGTAACTATTTCTGCAACATCAATTATCTGAGTTAGATATTCTGTATGGCTAAGGTCTTCCTGCACATTGAGCTCACTATTTTTCTGGCACACTACGGTACTTCTTCGATTGTGGGACATGAAACATATTATGCACATCGTACAGACTGGATGGCAACTCAAATCGATAGGTAACTTTTAGGATCTTGAACGGCCCAAGGTATTTGGGTGCTATCTCCCCCATTAACCTTGAACGACGGAGACCTCTGATCGGTGACGTCTTCAAACGGACACAAATGCCCTTCAACGTATTTCCATTGACTAAGCTACTCTTTGATTCCCTCAGATGGTTCGCACATACTGTTCTACCTCTTTTATAATCCTTGTCTCAAGCAACTGTTCTTGTCTGAGTGGGTCTTTCAATGCTACGGTGTTATGTACTCTCTACCATATACCTCCTCGGGTGATGATTTACCTTCTTCAAGTTGTTCCTTTATCCCATTGATTGATTTACCCTCTACCTGACCTTTCTGATTCCTTGCTCCCAGGTAGGAAACATCCTCCATGGTAACTCCCTTGGTTTGATTCAAGAATTCAAAATTGCATCCTTCAATCTCCACATGTAACTCCAAAAGCATCTGGAAACCCCGAGCCATATTGGCGTAACATTTCAAATCTCCACAGCATGAACTAAAACTGCTACTTTAAATCAAGAGTTGGGTAGTTCTCTTCATGTTCCTTCACATGCATGAGCTATGACTAGCATCAAAACACATCCCTTGACCTTGTTGTGATACATTACCGTACACTGCAAAGCTCTAGTGTCTATTTGCATGAGATAACACTGGTGTGGTAGTTAACCTTCTCTTGAACTCTTCGAATGCAACTCGGTCTTCTAAAGTCCACACAACTTCCGCATTCTTATCTTCCATGGTTGTCATGGGCCTTGGAACCTTTGAAAATCCTCAATGAACCTCCTATATTACCGTACCATACTAAGGAAGCTTCGGAAGTCCTTCACATGTTGAGGTAATTTCTATTATTCCAACATTTATTCTTGATTCTCAACCGTAGTCCCAACGTATTTCTTATTCTCCTTTCTTATTGATCCTTGCTGGTAATTGGGATCTACCCCCTTAACAGAATAATACTTATATCGGTCTTGTATACTTCCTCTTCACACTTGAAAAGGAAATGAGATTGGAATGTTGACTTGTTGCTATTTATCTCGTACATTATTCTCGGCTGCTCATCATACCATCGAGGTATTGAACAGACAAAAGGGACAAGGGGGAGAATAAAGCAAGGGCAAAGATAGATGGAACCCACCTATCTACTGATGTCATTGTATACCAGAAAGGTCAACAATACATCAATAATCAGTACAAAGAACCAAATCAAACATGTGGTACTTAACAACAAACAACTCAAGAGCACACTAACATGATTAGGCCCTTATGAAAGCAAACTATCATTCAAACCTTAACATCATTTATCTAGCGATATAAAATGCTTAGGTGAGGCTTATATAACTCAAAGCACTAAAGCTACCGAGTGGGTATACATTCTTGCAAACTTGAAAGTTGGGGGAGAAACTTCATGCCTTTGGGCTCTTCAACTTCATATTTGGCATTCATCAAGTGATGATGATAGCTTGAGCTCAAACTTCACGAACACCTTCACTTGCCTTGTGTATCGTATTGGCCAATGACTAAAGATTATAAACATGGTTAAGAGAGGGTCATTGTTTTATCAATAGACATATGTAGATGGGTTAGGAGCATGAAGAGATAGGCAAAAGGTCATAGAGCTACATATTTTCCAAAATATAGAGAAAATATAACCTTAACGACAGCCATTGCTACCTAGGCTTGCATCCTACAATCAGCACAGCTCTGATAGCACTTTGTCACACCCTAGTTTTCAAAGGACAAACTTGAGTAAAACCATATGTGTGCTAGGATCTAATGTCAGACATACAGAGGCAATAAACAGTGATATCACATAACATGCTTGATTACATACCATTAAACAACATATACATCAAGACATCAAGTCTTTAACACAGAGTAGTAGAAGCGTAACTAAAACTTCAAGCCGTCCACAGGGAAAACAACTAGAGGTCGCTCGCCTAGAACTCCATAATCCTTCATTTGTACTCCTTCAGGCCTTCATCTTTCGGAGCAGTGGTTGGAATTCCCCCAAAAGGAATAATATAAAAGGAACAAGCATGAGTACTTACTTGTACCCAAGAAGTATAACAAAAACCATGGGGCTCTAAGTTTAGCTGACACGACTGCATGAGCTTTTAATTAAATAAACTTTATTAAAGCCTGATTACTATTGTTGATTACAGAAACCATTAACCCAAAGAGATTGAATAAAGAATTAAACAACATTAAGCAGATATAACGACCATTACCATAACCCAAACCAAGGTAACCCCCTAATTACTTGAAAGGGTCTGAGATGCTCATAACCATGAACATGGCTGACATGTCAGTTTTACACTCTCGAGAGGTTGCGCATCTTTACCCACAAGTCGTGAGCTAGGCCAGGAGTTCATCACAATACCTTAGATGAGATGACTAGCAAGCACACGACGAAGCCTTTACAAAGATTACTTTAGTAAGATGTAACCACTAAGGATACAGGGTCGCAACGGTGGTGTCCGCCTCACAAAGAGAGAAGCACATACATCACGTAAAGCACACTCAACATAAGGCAGTGTAGTGAACACAGAATCTCACCTCCCCTCTTGCCCCGCAGGTAAGTTACAGCAAACCAAAACAATCTAATTAATCAGCTGTGTCTGCCCCATTCCAGCCTGTGGTAGTGCTGTTGTCCCAGGTGGTCGCTTTGTGAACAGGTCCTTAATAGAGAAACCCACAAAAGCACAAGAGCACATTGCTCAGGCTCCCTAAACCATGTTGCTAAAAAGCAAAATTTTAAAAGGACATGAACCGCTCAAGCACCGCGTCATAGAGGGTTAAGCCTAATAATTAAATTGTATAGAACCATTAGTCATGATTAATTAACAAAAGGATACGAGTTCGCACTGTACCTAGCATAACATACCCATATGCATCCCAAAAGATAGATATAAGGATAAAAGTGGCTAAAGTGATATCCTTATGGTCATACAAAATTAAATGCACATGCAGCGATTAAAATGTTATTGGGTGGTGTTTGTGTTATACTTACTTTCCTTAAAAAGTTGTTGTTCAGAGTCTTTTGGATGTTGATCTTGACATTGTGCTTGAGATTGCACAAAGGTATCAGCGTCTATACGTTCATCGGAGCACCACACATGCATATAGGTTCACACATGCAAGCAATCAAGCATAAACTATATGAAAAAGTACACCATGCAAAGGTAAATTATTTTGAAAATAAAGAAAACTCATTGGCACAGATTAAAGGCATGAACATGCGAAAGTGGAAGATGATAAAAGGACATGGTACGATTGGTCTTGATATGTTTATCACACATATGGCGCTTGTTGGGATATGGTAGGAGGACGTATCCATAAGGATTGAAGTTGGAACGAGATCAAAACACTATCGCGTGGGATTATCACTGCTCCATGGTAATGACGTGGTTAAGATATGTCACAAGGGTGAAGAATAGGTGTATATTAAGATCACTGTCTTGGTGGGACATGGGCTAGGATTGTGGTTAGAATGAAGAACTTGCAAATGGTAAAGGGCTTAAAGAAGAGCAAGCAAAGTCCTCCGCCATATCGCTCATCTTCTGATTGCTCATTTCAGACATGACAGATCTCTTCTATGGCTATCTAATTAATCGACTAGCACACACCATGATCAAAGAGGGCATGAAGATGCCTCCTGGACCAACTGAAATCACGAATGCGACAACTGATGCATGTGCTGAAAACTGTGGTAGCTGGACAACAATGTAAAAAGACCAACCAAAATATGGTCTACACTAATCCAATGGCCACCAAACTTTAAATAAACATGTGCGAATATAACATACACAAGAGGATAGAAGGGTTTGATGACCGAAGGTATGGATTGGCTGGAGCGCCCTTTCGATTTGTCAGCAATTCAGTTGTCAGAGCAGCAAAAGATGTTCATGATATTGCAAATATTTCCATACTATGCCTCCTATGACCGAGCCAAAACAGCAGGACAAGTTCACACATATGAGGCATGTCCCAGTCCAAAGGCTTGACGCTTCATGAGGACCCATGGGATATCTATCCCCCACAGATGTGTCCATAAGGATTGATGTTGGAGCAAGATCGAAACACTATCGAGTTGGATTATCACTGCTCCATGGTGATGACGTGGTTAAGACGTCACAAGGGTGAAGAATAGGTGTATGTTAAGATCACTGTCTTGGTGGGACATGGGCTAAGATGGTGGTTAGAATGAAGAACTCGCAAATTGTAAAGGGTTTAAAGAAGAGCAAGCAAAGTCCTCCGACATATCGCTCATCTTCTGATCGCTCATTTCAGACATGAGGGATCTCTTCTATGGCTGTCTAATTAATCCACTAGCACTCACCATGATCAAAGTAGGCATCAAGATGCCTTCTGGACCAATGGAAATCACGAATGCAACAACCGATGCATGTGCTGAAAACTGTGGCAGCTGGACAACAATGTAAAAATACCAACCAAAATATGGTCTACATTGATCCAATGGCCACCAAACATTAAATAAACATGTGCGGATATAACATACACAAGATGATAAAAGGGTTTGATGACCGGAGGTATGGATTGGCAGGAGCACCCTTTCGATTTGTCAGCAAGTCAGTTGTTAGGGCAGCAGAAACATGTTCACGATATTGCAAATATTTCCATAACTATGCCTCCTACGGCCAAGCCAAAACAGCAGGACAAGTTCACAGATATGAGGCATGTCCCAGTCCAAAGGCTTGACGATTGGACAACAGGAGCACGTGAAAATAGGTTGCTGAGTGCAGCAGTTCAGCTATCTTGGACAGCAGGAACAGCGGACACGATGGCCATTGAACCACTAGCGTCTGTGGTTCTAATGACCCTAAAGCTTAGCAACATCATGTCCACTTGTATAAACCATGCAACAGTAGGAGCGTTTAGCATTTGGGTGACTGGATCACCTGAGAACACCGATGCCATCCATGGCAGCATGGCTGTTTGGATAGCAACGGCCACACTGATCGTGATGACCATAACACACGCATCACTGCACCTATGGCCACTCCACTTTACAGGGGAGTGTTTATGGATATTTGGGTCACGATTGTGAAAGGGCTTGTCAGCTGGATTGCGGGTTTGCCTAGGAACGCAGATGCCAAACACTACAAGAATCCCGAGGACTTTCGGCAGCAAAATTTATTTTCGGCGGCTAGAACCGGCCTTCGAAAATAGTGCCCCTATTTTCGGCGGCCTGAGCAGGCCGCCGAAAATAGAGCTGACCGGCGAAAATAGGGGCACTATTTTCGGTGTCCGATTCTAGCCGCCGAAAATTGATGTGTAATTTTCGGCGGCCTAGAGCAGCCGCCGAAAATTAGCCTGTTTAGTCCCACCCGGCTCGTGACCGGATTCCGCACCCGACGCACCCATATCCCCCGCAGGCGCTGCCGCCGGCCTGCCGTGCCCCTCTCCTCTCCCGCCCGCCGCCCACCGCCCTGCTGCGCCCCTCCCCCGCACACGCGCCACCCGCCGGCCTGCCGTGCCCCTCCCCCGTGTGCCCACCGTGCACCGTCCGCCTACCGCCCCTTCCCCGCATGCGCCACCGCCGGCCTGCCGTGACCCTCCCTTGCACGCGCACCACCCGCCTGCCTCGGCGTGGCCCTCCCCGGTGCATCCCTCCGTAGCTCAGGGGGATCGGTGAGCTCCTCCTCGGCGCTCCCTTCCCCGGCGGCCGGCCTGTGCCACGACGCAGCTATCAGGGCTCGGTGAGCTCCTCCACAGCGCGCCCCTCTCCGGCGGCCGGTGCCCCTGCACTACGCGGCTGTTAGTGCTTGGTGCGCTCCTCCTCGGTGTGCTCCTCCCTGACGGCCGGCTCCTGCCCCGCAGCGCACCCAGTGGCTCCATTCTGCTCCAAGGAAACCGCGGAACCACATTTGGAGTAAGAAACCTATGACTTTGTATGACATTTTATAGTGGTCGCAGATAATTTTTGGCGGCGTGACCGGCGAAAGTTATGACTAGAAATGCAATTAGTATTATTTTTTCATTAAGTGTTGATTGATTAGGTAAAATGACAAGCTTACTTTGATATTAAGTTATGATTTGTTATGGTTCATCATGCTTAGTGCAATTAATATTATTTCTTTGATTAAGTATTGATTGATTTGTTTCATGGTTCAACATGCTTAGTTAAATATATGTTAGCACTTAATTATACTATGTCTTATCATTTTTATATGCTATGATTATCATTTATCTTGCTTTAATAAACGTAAGTCACGGAACCTATGCGTCACCCATTTCGGACCAGTACGTCTCACGTGCGTTGCGCACGTGAGACGTGGTTGGTCCGGAATTGTCCGTTTTTTGGACAGCCTCAGAGTGACCGATAGAGCGTGGTATTTATGATGAGCCATGGGGTCTAAGCGAAGTTTCGCTGGCATAACCCTGTTGTTCTCCATTGCACCACATTTGGGTGTGCAGTTGGAGAACAGTGGGGTTATGCTGCCAAAATTTCGTTCGAACCCCGTAGACTCATCATAAATCTGTGCTCTATCGGCCACTCTTGGGTGGGTTTAAGACATATCATTACCTATAGATGTTGGGCCGCAATACGTTGAAAAAAAAAAGCTTACCATCTACCTTGTTTTAATCTATAGCCTCAGTATGGGCAACGATCGCCGATGGATGTATGATGGTTGGGATAAGAGTGGGGGTAAAGGTCACTCAGCTGAGTGGAGGAGCAAGACACAAGCTTTTATCGATCATGCTTTCTCTTTGACAACTCACAATCGTGTCAGGTGTCCATGCAACATCCACAACAACGGAAAATTTTGGAATAAAGTTGAATTAGCCAAAGACCGGGTTGACTATGGTTTCATGCCTGATTACGAAATGTGGACCTTCCATGGTGAGAAAGAAACTAGAGTTGAAACAGAAGGGGAAGCGAATGATGATTCGGTAGGCGTTGATAGGATGGTTGAGATGCTAGAAGCTTTACAACTAGAGTTTGGTCTTAACTCTAAGGATCCTCCTACAAAGGAGGTTGAGGAGTTCTTCAAGCTCCTTAAAGCTGCGGAAGAGCCGCTGCATGAACACACAAAAGTGTCCCTCCTAGCTTTTGTGACCTGGCTCATTGCCATCAAGTCAAGTTTTTCTTCTCGAACAAGTGTTTCAATGAGCTCGTGCAGTTGATCGGGGATGTCCTTCCGCAGCCTCATAAGTTGCCCAATGACATGTATCAGTGCAAGAGGTTGACCAAAGCCCTCAGTATGGGCTATGAGAAGATAGATATGTGTCCAGACAACTGCATGCTTTTCTGGGATGATCATAAGGATGAGAAGAAGTGCTTAAACTGTGGCAAAGGAAGATATGTCAAGGTAGTAAACGAGGATGGCGAAAAGGTAACGATAGACGTTGCACAGAAGCAACTCCGTTCCTTCGCGTTGGCACCTCGCTTTAAGCGGCTCTTTCTCTCAAAGAAAACAGCTGAACCCATGCGGTGGCTGAAAGAAGGTGTACGTGACAACCCAGGGGTCATGGCGCATCCTTGTGATTCAGATGCATGGAAGGCTTTGGATAGCTTTGACCTAGAGTTCGCTAAGGAAGTGAGGAATATTCGCTTTGGTCTGGCAACTGATGGCTTCACACCTTTCGGTCAATCGGCTGCTTCCTACTCTTGTTGGCCTGTGTTTGCTATTCCATACAACCTTCCACCTTCTCTTTGCATGAAGTATGAATTTATGTTCCTTTGACTCATCATACCTGGTCCGGAACATCCTGGAACAAAGCTCAACGTGATGTTACAACCATTGATCAAAGAGTTGAAACAACTGTGGATAGGTGCGAAGCATATGACATTTAATTGAAGCAGAAATTCACCCTTAGAGCTGCGTACCTGTGGTCAATTCATGATTTCTTGGCATATGGTATCTTTGCTGGATGGAGCGTTCATGGGACCTTGACATGTCTGATATGTGGTGCTGAAACTAGACGTTTTCATCTTGAGTTTGGTGGGAAGATTTGCTACTTTGATTGCAACAGATGTTGGTTGCCTTCCGATCATATATTCAGAGGTGAAAAAGATACCTTTAGGAAAGACACCGTCTGCTATGAGGGACCACCAAAAAAGGCTAAGCGCACAAGAAATTATTGATCAGCTCGCACGCCTTAAGCTAAACAAAGAAAACACTGAGTATGAAGGGTTTGGAAAGGAGCACAACTAGACTCACATCAGTGGAATATGGGACCTTCCATATGCCAAGGCATTAAACCTCCCGCACAGCATTGATGTTATGCATCAAGAACGTAATGTTGCTAAAAGCGTCTTAAGCACATGCATGGATTTCAGTGACAAAACAAAGGACAATGTAAAGGCCTAAAAGGATTTGGCAAAGATTTGCAACCATCCGAAAGGTCCGAAAGCACTATTGATTCTTTCTATTAACTGTTTAATGTTGCAGAAGTACTTTCGTGTGGATCCCTTAGAGGAGGATTATGCAAATAAAGTTCTTGACTAGGCTGTGATGAAGATATGCAAGGAATTATTCTCCAACCTTCGGCTTCGGGTAACAAACACTTGGCTTAAGGGTCAAGGGCAGGCACTGGGCCGTTTTCGTGATTGTTCAGAGATTTACTTGACCACTGAGGAGTACGGAACGATAATAGCCTTATTTGAGAATTGTGTTGTTGCTTCAGATATTATGATTGTTATTATGATATATTAACTTGTGTACATGCAGATCGCACATCCACTGTTTGAAGATCTGGCAGGCCCTTACAAGGCACTTTGTGAGCTGTGGGCATGAGAAGAATTTCAAGAGCGATCAAAGAACCATAGAAATACAGGGACCAAGAACGCATTGCATAAGCTTGGGGGTGACGGATACCGTCGAAAGGCTCAACGCATGGTAAGAAACCGCTTTATGTTTCGTCCCTCAAGTATTCGCAAAAATATTATTCTAACATCTACATACAGGCTGCTACGACTGGAGAGGCACCAAGGGACATAGACATGTATATTATGGCACATAGGGGACCGGACCCTTCCCAGCCTGACCAATTGTGTACTCCGTTGGCCACAGAGCGACTAGTTAGTTGGTCGGCGCTTTAAATTTGTTCTCACAATATTTTACATAGCTAACTTGTATAGTTGGTTTATACTTGTAGAAAGAATATGGGGAGGCGATGGTCAGACGTCATGGTGAAGGATTTGATTGAAGGAATGCACCCATTGATGCTCAGGCTGTGTATGATAGCGGTGGCGGCAAGACACATGGACAGTACGTAAGATGACAATATGGACGGTGTTGTCTAGTTGTGTTCAATATAAATTAGTCCCAATGTTAACACAATGTTTGAATTTTAAAGGTACTCGATGTTCAACGGCATGACCGACTTGAGACGAGACCAGAGGGGGTTTTCCTCGCAGAGTTCAGGTGGTAGTAGCAGCCGCCAGCGCTGCACCACGTCTGAGATATAGAATGAGAGGCTGCATCAAGAGCTTCAGAAGTGTGATGCATTTCAGAAAGCCTAAGAGGAGTTTTAGATGCAGCAGCAAGCTCATATAGAACGCCTCCATGCACAACAGATGGCGGCGATTCAAGTAAGTATGAAAGTCAACAATTACCATTCATATCATTATCAAAACATGTTACTAACGTGTTGAATTCTGCAGGCAATGTACCAAGCGCAGGGGATGACATTTGTCATGCCAGAAGCTATACCGCCACCAGTACCACCACAGTGGGCAACGTTAGAGATGACTTTTCTCCAACGGCTTAGGTGAAAGTTGCTCAACCTTAGCTAAATCTAAGTGATTGTAGCCTTTTTCACTTCAGCAAACATTGTAGCTTAACTTAATTAGTTTATTATAGGGATCGGGAGTGCAGGCATCCAATGCTTACCAAACTCCTCCACCAGGGTCCAGACAACATGGATCTAGGGTTCGTTTCATCATTTTCCATTAAGCTATACTAATGTCTCTATATGTTGTCCCATATCTTAAATTCTTGGCTAATTGTGTCATTTGTTCTCTTTGCCAATAATCTGGATAGCACAATGACTTTGTAAACAACCTCTTTGCCTCCGGAGGTAGCACCCACAACTCCAATGAGCCAGGTGACATGTGAGTTGAATAACTCGTTTGGAATGCACTTGTGAGTGAGAAGTGAACTTGTGTATGGAATTTGATAATTGGTGGTAGCCAAGACGATATTGATGATGTTGGTGGTAGCCAAGACGATGTTGATGATGTCCCACGAGCGACGATGACAGTGTCAGGCATGTTGCGCACAATGTGGCTAGGCTGCAACCACGAACCAACGTTTAGAATCACCACGATGAAGAATATGATTGAGTGAAAAAAGGGAGGGCAGAAAGACATTCCTCACCAAGAGGCTTTGGATGGAGGTGGACCGGCGGTGAGGGCAGGCGACAAAGCATGGCAGACAACAACGCCTCTGCAAAGCTTTTGTTTGGGGAAACAATAAAACTTTCATAGACTACTGTAGGGCTTCCCAGATGTAGGGTCCTTCCGTATAGTTGCCAAATGTTTTGTGTGTTGATGCCAAGGGAGGTGGAGTTATTTATAGGGAGAAAGCCCCCTACCTCCACCATCAAAGGTGGGACTAAACTGGGTAGAACTGGATGGCAGTATTGCTTCGCGAATTTCTGACGATGTACATGGTCTTTGGATGTGATTACACATGGGTTAGAAAGGGCCCATCGTTAGCTTTCCGGAAAGCGGTGGAACAGCCCAAACAGATTCCGTATGAGAAAGATATGGCTCAAAAGGTGCAGTCTGGTCTTGGTGAATGAGATGGCTCAGGAATTAAATGGGTCTTGGCCCAAAAATTTTCTAAATATTCCAAAAATCATAGGAAAAATCCTATAAATGTTTTTGGACCTAATGAACTCAAATAAAATATTTTGAGTTCATCAAAAGATTCCTAAGTGCTTGGAAAAAATGGAATTTTCTCTAAGAAAATGGGAAAAGCTTCCAGATAAATCCGAAAAATTCCCATAAACAACTTGATGATGACCGAACACATTTGGAAAGGTTGCTCCCTCAAAACACTACGCAGGGTAGATTGGCATAGTGGAACAGGATGGCAAGCGAATAAAGAAGCATGATGAGCAGAGCCTGTGAAACCAAGAAAGAGTGGTATGGTAGACGACTTAATAGGGTGGTCCGACTTGTCGGTGGCAGAAAGGGTGTGGCACTACCGGTCAAAGAGGAAGAAAGGTCATGGGAGTGGACTTGCTTAGGCAAAGGGTGGAAGGTTGGTTTGCTTAGCCTGTGTGCGCTTCAGCATGCTGGGAGACAAGAGAAGGACAAGGAGAGGTGGGTGATTCCAACTTCGGTTGGCCGTCTAGGCCGAAAGAGTGGAGGAAGATAGAGAGAGGAAAAGATTGTAGGCTAGGCCCTAAAGAAGAACGAGGGCTGGGTCAAAAGCTGTGGCAAAGCAAGAGGAGATTTCTGGCCTTTTACTTTCCAAACTCTTTTATTTGGAAATTTAAACACTATAAATTCAATAGAATTTGAATTTGAGTCCTTAGGCAACCACTCAATATAAAACCAATGCAATGGCATGAATGCAAGAACATATTGTCCTAATTTATTTTATTTGCTTTAAGCTTTCTTTTATAAAATCATTTCAATGCTCATTCTAAACAAACAACCCTTAATAAATTGAAAAAAGTTAATTTTTTTAATTACAGAAAATGAAATTTAGGGTGTTACAGTGCTGAAGGTGCACAAGTTGGGGAAGTGTGGAATTTTGTGCAAGAAGAAGGTGAAGATATCGACGAAGCTTGGGAAAGGCTCAACGATCTGCATACACAAGGACTGAATTTGGAAGTGACGTCCGAGATGACACTACAGATATTCTACTTCAGGTTAACTTCAGAATTTTTTACATTAGTGAACGTATGTGCCGGAGGATCACTTATGAGCAAGTCAACCAGTGAAGCCAATGAGATCTTATCCGATATCTGTTTGATCTCCAAGGAAGAAAGAGAAGAGAGTGAAAGAGAAGCAGAAAAGCATAAGTGGATAAGGTGGCACCTACAGTAGAAGCTCAACTACCTACACTTCATACTCTAGTGCTATTTGGATTTGATGACAAAGAACATGAGAGATTGCACTGGATGCCTATTGATTTTGGAGAACTACTCAAGTGTGCAGGACCTCTCTCACAAGAATACTTAGAGGAAGAAGAAATTCCACTAAGGAAAATTAGTAAAGGCCAAAATACAGGGGAAATGCTGCCAAAATTGTTCAAGCCAAAATAGAAGGAGATGCTCAAAGCGACTCCACAAAAGAGAAGTGTAAGCATGTTTGAGGAAGAAGATTAGCTACTTGCCTACAAGTCAACTGAAGATAGCCCAAGTTTAGTGGAAGCAAAGATGCAAGAGTTACCATCACAATACACTGAAGAATCGTCTACATCAGACAAGCTAGTGGAGGAATTTATCGTAGAGGAAATGTTGTTGAATTCACAAGTCAACAAAGAATCACTTGCTGGTATGAAGAAAGTGAAGTCAGATTCATCACCATCTCAAAGATCTGCTATGATTAATTATTCATCTACAAAGGAATTTGTAGCAGAAATGATCAATGAGCAAAGCTATCATCAATCAGTGGTAGCTGACACAACAAAAGAAGATAGAGAGAGAGAAACAACTGAGATGGAAGATGAGTTGGAAGAAATGACACTTGATGAAGAATGGACTGAAAATGAGTGGAGAAGACACCATTAATCAGATTCAAGTCACTTAACTTGCAGAAACTCACTAAAGAAAGATTTTAGATACTTAGCTACTTCTCCATTTTTCAACATTGTTTATGCCACTCTACATTTCACACCAGAGAATCAGTATGTGATTAAGCTTGGGGAAGATGAAGAGACTGATTCAACATCATTCCATCTTAATGACATGCTGAAGACTGGAAATTTAGAAGGACAACTTAGTGGTGAAATTGATGATCATCAAATCAACACGAAATCATTTCAAGAAGTTGAGATTGAAATTCCATTTCAAAAGTCGAGGGATGAGCTCTTTGAAAATCTGAACCCAAGGGACACAAATCTTTCTCAAAATTCTGTTTGTTTTGATGAATATTTCAATTTGAATAAGATGAATCTCGATGCTAAGCCTTGTTCTGATAATAATCATGTTTATAAGACAGATTTTATTGAAAATGATAAATGGGCTATGAATTTTAACTTTGACAATTTTATGCCTAATAAACCTAAGTTTGAGAAAAAGGTTAATGTTGTACTTATGATACATGCTTTGTTAAACCACAATGTGCTTTGCTTTTTTGTAATTTCATCATAATTGTGGTTATGGATGCTTATGTTTATCACAGGTTTTGTAAATCTCGGTCTAGTTGTGATGATGATTAGTCTAGCTCTAGAGTGTAAATGAAGCGCTTTTCGAGAGGCAACACATTCTTGGTTTGTTTTTGTGTTGTGTGAGCATTAGAAAGCTTAAATACCTTCCTTTGATGACTAATTTTTGGCTAATTACCTAGATAAAACTTGGTTAGATTGCATTCATATCATATCTCATGTTGCATTTAGATTGCATTTTGCATGTACCATAATGTTGCATTTAGATTAAAGTTAGATGTTTGCTTTATGATTAGCATGGTTGATTAATTAACTCCATGATGCGTGTTTTCAAGTTCATGATAACATTTGGAGGATGTTTTTCTTAGCAATTTTGTGTAAGAATGGTGCTCAGACTAGATTGTTGATCATCATGATGAAGTTCATTAAACCTTGCTAGTTATCCATGATTTCATTGATTAGTTTATAAACTTGGCAATGTGCTTTGTATTTCTTGTGCTATTATGAGCTAATGACCTTGAGAAAACATGGTGTTTTAATCTTGGTTAATTAAATATTTATGGCTATGGAAAAACTTAGCAATCATGTTGTAAACGTGGTGTTCAGAACTTGATTTAATCATTATCTTTGTTTATATGCTTATCCCATGCATGCATATACACTTACACACACATACACTGATAAAGGTTTTGCTAAATATTTGTTTTTCCTAGAGTAATTAAGCCATAAGTTAGAAATCGTTGGATGTGTTGGATGAAGGTAGATTATATCTACTTCTCGATCATCACCCCAGGAGTAGAATTGTGCGTTCAAATTGTTTTGTAGGTACAGAGATTTTGCGTTCATGTCATGAAGATTGGACTAACATTTTGTGATGAAGATGAAGGAGAAAAATGATAGAAGGTGTTTCAAGAAGCAATACATATGCCACCATGGTGCCCAAGGATTGAAAGGTTGAAGATTGTCAACATCTCTGAAGCTCAAAACCAAAGCCTGAAGAAGTTATCATGTTTCTGGTAGACTCCAGAAGATAAAAGTAGAATATTTTCTTGTATTTGGAAGCCCCATCAAGTGAGATTTCCAAAGGATCAAGCAGAGCCTCATTTGGAAATTTGTACAATGATTTATGGACAAAACATTGGACGTGACTCGAGCTGGAAATAGTTCTTACAGCACGAAGTACTATGGAGTAAAGATGGCATAATTCCTTCATTCAGAATCAAATTTTGGTGTATGAGTACTCTTTGGAATGGTAATATCAAGATCTATCCAATAGATATATTATTGGAAAATGTTCTGTTCAGGATCATTGAGAAATTTCATGAATAATAGAGGGTCAGCTATAATGGTGATGACTAGAGGAGGGAGATGATGGCAATGACAAAGAAGAAGAGTTGGGCAATGCTTACATGGGAGATTCATGAGATATTCATTTCAAAGTGCTCCATGAGTTAGACATTCAAGAAGGTGGTGCAACGTTTGATGGTGCCATCAGAGAAGCAACATGAACAACCCATAATGAGGCATCAAATCAGCTACATCAACACTTTCTATATATGGAGAAACCACATATGGAAGTTTGAAGATTGATAGATGATGAACAAGTGAAGAGTGTGAAGATGAGATTGCTTGAGCATTATCAAGCAACCAATCTAAGAAGCAAAGAAGACCATTTAATTTCCATAGTTCCATTACGAGAGAGATTTGGCTACACTTCATCGCGCTCACGGTAACATTTTCTTAATCCTCCTCTCTACATTCATTCCCTACCTACAATTTTTCCTTCATTTATCAATTTGTTGATTGTATCTTATGTTTTGAGTTAATAACAATGGGGCATTGCACTGTTTAAGTGTGTGGAAGTGTCATCGAATGTGTTTTTGCTCGTTTATAAAATAAAAAAAATTGTAGTTTTTGAGTTTTGAAATAATTTTTTTCACTTGACTTAAGTTGGTTCTCTATATTTACTTTGAAGATTGATCTTGTTTGGATTCAAAATGTGTTTATTTTGGTGCTTAAATGATTTATTAGTAGTGCATAACCCATGATTTGATTAGAAGGATGATGTTTTATAGCTTTGCTAAGCTTCTATTAAGAAAAGATTTAGAGGATGATTTATTTGTCTTATTTAAAAAAACTCCTATGATCAAGTGTTCCATCCCTTAGTCAAGAGAGAGGATAAATCTTATTAGAGCCTAGTTGAAAACAAAGTTTATAAGCTAGTTATTTCAAATGAGTTTGGTTAAGTTTGATTCCTTATGGAAGTTTGATCTCTTGAATAATGTGGTCATCAATTCTACTCTACTCTACTCTACTCTACTCTATTCTATTTTATTTCTACTCTTTTCAATCGTATTTTTATTGCTAGCCTCCACATATATATTTAGTGCTAGTTGTTCTACACAGGAGCACTAGAATTGCTGAACTCCATATCCTTTAAATCCTTTCATCTTTCGACACTCAATACCTACATAGTGAAGTTTTGCTGATTTGCTAATCACAAGGGAGAGTTCTATAATCATCTTGATATAGCTAATCAAATGGCAGAGTGAAGAAAGAAGACGAAGAAGAGGGGGCTGAAAAAAAGAAAAAAAAAGAAGAATAGATAGGAAGAGGGGGCGGAAAAGAAAAAAAGAAAGGAAAAGCAAGAAAATAAAAAAAGAGAAAAGGAAGAGAGAGATAGAAAGAAAGAAAGGAGAATTTAGAGGAGGAACTTTAGAAAGTGAAGAGTTGAGTTAATATCTATCAGTGTATTGAGCAAAAACTTTCACTCCTTCCAACCATGTGCAATCTTTTATTGGCAATCCAGTTGTCCCATAGTTTTCATCCTACAAATTGCACATGTCCACCTTCTATATCTTCTTTTACACCTTACTATTTTATTATCTATTTTCAATGACTAGATTTATTCAAGATGACTGAACAACCTTCAGGACAATAAGTTGATTTAACTTTGCTAGATCTTACCAAGATGCACATATATAACTGAGAGAGGTGAGAGGTGAGCAATGATGAATAAGATAGTCACTAGTTATGAATGCCTACATGTGAGCTTGACAAAGAAAAACTGATGTAATTTCTTGATCCAGGGAGATTGTTCTTTTTTCATTCAAAAATTCCAAAAACCCTTCAGAATTTATTCTAAAAGAAGTTTGGCATTGTTATGATTCATTTTATTTCAAAAATTTCTATGGGGATCTCTATCCATGTTAAAAATGCCCATGTTGATATTAAATTGAATTTTGAACTTCATCAGTTTGAGAAGTGATTGTTTTGAACTTGCTTAAATTTAGTTGAGTTTTTGATCGATCTACTTGCTTGAGGACTAGCAAGATCTAAGTGTGGGGATGTTGTTGGCGCAAGATAACAATGACATTTATGCTCTATTTTGACATGATTTCATGTGTTTTCAGAGATAAATCATATGATGAAGTTGTAGATCTCATCGAGCTCAACAATTCAGGGTCAGAGTTTGCCTTATTTGGACTTCAAATGAGGGAGTTATGGTCGAAATACTAAATGCTGTAGAATAAGGAAAGTTGGATTTTGGGAAGGACAAAGGCAATAGCTCATCCTCAAGCAAGGAAGTTTATGGATGACCAAAAACCTTGAAGAAATATGTATATACATGGAAATAGGTCATAGAAGCCATATGAAACCGACCTTAGACTTTACATGTATAGGGCACCCTCTGGGGTATCAATATGTGGCCTCCCTAGAGGGAGAGGCATTGAATTCATTGTAAACTAGAGCTCCAAAGTTAGGATTTAGGGTCCAACTTTACAAGACTCGGCAAGAAGGAGTTCTCGGTGAAAGGGCGAAGCGAGAGGAGGTAGGAAGGCCTCGAGTCGGCCGAGCCCACAACCCTAGGGTCAGCCGACCAAGGCTATTCCTGGGGAGCATCGAGTTTATCTTTGACTTGGTGCTTCAAGTCGACGAAAAAAACATCTAAGTGTTCGAGTTCATGATGTTCTTCAAGGAAACTCCTTGTTCTTCGTATGTATCTATGATAAACCCTGAGTTCGATCAATGAATTTGCCTTTGTGCTATTAGTTCTTTGTTTATACATGATTTATGATCCATGTCTTTGCAATGCTTCATCGTTTACATGTGCTAGGCACCATAAGATATCCACATGTCTATTAGATGATCTTTTTACCTTGATTGGTTGGTTGAATCCTCTCATGCTTAGACATGGCTTAGGCTTGCTAGTTCGTCAATTATCTTGTCCTGTGTGACATGTGGGTGGGAGAAAGATTCGAGCAAGTCTATGACATTCTTGATCATGTTTACCCTATGTTTCACGTTAGATCCATGCTTAGGGGGAATCTAAGTTCATATGGAGTTTGCCTCATATCTCTTGCTTATCCCTTCGCCGTATAAATCCTTGATTGATCGCGTTCTTTCCTGTCCTTGATCTTGATCTAATTCATGCTCTAATGTTGTTGTTGATATAGTTACCTTAGTCCATATAATCACCCTTAGCTTTGTAGATCTATTTGAGCTAAATAGTAGCTGGTTAATCCTTGATTAATAGTAGATTAAACATAGTTTTCGGCAGATTGACAAACCCTTGATACTCATCTTGGGGAAAGGCTACAACCGATACTGTCGCTTGCAGTATAAGGTTTGGCGTGCTTAAGTGATGTCAACAGTACGTCAAAATCAATGTTGGAACGTTGCGTTGAATAGGTCATGCTTTGAGCAAGGCTTATACTTTGTCTTTGTTTATGATTTTGATCGTCGAACTAACCCGTCAATACACAAGGAGGCAAATCGGCTCTCATAAGCTGATCCACGGAGATGCCTTAAGCCAATCCCAGCAATCCGGCTAGAATTTAATGTCTTTCTATTGTTCGTGTATCTGCATGGCCATTCACCAACCACGCACATGCACCACCAATATCCTCCCTGGCTAGCGGGTCAAGCCAGGTAGCACACCCAGGACCATCATGGAACCGCTGCTAGGAGGGGTCGACCATAGTGACAGCATACCATAGTGACAACCGGTTTCCTTGTTGTGCTGGCCGCTAGACACAGGAATGTCAGTTCTAGGCGACGACACACACAACAATACTAAGGAAAATGTGCAACATACAATTCTCATGGATTTTTATTCACACATTTCATGTAGGAATCATTTTCATACTCATAAACTGCACAAAATACATACACGAGGGTTAAACAGTTCTTGAACAGTATATACAAGGGTCACAAAAATCATCACAGAGCTTAAGCTTCATGTACATGTACTTTTGATATTTCTTTAGTTTTAACATGCATGCAAGAAACTAGGGGAAAATGGTAATTCCATGGATCCACATCGTACACAATTTATAGATCTACTAAAGTGGAGTCCATAGCCACTGAGTTTGCATCTTTTTAGGATTTTTATTGGATTTATTAGGCATTTTCAAAGTTTACTACTGAACTAAATAAATGTGAAAGGAAAATACACAGATCAAGGACACATATGCAATTACTCTTAAAACCTAGGGGCTAGCATGCAAGATCCAAAAGACTCAGCTACTGCGCCTAGGACAAAAATCTAAAAATGCGAAAACACAGGGACCGCCCTCTTCTTCAACCTTCCACTAGACGATGGCCGTGATGGGAGGTGCACCACCGTTGGCAAGATGGGGCTCGCTGTGGCCGCAACGCGGGTCGGGGAAGGTGTTCACCGGCCCGGCGCAATACCTCATGTAGGTGGCATCAGAATTGGTGTTACGGATGTGGAGAATAGCGGCGGTGAACTCTGGTGCAGGTGGCGTGTGGCGGAACCGCCGATTTAATCTGGGCTAAGCACACCTGCCACCTCTGGCTTGCAGTGCGATTAGACCGAACTAAACCCGGTCGTCCGTCGAGAGTCATTCGACTCCCGATATTACCTTTTCCCAGAGGAACCGACATCATACACATCTGACTCATGATGGAGCCACAACAGAAACATCATCACAGGCAGTTGAATAGCATAAAGTTAGACTTAGTTACAAACCAGTTTTTACATAAAATACAAGTCCAACATATAGTTATAAGGTAGCAAGTTCGAATGTTTCTCGCAGTGGAAATATAAGTTTATAGGTCATCATGATACCACCAAAAGATTTGCACTAGAGGTAACAACATCGAGCCCACCGATGTTGCCCTCGTGCCACTTATGTCATCTCATCCTAAATGAGGGCATGCCCCGCCTCCAACACAAGTGCACACCATGAACTCCATACCTGCGCTCAAAATATGGGGGCAAACCCTGAGTACTAATTACTCAGTAGGTCTTAATGGATTTGGCTTACGGCTGACGCGAAGCAGCTTACTAGCAAGTGGATCCTTAGCTTTTAGTTTTTAACAGTAACTTATTTAACATAAACAGCAAGTTTTCATTGCCTGTATAATTGCCTACATAATAGTAAATTTCAGTAAGGTAACAACTCAGTTCAAACATGTAGTATTCCAAAAACCATGAGTATTAAAATACCGAGAGTTTAAGTAATTACTACGTTGCCCGACAGTGATATTGGCATTCCCACACCTAGTAGGCATCAGCGATTCGAATCGATTTTTAATTCCCGGGAATAACTATCATGCCAGGGGTATATGCTTACTAGCCATCGCGTTCCCACATATAGCCCCCATCTCCACCTGTCTTGTCCCAAGATTCAAAGCGCCCTCACCTAACCCCCGGGTTGTGCCCCCTCAAGAGCGATACCACGGCCGCACCGGGTCAGCCCTCCCTCGAGTACAAGCGCCCCCGGGCCCATCGGCCTCCAGCAAGTGGATGAGCGGAGCCTCGAAAACTTCGGACAAACCCAGGTAAGACTTCACTGGTCCCATTTCCCGGTTAAGCACTCTAGTAATGTTATGCCGATCAGCAGACGAACAGCGGACGGGCCTTAAACGACTCGGGCGGAGTCCGGGTGCGACATCATGAAAAGTAAATACTGAAATAAAATCTCCGCCCGGTCTCCATTTACTTCATGAGCAACAAATATAAGTGATATAACTGTAAGCTTTTGTGATTTTGAAAACACCTACGTGACGAGTCCACACACTCGTGTCTACTCGTACCTAGCAATTTCTAGGCATACTCGTCCTACGAATTCTATGTATAGGTGCTAGGGCCAGGGCGGCCAGGGAGTCTAATGCAATTGGTTCCAAGCAACTCCTAATGCATATGCGTAATCATCAAGTATAATTTGTTTGATGGGTTGAGTATGGTCCTGCCTACCTTCCTCGTTAGAGTCAATAGCTGCCTCCTGAGCGAAGTCGGGCTCTTGTTGTTGGTCTTCTGGCTCTGGGTGCAACTCCTCCTCGGGTTCCTCCGCGACGGGTTGGTTCGGCGGTGGTTCTTCGTTCGCGGGATCTATATGCATGACATGATGCAATTGGAGTATGTATTAGTGCAATACTTGCTTTAGAATGCAAGTGTAATACAAGAAATCAAGGTCTATGGAATAATACTATGTTTTTTCGTGATAAAACTTGTTTAGTTTTAAGAAATCGTACAAGCCATCACCTAAGATAGCTTAGCTTGTCACATAAAACAACGTGGGTGCGCGTGGCGAGGTAGTATCGCTTAGTGTGAAGTGACCGAAGCTTACTTTTATCTATAACCCTTTTCCTTTGTAAAAAAAAATGCTTGTTTACTAGGCAAGGGTAAAATAGTAAATATACAGCAAGCATTTAAGCTATCAAATTCTTATACTAAGTTTAGGTATACTAGCAACATTGCTGCCCAAATTCCGAAGTTTTTGACCCACATTTCCTATTTATTAATTTAACATGCATGAATTTATTAATTTCAAAACACTAACTATTCTTGACATGTATAGAGCCCCATTTCAACAGTGAGCTCTTTATACTACAGGGAGCACCAACAAAATATGTAAAACTATTTAGAGCATAATTTCTGTATAAATATCATTTCCTCACTTATTTCTATGCTAAAAATCACATGTAGGGGCAAAAAGGTAATTAAACAGTGGACATTCGAGCTACTAAAAATCATAGTGAGTTTACATACCCTAACAACACTGCTGTTCAAATTTGGCTATTTTTGGAAACCATTTAGTCCTTATTTCCTATTTATTAGGGTTTTTCATGCTTGCATAAAATCAGGGGCAAAACTGTCTTTTCCTACTCAACCATCATATCCATTCTGTAGATCTACTTAAGGGGAGTTCAAAGCAACAAAGTTTGCTATTTTTGGATTTTTATTCACTTTACTACGATTTTTCCAAAGTCTCAGCCTTTTTAAAAGCATTTTAAATCGAAACTATAAAGATTCAGGACCTAAACATAAATATCCGTAGCTTCTGAGGGCTAACATGCAAGATTTACAAGACTCAGCGTACAGCGCTTTGTATGGAAACGTAAAACTGTTAAAATGGAAGGGCGACAGTGCAAAAAGTCCGTCTTCCTCCTCCCGTCGTCTTCCTCCTCGCGACAGGAGGAGGAGCTCCGGTGGCGCGCGGCCAATCCGGTCCTACGGGGCACGGGAGCTCGCCGCGAGGTGCCGGGGAGAGAGAGGGGAGTATGGGGAATCTTACTCCCTACTTTAATCGACAGAAGAGGGCGCGAGGAGGTGTGACGACGATGAGCAGAGGGTGACGAGCTCCGGCGGCGCGGTGGGCGGCGTCGAGGTGGAACCAGTGGCCTAGGGCGGTGCGGGAGGGTGGAGTCGAGGACGGCGAAGCTCGGCGTGGTGATGGTTGAGCTCGAGAGCGGGCGGAAGTGGCTGGGGAACGAGCTCGGGTGAGCTCCGTCAATGGCGGACGGCGTGAGGATGAGCAGAGGGAACTGGGAGGCCGCGCGTGAGAGTGAGGCTTCGGGGACGGAGGTCGGGACCTCGTCCCGGCCTTGAGAGCGCGTCGAGCGCGCTGTCCACGCGCGCGCAGCGGCGCGTGGCCGCGGCGGCCGGGAAGGCCGGCGCGTGGCCACGGCGCTCAGCGGCCAGCGCCGCGTGGGCGCGCCCGGGCGGCGAGTGAAGCGGGTGGCGCGCGGGTGAACTGGGTCCATGGACCGGTGATTCTGACAGGTGGGGCCAAGGCCGAAAATGAAGAACAAAACGCATGGACTGGGTGCACGGAGCAAGGGAGCCGGTGGAATGCGCTGGCGCGGGCGGCCCGACGGATGGGTCCCACCTGGCATAGAGACGGAAAAAGAAAAGAAATTCCGAAAAAGGAAAAATCCCTTTGACCAGCTAATCAGGTTTCTGATTTTCGCAAATTTGACTAATTTACGCACCGAATTTGAAAAGGGCCCAATTTAATGAAATGTTCTACCATTTGAGATCTACAACTTTGTCAAAAGCACCAAATTCAAATTCTGGCTCTATGTTTGATTTAAATTCGAGTTTAACTGTCAGCCCTCAGTTTGGACTGAGAACTATTTTCCTTAGATAATTCAAAAGTCCTATTTCTAGCCATTTTCTCCCAAAAGTCTTTTTGACAAAGTTGTTCAAGATTTCATAACCTAAAACTTTCCCAATTGGACCTTTGCATGAAAAGGAATCTAGGTTATAGAAAAATGAATAATTCTAAATAAGCCAGATTTGGAGTATGTTTGTTGGGTAACACCAAAAGTCCCTTTGCACTTAGTTAAGCCCATTTTCCATCCAAGCTCTAATTGACAAACTTGTTTACCATCTTAATACCTACAAGTTTGGTATAAGAAGTTCTACCTAAATTTCCCTAGGATTTAAGTTATGCTCACATTTATAGCATCATTTTTGCGAAACTGAATGCATTACTTAGCTATTTTTTCCATGTTTACTCAAATGCACATTAGTATGATATGAAATGATGCTTATGAGAAATAATTAAACAAAGTATGCACTTGATAATGCTCGGGAGATGCCTAGGGCATCACAACCCAACCCCCTTAAAGAAATCTCGTCCCGAGATTTTTGGAGTGACGTGGGTGGTTAAATTGGTTGTAGTTAGTGTTGGGTGCATGTATTGAGTTTAGACCCTGAAGCTAAGCTGTTGTAACATACCGAGTTGAGGTGGATGGTAGAAAACCAGGATACTTAGTGTGTAGGTATTCTTCTTGCTCCCAAGTGGCTTCTTCTTCGGAGTGATTACTCCATTGAACTTTGTAAAAGTTGATTGTTTTTCGACGGGTGGATCTTTGCTTTTGATCGAGGATTTTTATGGGATGTTCTTCGTATGTGAGATCTAGTTCAATCTGAATTTGAGAGGTATCTACCACTTTTTCTGGCACTCTTAAGCACTTCTTTAGTTGTGAGACGTGAAACACATCGTGAACCGCAGCCAGATGTGGTGGTAGTTCTAACCGGTAAGCGACGGCTCCGCATTTCTCAATGATTTTGAATGGACCGACTGTACCTTGGTGCTAACTTCCCTTTCACCCCAAACCGTTGTACCCCTTTCATCGGAGATACTTTGAGATACACATGATCCCCCTCATCAAAGACTAGTGGCCTCCTCCTTTTATCTGAGTAACTTTTCTGTCTGGACTGTGCTCTTTTGAGATGGTGGTGTATGAGTTTCACTTGTTCTTCGGCTTCTACCACTAAATCAGGGCCAAAGGTAACACGCTCTCCTGGTTCGGACCAGTTTAGTGGTGTTCTGCATCTCCTACCATAAAGAGCCTCGAAAGGAGCCATTTCTAAGCTCTTTTGGTAGCTGTTGTTATAAGCAAACTCTGCCAAGGGTAGACACTCATCCCACTTGGTGGAGTAAGTTAGTGCACAGGCCCTTAACATGTCTTCTAGGATTTGATTTACTCTTTCTACTTGACCACTGGTTTGAGGGTGATATGCTGAACTTCGAATCACAGTGGTTCCGAGAGCGGATTGCAAATGTTCCCAAAAGCGGGACACAAATATCGAACCTCGATCGGAAGTGATGGTCTGGGGTACCCCATGTAGGGAAATAACTCGTGCAATATATAGCTCTGCATAGGTAGCGGCAGTATAATGAGTCTTGACAGGTAAGAAGTGTGCCGACTTGGTGAGCCGATCGACAATCACCCATATAGAATCATATCCCTTTTGGGTACGCGGCAAACCCACAACAAAATCCATGTGTATATCTTCCCATTTCCATGATGGAACATCAAGCGGCTGAAGCATCCCGGCGAGCTTTAGGTGATCAGCTTTTACTTTCTTACACACGTCGCACTCAAATACGTACCTGGCGATCTCCCGCTTCATGCGGGTCCACCAAAATTTCTGTTTTAAGTCTTGATACATCTTATTGCTGCCCGGATGTATCGTGAGCATTGAGGTGTGCGCTTCGTCCAGTATTCTCTTCCTCAACTCTATGTCCTTAGGTACCACTAGACGATTCTTGAACCACAGAACACCTTGTTCATCAAGCGTGAAACATGCCTTCTTCTCTTCACTAATGCCCTCACGAATATACGCCATGCCTTTATCTTGTTTCTGCGCTTCTATGATTTGTGCTTTGATCGTGGGCTCAATAATGATATTATAAAGTTCTGCATGCTGTTCCGGAGGTATTTCAATGTCATTCATCTCACAGCAGATCACTCTTGCTGTAGGTCGGACTTCTATCACATTGCAATGGGCTTTTCGGCTTAGTGCATCTGCCACCACATTGGCCCTGCCTGGGTGGTAGTGTATCTCCAGATCATAATCTTTTATCAATTCTAACCACCGCCTCTGCCTCATATTAATTTCGGGTTGTGTGAAAATGTATTTGAGACTCTTATGATCAGTGTAGATGTGACATGTGTTGCCTAACAGATAGTGTCTCCATATTTTTAGTGCATGAACGACTGCGGCTAACTCAAGGTCATGTGTTGGGTAGTTTGCTTCATGTTTTCTCAATTGACGGGAGGCATAAGCAATTACTCTTCCTTCTTGCATCAAGACACAGCCAAGTCCATTGCCGGAGGCATCACAGTACACCTCAAATGGCTTGGTAATGTCCGGTTGAGCTAGCACTGGTGCTGAGGTTAACAATTTCTTCAATGTTTGGAAAGCTTCTTCACAATTCGGATTCCAAATGAATTTTGCATTTTTCTTGGTCAATGAGGTCATGGGTTTTGCAATTTTGGAGAAATCTTTGATAAAGCGGCGGTAGTAGCCCGCTAAACCAAGAAAACTCCGGATTTCAGTCACAGTCTCTGGTTGTTTCCAATTTAGTACATCTTCTACTTTGTTAGGGTCAACTGCGACTCCTTTCTCAGATAATATGTGACCCAAGAAGCCCACTTCTTTCAGCCAGAACGCACACTTGCTAAACTTGGCGTAAAGCTTATGCTCTCTAAGCCGAGTGAGTACGATCCTTAAGTGCTCTTCATGTTCTTTTTCATTTCTGGAGTAGATCAGTATGTCATCTATGAATACCACCACGAACTTATCGAGTTCATTCATGAACACCGAGTTCATCATATACATGAAGAAAGCCGGTGCGTTGGTTAGCCCAAATGACATGACCAAGTACTCATACAAGCCGTATCTGGTAGAGAATGCTGTCTTGGGTATATCCTCTTCTCTAATCTTTATCTGATAGTAGCCAGACCTTAGGTCAATCTTAGAAAAGACCTTAGCCCCAGCTAACTGATCAAATAGAATATCGATGTGTGGCAGTGGGTATTTGTTTTTGACGGTCACTGCATTCAGTGGCCGATAGTCAACACACAATCTTTTCCCACCATGATCCTTTTTCTCAACAAAGAGAGCTGGACAACCCCACGGTGATGAACTAGGCCTAATGAACCCTTTGTCTAATTGTTCTTGTAGCTGTGTTTTCAATTCCTTCAAATCATCAGGTGGCATCCTGTATGGTCTTTTTGACACAGGTGCCGTGCCTGGAACGAGTTCAATGGCAAATTCTACGTCCCGTTTTGGTGGCAATCCAGGAAGTTCTTCCGGAAACACGTCCGGAAATTCACACACTACCGGTATCTTCTTAACTTCTTGTAGTTCAGTCGCATTAACTGTGGGGGTCATGTGTTTTTGGTTTGGCATGTGTATTCGTAGAATCTTGCCGCTGACACTAGACCTTAACTGCACTGTCCTGCTGCCAATATCCAGGACTGCATTGTTTTCTGTCATCCAATTCATCCCTAAGATGATATCAATCCCCCGGTGTGGCAGCACCACAGGGTTGATTGTGAAATCTTCCTCTCCTATACTCAGCCTTAACCCTTTCACTATCAGATTTGTATTTATCGGGTTCCCAGGCGCGGTGATTTGATATTTCTCTTTTATACGTGAAGTCTTTACCCCACGCTTAGATGTATATGACTGACTAATGAAAGTATGAGTAGCCCCTGAATCAAATAACACGACGGTCGGCTGACCGTTGACCATGAACGTACCGGCGAGAACAGGCTCTCCTGCAGGGATCTGCTCCATGTGCACATAGTGCACTCGACCTGTCTTGGGTACGAATCCCTTCGGCTTGCTCTGCTGGTTACTACCCGCAGGAATAGGACCTTGGATCATGCGAGGCGCTCTGCAGTCCTTACTGAAATGGCTGATCTTGCCGCAGTTGTAACAAGGAGCGCCCGGCCCCGGAACAATGGGAGTACGGGGAGCTGGCAACTGTGCGGGTGCTCGATAGATGGAGTACTGTTGCTGCGGTGCCGCCCGATGGATCCACCTTGGTTGGTTGGGTCGGACCACATAGCGAGGCTGCTGATAATTTTGCTGTTGAGGCTTGTATGCGGTCTTCTGCTTCTGTGAAGGGCCAGTCGCTGATGTGTTGGCTAGCCTTTTGCGCTTCTGATCCTCGTTAGCAGCACGGAGACGATTCTCCATGTCGAGAGCAGTGTCTACCAGCTCAGTGAAGCTCTGGTAGCGCCGTGCCAGGTGAGTCTGGAGGGTAGGGTCAAGGCCCTCTAGGAGTCTCTCGGCCCGCTCCGGCTCAGTAGCAACATCTCTCGGAGCATACTGAGAGAGGTGGATAAAGGTCTGCACATACTGCATGACGGTCCTGCTACCCTGCTTGAGGTCTCGGAACTCACGACGCTTTTGTTCCATCAAACTTGCCGGGATGTAGTGGGCCCGGAAAGCCTGATGGAACTCCTCCCATGTGGGCTCATGGCCCTCTTCCTGCATGGCGAGGAAAGTGGCGTACCATGCTCCCGCAGGCCCATGAAGGAGCTGAGCAGCAAACCGAGCCTTCTCTTGCTCGTTGATCCCTGGCAGAAGGGTGAACTTGGACTGGACGGTGCGAAGCCAGTCGTCTACCGCCAGTGGCTCGGGGCAATTGGTGAAAACTGGGGGTCGCAGCCCCTCGAAGTCCTGGTAGGTAATGCTACGTGGCCGGTACTCCCGCGGCTGTTGTTGCCCACGGGCCTGGCGGTCTTCTGCTAATAACCGAATCAGCTCAGCTTGTTGGACCACCAAAGTGGCCAGCTCCGGCGGGGGTGGAGCGCCTTGCGCTGACTGCCCCGATGACTGACCAGTGCGAGTGTTCACCATCTGCAAAATGGAGTCATATGGGTTCAGTCCAATAGCCCTTGCGCAAAGATATGGTGATAGAAAGATCATAGGACTGTAGGCAATTTGTGAGTACAGATAAATTTGTAACAAAACAGTTAGCTTTTATCTCGCAAGGCCAATTAATGGCACGTTGTCTCCGGGTCGTGCAGTTTCGCGTGAGTAAACAGTAGCTTCTGACTCTTATCCATTTGATTACCAGAACGACCGGCTAGGTCTGATCATCATTAGAAAAGTTGTCCTAAATTCTTAGGCTTTGCACAATAGAAGCAGCTGGACTCCGAGTTTCAAACTCAATTGTGCCATTTTCCAAGCTTAAAGGCATCGCATCATTCCACATTGTCCATGCGCATTCAGTAGTTACTACAACCATACTTATAGAGTCTTAACAAACTAAAGGTTTACTTAGTACACACGTCGGCCATCTCGTCCATCACATCGAAACACTAGCTTAAGGTTCTACATCGGGTTACATGACATACATAAGTGAGTTCTCTCGACCTCACCATTGTTTAGTACAGTCATGGCAAATTGCACGGAGCGGTATAATACAAAACATCGCTCATAACGTGCACCATTTACAAAAAGCTTCACCACACAGTGCTATCATCCAACTCTCTAACGCCCGTTACGCGCGTCAGACACCATGCTGTCCTCATCCTCCACCATAGGGGCAACTGAAGGGTCCTGCTCGTACTGCGCCAGGTGCTGCTGTGCCTCAGCCAACTCTGCCTCCAGCTTCTCAATACGGTCCTGTACATACATGTGCTGGTCGCGGTAGTGGGAGACACGGTCCTCGGCACGGAGGTACATCCCGTGTACGCTGTGAGCAAACTGCATGGTCGCAGCATAGGGCCTGGTGTCAATCCGCTCCTCCAGCATGTTGTGACGACGGAGCCACTCGTCGTCGTAGCCGTCGGTGGGGAGGTAGCGCAGCACTGACATCCCTGCTGCACCCGAGGAGCTGAGTGAGGTGATGGCTGCCAAGGTGACCTTGTCATAAGCGTCCTCCTCATTGGCCCCGTAGACGGTGATCGTCTGCCGGACCGCGGTGTGGCTCGAAGGAAGGACAACACTGGCCATGCAATGTCCCTCCGCGTGCACTGTCTGCACAGAGAAGAAGGGGCACGGTCTGCGCCTCATCTCACGCAGAGCCCGACAAAGGATCTGCGCGAGGCCGTTCTCCTCACGGCAACGGGTGTGGACCATCCCGTTCTCAAGCTGAGGAGGGGTGTGGGTCACTGGTGGGAGGGGAGCAGCCCTTCCCTCCTGTACGGGGAGTCCCCTCGCACTGGTGGCTTTGCGGGCGGTTTGCTTGGTCCTGGCCATCTGTTTTCAAATAAGAGACTTTAATCAGTGATAGGCATAGGTTGCATATAATTTCAACGGTTAAGTGGGTGATGTGTGCAGAAAACATCTTTGAATCTTTCATTTTACTTATTTGATTTTTAACAATAATCCCCCAAGTATGAACAATGAAAGTAAACATGATGCATGACTCGTCCTATTCGATCTCACATCACACACCTTATGTATAGTTTATATATCTAGCGAGTATCCGGTGACATATATGCACGGCACTCCCTAATGCAACTAGTCGTTCTCTACTCGTTCTTAATTTCGCACGCGGTTAGTGTACCTGCAAAAAAAAATGCATGCTCATACCAACATCATCACCATAACCAAACATTACCATTCTAACCCTAGAAGTGGTATCCACGAATTTCTTTAAGCTACGTCTGGTGGACGACGTAGTGGCGCCATTTCTCCCAACACACCCAGTGTTCCTCCAGTACTGGGGAATTACTGGGGAGAGAAACGGTGGCCAACAAGATCTAGCTACAATTTTGGTTGAAGGAAAAGTGGTCACGAAACACTCCAATGGCGTGACCACCCCCCTTAAAGAGTTCTGCCCTATCAGCATGAATGCAGGGTTCGCAACAGTCCGCAAATCCCAATAGCGCTCCGCCAGTACTGGGGATAGCTATGGCCGAAATGTTGCTTCCCAAAGCGCCGAATATGCATATGAGTTCTATCTAGGTCAAAATGTTAGCGATGTCACCTGGTATTTCACTAACATCCTTAATATGGGCATATTGATACTCTCATTTTTCCAAATACTTCGAAAAGGTTTTCAAAAATAGGTTTGCAAATCAAAACTGGATGATATGTCTGTTGTCTGTGTATGATCGGCTCTGATACCAGCTGTGGCGGAACCGCCGATTTAATCCGGGCTAAGCACACCTGCCACCTCTGGCTTGCAGTGCGATTAGACCGAACTAAACCCGGTCGTCCGTCGAGAGTCATTCGACTCCCGATATTACCTTTTCCCAGAGGAACCGACATCATACACATCTGACTCACGATGGAGCCACAACAGAAACATCATCACAGGCAGTTGAATAGCATAAAGTTAGACTTAGTTACAAACCTGTTTTTACATAAAATACAAGTCCAACATATAGTTATAAGGTAGCAAGTTCGAATGTTTCTCGCAGCGGAAATATAAGTTTATAGGTCACCATGATACCACCAAAAGATTTGCACTAGAGGTAACAACATCGAGCCCACCGATGTTGCCCTCGTGCCACTTATGTCATCTCATCCTAAATGAGGGCATGCCCCGCCTCCAACACAAGTGCACACCATGAACTCCATACCTGCGCTCAAAATATGGGGGCAAACCCTGAGTACTAATTACTCAGTAGGTCTTAATGGATTTGGCTTACGGCTGACGCGAAGCAGCTTACTAGCAAGTGGATCCTTAGCTTTTAGTTTTTAACAGTAACTTATTTAACATAAACAGCAAGTTTTCATTGCCTGTATAATTGCCTACATAATAGTAAATTTCAGTAAGTTAACAACTCAGTTCAAACATGTAGTATTCCAAAAACCATGAGTATTAAAATACCGAGAGTTTAAGTAATTACTACGTTGCCCGACAGTGATATTGGCATTCCCACACCTGGTAGGCATCAGCGATTCGAATCGATTTTTAATTCCCGGGAATAACTATCATGCCAGGGGTATATGCTTACTAGCCATCGCGTTCCCACATATAGCCCCCATCTCCACCTGTCTTGTCCCAAGATTCAAAGCGCCCTCACCTAAGCCTCGGGTTGTGCCCCCTCAGGAGCGATACAACGGCCGCACCGGGTCAGCCCTCCCTCGAGTACAAGCGCCCCCGGGCCCATCGGCCTCCAGCAAGTGGATGAGCGGAGCCTCGAAAACTTCGGACAAACCCAGGTAAGACTTCACCGGTCCCATTTCCCGGTTAAGCACTCTAGTAATGTTATGCCGATCAGCAGACGAACAGCGGACGGGCCTTAAACGACTCGGGCGGAGTCCGGGTGCGACATCATGAAAAGTAAATACTGAAATAAAATCTCTGCCCGGTCTCCATTTACTTCATGAGCAACAAATATAAGGGATATAACTGTAAGCTTTTGTGATTTTGAAAACACCTACGTGACGAGTCCACACACTCGTATCTACTCGTACCTAGCAATTTCTAGGCATACTCGTCCTACGAATTCTATGTATAGGTGCTAGGGCCAGGGCGGCCAGGGAGTCTAATGCAATTGGTTCCAAGCAACTCCTAATGCATATGCGTAATCATCAAGTATAATTTGTTTGCTGGGTTGAGTATGGTCCTGCCTACCTTCCTCGTTAGAGTCAGTAGCTGCCTCCTGAGCGAAGTCGGGCTCTTGTTGTTGGTCTTCTGGCTTTGGGTGCAACTCCTCCTCGGGTTCCTCCGCGACGGGTTGGTTCGGCGGTGGTTCTTCGTTCGCGGGATCTATATGCATGACATGATGCAATTGGAGTATGTATTAGTGCAATACTTGCTTTAGAATGCAAGTGTAATGCAAGAAATCAAGGTCTATGGAATAATACTATGTTTTTTCGTGATAAAACTTGTTTAGTTTTAAGATATCGTACAAGCCATCACCTAAGATAGCTTAGCTTGTCACATAAAACAACGTGGGTGCGCGTGGCGAGGTAGTATCGCTTAGTGTGAAGTGACCGAAGCTTACTTTTATCTATAACCCTTTTCCTTTGTAAAAAAAAATGCTTGTTTACTAGGCAAGGGTAAAATAGTAAATATACAGCAAGCATTTAAGCTATCAAATTCTTATACTAAGTTTAGGTATACTAGCAACATTGCTGCCCAAATTCCGAAGTTTTTGACCCACATTTAACCCACATTTCCTATTTATTAATTTAACATGCATGAATTTATTAATTTCAAAACACTAACTATTCTTGACATGTATAGAGCCCCATTTCAACAGTGAGCTCTTTATACTACAGGGAGCACCAACAAAATATGTAAAACTATTTAGAGCATAATTTCTGTATAAATATCATTTCCTCACTTATTTCTATGCTAAAAATCACATGTAGGGGCAAAAAGGTAATTAAACAGTGGACATTCGAGCTACTAAAAATCATAGTGAGTTTACATACCCTAACAACACTGCTGTTCAAATTTGGCTATTTTTGGAAACCATTTAGTCCTTATTTCCTATTTATTAGGGTTTTTCATGCTTGCATAAAATCAGGGGCAAAACTGTCTTTTCCTACTCAACCATCATATCCATTCTGTAGATCTACTTAAGGGGAGTTCAAAGCAACAAAGTTTGCTATTTTTGGATTTTTATTCACTTTACTGCGATTTTTCCAAAGTCTCAGCCTTTTTAAAAGCATTTTAAATCGAAACTATACAGATTCAGGACCTAAACATAAATATCCGTAGCTTCTGAGGGCTAACAAGCAAGATTTACAAGACTCAGCGTACAGCGCTTTGTATGGAAACGTAAAACTGTTAAAATGGAAGGGCGACAGCGCAAAAAGTCCGTCTTCCTCCTCCCGTCGTCTTCCTCCTCGCGACAGGAGGAGGAGCTCCGGTGGCGCGCGGCCAATCCGGTCCTACGGGGCACGGGAGCTCGCCGCGAGGTGCCGGGGAGAGAGAGGGGAGTATGGGGAATCTTAACCCCTACTTTAATCGACGGAAGAGGGCGCGAGGAGGTGTGACGATGATTAGCAGAGGGTGACGAGCTCCGGCGGCACGGTGGGCGGCGTCGAGGTGGAACCAGTGGCCTAGGCCGGTGCGGGAGGGTGGAGTTGAGGACGGCGAAGCTCGGCGTGGTGATGGTTGAGCTCGGGAGCGGGCGGAAGGGGCTGGGGAACGAGCTCGGGTGAGCTCCGTCAATGGCGGACGGCGCGAGGTTGAGCAGAGGGAACTGGGAGGCCGCGCGTGAGAGTGAGGCTTCGGGGACGGAGGTCGGGACCTCGTCCCGGCCTTGAGAGCGCGCCGAGCGTGCTGTCCATGCGCGCGCAGCGGCGGCGCGGGGCCGCGGCGGCCGGGAAGGCCGGCGCGTGGCCACGGCACTCAGCGGCCAACGCCGCGTGGGCGCGCCCGGGCGGCGAGTGAAGCGGGTGGCGCGCGGGTGAACTGGGTCCATGGACCGGTGATTCTGACAGGTGGGGCCAAGGCCGGAAATGAAGAACAAAACGCATGGACTGGGTGCACGGAGCAAGGGAGCCGGTGGAATGCGCTGGCGCGGGCGGCCCGACGGATGGGTCCCACCTGGCATAGAGACGGAAAAAGAAAAGAAATTCCGAAAAAGGAAAAATCCCTTTGACCAGCTAATCAGGTTTCTGATTTTCGCAAATTTGACCAATTTACGCGCCGAATTTGAAAAGGGACCAATTGAATGAAATGTTCTACCATTTGAGATCTACAACTTTGTAAAAAGCACCAAATTCAAATTCTGGCTCTAAGTTTGATTTAAATTCGAGTTTAACTATCAGCCCTCAGTTTGGACTGAGAACTATTTTCCTTAGATAATTCAAAAGTCCTATTTCTAGCCATTTTCTCCCAAAAGTCTTTTTGACAAAGTTGTTCAAGATTGCATAACCTAAAAATTTCCCAATTGGACCTTTGCATGAAAAGGAATCTAGGTTATAGAAAAATGAAGAATTCTAAATAAGCCAAATTTGGAGTATGTTTGTTGGGTAACACCAAAAGTCCCTTTGCACTTAGTTAAGCCCATTTTCCATCCAAGCTCTAATTGACAAACTTGTTTACCATCTTAAGACCTACAAGTTTGGTATAAGAAGTTCTACCTAAATTTCCCTAGGATTTAAGTTATGCTCACATTTATAGCATCATTTTTGCGAAACTGAATGCATTACTTAGCTATTTTTTCCATGTTTACTCAAATGCACATTAGTATGATATGAAATGATGCTTATGAGAAATAATTAAACAAAGTATGCACTTGATAATGCTCGGGAGATGCCTAGGGCATCACATGGCGTGGCAAGGAATGGTGCTGTGGTGCTGATTTGGCGATTGGAGAGGGGAGCATGGACCACGTCATGTGCGCTAGTGCATGGGTCACGGCGTTGCTGGCAGTGGCGTTTGGAGGTGCCGGAAGGCGGTGGAGCGACGGCGGGAGCTTGAGCTCTGAGCTCGGCTCGCCAATGGTGGGCATGCAAAAAAAGGGAGATGGAGAGGCACTCTCGGGCTGGAGGTAGAGAGAGGGAGTGAGGGAGAGAGAGGACGTCAGGGCAGTCTCTACTTTTCTCATGACCGAGGGAGAAAGAGAAGGCCACGGCAGAAGGCACCAGCCACATGGTCCTAGACTTGGTGGCCAGGGTCTGGAGTGGTTGGGTGCCAGAACTGACGGGGCGCACCTGTTGGTGACCCAAAGGAGAATATGAGAAATGGAAAAAGAAAAATCCTGGTTTGACTATTGGAACACTCATCTAAAATTTCCGTCTTTGAACTATCTAGCGCTGAATCAAGACAAACACAAAATACAAAAAGTGTTGTAAATATTGTACTCTACAACTTTCTTGTAAACTTTGATGCATGTTTTTTAGAAATTTTAGTGAAAAATTGAATTCAAATGACTTACCTCTGTTTGACCAACTAAGCCCTAGGGTTTATAAATTCTAGTAGGCCTATTTATGGCCATTTTCATGGGAAATGAACTATACCAGTGTTATTTAGTTTTAGTTATCTACAACTTTCATATATAATGTTTTGCATTATAAGTACTTTTGCTTTAGTGAAATTGTCTACAAGTCTGCTATTGAAAGTTTCATCTAATTCAAAACAGTATTAAAATTACAACCACAACTACAGTAGCTTGAGCTCAAATCACTCCAAGTCTATGTAGTTTGTTCATGTGGTTCAAATGCAAGGCATTAGATGATGAAATACTACATTTATGAAGATGATAATGCACTTGAGATGCCAGGGCCATCACAATATCACCGGCAGACACCTCAATGACAAGTAGTTCCCCTACAGGCTTTACTCCGATGGTGTGCTTAACCTAAACATAAGATTCTATTGTTGGCAAGCACCCCAACAAGTAGATCCCCAGGCTCTACTGCAATACCACCCCCACCACTAGTTGACATCCCAATGGTGGCTATGTATGGCAGCAACCAGATGTTGGTGGGTCCTCCATGTAACCAAGGTAGACCAGATCATGGGCCAACAGACACAACCGACCTGACCTAACCTGCCTGAAAATAACCCGACCCAATCTAACCTGAGCTACATAGATGGTGGGTACGGGGCATATTTTTTTGACCCACAATAACCGATGGGCCAGGTGCGGGCGATGATTACTGACCCAGAACTCAACCCAACCTGAAAAAAATCCGGCCCAATGCATACGCGGGGAGTGGACGAGCTAACCCAATGACTTGGCCCTGCGTGGGTTAGGAGCGGACCATCCTAAACAACCTACGACGCGATCTTGACCTGACCTGACGCTTGAACAGATCTAGACCAAGCCTGCAAGGGTGCTTAAGGTGTAGGGTTTTGGAGGCATAATTTCGAAGCTACTATAAACTATTTGCCAAAACTGTTTTGTATCTCCAAGGTAGCTCAGCAATAACACTAATCATGTCTGACCTCTTTCATATCCAATTTTTCAATGCACCAGCAATTTGCTTTCATTACACATTTCATCTAAAGACATGTTTGATACTAGACATCTTTGCATACATATTATTATTCTTTGCATACATATTATTATCCGGTATTATTAATTACATTCAATATTATTATGTAGTAATATTATATCTTGTAAGCTGCAGGTGCAGAAACACTACAGAGCAAGGCTACAGAGGCAGCTGGTTTAGATCACATACATGGTTCAGCCATTGCATCGAACAAGTTGCATGCGCTGGAGAGAGAAAAAACAGAAAACGAAATGATTGCACATTGGCAGTGCAGGTAAATTACACATGTGCGCTTAAAAATTTGATACCCTGCCGAACACAAACGGCTCCGGTGCAAAACAGTGCAGGGCGATAGATACTCGCCACTGACAAGAATATTTTGTTCCAGTAAGAATGGTGTCAACTTTGCAGTGAAAACAGAGATGTGCAAGTGAATCAAGAAGAATGAAAAACTTCTTGCTTTGAACCAACATGTCAATGATCTGAACAAAAAATCATAGGTAACAAATCCAATGGCTGAAGATATCTTCCAGTCGACGGGGAGGAATAACAATTTGAACGGACAATATTGCCTCCATGGTGGGCGTCCAATGCCAGTGCTGCCATCACCACTGTGCCTGGGAACGGAGAGGAAGAAGAGCAGGGAGGAGAGTCAAGCCAATCAGAAAAAAGCACTTGAATCACGACTAAATCAGAGACTCAGTTACATTGCATCTCATGGTCACAATACCAATCTGAAATTGAACGGACAAATCAAATCTTCAAAACATCACAAAAAAAATTCAGGTCCGCCTCCCTATGGATCACTGATGTGGCACGATGCAAGGGAAATTGAGATTACGAATTGATGCATCAGTATCAAAGAACATGACAAATTTTTCAAGTAATATTTTTGCTATACCTATTCCATCTTGGTGGGACCGTGGAATGGCAGGTAAGACGGAGTCATTAATGGTGATGCAGGTGTGTAAATCAGAATCTTTTCCAGCTATGCTTGGCTGCTGCTTCAACGATGGCCAATCTCGACCGATTCAGTGGCACGAACTGATAGTGTAGCAGCCTTGGACTGATCTATGGAGGCAACAGATGCATTCCAGGTGAGCATTTGGAACCCTCCCTCATCTACTGCGGTGGTGATATAGGTGACCACAATGCGTAAGGGACAGGGGGAAGGGAGGCCAGCGACGGGGTGAGGCGAGGAGGTGGAAGACATGGTATTGCGAAACGCTCCACGGCACTGATGGCCTCATCACACAGATGAGACTGCACTTGGCGAAATCATAATAAGTGGACCAGTGCGTGTTCCCACTAGTCGGTGCAAAGATGAGAATCATGTGGGGGCGATGGACGAACGAGCAGGGTTGGGTTAGATTTGCTAGTGTTGGAGTGTGGACCTGGAATTTTAATTTTGGTTTGATTAGGAGAATTTTCTCAAGAAAAATTATGTCTCTATACAGCAATACAGTAGAGAAGACATGTGTCCAATTGTCATTTTGTCCATGTACATCTTCTGTTAGATAAGCAGCAATCCAATCACAGGAGTTTTGTGGAAACCACTTTCTATAATCCTGAGTTCCTATCTTCTATATTACAATCTCATATTCTATAACTTCCGATCCCATTTAAATATTTACCCGTAGATGGCATTCTTGCCAAGTCCAATGAATCCTCCAATGGTCTTTCGTGGTGCATTTGTGTTGGCAGCAGCCACTTCCTTTCGGGTGCCCAAAGTGCTGACCCCATCCTCTTTAGATAATTCTGAAGATTGTGTGGGGACCACATTCTTGGTGTTTGTAGGAATCTTGTTGTCGCGGGTCAGGTCATCCCCTTGGATGCCAATACTGCTGCCACTGCCCTTTGTTAGGGATTCCATGTCTTCCACCTGGATTTGGTTTTCCACAGAAGTGGATGTGGACGTGGTCTCTTCCATTACCGTCCTACCCTCTGCAGAGTATTCTGTTGCTCTCGCAGGAATCTCCTTCTCACCGCTCGGCTCCCCCTTGATGCTTCTGATGCCAACGCTCTTCGTTAGAGACACCTTGCCTCCTGCAGGCATCAACTTCATGGCAGTGGCAATGGCCGTGGACGTGGTCGGTGCCAGAACTAAAGCAGCTGCGGCGATAATGATGGCAACGACGGTGAAGGGTGCTGCGATGACGGTCCTGTTTAGGGCCATTGCTAATTTCTAGCAACGACCATTTACAGGTTGATTTGGCGTTTTACTTGTGTTGTGTTCTAAGAGAGAAGTACACATAGGTACTTAAATACAACAAATTATGGCCCATAAAATATGCGGCCATGAGAATTTTGCGCGGACAACATAAGGCGCTGGCTTTTCTATTTGTATCCTAGCTTCTTGTGTGTTTGAGCATCATTCCTTTGTTTTGGTTGCTGACCCAGAAATGGCATATGTACATGGCAAGCATGCATGCATCATTAGTGCATGTGCATACATTAAGTTTGTTAACTTTGTCAAAGTCTTCCAAGAAATACTCTCTCCGTCCAAACAAATATTGCTTCCTGATTGTATTTGTTCTAAGTTAAAATCTTTATGTTGTTTGATCAAATTTATATCAAATAAATTTGGCAGCAAGTTTTTATCGTCATATCAATAATGAAATATGTTTTTATATTATACTTACGCTGTCATAAATATGGACATTTTGTCTATACAAACTTGATATAAGATTGTTTGACTTGGGGTTGTTTGGATACATAGACATGTAGGGCGATACATAGGCTCCTATTCACTCATTTTTGCCTGCTAATTGGATAATTTCTGGAATTTGCTCTGTTAGTGCTATCTATTTAAACACAACCCTAGGACCAACACATAAGTAACCATAGCTTGAAATGAGAAGGCTAACCAGCTAGGCATGACACATGGAATTTCAATATAAGCTTTATATGCCCCAATCTACTATATTTGCTTGCAACAATTTGCAGATTGCATACAACTTATTACTCAATTTGTCAGGAAGAGGTGAGGCTCGACATAACTGAAGGTAGATTGCCTCCATTATACTTATATTTCTGACAAAAATCAACTCGCTCATCTAGAACAAAAGTGTGAAGGTAGGGAGTTTTATTGACCTCATCCAGCAAAGGTATATGGTCATCCTAGAAAAGAAATGACGGTCCATCAACAACTGTGGAAATGCCTTGGTATAACTTTTCAACCTCCAAATGTCTCTGCTCCGTAATGACTCAACGTTGAAATGTCAAAGTGATAGGAACAAGCTCAGGGGTGCCTGATCTTCATGGTAGTAGGTTCACAAACCAAGATAACTAGGAGCGAATTGCAAGGATAACTAGCAGTGAAAAACATGGATAACTAGCTTTAACCTACAAATGTTGGATGAGGCCATGTGACATAGAGAAGGAATCTACAATCCGGGGTGGATGCGACCAAGATGTGGGGAGAACAACTTGTTCTCCGAATGACCACAAAACCACAATCTAGGGTAGCTTTAACATGCAAAGGGTGGATGCGACCAAGTGATGGGGAGAAGGAAGCCAAAACCTTCTGGACTTCAATGCGATCTCCAAATGATCGCAGAACCATAGTCTAGGTCTCCCACATGTCCAGAAGGACTTGCAAGAACAAGGGGGTAAGACTCAAGTCTCAAGCAGCTCGGTTGCGGTATAGTGCATTGGTTTATAAAATCATCAAATGTTGTTTAACTCAAGATACAATAGGTATTTATACTAGGAGCAACCCTCCTAGCTATATGTGATTTGACCCTTTGAAGATGTTAATGGAACCTTTTGAATTGTTGAAGTTATTGGCCTGGGAAACTTCAAGAAATTAATGCTCATTGGAAACTTGTTCTTAACTGGCCCCGCGGTTCGGTGGATGGTCTAGCTTGCATGGTCATGGGCGTGCCACCTAGCTCAACCTACTAGCCAGGGAGGTGGTGCAATGAGCACTGTAGTCGTCAAGTAATTGTCCCGCAAAAGCACAACATAGCTTAACGTTAAATTCTAGCTGGATCGCTAGGATCGGCTTCCGGCGGTCACGCCGATTGGCTCATCTGGTGGACAAGAATCTTCTTGTTGGTCAAAAGATCAAGCAAGTATAGTAACAAGAGGATGATAAACCTACCTAAGATGATGATCTAGACGATTAACCACTATAGATTGGTGAATACCAATTTCATCTAAAACTGAAAACACATCTAGGACATGCAAACATAGGGTACTAGGTGCACATTGATCTCTCGAGTTGTCGTATGCATATGATTGCAGTACATATCATGGATTGTAGCAACTAGGTGAGCTATGTACACCTATCCGCATGATATCAATCTGTTGCCTTATGCATGGATACTATAGAACATCGATGGCACGTGGGATAGTTAGCAGATCTTACAATAAAAAATGCTTCAGTATAAGATCTACCATGGTCATAATACCAAACAACCCTAACACGATATACCAGAGAACGCATTAGAGCAACATGGCGCTTAGTTGGAACAAACATCAAGACTAGGGGTGGTGATGTGCTGAAGGTTGGTTGGCGATACACGCGCCGCTGGGAACGTAGGACGTCATTTTCATTCCGAATAAGGGCTTACATATTTATAGATCGGAGACTTGGACGACACATCAGCATCAAACAAGCTAAACCCTAATTTTCTTTCTATCTACGATACATAGCCTATTGGGCTTAAATGATAAAAGAAACCGCCTCTAAGAGGGCAGCCCATGAAGCACCTTAGCCGATCCTTCTTGCAACATAAATCGGGTAGGAACAATAATCTTGATTATCCCATAACTAAGTGTGATGCCCTTGGCATCTCAAAGGCCCTAACACACAATTTCACCAGTGATAATGATGATTTATGAATTAATCATGCTAGGGAAAAATAAGGATTATGAGGGCAATTCACTTAAGTCAAAATTTTCTATTTCGAAATACAAAACCTTGCGTTATATGGATGGGTAGTTGAAAATCTATATGCTGTTATGCGAAAGATCAAATACAAAAGTTTTAGTTTAGGATGTTGCCTTCAACTTTGATATTTTGACTGTCTTCAAAATTGGATGTTTAGAGGTTCAAACGTTCAAACTAAACCAAGTGAGCCCACACTTAAAAAATTCTGCGAAGTCTAGGGCTTGCGGTTTTTCCAAGGTTGATTCTAAAATTACTTTTGATTTTACTATAGCACCTCAAAATCTCCCAGACTATGAAATGAAATTAAACTTATGACCTTTTGTGGCGGAACTGCCAATTTAATCTGAGCTAAGCACACCTGCCACCACATGGCTCGCAGAGCACTTAGACCGAATTAAATTTGGTCGTTCGTTGAGAATCATTCGGCTCTCGATATTACCCTATCCCAGAGGAACTGACATCATACACATCTAGCCCTCGATGGAGCCACAACAGATACATCATCACAGGCAGTTGAATATAGCATAAGTAGACTTAGTTTACAAACTAGTTCAAAATAAGATACAAGTTCCAACATAGTGCCATCGCGAGGCAAGTTCAAAAGTATCTTGCAGCGGAAACTAAAGTTCGAAGTTCCGATAACATTCAAAAGACTTGCATCCAATGAAACAACATCGAGCCCACCGATGTTGCTCCAATGCCACACATGGTGACCCTCAACCCTGATGGAGGCATGCACCTCCATCAACACAGGTGCACACGAAGAACTCTTTACATGTACTCAAAATGTGGGAGAAAACCCTGAGTACTAATTACTCAGTATGAGTTAATGGAATGGCTTATGGCTAACACAAAGCTTGCTTACAGTGGTATAACAACAGAAAGTAACAAGTTCCATCATTTGCATATGACATTATAATAATAAATTGAGGAATGTAAGCAGTACAATACAAGCATGTGATATTTGAAATTATGAGTAATAGATACAACATATTCAAGTAGTTACTACATTGTCCGGCAGTGATACTGGCATGAGCGATTCGAATCGCTTTTAATTCCCGAGAATAACTACCATGCCAGGGGTATATGCTTAATAACCGTAGTGTTCCCACATATACTCCCATCTTAACCTGTCTCGTCCCAAGATTCAAAGCGCCCCTACCTAATCCTTGGCTTATGCCCCCCTCAGGAGCGATACCACTGAATACCGGGTCGGCCCTCCCTCGAGTACAAGCGCCACGTGGCCCATCAGCCTCCTACAAGTGGATGGGCGGCACCTCGAAAACTTCAAATGAGCCTACGAAAGACTTTCACTGGTCCTATGGCCTAGATAAGTATTCTAGCAATGTTATGCCGATCCCAAAAAAAAACAACAGATGGGCCTTAAGAAACTCGGGCAGAGTCCATAGTGCAACATCATGAAAAGTAAATACTGAAATAAAATCTCCGCCCGGTCTCCATTTAAATCATAAGCACAATAATAACTTCCATAATAGTAAGATTTCGGTGCCTTTGAAATCACCTACGCGGTGAGTGACTCCATTCACTCGTATCTACTCGTACCTAGCACAATTCTAAGCAACTCATCCTATGAACTCTATATATAGGTGCTAGGGCTAGGGTGGCTAAGGAGTCTAATGCAATTGCTTTCAATCAACTCCCAATGCAGATGCGTAACCATTGATCAATCAAGTTTATATTAGCTGGGAGTATCGTGGTCCTACCTACCTTCCTCGCTAATGTCAGCGAGTGCCTCCGGAGCGAAGTTGGGTGCTGGCTATTGGTCCTCCTGCTACTGGTCCACCGAGTCCTGGTGTGGGAGCTCGTCGTCCGACTCCTCGATCAACGGTTGGTCTGGCGGTGTTCCTTCGCTCGCGGGGTCTATATGCATGATACAATGCAATGAGTGCAAGCGAATGCAAATGCATGCAAGAGGTGCAGGTGAAATATATGGAATATCATACAGCGAGTAAACAAGTTGCAATATGCAAAGTTATGGACTCATAGCAAGATAACCCAAATCATATTATTCATTATGTTTAATTGTTGCATTAACCACCCGTGATGAGCTCAAATATTTATGTAGTGTAGATAAATACTGTGAAATGCCCACACCCAAATTTGAGCAATAATGGAGCTATAGAATAATTATAAAAATTCTAGCAAGATTACTTGGCACATATGTTCTCAAATTTATTATAAATTATAGAAAAAGTTTTTGACTATGAAATTTTACCAGCAATCCTATCATGTCATGATAATTATGTATAAAATCCAGCAAGCAAAATAACTAAGGTTTGATAGGACATCTATTTTCCATATATTTTTAGCCTATTTCACATGCAACTCAAACTGTAACAATAAAATCCACAAAAATACTTTTTGGGACCTAGACTTAACTATTAAACACCATGATGTTTCTCAGAATTTATTTTGCAGAATAAAGTCACTTTTTGCTATTATTCATTGTATCACGCAAATGTTTGCCTATTTCAAATCACCCACAAAACATGACATGTAGAGCGTCCTACAATTACAGTAGGCTCCACATATGTCAAAGGGCATGCATAATTTATGGTAGATTATTTGGAGCAGCTTTTATGTAGTAGGTATTTTCCCACCCATTTTTAGCTTAAAAATCAAGTACAAGGGTAGATGTGGCATTTTGACAGCAGTGCCATGGCTACAAAAAATTCCGTAGAGCCTAGATGTGAAAACAAATTCACTGGCCAAGTTTCTTGCTTTTTGGGGTTCATTTAAACTACTTTTGGTATTTACTTTACTTTAACTTTCATGCAAGATCCAGGGGTAAAAAGTCATTCCATACACATACATCATACCCACTCTGTAGATCTACTCAAGAGGAACATAATGCAATAGATTTGATATTTTTAGAATTTTTATTTGATTTAATCGAATTTCTAAGTTTTCAGCTCAAATAATGAATTTAAATAGAAAATCCACGGATACAGGGACTTTTACGTGATTAAACCTAAACCTCAGGGGCTAGCGTGCAAGATTTCCAAGACTCAACAAACAATGCGCATGACTTAAACGCAAAAAACGAAATATGTGGGGGCTAGGTCTAAAAATGGCCAAGGCGTTCTTCTTCCTCGCGTCGGCCGACGACCGCGCGGGAACGCGCGCGCACGCTGGTGAGTAGAGGCTCGCCACAGCCGCGACGTGGGTTGGGGAAGGTTTTCCAGACCCCGCGCTACTACCTCAGGGAGGCGGCATTGACGATGAAGGTGTGGATGGACGCGGCGGCAGTGGTGAACTCGGGCGTCGGGGGTGTGAACCGAGCACCGAGCTCGTGCCGCGGCGGCTGGATCCGGCAAGGGTGGAGGTGGAACGGTGTTGGGATTTCGCGCAAGGGACACGCGGGGTCGCGGTGGATGTGGTGTTGGAGGTCTAGGGCATGGGGAGGAGGTAGAGCGGCGGTGCAAGCTCAGGCTCGAGCTCGAGCTTGGCAATGGTGGGGTGGACTGGCGAGGCGAATGGAGGGGCCGAGAGGAGGCGAGAGTGAGCGGGAGATAATGGAAGTGAGAGAGGGCATTGTCCGCCACTTAATGGTCGGGTCGGGGGTCTCTGTTAATTTCTTGTAAGTATTTCATTTACAACTTGACACTCTCCTGAAATTTGAACTTATTGGCATCTGTTGTGATCCTACCTTTAGTCTTTAACCTTGTGGGAGCAAGTACTTTCAAACCAAGTCTAAGTTGTTGTGAGATGTGATATAATCAAAGTTTGAGTTTAACCGATCTTGATCCTAGTATGGTGAATTCTCAGAGTTTTCTTTTTGAAAATAAATTGAGAAAGTTTCTCAGTGGTTTGAATACCTATCCAGAGCCAAATGCTTTACATGTTAAACCTCTACAAATGCTACCTATTGTTATGTTGAGTTTTGTCAAATTTTGAGTTCTTATGAAGTAGTGACGCTTCACCTCCTGATCAAATCCCTCACGTCCACCTCCATTTTGCTAGCCTTTCTTTGTCTAATTATGCTTAAATCTACACTGGATCTAAGCATCCACTTACACCAGACATTTCTCCATCATATCCACCATCCACTTACCCATCCACAAATATGGTCTTCAAATAAATACTCCAGTCATATTCCAAAAAATATCCCCAAAGTTCCCTTACAAGAGGAGACATGGAGCTATTGAAAGAGAGAGAGAGAGAGAAAAGGGAAAAGTGACAAAAGAAAAGAAAAAAAGAGAGAGAAAAAGAAAATGATACCTCCATGCACTCAAATGCTTCAAAGTTTCAAGAGGGGATTCATCAAATAAGGAGTTCTGATTCATAGACCATATCCACTCACAAAATAAGTCCATTCTCCTTTGATCAGGATCAGAAGTATCACAAACTTCGCTAGGATCACTCTTTGGCCTAACAAAATACATAGCATAGGTAAGATGACTTTATCCCCACCTTGAGCTCCACATAAGCTTTTAGTCGATAGGGAAAGGTTTGGCCAATGGCCTGGTGAGGAATCTACAACCACTTGAGTGATCGAGGGTACCATTTGAGGAACTTGAGCTTTACTTTTAAAATTTTCAAAATCCTCCGAGCATGAAACCAGAAAAGAGATAGAGATCAGTGACGCTCTACTACGATTGTTCCATCTCTCAAACGCCAAAGACAAGGTAAGAAGAGCCAAAAGCCCCACAGGTATGGATAAAAAGGTTGGGGGTACACTTATGCCAGTTTGTTCAATCATAAAGGTAGAGTGTTGGTTTGTACACTTAATACTTGCAGGACATTGACATTGATGCAACTCCTGATCCACCGAGCCTAAGTCTTAGCTTTGCTCGAGGACGAGCAAAAGTTCAAGCTTGGGGGGTGTTGACGGTCGTTATTTCCATATTTCAACCGCTAATTCCTCAGCGAATAAATGGGGGTATACATAAAGTTCTGTGCATTATTTACCTAATACTAACGAATTCCATGAGTTTTGGTGGTTTTCGATGTTTCACAGAGAGAAGCTCAAATTCCCTGCAAAACAATATCATCTAGAGCAAGAGAGAATTCACGCACAAAAGGGCTTGAGACAAGAACTACAATATCTTCACTAAAAAGTATCTCAAATGCCCTCATTAAAATGGATATATTATTTGTCGCATTTGGAGTTTGGATGGAAAAGATACAAAAATGAGAAGAAATCAAATTAAAAAGGCAGTGCTGCGTCAGCACCGCTAGAGCTGTATGAACCAAGGGCAGGAACCACCCACGCGGTGACGTGTGGCAGTAGCGGCGGGTGCACCCATGCGCACCCGTGCCAACCAGGCGGCGACGCGAGGCAGCGGTGGTGCACTGTGCGCGCGCCTGCGCTCGCCCGCTCGCCCTGGCCACGTGGCACGCGGAGGGGGCGCCAAGGCACAGTTCGCCTGGTCTGGGGGGTGGTTCAGACACGTGGCACCTCTACAGGGCGTGTCGCCCGGTTCAACCGCCCAGGTCACCGGTTTTGACCCAGAAACACCTCTAACTGCCGGTTTTCCACTCCAACGGCCGGTTCAGGCACCTAGGGTCCGGTTCTTGCCCGATTCTCAGTAGCTGCACATGGGGGATGAAGTCACTGAACTACCTAAGTCAGTTGCCTAGCCAGGTGGTGCCCAAGGAGCATTAGAAGGAAGGATCTTGCATGGGGTGCTTTGGAATATTCCCTTCTCCTCCTCCTATAAATAGAGAGGCAGACCCCCTCTCTCACTTGTACCATTCACCATGTGAACTCTCTTTCTCCCTCTCTAGGAGGCGCCCCACGGGAGGGGCTTCCACTTTGAAAATAGTGTTTAGTTAGGAGTTAGAGAAGGTTTGTTGTATCGGAGTCAATCGGAAGTATTCGGTAATGTATTTCATTTGCTTATCTTGAGCATTACGTTCCTATTGACAAGTGCAAGTACTTTATCTTTCTACTTTATGCACTTATCTTCGTCTCTGTTAGTAACTCGAGTGGTGTAGTTGCATTTTCCTTTTGGTCCACCATTTCGAGGCCTGAATTGTGCTAAACTAGAATTGATTGATCGTTGTTATGCTTGCTGGTGGTACAATCCAACCAATACGCTAGGCTCTGGTTAGTTCCTCTTCTTTGGCCAAGGATGAACTATTGTTGTTCAAGCTTCGCTTGAACACGTTTGTAGCGTGCCATCCTCTCCACGCAAATTTGCTTGGTAGCCCCACTTGGTGACAGCGTGTGGTGTGCCTGTGTAGTCTAGGCCCATTCGTTTGGGAGGCCTGTAGGTGATAGCTGGGTCCTCTTTTGGGTGTCAACTATCTACCCCCTGACCCCTCGAGGGCGCTGGAATTTCACTCGATGCAAGTTCATAACTCTGTTGAGATCCTTTTGACCCTTAGCACGGATAGCTCTTGTATGCTGGCAGAGATAGAAGACCATACCACAGTCCCTGTTTCGTTGTTCACCTAGCTTTACCTGTTTCCTTGCCAACGGTGCTTGGCTTGTATCTCATGGTGTTTGGTGTCAATCGTTCTTAGCTATTGGTTGACATGAATGAGTAATAACAGTTGGATAAACGATAGTTTGATATCTCTATCTCAATGCATCCCTGTGGATAAATACAATACCTTGGAATACTCCCGGGTGAAAGGCTACAGCGGTCTCCGTGCGCTTGCGGAGTAAAATCCGGTAGGCTAAGAGCCGCCAACAGTGGCCTTACTATTCGGCGGACATGGCTCCAAAGAAAACAAGCGAAAGCAGAAGCTGACGGCAGGTCATCATGGCACAATCACCGACTCTGACCTACTACTAGTGGTCCGAGTGCCTAATCAATTTTAGCTGGGTGGACCACTGGTGCGACTTCGATGCACTGGGGTGTTACCCACTTGTGGTTAGCCCCATCATCTAGACGTCCATCAAGAACAATGCACTGGTCGACGGGGGCAACGACCTCAACATCCTATTTGAGGAGACCCTCACTGGTTTGGGACTCAGCATGGAGGAATCCAAGAACTCAGACACTCCCTTCTATGGCATCATCCCAGGGAGGGGTTCTCGTCCACTTAGGCACATCACCTTGCCCATCACCTTAGGTGATAAGGACAACTACCAGACGGAGGACATCCCGTTCGAGGTGGCCAACATCGATTGTGCCTACAATGCCATTTTGGGTTGTCTAGCACTCGCAAGGTTCATGGCGGTCCGACACCACTCATATCTGGTGCTCAAGATGCCAGCATCGAAGGGTGTCCTGTCTGTTGGGGGCAATTTCAGGGTGTCCCATGAGTGCGATCAAGCAGCGCTCGCTGCCGCAGAAGACCTTGAACATGAGGTGAGTCACGAAGAAGTAAAGAACACAGCGGCAAGTGTCCAACCAACCATACCATCCACAAAACTTAGCCGCAATAGAATGCAGGTGACAGAGAAGACGACGCAAGTCAACCTAAGGCTGGCTGACGCCTCCAAGGCGGTAATCATCGGTTAGGAGCTGGAGCCAAAATAGGAAGACGCATTCATCCAGCTCCTGCGCACCAACTGCGACATGTTTTTCTAGCAACCATCTGATATCCTAGGAGTCCCTAGGGAGTTGGCCGAGCAAAAGCTAAAAGTCTGCCCGGTTGCCAAACCGGTGAAACAAAAACTGCAATAATTCTCCAGCGAGTTGAAGGAAGCCATTAGGCTAGAAGTAGCAAAGCTACTAGCAGCCGGCTTCATTAGATAAGTCTTCCACCTCGAGTGGGTGGCAAATCCTATACTTGTGTTGAAAAAGAATAATAAATAGTGGAGGATGTGCGATGATTATACAGAACTCAACAAACACTGCCCAAAGGATCCCTTCAGCCTGCCATGCATCGACCAGGTGGTAGACTCCACAGCCGGGGGCTCCCTATTGTCCTTTATCAACGGTTACTTAGGCTACCACCAAATTGCCCTGGCACCAAAAGACCAAGAGAAGACATCATTCATCATGCCGTATGGAGCATACTGCTACAAGGCAATGCCGTTCGGCCTGGAGAACGTAGGTGCCACCTACCAGAGATGTATACAAGCATGCCTCACCAAGCAATGGGGAAGAAATATGGAAGCCTATGTTGATGACGTGGTGGTAAAGACAAGGGATCCAAATGACTTCATTAAAGACCTAGAAGACACCTTCAGTAGTCTATGCTTGTACCGGTGGAAACTAAACCCAAAAAATGCGTTTTTGAAGTCCCATCAAGCAAGCTACTAGGTTTCATCACCAGCAACGAAGGCATTGAAGCTAACCCCATGAAGATAGCAGCAATCACTAGCATGAAGCCAGCGACCTCCTCGAAGCAAGTGCAGAAGCTTACTGGGTACATGGCGGCACTCATTAGCTTAATTGCACAACTCGGTGAGAAAACGATCCCATTCTTTAAGCTCCTAAAGAAGCTGGATACCTTCAAGTGGACAGAGGATGCGTAGTGGGCCCTGGAAGAGTTGAAGTTATTCCTCACTAGGGACGGCCAGCCAGAGGAAGAACTATACTTGTACCTATCATGCACCACACACGTCGTCAGCTCTTCCCTCATTGCTGAGCAACAGAACCCAGGGCACATCTACAAGATCCAACGCCCAATGTACTTCATTAGCGAGGTAATAAGCGAGTCAAAGGTTAGGTATCCTCAAGCTCAGAAGCTACTATACGTAGTGCTGGTCACATTCCGCAAGCTGAGGCACTACTTTGAGGAGCACCACATCGTGGTCGTCACCTCGTTCCCCATCGGCGACATACTGTGCAACAAGGATGTCGCATGATGAAAAGCGAAATGGGCCTAGGAGTTCGGTGTTTTTGACATCGTTTTCAAGCTAAGAATTGCCATCAAGTCTCTAGCCATGGTAGACTTCTTCGCAGAGTAGACAGAGCAGCAAGTCTTGGCACACTCGGAGCGACTAGAGCATTGGCTCATGTACTTCGATGGATCTCTAAAGTTGAAGGGGACAGGAACTGGTATCCTTCTTACTTCTCCCAAGGGTGAACAGCTCAAGTACGTGTTGGAGTTGATGTTCAAGGCGTCAAACAATGCGGCCGATTATGAAGCGATGATACACAGCCTGCACATTGCAGAGTCCTTGGGCATCAAAGGACTACTCATATATGGCAACTCTCTCATGGCAATCAACCAGGTGAATAAAGACTAGAGCTGCACGATAGAAAAGATGAGTGCCTACTGCATAGAAGTTCGAAAGCTAGAAAGCAAATTTTTGGGGCTCGAGTTTCATCATGTCTTTAGAGAAAGCAACGTCGCAGCCAACGTGCTGTCAAATCTGGGATCTACGCACACAGAAGTACCTCTAGGCATCTTCGTTCATGTGCTAGATTCTCCAGTCGTGAAATAAGGCGAATCAGAGGAGGCACAACCAAGCGCCACGTTGGATCAGATAGTGCTAGTCGTCGCGTCCAACTGGCACTTGGAGATAATCGTGTACATCAAGATCGGTAACCAACTAGAGCCAAATGCAGTAGGCGACAGAGTCCATTGGTGGAGAAAGTGCTACGCCCTCATATGAGACAAGATCTACAAGCACACTGCCACATTGGGAGTGTTCATGAAGTGCATCTCCCAAGAGGAAGGCCTGGATATACTAAGCGAGATACATTCCAGTTTTCGTGGCAACCATGCAGGATGTAGAACATTGGTTGGGAAAGCATTCAGAGCTGGCTTCTACTGGCCGACTACTAACCAAGATGGCCAAAGCACATTTAAGATGTCTGAAGGGTGCCAATTCTCTGCTCGTCAGCAACATTAGCCCGCTTCTACACCCTAGAACATACCACTCTCCTAGCCATTCATGTGCTGGGGACTAGACTTGATCGACCCCTTCAAGAAAGGTCCTGGCATCTATGGCCATGTATTGGTGGCAATCAACAAGTTCACAAAGTGGATCGAGTACAAGCCTATCAAAGACCTCACAACCAAAAAAGCAACGGACATCATCGAGGAGATTATACACAGGTTTGGCATCCCAACCGAAATAATAATGGACCTGGGGACTAACTTCACAGGGGGAGAGTTCAAAGAATGCTTCAGTGAGCCATCCGAAGGCCAACGGCCAAGTTGAATGAGCCAATGGATCGATCATACAAGGACTCAAGCCCTGCATCTTTGATAGACTCAAGAAGTACGAGGGCAAATGGCTGCAGCATTTGCCCTATGTAGTCTGGGGGCTAAGGACTCAGCCGAGCAAAGCAATCGATGGTCATACTCCATTCTTCATGGTATATGGGTCTGAGGCCATCATCCCAGCCGATTTGATCCATGGGGCTCTGGGTAGCATTCGACAACATCACAGAGGCTCAAAAGTCGAGGCTGTAGGATATTGACACGCTAGAAGAAGATCGCTAGATGTGGTCTTGCAAGCGGCTTAGTACCAGCAGCCATTGAAGTGGTACTACGACAAGAATGTGAAGATAAGAACCTTCAATGTTGGCGACCTAGTCCTGAAGCAGAAGAACATGACCGTGGGTCAGAGCAAGCTATGCTCCCCCTGGGAAGGGTCCTGCGTCATATCAGAGGTACTGGGCATAGCCACATTCAGGCCTAAAGATGAAGACGGGGCACAACTCAAGAACACGAGGAATACTGATAGCCTATGCCGATTCTATGCATAACTCAAGAAGTCCTTAGGCCCATTCAATAAAAGAAGGCTGTCCAACTAGCTTTGAGTCCTAAGCACTTGTTTTTCACTGACAATTCTGAGTCTTATGAACTCGATGTATTCCTGCCGGGTCTAAAGACTTGATGATACATGGCTAAGTGCCTTTATTGTAGGAGCCTAAAGCGCTCATGTCTTAAGACATTTTCTACAACTAATGTTGTAATGAATAAAAGTAAATCCGAAACATTTGACCCCTTTCTTTATGTTTTTCTCTACTAAGAGTCTGAAGTACTCAATGTCCAAAGTATTACACTACAACTTAAGTTGTAACGATTGAACCAAGTGCTAAAACCACACGTGGATGGCTATAGCACGGCCCACAACAAGAGTCATAAGACTCAAAGCTGCAACCGCAATAGCAAAGAATCGACGGCCGATACATTCTCAAATGCTATCTACGTTCGAAAAGAGTCATAAGCACTCGAGTCGGAAGACTCCCACTACAACCTAAGTTGTAAAGAATAAGGGACCGCATCTAATGTACCTGGACGACCAGGTGTCTGCGCTGCCTGAAACAAGAGTCCTAAGCACTCAAGTCCTAACACTTTCATCGCAATAGAAGTTGTAATGAATCAACCAACACTTGAGTCTTAAGCACCCGATGCAAAACTTGAAAAGTGCTCTACATTCACTAAGAGTCTAAAGCACTCGATATCTTAAGATATTTGCTACAATTGAAGTTGTAATGACAAGGGTTGAGCTTTAAAAGCCTTAGGCCCTCGACGTATAGCAAAGCTACAATGTTAGAGTCCTAAGCACTCAGAAAGGCATGAAAAGATAGCAAAAATATATACAGGCCATACTCCGGCCACAGAGAGCTCATTCACATGTCTACATGCATAACAGCCTATCACAACAGTGGCCATCACATAGATCACTCATCGACAGTGCCGAATACAAACTGTTTAGCCGCATAGTCGCCAAGTGGCCCGACAGCGGCCATGTAGTCACCAAATTGTTCTGCGGTAGTTCCCCGCATACGGCCACTCGATGCCACCACGAGATCTACATCTAGGAAATGCGTTTTCTTCGGCATCCATGACGACGTCATTGACCACTGCCATAAAAAACTTCTCAGCATCTTCAAGAGCATGATCAACCCACTCTGCGATAGGCCTCGGAGGATCTTTAGGAGCAAGAACATCTAGAAGCACAGTTATCCCACCAATCAACTGATTCCTCTCAGCTTCTGGCTCCTTGATCCTGGTAGTCTGATGCTTGATCAATTTAGTATCCTTGCCATGCTCCTTGTTGAGCCTATTCGCAAGTTTGTTCGCATATTTAAGAAGTTCCTCCTTCAAGGAGAGTTGCTCCAAGTCCTTTTGATGAGCATCAGAGAGTGCCTCAATCTCCTTCACATACATGGATTTATCTTCAAGGGCCTTTTTCTGAACGTTTGGTAAGTAAAGATTGGGCCCCGGCAAGCAGCTTATAAGATATGTAAAGATCCTTGGAGATTACCTCGAACGACGCTTCAAGGTTTGCAAGCTTGCGTTTCAGATGCGAAGACTCTGCAATGGCTGGATCTCTTTCCTTAGTAAGAGTGTCGATAGTCTTCTCCTGATCTCGACACGTATAGGAGATACGGCTCATCAACTCAACTTTTTATGCAATAAGGTCAGAAAGAGAAGGGTCAGAACAAGGCAAGAGAAACCAAAACTACGAATCTATTGCAGCATACCTCTCGCCACTTCCTTAGCATCGGCAAGTTCCTTCGTCAAGTGGGCATTTTCATCACACATCTTGAGAATCTCCTGGATAGGCCCCTAGGAAGGCACAGTGATAAATGACCCTGGGAACTTAGTGTCACCAAAGACCAAGCTTACTATTTCTTACTAGAAGCTCAACTACAAGCTTGGGGGCAAGAACGACTACGGGCTTCCCTAGCTCAACTTGGGACTTAGCACCTCCACCACTTGAGGAGCACACCACTCCACCCACCAGTCCAGCAGCCTCGGCAGAGATCAAAGCATGATCACGGTTGGGCAGTGGGGTTTCTAACTCAACATTGCCCGAGAAAACGCGTCAGATACCAAATTAGAACAAGCGACAAGAGCAACCACCCGGCACACTAGTGTCTTACAAGATTCCAGAACACTAAGGTCAAGTGCCGCCTCAAGAGGTGACGTAGGGCCAGAGGCAGAGTCATCAGGCACTATGCCCAAGTTTGCATCGGTAAACTTATCCTTGGGGGTCCGCTGTCCAGCTTGGGGGTAGCACCCGACTCCTTCTCCGTGCCTCACAATCAAGATCTACGAGGGCCTCCCTTTGCATCTATACCCTTTCCTCCTGAACAACACCTTGGAACTCCTTTGGACCTTTGGGCGGCGTGTCAACAATTTTGCAAAAGAAGCATGAACCATTCACAAAATATAAACATTAACATGGGCACAAGACAAGCAGAGGGCACTCACTCATCAAAGATCTTTTACTTCTTCATATAGCCCCTCCTTTGTGGTTGACCAGTGGAAGCCACGGGCATGGGAGAGATAGGGGCAGATTTCTCTCTTGACGACATCCTCGAAAACTTCCTTTTGCGCTCGTTCAATGTCTCATTGTTAGAGAGAATATCGTCTTCCACCGGGTTCACAAACTTTTGAGGGACTTTGGATGAGGTGACCTTCTTCACAACGCATCAAATCTGATGCCGCAGCAACATGACATCCTTGTCTACCGATGTCCTAGCCTCACCGCCAGCACTCAGCTCACAGGTTGTCTCTATCGGAAGCTTCATCATCCCCGATGCGGATATAGAAATAATCTGGGCACACCTCAACCTTGAGGTTGCATGCAATGCTTTTGGCAATCTCCTTCTCAGCCATACTCTTGGCCATGAGGTTCACATACTCCGGCAACAGAGGACTTGACAAGAACATCAGACAGTGTTTCTCCATAAATAGAGTATTCGGTCAAAGACATACATATCAGAAAGACCTACATATGCCAATTGACTGTGAATGTTCTAGCGCTTGTAGAAGAATAAGTAGTGCCATATATTGAAATGAGGGGTGATCCCCAAGTACGCCACACAGAGATGAACATGTACAACCACTTGAAGGACTTAATTCGGATTCAAGCGGGATAGTTCCAACTTATAGTAATATAGAAGACTGTGAATAAATGAGCGGATCGGAAGACTGAGGCCATGCATAAAGTACCAGTCGAAGATAGGAGTGTTGAAACTTTCCTCCCTGGATACAGGCAGCAGTGCTGAGTCTCCCACAACTTTGATTCCTTAGGCAAAAACAACCCTAGGTCGACTAGAACATCAAGGTCATCGTCACATATGGCTATCAGGGCCCAGGCGCAAGATGAAATTTTTAGTTGCTTGTTGGGAAGGCTCACATCGACACCGGTATCCTTGAAGTTGCTAGTGATGAAGGATTGGGCTTTCTGCAATGCCATATTGTTCGATTTGTGGCCGGAGGTCTTGTATCTAAGTTTCATACAAAGGGATAGCAGAAATGGTGGTGTGGTGGTACAGTGACCTATGGCGGTGGTGTGGTGATCTACAGTAGAGATGACAGCGCAAACCAAAGCGAAATGGGGGAAGAAAACAGCAATGGGGAATTTTTAAACCACTGCTCCAATTATTATACTGGACCAGGTCACGTTGTTGGGTCCAATTAACGGGGTCCAATTAACGTTGAGAGCTAATGGACCGACTCCATTTCCTCTAGAGTGATGAGTGATTGTCAACAGAAGCCAAAGACCTAGAAGGACTTGGGCACAAGACCTCCGATAGACAGGAGGCCCTCCGTTGGACGGGAGGTAGATGGAATTCCTCCGAAGGACTGGAGGCATGCTCGACATCGGTTGGCCATGGGAGTTCGGTACACAGAGGAGCGGCACAGCGATGGTAGGAGTAAGACCTCCAAAGGACTGCGAGGCGACCCCGATGGACTGGGGATGCCGGGTGCCACCGCGATGCTCCAACCCGAGTACATGGTGCGAAGACGGGCGAGGGCGTTGGTGGATTCGCTCAAATCCACCACCCTACCGCCAAGTTACCAGACTCGGCGAAAGGGCTCATTCTCGCTGAGACAGAGTGGAGTGGGTTGTTCCAGGCCTAGGAAGGAAACCCTAACCTAGTTTCTGACTTCGAAACAAGGGTTCGATCGGCGGATTTGGACTACTGGCCACGTGGACGTCATCCAGGAGTTAGCGTGCATCCAAAGAAGATCAAGACTCCACTGCGATCGTCCGTCCCCGAGATAGTTGAGTCTTTTCCAGTTTGGCCCCTACGGGCATTTCTATAATATAGGGGTCTTAGTGTAAACTGTGTCTTTTAGGCCTAGGCTATATATACCTAAATGGCTGGTCATTTAGATGACTCTTCCACCTCTAGAAACTCTAGGCTTAGTTTCTAACCAGCCAAGAGCTTAGAGAGCATATCGGGTGCTAATCTAGAATTTAGAGTCCCCTAGGCTAGTACTTTCATTAGTGGGAGTATGAAGGGTGGTAGGCTGTGAGGAACCTCTTGTAAACTGATTTCCACTTCTAATCAAGGCAAGATTCATCCCCAATTCGTGCTCATTTGTGCAGCCATCTCCTTCCCCCCTTCTCTAGTTGGGTTTTGGATGAAACTCAAAGGCTTTTGGTGATTTGCTTTGCCCACGAGTTAATCCTATTCTTTTGGCTCTTTTGGACTTGCTAGGACGTGGAGATTATGACTTAGATCATCTCAATCCTGCAGGATTGCCATGTGCAAGTCGTTCTTGAGTTTTCCCCTTTCTTGCCCAAATATTCCCCTCTTCACGAGATCTGAAATTCCCACTAATCCCTTGATCTTTTGAGTAGATATTTTGGGAATAGCTTTGGAATAGTGCTAGGAGAGCTTGTGCGAAATTTTGTGAAGATTGGAGAAGGTTTGGTGAAGTTTTAGGTTTGCAAACTCAAGAACCGAGGCAATTTTCTGGGCTCACCGGACAGTCCGGTGCCACTTCACCGGATAGTCCGATGGATGTAACTTCCTCCAAATGGGCTGAATTTTTATATCTTGTTCCCCATGTTGTGAGCTTGTGGTTAAAATTTAATGATTTTTGGAGCCCATTTGACTAGGTTTTGGCAATTTTCTTTGCGACCCAGTCTGCCTGAAATCTGGCTGTCGGACTATCCGATAGAGGGTGTCGGACAGTCCGGTGTTCCCTGGGCTTTTGGCCAATTCTTCATGTTGGTTTGATCCTAGGGTTCTTGCCTTGTTTCAAGTGGTTCCAGGAGTGTCTAGGGCCATTCCTAGGGTCTGTAGTAGCTCATTTGCTAAGATATCTTGGCGTTCTCTAGGCGGGTTCTTTTGTGCTGTATTTGGTTTTCGCTTTGGGTGGTTTGTTTCGGTCTTGCTTTGTGTCAATCACTACATGCCCATACTCTTCACTTGTTGTTCTTTAGCAAGGCACGCTTCGGTGTGTTCAGTGGCTGGTGAGAGATTGTGGCAAGATTCATTGCTTGGCTTGACTTGAGGTCCTTTGTGATCGTTGAGTCAGCTGCTTCCGCTCGCTTGTTGTGTACCCTTTCAGTGGGCGACATCAAGTGCTTGCTAGATACGTATCTGTTCAATAGACGGTATCTAGCGCTTCTTCTTGCACGAAGTTTGGGGGTTGTGATTTTGTGTTTTATGTGCTTCTATTCACCTCCCCATTTAGTCGCACATCTCGGTCCTACAAACGTGTCCGACGTGTTCAGAATTCGCATCCAATAATGGCATAAGGTCAAGATTACCGCGGGCCACTCGGTCCACCACTCAATCATTAGGACTTAATTGATCACTCTACAAATCATGGAAGCACTTGACACCATAAGTGGGATGCACTCAGCAATAATCGCCGTGCACAGTCATTCAGCACAATGAGTCATAGCACATGAAATAAATCATTCAAGTACAAAAAACCACTCGGTGAGTGGGTATAGGCACACAAGAGGATACTGGTTGATTTATTAGATATTATGAAGGATTGAAGGGAGCCCTATTACAAATCTATGCTATCAATCATAGCAAGACAACTCACGCAAGTGCTGGAACTTCATGATTCCAAGTTGGAACGAGAAGATTCAACAAGACACAAACCGCATAGGACAGGGAAGACACTCACACTACCAATGTGCAAGTGCCTTGGTAAAGGGGGGCCATATCCTTTACTTTAGCTTTGAAGATTTGGCCCCAAACTTCGTAGAGGCGCCCGGACGTTGTGGTGGCATTGCCTATTGGGACTGCAATGCTACGATGGAGAAATTCCCACCACAGTGCTGTCACAGTCGGTGATATTTAGCCGCACCCGAGGTGAATCGGGGCAGCTGGCCCGAAAAGGCAACAGTACCACCAAATCAGAACAAGAAGACCATGTTAGGAGTCTTTCCCATTCTGATCTCTCCCTCAGGACACTGTCATATGGATATTAGGAGTCCCTCACATTCTGACTGGTTTCTCGATGATATTCAAGAGGATCCGAGCTATGCAAAGAAGGACTTTTGTAATTGGTGATTCCTGAACTATGGCCATTGTGTTTGGTGTGAGATCCAAGCACACTAGGGGTGACTATTTATACATGAAGACGAAGAGGAAATGATAAGAATGAATCTTCGGTGATGAATACCGTGACACTATTGTATGTAGTTAAAGGCGAATAAAGGTGCACAGTCATGATAGGCATAACGACGAATAAAGGTGCGAGGCATTGATGGCAATATTGGTGGTAGTTGGCATGCATGCATTTATAGAGCCAAAGTATCCAATGCGTGCATGCTATCATGTGTCTTCAAGACAGTGCGAGCATCTTCTCATAGCTAATTTCACCAAGCAATTCAGGACGCACACGGATCAACAGGATTATAGGTTCAGATGGAAGTCCAAACTGTACTTGTGAAGTAGCCATGCACTCGGCTGAGTAGCTAGCACTCGGCTATAATGGTAGAAAATGAGATTTAGTCGCAACAGATTCTTGTTCCTCTATGACAACCTCCATCGACGTACTTCATACCTCATGGAGCTTGGCGGCTAGGGATGGGCAAAGGTGAATTTCAAATTGAACTTTTCTTCAGCGACATGGTAGTCGAAGCATTCAAACTTTCAAGTTGATTGCTACCCATGTCAATATGAAGCTTGGGGGCAACTCCATATGGAGTCCATCTAGCAATGTCCTCCATACAGTTTGTATTTTCTTGGAGGCAGGAAGACTTGAGGACTTTCAAGATGATTTGTGCCAAATCTTCATGAAACTCAGGGGCTTGTGGGTGTCACATATCCACAGGTGCCTCATGGACTCAGTTTACCTGCACCCTGTCATGTGGGCCGAGTGGTTTCCTTAGCGGGACACGGCGCGAGATGGCTTCAAGATTAAGTTAGCTCAACCGTCTGGATAGATACAGATCTCCTGATGATATCTATCCCTGTAATCTCGAGATTGTAACCTGTTAAGTCCCTATGTAGTCAACTTGTAACCTTAGCTCCTCGTCCTATATAAGGGGAGCTAGAGACCAAGAAAACTCTGACATTCTTGACGCTCTAGCGCTCAATACAATCCACACACCTCATACAGGACATAGGGTATTATGCGAGCTAGCGGCCCGAACTAGTCTAACTCATTGTACCTTACGTGTTGTGCACCTCCGTGATCTACTCGTGTACCGCCCCCCCTCGATCTCTAAACCATCACATGGTCTACCCCATGGTGGGCTGCCAGTATCAAGCACCGTCAAACATGAATAAAGGTTGTCACTATTATACTTGTGTTGGAATTCTGTTGTGCAATGCCTTGCACACTTATGGATAATGAATTCATAAATGTGTGGCGGCTGCCACCTCCAGTCATCCAGTTGGGGTGTGACAGTTTTTGTGGCATCAAAGCCTAGGTTAGGGTAAAATTGACTAATCTACTAGTAATCTACTATGATGAGAGGGAGGGGGGGGGGTTCTTACATATTTGTCTCTTGCTATTTGCAGAAAAAAAAGTCTTGAATCACAGTGCTGGTTCCCTTTCAAGTATGGCTTCCACCCTGCAGGTTCCAACCAAGCCCATTCTGGAGCAGTTCACTACAATGCTTGGGCTTGCTGCACTCACTTTGTCTAGTCATCACGGTTCTGATGGTTACAGCATTGCAGGTGTTCATGTGGGGTTGAGAGCAGGTGCCAGTGTTCCACACCTCTACATTGAGGCTGTTGGTCCAACCGTTGCTGATGCAGAGCGGACAACTTCTTTGATCCATGCACTTACAGCAGAGCATCAAGTTCAACTGCAGGGTATCAACTACCCTCATGTTATGGTGCAGTGACACAGATTGCAACCCTGCAGGAGAGGGTTCACGATGTTGAGAGGCTTTGCTGTGAGCTGCTTTCAATACTCCGCAATGGTGAGAATGATCGCAACTTTCTAGAGCAGCTGGACAAGAGGTTCTTCCGGCGCATCCTGGGGTTGCGTTAGGTTGTGGCAGCACTTCGCCATAGGGATGCTGAGAGTGACTCTGGCAGCAACTAGAGGATAGGAGGATGGGGCATGGGCATGTTGTCTTTTGTTTTCTAAACCTAATTGCTTTTAGGTTGCTTGTACATGATTTGTGAACTCAGTGTTCTTTTGTTTGGTTGGAGGGGAGCCTGATTTTGGGTGTTTCGCAAGGCAGCCGGTAACTTGGAAAGGTTAGAGATTGTTACAGGTAACCACTACTTCACTAGAGCTAGGATGGTCAAGGTTTCCTTACCTCAGTTAAGTATTGTATTGTATAAAGGGTGTCCATTTGACTTGATGCTAGTGTGTGTTTGTTGTTACAGTTGCACTGCTGCCTGTAAAACTGAACCTTGCTTTACCCTTCTAGAAATGGTGATAGTTCACTGCTTGACTATGTTTGTTGGTATATTGTGCAACCAAATTTTGTGATTTAGGAAGAGGAACACACTGGTACGTAGGGAATGAAGAAAGGTGGGAAATAATTGTGAAATTAGAATGATGAATCCTATTGAAACTAAGAAACATATACTTACTGTTACTAAAAATTCAGATAAATACTCCCACTAAACTCTGAGATTGTGTTTCTGTTATGACCGGCTAAGTCTATAGCCAGAGAGACAGGCCTATGTGCTAGCCAGTCGACCTGGATAGGGGCACCGGGTAAGGCTAGGCGTGGAGCATAATAGATGGAATAGGTAGTTTAGTTTGGAGAGTTAAAATAGCAGATCCCCTATTAGAATCTGTTAGTTAATGGGGCCACCTATATATGGCCATAGCTTGTATCGAGGAAGGGGAGCAAAAGATCAATAAAGAAGGTGATCTTTTCCCTAGTGGTCGTGTGCCAGCACGGCTCCCCCTCGCCCCCGCTCGCTCAAACCCTGCCTGACGATCTCCCACAGCTACAAACTTCGTAGAAGACACAGGCCTACCAATATGGTATCAGCGATGTCGGGTTCCGACGGTGACACTAGCAACCCAACGCGGCCATGGCTACCAGCGCTGTCGCGGATCAGAAGACAACAATCTCACTAAGATGTTCACCGAGTTGGCGACCATGATTTTGGCGCATCTCTCGGATGTCTAGACTCGCATCGCGCCGCCGGCTACAACTACGCCAGCAACGCCCGTCAGGAACCCACTGGGCTTCCCATATGGCCTCCCACGGTATGGTTGCATACCAGCCCTTCCATCCACGTCCAACCCCACCAGCACCTCTACTCCCACCATAGCCACCACGCCAGCATTCACTACCCCACTCTCCGCCATGCAGCCACTGCCAATCCACCAAATGTAATTTGGGTAAGCGTCTTACCTCCCGATGGGAGGCCGCGTTGATTTATATTGATCGATCCAACATGTGTACAGATTGATTTCCATGTATACCGATTCAACTTGATCTCCAAGGCATCTATACATGTCAATCTATGCCAAGAGATAAGGTTCGGTCATATCATAGAGTCCAGGATGTTTACATCATGATCTATTTCCTAACAGCCCCCCTCAATCATAACTTTACTAAGTTGAGATTGCGCCAAAAGTCTTCCACCTTCTGAGCAGCTAGACAATGCTTTTGTAAAACCATCAGCGATTTGATCCTTTGAAGAGATAGGCCAAACTTCTAGCAGCTTGCTTGAAACTCACTCTGACAAAATGGTAGTCAATTTCAATATGCTTAGTCCTAGCATGAAACACTGAGTTAGCAGATAAATAAGTGGCTCCTAAATTATCACACCACAGTCATGGTTTTTCCTTTTGAATAATTCCAAGTTCCTTCAGCAACGATTCTAGCCAAATTATTTCTGCGGTAGCATTAGCCATGGCCTTGTACTCGGCTTCGGTGATCTAGAAACAGTTGCTTGTTTCCTAGCACTCCAAGAAATTAGATTCTGCCCAAAAAAATATGGCAAAGCCTCCTGTCGACCTCTGATCGTCAATACATCCTGCCCAGTCGGCATCCGAGAATGCACTTATATAGTCGGAGTTGGACCTTCTAAAAGTGAGACCAAAACTCATAGTTTTCTGCACATATCTCAAAAATCTTTTAACAGCAATCCGGTGAGTACTTGTTGGTGTATGAAGATATTGACACACCTTGTTTACTGAATATGCTATGTCTGCCCGAGTTGTCAAGTATTGCAATGCTCCCACTATACTTCTGTAGTTAGTACTATCTTCTGGACCAAGGGGATCTCCATCATATGCAGATAACCGATGAGAAACAACTGAAGGAGTAGAGGCCGGCTTGCAGTTATGCATGTTTGCTCTTTTCAACAGATCACGAGCATATTTTTCTTGAGACAAGATGACACCACCGTAAATCTTATTTACCTCAATTCCAAGAAAATAGTGTAGATCACCAAGGCCCTTCAAGGCAAAGCTTTCTCTCAAATCCTTTAATAATGCAATCACAGCATCACTAGAAGAACTGGCAACAATGATGTCATCAACATATATGAGCATATACATAACTCCTGATTTCTTGTAAATAAATAGAGACGAGTCTGACTTTGATGAAACAAATCCTAGTTGTTGTAGTCTTGTGCTGAGTCTTGAGTACCAAGCTCTAGGTGCCTGTTTTAGACCATAAATTGCCTTGTCTAGCTTACACACATGATGTGGAGCATTCTTATCTTCATATCCTGGCGGCTGCCTCATATAAACCTCCTCTTCTAGAACATCATGAAGAAACGCGTTCTGTACATCTAGCTGCCTTAAGCACCAACCTTTCGATACTGCAATTGCTAGCACAAGACATATAGTGGCCACTTTAACCACCGGACTGAATGTATCCTCATAATCAAGACCATACCTTTGCTTAAAGCCTTTAGCCACTAATCGTGCCTTGTATCTGTCAATGGTGCCATCTGCTTTTCTTTTTATTTTATACACCCATTTACAATCAATTATATTCTTGCCCTTCTGCAGAGGTACAGCTGCCATGTCTGGTTCTTTTGCAATGCTTGGTATTCAGCATCCATGGAGCGGTGCTAATTCTCATCACCTAGTGCTTCCTGTAGATGCTCAGGTTCTCCTGTGGAACTAAAAAGGCTGTATCTTATAGTACCATCAGCATAAATTTTGGGTTTTACAATACCTCCTTGATGTCTGGTTCTTGGTTTCTGTTGTTGCTATGAAGAAACTGGCGTGCTAGCAGAATCTGGTGTTGAGGAACCCATGATACCAGTGCGTGATCCAATGGAAGGAGCATCTGGTGAGTCTTGCTGTGACACAGAACGTGGAGGATCTCCCTCGCTGGGAAACAGCTGAACAGGTACCTCTGATCCAGTAGGAGACAGTGTACAGGAGATGGTGGAATCAGTACAGAAGAATCATCATCAGGATCGATGACTGTGGGAGCTGATGCAGCCTGAGGATCCTGATGCAGATTTTGATGCATAAGTGAATCCAGGTTACGTACACCATTTTCTCCTCCGGCATCTTTTTCCTGCAAAACATCAACGACTGCACTTTGCTGATTAGTAGCGTTAGTCATTTGATCAATGCCTAGTTCACCCCCATGATCAAAGCTCAGCTTAGTCCGGATATCAGGAGAAAGAACCAGAATTTCTTGGCGGAGCCGAGCCCCTGCATTCGAGTGTAATTTAGAGAAGGGAAAAACATGTTCATCAAAGACAACATCCTGTGATATGTATATACGTCCAGTGAAAGGATCAAGGCACTTAAATGCCTTATGCATGGAGCTCTATCCAAGGAACACACAATGGATGGATCGAAAGGCTAGTTTACACGAGTTGTATGGTCTCAAATTTGGCCAACATGCACAGCCAAAAATACGGAGAAAAGAGTAGTTCGGCTTGTTTCCAAAAAGAGCTCAACCGGAGTTTACATGTGAATAACTTTGGAGGGAAGAAGATTAATGAGATGTACGGCAGTCAAGAAAGCTTCATCCCAGAATTTTAAGGGCATTGATGCATTAGCAAGGAGGGCGAGGCCAAACTCTACAATATGACGATGTTTTCGTTCGGCCGAGCCATTTTGTTGATGCGCATGGGGACAGGAAACATGGTGAGAAATTCCTATCTTTTGAAAGAAGGAAGTAAGCTTTTCATATTCACCTCCCCAATCTGTTTGCATAGTGAGGATTTTTCGTTTAAATTGTCTCTCAACAAGGTTTTGAAAATTGTGAAAAACCTGGAAAACATCTGATTTTTGCTTGAGCAAGTAAATCCATGTATGCTTGCTGAAATCATCAATGAAACTCACATAGTACTTGTGCCTGCCTACAGATTCAGGTGCCGGTCCCCAAACATCAGAGAAAACAAGCTCAAGAGGATAAGTAGACACACTATTTGACTTTGGATAAGGAAGTTGATGGCTCTTGGCCATCTGACAAGCATTACAAATGGACTCACTGCTAGACTTTTCAGAAAAGGGTAACTCATTGTTTCTAAGCACATGATCGACTATAGCAAAAGATGGATGACCTAAACGACTATGCCATTGCTCAATAGAAGGCTTGGTGACACCAAAAGATGTTTGCGACTTGACTCTTGCTTGATGGGGTAAAGACCTCCTTCACATTTCCCTCTGAGAATTGTGTCCCTCGTGATTCGATCCTTAACAAAAAAAAAATAATTGGGATGAAACTCAAGAAAGGCGTTATTGTCTTTTGCTAGCTTATGAACAGATACGGGATTTTTCTTTGCACTAGGAACATGTAAGACATTATTTAGCTTGAGGCCATGATTAGGGGTACGAAATATTGCATTGCCAATATGACTGATTCGCATACCTGTTCCATTAGCCGCATGTACTTGATCTTGTCCACGATACTTGTCACGAACTGACAGCTTATCGAGTTCTCCTGTGATATGATCAGTCGCCCCGGTATCTGTATACCAGTTTGTATCGATGTCATAGGAAGTCACTGCTGCTCCTGCCACCCGTTCTTCACTCTGATAATCTTGGTCAAACCGGTGCCAACACTCAACTGCTGAGTGATTGTATTTGCCGCAGATTTAGCAGCGCTCCTTCTGATTTTGGGTTCCTCCTTGCCGGGGCTTGGATGCACTTCCGGAACCACGGCCACCTCCACGGTACTGTCCACGACCAGAGTTGCCACGACCACCACGAAAGTTGCCTCTCCCACGGCCACGGCCGCGCATGGCCGAGTTTGCCGATGATTGGAACTGCTGCTGCTCAGTCCCATATAGCATATCTTGCCGGGACTCATAGCTGAGAGCTTGGGAATACAGTTCGTTAACTGAAATTGGATCTGATCTAGACATCACAGAGGATACCAGTGATGTGTAGTCCGAGTCGAGGCCGTTCAAGATGTACGAGACAATTTCTTCATCGTCAAGAATCTTTCCTGCAGTTGCAAGCTCATCTGCAAAGGCCTTCATCTTGGAGAAATACTGCGCCATGGTCATCGTGCCCTTCTTAGTGTTTGTTAATGCAAACCTCAGATTGGTTACCTTGGCCCTTGACTGAGATGTGAATAGTTCTTGGATTGCCACATGCGTGAGAACCTCTTTTGTCAGAGAGTTCAGGAGATGCGCCAACACCTGTTGGTCTTGAGCGACCCATGTCGCGTGCTCCGGATTTGGAACGGTCCCATCTTCTTGTCATCGCTGTTCACAGTCAACGTGGCCGGCGGCGGCTTGGTCTTCTCGTCAACGAAGTGCATCATCTGTGCACCTCGTAGTGCAGGGAGGACCTGCGCTTTCCACAGGAGAAAGTTCTCCCTCGTGAGTTTCTCGCTCACGGCCGGTCCAAGCATCGGCGTCGCGGAAGATGAGGAAGAGCTTGCCATTGCTAGATGTGTTTGGAAGAGGCGGCTCTGATTACCATGTAATTTGGGTAAGCGTCTTACCTCCCGATGGGAGGCTGCGTTGATTTATATTGATCGATCCAACATGTGTGCAGATTGACTTCCATGTATACCGATTCAACTTGATCTCCAAGGCATCTATACATGTCAATCTATGCCAAGAGATAAGGTTCGGTCATATCATAGAGTCCAGGATGTTTACATCATGATCTATTTCCTAACACCAAATACCAATGCCCCCCTCACCATCGACAATCCCATTCATAACCCCAATCTCCTCCAGCACGCCATCAACCATCCCTCACCCCATCGGCTTTGTTAATCAGGTTGTACCCTGCTTCCATAAACTTGAGTTTCCCACCTTTGACGGCAAGGAAGATACGCTCGGGTGTCTAAATCGTTGTGAACAATTCTTCAGAGGCCAACACATGCTAGAGTGCAACAAGGTTTGGCTGGTATCGTACCATCTTACCGGCCAGGCCCAAAACTCGTTCTTCCAGCTCCCACGCGACACCACCGGCCCACTCATGTGGCCTCAGTTCAAGACGATGTACAATCAATGCTTTGGGCCGCCGCTCCGCCACAACCCTCTTGGTGAACTCTCCCCGCTTTAGTTCTGCACAACTGTGGATGAGTATTAGGAGCGCTACCGGGCACTGCCGTGTCACGCCGCCCCCCCTCGCACTGGCACAGCAGCTCCAGCTATTCACCGCCAGCCTAACAGATCAGATCAGGACCGGATTTCTCTATATGCAGACGATGTGGTCATCTTTTTGAAGCCTGAACTTATGGATTTATCTGTTGTGAGATATCTGCTGCAGTGCTTTGGGGCGGTCTCTGGGCTCAAAACCAACGTGATGAAAAGCTCTACTATCCCCATCCAGTGCTCTGAGGATGACATTGTGTGTACTTCAAATATTCTTTCTTGCTCAGTTGGAAGCTTCCCTTGTTCCTATCTGGGGATACCCCTCACAATTAAGAAGCCTTCTAAAAGTGAATTTCTGCCATTGATTGATAAAGTAGCAAGCAAGCTACCAGGATGGAAGGCCCCACTGTTGAGCAAAGCTGGACTGGTAGTGGTGAAATCAGTCCTCTCAGCAACCCCTATTCACCTGATGTTGGCGTTGGATCTGCCCAAGTGGGTTATCAAGGCCATTGTCAAGAGGAGATGAGGTTTCCTTTGGAAAGGCCAAGAACAAGCCAACGGTGGTAACTACATGGTTTCCTGGGCGAAGGTACAGAGGCCATTCATGTACGGTGGCCTTGGTGTTCATGACCTGGAGAGAATGGGGTGGGCCTTATGCATACCTTGTCTCTGGTTCATGAAGACCAACACCTCAAGACCTTGGGCTGGTCTCCATGTTCAGATCCTGAGGCAGGCTAAAGCCCTGTTTGACATGGCAACCGAAGTCACCGTGGGCAATGGTGACAACACTAAATTCTAGACAGATAGGTGGTTGCATGGTAAGAGAGTGGCTGATATGGCTCCTAATCTTTTCTGTGCAATCCCCAAAAGGGTGGTTAAAAGGCATACAGTGAGTCAGGCTCTTTCCAACAGATGTTGGGTCTCTAATATCAAGGGTGCTCTCACAGTCCAGGTGTTGATTGAATATCTCCACATTTGGGAGCTGCTGGAGGATGTGATAATCAAGCCCGACACCCTAGATACTCTTATCTGGAGGCTTTCATCATTGGGCTGCTATAGTAGCAAATCAGCATATGAAGCTATGTTCATTGGCACTATCAAATTCTATCCTTGGAAGTGCATCTGGAAGACATGGGCTCTGGGAAATTGCAACCTATTTATTTAGCTGGCCATCAATAACCGGTGCTAGACCTCAGATCGCCTGGCCAAGAGAGGGTTGCCCCATCAGTCGGCTTGTCCCTTTTGTGACCAGGCTACAAAAATGATCAACCATGTCCTTTCTTCTTGTTTGTTGGCCAGGGAGGTCTGGACCATAGTGCTGCAAAGGTTAAACCATGTTGTGAGGCCGCTTGATCATGACAGTCTCCTTAATTCCTGGTGGCGTAGAGCTTCTACCTCCCTTCCTAAGGTGATGCGAAAAGGTTTTAACTCCCTGGTGATTCTAGTTTCTTGGAAGCTATGGAAGCACAGGAATGCTTGCATTTTTGAGAATGTCAGGCCGAATGCGTAGTTGGTTATTTAGGCTGTAGCTGCTGAAGGGCACTTGTGGTGTTTGGCAGGTCCAAAAGCCCTCCAGGACTTAGTCCTAAGGGTTGGAGCCTAGAGGATGTGGTCGGTCGTGTGGTTCTCTTTTGTTTTATGTAAAGGTGGTGTGGTTGTACTGTTTGGCCGTGGGGGACTCTTTTCTCCCAGGGCCTTCCTATTAACTTTCTTAATGAAATGACGCGCACCTCTCCTGCGTGGTTCGAGAAAAAAAGGATCAACGTTGAGCTGCTCAACCCTCCCGATCTCGAGAAGGCAGTACACATGGCACGCATACGAGTGTCACACCCAGGCTTTGGACGTCGCCCCTACACCAACATGCTCAGCTGCACCAAAGCCGCCCGCATGGCTATCTTTCCCGACACCAGTGCTGCCAGCCCCAGCAAACACTCCTACGACTCCGACACCCGGACAACTGCCATGGCCGTTCAAGCGGCTACCACCAGCGAGATGGTAGAGCAACGATGACAGGGATAGTGTTACAACCGCGATGAGTAGTATGATCAATGCCATCGCTGCCCCCACTTATTCTACTGAGAGGTGACTGATTATGAGGATGACACTGATACAGAGGTGACCACCAAACCCGATGATAAAGCACGGGTGATCTCCCTTCACGCCATGATTGGCATCCGCACGGAGGACACCATGCGGCTCAAGGTGTGCATCTATGGCAGGGATCTCATGGCCCTACTTGACACAGGGTCCAGACACAATTTTGCTGATCAAGCCATCGCTAGGGATCTATGACTGGAGTGCGATGCATGCACTGGCTTGAATGTCAACATGGCCAATGGGAACAAGATAAAGTGTCATGGATTCGCCCAGAGCATCAACATCACGATAGAGACTGTGCAGTTTGCCATGGCAGCATATGCCATCCCCCTCGACACGTTTGCTGTCATCCTAGGCGTCGAATTTCTCCAGACCTTAGGTCCATTCTATGGGACCTCTATGATATGTGCATGGCCTTTTGGCGCCATGGCCACTGCATCCTGTGGAAGGGGCTGGGATCCCCATGCAACGATATTCCCTCTGTGGTTGCCGCTTGGGCAGCACGCACGGGCACAACTCCCATGATGGATTGACTACTGTAGTAGTTTGCTGATGTGTTCGCCAAACCAACTGGTCTACCACCGGCCTAGAAATGTGATCACCGCATCCACATGTTGCCTGGTGCCGCCCGGTGGTTGTATGCCCATACAATTACCCACAATTATAGAAGGATGAACTTGAGATGCAGTGTGTTGCGATGCTCGCGCAAGGGCTTATTCACCCCAGTACATCTGCATTTTTAGCACCGTTTCTATTGGTGAAGAAACCGGTCAACTCATGGCATTTTTGTATTGATTATCGGGGATTTAACAACCAAACAGTCAAAGACAAGTACCCCATACCCATTGTTGACGAGCTTCTCGATGAACTCCATGGGGCACAATTCTTCACAAAGCTAGATCTCCACTCGGGTTACCATCAGCTGCATGTGCACAGTAGGGACATCGCCAAGACCGCCTTCCGAATGCACCACGACCACTTTAAATTCCTCGTCATGACATTTGGCATGACCAACACGCCAGCCACCTTCAAGAGTCCCATGAACGAGGTGTTGAAGCCATTTCTGCACCGCTGTGTACTGGGTTTTTCGACGACATCCTCATTTATAGTTCTTCCTAGTCTGAGCACTTGTAGCACGTCAAGGTGGTGGTAAGGTCTCTCCGGGCTAACAAGCTATTTGTCAAATGCTCAAAGTGCACTTTCGGATCATATTCTATTGCCTATTTGGGCCACATCATCTCAGCTTAGGGCATCGCCAGGGATAGCAACAAGGTGGAGGTCATTTCATCATGGCATGTGCCATGGTCAGCTCATGGTCTGCGTGGTATCCAAGGGCTGGCAAGTTATTACCACAAATTCATCAAGGATTTTGTTCTCGTCGCAGCCCCGATCACCAAGCTACTGAAGAAATATGGACTTCAGTGGTCCCCTCAGGCTGACGCAGCATTCCAGACTCTAAAAACAACACTCTCCACTGTGCTGGTCCTCCAGTTGCCCAACTTCGAGCAGCCATTTTGTGGTCGATTGTGATGCTTCTGGTTCAGGTTTTGGTGCTGTCTTACACCAGGATGCTAGCCCTATTGCGTTTTTCAGCTAACCCTTTGCCGCTCAGCATGTCAAGCTGGCTGCATATGAGCTGGAGTTGATCATACTCGTATGAGCTGTACGTCATTGGTGAGCATATCTGTGAGGATGTCGGTTCATCATTCGCGCTAAAGTTTATGCTAGATCAACGATTATCCACCATACCACAACACCAATGGGTTAGCAAGCTCTTCGAATTCGATTTCACAGTGGAATGTCACACGGGATGCTTCAACACAATGTTCGACGCCCTGTCCGACTAGGACGCTGAGGATGTATGGACCTGCGCCTTTTCTAGGCCCTCTTTTCAACTGTATGATGACCTATGCCGGGAATGTGCCTCCAATGCCAACTGCCAGCAGCTCCGCAATCAAATTACAGTGGGCACACAGGGTGATCTGTGGTGGATGGTGGATGGGCTGATACTTTGTGGCTGCCACGTCTTTGTCCAAGCTGACTCACCATCATTGCCAACAATACTGACCCTCGCACACGCAGCAGGGCATGTGGGCATCCAGAAGAAATTGCACTGCCTTCGAGCTGACTTCTTCATCGCCAAAGACCATGAACTGGTGCGTGATTGGGTCCGTTCGTGTAAAACCTGCCAACAGAACAAGATAGAGGCTCTCCATCTGGTGGGTCTCCTGTAGCCCCTCGACGTTCCATCGCAGGTTTGGGCAGACATCTCTATGGACTTTATTGAGGGCCTCTCAAAGGTGCACGACAAGTCAGTCATTCTCACCGTGGTGGATCGATTCTCCAAATACATACATTTCATTGCCTTGGGGCACCCATAAACATTTGCATTGGTAGCTCAGGGATTCTTTGATGGCATTGTCCGACTCCATGGGTTCTCGTCCTCCATTGTCAGTGATCGTGACCTGGATTTCACAGGTAATGGGTGGCATGATCTCTTCAAAATGGCTGGTGTCAAGCTCCGGATGTGTATGGCATTCCATCCACAGACATATGCAAGTCTGAGTTGGTGAACAAGACCATTGCTCTGTACTTGAGGTACACGGGTGACCATCCCTAGGCATAGGTGGATTGGCTTCCTTGGGCTGAGTACTGCTACAACACAACCTTCCACTCGGTGTTAAGCACCACACCCTTTCAGGTGGTCCACGGTAGGCTGCCTCCACCTTTGGTGCCATATCATCCAAGCATGGCTGACACAGAGACAGTGGATGACATGTTACGTGAGTAGGACATTTTCCTTGTTAAGGTCCGGGACCGCCTGCTTCAGGCTCAGGAGCACGCCCGATGGTTCTACAATGCACATCATCAGGAACTGGAGTTTGTGGTAGGGGAATAGGTGTGGCATCGCCTTCTCCATCGCCAGGCCTTGTCCTTGTTAGACCACCCAAATGGAAAGCTGGGTCCTCATTACGCCAGACCATATCAGGTGCTAGAACGAGTGGGCTTGTCCTTGTTAGACCACCCAAATGGAAAGCTGGGTCCTCATTACGCCAGACCATATCAGGTGCTAGAACGAGTGGGCATAGTCATGTATCGTCTGCAGCTGCCATCGGGTGCACGCATTCATGATATCTTCCATGTCAGTCTTTTGAAGCCATTCTGAAAGAGCCCATCGACGACACCTCCAACCTTGTCGCCACTGGAAAATGGACGTCTACTACGAGTACCAGATCACCTCCTACGCGCACGCATGCGACACGTTACTTGGCATGTCCTTGTCAAATGGGATGGTGCACCATAGGAGCAGGCAACTTGGGAGCCGCTACAGTAGTTCAGGTAGTCCTATACAGCGTTTCAGCTCGAGGATGAGCTGTTTTCTGAGGAGCGAAGAGATATTATGACCGGCAAAGTCTATATCCGAAGAGACAGGCCTGTGTGCCAGCCGGTCGACCTAGATAGGGGCACTGGGTCAGGCTAGGCGTGGAGCATAATAGATGGAATAGGTAGTTTAGTTTGGAGAGTTAAAATAGGAGGTCCCCTATTAGGATATGTTAATTAATAGGGACACCTATATAAGGCCATAGATTGTATCAAGGAAAGGGAGCAAAAGATCAATAAAGAAGGTGATCTTTGCCTAGCGGCCATGTGCTAGCACAGCTGTCCCTCGCTCAAAACCCGTCTGATGATCTCCCAGAGCTACAACCTTCATAGAAGACACAACCCTACCAGTTTTAGTACAAAAGAAGAAGATGAACCCAAACAAAATATGGACTGAATGTCCAAAGTAAATACATGCTGAAACTGAGTATCATACATATCTGTATTCTTGCATGCATATCAGCACATGTGCATAATTTTTGCCAACATGTACCTTCATTAACTAAATACATTGTTATAGAATGGATGGCACCCATGTATGTGCAACAAGGCTCCTTAGTAGTTTTGGTGTATTAAGTGACAACGCGATTAAAGGTCTAACTACTTTGTGAAGTGACTTGACAGGTTTTCACAGGATTAATTTATAATGTCAATGTGTAAAAGAGTGAACTTTAATATATATATCTCATGATCAAGCATGAATACTCTCATGTGTTGGGAGTCAAGCCTATTGAATGAATATTACACTTATGATATGATTGATGGATTATTATGGAATATCTATTGCCTAATGAGGATAATTGGTCATGGATCATCTCACTAAGTAGGATCTACTCTTGGATCATCTAAAATGACCATGATATTTGTTCTTAGTGTCTCACTATGGCTTGGTTACTTATATTGTTGATCACCTTATTGTGCCATTGTGAAGAGCAGCCATGTCTAACGGATTGCATTGCCTCAATGTTGGTTACCATTGGTTGTCTATTATTGACACACCTTAAAGCTCATGGCTATCTTATTGTGAAGAGTGATTAGATTCTATTTCTTGCATTTGGACGTCACTATTTCAATTGGATATCTCATATATAACAAGTGGCTGACCATGGATACACTCTATTGCATATCAGGGCCAACTATAATCAAGATCAAGTATATTGAATGGATAATGAGAAAATGTGCTCCATCTACCTATTGAAGTGGTTTCACTATTGAAGTCCAACTATTCAGCTCAAAGAAGATTGCACACAAAGGAAGAAGCTCAGCTTGGCTATCCCTCTCTATTCATCAAGTCAAGACTCAAGTGGATTTCATCTAGATTTATCTTTTCTTAAGTATAGGTATGCCGTACTATCAAGAGGGAAGCGAAGCTCAGAAGTCACTAGTCAACATATGCTCATAGCTAGTTTCAGAGAGTGCCAGGCCATTGCATCTCTTGTAGTGCATATGGCATTGAGTATGGCATATCCCTTGTGGAAAATGCCCGAGGCCTTATTCTGAGAGATCTCTGAAACTTTTATTGTGCTTTTATCTCCTAGTTAGGTGTATCTCTAATAGGGATAACACCTATACCTTTCTTATGTAGTGACCAAGGCTCAGTGCCTTAGCCATCTAGTCAGGTAACCCCTCACCGGACTATCCGGTGAGCATTATCGCACTGTCCGGTAGAGGGGGTTTGAATCCCAACAGGTAGTCAGCCTCTACCGGACTGTTTGGTAGGGGTCACCGGACTATCCAGTGAGGGCCTGACACAGGCCCACGGCTAGTTTTCTGAGGGTGGGTATTTATACCCTTCCCCACTCACTTTTTGTTGGGGTTGCTGCTTTCCTCGACGTCCATATACATCCAGAGGCCCTAAGAAACACTCCCCAACACTATCTTTGTGAGATTGAGCTAAACAAGTGAGATTCTTGAGTTGGGAAAGAATTTGTGAGATTGTGTGACCTACATTGTGAGCACCTAGCCTCTGAGCACAGTTGGCAAGCATTTCCGGGAAGCACTTTTGTTGCTCTTGGAGGTCTCCTCCTAGACGGCGAGAGCGACCCGAAGGGAACCCATCTTGTGGGTGCCACTTCTCCTGTAGGTGACTACCCTCGCTCTTCGGAGCATTTGCAGTGAGCACCTTCAGAGCATTGGTGGTTTTGAAGGGGAGGCCGTGAGTTCCAAAAGGCTTAAGCTCTTGGTGGGCGCCTCAATGAGGATGTACGGACACTTGCGGGTGTGCCTGAACCACGGGAATAAAATCCTTTATCACCGTGTGCTGTGCCCCTGATCGGAGACCCAAGCCTTGTGCTTGTGGTTTGTGTTTACTTGTATTTCATACTTGCATTGAATCATATGCTTCCGCTACTACTCGCTTGTGCAAGTTGTCTTTGTGAGTGCAGGTGTCCAGTGTATAACTTTCAACATCACCAGAGAAACACCAGGAACTACACTCCATAGCTCAATAAGTATTCTAGTACATATAACTTACTTTGAGCTACTTCTCTGTATGACACCGGATTGTCCGGTGACAGCTACCGGACTATCTGGTCCTACCAGACTATCTGGTAGGAGACACCGAACTATCCGGTGTGGGACTGATAGTTTGTTTTAAGTGGTGTAAATTTTCAGTTATGCCTATTCATCCCCCTCTAGGCAACATCAAGGTCCTTTCAATTGGTATCAGAGCTTGGACTCACAGAAAAGCTTTACCGCCGTGACAAATGATGTCGACATCTAATGAAGTAACTTGTGAGCCAGTCATGCTTGATGGCTCAAACTATTCTCAGTGGTCCGTTCATGTACTTCATTTGCTTAGGACCAATGGTCCATTTGTGGAGCAAATTGTAGATGCATGCATATTGCCTTCTAGCCATGAGTGGGGCAACCTATCTCATGAGGAGACAATGCGCTTGCAGCTCAATGCTCGAGTTGCTAATTATTTGTTGAGCACTTTGAGTCCAGAGACTTCTAGGTGGCTGTTCAATGAGTATAAGAGGTTTGAGGACGCCCATGAGATTTGGGTCACCTTAAAAAATGTGTATGCATGCCAAGCTCAAGAACAAGCCTACACACATGTGAAGGACTCAGAAGAAGAAATAATGAGCCTCTATGAAAGCATAGAGGACAAGAAGGAGGAAGAAAGGCAATTGGTGAGGCAGTCACTACTGACACCGGACTATCCGATGGATGACACTAGACTATCCGGTGTACCAGACTGTCTGGTACCTCCCACAAGACTATCTGGCGATGGCAGTGAAGCTGCACCAACCAGTGAAGAGCAACGGTATAGACCAAGTGAAAAATCATGTTCACCCAAGTGCCACTCCAACGTTTCACACTCACATCAGTGCCTCATGGCCAAGGAAGATGAAGAAAGTGAGGAAGAAATGAGTGAGAGTGATGAAGAAGAAGAAGATGATGAGATCACCGATGAAGACCTAGAATTTGGCAAGCTAAGCAAGCAAGATCGACTGAGGGTAATGAAGCTTGTCAAGGTCATCACTAAACAAAAGCACACCCTTGAGAAACAAGAAGATCTCCTAATCAAGAAAATAGAGGATCTCAAGGAAGCTCAAGAAGAAAAGGAAGAGCTTGAGCTTAAGGTCACAAATCTGAACCTCAAGTGTGAGAATTTCACCAAAGAAGTTGATAACTTTGCCAATGAAACTTCTTACATTGAGAAGCTTGAGAAGAAGTGTGAAGAAAGAAAATAATTGCTAAAGAAGATCAATGACAAGTGCTTGGAGCTTCAACAAGAAAAAGATGAGCTCCTAGATGAGAGTATGCAGCTTATTGATCAACTAGCCTTGAGTGAGGTACCACATGAGGTATTTGTCACATCGGTAAAATCCTATGAACCTCTTGCGCTGAATAATTCTAGTTCTTTAATTGATTCTATCATTGCCTATGCTAACCCTTGGTGTTCAAAAGCAAGTAATCCTTGCGTTGAGCATGTTATTGTAGAACCTTGTGATGACTCCATTGCAAGAGAAAATGAAGATCTCAAGCAAGAGTTTGAAAAGTTGAAAAGGGACATGATTATGCTTAAGGGAAGGAGTTGTGTGCAACCTTCTCAAGATAACCGTGACAGCATGGAGAACAAGCTTGAGGAGGGTTCAAACCATGCACAATCAACCGAGTCAACAAAAATCAAATCTCAAGTTGATGAAAGCACAAAAGCACAAGAGCAAGCCAAATCAAAAAGGTAGAAGAGCAAAGCAAAGAGGAGATGCTACTGGTGCAAGGAAAAAGGACACAAAGTTGAAGCTTGCTCAACCCTCAAGTCAAGACTTGTGAGCAGCTCTTGCTCACCGGACTATTCGACACAAGCTACTGGACTATCTAGTGACACTGGACTATCCAGCAGCAGTGTGTCAGACAATCCGATGAAGCCAGGGGCGGCTCAAGGTGCTAAAAGCAAGACAAGGACTCCTCACCAGTCACACAACAAGGATGGAAAGGAGAAAGCCCACACAAGGAAAGCAGAAGATCTACCAAAGGGCTTTAGACAAAGAATTTGCTACAATTGTCGGCAAAAAGGTCATCTTGGTAAGGATTGCCCACATGGTAATTTTACTCATCCCAACCTTGTCAATAAAAGAATTAAATTGACTTGTGTACCCAAGGTTGGCAATGGTGAGTCTAAGGTGACTAGTGCACTAAAGGCTACCAAGGCCATTTGGGTACCCAAGGTCTATGTGACTAACCTCAAAGGACCCAACCAAGTTTGGGTACCAAAACAAGCTTAAAGAGCTATAGGTACCTATAGGATGCATTGAGGGTCTTGGCAATCTTGAGAAGCTAAGTGCAAGCATATTCTTGTCTCAAGATCTATTCTTCCCATCTCAAGCCAAGATATGAATTATTGCAATATCTTCATCCTCAATGACATCATGGGTAACATGTGCTTGACTAGACCCTTAATGGCTTGAATAAATCAACTCTTAGTGAGTTGAGCCTTGCCCAAACCATTCAAGTTCAAATTCCACTTCTATCCTATGCTTGTGTTCTTGAGATGCATTGGCAGCTCTCTTTGTAGAGCATGTGCCTTAAAATGTGCAGGATCATAGGTTGAAACACATGAGAGGAAAAGGAAATGAAATTTGAAGCATATCAAAACATTTAGTCCACCTTTTCAGGGCTCATCGGCTGGACCCACCAGTTCAACCGGTTTGACACAACTGGCACCGGTCTGCCAAAACTGTTGTCCCACCAATTAGACCATCGATTCAACTGGTCGGTCACATCTCCAATCAGTCTGCTGGTTACCCCACCGGACTATCCAGTGGAGGTCAAATCAGCAGCCAAAGTCTATGTGACCATGATTGACATTGGTAATCATGTTCTATTCATCAAGTCTATGTGACTGTGAGTATATACTTAGAAGTACTTATTCATTCATTCTATATTTGGCCTCAAGTGTAATTTATAGTCCACAAGTTTGTAACTAAACTTGAACTTACATATGCATTTAGGGGGAGTAGAATTACACTAAGGCACTGTGGTACTAACAAGCTCTGTGTGAGTAAGATTGCAGATCTTTAGAGGATGGTGACTGGATCAAAAGGTTTTGGCTCATTGCAAAATAAATTGATGATACCCCAAAATTGATAAAATCAGGGCATATACCAAAGGTTGTTCTATTCTTATATACCTTATGAATATATTAATCAAGGCCAAGGTATGAGTTCATATATGCATTGTAAGTGCTTCTAGGCCTTGTAGCTCCTGTGTGGTTGTTGGTGGATTGAGTGATTCAACTCTAGTAAGGATATTTGATTGATACCTCTAAAACTTAGAAAGTTTTCAAGTTAGTCTTGAGAGCTTGGTTCTTCAAATATGACAGGAGGTATGAGCTAAATATGCCAACATCTATGATATGATACTCAATCCCACTAGCATTCTTTGTGGTATATTTCCTAAGGTTTGAGCCAGTGAAATATTGTGTCTTGTCATGAATCAGTTTCACGAGGCTAAATTGAAATTGGATGCTTGCTTGATATTCTTGCTCAAGAGTGCCTTTCATGCCCTACTAAAGAAGAATATCAATCAAGCATACTAACTACATCTAGCAAGACATGATAGTTCACTAGTATAGCAAAAATAGGGTTCTGAAAACATTTGTTGTTGAGATCATTGTGATCAACCTCTCTTTTCATGTGGTTATTGTTCTCTATGCTTGATTGTGCCCAGCCACATACATTGAGATTTCTCCTTGTGCTGAAATTCAAAATTACTTTCTAAAATGAATTTGTTCAAAATCATCTCTTGAACAAAAGCTTTGACGAAAATGTGTTTTCAAAGATCATATATCTTCCTTGAGGATTGTGTTACATAAAGGAATCAGTGTATCAAAGGAAATTGACACAATTCTCAGTTTTCTCAACAAAATCACTTTTCACCGGACTATCCGGCGTGACCCACCGGACAATCCGAGTAACACTGGACTATCCGACGGGATCCTCCGGACTATACAGTATACGCGAGTCTTACCCACACCTACGGTCCTGATTGGTAACTTCTTGTGTTTTACTCCTATCTCCTTCCAAACCATTCTTCCACCAGTTTCCACCGCCGCCCTTGCTGTGTGGGGGTTTCTTCGGTGATTTGAGGATTTTTCCTTGTTCGTCCATGGATTCGAGGACCTTTTGGTGGGGTTTGGCCGCTACATCTCCAGAGTATCCGATTCCACTAGCCTCTCCATCACTTTTGCCCTAGGGCCTTCTCTCCAAGGTACTTTGCGCTCTTTTTGCCCGATCTCCCTTCTCGGTGCAATGCTCAATGTTTCCCTTGGTAGAAGTACTCCTGCAATACCTATCTATCATGCCCTAGAAGATCAAATTGATTTCATGGCTAGTTTGGGAGATCGACTTGTCCTGGGTCACTGGGCGCTACTGGACTGTCCTGCAGCCATCACGAGACTATCCGGTTTCACCGGACTATTCGGTGACGACCAGAGAGCTTGCACAAATCGATAACTCGGCTCTAGATTTGTTCTATGAGCTCCCAAATTTGTTTCATGTATTCCTTTGTGTCTTTGTGACATATCTAGGCTAGAAAATCACCTTCATATCATCTTTAATCATGGATTTCAATTATCTTATTCCTTTACTTCTTTGAGTCGTAACTAAGGTCAAAATCTCACATCTTTGCATCTCAAGCTTGCTAAGATGGTTGGTGAAGAACCTATCAGGCACTATGTCAGGATGAAGAGAAAGGCTAGGAAACCTCGCCCTTAGTCTAGCAGTGACACATCTTCTCCCTTGGAGGACACCGGTGCAGGTGGTTCTCAAAGGGGGAGATCTCTCAGGTCTAGGCAGGGAACTTTGCAAGATACTCCTCGTGGTGAGATGCATATTTCAGATGAGGCAGAGGTAGCGGAGACCTCCTCTGATGATGATGTGGAGGATGAGACCTATGTGGTCCAACCAAGGCCTCATGGAAAAGGCCTTGCTCAGGACAGAAGCAGTGATGATGATGGGGGAAATGGCAGTGGTGAGGAGGTTAAAGAAGAAGAAGAAGTAGCACCTCCTTAAGCTGATTATGCAAGGAAGATGTCAAAGCCCAGCAGACCTCCTAACAGAAAGGCTGTGGATTACAAGAAGAGGGGCAAGCTTAATGAAGATACCAGGAGAACGGCTTTCAGGAAAGAGCCCAAGAGCTCTTAGGATTAGAGGTTTCACACCAGGTTTCAGGAGGACTACTATGAGATAGGTATTCTCTCCAAGGAGGACCCAGTCACACTTGATCAATGGATAGATTGGAAATACATGAAAGATAAGAAGGATCCCATATTTGATCAGGTGATTGCAGCTTGTGATAGGCAGCATATTCAGAAGGTCATGGGCTTCAATCATGATTGGAACAAAGAGATCATTGCTCAGTTCTATGCCACTACGTTCTTCGATGACACTGATGCTAATCCGAGGAAATGGAAGATGGCATGGCTGACAAAGGGTGACATTTGTTTTATCACCTATCTTGACTTTGCCTTGGTGCTTGGGAGGAACAATGCTGATCTGAAGAGGTCTAAGATTCACCTAGAGCAATGTCTCCCTGATAGTGAGATGAAGTTCATGTATCCTCCAAACAATCAGGGAAACATTGGGCACTCACAGTGTCTTTACTCATTTTATGGATATCTGAATAGAATGTTCAGAAAGACCTTGGCTCCTTGTGTTGGTGATGCTACCAATATTTCACACTATGCCAAGAATCTGCTTGCTAGGATGAGGGAAGACGCACTGCCCTTCAGCTTGACCAACTTCATATGGGAGGAGATTAAGGCCATATCCTTTGACCCATATAAAAGTTGTGCATATGCTCCCTTCATCATGGAGATTATTGATAGAGTGACCAGTACAGCATACATCTGTGATACTATGCACCGTCGATTCCATGTGAAGCAGGTGAAGCATCACATTGTGTGAGCTCCCTCAGTTGTGCCTCTAGGTTCAAAGCCACCATAGGCTCAGCAGGACCCAGTGCCACAACAGCAGTGGTAGTCACCTCAGAGAAGGAGAGACAGAGGACAGGAATCAAGTTAGAGGAGGAGCACCTCTCCAGTAGCTCAGGCTTTCAAAGCCATCATGGGTGCATTCAAGTGCATCCAGGCCAAGCAATACAAGGAAAGCAAAGCAAGGAAGCAGCTGGCTAGAGAGACACATGAGAACGCGAATAGACTTAAGAGCATTCAGAGAGCTATGAATGTGCAACTGTGGGGGATAGATATGCCATGGCTCCTCATGGCGTAGATCCAGGACATGGGCCAACAGTGGGCCTGAGTCGGGTGAGCGGCTAATTCTATGGGCCGAACGCTTAACTCAGGCCCAATCACGGTCATGATGGCTTGGAGTTCAAGGCAGCCCACGACGTCATCTAGAAAACAAACAAGGAAGCTTAGCTCGAACTCTAGTTCTGAGATTTGAGGAGATTGACGAAGATACGATAGAAACTTTGATTCTGTTTGATCTCATGTAATCTAAACTGACTAGGAGATATAGAAGGAAATCAACTTGTAACCAAAGACTCCGTCAGGTTATATAAGACGGATGAGGGACCCCTACATAGATGATCAACTCCCATCACAATCCTGCCCTAGTCCTCATTGTAACCTCGAGAACTCGCAGCAATACAATCAGCCACAAACAGGACGTAGGGTTTTACGCATCTCGCGGCTCAAACCTGTATAAATCTCCGTGTCTCTGTTGCTTTTCTGGTGAACCATCGAGCTACGTTGATCTCGCCGAACCACAAAAGCACCTCGTGACCCGTCCCGTGGTGAACTGCCAGTACAAAACCCTAACAGTTGGCGCACCAGGTAGGGGCTCGGCGACATCGGCATCGAGTTAGCGCCATGGCCAACCTCATCGACAACGTCAGCAAGTTCACTCTGGTCAAGATGATCTGCTTTGGATCCATCTCGTTCATCGCCGATCAATCCGGTGATCTGCACCGTCTCATTGGTGCCGCGGGGGGGGGGGGGAAGGGGGGGCGTAACTGCAAAGCACCGTCGCCGACTCCGAAGCTCCCTCCAACCACACCAGCACCTGGATCTGTTCAGCGGGCAGCAAGCCAGCGACCAGCCACCACCAGTGTCGAGCCAGCTCATCCTCGAGCGTCTACGCACTAGCCTACCAGGGCCACTCAGCCTCGGTCTGTCCCACCTCGGTGCAAGGCGCCAAGCCACACCCCGATCCAATCTGGGTCGGGACCTCGACAGGCGCTCTTGGTGACAGTCGGGCGCAGATCTGCTCCCACTCCTCCACCTCAATCGGTGACCCCGTCTTCGCCGACCCGACGCACCGCGCTCTCCACTTCCCTAACTCGGGTATGGACTTAGATCAGTCAAGATAAGAAACCGCAGCGATTGGGGGCTCGCCGCACGTCCTCGACTTCCACACCAGCAACCTCGCCTTGATGGAAGACCTTGATTTTGCCCCCGACTGATGGCAGAAGCAGCAAAGCCACAGATCGTGCGCAAGATTGGGTTCCCGCCAAGCTTCCCCGCGGTCCCTGCAATGCCGCAGCAGTTCGTCAGTCGACTTCGTCGCATCTACAGTTCGTTCCTCATGCGACGGTTCTCCTCAAACATGATGAGGATGCGCGACAGGAGACCGCAAGCCCTCGTCGTCAACTGCGGCCTCAGTCACCTCAACTCAAGGAGGGGGCGGCAGGAAGACGGCAAGACCTCTCTCAGGGTCAATGTCCACACCACTCGTGGACGACGACATCTATCACACGGTTGAGGAACCGGTGACTGGATCTCGTTTGGGCCTCGTCATCAACTCTACCCTGAACGGTAGAACCGCCACGTGGCGCAGCGCGCGCACAGTGGCAAAGTCAGAGATCGCGCCTCTGAAACCTCCATAGCAGTTGACTCGGCCACCTCTCCCTCGAGAGGGTGGCGAGCCTGCCTGCATCGAGATGGTCTGCAACCTAGAGTCTCCCTCCAAGCCCAGAAGTAGGCAACGTGATGCCCCCGGCATCTCGAAAGTTTTAACACGTGATTAGATTAGCGGTAGTCAAGGATTTGGCTTAATAATGTTTAGGGAAGAGCAACAACTAGGTTAGTAAATCTCGAAGTCAAAAATTTTCAGTGAAATATGCAAAACCCCTGAGTGCACTTGTGACCTTAGTTCAAAATAAAATGTGATTTAGACCAAACTCTCTATAACAAACTTGTAGACAATTTTATGTAGATCAACTTTGTTATTGAGTGTGATAACATGCACAAAGGTTTAGGTGGAGTTTTAAGTCGATTAATGAAAAAGCAGAAATCTGCCTAAACTTGATCGGTAAGGAAAATTCAAATTTCAAAGGAACAAAAGTCCCTATCATGCAAAACATCATATAAGAAAGTTGTAGATAATTAAAAACTACACAACATTGGTATAATACTCTTTCTCTGAAAATGAGCATAAAATAGACTTTAGGAATTTCTAAGTTTGTATTAAACTTTGGTCAAACTGGAGTCAGCAGGTTCAATTCAAATTTAATCATATTTAAACTTGGAATCTGATGTTTCTCCTTTTGACAAAGTTGTAGATTGGGAAGAGTAGAACAACTTTTGTATTTTGGGTTTTGTCAAATTCGGCCCCTAGGATGTTCAAAAACAACAATTTCTAAAACATGTCTCAGCAGTCAAACACCATTTTTCAATTTTCCGAAATTATTTTTTTTCCTGCAGTCACTGACGAGTGGGGTCCACTCGTCAGCCCGCCTCGGCTCCGCGTGGGGACGACAGCTCTGTGGATCCCACCTTAATTAGCTTCCACGGACTCGGTCCAGTGGACCGCTTCTTTTCTCTCTCGCTCGGTCCCACCAGTCAGCGTCCCGCAATCCGTGGACCCGGTCCACCCACGCCCTCTCTCTTCCTCCTCTTCTCTCGCTCGCCCACGCGGCGCCGGCGTTCAGCGCTGCCGGCCACGCGCCGCTTGCCACCGCGGGCGCGCGCCGTCAGCTCGCCACGCCATGGCCACGCGCCGCCCACTCTGCGCCCTCGCCCGGCCTGCGCTGCCTGCTCCCTCCCAGCTGGCGTCCCCCAGCTCCGCGCGCCTCACACGCCCTCTCCCCTGCCTCGCCTTGCCCGGGACCCTGCGGCGCCGTCGCCGCCATCGAAGCTCACCCCAAGCTCACGCACCGGCCTCCTCCGGCCGCCCCGCTCCTAGCAGTGAGCACCCCTGCATCGCCCACTCCGCCCCACCGAATCCGGCCACCCTCGGAGCGCGTTGAAGCCTCCTCCACCTCCGTTCGCGTGTAGCCACCGCGACGAGCCACCGTGCCATGGACCTCGCAGTGGAGATCCCGCCCCGGGCCATCCCCACACCCCCAAGAAGCCACCGACGGCTGCGCCCTGTCTCCGCGCATCCTGCGCGCTAGGCGGAGTCCTCGTTCCCCTCCCACAGTGCCTAATCGAAGCGCGCCCGCGAGGCCCTATGCGCCGCCGTCGCCTCAGGTTCACCCCCTCCGCGCCGCTCGCCCTCTCCACCGCGGGCGACGAGAGTTGGGGGATAAGACGCCCCGGAGTCGGGAACACGTTCCCAGGGTTCCGGTGCCGCCATTCCGCGCCTCGCGTCGCCGGAGCAGTCCGCGGCGCACTCCCATGCGCGCGGCCTTGCCCGTGCCCAGAGGTAGAAGAAGGTGATTTCGCAGAACACCCCCTGAAATATTTTAATTTTTCGCGCTCAAACTGTTAACTGTGCACTGAGTCGATGAGTTCTTCCCTGCAGGCCCCTGTAATCTATGCGTAATGATGGTTAGGTCCGGAATCTGGGGTTTTCTTTTCTAAGATTTGATATTTTCGGCATAAACTTTCAAAAATCATATAAAATCAAGTAAAAATCAGAAAAATGTAAACTTTGTTGCAAAATACTCCTCTTATGTAGATCCATCTGCTGGGCATGATGGTTGAGTAGGAAAAGACTGTTTTGCCCTGATTGCTTGCATGTTATGATTTCTTAAATAATTAGCAAAACTAAAGTCGAACACCTTCAAAAATTACTAAACTTGGACATTAACTTTTATATGATGATTAAGATCTATGGTGATTCTTGGAAACCCTAGCACGCAATGCTTAATTCCTGTTTTACCCTATGTGTGTATTTAGTGTATTATTAGAATATGAAAATATATACTACATAAAACTCATCCTGAAAAATCCACAAAAATCATATGGTACCCATATGACTCAATGTAGCCCAACAATAAAGTTTATGGGTTTTGCTTGCTGATTGCTATGTATTTTGAAAATGGCAAATGTTATGGTCATTTAAACAAAAATAGGAAAGTGCTATTTAACATGTCTCCCTTAGGATTCGCAACTTGATAAACTGATATATATAACCTGCATGAGTGAATTCTTGCTCTAGGTCTATAAAAGTACTAATGCCACTAGCGCTAAAAGTAATTCTTGCTTAAGTAGTGAAATCAAACATCTTTCGATATTGTCCATGTCCCTGTCCCTATCCTTGAAATGATTGCTCAAATGAGTGCTTGATCTTCAGGTATCTCGTGCACTGCATCATGCATATCATTCATATAGTGACGCCTATTACAGATACGTGATCGGGAAGCAGGAGCGTGGAGCCACTTCGAGCAACGGTGTCCAGAAGACCAACTAAGACCCAAATACCACCTGGAGACCCTGAAGTGGTATTTGGAAGGAGGAGCTGCCCAAGTGATCAAGGGGTTGCCTGGGGCAAAGCCTCACAACCCGGCAAACTAACCTAGTTTAGTTTGTTGGCTGGATAAGAATAAGCAAAGGTAGGCAGGACCATGATTTCTCCCAGCTAAGGTGATAATTGATTGTCTCATTACGCATCCGCATTAGGAGTTGATTGAAAACAATTGCATTAGATCTCCTGGCCGCCCTGGCCCTAGCACCTATATATAGAGTTCATAGGACGAGTTGCCTAGGCTCTGCTAGGTGCGAGTAGACACGAGTGAAAGGAGTCACTCGTCACGTAAGTGATTTCAAAGCTTACAAAACTTTTACTATTGAGAAAGTAATACTATACTCATGATTTAAATGGAGACCGGGCGGAGAATAATTTTATTATGTGGTGTGCGTTTGGCTCCGCCCGAGTCGTATAAGGCCCGTTCGCTGTTCGCCTGCTGTTCGGCATAACATTGCTAGAGTGCTTATCCGGGATATGGGACCGGAGAAGTCTTTCCTGGGCTCGTCCGAAGCACAGAGACACGTTCCTACCCGCTGGTTGAGAGGAAGGTGGCCCGGGGGAGCTTGGTACTCATGACGGGGAGACCGAGATGTCGGCAGGCTCGTCATGGGGGCACAACCCGGGGGCTAGGCGGGAGTGAATCGAACTTGGGACGAGGGAGGTTAAGATTGGGGCTATATGTGGGAACGCGATGGCTAGTAAGCATATACCCCTGGCATGATAGTTATTCCCGGGAATTCAAAATCGATTCGAATCGCTGATGCCCACCAGGTGTGGGAATGCTGATAATGCACACGGGCAACGTAGTAATTACTTAAACTCTCGGTACCGTAATACTCATGGTTTTTGGAATACTACATGTTTGAGCTGAGTTGTTATCTTGCAAAGACTTACTTTTATGTTGGTAATCATGCAGACAATGAAACTTGTTGTTTATGTTAATTAAGTAGCTGTTAAAAACTAAAGGCTAAGGATCAACTTGCTAGTAAGCTGCTTCGCGTCAGCCGTAAACCAAGTCCATTAAGACCTACTGAGTAATTAGTACTCAGGGTTTGCCCCCACCTTTTGAGCGCAGGTATGGAATTCATGGTGTGCACCTGTGTTGGAGGCGGGGCATGCCCTCATGTAGGATGAAGTGACTAAGTGGCACGAGGACAACATCGGTGGGCTCGATGTTGTACCTCCAATGCAAAACTTTTGGTGATAACATGGTGATCTAAACTTATATTTTCCGCTGCGAGAAACTTTCAAACTTGCTACTTTATAACTTTATGTTGGACTTGTGTTTTATGTAAAAACTGGCTTGTAACTAAGTTTAACTTTCTACTATTCAACTGCCTGTGATGATGTATCTGTTGTGGCTCCATCGTGAGTCAGATGTGTATGATGTCGGTTCCTCTGGGAAAGGTAATATCGGGAGTCGAATGGCTCTCGACGGACGACCGGGTTTAGTTCGGTCTAATCGCACTGCAAGCCAGAGGTGGCAGGTGTGCTTAGCCCGGATTAAATCGGCGGTTCCGCCACAGTCGTAGACCGACAGCTGGTGTTACATGCCTTTGCGTTTTCATAAAAAGGGTGCAATCCGACCCTCCTTACGGGGCAATCAGCCTAGGTTGTAGACCGACAGCTGGTGTTACATGCCTTCGCGTTTTCATAAAAAGGGTGCAATCCGACCCTTGCTACTGGCAATTGGCTTAGGTCGTGGGCCTACAGTCAGTGCTACATGCCCACAAGTACTCGTAACAGATAGGCATGGTCTGGCCTTACATTTTGCGTACTCGATAAGTTTTTTGCTCGAATGTTTAAGTTCGGTACTCGTTTGTGCGTTTTCGATTTCGAACAAATCCGCATCTAAAAACTCCATGCTAAGGCTAACTCAAGGGCCCATTTTTCCTTTCACAGAATCGTATATAAGGACGAGTAGTCATTAAAGATTTTATGTCATCTAAGAATTCTAATACTGTTGTCCTACAGACTAATATTTATGGCAGGTACAATCAAGTTGTATTAAGAAAAGAGTTCGAATTTATAGTTTGAATTCCGAGATCAGTCTCTCTGCTATGGATTGAACCTCTGAGGTGTATTGGTCAATGGTGGCATCACTTGGATCAACTCCAACTTTCGCTACCACCTCGGCCAAGTCTAGCTCTGGCTGAGTTATCTTCATCATCAACATCACGTGTTGGAGGATTGATTTCAGTCGCCCTCGAAGATGTTTCTTGGTGTCTTCCTCCAAGGTCGCTACCCAATCTGATATTGATTTCGATGAGCCAATTTTTGGGGTGCATAGGTTCAGCATGGTGTTCAGTGCAGCTGTTGCGGACTTCATCTATTCCTTATTCTTTTCATAAGCCGCTTTCAGTTTGTCGCAGTTCTTCTTGACAACTTCATAATTTCACACCGAAAGTTCTAGGTCATGTTGTTGTCTCTCTGACAGAAGCTAGGATTCCCTGAGAGCTTGCCTTGTTGATTTCAGCACCTTGTCCAAGTCCCTGTTTTTGCTTTGAATTTCAACTCAGACCTTATCAGCCTCCATCAGCTTGGTTGTCTTTCGTTCAAGCTCTGTCCGAGTCAGCTGGTGGCTTGTCTCAAGTACTGTCAAGGCATTGTATGTGTTCTGGAATGACCTCTCAAATCCATATTGTGATTCTCGAAGCTCTTGGATTTCTCTTTTGAGCCACAGTACCTCATCCTGCAGACTGATTTAACTTATAGGCTTCTGTAAGTAAAGAATATGCTAACTGGGTTTCCTGATGAGTTACCTCATGCTATTTTCGCTCCAGTTCAAGTTTGCGCTGCAGATCCCGAGTGTTGTCTCGAGCTTTGTCACGCTCGAGGATAATATTACGATATGCAGTATTGCGTTGAGCTAAGGCAGTTTTCAAATCAGCAATCTTTTCAGCTACAGCTGTGTGTCAAGGCATAAGCGTATCAGGATATGTCGGATGCTAGGTTATATGGGCAACCAAGACAGTAGGCACTCACCAGCGCTCTCAGCAGCACGGTTGGCTTCTAACTCAGCCAGTTGTTGGGGCAGCATGACTACATCACTCCTAATCACTGGAGCAAGCTGTTCATGCCACCGTGCAGCCCGATCAAGCCAGTTCTATAGAAAGGAATTCAATTCATTAGTGATATCGATGCTGACTTCAAAAATCATTGCAATCAGAATAGCGACTTACCTCAAAAGCTGCAAACGGCCTTGTTTCAGTCGGGCCTATGGCAAGTTGTAGATCTGGGGTCACTAGGTCGAGTGAAGTTGCTTCTTCTTCCATGACAGCGTCATCTGTCGACTTGGGACCTTCATCTCGGGGGCTTGACGCTGGCACAGAAATATCTGGAATATTTTCGACATTGGTTATCTCATTGCCAGTAGTTGCCTCATTCTCAGGTTGAGGGTTACTCTCATCCATGGCATGCTCTTGGGAGCCCGAAGTGCCTCTTCCTTCAAGATTGCTGAGCGTATCTTGCCAGTTGAAAAGGGGCCTCGCGCCAGTGTCATCTTGGTGGTCTTTTGCACTCTTCAGCTGCGCTTCAATCGGTCGCTCCGAGGCTTCAATTTCAGGTGCTTCAGTCGTACACTCTGGAGCCTCAAGCTTGAGGGCTTCAGCTGCATCAGACCCAAGCTCGGGGGCTTCGGTTACTTCAGTCCTGAGCTCAGGGGCTCTAGCTTCATTTGACTCAAGCTCGGGGGCTTTCTCTGGGTCAGCATCATGCCCAGAAGGCACTGTATTTTGTTCTGCAGAAGGTCTGCATAGCAATTTGAATCAATCAAGGTGTTGGAAAACAGAAAAAAAGGGGCGATGGTTAATGTATTCAGTCGTACCGTGGTGGTGTGAAGCTGCTGTCACTTGGGAGAGGGAATGACTTCACGAACTGTGCTAACTCTGAGTGAATGTCTGATAAATCCAATTCCTCCTCTATTGGCATATCTAGGTGAGTCGGAGGGGAGGCTGTGACTTCAGGCTCTTGTGCTCGTTTGGACCTCCTCTCACGACGTTGCAATGGGATTTCTTCTTCTTCCTCCTCTTCGTTGATTAGAGAACTTCAGTCAATACCGCCAAGAGATGAGCCTTTACTGATGTCAGTCGTTTCTTGCACTCTGGATTTCTTGCTCGGTCTCTTGGAAGGGGACATCGGTTCAGGCTGGGCAGGAGAGGTCTTCTGGCTATCGATTTGTTCCCTGATGGTCCTCTTTCTCCGTGGAATATTGATCTGTTCTGTCGACATCTTGGCTCGGGTACGTCTTGACACCCTTGGGGCGGCATCGTCCTCCCTTGAGCCTATTGCATGCTCGGGGGCTTGTTCTTCTTGAGCCCCAGCGTCATCTTCGGCATCTGCATCGTTAGCTAGACGGGCGATGATGACAAATGTTGCAGCTTCATTATTGTCTTTCCCTTGTGTCGCTGCAACTACAGCTTCCATCTCCTCAGCAGTTAATTGGGACTCCCGCTTCAACATCTTGTCTACATTGTACTGAGGAGGGTCAGATAGGAACTTAGTAATATTGCTTTGCAAAGATAAAATCAATAAATCTGTTCAGTGGTGATTACGTTATCTGGATACATTAGTGAGTCGGTCAATGAGCTGTAATACTTACAGTTGGCGTAGGATGCCATGCAGAGTAAGGCTGTGGTGATCCTTCATTGTGGACATCACCTCTTAGCATCAGGCCAACTCAGGGCCTTGATTTCTTCTGCAGTAATGGGTCGGCTAACCTCTCGAGTGGGATCGCTGGCTTCGACATACAGATAAGCTGGATACACTCGATCCTTCAACGGTTGAATGCTTCGAAAGATGAAGTCTATAACTACGGCATGAGCAGTCAAGCCAATATCCTTCAAATCTGAGATGTCATTAAGCAGAATTTCTACCTCCGCCATTTGTTCTATGGTTGGTGCCTCTTCCCAACTGTTGAGCTTGGGGTTCGGCTGGCGTCCAGATCGGGCTGGCAGAGAGTTGGCGTGGTTGGTCATGTAAAACCATTAAGAGTGCCATCCTCTGTTGCAGTCCTTGAGGCGGATATCTAGGTACATTGATTTGCATCCTCTACGTAGTTCTAGGCTAGCTCCTCCAACTACTTGCAGAACTTTATCTCGGGTGCCGGGCTTGCAATGGTACAGATATTTCCAAAGGCCAAAATGGGGAGCAATCTCGAGGAAAGCTTCGCACAAGTGAATATGGATTGAAATTTGGAGAATCGAATTGGGATTCAGGTGAGCTAGATCAATGCAATAGAAGTTCAGTAAGCCGCGGGTAAAAGAGCAGAGGGGTAATCCTAAGCCACGGACAAAGAAAGGGGCAAAGACTAAGGACTCATGGGTATCTTCTGTGGGGACTTTTTCACCCTCACAATCTCTCAACCCACCCAATTCCTTGGGAGGAAGAACTCCCACTCTCACAAGATGATTCAGATGAGATTCAGAGATAGATGACATACAAAATGCCAGAAATGGCAATGGGATTAGCCGGTTTTCGTCGTGTGGAAGCCCTTCGCTAATGTTTCCACGCTCGCTGATCGTCTTCTTCTTTGGAGCCATGGGCACGAGGATTTCTAGCGCTGGATTGGAAGTTTTGGGAGAGGAATTTTGAATCTGGTGGCACTGGCGGCTGAGTAAATGCAGTTGTTCAGAATGGGGATTCGAGTGGAAGGAACCGTTAGGGTATTAGTCTTCTTTAATACTCAACGACGCTAAGTTCGGGGAGATTTGTTTTCTTTAAGGACATTTACGGCGTCAACGTCTTCTCTGTGAGTCTGACGGGATAGTGGATTTCTTAAGTGGTTCAGTCGGTATGGATTTATCCTGAATCACATGGAACTTAGTCGGACATCGTTCAGTCGGATAAGTTGAGTCGGTTATTATCGATCTGCCAGTACTTGGTGGCAGTTATATTCCAGATGATTAGTTTGGCTCGGGGGCTCATGGTTTTCATCTTATGATTTGGTTTTCAGTGGTTAAACTATCTTTAATAAATCTCACAGAGGTTGGTTATAGAATAGATGAACATCATTCAATAACAATGAACTGATGAACAAGTGAAATGTAAGGCATTCATTAAAAAGATGGGATTCATTACAGAGATAAACCTACGGATACATGGGATCTTCCTACGGTACTAAACTGCTAATTAGACTAATCCTAGTCTAATAGCCAACACGGCAGAGCAGCACCCTCATCGCTGCTACTGCCATCGCCGTCGTCGCCGCTGTCGTCACCGTTGTCGCCACCGTCATCACCATCCATCGTCATCGCCGTCGTCTTCGCCTTCGGCATCTTCATCCTCCTCCTCATCATCGTCCCCGTCATCAGGACCGCTGAGGCCGGGGTGGTTGAGACCCCGGAGCATTGCCTTCTTCTTCTAGTTGTACTGGTTGGAATCGGCGTCAGAGTCTTCGCTCGCTTCTTCCGGCGGCGTCTTTCCCTTGACGTTGCCATCGTCGTCGCTGTCGCTGAAGGGCTCAGCGTCGCTGGGAGGGTCCTTTTCGCCTAAACCGCCGGCGAAGATCTCATCCTCTGAGTCAGAGAACTCGGGGCGGTTCTTGCAAGGGCCGACCATGGTGTTTGTAGGAAAAAGGGTTTGACGCAGTGGAATCTTATGCATATGCAAGGCAATGGAAGTGTGATTGATGGACTGGGCTCTGGCTTCAGTTATATAGCAGGTGCAACGCTACTTCGATTTCTACAAGTCCGCGCATAATGATGGCATTTGGTATCCGGATGGACACAGGTCGGTGATCCATATGCAAGACGGTTCAAGAGAGTTGGATCCATGAGTGGTTGGGTTTTCGAGGGAAAGCGTATGCGACAAAGAAAGGAATGGCTCTTCATATTATCGGCGGTTTCCCGGTTTACACCCAATGGGTGGGGAATTTTTCTGTAAGTTTTTCTAATTGAGACAGAAGCCTGAAGACTTTAGTCAGGCGGTGATGAGTCGAGAGAGCTTTGGGGACCTTCAAGATAATTGTTACTCAAGTCAACTTGAAGCTCGGGGGCTACACCCAATGGGTGCACCTTGTTAGTGCAACCATTGAAACGACGCAGTAATTGACTCAGGAAGAAATGTGTGATTTCAAAATTTTAGATTGTTTGGACCTTCAAGCTGATTGTTACTCAAGTCAACTTGAAGCTCGGGGGCTATACCCATTGGGTGCACCTAGTCGGTGCAACCAATGATTTGAGAAGACAAATGATCTGAAGATGGAGTTGTCATAGGCAGTTGTTTCTTTTTGGATCTTTAAGCTGATTGATGCTCAAGTCAGCTTAAAGCTCGGGGGCTACACCCAATGGGTGCACCTAATCGGTGCAACCATTGGAGAAATAAGAAAGTTGACTCGGCAAGATGCTTCACTCGAAGATCTAGTTGGTTGTGGGAGTCTCGAGTCAATTGACTTCCGAATTGACTCGAGCCTCAGGGGCTTGTAGAGGATAGATATCCCCTAGCTCCTCATGGCGTAGATCCAGGACATGGGCTAACAGTGGGCTTGAGTCGGGCGAGTGGCTGATTCTATGGGCCGAACGCTTAACTCAGGCCCAATCACGGTCACAATGGCTTGGAGTTCAAGGCAGTGACAATGTCATCTGGAAAACAAACAAGGAAGCTTAGCTCAGACTCTCGTTCTGAGATTTGAGGAGATTGACGAAGATACGATGGAAACTTAGATTATGTTTGATCTCATGTAATCTAAACCGACTAGGAGATATAGAAGGAAATCAACTTGTAACCCAAGACTCCATCAGGTTATATAAGGCGGATGAGGGACCCCTATGTAGATGATCAACTCCCATCGCAATCTAGCCCTAGCCCTCATTGTAACCTCGAGAACTCGCAACAATACAATCAGCCACAAACGGACGTAGGGTTTTATGCATCTCGCGGCCTGAACCTGTATAAATCTCCGTGTCTCTGTCGCTTTTCTAGGGAACCATCGAGCTACGTTGATCTCGCCGAACCACAAAAGCATCTCGTGACCCTCCGTGGTGCACTGCCGGTACAAAACCCTGACAGTAGCCACCTCCCTCTCTAGACAGGCTAGTTGAGGATGAGCCAAACAGTGAGCCAGAGGAGCTTGAGGATTCCTTTGTAGCATATCTCGCAGCTCAGGCTCAGTCTAGAGGTTTTTCAGTGCCTCCACCTCCTTAAGTCTTCCAGCAGCCACCTCCTTCTGCACCTGACTCTGTGACAGGTGATGCCTTGATAGCCAGCTACCTCAGCTACTCCACTACCTTGGTCTCCTCGAGCTTCTCAGGATCACTACCCTTCCCCATCGGTCAGGGTAGGCTAGGCTCTTCTAGTGGAGCATTCTTTCAGAGTCGCAGTCAGTTCCAGTCGGGACCTCTGGGTGGCAGCTCTAGTGCAAGTTGGGATCTAGGCACTCAGTGAGCTCTTGCATTTCTCCCTTTTTCTTGTATTTTTGGTGAGTATCATGAGATGTGCAGTAGCAGCTGCGGGTTTAGTGCAGATTCAGAGCAGATCTTGAAGCCGCTTGCAGCATGTTTTAGCTTTTCAATTCCTTTTTTATTCCTTTTCAGCTGTACTCTCTACTCTAGTTCATGTGTTGAATTTTTGTATCGAACTCCTAGTTTCATGTGATGGGCACACATTTTGTAATACTTTTCAAAATTCTTGTGTGATCTATGCGAACTAGATGTTATCTAAGTGTTAATCTTATGCTAGAAGCTTTGTGCTTGTCTTTGTGAGCATTGTGGCTTTGTGGTTTTGATTTGGTGTGTGCAGACTGCAGTCACTGGACCATCTGGTGCAGCCTGCCGGACTATGTGGTGCACTGAACTGTCTGGTGATGGCTGCCGGACTATCCGGTGACAGGCAGTGGATGCACAACCAAGTCTTCCTATTGGGTTTACTCTGTTTTTTCCTTTTTTTTAATCCTTGTGGCTTTGGAATACTGAGATATACGGGGAGCTCTCCTCGCACAAATATGTGTTGTTGAGCATTTGTAGCTCAAATCTGAGTTTTTGTAACTCAAGCACATATTAAGGGGGAGCATACCAAATATTTGAGTATTCATGCGCTTAATTTAATGATCTCTTGTAAGCTTTAATCGGGGTTGTCATCAATCGCCAAAAGGGGAGAGATTGTAAGTGCAACAAGGCTCCTTAGTGGTTTTGGTGTATTGAGTAACAACGCGATTAAAGGTCTAACTACTTTGTGAAGTGAGTTGACAGGTTTTCACAGAATTAATTTCTGATGTCAAAGTGTAAAAGAGTGAACTTTAATATATATATATCTCGTGATCAAACATGAATACTCTCATGTGTTGGGAGTCAAGCATATTGAATGAACATTACACTTATCATATGATTGATGGATTATTATGGAATATCTATTGCCTAATGATGATAATTAGTCATGGATCATCTCACTAAGTTGGATCTACTCTTGGATCATCTAAAATGACCATGATATGTTTTCAGTCTCTCACTATGGCTTGGTTACTTATATTGTTGATCACCTTATTGTGCCATTGTGAAGAGCAGCCATCTCTAACAGATTACATTGCCTCAGTGTTGCTTATCATTGGTTCTCTATTATTGACACACCTTGAGGCTCATGGCTATCTTATTGTGAAGAGTGACTTAGATTCTATTTCTTGCATTTGGACGTCACTATTTCAATTGGATCTCTCATATATAACTAGTGGCTAATCGTTGATACACTCTATTTCATATCAAGGCCAACTATAATCAAGATCAAGTATATTGAATGGATAATGAGCAAATGTGCTCCATCTACCTATTGAAGAGGTTTCACTATTGAAGTCCAACTATTTAGCTCAAAGAGGATTGATCACAACGGAAGAACCTCAGCTTGGCTATCCATCTCTATTGATATATTTCAATACGGCATTATTCATCAAGTCAAGACTCAAGTGGAGTTCATCTAGATTTTTCTTTTCTTGAGTATAGGTATGCCGTACTATCAAGAGGGAAGCAAAGCTCGGAAGTCACTAGTCAACATGTGCTCATAGCTAGTTTCAGAGAGCGTCGGGCCATTGCATCTCTTGTAGTGCATATGGCAATGAGTGTGGCATACCCCTTGTGGAAAATGCATGAGGTCTTATTGTGAGAGCTCTCTGAACCTTTTCTTGTGCTTTTATCTCCTAGTTAGGTGTATCTCTAATAGGGATAACACCTATACCTTTCTTATCTAGTGGCCAAGGCTCAGTACGTTAGCCATCTGGTCAGGGAACCCCTCACCGGACTATCCGGTGAGCTCTACCGGACTGTCCAGTAGAGGGGGTTTGAATCCCAATGGCTTGTCAGCCTCTACTATACTGTCTAGTAGAGGTCACCAGACTGTCCGGTGATGGCCTGACACAGGCCAACGCCAAGTTTTGTAAGAGTGGGTATTTACACCCCCCCACTCACTTCTTGTTGGGGTTGCTGCTTCCCTCCAAGTCTATATACACCCAGAGGCCCCAAGAAACATTCCCCAACACTCTCTTTGTGAGATTGAGCTAAACAAGTGAGATTCTTGAGTTGGGAGAGAATTTGTAAGATTGTGTGTGCTACATTGTGAGCTCCAAACTTCTGAGCACAATCGGCAAGAATTTCTGAGAAGCGCTTTTGTTACTCTTGGAGATCTACTCCTAGACGGCGAGAGTGACCTGAATGGCAGCCGGCTTGTGGGTGCCACTTCTCTTGTAGGTGATTAGCCTGGCTCTTCGGAGCATTCGTAGTGAACACGTTCAGAGCCTTGGTGATTGTAAAGCGGAGGTCCTGAGTCGAAAAAGACTCAAGCTCTTGGTGGGTGCCTCGACGAGGATGTACGGACACTTGCGGGTGTAGCCGAACCTTGGGAATAAAATCCTTTGCCATCGAGGGTTGTGCCCCTATCGGGGTTTTACACCAGCAGTGCACCACGGGATACGTCACGAGGTGCTTTTGAGGGTCAGCGAGGTCGACGTAGCTCGATGGTTCGCCGAAAAAGCGAGAACACATAGATTTATACAGGCTCGGGCCGCAAGATGCGTAACACCCTACGTCCAGTTTGTTGCGAGATGTATTGATCTGAGTACTTCGAGATTACAATGAGGGCTAGGGCGAGAATGTGTTTGGTGGCTTGCGATGAGTTGAGATATGCTACGTAGGGTCCCTCATCCGCCTTACATAGTCTGACGGAATCTTGGGTTACAAGTCAGGTTCCTTCTATATCTCCTAGTCAGTTTAGATTACAAGAGATCAAAATGAATCCCAATTTCCACCATATCTTCCCTGATCTTCCATGAATCTCAGACCCTGAGTCCGAGTCAAGCTTCTTTCCTTGCTTCCTTGCATTACGACGTCTTTGTCTTGATATCTAAGCTTTCCCAACCGTATTTGGGCCTGAGTTAGGCGACCAGCCCATGAGATCAGCCATTTGCCTTACTCAGGCTCACCAACGGCCCATGTCCTAGATCCACGCCATGAGGAGCCAGGGAATATTTATCCCCCACAAGCCCCCGAGGCGCGATGAGTTAATTACCTTACCCCTACAATGGCTGCACCGATTAGGTGCACCCATTGGATATAGCCCCCGAGCTTTAAGCTAACTTGAGCAACAATCAGCTTAAAGATCCAAAAGAATAACAGATTTTAACAGTTCTGCCTCTAGATCAATCATCTCCTCATTTTATTGGTTTCACCGACTATGTGCACCCAATGGGTATAGCCCCTGAGCTTCAAATTGACTTGTGTAGCAATTAGCTTGAAGGTCCAGATAATTTGAAATCTCCAAAGTATGAATTCCCCCCGAGTCAATCAATGCAGCTTTTCAATGGTTGCACCGACTAGGTGCACCAATTTGGTGTAGCCCCCGAGCTTCAAGTTGATTTGAGTAGCAATCAGCTTGAAGATCCAGAGAGTTCCTCAGACTCATTACCGCTCGACTGAAGTCTCCATGCTTTTATTTCGACAGAAAATTTCAAGAAAAAAATTCCCCACCCATTGGGTGTAAACCGGGAAACTGCCAAGAATACGAAGGCCATTCCTTTCTTTGTCGTATATGCGTAACCTCAAAAACACAATCGCTCACAGATCCAACTTTCTTGAACCATCGCACATGTAGATCAGCGACACGTCTCCATCCCGAATACGAAACGCCATCCCTGTGCGCGTACTTGCAGAAGCAGAAGCGGGGCTTTGCCCGCTATATAACCAAGGCACGAGCCCTTGCATCGATCATACCTTCATTGCCATGTGCGTACACCAGAGCCCATTAGCAAACACTCCCCTCCATCCTTCAAACACCATGCCTAGAGTTCTCCGATGAGGAGGACGAGATCTTCTCTGGCGACCCAGACGAGCAAGACCCACCCAGCGACGCCGAGCCCCACAGAGACAATGACGACGACAAGGGTAAGAAGCCGCAGGAGGAGATGGACGATGACTCCTCCTTCAACTCTGACTAGTATAACTGGAAGGACAAGGTGATGCTCAGGTTGGTTTGATGCTCAGGAGTGATGTCTACAATGAAGGATCACTGTAGCCCTACTCTGTGTGGCACCCCACTCCATCTGTAAGTATTTTAGCTTATTGACCAAATGACTTTGTATTCTGATAATGCAAACACCACTAAATATGTTTACTGACTCAATATTGCAGAGCATTATCACCAAGTTCTTGTCCGACCCACACTAGCAAAGCACGGACAAAATGCTAGAGCGAGGGTCAGAGTTGACCACTCAAGAAATGGAAGCTGTTGTTGCAGCAACACAAGGCGAGGACAATAATGTGGCCACCACGGATATAGTCATTCCCCGCCCAGCTGAAGACACCGATGCTGGAGAAGATGCTGGGGCTCCGGAGGAGCAAGCCCCCGAGCATGAAGATGCTGGTGCTCAAGGCCCAGCCGCCGAGCATACAATTGCCATGAAACAAGGCGGTCCTGCCTCAAAGGTGCCCAAGCACACCCGAGACAAGACATCCACAGTGAAAGCCGAAGTCCCCCTGAAAAAGAGAACCATTAGGGAACAAGTCAAAACTGAGAAACCCTCTTCCACCGTGCCCGACTTAGCATCGCCATCAAAGAGGCCGAGCAAGAAACCTAAAGTGTAGGAGAAAGCTGATAACAGTGAAGGTTGTTCTCTAGGCCATATTGACTGGAGCATGCTAATCGAAGAAGAGGAAGAAGAATAAGAAATCCCTCTTCAACATCATGAGAGGAGGTTGAAGAAGACGCAAGATGTAGAGGCCACCTCCTCTCCGTCAACTCAATAGCATTTGCCAATGGAAGAAGTGCTGAACTTGGCAAATGTTGATATGGAACTAGACCAATTTGTAAAGGCAGTTCCACATCTGACTAAAGATACTCTTACACCACCACGGTATGCCTGATTCCTTTAACTGTTGCTTCCTACTCCACTTCTGCCGTCAATTTCCCAACTGAATGGAATTTTGTATAGGCCTTCCATGGAACAAGACATAGTGCTTCCCGAGCTTGGGACTGGCCCGACTGAAGCCCTCTGAGCGACCGACTGAAATGGAGTCCAAAAATGCAGACCGCCAGCAAGACAATATTCACAACAAGCCTCCAGTCAACTGGCAAGACGCACTCAGCAACCCAAGAGAAGGAGACATTCTGGGCCACCAAGAGCATGCCGTGGATGAGCACAAAATAGTACATGAGGACAAGACAACTGCCAGCGGTGAGCCGACCAATACCGAGACCACGCTAGATACTTCAGTAGTGGTGCCAAGCTCCCAAGACAAAGATGCAGAGCCAATAGGTGACAGAGGCACCATTGCTGGCACTACTTCACTCGATCTGGTGGCCCCATACTTGCAACTTGCCACAGATCCTTCTGAATCACGACCGTTTGCGGTCTTTGAGGTAAGGCATCACCTTTACTATAACAATCTTTGCTGTTGATACTTGTAAGCAGCTGAAACCTTTTTTGCAAGATTGGCTTGACCAAGCTTCACAATGGCGTGAAAGGCTCGCTCTGATACTTAGAAGCAATGTGACCAAGCTACCACAACAACTAGCTGACTCCGAGGCAGCTCGTGCTGCTGAAACCACTGGTGAGTATCTACCCCCCTAGGCTTCCATTCAGCCTATCATCTGGCCTATTTACATTTGTTCATGCATTGGACTGCAGCTGCTGCCAAGAAGATTGCTGATCTGGAGAATGCACTAGCTCAGCATGATGTCGCACACCACAACATTGTACTTGAGCGTGATGAGGCTCGAGACACTGCTCAAAACTTGCAGCGTAAGCTTGAACTGGAAAGAAGGCAGCATGAGGTAAACCGCCAAGAAACCCAACTAGCATATTCTTTACTTACAAAGGCCTATAAGCTGCATTGGTCCACAAGATGAGGCACTGCAGTCAAAGAGAGAAATCCAAGAGCTCTGAGAATCATGAGATGAATTCGAGAAATCATTCCAAAATACGTCTAGTGCATTGGCAGTGCTCAAAATGAGCCATAAGTTGACCTGGGCAGATCTTGAGAAGAAGACATCCGAGTTAATTGAAGTCGATAGAATTTGGGTCGAAATTTAGAGCAAGAACAGATACTTCGATAAAGTGCTGAAGTCCGCAAGGCAAGCTCTCAAGGAATCCCAGCAGCTATCAGAAAAACATCGCCAAGACCTGGATGTTGCAACATGGAATTATGAGATTGCCAAGAAGAATTGTGAAAAACTGAAGGCAACTGAAGGCAAGATGAGGCACTGCACCCTGTTCTGAGTGAGCGAAGGCATGTAACACCATCTGTCGATCTACGACCTAGGCTGATTGCCCCATAATTAGGGTCGGATTGCACCCTATCTTGAGTAGGAGTAGGCATGTAACACCAGCCATGAGTCAGGTCAGGACCCATGACTGATTGCGTGGTTATGCGAGGATGAAAACATTACCACTAGAAGCATCATGCAGTCACGCCATAGAAAGAAGACACATGCACAGAGACCATGCATTTATTCATTATCCGAGTACTTCCGACTGAACACGAGTGAGGATGGGTCAACTTGAAATCATGGCATCCACGATATTAATCAAGAGTACAGATGAGAGTACAGAGCTCTGAAGTTTGCAGGAGACCTAGGAATAGAACTTGCGAAGATGCTCGATGCTCCAAGAGTTCCCAATCGGAGTACCGTCCATCTCATACAAGCAGTAAGATCCTGGCCGAGTGACTTCCGTGATGATATAAGGTCCCTCCCAAGGAGGGGATAGCTTGTGATGCCCAGCCCCCTTGAGAACTCTACAGAGGACCAATTCCTCGACTGAGAAGGCATGAGGATGCATATTACATTCATGATAACGCCGCAGAGTTTGCTGATAGCATGCCGACTGAATCACCAAATTGAGTCGCTCTTCCTCAAGGAAGTCAACTTCCTTAAACTGGGTGCTCTCTGCCTCTGCGATGTCTTTGAATGCTAGCCGCGGTGCTCCATGCGCTAAATCAGCAGGTGAGACACTGCTTCAGAGCCGTATACCATGAAGAAGGGTGTATTTCCATTGAGAGCTTTACTTGGCTGCGTTCTGAGACTCTAGACTATGTATAGGAGTTCCCTGATCCATTTACCTACCAGCTTCTCATCCTTGTCAAAGAATCTTTTCTTCAAGGCATCCAGAATTATCCCATTGGCGCACTTGACTTGGCCATTAGCACGGGGGTGCGCTACCGAGACATATTTGATAAGTATAGACTTCTCATTGCAGAAATCGAAGAATTCTGAGCTGGTGAAGTTGGAGCCCAGATATGTGATAATGCTGTTCGGAATCCCAAAGCGAAATATAATCTCCTGGATGCATTCTGCCACCTTTGCTGAAGTTAAAGATGCGATTGGTTTGACCTCGATCCACTTGGTGAACTTGTCAATGGCCACCAAGATGTGAGTGTAGCCACCTTGAGCTCTCTTGAGCGGTCCAATCATGTCTAGCCCCCAGCATGCAAAGGGCCATGAGATAGAAATGTCCTGCAGCTGTTGAGCCGAGAGGTGATGTTGGTTTGCGAAGAACTGACATGCTTCGCAACGCTTGACCAATTCTACATCATCCTGCTTGGCTGTCGGCCAGTAAAATCTAGCCTTGAATGCCTTTCCAACCAACATCTTGGAGGCAGCGTGATTACTGCATTGCCCAGTGTGGATTTCCATCAACAGACTCCTACCCCGAGATATGTCGATGCACTTCAAGAGAACTCCAGCTGCGCCGCACTTGAACAGATTATTGCCGATCAATGTGTAGCTGGCCATGTGCCGAATGAGTCGCTCAGCTTCTGCTTTGGCATCAGGCTCGTCACTGTCTCTGATGTACTTGATGATTGGGACCCGCCAGTCAGCCGAAACCTCCTCTAAGCTCAGGACATGCTGCTCTGGGGGTTCTAATTCACGATCAATTGATGGATGAGATAGTTCCTGGAGGAACACACCTAGGGGAATTTTGGCTCGGGAAGAGCCAAGCTTAGACAGTAAGTCGGCGTCTGTGTTGTTGTTGCGGTCCATGTGATGAAATTCCAGCCCATCGAATTTGTCCTCCATTTTGCGAACTTCAGCACAATATTTGTCCATCACTTCCGTGGTGCAGTCCCAGTCTTTGTTGACTTGACTAATTGCCACTAGGGAGTCCCCAAAGACTATGAGGCGTCTGATGCCAAGTGAAATCGCGATGCGCTACCCGTGCAGCATGGCTTCATATTCTGCTGCATTGTTGGACACTGTGAAGAGGATCTGCAACACGTATTTGGGTTGTTCGCCTTTTGGGGAGGTTAAGACGACACCTGCCCCAGCTCCTTCTATTTTGAGTGACCTGTCGAAATACATCTTCCAAAATTCTAGAGGCTCTGGGTTCTCTAATACCTGGTTCTCTTTCCACTCAGAGACGAAGTCAACCAGTGCTTGAGTCTTGATGGCGGTGCGTGGGCGGAATTCGATGTCATGTGCTCCCAGCTCACACGCCCACTTGGCAATTCTTCCGGTGGCCTCTCTGTTTCGCAGAATCTCGCCGGTGGGGAACGAGGTGACCACCACGATTTTATGCTCCTCAAAGTAATGACGCAGCTTGAGAGCTGTGATAAGGACCGCATACAGTAATTTTTGGACCTGACTGTACCTTATCTTAGACGGGCTGAGTACTTCACTGATGAAATAAACCGAGTGTTGAGTTGGCTGAACATGTCCTCCCTGCAGCCTCTCAACCACCAAAGCAGTACTAACCACATGACTCATGCAGGAGAGGTACAACAACAGATCTTCAGTTGCATGGTCTACCATGGCTCGATTCAGCGATTTCAATACCGGAGGAGTCATTAAGAATCTCTTAAGGGCTTTGAGTGCTTCCTAAGCCTCCGGTGTCCACTGGAACCTGTCCACCTTCTTCAGCAGTTTGTAAAACGGCATACCACGCTCTCCCAACCGCGAGATGAATTGGCTTAGAGCGGCCATGCACCCTGTGAGCTTCTGAACCTTCTTTTGAGACTTAGGGGGCTGCATTCGGAGGATTGCATCAATCTTCTCTGGGTTGGCTTTGATCCCCCTCTTGCTGACAATGAACCCGAGTAACTGCCCAGCTGGGACCCCGAACACACATTTAGCAGGGTTAAGCTTCTAGTGGAACCTCCTGAGACTGTTGAAGACTTGCTGTATGTCGTTGATGAAGTCTTCTGGATCCTTCATCTTGATTACCACATCATTGATGTAGGCCTCGACACGCTTACCCCAGTGTTCGGCCAAACACGTCTGGGTTGCACATTGGTACGTTGCTCTAGCATTTTTTAGCTCGAACGACATAGAGGTGTAGCAAAATGCCACAAAGGGCGTGATGAACGCGGTCTTCTCCTGATCCTCCATAGCCAGGCTAATCTGATGGTAGCCCGAGTAACAATCTAGGAAACAAAGAAGGGAGCATCTGGCCATGGAGTTGATGACTTGATCTATCCTAGGGGATCCTTCGGGCAGTGCTTGTTGAGATCAGTATAATCGACACACATCCGCCAGTCTACTTTATTCTTTTTGAGTACTAATACATGATTTGCCAGCCACTCAGGATGCACGACTTCTCTAATAAACCAGGCAGCTTGGAGCCGAGCTAACTCCGCACGGATCGCTTCCCTCTTGTCCGGGGTGAATCGGCGCAGCCTCTGCTTGATTGGCTTCGCGTTGGGAAACACCTTGAGTTTGTGCTCAGCCAATTCCCTCGGGACTCTGGGCATATCTGCAGGCTTCCATGCGAACATGTCCCAATGGTCCCTCAAGAATCGGACGAGTGCGTATTCCTATTTGGGAGGGAGATCGACACTGATGGTCACTGTCTTCAAAGCATCAAGGAGGTCGAGGCTCACTTCCTTGGTCGCCACAGTTGCCTGGATAGCTAAGCTAGGAACCGACTCATGAGTTGGGATCGGTAGATCATCCTTTGAGAACTGAGCTGCATCACCGACAAATCGGCGCTGAGCTGCTGCGGTAGTTGTTGCGAAGGCTGTTTGGAAAACCTCCTGAGCGCCGAGAGCATAGCCCTTGAAGTCCGCCCGCACAGAGAGAACTCCACGTGGGGCCGGCATCTTTAGGACCAGAAACGAATAGTGAGGGACAGCCATGAATTTGGCCAGCTCGGGCCGCCCAATGATAGCATTGTAGGCAAAGTCGAAGGTTTCCACCTCGAAGTGGTGAGTCTTTGTACGGAAGTTGTCCACCGTCCCAAAGGTGACGGGCAAGCTGATGTGTCCCAGTGGATATTCCCCTTCACCAGGCATGATCCCAAAGAATGGGCTGTCTGACTCTTGCAGGTCGTTGACTGAGAGCCCAAGAGATAACAAAGTCTTTGGGAACATCACATTGATGCTGCTTCCTCCATCGATCGGTGTCCTCCTGATTCGGCTCTCATGGACCATCGGGCTCACCAATAGGGGATATTTGCCTAGGTGGTCGTAGTTAAGCCAATGGTCCGCCCGACTAAAGGAGATCGGCATGTCCGACCAATTGTATGGTGTTGGAGGCTCTTTAGTGGCCGCCATGACTCGGTGGTCTACCAGCTTCTACCGCCTTTTGCTTTCTAGGGAGCCATGCCCCCTGATGATGATATTGACATGTGGGTTGATGTTGGGGAAGCCAGCACCGTTGGCTCTGCTCTGCTGAGGTGGAGGTCCCTGATCATGCGGCAGAGGTGGCGGTGGAGGTAGGGGTATGCAGGGCCTGTCGTGAGCGATCGAAGCCTTGAAGTCCATGCAATCGCGCAGGGTTTGATGCATCTCCTTGTGATAGGGACATGGCACATCGAGGAGTTGGTCGAGTGACCGCTCGCCCCCTTGTTGTGGAGGGTCGCGCGGGTGCATGGGCGGCAGCCCCACAACCTAGACTTCCTCCTAAGGTCTCTTGTCCTAGTGACGATCCTACTATGGGGGATCTTCGCGCTTCCCCCGATCTTCTCGACGTGCATCCACCAAGTCCCGAGCTCGCTCATCCGCGGTAATGTATCGATCGGCATTGGGAAAGAGTTGCTCGCATGTGACTGGGGCCTTGTGCAAGAGTGCCTTCACAAAAGCCTCCTCATTGGAGCCGCGGAAGAAATCTTCGATCACCGTCGTGTCAGCGATGTTGGGGATGCAGTTCCGCATTGACTGGAAGCACTTCAGGTATGAGTGGAGACCCTTGCCATCTTTGCGCTTGATGGAATTCAGATCCCAAGGCTGTGCCGGCTTATCTGACAGCGACTGGAAGTTGGCGATGAAGCATCGACAGAAGTCGTCCCAGTTGTCAATGCAGACATGCCTGAGGTGGCATAGCCATTGTAGCACATCTTGTCCCAGCACGATGGGGACATAAGCAGTCATCACATCCTCACTCACCCTAGCAGCGCTAGCCGCAGTTGAGTACATAGACAGCCAGCTGCTTGGGTCGAGCCTTGCCTCATACTTGTCGACGTTGGAGACCTTGAAATGTTGAGGCCATGCTATCCCATAAAGCCACGCGGTGAAGGCCGAGATACCGACCATGCCTCGATGGGCTGGTTGGTTCTGACCTCTGTCTTGAGCAGCTCCATCACAACATCGCGGGGACCGAGGGTAAGCTCCCCCTAGTTGGTCGTGAACTGAGCATCGGGGCATCGGGCTATTGGCAGAGGCTTTGACTGAGTTAGCCTTGCCCCTGTCATCTTGGAGAGGTGCCCTATAGTCACGATCATAGTCGTTGCGGCACTAAATTTCTTTCACATGCCGATCCATGCGCGATCTCTCGACGTTGTGACATGCGTCGCGCCCCGCGTTGATGATGTGACGGGCATTGGGGGCTGCTAGAGCATTGGCACGAAGGAGGTGGTTGGCCGCCTGAGTGAAGATCCGACAGTAGATTTCTCCATCCGGTGTGCGAGGGAAGAAATCTGAACACTGCACCAGTACTCCTCCCTCTTGACTCAGGGTGCCCATGGCAGTACTGCTTGAGCGTGGTCCTCCCCATCACGCGCTCTCCGGTGATCACATTCGTGCTGCTGAGGTTGCATGCGCTAGCGTTCTCGCCATCGACCGTTCCTTTAATGACGAAACTCAGCTTCTTCCGATACCTCCCTAGACTCAGATACCTCATCCTAGGAGATAGGATGGGTCAGATCTTGATTTCCCGCTTGATGATGATGACGGATATTGCAGCGCCAGTTGCAACATCGCCTTCTCTCACGCTGTTGCGGGGTTTCTCCGTTCACGGAAGGCTCATCGTCGGAGATGGGGTCATCCTCCGGTTGGCCATTGATGATGAGTATGTCAGAGAAGTGGGTAGACAACCTTGAGTGCGAGCTCGCCTGATCCTTGAGGTGCGTCGGTGATCCCCCCGAGTGAACCCCAGGTCAGAAGACACGAACCTTGTCGCTGTAGTCATTGTTGGCCCACCCTCAAGGTGCAGCGGGAGACTCTAGATTGCAGATCATGTGTGGGCAAGAAGCCTCACCACCCCCTCGAGGAAGAGGTGGTCGAGTCAACTGCTGCAAAGATGTCGGGGGAGAAACTTTCGACTCAGGCACCGAACGCAAGCTGCGCCAAGTGGCGGTTCTGCCGCTAGGGGAAGAGCTGATGACGAGACCCAGGCGAAGACCGGTCAATGGTTCCTCAACCACATGGTAAATTCATCGTCCATGAGTGACGTGGATGCTGACCCCGAGACAGGGCTTCCTCGTGCTTCCCCGCCTCCCTCTTTGGAACGAGGTGGCAGAGGCAGCCATTGGCGACGAGGGTTGGTGGCCTCCCATCGCGCAAACTCTTCATCTTTGAGGAGAGCCGTGGCGCAAGGGATGAACCACAAGTGTGACAAGCTGGACTAGTAGGTGGCCGCAGTGTTGCGAAGGCCGTATAGGAATCTAGATGGAGCCCGATCTCGTGTGCGGTCCGTGGCCCTAAGGTCTCGGCCCTCGGTTGGCAGTGAGATCGAGACCTCCCGTAGCGGAGGGGTCGCTGGCGTGGGAGCTGGAGACGTGCGGTGAGCCTCTGGTTGCTGCGGTTTCCTCCCCCAACTGATCTAGGTCCAGACCCTGGTCGGGGAGGTGGAGAGTGCCATGCACCGAGTCGGTGATGAGGTGGCTGTCAGCCAGGGCGAGGAGGCAGGTGCATCCTCATGCCCAGCCGATGCCGTGATCCCTCGTCGAGGATCTGAGCCAGGTTGACTCAGGGTGTGCTTCAATGATCCACCTTGAGGTAAGGCAAACTGAGCTGGAGTGGACCTAACGATAGACTGACGTGTCGGCGCTCGAGGACGGGCTGGTTCAACGCCGATCGCCGTGATGGCCGGCCGCCGGCTAGCCGCCCGCTGAACAGATCTAGGAGCCGGTGAGATCGAAGAAAGCTTCGAAGTTGATGACGGAGCCTTGCAGCTGCGCGTTTCCTCCGCAGCACTGATGAGTCAAAGCAGGTCACCGGTTTTGTCGGCGATGAATGAGATAGATCCAAAGCGGATCATCTCGCCGAGTGCAAACTTGACGATGTTGGTGGAGAAGTTGGCCATGGAGCTAACTTGATGTTGATGTCGCCGAGCCCCTACCTGGCACGCCAACTGTTAGGGTTTTACACCGGCAGTGCACCACAGGATAAGTCACGAGGTGCTTTTGAGGGTTGGTGAGGTCGACGTAGCTCGATGGTTCGCCGAAAAAGCTAGAACACAGAGATTTATACAAGTTCAGGCCACAAGATGCATTCTCTATACGTCCTATTTGTGGTGAGATGTATTGCTCTGAGTACTTTGAGATTACAATGAGGGCTAGGGCTTTGTGCAAGAATGTGTTTGGTGGCTTACGATGGGTTGAGATATGCTATGTAGGGGTCCCTCATCTGCATTATATAGTCTGACGAATTCTTGGGTTACAAGTCAGGTTCCATCTATATCTCCTAGTCGGTTTAGCTTACAAGAGATCAAATAGAATCCTAGTTTCGATCGTATCTTCCCTGATCTTCCATGAATCTCGGACCCTGAGTCCGAGTACAAGCTTCTTTCCATGCTTCCCCGGATTACGACGTCTTTGTCTTGATCTCTAAGCTTTCCCAACCGTATTTGGGCCTGAGTTAGGCGACCAGCCTACGAAATCAGCCATTCGCATTAATCAAGCTCACCAACGGCCCATGTCCTAGATCCACGCCATGAGGAGCCAGGGAATATTCATCCCCCACAAGCCCCCGAGGCGCGAGTCAATTCAGAAGGCAATTAACTCGAGACTCCCAAAATCATCCTCTGCTCCAAATGAAAAATGCCACTGTGTCAATTATCTTACCCCTACAATGGCTGCACCAATTAGTTGCACCCATTGGGTGTAGGCCCCAAGGTTTAAGCTGACTTGAGCAACAATCAGCATAAAGATCCAAAAGAATAACAGATTTTAACAGTTCTGCCTCCAGATCAATCATCTCGTCATTTTATTGGTTGCACTGACTAGGTGCACCCAATGGGTATAGCCCCCGAGCTTCAAGTTGACTTGCGTAGCAATCAGCTTGAAGGTCCATATAATTTGAAATCTCCAAATTATGAATTCCCCCCGAGTCAATCAATGCAGCTTTTCAATGGTTGCACCGACTAGGTGCACCCATTTGGTGTAGCCCCCGAGCTTCAAGTTGATTTGAGTAGCAATCAGCTTGAAGATCCAGAGAGTTCCTCTGACTCATTACCGCCCGACTAAAGTCTCCATGCTTTTATTTCGACAAAAAATTTCAAGAAATAATTCCCCACCCATTGGGTGTAAACCGGGGAATTGCCAAGAATACGAAGAGCCATTCCTTTCTTTGTCGTATATGAGTAACCTTTAAAACACAACTGCTAATAGATCCAACTTTCTTGAACCATCACACATGTAGATCAGCGACACGTGTCCATCCTGAATATGAAACTCCATCCCTGTGTGCATACTTGCAGAAGCTGAAGTAGCGCTTTGCCCGCTATATAACCAAGGCACGGGCCCTTGCATTGATCATACCTTCATTGCCTTGTGCGTACACCAGAGCCCATAGCCAAACACTCCCCTCCATCCTTCAAACACCATGTCCGGCAACCGCAGGAACTGCCCAAAGTTCTCCGACGAGAAGGACGAGATCTTCTCTGGCGACCCCGGTGAGCAAGACCCACCCAGCGACACCGAGCCCCACAGCAACAGCGACGACAACAAGGGGAAGAAGCCGCAGGAGGAGATGGACAACAATGACTCCTCCAACTCTGACTAGTATAACTGGTTGGAGAAGGCGATGCTCTGGGTCCTCAACCACCCAGCCCCGATGGCCCAGACCACGACGACAGCGACGTGGAGGAGGACAACGAGGACGACGACAGCAACGACAGCGGTGGCGGCGATGACGACGATGACATTGACGACGATGACAACGGCAGCAGCGATGAGGACATCGCCTTGCCCCCCAAGAAGCGCCGCCGTGTCGGCAATTAGATTAGGAGTAGTTAATTAGGAGTTTAGTGCTCTATAGTGAAATCCCTTATATCCTTAGGAGTAATGTGCAATGAACTTTATCTTCCAACGATGCTTTGTGTTCTCCGTTCCAATGAGCTCATATGTGTGATAACACTACTGTTCTCGTCCATGAACAACCACTATAGAATTTGCTGCACGACTAAACCAGACTTAGCCATTGAAAATGAAACCGCCGGGCAAAAGTGCCACCATCCAAACACTTAGTTAGAATTCTGATCTTCCGAGCCAAATAATTTTCCTGAAGAACAACTGCCATTAAATGCCCTTGACCTGAGTGACAACAACCGACTCAACTCATCCGAGCGAATGATGTCCAACTGAAATCTAGATAACCCTTGTAACTGCAACACCGACTAAAACCATGCCGACTTAACGTTACGAGAACTGCTGACTCGCCAGACTCACAGCTGAGAAATACCAACGCCATAAACTCTCTTAATGAAAAACAGAGCTTCCCAACTTAACGCTGTTAGATATTAAAGAGGACCAATACCCTAACGGTTCCTTCCAATCGAATCCTCATTCCCCAATTTCCGCAATTACTCCGCCGCCAGTGCCAACGAATTTGAAACCCTTGCCCAAAAACGTCCTAGAGTCGCACAAGAATCCCTTTCACCCATGACTCCGAAGAAGAAGACGATCAGCGAGCACGGGAATACCAGTGAGGGACTCCCGCATGACGAGAACTAGCCAATCCCATCACCATTCTATGCCTTCCATATGTCTTCCATCTCTGAACCTCATTTAAATCATCTTGTAGAAATGGGAGTGCTTCCTCCCAAGGAGTTAGGCGGGTGGAGAAGTTGTGAGGGTGAGAAAGCCCCCACAGAGGATACCCACGAGTCCTTCGTGTTTGCCCCTTTCTTTGTGCGCGGCCTAAGGCTACCTCTCTGCTCCTTCGTGCGAGGCCTGCTTAATTTCTATTCGATTGACCTGTCACATCTGAATCCAAATTCTATCCTTCAAATTTCGATCTTTATCCGTTTGTGTAAAGCTTTCCTTAGGATTGTCCCACATTTCGATATTTGGAAACACCTTTATCACTGCAAACCCCGTACCTGAGACAGGGTCTTGCTAGTAGTTGGTGGGGATAGCTTAGAACTGCGTAGAGGGCGAAGGTCTGTGTACTTGGATATCCCACTTAAGGACAGCAACAGGGGGTGGCACTCTAAGTCGTTCTACATGAGTAATCATGGAAATTCATTGCCACCCCACTCGGGCCATCAGCCAAATGCCAAGCTGAGCAGTTGGGAAGAAGCACCAACTACAGAAGAAAGTGCTGAGGTAGAGATCCTGCTCAAGGATATCGCAAATTTGAAAGAAAACGGCCTGACCGCCCAAGCCATGGTCATAGATTTCATCTTCCAGAGCATGCAACCAATGAAAGACTGAGTATATCCAGCCTATCTGTATGTTGGAGCGAGCGATCCCACCAAGGAGACCAGCCGAGCCATTACTGTAGAAAAGATCAAAGCTCGGGTTGGTTTGATGCTAATGGGTGACATCTACAATGAAGGATCACCGCAGCCCTACTCTGCGTGGCACCCCACTCCATCTGTAAGTATTTTAGCTTGTTGACCAAATGACTTGTGTATTCTAATAATGCAAACACCACTGAATATGTTTACTGACTCAATCTTGCAGAGCAATATCACCAAGTTCTTGTTCGACCCACCCCAGCAAAGCACGAACAAAATGCTGAAACGAGGGTTGGAGTTGACCACTGAAGAAATGGAAGCTGTTGTTGCAGCAACACAAGGCGAGGGCAATAATGAGGCTGCCACGGATATAGTCATTCCCCACCCAGCTGAAGACTTTGATGCTGGAGAAAATGCCGGGGCTCAGGAGGAGCAAGCCCCCGAGCATGAAGACACTGGCACTGAAGGCCCAGCCCCCGAGCGTACAATTGCCACGAAAGAAGGCAGTCCTACCTCAAAGGTGCCCAAGCGCACCCGAGCCAAGATATCCACAGTGAAAGCAGAAGTCCCCCGGAAAAAGAGAACCATCAGGGAACAAGTCAAAACTCAGAAACCCTCTTCCACCGTGTGCTGTGCCCCTGTTGGGGTTTTACATCGGCAGTGCACCACGAGATATGTCATGAGGTGCTTTTGAGGGTCGGCGAGGTCAACGTAGCTCGATGGTTCGCCGGAAAAGCGACAACATAGAGATTTATACAGGTTCGGGCCGCAAGATGCGTAATACCCTACGTCCTGTTTGTGGCGAGATGTATTGCTCTAAGTACTTTGAGATTACAATGGGGGGCAGGGCTTTGTGCGAGAACGTGTTTGGTGGCTTGCGATGGGTTGAGATATGCTACGTAGGGGTCCCTCATCTGCCTTATATAGTCTGACGGATTCTTGGGTTACAAGTCAGGTTCCTTCTGTACCTCCTAATCAGTTTAGATTACAAGAGATCAAACAGAATCCCAGTTTCCATCGTATCTTCCCTGATCTTCCGTGAATCTCAGACCCTAAGTCCAAGTCAAGCTTCTTTCCTTGCTTCCCTAGATTACAACGTCTTTGTCTTGATCTCCAAGCTTTCTCGACGGTATTTAGGCCTGAGTTAGGTGACTAGCCCACAAGATTAGCCATTCGCCTTACTCGGGCCCACCAATGGCCTATGTCCTGGATCCACGCCATGAGGAGCTAGGGGATATTCATCCGCCACAGCCCCTGCTAGGAGACCCAAGCCTTGTGCTTGTGGTTTGTGTTTACTTGTATTTCATACTTGCATTGAATCATTTGCTTTGCTTCTACTCTCTTGTCCAAGTTGTCTTTGTTAGTGCAGGTGTCTAGTGTATAACTTTCAACATCACTAGAGAAACCCAGGAACTACACTCCATAGCTCAATAAGTATTCTAGTACATATAACTTACTTTGAGCTACTTCTCTATGTGACACCGGATTGTCTGGTGACAGCTACCGGACTATCAGGCTATCTGGTGCGGGGCTGACAGTTTGTTTTAAGTGCTCTAAATTTTTAGTTATGACTATTCACCCCTCCTCTAGGCGACAACAAGGTCCTTTCAACTTAGAATAGTCATAGTGCCTCTCAAAATGGAGCTAATGGTAGCACGTGATTACTTCTAGCTGGACAAGATGCTAGATGCTAGCTGATATACTGGGAAAACAATGACAAAATCAGCAGTCACAGATGGAAATAGTAGAGTGCCTGGCAACAAATGATGAAAATCGTAACAGAATTGCCGAATTCAAAAATTTGCAGCCACCATCTTTTTCTGGAACATCAAACCCCTTAGAAGCTGAAGATTGGATCACAGCTATTGAAAAGGCATTTGGTGCAATGGGATGTGCTGAACATGAAATGGTCACCTATACCGTTTACATGTTACAGTCAAGTGCTTTTGAGTGGTGGGATTCCCATAAGAAGTCTTATCCTGAAGGTTTCCAAATCACTAGGAACATCTTTAAGGAGGCATTTATAAAAATTATTTTTCAAGGTGTGTGAAGCAAATGAAAGAAAAAGGAATTTTTGGATCTTAACCAAGGCAATGAATCAGTTTCTGAATATAAGATTGAATTTTCAAGGCTAGCTCACATTGCTCTAGAATTCATACGTACACATAGCTCAATGGCTCGACGCTTTGAGAAGGGGTTTCCATTAAAGTGGAGCGTCAAAGCCTTTGAACTAGACACATTCAAAGAAGTAGTAAGCAAGGCACGACTGCTAGAAAAGGGTATCTTGATGGAAGAAAGGAGATAGGGCAACCCAGTAAGAAGCCTAAGTATGAAACATTTCCTACCAGGAAAGATTTAGAAGAGATGGTAACTATGAACAATATACAACCGAAACCTCTAGCGCTCCAACTAGAATATGTCCAATATGTAAGAAAAATCACACTCCTAGTACCTGTAGATACCGCTGGGGTAGGTGTTATGAGTGTGGTCAATCTGGGCATACTAGGCATGAATGTACAAGTTTGCAAAAACCAATGTCACTACCTACACCTACACATACCCTTTATTTGCCAGCGCCTTCTCAGATTAGGAATGGCCCGATCTAATGCCAAATGCTAATAGTATTGGAAGCCAGCAGGGCAATAAGAGAAAGTTTCATGCAAGAGTCTCGAGAAACGTCGGGTGCGGGTAGGGATGAAAATGGTTCGAAACAGTCGGAACAAGGCTAAATTGTTTTTAGTTTCACATTTCTCCTCAGAACCGAAATCAAAAATGATATTGCCGAAAATGAGTCTAGTGCTAGTATTACGGGAACTTCGGGAATGAAACTATCTTATCGGGAATAGCTCGATATCGGTCAGGAGTCAATAATTTATAATTTGAAAAATGGTTAGTCAATGACATATATAGGTTTGATAAGTTAAGATTGTGAGATAAATATAATTTTTCTGTTTAGCTTAGCACGTACCAAATTGTCAATATTACACAAACTAACGAGAATCACCACATATTACGTAGCCAATCTAATAGTATAAGATTTGTTATCATTACGGGGGATTATGCATATCGCCGCTTTGATGGCCTAGCATTAGCGGATTGAGTGTGATGCCCCTAGCATCTCAAATACATTATATTGACATCATTTACTTAATTACATCATTTCATGATCATTTCATATTTGGTGCATGAGTGGACTAAGTCATTTGAAATAAATTAAACTCAGTTTTACCGAAACTGCTTTTATATTTGCTACTGTAACTTTAGAACTGTTGCGATATGGTAAAACTTTATATACCAAACTTGTAGAAAATTTCATGAGGAACAACTTTGGTATTTTGTGTATTGACATGCATAAAGATTTGCATGGTGTTTTGGATCATTTTCTGACAACTAGTGAAATCTGCCACACTAGACCTGAATAGAAAATTGAAATTTCGAGCAAATAAAAGTCATGATCATGCAAAACCTTATATAATAAAGTGGTAGTTCATGAAATTCTAAACAACCTTGGTATATCGCACTTTCCATGAAAATGTTCACAAATAGGTTTTACAGAATTTTTTAGCTCTAGGGTTCAGTTGGTCAAACATTGGTCAGCTAATTAAATTCAAATCTGAACCATACTTTTATATAGAACATGGTGTAAAAGTTTACAAAGAAGTTGTAGATGAAGAAATGTAGAACACTTCTTGTATTTTGGGTTTGACCCAATTCGGCCTTCAGATGGCTCAAAAATGCGAATTTCAAACTGGTGATTCTGCAGCCAACAGAGCATTTTCTAATTTTGCATTTTTTTCTTTTTTCCTGTGACACTGACCGGTGGGGCCCACTGGTCAGCTCGCCGGCCGCGAGCAGAACGCGCTCGACACGCGGCTGCCGGGCTCCGACGTCCCTGCCTAGCCGCTGCCCGGCCTGCCCTCGCCTCGGCTCCCTTCGGCGTTAAGCAAGGCGGAGAGTGCTCTCTTCACCCCACTGCTTCACTTGTCCTCTCCCACTCTCCCTGGCCTCCTGCACGAGGATCGTCGCTGCGCACCGGCCATTGGAGCCGACGCAACGAGCTCCAGAGCCTACTTCCTACTGCCTCCTTGCGTCTAGCCGTTGCGCGCCTCGGCGTCGCACACCCTTCCTCCACGTCGCGCTCCATTCCTTCCAAGATGTCGCAACGTCCTCCACCCTCCCCACGCATGGCATCGCCGCCACCATGGCTGTCCGAGCTTGAAGCTTGTAGCGCCGCTGTTTCCTCCTCTCCCCGCACCACCAGACCGCCGCCCTAGGTTCGTGGCCTCACCCCACAGCCCGTGGGATCCTTCAGGGCACCTCTCCCGGTCTCCATCGACGGATCGAGCCGCGTTCTCCAAGCTGCGTGCACTGCGGTGGACGCCGCTGGTTCACGGCGCGTTCCCCATCGTCTCGGGCTTCCCAAAGTGGTGAAATCAAGGCGGAATGGAAGAGCATCGCCGGGAACACCTTCCTAGAGCTCCACAACTCCAAGTCCGCACCCCTACGCGCTGGCGTGAACCCGGGAACGCGAGCCGCTGCGCGCGTCGTGTCCCTGTCTGAAGGTACAAGAAGACCATGGCTGTTTTGCGTTCTAGCCCCTGTCTTTTCTTGTTTTCTCATGTTCATTCAATGCACTGTGTAATGTGTCTAGTAAGTCTCATGCGCTACCCCCTGTACTCTAAAAATAATAGCGTTTAGGTCCTGGCAGAGATAGATTTCAAATTTTGGCATTTTTCTTTATCTGAGAACTTCTAAAATTAATATAAATAAATAAAAATGATAAAAATGCAAACTCAATTGCATTGTGCTTCTCATTAGTAGATCTACAGAATGGTCTAGATGTGGATAGGTGAAATGACCCTTTTGCCCTCGGTTTATTGCATGCATGTGAAAACAAAAGAAATGTGAAAAGTAGAGTAAATGAACTCCAAAAATTATGAAACTTGGATAGTAGCATTACCATGTTGTTTAGGCTGTGTGTGATTTTTACCAAGCCTAGCACATACTATTGAATTACTGTTTTGCCCTCATGCATGTACTGTGGGCATTTTTCAAGAGTGAAAATACTTGCTACATAAAAAAGTGCTCCAAATATTCTACTGAAATTTGTAGATGCTCTATGTGGTATATTTGGTCCATTTTTAAAGTTTCAAGCCCTGCATGTAAGTTTTAGTTGTTGTTTTGAAATGAACAAGTAATTGCATGTTAAACTGAATAATAGGAAAAAGTGACTTTATTGTACAAAATAAATTCTAAGAAAAATCATGGTGCTTAATAGTTAAGTTTAGCTTCCACAAAGTATTTTTTTGTGAATTTTATAGTTACTGATTTGAGCTACATCAAAAATAGACTAAAATGAATACATGGAAAATAGATGTACTATCAAACTTTGGTTATTTTGCTTTCAGGTTTTTATACATGACGTTCATGACATGTTTAGATAGGTGGTACAAGTTTCAAGTCCAAAACCATTTCCTGTAATTTATCGTAAATCCAAAAACTTAAACGGTTAATAACATGCTGGAATTTTCATAAGTAAATTACAACTCCGTTGTGGCAGAAATTTGGGAAGTAGCATTGCTCAGTGATTATATACATCTCACAAATCTTTGAACTCATTTGGGATTTTCAAACAACCTAAAATCAGATGTGGAGTTCAATTCAAAAGTAGACACGTTGCATTGGATATGTATAGGTGTTTACTTACAGTTGATATCGATGGTGAATATTGGTCAAATTGCTTGCTGCATGCTACTATTCACCTTACACCAGCACCATATACGTTCATTTGCATTCGTTTGCACTCATTTCATTATATTGTGCATATCATTCATATAGTGACGCTTAATGTAGAAATGTGATCGAGGAGTTGCCGCAAAGAGCTACATCAAGCAACAGTGACCAAAAGACCAACTAAGACCCACTCATGACCTAGAGGGTCCATCAGTCGTGTTTGGAAGGAGGTGCAGTCCAAGTGATCAAGGGGTTGCCTGAGGCAAAGCCCCACAACCCGGCAAACTAACATAGTTTAGTTTGTTGGTTTTGATAAATATAAGCAAAGGTAGGCAGGACCATGAATTTCCCAGCTAATATTATCTTGATTGATGATTATGCATCCGCATTAGAAGTTAATTCCAATTGCATTAGACTTTCTGGCCGCCCTGGCCCTAGCACCTATAATAGAGTTCGTAGGACGAGTATGACTAGTAATGCTAGGTGCGAGTAGACTCGAGTGAGATGGATTCACTCATCGTATAGGTGATTTAAAATATCAAATTTCTAAAATGGATATGTTATTTATCTTTGTGATTTAAATGGAGACCAGGTGGAAATTTTTATGAGTTATATACCATTTATGATGTTCTGCAATAGACTCCGCCCGAGTTATTTAAGGTCCATCCATAGTTCACCTATTGGTCAGCATAACATTGCTAGAGTGCTTATCCGAGACATGGGACCGGTGAAAGTCTTACTTGAACCATCCGAAGAATAGAGACTTGGTCCTACCTTGGGGCCTGGGGGCGCTTGACTCATTGGAGGGCTGATCCGGATGTGGTATCGCTCCATAGGGGCTAAGTCTAGGGAATGGCGGGTTGGAATCGAACTTGGGATGGAACAAGTGGAGATGTAGAGTTTATGTGGGAACGCGATGACTAGTAAGCATATACCCCTGGCATGAAAGTTATTCCCGGGAATTAAAATCGATTTGAATCGTTGATGCTCACCAGATGTGAGAATGCCAATGCCACTGATGTTCAAACGTAGTAACTATCTAAATATGCTATATTATAATTCATGTTTTCAAATTCCACCTGTTTGTACTTGTATGTTTATATTTCTAGAAGTTATTATTATGATGATGATGATATATTTGCTCATGATGAAACTGTTTACTCTATGTCAATATATCACTGTTTAAGATCAATGGCTATGGATCCAAATGCTAGTAAGCAAGCTTTGCATTAGCCGTAAGCCCTTCCATTAATCCCTACTGAGTAATTAGTACTCAGGGTTTGCCCCCACATTTTGAGTGCAGGTACCGATGACTTATGGACAGTTACTCCGAGGTGAGTAGTACCTGTGGGCTCGGTGCTACTCGCCTTGCTCATCCTTGCATGAAGCCTACTTAAGTACTTTGTTTCCACTGCACGATGTTTTGAAATCGCTTCCGCTATCTGATTTGAACTTGTATTTGATTTCAGCATGGTTTGTAAGAACTTTATCTTATTATTACTATTAACTGCATGTGATGATATAACTGTTGTGGCTCCGTCGAGGGCTGAACGTGTGTGATATCGGTCTTCTTGGGTGATGGTTTCATCGAGTGCCCTGTTTGGTTGCTCGACGGACGACCGGGTTTAATTCAGTCTAAGTGCACTGCGAGTCATGTGGTGACAGGTGCGCTTAGTTTGGATTAAATCGGTGGTTCTGCCACATTGAGAACAATCGCAGGAAGTGGGAACGCATAATCTCTACATCCACTATGTGTGCTGAGGACATATTGAGAGTTTTTGGTGTTACGGGATGGGAGCTTAGCCTCTCCTACATGTGTGCTCTGCCTATCGTTTCTTGTTGTTCACTTGGTGGCCTCCTCCCCCTTATATACCTGAGGGAGGGTGTCCCTCGGGAGGTTGCAAAGAGAGAGAGAGAAAGTAAGGGGTACTACACCTCGAGGGAGTGGAGAGTGGCCCTCGCAATGGTCCGCCTTTGCCCCGACTGATCGGGATGGGATATGATCTCCATCGGTCAGGGATCTTCTTGGCCCAGATCCCGTCCCTGATCGAGGACGGTCAGGGGTGCTACTATCGTCACATCCCCTAGCTCTACATACCAAAGCGGTAGGGATGTGATGGGGACGTGATGGGGATGTGACTGGTTCTGCCTGCCCAATACACAGCGCAATGATGGCAGGTGGCATGCGACAGCACGCCGTGCCGCCCCGCGTAGTAGCGCCATGCATTGGGCATGTGGGAAGAGGGAGTGTCCACGTGCCTGCTGCTTCTCCGCCACTCTAGATATGCCCTCGGTCCTCGAGCTTGCCCTCCAGCCACTTGACTTCCCTTCGAAGGAACCAAGGATGGTTGAATGGTTGAGGGAGGGGCGGCTGACCTCTCGGCTACTGAGCCGACCCCTCCCATAGGTCATATGGTAGAGGGATGGCCTCGACCCTAGATCGGCTGTCATTAGGGGTCAAGGGCTCTAAGAATCCGGTGGTCTACCCCAAACCATGTTGCCTTGGGCCACCTTCTTGCGGTTATGTTCCTCCCACTACAGTAACGTTCGCCATTAGAGGTACCCCTGGTATGGGTACACATCAGTAGCCCTTGAGCCACCGGTCGAGTCGTAGACTCTACCGGGGGGGGCTTCTGCCTTGGTAGGGGAGCAGCTTTGGGTTCTCCGCCCCTTGACCTTGTTATGAGGCGTGGTTTCTGTGGTGCCTCATCTTCTGGTGCCTCCTTAATATTCGGCAGATGGGAGGCATAACTGCCCCTGGTTTTTAAGAAGGCACGTCGATACATCCCGTCCTGCAGCCCTCCTGCCTTGCACTTCCCGGGGCGAATAGTTATCCTGTGGCCGCCAGGGTAGCGAGGTTTCTTGACTTCTTCTCCAACCCCCAGGGTTATAAATAGTGGAAGGGGGAACTCTTCTTCCTCACGACGCTAGAACCATGGGCAGTGCTGTAGATTTTCTAATGCTGCGGCTAACCTTCAGATAGCCTTGCCTCACCTTATTTACGATTGAAACCAAGACAGGTTATTGGTGTCTCTTAATGACCGTGTGCGTCATGCTATGGGCATTGCTTAACAAGATTCAAATGTCCTATGTGTAGGCTATGGGCGTCTCTTAAGGAGACTCCCACAGCCTACCCTCCTAGTGTCATCACCCGATTGTCCCATTCTATCTATGACACTTGCCTGCTAGTTCGTCATTGTTCATCGAGCCGGTCCCGTGCACCCTCTTAAAGAAGAGGGTTTAGGGTCATGCTAGCACTGACACTACAACAACAAATAGGGTTGTAGGGGCTAGCGTGGTGCAAGTGTGGCCTAGAGATAACGGCGTTTATGTCAGAGCTCCAACTCGCATTCGAGGAGCAACTTTGGGACGCAGTGCGGCGCTGAAAGTCCCCCATGCCTTCATCCACTTAGCACAGTGGACGAATTCAGTGGACAAGATAGCGCAGAGGCGGAAGGACGAGGCAAGGATGGGCACCGACCTCTGATGTCAACACCAGGGTCCTTCACCATCACCTTATGGAAGGGTCATCAGCGTGTCCACCTTTGGGATTATCATCATGAGGCAAGGGCAGCTACTAAAGCTTGGGCATTCTATAAGGCACCACAGAGTTCCGACGAGGCTCGTTATCACTTGGTGTCCAGAGGGGATGTCTTGATGGGAAGGTGCTACAGAGGGAGTGGAAGGTGTTCATTGATGGCATTTCTTTCCGCCTTGTCCTCTGGTCTTATAGTTTTGAGCTTTCTTGAATCCAACTGTATTGCTTTTTGGAATGAAAATATGTAAGCTCAAGTCATTCTTTGTTTTTGTTTTGAACTTGAGTTTTGAATTTGGCCTTGCGTGTATGAGACATGTGTGAGTGGTCCAGTGGATGCGGCCCCTAAGCCCCTGAGCGATCCCTTGGGATCAGTCACGGGGTCAGCCATGCGGGGCCAGCCTCCATGCGACCGAGCTGCCATCGGAGTTCTTAGGTCATAGGTCCGACCGGTAAAGGTAGCGTGTCTGGTGCACGTAGCCTCGAGGCCTCAAGTGTGAGAGCCAATGGACCGGATCCATTGCCTCTGAAGTGATGAGTGATTGTCAACAGTAGCAAGACCCAAAAGGACTTAGGCACAAGACCTCCGATGGACAGGAGGCCCTCCGATGGACTGGAGGTAGAGGAAGTCCTCCGAAGGACTGGAGGCATGCTCGGCATCTGTCGGCCATGGGAGTTCGGTAAACGGAGGAGCGGCATGGCGACGGCTGGAGTAAGTCCTCCGAAGGACTGTGACGCTGCCCCGATGGACAAGGGACGCCGGGCACCACCGCGGTGCTCCAACCCGAATGCGTGGCGCGAAGGCGTGCGAGGGAGGCTTTGGCGGCTTCAGCTCAAAACTGCCACCCAAGCTACCCAAGCCTTGGTGAGTTGGGCCACGACTCGCCAAGATAGAGAAGATGGGCCAAATCCAGCCCAGGCGGAGACTTCCTAAAGTTTCCCGGTTTCTGACTTCAAAATCGGGGGCAGATCGCGGATTGGACTACTGGCCACATGGAGAACATCCGAGGATTTCATGGAACTTACGAAGATCAAGACTTCATCGTGGCCGTCCGTCCCGAAATATCCTGTAATCTTTCGTTTTGAGTCTTTAGGGTTTATCTAGCTGTAGGGACCTAAGTGCAAAACTGTCTAAATAGCACTCGGGTATAAATAGGTCTAAGGCAGGTCATTAGAAGTCCCCTTATGGCTGCTAGGATTAGTCTTCACTTGGTGATTTTCGTCCTTAAGCTTTGAGCTCCATTGTTAGGGAGGTTAGAGTAGGATTTAGACTCCTAATCTTGAGGGAAGGTGAGGGTGGTTGCTTGGGACAAATTTCTGCTTGTATGCTGAATCTTTAGACCCCTCTTGGGCACTTAATCGAAGCAAATTCATGCAGCAACCTTGTGTTTTTCTCCTCTCCCTCTCTCTTTGGTTTTTTGGTTCAATCCCTGGCATTTGGGTGTTTTTGTTGGCCAAGCTTGAATCCCTTTCCTTGTTGATGTTCTAGACTTGCTAGGACGTGGAGATCATGACTTAGTTCATCTCAATCCTACTGGATTGCCATGAGGAAACCTCTTTTGTGTTTTCCCCTTTCTTGCCCAAAGATTGCCATTTCACATGATCTAAAATTCCCGCTGATTCCGTGGTCACCTTGAGTTGATCTTTTGGAAAAAGCTTTAGAATAGGGTCCAGATAGCCTGTGCAAAATTTTGTGAAGTTTGGACAAGGTTTGGTCAAGTTTGGGTTTGAAACAGCCTTTTCTACGACTCTACCGGACAATCCACCGGATAGTCCGGCAGAGCTTACCGGATAGTCCGATGTGAGCTCTGCACGAGCCATACTACCGGACAGTCCAGTAGCAGGCACCGGATAGTTAGGTCCCACCGGACAGTCCGGTCCTGCCAAGAGCAGCTGTGTTCTTTCCAATTTGGTTTTTCCGCTGTGTTTCTGCTCTAGATTTTTGCATTCCCCACTGTTAGACCATTCTCTTTGCTTGCTATGAGTCAGTGAGACACACCTCGGTGTGGTGAGTGTCGTGTGGCGGTTTGTTGCAAAGTCTCATTGCCGGTGTGCCATTCTTGGTTGGATCTTGAGTTTTACCGTTTTGGTGCATATCCTTTCAGTGGATGGCACCCTTGCGCTGCTAGGCATGTATCTGTTCAGTGGACGGTGCCTAGTTCTGTTTCTCTTGAGCTTTGCTGAGCACCTTCTTGGGGGTTGTGATTTTGAGATTTCAAGTGCTCATATTCACCCCCCCTCTAGTCGCACGTCTCGGTCCTACAATTGGTATTAGAGCCGGTTAGGTTTCTTCATTCCTTTACCAGTGTGAAACCAGTAGCGGCTATGACTCACTCCGGGAAGATTCCGGTCCTTGGTTCTAATGGCTACTCCTACTGGAAGGGTAGGATGAGAGCTTTCTTGCTTAGCCAGGGCCAGGACATATGGGATGCTACTCAGAGTGAGAGCTTTGTGGTGCTTCCATTTGCTCAGCGCACTACCCCAGCGATTGTGGCTCAGCATGAGGCGAATGCCAAAGCTGTTAACTTTCTCTTCTCAGGACTTGGTCCAGTTGATTATGAGAAAGTGAGCCACCTTGAGACTGCCCGTCAGATCTGGTCCCTGCTGAGTGCACACCATGAGGGCATTGTTACTATCAAGGGGCGTCTTATTGAGACTTACATGCGCGAATATGAAAATTTCGTTCAGAAGCCTGGTGAGTCCAACGATGACTTGATTGGTCATTTTCAATCAATCATCAACAAGTTGCGCATTAACTCCAGCCCTGAGAGGATCCCATACACCGATCATCAGCAGGCTGTCAAATTGCTGTATGCGTTGGACGGGAAGGTATGGGAGATCAAGGTTAACTCGATCATCGAGTCTGAGGCCTATGACACAATTGGAGTGGAGACTCTTTACAGCAAGCTCAAGGCCACAGAGGTGGATTACAAGTTGAGAGATTCGCTCGCTTGTACTGGCTCCAAGAGTATGAACTTGGCTTCTCCCTCCAGTGAGGTCGCTCCTAACCCCCAGCTTCACAACTTTTCGTTTTATGCTCTTATGTCTGTTACAGAGGAGTAGTTGGCATCACTTGGGGATGATGAGCTTTGCCTGGTGTCTAGCCGCTTTCAGTGTGCCTATGACAACCGGATGAGCAAGAAGAGGGGCGAGAGGCCCAAGTGCTTCGAGTGCGGAGAGATCGGCCACTTTATCGCCGAATGCCCGAACAAGCAGAACGACTACTACAAGAAGGGCAAGAGCCACCCCCGCGACTCTAACAAGTACCACTCCAGCAAGAACGACCACACCAAGCACCACTCCGGCAAGATCAAGAACTTCCAGACAGCTTTCAAGAGCTACCAGAAGGACAACCGGAAGTGGGACAAGGCCTTCTTCGCTGAGCTTGGTGGTCTGTGCGGTGGATCGCCTTCCTCCTCCTCGTCTTCGTCAAGCTCAAGCGATGAGGAGATCATCACCAAGCGAGACAAGAGGAGGGATCAAGGCGGTTCAGCTGGACTCTGCTTCGTCTCCACCAAGTCCAAGCACAAGCACAAGATGCACCGGAGATCCTTTTGCTCCATGGCGCTTGAGGACAAGGACGACAAGGGCAACAACAATGACTCCTCCGATGAAGAGGTAACTCCTGAGCAAGCTAAAATTCTTGAGATGTTGGAGGCAAATAGTCGTGAGTTGAAAGCCTAGGATAGGTTGTTGGAGAAGGCAGCCAAGAAGCTACAGAAGCAGAAAGCCAAGTTGGCTGATGCTTTAGCTGAGATAGAGAGGCTAAAGAGTGTGCTAGCCCAGCCTAGTGAGTCTGAGTGCCCTACCTGTGAGACTTTGATGAGAGATCTCTGTGAGCAGAAGAGCAAGTACGCTCATCAGGTAGAGGAGATGGATAGGCTGAAGGTAGATTTAGGCAAGCTCCAGTCTAAACTGGATGAGCCTATTTTGAGTGATGTGCTTGAGTGTGAGATGTGCCCTCACCTAGCTCTTGACATAGCTGAGCTGAAAGTGAGGTGTAAGGGACAACTCAAGGAGTTGGAGGAGCTTAGGGCTAGACCCATGCTTTTGGGTGCGTGCATGGTTTGTCCTACCTTGGAGAGTGAGCTTGTGCAGTTGAGAGCTGACCTTGAGGTGCTTTCAACACCCCCTGACACTTGTGAGAACTGTCTCACTCTGAGGTTGATATTGGTGGATAGGGATGCCACCATTAAGAAGTTAGAGAAGTCTGCTCCCTCTATTCCCTCTCTAGACTGCCCCACTTGTGCTGCCCAGACTTTAGTTTTGGAGGATCTGAGAGAGGAGAAACATACTTTGGTTGATGAGAACAACCGCTTGAGAGAGGTGCTCAGTTGGATGTATGCTAGAGAGCCCCAACTTAGGATGATCTTGGAGAGCACCAAGAGAGCTGAGGGTGATATGAGTGGACTTGGGTTAGGAGAGTGCAGTACTTCGGGTGAGAAGAAGAGTTCCCCAATTAAGCTTAAGACTGCCTCTCCTCAGCCTAGCCCTATTGTTGATGGGGTTTACCACGAGCCTCCCAAGGCTGCCCCAAAGAAGCAGTTCTGGACGCCCAAGCCCTCACAGGCTAAGCTGGACATAGTATTGACTGAGATTCTCAAGCCTCCAGTGAGCAAGGAGAGAGTCCAGCAGCCTGTTCCACCCAAGGCTACTCCACCTAAGCCCAAGGCTCAGCCTAACCCCACTCCCAAGAGGCATGTCTACCACTGTGACTTTTGCCAGCGGAATGGCCACTTGGAGGAGTTTTGCTTCAGGAGGAAGCGAGTTGAGTGGCAGGAGAGAGCCTGGGGGAATCAGGATCAGTTCTACCAGGGTGGTAGGCAGGATCCTCCCCGTCGCGGTGAGATGAGAGACCATTTTGCAGGTGAGAGAGGAGGCGGCTTTCAGGACCGTGCTCCTGGTGGAGAGAGACACTTTCCTGGTTGAGTTCCTAGTCATTTTCAGTGCGGCTATGGATCTTGTGACCGAGGATTTAGAGGTAGAGGGTTTGAGAGCTCACGCTTTAGAGGTCGTGGGTACCCAGGTAGACATGATGCTTACTTTGACTATGCTTACCCCACTTTTGAGCAGATGGCTCCGCACTGGTTCAGCAGGTTCACTAGCCCCAGTGCCGGACCGTTTGCTCACTCTCGCTTTCCTTGATTTTGCAGGACCGAGGCCTGGAGGACATATGGATCATGGACTCCGGCTGCTCTAGGCACATGACAGGGCACCGCAGATGGTTCTCCAGCCTCAACACCGTGAGCACCAAGGAGTACATCACATTCGGGGATAATGGTCAAGGTAAAGTGTTGGGTGTTGGTTCTGTTGCTCTTTCTGACATGCTTTCCCTGAGAGAAGTTGCTTTGGTGAGGAATTTGGGGTTCAATTTGGTTTCTGTTTCACAACTTCTCTAGGAAGGGTTTGAGGTTCGTTTTAAGGAGGGTTCTTCTTGTGTGCTTGATGCTAAGGAAAACCTTGTTTGTCGGATTTTGCCCTATGGGTAGGTTTTTAAGGTTGACCTTGCATCTATTTCTGGTTCTCCTCGGTGTTTGGTTGCTAGTCCTTCTGCTAATATTTGGAAGTGGCATAGGAAGCTTGGCCATTTGAGTTTTGATCTGCTAGCCAGGTTGAGCTCAATGGGTCTGATCCGAGGATTGCCCAATTTGAAAGTAGAAAAGGACTTAGTATGCCACCCCTATCATCATGGCAAGATGGTTGCCGCTTCTCATGCACCTGCCAATCAGGTGATGACCTCTTACCCGGGTGAGCTGCTACATATGGACACGATTGGTCCTGCTCGGGTACAGTCGGTTAGTGGGAAGTGGTATGTGCTTGTAGTTGTGGATGACTTTTCTCGCTATTCATGGGTGTTCTTCATGGAATTCAAAGATGAAGCTTTTGGTTTTGTTCGGGATCTGGTCTTGAGGTTAAGGAATGAGAGTCATAAAGCCATGAGGGCTATCCGCAGCGACAATGGCGGAGAATTTCGTGACTCTCGTTTCAAAACCTTTTGTCGTGACCTTGGTCTTGATCACCAATTCTCATCTCCTTATACCCCACCGCAGAACGGTGTTGTGGAACGAAAGAACCGCACACTTGTAGAAATGGCGCGGACGATGCTTGATGAGCATAGGACTCCGCGACGCTTTTGGGTTGAGGCTTTGAATATGGCCTGTTACATTGCCAACCGTATCTTCCTACGAGCTTTCTTAGGGAAGACTTCATACGAGCTACATTTTGGTAGGCAGCCTAGCGTCAAGCACCTGCGTGCATTTGGCTGTAGATGCTTTGTGCTCAAAAAGGGGGGCATTTGGACAAATTTGAATCTCGCTACTTGGATGGTATATTTCATAGGTGCGCCTCTAGCTCTAGGGCATATAGAGTGTGTATCCTTGATACTAGACAAGTGGTTGAGACCTATGAAGTTTCCTTTGATGAATCTATGCCTTGCACAACCCCTGCATTTGAGCTTTCAGGTGATGATGAAGAAGGCGCTCCCATCTTTGAAGATAAGGAAGGCGAAGTAGATGCTGGTGATGCAGGAGCCACTGCACCGGTTGCAGCTCCTACCCCCTCTGCTATGAGCTCTGAAGATGAAGGAGGACCCTTGCCTACGGCTTCCTCCTCACTCCCCTGACCGCAAGCTCGAGAAGTGGTTGGACCCGCTAAGGACGCAGGGGAGGTGACCTCCGAGATTGTTCCATCTCAGCAGGTCCAGCGGGATCACCCTCCAGACAGGATGATTGGAGAACTACACCAGCGTGTCACACGCTCTTCGGTTAACTCTCTAGCCTTTTTCTGTCACTCTGCATTTGTTGCTTCTTTCGAACCCCGGGATGTGTCACATGCATTATCTGATCCTAGTTGGGTGAACGCCACGCATGAGGAGTTGGAGAACTTTGAGAGAAACCATGTCTGGGATTTAGTTGAACCTCCACGAAACTACCACCCTATAGGAACCAAGTGGGTTTTCAAGAACAAACAGGGTGAGGATGGGATGGTTGTGAGGAACAAAGTGAGATTGGTAGCCCAAGGTTTCTGTCAGAAGGAGGGGATAGATTATGAGGAAACCTTTGCTCCTGTAGCTCGTTTAGAGGCCATTAGGATTCTGCTTGGCTTTGCTGCCTCTAAAGGCTTCAAACTGCAGCAGATGGATGTCAAGTCAGCCTTTCTAAATGGTTTCATAGAGGAGGAGGTATATGTGAGACAACCTCCTGGTTTTGAGAGTGCCAAGTTTCCAGACCGGGTGTATAAGTTGAGAAAAGCCCTTTATGGTCTGAAGCAAGCTCCAAGAGCTTGGTATGCTAGGTTGAAAGCCTTTCTGCTCAAGTCTGGTTTTGTGATGGGTTCAGTAGACAAGACCTTGTTTCTGTTGAGTGGTGGTGGTGACACCCTTCTAGTTCAGATATATGTTGATGACATATCTTTGGTGGTTCATCTCACGCTTTGGTGTCTAAGTTTGCTGAACAGATGAGCAGTGAATTCGAGATGAGTCTCATGGGTGAGCTTCAGTTCTTTCTCGGGCTTCAGATCAAGCAAGGCCTAGAAGGAACCTTTGTCCATCAAGCCAAGTACACGAAGGACATTCTGAGGAAGTTTGACAAGGGAGATCTCTGGCCCATGGCGACTCCCATGTCAACACAGACGGCTCTTGATGCTGATGAAGAAGGGGAAGTGGTGGACCAAAGAGAGTACTGAGGGATGATCGGCTCACTTCTGTACCTGATGGCGACCAGGCCAGACATTCAGTTCGCGGTCTGCCTCTGTGTGCGTTTTCAGGCCTCACCAAGGCTATCACATCGTCAAGCGGTGAAGCGCATCTTCAGGTACCTGAAATACACTCCTGAGCTTGGTCTTTGGTTCTCTTCAGCTTCGTTGCTCTCTCTCAGAGGGTATTCGGATGCTGACTTTGTGGGTTGTCGGCTGGAGCGCAAGTCTACTTCCGGCACCTGCCAGTTTCTCGGTTCTTCTCTTGTCTCTTGGTCCTCACGCAAGCAATCTAGCGTAGCCACTTCCACCCCAGAAGCTGAATACATTGCTGCTGCTAGTTGCTGCTCCCAGCTGCTTTGGATGAAGTCCACCTTGAGCAACTTTGGTCTCAGTTTTAGGAAGATCCCTCTCCTAGTAGACTCTACTTCTGCTATTTCTGTAGCTAAGAACCCCATCCTGCACTCCAAAACCAAACACATAGACGTGAGGTTTCACTTCTTGAGAGATCACTATGAGAAGGGAGATATAGACTTGATCCATGTAGAGACTGAGAACCAGTTGGCCGATATCTTCACCAAGCCCTTAGACCTTAGCGTATTTGCTCGCTTGCGTGGGGTGCTTGGTGTTTGTTACCCCTTTTAGGTTGGGGTAACTTTGGTGTAGTTTAGGTTTTTGTTTTTTTTTTTTGCTTTTCTTGCATTTTGTATCATACTATGAATTACATTGTAACATATACATTTTCACTTACACTAGCGCTAGAGCTCTTCTGGTATGACGAGTTAGTACTTGCTTGTGCTAGATTGTACAGTTGCTTGCATGATCATGGTTGGCTAAGCTCCTTGAATCTGTCTAATATCCTTTGTGAGCTTAGTCACTTTTGTTTCTTCAAAATCAAAAACCATGATCACCACTTGACTTGACTATCTAGCATGTGTACGAATGTTGAATGCTATGCTATCTTTTCATGCTTGGATAAGCCAGTTGAATGCTTTTGTTAAGCTGATGCCTAAGCATTTATGACACCTTATCCAAATCTGAAATCTGAATTAATTGTGTTCACAAAGTGGTGTCCTATGAGCTTAATTGAAAAGATCCAGGTGGGTTCACTTGTCACACTGATCTAGTTTGAGATAGCCCGCCTTTGCACTTTGGCATGAACTTGGACTAGGCTGTGTATGACCAAAACCTTGTCTTAAGCTTCTGATGGTTTTCTAAACCTAGGCTTGGCATTGGTTGGTAAGAAGTGGCAAAAACAAGTGAATAACCCCTGGCATATGATCTGATTTGCTAGAAGTTAAAATTCGCTAAATCTGAAATCTGTAAGTCTCTAAATTGCTTATGGCCTATTGCACACCTTGTATGTTTTGATAGCATCTTGCTGTTCATGCCTATCTTGCTAGATGCTTTTCATGTTGGTGATGCTTTTTTTTCAACAACTCTGAACAACATGCTCTTAATCTGTATAAGATAGATTCAATTGAGCTTGTTTGCATGCTTCCTTGCCCTCACTTGCTCTGTATGCTAGAATTTGTATTTACTACCTTTTCATCCCTGCTGAGCTCTTCATGGTACACGTCTTGCATCTCATGGCATATTTTGAGGGGGAGTTGTCCATTTCAGGGGGAGTTGAGTTCTATGAACCCTTGATGTGTCCATTGTCAACAAGGGGGAGAGATGTTGACCCTTGAGGAGAGAGATGTTGGACCAAGGGGGAGGACTCTGTAGACATCTAGTTGAGGGGGAGTTTGAGCTTTTGGCATGCTCTTGCATCGGTGCGTTGAGCCTTTTGCCTCTTTCTGGAGGAGCCGATGCTTTGCCTAAGCATGACTGTGTTGAGCCAGTTTGCCTCTTTCTTGAGGGGTCACGATTTAGTTTGATCGACTGCGTTGAGCGGTTTCCCTTGTCTTAGGGGGTCGATCTTTGGCCTTGTTTTTGTTGTCTCAATTTGCCCTTTTCTGCTTGTATTTTGCTTTTGGCCATCTTGAGCAACTTCTTCTTTTTCTTCTTTCTTTTCGGTTTTACGCTTTTCTTTTTGTCTTTGTTCTATTTCAGGTTACAAGTTGAAGGTGTTGACAATGCACTCATCAAGGGGGAGATTGAGAGCCAATGGACCGGCTCCATTGCCTCTGGAGTGATGAGTGATTGTCAACAGTAGCAAGACCTAGAAGGACTTGGGCACAAGACCTCCGATGGACAGGAGGCCCTCCGATGGATTGGAGGTTGAGGAAAGTCCTCCGAAGGACTGGAGGCATGCTCGGCGTCTATCGGCCACGGGAGTTCGGTACACGGAGGAGCGGCACGGCGACGGCAGGAGTAAGTCCTCCGAAGGACTGTGAGGCTGCCCCGATGGACAGGGGATGCCGGGCGCCACCGCGGTGCTCCAACCCGAATGCGTGGCGCGAAGGTGTGCGAGGGATCTTTGAGGCTTCAGCTCAGAACCACCACCCAAGCTACCCAAGCCTTGGTGAGTTGGGCCATGACTCGCCAAGATAGGGAAGATGGGCCAAATCCGGCCCAGGTGGAGACTTCCTAAAGTTTCCCGGTTTTTGACTTCAAAACCGGGGGCAGATCGCTGATTGGACTACTGGCCACGTGGAGAACATCCGAGGATTGCGTGGAACTTACGAAGATCAAGACTTCATCATGGCTGTCCAACCCGAAATATCCTGTAATCTTTCGTTTTGAGTCCTTTGGGTTTATCTAGCTGTAGGGACCTAAGTGCAAAACTGTCTAAATAGCACTCAGGTATAAATAGGTCTAAGGCACGTCATTAGAAATCCCCTTATGGCTGCTAGGATTAGTCTTCACTTGGTGATTTTCATCCTTAAGCTTTGAGCTCCATTGTTAGGGAGGTTAGAGTAGGATTTAGCCCCTAATCTTGACGGAAGGTGAGGGTGGTTGCTTGGGACGAATTTCTGCTAGTATGCTGAATCTTTAGACCCCTCTTGGGCACTTAATCGAAGCAAATTCATGTAGCAACCTTGTGTTCTTCTCCTCCCCCTCTCTCTTTGGTTTTGGGTTCAATCCTTGGCTTTTGGGTGTTTTTGTTGGCCAAGCTTGAATCCCTTTCCTTGCTGATGTTTTGGACTTGCTAGGATGTGGAGATCATGACTTAGTTCATCTCAATCCTGCTGGATTGCCACGAGCAAGCCTCTTTTGTGCTTTCCCCTTTCTTGCCCAAAGATTGCCATTTCACGTGATCTGAAATTCCCGCTGATTCCGTGGTCACCTTGAGTTGATCTTTTGGAAAAAGCTTTGGAATAGGGTCCAGATAGCCTGTCCGGTGCCTGCTGCGGGACAGTCTTTTCTGCGACTCTACCGAACAATCCAGCAGGCGCCACCGGACAATCCGGTTCCACCGGATAGTCCGGTAGAGCTCACCGGATAGTCCGGTGTGAGCTCTGCCCGGGCCGTACCACCGGACAGTCCGGCAGCAGGCACCGGATAGTCCGGTCCCACCGGACAGTCCGATGTTGGCCACCGGACAGTCCGGTCCTGCCAGGAACTGCTGTGTTCTTTCCAGTTTGGTTTTTCCACTGTGTTTCTGCTCTGGATTTTTGCATTCCCCACTGTTAGACCATTCTCTTTGCTTGCTGTGAGCGAGTGATACACACCTCGGTGTGGTGAGTGTCGTGTGGCGGTTTGTTGCAAAGTCTCATTGCCGGTGTGCCATTCTTGGTTGGATCTTGAGTTTTACCGTTTTGGTGCGTATCCTTTCAATGGACGCCACCCTTGCGCTGCTTGGCACGTATCTGTTCAGTCGACGGTGCCTAGTTCTGTTTGTCTTGAGCTTTGCTGAGCAACTTCTTGGGGGTTGTGATTTTGAGATTTCAAGTTGTGATACTCCGTATCTAAAGACCCTCTAAGTGCATCGCATGCTTTCATATTTCTCTTTTGAAAATTTAATTCAAATTCAAATTTGAGGCCTTTTCAAAAATTTGGAATTTTCCTGGGGCAAAAAGATGAAAGGGTAGTTTAAATTAAGCCCTTTCACTTTTGTATTTGGACCCCTGTCAAAAAAGGTCAAAATCCAGGGTTAGAAATGAAAATGGTAAAAGTAAAAAAAAAAGAGAAAAGGGCAGGCTGAGGGAGGCCTGCGTGGCGGCCTGTGCCACGCGACGGCCCAGCCGCCGGGGGAGGCCGGCGTGGCGGCCCGCATGGGCGCCAGCGTGCCCACTCCCCTGCGCACCTGACGGGCGGGTCCCACCGCCCACGGCCTTCTTCTCCGCGCGGTAAGGGAGCAGGGAGCTCCCGTCCTCCCCACTCCGCTCGCCCCGCCGTCCCTGCCCACCACCCCGCTCTGCTCCGCGCCGCCCCGCTGCTCCGCTCCCCGCCACCGCCCCGCTGCTCCGCTCACCGCCACCCCGCACCGCGCCCTCACCCTCGCTCCGCCGTCATCGCCAAGGTGAGCCACCGCGCCCCTCCCACCGTCCCCACCCCTCCGGTTTCCCCTAGCCCTGGCTAGCGGGCGCATCGGGTGCGCAACGCCCGCGCGCACGTCACGCGGGGGAGAGTTGGCCCCGGTGACCCCTACCGCCGCCGTTGAGCGGGCGAGCACCATGGCCGCCCCGTCTGCGGCGGCCGGCGTGCATAAGCGAGAGAGGGAGAGGGCGGGAACGGGAGGGGGCGGATGTTCCGCGTCGCCGGAGTGCCACCGCCGCGTGGTCCGGCGGTCGGCCCCCGCCGACAGTGCTGCGCCGGGGGTGCGACTAGCCGCGCGCGCGCGTTGTGCGCGTCGCGCCAGCAGGCAGCGCCCCGCGCTGGCTAGGGCCGCGCCGTGGCAGGCCGCCACTGCGCGCGCGCTGGGCCGGGCGGCTGGCCAACCAGCAGGCCAAGCTGGTTGGGCCAAAAAGAAGGGGAGGAGGAAATTGGGGCGCGCAGGAAGAGGGCCGCCGGCCCACTTGGTGGGCTGGGCCAATGAGAAAAGAGCCCAGGCGCATTTTGGAGGGGAAAAATTGAACTTTTAGGGTTTCTTTTGTGGGTTGGGCCAAAATCCATTTTCAATTTCTGTTTTATTTTTTTTCTTAATTCAATTTGGTTATTTAATTTTAGTTTAATTTAATCTGTTTATATTAATTAATAGAATTATTTATTAATTCATATAAATATTTTGTATTTCTAAAAAGAAATTAAATTAAAGTTTATATAATTTTACAAAAGTTAGAATTCTTTTAAAATACAGAAAAAATTCAAAAAAGTGTATTGAAAATGTAGAATTAATTCTAAAACACATTTGAAGTATTAAAAAATTTCTAGAAAATTCATTTAATCTTTTAAAAATATTTAAAAATAATATAAAATTTATTCGAGCCCTAGGACAGTCAGTTACGCCCCGAAAATCCAGCTGTTTAAACCCGACCACCCTTTTTCCTTAGAAAATTGTACACTTTACTTTTTCAACAGGTTGATCATCCTCATACTTTTAAACTCCTGCATGTCATCAACCTAGGCACGTTGGTCCCGCCAAATCCAGTTGAAGAGTCTTCCACCGCAGCGGAAGCTCCGGAAGCCGGTGTGGCCGAGACGTCCTTCGCACCCATAGGAGGAGACTCCGAGTCACCGACGGAGATAAACCCTGTGACCCAAGGGAAGCCCCGGTGCATTTACCTATTTTCTTTGGGTCCTTAAATTAAATTAGAGTTATGCTTGTGCATTAGAGTTAGGGATCCAGTATGAAAATCCTATACACAGTAGATGGCTTAGGTGGCATAGGGTTGGAACGAAACTCTTTTACTAAAGTTAATTGGTTAAGAATGGGAAAGATGTTAATAAATTGATAGACATGCGGCGGGATCAGTTTCGCTTTCTGATATCATTATGCTATGATTATTGCTATGGACCTTGATCCTGCCTGTGTCGCATGAGGCCGTCCGATGTGTGGCCTGGTTGGGCCGAACGCGCCTCATTCACTTGCCGTCCCTAACGGGCTTCGGTAAACCTCTCGTCCTGTTGTACCTAAGCGCGGAACTAGACGAGACCAACTGGAAGGAGGAGGTTGGGCGGGTGTCGAAGGACTGACACCCGGGTTCGGTGCGGATGGTTTCGGCTAGGTGGCATTGGATGTTGGGTTGTCATATGTGGGGTCAATGTACACACATATGATGGGTGTCTAAGTATCCCTCTCGAGAGGTGGAAAAACGATTCGAATCGTCTGTGGCTTGCCGGTTGTAAGCTGCCTGATCGCGACAAAGATGATCCAGTTGATAAAGAATGATTTTGGCAAGTTGTTTGCTTTTGTTTGCTACTAGAATACGTATAACTTAGTCTGGACAGGTAATAACTAAAAAGTAACTTAATTCTAAAAGCTAAGGATTCACTATTAGGCCTGCCGCAGTGTGAGTTGACCTAACCACCCTGGCTATCTGGGCAGTTCTGCCACAGCTGGTATCAGAGCTGAGCTTGAGGGGTGGGTTACTATTTTAAAAACTATTTATTTCAATTTATAAGCCCAGCATAAGGGTTTGTTTAAAGGTATTAAATAATGAAACCATCTTCTTTAAAATGATCGTGTAGAGAACATTAAAAGGTTTGGTCCTAAAATATGTCATGCATCATAATTGCATTAGAGTTATTTTTCTGTCCTTAGGAACAAGTAGATCAATTCAAAATAATTTATTATTAACAAAAGTTTTTGTTGTTCTGGTCCAGATGCCACACATTTTCGTCCCTTACGAGGATGCCAAGGGTTGTTGGCACCAGGAGTGCCCAGAAAACTATCCCTTAGCTATGACTCTCCACCACCGTCTTCAAGGGTTGGGTTATCTTAGTTGCCCCCGTTATATTGTTCGTCATGCTGATCTGGGTCTCATGGGTGAGACACGGGTGCGAGTGCGTATGCCCCAACACCCTAGGTTTCTGGAGGAGGAAGTATGGGAAGTTGAGGGTAGTGGGATAACCCCTGGAGAGGCTTTTTCTGATGCAGCTTACAGGGCTCTAACCGAGCTCTGTACGAGGCATCTTGGTGAGTTAGAAGGGTCTGAAGTTATGTTTCTTCCTCCCAATGACCGATCTTAGCCTGAGTGGGAAAGGAGATTGGAGGATCTGAACCGTAGTGCACGAGACCTGCGAAGGCACCAAATGCGTGAGCAAGTCCACTATACTTCCCATTTGGCGGATCTTTATGATCAGCGCCACCAAACCTATGAGAGTACCAGAGAGGGTTTCTTGGGGCTAAGGGCGCAGAATGAGCAGATGTTAGAACAACATCATAGAGATTCTTTTGAGATCATCAGTTTGGGTCTTCGTCAATACGTGGACCAACACACCATGAGAGAATTAAGAGATCAGTTGCACACTGCAAACCTAACCATCCAGGATCAAACCATACATATCAAACTCGACCACACCATCATAGATGATCTTAATGAGCAGGTGATTGCACTGCAAATGCAAAATGATCAGCTCCAGGCAGAGGTAGAAGAGAGTTCTTCAGAGGAGGAGCCCATGGAGTTAGTTCCTGAGGGGTCAGGGGCTACTCAGGGATCCTCAGGGATTGTTTCGGTTCCGTTGGACCACCTGCCCCTGCTCCTGGTATAGGGTACGATTCAGATGCGGACAAAAATTCAGTGGGCCAGAGCGGCACTTGAGGGATGAATTGCAGTGGGTCCGATGTTTGGGGCGCTTGATGTTGTCAAATTTGTAAAAATTTTGTAAAATAGTTGCCAGTGTGGGTTGTTGTTTGAGTGAGCTAGTGGTGGCGGTATGGCTGTATAATAGTATCAACTAAGTGTGGTTTGAACCCGTTATGTAAGATGTTATGTGTATACACGCTTGTGGCGTTTTTGTTTTTCAATAAAAGAATATTAGACCTTGTGTACCTGACTCTTCTCCACTGTTAAGCGTAATGGCAAGCTTACGGTAGTCTCAACTTCTATGCTCCGCAGATGTCTAGTGATCATTCCGGCAAAATTCCTCCACCACCCCCAGCTCATCCCACCATGGCAGAAGTCTTGGACCGCCATGATCGTTTAATCGAGCTCTTTGCTCAAAGCCAACTCGCTCAGCATCACTTAATGCAAGATAACCCGCGCCGCGGGCGGGAGGCAAGAGTGACTTTCCTAGACTTTGAAGCTCTCCATCCACCGACCTTTCAGTCTACACCAGATCCAATGGATGCCAAACATTGGGTGCGGACCATAGAGGGCATGTTTGCAACTTCTGCCAAATCTTTCGGATCAACAAAAGGTTATGTTTACTGCTCGGAAGTTACAAGGACCTACTGGAACCTGGTGGGCAACCTACCAAGCTTCCTTGCAACCCAACCAACAACTTACCTGGCCAGAATTCCGCAAGGCTTTCAAGGACCATCATATCCCCGAAGGTCTAGTGGAAATGAAAATGCAGGAGTTCTTGAGCCTGCAACAAGGTAATAAGATGGCCCTGGAGTATATTCATGCCTTCAACCATCTAGCTCAGTATGCTCCTACCTTGATTACTGGGGATGAATCCAAAAGGATGTATTTTTCATGTGGCTTGTCTCCTCGCATGAGGGCGAAGATGAATATGTCCTACCCCAGTTTTCATCAGGTGGTGAATGATGCTATCCAGTTGGAAGAAAGGCTCCGGGTGTATGGAGAAGAGAAGAAACGTAAGAGAGCTACCGAGGGAGCGAGCAGTCGGCCACGGGTGGTATACCAACCTCCCAGGTATGCCTTCCCCACTCCTCATCCCCCATGGATGGTTCGGTCAGCTCCACAGCCGAATCAGCCCCCACGACAGTGGATTATGAGGCCACAGTCACAGCCCCCTCGTCCACTGGCACTTGGTCCCTCTGCCCCTCATGCTTCAATGCCGGGCAACACCTGTTATAATTGTGGACGGCCCAACCATTTCGCGAAGGACTGCCCATATTCTCGTCAAGGTCAAGGGTTCCGCCCATCTGCCCCAACCTCCGGTGGAAATCTCCAATATACCTTTAAGAAGAAGGGCCCTGCCCCGAAAGTGGGTAAGGTACACTATATGCAGATGGAAGAGTTACTGGAGGGAGAAGCAGTCATGACTGGTACGTTCTTAATGAATGATCTGCCTACTCAAGTTTTATTTGATACGGGAGCGTCGCATACCTTTGTCAGTCATGCATATGCATATCGTCGGGGTTTTTCTATATCCCCCGTTAAACAAGGGTACCTCATCACGGCTCCCGGTCAGCAATTGCTAACTAACGTAGTGGTTAGGGATTTGCAATTGGAATTGGGTGGAAAACTTTTCAAAATCCAACCTATCGTGCTACCAGGGCGCGGTATACCAGTCATCCTAGGGATGAACTGGATGAATACTCAGCGAGCAGTTATGGATATCACTGCTCGCACCATACTGGTTTTTTCCCCCGATAATACCCCGGTGCATGTTTCGCTTCCCCGAATAGAAAAAGAAATGCCAATAGTAAATACGGTGGTCAGCCCTGAATTAGCATCTATTCCGGTGGTGTGTGAATTTCCAGATGTGTTTCCCGAAGATCTTCCGGGATTACCACCTGATAGGGAAATTGAGTTTTCCACAGAGCTAGTCCCAGGCACGGTTCCTATTTACCGGAAACCTTATAAGATAGCTCTGAGGGAGATGGCTGAAATGAAGGTGCAGCTCGAAGACCTTCTTAAAAAGGGTTTTATCCATCCTAGTACTTCTCCTTGGGGTTGCCCAGCTCTTTTTGTAGAGAAAAAGGGGGACAAGTCTCTAAGAATGTGTGTGGATTATCGCCCCCTCAATGCGGTGACCATTAAGAACAAATATCCTCTTCCTCAAATCGATGTGTTGTTTGACCAGCTTTTGGGAGCCAAGATCTTCTCAAAAATCGATCTTAGATCAGGGTATCACCAGATTAAGGTCAAAAAGGAAGATATACCCAAAACTGCTTTCTCTACCAGATATGGTCTCTATGAGTATCTGGTAATGTCCTTTGGGCTAACCAATGCCCCGGCATACTTTATGTACCTGATGAACTCCATCTTTATGCCAGAATTGGATAAGTTTGTAGTGGTCTTTATCGATGACATTCTGATCTACTCTAAGTCCAAGGAAGAACATGAACACCATTTGCGTGTGGTGTTATCCCGGTTGCGGGAACATAAGCTATATGCCAAGTTCAGCAAGTGTGCCTTTTGGCTAAATAAAATCTCCTTCTTGGGCCATATCCTGTCTGCCGATGGGATAGAAGTAGACCCCGAGAAGATAGAAGAGGTTTTAAACTGGAAAACCCCAAGTACTGTTACTGAAGTTAGAAGTTTTTTAGGCTTGGCTGGCTATTACCGTCGATTCATTCAAGACTTCTCCAGAATAGCCAAACCAATGACTAAGCTGTTACAGAAAAATGTGAAGTTTGTCTAGGGACCTGAGTGTGATCAGGCTTTCCAAAGCTTAAAGAAATTACTTACTTCTACCCCGGTATTGATCCAGCCGGATGTCACCAAACCTTTTGAAGTATATTGTGATGCTTCGGGCATAGGATTGTGATGAGGACATCAACTACGACACTAGTACATCTACACCAGCAGCAACTTCTCCAGCGCCACCTTATTCTGGGCCAATTACTCGGGCCCGTGCAAGAGAGTTGAACTTCGTTATGATGCTGAAGAATGAAGGCCCAGAAGACTGAAGGTTGGCCCAACAGAAGGCCTTTGTGTGTGGGCGCCTAGGGCTGGCCCAACATGGGGCGCCTAGGGCTGCGCTCCCACACCCTGGATGCCAGGGGCGGCGCCCCCTTTGCTGGCCGCGCCCCCTTTCCCTTTATTAGTCGAGTCCTGTTTCTTTTAGAACTTGAGTTTTGTTTTACATCTAGCTTTAGCTACATCAGAACACGCACAAATACGTGCTGTCCTCTGTAATTCAGAACTCCACCTTCGAGTAATTAATAGATTGCTCGCGTCTTGTTCTTGTTCGTTCTTCGATTGCGGACAGGAAACGATCTTCGTGATCAGGCTGATCTTGCATCAACAAGGTCGGTAACCACAGGGAGTTGGTTCAGCGATTGCATTGGCGCTTCGGGTTCGCTCGTCGTAGTCGGATCGTGAGGGTCTACTTCCACCGAATCGAAATTATCCCCACTCACCGAAAGATCGGGCACTCCGCCTCTATCAAGTGGTATCAGATTTCCAGGTTGATCGGTGAGTTTATCGAGTGTTTTTAATTTCCTACAGTCCACAAAACCACAACAAACATATATGTTCCTTGTCCCAGCAACCTTTTAGCCTTTGCACTTTCTTTCAATAATTTGCATTGTTGAATTTGTGTGCTTTTGCGTTCAATTGTTGCTGGTTACCTTGCTGCATATCGCCAGAAACCCTAGCGCGCGCCGCCGCCACAAACCCTAGCGCGCGCCGCCGCCACAAACCCTAGCGCGTGCCGCCACCCCTCGCCAATCCACCACGCGTTCCTCATCGTTCCTATTTTTTTACTTTCCTGTTTTGCCGCCCCCCATCGTTTTCGGGATCACCCTTCCTGTTTGCCCCTTTCCCCCCCCCCCCCCCCCCCGTCGCCTTGTGTTTCACTGAAACGGGCATAACTTTTCGCTCGTTTATCGAAAAAATCCGAAAAAAAAACGGTAGCTTGGTGACTCAAAACTAAGCATACCCAAACTGGCCTTTGGCCTGTTTGCGCCGTCCAAAATTGCCAAAAAAATCGGGAAAATAAAGAAAAAAATTGATCAAGGGTTTTGCAGTTTTTGTCTTTTTTCTGTAGACCACATCTGACCTCTGTTCAAGGTGAAATTTTGTGTGGTTCTTCCTGGTGTGTCTCTGAGTTCGAAAAAAAAAATAAGTGACAAAAAAAAAAGAGTGCAAAAAAAAACAGAGACATTCAGGAAGCCATTCAATTGGTGTTTTTGATATACAGTGTGGTACCCTTGATCACCTTCCTCTTTGCCTTGATCCTTGTTCTTCTTTCTCACTTTTGTCGTCCATCTCCACCTCTTTCCATCCACTTTTGCACCTTGTTTCCAGCAGCTTTTGTTTACGTGTTTAGCACTATAATTCAACATTGCATTATTGTTTGATTGTGCTAACCATTGAATTGAGTGCAGCCTACCTAGAACTCCACATATTTTCTACGGCGAGCAGTTTTTGTTTCACCAGGCAATCGCTCTTCCAATCTTTCGCCGGTTCTACCTGTTGGTTGCAGCTCACCCCTGTGTGCTTGGTAAGAACGGATAAGGATTTGATAACAGCACTAGTGTGAGCGCCTTGTGAGCCATACATCCCTGTTTTTGTTGTCAGTTTTCTTTTTGCATTTGCACTAACTATGCCAGGAGACGACGACATAAAGGATGCAGAGCTGCGGGACATGCGGGCACAGGTTAATGGACTTGCAGCAGACATACAGACGATGCATGAACGGTTTGATTCGACAATCGCTGCATCCAACGAGCGATTCGACCAACTAGACCTCGCTCAGACGGCAACGACGACCACGCTCAAGGCCATCGTGACACGACTCGAGACGTTGACCGCGACGCTCACGGAGTTGCAGAACGACTACGGCGGTGACACGGAGCAGGAAGATGGAGATCGCCGCCCTCGTGCCCGCCGTGTACGTCGCCCTAATGACTCATTTGCTAAGATTAAATTTAAAATTCCATCTTTCAATGGCAAATACGATCCTGCTGCATATCTTGATTGGGAATTAGAGGTAGAACAGAAATTTTCATGCCATGATATTCCTGCTGCTTCTCAAGTTAAAGCTGCTATTTCTGAATTTACTGATTTTGCTTTAATTTGGTGGCGCGAATATAAACTAAAACCTGGCACTGTCACCCCCATCACTTGGGATCAATTAAAAGCTGCTATGCGACACAGATTTGTGCCTTCCTATTACGCACGCGATTTGCTTAATAAAATGCAGCGTTTTCAGCAAGGCCACCAATCGGTTGAGGAATATTACCAGGAGCTACAAAAGGGTATGCTTCGTTGTGATTTGAAGGAAAAGAATGAAGCTGCTATGGCTCGTTTTCGGGGTGGCTTGAACCCTGAAATTCAGAATATTCTTGACTATAAGGAATATTATGATATGACCACATTATTTGAATATGCTTGCAAAGCTGAACGTGAAGTGCAGGGACGCCGATCCAAGACATACACTAACTCTTTTGCAGGACGGAGCTCGACATCCAGCACACCTCCTACTCTTCCTGCTCCATCTACCACTAGCACTACACTGCGCGAGAGAACGTCCAAACCCGCCGTGCCGCCAGCCACAAGCGCTGCCCCTTCCACGGTACGTACACGGGATATTCAGTGCCATCGTTGCAAAGGATTCGGGCACGTGATTCGGGACTGCCCCAGCAAGCGCACCTTACTCATACGCGACAATGGTGAGTACTCTTCCGCTAGTGATTCTGAAGATACTCAACATGCTATGCTTGCCACTGACCATGCAGTTAATGAGGAGATTCATGTTGATCCGGGTGACGCCGATAGGTATGAAAGTCTTGTTGCGCAGCGTGTTCTTAGTGCACAGGTCGCCCCACCGGAGAAGAATCAGCGACACACTCTTTTCCACACCAAGGGCGTTGTACAGGAGCGGTCGATTCGCATCATCATCGACAGCGGCAGCTGCAACAACTTAGCGAGCACCATGCTGGTAGAGAAGCTTTCATTGCCCACTCGTAAGCATCCGAGTCCTTATCACATTCAGTGGCTTAATGATGGTGGCAAGATTAAAATAACACGGTCGGTGCGTGTCCCTTTTTCCATGGGTGCTTATTCTGATTTTGTCGATTGTGATGTTGTTCCCATGGAAGCATGTTCTTTGTTACTTGGTAGACCGTGGCAATATGATACTGATAGCTTGCATCATGGTCGTTCGAATCATTATTCTTTCATGTTTAAGGGTCAGAAAATAATTATACACCCCATGACACCCGAACAAATTGTTAAAGATGATCTTGCTCGAGCTGCTAGGCATGCTAAACAACTTGAACCATCGCCATTGCCCTCTACATCTGAAATCAAGTTGAATGCTCCTGTTTTACTTGCTACACGCGATGCTCCTTTGCCCTGCTATGCCCTTGTATGCTCTGGTATGCTCGTTACACTTGATGATGCACCGTCTTTGGATATTCCCCCTGCGGTTGCTAACATTTTGCAGGAGTACGCTGATGTTTTCCCCAAAGACTTACCACCGGGTCTTCCACCACTACGTGGCATTGAGCATCAGATTGATCTCATTCCCGGCGCACAGCTTCCCAACCGCGCCTCATACCGTACAAATCCGGATGAGACAAAGGAGATCCAACGCCAGGTGCAGGCATTGCTTGACAAGGGGTACATTCGTGAGTCTCTTAGCCCTTGCTCAGTTCCGGTGTTACTTGTTCCAAAGAAAGATGGTTCATGGCGTATGTGTGTAGACTGTCGTGCTATTAATAATATCACCATTCGTTATCGCTATCCTATACCACGCCTTGATGATATGCTAGATGAGCTTAGTGGTGCCACTATTTTCACTAAGATAGATTTGCGTAGTGGCTACCACCAGATTCGAATGAAACTGGGTGACGAATGGAAAACGGCTTTTAAAACAAAATTTAGGTTATATGAATGGTTGGTTATGCCGTTTGGTTTGACTAATGCTCCCAGTACCTTTATGCGCTTAATGAATGAAGTTCTAAGGCCTTTCATAGGTTTGTTCGTTGTTGTCTATTTTGATGATATCTTGATTTACAGCAAGTCTATGCAAGCACATTTAGAACATTTGCGTGCTGTTTTTGATGCGTTGCGTGCTGCTCACTTGTTTGGTAACATAGAAAAATGCATCTTTTGCACGCAACGTGTCGCGTTTCTTGGCTATGTTGTTACTCCACAGGGCATTGAGGTGGACAGCAGCAAGATCGATGCCATTCGGGAATGGCCCACACCGACGACGGTCACACATATTCGGAGTTTTCTTGGACTTGCAGGCTTCTACCGCAGGTTCGTTCCTAATTTTAGCTCCATTGCAGCCCCTCTACATGAGCTTACAAAGAAAGGTGTGCCGTTTGAATGGAGCGAATCGCAGGAGGTTGCGTTCAACACTTTGAAAGATAAGTTAACAAATGCTCCCCTCTTGCAATTGCCTGATTTTACTAAAGTGTTTGAGCTTGAATGTGATGCTAGCGGTATTGGGCTAGGTGCTGTTTTGTTACAAGAGGGCAAGCCGGTTGCTTATTTTAGTGAGAAATTAAGCAGTGCTAGCATGAGATATTCTACTTATGATAAGGAGTTGTATGCTTTAGTTCGCACTTTGCAAACATGGCAGCATTATCTTTGGCATCGTGAGTTTATAATTCATTCTGATCATGAGGCTTTGAAACATATTCGTACCCAAACCAATCTGAACCGTCGTCATGCTAATTGGGTAGAATACATTGAGTCTTTTCCTTACATTATTAAACACAAAAATGGGAAGGACAATGTCATTGCTGATGCCTTGTCTCGTCGATATACCATGCTTTCACAGTTGGATTTTAAAATTTTTGGCTTACAAACTGTGAAGGATCAATATGTCAACGATGCTGATTTTCATGATGCTTTAACACATTGCATGCATGGTGCACCATGGGGCAAGTTCCACATGCAGGATGGATTCCTGTTTCGCGCTAATAAGCTGTGTATTCCAGCAAGCTCGGTTCGTCTATTGTTGTTACAGGAAGCGCATGGCGGAGGTCTCATGGGACATTTCGGCGTCTACAAAACGCACGAGGTGCTGGCTGCACACTTCTTTTGGCCTCGGATGCGCCGTGATGTCAAGCGCCTTGTTGCACGCTGCACTACTTGTCAAAAAGCTAAGTCCCGTTTGAGCAGCCATGGTTTGTATATGCCTTTGCCTGTCCCTACTTCCCCTTGGCTTGATATCTCTATGGACTTTGTTTTGGGATTGCCTAGAACTAAGAAGGGGAGGGATAGCATTTTTGTGGTTGTTGATAGATTCTCCAAAATGGCTCATTTTATACCATGCCATAAGACTGATGATGCTAGCAGTGTTGCTGAATTGTTCTTTCGAGAGATTATTCGTTTGCATGGTGTTCCGAATACAATAGTCTCTGATCGTGATGCTAAGTTTCTCAGTCATTTTTGGAGATCACTTTGGAATAAATTAGGAACTAAATTGTTGTTTAGCACAACTTGTCACCCTCAAACTGATGGGCAAACTGAGGTGGTAAATAGAACTTTATCCACAATGCTTAGGGCTGTTTTAGATAAAAATTTGAGACGTTGGGAGGATTGCTTGCCTCATATTGAATTTGCTTATAATCGTGCAACACATTCTTCTACAAAGATGTGCCCTTTTCAGATTGTTTATGGTTACATTCCTCGGGCACCTATTGATTTGTTTTCGCTTGATGCTGCGGATGCTCCACATATAGATGCTGTTGCACATGTTGAACAAATGATTGACCTTCATGAACAAACACACCAAAACATTGCTGCTGCTAATGCTAAATATCAGGTTGCTGGTAGTAAAGGTAGAAAACATGTTACTTTTGAACCTGGTGATATGGTTTGGTTGCATTTGAGAAAGGATCGTTTTCCTACCTTGCGCCGTTCTAAATTGATGCCTCGTGCTGCTGGTCCTTTTAAGGTGCTAACCAAGATTAATGATAATGCTTATATCCTTAACCTGCCTGCGGAGTTTGGTGTTTCCACTAGTTTTAATGTTGCAGATTTGACACCATATGTGGGCGAGGACGAGGAGTTGCCGTCGAGGACGACTTCAGTTCTAGAAGGGGAGGATGATGAGGACATCAACTACGACACTAGTACATCTACACCAGCAGCAACTTCTCCAGCGCCACCTTATTCTGGGCCAATTACTCGGGCCCGTGCAAGAGAGTTGAACTTCGTTATGATGCTGAAGAATGAAGGCCCAGAAGACTGAAGGTTGGCCCAACAGAAGGCCTTTGTGTGTGGGCGCCTAGGGCTGGCCCAACATGGGGCGCCTAGGGCTGCGCTCCCACACCCTGGATGCCAGGGGCGGCGCCCCCTTTGCTGGCCGCGCCCCCTTTCCCTTTATTAGTCGAGTCCTGTTTCTTTTAGAACTTGAGTTTTGTTTTACATCTAGCTTTAGCTACATCAGAACACGCACAAATACGTGCTGTCCTCTGTAATTCAGAACTCCACCTTCGAGTAATTAATAGATTGCTCGCGTCTTGTTCTTGTTCGTTCTTCGATTGCGGACAGGAAACGATCTTCGTGATCAGGCTGATCTTGCATCAACAAGGTCGGTAACCACAGGGAGTTGGTTCAGCGATTGCATTGGCGCTTCGGGTTCGCTCGTCGTAGTCGGATCGTGAGGGTCTACTTCCACCGAATCGAAATTATCCCCACTCACCGAAAGATCGGGCACTCCGCCTCTATCAGATTGGGATGTGTATTGATGCAAGAAAGAAAAGTCGTAGCTTATGCTTCCCGTCAGCTGAAGAAGCATGAAGAAAACTACCCCACCCATGATCTAGAACTAGCAGCAGTGGTTTATGCCTTAAAAATTTGGCACCACTACGTGCTAGGGAACACTTGTCATATCTATACGGATCATAAGAGTTTAAAGTATATCTTTACCCAAAGTGAATTGAATATGCGACAACGCCGCTGGTTGGAGTTGATCAAGGATTACGATTTGGAAATCCATTATCATCCTGGAAGGGCCAATGTGGTTGCGGACGCTCTAAGTCGTAAAGCTCACTGCCATTGTTCCACTTTATCTCCCTCCACAGAATCTCTTTGTGAGCAAATGGAAAAGATGAATTTAGAAATGGTACAACCCAGAGCAGTGATTGCTCTTCAATTGGAACCCACTCTTAAGGACCAAGTGATTCAAGCCCAGAAGGTGGACAAAGGGGTCCAACATTTAAAATGAAGGCTTGCTGAAGGTGAAGAGTTACCTTTCGAGGTTAAAGAAGGGGATATACTCTGGTTTAAAAATCGTCTGGTAGTGCCCAAAGACACAGATCTTAGAAGGAAGATTATGTAAGAGGCTCATACCTCTCGTTACACTATTCATCCGGGCAGTACCAAGATGTATCAACATTTAAGGCAACGTTTCTGGTGGACTCGAATGAAAAGAGAAATAGGAAGATATTTGTCGGAATGCGATGTATGCCAGAGAATAAAGGCGGATCACTTACGACCCACGGGACTTTTGCAACCTTTGCCAGTTCCAAGTTGGAAGTGGGAAGATATCCACATGGATTTCATTGTGGGTTTACCTAAAACTCGCAAAAAGAAGGATTCCATTTGGGTGATCGTGGACCGGTTAACAAAAACGGCCCACTTTATTCCTGTGAGTGTCCAAAATTCAGTTCCACAACTGGCAGAGTTATACCTACAATGCATAGTAGCATTACATGGGGTGCCTAAGACTATTGTTTCCGATCACGGTCCACAATTTGTCCCCCGCTTTTGCGAACAATTACAAGCAGCTTTAGGTACTACTCTTATTCATAGCTCGGCCTACCATCCTCAAACCAATGGCCAGGTGGAGAGAATTAACCAGATCTTGGAGGATATGCTACGAGCATGTGCCTTGACTTATGGTTCAGATTGGGAGTCCTGTTTACCTTTAGCAGAATTCACTTATAATAACAGTTATCAAAAGAGTTTAGAAATGGCTCCTTTTGAGGCCCTTTATGGACGGCGATGCCGAACCCCTTTGAATTGGTCGGAACCAGGAGAAAGGGTAACTTTTGGCCCTGAGTTGGTAATGGCTGCCGAGAAGCAAGTCTGGTTTATCCAAGCTAAGTTGAAAGCTGCGCAAGCTCGCCAACAAAACAATGCAGACAAACGAAGAAGACCATTGGTATTTGAAGTAGGGGATTTTGTATATCTTAAGGTATCCCCGGTGAAGGGAGTTCATCGATTCGGTGTCACCGGCAAGTTAGCCCCTCGGTATATTGGACCTTTTCCAATTATCGAGAGGTGCGGTCCAGTGGCTTATCGAGTCGAATTACCCCCTCAATTGACGGCAGTCCACAATGTATTTCATGTTTCTCAGCTTAAGAAATGCCTAAGGATACCTTTGGAAGAAGTGGATCATACAGAACTGCAAGTGGAACCCAATCTAACATACAAAGAGTACTCAAGTAAAATTTTGGATGTTAAGGAGAGGGCCACCCGGAGATGGGCAATCAAGTTTTACAAGGTGCAATGGTGACATCATACATCGGAAGAGGCTACTTGGGAGCCTGAGCAACTCCTACAAGAGGAATATCCAGACTTCTGGCAGCGGTTTCAGAAGGGCCAAGCCAATAAGTTCTTTCCTCGTCTTAAAACTTTCCCTTCTTACTCCGCTCCGCGGGAGAAGGGAGTAGGGAGCTCCCGTCCTCCCCACTCCGCTCGCCCCGCCGTCCCTGCCCGCCACCCCGCTTCTCCGCTCACCGCCACCCCGCGCTGCGCCCTCACCCTCGCTCCGCCGTCGTCGCCGAGGTGAGCCGCCGCGCCCCTCCCACCATCCCCACCCCTCCGGTATCCCCTAGCCCCGGCTAGCGGGCGCATCGGGTGCGCAACGCCCGCGCGCACGTCGCGCGGGGGAGTGTTGGCCCCGGTGACCCCTACCGCCGCCGTGGGGCAGCCTCGCCGCCGTTGCACGGGCGAGCGCCATGGCCGCCCGTCTGCGGCGGCCGGCGTGCATAAGCGAGAGAGGGAGAGGGCGGGAACGGGAGGGGGCGGATGTTCCGCGTCACCGGAGTGCCGCCGCCGCGTGGTCCGGTGGTCGGCCATCGTCGGCAGTGCCGCGCCGGGGGTGCGCGTAGCCGCGCCGGGCGCTGTGCGCGTCGCGCGAGCAGGCGGCGCCCCGCGCTGGCTTGGGCCGCGCCGTGGCAGGCCGCCACTGCGCGCGCGCGCTGGGCCGGGCAGCAGGCCAACCAGCAGGCCAAGCTGGTTGGGCCAAAAAGAAGGGGGGGAGGAAATTGGGCCGCGCAGGAAGAGGGCCGCCGGCCCACTTGGTGGGCTGGGCCAATGAGAAAAGAGCCCAGGCGGATTTTGGAGGGGAAAAATTGAACTTTTAGGGTTTCATTTGTGGGCGGGCCGAAATCCATTTTCAATTTCTGTTTTATTTTTTTTCTTAATTCAATTTGGTTATTTAATTTTAGTTTAATTTAATCTGTTTATATTAATTAATAGAATTATTTATTAATTCATATAAATATTTTGTATTTCTAAAAAGAAATTAAATTAAAGTTTATATAATTTTAAAAAAGTTAGAATTCTTTTAAAATACAGAAAAAATTCATAAAAGTGTATTAAAAATGTAGAATTAATTCTAAAACACATTTGAAGTATTAAAAAATTTCTAGAAAATTCATTTAAGCTTTTAAAAATATTTAAAAATAATATAAAATTCATTGGAGCCCTAGGACAGTCAGTTAATCGAGCTGTTTAACCCCAACCACCCTTTTTCCTTAGAAAATTGTACACTTTACTTTTTCAACAGGTTGATCATCCTCATACTTTTAAACTCCTGCATGTCATCAACCTAGGCACGTTGGTCCTGCCAATTCCAGTTGAAGAGTCTTCCACCGCTAGCGGAAGCTCCGGAAGCCGGTGTGGCCGAGACGTCCTTCGCACCAGTAGGAGGAGACTCCGAGTCACCAACGGAGACAGACCCCGTGACCCAAGGCAAGCCCCGATGCATTTACCTATTTTCTTTGCGTCCTTAAATTAAATTAGAGTTATGCTTGTGCATTAGAGTTAGGAATTGATTGAAACCCTAGAGCATGGTTAATCGGGATCTAGTATGAAAATCCTATACGCAGTAGATGGCTTAGGTGGCATAGGGTTGGAACGGAACTCTTTTACTAAAGTTAATTGGTTAAGAATGGGAAAGATGTTAATAAATTGATAGACATGCGGCGGGATCAGTTTCGCTTTCTGATATCATTATGCTATGATTATTGCTATGGACCCTGATCCTGCCTATGTCGCATAAGGCCGTCCGATGTGTGGCCTGGTTGGGCCGAACGCGCCTTATTCACTTGCTGTCCTTAACGGGCTCCGGTAAACCTCTCGTCCTGTTGTACCTAAGCGCGGAACTAGACGAGACCAACTGGAAGCAGGAGGTTGGGCGGGTGTCGAAGGACTGATACCCGGGTTCGGTGAGGATGGTTCCGTCTAGGTGGCATTTGATGTTGGGTTGTCATATGTGGGGTCAGTGTACACACATATGACAGGTGTCTGAGTATCCCTCTCGAGAGGTAGAAAAATCGATTCGAATCGTCTGTGTCTTACCGGTTGTAAGCTGCCTGATCGCGACCAACATTGTAGTAAGAAAGATGATCCTGTTGATAAAGAATGATTTTGGCAAGTTGTTTGCTTTTGTTTGCTACTAGAATAAGTATAACTTAGTCTGGACAGGTAATAACTAAAAAGTAACTTAATTCTAAAAGCTAAGGATTCACTATCAGGCCTGCCGCAGTGTGAGTTGACCTAACCACCCCGGCTATAGGCTAGAAAGTTGGGTTTCGACCCAGTGGTCGGGTAAGTCTTGCTGAGTAATTAGTACTCAGGCTTCTTGCCTACTCTTTTTACAGGAGTAGAGTATACTCTGTTCGAATGGGATCCTTACCTCACTCCTCCCTTCTTCTGAAGCAAGCTTCGCTACGCCTTGGGCGGTATAACGCGTCTTTTGGAGAAACTTGTGATCTATAATAACTTTTAGTAAAAAGGGCTGATGAACTTACCAGCCTGGATGTAATAAGTACCGAACTCTGTGTGTAATATTTCAACTCTATGCAATAAATGTGGCTGTGTATGTTGTAACCTATGGACTCCTTCGAGAGTCGCCCCAAAAACCAAGCTCGATCCGGATGGAAAGGCTGTGATGCCCTAGGCATCTCCAATGCATTACACTAAGATCATTAGCATAATGACATCTTTTCCAAGGCCTCTTATCTTGAAAAGCATGCATAAACTAGGCCAATTGAGCAACTAAACCTAGTTTTCAGAAAAAGCTGTGTTTGAATTGTGGATATAACTTTAAGGCCATTGTGTTTTTCATAAAACCTTACATACCAAACTTGTAGGTAATCCCATAAGGAATGACTTTGGTATTTTGTGCTTTGGCATGCATGAATGTTGAAATCTAGTTTTGGGTCATTTTATGGGAAAATGTGACTTTTGCCGATTTCAGCCCTGTTTGGTAAATTCAAAATTTTGTGAAACAAAATTCAAAATCTTGCCATGTCATGAATACCAAAGTGTAGATCATGAGATTCTATGCAACTTTGGTATAGTTCACCTTTCATGAAAATGCACCTAAAATGGACTTTTATAATTTCCAAGTTGGGGGTTTTAATTGGTCAAACAGGAGTCAGCAAGTTATTTTCAAATTTAAATCATTTTAAATTTGGAATCTGGTATAGGTCCTTTTGACAAAGTTGTATATTTCAAAAATTACAACATTTCATTCAATTGGGACTTTTTCAAATTCGGCTTCTAACTTGGTCAAATTTGCAAAATTCAGAAACCTAATCAGCTGGTCAAAGGGGGTTTATCTTTTTTCGTTTTTCTTTTATTTTCTCGTCTGTATGACAGGCGGGACCCACCTGTCAGCCCCGCCCGCGCCAGCGCATGGGTCGATTCCTGGCCCCTCGCTCCGTGCACCCAGTCCATGCACCCTGACCTTTGTTTCCGTCCTTGGTCCCACCTGTGAGTCCCACCGGTCCATGGACCGGGTTCATCCACGCGCCTTCCTCCTCTCCCGGCCGCCGCGGCCACGCGCCACTGCCGCGCGCGGACAGCGCGCGCGTGACGCGCCACCGGGGCGAGGGCGAGGCCGGCCCTATATCTCGGGTTCTCCTTCCCGAACTCGAGTTTTCTGCTTTTCCCTTCCGACCTCGCGCGTCCGCCATTGCCGGAACCCGCGCGAGCTCGCCCCCAGCCATCTCCGCCCACTCCCGAGCTCAACCATCACCGCGCCGAGCTTCGCCGCCCTCGACTCTACCTTCCCGTTTAGGCCGCGTCGCCCGAGACCCTCCCACTTCGGCGTATTGCACCGCCGGACCTCGCCGGCCAGGGGCACTCGTCGCCGACCCTCCCCGCGATCTCCCCCGCCGTCTGAGGTAGTGGGTAAAGCTCCCCGTCTTCTCCTCTCTCTCCCCGGCACTCCGCGGTGAGCTCCCGAGCCCCGCAGGGCCGGGATTGACCGCGCGCCGCCGGAGCTCCCCCTCCCGTCGCGAGGAGGAAGACGACGGGAGGAGGAAGACGGACATTTTGCGATACCGCCCTCCGGGTTTAACAGTTTTATGTTTCCATACCGGGCACTGTGTACTGAGTCTTGTGAATCTTGCACAGGAACCCTCAGCAGCTATAGATATTTACAGATAGGTCCTGGATCTGTTTAATTTTGATTAAAATGCTTTTAAAAAAGGCTGAAACTTTGAAAAATCATAGTAAAGTGTATAAAAATCCAAAAATAGCAAACTTTGTTGCATTTTGTTCCTAATAAATAGATCTACAGAATGGGTATGATGGTTGAGTAGGAAAAGACAGTTTTGCCCCTGTTTTTGTGCAAGCATGAAAAACCTTGATAAATAGAAAATATGGCTAAAATGAACTCCAAAAATTGTGAAATTTGGGCAGAGACCTTTTTATTCTGTGTAGGCTCTATGAAAATTTTGGTAGCTCAAATGTCCTCTGCTAATTACCATTTTGCCCCTATATGTGTTTTTAGCATGGAAATAAATGAAGAAATGTTGTTTATATAAAAATTAGGTTCTAAATGGTTATACCTAGTTTTTGTGCTCCTTATAGCATAAAAGAGTTCTAGATGGTAGTAGACATCGATCTTTTCGCATAAATCGATGCAACTCAGTCACGCACCACGTTATTTTATGTGACAAGCTAAGCTGTCGTAGATGATGGCTTGTACGATTTCTTAGTGCGAAACAACTTTCGCCTCAATATGCGTAACTCTTTTCCATACATCATGATTCACCGCATCGCATCTACATCTGCATCGTGAAGAAGCATTACAGTAATACATACTCCTTTTGCATCCTGATATGCATATAGATTCCGCGAACGAAGAACCACCATCGGACCAACCGATCGTGACGGAGCCGGAAGAGGAACTGCACCCAGAGTCAGAGGACCAGCAGCAGGAACCCGACTACGCTCCGGAGGAAGCTACTGACCCTAGTGAAGAAGGTAGGCAGGACCATACTCTACCCAGCAAATAAATTATACTTGATGATTACGCATATGCATTAGGAGTTGCTTGTAACCAATTGCATTAGAGTTCCTGGCCGCCCTGGCCTTAGCACCTATTCATAGAGTTCGTAGGACGAGTATGCCTAGAAATTGCTAGGGTCGAGTAGACACGAGTGTGTGTACTCGTCGCGTAGGTATTTTCAAAACCAAAAGCTTACAGTTATATCACTTGTATTTGTTGCTCATGAAAAAAAGGGAGACCGGGCGGAGATTTTATTTCAGTATTTACTATTCGTGATGTCGTATCCAGACTCCGCCCGAGTCACATAAGGCCCGTTCGCTGTTCGCCTATTGGTCGGCATAACATTACTAGAGTGCTTAACCGGGAAATGGGACCGGTGAAGTCTTACCTGGGTTTGTCCGAAGTTTTCGAGGCTCCGCTCATCCACTTGCTGGAGGCCGTTGGGCCCGGGGGCGCTTGTACTCGAGGGAGGGCTAACCCGGTGCGGCCGTGGTATCGCTCCTAAGGGAGGGCTGACCCGGTGCGGCCGTGGTATCGCTCCTGAGGGGGCACAACCCGGGGGTTAGGTGAGGGCGCTTTGAATCTTGGGACAAGACAGGTGGAGATGGGGGCTATATGTGGGAACGCGATGGCTAGTAAGCATATACCCCTGGCATGATAGTTATTCCCGGGAATTAAAAATCGATTCGAATCGCTGATGCCCACCAGGTGTGGGAATGCCAATGCCTTTGACGTTCAACGTAGTAATTACTTGAACTCTCAGTGCCTAATACTTATGGTTTTTGGAATACTACATGTTTGAGCTGAATTATTATCTTACAAAGACTTACTGCTATGTTGGCAATCATAGAGACAATGAAACTTGTTTTTATGTTAATTAAGTTGCTGTTAAAAAATAAAAGCTAAGGATCTACTTGTTAGTAAGCTGCTTCACGTCAGCCGTAAGCCAAATCCATTAAGACCTACTGAGTAATTAGTACTCAGGGTTTGCCCCCACATTTTGAGCGCAGGTATGGAATTCATGGTGTGCACCTGTGTTGGAGGCGGGGCATGCCCTCATGTAGGATGAAGTGACTAAGTGGCACGAGGACAACATCGGTGGGCTCGATGTTGTACCTCCAATGCAAAACTTTTGGTGATAACATGGTGACCTAAACTTATATTTTCCGCTGCGAGAAACTTTCAAACTTGCTACCGTATAATATTATGTTGGACTGGTATTTTATGTAAAAACTGGTTTGTAAATAAATCTACTTTTATGCTATTTAACTGCCTGTGATGATGTTTCTGTTGTGGCTCCATCGTGAGTCGGATGTGTATGATGTCGGTTCCTCTGGGAAAAGGTAATATCGGGAGTCGAATGACTCTCGACGGACGACCGGGTTTAGTTCGGTCTAATCGCACTGCAAGCCAGAGGTGGCAGGTGTGCTTAGCCCGGATTAAATCGGCGGTTCCGCCACAGCTGGTATCAGAGCCAGGTTCATACACAGACAACAGACATATCATCCAGTTTTGAATTGCAAACCTGTTTTCGAAAACCCTTTTCGAAGTATTTGAAAAGTGAGATTATCGATATGCCCTATTAAGGATGTTAGTGAAATACCAGGTGACATCGCTAACATTCTGACCTAGATAGAACTCATGTGCATATTCGGCGCTTTGGGAAGCAACATTTCGGCCATAGCCATCCCCAGTACTGGTGGAGCGCTATTGGGATTTGCGGACTGTTGCGAACCCTGCATTCATGCTGATAGGGCAGAACTCTTTAAGGGGGGTGGTCACGCTATTGGAGTGTTTCGTGACCACTTTTCCTTCAACCAAAATTTTAGCTAGATCTTGTTGGCCACCGTTTCTCTCCCCAGCAATTCCCCAGTACTGGAGGAAGACTGGGTGTGTTGAGAGAAATGGCGCCACTACGTCGTCCACCAGACGTAGCTTAAAGAAATTCGTGGGTGCCACTTCTAGAGTTAGAGTGGTAATGATTGGTTATGGTAATGATGATGATATGAGCATGCATTTTTCTGCAGGTACACTAACCACGTGCGAAATTAAGAACGAATAGAGAACGACTAGTTGCATTAGAGAGTGCCGTGCATATATGTCACCGGATACTCGTTAGATATATACATTATACATAAGGTGTGTGATGTGAGAACGGATAGGACGAGTCATGCATCATGTTTACTTTTACTTGTTCATACTTAGGGGTTTATCGCTAAAAGACAAATAAGTAAAAGGAAAGTCCAATGATGTTTTCCGCATCCATCACCCACTTAACCGTTGAAGTTATATACAACCTATGCCTATCACTGATTAAAATCTCTTTTAAAAACAGATGGCCAGGACCAAGCAAACCGCTCGTAAGGCCACCAGTGCGAGGGGACTTCGCATACAGGAGGGAAGGGCTGCTCCCCTCCCACCAGTGACCCATACCCCTCCTCAGCTTGAGAATGGGATGGTTCACACCCGTTGCCGTGAGGAGAACGGCCTTGCGCAGATCCTTTGTCGGGCTCTGCGTGAGATGAGGCGCAGGCCGTGCCCTTTCTTCTCAGTGCAGACAGTGCACGCGGAGGGACACTGCATGGCCAGTGTCGTCCTTCCTTCAAGCCACACCGCGGTCCGGCAGACGCTCACCGTCTACGGGGCCAATGAGGAGGACGCTTACGACAAGGTCACCCTAGCAGCCATCACTTCACTCAGCTCCTCGGGAGCAGCAGGGATGTCAGTGCTTCGCTACCTCCCCACCGACGGTTACGACGATGAGTGGCTCCGTCGTCACAACATGCTGGAGGAGCGGATTGACACCAGGCCCTATGCTGCGACCATGCAGTTTGCTCACAGCGTACACGGGATGTACCTCCGTGCCGAGGACCGTGTCGCTCACTACCGTGACCAGCACAGGTATGCACAGGACCGTATTGAGGAGCTGGAGGCAGAGTTGGCCGAGGCACAGCAGCGCCTGGCGCAGTACGAGCCGGATCCTTCAGTTGCCCCTGTGGTGGAGGATGAGGGCAGCATGGTGTCTGACGCGCGTAACGGGCGTTAGAGAGTTTGGCAATGGCGTTGTGTGATGAAGCCTTTTGTAAATGGTGCACGTTGTGAGCGATGTTTTGTACTATATCGCTCCGTGCAGTATATCATGACTGTACTAAACAGTGGTGAGGTCGAGAGAACTCACTTATGTACGTCATGTAACCTAATGTAGAACCTTAAGTTAGTGTTCCGATGTGATGGATGAGATGGCCCATGTGTGTACTAAGTAAACCTTTAGTTTATTAAGACTCTATAAGTATGGTTGCAGTAACTGTTGAGTGCGCATGGATGATGCGAATGATGCGATGTCGTTAAGCTTGGCCTTGAGAGATAAAGTCTAGCTGCTTTGTTACAAGTTTACCTGTGCTCACAAATTGCCTATAGTCCTATGATCTTGCTGTCACCGTATTTCTGCACCTGGGCTATTGGGCTAAACCCATATGATTCCATTTTGCAGATGGTGAACACTCGCACGGGGCAGTCATCAGGGCAGTCAGCGCAAGGCGCTCCACCCCCGCCGGAGCTAGCCACTTTGGTGGTCCAACAAGCTGAGCTGATTCGGTTATTAGCAGAAGACCGTCAAGCCCGTGGGCAACCACAGCCGCGGGAGTACAGGCCACGTGGCATTACTTACCAGGACTTCGAGGGGCTGCGACCCCCGGTCTTCACCAACTGCCCAGAGCCACTGGCGGCAGACGATTGGCTTCGCACTGTCCAGTCCAAGTTTACCCTTCTGCCAGGGATCAATGAGCGAGAGAAGGCTCGATTTGCTGCTCAGCTTCTTCATGGGCCTGCGGGGGCATGGTATGCCACTTTCCTCGCCATGCAGGAAGAGGGCCACGAGCCCACATGGGAAGAGTTCCGTCAGGCTTTCCGGGCCCACTATATCCCGGCAAGTTTGATGGAGCAAAAGCGTCGCGAGTTCCGAGACCTCAAGCAGGGCAACCGGACCGTGATGCAATATGTGCAGATCTTTATCCACCTCTCACAGTATGCTCCGAGAGATGTTGCTACTGAGCCGGAACGGGCCGAGAGACTTCTCGAGGGCCTTGACCCTACCCTCCGGACTCACTTGGCACGGCGTTACCAGAGCTTCACTGAACTGGTAGACACTGCTCTCGACATGGAGAATCGTCTCCGTGCTGCTAATGAGGATCAGAAGCGCAAAAGGATAGCCAACACATCAGCGACGGGCCCTTCACAGAAGCAGAAGACCGCGTACAGACCTCAACAGCAAAATTATCAGCAGTCTCGCTATGTGGTCCGACCCAACCAACCAAGGTGGATTCATCGGGCGGCACCGCAGCAACAGTACCCCATTTATCGAGCACCCGCACAGTTGCCAACTCCCCGTGCTCCCATTGTTCCGGGGCCGGGCGCTCCTTGTTACAACTGCGGCAAGGTCGGCCATTTCATTAAGGACTGCAGAGCGCCTCGCAGGATCCAAGGTCCTGTTCCTGCGGGTGGAAACCAACAGAGCAAGCCGAAGGGATTCGTACCCAAGACAGGTCGAGTGCACTATGTGCACATGGAGCAGATCCCTGCAGGAGAGCCTGTTCTCGCCGGTATGTTCCTGGTCAACGGTCAGCCGACCGTCGTGTTATTTGATTCAGGAGCTACTCATACTTTCATTAGTCAGTCATATACATCCAAGCACAGGGTAGAGACTTCACGTATAAAAGAGAAATATCAAATCACCGCGCCTGGGAACCCGATAAATACAAATCTGATAGTAAAAGGGTTAAGGCTGAGTATAGGAAAGGAAGATTTCATAATCAATCCTGTGGTGCTGCCACACCGGGGGATTGATATCATCTTAGGGATGAATTGGATGACAGAAAACAATGCAGTCCTGGATATTGGCAGCAGGACAGTGCAGTTAAGGTCTAGTGTCAGCGGCAAGATTCTACGGATACACTTGCCAAACCAAAAACACATGACCCCCACGGTCAATGCGACTGAACTACAAGAGGTTAAAAAGATACCAGTAGTGTGTGAATTCCCGGACGTGTTTCCAGAAGAACTTCCGGGACTACCACCAAAACGGGATGTAGAATTTGTCATTGAGCTCGTTCCAGGTACGGCACCTGTGTCAAAAAGACCATACAGGATGCCACCTGATGATTTGAAGGAATTGAAAGTACAGCTACAAGAACAATTAGACAAAGGGTTCATTAGGCCTAGTTCATCACCGTGGGGTTGTCCAGCTCTCTTTGTTGAGAAAAAGGATCATGGTGGGAAAAGATTGTGCGTTGACTATCGGCCACTGAATGCAGTGACCGTCAAAAACAAATACCCACTGCCACACATCGACATTCTATTTGATCAGTTAGCTGGGGCTAAGGTCTTTTCTAAAATTGACCTAAGGTCTGGCTACTATCAGATGAAGATTAGAGAAGAGGACGTACCCAAGACAGCATTCTCTACCAGATATGGTTTATATGAGTACTTGGTCATGTCATTTGGGTTAACCAACGCACCGGCTTTCTTCATGTATATGATGAACTCGGTGTTTATGAATGAACTCGATAAGTTCGTGGTGGTATTCATAGATGACATACTAATTTACTCCAAAAATGAAAAAGAACATGAAGAACACTTGAGGATCGTGCTTACTCGGCTCAGAGAGCATAAGCTTTATGCCAAGTTTAGCAAGTGTGCTTTCTGGCTAAAAGAAGTAAGTTTCTTGGGTCACGTACTATCTGAAAAGGGAGTCGCAGTTGACCCTAACAAAGTAGAAGATGTGCTAAATTGGAAACAACCAGAGACCGTGACTGAAATCCGGAGTTTTCTTGGTTTAGCGGGCTACTACCGCCGCTTTATCAAAGATTTCTCCAAAATTGCAAAACCTATGACCTCTTTGACCAAGAAAAATGCCAAATTCATTTGGAATCCGAAATGTGAAGAAGCTTTCCAAACCTTGAAGAAATTGTTAACTTCAGCACCAGTGCTAGCTCAACCAGATATTACCAAGCCTTTTGAGGTGTACTGTGATGCCTCCGGTAATGGACTTGGTTGTGTCTTGATGCAAGAAGGAAGAGTAATTGCTTATGCCTCCCGCCAACTGAGGAAACATGAAGCCAACTATCCAACACATGACCTTGAGTTGGCTGCAGTCGTTCATGCACTAAAAATTTGGAGACACTATCTGTTAGGCAACACATGTCACATCTACACTGACCATAAGAGTCTCAAATATATTTTCACCCAACCCGAAATCAATATGAGGCAGAGGCGATGGTTAGAGTTGATAAAAGATTATGATCTGGAGATACACTACCACCCAGGCAAGGCCAATGTGGTAGCAGATGCACTAAGCCGGAAAGCTCATTGCAATGTGATAGAGGTCCGACCTACAGCAAGAGTAATCTGCTGTGAAATGAGTGACATTGAAACACCTCCAGGACAGCCTGCAGAACTCTATAGTATCATTATTGAGCCCACAATCAAGGCACAAGTCATAGAAGCTCAGAAGCAAGATAAGGGTATGGCACATATCTGTGAAGGTATTAGTGAAGAGAAGAAGGCGTGTTTCACGCTTGATGACCAAGGCGTCCTGTGGTTCAAGAATCGCCTAGTGGTACCCAAGGACATGGAGTTGAGAAAGAAGATACTGGACGAAGCGCACACTTCAATACTCACGATACATCCAGGCAGCAATAAGATGTACCAAGACTTGAAGCAAAAGTTTTGGTGGACCCGTATGAAACGAGAAATCGCCAAGTATGTGTCCGAATGCGACGTGTGCAAGAAAGTAAAAGCTGATCACTTAAAGTCCGCTGGAATGCTTCAACCATTGGATATCCCAGCGTGGAAATGGGAAGATATACACATGGATTTCATTGTGGGGTTGCCTCGAGCTCAAAAGGGGTATGATTCGGTGTGGGTAATAATAGACAGATTTACAAAGTCAGCTCATTTCCTTCCGGTAAAAACAATATACCATGCCAAGACTTATGCTGAGATCTATTTAGCTCGTATCCTTCCTTTGCATGGAGTCCCAAAGACCATCACTTCGGATAGAGGGTCACAGTTTGTCTCCCGTTTCTGGGAGCAATTGCATACCGCTTTAGGGACCACTTTGATTCACAGTTCGGCATACCACCCTCAAACCAGTGGTCAAGTAGAAAGAGTGAATCAAATTCTAGAAGATATGTTAAGGGCTTGTGTACTGACATATTCCACTAAGTGGGATGAATGCCTTCCCCTGGCAGAGTTCGCTTATAACAATAGCTATCAAAAGAGCTTGGAAATGGCTCCTTTCGAGGCTCTTTATGGTAGGAGATGCAGAACACCACTAAACTGGTCTGAACCAGGAGAGCGTGTTACCTTTGGCCCTGATTTAGTGGTAGAAGCCGAAGAACAAGTGAAACTCATACACCACCATCTCAAAAGAGCACAGTCCAGACAGAAAAGTTACTCGGATAAAAGGAGGAGGCCGTTAGTCTTTGATAAGGGGGATCATGTGTATCTCAAAGTATCTCCGATGAAAGGGGTACAACGGTTTGGGGTGAAAGGAAAGTTAGCACCAAGGTACGTCGGTCCATTCAAGATCATTGAAAAGTGCGGAGCCGTCGCTTATCGGTTAGAGCTACCACCACATCTGGCTGCAGTTCATGATGTGTTTCACGTCTCCCAACTAAAGAAGTGCTTAAGAGTGCCGGAGAAAGTGGTAGATACCTCTCAAATTCAGATTGAACCAGATCTCACATACGAAGAACGTCCCATAAAAATCCTCGATCAAAAGCAAAGATCAACCCGTCGGAAAACAATCAACTTTTACAAAGTTCAATGGAGTAATCATTCCGAAGAAGAAGCCACATGGGAGCAGGAAGAATACCTACACACTAAGTATCCTGGTTTTCTGCCATCCACCTCAAATCGGTACGTTGCAACAGCTTAGCTTCTGGGTCTAAACTCAATACGTGCACCCAACACTAACTACAACCAGTTTAACCACCCACGACACTTCAAAAATCTCGGGACGAGATTTCTTTAAGGGGGGTGGGTTGTGATGCCCTAGGCATCTCCAATGCATTACACTAAGATCATTAGCATAATGACATCTTTTCCAAGGCCTCTTATCTTGAAAAGCATGCATAAACTAGGCCAATTGAGCAACTAAACCTAGTTTTCAGAAAAAGCTGTGTTTGAATTGTGGATATAACTTTAAGGCCATTGTGTTTTTCATAAAACCTTACATACCAAACTTGTAGGTAATCCCATAAGGAATGACTTTGGTATTTTGTGCTTTGGCATGCATGAATGTTGAAATCTAGTTTTGGGTCATTTTATGGGAAAATGTGACTTTTGCCGATTTCAGCCCTGTTTGGTAAATTCAAAATTTTGTGAAACAAAATTCAAAATCTTGCCATGTCATGAATACCAAAGTGTAGATCATGAGATTCTATGCAACTTTGGTATAGTTCACCTTTCATGAAAATGCACCTAAAATGGACTTTTATAATTTCCAAGTTGGGGGTTTTAATTGGTCAAACAGGAGTCAGCAAGTTATTTTCAAATTTAAATCATTTTAAATTTGGAATCTGGTATAGGTCCTTTTGACAAAGTTGTAGATTTCAAAAAGTACAACATTTCATTCAATTGGGACTTTTTCAAATTCGGCTTCTAACTTGGTCAAATTTGCAAAATTCAGAAACCTAATCAGCTGGTCAAAGGGGGTTTATCTTTTTTCGTTTTTCTTTTATTTTCTCGTCTGTATGACAGGCGGGACCCACCTGTCAGCCCCGCCCGCGCCAGCGCATGGGTCGATTCCCGGCCCCTCGCTCCGTGCACCCAGTCCATGCACCCTGACCTTTGTTTCCGCCCTTGGTCCCACCTGTCAGTCCCACCGGTCCATGGACCGGGTTCATCCACGCGCCTTCCTCCTCTCTCGCCGCCCGCGCGCGCCCACGCGGCGCTGCGCGCCGAGCGGCCGTGGCCACGCGCCGGCCGTCCCGGCCGCCGCGGCCACGCGCCACTGCCGCGCGCGGACAGCGCGCGCTCGACGCGCCACCGGGGCGAGGGCGAGGCCGGCCCTATATCTCGGGTTCTCCTTCCCGAACTCGAGTTTTCTGCTTTTCCCTTCCGACCTCGCGCGTCCGCCATTGCCGGAACCCGCGCGAGCTCGCCCCCAGCCATCTCCGCCCACTACCGAGCTCAACCGTCACCGCGCCGAGCTTCGCCGCCCTCGACTCTACCTTCCCGTTTAGGCCGCGTCGCCCGAGACCCTCCCACTTCGGCGTATTGCACCGCCGGACCTCGCCGGCCAGGGGCACTCGTCGCCGACCCTCCCCGCGATCTCCCCCGCCGTCTGAGGTAGTGGGTAAAGCTCCCCGTCTTCTCCTCTCTCTCCCCGGCACTCCGCGGCGAGCTCCCGAGCCCCGCAGGGCCGGGATTGACCGCGCGCCGCCGGAGCTCCCCCTCCCGTCGCGAGGAGGAAGACGACGGGAGGAGGAAGACGGACATTTTGCGATACCGCCCTCCGGGTTTAACAGTTTTATGTTTCCATACCGGGCACTGTGTACTGAGTCTTGTGAATCTTGCACAGGAACCCTCAGCAGCTATAGATATTTACAGATAGGTCCTGGATCCGTTTAATTTTGATTAAAATGCTTTTAAAAAAGGCTGAAACTTTGAAAAATCATAGTAAAGTGTGTAAAAATCCAAAAATAGCAAACTTTGTTGCATTTTGTTCCTAATAAATAGATCTAAAGAATGGGTATGATGGTTGAGTAGGAAAAGACAGTTTTGCCCCTGTTTTTGTGCAAGCATGAAAAACCTTGATAAATAGAAAATATGGCTAAAATGAACTCCAAAAATTGTGAAATTTGGGCAGAGACCTTTTTATTCTGTGTAGGCTCTATGAAAATTTTGGTAGCTCAAATGTCCTCTGCTAATTACCATTTTGCCCCTATATGTGTTTTTAGCATGGAAATAAATGAAGAAATGTTGTTTATATAAAAATTAGGTTCTAAATGGTTATACCTAGTTTTTGTGCTCCTTATAGCATAAAAGAGTTCTAGATGGTAGTAGACATCGATCTTTTCGCATAAATCGATGCAACTCAGTCACGCACCACGTTATTTTATGTGACAAGCTAAGCTGTCGTAGATGATGGCTTGTACGATTTCTTAGTGCGAAACAACTTTCGCCTCAATATGCGTAACTCTTTTCCATACATCATGATTCACCGCATCGCATCTACATCTGCATCGTGAAGAAGCATTACAGTAATACATACTCCTTTTGCATCCTGATATGCATATAGATTCCGCGAACGAAGAACCACCATCGGACCAACCGATCGTGACGGAGCCGGAAGAGGAACTGCACCCAGAGTCAGAGGACCAGCAGCAGGAACCCGACTACGCTCCGGAGGAAGCTACTGACCCTAGTGAAGAAGGTAGGCAGGACCATACTCTACCCAGCAAATAAATTATACTTGATGATTACGCATATGCATTAGGAGTTGCTTGTAACCAATTGCATTAGAGTTCCTGGCCGCCCTGGCCTTAGCACCTATTCATAGAGTTCGTAGGACGAGTATGCCTAGAAATTGCTAGGGTCGAGTAGACACGAGTGTGTGTACTCGTCGCGTAGGTATTTTCAAAACCAAAAGCTTACAGTTATATCACTTGTATTTGTTGCTCATGAAAAAAAGGGAGACCGGGCGGAGATTTTATTTCAGTATTTACTATTCGTGATGTCGTATCCAGACTCCGCCCGAGTCACATAAGGCCCGTTCGCTGTTCGCCTATTGGTCGGCATAACATTACTAGAGTGCTTAACTGGGAAATGGGACCGGTGAAGTCTTACCTGGGTTTGTCCGAAGTTTTCGAGGCTCCGCTCATCCACTTGCTGGAGGCCGTTGGGCCCGGGGGCGCTTGTACTCAAGGGAGGGCTGACCCGGTGCGGCCGTGGTATCGCTCCTAAGGGAGGGCTGACCCGGTGCGGCCGTGGTATCGCTCCTGAGGGGGCACAACCCGGGGGTTAGGTGAGGGCGCTTTGAATCTTGGGACAAGACAGGTGGAGATGGGGGCTATATGTGGGAACGCGATGGCTAGTAAGCATATACCCCTGGCATGATAGTTATTCCCGGGAATTAAAAATCGATTCGAATCGCTGATGCCCACCAGGTGTGGGAATGCCAATGCCTTTGACGTTCAACGTAGTAATTACTTGAACTCTCAGTGCCTAATACTTATGGTTTTTGGAATACTACATGTTTGAGCTGAATTATTATCTTACAAAGACTTACTGCTATGTTGGCAATCATAGAGACAATGAAACTTGTTTTTATGTTAATTAAGTTGCTGTTAAAAAATAAAAGCTAAGGATCTACTTGTTAGTAAGCTGCTTCGCGTCAGCCGTAAGCCAAATCCATTAAGACCTACTGAGTAATTAGTACTCAGGGTTTGCCCCCACATTTTGAGCGCAGGTATGGAATTCATGGTGTGCACCTGTGTTGGAGGCGGGGCATGCCCTCATGTAGGATGAAGTGACTAAGTGGCACGAGGACAACATCGGTGGGCTCGATGTTGTACCTCCAATGCAAAACTTTTGGTGATAACATGGTGACCTAAACTTATATTTTCCGCTGCGAGAAACTTTCAAACTTGCTACCGTATAATATTATGTTGGACTGGTATTTTATGTAAAAACTGGTTTGTAAATAAATCTACTTTTATGCTATTTAACTGCCTGTGATGATGTTTCTGTTGTGGCTCCATCGTGAGTCGGATGTGTATGATGTCGGTTCCTCTGGGAAAAGGTAATATCGGGAGTCGAATGACTCTCGACGGACGACCGGGTTTAGTTCGGTCTAATCGCACTGCAAGCCAGAGGTGGCAGGTGTGCTTAGCCCGGATTAAATCGGCGGTTCCGCCACAAAGGCCAAGTCAGGATACCTACATCCTGAAGGACTACTGAGGTTTGTCCGGATCTGGTGATTAAGCACTAAATCCGGGTTAATCTGGGCAGTTCTGCCACACAAGTGCTCCTATTCACCCCCCCTCTAGTCGCACGTCTCGGTCCTACAGAGTGATCCTTGGGCTCAGTCAGGGGGTCAGCCGTGTTGGGCCGGCCTCCATGTGACCGAGCGGCCGTTGTGGTGCCATGGCCTTTATAACGTCACTTTGGTCTCCGTGCCTGTTCATGTTCCCACTTGCAATGCCATTTTATCTTCCTCCTTTTGCCCTCTTCTTCTCTGCGTGCAAAAAGAAATGGCAACCAGTGATGATGTTGCGTCGTCCGGGGTCGTTGTGGTGGCGGTGGGAGTTGCTGAGGTCACAACAGTCACTGTCAACGCATCAGGGGGTGCTATGGTAGACGTGAGCATGACAGTGATTCCAGTCCCCGGTGACGCCCCAGTGGCCGCTCCTGTGTCGGTGTTGTTTCGTTGTTGTACCTTCATCGAGGCGAGGGTATGGTTGCTTGTCGACCGGGGCTTCCTCCTAGCACAAGGTGGTAGGTCACCCTCGACATAGAACTGGCGACGCCAGTGGAGAATGAGATTGCATTGCTGGCATCATTCTTTGAGTGCGGGCTAAGGTTTCCGCTGCACCTCTTCATGTGGGCCATGTTGATTTTCTACGAGTGTGAGGTCCATCGTCTTACCCCCAACACCGTTCTTTTAATCACCGCATTTATCACCTTCTACGAGGCCTTCCTGCGGATCGATCCCCACTTTTGGCAGTATTTGTATTTTGGTCGCTACCTTAGATAGAGCCGGGGTGGTGTTGGCTGTGTCACCTTCCAGTTGTGAGGACCAAAAGAGTGACCTAGAGGGGGTGAATAGGTCGACACCTAAAACATGCAACCCCAACACCCTCTCTTCTCCGACATGCTAGGTCGCGTAGCTAAGACAAGCTAACAACCCTAGGACACTTAGAGGAAAGCCACGTGGAAGCACACAAAAGCACTCGCTCAAACATCGATTGAAAACGACGTGAAATGAGCCTACAACCACCTTGCAATACACATTGGACGGTCCAGTGAACATGCACCGTACGGTCCAGTCCACACAAACCACAGGTGGTAAAATAGCTAGCACCAGAATGCATTGGACGGTCCAATGGTCATGCACCAGATGGTCCGACGGTCTCACATTGGACTGTCCTGTGCTACCATCGGATGAACTAGGCCAAGGGATTGACCCTCAATGAGCACCATTGGACGGTTTGGTGCACCACCGACAGACGGTCCGGTGCTCACAAAAGCCCGAGTGAGGCCGGACCTCGTAAACTCCACCTAGGCAAAACCCACGCATCGGACGGTCTGGTGCATCACCACCGGATGGTCCGGTGATGTGAATCTGGGTAGCCCAAGGGAGAAAATAGCTCGTGAATCCTCAAGAATCATTCCAAAACTTAGCCAAATGGACTCCAAAGTTCACCAAACTTTGCAAGGACTTTATTTAGTCCATGCAGTCACTGGAGTCACCGTCACAGTTGCTGAGGCTAGCGAGGAAAGCATGATTGCAGTCCTAGGCTTGCTTCTGGTAGTGCTTGACAAACTCCTTGGTAAAGAATGGTCGCTTCTTCTTGTCGCCCTTGTACTTGCCCTTCTTGTCAAAGTTGTACTCACCCTTCTCTTTGTGGTCACTCTTTTCAGTAAAGTTCTTCTCCTGAGCTCTCCTCTGTGGGCAGTCAGTGACGAAGTGGTCCATCTTCCCGCACTCATAGCACTAGAGCTTGTCACCTCTTCTGGCTCATCCTGTTGGAATAGAGGTGCTAAAACTTGTTGGATAGCAGGCACACCTTCTCATCAAGTTCTCAAAGGTCCTCCTCTGTAGTTGAAATCAAGGACAAAGCATAGCCAACAGAAGGGTTAGGGTTAGCAACACTACCACAGTTGGGGCCAGACAAAAGAGCTAGGCTCTTGGGAGTTGGTCCACTCATTTTGCCATGAGCCTGATAGTCAACCCTTGAAGCCTTCAGCTTGCTATAGAGCTCATCTGTGGTGAGGGTCTCATAGCCAGCTGACTCAACTATGGACTCCTTCAATTGCCAAATACTACGATCCAAGGCATAAAGAAGCTTGCATGCTTACTCATGGTCGTCGTATGGCAACACCCCATTCTTAGCAATTGCACGAATCTTATTAGAAATCGACTGAAAGCGACTAAACAAGTCATTTATGCTCTCACCAGGCTGCCAGAAGAAATTTTTATACTCCTGCTTGTAGATCTCGAACAACCTAGCCTTGACCTGACTTGTCCCCTCATGGAAGTTTGCAAGGGTAGTCTAGATCTCATGAGCCGTCTATAGATGACTCACCCTGTTGAACTCAGAGCGGCTCAAGACTATTAGCAGAAAATTCCTAGCTTTGTTGTTCGTCTTATGTTCCCACTGCTACAGTGGGGTCACATGATCATCCAGCACTTGATAATCAGCTCTTTGGCAAATATTCCGGATGGACGAATGCTGACTCTTCAAGAAAAAAGACATGCGAGTCTTCCAATATCCATAGTCTGAGCCATCGAACTTGGAATCTTACCAACAGACTAATCCATGGTCACCTCTCTGTGGATCTAGGACCGGTTAAGGTATAGAAGACCCTAACTTGGCTCTAATAACAATTGAGGAGAAGACCCTAACTTGGCTCTAATACAATTGAGGACCGGAAGAGTGATCTCGAGGGGGGAAGAATAGGACGACACATAAAACTTGCAACCCCAAAACCGTCTCTACTCCGACATGCAAGGTTGCATAGCTAAGACAAGTTACCAACCCTAGGACACTCAGAGGAAAGCCATGCGGAAGCACACAAAAGCACTCGCTCAAATGCCGATCGAAAATGACGTGAAACGAGCCTGCAGCCACCTTGCAGTACAAAACGGACAGTCCGGTGAACAGGCACCGGATGGTCTGGTGCACACAAACCACAAGGTGCAAAACAGCCGGCACCAGAACGCACTGGACTGTTCAGTGCTCACAAAAGCCTGAGTGCGGCTGGACCTCGTAAACTCTGCATAGGCAAAACCCATGCACTGGACGGTCTAGTGTGTCACCATCGTAGAGTCTGGTGGGCAGACCGAGGGAGAAAACAGTCCGCGAATCCTCAAGAATCGATCCAAATCTTGACGAAATGGACTCCAAACTTCACCAAATGTTGCTAGGACTTTGTCTAGGACATAAAGGAGCCATTCCCCCACAGATCAAGGCAATATCCCAAGGTTTCCTCTACAGATTTGACTTTTCTAAAAGTGAAGTCTGGAAGGGAAGAATGAAAATCACGGGGCTGCTCGTGGATCTGAGATTTGGCACACCAAAAGCACAATCCCTCCATGTCCTAGCAGTGCAAAACACCGACAATAGAAAGATCTCAAACTTGGTGAAGCCCACACACACCAAAAAACAAAGAATCGAAACCAAAAGCCAACCAAGAGAGGAGGAAACAAGAACACAAAAGGGGCTGTGCGAAATCCATCTATTAGAAGCGTCAAAGAGGTCTTAGAATCAGATTACAAGATGGGGAAATTGTTCCAAAGCAGCCACCCACTTTGTACCTTCTAAAAGTGGAGGCAAGATCTTTCAAACCTCACTAATCTTGTTGCTCTTGCTTGGTGAAGATAATAGAGTCTAACCTAACCCTAGGCAAACCCTAAACTAGCCAAGAGAAGAGGCTAATGGAAGCCACATCCTTATTTATACTACAGACTCAACCCTAAGGCAGTTTTGCACTTGACCCCCTATATTACGAACTCAGACACTAACAAGGCCTGTAGAGAATAGAAAAGACCGCAATAACTCGGATGAACAGCCACGATGGAGTCCTCGATGTCTTCGGTTTCTCTGCCTTCACTTGATGTCCTTGGGGGTAAATCCGATTTTTGGAATACCGGCAACCTGCCCTGGTTCTGATGATAGAACCAGGAAACGCTCTTGGGCCCCAGTTTTGACGCTCGAACCAGGAAACAATAGTGAGCTTCATTCGTAGATTGATTTTATGGCTCACAACACCATCCCGTACCCATGGTCACACTTATCGGCCGGGCCTAACTTGGACCATAGCCCAAGCCACCTCCCAGTCCACTCGGTCGGGATTTTGTCATGCCATGGTAACACTTGGGCGCTACCACCAAGTCACGCTTAGGTAGACTTTCCTCCAGGTCATGCTTAGAAGGTGTTGCCTCATCCTTCAGCAAGTCTTTGGTGTTGACAAGTGCTGATCACAACGAGGACAAAAGACTAGACTCGGTACACTTGAGTCCCTCAATCTCCCCTTTGATGAGTGCCTTGTCAACACCCTCACTAACCACCTACAATCATATACAAAAAGAACAATAGAAGAAAGAAAAAACAAAGAAAAATCCACTCAAGTGCTCAAAAGCCAGAGAAAGGAAAAAACGGGAGCACTAGAAGTGAACAAAAGCAAAGCCAAAAGATCAGGCCACTAAGACAAGGGTAACTGCTCAACGTAGCCGATCAACAAACCATAACCTCTCAAGAAAGAGTCAAGGCTCAACACAGTCATGCTAGAAGCAAAGGACCAGCTCCTCCAGAAAGAGGCAAGGCTCGACGCAGCTAGCCAAAACAGCATGCTAAAACTCCAACCCCCCTGCATTTCAGCCCTTCTCAAATGCAACACTCCTCCTGGGAAAATGCCCTCTCCCCCTAAGTCCCATGGTGCCACTTCTCCCCTTATCCAGAGGTTGGTGACCCCATGGCTGGTGACTCCACTCCCCCCTTGTTAACAATGCACACATCAAGTCCAATGAGAAAAATGTTGTGCAAATGCCACTAGGTGTAATAAAGAGTGCAAAAGGGATGGAAGGCTAGCAGATACAAGTTCTAGCAAACAGAGCATGTGAGGGCAACGGGGCATGCAACAAGCTCAAAAGAACCTATCTACTCAGGTCAAGAGCAAAGCATGATTTTTAGGTTTGGTTTAAAGTAAAGCATCACCAACATGAATAGTATCTAGCAAGATAGGCATGAACAGCAAAATGCTAGCAATGTATACAAGGTTTGCTAATACTAATCTGAGCATATCCAACAAGCCATAAGCAATTTAGAGACTTGCACAGTTTCAGATTTAGCATTTTTATTTCAAGCAAGTTCCAATCAAGTGCCAGGGGTTATTTGCTTGTCATGCCACTTCATACCAACCAATGCCAAGCCTAGGCCTAAAATGACCATCAGAAGCATAAGACAAGGTTTTAGTCATTCACAGCCAGGTCCAAGTTCTCACCAAAGTGCAAAAGTGAGCAATCTTAAACCAAGTCAGTGAGGCAAGACACATCCACCTGGATTTTTTCATTTCAGCTCAAACAGATACCAATTTAAGCAATTAATTCAGATTTCAGATTAGACAAGGTATCATTAAAGCTTAGGCATAAACTAGCAAAGGTAGAAAACTAGAACAACTAAGCATGGAAAGATAGCACAAGCATTCAACACTCCTACACATGCTAGATTGTCCAGTCGGGTAGTGATCAAGTTTATGATTTTTAGGAAAGCAAAATGACTTAGCTCTAACAAGATATATAATAGATCCAAATGAGCAAGCTATCCATGATCAAGCATACTACTGTACATCATAGCACGAGCAAAACTAGCAAGTCATACAAAAAGAGCTCCAGTGCAAGTGTATTCTACAATTGTACATGATGCAATGCATGAGTATGATACAAAATGCATAAAGAAGCAAAAGAAAACCAAAACAAAAGCAAAGCAAAAACTAAAAGCTAACAAAGCTCCCTCTGACTAAAAGAGAAAGCACACTCATAACTCCCCTCACAAATGGTTGGAGTTATCTAGGTCTAGGGGTTTAGTTAGGATGTCAACAACTTGGTCCTCCCTCACTCATAGCTATCTCTCAGAAAGTGATATCTCACATCTACATGTTTGGTTCTAGAGTGGAGCATTGGGTTCTTAAAAACACTAATGGCGCTCGTACTGTCACACAGAAGTGGAATCCTCCCATAGGTTAGACCATAATGTTTTAAATTAGCAAGCAGCTATAGGATCTAGGAGCACCAACTAGCAGCAGCTACATATTCTGCCTCACAAGTGGATTGGGCTATGCTAGATTGCTTGCAAGAGGACTAGGAGACTAAAAAAGTACCCAAGAACTGGTAGGTACCAGAAGTCGACTTGCGATCCAACCGGCACCCAGCAAAGTCGGCATCAGAATAGCCGAGGAGCGAAAGAGAGGAATCCGCGGAGTACCACAAACCATACTCTAGGGTGAACTTGACATACCTTAGGATTCACTTCACAGCAGTGCAGTTTGACGTCCTTGGAGAAACCTGAAAATGAGCGCACATACCTACAGCAACTTGTATGTCTAGCCTCGTGGTCGTCAGGTACATCAGTGACCCAATCATCCCTTGGTACACCTTTTGATCAACCTCCACGCCATCTTCGTCCTTGTCTGTCATGGAGGATGTGCTCATCGAAGTAATGTGTGGTGAAACGTCTGCCATGTCAAACTTCTGAAGCAGGTCCCTCGAGTACTTCCTCTGGTGGACGAAAGTACCTTGGGGTGTTTGCCCGATCTAGAGCCCAAGGAAGAATTGAAGTTCCCCCATCATGCCCATCTCAAACTCCTTCTTCATCTGTTCAAAAACTTGCTCACAAGTGCAAGAGAAGAGCCACCAAAAATTATATAATCCATGTATATCTGAACAAACAAAAGTCCATTGCCATGTTTTTGCATAAACAAACTCTTATCCACACTCCCATCTCAAAACCCTAGGCAACAAGGAATTTCCTATGTCCCTCATACTAAGCCCGGGAGCCTTCTTCAGGCCATACAAAGCCTTCTGCAACTTAAACACTCTATTGGGATACTTGGGATGCTCAAAACCTGGGGGTTGCCTCACAGAGACCTCTTCCTCTATATACCCATTCAGGAAAGCATTCTTCTCATCCATTTGGTACAACTTGAACTCTTTTGATGATGCCAAAGCTAGCAGAATGTGAAGGGCTTATAATCTAGCTACAGGGGCAAAGGTTTCTTCATAATCTACCCCCTCTTTTTGGCAAAAATCATGAGCTATAAGTCTAGCCTTTTTTCTCACCACTACCCCATCCTTTCCTTGCTTGTTTTTGAACACCCACTTGGTGCCTATGGGGCTATTTGGTAGGTGAACTAGGGGGCTCGCTAGGCCACTACAGTACAAGGCCCAGTGTTTGGTTGTCTAAGCCGTCCCCCTAGCGTGGCCACCGCAGTGCAGCCTGAGCCCCCGAGGGTGGCTCCAAGGAAACGGCCGAATCGGCCATTCTCCCGTGGCCAGGCCCCCGCTCCACCTGCTGAGCCCCCACAGGCTCTTCTCCTCTCCCACTCACACATCGTCACGCCTCCTCATCGTCCTCCTCCCGCAGATCCTCCTTGTCGCCAGGCATCCTCGTCGTCTTCCTCCCGCCGATCTTCATCCTCCTTCTCCCACAGATCCTCCTCATCGCTGCGGATCTACGGCGGCGGCATCTGCCGCGTGGCCGTGACGAGAAGGCGACCTTCACCATCTGCCTCCAGTGGACCTCCGGTGGTGGCATCTCCCGTGGACGCAAGAGGAGGTGACCTTCACCCTCCACCTCCACCGGCGCCTTCACCACGCCCTCCGCATCAACCGCCACCCCTCACCCTCTGCCTCAGGCACTGCTGCCGCCAACCGCCACCTCTCCCTCGCCCTCCGCATTGGCCGCCACCACTCACTCTCTGCCTTGGTCTCCGTCTTGACCTCCGCCTCGAGCGCTGCTACCACAGACCGCCGTCTCCCCCTCACCCTCTGCGTCGGCCACCACCCCTAACCCTCATCCTCGGTCTCCGCCTTGACCTCCACCTCGGGCGCTGCTGCCGCCGCCCTGGCCCTCGCCAAGCGCCGCCGTCGCCACCCGCTTCAGGAGCCCTCATCACTGCCACCCTCCTACCCTCTCCTATGCCAGTGGTGGACATGAAAACCAAACAAGAACTAAATGTGGCCAGGCTACTCCAGTGAACCAACCAAGCAGACCCTGAGTTTCTATTCTAGCCAGGCCAGAGCTGGGCTGACCAGGTGGAGCTAGCCTGGCTAGATTTGGTCGACTACCAAATAGACCCTATGGGATTACAGTGTAGTGGAGGCTCGACTAATACCCAAACTTGATTCCTCTCAAAATTTTCAAGTACCTCATGCATGGCATTGACCCATTTGGATCAAATAATACATGTCCAGCATCCTGGGGCTCAAAAGAAGCAACAAATGTAGAATGTGCAAAGACAGCTAGAGAAGTGGACTTGGATCTTGTAACTCTCTCATATAGTCCATTGATGATGTTTCTCGAAGGGTGATCCCGCTGGACCATCCGAGACAGTTGTGGCTCAGAGGTCACCTCCCGTGCGTCCTCAGTGGGTCCTACTGCTTGTAGTGGTGGATCTTATGAAGGTGGCTCCCATGTAGTGGAAGTAGTGTGTACTGGAGCCTCTCCATCATCCTCTAAAAGTGAAGCAGTAGGTTCGGGAGCTACAGCAGAAGCAGTATCACCAGAAACACCTACATCTTCTTCCTCATCCTCAAAGATGGTAGTACCTATCTCCTCGTCACTTAAAAACTCAAAGCCAGGGGTTGTGTAAGGCATAGTTTCATCAAATGTAAATTCACAAGTCTCAACAATCCTATTGGAGTCCAATAGCCAAATGCAGTATGCACAAGAATGCTTGGCCTAGACAAGAAAAAACTCCATTAGAATTGCGAGGTTCGAATTTGTTCAAGTTCCTCTGCTTGAGCACAAAACACCTATAGACGAACACTCATAGGTGGTTCACTTTAGGCTAATGCCCAAACCGTAACTCATATGAGGTCTTATGAAGAAGTGCTCATAGAAAAATACGGTTGGAAATGTAGCACGTGTTGCCAATCACCTCGGCCCAGAATTTCCTAGGAGTCCTATGCTCATCGAGCATCGTCCTAGCCATCTCAACAAGGGTTTGATTCTTGCATTCTACCACACCATTCTACTAGGGGATATGTGGGGATGAAAACTGGTGTTCAAGACCATGGATATGGTAGAAGGCTTTGAAATGATCATTCTTGAATTCGGAGCCATTGTCGCTATGGCAAAAGGCTTTGAAACGATCATTCTTGAATTCTAAGCCATGGTCACTGTGTATAGCTCTCATGGCATGATTTGATTTGTTTCTTAACCTCAAAACCAAGTCATGAACTAACTCAAAAGCCTCGTCCTTTGATTCCATGAAATGCACCCAAGACAAGCAAGAAAAATCGTCCACGATCACTAGAACGTACCACTTCCCACCAACAGACCTCACCCGAGAAGGATCAGCCGTGCCTATATGAAGCAATTTTGGCTGATTCAAAGGTGTGTGGGAAGTAGCAACCATCTTCCCATGACAATAGGAATGGCACACAAGGTCACACTCACTCTTCAACTTGGGCAATCCTCGGATCAAATCAAGTGAGTTAAGCTTTGCAAGCAAATCAAAGCTCAAATGGCCTAGCCTTCTATGCCACTTACACAAATCAGAGGAAGGACTAGCCACCAAACACCGAGAAGGACTGGGGGAGCTCAAGAAATCAACACGAAAAACCTTCCCAAAAGGCAAAATAGGCCAAACAAGATCTTCTTGAGCATCCAAAACACCAGAACAACCCTTCTTGAAATGAACCTCAAATCCTTCATCGAGAAGTTGTGAAACAGAGAGAAGGTTGTAACCAAGGTTAGCAACCAAAGCAACATCCCTTAGGACAAACTGCTCAGAAACTGGAACAATGCCAACACCCTTCACCTTACCTATGCCTTTATCCCCAAAAACGATGTGCTCATTGGAGCTCACTAGGGTGAGACTAGAGAACCATTTGTGATTGCTGGTCATGTGGCACAAAAAACCGGAATCCATGAGCCATATGTCCTCCAGGCCTCCGTCCTGCACCAATAGCGGTTCATGGGGTGAGCATATGGTCTGACACTGGGGTTAGTCTACAAAGAAGCAAACCAGTGTCGAGCAATTTGCTCAAAAGAAGTGTTAGTAAAGTCACAATCAAACATTCCAAAACCCTTGTCCAACATAAACTGAGACTGCTGGTCACAATGTTTAAAAAACATGGTCCGTCGTAGCTCTCAAAGCCTCGGCGAGGAGGACCAAAGTCATACTGCTCATGACCCGGTGCCCTACTGGCAAAGCGCCCACCACATGGAGCACTGTGAGGAAAACGGTCTCCTCCACCTCGACCTAGACAACATGGCCAGCAATCTCTCCTATCTCCACACCGAGATGCAACCTCGGGTCTATGTTGACGGCACTTAAGCACACCAAACCTTATACTGCAAGCGACAATATTGGTGTAGCTTTTCCCCAGGATGAGTATCATGGGTTTGTCAATCCGTAGAAACAACTAATAGAGAATTCATTATCTCAAGCTTAACGAAAACAAGTGTGTTAGAGGTTGTCTAATCTATGTCTAATTCTATATCTAATCTATGTCTAATCTACCTCTAATTAGGTCAAAGTCGGATGATCAGCAATTATAACACAAGTAGAACAATTGATCAAAAAGGTATTAACCAGCGTCTAATCTATCTCTAATTGGATCCAAAACAAGCATGATAAGAGCATCCATAAGATTAGAGCAACGAGATACCTAGCAGCTCAAGACAGATATAAGCATGATCAAGCCTGCTCCTCATAGCATGATTAAACCAAGGTAATTAACCAAACCCCCTCAATCGAGCTTAACATTTCCCTCCAACCACTTGTCTCATAAGTCAGGGTAATCGACGAGAAAATCTCATAAGGCATATACTTACGCATAGTCTAATAACATGATCAACATAACTAGACTTCTAATCACCATGGTCACAAGAACTAGCTACACAACCATAGCACTAGTAAGCAGGATCAAAGACCAAGATCGCTAGAAGAACATCCCTTAGGAACATGATCAATCTAACATGCATCTAGATCAAATGATAATTAGACCAAGAACATAATAATTATACAAGATCAATGCTTCATTGATAATCATATCAAAGTATACAACCACGATTGTACCTCCCACAATGACATGATTATACCTCAAGAGCTAGGTAACTATAGAGCCATGCAAGGCCTCTAATTACCCCTAGGAACTAGAAGAGCCTCTAATCCCTAGCCTAGAACTTGACCCTCAGCTCTCCTTTGGTGGATGTCCCTCTTTTCTACATCATCTCACCTTGATAATGAATTTGATGCCTGACCTCGGGGCCTAGCCTCGCTATTTATACCCTGGGGAAGGTATTCTAAAAGGGAAACTGCGAACTGTTGTAGGAACATGGTTGGTCAGCTGAGCAAGGGAGGGTTTGGTCGGCCGACCCCTGCCTTTGTGCCAAATCCTCCATGTTTGAGCATGTCTTCAAGATTTCCTAAGATCCTTTGGCAAAACCCTTTTACATCTTTCCCTATAATGTTGAATCAAAGCAAATCCCCAAAGATCTCCTCTACAAACCTCTAGAAGGGTGTGACTCGGCCGAGCAAGGGGGTTCTGCCAATCCCTCTTGTTTTAGGGGCTTCTGGGCCTCATCTTTCTTTGGGCTCTTCCTCTTTCAATATGAACAATAAATGGAGTCACAAATATGTGATGACCCTGGCATCTTAAGTGCATTACATTGGCATCATTTGTGATACCCTATTTTTCTAAGTATATTTAAGCATGTCATCATTTGCATAATTTGAAAACTTAATTTGAAGTCAAATCCTTCAAAATTTTAGAGTTAAGATTTAAATTCTTTGAATCAAATTTAAATTCAAAACCTTTTCAAAATTTATTTTTACCAAGGGCAAAAGTGCAAGGTAATAGTATGAAGTACACCCTTCCACTTTTGTATTTAGACCCTTGTTTAGAATTGCTTGAATTGGGGTCAAAAATTGAAAAAGTTCTTAAATAAATAAATAAGGAAAAAGGGTTGGAACCGGTGGCCCAATGCCACAGCGGCCCGTCCCCGATTTTCCACCAGCCTGCGCCACACGCCGGCCCAAGGCCTCGCCTGGGCCACATGGCGTCACCCCTTTCACTCCAGGGCAGCCTGCGACCACTCAAGCTAACAAGCAGTGGGACCCGTCCACCCTTGTTCCTCATCCAACCGGGGAAGAAGCGAAGCAGAGCTTCGCTCTCGCAGCCGCTGTCTCCACCACCATTATCCTTATCCCAGTGCCGTCCCGCTGCCCTCCCCGCCAATTGGAGGCCCTGCCGAGCACCGCTCCACCACCCGCAACCCTAGCCCTACCTCGCCATCTCCGTTTCGCTGCCGCACAAGCCCCACACCGGTGCACCTCCATCCGCCGCCCTACCTCACCATCGCACGCTGCCCTCACCACCTCTTCTCGCCATTACAGGGTAAGTCCTCCCATTCCCTGCTGTCCTTTTCATCCTCCAGCTATCCTAGTCTTGGATTAGAGCAGCCCGAGATCGATTTGAGCTCCATGCTCACCCATGGCTCCAATGGCCATGGCCATTGCATCACTAGGCATCTCACACACGCAAACCTCTTTTCGGCTTCTCAACACAAGCATCCAATGTGGGAGTCCATGTCGGGGTTTAGTAACGGTAGTGCACCACGGGATGTATCACATAGTGCTTTTGTGGTTGGCGAGATCGACCGTAGCTCGATGGTTCACGTGAAACACGACGGGAGACAAGAACACATGATTTATATAGGTTCGGGCCGCAAGATGCGTAATACCCTACGTCCTGTTTATGGTTGATTGTATTGATCGGAGCACTTTGAGATTACAATGAGGGCATGGCTAGCTAGGATTTTGATATGTGGTGATGAGATCTAGAGGGCGAGTTGAGTTGCCTGGGAGGGGTCCCTAGCCAGCCTTATATAGCCCAGCATGAGTTGGGTTACATGTTGGTTCTAGTCCTACTAGGATTGATTACCTCTCCTACTAGGATTCTTCTTAGATCTTCCTTGTACATGTCGAGTCCTTGTCTTGTGCACCGAATTGTTTGGCACCTCGGGCCCGAGTCAGTCGACCACCTCTTAGATTGGGTCCTCCGACAGTCCAAGTAGAGAATACACTTCATGAGGACCTAGGGGATATCTATCCCCCACAAGCCCCTGAGCTTCAATTTGACTTGAGAAACAATCAGCTTGAAGATCCAAAATCTGCTTTCTAAATGTCTTGCCTTGTAGTCTTCAAAAATTTTCTAATGGTATCCTCCATGCAGCCCCTGAGCCTCAAGCTGATTAGCATAATCAGGTTAAGGATCAAGCAACTTATTCCTCCGAATGATCTTGGTGGAGCGGGGATGGTGACGTAGCCTCCTGAGTCAACGAGTACGGTGGTGTTGCCTCCCGAGTTGGTGAGTACAGTGGCGTAGCCTCCCGAGTTGACGAAGTAGCAAGCTGGCAAGGTGGGCAGCAGCCCAGCCCCCCAAGTCGACGATGTAGTGAGTCGGCGAGGCACGCGCTGGCACAGCCCCCGAGCTGACGAAACAGTGAGTGGACGAAGGAGTCAACGAGGCGGATAGAAGCCTAGCCCCCCGAGTCGACGAAGTAGTGAGTCGGCGAGGCGTGCGGCGGCACAGCCCCTGAGTTGACGAAGCAGTGAGTCGACGAAGGAGTCAACGAGGCGGACAGAAGCCTAGCCCCCCGTGTCGACGAAGTAATGAGTCGGCGAGGTGGACAACAACCCAGCCCCCGAGTCGACGAAGCAGTGAGTCGGCGAGGCGGACAACAGCCTAGCCCCCGAGTCGACGAAGCAGTGAGTCGGTGAGGCGCGCGGCGGCACAGCCCCCCGAGCTGACGAGGTAGTGAGTGGGCGAGGCGGATAACAGCCCAGCCCCCGAGTTGACGAAGCAATGAGTTAGCGAGGCGCGCGGCAGCGCAGCCCCTGAGTCGACAAAGTAACGAGTCGGCGAGGCGGACAATAGCCCAGCCCCCTGAGTCGACGAAGTAGTCAGTCGGCGAGGCGGACAACAGCCCAGCCCCCGAGCTGACGAAGCAGTGAGTCAGCGAGGCGCGCGGCAACGCAGCCCCCGAGTCGGCGAAGTAGTGGGGCACCCCCATGTCGACAGTGTATCACGAAGTAAACTCCCGAGTTGATAGCACATCATAAAGTGAACTCCCTGTTTGAATTCTAAGTATAGCGAAGGCATAAGGTGTCGGTGGGCCAGACCGACTGCCCCGCACGAAGGGCAAGAGACATGTAACACCAACTGTCGGTCTACGACATAGGCTGATTGTCTCGTAAAGAGGGCCAGATTGCACCCTTTTTATGAGGGCGCGAAGGCATGTAACACAATTGTCGGTCTACGACCTAGGCTGATTGCCCCAAAATAGGGCCAGATTGCACCCTTTTTATGAGGACGCGAAGTCATATAACACCGGTAGACCAGACCGATTGCCCCGTATGGAGGGTCTGGAGTTACCCTGTCATTGCACGCACAGATTTTGCCAAAAAACGCTGAGACTTATCAAATCACGAGATGCGATAGAAAATATTCGGCTCGACGAAACACGAGATGCAACAGAAAAGAGTTGTCTCGGCGAAACACGAGACGCGACATAAAAGAGTTGGTCCGGAGAAACACGAGATGTAACGGAAAAAACGTCAACGCACACAATGTGCCAAGAAATAATTCGATAAAACACACGAGGTAGAAAATGTTTTAGCTCACCGAAGTGCATAATGCACAGTTTGAATGACCAGAAATAATTCGAGTAATACAAAACCCCGAGTGACTCAGAAATATTCTGAGTAATCTGAAGTGTAATGACTGATCCAGAAATAATGATGCTGAAATAATATGAGCAGACGAGTGATACTGAGATAATATGAATAATTTAAAAATAATGATCCCATAATTAATGCGAATGATCTGAGGTAACCAGAGTAATCCAGAAAGACGATTAAGAGATAATCCGAGTGATATGAAGTCCCCCGTGATCCAGAAAGATGATCTAGAAACAATGAGTGATCCGACATCTCGAGTTATCCAAAAATAATATAATCTAAGTGATCCAGGACGAGCGACCAGAACCAGAGATGATGCGGGTGATCCAGAAATATTATAGATAATCCGAGTGATACATAAAAAATCCAATTGATACAATAACTCGAATATTTCAGAAATAATTCAATGCGGTTAGTTGATGGCACTTCGCCTTTGTGGCAAAAATCACAAAATAGCGCAGGGAAGCTGCTTCGGCATATTGCGGATGTTTATGCTAATATGAGATATTTTTCTGAAATAGTAATCAGTGAAAAATACGAGTAGTATTGTTTGCGAAGAATACTCAAATATAATAATATCGAAACCGAGTCAGCCAGATAGATGAAAAATAATCAACATAATTAAATGTGTAATTTAAATAATAAAACGACTTAGCTGAGATGGTTTAGAACGTCCAAATCCGAGTGGGATCCACAATATGCAATGTCAATAGGCAAGTAGAAGACCTTTGTTCTGCTTCGGTCCAATGCATATAGATGGAACCTGGACTCCAATCCGAATTGCAGTTGTATGGTTCATCATATCTTCCCTGGCTGCTTTTATGTCAGAAACTTGCACTAGTCGTCTACTGACAGCACAAGCATCAGGCCTTGTTTATTTTCCATGTACGACTTCTTCTCATGCACGAATAGAGATGAGCTGCAGCTTCGCCTTGAACCCACACTCGGACTCCAGTGTGGATTTACGTAACGTAGTAGGAGAAAAACAGCAATGCGCATGCTGCCCAACCATTGATCTCAATCAGACTTGATTCGATATCATGAACAGGATGCAGACTGCTGCCATGTTGCCTTCGTAAGAGACTCTGCGGATTGGATGGAGAGAATTTGACGGAACAAATAATCCGCTGCAGACAGGTTGGAGCCGTGCGCCTCTCTGGTGCTCCCACGTCTTCAGGTGTTGTGATGTACACGGATGACCTCGTTCAACTCCGCTCAAGTCAACGAATTGGAAACAGAGTTGTAGTTGATGCCGCGGTCGAGCGGGTCCCAGTGGTTCGTCGTACAGGAACCCGAGGCTGAGTGGTTCTGAGTTGTAGATCGGATCTGCTGTCTTGATTTGAACTTGTCGTCGAAGATGACGGCCATGGAGCCAGCGGTGAAGTCGACGTCGCCTCTCCTACTTGGCGCGCGAACTGTCGGAGTTTAGTACCTGCAGTGCACCATAAGATGTATCACGCAATGTTTTTGTGGTCGGCGAGATCGACCGTAGCTCGATGGTTCGCGTGAAACGCGACGGGAGACAAGAACACATGATTTATACAGGTTCAGACCGCAAGATACGTAATACCCTACGTCCTGTTGTGGTTGATTTTATTGATTGGAGCACTTTGAGATTACAATGAGGGCGTGGCTAGCCAGGATTTTGATATGCGGTGATGAGATCTGGAAGGCGAGTTAAGTTGCCTGGGAGAGGTCCCTAGCCAGCTTCATATAGTCCGGCATGAATTGTGTTACAAGTTGGTTCTAATCCTACTAGGATTGATTATCTCTCTTACTAGGATTCTTCTTAGATCTTCCTTGTACACGTCGAGTCCTTGTCTTGTGCGCCGAATTGTTTGGCACCTCGGGTCCGAGTTAGTCGATCAGCTCTTGGATTGGGTCATCCGACAGTCCAAGTAGAGAATACGCTTCATGAGGATACAGGGAATATCTATCCCCCACAGTCCCGTGCGCACCTCGCGAAGGGATTCTCCGGCACCAGCTTGACCTAGAGCCGCCGAGAACGCCACTTGCTGCCGCGCCTTGTTGTGTGCACACAATGTGCCCGCCATGACCACTTCGAGCAGAGATAAGAAGGGAGAAGAGAGAGATGGGGTAAAGGAAAAGAGAGGAGCTGCGCCACCGAGCAGTTAGGTCATCGCCGGTAAGAGCCAGCGCTGCCGCCAGTGCGGTTGGTTGCCGGCTCTGCCACCGCGTGCGCGCATTGTGCGCCGCGCGTGCGCGAGCGCGTCGTGTGCCAGCGCTCGTGCCTAGGCCTGGGCTGCGCCCTGGGCGGAGGCCAGATGGGTCGAGCTAGTTGGGCCAGTTCAACTGGCCCCGGGAAAAAAGGAGGACGAAGCAAGTCGGCCAGCTTCGGTGGGCTTAGCCAATGGGCCGAACCAGTTGGGCTGAAGAGAGAAAAGAGAGCAGGCCATATGGGCCGAATGGAAAAGAGAAGGAGATGGGCCAGTTGGCCTTCAGGCTGGGCCAAATCGAAAAGAGGAGGAAGAAGGTTAGGCCGAATGTTTAATTTAGGAAGTAAAATAGAACTTTTACAGAGAAAGTTAATTATGGGCCTTAGGCTTCTTTTTAAGTTTCTAATTTTTTAAAATTATTTCCATTTTGAATTATTCGAATTCAGAATTTATTTCCTAAAAAGGATTATGTATTTTGTTAATTAGTTTTAAAAATCCTTAAAGTCTTATTTTATTTTTAAATAATTAATAAAAATAACTAAATATTTACTTTATTATTTTGAAAATACTTTCTAATTCCTAATAATTCATTTTTGGCTTTTAAAATTCTAGAAAATTATTCTAAAACTTTATAAAATTATGTTATTATTAAAACACTTATTTAATTCTAATAATTTCTTTTAAGCTTTTAAAAATACTAAGAATTATTTTTAAAAACATAGAAAATTATTTTAAAACCCCAAAACATTATTTCAACTTTAGAAAATTTATTTAAACTTAAGAGAAGGCTTGAATGATGATTCCAGTGCCCCCACCTTCTCTTTTTAAGAACCTTTATCCTTCTTTTTAATACAAGTTGATCATCCTCATACTTATGCATCATTCATATCATGCATTTAGATTCGATGAGTCGAGTAAATCGTCAATGAAAGAGTTCAAGGAGGAATCCGAAAGCCAAGCTCTGCAATACGACAACAGTACCAGGAGGAGCATTGGTGATCAAGATACTAACTTTCTATGCCTCAACCCTTGGAATAATCCTAGCAAGCCCCGGTGCATTTACCCCTTTTTATTTTTAGTCTTATTTAATGAGTTATGAATGTGCATTAGAGTTAGGAATTGATTGAAACCCTAGTGCATACTGAATTCATGATTCAAGTATAATGATTCCTATACGTATTAGATTAGATGCTTAGTCAAGCCTAATGATAGGTCACGATTACTTTGAGAGGAATCCAAGAAAGTTTCCTAAGATGTTGAAATGGAGACATTGGGAAGGAATGGTTTGGTATTTCAAAAATGGTGGTTTATATTCCTGCCTGTGTCACATAAGGATGTCCGATGTTGGCCATGTTTTCGGTTTTCGAACGCGCCTCTTTCACTTGTCGTCCTCGTCACGGGCTCCGATAAACCTTTCATCCTTTGTACCTTGGTTTGGAACTGTGGTGTGACCAACTGGATGGTGGGAGATAGGCGGGTATGTGTGTCAATGTACAGTATACCCGGGTTTGGTGAGGGCAGTTCCGAGTAGGTGGCACTGGATGTTAGGTCGTCATATGCAGTGTCGTTGTATATGCATATGGCTGGTGATTGAATATTATTCCTAAGAGTATAAAATGGATTCGAATCGCTGGCTTACCAGGTGTAAGAGTTGAATCATCACCAACACATTGCTAAGAAGGATAATGATTTTATTAAGAATGGTTTCGCAAAGTGTTTGCTCTTGTTTGATCATAGAATAGGTATAACCTTGTATTTATAGAAAATAACTAAAAGAAGATAAACTTAAAAGCTAAGGATCCATTTATAGGCCGCCGCATTGTGAGTTGACCTAATCAAATCGGCCATAGGCTATAAAGTCGGGTTTACACCCAGTGGTCGGATAAGTCTTGCTGAGTAATTAGTACTCAGGGTTGTGGCTTAACTCTTTTTCAGGTATGAAGTCTCTAGCTTATCCCTTTTCTGCAAGAAAGCATTGAAGCCCGGTGTTCTCCTGACGGCTTCCTTATGCCTCTTAAAGTTGAAGAAATAAAGAAGTTAGATGTTCAAGCTTCCTTTTTTGTTGTTAAATTGTTTGAAGTGAAAGAACATCAGTGGGCTCGATGTTGATTTCATATAATGTTATCACCTATATGGCAGAGTCCTATCATTTCGTTCTCGCCTCCGCTGTAAGTTTTTACTCTTTTGTTATACAATTTATAAAAACCTTTGTTCTTATCTGTTTTGTTCTATTAAAGTCTATCGTTAAACTTCTTGTATTGGAATAATCCAAGACTCTCTAGGGGTCACCTGGTGTATATTCGATCCTGTCTGGCGTAGTCAGGGCCTTTTAGGACCTGACGGACTACCGGGCTTAATCCGGTTTAGGCACAAAAGTTGTGTTATGTGCTTAAACTAGGTTAAATTGGGTGGTTCTGCCACAGACCTGACGGACTACCGGGCTTAATCCGGTTTAGGCACAAAAGTTGTGTTATGTGCTTAAACTAGGTTAAGTTGGGTGGTTCTGCCACAGACCTGACGGACTACCGGGCTTAATTCGGTTTAGGCACAAAACTTGTGTTATGTGCTTAAACTTGGTTAAGTTAGGCGGTTCCACCACATCATTGACTCATTTGCATTATTTAATGAGCATTTCATGTTGAGTGCATGACTGGATTAAGTCATTTGAATTAACTAAACTCAATTTTACTGAAATTGCTTTTGTAGTTGCTACAGTTACTTCAAATCTGTTGTGAATTAGATAAAACTTTATATACCAAACATGTAGACACTTTCATGATAACAACTTGGGTATTTTGTGCTTTGACATGCGTAAAGGTTTGCATAGTAATTTGAGCCATTTTCTGTCAACTTGTCAAATCTGCCAAATATAGGTCTGTCTAGTAAATTCAAATTTTTATGAATCAAAAGTGCTTATCATACAAAACTTTATATATGAAAGTTGTAGACCATGAAAAACTGAACAACATTGGTATATTTTATTTCTCATGAAAGTGAACATAAAATGCACTTTTAGAATTTCTAAACTGGTGGGTTGCATTGCTCAAACCTTGGTTATAATTTGGAATTCAAAATCTCACTCAAATTTCAATAGAATATTGCAACAAAGTTTATAATAAAGTTGTACATATGCAAATTTATGGCACATCTTGTATTTTGTGTTTATTCAAATTCGGCCTCTAGGATGTTCAAAAGTGGAGATTTCAAACGATCGTACCAGCAGTCAAATCTGGCCTTTTCTTTTTTTTTCCTTTTCTTTTTTCCCCATGTGTCACTGACGTAGCGGGCCCACTGGTCAGCTCATCGGCAGCGAGCAGAATGCGCTCGACATGCGGATGCCGAGCTTTGACGCCACTGCCCGGCCGCTGCCCATCCCCTGCCCATGCCAAGGCAAAAAGGCGAGTCCGAGCACGGCCTCCCCATCCATTTCTCCCTCACTCTCCTCCCTATCCCTCCTGCTCCTTCACGCGTGGAGCATGGCTGCCGTGGACAGTGCACAAGCGAGATCCATGGCACCCGTCGCTCCGTTCGTCTCCAGCCTTCCCTCGCCCCGTACCCGCCTCAAGATCCTCCACCGTCCCAGCTGCTCCTTTGCCCCCTCCAGCGCCTCTTCCACCCTCAGCACGAGTGCTGCCGACCATGGCCGCATGCTAAGCTCGGCCTCCTTGTGGAGCACCCCCTCCGCTACCTCCTCCCACCTCTAGGACGGCGCAGCTAAACTAGTCTGGACCATGCGCACCTCATTCCTGAATGAAGTGGCCGCTTCCCCTCCTGTCCGCCCAGATCGAGCCGCGCACCACAGCGGCCGTTGGGTTCACGGCGCATTCCCCGCTCCCTCATCCACCTCGCGCGAAGAGACCAGGGGGGAAGGTAGCCCGTCACTGGGAACACCTTTTGGGACCTCCTCGTCTCTAAGATCGGATCCCCTCGCGCCGGCGCACGCGCACGAAGCTCGGCCTGCCGCGCGCCCTTTTCCTCGTCTGGAGGTAGAAGATGAAGGGTGGATTCACAGAAAACCCGCTCGGTTTTTATGGTTCTGCATGCACTATTTGCTGTGTCTTGGTAGTATTACGCGCTAACCCCTAGGATCTAAGTTTATTTGCGTTTAGATCCTTGGTCTGGTGATATTTTGATTTAAATGCATTTTCTAGGTTTGGGAACTTTGAAAATCCATAGTAAATCAAAAAAAATTATAAAAATGCAAACTCAGTTTCATTGTGTTCCTATTTACTAGATCTACCGGCTGGGTGTGATGCAGATATGTGAAATGACCTTTTTGGCCTCGGTGCATGGCATGCAAGCTAAAACAAAATAAATGTAAAAAATGGCCTAAATGGACTCCAAAAATTATAAAACTTTGACAGTAGCTTTATAATGTTATTTAGACTTTGTGTGATTTTTGGCAACCCTAGCATATACTACCAAATTACTGTTTTGTCCCTCATGCTTGTATTTTGTACATTTATAAGAGCGAAAATACTTTCTACATAAAAAGTGCTCCAGATATTCCACTGAAATTTGTGGGTGCTCTATGTTCTATATTTTGTCCACTTTTAAAGTTTGAAGCTCGGAATGTTAAGTTTGTGGGTGATTTGAAAAAGATAAATACTTGCATGATAAAATGAATAATAGAAAATGTGACTTTATGCTGCGAAATAAATTCTGAGAAAAATCATGGTGCTTCATAGTTTAGTCTAGGTCCTGAAAAGTATTTTTGTGTATTTTATTGTTGCTGTTTTGAGCTACATGTTAAATAGGTTAAAATAAATATATGGAAAATAGATGTACTACCAAACCATGGTTATTTTGCTTGCTGGACTTTATACATGATTCTCATGAAATGTTATGCCTGATGTTAAAATTTAAAAGTCAGAAACATTTTTTGTGATTTATAATAAATCTGAGATCTTAAATGCCAAATAACTTGTTGGAATTTCTATAATTAATTTGTAGATGCTTTGGTGCTGAAATTTGGGTGTTGGCCTGATACAGTAATGATGTACATGTCATAAAAATTTCAAGTTATTTGGAATTGTCTAACAACTTTTGAACTCAACAAGAATGGATTATTCAAGTAAATGAACTTATTACATGACACGATTAGGGTATGTTTTATCAGTGCACGGAGTCTGCATGGATTCAACTTATTACTTGCTGCATTGTAACTATCATACCATACAATCATCATGTGTATTTGTAGCATCCATTTCGTACTTGATCATTCATATAGTGACGCTTATTGTAGCAACTTGATCGAGGAATTGTCGCAAGAAGCTACATCGAGCAACGGTGTCGAAAAGACCAACTAAGACCCACTCATGACCTGTAGGGCCCATTAGTCGTGTTTGGGAGGAGGAGCAGTCCAAGTGATCAAGGGGTTGTCTGGAACAAAACCCCACAACCTGAGAAACTAATATAGTTTAGTTTGTTGGTTTTGATAATATAAGCAAAGATAGGAAGGATCGTGATTTTTCCAGCTAATACGATCTTAATTGATTGGTGATTATGCATCCGCATTACGAGTTGATTGAAACCAATTGCATTTGACTTTCTGGCCGATCTGGCCCTAGCACCTACAATAGAATACGTAGGATGTGTATGCCTAGTAATGCTAGGTGCGAGTAGACACGATTGAAATGGAGTCTCTCGTCGTCTAGGTAATTTTGAAAATATCAAATTATTAAAATGTATTTGTTTATATATGCTTGTGATTTAAATGGAGACCGGACGGAGAACAGCCACTGTTTGCCTGCTGATCGGCATAACATGATTAGGGTGCTTATTCGGGACATGGGACCGGCGAAAGAACAGAAACTTGTTCATACCATGGGGTCTGGGAGCGTTTGACTCATGGGAGGGCTGACCCAGTACGTCGTGGTAACGTTTCTGTGGGCGCTAAACCTAAGGAATGGCAGATTGGAATCGAACTTGAGATGAGACGAGTGGAGATGGGGGATATATGTGGGAATGCGAGGGCTAGTAAGTATATATCCCTCCATTTCTAGGATATTCCTGAGAATTAAAATCAAATTCGAATCGCTGATGCTCACCAGGTGTGAGAATGCCAAATATCGTACACGGGCAACGCAGTAACTATCTAAATATATTACATCATAATTCATGATTTCAAATTCCACTTGTTTGTACTTGTATGTTTACATTTTTACAGGTTACCGTTATTATGATGATATATGTTCATGATGGAACTATTTATTTTATGTCAATATATCACTGTTTAAAATCAATGGCTAAGGATCCAATACTAATAAGCAAGTTTTGCGTTAGCCATAAGCCATTCCATTAAGCCCTATTGAGTAATTAGTATTTAGGGTTTGCCCCCATATTTTGAGTGTAGGTACCGATGACACCTGGATAGTTGTTTAGAGGAGGATAGTACCGGTGGGTTCGGTGCTGCTCGCCTTACTCATCATTGCATGAAAACTATTTAAGTACTTTGATTTCCGCTACGAGATGTTTTTAAAATCGCTTCCACTATTTGATTTTCACATGCATTTGACTACATGTATTTGGTTTATAATAACTTTATCTTATTTTCACTATAAACTATCTGTGATGATGTAACTGTTGTGGCTCCATCGAGGACTGGATGTGTGTGATGTCGGTACCCTTGGATGATGGTTATATCGAGTGCTCTTTGGAGTAGCTCGATGGACAACGGGGTTTTATTGGATCTAAGGGCACTGCGAGTCATACGGTGACAGGTGCGCTTAGTTCAGATTAAATCGGCGGTTCCGCCACAAAATATGTTTTAAAATATGCAAAATTCGAGTATAATACAAAACCAAATCATTGTTGCAAAATCTCTATTTATCGGAGGTATTTGTTAGTAAACAATGTTATTGCCACTCATATTCAATAAAAACCATGTAAAATGATGTAATTATTTTGTCAATATAAATCGCCAACAATACCTCCACTCTTAGACTTTGCTCATCCTCGAGTAAGTAAAGAATCAGTATTGCCTTGCATTAATTTTCTCATACCTCAATCTCAATCAATCAAACTAATAGTCTCTCTCAAAATTTTAGTATGAACCAGAAAATCATGAAAGAAATGATATTCAGCTAAGCTCATCTCACAATAAAAAATTCAACAAAAATTCAATTTTATCAATAAAACATCTTCTCATTTTAGCGATATGTTTTTGAAAAAGGTAATCAAACCTTTAGAAATCAATTTTTGCAAAGCTAAATAACACACTCAACTCTTCGGTCTCTCAATATCAAAATAATCATAAATAAATAAATATATTATATTGTAGCCGGCTATAGAATAACTTATTCTGCGTCCGAACCTAAGGCCCTCTTTGGAATAAAGGAAAATTTTACTGTTCCTACGTTTTTTTTATGTTTTTGAACTAATTTCTGTAAAATTTCTATGCAATACTGTGAAATTTCTGCGTTCCAAACGAGCCCTAAACAAAGAATCGGCCCGGATCGCCCGTCCGACCAGCCAAATTTCCTATCTATCTTTCGGTAGGACAAAAGTCCGCCTATCTTCCAATATTTGAGATTCGTGCACACCATCCTCACCATCCATCTCCCACCTCCCTCCACCTCCCTTCTCTCTCCTCTGCCTGCTCGCCCGCGCGCAGTGCCCTGACGCCGCCGCCGCCGCCGCCGCCGCCGCCGTGCGCCCGCCTGCACGCGCTGCGCCGTCGCTGCCCGCCAGGCCGCGCACTCGACGCCGCTGCTGCCGCCGCAGCGCGCAGCCGCTGCCGCGCCCCCTTCGTGTAGTGCGCGCTGCGCTGCCGCAGCCGCCGCCGCTCCCCCTGCGCGCAGCGCTGCATTGCCGCAGCCGCCGAGCGCCGCCGCCGCCACGCCCCCTGCACGCAGCGCGCGCTGCGCCACCGCTGAGCGCCGTCCGGCCGGGGCTGAGGCCGCCGCTGCCGTGCAGTTGATTCAACATTTCATTTTAATCGGTTCAATATTCCAAATACACTGATTCAACATTCCAAATACTCTGATTCAATATTCCATCTACATTGATTCAATATTCCATCTATAAATTGTTGAATTAGTATTTTCAAAATATTGGTATCAGTCAAATGAAATGTTGAATTAGATATTTGCAATTGTTGCAGTGACCGAAGTTAAAGACAAAAAAATATGTTATTAAATTTAGTGGGCTTTTTATTTGGCTTGCCTTCTTGTTCCACTAGGAAGTTCCCCCCACCAGGCGCGTGCTCGGCCCAGCGTTTCGTCAGCTCCACCGCACGGCTCGCTCCTTGTTTCGGCTCCCCAGCCCATGAGACTGCAGCTCACGGCTCGTGAGGCCGCTCTACCGAGCGGTGGATAACAGACCCAAATATCACGTTCTTCCTTCTCCGCCGCACCTCGGATCCCCCGCGCCGGATCTTGTTAATCTCGCCGCCGCTAATGTCGCCGCTCCCTCTCAAGTTTAATGCTGTGGCCGTCGCCCAGTACTGCTGTATTTGGGCACTTCGTCCTTCACCCAATCACCCCAATCCTCTGCACGGCGCTGCGTCTTTGCTGCCGGAAACATCCCAATCCTCCGCGCGGTGGCATTCTCTCTGCGTGAGCAACGTCCTGGCCATCCTCGGTATGTCCACCGCCGCTAATCTTACTTTATCGCTCTTTGGCACATATTTCTCTGCTAATCCCCCATCCCCTGACTTGCATAGTGAAAAAAAAAAGTAGTAAAAACAATCTACTCATTCAGTCAGAGGTCATATGGTTCAATTAGGAGTTGATTTTGCCTCTGATTTTCATATAGTAATATTTCTCTCTGTCGTACAATGCCTCATAATCCTTTTGATGCTTGTAAATCACACTACCTAATCCTACGGTGCTCACTACTAGACTTATTGTAAATCTCTTTGATTTACAATAATTGAGTTACTACAGATCACCAAATTGTGTGGACAATTACGAGGTCTTAGGTTAGAAACAAATATACGTCAAACAGAAGCACATGGTGATTATATGATATTGTAATTAGAACACATGGTTTACCATTGTACTTGACTTTGCCTATGTTTTCATATAGTAATATTTTCGTCTTTTGTACTGAATCTCTCAATCTTTTTAATGCTTCTAAATTGCACAGCCCAATCCTACAGTGCTCACCCACTAGACTTATCGTAAATCTCTTTGATTTATGATAATCGAGTTACTACAGATGACCAAATTGTGTGGAAAATTACCAGGTCGTAGGTTACAAAAAAATGAGACGGCAAACAACAACAGACAGTGATTATATGATATTGTAAATATGACATATGATTTACCATTATACTTTACCCTGGAAATTTGGCCTTCTCAGCAAATTTATGTGATATTGTAATTACATTGTATGACTTACCATCATACTTTACACAGGAAATGAGGACTCAGCAAATTCATGGGAGGTTGAAATCATTCACCTTGCACACCACACAGGAGGATTTAAACATTGGTATAAGCACGATCACTGGTGTACAGCAGACACGGTCACCGTAGTACGACAAAGCGCAACCTTCTGTGCACGAAGGTGAACAGCCAGCATGAGGAGCAGGCCCATCAGCACGCCCACGCCCACATGATGATGATGACGACTTCATGGATCCGCCGCCCAGGCACCCTGTTACCAAGAAACAGCGAACCATAAAAAATGTGGTAGTCAATGCACATAGACAGCCAACACTCCGTCAACAGGTAACCTGTCCCAATGCTACATTTTTTCTCTGTAGAGTGTTGTAGTTGCATTGCTAATTGAGTTATTATGAGACTTTATATTTCACATGCAAGCTCAATCCCTTTCTCGGATTTTTTGCCAGCCTGATAAGAATGTAGTCAAATACCCTCATGCACCAACAGCTCGATGTGTGCCTGCAATTTTCAACGCAGCTTTCGACCACCTCACCTTCTACCAGCGTACACGAGTCCAAAAAATGGAGTGTGACGGCCTACTATTGTTAAGAGCAGAGAGGTTAGGGAGCAGAGAACTTTTGAAGTTCTTGTTTGATAGGCTGGACCCCTGCAATATGGTCATCAATGTTGGTAAAGGGAGGGGGATCCATGTCACTCCATTCACAGTAAAGCAAGTCCTGGGAATTCCAGACAGTGGTGAAGATCTTCCTCTCCGCACAAACAATGAAGCATGCAAGGCGTTGTCCGATTTCAAAGCTTTGGTCGGTTTACAAGATTCTGAGGATGCGCACACCAGCTATCTGCTGAAGATCATGGAGGATGACACTAAGTACAATTCCAGGATGATCGCCGATGACCTAGCAATCAGAATTTTCTTCATCTTTGCTTCTAACAAGCTGTTGTTCCCTAGCACAGATAACAACATCAGAGCAAAGGATGTTTACTTGACCAGGGATTTGTCTCGGTTACCAGGTATGAACTGGTGCAAGGCAGTTGTTGATGAGCTCCGAGACGCTGCACGCACTTGGCGGTTTGATAGAATGAAGAAAGTGTGTCCCTCCATCTCAGGATGTGCTATTTTTCTGATTGTGAGTACTCTATTTTCTCATGCTTACACACATGCAGTAAAAAAACTGAGCTATTTTGTTTGACATATTTAATTGTTTTCTCATATTGTAACATCGGTGGGTATATCATTCATGATGTCCAAGTGGATGATGGCAGTGCAGCCGACATACTGATGGATAAACCATTCAGGCAGATGAGCCTTAGAGACTTGGCATTAGAGCCAGCCACCAACCCATTGTGCGGTTTCAGAGGAAGCTACATAGAAGCATTGGGAAAAATCACTTTGCAAGTATCCTTCGGAGAAATCAGTAACCCAAGGATAGAATACCATTGCGTCATTGGATGGATAATCTTTTAGCCAAAGATCACTTTGATCGAATGTCATGGGCACATGTGACCATTTCGTTCTGATGTATGGACCTTAAATAGGTAACATATCCTATGCAATCGAGGTTTTGGTGCAATCACTGTGGAATCCTAATAAAAAAAGTTTTAAAAAATATTGAAAAAAATCATGAATGTATATCTCAGCCTGCCTCATCTATACATAAAATTTCATGATCAAATTCGTCTTATTTTAGTAGTTACAAAAAAGACAAATTTGGGGTGCATTTGAACTTTACTGTTTGTCAGAAAATTTGTCTTTTTTGTAACTACTAGAGTATAACGAATTTGATCATGAAAATTTATGTATAGATGCGGTAGGCTGAGATATACGTTCATGATTTTTTTCAGAATTTGTTGAAATTGTTTTTAGTATGATTGTACGGTGATTGCATCAAAACCTCAAAAGCACAGGATATGTCCCCCTTGAACACCAATGTGGTGCACTCGTCTCTGAGATTCCTTCTTCTGTCTTTTTTGACCTAGAACAATTGTTGCTGCAAGGGTAACACAGTGTAATTGTGCGGAACTTGTGACTGATACTGCTGAGAAAAATCCATTGACGACTGCTGCTGTGGCGGTGGCCTTGGTGGTGGAGGCAGCAAAGCTTGTTGTTGTGGATAAGTTAGAGCTAGAAAAGACCCTGAAGGTGGGGAAGGTAGAGCTTGCTGCTGGGTATAAGCCGAAATTGGCAGTGGTGGGGGAGGTTGAGCTTGATGCTGGCCATATGACAAAGCGTGAATGCTGAGAATTGCATAGTTCACTGGGCAATATTGTTGCACATGATTTGTTTCCCTTAGAGCATATTGTGTCGTTTATTCACCCAACTCCTTTTTCTTCTGTATTGTGATTTCACAGTATTTAGTGGTGTCACCCTTGTCCTCTCCACAAAATATGCAAAATAATTTCTTTTGTGATCTTCCTCTGAAGGTTCTTCCTCCTCGACCGCCTATATGCCCGTATCCTCCGTAGTATGGTCTTGATTCTTTCTTGAATCTAGGTTTTGCTTCATTAATGTTGAACGCATTTTGGTTTTGATGTTGCTGAGGGCGCCGAAATTTGGCTTGTTGTCTGTTCTGCTGATTTATTTCTTTTGATCTCTATGTTCTTGTTTCCTTAACCGGAGATCGTTGTCTGCTCTGCAAAATTGATCCATCTTTTCACATAGCTCTGCTATGGAACTAGGTGGTTTTTTGTGCAAAGTATTGTGTACATTGTCTAATCCAAAGTCTATTGATGGCAGCGTCAATGACAACCTCATCAGAAACTCCAGTAGCTTGAGCTCTGATATTCAGGAATCTTCGGAAACAACATTTGAGATGTCACTGCTTGTGTGTGTAATCCCTGAAAGCTTGAAACAAGTGCGTCCTTTAATTGCGGCCAAGAATGGTTTGATCCTGGTTTAAATGATGAGTACCACGTTTGTGCTACTCCCTTGTAGTGCCATTACTAGTGATTTTGCCAAAACAGATGAGTCTCCCCCGAAGGAAGCCATGGTAGCTTTGTAGCTTAATAAGAACACCTTAGGACTGGATTGACCATCATAGCTAGGCAACATGATTGGTCTGTAACTAGGTGGCCATGGTATAGGCTGTAACTCTTTTCACAAGGGTGAAGTAGCATCGAATATGCAACTTGGTGGTAGCGATAGATTAGCTTGACAGATTTGATGCTGGTTTTGCTCAGGTGAGTTGTACTGCTGTTGAGCCTTTTGCTGAACACATTTATGAAATCCAAAGTTTCTGCTATTTGCTTCTTCAGATGTGTCAATCTGGCCAATTTCTGTCTTTTTGCTTGCAAGGCCTGATTAATTTGCTCTAATTCCTCTATGTCTTCATCATTAATGTCTAGAAAGGCTGCCAATTTGTCAGCTGCTTTCTTCTTCTGTTTAATAATCTACTGATGCAGCACTTCTTCTTCGTCCTCAACATCCACTTCTATTTCATGTTTTTCATGGTTTTCCTCTTCTCGGGTGGGGGGGTCTTCGGCTTGTTGTTGTACTTTAGGCAGGGTTCCCCCTATGGGGGATGAATATCCCCTAGCTCCTCATGGCGTGGATCCAGGACATGGGCCGTTGGTGGGCCTAAGTAAGGCGAATGACTGATCTCGTGGGCTGGTCGCCTAACTAAGGCCCAAATACGGTAGGGAAAGCTTGGAGATCAAGACAAAGACGTCGTAATCCAAGGAAGCAAGGAAACAAGCTTGACTCGGACTCAGGGTCCCAGATTCATGGAAGATCAGGGAGGATACTATGGAAACTGGGGTTCTGTTTGATCTTGTAATCTAAACCGACTAGGAGATATAAAAGGAACCTGACTTGTAACCCAAGAATCCGTCAGACTATATAACGCGGATGAGGGACCCCTACATAGCATATCTCAACCCATCGCAAGCCACCAAACACGTTCTTGCATGAAGCCCTAGCCCTCATTGTAATCTCAAAGTACTCAGAGCAATACATCTCGCCACAAATAGGACATAGGGTGTTACGCATCTTGCGGCCCGAACCTGTATAAATCTCTGTGTTCTCGCTTTTTCGGCGAACAATCGAGCTACGTCGACCTCACTGACCCTCAAAAGCACCTCGTGACGTATCCCGTGGTGCACTACCGGTGTAAAACCCCGACAGTTGGCGCGCCAGGTAGGGGCTCGGCGACATCGACATCAAGTTAGGTCCATGGCCAACTTCTCCACCAACATCATCAAGTTCGGTCCCGGCGAGATGATCCGCTTTGGATCTATCTCGTTCATCGCTGACAAAACCGGTGACCTGCACCGACTCATCGGTGCTACAGAGATGTGCAGCTGCAAGGCTCCATCGTCAACTCCGAAGCTTTCTTTGACCTCACCGGCTCCTAGATCTGTTCAGCGAGCAGCTAGTCTGCGGCCGGCAGTCACGGCGATCGGCGTTGAGCCAGCTAGTCCTCGAGCGCTGACACATCAGTCTATCATCAGGTCCACTCCAGTTCAGTTCGCCTTACTTCAGGGCGGATCATCGAAGCGCACCCCGAGTCAACCTGGCTTGGATCCTCGATGGGGGATCGCGGCATCGGCTGGGCGTGAGGGTGTACCTCCCTCCTTGCCCCGGCTGACAGCCACCTCATCACTGACTCGGCGCACGGTACTCTCCACCTCCCCGACCCAGGTCTGGACCTAGATCAGTCGAGGGAGGAAATCGCGGCAACCAGAGGCTCGCCGCACGTCTCTAGCTCCCACGCCAGCGACCACTCCACGACGGGAGGTCTCGATCTCGCTGCCAACCGAGGGCCGAGACCGCAGGGCCACGGACCGCATGCGAGATCGGGCTCCATCCAGATTCCCATACGGCCTTTGCAACGCCGCGGCCACCTACCAGTCAAGCTTGTCACACCTGCGGTTCGTCCCTCACGCCATGGCTCTCCTCAAAGTCGATGAGGATGCACGACGGGAGGCCACCAACCCTCGTCGCCAATGGTTGCCTGTGCCACCTCGTTCCAAAGAGGGAGGCAAGGAAGCACTAGGAAGCCCTATCTCAGGGTCAGCATCCACATCACTCGTGGATGATGAAGTCTACCATGCGGTCGAGGAACCATTGACCGGTCTTCACCTGGGTTTCGTCATCAGCTCTTCCCCGAGCGGCAGAACTACCACTTGGCGCAGCTAGCGTCCGATGGCTGAGTCAGAAGTTTCTCCCCTGATGTCTTTGCAGGAGTTGACTCAGCCACCTCTTCCTCGAGAGGGCGGCAAGGCTTCTTGCCCACACATGATCTGCAATCTAGAGTCTCCCACTGCACTTGAGGTTGGGCCAACAACGACTACGGCAACAGGGTCCGTGTCTTGTGGCCCTGGGCTTCACTCGGGGGGATCATCGACGCTCCTCGAGGATCAGGTGAGCTCGCCCTCAAGGTCGCCTACCCACTTCTCCGAGATACTCATCATCAACGGCCAACCAGGAGCTGACCCCGTCTCTAATGATGAGCCTTCCGTGAACGGAGAAACCCTGCAACAGTGTGAGAGAAGGCGACGTTGCTACTAGCGCCGCAATATTCGTTGTCATCATCAGGTGGGAAATCAAGATCCGACCCTTCCCATCTACTAGGATGAGGCATACGAGTCTGGGGAGGTACTGGAAGAAGCTGAGTTTCATCGTCAAAGAACAGTCGATGGCGAGAATGCCGGCGCATGCAAGCTCAGCAGCATGAACGTGATCACGAGAGAGCACGCGATGGGGGGGACCGCGCTCAGCCCTACGCAGCGTAGGCTCCGGGGCGCAATCTGTTGCCTGACTTTGCCTCCGTCATGGGCACCCTGAGTCAAGCAGGAGGAGTACTGGTGCAGCTGGCATACGTCTTTCCTCGCACTCCGGATGGAGAAATATACCGTCGGATCTTCCCTTAGGCGGCGAACCACCTCCTTTCTACCAACGCTCCCACGGCCCTAGATGCCTGTCACATCATCAACGCGGGGTGCGACGCATGTTACATCATCGAGAGATCATGCATGGATCGGCATGCGAAAGAAATTCGGTGCCGCAACGACTACGATCGTGACTACGGGGCACCTCTCCAAGATGATGAGGGTAGGGCTAACTCGGCCGGAGCCTTTGCCAACAGCCCGACGCCCCGACGCTTAGTTCACAACCGATTAGGGGGAGCTCACTCTCGGTCCTCGCGACATCGCGATGGAGCTACTCAAGATGGAGGTCGGAACGAACCAGCCCATCGAGGCGTGGTCGGTATCCCAGCCTTCACCACGCGGCTTCGTGGGGTAGCACGGCCTCAGAATTTCAAGGTCTCCAACGTCGACAAGTATGAGGCAAAGCTCGACCCAAGCGGCTGGCTGGCTATGTACTCAACTGCGGCTAGTGCTGCTAGGGCGAGCGAGGACGTGATGACTGCTTATGTCCCCATCGTGCTAGGACAAGATGTGCTACAATGGCTGTGCCACCTCAGGTGCGACTACATTGACAACTGGGACGACTTCTGTCGGTGCTTCATTGCTAACTTCCAGTCGCTGTAAGATAAGCTGGCACTGCCCTGGGATCTCAAGTCCATCAAGCGCAAAGATTGCAAGGGTCTCCGCTCGTACCTGAAGCGCTTCCAGTCGATGCGGAACCATATCCCCAACATCGCTGAAGTGGCGGTGGTCGAAGATTTCTTCCGTGGCTCCAATGACGAGGCTTTTGTGAAGGCCCTCTTGCACAAGGCCCTAGTCACATCTGAGCAGCTCTTTTGCGACACGGATCGATACATTACCACGGACGAGCGAGCTTGGGACTTGGTGGATGCACATCGAGAAGATTGGGGGAAGCGCCAAGATCCCCGATGGCAAGATCGTCGCTGGGACAAGAGACCTCGGGAGGAAGTCCAGGCCGTGGGGCCGCCGCCCATGCGCCCGCACGTCCCTCCACATCAAGGGGGCGAGCGGTCACTCGACCAACTCCTCGATGCACCGTACCCCAATCACAAGGAAATGCACCACACCCTGCGCGATTGCAAGGACTTCAAGGCTTTGATCGCTCATGGCAGGCCCTTGATACCCCTACATATGCCACCCCCTCTGCCGCGTGATCAGGGACCTCCGCCTTAGCAAAACAGAGCCAACGGTGCCGGCTTCCCCAACGTCAACTGGCACGTCAATGTCATCATCGGGGGGCATGGCTCCCTAGAAAGCAAAAGGCAGCAGAAGCTGGTTGACCGCCGAGTCATGACGGCGACTAAAGAGCCTCCAACGCCATACAATTGGTCAGACATGCCGATCTCCTTCAGTCGGGCGGACCATTGGCTTAACTACGACCACCTGAGCAAATATCCCCTGTTGGTGAGCCCGGTGGTCCATGAGAGCCAACTCATGCGGACGCTGATTGATGGAGGAAGCAGCATCAACTTGATGTTCCCGAAGACTTTGTTATCCCTTGGGCTCTCAATCACAGACCTGCAAGAGTCAGATAGCCCATTCTTTGGGATCATGCCTAGCGAAGGGGAATATCCGCTGGGACACATCAGCTTGCCCGTCACCTTTGGGACGGAGGACAACTTCCATATATAGACTCTCTGCTTTTAGGTGGCAACCTTTGACTCCGCCTATAATGCTATCATTGGGTGGCTCGGGCTGGCCAAATTCATGGCTGTCCCTCACTATTCATATCTGGTCCTAAAGATGCTGGCCCCACATGGAGTTCTCTCTGTGCGGGCGGACTTCAAGGGCTCTGCTCTCTGCGCTCGGGAGGCTTTCCAAACGGCCTTCACAGCAACTACTGCGGTAGCTCAGCGCTGACTTGTCAGGGATGCGGCTCAGCTCTGAAAGGATGATCTGCCGATCCCGATTCATGAGTCGGTTCCTAGCTTGGCTATCCAGGCAACTGTGGCGACCAAGGAAGTGAGCCTCGACCTCCCTAATGCTTTGAAGACGGTGACCATTAGTGACGTTCTCCCTCCCAAATAGGAAGACGCGCTCGTTCGGTTCTTGAGGGACAATTGGGACATGTTCGCATGGAAGCCTATAGATATGCCCGGAGTCTCGAGGGAACTGGCCGAGCACAAACTCAAGGTGTTCCCCAACGTGAAGTCGATCAAGCAGAGGCTATTTCGATTCACCCCGGATAAGAGGGAAGTGATCCATGCAGAGTTAGCTCGGCTCCAAGCTGCCGGGTTTATTACAGAAGTCATGCATCTTGAGTGGCTAGCAAATCTTGTATTAGTACTCAAAAAGAATAAAGTAGACTAGCGGATGTATGTTGATTATACTGATCTCAACAAGCACTGCCAAAGGATCCCTTCGGGCTGCCTAGGATAGATCAAGTCATCGACTCCACGGCTGGATGCTCCCTCCTTTGCTTCCTAGATTGTTACTTGGGCTACCGTTAGATTAGCCTGTTGTGGAGGATCAGGAGAAGACTGCGTTCATCATGCCCTTTGGGGCGTTTTCTACACCTCTATGTTGTTTGGGCTGAAAAACGCCGGAGTAATGTACTAACGCGCAATCTAGACGTGTTTGGCCGAACACTGGGGTAAGCATGTTGAGACCTACGTCTATGATGTGGTAATCAAGACGAAGGATCTAGAAGACTTCATCAACGATGTACAGCAAGTCTTCAACAGTCTCAGGAGGTTCCGCTGGAAGCTCAACCCTACTAAATGTGTGTTCGGGGTCCTAGCTGGGCAGTTACTCGGGTTCGTTGTCAGCAAGAGGGGGATCGAAGCCAACCCAGAGAAGATTGATGCAATCCTCCGAATGCAGCCCCCTAAGTCTCAAAAGAAGGTTCAGAAGCTCACAGGGTGCATGGCCGCTCTAAGCCGATTCATCTCGCGGCTGGGAGAGCGTGGTATGCCATTTTACAAACTACTGAAGAAGGTGGACAGGTTCCAGTGGACACCGGAGGCTCAAGAAGCACTCGGAGCCCTCAAGAGATTCTTAATGACTCCTCGGGTATTGAAATCGCCAAATCGAGCCACGGCAGACCATGCAGCTGAAGATCTGCTGTTGTACCTCTCCTGCACGACTCATGTGGTCAGTACTATATTGGTCGAGAGGCTAGAGGAAGGACATGTTCAGCCGACTCAGCACCTGGTTTAGTTCATCAGTGAAGTACTTAGCCCGTCTAAGATAAGGTACCCTCAGGTCTAGAAATTACTATATGCAGTCCTTATCATAGCTCACAAGCTGCGTCATTACTTCGAGGAGCATAAAATTGTGGTGGTCACTTCGTTCCCCACCAGTGAGATTCTGCGAAACAGAGAGGCCACCGGAAGCATTGCCAAGTGGGAGTGTGAGCTGGGAGCACATGACATCGAATTCCTCCCACGCACCGCCATCAAGACTTAGGCACTGGTTGACTTCGTCTCTGAGTGGACAGAGAACCAGGTACTAGAGAACCCAGAGCCTCTAGAATTTTGGAAGATGTATTTCGACGGGTCGCTCAAAATAGAAGGAGCTGGGGCAGGTGTCGTCTTAAGCTCCCCGAATGGCGAAAAACTCAAATACGTGTTGCAGATCCTCTTCACGGTGTCTAACAATGTAGCAGAATATGAAGCCATGCTGCAAGGGTTGCGCATCGCGATTTCACTCGGCATCAGACACCTCATGGTCTACGGGGACTCCCTAGTGGCGATTAGTTAAGTCAACAAAGACTGGGACTGCACCACGGAAGTGATGGACAAATACTGTGCTGAAGTTCGCAAACTGGAGGACAAATTCGATGGGCTAGAATTTCATCATGTGGACCACAACAACAACACAGACGCCAACTTACTGTCTAAGCTTGGCTCTTCCCGAGCCAAAATTCTCCCAGGTGTGTTCGTCCAGGAACTATCTCGTCCATCCATTGATCGCAAATTAAAACCCTTAGAGCAGCATGTGCTGAGCTTAGAGGAGGCTCCGGCTGACTGGCGGGTCCCAATCATCAAGTACATCAGAGACGGTGACGAGCCTAATGACAAAGCAGAAGCCGAGCGACTTGTTCGGCGCGTGGCTAACTACACATTGATCGGCGATGATCTGTTCAAGCGTGGCGCGGCTGGAGTTCTCTTGAAGTACATCAATATATCTCAGGGTAGGAGTCTGTTGATGGAAATCCACGCTGGGCAATGCAGCAATCACGCTGTCTCCAGGATGGTGGTTGGAAAGACATTCAGGGCCAGATTTTACTAGCTGACAGCCAAGCAGGATGCTGCAGAATTGGTCAAGCATTGCAAAGCCTGTTAGTTCTTCGCAAACCAACATCACCTCCCGGCTCAATAGCTGCAGGACATTCCTGTCTCGTGGCCCTTTGCATGTTGGGGGCTTGACATGATTGGACCACTCAAGAGAGCTCAAGGTGGCTATACTCACATCTTGGTGGCCATTGACAAGTTCACCAAGTGGATCGAGGTCAAACTGATCGCATCTTTAACTTCAGCAAAGGTGGCAAAATTCATCCAGGAGATTATATTTCGCTTCGGGATTCCGAACAGCATTATCACCGATCTGGGCTCCAACTTCACAGGCTCGGAATTCTTCGATTTCTGCAATGAGAAGTCTATACTTACCAAATATGTCTCGGTAGCGCACCCTCGTGCTAATGGCCAAGTCGAGCGTGCCAATGGGATGATTCTGGATGCCTTGAAGAAAAGAGTCTTCGACAAGGATGAGAAGCTGGTAGGTAAATGGATTAGGGAACTCCCATACATAGTCTGGAGTCTCAGAACGTACCCAAGTAAAGCTCTCAATGGAAATACGCCCTTCTTCATGGTGTACGGCTCAGAAGCAGTGCTGCCTGCTGATTTAGCACAAGGAGCACTGCGACTAGCATTCAAAGACATCGTAGAGGCAGAGAGCACCCGGTTTAAGGAAGTTGACTTGCTTGAGGAAGAGCGACTCAATTCGGTGATTCAGTCGGCACGCTATCAGCAGACTCTGCGGTGTTATCATGAACGTAATATGCGTCCTCGTGCTTTTTCAGTCGTGGAATTGGTCCTCCGTAGAGTTCTCAAGGGGGCTGGGCATCACAAGCTATCCCCTCCTTGGGAGGGACCTTACATCATCATGGAAGTCAATCGGCCAGGATCTTACCACTTGTCTAAGATGGACGGTACTCTGATTGGGAACTCTTGGAACATCAAGCATCTTCGCAAGTTCTATTCCTAGGTCTCCTGCAAACTTCAGAGCTCTTTACTCTCGTCTATACTCTTAATTAGTATCGTGGATGCCATGATTTCAAGTTGACTCGTTCTCACTCGTGTTCAGTCGGATGTACTCGGATCATGAAGAAATGCATGATGCCTGTGCATGTGTCTTCTTTCAATGGCGTGACTGCGTGATGCTTCTAGTGGTAACGTTTTCGTCCTCACATAACTAGGCAATCAGTCATGGGTCCTGACCTGACTCATGGCTGGTATTACATGCCTAGTCCTACTGAAGATAGGGTGCAGTCCAACCCTAATTACGGGGCAATCAGCCTAGGTCATAGACCAATAGCTGGTGTTACATGCCTTCGCTCACTCAGAACAGGGTGCAATCCGGCCCTCCTTATGGGGCAATCAGCCTAGGTCGTAAGACCGACAGCTGGTGTTACATGCCTTCGCGTCTTCATAAAAAGGGTGCAATCCGGCCCTCCTTACGGGGCAATCAGCCTAGGTCGTAGACTGACAGCTAGTGTTACATGCCTTCACGTCCTCATAAAGGGGTGCAATCTGACCCTCACTATGGGGCAATTGGCTTAGGTCACGGACCGAGAGTCAGTGTTACATGCTTACGCTTACTCGTATAAAAAGGGTGCAATCCGACCCAACGCATTGCATGCTCGAAAGTATTCGGTTTGAGTAAACGCAAAGGTTTAAGTCGGATATTCGCTTGCGTTTTTTATCTCGAGATAGTACGCGCGTGAACTCTATGTTTGATGAGAAACTTTGGGTTGTAAGGCCGACACAAGGGCCTGGCTTCACATGACATCATATGCGTGAAGGTACGGTTAACTGAATTTCATAGTAACTAAGAATGCTAATCTTGTTTTCTTACAGATTGAAAGTAATCCACGGCAGGTATAATTCAGTTACAAGGTTATGGCATCATTTACATAAATGTAGCAGCAAAAACTGTAGTCTATGGCTCAAACTCTACGATGAGCTTTTCGGCTACAGATTGGATTTCGGCAGCATAGTTGTCAATTGTTGAATCACTGGGATTGACCGCAATCTTTGCTATCAATTTGGCTAAGTTCATATCTGGCCGGGTTATCTTCAACATGAGAAGGACATGTTGCAGAACTGACTTCAGCCTCCCACGGAGATGATTCTTGGTGTCCTCCAACAGGATTGATACCCGATCTAATACTGGTCGTGGGGCACCAATCTCTGGGGCGCATATGTTCAGCCTGGTGGTCATTGCAACCATTGCAGACTTCATCAGTTCTTTGGTTTTCTCATAAGCTGCGTTCAGTTTTTCACAATTCTTCTTGGCAATCTCATAATTCCGTGTTGCAAGATCCAAGTCTTGGCGATGTTTTTCTGATAGTTGCTGGGATTCCTTGAGAGCTTGCCTTGTGGACTTCAACACTTTATCCAAGTCTGTGTTCTTGCTCTAAATTTTGACCCAGATCCTGTCGGCTTCAATTAACTCAGATGTCTTCTTCTCAAGATCCGCCCGGGTCAATTTATGGCTTGTTTCGAGCACTGCCAATGCACTAGACGTATTTTGGAATGATTTCTCGAATCCATCTCATGATTCTCGGAGCTCTTGGATTTCTCTCTTTGACTGCAGTGCCTCATCTTGCGGACCGATGCAGCTTATAGGTCTCTATAAGTAAAGAATATGCTAGTTGGGTTTCTTGGCGAGTTACCTCATGCTGCTTTCTTTATAGTTCAAGCTTGTGCTGCAAGTTTTGAGCAGTGTCTTGGGCCTCGTCATGCTCAAGTACAATGTTGCGGTGCGCGACATCGCACTGAAATAGTGCATTCTCTAGATCAGCAATCTTCTTAGCGGTAGCTGCAGTCCAATGCATGAACAAATGTAAATATGCCGGGTGATAGGCTGAATGGAAGCCTAGGGGGCAGATACTCACTAGCGGTTTCAGCAGCACGAGCTGCCTCGAAGTCAGCCAGTTGTTGGCGTAGCTTGGTCACATCGCTTCCAAGTATCGCAGTGAGCCTTTCGCGCCATTGCGAAGCTTGGTCAAGCCAATCCTACAAAAAAGGTTTCAGCTGCTTACAAGTATCAACAGCAAAGATCATTATAGTAAAGACGATGCCTTACCTCAAAGGCTGCAAACGGCCATGATTCAGAAGGACCTGTGGCAAGTTGCAAGTCTGGGGTCGCCAGATCGAGTGAAGTAGTGTCAGCAATGGCGCCTGTGTCACCTGTTAGCTCTGCATCTTTGTCTTATGGGCTTGGCACCGGTACTGAAGTATCTAGTGTGGTCTCGGTATTGGTCGGCTCACTAATGGCAGTTGTCTCATCCTCACGTACTGTTTCATACTCATCCACGACATGCTCTTGGCAGCCCAGAATGTCTCCTCCTCCTGGGTTGCAGAGTGCATCTTGCCAGTTGACTGGAGGCCTGTTGTCAATATTGTCTTGCTGGCGGTCTGCATTTCCGGGCTCCATTTTAGTCGCTCGCTCGGGGGCTTCGGTCGGTCCAATCCCAAGCTCAGGAAGCACTATGTCTTGTTCCATGGAAGGCCTATACAGAATTTTGTTCAGTTGGGAAATTGACGGCAGAAGTAGAGTAAGAAACAACAGTTAAAGGAATCAGGCATACCGTGGTGGTGTTAGACTATCTTGCCTTTACAAATTGGTCTAGTTCCATATCAACATCTAACAAGTTCATCTCTTATTCCATTGGCATTGGTTGTTGAGTCAGCGGAGAGGAGGTGGCCTCTACATCTTGCATCTTCTTCGACCTCTTCTTGCGATGTTGAAGAGGGATTTCTTCTTCTTCCTTCTCTTCTTCGATTAGCATGCTCCAATCAATATGGCCCAGAGAAGAACCTTCACTGTTATCAATTTTCTCCTATACTTTGGGCTTCTTGCTCGGTCTCTTGGATGGCGATGCTAAGTCAGGCACGGTGGAAGAGGGTTTCTGAGTTTTGACTTGTTCCCTGATGGTTCTCTTTTTCTAGGGGACTTCAGCTTTCACTGTGGATGTCTTGGCTCGGGTGCGCTTGGGCACCTTTGAGGCAGGACCACCTTCTTTCATGGCAATTGTACGCTTGGGGGCTGGGCCTTCAGCCCATCATGCTCGGGGGCTTGCTCCTCCTGAGCCACGGCATCTTCTCCAGCATCGGTGTCTTCATTATTGCCATCACCTTGTGTTGCTGCAACAATAGCTTTATTTCTTTAGTGGTCAACTTCGACCCTCGTTTTAGCATTTTGTCCGTGCTTTGCTGGGGTGGGTCAGACAGGAACTTGGCGATATTGCTCTGCAAGATTGAGTCAGTAAACATATTCAGTGGTGTTTGCATTATCAGAATACACAAGTCATTTGGTCAACAAGCTAAAATACTTACAGATGGAGTGGGGTGCCACGCAGTGTAGGGCTACGGTGATCCTTCATTGTAGACATCACCCCTTAGCATCAAACCAACCCGAGCTTTGATCTCTTCTGCAGTAATGGCTCGGCTGGTCTCCTGGGTGGGATCGCTCGCTCCAACATACAGATAGGCTGGATATACTCGGTCTTCCATTGGCTGGATGCTGTGAAAGATGAAATCTATGACTATGGCTTGGGCGGTCAGGCCGTTTTCCTTCAAATCTACGATATCCTTGAGCAGGATCTTTACCTCAACACTTTATTCTGCAGTTGGTGCTTCTTCCCAACTGCTCAGCTTGGCGTTTGGCTGACGGCCCGACCGGGGTGGTAATGAATTTCCATGATTAACTCGTGGAACCACTCGGAATGCCACCCCCTGTTTTAAGTGGGATATCCAGGTACACTGACCTTCGCCCTCTATGCAGTTCTAAGCTATCCCCACAACTACTTGCAAGACCCTATCTCGGGTATCGGGTTTGCAGTGATAAAGATGTTTCCAAAGACCGAAATGCAGGACAATCCCAAGGAAAGCTTCGTACAAATGGATAAAGATCAAAATTTGAAGGATAGAATTTGGATTCAGATGTGACAGGTCAATCGAATAGAAATTAAGCAGGCCTCACGTGAAGGAGCAGAGAGGTAGCCCTTGGCCACGCACAAAGAAAGGGGCAAACACCAAGGACTCGTGGGTATCCTTTGTGGGGACTTTCTCACCCTCAGAACTTCTCTACCCGCCTGACTCCTTGGGAGGAAGCACTCCCATTTCTACAAGATGATTTAAATGAGGTTCAGAGATGGAAGACATACGGAAGGCAAGGAATGCTGACAGGATTGGCTGGTTCTCATCATGCGGGAGTCCCTTGCTGGTATTCCTGCACTCGCTGATCATCATCTTCTTTGGAGCCATGGTTGAAAGGGATTCTCATGCGACTCTGGGAGGTTTTTGGGCAAGGGTTTCAAATTCGTTGGCACTGGCGGCGGAGTAATTGCAGAAGTTGGGGAATGAGGATTCAATTGGAAGGAACCGTTAGGGTATTGGTCCTCATTAATACCTAACGGCGTTAAGTTGGGAAGCTTGATTTTTCATTAAGAGAGTTCACGGTGTTGGTATTTCTCAGCCGTGAGTCTAGCAAGTGAACAGTTCTCGTAACGTTAAGTTGGCATGGTTTCAGTCGATGTTGCAGTTACAAGGGTAATCTGGATTTCAGTCGGACATCGTTCGCTTGGATGAGTTGAGTCGGGTGTTGTCACTCGGGTCAAGGGCATTTAATGGCAGCTGTTGTTTAGGCAAATTATTTGGCTCGGAAGATTGGAATTCTAACTAAGTGTTTGGATGGTGGCGTTTTTGCCCGGCGGTTTCGTTTTCAATGGCTAAGTCTGGTTTAGTCGTGCAGCAAATTCTATAGTGGTTGTTCATGGATGAGAACAGTAGCGTTAAAACACATATGAGTTCATTGGAACGGAGAACACAAAGCATCATTGAAAGATAAAGTTCATTACACATTACTCCTAAGGATACAGGAGATTTCACTATAGAGCATTAAACTCCTAATTAACTACTCCTAATCTAATTGCCAACACGGCGGCGCTTCTTAGGGGACAGGGCGGTGTCCTCGTCGTTGTTGCCGTCATCATTGTCGTCAACGTCATCGTCGTCATCGTCATCGCCGCCGCCGCCATCGTCGCTGTTGTCACTGTCCTCGACCTCGTCCTCGTCGTCCTCCTCCTCATCGCTGTCGTCGTTGTCCGGGCCACGAGGCCAGGGTGGTTGAGGCCCTGGAGCATAGCCTTCTTCTTCCAGTTATACTGGTCAGAGTCGGAGGAGGAGTCGTCGTCCATCTCCTCCTACAGCTTCTTCCCCTTATCGTCGTCACTGTTGCCGTGGGGCTTGGCGTCGCTAGGTGGGTCTTGCTCACCGGGGCCACCAGAGAAGATCTCGTCCTCCTCATCGGAGAACTTTGGGTGATTCCTACGGTTGCCAGCCATGGTGTTTGAAGGATGGAGGGGAGTGTTTGGCAATGGGCTCTGGTGTACGCACAAGGCAATGAAGGTATGATCGATGCAAGGGCTCGTGCCTTGGTTATATAATGGGCAAAGAACCGCTTCGGCTTCTGCAAGTACGTGCACAAGGATGGCGTTTCATATTCGGGAAGGACATGTGTCGCTGATCTACATGTGCGGCGGTTCAAGAAAGTTGGATCTGTGAGTGGTTGTGTTTTCGAGGTTACGCATATACGACAAAGAAAGGAATGGCTCTTCGTATTCTTGGCAGTTTTCCGGTTTACACCAATGGGTGGTTTACACCAATGGGTGGGGAATTTTTTCTTGAAATTTTCTGTCGAAATAAAAGCATGGAGACTTCAATCGGGCGGTAATGAGTCGGAGGAACTCTCTAGATGTTCAAGCTGATTGCTACTCAAATCAACTTGAAGCTCATGGGCTACACCAAATGGGTGCACCTAGTCGGTGCAACCATTGAAAAGCTGCATTGATTGACTTAGGGTAATTCGTACTTTGGAGATTTTAAATTATCTGGACCTTCAAGCTTATTGCTACGCAAGTCAACTTGAAGCTCAGGGGCTATACCCATTGGGTGCACCTAGTCGGTGCAGCCAATAAAATGACGAGATGATTGATCTGGAGGCAGAACTGTTAAAATCTGTTATTCTTTTGGATCTTTAAGCTGATTGTTGCCCAAGTCAACTTAAAGCTCAGGGGCTACACCCAATGGGTGCACCTAATCGGTGCAGCCATTATAGGGGTAAGATAATTGACTCAGTGGCATTTTTCATTCGGAGCTAAGGATGATTTTGGGAGTCTCGAGTTAATTGTCTTCTGAATTGACTCGAGCCTCGGGGGCTTGTGGGGGATGAATATCCCCTATCTCCTCATGACGTGGATCCCAGACATGGGCCGTTGGTGGGCCTGAGTAAGGCAAATGATTGATCTTGTGGGCTGGTCGCCAAACTCAGGCCCAAATATGGTTGGGAAAGCTTGGAGATCAAGACAAAGACGTCATAATCTAGGGAAGCAGGGAAAGAAGCTTGACCTGGACTCAAGGTCCAAGATTCACGGAAGATCATGGAAGATACGATGGAAACTGGGATTCTGTTTGATCTCTTGTAATCTAAACCGACTAGGAGATATAGAAGGAACCTGACTTGTAACCCAAGAATCCGTCAGACTATATAAGGCGGATGAGGGACCCCCTATGTAGCATATCTCAACCCATCGCAAGCCACCAAACACATTCTCGCATAAATCCCTAGCCCTCATTGTAATCTCAAAGTACTTAGAGCAATATATCTCGCCACAAATAAGATGTAGGGTGTTACGCATCCTGCGGCCCGAACCTATATAAATCTTTGTTTTTTCGCTTTTTCGGCGAACCATCGAGCTACGTCGACCTGGTCGACCCTCAAAAGCACCTCGTGACGTGTCCCGTGGTGCACTGCCGGTGTAAAACCCTGACACCCCCAGAGTACGCGTCTTCGCTTCGAGTTAGGTTTAATATCTTCATGGTGAGGGTACACCGCGGGTGGGCGCCAAATGTTGGGGACCTGTTATCATAACAAGGGACGACAACGGGGCAACATCAAATAACAAGGATCTCTCTCTGTGGAGTCCTTTTTTACAGCAAATCAGGGAACTCTTTGCCCAGATCCAAAACATGAGTTTCATATCGAATGATAGAGAGTATGAAACGGAAACCACCAATGCTTAAAAGGAAACAGTTATACCTTCGGATTGTAGAATTTGGGGCTGACGTCACATGCAATGAGAGGTATACAAGGGTCATTGCCAAAATCCTGCTCCTATCGGTTGGTCTCTCCGGTATTTATAGCGGTCAACCAACAGCCTACTATGATGATTTTACAAGATTACCCTTTGACACACCCTTCTAACATCTATCTCTTGCAAAAGGTACACTTGGTAATTTTACAGCACATAAAATGTACACTTCGTTACTTCATTCATGTAGTCAACTCGTACATGCAAGCTTCCATTGGGCACCTCCAGTTTGGTTGCACCATATCGCTTGATCATTCATGCTTTGGTGTTTCATGTTGTTATGAAGCTTCTCAACGGCACCCACCTTGACTTCGTCTGAGCTCCCTTGATAATGTGAAATCACCCTCGTATAGCCTTAGCTTTGGACCATACATCAAACCGGGAATTGATATCACCTTCGGGATGTATTTCGAACTTAGGCTTGATTTCAGCTGCCTTTTTCATCGCAACCTAAAACACACAACTAAAACACATACGAAGCAAAGGGCTAGGACCTTCAGCCCCCAACAGAGACAAAGAGAAGGCTTCCAAAGTCGATCTTGAATCCGGAGATGTCTTGATATTTGATGGCAAATCAAGGCTAGTATTCCACGGTATTTCCAACATGAAGCCTCACATAATGCCCACATGGCTAAAAGAAGAAACAAATCTTTGACCAGAACGATTGAACCTTACATTTAGGAAGTACTAATAGGTAGCGGATAAGCCCTATGATGCGAATGAACGTTTGTGGTATTGTAATAGCAAAAAGTTTAAGCTTTTGTAATCCATGTAAGCGAAAGACAATGTGTGAAAAGGCAAATTTTGTTTGCTCATTCCTTACTCTAGCATCATTACTCCTTTCACATGTTGACTAGTTGAAAGCTAAGTATTTGGAAATGTCATGTTGCCATGTTACCAATTATAGGATCGCCTACTTTCTAAGATGTGTAATAAGAATCATTATAACTAATCATCATGTACAATTTCGCTATCGTATTCTACAATCACGTTGTCATATACATGTGCTACATCATCGGTTAATGCATCATAATTGCATTGCATTGCCAACTCATTTGCACCATTGCACTTGCATAATTCGAGTACGGGATACACATATGGTGTTATGAAAACTAAAATCATACATACCAAAACATACAAAATTAATATATTGATTTATGCACGCGGGTGGCTATCTCCAACTCTATGATTTTTCCTTTTTAATGCCGCTTGCAGCGTCTAAATTTTAAATGGTGGACTTGTTCTTGCAGTGGTGTTTACCCAACCAATCTATGGTGCCACGATGAAACTTGGGGCCCTATGTGTACGACCGTCACACAGTTGTGCTAATAGGTACACTCTGGTATCAAGATTAGCATGGGTGTAACTTCACTTCATGCGTGAACGCCAAAAATTTATTCCATATAATTCCTGTGTACTCTATCTTCTCATCAAAATTAAAATCCTTCCACTATAAACAAATTGAAACTCATATGGGAGTTGAGACATGAGGAAGTGCATAACGGCTCATGCATCACAACATGGTCATTGCATTTGTTTCATATCATGATCATCGAGCATCGTTCCATTGAGCACATGCACCATGGCATAATCGTGGGAATCATTAGTTGCAAGCATATGCTCCATAGTATGGGTCATATGCATCATTGACTTGCATCATGAAACATACATCAACATGGGTGCACCATGGCATGCTCATTCCGCAGATGTGTCATTCATGAAGCATATGGACCATGAAAGGGAGAACTTGTCTTTTGCACCATGAAAATGCACCATACCATGAGCATGACCAACATCTCATTCCAAATGCATCTGGAAATTTTTTTCCACTTCTTCAATATAAGGAACCACCTAAAAGAGGCATCATAGTCCTAGTTATTTTTTTCCTCAAGCAAGTACCATGCAAAAAAAAATCTCTCATGAAAACATCGTCTCATTTGTTTATTAAAGCTAGCATGATAAAAACTCTCTTTTGATTTCATAGTATTTGAAAAGTATGCTACTTCTTATGTGTTAGCAATCCCTCATCAAGAAAGCCAAGATGACTCGGTGGGTAGATGTCAAACGATTATAAGCTAAAAACTCGAATCAATATAGCCAACTATAAAAGAAAAACTCAGAACCATTGTATCAGTATTTCTCCTTATAGTTATAAGGATCCTGGTAGTCAATACTCATGGTGACAAAGTCATAAATTGATCTATTTCACCAATATTTTGAAAGGCTAGTTACACAAAAACACATTGAATTGGAAAGGAAAGGAAAGCAAACCATTTATGTTCAAGTAGAGACCATGAAACATATCTATCTATTTAAATATTGGGCCAAAAGAAAATCACCTCTTTTGACAATAGGATTAAAGGGGGAAAAGATTCATGCAAAAAAATATGTCTTAAAAAATAAAACCATACATGAAATTTTTTCTATAGTCATCATTTTAACCGCTACTTCTACCACAAATCTCAAGACGAGATTTTTTTAAGGAGAGAGGGTTGTGATACCTCCGGTATCTCAAAGACTACTTCACCTTCAATTCATGTTGATCATGCCCATTCATGTGTGTTCATATATAATTTGAGTGTTTGAATGCAATGGAATTGAAATCTGCTAATAAAATTCGGTAATCTAAAACTGTTAGGTGATATAGTTAAAAATCCAAAAGGTGCTGCCCTGAACTTCATATACTGAACTTGTAGAGAATGAAATTCATGACAACTTTTTTATATAATGTTTTCTCTGAAAGTGCTTAGTTTTTGAACTACAACTAAAACAATTCCAGGGTCCAAATCTGGATAAAAAATTAACCCTTCACCAAAATTTCAAATTCACAATGCGATATGAACATTTTATGTGATAACTTACTATAAGAAATATGTATTTATTTACCCGTTTCAAAAAATTTCTATTGTGACCACTTCATTAAAGTGTCTATATTTTGAATTATAGAATTTACAAACATGAATTACAGTTTGGTCAAATCCAACATCACTTCTATATTTGAAATCTAAACCATTATCGAAATATAACGGGGCAAAACCTTATATATGAAAGTTGTAGGGGATACAATTTTGAACAACTCTAGTATTTAGATTCTTGTTCAACTCGGCCTTTTGCCCTTCAAAGTTGCAAGTCGGATGACTTAAACCATAGTCACACCATTAGTTTCAGCCTTGGCCCAAATTCTACCAAGTCTGAAAGACTGAAACTGCAGCCTGAGCAACCCTGTTTGCACAGCTTGTTCTCTTGTTTTGACACACAAAACTTTCTATGTTCCTTTACAAGACAGATACTTTATATTTACTAGTGCACTATCCTTCGAATGTTTGAACCTGTGATTCAATTTGAAATACAGAGCTAAAAATTGCAAAATGTCACCATTAGCCTTGTTCTTTGCACCTCTGAATTTCAGACAAATGTGACAAATTCGACTAAAGTTTTACACACACTATCTCTCAAACCATCGAATTTTGGACATGATTGTTTAAAACAAAGTTTAAGATACATACACAGCCTTCAACTTTTGTATAAACTTCCCAAGTATTTTCTATACAAATTCATGAGAAAACACATGGACAAAGAAGGTTCAGATTGGCGCAATCTCTGAATGTTCTGAAATTAACTAACACACATTGAATCTACCTATCTTTGGCGCACAGTATCTTCCAGCTCGTAGAGTTTTAAACCTAAGTATCTATAGCAAATTTATAGTGCTTTGTACCATGAACAAACTTTGTATCAGGACTTTGTGTCGCTGCTGATCGGAATTGTGAGAAAAACGTTGATAAAACGTCTCCTACACGCGTACCTGTGATCTGATCGAACTCAGCAGCGCGCCCACAGTTTTGCAAGTCGCGACGCCCCTGTTTCTCCTCCGTCCGACTCCAAGCACGCTGTCACCCGTGACGACACGCGTCGCTCAAGCTCCTTCGCGCGCGACACGCACCAGCCCACGCGCCGCCTGCACACAGTCGTCTCCCTCGACTCACTCGCCTGGTCTTCACCCTCTCGTGGTCTCTCCATCTGTCTCCCAGTCTCCCTGTGCTGCGCACTCCCTTCTGCTGTTCGCCACGCCGTCGCTCCACACCGACACCGCCTCCCTCCGCTTGCCGCAGTGCTCCACCCCTCGTCACCCGGCATCGCCGCGCACTGCCGTGCGTCGCGTATACTCCCCACCGCGCGCCACGCTCCGTGACGCAGCCCCGCACCCCCACTGCGCGTCTGCGCCGCGCCACGCACTTCATCGGCATCCACCACGCTGTGCACGGCCCGCTGCTCCGAGCCGCGCGACGCGACCGCGAGCCCTACACTGCTGGCTCGCCTCCACAGCGTGCCACCGCGGCCAACGCACCGCGCCTCTGCCATCTCCTCTCCTCCCCCACGCGCAGCCGCGCTGGCCATCTTCTTCCCCACGCGAGCAACACGTGAGGAAGAAGGTTGTTTGATCAGAAACCCCCTGCATAATCATGTAAATAATATGAAAAGTTATGACTCTAGTGTTTCTTATGCATAACACCTTTGTAGAAATTGATATTTTCAATCTAGTCTGGACTTGAAACAATTTAGGACTTAACCCCGAACTATTAGCTTTACGTCTGCCATGTTTACACAGTCTCGTTTTGATTTTTTTTATAAACCTATTCATTGTACAGAGACTTTCAAATTCCATAACAAAGCATAAAAATCCAAAAATAGGTGGACTGGTGGTGATAATAACCAGTTCTTTATTATAAGCAAGATGACTGTTTTGCCTTGCTTGCATGCTGTATGACTAGATAAATGAGAAATATGTATTTAACATGCTCCAAAAATTAGACCACCATGTATGTATTGGTTACTGTGTTCCTGTGTGAATTTCTCATGGTCAATGCTTGCTGTTTTTGTCACGAAATGATTACATGCATGTGTTAAGCTTATTAAATAATGGAAATAGGAAAATGAGTGCTGACAAAACATGCTCTATAAATCCTGCTATAATTTCAGTAGATACCTTGTGCTAAGAAAATGCCCAGAAAAATTTATCATCATGATTACTTGCTGTTTTAATATACTTTTGAAAATGACAAATGAATATGCATGAAATTTAATCTGTTATGTGTGGCCACATGTGCTACTTGATAAATTATGGAAAAATTATGGTGTGTATTGTAGTCTATGTAGTTTTTACAAAAATACATCTTAAGCAGAAAAGACAGTTTTGCCACTGCATTTTAAGTGTTGTCATTAATGCATGATGAATTTATATATCTAGATATACTCGTCCATAAATCTTGGTACTGTAGGTTAATGATTCTGTCACAAGCTTGTATACAAAGTTTGACATATAACTCATTTAATAAAAAGATCAAATTTGCATTGTTATTTAAATGTCTAAATTTTAGCTCATGCTCTATTAGTTCAAATATTCTGAAATTTTTATGGTAGCCTTGTTATCAGTATTTGTGTGTTCCATAAAAATATCGTGACCTTTGGATTTTTATAACTCCAGGAATGAAAAAGACAAATATAATGCCTCCTTTAAATGGTTAATTGAATTGCTAATATGGATGTGCTCAGATCATACTTGTGTGGCACTGTTTTAATTGTTTTGGTAGTGTTCTAAAAGCTGAAGGTGTACACACTTGCATTGTTGAAGTGTTTACTCCCATTTTGCTTATAGAAACATAGAGACTTAATTTCTTTGATCTTTTTAAATGCTTTGGTCCTTGTCATGCTTATTGCATTTGCATTCATATCATGCACATAAGGTGCTAACTATGATAATCACTCGAGCAGGAATCTGGTTTTCTATAAAGATGAAGACGATGTGTCACTGCTTAATTCCGTACGTGATTCAAGGGGTTTGTTTGGGGTAAAGCTCCACAACCTGGCAAATTAACTACATTTTATTTTGTTGGTTTTCTTTAAAATACGCAAAGGTAGGCCCCTAAGCATACTCATATGTAGAGATTCCTATCGCCCTATTTTTAAAATGCATTAGGTTCAGGAGTTGCTTGGAAATCCACATGCATAAATAATCATTCATATTCCTTTATTATCCCTGTTATAATGAATAGGATGGTCACATGCTTAGTATTAGGATCAACTAGATACGAGTGAGATGGAGTCACTCGTCGTTAATTAAAATGTTAACAACAAATAAAATGAACAAAATGAGAGCACAATAAATTATTTTTACTGGGACCGTGCGGGGCATATGATGTTATTTGATGTTTATATGTTATTACGAGATGTCTATGCTTGCGGCCCTGCATGTGTCAATTAATTAAGGCACGTTCGTTATTCGCTTGGGATCGGCATTTACTCTAACCAGAACCCATAGTTCTCGAAGCCCCTCTGAAAGGATCTAGATGTCGCCTAGAGGGGAGGTGAATAGGCAATCCTGAAAAATAACACAAACTAAAAGCAGAAATCAGTAGATCACCGATTCAACTGGTCGGACTGGTTGAACCGATGGGCAACGGAAAGAACTAAATTGTTCTCGAAATCTATTCGAGCAAATTTGATACCGTAAGTTTCTAAAGCTTCGTTAAGGCTTGTTCTTGTAGATATGAGAGGGGCTTGCCTTGATTCCTGCAAAAAAAAAAAGAGATCCATGCAAAACTCTCCAAAACAAGGTCAAAGAGCCAAGAACAACAAGAACACGAAGAACACAAGCAAGCACAAAGGGGCAAGGATTTATCCCGAGGTTCGGGCACACCATCAAGGTGTTCGTACGTCCTCGTTGTTGAGGAACCCACCAAGGGTTTGGGCTCGCAACCCTATCCTTTTCTCCCCAGTCACCAAGACTGCCGGAGTGTACTTACTAGCAATGCTCAACGAGCGGGTAATACAAACTCCCCGAAGCACTCCACACAATTCAGGTGCTTCAACGGGCGACGCCTAGCCGCCTAGGAGCATGAAGATCCAAGAGTAACAAATGCTTCAACGAATTCTAGACAAGCTCCATGAAATGCTCAAGGGATGGATGATGTTCTCTTGTGCTCACAAACTCCCAATCTCTTTATCTCTCAACCCAACTCATAAGATTTGGCAAGGAACCTCATAAACAGGGAGAGGGGAGAGCTCCAATGGCTGCTAAGAGAGTGTTCTTATGAGGAGAGTCAGCTGCCATGGAAGTTGGGGTGAAGGGCTATAAATACCCACCTCAATACCCACCTCTCAAAAACTAGCTATTTCAACTGTTACTGTGTTGTCCAGTGTCCCACCAGTGGAACCGATGGAGCACCAGAGGCACCGATGTGCCACCAGAGCCAGCAGACCAGTGCTAGGATGCCCGACCGGTTCCACTGGTCGGACCACCGATGTGCCACTAGAGCTAGCAGACCGGTGCTAGGATGCCCGACCAGTTGAATTGATCGGACTAGCGGTGAGGCACCAGAGCCAGCAGACACTAAAACGGCCATAACTTCTCACTACCAAACCCAATTCAGATGATCTTAGACATTCTGGAAAGCTTATTTAGAGGGCTATCCAACCCAGCTAAGAACAAGCTCCAAGATCACCAAGTGCAAGTGTTGTGGCAAGTGTTTCTCTCAAGTTAGCACCCGGGCTTGGTTAGTTTGAGAATGGAGACTTGTTAAACCATCCAATGTTGCATCCCTCTTGATAGTGCAGCATACCTATACTCAAGATCAAAGTATAAATCTAGCTGATCCTCTTGAGTCTTGAAGTTGATGAACAATGCCATCTTTGATCAAATATAGTAGAGAGGGACATCCAAGCTGGGCGTCTTTTGAGAACAACCCTCTTGAGCTGAATAAGTTGAACTTCAATATAGAACACTTCTTTCATACGTAGATGGAGCACATTTGCTCATTAACCATTCAATATACTTGATCTTCATTCTTAGTAACTAAGATATGCAATAGAAATTCTTCATGATCAACCACTTGTCATTTGTGAAGAGTCCAATTAATATGGTTTTCGTCCAAATGGAGGAAATAGTTTTTGTCACTTTACTCAATATGATAACCAAGAGCCCCAAGGTGCATCAAGAATGGAGAACCCATGATGACCAACACTGAGGCAATGCATTCAACTGACATAACCACTTTCACCAAGACACATATACAATATAACATGTAATGTGAGTGCCCAAGTCATAGTGAATAAATGTAACAATAATAAGGATAATGTGATGATCCATGAGTGTATCCAATAATGAGTTGATCCTAGGCCAAATGTCCTTCCTTAAAGGTAGATATTCAATCATAGGTCTATTAGTGTCAACATAATAATACTATACAATGAAAGCCCTTGATTCTCAACACCTGATAATATTTATGCTTGATCATTACATATATACATGAAAATCCATTCTTTTACATTAGATCATACTTAATTGACCTGTGAATACCTATCAAAGTACTTCACACAGAAGTTAGACCATTAATCACGTTGTCACTCAATACACCAAAACCACTAGGAAACCTTGTTGTACTTACAATCTCTCACTTTTTGGTGATTGATGATAACCCCGATTAAAGCTTTGACACTGGATAGTCCAATAGGCGTTGCCTGATAGTCCGTTGCACAGAACAGTCTAACACCCTTCACCAGATTATCTGGTGAACCCAGTCTACACCAGCGAAACAAAAACCAAAAACACAAAGGCACGCACAAAGCTTCTAGCACTAAATTACACTAGGTTTAGAGCTAGTCCACACAAAGATAAGTGTCCAACACATGACCCTTAGAGAGTTCAACACATGAACAAGGATTACAACTGAAAGGAATTGAAAAATATAAAACACGATGCAAAGCTCCTTTCCAAAGAACTTCTTATCATGTTCTTTTCCTCCAAGCTTTAATGTCTTTCTCTCCCTCTTTGTCATCGAGCACCAAAAACCTTAAAATAGGAGAGGAGAAGAACACCAAGCCCTCACTGAGTGCCCTAGCTGGACCAAGTACCCTAACCAGAACTAGAGCCTCCCTGCTGTTGTGACTAAGTCTGAAACTGACTCCAGTCTGCAATCGAGGAACTCTGGTGGAAGGTTCCATTGAAGCTGGCTCTGCTAGTAGAACCTTGATCACTCGAAGGAAAGGTGTAAGGCAACGGCCCTGAGAAGCTGGATGGCATCATGCCAGAGATGGGGCCCAAGTAGCCTGAATAACCAACGGTGAATGCACTCTTTGTGCCAAAGATAGCTTGTGCAGCTGACTGATCAAAGCCACCTAAGGAGTCTAAAGGTGCGGTGGTGATGGCTGCTGGTAGTATCCCTGAGGAGGTTGGGTAGACTAAGGTGGCATTAAGTAACCTCTAGCGTGTCCCTGCTCTGGGTAGTATCATGCAAACGGGTTAGGGAACTCCTCAACCTCACTCTGTGACTCATCCTCAACTGTTCTGTCTAGAGATAGAGGTGGCTGCATGTCAAGGTGTCTCTGGATGCCCTTCTGTCTATTCTCATTCTAGATTTGCGTCTGATATATCTTCTTCTTTTCTGCTTTGTCCCTAGGCATGAAACACTTGAGTTCTCCCATGATAGCTCTAAAGGCATGGACTACAAGTGAAGTGGTCCACCTTGTTCCAATTATGCTTGAAGTACATTTTATGTGCTACCTTCCACATGCAACAATCAATCAAAGATGGCATCCTTCTTATCTGCCATGTATTTCTAATCCACCCAATGATCATCAGTCATAGGATGCTCATTGGAGAAAATCACATTTTCATAGAAATCTTCCTGAAAGCGAGTGTAAAACATCCAGTCATATGCATCTCTCCTCTGATTTCTCACTTCATCAAACTTGCCCCTGACCTTGTAATTTACTGCCTTTCTTGTTGGTGGTCCTGAGGGCCTAGAGAGCTTTCTTGCATAGGGAGCTTCAAGAGGTGGATCATCTAGAGATGCATGCTCTTCTTCCTCTTCTTCATTATCATCATCACATTTGATGTTGCCATCATCTTCATATGGTGCTGGGCCTTTTCCATGAGGCCTGAGTGCTAACTTGAATGTTTCATCATCCACTTTGTCACCATCTGATGATGTCTCAGTCCCTGCCACATCTGATTGTGCATGTCACCATGGGGAGTTGGCTACAGAGGAGCCATTTGCCTTGGCCCGAGAACTCTTTCCCCGTGAGGACCAACAACGCCAGTGCCCTCCAAGGGAGAACGAGTCCCATCCTGAGGTGGAGGAGTCCCTATCTAAGCCTTTCTCTTCTTTCTGTAGTACTTGATGCTTGCACTTATATTATCCATATCTGCAGCCTAGAGACAAAGACATTTGGATTTAGATCCTTGAAACCAATCACAAGGTGGCAATGGATGGATCTTGATGAGTGAGTTTCATGGTGACAGGGAGATACTGATGATTTGCAGAATAGGAAATGTCACAGACATGGAAGAACATATGAAATAAGTTTGAGAGCTTATAGAACAAATCTACAAGCAAAGAGACACTAACCCAGGCACCACTAGTCATCACCGGTTAATCCCGTGGCTCCCACCGGATAGACCGGTGATGCCTAGTGACCTAGAATAATGTATCTCTCAAACTATCCATGGGAATGATTTGATCTCCTATGCTATGGTTCATAGGTATACTAAGAGTGTTTCTACCAAAAGAATCATTGAGCAAAGCACATATCAAAGAGATTGGGACAAAACTGCACAAAATACGTTTGAGAGTGGAAATGAAGGGAAACTTGATGCAGAGGCCAGTAGGATTGTAAACTCTGGTGATGCAATGGCCAAACCCCACCAACAACTCCATAAATTCACAGAGAAAAGTGGAAATCGCCTTCTTGGTCGCTAGAAGAGATAGCACAATGATGCACAGAAGATGGAGGAAGATAGGGATAAATGGACATTATAGATACCTCTTAGATCCTGGGCTGCAATAGAAACCGCAGATATCGAACAGTCTAGTAGCCCTCCCCGGATAGTCCGGTGACACTGGATAGTACGGTAGGACATACCAAATAGTTCGATGTGAGCAGATTACAAGAAGAAAGGTTGAAGAATTGAGGATTGAGCCATTTCCTTTCAATCATTGACTTCTTTATGTAACACAATCCTCAGGAAAAGATAGAGATTTTTAAGTGAAGGTTTTTTTTGCTAAATCTTTTGGTCAAAAGATGATGAGTTGATATAGATAAGCTTAGAGAGAGAAATTCATTTACAAAACAAATAGATTTTGAATTTTAAGCATAGAGGGACACTCTCAATGCAAGTGGTTAGACACAATCAAGCATAGGGAACAATAACCACATGTAGAAAGAGGGTGACCACAAAGATCGAACAACAAATGTTTTGAAACCCCTTGTTTTCACTAAACACGAAACTAGTGAATTATCAAGTCTTGCTTGAGATAAATAGCATGTTTGACTCATATTCTCCTCTTCAAGGCATGAAAAGCACTCTAGAGCAAGAATATCAATCAAGCATCTATTTTCAAGAAATCCTCATGAGACAAATTCATGACAAGACAAGATATGCCACTAGCTAAGCCTTAACAACCAGCCCACAAAGAGTATTGATCAGATTCAAAGTCATGTCACAAATATATTGCCATATTTGGCTCATACCTCCTATCAACCTTGAAGCACCAAGCTCTCAAGACAAATTCAACAGCCATAAGTTTTAGGGGTATAAACCAAATATCCATATTTAAGCTTTGGACTCTCAACTAACCAACAACCACACAACAACTACAAGGCCTTGAAGCACTTACAATGCATAGAAATGCATACTTTGGAATTGACTTACTGTACTTATAAAGAATATAGAAATTGCCTTATATTGGTCGATGCACCGGTTCAACCAGTATGGACTTCCTTACCAATCTTGCTCCCTGCTAGGTGTTGGCGTCTCTTAGCCTTCAGATATAATTCCGCAAGTGCATGGTAAACGCGTTGTAGCCTTTTCACCCAAGAGTATTCCAGGGTATCAAATCTACAAGGAACGAGAAGTATAATAACGCGTAACACAACCAATCGAACTAGTGAAGCTAGCAGTGTAGAGGATAAAAGATAGCAAAGCAGGTTCTCGAAAGATGTTAGATCACCTTACTATACTAAGCATGCAAAGAGATATACTTGTCATGTAAACATAGACACCAAAACTGTAGCACCACTGCCAGGCACCAGAGTGCTGATTACCCAGCCGAGAAAGGCGGGTATCGTCAGTGAGTCTATCCGAACGTACGGGATTGGAATACTGAGAACACAAAAGCTGTCACCTAATTTGTCTACCAACCAGAGCTGCGTGGGATAGCTGACCAACAAAGGTAAACTCTAAGTATGAACACCGTCGTGCCACTCAGAGAGTCTGCTACTCACTGGTAAGGAACAAACACAAAGAGAATTCCCACTCTCTCACTCTTCGCCTGACTACTCTCCTTTATACAAGAGGCACTCTTTCTACAAGCTAAGGGAAAGCTTCACTTCTCCAGCACTATACGCTTCACTCTAAGTGCTACTATACCACTACTCTACACACACACCTCACAAGTGAGCTACTAGGGGGTATTTATAGTACTCAAGCGAGTGAGGGGTACTTGTAGGGCCGAAATGGCGGTTAGAAGGAGGAGGACCAGGTCGGGCGACCTAGGGGAGGCTGGGCAGCCTGGGGTGTCCTTGGATTGACCGCCTTACTTCATCCCACGGTTGATATTGACTCTCCAAGGTGGTTATAGGTCGGTGGGCGGTTATCTCGTGTGCTTTTGCCTCAACCATTGGATTCTCTTTGTGTTTGTTCCTTAGCCATTGGATGAGACTCCCTTGGATCATTGACTTAACCAATCCGTGGGTTGGATTGATGAGGTGGAGGCCTTCCGAGGTCTCTGTGTTTCTTTCCTTGGTTTCCTTGGTGGACTTGTGTTAGACACGTTGTTTCATGCATGCAGGTGGAAGATGGTGGGATTCGGAGCTAGAGGCAGGCCGAGCGGCCTGGGGCAGCCCGAGCTGCCTGGATCACAGGCGGGGTGGCCTGGGTCCTTAGCCCATGTCCATCCTTTCTTTCTTGGTTCACCTTGTTTGCCATATTTTGTACATTTTGCACCATGACATGTGTTCCTACAATACTTTTGTACACAACTCGTGGAACTAGTTAATATGTATGAACTTTGCATAAAAATCACCCTTGGAACATGAAATGTTGGTGGTCAAAATGGATTATAACGACCACCAACACCCCCCCGCACACTGAGATCTTTGCTCGTCCTCGAGCAAAGGAGAGTTAAGCATGGTGTAGGGAGCATAAGGCAACCATAGTCCTAGCAAGCACAAAAGTTACTCCCAAGTTAGTTCATCATACCTAGGATTTCAATGGTGTCTACACTTTGATTTTTGGGATGTTGAGACCAAGAACAAGCCACAAGTAACACAACAGTTTCCTCCCAATTATGAGCAAAAGAGGTTTTTCACTTTTTTCAAAAAGTATGATGCTCATTCCTTTGTTCTAAAGATCACCTCTCAATTGCTCAAAGGATGAGAATCCTTGTGTTTCCTCTCCTCCTAATCTAAGTCTTAGTGGAGCTGAGAAGTAGCCTGACTATCTCATCATGTTTGTATCACCTAGTCAAATCAAGTGTCAAGCAAAGAGTATGAATCAACTCAGAGATTTTGGCTATGTACAAGTGTGGCGGAAATCTATCGGTAAGTGTGCCTTTGTATTCCCCTTTTTGATGAGAGATTGGGCACGGCATTTTGCTTTCTTTTTCTTTCCTTTTTCATTTCTTTTCTCCTCTCTCTCTTTCTCTCTCTCTTTTCAATTCCATGCCTCTTTTCATCTCTTTTTGCATGATTGACGAGGGGTAATTGGAATGCTTGCATAGCACATTTTTCTGGAACTTTGTGGAATGAACGTGCACGTGATAGCCAAGAATCTTGAATGATTCTAACTCATTTGATGGCACAAAATTTGACAAGGTTCAAAACATTCAGAGAAGCCTTTTTGATTCATAAGAATTTTCATTTGTGGCACTGGTAGGACGTGTGTCTTGTGAACATTGGAGGAGAGCACCTTTTTAATATTTTAGCAAAACAAAAACTCTTTGCTCAAGCAGGAGATCACTGTGGTGTGTTCATGTTACTCATATCTCGTGAATCAGCATCTTAAATCAAAGTGGGTCCCTAAACAAGAGTATCCATGGGCAATTTTAGTTTAACATAGGGAGTAAAGTTTGTACTAGCTTGGACACAAGTTGTCAACATGAACATGTAGAGTAAATTTTATCCAAGTTTCATGTATAGAATGGAATATAAGGACCATATGTGAAAAATGTACGATAATACCTGGTCCATGTGCAAGGTTGATGTGAAGATGGGCTGATTCAACCCAGGACTAGGCCGCGCGGCCTGGTCAGGAGCCAGGCGGCCTGACAATGGGGCCTTTTGACCCTTACACGGATCGTGTTACGTGGAGAAGCGCTTTGGGACGTCCTTTTCTGCGTGTGTTACGTTTTTCATCACCGTGGCAGGCCGGGCGGCCTGAGTTGGAGCCGGGCGGTCTGGGTTGGAGCCGGGCGGCCTGGGTTTTGCTCGATTTGTCCCAAATTTTTGTGTGCATCGAGGTGCAACCCTGTACATCGTATTTCTCATTCGTTTCTGCAGGGTTAGTGACGAGAGTATGGGGGAAGTGGAGTTTTTCCCCTCCACTTGAACTCAAAGCAGGGTATACGATTTATTTAATGAACTAAGCACTAATCATTGGAATTAAAGGAAACAAAGAACATAGGCGCTATTCATACAAAGAAAGAAATAAAACAAGACCTAAGCACTATGAAAACAAAAGGGCGCCTATACTAAAATTTATTGTGAAACCATGGGCATCTATGGTTTTGGATCATAGATATCGGGATGCCCTGTGGCTTCCACGAGGCAGTGGAACTTGGAAGAGAAGCCCATCCTAAGGGTCTCTTACTTGTCGTTGATCTCCCACTTCCAAAGCTTGCCTTCTGCGCAATGCTCTTCAAGTCTTTGCAATGCATGCTTGTGCACTTTGATCTCCAATTTGAGAGACTCGATGGTCTCTTTTTCCTCTTCCTCCTCTGAATCTTCAAATTGGCCCGGTGGAGTCCGAATTGGAGGAGGTTTGGAGATCCTATTTGTGGCGGAACCGCCGATTTAATCCGGGCTAAGCACACCTGCCACCTCTGGCTTGCAGTGCGATTAGACCGAACTAAACCCGGTCGTCCGTCGAGAGTCATTCGACTCCCGATATTACCTTTTCCCAGAGGAACCGACATCATACACATCCGACTCACGATGGAGCCACAACAGAAACATCATCACAGGCAGTTAAATAGCATAAAAGTAGATTTATTTACAAACCAGTTTTTACATAAAATACCAGTCCAACATAATATTATACGGTAGCAAGTTTGAAAGTTTCTCGCAGCGAAAGAAAAAAAAAATATAAGTTTAGATCACCATGTTATCACCAAAAGTTTTGCATTAGAGGTACAACATCGAGCCCACCGATGTTGTCCTTGTGCCACTTAGTCTCTTCATCCTACATGAGGGCATGCCCCGCCTCCAACACAGGTGCACACCATGAATTCCATACCTGCGCTCAAAATGTGGGGGCAAACCCTGAGTACTAATTACTCAGTAGGTCTTAATGGATTTTTGCTTACGGCTGACGCGAAGCAGCTTACTAACAAGTAGATCCTTAGCTTTTAGTTTTTAACAGCAACTTAATTAACATAAGTAACAAGTTTCACTGTCTCTATGATTGCCAACATAGTAGTAAGTCTTTGCAAGATAACAACTCAGCTCAAACATGTAGTATTCCAAAAACCATGAGTATTAAGGTACCGGAAGTTTAAGTAATTACTACGTTGCCCGACAGTGATATTGGCATTCCCACACCTGGTGGGCATCAGCGATTCGAATCGATTTTAATTCCCGGGAATAACTATCATGCCAGGGGTATATGCTTACTAGCCATCGCGTTCCCACATATAGCCCCAATCTTAACCTGCCTCGTCCCAAGTTCGATTCACTCCCGCCTAGCCCCCGGGTTGTGCCCCCATGACGAGCCTGCCGACATCTCGGTCTCCCCATCATGAGTACCAAGCTTCCCCGGGCCACCTTCCTCTCAACCAGCGGGTAGGAACGTGTCTCTGTGCTTCGGACGAGCCCAGGAAAGACTTTTCCGGTCCCATTCCCCGGATAAGCACTTTAGCAATGTTATGCCGATCAGCAGACGAACAGCGGACGGGCCTTAAACGACTCAGGGCGGAGTCCGGGTGCGACATCATGATAAAGGAAATACTGAAATAAATCTCCGCCCGGTCTCTATTTAACTTCATGAGCAACAGTAATAAGTGATATGACTGTAAGCTTTTTGTAACTTTGAAAACACCTACGTGACGAGTACACACACTCGTGTCTACCCGTACCTAGCAATTTCTAGGCATACTCGTCCTACGAACTCTATGTATAGGTGCTAAGGCCAGGACGGCCAGGAAGTCTAATGCAATTGTTTCCAAACAACTCCTAATGCATATGTGTAATCATCAAGTATAATTTATTTGCTGGGAGAGTATGGTCCTGCCTACCTTCTTCACTAGGGTCAGTAGCTTCCTCCGGAGCGTAGTCGGGTTCCTGCTGCTGGTCCTCTGGCTCTGGGTGCAGTTCCTCTTCTGGCTCCGTCACGATCGGTTGGTCCAGTGGTGGTTCTTCGTTCGCAGAATCTATATGCATATCAGGATGCAAAAGGAGTATGTATTACTGTAATGCTTCTTCACGATGCAGATGTAGATGCGATGCGGTGAATCATGATGTATGGAAAAGAGTTACGCATATTGAGGCGAAAGTTGTTTCGCACTAAGAAATCGTACAAGCCATCATCTACGACAGCTTAGCTTGTCACATAAAATAACGTGGTGTGTGACTGAGTTGCATCGATTTATGCGAAAAGATCGATGTCTACTACCATCTAGAACTCTTTTATGCTATAAGGAGCACAATAAACTAGGTATAACCATTTAGAACCTAATTTTTATATAAACAACATTTCTTCATTTATTTCCATGCTAAAAACACATATAGGGGCAAAATGGTAATTAGCAGTGGACATTTGAGCTACCAAAATTTTCATAGAGCCTACACAGAATAAAAAGGTCTCTGCCCAAATTTCACAATTTTTGGAGTTCATTTTAGCCATATTTCCTATTTATCGAGGTTTTTCATGCTTGCACAAAAACAGGGGCAAAACTGTCTTTTCCTACTCAACCATCATACCCATTCTGTAGAGCTATTTATTAGGAACAAAATGCAACAAAGTTTGCTATTTTTGGATTTTTATACACTTTATTATGATTTTTCAAAGTTTCAGCCTTTTTAAAAGCATTTTAATCGAAAATTAAACAGATCCAGGGCCTATCTGTAATTATTCATAGCTTCCGAGGGTTCCCGTGCAAAATTTACAAGACTCAGTGCACAGTGCGGTGGACTGATTCGCAAATAAAGGAAAAAGCAGGGGCCGGATCTGAAATTTGCCCGGCCCCCTTCTTCTTCCTCGCGTCGGCCGCGGCCGCGCGGGAGGGCGCGCGCGCGCCGGCGAGCCGGGGCTCGCCGCGGCCGCGACACGAGTTGGGGAAGGTGTTCCCCGTGCGGGGCTTCTACCTTGGGGAGGCGGTGACGGCGGTGACGGCGTGGACGAGGCGGGCGACGGAGATGAACCGAGGGTGAACCGGCGCGACGCGACGTCGAGGCGAGGTCGAACCTCGGCGTCCGGGCGGGGAACGGCGACGAGGACTAGGGCGCGAGGTGCGCGGGAGCGAGGCGAGCGCAGCGGTGGAGGTGGGGAGGCACGGGGAGCGACGGAGGGGGCGGAGCGAGCTCGAGCTCGGAGCTCGCCGTCAATGGCGGCGCGAACTGGCGCGGGCGGGGAGAAGCGGAGAGGCCGAGCGGAGGGGCCTAGGCACGCGAATGGGGTCGGGGAAAGAGGCCGGCCCTCGCCTTCGCCTTGGAGGCGCGCCTTGCGCGCGCTGTCCGCGCGCGGCAGGGGCGCGTGGCCGCGGCGGCCGGGACGGCCGGCGCGTGGCCACGGCGCGCAGCGCGCAGCGCCGCGTGGGCGCGCGCGGGCGGCGAGAGAGGAGGGAGGCGCGTGGGTGAACCCGGTCTATGGACCGGTGGGACTGACAGGTGGGACCAAGGACGGAAACAAAGATCAGGGTGCATGGACTGGGTGCACGGAGTGAGGGAGCGGGTCCGTGCGCTGGCGCGGCCGGGGCTGACAGGTGGGTCCCGCCTGTCATACAGACGAGAAAATAAAAGAAATCGAAAAAAGATAAACCCCCTTTGACCAGCTGATTAGGTTTCTGAATTTTGCAAATTTGACCAATTTAGAAGCCGAATTTGAAAAAGTCCCAATTGAATGAAATGTTGTACTTTTTGAAATCTACAACTTTGTCAAAAGGACCTATACCAGATTCCAAATTTAAAATGATTTAAATTTGGAAATAACTTGCTGACTCCGGTTTGACCAATTAAAACCCCCAACTTGAAAATTATAAAAGTCCATTTTAGGTGCATTTTCATGAAAGGTGAACTATACCAAAGTTGCATAGAATCTCATGATCTACAACTTTGGTATTCATGACATGGCAAGATTTTGAATTTTGTTTCACAAAATTTTGAATTTACCAAACAGGGCTGAATTTGGCAAAATCACATTTTCACATAAAATGACCCAAAACTAGATTTCAACATTCATGCATGCCAAAGCACAAAATACCAAAGTCATTCCTTATGGGATTACCTACAAGTTTGGTATGTAAGGTTTTATGAAAAACACAATGGCCTTAAGGTTATATGCACAATACAAACACAGCTTTTTCTGAAAACTAGGTTTAGTTGCTCAATTGACCTAGTTTATGCATGCTTTTCAAGATAAAAGGCCTTGGAAAAGATGTCATTATGCTAATGATTTTAGTGCAAAGCATTTGAGATGCCTAGGGCATCACAACCCACCCCCCTTAAAGAAATCTCGTCCCGAGATTTTTGAAGTGTCGTGGGTGGTTAGACTGGTTGTAGTTAGTGTTGGGTGTACGTATTGAGTTTAGACCCAGAAGCTAAGCTGTTATAACGTACCGAGTTGAGGTGGACGGCAGAAAACCAGGGTACTTAGTGTGTAGGTATTCTTCTTGCTCCCAAGTGGCTTCTTCTTCGGAGTGATTACTCCATTGAACTTTGTAGAAGTTAATTGTTTTCCGACGGGTTGATCTTTGCTTCTGATCGAGAATTTTTATGGGATGTTCTTCGTATGTGAGATCTGGTTCAATCTGAACTTGAGAGGTATCTACCACTTTCTCGGGTACCCTTAAGCACTTCTTTAGTTGTGAGACATGAAACACATCATGAACTGCAGCCAGATGTGGTGGTAGTTCTAACCGATAAGCGACGGCTCCGCACTTTTCAATGATCTTGAACGGACCGACGTACCTTGGTGCTAACTTTCCTTTCACCCCAAACCGTTGTACCCCTTTCATCGGAGATACTTTGAGATACACATGATCTCCCTCAACAAAGACTAGTGGCCTCCTCCTTTTATCCGAGTAACTTTTCTGTCTGGACTGTGCTCTTTTGAGATGGTGGTGTATGAGTTTCACTTGTTCTTCGGCTTCTACCACTAAATCAGGCCCAAAGGTAACACGTTCACCTGGTTCGGATCAGTTTAGTGGTGTTCTGCATCTCCTACCATAAAGAGCTTCGAAAGGAGCCATTTCTAAGCTCTTTTGGTAGCTATTGTTATAAGCGAACTCTGCCAGGGGAAGGCATTCATCCCACTTAGTGGAATATGTCAGTGCACACGCCCTTAACATATCTTCTAGAATTTGATTCACCCGTTCTACTTGACCACTGGTTTGAGGGTGGTATGCCGAACTTCGAATCACAGTGGTTCCGAGAGCAGATTGCAAATGCTCCCAAAAGCGGGACACAAATATCGAACCTCGATCGGAAGTGATGGTCTTGGGTACCCCATGTAGAGAAATAACTCGTGCAATATATAGCTCTGCATAGGTGGCGGCAGTATAATGAGTCTTGACGGGTAAGAAGTGTGCCGACTTGGTGAGCCGATCGACAATTACCCATATGGAATCATATCCTTTTTGGGTACGAGGCAAACCCACCACAAAATCCATGTGTATATCCTCCCATTTCCATGCTGGAATATCCAGTGGCTGAAGCATTCCAGCGGATTTTAAGTGATCAGCTTTTACTTTCTTGCACACGTCGCACTCAGACACATACTTGGCGATTTCTCGTTTCATACGGGTCCACCAAAACTTTTGCTTCAAGTCTTGGTACATCTTATTGCTGCCTGGATGTATCGTGAGTATTGACGTGTGCGCTTCGTCCAGTATCTTCTTTCTCAACTCCATGTCCTTGGGTACCACTAGGCGATTCTTGAACCACAGGACGCCTTGGTCATCAAGCGTGAAACACGCCTTATTCTCTTCGCTAATACCTTCACGGATATGTGCCATACCCTTATCTTGCTTCTGAGCTTCTATGACTTGTGCCTTGATTGTGGGCTCAATAATGATACTATAGAGTTCTGCAGGCTGTCCTGGAGGTGTTTCAATGTCACTCATTTCACAGCAGATTACTCTTGCTGTAGGTCGGACCTCTATCACATTGCAATGAGCTTTTCGGCTTAGTGAATCTGCTACCACATTGGCCTTGCCTGGGTGGTAGTGTATCTCCAGATCATAATCTTTTATCAACTCTAACCATCGCCTCTGCCTCATATTGATTTCGGGTTGGGTGAAAATATATTTGAGACTCTTATGGTCAGTGTAGATGTGACATGTGTTGCCTAACAGATAGTGTCTCCATATTTTTAGTGCATGAACGACGGCAGCCAACTCAAGGTCATGTGTTGGGTAGTTGGCTTCATGTTTCCTCAGTTGGCGGGAGGCATAAGCAATTACTCTTCCTTCTTGCATCAAGACACAACCAAGTCCATTACCGGAGGCATCACAGTACACCTCAAAAGGCTTGGTAATATCTGGTTGAGCTAGCACTGGTGCTGAGGTTAACAATTTCTTCAAGGTTTGGAAAGCTTCTTCACATTTCGGATTCCAAATGAACTTGGCATTTTTCTTGGTCAAAGAGGTCATAGGTTTTGCAATTTTGGAGAAATCTTTGATAAAGCGGCGGTAGTAGCCCGCTAAACCAAGAAAACTCCGGATTTCAGTCACGGTCTCTGGTTGTTTCCAATTTAGCACATCTTCTACTTTGTTAGGGTCAACTGCGACTCCCTTTTCAGACAGCACATGGCCCAAGAAACTCACTTCTTTCAGCCAGAATGCACACTTGCTAAACTTGGCATAAAGTTTATGCTCTCTGAGCCGAGTGAGCACGACCCTCAAATGTTCTTCATGTTCTTTTTCATTTTTGGAGTAGATTAGTATGTCATCTATGAATACCACCACGAACTTATCGAGTTCATTCATGAACACCGAGTTCATCATATACATGAAGAAAGCCGGTGCGTTGGTTAACCCAAATGACATGACCAAATACTCATATAAACCATATCTGGTAGAGAATGCTGTCTTGGGTACGTCCTCTTCTCTAATCTTCATCTGATAGTAGCCAGACCTTAGGTCAATTTTAGAAAAGACCTTAGCCCCGGCTAACTGATCAAATAGAATGTCGATGTGTGGCAGTGGGTATTTGTTTTTGACGGTCACTGCATTCAGTGGCCGATAGTCAACGCACAACCTTTTCCCACCATGATCCTTTTTCTCAACAAAGAGAGCTGGACAACCCCACGGTGATGAACTAGGCCTAATGAACCCTTTATCTAATTGTTCTTGTAGCTGTACTTTCAATTCCTTCAAATCATCAGGTGGCATCCTGTATGGTCTTTTTGACACAGGTGCCGTACCTGGAACGAGCTCAATGACAAATTCTACATCCCGTTTTGGTGGTAGTCCCGGAAGTTCTTCTGGAAATACGTCCGGGAATTCACACACTACTGGTATCTTTTTAACCTCTTGTAGTTCAGTCGCATTGACCGTGGGGGTCATGTGTTTTTGGTTTGGCATGTGTATCTGTATAGCCTTACCACTTACGCCTGACTTTAATTGTATTGTCCTGCTGCTAACATCCAGGACTGCATCGTGTTCTTTCATCCAATTCATACCTAAAATAATATCAATCCCCTGGTGTGGTAGTACCACGGGGTTGATGATAAAATTTTCTGTGCCAATGCTCAGCTTAAGCTGTCTAACCCCCAAACTGGTTTCAATAGGTGATCCCGGTGCTGTAATTTGATAATTTTCTTTCAACTTGTACATTTTTATCCCATGCCTCAATGCATATGTTTTACTAATAAAAGTATGTGTGGCCCCAGAATCAAATAACACGACGGTCGGTTGACCGTTGATTATGAACGTACCAGCAAGCACCGGTTCTCCGGCGGAAATCTGATCCATGTGCACATAGTGCACGCGACCCATCTTGGGCATGGGTCCCTTCGGCTTGCTCTGTTGACTTCCACCAGCTGGGGTAGGACCCTGTATCTTACGGGGTGCCCTACAGTCACGACTGAAGTGACCTATTTTGCCACAATTGAAGCATGGAGCACCCGGCCCTGGGACGATGGGAGCACGGGGAGCTGACAACTGTGCGGGTGCTCGATAGATGGGGTACTGTTGTGGCGGTGCTGCCCGATGAATCCACCTTGGTTGGTTGGGTCGGACCACATAGCGAGACTGCTGAAAATTTTGCTGTTGAGGTTTGTATGCGGTCTTCTGCTTCTGTGAAGGGCTAGTCGTTGAGGTGTTGGCTATCCTTTTGCGCTTCTGATCCTCGTTAGCAGCACGGAGACGATTCTCCATGTCGAGAGCAGTGTCTACCAGCTCAGTGAAGCTCTGGTAACGCCGGGCCAAGTGAGTCCGGAGGGTAGGGTCAAGGCCCTCTAGGAGTCTCTCGGCCCGCTCCGGCTCAGTTGCAACATCTCTCGGAGCATACTGTGAGAGGTGGATAAAGGTCTGCACATATTGCATCACGGTCCGGTTGCCCTGCTTGAGGTCTCGGAATTCGCGACGCTTTTGCTCCATCAAACTTGCCGGGATGTAGTGAGCCCGGAAAGCCTGACGGAACTCCTCCCATGTGGGCTCATGGCCCTCTTCCTGCATGGCGAGGAAAGTGGCGTACCACGCTCCCGCAGGCCCATGAAGAAGCTGAGCAGCAAATCGAGCCTTCTCTCGCTCATTGATCCCTGGCAGAAGGGTAAACTTGGACTGGACAGTACGAAGCCAGTCGTCTGCCGCCAGTGGCTCTGGGCAGTTGGTGAAGACCGGGGGTCGCAGCCCCTCGAAATCCTGGTAAGTAATGCCACGTGGCCTATACTCCCGCGGCTGTTGTTGCCCACGGACTTGACGGTCTTCTGCTAATAACCGAATCAGCTCAGCTTGTTGGACCACCAAAGTGGCCAGCTCCGGCGGGGGTGGAGCGCCTTGCGCTGACTGCCCTGATGACTGCCCCGTGCGAGTGTTCACCATCTGCAAAATGGAATCATATGGGTTCAGCCCAATAACCCAAGTGCAGAAATACGGTGATAGCAAGATCATAGGACTATAGGCAATTTGTGAGCACAGGTAAACTTGTAACAAAGCAGTTAGACTTTATCTCTCAAGGCCAAGCTTAACGACATCGCATCATTCGCATCATCCACGCGCACTCAACAGTTACTGCAACCATACTTATAGAGTCTTAATAAACTAAAGGTTTACTTAGTGCACACATGGGCCATCTCATCCATCACATCGGAACACTAACTTCAGGTTCTACATCGGGTTACATGACGTACATAAGTGAGTTCTCTCGACCTCACCATTGTTTAGTACAGTCATGGCAAACTGCACGGAGCGATATGGTACAAAACATCGCTCACAACGTGCACCATCTACAAAAAGCTTCTCCACACAGTGCCATTGCCAAACTCTCTAACGCCCGTTACGCGCGTCAGACACCATGCTGCCCTCATCCTCCACCACAGGGGCAACTGAAGGATCCGGCTCGTACTGCGCCAGGCGCTGCTGTGCCTCGGCCAACTCTGCCTCCAGCTCCTCAATACGGTCCTGAGCATACATGTGCTGGTCACGGTAGTGAGCGACACGGTCCTCGGCACGGAGGTACATCCCGTGTACACTGTGAGCAAACTGCATGGTCGCAGCATAGGGCCTGGTGTCAATCCGCTCCTCCAGCATGTTGTGACGACGGAGCCACTCGTCGTCGTAACCGTCGGTGGGGAGGTAGCGCAGCACTGACATCCCTGCTGCACCCGAAGAACTGAGTGAGGTGATGGCTGCTAGGGTGACCTTGTCGTAAGCGTCCTCCTCATTGGCCCCGTAGACGGTGAGCGTCTGCCGGACCGCGGTGTGGCTCGAAGGAAGGACGACACTGGCCATGCAGTGTCCCTCCGCGTGCACTGTCTGCACTGAGAAGAAAGGGCACGGCCTGCGCCTCATCTCACGCAGAGCCCGACAAAGGATCTGCGCAAGGCCGTTCTCCTCACGGCAACGGGTGTGAACCATCCCATTCTCAAGCTGAGGAGGGGTGTGGGTCACTGGTGGGAGGGGAGCAGCCCTTCCCTCCTGTATGCGAAGTCCCCTCACACTGGTGGCCTTACGAGCGGTTTGCTTGGTCCTGGCCATCTGTTTTTAAAAGAGATTTTAATCAGTGATAAGCATAGGTTGCATATAAGTTTAACGGTTAAGTGGGTGATGGATGCGGAAAACATCATTGGACTTTCCTTTTACTTATTTGTCTTTTAGCGATAAACCCCTAAGTATGAACAAGTAAAAGTAAACATGATGCATGACTCGTCCTATCCGTTCTCGAATCACACACCTTATGTATAATGTATATATCTAACGAGTATCCGGTGACATATATGCACGGCACTCTCTAATGCAACTAGTCGTTCTCTATTCGTTCTTAAATTCGCACGTGGTTAGTGTACCTGCAGAAAAATGCATGCTCATATCATCATCATTACCATGACCAATCATTACCACTCTAACTCTAGAAGTGGCACCCACGAATTTCTTTAAGCTACGTCTGGTGGACGACGTAGTGGCGCCATTTCTCCCAACACACCCAGTCTTCCTCCAGTACTGGGGAATTGCTGGGGAGAGAAACGGTGGCCAACAAGATCTAGCTATAATTTTTGGTTGAAGGAAAAGTGGTCACGAAACACTCCAATAGCGTGACCACCCCCCTTAAAGAGTTCTGCCCTATCAGCATGAATGCAGGGTTCGCAACAGTCCGCAAATCCCAATAGCGCTCCACCAGTACTGGGGATGGCTATGGCCGAAATGTTGCTTCCCAAAGCGCCGAATATGCACATGAGTTCTATCTAGGTCAGAATGTTAGCGATGTCACCTGGTATTTCACTAACATCCTTAGTAGGGGCATATCGATACTCTCACTTTTCAAATACTTCGAAAAGGGTTTTCGAAAATAGGTTTTGCAAATCAAAACTGGATGATATGTCTGTTGTCTGTATATGATCGGCTCTGATACCAGCTGTGGCGGAACCGCCGATTTAATCCGGGCTAAGCACACCTGCCACCTCTGGCTTGCAGTGCGATTAGACCGAACTAAACCCGGTCGTCCGTCGAGAGTCATTCGACTCCCGATATTACCTTTTCCCAGAGGAACCGACATCATACACATCCGACTCACGATGGAGCCACAACAGAAACATCATCACAGGCAGTTAAATAGCATAAAAGTAGATTTATTTACAAACCAGTTTTTACATAAAATACCAGTCCAACATAATATTATACGGTAGCAAGTTTGAAAGTTTCTCGCAGCGAAAGAAAAAAAAAATATAAGTTTAGATCACCATGTTATCACCAAAAGTTTTGCATTAGAGGTACAACATCGAGCCCACCGATGTTGTCCTTGTGCCACTTAGTCTCTTCATCCTACATGAGGGCATGCCCCGCCTCCAACACAGGTGCACACCATGAATTCCATACCTGCGCTCAAAATGTGGGGGCAAACCCTGAGTACTAATTACTCAGTAGGTCTTAATGGATTTTTGCTTACGGCTGACGCGAAGCAGCTTACTAACAAGTAGATCCTTAGCTTTTAGTTTTTAACAGCAACTTAATTAACATAAGTAACAAGTTTCACTGTCTCTATGATTGCCAACATAGTAGTAAGTCTTTGCAAGATAACAACTCAGCTCAAACATGTAGTATTCCAAAAACCATGAGTATTAAGGTACCGGAAGTTTAAGTAATTACTACGTTGCCCGACAGTGATATTGGCATTCCCACACCTGGTGGGCATCAGCGATTCGAATCGATTTTAATTCCCGGGAATAACTATCATGCCAGGGGTATATGCTTACTAGCCATCGCGTTCCCACATATAGCCCCAATCTTAACCTGCCTCGTCCCAAGTTCGATTCACTCCCGCCTAGCCCCCGGGTTGTGCCCCCATGACGAGCCTGCCGACATCTCGGTCTCCCCATCATGAGTACCAAGCTTCCCCGGGCCACCTTCCTCTCAACCAGCGGGTAGGAACGTGTCTCTGTGCTTCGGACGAGCCCAGGAAAGACTTTTCCGGTCCCATTCCCCGGATAAGCACTTTAGCAATGTTATGCCGATCAGCAGACGAACAGCGGACGGGCCTTAAACGACTCGGGCGGAGTCCGGGTGCGACATCATGATAAAGGAAATACTGAAATAAATCTCCGCCCGGTCTCTATTTAACTTCATGAGCAACAGTAATAAGTGATATGACTGTAAGCTTTTTGTAACTTTGAAAACACCTACGTGACGAGTACACACACTCGTGTCTACCCGTACCTAGCAATTTCTAGGCATACTCGTCCTACGAACTCTATGTATAGGTGCTAAGGCCAGGACGGCCAGGAAGTCTAATGCAATTGTTTCCAAACAACTCCTAATGCATATGTGTAATCATCAAGTATAATTTATTTGCTGGGAGAGTATGGTCCTGCCTACCTTCTTCACTAGGGTCAGTAGCTTCCTCCGGAGCGTAGTCGGGTTCCTGCTGCTGGTCCTCTGGCTCTGGGTGCAGTTCCTCTTCTGGCTCCGTCACGATCGGTTGGTCCAGTGGTGGTTCTTCGTTCGCAGAATCTATATGCATATCAGGATGCAAAAGGAGTATGTATTACTGTAATGCTTCTTCACGATGCAGATGTAGATGCGATGCGGTGAATCATGATGTATGGAAAAGAGTTACGCATATTGAGGCGAAAGTTGTTTCGCACTAAGAAATCGTACAAGCCATCATCTACGACAGCTTAGCTTGTCACATAAAATAACGTGGTGTGTGACTGAGTTGCATCGATTTATGCGAAAAGATCGATGTCTACTACCATCTAGAACTCTTTTATGCTATAAGGAGCACAATAAACTAGGTATAACCATTTAGAACCTAATTTTTATATAAACAACATTTCTTCATTTATTTCCATGCTAAAAACACATATAGGGGCAAAATGGTAATTAGCAGTGGACATTTGAGCTACCAAAATTTTCATAGAGCCTACACAGAATAAAAAGGTCTCTGCCCAAATTTCACAATTTTTGGAGTTCATTTTAGCCATATTTCCTATTTATCGAGGTTTTTCATGCTTGCACAAAAACAGGGGCAAAACTGTCTTTTCCTACTCAACCATCATACCCATTCTGTAGAGCTATTTATTAGGAACAAAATGCAACAAAGTTTGCTATTTTTGGATTTTTATACACTTTATTATGATTTTTCAAAGTTTCAGCCTTTTTAAAAGCATTTTAATCGAAAATTAAACAGATCCAGGGCCTATCTGTAATTATTCATAGCTTCCGAGGGTTCCCGTGCAAAATTTACAAGACTCAGTGCACAGTGCGGTGGACTGATTCGCAAATAAAGGAAAAAGCAGGGGCCGGATCTGAAATTTGCCCGGCCCCCTTCTTCTTCCTCGCGTCGGCCGCGGCCGCGCGGGAGGGCGCGCGCGCGCCGGCGAGCCGGGGCTCGCCGCGGCCGCGACACGAGTTGGGGAAGGTGTTCCCCGTGCGGGGCTTCTACCTTGGGGAGGCGGTGACGGCGGTGACGGCGTGGACGAGGCGGGCGACGGAGATGAACCGAGGGTGAACCGGCGCGACGCGACGTCGAGGCGAGGTCGAACCTCGGCGTCCGGGCGGGGAACGGCGACGAGGACTAGGGCGCGAGGTGCGCGGGAGCGAGGCGAGCGCAGCGGTGGAGGTGGGGAGGCACGGGGAGCGACGGAGGGGGCGGAGCGAGCTCGAGCTCGGAGCTCGCCGTCAATGGCGGCACGAACTGGCGCGGGCGGGGAGAAGCGGAGAGGCCGAGCGGAGGGGCCTAGGCACGCGAATGGGGTCGGGGAAAGAGGCCGGCCCTCGCCTTCGCCTTGGAGGCGCGCCTTGCGCGCGCTGTCCGCGCGCGGCAGGGGCGCGTGGCCGCGGCGGCCGGGACGGCCGGCGCGTGGCCACGGCGCGCAGCGCGCAGCGCCGCGTGGGCGCGCGCGGGCGGCGAGAGAGAAGGGAGGCGCGTGGGTGAACCCGGTCTATGGACCGGTGGGACTGACAGGTGGGACCAAGGACGGAAACAAAGATCAGGGTGCATGGACTGGGTGCACGGAGTGAGGGAGCGGGTCCGTGCGCTGGCGCGGCCGGGGCTGACAGGTGGGTCCCGCCTGTCATACAGACGAGAAAATAAAAGAAAACGAAAAAAGATAAACCCCCTTTGACCAACTGATTAGGTTTCTGAATTTTGCAAATTTGACCAATTTAGAAGCCGAATTTGAAAAAGTCCCAATTGAATGAAATGTTGTACTTTTTGAAATATACAACTTTGTCAAAAGGACCTATACCAGATTCCAAATTTAAAATGATTTAAATTTGGAAATAACTTGCTGACTCCGGTTTGACCAATTAAAACCCCCAACTTGAAAATTATAAAAGTCCATTTTAGGTGCATTTTCATGAAAGGTGAACTATACCAAAGTTGCATAGAATCTCATGATCTACAACTTTGGTATTCATGACATGGCAAGATTTTGAATTTTGTTTCACAAAATTTTGAATTTACCAAACAGGGCTGAATTTGGCAAAATCACATTTTCACATAAAATGACCCAAAACTAGATTTCAACATTCATGCATGCCAAAGCACAAAATACCAAAGTCATTCCTTATGGGATTACCTACAAGTTTGGTATGTAAGGTTTTATGAAAAACACAATGGCCTTAAGGTTATATGCACAATACAAACACAGCTTTTTCTGAAAACTAGGTTTAGTTGCTCAATTGACCTAGTTTATGCATGCTTTTCAAGATAAAAGGCCTTGGAAAAGATGTCATTATGCTAATGATTTTAGTGCAAAGCATTTGAGATGCCTAGGGCATCACACTATTGATGGCCCTTCTAGGGGGAGTTGAATCAATGGACTCATCAATAGATGCGCCCCCCAAAGTTCCGCTGCCTTGCCCTTTGGGACAAGCGCGAGTGCACCCCGGATGGTGTAGGCCAGCGATCCCAGGCTCTTGGGCACTCCATTGCCCGTGTCCTTCACGGAGTCATCCGAGAAGAGCTTCCGCACCGATAACTTAGGACCGATCGTCCCGACCTTAGGCCGAGGCGAATCTGCCCTATATTCCTTCTTTGCAATGGTGCGCACAGGAGATAGGCCACGTGCAGCCCTCCCCATACTGCGAGAGCGCAGGAGGGAGGCCAGGCGGCCCGCTCTAGGCCGGACGGCCTGAGGAGGTGGCCAGGTGGCCAAAGGAGTGATGTCTAGCACCTTGGTGCTGTCTCCCATAGGTATGTCCCATTTTGGGATGAGCTCAGCATCGAACGCCGGCGAGTAGGTCGTCGTGGTGCCGGAAGTGAGGGCTAGGCTCTTGGATGGAGTGTTGTTGGAGGCTATGGCTGAGTTTTTTGAGTGGAGATGAGATGGGATTGAGGAGAGTGACCGGAAGGGAGGAGACTCTCATCTTTAAGCTGTGGAACTTCGATCTCATCTACTCAACGAAGTCTGGCAGCTTAAGGATAACTCTTCTTCGAAAATGTTCGAAGAGAGGCGGCTGGGCGCCGAGGTGGGAGGCCGGGCGGCTTCTGTGGGGCTGGGCAGCCTAGCTCTTGGGCTGAGCGGCTTCACCAGGGGGCTGGGCGGCCTGGACCTACTTCGCCGACTCTGGTTGGGCAGACCAGGGGTCGGTTTTGCCCTTCTAAGTGGACTGAAACGCTTTTCATCATGTTGGGCCGTCACTTATTGAGATTTTGGTGCAGTGGAAGCAAAAGGTGAGATAAGACAGAAAAGTGAGGAGCATGGTAGTGTACATGGCTTGTTTAAGGTCATCGCTAGACCGTGGCCATGTGATCATGCCGCTTCTTCTAGCTCGTAGACGTCCACTTCTTCAAGCTGTGGCATTTCGGGCTCTAGGTAGACTTTTAGGCGTTGCCCGTTGGCCTTAAAGACTTTCCTATCATCGTCCTGGAGGGTGATGGCACCGTGATCGGCGGCATCAAGGACCAAAAAGGGTACTTCCCACTTACTTCTAAGCTTACCATGACCAAACAAACGAACGCGAGAATTAAAGAGTAGTACCTTATCGCTTGGTTTGAATGTCTTGATCTTGATACGCTTATCGTGCCATCTTTTAGTTCATTCCTTGTACAGCTTGGCACTGTGGTAGGCCTTCTCCCTCCATTCCTACAATTCGGCAAGTTGAATCTGACGTTGAATTCCCGCTGAGTGGAGATCCTTGTTGCATTTCCTTATCGCCCAGTGAGACTTGAACTCAAGTTCTACTAGCAGGTGACAAGTATTGCCGTACACCATTTGGTATGGTGTCATGCCAATGGGGTTTTGTATGCTGTGCGGTACGCCCATAGAGCGTCGGGTAGCTTGGATACCCAATCTTTTCCCATAGCTCCGACAGTTTTCTGCAAGATGTTCTTGATTTGCTTGTTTGATGTCTCACCTTGGCCACTCATCTACGGATGATAAGGAGTGGCGACACGGTGATCCACACCGAGTTCTGCAAGGCACCTCTTGAATCTTTTATCTATGAAGTGAGGTCCTCCATCACTGATGTTGACCCTTGGCGTACCAAATCGAGGAAAGATGGTGTCGTAGAACATTCTGATCGAATGCCTCGAATCTGCCGCAGAGCACGGCAGTGTCTCTACCCATTTTGATACATAGTCCACTGCGATCAGGATATATTTTTTGTCTCCACACTTGCAGAAGGGCCCCATGAAGTCTATGCCCCACGCATCGAATACATCGAGTTGAAGGTTGCTTGTGAGTGGCATAGAATCCCTTGGGTTAATGTTTCCTTGGCGTTGGCACCGTGAACACCTTCGCACGAACTCTTTGGCATCATCGTACATATTTGGCCAGTAGAATCCACTTTGCCAAATCTTTGTATGAGTCTGATAGGCTCCATAGTGACCGCCATAGGAAGATGAGTGACATCTATCAAGGATCTAAGGTACTTTGCAAGAGGGAATGCAGCGACGTAAGAGTCCGTCTACGCAGAGTTTGTATAGGTAGGGGTCATCCCAGAGATAGAACCGGCTGTCATGGATCAATTTCCTCTTGTCAACACCTTCAGGTACATATCCAGTAACCAGGTAATTGACCAGATCTGCGTACCATGGTAGGGATGTGATGACCTTTAGGAGGGTGTCATCTCTCATGTAATCATCAATCGGCAAGGATGATGTTTCTTCAAATTGCATTTATGAGAGATGATCTGCAACAGAATTTTCTACTCCCTTTTTATCTCTAATTTCTATGTCGAAATTCTTGGAGTAGTAGGACCCACCGTATCAGTCATGGCTTTGCATCTTTCTTGGTGAGGAGGTATTTGAGAGCTGCATGATCTGTACATATGATAACTTTAGCTCCCACCAAATATGATCTGAATTTGTCAATGGTAAAGACAACTGCTAGTAACTCTTTTTCGGTGGTGGAGTAGTTCAGCTATGGGCCAGTAAGCGTCTTGCTCGCATAGGATATGGCATGGTGTTTTCTATCCTTGCTCTGGCCTAGGACTGCTCCTACAGCATTGTCGCTGGCATCGCACATGATTTCAAATGGAGCATTCTAGTCTGGTGGTTGGATGATGGGTGCTGTGACTAGAGCCTTCTTGAGTGTATGGAATGCTTCGAGGCAGGCATCATCAAACACAAAGGGTGTGTCCTTGACTAGAAGATTAGTCAGCGGCCGGGCAATCAAGGAGAAGTTCTTGATGAATCTCCTATAGAACCCATTGTGACCAAGAAAGCTTCAGAGTGCCTTGATGTTTGCTGGAGGTGGAAGCTGCTCAATGACTTCAATTTTTGCACGATCCACCTCTATGCCTCTCTCTGAGACTATGTGTCCTAGCACAATCCCTTCTCTGACCATAAAGTGGCATTTCTCCCAGTTCAGGACAAGGTCGACTTCTTTGCACCTCTGAAGAACCTTTTCAAGATTTTCTAGACATCCATCAAAGGTCTTGCCATAGACTGAGAAATGATGCATGAAGACTTCCATTATGTTTTCTATCAGGTCAGAGAATATGGCAATCATGCATCACTAGAATGATGCTGGAGCATTATACAGTCCGAACGACATCCGTTGATAAGCAAATGTGCCATAAGGACATGTGAAGGTGGTCTTACTCTGGTCATCCGGATGAATTGGGATCTGGTGATAACCAGAGTAGCCATCGAGATAGCAGAAGAAGGAGTGCTAGTCTTTCGAGCATTTCATCAATGAAAGGAAGGGGGAAGTGATCTTTTCGAGTGGCTGAGTTGAGTTATCTGTAGTCGATGCACATTCGCCATCCCGTGATAGTGCGCTGAGGGATTAACTCATTGTTTTGATTCTTCACAACGGTTATTCCTCCCTTCTTGGGTACGACTTGGACTGGACTGACCCATTCACTATCTTGAATGGGGTAAATGATACCCGCGTGTAGGAGTTTAAGTTCCTCCTTCTTGACTACCTCTCTCATCGCATTATTGAGTCTGCGTTGTGGTTCCCTTGTAGGCCCATGTTCGGTCTCCATGGGGACACGATGTGTGCACAGGTTAGGACTGATTCCCTTCAGATCTTGCAGTGAGTACCCAAGCACTGATCTATACTTTTCCAAGATTGAGAGTAATCTCCGGCTTTCATTCTCAGTCAGCTTGTCGCTGATGATCAGCGATGTGTCCGGATTCCTATTGAGGACGGCGTACTTCAGGCCAGGTGGTAGCTGTTTAAGCTCTATTTTTGGGGGGTCGGGCCGCAAAGATTCACCCAGTTCTTCGAACTCAAGTGGCTCTACTACCGCACTGAAGTCGCTAGCCTTTTCCTCTAGGCTATGTTGATCCTCCTCTTCCTCAAGTGAAATATCCATCACTTCTTCTAAGGGGTCAACCTCTGGCTTAGACTCTGTTTTAGTATTCAGTGCTCGACTCATGCCAATTTCGAGCACCTCTTGACCAAACTGAAGCTGTAACTGTCCTGGACTTGTAGTCGAGTTGATCAGGGAAGCAATGGGGAGCCCAATCAATATGAATGGCATAGGCCCCTCGGGTATGTCGAAGATGTGGAAGTCTACGAATATCCGCTTGTCCCGCAAGGTAACTGGTATGACCCGAATGACTCCATGATTTTCCAATGATTCATTCTTGTTCCACTTCAAGCGAATGTCGGATTTTGATCGTGGTTGAGTGGGGAAGTAGGTGTCGACAACATGTTTAGGAATGATGTTCACACCAACTCGAGGGTCATAGAGAATATCTTGTGGAAGCATGTCGGATACATGGCCAGGAATGAGAGTTGGTTCTAGGTAGAACCTAACAATTTTCGTGTCAAGCCTTCTCTCTTCTAGGCATTCCCGATTTATCATAGCTGTAAGCCAGAGTAGGTCCTCTCTCATTTGATTTATCTGTTGTGGGAAGAGATATGCTGGTTGAGAGGTCTTTTCTAAGCGCCGGCTAACTTTGGGCAACCGAGATATATTGCCAAAGCTTGCGAATAAGTCATCTTTAAACAACAATGGCGGAACTGACGGAGAATTTGTCACCAGACTTGTGAAACGCGACCAGGCTGCGGCCAAGTCCTCGTTACTTCCTTGTCGGAAGTTGAGAACTTCACATCGGAGGTCAACGACTCGATGTTGTGGGAAGAAATGTAGACAAAATCTGACTTTAAGTCTCCCAACTCCCCTCTACTGCACCAACTGCTCTGCTATACCAAGATTTTGCTGCTCCCGTAAGTGAGAACGGAAAGAGCAGCCATAGAAGAGTTTCTCTAGGCATTCCCGAGATTGCGATGCAACTGCATAACTGCTCGAATTCTCAGAGGTATGTGTAGGGACTCTCTGATTCTAATCCCATGAAACATTGATCCCGAACCATGGCTATCAAGCCGGGACATAGCTGATAGCCATCTGTGATAATGGTGGAGGCTCCAGAAAATCGCCCTTCGGAGCAGATAATTCGCAGATAGGCATGTGATCCATTGGGTGGAATGGCGATATGATGGTGGTGTGGTGGTGATAGTGGTGGTATAGTGGGAGATAGGACGGCCTTGGTTCTATGTTAAAATAGCTACCGTTCACTGGCAACGGCGCCAGAAAAAGCTTGTTGGCGTTTCTTATCCTTCAGATATAATTCCGCAAGCGCACGGTAAACGTGTTGTAGCCTTTCCACCCAAGAGTATTCCAGGGTATCGAATCCACAAGGAACGAGGAGTATAATAACATGTAACACAACCAACCGAAGTAGTGAAGCTAGCAGTGTAGAGGATAAAAGATAGGAAAGCAGGTTCTTGACAGATGTTAGATCACCTTACTATACTAAGCATGCAAAGAGATATACTTGTCATGTAAACATAGACACCAAAACTATAGCACCACTCCAGGCACTAGAGTGCTGATTACCTAGCCGATAAAGGCGGGTACTACAGGATTCAGCTATATCGTCAGCGAGTCTATCCGAACGTACGTGATTGGAATACTGAGAACACAAAAGCTGTCACCTAATGTGTCTACCAACCAGAGCTGCATGGGATAGCCGACCAACCAAGGTAAACTCTAAGTATGAACACCGTCGTGCCACTCAGAGAGTCTACTACTAACTGGTAATGAGCCAGAAAAGCAAGCAACACTATAAAGCCAACACTATAAGCATGCACAAGGTTCCCGTAAACAGACAAGCATAAAACTAAGTATGAATGCAAAGCAAGAATGAAATAACAAAGGTAGAGGAGAAGAAGCTTTACTCAGTCCTGGAATTGAATATCCTTTCGCTGAGAACACAAGTCTGGGAGAGAAGAGAATTCCCACTCTCTCACTCTTCGCCTGACTACTCTCCTTTATACAAGAGGCACTCTTTCTACAAGCTAAGGGAAAGCTTCACTTCTCCAGCACTATACGCTTCACTCTAAGTGCTACTATACCACTACTCTACACACACACCTCACAAGTGAGCTACCAGGGGGTATTTGTAGTACCCAAGCGAGTGAGGGGTACTTGTAGGGTCGGAATGGTGGTTAGAAGGGGAAGGACCAGGCCGGGCGACCTGGGGGAGGTCAGGCAGTCCCACCCCTAGGCCAGGCGGCATGGGGTGCCCTTGGATTCACTGCCTTACTTCATCCCATGGTTGATATTGACTCTCCAAGGCGGTTATACGTCGGTCGGCGGTTATCTCTTGTGCTTTTGCCTCAACCATTGGATTCTCTTTGTGTTTGTTCCTTAGCCATTGGATGAGACTGTCCTGGATCGCTGACTTAACCAATCAGTGGGCAGGATTGGTGAGGTGGAGGCCTTCCGATGTCTCTGTGTTTCTTTCCTTGGTTTCCATGGTAGACTTGTGTTGGACACGTTGTTTCGTGCAAGCAGGTGGAAGATTGTGGCATTCGGAGCCAGAGGCAGGCCGGGCGGCCTGGGGCACATTGGGCGGCCTTGATCACAGGCCGAGCAGCCTAGGTCCTTAGCCCATGTCCATCCTTTCTTTCTTGGTTCACCATGTTTACCATATTTTGTACATTTTGCACCATGACATGTGTTGCTGCAATACTTTTGTACACAACTCGTGGACTCGGTTAATATGTATGAACTTTGCATAAAAATCACCCTTGGAACATGAAATTTTGGTGGTCGAAATGGATTATAACGACCACCAACACTAGGATATTGGTTCAACCAGTTTTATCCTGGTTCAACCAGTATTGAAAACTACTGGCTTATTGGTTCAACCAATGTCACCATGGTTCAACCATTATTCGTTGAAGGTCTACAAACTTGCTCAACGAGGAGGTTTAGAACCACAGTTCCTAGGGCATAATTTCTGCTCCCCCTAAGTGGATGCTTATGGCCCTTGAACAACCATTATGCAAGCTCAAGATTTGCTACAAACTTGGGGAATAGAAGTTATACCTAGGCTAGAGCAAATAAACAATGATTAATTCATTGGTTCAATAGACGTACTCACAGTCACAAAGACTTGATAAATTGCATTATATTTTGTTGCTCATGGTTGAGAGAATATTTGATGCGGATAGAACTTGATGCAACATTTTTGTTCTTCACCGGGTAAGTCGATGGTGCTCACTAGATAGTTCGACAACATCGAATTGTCTGGTAGCACCAATCGGATAGTCCGTTGTATGCAGCCTAAGAGTTTTTCTTTTCTCAAAGGAATTAAGCACTTGCATCTTCTCAGGGACTAATATCCTGTGTTCCTACATATATTGAACACATGCTCCACATCGGAGCCATTAAGGATATCACAGAAACACAAGTAAAAAATAGGAGTGGAATTTGAACTTGAATAGCTTAGACACACTCAAAACACTAAGGATTACATGTCCAAGCTTTCAAGGATATGGTTAAGCACAAGTTACCAAAGATGCTATTGAGTATGATGATATTATGATAATCCAAGTCTTGGCTTGTGATAGGAAGAATTTATCTTGAGACAAGAAAATACTTGTAGTTTAGCTTCTCAAGATTGCCAAGACCCTCAATGCATCCTGTACGTACCTACAGATCTTCACGCATGTTTTGGTACCCAAACCTTGTCGGGTCCATCAATGTTAGTCAACTAAGTCTTGGGTACCCAAATAACTTTGGTAGAAGCCTTAGGTGCACCTGACACCTTAGCCTCACCATTGCTACCCTTAGGTACACAAGTCAATTTAATTTTCTTATTGACAAGGTTGGGATGAGTGAAGTTACCATGTGGGAAATCCTTACCAAGATGCCCTTTCTCTCGACAATTGTAGCAAATCCTTTGCCTAAAGCCCTTGGGTAGATCTTTTGATTTGCTTGTGTGGGGTTTCTACTTTTCAACCTTGATATGTGATTGGTTTGGACTTCTAGCCTTGCCTTTAGCAACTTGAGCTACTACTGACTTCACCCGATAGTTTGGTGAGCCAGAGCTGCTCGCAAGTCTTGACTTGAGTGTTGGGCAAGCTTCAACATTGTGTCCTTTTTCTTTGCACCAGTGACACTTTCTCTTTCCCATGCTTCTTTGCTTCTTGGATTTGCCTTGCTCTTTTGCCTTATGCTTTCATCATCTTGAGACTTGGACTTTTTTAATTTGGGTAGTTGTGCACGGTTTGAACCCTTGTCAAGCTTGTTCACCATGTCATCACGATTATTTTGAGCAAGTTGCCCACAACTCTTACCCTTAAGCACAACCAAATCACATAAATTATATTACAAATCGGACTAAGTATGAACAAACCCTCAAGGACATAAAAAACCAAAGACTATGAGGCTAGAACTTCTACAGATTGACTAGGTGAAGTTGACTATAATGGCCCCTTAGGTACATGTAGTGGTGGTGATTGTGAGGCTGGAGCTTCTACTAATACCTTTTCCTTACTCGCATAATGATCCATTCCATGACAGCTTCATCTGCATAATCATGTATGGAATATTCTAAAGTACAAGTACAATGATGAGCCAAGATAAGCATAAACACTTAGGTGTATGAACCGAACTCACCATCATAGTGCTACCGCAAATGATTTTGCCAACCAGCAAGCACTTCTGCAGGTGTGTACAACTGTTGCCCAAACGATCTTCACTTTTTAAACTCAGCAAACAATGAAAAACATTGTCTTGTGCACATTCCATAAAAATGTGCCAATTCAACTTGCATATATTAGAATAATATTCACAAAGAAATATAGACCGTTCCTCGTTCAACCTCTAGAACATTGTCTTTTATCAGTAGAAACAACACCCCAGACATAAAAAAATAGTACATTCCTATTTTCATTGGTTTATCTTTAATCACCTAGAAGAAGAGTAATATTGTATTAGCTTCACCCACCACAACCAACAAATCGGTAAATCTGATAGAAATCAAGAGCATATTGAATCGTATATTTGTTGTTGTGTACCTTTCAAAAATGGTTTTTAGCTGCTCTGCACCTCTTTGGTTCAACATTGCATTCTTCCTCTGAATTAAGAAGTCAATTGCTGTTCAACACCGATTATAGCACAATCAGAGCCATGAAGCTATAGCACAATCAGGGCCATGAAGCTTAAGTAAGATTTATGTTTTGGGTATGGACGGAATCCAAAAGGTGAAACCTGAGCAAAGCTCAAGAACTGGCACTACAAGAAACCTTAATTAAATTAACTGAATTTTGGAAAAATGCAAGTTTAGCCCATGATAGTTATATAACAGAGTATAACGTGTAGGATAGTGATGACTACACTGAAGTACTAAACGCACTGTCATTGTCCAATAGGTTATCGGATAGTGATGACTACACTGAAGTACTGAACGCATTGTCATTGTCCAATAGGTTATCATGTCTACTGGGAAACCTAATCTGTGATGTACATAAATGAAGAAGCAAAGTTATTTTCCTCATTGAAGCATATTTGGTATCACAAACAAATGGTTAGGTAGTAATTCGTAAAGCTCTATCATTACGCTGAAACAATTGTAGCATGGACATAACACACTATTGTGCGCTTCTGAAAAAACAACAAAACAAATTAGTTTGTCATCAGCATTGAGGTGCAGATGCGGGATGCATATAGGAAGATAACAGCAAAGCAAAATACTCACGGATCTGGAACCGAAGGGAAGCAGAGACAGATGGACCACACCCCCTGTCAGATCTGTGGAACCTATAGAATAGAAGACAAATAGATGCTCAATGAGAATGAAAGGGACATGGTGGAGCAACGGAGGTAGCACGGAGCAATCGCAGGTACACAGGAAAGAACCGAAGTGACCCAAGAAAATGTACTGAAGAAGGGGACGACGAGCACCGAGCCGGGAGAACATGGGGCGGGAGCAGATTCGGCGACGGGGTGGGTAGAGGAGGCGGCGACGTTCCCTAGGTGCACTGGAGAAGCGCTATCGGTGTCGCTCCCCAGGGTGCGCGGCAGAAGGGAACAACCCTCTCCTCACGAATCCAGGCGCGGCCGGGGATGCGAGGATGCGGGCGTGGCTAGGGAGGTGGTGGCCGGCTGCAGATCTGGAGCCGGGGCCGGGCACAGTGGCTGCGGCCTGCAAGGCGCTCGCCCACGCTCGCCTCCGAGGTGGCCTACAGGGAGGCGCCGCTCCTGGAGGTGCGGTGCGAGGAGCCGGGCAGGCGGGGAGGCACGGGGTGTAGTGGCAGCCATGGTGGGTGGGGCGGTGGGCCGGTGGCATAGGGTGGAGACAACCTTGGGGGGACTGCGGAGGCGGCGGGCTACAACGGGTAGTGCATCTGGGGATAAGGATTGCGCTAGGGTTTCTCACTAGGCTGGGCCGACTCATGTTATATTATGTGTTGAATCTATGACGTTAACTAATAGGCTTGCATACCTGTCGAATACGATGACATGATTTGTGACGTCTAAATCGATCCATCAATGACGGTATATATAGAATGCATCATAGAGTGCCACCCAAAATAAAGGACGTCATAGATCTATATAAACTATGATGTTTATATAAAATGTCACATGAAATCCATCATGCATCAACAAAATTCTTGTAGTTCTTCTTCTTCATCACTCTCACTCATCTCATCCTTACTTTCTTCATTCTTATCCTTCTTGACCATCAAGCATAGCTATGAGTATGAGGTGGTGGAGCTACACACATGTGAACAAGATTCTTCATTTGGTCTGTGGCGCTGCGCTTCTCCTTCTTCTTTCTTGGTCTCCATGCTTTCTTCCAAGGTGTCACAAAGACAACTCATCTTCAGTGTCTAACACACTTTCTTGAGTGTGGCTTGTTCTTGATCATGGCATGCAAATTTGTTCTCAAGGACAACCCAAATTTCATGGGCATCCTCAAGGTTCTTATGTTCCTTGCGCAACCATGCAGTAGTGTCTGGACTCAAAGTGCTCAAAATGTAGTTAGCAACTAGAGCATTGAGTTGTAAGCATATTGTCTCCTCATGAGATAGGTTACCCCATTCATACCAAGAAGGCAATATACTTACATCTACAATTTGGTCCACAAGTGGACCATTGGTTCGAAGAATATGAAGTATATGAGCTGACCACAAATGATAGTTAGAGCCATCAAGCATGAGTGGCTCACAAGTTACCTCGCTAGGTGTCGACATCTTTTCTCACGGTAGTGAAGCTTTTTGGTGAGTCTAGGATCTAATACCAATTGAAAAGATCTAGATGTCGCCTAAAGGGGGGGCGAATAGGCGATCCTAAAAAATAACACAAACTAAAAGTGCAAATCAGTAGATCACCAGTTCAACTGGTCGGACCAGTTGAACTAGTGGGCAACGGAAAGAACTGAATTGATCTCTAAATCTATTCGAGCAAATTTGATACCGTAAGTTTCTAGAGCTTCCTTAAGGCTTGTTCTTGTAGATCTGAGAGGGGCTAGCCTTGATTCCTGCACAAACAAGAGATCCACGTAAAACTCTCCAAAACAAGGTGAGAGAGCCAAGAACAACAAGAACATGAAGAACACAAGCAAGCACAAAGAGGCAAGGATTTATCCCGAGGTTCGGGCAAACGACCAAGGTGTCCGTACATCCTCGTTGTTGAGGAACCCACTGTAGGTCAGAGACGTGCAACTAGAGGAAGGGTGAATAGGAGCACATTAAAACTCAAACTCACAACCCCCGAAACTGGTGCTAGAGAGAAGAACTAGACACCGTCCACTGAACAGATACATGTCTAGCAGCGCAAAGGTGCCATCCACAGAAAGGATATGCACCAAGCGAAAAAACCGCGAGCCAACTCAACAAAGGGACCGAAGCAACGGATCTTGCAAGTCTGCCACACGACACTCATGGCACCAAAGTGCGTCTCACTATCTCACAGCAAGCAAAGAGAATGGTCTGGAAGTGGGGAATGCAAAAGTCCAAAGCAAAAACACGGAAGAAGCAAACAGCAGAGACATAGCTCCTGCCCTGGACACGCCGGATAGTCCGGCGTCAGGGGTCGGACAGTCCGGTTCCACCGGACAGTTCTGCAGGGGCTACCAGATTGTCCGGTGCAGACCCTACCTGGCTCCCAACGCCAGACAGTTCGGTGAGGGCCACCGGATAGTCCGGTTCCACCAAACAATCCGCTGGCTCTACAGGATAGTCCGGTAAATTCGCAGGAAAGAGGGTTTTCACACCCAAATCTGTCCAAATCTTATCCAATCTTCATGAGATTTTCCACAGGCTATTTGGATCCTATTCCAATGCTTTTCCCAAGAGATCAACTCAAAATGACCATGGGATTAGCAGGAATTTCAGATCTCGTGAGAAGGCAATCCTTGGGCAAAAAAGGGGGAAAACTCAAGGAAGACTTACTCGTGGCAATCCAGCAGGATTGAGATGATGTAAGTCATAATCTCCACGTCCTAGCAAGTTCAAAAGAGCCAAAAGAAAAGGATTAACTCATGGGCAAAGCAAATCACCAAAAGCCTTTGAGTTTCATCCAAAATCTAACTAGAAAAGGGGGAGGGAGATGGCTGCACACATGAGCACGAATTGGGGACGAATCTTGCCTTGATTAGAAGTGGAAATCAGTGCTTACAAGGTTCCCCATAGCCTACCACCTTTCATCCTCCCATTAGTGCAAAGTACTAGCCTAGGGGACTCTCAAATCCTAAGCTAAGCACCCGGTTCAATCTTAAGCTCTTGACTGGTTGGAAACTAGCCCTAAATGACCAGCCACATAGGTATATATAGCCCAAGCCTAATAGACACAGTTTACACTAAGACCCCTATATTACAGAAACACCCATAGGGACCAAACTAGAAAAGACTCGATGTTCTCGAGGATGAACGACCGCGATCGAGTCTTGATCTTCTTCGTATGCACGCTAACTCTCGGATGACATCCACGTGGCCAATAGTCCAAATCCGGTGATTGACCCTCGGTTTTGAAGTCAAAAACCGAGAAACTTTAGGGTTTCCTTCCTGGGCCTAGAACGGCCCACTCCACTCTATCTCAGCGAGAATGAGCCCATTCGCCAAGTCTGGTAACTTGGTGGTAGGATGGCGGATTTGAGTGAATCCACCAATGCCCTCACCCAGCTTCGCATCATGTACTCGGGTTGGAGCACCGCGGTGGCACCCAGCATCCCGTGTCCATCGGGGTCACCTCGCAGTCCTTCGGAGGTCTTACTCCTGCCGTCGCCATGCCACTCCTCCATGTACCAAATTCCCATGGCCGACCAACGTCAAGCATGCCTCCAGTCCTTCAAAGGGCTTCCATCTACCTCCCTTCCATCGGAGGTCTTATGCCCAAATCCATCTAGGTCTTTGGCTTTCGTTGACAATCACTCATCACTCCAGAGGCAATGGAGCCGGTCCGTTGGCTCTCAATCTCCCCCTTGATGAGTGCATTGTCAACACCTTCTACCTGTAACCTGAAATAGAACAAAGACAGGAAAAAGAAGCGTAAAACTGAAAAGAAAGAAGAAAAGAAGAAAGTTGCTCAAGATGCCCAAAACTCAAACACAAGCTAAGAAGGTCAAATTGAGGCAACAGAAAGAAAATCAAAGATCGACCCCCTAAAACAAGGGAAACCGCTCAACGCAGTCGATCAAACAATAGCATGACCCCCTCAAGAAAGAGGCAAACCAGCTCAACACAGTCATGCTTAGGCAAAGCATCGCCTCGTCCAGACAGAGGCAAAAGGTTCAATGCACCGATGCAAGAGCATGGTAGAAGCTCAAACTCCCTGAATGCACAGCTCACCCTCAACTAGATCTCTCTAGAATTCTCCCCCTTTGTCCATGATACTCCTATAGGTCAACATCTCTCCCCCTTGTTGACAATGGACACATTAACGGTTCATAGAATCTGACTCCCCGTGAACTAGACAACTCCCCCTCAAAATATGCCATGAAGTGCAGGAAGTATACCATGAAGAGCTCAGCAGGGATGAAAAGCTAGTAAATACAAGTTCTAGCATACAGAGCAAGTGAGGGCAAGGAAGCATGCAACAAGCTCAATTGAATCTATCTTATACAGATCAGGAGCATGTTTTTCAGGGTTGTTGAAAAGAAAGCATCACCAACATGAATAGCATCTAGCAAGATAGGCATGAACATCAAGATGCTAGCAAAACATACAAGGTGTGCTACTCTCAACCAAAGCATATACAACAGGCCATAAGCAATTTAGAGACTTGCAGATTTCAAATTTAGCAATTTGTAACTTCATGCAAATCAGATCATATGCCAGGGGTTATTCACTTGTCTGTGCCACTTCTTACCCACCAATGAGAAGCCTAGGTTCAGAAAACCATCAGAAGCTTAAGACAAGGTTTTGGTCATACACAGTCTAGTCCAAGTTCATGCCAAAGTGCAAAGGCAAGCTATCTCAAACTAGAACAGTGTGACAAGCGAACCCACCTGGATCCTTTCAATTCATCTCATAAGACACACAAAGTGCACAGATTTAATTCAGATTTCAGGTTTAGGCAAGGTGTCAAAAATGCTTAGGCATAAACTCAACCAAGGTATACGACTAGAAAATACAAACATGAGAAGATAGCATAGCATTCAACATTCCTACACATGCTAGGTAGCCAAGTCAAGTGGTGATCATGGTTTTTTGATTTTCAAGAAATAAAAGTGACTTAGCTCACAAATGATATTAGATAGATTCAAGGAGCTTAGCCAACCATGATCAAGCAATCAACTGTGCACTCTAGCACAAGCAAGTACTAACTTATCATTCCAGAAGAGCTCTAGTGCTAGTGAAGTGAAAATGCATATGATACAATGCAATGCATGATATGATACAAAATGTAAAGAAAACAAAGAAAAGCAAAGAAAAGGCAAACCAAAACCTAAACAATAGCAAAGTTACCCCAACCTAAAAGGGCTAACAAACACGAAGCTCCCCACGCAAGTGAGCAAATGCGCTAAGCTCTAAGGGCTTGGTGAAGATATCTGCCAACTGGTTCTCGGTCTCGACATGGATCAAGTCTATATCTCCCTTCTCGTAGTGATCTCTCAGTAAGTGAAACCTCACATCTATGTGTTTGGTTCTGGAGTGCAGGACAGGATTCCAAGCTACAGAAATAGCAGAAGTAGAGTCTACTAGGAGAGGGATCTTCCTAAAACTCAGACCAAAGTCACTCATGGTGGACTTCATCGAAAGCAGCTGGGAGCAGCAACTAGCAGCAGCAACATATTCGGCTTCTGTGGTGGAAGTGGCTACACTAGATTGGTTGCGTGAGGACCAGGAGACAAGAGAAGAACCGAGAAACTGGCAGGTGTCGGAAGTAGATGTGCGCTCCAACTGACAACCCACAAAGTCAGCATCTGAATACCCTCTGAGAGAGAGTGTCGAAGCTGAAGAGAACCAAAGACCAAGCTCAGGAGTGTATTTCAGGTACCTGAAGATGCGCTTCACCACTTGATGGTGTGATGTCCTCGGTGAGGCCTGAAAATGTGCACAAAGACAAACCGCGAACTACATGTCAGGCCTTGTTGCCGTTAGGTACAGAAGTAAACCGATCATCCCTCGGTACTCTCTTTGGTCCACCACCTCCCCTTCTTCATCTGCATCAAGCGCCGTCTATGTTGACATGGGAGTCGCCATGGGCTTGGAGTCTCCCATATCAAACATCCTTAGAATGTCCTTCGTGTACTTGGCTTGATGGATGAAGGTTCCTTCACTCCCTTGCTTGATTTGCAGTCCAAAGAAAAACTGCAACTCTCCCATCATGCTCATCTCAAACTCCTTCGACATCTACTCAGAAAACTTAGTAACAAGAGTGTGAGATGAGCCACCAAAGATGATATCATCCACGTATATCTGGACAATAAGAAGGTCACTACCATGCTTGAGGAGAAACATGGTCTTATCCACACTCCCATTTTGAAATCCTGGTTTACCAAAAAGGTTTTCAATTTCTCATACCAGGCTTTAGGGGCTTGTTTCAAACCATACAAGGCTTTTTGCAATTTGTAAACATGGTTAGGGTATTTAGCATCTTCAAATCCAAATGGTTGTTTGACATAAACTTCTTCTTGAATGAAACCATTTAGAAAAGCAGACTTCACATCCTTTTGAAAAAGCTTAAAACCCATGGAAGCTGCAAAGGCTAACAGAATACGTATAGCTTCCAGGCGTGCAACTGGAGCAAATGTTTCATCATAGTCTATCCCCTCTTTTTGACAAAAACCCTTAGCCACAAGTCTAGCCTTGCTCCGCACAACAATGCCATCCTCCCCTTGCTTATTTTTGAAAACCCATTTTGTACCAATAGGATTGCATTGTGGCGGTGGCTCTTCCAAAACCCAAACCTCATTCCTCTCAAAATTTTCTAACTCCTCATGCATGGCATTAACCCAATTACCATCAAAAAGTGCGTGTCCAACATCCTTGGCCTCAAATGAGGCAACAAATGTAGCATGAGCAAAGAAAGCGATAGAAACTGTCTGGGACCTCAAGGTCCTCGCATGCAAATCACCAATGATCCCATGTGGAGGGTGATCCCGCTAGACCTGCCAAGATGGAACAATCTCAGAGGTCACCTCCCCTGCGTCCTCAGGGGGCTAGCCTCTGCTCGAGCTTGCAGTCGGTGGGGCGAGGAGGAAGTCGTCAGCAAGGGGCCTCCTTCGTCTTCAGAGCTCGTAGCAGGGGGGCAGGAGTTGCAGCTGCTACAGTGGCTCCTGCATCACCAGCATCTACCTGAACTTCCTCATCTTTAAATATGGGAGTTCCTTCTTCATCATCACCTGAGCTCAAATGCTGGGGTTGTGCAAGGCATAGATTCATCAAAGGAAACTCCACAGGTCTGGACCACTTGTTTGGTATCAAAGATCCACACTCTATATGCCCTAGAGCTAGAGGCGTACCTAAGGAAAAATACCATCCAAGCAGCGAGATTCAAATTTGTCCAAATGCCCCCCTTTTTGAGCACAAAGCATCTACAGCCAAATACACACAGGTGCTTGACGCTGGGCTGCCTACCAAACCGTAGCTCATACGAAGTCTTCCCTAAGAAAGCTCATAGGAAGATGCGGTTGGCAATGTAATAGGCCGTATTCATAGCCTCAGCCCAAAAGCATTGCGGAGTCCTATGTTCATCAAGCATCATCCGCACCATCTCTACAAGTGCACGGTTCTTTCGTTCCACAACACCGTTCTGAGGTGGGTTATAAGGAGACGAGAATTGGTGATCAAGACCTAGGTCATGACAGAAGGTTTCGAAACAAGAGTTACGAAATTCTCCGCCATTGTCATTGTGGATAGCCCTCATGGCCTTATGACTCTCCTTTTTTAACCTCAAGACTAGATCCCGAACAAAACTGAAAGCCTCATCTTTGAATTCAATGAAGAACATCCACCAAAAGCGAGAAAAGCCATCTACAACGACAAGCACATACCACTTCCCACTGACCGACTGTACCCGAGTAGGACCAACTATGTCCATATGCAGAAGCTCACCCGGGTAAGAGGTCATCACCTGATTGACAGGCGCATGTGAAGCAGCAACCATCTTGCCATGATGACAGGGGTGACACACTAAGTCCTTTTCTGCTTTCAAATTGGGCAATCCTCGGATCAGACCCATCATGCTCAACCTGGCAAGAAGATCAAAACTCAAATGGCCTAGCATCCTATGCCACTTCCAAATATTAGCAGAAGGACTAGCTACCAAACATCGAGGAGGGCCAGAAACAGATGCAAGGTCAACCTTAAAAACCACCCCATAGGGCAAAATCTGACAAAAAAGGTTTTCCTTAGCATCAAGCACACAAGAAGGACCTTCCTTAAAGCGAACCTCATACCCTTCCTTGAGAAGTTGTAAGACAGAAACCAAATTGAACCCCAAACTCCTCACCAAAGCAACTTCTCTCAGGGAAAGCTTGCTAGAAAACGCAATAGAACCAACACCCAACACTTTACCTTGACCATTATCCCCGAATGTGATGTACTCCTTGGTGCTCACGGGGTTGAGGCTGGAGAACCATCTGCGGTGCCCTGTCATGTGCCTAAAGCAACCAGAGTCCACGATCCATATGTCCTCCAGGCCTTGATCCTGCAAAATTAAGGAAAGCGAGAGTGAGCAAATGGTCCGGCACTAGGGTTAGTGAAATTGCTAAACCATTGCGGAGCCATCTGCTAAAAAGTAGGAAAAGCACAGTCAAAGTAAGCATCACGACGATCTGGGTACCCACGACCTCCAACGCGTTTGGTCACAAACCCTCTACCAAAGCCTCGGTCATGAGGTCCATAGCCGCACTGAAAACGACTAGGAGCTCAGCCGGCAAAGCGTCTCTCAACACCAGGAGCATGGGCCTGAAAACTGCCTCCTCTCTCACCACCAGCAAAGCAGTCTCTCATCTCACTGCACAGGGAGGATCCTGCCTACCACCCTGGTAGAACTGATCCTGGTTCCCCCAGGCTCTCTCCTGCCTCTTAGCCCGCTTTCTCCTGAAGCAAAACTCCTCCAAGTGACCATTCCGCCGGCAAAACTCACAGTGGTAGACAGGTCTCTTGGGCATAGGCTTGGGCTAGGTCTTGGGCTTCTAGTGTGGTGGTGAAGCCTTGGGTGGTGCTGGCTGCTGGACTTGCTTCTTTCCTGAAGGCTTAAGCACTTCTTCTACTATCTTGTCCAGCTTGGCTTGTGGTGGTTTGGGTGTCCAATAAGACTTCCTTGGGGCAGCCTTGGGAGGCTCATGGTAAACCCCATCAACAGTAGAGTCAGGCTCAGAAGAGCCAGTGTTAGACTTGATCGGGGCACTCTTCTTCTTACCTGAGATACTACACTCTCCTAACCCAAGTCCATTGGTGTCACCCTCACCACGTTTGTTCACCTCTGTGATCATCCTAAGCTGAGGTTTCCTGGCATACATCAAGCCTAGCACCTCTCTCAACCTACAATTGTTATCTTCAAGGATCAACTTCTCCTCTCTCAGATCCTCCAGAATCAAAGTCTAGGCATCACAAGTAGGACAGTCTAGAGAGGGAATCATAGGAGCAGACTTCTCAAGCTTCCTAACGGTGGCATCCTTCTCCACCAACTGCAGCCACAAAGTGAGACAGTTCTCGCATGTATCAGGGGGTGCTAAAAGCACCTCAAGGTCAGCTCTCACCTGGTCAAGCTCACTTCTCAAGGTAGGACAGACCATACACGCACCCAAAAGCATGGGTCTAGTCCTAAGCTTCTCCAACTCCTTGAGCTGCCCCTCACACTTCACCTTCCGCTCAGCTATGTCAACAGCATAGTGGGGGAAGACTCACACTGTAGCACCTCACTCAAAGTAGGCTCATCCAGTTTAGATTGGAGCTTGCCAAACTCAACCTTCAGCCTATCCATCTCTACCTGATGAGCGTACTTGCTCTTCTGCTCACAAAGGTCACTCATGAGGGACTCACAGGTAGGGCACTCAAACTCACTAGGCTGGGCTTGCATGTTTTTCAGCCTCTCAATCTTAGCCAAAGCATCAACAAGCTTGGCTTTCTGTTTCTACGGCTTCTTGGCTGCCTTCTCCAACAACTTATCCGGAGCTTTCAACTCACGACTATTCCTCTCAAGCATATCAAGGATCTCAGCTTGCTCAGGAGTTACCTCTTCATCGGAGGAGTCATTGTCGTTTCCCTTGTCGTCCTTGTCCTCAAGCGCCATGGAGCAAAACGATCTCCGGTTCACCTTGTTCTCGCGCTTAGACTTGGTGGAGACGAAGCAAAGGCCAGGTGGACCGCTTTACACTCTACACGCGTCGAGATGGTGCAAAGTCGGATGGAACCACAGGATTCGCAGGTTTGGCCTTCACGTAAAGTGAACATGAGCCTGGGATGCATGCCAGCACAGCACGAAGGCCCACGGCAGCCAAAGACTCGAGGTCGCGCCGGGAGGCCAATCCTCCCGTGGATATAGGATACAAGGTAAGTGGGACGCTGCGTCCGTTTTATATGGAGGTCAGATTGGGAGCAAACGAAATTGTACAATTAATTATATCAACGAAAATGTCAATTAATTATATTATTTATAAATTTTATTAGTTCTAAATGTGTGTAGCGGAAAACAAATATAACATATGATATATTGGCGGGTCAATGATGGCTATTAGCTCACATTTTAGATTTACTTTGGATTTAGTTTAGATTAAACTATTAAAGCGATTCAGCATGCACATTTATAAGAACTATGCATTGACAGTATAAGTGTAAAAAGCTAGAAATTACATTCTTTGCTTTAAATGAGAAATTGGACTGAAGATCTTTGCGCAGCTGAGGAAACATAATGGATTATGCTCACACAAACTCACATAAAGAAGATATCTCATCCCCAACGAAAACCCCTCCAATCATTTCATTGGCTTCTGTACCAAATTGAAATCCCATTAGTCAAAGTTGAGAAGGCATACCTCTCCATTGGAACAAAAAATTCACTCTTCTCGAATTTGGACTCAGTTGCCCATGGTCCCCCACCAGCCACCATAAGCACCATGACCAATTTCCTGTAAAAGAGTAACAGCACATTGTAGATAAACTTTCAAAATTGGTCCAGCCCAATTTATTCATAATCATATACACAACGTGGCACGCTAGGATTCAGATTTTATGTGTCTAGGTAGGATGGCGTGCTCCGCTGGGCCCGTTTTAGGTTTTATACAACAACCCGGAAATGGCAGACCCTATTCAAGCAATAGGTTATAACATCATGATGTCATAGTCGTTTTTTTGTATAATTTAGATATAAAACACTAAAATTTGTTTTTAAGGGCATGGAAGCAAACCAAAATCAAGTGGATGGAAGCAAATGAACATCATTAAGTGTAGAGCAATCATTCACTAAGGTGTTCATTTTTCACTACTCATTAGGTAATTTTGGAGGTAATTACCTTGTGTTGATATGACAATGACGGTATATGGTTCCTTTTCTTTTGGTGTTAAGATATAAGGTGATTTAAACTCCAAGATATAAGGCGTAGCATAAATATTACATATATCTAAATTTTTTGCTACTCATCAGCTCAGGAATACCAAAGCTTACCTGAGGCAAGAATTGACGTCCTTGCATCCTGTTCAGGTTCTGCACCAAACGAAAGAACAAAATTCATGTCTTGGGCATCTCCATGAGTCTCTTGGCATCAAAGCATCATCTTGCTGGTTCCATAGAGCTCCGCCTGTATTTATTTACTGTAGTGCTCCGCTGCGCCCACTTTTGCTTTAGTGTAGAAGTGTAGAGTTAAACTATCTAGAAGTAACAAACAGAGAAGAGAACTGTTAAAGGTTAAGTCTGCAGTAAACCATAAGTGGTAGCTATAACTCACATAAATATGATATTTTCACAGATATCAAGCAATTCATAAAGGATAGAGTTCCAACTCATCTATAATTTACAAAGGCAGAATGGTTGTTCAAGCAGTGAAGTAGTGTTCGTTGGTGGAGAGCACAGGCGTACAGGTTTGTAGCCATCCTGGAAATAATTGACCTATCAATGCCTACGAAAAATAATCAAGATCGTAATACAACAATACTATTGCAGGGAAACAGCAGCAACCTGAACAACAGCACGGGATGGTGCAGCAACCTGAAATAATCAAGATCGTAATACAACCATACTATTGCAGGGCAACAGCAGCAACCTGAACAACATTGTTCTCTTGCACAGCTGGGCACCGGTGAAACGTTAGAGCAGGACTTTCCAAGCAGTAGTCGGTAGGTCAGAATTTGGAAACCAGTTTGAACGGCTTGATCTCTTATATTTTTGCAGTCCTTAGCAAAATTTGCGAAAGGATTTTCTATCTAGGAGAGGGTACAAGATTGTGTACCTTCTTCAATGTGTTGTGATCGAGGTGAAGACCGCCACGGAGGTGTCGACGCGCTTCCAGAGCCGGCCCACCACAGCTGCGCCTAGAGGCCACCATCGGCTGGTCCAAGGCCAAGGCCGTTGCGGAGGAGTCGATGCATGGCCGTATCTGGCGCACAGTGGCCGCGCTCACCTAGGAACCCGCCACCACTGCACTGGTTGAAGGCAGGGCCGCACTGGTCACAGGCAAGGCTGGGGGAGGCGAGGCGCCGCGGTCGCCACGGCGTGGATCCGGCCTGGGGAGGCTTGGATCCCGACCGAGAAGGTGGCGGCAGCCGAGTGGCACTAGGAGAGGCGGGGCACAGTAGCCGAGCCTCAGATACGCGGTGCGTGGCGGCCATCACGACCAGGAACCAATGGCCATGGCACGGATTCGGTCCTGGAGGCACGGATCCGGCTGCAAGAGGCGTCGGTGGCGGTGAGGCGACGGTGGCCCGGCGGAGCAGAGGAAGAAGAGACCATGTGCTTCCGGACTAAAATCTGTTATGCTAAGAGACGTCAACAAGCTTTTTCTAGCGCTGTTGCTGGGAAAGCAATCGGCAACAGAAGCTTGATTTTGTTTGAATCTTGGTACTGTAAACTTGATAACATACCGCTATTCCTTAGCGGGCTCATTTGCCTCTTTCTACTTTATTATTGGGTGACAGAGAGGTGTATGACCGGTTTCGACCTACCGGCAAATTTCCACAACAATTCGGAGTCGATGCTCAGGAGAGTCCATCAAAAGACAATCCACGGGAAGAGGCATGTGCAAATAGCACTTGAATTTGGATCCACGAGCACAACTTCACTGACACCAACTATGGCTGAGAAGACCATTCACGAGTTCTTCGTCCCATCTAGCAATAATATTCCCACAGGTCCTGAAGTGCAGGTTGGCAAAAACTTCGAGCTCAAGCCAGGTGTCATCCACATAGTCCAAGCTATCCCACTTTGCAGATTAGTGTCGGAGGATGCCAACAATCATCTCCAGCAATTCCTAGAGATTTGCAGCACTTTCACGATCAAAGGTGCAACCCCCGATGCTGTTTGACTGCACCTTTTCCCATTTTCACTAGTGGGGAAGGTGAAACAGTGGTTCTATCTAGACCGCACAAACTTGGCAACCTGGGAGGCATGCTCAAATGCCTTCCTTCCAAAGTACTTCCCACTGGGGAAGACCAGCTCACTGAGGAACCGAATCTCGAGCTTCCAACAGCTCGCAGATGATATGGTGGCAGAGGAATGGGAAGGACTTCAAGACTATATCGCTGCCTGCCCCCACCATGGTATGGAACAGTGGTTGATCATCTAGAACTTCTTCCACAGCCTACGTCGGTCCACGCAAAACACTCAATGCAGCCACTGGAGGATCCTTCCTATCCCTTAGCATTGCTACTACCCAAACTCTCATTGAGAAGATGGCCAGTTAACAAGGATGGAAAGAAGAGAGGGCAAATAATAAGCCCCGCGGAGTCCACCATATTGATAGCACCGACATGCTCACTGCCAAGATGGACCTCCTGCTGAAGAAGCTACAGGATGCTCCTAAAGCTGCGTCGGTCCAGGAGCTAGATTCTCTCATGACTTGCGAGCATTGTGGGAATACCGGCCACACGGGGAACAGTTGCCCTAGAAATGGATCAGAGGATGTTAACTTCATGAACAGCAACAACTTCAACAACGGGCCTCGTCCTCAACCAGGTTGGAATTCACGCCCGCATCTACCTTTCTATGGGCAAGGTACGTCTTCTAGCACTTCACAGCAGTTTAACAAAAATCCTTTTGATCAAAAAGTTATGAATGGCATAAGTAAGAAATTCCATGCCAATGACAGATTTATTGAATCTTTATCTTTGAAAATGGAAACTTAGCTTTAACAAAATGCTAGAAACTCAAATAGCTCAGCTTGCTGCCGATCTGCCTAGTCCTACTTCAGGGAAGCTTCTGGGACAGCCTGGGCCACCCCTGAAGGAACAAATCAATGATGTAACCACTAGGGGTGGAATGTCTACACAAGACCCCCCATCCTAGAAATGCAGGGAAAGAGTAGGCAAAACCCACCGAACCTGAGGAAGAACAAGTGGCTAGTGAGCCATAACTGGTGAAAGAAGCACCCAAGTCAGCTCCACATGAGTTCTATGACACCACCGTGCTCCCTTTTCCTCAACGGTAGAAAAAGACCTCCGTCGATGATCAGTTCGGCAAGTTCGTTGAGGTAATAAGGAAATTATATGTCAACATCCCATTGCTAGATGCGATGCAGGTGCCTACGTATGCTAAGTACCTAAAGGACATCCTCAGCAACAAGAAGCCGCTGCCATCAACAAAAGTCATGCACCTCACGGAAGAATGTAGTGCTGCTATACTCAACCACCCGGCATAGAAGAAAAAGGATCATGGTAACCCAACCATCTCATGCTCAATTGAGACCCAACACTTCGATCAAGCTCTTTGTGACCTGGGAGCAAGTATGAGCGTCATGCAAAAGGTAGTTTTTGATAAACTAACACATGTTACACGTGTCCCTACTGCTATGTGCCTACAACTAGTGGATTAGTCAATTCGCTACCCCATCAGGATCGCCGAGGATATCCCGGTTAAAATCCGGAACTTTCTCATCTCGGTGGACTTCGTGGTGCTAGACATGGAGATCGATAGCAAAACGCAACTCATTCTTGGGTGACTGTTCCTAAGCACCATTGAGGCCAACATTGATGTCAGAGCTGGAGAAGTCCACCTCAATATCAATGGCAGAAAGGAGACGTTTGCCTTCAGGCCAAAAGTTGAACAATGCCGACAAGTGAAGACATTCAAGTGTCAAGCACCCAGGGACACACCGAGACCCAAGATCGAGCTCTCGCCAAGCCAATCGAATGTGGATTGTCTCATCCGAGCAATGGAAAATATCCTGCTAGATGGAGAGTTTTTGTCAAAAATCTTCTTCTTTAATGCATTGAGATGATGGATGGGAGTTCTCTGATCCATTTGCCAGCAAATTTTTCATTCTTGTCAAAAATTTTCTTCTTTAATGCATCGAGGATCATGCCGTTAGCCTGTTCGACCTGACCATTAGCTCTTGGATGTGCTACTGAGCCATACTTGACCAGGATAGACTTGTCTTGGTAGAATTCAAAGAAATTCGTGGCCATAAAGTTGGAGCCAAGATCGGTGATGATTATGTTGGGGATCCCGAATCGAAATATGATCTCCTAAATGAATTCAGCCGCCTTGGTAGGTGTCAATGAAGCAATCGGCTTGTAGTCGATCCACTTTGTGAACTTGTCGATGGCCACCAAGACATGAGTATATCCTCGACCTTTCTTAAATGGCCCAATCATATCCAACCTCTATCATGCAAAAGTCCAGGAAATAGGGATATTCTACAATGGTTGAGCTAGGAGATGGTGCTGCTTAGCAAGGAACTGACATGCTTCACAATGCCTAACCAGGTCCACTACATCTTGCTTTGCTATTGGCTAATAGAACCCAACTCGGAAAGCCTTTCCGTCCAATGTTTGTAACGCGGATGATTACCGCATTGCCACGCGTGGATTTCTAGCAGCAAACGTTTGCCGCAGGATGTATCGATGCACTTCAAAAGGACACCGGACGCGCTGCGCTTATACAGATCATCACCGATCAAGGTATAGCTGGCTGTGTGCTGGACTAGTCGTTCAGCCGCGGCTTTATCCTCTGGCTCGTCTCCATCTTTGATATATTTGATTATCGGGACCCTCCAGGCAGTTGGGGCTTCTTCAACGCTCAAGACATGCTGCTCTGTGGATGCATCTTCCTTGTCTTGTGGAATAGATGGATGAGACAGCTCTTGAACGAATATGCCTGAGGGTATTTTGGCTCAGGATGAACCAAGCTTTGACAAGAGATTAGCGTCTGAGTTACGATCGCGATCCACATGGTGAAATTCGACCCCCTAAAATTTGTCTTCCAGCTTATGAACCTCTGCACAATATTCATCCATTGCTTCCGTGGAACAGTCCCAGTCCTTGTTGACCTGACTGACTACAACCAGAGAATCCCCATAAGCCATCAGGCGCATGATCCCAAGTGAAATGGCTATTCGTAATCCATGCAGCAGAGCTTCATATTCCGCCGCGTTGATGGATACTAGAAAAAGAATCTGCAGCACGTACTTGAGCTTTTTGCCTTTGGGCGAGGTTAAGACAACACCTGCTCCCACTCCTTTAAGCTTCAGAGATCCATCAAAGTACATCTTCCATACTTCCATAGGCTCTGGATTTTCTGGAACTTGATGTTCAGTCCATTCTGAGATGAAATCTACCAAAACTTGTGTCTTGATCGCAGTACATGGGCGAAAATCGATATTGTGCGCCCCCAACTCACATGCCCACTTGGCTATCCTTCCTGTGGCTTCTCTCTTATGGAGTATGTCATCAATTGGAAACTCAGCGACCACCACAACTTTATGTTCCTCAGAGTAATGACACAGCTTGCGAGTAGTTATACGAACCGCGCAAAGTAGTTTCTGAACTTGTGGGTACCTTATTTTTGATGGGCTGAGAACCTCGCTGATGAAATAAACCGGGTGTTGAGTCGACTGCATGTGCCCCTTCTCTAATCTCTCGACTACCAACGCAGTGTTGATCACGTGAGTCGTGCAAGAGAGATAAAGAAGTAGGTCTTTCGCTGGATGATCCACAGTGGCTCGGTTTGGAGATTTGAGCACCGGTGGTGACATCAGAAACTTCTTGAGAGCGTCGAAATCTTCCCGTGCCTCAGGTGTCCAATGAAATCTGTCCACCTTTTTGAGCAACTTGAATAATGTCATGCCCCGTTCACCCAATCACGAGATGAATTGGCTTGGGGCTACCATGCATCCTGTCAGCTTCTGAACCTTCTTCTGTGATTTGGGAGGCTCCATCCTGAGGATAGTATCGATCTTCTCAGGATTAGCCTCGATCCCCCTCATACTGACCACAAAGCCGAGTAGTTGCCCAGCTGGAACCTCAAATACACATTTGCAGGGTTAAGCTTCTAGCAGAATCTTCTGAGACTGTTGAAGACTTGTTGTATGTCATTGATGAAGTCATCTGATTCCTTTGTCTTGATTACAACATCATCAATGTACGCTTCCACGTGCTTGCCCTAATTCTTAGCTAGACATGTCTGGATGGCTCGCTGATACATTGCTCCAGCGTTCTTCAGTCCAAAAGGCATGGAGGTGTAGTAGAATGCCCCAAAGGGCGTGATGAACACCGTCTTCTCTTGATCTTCCTCCACTAGACTGATTTGATGATACCCTGAGTAACAGTCTAGGAAACAGAGCAAGGAGCATCCTGCCATAGAGTCTATGACTTGATCTATCCTGGGCAGCCCAAAGGGATCCTTTGGGGAGTGTTTGTTGAGACAGTATAATCGACACACATACGCTAGTCTTTCTTATTCTTTTTGAGGATGAGTATAGGATTTGCAAGCCAATCGGGATGTGTGACTTTTCTAATAAACCCGGCAGCTAGGAGTCGAGTCGGCTCCTTACGAATTGCCTCTCTTTTGTTGGGCGTGAACCGACGTAGCCTCTGTTTGATCAGCTTCGCGCTGGGATAGACTTTAAGCTTGTGCTTGGCTAGCTCCTTCGGGACTCCAGGCATGTCAGCAGGCTTCCACGCAAACATGACCTAGTTGTCCCGCAGGAACCGAACGACTGCGTCTTCCTATTTGGGAGGGAGGGTGGCGCTGATGGTGACGGTCTTGGATGCATCAGGGAGGTTGAGGCCAATCTCCTTTGTCGTGATAGTCGCCTGTATCGTCGTGGTGGGGATCAACTCGTTAATCGGGATCGGTAGCTCGTCCTTCGAGAGTTGGACTGCATCCACCGCAAGCCGCCGTTGAGCTAGGGTGCTCACGGTGAGGGCCATCTGGAGGGCTTCCCTGGTGCAATTTGCCATGCCTTTGAAGTCAACCCTGATGGTGAGGACATCTCGTGGAGATGGCATCTTGAGGACCAGGTATGAGTAGTATGGGATGGCCATGAACTTGGACAGCCCTGGTCGCCCGATGATGGCGTTGTAGGCACAGTCGAAGGTTGTCACCTCAACGCGAAGAGTCTCAGTTCGGAAGTTCTCTAGCATGACGTGTCCCAACGCGTATTCTCCCTCGCCTGGCATGATCCTAAAGAAAGGGCTATCCGATTCTTGAAGATCTTTGAATTGGATTCCCAGTTTGAGTAGAGTTCTTGGGAATAGCATGTTGATGCTTCTCCCGCCGTCGATCAGCACCCTTTTGAGTCAGTTTTTGTGGACCACCGGGCTTACAAGCAGTGGGTACTTTCTTGGATGATCGAAGTTGGGCCACTGGTCCGCCCAACTGAAAGAGATTGGGACCTCGGACCATCTGTACGGTGTTGGAGGCTCCAAGATGGCCGCCATGACTCGGCGGTCTGTCAGCTTCTGCTGCCTTTTGCTCTCTAGGGAGACATGCTCCCCAAAGATGACATTGATCTCCCTGTTGATGTTAGGGAACGCAGCGGCCCCGCCCCTGTTCTGCTGCTGTGGTGGATGCTGGTCCCACCGTAGAGGTAGCGGCGATGGTAGTAGCTGGAAAGGTCGACCATGATTGATCGAGCTCTTGAAGTCCCGGCAGTGGCACAGGGTGTGATGTGTGGCAGAACAACTGATTTAATTCGAGCTTAGCACACCTGCCACCTTTGGCTCGCAGTGTACTTAGACCGAAATAAACTCGGTAGTCCATCGAGCTACCCAAAAGGGGCACTCGATGTAACCATCACCTAGGGATGCCGACATCACACACGTTAAGCCATCAAAAGAGCCACAACAATTACAACAACCCATCATTTCATACAAACATAGTTTGATTTACTACAAATACTTTGCTCAAAATAGTATACTACATATGGACAATAGAGCTTCAAAATATATCGTAGCGGAATACATAATAATATATAAGTGCAATGCAACAGAAATAAAACATCGAGCCATGGCATTGAGCCCACCGTTGTCATTCTCGATCACAAAGTTCCTGGAAAGAAAAAATATCAACAACAAACGATGAGTACGTGGGGTACTCGTAGGACTTACCCGTGGGCGGTATCAGCCTGACACATTTGAGAGTATGCAAGGCTTTTTATGGACTTGACTCTAACCCGCATAAGCTTACTAAGAGTGGGTCCTTACTTTCAAGTTCCATTATCTTTTATAAGCATAAGCTTAATTGATCCATCAATTATTATCATCATGATCCATAATCCATATATCTCATTATTCTCAACACATATATCATCATAAATTAACTTGCAGAAATGTAAACATTGAAGTACAAGCATGTAGTAATAAAAAGCTGATTAAATAAATAACATATTAAAGTTATTACTACGATGAACGTCAGTGGTATTGGCATTCCCACACCTAGTGGGCATCAGCGATTCGAATCGATTTTAATTCCTGGGAATAACTATCATGCCAAGGGTATATGCTTACTAGCCATCGCATTCCCACATATAGCCCCCATCTCATCTTGTCTCGTCCCAAGATTCAAAGCGCCCCCACCTAACCCCTGGGTTGTGCCCCCATGGCGAGCCTGCCGACATCTCAGTCTCCCAACCATGAGTACAAAGCTCCCCTAGGCCTTCTGTCTCCATCTAGTGGATGGGCGGCACCTCAAAAGCTCCAGACGAGCCCAGGTAAGACTTTCACCGGTCCCATATCCTGAATAAACATTCTAGCAATGTTATGCTGACCAATAGGCGAACAATGAACGGACCTTAAGCGACTCAGGCGGAGCCAAATAATACAACAACGCACACCACAAAAGTAAACTTATTCTCCACCCGATTTCATCTTTTTATCACATCATATCATATTGCTTTTGAATTTGATATTTTTGTAAACCATTTTTGAGCAAAGCCCTAGCATCTCGCGAGTGAATATCTTCGCTCGACTTCTACCATCTAAGCATGGGTAAGCATAGACTTCGACCTACCCATACTACATGGGTTAATAGGTATTTATGCATGTGGGGTTTCAAACAACTCCTGAACGTAAATGCACAAACAAGTATAGGGTGGTGGGACTCTCTAATTAGGTGTAAATGCCTAAGGGGCCTACCTTTGTTGTTGAAAACTCGAACAAACTAATCTAAAGTTAGTTTGCCGGGTTGTGAGGCTTTGCCCCAGGCAACCTCTTGATCACTTGGACAACTCCTCCTTCCAAATACCACTTCAGGGGCCTCTAGGTGGTATTTGGATCTAAGTTGGTCTTTTGGACACCGTTGCTTGAAATAGCTTCTTGATCACGTGTCTGCAATAAGCGTCACTATATGAATGATATGCATGATGCAGCGAATGAGATGCATGAAGACCAAGCAGATGCACATGCACAAGCAATCATTTCATTGGATAGACAGAAATGCGATTGCTAATTACTTTAGAAAGAAGTGCTATTGTAGACAAAGCGCAAGCATAAAAGCAAACAATAATACACATACAACTAGCACATTGCTAATCCTAAGGATGACATGTTAATGTTTTGACCCTTGGAAGACAAGCAATAGCTTTTTGGTTCCTTAGATTACTAAAATACATGCATAACTTATTGCATTTATTCCGGTTCAGCTAGTCAACATATCATGCATGGTACAAGACAGGAACACCTGATAGGTTGCTAATTCCAATTCACTCTTATCATACCAAATGTAAACAAGCATTGAATCAAGTATACAAGTGAACCAGTTACATATATTTTGACTTATTGTTATCTACACGTTGGCAATGCAATATTTTTATGGTTAGGGAATTGCAATCTAGGCATATGAGGATGAAACATACATGTGGACTATATTCAAGGTTTCATTTTGACACAACGCAATTAAATATACCAAGTGGAGTTTATAAGAGCAATCACGAGGGCATTAACACCCCATTTTATTTCCTCCACTTTTGACCATATTTAAATAACTACTTATAAACCTCTCATGAAACAGCAACCAAAATACAAGAATAATTCACACAAGTACACTTACAAAGTAACATAGCTTCAAGGACTTTGGTGGAATTTATGTAACACATTAAATAGCACTTTTCTATTTTATTGTTTAAACCAACATAGCATTTGTCATTTTCAAAACACATAGTAAACAATAAGCAAAACACATGAAACTTTATTTCTAGGCTGCACTGGACCAATTGAGCACAATATAATTTCTATGGATTTTTCTGGACAAGTTTTATGTAGCATGCATTTTTATATACATAAAATGTACTAAATACATGTGTGAGGGCAAAACAGTAATTAAACCGTGCATGCTAGGGTTACATAATTCATCACAGATTCTAAATCTCGCATACATTCTATTGTCAGGATTTCATAATTTTTGGAGTTCATTTAACCCGCTTTTACAATTTATTTACTTCTAAGCATGTATACTCAAATTAAGGGCAAAATAGCCATTTCATATAGCAAGGCCTAGTTAACTGTGTAGACCTATTAATAATCAATCCAACAAAACAAGTTTCATATTTTTAGGATTTTTCTACTAATTTCTAGAGCATTTCAAAATTCATATGGCAAATCCAGAAGTTTAGGGTTTAGGACCTCTATGTAATTAAGTTTATCTTTAGGGGGCAGCATGCAAGTAATCATAGACTCAGTTAATAGGACTAAACAGTGTGCACAAAAATGAAAAGCAAGGAGGTGTTTTCTGCAAATTCTCGGGGCTCTTCTTCTATCTTCGGTCGTCAGGGAAAGGCACGCGGTCGCCGGAGTTCTCGCGCGCGGCGCGGCATGTGGGTGGACGGACTTGGAGCCGAGGGGGTCCGTGAACATGTTCTGGGTTGGGGAGCTTCTTCTCCCCAAGATGTCGTTGCGCGGGCAGGCTTGGACGAGTGGGGAACGCGCCGTGAACTGCGGTGGCAGTGGTGCACGGAGCTCGGTAGCCTCGGCCTCGATCCGGCGACGTGGAGTGGAATAGACGACCCTAAGGGGAGAGAGAGCTGGGCGGAGTCATGGCAAACCTAGCAGACCTGCTTGGAGGCAGGAAGAGGTCACAAGGGTGGCTCCCCGTGGGGGCCGTGGTTGAGCGCGGTGGCCATGGTGGAGGCACTCATGGAGAGAACTCTCAGGATGGCAACAAACTCCGGGCATTGGGGAAACGATGGCGAGGATCAAGGCGAGGATGGTGCCTGCAGTGGACGAACGGGAGGGGGCTGTAGGAGGCAGTGTCTTGAGCTCGAGCTCAGAGCACCAATGGCGCCTCTCTGCGTGAGCAGAGTAGGGAGGAAGGGAGAGTTGGAGAGGAGGGTGGACAGGGAGAGTGACCCAGGGAGGTGAGCGAGGAGCAGAGAGAGTAGGGGCCTCGTTTCCCCTTGAAGCTGAGCTAGGGTGAGGTGCACTGGCATCCATGGCACTCCCTGGTAGGAAGCTCACGCCGCGTGGGCGCGCATGAGGGGAAGAAGAGGGTGGCCAGCTCAGGATGGACATGGTCCGTAGACCCGGTGAAACTGACAAGTGGGTCCGTGCGAAGGAACAACAGGGTGGATTCATAAGCCGGGTGTACACACCAGCGGATGTGGGAGCAAGTGGGGCCCACAATCACCAGTCATCCGCGAGATGGAATCCGAGGCCTGCCAGGTGGGCCCGCAAGTCATAGAGACAAGGAAATTGTAAAACTCGAAAATGGAAAAATCAGGGTTTGACTGCCTTAACACATATTTCTATTTCATGTTTTTGAGCAACCTAACCTCCGAATTAGGTCAAACATAAAATAAAAGATTTGCTCTAAATGTGTCCCCCTACAACTTTGTTATAAAGTATAATACCATGTTCTTTGTGATTTAAATCTAAATTTAAGTGGCTGACTCTGGTTTCACCCACTGAACCTACCAGTTTGGAAATTCTAAAAGTCCATGTTATGTTCACTTACATACAAGGAGTTTTATATTAAAGTTGTTTATCTTTTCATGATCTACAGTTTTCATATATAAATTTTTGTATGATAAGCACTTTTGTTTAGCAGAAATTTGAATTTACCATACATATTAGGTTTTGGAAGATTTCACATGTTGACAGAAATTGACCAATAACCCCATTCAAACCCTTATGCATGTCACAATACACAATACCAAAGTTGTTCAATATAAAATTTTCTACAAGTTTGGTATAGAGAGTTTGGTATAAATCACATTCTATTTTGAACTACAAGCGCATATACATTCAAAGGTTTGGTCGAACTACAGCTTTACTTTAGCTGCAGTCTTTCTTGTTTCAAACTTTTGAGTAACCAAATGAGATCCAATCACTTCAAGGTCAGATGCATTTGAAAAGTGATAAGTTTAATTTCATTTCATAGTCAGGTAGATTTTTAAGTGGTATAGTAAAATCAAAAGTAATTTCAGAATGAAATTCGAGGAAAAAGGGCAGAAAATCCCGATTTGAGAATTATTCTAAGTGTTGACTGACTTGGATTGATTCCCAAGAGATGTTAGGGTGCATTTTGATATAAGTAGATGACAGTTTTAAACCATGCTCAGTATAACAAAAGTTTAGTTTATGGAATTTACAACAACTTTGATAATAGAGCTGAGCTCAGGTGCTTAAAGATTTTGAACGTTTATTTTGGGCCCAAATTTGGCCAAGACCACATTTGCCACCTTCTTAAAAGAAGCATTGTCTAGCTTTTCATTTGATCATTTGAACCTCTTGGTATTTGATTAAGAAGATGGTCGCAATAGTAAAAATGAAGAACACATCTTAACCTAAAAGTTTTGTATTTGATGTTTCGCATAAAAGCTCATGGATTTCAAACTACTCAACCAAACAACGCGCGGTTTTATATTTTGAATAGAAAATTTTTTGACTGGAGTGCTTTGTCCACATAATTACTATTCCTCTCTAGCACGATTAAACTATAAATTATCAACATTACTTGTCAAATCGTATGTTAAGGTCTTTGAGATGCCGGGGGCATCACATGATGCATGTCCTAGTGATAAGGGCAGGGTCCATTAAGGATGTCATCGAGTGATCACGCGTCACCACTGCGACGGGGAGCATGTGGCTGAGCGATCGGTGGCCCCATGGCTTCAACCTCCTTGTTTCGAGGCCGTTTGTCCCAGCGGCAATCCTGCTGCGGAACGTCTTCGCGGTTCTCCTACTTGTCCTTGTCTCGACGTCGATCGACTAGGTCACGGGCCCATTCCTCCACGGTGATGTATTGGTCAGCTTCGCGGAAGAGTGCCTCTGAGGTAACCGGAGCCTTCTGTAGGATGCTTTTGACAAAAATCTCGTCGTTGGAGGTGTGAAAGAAATCTTCTATCACCGTTGTGTCTGTGATATTGGGGATGTGATTCCACATCATCTGGAACTATTTTAGGTAGGACCAGAGGGGTTCATTGTCTCTTCTCTTGACAGACAGGTCCCAGGGCTGAGCCGGCTTGTCAGAGAGGGACTGGAAGTTGGCGATGAGCTTTTTGCAGAAATTGCTCCAGTTGTCGATGCAGTTGGCAAGGAGGTGATGATGCCACTGGAGCGTGTCCTACCCTAGCACGATCGGGAGGTAGGCCATCATGACGTCCTCACTAGCCTCAACAGCGCCAGCCACCATGGAGTACACAGCTAGCCAGCCGCTAGGGTCCTGCTTGGCCTCATACTTGTTGACAATGGAGACCATGAAGTTTTGGGGCCATTCGACAGCGCGGAGTCCCCTGGTGAAGGCAGAGATGCCCATCGATCCATGTGCTGGTTCTCTCTGGGCTCCACCACGAGCGTTCTCTAGTGGATGAGGTGGTGACCGCCCCCCAGTCGGTTGTAGATAGAGATGTAGGGCGTCAGGCTATTGACGAAGCCCGCGCCCGAGTGAGCCTGGCCACCTATGTGTCACTGAGGAGCTCCATGATTCCGGTCGTACTCTTCTCGATGCCTTAGCTCGTCTTTGTGTCGACGCGCACACGATTGATCGATGTTGTGGCGCACATCGCGACATTCGTTGATGGCGTTGCTAGCGTCCCAAGCAGTGGGAACTCCCTGTGCATGCATGAGGTGGTCTACCACTCGAGTGAGGACATAGCGGTATTACTCTCCGTCTGGATTGTTGGGGAGGTTGTTGGCGCAGTTTGCATGATCTTGTCGAATTCTAGAAACAAGTTGTGCGCAAGGATGGGTTGCTGTTGAGGTGGTGCATGCGGGCGAGCAGCCGGCTCACATTCCCGTGGGGCCATCTGAGCAGCTCGGCGTGTTCGTCGTCGTGCATTCCTTTGTCGACGCTGCTCTTGTTCTTCCAGAGTTTTGTCAGCCGAGGTCACCTCGTCGAGAGAGACAAACTAGCTCAGGTCCCGATTTCCGGAGATGCGATGGCGCCGGGTGTTGTGGCGACAATTCCTGCATTGGCGTGCATCACGGTACTGCGGAGTCTCCCCAACAATGGTCAACTCATCATCAGATACGATGTCCTCCTCCTCTAGCCCCCCATCAATAACGAAGATCTCGGAGAAGTGGCGGGACGTGCTTTGAGGGGAGCTGATTTGATTGTTGAGGAGCATGGATGATTCCTCTGAGAAGGGATCAAAAGTGGCGGCGGTGATCTCCGTAGCCACAGGTAAAGTTGAATCTCCCTTGGATGCGAGAGACTCGAGACAGCAGATCACGTGCTGATGTGGCTCCCCGCCAACCCCTTGATGTAGAAGTGGCTGAGGTAGTGGCTGATGCCGTTCTGGTGGCGCAAGTGTTAATGAGGGCGCTGCCAGTAGTTCCATCAGGCATGAACTGTGCCATCTAGCGGTCCTACTGGTGGGGGGTGGAGTTGATGATGAGCCCTAGCCAGAGGCCGATCAATCGTACATTGGCTGCATTGAAGATGTTGTTGTCGACGAGCGATACCGCTCACTGCTTTGGTACGAACGCCTCTCATGTGCCCTCATTGTTTTTTAGGGGAACAAAAGCGCGGGAGAGGAGCCGTTGGTGTGTTGCGGCAGCATTAGGAAGCCCACGGGGGATTTGGGATGTGATCCGGCTTTCCCCACGGTGGCCCTAAAAATGGAAGCCTTGCAGAGAGCGAGCTCCTGACTGATGCCCCCCTTTCCCTTGATTGATTTGGGTCCAGACCTGGGTCGGGGAAGTCAGAAGTGGAGTGCGCCGAGTTGGAGACGATGTTGCAGCCACCCGGGGTGAAGGAGTTGGTGCAGATCTGCGTACGGCCGTCCCCAAGATGACATGTCACGAGTCTAAGCCAAGGAGGCTCGCAGATTTCTTCGGCGACCTTGCCCCCGATGAAGCAGTCAGGGCCGGGGAAGACTGGACGGTGGGTCGGGGCACCGGAGCTCGAGGACTAGTCGGCGCGAAGCGTGTTGGCATTGGAGCCGAATCAATCTTGACCGCAGGCAAAGCAGAATTTGCTGCGGGAACGACCGAAGGTGGCTTCTGAGTTGGCATGGTGGCCTTGTGGTCACTTGCCTTCTCTGGAGTACCCTCGATGCCCTGCAGATCACCGTGCTTGTCAGCGATGAACGAGATAGATTCGAAGTGGATCATCTCACCAGGAAAGATCTTGGCGAAGTTGTTGGAGCTGTTGGCCATAGAGCTAGCAAAGATGTCGATGTCGCCTCCCTTACCTGGTGCACCAACTATCCGTGTTTAGTACCGGCAGTGCACTACGGGATGTATCATGTAGTGCTTTTGCAGTTGGCAAGATCGATCGTAGCTCCATGGTTCACGTGAAACATGACGGGAACAAGATTTATACAGTTTTGGGCCATGAGAAGCATAACACCCTACGTCCTATTTGTGGCTAATTGTATTGACCTATGACCTTGAGATGACAATGAGAGCGCGGTTGGCTAGGGTTTTGGGGTGCGATGGCATGATGCGTGTCTGATGATCTACGTAGGGGTCCCTCACCCACCTTATATAGGCTGATGGGTTCTTGGGTTACAAGTCAGGTTCCTTCTATATCTCCTGGTCAGTTTATATTACTACAGATCACATAGAATCCACGATCTATTCCCTTTCCATCTTCACATCCTGTACTCCCTAGAAATAGAGTCCGAGCCATGTACTCTTTTCATGCTTTCCTAAACTGCACCATCCTTGCCTTGATCGCCAAGTTCTGCTCATCCTTTGCTGTTTATGAGCCCAAGGTAACCAGACGGCCCATGAAATCTACCATCCGGCCTTTTGAGGCCCATCAACGACCCATGTCTTGAATCCACGCCATGAAGACCTAGGGGATATCTATCCCCCACATCCCGCAAGCTCAAAGCCGAGTCACTAAGACGTACCTCGATGGCCAAGGCGCCGACAAAGGAAGCAGGAGGCAAAGCTCTTGTTACAAAGGTCGCGGCCAAAATAATGAACACATCCAAAGAATGGTGTAAGAAAGAAGAAGAGACACCGAAAGCCAAGCCCGATCAAAAGAAGGGAGGTAAAACTCCTAACCAGAAGGCTATGGCAACCAAGAAATCTGGCGTGCAAAAGTTGTAGCGCAGACGACCGCTAAGTCTCTGTCACACACTGACTCCAAATAAAAAGGTATGACATGCCCTCGCTAGGAGGTAAACTGGCACAACCCCTCCACTACATATTTAAATTTCCGCACTCTCTCAATTCGTTGCATTTGAATTTCTCTTTGACCGCTGCTTGTTTGAATTCAAGTTTTGGTACTAGTTCAAATCCTTACATACTTTCTTTTCTTATCTCTAATATTCAAAAAAAGTGAAAAAATGTATTTTTTTGGGAGGCCGCCCAGCCCCACTTGGGCCGGTCGACCCCCTGCTCTCCACACAAGTGCTAAAAGCACTTAGGCTGAGGCCGCCCGGCCCCTTGCTCCCTTGCTGCGCGCGCCACCAACACAAGCGGCCAGGCCACCAAGGCGCCAGGCCGCCCGGCCACTGCTACCCGCCTTCCAGCCGGCTCCCCTGCGCGTCGCTCGTGTCCTATCACCACCAAACCATCTAGGATCCTAGGCCCCTATAGCCACCAGCCACCCAGCCTCCCTCCGCTAGCCTCCCGGCCAGGCTAGGCCATTGGCCCCCTTGGGTATTTTGTTATCTGTGTTTTGCAGGATGTCGTCGTTTTTTAGGAAGGCTAAGAGAGCCCTGAGCAACATAGGGAAGGGCATACACCTCCAATTTCCGTCGCGCTCCCACTCTCAGAGTGGAAGTTCTGTAGGACTGAGACATGCGACTAGAGGGGGCGGTGAATAGGAGCACTTTAAAAACTCAAATTCACAACAACCCGAAACTGGTGCCAAAGAGAAAAACTAGACACCGTCCATTGAACAGATACGTGTCTAGCAGCAGAAGGGTGCCGTCCACTGAGAGGATACGCACCAAGCGAGAAAAACCGCGAGCCAACTCAAAAAGAGCACCGAGCCAACGAACCTTGCAAAATCCGCCACACGACACTCACCGCAGCAAAGTGCATCTCACTGACTCGCAGCAAGCAAAGAGAATAGTCTGGAAGTGGGGAATGCAAAAATCCGAAGCAAAAACACTGCGGAAGAAGCAAATCAGCGAACACACCGAAGAACACCAGCCTGAACCAGACTGTCCGATAGCAGGGGCCAGACTGTCCGGTGGCACCGGAGAGTCCGGTCTCCTCTGCCGGACCGTTCGGTGGGAGGTCCCTAACAGAACCCAACACTGGACTGTCCGGTGGGCACTGATGGACTGTCCGATGGCCTCTGCCGGACTATCCAGTACGATCGCAGACAGGGGTTTTCAAACCCAAACCTGACCAAATCTTGTCCAATCTTCATGAAATTTTGTACAGGCTATCTAGACCCTATTCCAAAGCTTTCCCAAAATATCAACGCAAAGTGACCAAGGGATCAGCGTGAATTTCAGATCTCGTGAGGTGGCAATCTTTGGGCAAGAAGGGGGAAAACTCAAAAGAAGCTTGCTCGTGGCAATGCAGTAGGATTAAGATAAACTAAGCCATAATCTCCATGTCCTAGCAAATCCAAAAGAACCAAAAGAACAGGATTAACTCGTGGGCAACACAAATCACCAAAAACCCTTGAGTTCCACCCAAAAACCAACGAGAAGGGGAGGAGAAAGATGGCTGCACACATGAGCACAAATTTGGGACGAATCTTGCCTTGATTAGATGAGGAAAACAGTTCTTACAAGGCTCAATTCAGCCTACCACCCTTCATCCTCCCACTAATGCAAAGTACTAGCCTAGGGGACTCTCAAATCCTAAGCTAAGCACCCGGTTTGCTCTCTAAGCACTTGGCTGGTTGGAAATTAAGCCTAGGGTTTTTTGAGGTGGAAGAGTCACCTAAATGACCAGCCACTTTGGTATTTATAGCCCAGGCCTAATTGACACATTTTACATTAAGACCTCTATATTACAGAAACGCCCGTAGTGGCCAAAACGGAAAAGACTCGACTTTCTCGAGGACGGACGACCGCGATGGAGTCTTGATCTTCTTCGCCTGCAAGCTACCTCCCGGATGACGTCCATGTGGCCAGTAGTCCAAATCCGCCGATCGACCCCCGGTTTTGAAGTTAGAAACCGGGAAACTTTAGGGTTTCCTTCTTAGGCCTGGAACGGCCCACTCCACTCTATCTCGGCGAGAATGAGCCCATTCGCCGAGTGTGGTAACTTGGTGGTAAGGTGGTGGATTTGAGCGAATCTGCCAATGCCCTCACCCGTCTTCGCGCCATGTCTTCAGGTTGGAGCACCGCGGGTTACCCAGGCTCCCCTGTCCATCGGGGTCGCCTCGTAGTCCTTCGAAGGTCTTACTCCTGCCGTCGCCGTGATGCTCCTCCATGTACTAAACTCCCATGACCGATCAACGTCGAGCATGCATCCAGTCCTTCAAAGGGCTTCCATCTACCTCCAGTCCATCGGAGGGCCTCATGTCCATCGGAAGTCTTGTGCCCAAGTCCTTCTGGGTCTTTGGCTTATGTTGACAATCACTCATCACTCCAGAGGCAATGGAGCCGGTCCATTGGCCCTCAATCTCCCCCTTGATGAGTGCATTGTCAAGACTTTCTACCTGTAACTTGAAATGGAACAAAGATAAGAAAAACAAGCGTAAAACCGAAAAGAAAGAAGAAAAGAAGAAAGTTGCTCAAAATGCCCAAAAGCCAAACATAAGCAAAGAAGGGCAAAATGAGGCAACAAAAAGAAAACCAAAGATCAACCCCCTAAGACAAGGGAAACCGCTCAACGTAGTCGATCAAACGAAAGCGTGACCCCTCAAGAAAGAGGCAAACCGGCTCAACAATGCCATGCTTAGGCAAAGCATTGGCTCCTCCAGGAAGAGGCAAAAGGCTCAACTCACCGATGTAAGAGCATGCTAAAAGCTCAAATCCCTAGATGCACGGCATGCTAAAAGCTCAAATCCCTGAATGCACAGCTCCGCCTCAACTAATTCTCCCCCTTGGTCCATGAGATTCCTATAGGTCAACATCTCTCCCCCTTGTTGACAATGGACACATCAAGGGTTCATAGAACCTGACTCCCCCTGAACTAGACAACTCTCCCTCAAAATATGCTATAAAATGCAGGAAGTGTACCATGAAGAGCTCAGTAGGGATGAAAAGCTAGTAAATACAAGTTCTAGCATACAGAACAAGTGATGGCAAGGAAGCATGTAACAAGCTCAATTGAATCTATCGTATACACATCAGGAGCATGTTTTTTAGAGTTTTGGAAAAGAAAGCATCACCAACGTGAATAGCATCTAGCAAGATAAGCATGAACAGCAAGATGCTAGCAAAACATACAAGGTGTGCTACTCTCAACCAAAGCATATATAACAGGCCATAAGAAATTAAGAGACTTGCAGATTTCAGATTTAGCAACTTGTAACTTAATGCAAATCAGATCATGTGCTAGGGCTTATTCTCTTGTCTTTGCCACTTCTTACCAACCAATACGAAGCCTAGGTTCAGAAACCCATCAGAAGCTTAAGACAAGGTTTTGGTCATACACAGCCTAGTCCAAGTTCATGCCAAAGTGCAAAGGCAAGCTATCTCAACCTAGAACGGTGTGACAAGCGAACCCACCTGGATCTTTTCATTTCAGCTCATAAGACACACATGTACACAGTTTTAATTCAGATTTCAGGTTTAGGCAAGGCGTCATAAATGCTTAGGCATAAACTCAACAAAGGCATACAACTAGCATATCCAAGCATGAGAAGATAGCATAGCATTCAACATTCCTACACATGCTAGGTAGCCAAGTCAAGTGGTGATCATGGTTTGTGATTTTCAAGAAACAAAAATGACTTAGCTCACAAATGATATTAGACAAATCCAAGGAGCTTAGCCAACCATGATCAAGCAAGCAACTGTACAAACTAGCACAAGCAAGTACTAACTAGTCATTCCAGAAGAGCTCTAGTGCTAGTGAAGTGAAAATACATATGATACAATGCAATGCATGATATGATACAAAATGCAAGGAAAGCAAAGAAAAGCAAAGAAAGAATCAAAACAAAACCTAAAATAGAGCAAAGTCACCCCAATCTAAAAGGGTAACAAACACCAAGCTCCCCACGCAAGCGTGCAAACGCGCTAAGCTCTAAGGGCTTGGTGAAGATATCTGCCAGCTGCTTCTTGGTCTCCACATGGATCAAGAATATGTCTCCCTTCTCATAATGATCTCTCAGAAAGTGAAACCTCACATCTATGTGTTTGGTTCTAGAGTGCAGGACAGGGTTCCAAGCTACAGAAATAGCAGAAATGGAGTCTACTAGGAGAGGGATCTTCCTAAAACTCAGACCAAAGTCACTCAAGGTGGATTTCATCCGAAGCAGCTGGGAGCAGCAACTAGCAGCAGCAACATATTCGGCTTCTGTGGTGGAAGTGGCTACACTAGATTGGTTGCGTGGGGACCAAGAGACAAGAGAAGAACCGAGAAACTGGCAGGTGTCAGAAGTAGACTTGCGCTCCAATTGACAACCCGCAAAGTCGGCATCCGAATACCCTCTGAGAGAGTGTCGAAGCTGAAGAGAACCAAAGACCAAGCTCAGGAGTGTATTTTAGGTACCTGAAGATGCGCTTCACCGCTTGATGGTGTGATGTCCTCGGTGAGGCCTGAAAATGCGCACAAAGGCAAACCGCGAACTAGATGTCCGGCCTAGTCGCCGTCAGGTACAGAAGTAAGCCGATCATCCCTCGGTACTCTCTGTGGTCCACAACCTCCCCTTCTTCATTTGCATCAAGCGCCGTTTGTGTTGACATAGGAGTCGCCATAGGCTTGAGGTCTCCCTTATCAAATTTCTTTAGAATGTCCTTCGTGTACTTGGCTTGATGGATGAAGGTTCCTTGACGCCCTTGCTTGATTTGCAGTCCAAGGAAAAAATGTAACTCTCCCATCATGCTCATCTCAAACTCCTTTGACATCTGCTTAGAAAACTTGGTAACAAGAGAGTGAGACGAGCCACCAAAGATGATATCATCCAAGTATATTTAGACAATACAAAGATCACTACCATTCTTGAGGAGAAACAAGGTCTTATCAACACTCCCCATTTTCAAACGTAGGTTTAGAAAAAAGGTTTTCAATCTCTCATACTAGGCTCTAGGGGCTTGTTTCAAACCATACAAGGCTTTTTGCAATTTGTAAACATGGTTAAGGTATTTAGCATTTTCAAATCCTGGGGGTTGTTTGACATATACTTCTTCTTGAATGAAACCATTTAAAAAAGCAGACTTCACATCCATTTGAAAAAGCTTGAAACCCATGGAAGCTGCAAAGGCTAAGATAATACGTATAGCTTCCAGGCGTGCAACTGGAGCAAATGTTTCCTCATAGTATATCCCCTGTTTTTGACAAAACCCTTAGCCACAAGTCTAGCCTTGTTCCACACAACAATGCCATCATCCCCTTGCATATTTTTGAAAACCCAATTTGTACCTATAGGATTGCAATGTGGCGGTGGCTCTACCAAAACCCAAACTTCATTTCTCTCAAAATTTTCTAACTCCTCATGCATGGCATTAACCCAATTACCATCAAAAAGTGCGTGTCCAACATCCTTGGGCTCAAAGGAGACAACAAATTTAGCATGAGCAAAGAAAGCAATAGAACCTGTCTGGGACCTCAAAGTCCTCGCTTGCAAATCACAAATGATCCCATGTGGAGGCCGATCCTGCTGGACCTGCCGAGGTGGAACAATCTCGGAGGTCACCTCCCCTGCGTCCTCAGCAGGGTCAGCCTCTACTCGAGCTTGCGGTCAGGGGAGTGAGGAGGAAGCCATCGGCAAGGATCCTCCTTCGTCTTCTGAGCTCGTAGCAAAGGGGGCAGGAGCTACAGCCGATGCAGTGGCTCCTGCATCACCAGCATCTACCTAAACTTCCTCATCTTCAAAGATGGGAGCTCCTTCTTCATCATCACCTGAAAGCTCAAATGCAGGGGTTGTGCAAGGCATAGATTCATCAAAGGAAACTTCACAGGTCTCAACCACTTGTTTGGTGTCGAGGATCCACACTCTACATGCCCTAGAGCTAGAGGCGTACCCAAGGAAAATACCATCCAAGCAGCGAGATTCAAATTTGTCCTAATGCCCCCCCGTTTTTGAGCACAAAGCATCTGCAGCCAAATGCACGCAGGTGCTTGACGCTGGGCTGCCTACCAAACCGTAGCTCGTACGAAGTCTTCCCGAAGAAAACTCATAGGAAGATGCGGTTGGCAATGTAACAGGCCGTGTTCATAGCCTTAGCCCAAAAGCATTGCGGAGTCCTATGCTCATCAAGCATCATCCGCACCATCTCTACAAGTGCGCGGTTCTTTCGTTCCACAACACCGTTTTGAGGTGGGTTATAAGGAGACGAGAATTGGTGATCAAGACCTAGGTCATGACAGAAGGTTTCGAAACAAGAGTTACGAAATTCTCCGCCATTGTCGTTGTGGATAGCCCTCATGGCCTTATGACTCTCCTTTTTTTAACCTCAAGACTAGATCCCGAACAAAACTGAAAGCCTCATCTTTGAATTCAATGAAGAATACCCACGAAAAGCGAGAAAAGCCATCTACAACGACAAGCACATACCACTTCCCACTGACCGACTGTACCCGAGTAGGACCAACTATGTCCATATGCAGAAGCTCACCCGGGTAAGAGGTCATCACCTGATTGATAGGCGCATGTGAAGCAGCAACCATCTTGCCATGATGACAGGGGTGGCACACTAAGTCCTTTTCTGCTTTCAAATTGGGCAATCCTCGGATCAGATCCATCGAGCTCAACCTGACAAGCAGAGCAAAACTCAAATGGCCTAGCCTCCTATGCCACTTCCAAATATCAGCAGAAGGACCAGCTACCAAACATCAAGGAGGGCCAGAAACAGATGCAAGGTCAACCTTGAAAACCTGCCCATAGGGCAAAATCCGACAAACAAGGTTTTCCTTAGCATCAAGCACACGAGAAGAACCCTCCTTAAAGCGGACCTCATACCCTTCCTTGAGAAGTTGCGAGACAGAAACCAAATTGAACCACAAATTCCTCACCAAAGCAACTTCTCTCAGGGAAAGCTTGCCAGAAAGCGCAACAGAGCCAACACCCAACACTTTACCTTGACCATTGTCCCCGAATGTGATGTATTCCTTAGTGCTCATAGGGTTGAGGCTGGAGAACCATCTGCAGTGCCCTGTCATGTGCCTAAAGCAGCCGAAGTCCATGATCCATATGTCCTCCAGGCCTCAATCCTGCAAAATCAAGGAAAGCGAGAGTGAGCAAATGTTTCGGCACTCGGGTTAGTGAAACTGCTGAACTAGTGCCGAGCCATCTGCTCAAAGGTGGGAAAAGCACAGCCAAAGTAAGCATCACGATGATCTAAGTACCCACGACCTCCAAAGAGTGAGCTCTCAAACCCGCTACCAAACCCTCGATCACGAGGTCCATTGTTGTGCTGAAAACAACTAGGAGCCCGGCCGACAAAGCGTCTCTCACCACCAGGAGCCCGGGCCTGAAAGCCGTCTCCTCTCTCACCACCAGCAAAGCAGTCTCTCATCTCACCGCTATGGGGAGGATCTTGCCTACCACCCTGGTAGAACTGATCCTAGTTCCCCCAGGCTCTCTCCTGCCTCTCAGCTCGCTTCCTCCTAAAGCAGAACTCCTCCAAGTGGCCATTCCACTAGAAAAAGTCACAGTGGTAGATAGGCCTCTTGGGAGTGGGGTTAGGCTAGGCTTTGGGCTTATGTGGGGTAGCCTTGGGTGGAGCAGGCTGTTGGACTCTCTCCTTGCTCACTGGAGGCTTGAGGACCTCAATCACTACTCTGTCCAACTTAGCATGTGAGGGCTTGGGTGTCCAGAACTGCTTCATTGGGGCAGCCTTGGGAGGCTCGTGGTAAATCCCATCAACAGTGGGGCTAGGCTGAGGAGAGGCAGTCTTAAGCTTAACTAGGGCACTCTTCTTCTTACAAGAGGTACTGCTCTCTCCTAACCCAAGTCCACCCATATCACCCTCAGCTCTCTTGGTGCTCTCTAAAATCATCCTTAGTTAGGGCTCTCTAGCATGCATCCAACTGAGCAACTCTCTCAACCGGTTGTTCTCATCAACCAAGGTCAGTCTCTCCTCTCTCAGATCCTCTAGAACTAAGGTCTGGGCATCACAAGTGGGACAGTCTAGAGAGGGAATCACAGGAGCAGACTTCTCAAGCTTCCTAATGGTGGCAACCTTCTCCACCAACTGCAGCCTGAAAGTGAGACAACTCTCACACGTGTCAGGAGGTGCTGAAAGCACCTCAAAGTCAGCTCTCACCTGGTCAAGCTCACTCCTCAAGGTAGGACAGATCGTGCACGCACCCAAAAGCGTGGGTCTAGCCCTAAGCTCCTCCAACTCCTTGATCTACCCCTCACACTTCACCTTTAGCTCAGCTATGTCAATAGCTAGGTGGAGGCAAGACTCACACTCGGGTAGCTCACTCAAGGTAGGCTCATCTAGTTTAGACTGGAGCTTGCCAAACTCAATCTTCAGCCTATCCTTCTCCTCTACCTGATGAGCATACTTGCTTTTCTGATCACAAAGCTCACTCATGAGGGACTCACAGGTAGGGCACTCAAACTCACTAGGCTGGGCTTGCACACTGTTTAGCCTCTCAATTTCAGCCAAAGCATCAGCAAGCTTGGCTTTCTGCTTCTGCAGCTTTTTGGCTGCCTTCTCCAACAACTTATCCTAGGCTTTCAACTCACGACTATTCCTTTCCAGCATATCAAGAATCTCAGCTTGCTCAGGAGTTACCTCTTCATCGGAGGAGTCATTGTCGTTGCCCTTGTCGTCCTTGTCCTCAAGCGCCATGGAGCAAAACGATCTCTGGTTCACCTTGTGCTTGCGCTTGGACTTGGTGGAGACGAAGCAGAGGCCAGCTGGACCGCCTTGGTCCATCCTCTTGTCCTGCTTAGTGACGATCTCGTCATCGCTTGAGCTTGACGAAGACGAGGAGGAGGAGGACGATCCGCTGCAAAGACCACCAAGCTCGGCGAAGAAGGCCATGTCCCGCTTCCAGTTGTCCTTCTAGTAGCTCTTCAAAGCCTACATGAAGTTCTTGATCTTGCCAGAGTGGTGCTTGGTGTGGTCGCGCTTGCCGTAGTCGTGCTTGCTGGAGCGGTGCTTGCCGAAGTCGCGGGAGTGGTTCTTGCCCTTCTTGTAGTAGTCGTTCTGCTTGTTCGCAGTAGCAACTTCCTTGGAGCTGGAAGCCAAGGCCAGGCTCTTGCAGCTGGTGCTAGTGAGCATATCTGTCATCTGGTAATCAACATCTGTGGCCTTGAGCTTGCTGTAAAGCTTCTCAACTCCCAAGGTGTCATACCATGCCGACTCAAGAATGGAGTTCTTCTTGATCTCCCACACATTCTTGTCCAAAGAATACAGCAGCTTGACAGCCTGCTGATGGTCAGAGTATGGGAGAGGATCGGGAGCGGAGTTGACACGAAGCTTGTTGATGATCAATTGAAAATGACCAAACAAGGCATCGATAGACTCTCCTGGCTTCTGAACAAAGTTCTCATACTCACGCCGGTAAGTCTCAACAAGCCGACCCTTAACTGTCACCGTTCCCTCATGGTGTGCACTGAGCAGGGACCAGATATCACGGGCAGTACTAAGGTGGCTCACCCTCTCATAGTCCGTCGGACCAAGTCCAGGGAAGAGAAAGTTCATCGCCTTGTAGTTCGCCTCGTGCTGAGCAACGAGCGCCGGTGTGGTACGCTCGGCAATGGGGAGCACCGTGAAAGTCATACTCTGTGTAGCATTCCATATGTCCTCGCTCTGGTTTAGCAAGAAAGCTTTCATCCTACCCTTCAGTAGGGATAGCCATCCGAGCTGAGAACTGGAACCTTCCTAGAGTGTGCCATAGTCGCTACTGGTTTCTCACCGGTGAAGGTATGAAGAAATCTAACCGGCTCTAATACCAATTGTAGGACCGAGGCGTCCGACTAGAGGGGGCGAATAGGAGCACTTTAAAAACTCAAATTCACAACTCCCCGAAACTGGTGCTAAAGAGAAGAACTAGACACTGTCCACTGAACAGATACGTGTCTTGCAGCGCAAGGGTGCCATCCACTGACAGGATATGCACCAAGCGAGAAAAACCGCGAGCCAACTAAAAAAGAGCACTAAGGCAACGAACCTTGCAAAATCTGCCACACGACACTCACCACACCAAAGTGCGTCTCACTGACTCACAGCAAGCAAAGAGAATAGTCTGGAAGTGGGGAATGCAAAAATCCGAAGCAAAAACACTGCGGAAGAAGCAAATCAGTGAAAACACCGAAGCACCCCTGCCTGAACCGGATTGTCCGGTAGCAGGGGCCGGACTGTCCGGTGGCACCGGAGAGTCCAGTCTCCTCTGCCAGACTGTCCGGTGGGAGGTCCCCGACAGAACCCAACACCGGACTGTTCGATGGGTGCTGCCGGATTGTCTGGTGGAACCAGATTGTCCGGTGGCCTCTGCCGGACTGTCAAGTAGGGTCGCAGACAGGGGGTTTTCAAACCCAAACCTGACCAAGTCTTGTCCAATGTTCATGAAATTTTGCAAAGGCTATCTAGACCCTATTCCAAAGCTTTTCCCAAAAGATCAACGCAAAGTGACCAAGGGATCAGCGGGAATTTCAGATCTTGTGAGATGGCAATCTTTGGGCAAGAAGGGGGGAAACTCAAAAGAAGATTGCTCGTGGCAATGCAGCAGGATTGAGATGAACTAAGTCATAATCTTCACGTCCTAGCAAGTCAAAAAGACTCAATAGAACAGGATTAACTCGTGGGCAACACAAATCACCAAAAACCCTTGAGTTCCATCCAAAAACCAACTAGAAAGGGGGAAAGAGATGGCTGCACACATGAGCACGAATTTGGGACGAATCTTGCCTTGATTAGATGAGGAAAACAGTTATTACAAGGCTCAACTCAGCCTACAACCCTTCATCCTCCCACTAATGCAAAGTACTAGCCTAGGGGACTCTCAAATCGTAAGCTAAGCACCCGGTTTGCTCTCTAAGCACTTGGCTTGTTGGAAACTAAGCCTATGGTTTTTTGAGGTGGAAGAGTCACCTAAATGTCCAGCCACTTAGGTATTTATAGCCCAGGCCTAATTGACACATTTTACATTAAGACCCCTATGTTACAGAAACGCCCGTAGGGGCCAAAACGGAAAAGACTCGACTTTCTCTGGGACGGACGGCCGTGATGGAGTCTTGGTCTTCTTCGCCTGCAAGCTAACTCCCGGATGACATCCACGTGGCCAGTAGTCCAAATCCGTCGATCGACCCCCGGTTTTGAAGTCAGAAACCGAGAAACTTTAGGGTTTCCTTCCTGGGCCTGGAACGGCCCACTCCACTCTATCTTGGCGAGAATGAGCCCATTCGCTGAGTCTGGTAACTTGGTGGTAGGGTGGCGGATTTGAGCGAATCCGCCAACACCCTCGCCCATCTTCATGCCATGTCTTCGGGTTGGAGCACTGTGGTGGCACCCGGCCTCCACTGTCCATCGGGGTCGCCTCGCAGTCCTTCGGAGGTCTTACTCCTGCCATCTCTGTGCCGCTCCTCCGTGTACCAAACTCCCATGACCGACCGATGTCGAGCATGCCTCCAATCCTTCGGAGGGCTTCCATATACCTCCAATCCATCAGAGGGCCTCCTGTCCATCGGAGGTCTTGTGCCCAAGTCCTTCTAGGTCTTTGGCTTCTGTTGACAATCACTCATCACTCTAGAGGCAATGGGGCCGATCCATTGGCTCTAAAGTTCAAGGACTCCAGCGGCATCCGACAGGATGTCCATCTGTGCCAGCCACAACCAAGACGAGGCGACGTCATCACAACTCTAGCTGCAGCGCTTGCTTCTAACATCAACGACATCGTTCTGCGTGACGACAACGAGGCAGAGATATTGGAACGCCTTGACCCCAAGCAATTTGGTAGAACAAGGTATTTTGATGCCTTCTTCCTCGCAAACATCGGCATGCTGGACCAATTTAGACAAGCTTTCGAGTACGCGGGGTGGAGTGGCTTCTGGAACATTGAGGAAGAAGGATTCGTCCTTCTAACCAAAGAGTTCCTGATGACTGTCCGCATGGACCAACTCACCACAGGTATGACCATCCGTTTCCTCCTCTTCAGTTTAGAGTTTGCCCTCTCCCAAGAAGGCTTAGCGATCTCCTAGAGTTCTCCTCAAACTGCTCCCTAGCAGACGCATCATTGGGGAATCAAACTACCTTTTGGCGGGAAATCTGTGGTGAGGATGTTTCGGGGAAGCAGAGCACCACAAAAATCCACAATCCTTCTCTGAGAATCATGGCTCGTTGGGTCTCTCTCATCGTATTTCTGTGTAGTGAGGCACATTGCACCACTAATGAGGATTTGAAATGCCTCTACGCGATGTGCAAGAAAAAGCCTTATGCCCCTATCATAGACACGGTCCATCAGTGGATGGAACTGTGGCAGAACAACACCCCCATCACTATCACCTCACTCATCACACGGATTGCATCTGGACTGGGCATCTTAGAAAACACCCAGCTCGAGTACATCCCTAGCGATCTTTCACACATAGTGGGGGAGCAGCATTTCATAAAAAGGGCATTTTATGCGGAGAGAAGGGGGTAGATCGATCATGATCTACTTTGGCCGCAGCTTTGAACTACCACTTCCCGCGCCTCAGTTCAACCTGTACAAAGTAGCTAGCTTAACCATGCAGCTTGACATGCAGGAACCACGCCAAAGCTTTGTTGGTGTCATGACAAGAGCCCAACGATGAAGTGCCGAGCAACGCCAGCGAGAAGCTGAGGAGGAAGCATCAGCTGACCCACCATGGGTGCCCCACACAGCAACACCATTGAGCACAGATCCGAAACTATTAGATTTCCGATGGTATGGCAACCCAGAGCCATGGTACAGCAGCAACAGAGGTGGTGAAGGTTCATACCATCAACCACCATATGCTCCTGGGTACTATGGGCTAGGTATGTCTAGTGCTTTTGACAGCAACACAGCACTGTGTGCGTCAACCCAGTTCACCACCAACAACATGGCAGGAATCACTTCCACCACACTGGGAATGAACCTAGGAGGCCAGTACGACCCCGGCTGTACTAGCAGATCGATGCCATCGCCCAACGTACCTCAGCGATAGATGACCGGCTTTGTGCCAACACCAACATTCTGTGGGAAATCAGGGAACAGGTGGAAGCTGGCATCAATGAAGCTCACGAGTTCCACAAATACTACTACTACCATAACCCCTAGCTTCATTGAAGCTTGGGGGGGACGGTAAACCAGCGTGATGTGAGCACGCTTCCTCAACGCTCCCTCGGCCCCCGTCTTAGAGTAAGACCAGTTCCATTGTAGCACAGTAGTCCTACCAGTCCCGGCAGTACCAGCAGTCCTACCACCAGCAGCAGTAGCAGTCGTACCAGCAACACCGGTCCCACAACGGAAGTAAGTAATAATTATGTCTACTTTGATTATTTTTACTTTTTATCTAAAAAAAGTGTGTCAATAAAATAAACTCCCACCTTTGATATATTGCTTTCATATGGAAATGATGAATAGTTGCTCTATCATATTCTTGATTAGTTGTCTATGCACATACCATACTTAGCTTAATCTCAAGCTTGTGTGTATAAAAATTCAGAACTTGACCTTTTACTTTGTGGATGCCATTTGCATAAAACTTTATCTAAGTTGTTGTGAGAAATGATATGATTAAGTACTAGGCCAACTCTAAGTTTTCTTAGTAAGATGAACATCTCAAGTTTATTCTTCTGAAAAATGAAAATAAAGTTCCCGCATCGGTTTTTGAACACTTCCCAGAGCCAAATACACCAAAAATATCTGAGCCTAGCTTATAAGCTACTTAGTGTTGTTTTGAGCTTTGTCAAATTTTGAGTCTCAATGAATGAAATCATCGCTATCATGTGAGTCTTTGGAGCAAAAATACACCACCCCACATGCATTTACCTACTCTGGGTATACATCTATACATCTCCACAATAATACCTCCCACCTTACACCTTCCAAATAGAAATAAGGGAGGATATGGCGTCATCAAAAAGAAAAAAAAAGCATGCTAGTCAAAGCATGGCAAAAGTATGAAAAAGAAAACCATGCTAGTCAAAGCATCGCAAAAAGAGAGAGAGAAAACAAAAAGGCTTCATATTCATACCCATCACAAAAGAAGGAGAAGGGAAGGAAAACAAGGAGATATACCCATCTAGCCACCAAATAAAGCTCCATTCATGAACAAGATTGGTAGATGTAGTACATTTCTTTGGTCCAATCTTTGGCTTTGAAAAATAAACAAGCTAAGTAAGCTAAGTTTTTCCAATACCCTGAGCTCCACAAAAGCTTTAGTATAGGAAATCCTTGGTCATGCTCTTGGCCCTTATGGTGAGGATACACTCTTGAGCGATTGAGATTACCTCTGGGGAAACTTGCTTTTATTTTTAAAATCTTCAAAAACACTTGAGATAGGAATCCAAAAAGAAATGTTTTGAGCTAGAGCCTGCAACCAAGTCGTGCTTTCTCTCAACTGCCCAAGACATGGTAAGATGAAAAGATGCACCACAGGTATGAGAAAAGGTGATCATTGTATACACTATGGTTCGAGACGAAAGCACGGGTGTTGGTTATGTATAACTCCTTTCCTTGAATATCGATATTACAGCAACTCCTGATCCATAACCCATCTTAGCTTTACTTGAGGACGTGCAAAGGTCTAAGCTTAGGGGGTGTTGACGGTCGTTATTGCACTATCTTTGACCGCCAACCATCCATAAACATGGAGGAAAATACATCAAAGTGTAGATTAACAATTGCTACTGACATATTTCCACGAGTTGTGTTGAATATTTGATTGCAGGTGCAAGAACAGCGGAAAACATGCAAAATATGGCTAAGTCAAGAAAGAGCCCTAGCCGCCCGGCTAGTGGCCTAGGCCGCCCGGCCTCCCCCTTGGCCGCCCGGCCAGTAAAAGTGGCCAAACCACTTCATCTTCCACCTGCATGCACACAAATAACGTGTCAACACAATTCCAAGGTCTAAACAACAAAGCCAGCGTGTTAAGTACCGTAAGGCATGCCATCTCATCGATCTAGCACTTGGATTGGTGAAGTCAGCAATCCTAGGCACCTCAATCCTACAGCTAAGGAAGACACACAAGTGAAGATCCAACATTCCAAAGAAAAGCACAAGTGTAACTACCAAACCGACCTCAAACTGACTTCAGGAGGCAATCAGGAGTGTTGGATGGCTAAGTCGGTGGATCAAGAGGCTGTCCAGCTAGCCACCTAGCCAGCCGGCCTCAAGACCAGGCTGCCGAGCCCCTAGGAGGCCGCTTGGCCTGCCAAGTGTCCACCCCAGCACCGACTTAACCACCCTACCAACCTACCTCGAGTATAAATACCCCTCACTCTGTTTTAGGTATAAATAGGTCCCTAGGCCTAACTTGTGAAGTGTGGAAGTTGAGTGGAACATACCATTGTCTTAATCTTGTAGCGGTAGGTTAGTCCTAGGAGTTAGAGTCGAGTATAAGCGTTTGCCTCAGGGATTCTGGAGTTAGCTTTGAGTCTTGATAAAGCTCTTGTATCTTTTTAACTTTTATACTCTTACTACTCCAGTTTAACATACTTCATTGCTCCATCCTTCAAGTATACTTACTTTATTTCTTACACTTGCCTAGTGTGGTGTACCTTTTGCATACTAGACCAAGGCTTAGGTTTGTGTTGTCTTTAAGTTCTTTGAATCTTGCTAGACTTGCCAGTGCTATAAACTTGCCTTAGGCTCTGATCTGAGGTTAAGTTAGCTCTCACACTCTGATCAAGGGAGAGCTTTAGTGATCAAGTTCTCACTTGATCGCTAGTTTAGCGTGCCATCTTACCCACGCAGATCTGGTTGGTAGCCCCTATTGGTGACAGCATTAGGAAGCCTCTATAATCCGACCCCATCGTTTAGTAAGCCCGTAGGTGTTGGCCAGTTGCCATTTAGTTGGCCAACTATCTATCCCCATGCCTTCTTGGTGAAGTCTGCAATTTCCTCGACGCAAGGCACTTTTTCATGTTTGATTAACCTAGTTCAGTCGCGAATACTCCTATGCAGTAATTAAGGAATAGAGTTTGGATATCTTAATCTCGCTCGTTGTCCTCCTAGATAGCTTTCCTATGTTTTGCAGACAGCTTTGGTCCGTGTTTACTCGTTCACCATGCACTATCTTGTTTATCTTACCCCTGTTGTAAGAATAGTTGGTAGTTATTATTTTACAGTACTATTTGGAGTTCGAACATGTCATTCCCATTCCACCTATTCGCCCTTGCTTCCCGGTGGATTTTTACGATACTCGGAATACTCTGGGTGAAAAAGCTACAGCGAATCTCCATGGGCTTGCGGAGTAAAATCTGTTACGCTTAGAGATGTCAACAGCTGCGCTGCATCAGCGCCAAGGCCGTAGCCGGCTGATGACCTCCGCTCTCCTCTTGCCTCGCTCGTTCCTCCAAGTCCAAGGTATGTTTCCATTGTTGATCTATTCATGTCGTCGTTGTTTACCTTGTTTCAGCTAGTAGCACATGCAGAACACCTGTTTTTATTTTCCTATTTTAGCTATTCTGCAGATAAACCATGTTGACTCCTAGAGCATCTACCATGTCTTTCCTAGTTGTGAAATCATCATCAATTTATCATATGTTTCTGCTACTCCATGTCTTGTATCATTGTTTGTATTTATGAGAAACTAAGAACTTGTTGTACACTTGTATTGATGATCTTTATGTTGATGCTCCTCCTTATGAACTTGAAGTACTATCAATTGTGAATTTGTGACTGTGATTTATTCTTTTCTAGTTGTATAGATGCAAACTGAAACACCAGATTGTTACTGCACTCAGTATTATCTAACCAATGATATGTTAATGCATTGTAAGGTGCATGCTCGACGAGTATCCACCACCCGACGGGTATCCGTTGGGCACAGGCACGGGTACAGAATTGTACCCGCCAAGGTTGGCGGGTATGGGTATTTTTCAGGGTCGCGGGTATGAGGTCGGGGCGGGTATTGCTGTACCCGAACAATATCTTGCCCGCTGCCATTCCTAGCGAAGCTGGAGTGGCAAGATTGGGTCCACCGGAGTCCTCTCTCGAAGCCTCTTTCTCTCTCTCGGTGACTGCGAAGGCTGGCCAGAGAATCAGGTGCTCCTGCCAGCGAGTCCACCGTTTACCTCCACCTCTGATGGCCTTGCTGGCTTCAGATGTGAGGGAAACGTGTGGTTCTCCATCTGGCATTGTAGATTAGATCCCTCTAGGCTTAAGGTTTAGTTTCTCGGTGCCGTTTGCAAGTTGGAGACAATGCAGCCATCTTGGTCTTGCTACCCTCCTTCCACCCCGCTGTCGCTTAGGCAGTAGGCATGTGGGGTTGGAGCTGTCTGGATCTATTGATCCCGAGGGCTCATGTACAGGTGTCTTGGGATGTCCGATGAGGATCGTGTGAGGGGGAGCTCAGGAAGATGAGGTGTGTAGGTATGTGGATCCGGTCTCTACTTGTTCCACCTTGTGGCTGCGAGACCAGGTCCAGGCCCTGGAGAGTATGGAGCGTGTCCCCGGCCGCGATGGACTTGCTTGGTCTTCAGCCTGTTCTTGATGGTGGGGATTTTTTGCAGCTCTTCTCAAAGCCAATGTGCTACAGTGCTCTTCTTGGCCTGTGGATGTTGGCTGTTGTCTCCGTGCTCTTTGAACAAGGTCTTCGGGGGAAGAGTTCAGTGATCAACATTGCTTGTGACGGACACAGTGCCTCTTTTGGGCTTTTTTCTTCTTTTGTTGTTAGAGGTTCCTGTGCAGTTTGGCTCCCTCTGTATCCTTTGCGTATGGTTTTGTTCATGTATGAGTGTCTATATATTTTCCTTACATATTAATATATATGCTCGTATTATTAGAAAAAGAAGCTGGAGTGGCATCGCTTTGCTTGTCTCACGCTGCCAACCAGACTTCAAAGAAACCTTGCGTACGTGCTGTTTCATGTTGCTCACCACTCCACACTGCTCTCGTATATATAGCTAGCTGCCTCGTGGTTAGGGTCTGCTACTGAGCAAATCAATCCACTCTAACTGCATATTTGACATACAACAAGACCAACATTTGGACTGAACCTTGGTGCACCTCCTAGGAAAACATTTACTCTCACCTTGTACTCCCTCCATCGCACTACCCTCTTTCTAATCTTGTTCAAGACCTCTGCGATCGAAGCCATAGTACCTGGAACATAGATTTAATTACACAAACTTTTGGGAACACCATCGCGAACCAAGTTTCTAGATTGCAGCATGTCCCCATATAGGAAAATCATATTCTTAGGTGGACTCCTTCACGAATAGGCCAGTGCCCAGCCAAAGAAGCTTTCAAATATGTGGCTATCCAAACATGCAGATCCATTCCCACTCATGGAGCAAGAGGTATCACACAACATATTTTACAATGTCTTACCGGGGTTTGGAAACACAAAACAATCTCCCTAAAAATAAAAGCCTTTGCGTGGCACCTAATCAGAAACACTATTGCCACCAGTGAGAGCAGGAAAATACTCTACTCACATTGACAAAAAATGTAAACTTTGTGTGCAATCTGAAAATGATGCTCATCTATTCTTCACATGTTCCTTTCCAAGGGCGGTTTGGTTTTTAGGTACACCATCTTTGAGAACAGATAGACTTCCAAACTAGTAAGAAGGATTACAGAACACAATCATGCATCTGCTGCCCCAAACATACTCAGATGACATTGTGCAGGTTGTATTCACAAGGCTATGGTTCATCTGACAGCTCACAACGATCTCAGATTCAACGACAAAAAGTGATCAGTCCAACAAGTACATCAAGAAGCCAGAGCGGAAACTGAAATCTTCACCAATCTAACCTTGGTGCAGGAGACTATACAAGGGCATAACCAACCACCTACTCCTTTCAATCACACAATTCAGGAAGGCCGAAACACACACACACACAACATTGTCGATCAAAGCACCAACACTGTCAGTGTTCTGTACCGGCAGCCCACCACAGGGTTTGACTTGTGGAGGTTTTGAGAATGGAGAGGATGACGAGGAGAATGCCAATGGTGTAGAGCACATAGAGACACTGCGACGTAGAAAGGTTTAGGCAGCCAAATCATTGTACCTTATGTCCTGTATGAGGTTTGGTGGTTTGTATTGATGAGTATTCGGGAGAGTTGAGAGACTTTTTCCGATGCCCTAGCTCCCCTTATATAGGCCAAGGATCTAGGGATACAAGGCGCATCTCTAGACATTGCCTACCAATAAATACATAAGATTACATGCCGAGAATATAGAACAAGATCCTAACAGATACAATTCTAGCTGATTCGACTGGATTTCCTTGGGTGCCACGCTATCTGTTGCCTTGCACTGTAGATCGAAACCACTCAGCCCTCTGTCAAGATGGCCCAAACAATCATCATAGGGTACCCATGGGCATATGACTCCCACAAGCCCCCGAGCTTCATGATGATTTAGAAGAAATTGTCTTGAAGGTCTTCATGGAGTCTACTCTTGCCATGTGAAATATGGAGGACATTGCAAAATGGACTCCATATGGAGTAGCCCCCAAGCTTTGAGTTTACTTGTGTAACAATCAACTCAAAGGTTTGAACTATACCTTTATTGAGACGACCGTTGAAAAACTTTGAAAAACTGCTCTCCTTAACCTTCATGTAGCCCCAAAGCTTCATGAGGTACGGTAATGCATCTTGGAGCTTGCCCAAGTGGTAAAGGATTGACTTGATATATAACACAACGCCACTGAGTTGTTCTATACTTTCTTGAGCATTATTCTGTAGTTGCCGACTGCTCTGCAATTACTGAGAACATGATTGTAACTGAGTGCTCAGCAACTGGTGCACCATCCAATAGACCATCATGTAGCAATCCATTGGGACTATATATTCTTAGAACAGCCCTCTAGGGGCACATGTACCAGATCTGCAGGAAGGATAGCCTCTGAACCATAGACCATGAAGAAGGGAGTATTATTGTAGATGGCCTTGCATGATTGAGTCCTTAGCCCCTAGATTACATGAGGCAGCTGCTACATCCATTTGCCCTCATACGATTTCAGCTTGTCGAAGATGATTGGCTTGAGGGCCTTGTAGTATCATTCTATTGGCGCGCTCCACTTGCCCATTGGCTCTAGGGTGTGCTACAGAGGTGTATGGGCTAAGATCCCTTTGTCGTTGCAAAAGTCAAAGAATGCATTTGCCGAGAAATTGGTCCCCAGTTCCGTGATGACTTTTGAAGGCACCATAAATCTATGCATGATTCCTTTGACAAATTCTATTGCTTTTCTTACTGTCAGGCTTTTGATTGGCATGTACTCGATCCACTTGGAAAATTGGTCGATTGCTACTAGGATGTGGCCGTACCCTCTGAGAGACTTCTTAAATGGCATGATCATATCCAGCCCCAGCATGCGAAAGGCCAGGAGACTGGTATGTTTTAGAGCTTGAGTGTCAAGAGGTGTTGTTGTTTCGTGAAAAACTGGCAGCCTTCACAAGTTTTGACTATTGCTTCCACATCTTGTTTGGCGGTGGGCTAGTAGAAACCTGCTTTGAATGCCTTGCCTACCATGGTCCTTGAGGCTGCATGGTTGGCACAAAACCCAGAGTGAATCTCGTGCAGCAGCTTGATCCCTCGGTCTAAGGAATGCACAGGACACCTGAAGATGGTGCGCACTTGTAGAGCTGGCCTCCATCAGTGTGTAGCATTTGCTTCTCTAATGTACCATGTCACCTACTGTTTGGTTCCAAGAGTTTTTCAAACTTGATGCACTCGACGATCTCCGCTCGCTAGTCAGGCGCGATCATGAGGACCTCTTTCTGTTCAAAAGTGACTAGCAGCGTTTCCATAGCTGCTTCCTCTGATACTGTGGGTTTGTTGAGTACTTGGATGAATACTTTGGGTGGCACTTCGGCACTTTTTGATCCCAGCTTAGAGAGTATGTCTGCCACAACATTATCATCTCTGATGACATGATGGAACTCTAGCCCCTAGAACTTGCTTTCCAATTTCCTCACATCTACACAGTACGCTATCATTATTTTAGAGGTGCAGCTCCAATCCTTGTTGACCTAATTGATAACCACCAGAGAGTCACAGTAGACGAGTAGTCTACTAATAGCCAGCGACTCGGCCGTGTTGTTGGAAGCTTTGAAGGTGATCTGAAGGACATATTTGAGTTGTTCACCTTTGGATGATATGAAGAGAACTCTAGCTCTGGCACTCTCTAGGTTTAGGGAGCCATCAAAGTACATAACCCAGTGCTCAGGCCACTCTAGGTTGGATGGTACTTGCTGCTCCATCCACTTGGCTATGAAATCTGCCAAGACTTGAGACTTGATTGTTGTCCTAGGACTGAAGTCAATGTCGTAGGCACTAGCTCATGCACCTACTTCGCATTTCTGCAGCATCTTCTTTATTCTGCAAGATGTCACCGATTGGGAATGCAGTAACAACCACCACCCAGTGTTCCTCAAAATAGTGGTGTAGCTTTCGAGAAGTGATGAGCATGGCATAAAGTAGCTTCTGCACTTGAGGATACCTGATGTTTGCTTGGCTCAGAACCTCACTAACGAAGTAAACCAGATATTGGATCTCGTAGATGTGGGTGTCATCGGATCTCTCAGCGACGAGTGTCATACTCACCATGTGAGTGGTGCATGACATGTATAGGCACAGTTCTTCTGCTGGCTTATCCCCTTGTGCTCAGATTGGAGCGATTAGCACTAGAGGAGAGGAAAGGAAGGTTTTCAACTCATCCAATGCCCTATGAGCATCTTCTATTCATTTAAAGGTGTCGAGCTTGTTCAGCAACTTGAAGAAGGGGATTCCTATTTTGCTGAGTTGCCACATGAAACGTTGAGTGCCACCATGCATCTGGTGAGCTTCTGTACCTGCTTCTGGAAGGTCGGTGGTCGCATGCTAGTGATGATCGATATCTTTTCTGGGTTGGCTTTGATCCTTCGGTTGCTAATAATGAATCCTAGGAGTTTACCAGATAGAATGCCAAATACACATTTCTCTAGGTTCAGCTTCCATCTATGGATGCGTAGACTGCTAAAAGTTTCTTCTTGGTCCTTGATGAAGTCATCAGGATCCCTAGTCTTGATCAACACATCATCTACATAGGCTTTGACGTTCTTGCCCCATTGTATGGATATGCATGCTTGAAGGCTTTGCTGATAGGCAACCCCAGCATTCTTCAATCCGAAGGACATGGTCCCGTAGCAGTAAGCTCCGTAGGGCATGATCAAGGATGTCTTCTCTTGGTCCTCAGGAGCTAATGCTATCTGGTGGTACCTGAAAGCAATCTAGGAAGGATAATAGGGCACAACCTGCTATGGAATCTAGATCTATGCTAGGCAACCCAAAGGGATCCTTCGAGCGGTGCTTATTAAGCTTGGTATAATCAACACACATCCTCCACTTTTTGTTATTCTTTTTAAGCACAAGCACAAGATTCACTACCCATTCATGGTCGAAGACTTCTCAAATAAATCCGACCACTAGCTATCGTGATACCTCTGTTCTAATGGCCTCCTTCTTTATGTTGGAGAATCATCGCAGCTTCTGCTTCACGGGCGTTGTACCTGAGTGGATCTTCAGCTTGTGCTCGGTGATGGCGGTCGTTATTTTTTTTTCCGCCAATTCCTTGGTGAATAAATGGTGTATAGATAAAGTTCTATGTATTGTTTACCTAACACTGATGAATTCCACGAGTTTTGGTGGTTTTCAGTGTTTCATAGAGAGATGCTCAAATTCTATGCAAGACAGCATCATTTGGACATAAAAGGGCTTGAGACAGACCCACAAATAACACCACTAAAAGTATCCCAAATGCCCTCAAGGACCAAACCATTGCGAAGAGCTCGTTGAGACGATCAAAATGGATATATTATTTTTCTCATTTGGAGTCCGGATGGAAAAGATGTCAAAAAATACAAAATTAAAGGGCAGTGCTGACGTCGTGCTGAAGTCAGCACCACCCCATCCATATACACGCGAGCGGGAAACACCAAGGGGCAACACGTGGTGGGCCTCCATTGGCTGCACCTACGCACCACAAATCATTATCTGTGCAGTGGCGGCAGAGCCAAGCAGGGTCGGCCACGTGGCACCTCAAGGAGGAGCACGTCGAGGCGCAGCTCGCCCGGCCAGCCTGCCCACTCGGGTTGCCCTGGGCTAGATATGTGGCACCACAGGAGCGTCCATGGTGCGGTTCGCTCGGCTGGCTGGACATATAGCACATGCGGAGGCCACCCACACATGGGTTGCACTGTTCAATAGCCGGTTCGACCGGTTCACGCGTGGTTCGGTTGGTTCAACCGCCCAGAAGTACCATAATTCACCTAGGATAACTATAACAGCCGGCTCTTGCTTCTAACGGTCGGTTCGGGAACTTAGGGTCGGTTCTTCATCGGTTTTCGATGCCAGCACGTGTGGAATAGTGTTACTGACCTATCTATGTTAGTGGGAGGATAGATGGCGCCCAAGGAGAAGGTTTTGGGGAGGAATCTTGCATGAGAAGCCTTGCAATATTCCATCTCCTCCACCTATAAATAGAGAGGCACCCCCTCACTTACACTGGCACCTTACCATGTAATCACTCTCTCCCTCTCTAGGAGGTGCCCCTCGGGTGGTCCTCCGCTCTGAATTAATTGTTTAGCTAGGAGGTAGAGCAAGCTCTATTGTCTCAGAGTCAGTCGGGATCTTGGGTAATGTACTTTGTGACTCTTTCCTTATGTATTACTTTCCGATATATGATAAGGCAAGTATTTTATCTTTCTACTTTACGCACTTATCTTTGTATCTAGTTAGTTACTCAGAGTTGGTATGTATGCGTCTGCATTTATTTGCTAGCACCTTTTCCATCTGGGCATGCCAAGTTTGAGACCTGAGTTAGGCATGCCATTTGAGCTTTGTTATGCTTGCCAATGCTATAAGCCCCTCCTAGACTTAGATCTTGGAGTCTGGTTAGCTCTCACCCTCTAGCTAAGGGAGAGCTTTAGTGCTCAAGCTCTCTTATGGCGATAAATGCAACACGTTGCTTGAGCACTACTATAGCGTGCCATCTTACCCAAGTAGCTATGGTTTGTAGCCCCTCTTGGTGACAGCATTAGGGAGTCTCAGTATTCCAATCCCGTTATTTGGTAAGCCCATAGGCGTTAGCCAGTTGTTGTTCGGTTAGCCAACTATCTACCCCGTGCCACCTCGGTGTAGTCTGGAATTTCGCTCGACGCAAGACCATAGCTCTGTCTTGATCCTTTTGACTTTAGTATGGATAGCTCTTGTATGTTAGTAGAGATGGAAGACCAAACCTTATCACCCGACTCGTTGTCCTCCTAGTTTAAACTTGAATTTGCGCCAATGGTGTTTGGTTTGTATCCCATGGTGTTTGGTCTTTAGCATTTCGTGTTATCTTTTGGAATGAATGAGTTGGTCAAGAGTAGAGAAGAAATTCGCCTAACATAGGTGAGTATAAACAGACGTCAAGCAACAGCATCATCACCCGGGGAGCAAGCAAGCTTGGGAAGGCAATGCTAGGTAATATTGAAGCTCAGTTTCTTCGCAATCACTTGCAAGAACTAAGCTTGGGGGAGGATCATAAGGAGAGTACCCCGAATGCTCAGTATTCACTTCCATATTTTTAATCCTGAAAATTGCCATGACACCAAAAACATTTCTTTCTTCTTACCCCGAACAAAAGAAAAGACATAAAAATTTGCATAATTTTAAAATAAAAAAGATTTGCTTTTATGATGAATAAGCTCATTCCTAGCTATAATGCTTGAATTTTGTTTATACCTTTGCTTAAAGGAAATGATGAATAGTTTCTCTGCTAATTTCTTGTAAGTATTTCTTATACAGCTTGACACTCTCCCGGAATTTGAACATATTGGCATTTGTTGTGATCCTACCTTTAATCTTTAACCTTGTGGGAGCAAGTGCTTTAAAACCAAGTTTAAGTTGTTGTGAGTTGTGATATAATCAAAGTTTGGGTTTAACCCATCTTGATCCTAGTAAAGTGAATTCTCAGAGTTTTCTTTTTGAAAATTAAAATGAGAAAATTCCTCAGTGGTTTGAAATACCAATCCAGAGCCAAATGCTTTACATGATGAAACCTTTACATATGTACCTATTGTTGCGTTAAGTTTTGTCAAATTTTGAGTTCTTATGAAGTTGTTGCACTTCAAATCCCTCACACCAACATTCATTTGCTAGCCTTTCTATGTCTGGTCATGCTTAAATCTACACTGGATTCAAGCATCCACCTACATCAGACATGTCTCTACCATATCCATCATCCACTTACCCATCTACGAATATGGTCTTGCAAATAAACACTCCATCCCTATTCCAAAAATATCCCCAAAGTTTCATTACAAGAGAAGACATGGAGCTATTGAAAAAAAAAGAAAGGAGAAGGAAAAAAGACGGAAAAAAGAAGAGAAAAAAAAGATAGCTCCATGCACTCAAATGCATCACATTTTCAAAAGGGGATTCATCAAATAAGGAGTTTTTGTCCATAGACCATATCTGTCCACAAAACAAATCCATTCTTCGGGATGCGATGTATCACAAACTTCGCTTGGACCAATTTTTGACTCAAGAAAATTCATGGCATAGGTAAGCTAACTTTATCCCTACCTTGAGCTCCACATAAGCCTTTAGTAGATAGGGAAAAGTTTGGTCACTGGCTTGGTAAGGAATCATAAACCACTTGAGTGATCGAGTGTACCATCTGAGGAACATAATGCTTTAATTTCAAAATTTTCAATACCCTCTAAGCATAAAACCAGAAAGGAGATAGAGTTTGACGATGCTCTACTAAAATTGTTCCATCTCTCAACCATTAAAGACAAGGAAAAAAAGCTAGAAGCCCCACATGTATGGATAAAAGGTGAAGCGTATACTCATGTCAGTTTGTTCAACCATAAAGGTAGAATGTTGGGTTGTGCATTTAATTCTTGCACGACATTGACATTGATGCAACTCTTGATCCGCCGAGCATAAGTCTTAGCTTTGCTCGAGGTTGAGCAAATGTTCAAGCTTGGGGGCGTGTTGGCGGTCATTATTTATTTATTTCTACCGCCAATTCCTCGGTGAATAAATGGGGTATAGACAAAGTTCTATGCATTATTTACCTAACACTGACGAATTCCACGAGTTTTTGTGGTTTTCAGTGTTGCACAGAGAGATGCTCAAATTCTATGCAAGACAACATCATTTGGAGTAAGAGAGGACTTGGACATAAAAGGTCTTGAGATAGACCCACAAATTACAACACAAAAAATTATCTCAAATGCCCTCAAGGACCACACCATTGCGAAGAGCTCGTCGAGACAATCAAAATGGATATATTATTTGTCTCGTTCGGAGTCCAGACGACATGTGGCAGGCCTCTATTGGCTGCACCAGCGCGCCGCGGATCATGATCCGTGTGGTGGCGGCTGAGCCAACCAGGGCCAGCCACGTGGCACCTCAAGGAGAAGCGTGTCAGCCGTAGCTCACCCGACCAACATGCGCACTCAGGTCGCCCCTCAGCCGGACACATGGGGCCACAAGAGCGTCCATGACGCGGTCCGCCCGGCTGGCTGGAGATGCAGTGCATGCGGAGGTCACCTAGGCGCGGGTTACGTGGTTCAATGGCCAGTTCATGTGTGGTTCGGCCGGTTCAGCCGCCCAGAAGTACTAGATTTAACCCAGAATAACTATAACAGCTGGTTCTTGCTTCTAATGGCCGATTCAGGCACTTAAGATCTGGTTCTTCACCGGTTTTCAATGCCAGCATGTGTGGAACAGTGTTACCCACCTATCTAAGTCGGTAGGAGGACAAATGCACCCAAGGAGAAGGTTTTGGGTAGGATTCTTGCATGAGAAGTCTTGGAATATTCCATCTCCTCCACCAATAAATAGAGAGGCACCCCCTCACTTACACGGCACCTCACCATGTAATCACTCTCTCCCTCGCTGGGAGGTGCCCCTTGGGTGGTGCCTCTACTCTGAATTCAGTGTTTAGCTTGGAGTTAGAGCAAGCTCTATTGTCTCGAAGTTAGTTGGGATCTTAGGTAATGTACTTTGTGACTCTTTTCTCATGCATTACTTTCTACTATATGACAAGTCCAAGTATGTTATCATTCTACTTTATGCACTTATCTTCGTCTCTAATTAGTTATTCGGGGTTGGTATGTGTGCGGCTGCATTTATTTGCTAGCACCTTTTCCATTTGGGCATGCCAAGTTCAAGGCCTGAGTTCTGCTAAGTTAGAACTGATTGAGCTTTGTTATGCTTGCCAGTGCTATAAGCCCCTCCTAGACTTAAATCTTGGAGTCTGGTTAGCTCTCACCCTCTAGCTAAGGGCGAGCTTTAGTGCTCAACCTCTCTTATGACGATAGATGCAACACATCGCTTGAGCACTGCTATAGCGTGCCATCTTACCCACTCAACTATGGTCGGTAGCCCCTCTTGGTGACAGCATTAGGGAGTCTCAGTATTTTGATCATGTTGTTCGGTAAGCCCATAGGCATTAGCTAGTTGTCATTCGGTTGGCCAACTATCTACCCCTGTGCCACCTCGGTGTAGTTTGGAATTTCGCTCGACACAAGACCATATCTCTGTCTTGATCCTTTCAACCTTAGTAGGGATAGTTCTTGTATGCTAGTAGAGATGGAAGACCAAAACTTAGCCCCCGACTCATTGTCCTCCTAGTTTAAACTTGAATTCACGCCAACGGTGTTTGGTTTGTATCCCATGGTATTTGGTCTTTACCTTTTCTTGTTATCTTTTGGAATGAATGAGTTGGCAATAGCTAGGTGATCGATGAATTTGTATTCTTTCTTGATGCTTCCCTATCGATTAATATGATACCTTGGAATACTCCTAGGCGAAAGCTACAGCGGTCTCCGTACGCTTGCAGAGTAAAATCTGTTAAGCTAAGAACCACCAACACTCAGCTAGCTCCCTTGGGACACCAGGCATATTAGATGGTTGCTAGGAAAACATGTCCCAATTTTAGCACGAGCTGGACGAGCATGTCTTCCTATTTGGGGTCAAGGTCGGTCCCAATGATCACCATCTTGGTGGGGTCATCGAGGCCAAGGTTGACCTGCTTCGTATGCACCGCTGGCTGCATGGCGCTGCAGTTGGAGTCGGCGGTTGGGATGGTCGGCTGTTGGTCTGCTGCCATCTTCTTTATCTCTCCCCAAGCAGCCTCGTACTCGAGGTCTTCTACTGTGGTGAGTGCCGCCTGGTCGCACCCGTGGGAGACCTTGAACTTGCCCGTACACTGCGAGGACCTAGCATTTTGAGCACCAGGTACGAGTGGTGGGGTATCGCCGTAAACATGGCGAGTCCCGGCCTTCCGAGGATGGCATTGCAGGATGAGTCTATGGCCGCCACCTCGAATCTGATGTACTCATTCCTCCAAAGGTGACGAGAAAGGTTATGTGCTCAAGTGGTTGTGTGGCCCGCCCGGGCACTATGCCGTAGAAGGGCATGTCAGACTCCTCCAAGTCTTCCACGCTGAACCCCAGGGCAATGATGGTCTTCTCGAAGAGGATGTTTAGGCCACTCCCATCATCGATCAACACCTTGTGCATTAGTGATGAACGCAGGATGGGGCTAATGACTAAAGAGTAGCGGCCTGTCTTGTCGAAGTCGCACTAGTAATCATCCCAACTAAAGCTGATCGGCTGCTCCGACCATTGGTAGAAGGTTAGCATGGATGACTGTGCCAGCAAGACCTACTTGTTGGTGAGTTTTTGCTCGCGCTTGATCTCCCTGGAACCGTGGCCGCCGAAGATGACTGCCACTTCATTGTTGACAATAGGGAAGCCATCTCTTCCGTCGCCATCACGGTCTTCTGGCTTCTTGCCATCACCACGCTCCTCCTTGTCCTTGTCGTTGGGGTCGTTTCCCTTCCTTGGTGGCATGGATCCCTGCTTGAGGTTGGAACTGCAAGCCCCGACAGTCGCGGTATAGGTGCCGCATCCCTGAGTAGACTAGGCATGGCTTGTTGAGCAACTCCTCGATCGTCTGCCTGGGCCGCTTGTCGGAGTAGCCAGCCATGTTGAGGGAGTTGTCATGGTCGCGCCTCCACGGTTGTCTATCGCCATCGCGGTGCCAGTTGTCATTGTCGCAGTGGCGGTCGTCGTTGTCATGGCAGCGATCACTTTGTCATCGTTGTCCCGCTTGGCTCATGGTTGGTCTTGTCGTGCGTCGGAATGTCATGGATTTCCTCACAAGCATTGGCGTACTTGTTGACAATGTTGAAGAGGGTCTCTATGTCGATAGGAAGCTTTCTTGGCAGCTTCTCGTGTAATCTCTCATATTGAAGTCCTTCCTTGAAGGTGTTGATGATGGTTTGATCAGATACGTCTGCCACCTCATTCCAAAGCTCAGAAAAGCACCGGATGTACTCTTTCAGTGTCTTGTGTTGGCCTTGACACATGCAGGTCAAGTCCTGCACGGTCGCAGGCTAGTGATACATACCATGGAAGTTGGTGATGAACTTCTCGCACAACTGGGTCTTGCTACCGATGGAACTTGGTGGGAGGTTTTGGAGCCAACAAAGCGCTTGGGCCCCTAGCATGATGTTGAGGTATGCCAATGCGACATCAGAGTCACCTTGTGCAGCCTTAACGCTGAGCGCGTAGACCTGTACCCACTCTTCTAGGTTGTCCTGGGGGTCGTACTTGTCGATGTTCATGAGCTTGAACGTGGTAGGCCATGAGATCGACCTGATCTTGGGGGTGAAGGCCTGGATCCCATCGTATTTGTTGAAGGATAGGTTGTCGAAGTGCAGATCATAGTGACTATACTCGGTAACCGCCCTGTTCGGCCGAGGGCTGTTGTCACGCCATTTGTTGATGTTCTCTCCCTAGTTCCTCCAAGCGATCGGCGGGGGTGACACATCTTGAAGCAGTGACCCGTGCTCCTTTTTCTAGTCCTTGTGGTGCTTGAGCTTAGCCTCCCAAGCCTAGTGCCGCTTGTTGTTGATGCAATGGCGAAGATCCTTCCGCCCCTTGATGATCTTCCGGAGGTCGTTTAGTGGTGGCTCGGGGGCATGAGAGGTGCTACTGTCATTGTCCCCGTGCTTGAGACCCTTACGAGCCAATTGTTGGGGCTTTTCTTTACGGGCTGATGGAGGTAGTTCCACCGCAAGCGTGCCCATATCCGCAATGTAGTACTCCTTGCTGCAGAAGTTGTACGAGGATGCAGCCTCCTCGAAATCAACTTTGAGGTACTGAGCGGCGTCGGCAACCAAGCCCATGTGCCTCCTCCACTCTACAGCTTCTTAAGCAGCCCATTCTTCATTGTCAGTGGCGGCCTTCTGCTTGCAGCATCGCTTGTAGTCCTAGATGTGTAGGAGACACGTGTTGCGGTGGTTTGGGGTTTCACCGGTCTTGGACGCCTCATCGGCAGAGATGGATTTGCGTAGCTCTGCCTCGCGAGCCTTCGGTCCCTATCACGCTATATGGTGGCATTGCGGGCGTAGTGGTCGTGCGTTGTGCTTGGCGTTTCTCCGTGGAAGGAAGGCGAGTTAGGGGGAACCGGAGGCTCATGCTCATGGACTTCAGCCATGAACACTTCACGCAAGGGGTCACTGGCAGGAGGTGGCGTGATCGCCATAGAAATCGTCATGGAAGGAGAAGGCGTGGGAGGCCCCCTTGGTTGAGCACTATGCCAGCGACAAGTCCTGCCAGCTAGGGTAGAGTTGACTGAGAGCCCCAGCCGAAGACGGGTGAGGGGCATCGGCACATCTTCGGCGTAGTAGATGTCGTCGTCGACAAACGGGGAGGATTGCTGACGAAGCGTAGATCCGATGATGTCGCGGTATACGGCTACCGCATTGCGTAGCCCATAGAGGCTTGCAGCGCCGAGTGGTCCGAGGCGTGCTGCCTGGGACTCGGTTGAGTGATCGCCAGGAGGAGTCACCAAGTCAACTAGCGAGTGCCGGAGATGCCCCGAAGTAGTCACAGCAAAGTGGTCCCAAGCGTCAGATGAGATCTGCCTCTATTCACATTGGAGTTGCGCTTGGGCAGTCGGGGCCGAGTTGACTTGTGTTGCGGATGAGGTCTGCCTCGGTGCACGTCGGGGCTGGGCCGAGGTAGTCAGTGCGGGGTCAATCCGCGTAGCAGATCAGATCTGCCTCGATGCACGTTAGAGTTGCGCTAGGCCAGTCAGAGCTGGGTTGACCCACGTAGCAGATTGGATCTGTGTCAACGCACGTTGGAGTTGTGCTAGGGCAGTCGGGGCCGGGTTGACCCGCGTGGTAGATTGGATCTGTCTCGGCCCACATCGGAGTTGCGCTCGGGGAGTTAGGGTCCAGCAGTAACAAGTGGTTGAAAATGCCTGCCTCGGCCAGTGCGAGGAATGGGCTGGGGCAGATAGGGCCGGGCAGACTCGCATGTTAGATTGGATCTATCCTGGCACATGTCAGAGTTGCGTCAGGGGGAAGTCGGGGCTGAGCGGTCCTGAGTGGTTGGAGATGCCTGCCTCGACCCGTGCGGGGAACAGGCTGGGGTAGGTGGGGATGGACTGGCTTGTGTAGTAGATCAGATCTGCTACTTTCTCGGAGAGGATGTTGCCGGAGAAGCCGGGGCAGTTGGCGTAGCCCTAGTCAATAGTTCGTCGACGAAGTGCATATTGCCAAATTTATCGACAACGGAGGTGAAGGAACTGAAGGAGAAGATTCCCCCAATTAGAACTTGGGTTTTGTGTAGAAAGTGATTCCCATCGCAACCTCTGGATCTCGCACACTAGCCCCTACCTGGCGCGCCAGCTATCGGTGTTCTGTACTAGTAGCCCACCCCTTAAAGGAACGTGCCAGGGTATCCAACCCAAGAGGGGGAGGGGTGAATTGGGTAGCTAATCGCTCAACTAAAACCAAGGGATATCTAGGAAATAAGATAAATCTAGTTCGCTCTACACATGCTAGTTAAGTCTAAGGTTTATCTATGCGCTCTCTAACTTACCCAAACTAACTAGGAAGGTAAAGGCACAAAAGCAAGTAAATGCGGAAACGTAAATACGGTAAGTAAAGAGAGTAAGGAAGGGGGATGCAAACTCCTGGGGAGACGCAGAGATTTAACGTGGTTTGCCACAAAGGGCTACGTCCACGGGCTCGCCCCCAAAGGCAATATCTGAGCCAAACACCAAGACTCTTTCGATCACCATCTTGTGCTCGCCAAAACAAGGCTCACAGCAAGCAAAGGCCAAGTGCCGCCAAACCACCAAGGCTTAGCCACCGCCACTGTCTCTCTCAGTCACAAGGCGCCAGATTCTTCACTATGGAGTTTGAAGGGTCTCTTCATCCCCGCACAAGTTGTTGCCGCCACTCCACACCAAGAAGGAGGGTCTAGCAATGAGTTCAAGTGGCTTGACCGCAGCCAAGGCTTCTCCAATAGCTCACACAGGAGCTACACTCAAGAAGAGCTCGCAAGCTCACTCTCTCTAAGCTCTAATCCTATCTTGGGTGTGCACTAAGCTCTCATTTGGGAGTTGGAGTGAAGGATAAGCTTGAAAACCTCCTCTACACTTGCTTTGAACTTCAGTGGCTCCAACTCGCTTGAAATCACCGGGTAGGGTGGCTTATATAGCCCCCAAACTCAATCTAGTCGTTGCTCCAATGGGCTGCTAACGCAGAGTAGACCGTAACGGTCTATGCTTTTTTCATAGACCGGACCATCCGGTCCGTCTACTTTTCCAACAATCACTGAATCCTTGCGTCACTATACTTTAGTCTGTGACATGGCACGCTCCATAGAGACCGGACTATATGGTTCATTGTACACTGCAAATCCTTCAAAGTCCATGGCCTCGAGTTATTTAGGATGGCCCAAGGACGGTCTGTGCAAACCATACTATTCTTGCTCCAGTCCGAAGGTTTGGCACCTACAGGTTATTTGGTATGGTCCAAGGACGGTCTTCACATCTTCCAAATCCTTCACATCTTCATTTCCTTGGCCATAATGGTACGATGGTTAGGACGATCTTCCAGACCGTACCATCTAGTCCATTATACTTGATCGCTTCCACTTCTCAGCCCCCTCAAGAAACTTGGTACACTCCAGGGACGGTCATGTGGACCGTACCTTCCAGTCCTCACAAACCCTATGAGGTTTCAGGGTGCTACCCTGAGACCCACGAGGGGCGGCCGTTGGGGTGGCCCCTCGAGCCTTTCCTTCGACTCTTCTTCTTCATCATCCCTTGAACCGAAACACATGAGAATGTGCATCTAGACAAGTTCATTAGTCCAAGTGTTGGTTGTCAATCAATCACCAAAACATAACCATGAAAATATGGCACATGAGGCCATTTTCCTTACAGCCACAGGGTTAGACCTGCGGAGGTTTTGAAAACGACGGGGGTGATGAGGAGATTGCTAATGGTGTACGGCACGTAGAGACACGATGTTGTAGACAGGTTCATGCAGCCAAATCGCTATACCCTACGTCCTGTATGAGGTTCGATGGTTTGTATTGATGAGTATTCGAGAAAGTCGATAGACATTTTCCGATCGCTAGAGTTACAAGGCGTGTCTCTAGAGATTGCCTGCCGATAAATACACAAGATTACATGCTAAGAACATAGGTCAAGATCTTAACAGATACGATTCTAGCTGATCCGAGTGCATTTCCTTTGGCGCCACGCAATCTATTGCCTTGCACCATGGATCAAACAACTTAGCTCACCTATCAGTATGGCCCAAACAGTCATCATAGGGTACCTCGAGGATATGACCCCCACAAACACCCAAAATCTTTCTTCCAACCAACAGCACACGCCTCATTTAACCATGCAAAATGGAAACATTCTACACAACTATATCTTGCAGGTCCACTGCTATAGTGACGCGACGATAGATCCGAATGATGCACAGAGCACTAAACATGATGCAGGCATAGGTATCCACTTCCATCTACATGATTGCTAACTACACATTCAGGCAACTATAGGATTATGCTTCTCTGTCCTGGAGACTGAGACCGTCTTCAGTGGAGTGCCCAAATGCATTGCCTATAGTACGAATCGACACTGTAACGTTACTGTAGACGGATAGAGGGGTACTTAGAATAGTGATAGGCAATCATTTTAGTCAGTCTGTTAGAGACAGTCTGAGGCCCAAGCTCTATGCGTCGCTATGGTCATTGCAGACAGACCCAACTCTTCCCTAGACACTTAAACCTTTGGTGGTGCAAATATAGCACAAACTTCACGGCAACCGAAATGAGGTGGCTTACAACATGGCCCATGCTCTAGCAAAGATCAGCTAGACGGTAGGGGAACTTTACAAATGTCTCCTTCACTTGTACTAATCAGTGCCATCAGGATTATTTGTCCATCCTAGCCAAGCTTCGCACAATGCGATGTGGCCCCTATGTAATTAAGTCGGTATTATGTACTCCCTTCGTTCTTTTCTTATTTGACGCTGTTGATTTTTTTTTCAAAACTTCAATCACTCGTCTTATTCAAAAAATTTATAAGTTATCATCTACTTTTTTGTTATTTGTTTTATTGTTAAGATGAGTTTGAACATGTATTGTACTTTCACATGATTGCACAAATTTATTGAATATGATGAGTGATTGAAGATTTGAAAAAAAATCAACCGCGTCAAATAAAAAAGAACGGAGGAAGTACCTAATTTCATAAAGCAGCTGCTCTTTAGAAAAAACTAGTTTCAAGCGTGGGCCAATAGCAAGAACAAGGACGAGAAGCGGCGTTGATAACTTGCAAGTTCCAGGCCTCCAAAAGCATGGTCGCTACTCGCTAGCAAGAACTCCGATGCAAGATGCAACACGGACACACATATTATTGCTGTTTGTGGTGCTGGTCATTGATTATTAACTACTAACTAATTTCATGATTAGTAGAACTTCAGGCATGGTTATTATGATATATATATATATATATATATATATATATATGATCTTGCTATATTTAATTTGAAAGATGTATTTGAATTGTGTGTTTCAGTGTGTTTTTTCTTTGTAAAATTAGTGCTTATATCGCAAAACATTATTTTTTTCAATGCTTCGTATATGTTGCCTTGAATTTTTACCTCCCGGCATGGGCACATACGTGTTTGAAGAGGTAGAGAGAAATTTAGGCTATCTCTTCTCATATAGAGCCTGCTTGGTTGGATGTCAATTTTTGCCATACCAAATTTTGATCAAATTTGACTACGTTTGAATTGATAATAAATTTTTATTAAATAACAATTATCTCATCTAGATGACTTATTGGGACCTGTTGGGCCGAAGGCCTCGGGCCTTACGCATCAGATAGCTCTTCGATGTTATTGAATTGCAGGGTATGAAGAAGAAATCAAAAATTGTTCGAAGGAAGGGCCACAGGTTCAACCCGAAGGTTCTAAGAACTAACTTGGGGCATCAACCCGAAGGTTCCTGGAGCTGACTTGAGGTGTCGCTTCAAAGTTTAAAGGCGGCGTCATCCGAAGAAGCATTACTCCAAAGATTGGTGGCAGACACCATTCGAAGATGCACGCCCTATGAAGAAGAGCCAAAGCACAAAGGGATAGGTGAAGCTAGATGTAGCTGTTATAGGCTTGCGTGTTCGAGTTTGCTTCAGATGTAAAATTACTGAATAGACAAGTACTTTGTATAGAGCGGAAGAAGCATGAAGGGTATGCTTGAGGGTAGCCATGTAAAATCGCTGTAAAGTAGACTGTGGGTTGACCCCTATAAATGCCAGGGAGATCAACCGACCGGGGGACAGGCTTTTTGGCAGTGACACTTGTACTCCTCATATTGAATGTGACGTCAGCCCTATCTTCTAAAGACAAAGGTATAACAAATAACTTTTCTCATGTGTCCATTTGTCTTCTAGCCTTTTTGTACTTCATACATTCTTTCCTTAGCATCTTTTGAACTGGGCAAAGAGTCCCCATTTCGTTCGTCATTTAAGCTTTATCGGATTGCATCTGGGGACTCCAAAGGGGGAGGTCCTTCGTATTTGATGTTGCCATGTTGTCACTGTGTGATTTGATAACAGACCCCCAACATTTGTCACCCAACCGCGGTGGATCCTCACCACCGAATGACAAAGCAACCTCATTCGAAGCCTATGAGAATTCTCAGGGGGGGAGTTTCGGCTTTTGAACATCCAAATGCTGAAGATCCGCTTAGGAACCGAGAAACACTCAAGGAAAATGAAGCTGAGGTACAAATGCAAGCAGACAACACTCAAGGAAAATGAAGCTGAGGTAGAAATGCAAGCAGACGGAGAGGTTTTGAAACAACAGATCGCATAGCAAAAAAGGAAGGCGGCCCGGGAATTAGTGGCCTTGCCTAATATTGACGAGGATGAGCTTGCAGAGTTCAAGCAAATCAATGAAGAGTTACAATTCATGAAACAGAACTTAGCAAGGCTGAAGCTATTGAGGTCTCAGATAGAGGAGGCTTCGGAATACATTCAGAACAATCAAAGCAAAGATCAGCAGCAAAGTGGTCAGGCTAAGCAGTACATCAACCAAGGATCAGAAGTAAATTACATCTTCGATGCCACGTCGCCACTATCACAAGAATTGGAAGCAGCTCCTTGGCCAAATGGTTACAGACCAACTATGTTACCCAATTATGATGGACAATCATGCCCGAAGCAGCTTCTGTTGAGCTATGAGGCAACGGTGGCCTCTTTCGGGGGAAACACAGCTGTGTTAGTAATATTGCTGGTGATGACACTTCAGGGGATTGCTCAGCTGTGGTATTCATCACTAAGGCCCGGATCCATCCATTCATGGCAGCAGATAAAAGAGGTGCTGTTAGCAAACTTTTAGGGTTTCCAATCTCAGGCAGTCACATCTCTAACTCTATTTGCATGCAAGCAAGAACTAGGAGAAGCTTTGCAAAGCTATTTCCAAAGGTTCCTAAACATCAAGGCTCAGGCACCAGGTATATCGGATAAAGTTGTGATTGATGCTGCTATCAATGGACTCAGAATAGGCCAATGTGCACAATATTTCGCAAGAAAGCCCCCGAAGATGGTAGCCGAGCTGCATGAAAAAATGAATGAGTTTTGCAGGGTAGATAATGATCTTTGGCTCAGGCAATAAGAACAGCAGTAGTCAAAAGAGATGGATCAGCAGTTCGGCAAGCGTAATCGGGCAAACTTCAGAGGGGATGAATAGATCAGAGCCCAAAATGTGTTCAACATTGAAGAAGAAAAATCTGATCTCAAGCAAGAATCAAAGTTGTAAAGAGGAGGTCATGGTTACAGAGGTGGCCGAGGGGGTTGAGGCTTCGGAGGAAAAAACAGTGGGGGAAGATTTCAAAAGAAGCTTTTCTGTGTGTTTTGTGGAGAGGATAAGGGCCACACCACGAAGTATTGTGAGATCACAATTTAGAAGAAGAAGGGTCTAAGTGAGTCTTCATCGCAGTCCACTTCGAAGGAAGCATGTCAAGTTCAACAATACTGTCTAGTTAATTATGCAATACCAAACATCAACGCTTTGACGTACACTCAAAGGCAGGCCCTTCTGCCGCCACCTTCAAGCACGTCAACATCTTCGGCATATAGCCATCAACAAGCTTTGCCACCACCACCTCCGGGTCATTTTCCCACGCTGACATATCCCCAGCAGCAAGCCTTACCTCCCCCACCACCAGGCCCGCCACCACAGTAGCAGTGATCATCTTCAGGTCAGTATCAGTAACAAGCTTCCCCACATAGCTACTTAGTGATGCCTTTGCAGCAACAGCCACTTCAAGAAAAGGGAAAAGATGAGGAAACATCCGAAGTGAAAACAGTGAACACCATAGTGCCTGCTTCGAAGCATATATTTCCTATAATGGGAGGTTCAAACTATGAACCCCAATAAAAAAACAGAAGATGGAATATTAGAGAAGAGTCCATCATATTGGAGTTCAGGGTCCGCATATAAGAACAAAATGGTTGCATGTGCCAATCACATTTGATCAGAGCGATCTTCGGCTGAAGGATTATCCGCACAACGATGCAATGGTGATAAATTGCAATATTGGGGGCTATGTCATACATGATGTCTTAGTTGATAATGGCAATTCTGCTGATATCCTGATGGTAAAGGCGTTCAGACAGATGAATCTGGGTGATTTGGTGTAAGAGCCTGCAATGAACCCATTGTATGGCTTCGGAGGAAGAAACGTCAAAGCTCTGGGCAAAATATCGTTGCAAGTATCCTTCGGAGAAATCAGTAATCCACGGAAGGAATTTATCACTTTTGATGTTGTTGATGTCAACTATCCATATAACGCAATTTTGGGTAGGGGAACACTCAATGCGTTCGAAGCCGCTTTGCATTCAGCATATCTAGCGATGAAGATACCTGCTTACAGAGGGGTGATTACTGTGTATGAAAACCAGGAAGATGCTCGAAGGGCCAATGGGAACCAGTGCTCAAGTGATAGAAAAGTTCATGACATAGAAGAAGACAAAGCCGAAGCCTAGAAAGAGCTAATAATAAAGGAGAAGACAGAGGCGGTAAAACAGCCAAAGTAGGTTGTCCTTGACGAAAATAGTCCAGACCAAACAGTGCAAGTGGGCTCTAAGCTTTCAGAAGCAGAAGAATCCGAATTGAAATCATTCCTTGAGTCCAACAAAGATGTGTTTGCTTGGTCAGCCAGAGATTTATGCGGCATAGACCGAAACATCATAGAACACGCTCTGAATGTTGACCCATCAATAAAACCTAGAAAACAAAAATTGAGAAAAATGTCAGAAGGCAGGGCCGAAGGTGCAAGGTCTGAAGTAAACAGGTTGCTTGAAGCTAGTGTCACAAGACCGATAGAGTACCCAAAATGGTTGGCAAATGTTGTCATGGTAAAAAAGCCAAGTGGAAAGTGGCGCATGTGCATCGATTTCACAGATCTCAATAAAGCATGCCTGAAGGACGAATTCCCATTACCTCGTATTGATAGCCTGGTTGATGTGGCTACAAATTCAGAGATGATGACTCTATTGGATGGGTACTCAGGGTATCATCAAATTTGGCTTAGGAGGGAGGATGAACCCAAAACGAGCCTCAAAACCCCGTCTGGAACATATTGCTTCGTCCGGATGCCTGAAGGTCTCAAGAACGTTGGGGAAGTTTTAATAGAATGACTACAAAGGCTATAGGAGATCAATTGGGCAAAAATGTGCTAACATATGTCGATGATATCATCGTTCGAAGCATCAAGAGAGAGGAACATATTGCCGATTTAAGGGAAACATTTGTTAACTTCAGAAAAAGCAGGGTTGAAACTCAACCCCGAGAAAAGTATTTTTGGCATTTCCAAAGGAAAATTCTTAGGGTGCCTAGTATCAGCAAAAGGCATCGAAGCAAACCCAACAAAAATTGAAGCCATACTTCGGATGGAGCCTCCGAAATCAAAAAATTCCATCCAAAAGCTGATAGGGAGACTGGCATCTCTCAACAACAGATTCATTTCTAGATCCGCGGAACGAAGCCTGTCGTTTTTCTAAGTCTTGCGTGGAACCAATCCATTCACTTGGAGGGAGAAGCAACAGAAAGCGTTTGAAGAGCTTAAACAGTATCTGGTGCATCTTACAACATTGTCATCGCTCGAACAAAGAACTCCATTGCTATTGTATGTTGCCGCAGCCCCGGCAGTAGTCAGCGCTGCACTTGTGCAGGAAAAGGATGTCGATGGCCAGAAAAAACAAAGGCCAATATATTATGTCTCTAAAGCACTAACACCAACAAAGATGAATTATTCTGAAATTGAGAAAGTGATCTATATTGTTGTTATGGCGTCAAGAAAGCTTCGGCACTACTTCCAGGCGAATAACATCATTGTACCTTCATCTATGCCCCTCAGGGATGTGCTCCGAAATAAGGAAGCTAGTGGGAGAGTTGGAAAATGGGTGGCGGAGCTAAATGAGTTTGTCATAGATCTTGTGCACAGAACCACAATTCAATCCCAAGCATTGGCTGATTTTGTAGCTGAATGGACTCCAGCAAAGAAAGAAATCGGGCTCCTGTCCAAAGAAGAGATTTGGCAAGTATACTGTGATGGGTCATATACAACAACAGGGGCTGGGGCAGCAGCTATACTACGGTCACCTTCAGGAGTGAAGTCATCGTTCGCAGTACGGCTCGAGTTCCCAAGCACAAACAATGTCACAGAATATGAAGCAGTAATGCTGGGTTGAGGAAATTGAAATCCTTAGGAGTACGAAGAGCTATTCTAATGTCAGATTCCCAGGTCATTTTGGAGCATATTGAGAAAACTTCAAAAGCTAAAGAAGAAAGGCTACAAAAGTATTTGCATACAATCAGAAGAATGGAGTCCTACTTCGAAGGGTTCACGGTAAAGAAAATACACCGAAGAGAAAACGATGAGGCCGATGTATTAGCCCAAGTAGCTTCTCAAGGAACACCGTTGCCACCTGATGTGTTCTTTGAGATACTCAAAGCATCGTCGGTCAAGCTGTAAGAGAGAGCAGTCTTGTCTATCTCACCAGTAACGAGTGAAGATTGGAGATCAGAAAACATATCCTGCCTGAACAATACACATCAAAATGACGATGAAGCATGGCTTGCAAGAATAAGTCAGAGAGCAAGGCAGTACAAATTGGTGAATGGTGAATTTTACAAAGAGAGAGTCTGTGCACGACTTCCGAAATGTATTTCAAGAGAGGAAAGCAAACAGCTCATGAAGGAAATACATTTGGGGATATGTGGAGCACACATCGGTTCAAGAAAGTTGTAGGGAAAGGTCTACCGGATGGGATTCTATTGGCTGAAAGCGCCAGCTGATGCTGAAGACTTAGTGCGAACGTGTGATAATTGCTAGAGAATGTCAAAGCATTAGAATCAGCCTATGTCGTATGCTCAGCTGATTGAACCAACGTGGCCATTGCAGAGATGGGGCATGGATCTGATTGCCCAATGCCAAATGCACAAGGAAATTTAAGGTACGTCGTAGTAGCTGTAGAATATTTCACCAAGTGGATTGAAGCGAAGGCTCTCACGACAATAACATCGGCGACAGTCCAGCAGTTTTTTTGGCAAAACATAGTGTGTCGCTTCGGCATGCCGAGAGCATTAACAGTGGACAATGGTACTCAATTCGATGCAGAGTGTTGATGGTCGATAAAACCCTTTTCGACCACCAACATTTCATGTTTGAGAGCATAATTTATCAAGGTTTCAAGTATTATTAACCGGTTCCACGAGTTGTGCATAAAAGTTGGATGCAGGAGCATGTCAAGTACAAAATATCAAAGAAATGCACAAAACAGAGACAAATGGGCATGGGAAAGGCCCACAAAACCGAGTTGTCACGTCGTTCAGATAAGTTGTCATCGACGCATAGCTGAGTCCTGTAGCGCCCGCCTTTCTCGTCTGGGTTATTAGCACTCTGGTGCCTGGAAGTGGTTCTATAGCCTCAGTGTCCAAGTAAACCTGTTAAGTAGAGTACAAGTTTGTTTAGTAAGGTTAAGTTGTTATACTAAAGTAGTGATCCTGCTCTGCTCTGTTAATTATCTCTACAATTGCTGGTTTTACTGTTCGGTCCTATCCGTTTTACGTTGAGTTACTCCTCGTTCCTCGTGGATTTCGATACCCTGGAATACTCTTGGATGAAAGGCTACAACGTGTTTCTGTGCGCTTGCGGATTTATTTCAGTAGGCTAAGAAACGCCAACAAGCTTTTCTGGCTCCGTTGCCGGGGAACGGTAGCTAATTTGACTAGAACTTAGGATCGTCCATACTCACACCATAAACAACCACCACATATATCCCCACCAAATACCACATATCATCCACCACATGGATTCCAAGCCTATCTATCAACTCGCCGCTCCAAAGGGCGATTATTTGGAGCCTCCACCATCATCCATACCCATCACCACAGATGGCTATCAGCTACGTCCCGGCTTGATAGCCATGGTTCGGGATCAATCATTTGGAGGACTCGAATCCGAATGCCCCTACTCACACCTCCGGGAGTTCGAGCAGTTATGCAGCTGCTTAGTCATCTCGGGAATGTCCAGTGAAACACTACGATGGCTGCTTTTTCTGTTTTCACTAACGGGGGAGGCAAAGATCTGGTGCAATCAGACAATTGGTAAAGTAGGAGGGAGATGGGAGGAGCTGAAATTAAGCTTTTGTCTGCGCTTCTTTCTGCCAAACAAGGTTGTCGATCTCCGTTGCGAAGTCCTTTCGTTCTGACAAAGAGAGAGAGAATCCTTGGGGGCAGCTTGGACACACTTCAACCGTCTGGTCTCTTTAGGACCTGATTTGGCTATTCCAGAGACAATGTTGATGCAGCACTTCGTCTGAGGTCTCTCACCTGGTGCTAATCTCTGTCTCAACTTAGCCTCAGGAGGATCGTTCTCGCACTTAAAAGCCTGCGAAGGTAGAAAAATTCTCGATAAAATTCTCGAGAAAACTTCTGACCTCGGCACATTAGAGGAACAACCTCCATAGAAGCCTCCTGAGCAAACTGTTAATGAAGAGCGACAAAGTACACCTCATCCCTCTCCACCATCAACTCCCCGAATCGAAGAGATCCCAAAACCATCGTCTCGGCAAACTGAGAGAGTCAGTTCAGCCTTGACGATCCCTCCGTCGGCACCTCCGTTCTCTTTCGAGGACGAAATCTTCATGGAGTTTGGCAATGCCTCTCGGTTGCCTAAACAAGACCGACGCTTCACCAGGACCTCCAAACTAGCATACACACCACCCTACCACAAAGAATATATGGAGGACCTGCTCTGGCTTTCAGCAGCTATCAACCGGGAATGGCTAGAGGAGAGATGTATGGACACAAGAACAATCAAATTTTATCCTGACCCCAGTGTCATCTCGACCAAGTATCAAGGTTTCAACCGCAAGACATCATATACGACCCAAGAATAGGAGTAAACATAATTCCCAAGTATGTGATGGACAGACATAACCCCACACAACCGCTATCAAGATCAGCCATACTTCTACAATGGGCAGACAGCAGATATTTGAAGTGCAATGGTGTGCTTTGGGTAATTCAAACAACCTTGCGGGATACTCAGGTGTTCTTAGACTTCCACGTCTTTGACATCCCTGAAGGATCCATGCCATTGATCGTGGTCGGGATCCCAATTGCCGCCCTCACCAACTCAGATATATACAGAGGGAGACTGCAGCTTCAGCTTGGCAATGAGCAAATTGACGTCAACATTGATAGATCACTTAATGCCAAGACAGAAGCAAAGCCAGAGATTGACCCTTTAGAAGAAGTGATGAGCCTTTCACTTGAGGAAATGGGTCAACCGAGCCTAGAGGAAGAGGCTCTTAGCGACTTCAGTGCGGTAGACAAGCCCCTTGAGTTCGAAGAACTTGGTGAATCATTGAGGCCCGAAGCTCCAAAAATAGAGTTGAAGCAACTACCGCCTGGCCTGAAGTACGCCTTCCTCCACGGGAAAGAGGACACACCGGTAATCATCAGCGACAAGCTGACAGAGAGTGAGAGCCGGTGATTAATTTCAGTTCTGGAGAAGTATAGAACTGTGCTTGGGTACTCGCTCCAAGACCTGAAAGGAATCAGTCCCAACCTGTGCACCCATCGCATCCCTATGGAGGTTGATCACAAACCCACTAGGGAGCCTCAAAGGCGACTCAACAATGCGATGAGGGAGGTAGTTAAAAAGGAAGTGTTCAAATTGCTACACGCGAGTATCATCTATCCCGTACAAGATAGTGAATGGGTCAGCCCCGTACAAGTTGTACCTAAGAAGGGAGGGATGACAGTTGTCAAGAATCAGAATAATGAATTAATCCTACAGAGAACTGTCACCGGTTGGAGAATGTGCATTGATTACAGAAAACTCAACTCCGCCACCAGGAAGGACCATTTTCCTCTTCCCTTCATTGACGAAATGCTAGAGAGGCTGGCAAATCACTCTTTCTTCTGCTACCTCAATGGCTACTCTGGCTACCACCAGATTCCGATTCACCCAGAGGACCAGAGTAAGACCACCTTCACATGCCCTTACGGAACTTTTGCCTATCGGCGAATGTCCTTTGGGCTGTGCAATGCTCCAGCATCATTCCAGCAGTGCATGATGGCAATCTTCTCCGATTTCATTGAAAATATCATGGAGGTCTTCATGGACGATTTCTCAGTCTATGGTAAGAGTTTTGATGAATGTCTAGAGAACCTTGAAAAAGTCCTCCAAAGATGCAAAGAAGTTGACCTTGTCCTAAACTGGGAGAAATGTCATTTCATGGTCAAAGAAGGCATTGTGCTAGGCCACAAAATCTCAGAAAGAGGCATAGAGGTAGACCGTGCGAAGGTAGAGGTCATTGAACAACTACCTCCACCTACAAACATTAAGGCTATCCGAAGCTTCTTAGGCCATGCTGGGTTCTATAGGAGATTTATCAAAAACTTCTCCCACATAGCCGGCCTCTGACCAACCTGCTAGCCAAGGATACCCCCTTTGTCTTTGACGAGGACTGTCTCGAAGCCTTTCACAAGCTCAAGAGAGCACTGGTCATAGCACCCATCATTCAACCGCCCGATTTGACCAAACCATTCAAGATTATGTGTGATGCAAGCGACTTCACTGTTGGAGCAGTACTGGGCCAAACCAATGACAAAAAGCATCATGCCATATCTTATGCAAGCAAAACGTTAACTGGCCCGCAACTGAACTACTCCACCACCGAGAAAGAATTGCTAGCAGTGGTCTTTGCAATTGACAAGTTCAGATCATACTTGGTAAGATCAAAAGTCATCATCTACATAGATCATGCAGCTCTCAAATACCTCCTTACCAAAAAAGATGCAAAGCCGCGCTTAATCCGGTGGGTACTATTACTCCAAGAGTTTGACATAGAAATCAGAGATAAAAAGGGAGTAGAAAATTCAGTTGCAGATCACCTCTCATGAATGAAATTTGAGGAACATCGCCATTGCCGATCAATGACTACATGAGAGATGATCAGCTCTTAAAGGTGACAACAGCCCAACCATGGTATGCAAATTTGGTGAACTACATAGTTGCTGGCTATGTACCTGAAGGAGTAGATAAGAGGAAATTGGCCCACGATAGCCGATTCTATCTCTGGAATGACCCCTACCTATACAAACTCTGTGCAGACAGACTCCTACATCACTGCATTCCAGCTTGTGAAGCACCGCAAGTCCTTGATAGATGTCATGCATCCTCTTATGGAGGTCACTATGGGGCTTATCGGACTCACGCGAAAATCTGGCAGAGTGGGTTTTACTGGCCCACTATGTATGAGGACGCAAAAGAGTTCGTACGGCGGTGCCCAAGGTGCCAGCGCCAAGGAAATATAAATCCAAGAGATGCTATGCCACTCACGAGCAATCTTCAACTCGACATATTTGATGTATGGGGCATAGATTTCATGGGACCTTTTTCCCAAGAATGGAGACAAGGAGTACATTCTCGTCGCAGTAGACTACGTGTCAAAATGGGTAGAAGCAATACCATGTCCTGCAGCAGACTCAAGACACTCCATCAAGATGTTCTGGAGACCATCTTTCCTCGCTTTGGAGTACCACGGGTCATTATCAGTGATGGAGGCGCACACTTCATTGACAAGCGCTTCAGGAAGTGTCTCACTGACCTCGGTGTGGACCACCGTGTCGCCACCCCTTATCATCTGCAGACAAGTGGCCAAGCTGAGACGTCAAATAAACAAATCAAGAACATATTGCAAAAGACGGTCAAAGCCATAGGAAAAGAATGGGTATCCAAGCTACCCGATGCTCTCTGGGCATATCACACAGCATATAAGACTCCAATTGGCATGACACCATATCAGATGGTGTACGGCAAGACTTGTCATCTTCCAGTGGAACTAGAATTCAAATCTCACTGGGCGGTGAAGAGGTGGAACATGGATCTCCAATCAGAAGGCGTAAGACGACAGATACAACTGGCCGAGCTGGAGGAATGGAGGGAGAAGGCATACCACAGTGCCAAGCTATACAAGGAGCGCACTAAAAGATGGCATGATAAGCAGATCAAGATCAAAACATTCAAACCGGGAGATAAGGTACTACTCTTTAACTCTCATATTCGACTTTTTGGTCATGGGAAGCTTAGAAGTAAGTGGGAAGGACCTTTTACGGTTCTTGATGCCACCGATCACGGCGCCATCACCCTCCAAGATAATGACGGAAGGGTTTTCAAGGCGAATGGGCAACGCCTTAAAATCTTTCTTGAGCCCGAAATGCCTACGCTCGAAGAAGTGGACGTCTTCGAGCTACACGAGGTAGTTTGATCACACGTTCACGGTCGAGCTCAGACCTTAAAAGAAGCCATGTACACTATCTCTTTTCTCCCTTAAAGCTCTATCTAATCTCACCTTTTGCTAAAAATCTCAACTCAACCACTATTCTTCACGTTTATTTAGGTCTACAGCTCACCTATGAGGGCAATCCCAGCTTGTGGCAAGTCCAACCCAAGTAGCCCTGGCCACCCGACCATGGGCCTGGCCGCCCGGCCATAGGTGTGGCCTCCCAGCCCTAGGGTATGGTCTCCCGGCCACCCCTCGTGGCCGTCCGGCCACCGAAACTCAAATTTCAAGTTTTGGAGCGCTTTTGCCTTCTTTTGTGGTTCTGTTGAGTGGATGAGATCGAGTGGTTCGACGATTTAAGGAAAAGGTCTTCTTCTTCCTTTCTCATCTACACTCATCTCACTCCCACATCATCCATGGCACCCCCTTCTCACACTAGCAAGGGCAAGGCCACCATTTCCATCACCTCAAGCACCACTGCAACCTACTCACCAACCTCCGAAGGATCACCACGACCACTAAGCCTTGAGAGGATCACCGACGACACACCCTGGCCAATAGGGCCTGGACCCCATGGCCGCCCGGACATGGAGGGTGGCCACCCGGCCAGGGCAGACAGCCCCCGTGGCCGTCCGGCCACTCGTGAGGGTCGCCCAGCATCCCCTCGATGATCCCTCAGTGTAGATAGGCCCCCACGTGGTCTGTCTCCATCAAGGATGATCACTAAGAAGGTGGCGCGCCCATCTCCTCGTCCCACCTTGGGGGTGATCGCGCCAGTGAAGTGTCTGAAGAGCCTTTTTCAGGAGGAGGCTTCCGGCCCGACGAAGGATCCAGTAATCCCTAGTGCATCCACCTATACCATCTGTGGGGTTAAAACCCCCACTGGTTATGGTGAGGTGCTTGTACCTAGGATCCCTAAGCCAGATGCCTCCATAGATGAGTCCATTGACTCAACTCCACCACGGAGGACGGTGAAGAGGGTGGTTGTTCCTCCTCCAATTAGGGGACCACCAAGACAATATGAAGATTCATCCGATGAAGAAGACATGGTGACCTCCCTAAGGAAGGAGAATGCAGCGCTCAAGGCAAAATTGCATAATTTAGAGGAGCGCTGCGCTGAAGGCGAACTATGGTGAATGGACATAGATGATAAGATAGATGTTCTTAGGAAGGGAATGTCCACCAAAGTCCGCCGTCTTGCAGAAGCAATGGGGAGTCCTGATCTTTATGATCCACCCGCACCATAGACGCCCATGTTTCTAGTTATCTTAGGCGCTTTAGTTCTTTTTCAATTCTAGGGTTGAAGTTTGTTTTGCTTTGTTTAATTTCCCTTTGTAATAAGTGCCTCCAATTTTATCAATTCAATAAAGGTAGGATAGTTTCCCCTTTCAATAATGAGTTTGGGAAGAATGGGTAGAACCATTCGACCTCCTGTCACTAACCCTGTAGGAACCACGATCAAAACACGATTTACAGGGTACAAACACGCTACTCAGAAAGTTTCAGGGGAATTGAGCGAAAAATAGTGGCCGCCCGGCCATACATAGTGGCCGCCCAGCCATCAATTTTCACAAAACCACATCGCGCGGACCTGTCACGACTCCCCAAGGCTCCCACAACACAACAAACCAACGCACGGGTCGAAAACACAACAATGTGTGGCCGCCCGGCCACCCCCCATGGCCGCCCGGCTATGGTGATGGGCTGGACTAGCCCATCTTTACCTTAAACCCATACATGGAGGTCAGATATACGTGTTTATGTTCATATACCTCCAGTTCTTTGCGTTTCACAAATGAACTTGATCAAATTATGCTCTACATGTCCATGACGTCACATTTAACTTGTGCTTGCACCATCTTTTTCCCTATGCTAGATTAATCTTGCCTTTGGATACTCTCATGAATAGGGAACCACTTAAGTTTAAGTTGTTGATTCATGTGAGATAAGATAATTAGAGAAAACCAATGGAACCTTCCCACATGAGTAAGAGTTTTATTTGCAAAATAAAATGAAGGTCCCATCTCGGATGATCTCAAGTACCTATCTTTTGTTTTACCAATGCCACATACGAAAAAGAAACTTGTACATTCGTGCTTCCTTGACTGTTTTGAGTCTTATCAAGTTTGATGCCATTAAAAGAGTTCATTTCAATTGAGAATTTTGGCCTCCACACGCATGTTCCATGAAATAAAGTCTCTCAAAAAGGTGTGCATGAAATACCAATGGTCCCATTCAAGTCTTGTTTGAAAGAAAGAGAGGCATGGAGACTCAAAAAAAAGAGTATGAAAAGATGAAAAGAAAAGAAAGAAGAACTCCATGCCTTCTACTCAAACATGGGAATCAAGCAAAACACTTACAAGAGACAAGTCCCTACACTACACTTGCACATGGCCAAATCTCAGTTGATTATGAATCTTTTTCTTGACACTTGATTTGATTTGATGATATAAACATGACGGGAAAGTCTCATTATCTCGACTACCTCAGCTCCACAAAGGCCTTGGTAGTATAGGATGTGAGGAAAACAAGATTCTGACAAGGACACTTTGTCCTGTGAGTGACCGAGAACTGGTCTTGAGATCAAAAGAGTTGGTAAGCCTTGCTTTTTGAAAATTCTGAAAACCTCTTTACTCAAGTGTGGGGGAACCTGAAGTTGACTCTGATATATCCTTGTTCCATGTTTCAACATCTCAAAACTAAAGTGTAGACACCATTGAAATCCTAGGCGGATGAAATAGTTGGGAATAATATTGTGTTGTTATGGTGAATGTTGATGTTATGCCCTATCCACTTATGCTTACTCTACGGTCTAAGTGTGGGGGGGTGTTGACGGTCGATAAAACCCTTTTCGACCACCAACATTTCATGTTTGAGAGCATAATTTATCAAGGTTTCATGTATTACTAACTGGTTCCACGAGTTGTGCATAAAAGTTGGATGCAGGAGCATGTCACGTACAAAATATCGAAGAAATGCACAAAATAGAGACAAATGGGCAAGGGAAAGGCAAAGGCCCAAAAGTGCATGGCCGGCCGGCCATCTTCCATGGCCGCCCGGCCATCAGCAAGCCCAGGGAGCCTTTCAGCCCAAGTGCATGGTCGCCCGGCCATGTCACATGGTCGCCCGGCCACGTCACCGATCCAATCTTCGACCTGCATGCAAAGAAACACAAATCCAACAATGCAACCAAGAATCCAATGTATCCAAGGGTTGAAAGGCCATGATGCAACGGATTGATGACGTCAGCGATCTAGGGAGTGGCCGCCCGACCAATAGGAGTGGCCGCCCGGCCACACCCCCGGCTTTATTTTCCATGTGCATCAACTCCACTAACCGTCAACCGACTCCAGGAGTGCATATCAACCGTTGGATCTTCAAGTCGGATGATCGGGTGGCCGCCCGGCCACCCTACATGGCCGCCTGGCCATGCACAATGGCCTCCCGGCCACCGACCTACCTCAACTACCGACCTAGCACCTCTACAAATACCCCCCCTCGGTTCCTATGCTATAAATACCCCCTGGGAGGCCATTTGCAAGGTGTGGTAGATCAAAAGAAGAATAGTGTGGTTGTGTAGTTGAGTGTAGAGTATAGTAGTAAGGATGCCCTTGGCATTGTAGAGAGAGCCCAGTGTATCAAGAGTGAGTAGTGAGTTGTAGAGTGAAGGAGTCGGATTTCTCTCTGGTATTCTATTCCCGAGCTCTTATTCTCAGAGGAAATATTACTCTATTTCCAGGATACAGTAAAGTTCCTTGCTCCTCTGATTTATTTATTTCGTACTTACTTTATTTACATACTTAGTCCCCGCTTAATAGTTTATGGGTACCAAGTGTGCTATGTGTAGTTTAACTATACAGTTGTGTTTCCCCTCTCACTTCGAACCAGTGTAGTAGCAAACTCGGTTGTGTAGACGTGGTGTCTAGACTAGAGTTTGCCTTGAAAGGTGTCCTGTCCCACGCAGTTTTGGTTGGTAGTCCCACCTGGTGACAGCGGGTGTGTGTCCTGTGTAGTCCAACCCCGTCGTTCGAATAAGTTGTCATCGACGCATAGCTGAGTCCTGTAGCGCCCGCCTTTCTCGTCTGGGTTATCAGCACTCTGGTGCTTGGAAGTGGTTCTATAGCCTCAGTGTCCATGTAAACCTGTTAAGTAGAGTACTAGTTTGTTTAGTAAGGTTAAGTTGTTATATCTAAAGTAGTGATCCTGCTCTGCTCTGTTAATTATCTCTACAATTGCTGGTTTTACTGTTCGGTCCTATCCGTTTTACATTGAGTTACTCCTCGTTCCTCGTGGATTTCGATACCCTGGAATACTCTTGGGTGAAAGGCTATAACGTGTTTCTGTACGCTTGCGGATTTATTTCAGTAGGCTAAGAAACGCCAACACCGAGTCATTTAGAAAGTTTTGCCATCAGATCAGCACAGGCCTTAATTTTGCTTCGGTTAGACATCCACAGTCCAATGGTGTCATTGAAAGAGCAAATGGTATAATACTATCTGGTATATCAAAGAAGCTAGTGGGGCTTCCGAAGGGCAAATGGGTCAATGAGTTGACAAGTGAGGTTTGGAGCCACAACACTATGGTTTCGAGAGCCACATGCTTTACGCCATTCAAGCTATTGTATGGAGAAGAGGCGATGACGCCCGAAGAAATCAAGCACAAGTCAATAAGGGTAGCAAAATCCAAAGCTGAGCAAGAAGAACAGTTCGTTACAAACGAGTCAGTGGAATCAGTCAGACTGGAAGCGGTTGATAACATCCAAAGGTATCAATAAGAAACCAAAAGGTGGAGAGACAGGAAGGTAAAGCTTAAGTCCATCATGCCTGGCAACTTCGTCCTTCGAAGAATAGCCAACACAGATATGACAAGCGAACTACATAGCAAGTGGAATGGTCCTTTTCTGGTAAAAAAATCAAATAGGCCAGGTTCTTATAGGCTCGAAGATATGTTTGTCAATGAAGTTCCAAGGTTGTGGAATATAAATGATCTTCGGCGCTATTACCCATAGGAATAGATTTTTTGTTTATCATTTTGTATAAAGTAACAAAAAGGCGCTGCACCCTTTTTCCTTACAGGGGAAACCCCAGAAGCAAGACGGGGCGTAGGGTTTTTAAGGGGGCAGTTGTATGTAACCAAGCTTCAGATCAATGAGAAGCAAATTTTTCCCATGATGTGTTGTTCTAATATGGCGAAGCTTCGTATTGAGTTTTTACCTCAATATGAAGGATATTGCCGAAGTTACATGTGATGAAGTAAGCAAATCATGTGCGCCAAAGAGAGCGTCTGCGTTCTCACAGCTGTGCAAAAAGGCGTGCTCTGATTAAAGTGACTCCTGTCATGCAAAAATGCACCAGAGCACATACTACAGAAGTCGACCAAGGTCGCGGTGGGTAAAAAAGTGTTATAAAAATAGCATCGGATTCCCTTAGCATTGGGTTCCCCAGTTTTTTGTCGCTGACGCAGATCTTCGCATTGTTTAATGTATATCTGTGAACTGTGAAGCATCGGATTCCTTAAGGGAACTGTGTATCAGTCAAATGCAACAGTGATAATCCTGTTCGTGCATGATTATATTGCATCGGATTCCCTGTGTAGGTACTCAGTGTCTCGCTTGCTAGGGGCTATAAATACAAGCCCGGCATCTTCTTAAGTATTACACCACAGCTCGATATCCACCAAACTCACAGAAGTGAGAAGCATTGTCCAGACACATAGCTAGAACCATTTCACATCGTAGCATACAGAGTTAGAATCTTCTATAGTCCATCGAAAGGAGAAATAGAGGATGAAGTCTTCCGCGGACAAAGCCTATCTTCGTATTGGCATCACTTCATGTCTATCAGGAAGAGGCTCAGGCCGTGAGATTCTCCTAATGTTTCTCCTTCGTCAGGCTAATCTAGGCAACGGATCAGGGCGTGGGGTGCTCCTAACGGAGTCATTCACGTACTGAAAAGGTCGCATCATCAGGGCGTGGCCAGCCCTAGTTTGCTTCAAAGGCAGGTGGCAGAGGTTTTGGCGATGATCTTACCTAGGTGCGCTGGCAGTAATGTGTCAGTGCGTGACCCTCTAGCAGCTGCACGTGGGGTTTTCAAACCAAGAATGTGCAGTGGGCTTTAGGAGCATGGTGTCACAAAGCTGGCTGCGCATAAAAATTTTACTAAATTGTAGTGCTATTATATGGCGGATTTAGCCGCAGTTCGGTCATTGTATCCGAAGCTTCCTTCAATCCATTTGCAAATTTTGTGTGTATATCTGCTTCGTATCGTATAAGACAAGGTGTTGAAGTGATTTCGTCTCTGTGAAGGAATGCTTTCTTTTTGAAGTAACTATGCGAAGTTTTCAGTTTCAAAGATGAAAAAAGATTGCAAAACTAAAACCACACATGCAAATATACATCACAGCAGTTATGCTTCTGAAAATGATCATATCAAACTGATACAGCATGCAAAATACATTACAACCGCTTTAGTCATCCGCCAGCATTACATTTGTGGCAATTTCGTCAACAATGTTCTCCACAACATAATCCAAAATACGGTCGGCATGAAAACAGTTAAGAATGTGTAGTGCAAACTTAGAGGTGCTTTGACACACATATACAGACAAAGTTCTACAAGGGCTGAAAGTAGAACTAGCCAAAGACACCTGGTACCCAGCAAAGAGAAACAATAAGCGTACTTTGCAAACAACTAAATGTAGCTAGTTTGAATGTTAGACCTCCGAAGCATCATGCTGGGTCTTCGGGGGCTCGTCCACCTGGGATTTCGAGGTCGGGGACTATTCTACCTCTGCAGATTGAGTTAGTTTCAAAGTGTCAATTTGTGGGAGAGCTTCGTCGGCACCTAGAGCGCTATCCTTAAGTCTAGGTCCTTACTAAAGTGCAGTAGTCAGACGTCGTTTCTTGGTGCGTTTAGCAGCCGCCTCTTCGGCCTAAAATGAAGAATTGTTATATGTTCGCAAGGCGAAACAGGAAACGAAAGCCCCAAGATCAGTAAAAAGAGTACCTCCCTCTGACGTTCGTGGATCTGTTCCAGGACTCTCGCTTCGAGGCCATGTTTCCATAGTAGGTTGTAAACGCGGCGTCCTATATTTTCGCAAGCCCGGGTGCACGTGAATACGTCTACAGAGCATAGGCAGAAGCCTGGGGTAGAAGCTCTTTCGATATGGGAGTAGCCTTGGGATTTGAGAGATGAAGATATAGCCTTAGCGCCAGCCATGATGCAGTACCCCCCGTACGAAGTCGTTAGCTCCGATATTGCTGATATCTCTTTTTCAATCCATTTCAAAGCCTCTAGGGAATAACCTTCTTCATACCTTTGAGTTCGTGAATGAGCATCGGTATGAGAAATGACGGACTAAGCAGCGGAGGCACAAGACAAAATCCTGCTGAAAATAGTTTTTTCCTCTTCTACTTTCTTTAGTTTGAAAGATTCAAGTTCAGCACGAAGATTAGCAAGTTCTTCGTCTTTGGAGGAGAGGTTGGCCCGACGTTCTGACAGCTCTTGTGTTTGCAATTCAGCACTCTTCTTCAAAACTTCAATCATATCTTCAGAGGTTTGCCGAGCCTTCTTCTCCTACTCTAGGAGATTGTTCGCCCTCGAAGCAGCAGATAATTGTTTCTCTAGTTCTGCTGTCAACTCTGAATTTTTACCCTTAAGCTTCTTGGCGTTGGTTCGCTAAAGAATCACTTTGTCAGTTAGGCCTTGAACAATTTTGTTGTGAGGCTCATGCTCTGCTTTCTCGTTTGCTTCGTGTTCACGAGCAAATTTGCCAATTCGAGTCCGAAGGTCGTCAATTTGGGCAGTTTGTGACATGTTTTCTAGTATTTGCCTTTCGAAAGGAGAAGTCCCTGCAAATATATAAAGAACAGAGAAATGATACAAAGGTCTACAAACAGAAAAAAAGGGGGGAGAAGGAACATAACGAAAGAAGAAGCATGAAACGCACCTTTAAGCAAATAGCGTTGAGTTGCCCGGCTAGTGTTTCGATGGGCAAAGAAATCAACTCCTTTTCGACATCTGGAAGGCAGAATAATTGACCCAGCCCATCTGCTACAATCATTTTACCCTCGGACCCTAAGCATTGCAGAGACTTTGAGTGTTCTCCGCCAAAAATAGTGTTGTCTCTATCGTAAGCAAGTTCTTCGGTGAGACTGCGGAGCCTGATGACCTCTTCGGCGTCAATATTTTTAGGGCCATAAACCCAAATGAAACCAATATCTGTTGCTTCAGAAGCATTTTCAGTTCTAGGGTCTTCGCCCCTATCAGAATTGTCACTGCGTACAGAAGCCTAACGAAGGTCCGACAGTGTCTTCGCGATCCCCTCAGAAGCAGATTCCTTTGTATCAAATTTTAGATCCTGAGGTTGCGTCGGAACCTTTGTTTCAGGGTTTGTCACTTTGATTGTCGCTTCATGATCAAAGGATGGAGGTTCGGCGTCAATGGTCTCCCTGTTCTTGTGATCAGGTGCTTCGTACCTGGGCAATGCACCCGTAGAATCCTCATCAACTATGACATCAAATGGGTTGGAGATTCTTGGAATACCTTCGGACTCTAGAGTAGAAGCATCAGGGGATGAAGCTTTATGGACAAGCTTCATGACTTGAGAGCCAAGTGGGCTCAAAGCACGAGAAGGGCCGAAGCTGCCAACCATTGAGGTAATCATCCTATTCGCCTTAGATGTAACTCCTCGAGATAAAGGGGCAGCCTCTGAGGCATTGGGGTCTTGTTCCCCTATTGTTCCAACACCTTCGGCATAGGCCATCTTCGGAGGACTTATCTCTGGTTCAAACACTGCTAGTTTCTTATAGGTCCGGCGAGTGGGTTTCCTCAGGCAAATCTTTACTCGTTTTCTGGTAACCTCAGCATCAGTGCCCGCTACTTCTGTAGCATCTTTGGCTTTGCGCTTCAGAGTGTTAGCCTTCGAAGTGGGGACACCAACATCAAAATGCTCGTAATCAGGATAGGTCGCCCCGAAAGCGTCAAACACTCGGTTAAGGCGAAGTTTGGGCCTATCGCCGAAGACATGTTGTAGGCGCCTATACTCTGCAACAGTGTAGTTACCGAGCATGGCACAAACAACTTTCTCAACACCAGCTCTCTAAGATTCATCCGGAGTCTGTACTTGCCAAAAGGCTTGAATTTGTACGGCAGACGGACAAGTTGGGTAGGGTCGATCGGACCTTCGGGGACAGGCATAGAAAACTTGCTTCGAAGGGGAATCACGCCGTTAGCTGCGAACTCCTAGGCTAGGCATCGCATATGAATTTATGAACACACAACTCTGTAGGCGATATTCGCCGAAATAGTCCTGTCGGATTGAGCACACAAAGGCCTCTTGAAACCGAAAGAAACTTTCAAAGGATCCATCAAGCATGAGCCAAATTCAGGTTTCTTTTTAGTATTGACGCTACACTTCTGCATCCAACTGCTAGACCATTTGCTTTGGTACGCTAGCACAGGGCCTGATGAGTCTGTGCGGCTTTGGAAGTTGTAGCATCAGAAGTTCGGATGAAGCCCAGTCACCGTGTCTGCCATAGTCTAGTAGTGCAGCTCATGCGAACGGCAAAAGTGCTCAACGTCTGGTTCCAAGCCTTGGCTAGCTAGCATCCATACATAAATGCCCAGCCAGACAAAGTCGTTGGGGGTTAGTTGATGAAAGTATATTTCGTAGCGCTCAAGGACCTTAGGAACAAATGAGTTCATAGGTAGCTGAAGCTCGGCGTCGAAGAAGTTTTCAAACAAAACGATTTCGCCTGGCCTTGGAGTAGGAGTTTCTTCGTCCTCTAGGCTTCGGCAGTGACTAGGGTTCTTGATGAAATCCAACCTCTGATACAGCTTAAAATCTTTATCCGTGATGTTAGACATCCAAAAGATTATGTGACTCGGTTTTTGGGGATGAAAGGGTAGATTGTCTTCGTCCTTTTCAATTTCCTCAAGATCTTTATCCTCTTGTTCTTCGTCATCAGAAGCTTTGGCGATGTTTTCTAGTTTCTTGTCAGGATGAACCGGAGATAAGTGAACAGGAGTCTCCTCTCCAGCGGTGCTGTGGGTCTCTCCAGTAGATTCAGCTTCGGAATCAGTCCCCATACGGGCTGTGGTGCGGATGCGTGCCCTTGAGGACCTAAGATGAACATGTCGAAGTCAAAAAAATCATGTGCTAGCCTGCATTTAAAAGAGAAGGCAATGTAAGAGATTTCCAAACTTACGAAAATGACGAAGCAATTTCCAGAAGTCAGAACTTCGGATCGCGGTAGAGGACGAGGCAACAAGTATAGAGCTTCATATCAGGTTATGGAGGCAGAGCTTCGGAGCAGGGATAGCAGCTACGCGTCGGCTGAAATGCGGGAGGGGGAGGGGTCTACGGCTGGTCTCCCATGGCTTATATATTGCCCCGGGCATGAAAATCGAAGGGACAGACGACGAACAATTGCGAATCAACAGGAAGCTGACATGTGTCTTTTGCTTATCAGAGTCACTGTTATTTTCTCGCTGTTTCAACCATTTTTCGCGTGTTTTTCTGTCTCCGACCTTTATTCCAAAATAACCTCAAATCGGGGGGAAGCGGCCCAAACACCCAAAGCGTGAGTTCAAGCCTTTGGTGTGTTTGTTCGGTCGCGGTTTGAGCTCATCTTGGAAAAATAAACTAACCCGCGAGGCGCTACTATTGGGCCGAAGGCCTCGAGCCTGACGCTTCGGATAGCTCTTCGATGTTATTGAATTGTAGGGTACGAAGAAGAAGTCAAGAATTATTCGAACAAAGGGCCAAAGGTTCAACCCGAAGGTTCTAAGAGCTAACTTGGGGCGTCAACCTGAAGGTTATTGGAGCTGACTTGGGGCGTCGCTTCGAAGTTTAAAGGCGGCGTCATCCGAAGAAGCATTACTCCGAAGCTTGGTGGCAGACACCGTTCGAAGAAGCACGCCCTATGAAGAAGAGCCGAAGCACAAAGGGACAGACGAAGCTAGATGTAGCTGTTAAAGGCTTGCGTGTTCGAGTTGGTTTCGGATGTAAAATTATTGAATAGACAAGTACTTTGTATAGAGGGGAAGAAGCATGAAGGGTATGCTCGAGGGTAGCCATGTAAAATCGTTATAAAGTAGATTGTGGGTTGACACCTACCGCGGGACATGCTTTTTGGCAGTGACACTTGTACGCCTCACATTGAACGTGATGTCAGTCCTATCTTCTAAAGATGAAGGTATAACACATGGCTTTTCTCATGTGTCCATTCGTCTTCTAGGCTTTTTGTATTTCGTACATTCTTTCTTAAGCATCTTTTGAATTGGGCAAATAGTCCCCGTTTCATTCGTCATTTAAGCTTTATCGGATTGCATCGGGGATTCCAAAGGGGGAGGTCCTTTGTATTTGCTGTTGCCTTGTTGTCGCTGTGTGATTTGATAACAGACCCAACAGGACCCGAACAAGCCATCTAGATGAAAAAATTATTGTTAGTCAAAATTTGATATCAATTCAAATATGGTCAAATTTGATCAAAATTTGGCATAGAAAAAAACGACGTCTAACCAAGCAGGCCCATAGTCTATTGCAAAACGACAATGTAACACTAAAGGAACGTAATTGGAACGGCGATATATAAACCTTAGGCCCTGTTTGGATTCACGGACTAAATTTTAGCGCACGTCACATCGGATGTTTGACGCTGGCTAGAAGTATTAAATATAGTCTAATTATAAAACTAATTGCACAGACGAGAATTAAATGACGAGATGAATTTATTAAACCTAATTAATCTATGATTAGCAAATGTGATGCTACCATAACTGATCATTTAATTATGAATTAATTAGGCTTAATAAATTCGTTTCATTATTTAGTCTTTGTCTATGTAATTAGTTTTTTTTAATTAAATTATATTTAATATTTCTAACTATCGTTGGAATATCTAGGGGTGCAAACGGTGTGGATAATTATCCGATCCGATCCGAATCCTAATTAGCTGGATATAGAGGAGGAGGTTGTGTATCCATACGGATATGGATAATCCGAATCCGATTTTCGTGCGGATGCGGAGTAGGATATGGTAGCGTTAAAATCCGATGGATATGGAGTATCCGACATTTGAAAGCGGATTATCCGATGTTTATAATAGGATAATATCTGATTAGTTTGGTAAGTACAATAAGATCAATGATGATTGACTGCTGCAAAAAAAAGCGGACGGTAGAAATGGAAACAAAGCGCTATAGAGGGCACAAATCAATTCCCGCGCGGCACAAATCAATCACCGATTCATCGTATGTCTAGTGATGAAGAGGGTGACGAATAATCCTATTGCTGGCAACATCCTGTGGTAAAATTCTCAGCTTTATATATGCTTGTGAGTCGAAGATTATAGTTATAGATGCTTATTTAGTACTCTAGTTAGTACAAAAACTTATGCCGTCTTCTTTTAAAAATTCCAGGGCAATGAACGGGTTGGCATCTACTGTTGAAAGTGCAGAGAATTAAAAGACAGAAGATAAAGAAACTTTTTATAGTTAATTATGAATCTATATTTTGTTTACTACTTTCATACTCTTATTAAGTGAAGACGAACTTGTATTAAGTTTTGTTTGCTACCAAGTGTGTGACGTAACGTTATTTATTATTTACGTACTTAGTTATTTATGGCTATATCCAAATTATGTTATCAATTATTAAACTTTAATTTATGATTTATTGATCTCTATAAAAAATTAGATGTAGTAATGTATTATTCGACTTTTTAAATCCGTTTCTGCTTCGACACCGCTCCGACTCTGTAGCGCGTAATATCCGCTCTGAATCCGATAGAAAAAATAGGATTAAAATATGAAAAAGATATTATCCACTTCGATCAGATCCGTTCGTTCGTGTACCTAGGAATATCCGACGTGACAAAAATCTCGCCCATCAAAACACCCCTCCATCCGCCGGAGACCGTCTCAGGCGCGGCCACAGCAGCAAACAACCTATATAGCCCACTGAATTCCCGAAGCCTGCCCCCACTTACCTCGATCCGCTTACACAGCAGCCACGCCGCACTGATCCCGTACGCCAACGCATGCCCATGGACACCGCCGCCGCCTCCCTCTTCGCCGCCGTCTCAAAGCCCCGAGGCATCCTCTCTCCCCACCACGTTCCCTGCGGCGGCCTCCTTCCCCGTGACCGCTCCAGCGCCCTGCTTGCAGTCCGCTGCGCCCACTCCCGTGCCCCTCCTCCGCCTCCTCTTCCGCGCGCAGACTCCCAGGGTGCCACCGCCGACGCTCACCCGAGGCTCCGCCTGCGCCGGCTCGCGGATGAGTTCCGCGCGCTCCCGTCGGACGCTGACCGTGCGCGCCGGCTCCTCTCTCTCGCAGCCGCGCTCCCGCCGCTCCCGGAGCCAGACCGGGCCCCTGGCAACCGCGTCATGGGTTGCGTTGCTCGGGTCTGGATCGTCGCCCGCTGCGACCCCACCACAACCGGAGGGCGGATGTGGTTCGCAGCCGACTCCGACTCAGAGCTGTTGCGCGGGTACTGCGCCGTCCTCGTTGCCGCGCTGGACGGCGCCACGCCCGAGGAAGTGCTCTCCGTCGATCCTAGCGATCCTAACCTTGCGCCGCTCGGGGCGGGGAAGACGGCATCGCGGTCGCGGGCCAGCATGTGGCACAACGTGCTCGTCGGTATGCAGAAGCGGGCGCGCGCGGCCATCGCGGCCCGCAAGGGTAGGCTCTCCTTGGAGCCGTTCCCCTCGCTCGTCATCACCCGCGACGGCGCTGTCCGAGCTCAGGGAAGCTATGCCGAGGCCCAGGTGTGCTCCTAGTCCTCCTAACGAATAACGACCTAACCTCGTTGGCTCATGCTTGGTCCATTGCTTTGCCTGGTGATTAGTTGGCTGCTTGAATGTTCGTGTACTATTGGTCTGCCTGAAACGACGTGGCTTGCCTTAACAAATGTGGAATTACTAGTAGTGTAGTACAATTCGATCTCTTTACAAAATGCCTGAAGAAGATATGCTTTTGTCGTGGGCATATTTGACGTGAAGAATCTGCCAAGGATGGGTCGCCATTTCCCTTTTTCCACTAAAGCTAGCACGACCGAATATGGCTCAGGCATTTTTCTCTTTTTGATCGATAAAGATGAAAGGAGCTGACTCATAGTCAGCTATGCTTATTGTCAAGAATGGTGACTAAGGAATAGAACGGCTAGTGTGAACATCACCCCTTGCCTTTTGTGCTTTAAGTGGCATTATTGACAACTTGCTTGCTTCCGAATAAATACAGTAAAAAATTGCACTCTGCCTATGTAAAAAGGTATCCCATTTTATGTGTTTTTTCCACTGAAATTAAGGGAACTTCTATGGTATTTCTATAACTTTAAATATGGGAAATGAGGTTTTCCTGAAGACGAGGCTCAAGAATTTAGCATGGTCACTTTATCATTATTAAATAATAGAAAAAAGAAGAAAAATATCCACTAACCCATTAATTCTTGTATTGATGATAAGAAAGTAGGAAAGTTAGGTATATCATTGAACTCTAATAACTTTTCAAAATACCACTGAAATATATAGTTCACTTTAATAAAACCAAACTTCCTTTCCGTTAAACTTTGGTCTGTCACTTTCAACACCATTGCACCCTTGTCTATTGTAGCTCTCTTCATCCTTGTCCCAGGCCCCCAACCACCTCCTCCCCTCGCCCAAGTCCCAACCCATAACTTTTGTGTTATGAGGCATGTCCCCTCTCACCTATACTCACTTTTGATAAGGAAAATAGGTACATGCACAAGGCAAGCAACAGCTGCATTTGTTGCTGGTGTTGGATATTTATTGCAGCTGCCCAGTAAAATGAAAATAGGAATGGAGACAAGTTAGAATAAGCAGCTGGCTGCTGGACTATCATTGGTCTTCAGTAAGTCCACACAAGGAGAAGTTATTGTGTACATGCTAGTGTCTCTAGTGTATCAGTTGCAGGACTGTATGATGTTCGTTATGCTCATTGGACTTGTAAAAGCTATTGGAAGACTCCATCTTCACCAAGGTTGTTATTTGTGCTTTCATGGTATTGGAACCCGGAGATTAGTGGCAGTGGTGAACTGGCGATGTTCAGTGGAGCTGCAAAGCTATGCGATGCCTTCTTACTCGGCAACTTTTTCACGTGCTCTGGGACATCCTCACTCATATTCACACATGTGCCAATGTAAGGGATGTTACTTAGGCCGCGTTTGGTAGATGCGGGATTCTAGCCTAGGATAATGTCCTCATTATCTACAATTATCGATGCTCTCCTAGATACACACACAATGGACAGAATCTGCATAAAAATGAGGTCTGTTTGGCTCTTTTAAGGCTGTGGTAATAGCCGGGCAGCGGTAGCACCGGGGCAGGGCCGCGGCTGTGCAGCTGGTAGGCGTGGTTGTTGGCCCCCATCGACCTATACTGGAGAAGCAGGAGGCAGACTAGACGGAGAGCAGGGAGGGATAACAGATTGATCTTAATGCTTGTCCTTCACCAAAAGGCCAGTTTGGCTTACATAGGCCCATGGCCAACAACTAACTAAAACAACTTCCTAAAATTCTTCAACTATCCTAGCTAATCTAACTCTGATTGACCCTAGTTGCCCTGCTGGACTTCTTGCTGCAGTGTCGATAGACTTTGCCCCACATGACAGGCTCTCTTGGAGATTTTATTGCGCTGGATTAGAATTTGATCAAACCAAATGGACCTTTAAAAATCTAATCGTTTTTGAGTTGATGAAAAATGTCAACATAAATTAGCTTAAATGTTACATCATTTTACTCCCAAGTTTTCATATTGATTTTTGCACGAAGCAACTAACCAAATTAATGTTTAAATGCAGGCGATGTTTTTATCTCCAGATGAGCCCACGGTTTCAGAGCTTGTGAAAACCCTTACGGAGAAAAAAATTGGGGTTGTTGCACATTTTTATATGGATCCTGAGGTGCAAGGCATACTTACGGCTGCAAAGAAACAGTGGCCCCACATCCACATATCTGATTCCTTGGTAATGGCGGATAGTGCTGTTAAAATGGCTGAAGCAGGATGTGACTATGTTACAGTGTTAGGTGTTGACTTCATGTCAGAAAATGTTCGGGCGATACTTGATCAAGCAGGATTTGATAAGGTTCTTTTTTTCCAATTAGAGTTATTGAAGTATGTTTCCAGAAGTCCTACTAATTGTTGTGTCCATCTGTCTCTTAGAGCCTACTTTGAGGTCATGCTTGGAATAGTAGATTTATTACTAAAACTTGTATCATGTTACTACGTTTGTGATGGTCATGTCATTTTGTAACCTTGGTATGATGTCATTCTCTTTCTACTCGGGTGCCGCCAGATTGGCAGTTTAACTGATTACCAGAACAATCGAAGTCTGATCCAGTTAATACTGTTGCGTTATCATATATATCATTTGCGAAATAGGAATCTCTGAAAATTGAGCAAACTATAGATGTGATTATGCAAATTACACAGAAAATTGCAGCAAAAGAAGTTTTTAAACCATTACCTGACTGTTAAAGCAAAACACAGTAGCCTACTGCCACACTTTTATTGGTTAAGGTAGTAAGCGATATCTCAATTATGCCATGTTTAAATAATTCTGACCAAACTATTAGTGAACATCAGCATATCCAGAATGTTAGTTCTTCGTTGTTGTCACCTATGGATATATGCCCTCCACAACCTGCAGGCACTAATTCTTATGGATTTATGCAGGTTGGCGTATATAGAATGTCCAGTGAATTGATTGGCTGTTCCTTAGCAGATGCTGCTTCGAGTTTTGAATATTCTAATTTTTTGAGGGAAGCGTCAAGATATTATCCTTCTTTGCATGTTATTTACATAAATACTTCTCTGGAAACAAAAGCTTGTGCACATGAATTGGTTCCTACAATTACGTGCACCTCTTCTAATGTTGTTCCAACAATATTACAGGTACATGTTTTGCTTCTCAGTATTATCTTAGTCGACATTTTGTTGTTCTATGGATTATATTTCCTTTTCATTTTATTGCTTCTGTAATCAAGCTTTCTTAACTATCTACATTTTAGGCATTTTCTGAAATACCAGATGTTAATGTCTGGTATGGTCCTGATTCATATATGGGTGCAAACATCGTAGATTTATTTCAGAGAATGGCTACCCTGTCAGATGTAGAAATTGCAAAAATTCATCCAGATCACAACAGGAAATCTATAAGTTTGTTACTTCCACGTCTACACTATTACCAGGTTTGTGATTTTGTTCCTCTTGTGTGCTTTAGGAAGTTTGTTACATCCAGAAATCTTAATTCATCTATGCACACTGTAATCTCAACATTCAGATTAATTCTACAAAGTTAAACTTCCATCAAAATTTCTAGAGTTTTTGTAAATTATATTTCATCCTCACTTTATATTTTTTTTGTTTCTATATTTGTTCAAATATTCAAATATTATATTTCTATTTCAAAGAGTGATTTTTGCGCTGTTTTGTATATTTTTGAATCAAAGAGTTTCAAATTGTAAGCCTCTCAACTCACTGGATGAACTAAAACTCAGGAGATTTGGCGCTGCAAGTGCAGCTTTTCTTTTTTTGTCAGAATGTATACCGGCCATTATTGGCCATAATAGCAGATCAAATCTGCATGTACATTAATAGCTTTTGTAGCCTTAGTAATGCTCTTGATTAGGTTAGATTAGAGGAGAGGACTATTGTTCCTTTCCATGTTTGTACACTCACTGTTGTATAAGAATAGCCTACAGCAATAGAGAAATTAATTCTGCATTTCTGCATATTTGCTTTCATGGTATCAGACTAATTACCGATCCTTCCCCGCTATCTATTGTTGTATAAGAATAGTATAAAGCAATAGATAAATTCATTCTGCCTATTTGCTTTCATTTTTTATGTTTCTCTTATCTGTAGAAGTGTAGGTACATGGCTGATATGGCCTTTGTGGCGCCTAAGAAACAGCTACTAGAGTGACTGACTCGGCCAGCAGACGACCAAACCAATCAACTGACCACTAACTGAACATCCCCTTGATTCCACACAAGACTGAAAATTGAAGAAACTGAGGCAAATACACTAAGCTAAGCTACTGAACGCGGAATGTGCTAGGGTTACTTGAATCAATTCTCCCCTAATCCCTGCGCATTGAAGATCAAATTTGAACCATTCCATTCGTTGCTCGTAGCTCATGGAATTGGGCTCGCCCAATTGCCTTTTGTTACGAATAACACTTGTATTCAATATGAGGCCTCTTAGGCCCGAATATATACAGGTACAAGAGTTAGGAAATATGCACAAAACCCCTTATAGAATGGGGAAACTACAAATATAACATATACATCACACTAAATTTGGAAAAATAAAAACCATGCTGAGCTCGAGTCTACGCCTTCATGAAGAAATCAGCGAACTGAAGCTCTGAAGGCACATAACGAAGAGCAATCACATCATCCTGAACCTGTGCACGGGTGTAATAAGTATCAACACCAATATGCTTAGTAAGCTCTTCATGGATAAAAAGCAATACTAATAGCACCTGCATTGTCACTCAAAAGAGGAGTCGGTAGAGAAGTAGAAACACCAAAATCTGCCAGCAACCATTGTAACCAAGTCACCTCACCGTCACAAGAGCCATTGCATGCAATGTCGGTGTTATGCACCGGTAGTTCGATCGGGGGTACGTCAAGATTTATCGTACGAGGCGGTCGTTGACAGGTGTTTGATGGTATACAGAACACAGAACACATGGTTTTGATAGGTTCGGGCCGCTAAATCGTGTAATACCCTACGTCCTGTATGGTGGTTTGTATATATTGATCGTGGAAAAGCTAGATCACGAGTCGAGAGCGTCTCTCAGTGTCCATGAGTATAGAGTTTACAAGTATGCGTTGATGATTCGATGCTTCATTCGTTGTTTTGGAGGGGCCTTGCGGCCGGTTATATAGCCCGGGCGATAGGGTTACAAGGAGCTCTAGTCCTACTAGAATTGGTTACATCTCCTACTAGTATTCCTTTTAACTCTTCCTTGTATATGTCGAGTCCTTGTCTGGCATGTCTTGCCAAACCGTATCTTCGCCCGGTCAACCCGTTGCGCATGCCAACTGTACATGATAGGCCATGTGGGTGTATCCCTGACAAGTCCCTGAGCCTCAAGCTAATTAGCATAATCAGGTTGAGGGTCTTGATGTGTCAAGTCTTCGTTACTTATTTATCTTAATCTTCGATTGGTGTGCACTGAATAGGTGCACCCAATGTGTATATCACCCGAGCTTCAAGTTGAGTTGAGCAGCAATCGACTTGAAGGTCTTGCATCTTTGAGGAATCTCGTCGTTGTAGAGCCAATGTGTGGTGTGCATAGAAATAGGTGTGCCCATTGGGTGTAGCACTCGAGCTTCAAGTCGACTTGTGTTGCAATCGACTTGAAGGTCAAGTGTCTTTGGCGTCGTGTTGTCCTTGTCTCGCATGACGAAATCTTTGAAAAATTTCGGATGGTATATGTAGCCCCCGAACCTCGAGTTGATTAGTGTAATCAAGTCGAGGGTCAAGTAGCTTTACAATCTTGATGAACTCCCGAATGGTTCAGGAGCGATCCGAATGGTTTTGATGAATTCCCGAGTGGTTTGGGGATGATCCGAGCAGTCGAGATGGTCATTGATGCAATGACTGAAGTTCTTGGCTAGTGGAAACACCACGTCACTAGCCGGGCGGTGCAGCCCTCGAGCTAAAGAAGTAGTCGGCGAGGTCGACGAAGTAGTCAGGAACTCGACTGGTCACGTCTCTAGCTAAGCAGTGCAGCCCCCGAGTCGAAGGAGTTGGCGACCCAAGATTTGTGAAAAGGATCAACTTCTCTATCACGCATGTATTTACTCTTGTATGGTCATTTGTTTTCCTCGGGTAGTTGGCCTATCTTGGCTTTGTCACATACACGCTTAGGCAATCGATCCATGGCACAGGGGGATGGCTCTCTTGGCTCTATCCCATACATGCTTAGGCATCGATTCCATGGTGCAGGACTCGGCTAAGGCTTGTTCAACCCGATTATCGACGGGGTTGACGAAGGAGTCGGCGAAATCGCCGTGCACTCGGCTGGTCACATCTCCAGCTGAGTGGCGTATCCGCCGAGCTAAAGAAGTAGTCAGCGAAGTAGACAAAGGAGTTGACGAGTCAGCTGGGTGCTCGGCTAGTTACGTCTCCAGCCAAGCGGTGTAGCACCTGAGATTTGTAAGAAGGATGGTTATGTAACGAAAATACGAAAAATATTATGTAGCCTCATGTTGAATATGAAGAAATAAAAACAATAGGCTAGAGTGTTTTTTTATCTTCCCATCTATTTACTCTTGCATAGTCATTTGTTTTCCCCGGGCAGTTGGCCTATCTTGGTTCTGTTACATACACGCTTAGGCGATTGATCCATGGCACAGGGAGATGGCTCTCTTGATTCTATCCCATACATGCTTAGGCATCGATTCCATGGCGTAGGACCCGGCTAAGGCTTGTTCAACACTTCAACCCAAGTATTCAGCCGACCATACAGGAGAGGATACGGAAGGGATAAAATTGAAGAAGATGACGATGATAGATGAAAAAATATATAAATTAAATATGAAAGCGACTTAGATATTTGAGGTGATCCAGAATGCCGCCGACCAGTTTTGGTACGACCTGAGTAGAGGTTGCTAGCCATGCTCACGTAGGATGCTTGTGCATATGATAGTATCATGTTGCTTTTCTGGAGGTAGAGATTGGTTCCATTTTGGCAACTAAAGCAATTTCCTACTCTGATGCGATTTCCCAAGAAATACGACAGCAGCAGGGTAGCTAGATCAATGCATGCAAGTTCTTTTTCCTTGTCCTTTTGCCGATTGCTACTGCTGTTCCACTTTAATTGGAACACCCACAGTCTCACATGGCATCCTCTGGCCTTAGCATCGACCACCCTTCACCGCCGCATAGCGCCTGAGCCTGCTATGTGTGCCACCACATGGCCATTGTAGATCAGCTCATCCAAACATCACCACACAATTCATTGGCGTGCCCTTTCTAGTCCTAAGCTACTCGCTGTCAAGCACCATCCGTATAGCTGCACATCACAAGCCAAGAAATCATGGGGCTCCGCAGAGCATGTAGATTAGTCCACATGACTCACATCTACACACTCAAGATGTTGACAACCACTCATTACACCAAGGAGCAGTCACCCTTGACTTCTCATGAAGGCTGTGTTTAGTTCTCCGAATTGCAGAACTTCCTGCTCCATGCCACCGAGAGAGCTGCCATGACATCCAGCTTAATGATAGACCAACAAGATTGAAATTTTTTTCCTGTAAACCCATCCGGGCCAGGCACTTTGTCCAGAGGCAATTGTTTAATCACTGACCAGTCTTCATCTTCACCGAAAGGGGCATCAAGCAAGCTGAGTTTTAGGGCAGGCAAATGCAACTCATCAAGGTTGAATTGATTATGGAGGCTCTGTCCATGTTTGAATCAATCAGATCATGATAAAAATCATGAATTGCTGCAGCTTTCTCCTCATATCATGTGAGAACCTCATAATCAGAGACAACCTTGGCTATAAAATTCTCTCTCTTACGGTGGTGGGCATTAAGCTGGCAGAGAGCCGTGTTGGCATCTCCATCACTTAGCCAAGACATTATAGAGCGACTTCTAGTGATTGTTTGCTGCATCGAAGAAAGGGCAAGCACATGTTTCTTCATATTGTTTTTCAGCCAAGTCTCGACCGAGGAAAGATTCCTACTGTCTTGAGCTGTTTCTAATCTGTGTAGCGCTTCTCTTGCTAGATAGAACTGGGAGGTGACATGTCCGACTTGCTTTTTGCTCCAACCCTGCAAGCCTCTTGCTGTAGCTTTGAACTTCTTTGAAAGTGTGTTGGAGGGGACAAGTAGTTACAGGAACAGATTTCCAAGCTCCTTCAACCGCCTCAATAAAACTATCATGTATTGTGCAGAAGTACTCAAAATGAAATCTCATCTTACCAGACTTATTGTCATGCAGTCCCAGCAAGAGAGGGCAGTGATCTGAGTCTTCTGAAGAACCACTTTGCAAGAGACAGTTTGGATTGAGTTGCTTCCAGTCGACTGAGCAGAAAACTGTATCTAATTTGAACAAGGTGAGGGAATCTTGCAGATTTGACCATGTAAATTTGCGACCATGAAGAGGCAGCTCTTCAAGGGCCAAATCATTAATGTGCCTTCTAAATCTCCACATCATTGCTCTATCAAGGTGGTTGTTGTTCTTGTCTTCTTCTTTATAAATGATGTTGAAATCTCCTAAAACTAGCCAAGGACCATTACAGGCATTACGCATAGCCCTCAGTTCTTGTAAGAAGAGCATCTTGTTGTAATTGCCTTGAGGCCCATACACGCAAGTGAGCCACCATGGTTAACCAGAGATGGTGCTGAACTGTATTGAAACTGAATGTGTATCAATCCATGATGCACTTGGGGTGCCTAGAGAATGCTTCCACGTGACTAGAATTCCTGCACCTGCCCGTGACAGAAGGCAAACAAAAGTCAAAATCAGAGCCGCCGTCAGTAAGGTACATTGGGAGATAGCAGCCATCTTGGTTTCTTGCAAGTACATGTTGTCAGCTTTGTAAGCCACAGATCAAACAGAGTTTTGGTGAGCCACTGCATTGAGACCCCGCATATTACATGAAATAATCTTAGAGGGATTCATTCACTCATTGGATCACCAAGATGAAATGACCAACGATCACAAGAGCTGACAAGGCTCCTCATTTGGAGCTGACCACCCAAAGAGAGCTGACAGGGCTCGAATATCAGAGCAAGAGAGTAACTGTGAAATAAATAACTAAATAAGCTTAGCATAGTCGCCCATAGCCTATTGAATGATGCCGTCATCTCCAATAATGTCAAGCGAGCGCATTACCCACTTCTTACTCGCAAGGGGAGAGATTCAGCGATTGTCTCGATGCCGACTTCAGCGGTAGCCTGGGGTGTTGGGAGGATCCAGGTTGTTTGCTTGGATAGCTTGCTTACATGGAGTTCCTGTCCCACTGTCTAGGGCAGGATGTGTTTGCACCTTGTGCAAGCGGGCCTGTGATGGCCAACTAGTTACCAGTTCACTGCGTGTTTCATAAACTTTGGTGATATTTTGTGGCGGATATGCCTTCTTGCAGCCGAAAGGGGCAGCAGGAGGGGTCGTGGCACTAGTCACAGCTGGACCCAAGCTGCCGCACTGCTCGCCATCTTGTGTAGGTACTGGATGTTAGAAATAATCCTTGTGTTAAGTATTTTGTATTGTAATAGTATTCTAATGTTGCCTGCCGACAAGTATGAGTCGGTTGCTGTTTCTTAGGCAGTAAGTAGTACAACAGCTGTCTCTGACAGTTACAGTCTGTACTCTATAGAAGTAGCAGCACAGCCTGCAGTAGATTAGTAGTAGTAGTTGCTAGAATGAGTGCTTGTATTCCCACCAACACCCCCCCGCAGTCTGAACTCCCGGCGCAGCGGAGTTTAAGACTGGACAAGAAAGAAAACACACACACAGGGCCAATCCCGCCCCACCCCCCGCGCAGTCTCAGCACTAGCCACAGCTGATGTTGAGGCTGGAACGGAACTCGGAGAAGGTCGAGGAGGGTAGACCCTTGGTGAAGATATCGGCAAACTGGGAGGTGGTCGGGACGTGGAGAACCCGGACATCGCCGATGGCGACCCGGTTGCGAACGAAGTGCAAGTCGATCTCCACATGCTTGGTCCGCTGGTGCTGAACCGGGTTGGTGGAAAGGTACACCGCGCTGACGTTGTCGTAGTAGACGAGAGTGCTCCTGGCGAGAGGGCTGTGAAGCTCAGCCAGAAGCCTCCGCCACGCCGTTGGCAACAACCCGGTACTCTGCCTCGGCACTGGAGCAGGAGACAACTGGCTGCCGTTTGGACGACCAGGAGACAAGGTTGCTGCCTAGGAAGATGGCGTAGCCGGAGGTGGACCGGCGGGTGTCCGGACAACCAGCCCAGTCTGCGTCGGTGTAGACGACGAGCTCAGCGTAGGAAGACCGGTGGAGAAGCAGGTCGTGGTCAACTGTGCTACGGAGGTAGCGGAGGATCCGCTTCAGAGCAGTGAGATGCGGTTCTCAGGGATCATGCATATGAAGGCAAACCTGCTGAACCGCATAAGTGATGTCCGGCCTGGTGAAGGTGAGGTACTGCAGGGCACCAGCAAGGCTCCGGTAGTTAGTGGGATCAGCAACTGGGGTGCCCTCAGCCTCTGACAGCTTGGCCTGAGTGTCAACAGGGGTGGAACAAGGGTTGTAGTCAGTATCGAGAGCATACTGCCGCTGGTGGTGGAGAAGCCCGGAAGGACGGGGCTCAACAGTGACACCCAATAAGTGGTGGAGCACACCAAGGTCCTTCATAGCAAACTCCTGCTGTAGAGAAGTGATGATGCGCTGAAGCAAGTGTGGGCTGGAGGCTGTGAGAACAATATCATTAACATATAGCACCAGATAAGCAGTCTCATCCCCACGGCTGTAGACGAACAGAGAAGTGTCTGACTTGGCCTCAGTGAAACCCATCAGTGAAACCCAAAGACACCAGGAACGAGGCAAACCGAGAGTACCAAACAGGAGGAGCCTGCTTCAGGCCGTAGAGGGACTTGTTGAGCTGACAGACCATCTCAGGACGAGTAGGATCCACAAACCGTGCCAGCTGGCTGCAGTAGACTGTCTCAGTCAGAGTGCCGTGAAGAAACACATTCTTCACGGCGAGTTGATGCACAAGCCATGAGCGTGGAGGAGCAAGCAGGAGAACTGTGCGCACTGTAGCAGATTTCACCACTGGGCTGAAAGTCTCATCATAGTCCACGCTGGGGCATTGGGTGAAGCCCGGGATAACCCAGCGAGCCTTGTAGCGATCCAGGGTACCATCAGCTCGGCGCTTATGCGTCCAGACCACATTGCAACCAGACGAACGCGACACCAGGTCCCATGTCTGGTTGGCAAGAAGAGCTGCGTACTCCTCTTCCATTGCACGACGCCAATGAGGGTCCGCTAGGGCGTCACGGACGGAAGAGGGTACAGGAGAGATCCGTGGCTCGGTGATGGCAGCGGAGAGGATCACGGGCCGAAGAACACCAGCTGCCCTTCGCGTCACCATGGGATGAATATGATGAGGACACCGATGGAGGACGGGCGGGTGGTACACCGACGGCTCGTTGCGAGAGCGGGTCGGGGCACCACGAGGCGGCTCCTGTGGAGGCGGCGCTGAACGGTGGTGGTAGACGCGTACGGGCTGAGCGTAGTGCGCGGGAGGCGCCAGTGACGGCGGTGTCGATGTCGAGGGCGGCGCCGAACGACGGTGGTAGACGCGCACGGGTTAGGCATAGTGCGCTGGAGGCGCCGGAGACGGCACCATCGGGGCCGCGCATGGTGCGGCGGGGGGCGTCAGTGCCGCGCATGGCGCAGCAGGGAACTCCAAGGCCGCACGTGGAGGCGCCGGAGACGGCGCCACCGGGGCCGCGCATGGTGCGGCGGGGGGCGTCGGTGCCGCGCATGGCGCAGCAGGGAACTCTAGGGCCGCGCGTGGCGCAGCAGAGACCGCTGGAAGCGGTGCGGGCGTATCAGGGCAACACGCCGGTGGAGAACCTATAGAAAACTTAGACAAGAGTGGCTGAACCACTGGGTCCGTCGAAAACATGGACTCCAACTCGAGATCAGAGGCGAGGGTGGAGGTGGTGGAGAAAGGGAAATCCGACTCGTCAAAGACAACGTGTCGGGTGACAAGGGATCCTGCGAGAAGTGAGGTCAAGGCAGCGGTACCCCTTGTGATCTGGGGAGTAACCAAGAAACTCACAACGAGTTGAACGGGGTGCCAGCTTGTGGGGAGCAGTTGCGGAGGTGTTAGGGTAACATGCACAACCGAAGACACGGAGGTGATCGTAATGAGGAGGGGTACCGAAAAGAGCGTGGTGTGGAGTGGGAGTTGGGGAAGCAGTGGAGGGTAGGCGGTTGATCAAGTAGGTGGCAGTGTGGAGACTCTCTGCCCAGAAGCGAGCAGGAAGAGAGGCCTGGAACATAAGGGTGTGCATGACATCGTTAGTGGTGCGAATCATCTCCTCCGCCTTGCCGTTCTAAGGGGAGGTATAGGGACATAAGGTGCGCAGCTGGACACCGCGAGATAGGAAGAAAGAGCGGGAGGCGTTGTTATCGAACTCACGCCCGTTGTCACACTGGATGGCCTTAATGGTGAGGCCGAACTGAGTGGACACCCAAGCGAAGAATTGGGAGATCGTGCAGAACGCCTCAGACTTGGAGCGCAATGGAAAAGTCCAAGAATAATGAGAGAAATCATCTAACACCACCAGATAATACTTATAGCCAGAAATGCTGAGTACAGGAGAGGTCCACAGGTCACAGTGAACAAGATAAAAAATATGAGCCACATGCGAAGAAGTAGGAAAAGGAAGACGAACATGACGGCCCAACTGGCACGCATGACACAGATGCTCATCAGTAGCCCTAGTACAAGTAACATCTGCGCTACGACTAAGCTGAGCCAAAACGTCGTGACCAGGGTGACCAAGACGACGGTGCCATGTTGTGGACGAAGTGGCGGCGGCGAAGGCAGCTGACGAAGAGGGCGAAGTAGAAGCGGAAGGCGATGCAGCGGAAGTAGGAAGCCAAAGGGTGTAAAGGGGCCTCGTGCTGTCACATTGGAGAAGTGGACGTCGGGAAGCCGAATCCTTCACAGTAAGAACAGAAGAGTCAAATTTGACGGAACATGAATTGTCAGCTGTAAATTGGCGAATGGAAAGAAGATTATGAACCATGTTGGGGGCAACAAGAACATTGGGAAGACGAAAAGGACCATGGGTACCCGCATTACCCACGGATGTGACAGGAAGACAAGAACCATTTTCGACCATGATGGAAGGAGGGCAAGAAGGATGGGGAGGTCGGATAGAAGAAAGAATACCAGCGTCCGGCGTGGTGTGGTACGAGGCACCCAAGTCAGTGACCCAGTCGGTACTGACTGGCGGTGTCAGTCCCATGGTGCTAAAGGACTGTGCCAGCGTGGCCTGGTCTCATCCAGCAGGCCAGGTCGGAGGTGGACGGTGTGGCACTGGTGGAGCCCAGGCCGGCGTAGTAGGGTGCTGCGCCAACAGAGGTGCAGCGCCAGCGAACATGGCCGCCGGGTGCTGCTGAGGTCGAGGACCACCCTTGTGGCCTGGAATGGCCACATCGAGATGCGCCCGGACCATGGGTTGGTGAAGGATGGCCAGGGCGCACCAGCAGCAGAGGTGGGAGGTGGCGTCGGCGTGCTCCCGCGACTAGCACCGCTGCGCCTCCCCCGGCGACGACGGCCACAACCACCCTCACTGCGGCCCCCTCCACCGCTTGGCCCGGGGGAGGAGCGCCGAGCAGTGAGGCGGCAGGAGGGGTGGTGGTGCTCTGTGGAGGAAGCCTGGAGGACCCCTCGACGACTAGGGCCGTAGAGGAGGACAACCCTGGTGGGTGGCCCTTGGTGATCTCCAGGACAAGGCCGTCTCGAACCTGAAGAAAGGAGGGGATGGGCCACTGCCGGGTGATCCATGTCCGCAGGTGGCCATAGCTGTCGTTGAGGCCCCGCAGGACATTGAGAACTAGGATCCGGTCTGCTAGCCGAGGTCGTGAAGAGCATTGGTCATGCCCTTCATCCGCCGGCAGTACTCGCCGACGGAGAGGTCCCCCTGATCGAAGTTGTGGAAGGTCGCATCGAGCTGGGGAGCGCGGGCCTCGGCGTTGCCGAGGAATTGACCCTCGAGGACCAGCCAGACCTGACGCGCACCACCGTGGGTCCGGACGATGTCCTGGAGGTCGATGGAGAGGGTCTCGAAGATCTAAGGCAGGGCGACGCTGTCGAGGCGCTGCCACAACGGTGTCTGAACCGCGATCGGCCGAGGAGGACGTGGTCGTCCAGGGCGCAGCGTCTGAGGGTGAGGAGGACCAGGTCCCGCCATCGCCCGTAGGAAGACGACGTGGGGTCGAGAACGACCGGGACCAGGGCCCTGATGTTCTAGACACCAGCGGCCTAGAGGTGGAGTTGGGCGACCATCGGATCGTCCAGGTCCGGTTGGGAGATCGTCGAAGCGGATGGGGCTTGGTGCGTAGAGGTGGTGCCAGCTTCAGGGTAGTTGAGGTAGGGCGGCCGGTTGGTGGAGACGGAGAAGTGGTGCTCCGCCTCGGCGACCCGGTGAGCAAGCGCATCAGCCGCGGCGCACTCATGCTCCCAAGTGAGGGTGGCCGTGCGGACACGCTCCAGAGCCACCGCGGCTGCAGTCCGGGCGGCGAGGAGGGCTTCTGTGAGGGCAAGTCTGCCGCAACGATCCTGGTGGCGGTGGGCCGCTTACCAGCGACGATGGTAGCAGCCAGGTGGGGGTCAAGGAGTGGCAGGACGTCCGTAGTCGTCGCACCCGGGGCCGGGTAGATGGCATGGCCGCCCAGAAGGAGGGGCCACCGGACTCGCCGGGAAGACCGACGGCGGCGGTGGCTCGGCCGGGCCGGCGGGCGCAGCAGTGGCGGGTCGGCCTGGCCGGTGGCCGCGGCGCCCGTGGCGGCGCTCTGCAGCCTCGACGGTGGCGTCAGGGGCCAGAGCCGCGCCCGCCACGGCTGTTGCATCGGCCCCCAGTGCCACGACGGCGAGGGCAGCGGTGGGCAGGGCGCTGGCGGCGGGCGGAGCAACGGCGGTGGGTGGCAGGCCCCAGACCGGGCGGGCGCGCCATGCAGGGGCGACGCCGGCGGCGGTCGGGCCCTGCGCAGGGGAGGAGGAGGAGAGGGGAGGGAAGGAGGAGGAGGTGGGGGCGGCCGGCCATGGCGGCGCACCGTTAGGGAGAGAGGAAGGAGAGAGAAGAAGAAACCCTAACCCTAACCGGATACCATGCTACAATGAGTGCTTGTATTCCCAACCCTAAAAGGGTGGTAGATATAGTTAGAGTACATGGGCCTGATACATGGGCCAATACACATACTCCAACAGTAGTATCCAATTTGGATTTTGCTAGTGGCTGCACAGCAGCAACTATAGGGAAGGTCGGTTTGCAGAACTGACTGATTTTGTACTATAAATACATAAGCATGTCTACAATGGAAGTAGCTTGTCAGCTTCTAAAATACAGTGTGTGCTGCTGTGTCCTAGCATGAGTGTGAGTGTTCCCAGCCACTTCTCTAAGTTCCATTGCCAACACTGGAGGGGCTGTCATGTTTTTTTTTTCATGATTTGCATCTCATTGGTTGTAATTGATTCACATTCTGTACTTCTCCCTTTTATGTAATTGCTTGCTGTTATGCAGGATGGTAACTGTATGGTCCATGACATGTTTGGCCACAACATTGTGGAGAAAATAAAGGAACAATATTTTGATGCATTTCTAACAGCTCACTTTGAGGTCCCTGGAGAAATGTTCTCTTTGGCAATAGAAGCAAAAGAGAGGGGAATGGGAGTTGTTGGATCCACTCAAAACATCTTGGACTTCATTAAGGATCATCTGAAGGGAGCTCTGGACAGAAATGTAGATGAACACCTTCAGTTTGTGTTAGGAACAGAATCAGGGATGATCACTTCAATTGTGGCAGCTGTTCGAGAATTATTTGGTTTGTACAATTCTTCTCAAGAGAGAGCAAACATCGACGTAGAAATTGTGTTTCCAGTTTCATCGGATGCAGTTTCTAGTACACACATCAATGGTTCCCAGCATATTGGTTTTTCAATACCTAGTAATTTAGATAATCTTACTGTTGTTCCTGGTGTGAGTTCTGGTGAAGGTTGCTCCATTCATGGGGGTTGTGCCTCGTGCCCCTACATGAAGGTTGGTGCCACCTTTCTGTTTTCTAATAATTCATATTTTAATACAGTATAATACCAGTATCTTACCTGCCGTTCCTTTGAAAACGAATTTCTACCATGGTGTATCTATTATCATATTTCACATCTTATTTTGCATACAGTATAATACAGTTTTTATCATCTGTAACATGCGTTAGGATGGTGAATTAAAATATATACATCTGCCAAATCTTTGACACTGTCAAGAAAAAGCATAATATTTTAATGATCTTAGAACGCTCTATTATCCACATTGGTAAATTATGATGTGGTAACTTAGGCTGTGTTTGGTTGCAGCAAATTTTTAGAATCTGAGCCCTAAACATTGACGTGGAAATTGTGCGAAATTGTGCCATAACCCAGCCTTGGCTTGCTATTCTTGGATATTGTGCATTATCTGTATTCTAAGATTCTTAGATCCATAGAAACCAAATGCTACCTTATTAATGCTACTGAATTGCACGCAGATGAACACCCTGGGGTCGTTACTTAAGATTTGCCATCACCTTCCTGATAAAAACAACAAACTATCTGCATATCAAGCTAGCAGATTTAATGTTAAGACTCCACTTGGGATGTCCGTTGCAGAGGTTGGGTGCGAGCCTATTTTGCATATGAGGCATTTCCAGGTCTGCCATCTTATTGCTCTTTATTTTAAGTGTTGATGTTCAATCACCACAATTTCTTTCTAGTCCACTGCACTAATGCTGCTGGTTTCCAAGGAGAAATTTTGTGGACATTTAACTTCCAAGAGTTCCATCATATTCTACATATGAATCATGCAAGTTAAATATTTCATATTAACTCAATTAAACAGTTGTAGTGAATTTCTAGAGAAACGTGGTTTTCATATAGTAGGTGTGTTAATCATACGTAATTAATTCTATAAAACTACAAGTACGCCGTCTTGAAAATCAAGCACATCTCGAATAGTAAACCAGTCACTGGAGTGCAGTTGGTGACGCTATAAATACCCCTCCAGTGGTGTGTAAGAGGACGATTGGTAAATTGCATAATATCACTGTAAGCAGAGTTTGAAGCTCCCTCACTATTCTGTTTGAGCTTTGCCAACAGATTGGCGCCCAACGCGGTCCAAACATGCATGAAAACCAAGAAGTCAGTTGTAGTCTGGAACCTCCCCCCCCCCCCCCCCCCCCCCCAAGGAGCTTTGGATAGGTCCCTTCCTGCTAAATCAAAAAACGAAACGAGCTTCATCGACACAAAGGGAGAAATAGGACGCAACAAACTTCAACAACGCTGGAATATCTGAAGAGGGGCAGGACCTACAAGTATTCCGAAGAGTAGAAAAATCACTACAAGAAAGGGCAAAGCAATGCAGACAACATCTAAAGTCATGACAAGAACAAATCATGCCAGAAAAGTAGCAAGATGCGAAGCCATGCAACAACATCATGCTAAGAAGCAATAACACCTTCAACAACTCCAACAAAAGGCTGAACAAGATATCAGAAGCAAGACAGCTCACCTGTAAGCAATACAGAAGCAGATATAAGAGATACAAGAGCTGGAGGGTCAATCCGAGCCTCTGAACAACCAACAAAAGAGTGGTAATCGAAGATGATGATGACGAAGATGCCCAATATGAAGAACATGAAGAAAATTATAATCACTAGGGTAGAAGAGATAGTCCAGGCACCACACAACAAGAAGCATCAACATATATTCACCATTTGCATCTTCGCTAGAGGAAGCACCATGGTCTCCAAAATCCAAAATCCTAGCAATGCTTCCACAATACGAAGGTGACTCAAACCCCAAAGAATTCGTCATGAGATATGAGACTGCAATATCTTTAGCCGGGGGAAATAACATCGTCAAAGCAAATCCTTCATAATGGTAGTAAAAGTGTCCACTCAGTAATGGTACACTTCGCTCCCGGCAGGACAGATTTATGCATGGCAGCAATTATGAGAGAAGCTAATAGCCAACTTCCAAGTTTTCTAACCATAGATACACACAACAATATCTGCAACGCTTCGTAAAGCTGAGAGTGCAAGCTCCACCTGTCAACGAAGACACTTCTATCGATGCAATGATCAAAGAACTGAAAATGGGCTCATGCGTCGGATACTTGTATAGATGGAGACTAGAGTCCGAAACTCTTAGACATATTTCAAGAGTATTGCAAGTCAGATAGAGGGAAAAGAAGGTGGCTAGACAGTTTAGCCTCGCAAAGAGAAGCAAACAGGCAACAAGGCCACAACTGGCGGAGAAGCAAAGCTAATGATGAGGCAAAAAACTCAGCTTCGCAACCGCCAAGGCAGATAACAACATCGAAGAAGATAAACCACATGACAATCACCACTCGAACTCCTCGTATAGAGGTAGAGGAGGAAGGTATAGTCGCGAAAGAGGCAGATCAGGTTGCTCCTCGACGAGGAGCAACCTGATCCTCGAGACCCCTATTCTGCCACTTCCATGGAGAAGACTAGGGACTCACAACAAAGCAATGCCCAATAACCATTGAAACAAAGCAAAGAATGGAGAACCAAACCCAGCTCACCGCTCAGCCAAAAACAGTCCACTATACCACCTTGGCGGAGTACTTGTCGGTATGCCGACCTTGACAAAACATGTCCTTTACACAACCCACTTCTCCCACCTCCGCAGGTTCAACTAGCGCTTCTCCCACCTAGCGCTTTCCCCGCTCGCGCACCTTGGCGGAATACTTGTCTCCGCAGGCTCAACTAGCGCTTCTCCCACCTAGCGCTTCCCTTGCTCGCGGCATACCGCGAGAACTACTGCGAGCTCAACCCTCATGCTTCGGCTATTGCTTGCGAGGGGCTATTGTTGGGGAGTTGCCTTCGCTCATGTGGTTAATGAATCTGGTGTTCCACATGATGATAGTGCGTGGGCAACTCGGCAGAGAAGGCTTCGGAGGATGCATCGAAGACACCCTGAGCGGGGCACGGATTGAGGGCACCGAAGTGATCGAGGAGTTCTTCAAGGGACACCGCTGAAGTCGACGATGCGCCCTGGAGCCCTGAAGCGCAGAGGGTCTTCATCGCGCATGGCCAAAGGTGCCATAGACCAAGGACCTCTTCGCTAGTCGTCAATAGTGCAACCCCTGCGAGGGGAGTAGTAGTAGTATAATGACTGTAATGCCCAAGAATATTCGGGGAATGTAGTGGTTATCACTATAATAGAGCATTTTTACTAGAGGGCAGTTGGTGACACTATAAACACCCTCCAGTGGTGTGTAAGAGGACAATTGGAAGCAGTGTTCGGAGCTTCCTCACTATTTTGTTTGAGCTTCACCAACAGCGGGCAGGAGCCGTGACGACTTCTCGTGGATTGGACGTGAGGCTTGGTTGAACTAGCTCGGGAGTAATCCTAGATGCACCATGGCAAAGCTAGCTTGTGATCCGGATGCTAAGTGTTGGATAATTGAGTTCGGTGACTAGACATGCTATGCCAAATTCTTAATTCCTGATTTTTTTTGTTCAAAGATCGGGTCACAACCCCCACTAAAATTTTAGAGCGTTGACGGATTTTACTCTTGTTTGAGAAAGCTGTAAAACCCACTAGATTTCGTGTGTCCCTCCATCATGAGCCTACACCTCCAAGTACACTTCTACGCTGACATAAGTGTGGTTCACATCTTTAGGAGCTTGACTGGCTTTGTCTTCCTTCTGCTGCGCTTGCTAATCTTGTCAGCTCCATCTATTTTGATTTGTGGTGGTTTAGCATAGGTTCTCTCCAAACTCAAGGTTCTTCATTCACCTTGAGTTTGAGCGGGAGTATTAAAGGTATGTCTCTTTGTATGAGTCCCTGTAAAATAAGGGCCTTTCTTTCTACGAGTCCTGTAGGACGAGGTGTCGTGTATCAGTGCATATATTCGGGCCTAGAGCCCTTGATGAGTGTCTCAGCCAACCAGACCCCGTAGATGAGGTCGACGCGAGTCAGAGATCGCCAACCCTGCGAATGAGTCAGCACGAGGCAAGAACCTGCTCACCCAGGATGGGCCTCAGCGTGAGGCAGAACCCGCCGACCCAACGGAGGGCTTGTCGCGGAGGCTTCACAAAAAAGCCTCATAACCGTCGCCTAGCAACCGTGGTTCCTGGGAGATGCTGCGTTACCCCAAGGTACCTACCTATTCTTGACTTGGTCGACTACTTGCAGAATTGCTCGGCGTGACATCTCTGTCATCCACGCGCACTGGCGCTACGCGGAGGTTGAGGCCATGATGTGCACAGCCCAAGGGAGCAAACGTCCAACTGGACCACAATGCCAGCCACTTGGGTCCAAGCGAGGCGCCCGAGGTGACCTGACACAACATAAGGGAACATGGCTCTAAGGTTCGACATTGCACGAGGCTCCTGAGTAATGAGAAGGCGACCGAGACAGGGGGTGAATAGGTCGAGCCTAAAAACACAACCCCCGAAACCCTATCTTCTCAGAACGTGCAAGGTCACGTAGCAAAGTAGAGCTACCAACCCTAGGACATGCAAAGGAAAGCCACACGGAAACACTCGTTCAAACGCCGACGAGGAACGACGGCAAAACGAGACAGCTCACCCTAGCAGCACGCACCCGACGGTTCGGTCTACAAGCACTGGACGTTCCGTTGTGAACAAGCTGTGAGAGCGAGCAGAGCTGGGCGTACACACACCGGACGGTCTGACGGTACCACCGGATGATCTAGTGCAACCACCGGACAAACTCGGCTAGTGTTACTCTGGAAACCCCTCAGTGAGCATCGGATGGTCACAAACGCCCTGAAAGTGGCCAGGCCTTGGATTCTTCGCCCACTAGCTATCACGCACCGGACGGTTCGATGAGTGCACAACCGGACAGTTCGGTGTGCACTTTCAGGCCCATCCCATCAGGGATTTCAAATCGTTAGGTTAGCGGCGGGTCTTTCTTCTTCTGGGTGAGCTGTGGAGCTACTTTTTCTTTCTTTCATTCCATCTCGTGCAGCCTGAGTCTAGGAAGAGGAAAACAGCTCGCGTATCCAAGAAATCCAAACCAAATCTTGCACTAATGATCTCCAAACCTCACCAAACTTTGTGTGGATCTTGTCTAGGCCATGGAGAAACTATTTGCAAGAGATTGCACCCAAAAGCTATGGGATTCTCCACGGATTCAACCCAAGAGGTGAAAAACAAGGGCAAGAACGGAAGACTTGTGGCTGCTTGTCGATCCAAGGATTTGGCATAAGAAAACCACAATCCCTCCATGTCATAGTAGTTCAAAAACAATGGCAATAGAAGGATCCAACCTTTGGCTAAAGCACAAACATCAAAAAACCAAAGATTAGGACCAAGATCCAATCTAGAAAGGGGAAAAGGAGCACACACAAGAGCTGGACGAGATCACATCTATTAAATGAAGGGTCTCAAGATCACATATTACAAGATGTATTTTGTGCTCAAGCTACCTCCCACTCCTGCCCTTTCTTGTGGAGGTTAGAGCTCATCCTCTCTAAACTTGATGCTCTTGCTTGGGGGCGAAAATGGCTGCTTAACTATCCCTATGCAAACCCTAAAAGCAGCCAAGAGCGATGCAAATGACAGCCCCCTCTGTTATTTATACTACAGACTCAATTCTAGGTAGTTTTGTAAACTGCCCCATAAGATACAAACTCTTACACTAAGAATGCCCGTAGGGGGCTAGGAAAGACCGCCAGTAACTCGATGGACGAGCACGATGGAGTCCTGATCTTCTTCGCCTTGAAGTCATCTCCCGATGTCCTCCATGTGTCTTGTAGTCCGTTTGTTTTGGAAAACTCCGGTTTTGGTGAAACCGGCAACCAACCCCTAGTTTTGACGGTGGAACCACGAAGCGATCTTTGGTCTCAGTTCTGACACTTGAATCGGGAAACGATCTTGGGCCTCTTCCCCTTGAGTGATTTTACAGCTCACGACACCGGCAGCTGCCAGTGCACTCGGTAGTGATTTTGTCGCACCTAGTCCACTCTGGCGCCGCTCTCGGTACACTCGAGAGGTCTTTCATCCAGGTCACACTTAGGGGGTGTCCGCTAGTCCATCAACAGGTCTTCGGTGATTGACGATCGTTCATCACAAGCAAGATGAAAGAATGGACTCGGTACACTTGAATCCCTCAATCTCCCTCTTGATGAGTGCCTTGTAAACACCCTCACCAACCACCTGAAATCATAAAAAAAGAAAAGACAAGCGTAACAAAGAACAAAAGAAGAAAAAAAACAAAGAAAATCCACTCAAGTGCCCAAAAGTCAAAGAAAGGAAAACGAGAGAATTGGAAGTGGACAAAAGCAAAACCAAGAGAGGTCCAAGTTATCATAGTGCAGAAATGAGCAATCTCGAACCAACTCATTGTGACAAAACAAACCCACCTGGATCTTAGCTCAAACAAATACTGAATGCAATATACTTTAATTTAGATTTCAGATTAAGTAAGGTATCAACGAAAGCTTAGGCAATAACTAGCAAAGGTAGACAACTAGCATAAGCAAGCATGGAAATGTAGCATCAGCATCCAACACTCCTACACATGCTAGGTAGCAAAGTCAAATGGTGATCATGTTTATGATTTTTAAGAAAACAAAATGATTTATCTCTCACATAGTATTCAATGAATCCAAAAGAGCTTAAGTCATCCATGATCATGCAAGCACTGTATAACATAGCACAATCAAATACTAGCAGGTCATACCAAAAAAGCTCTAGTGCTAGTGTATACTGCAAATGTACATGATACAACGCATGATTATGATACAAAATGCAGAAAGAAGCAAAAGAAGTCAAAACAAAACCTAAAAACTAACAAAGACTCCCCATGACTACAAGGGAAACCAAACTCCTAACTTCCCTCGCAACCGGTTGAAGGTTTGCAAGTCTAGGGGTTTGGTTAGGATATCACACACTTGGTTTTCAATGTCTACATGCACAAGGTCTTTGAGGCCTTTCTCATAACTGTCTCTCAGGAAGTGAAATCTCACATCTATGTGCTTTGTTCTAGAGTGGTGCACTAGGTTCTTAGCAACGCTAATAGCGCTCGTACTGCCACACGGAAGTGGAATTCTCCTATTAGTATAGCCAAAGTCTTTCAAGGTAGCAAGCATCTATAGGATCTCAGAGCAGCAGCTAGCAGCGGCAACATGCTCTGCCTTACATGTGGATTGGGCTACACTAGACTGCTTGCGAGAGGACCATCAAGTACCGGAAGTCAACTTGCTATCCAACCGACACCCACCAAAATCGGCATTAAAATAGCTGAGGATAAGCTACGAATCCACGGAGTACGACAAACCATACTCTGGGTGAACTTGACGTACCTCAGGGTCCACTTCACAGCGGTGCAATGTGACGCCCTTGAAGAAGCTTGAAAACGAGCGCACAGACCTACAATAAACTATATATCCGGCCTCATGGCAGTCAGGTACATCAGTGACCCGCTCATCCCTCGGTACACTTTCTGATCGACCTCCTCGCCATCTTCATCCTTGTCCAGCATCGTAGATGCACTCATCAGAGTCATCTGAGGCGAAGCATTCGCCATCTCAAACTTCTGAAGGAGGTTCCCCTTGTACTTGCTTTGGTGGACGTAGCTACCCTGCGGCGTCTGCTTGATCTAAAGCAAAGAAGAATTGAAGTTCCCCTATCATGTTCATGTCGAACTGCTTTCTCATCTGTTCTCAAAACTTGCTAACAAGTAAATGATATCATGCACGTATATTTAAACAATCAAAAGGTCTTTGCCCTATTTTTGCAAAAAACAGAGTCTTATCCACACTCCCCATCTGGAAACCCTAGTCAACTTGGAATTTCTGAAGTCTCTCTTATCCAGCCCTGGGAGCTTGCTTCACACCATACAAAGCCTTCTGCAACTTGTACACCCGGTTAGAAAATTTTGGATGCCCAAAGCCTGGGGTTGTCTCACATAGACCTCCTCTATATACCCATTCAGGAACACATTCTTCACATCCATTTACAACAAGCTTGAAACACTCTCGAAGCCGGGCTACAAGGGCAATAGTCTCATAGCCTATCCCCTCCTTCTGGCAAAAACACTGAGGACCAGCCTAGCCTTGTCCCTCACCACTACACCATCTTCTCCTTGCTTGTTGTCTTGAACTCCCACTTGGTGTTCGACTAAAACCCAAACTTGGTTCCTCTCAAATTTTCAAGTTCATGCATGGCATTGACCTATCCTGGGGCTCAAAAGAAACAACAAATGCTAAATGTGAAAACACATAAAGATAAGTGGACCTTGATTTTGTGACTCATTCAAGCCACCAATGATGTTCCTCGAAGGGTAATCCCGCTGGACCATCGGTAAGGATCGGATGCCAAGGGGGGGTGAATTGGGCTAATTTCAAACTCTAAATGAAAATCCTTAGCCTAATGAAACTACAAATTAGCCCACTTCACCCTCTACATGGATACTATCCTAATCAACAAGAAAGAGCAAATCTACTCATGCTAGTGGAAGTAATGAGGCTACACATGCTAGTAAACACAAATATGATCATAGCAAGGGACATACTTGCCAAGAGAAAGCTAAGCATGGTGACTACAATATGCAATCCATGAAAATGAGCAAGGTAGCAAGTGCATCAAGTAGAAAGACAAGGCGAAGAGGCAACCGGATTTTTTACCGTGGTATTGGAGGTTTGGCACCCTCTCCTAGTCCACGTTGCGGTGCACCCCAGAGTGTTTTGCCGCCTCCCATGCTTGTGGGCGCTCACTAAAAGTCTCCGTTCGCTATCCCGGTAAGGTGGAGCTCAAGCCTGGTACACCTTTGTTCTTCGGGTTTCCACAAAACCTTGGCAAGCTCCGAGAACGCACCTCGGTCACCAAGTCCGTCTAGGTGCTGTCAAACACCAAGTGTAACAAGCCTCCGGTCTTCACTTGATCTTTATCCTCACCAAGATGGATGGGACACGAGCCTCTCGACCTTGAATCTTGCTCTGAAAGATGTGAATATGTGAGTGTTTGATGCGAAGAGTGAAGCACAAATGGCTCTCTGAGTTGCTGTTGCTGTAGTTGTTGGAGTGTCAAAGAGCATGAAAGGAACTGAATGGACTCATATATATATAGCCCTCAAAGAGATATAGCCGTTGCAATAGAGAGGGGCTGACGCATTGTACTTCTGATTGTCTGGTCTACTCTTTTTTCCAACTTCGGACAATCCGGTCCATGTACTTTTCCAACGGTTACTGACTCAATACGTCATTGTACGGCCGTCCGAGGTGTTGTCCTGTATGGTAGAGCGGACAGTCCGGTCCACACAAAATTTGAACTTCTGAAAACTAGCCGTTACTGTACGAAGTATAATTGTCCTGAGCTTTGTCTGGTCAGGACATCTTAGACTGTCCGGTCCATGTAAACCCTGATTCTTCATGAAAAGCATAGACTTGAGTTTCTTTGTCCGTTCTATTGTCCTGTGTGCACCTGGTACTGTCTGGTCCGTTGTTCATGTGATTTTTCCAAAGTGCATAGCTTCGGGTTTCTTCGTCCGAAGCTTTGTCTGTTTACACTAAATCGGACAATCCGGACCCCCAGATTTGCATGTCACTTCGGTTTGTAGGAAGCGGAAACCGATCGGTGTAAACTATATCAAGAAACTGACGAAATCGGTATCGGTATGTTCGGTTCGCAGTTCGGTTTTCACCGAACATCCTACCTTCTCGAAGCTCAGCAACGTGCGGCCATCAGCACACCTTCCTGCTCGCCCGCACCATAGCTGACGCACTCAGCGGAGCCACACCACTCACCTGTGCGCGACGTCGTGACTGCTCATCGCCGCGCACCCACGGAGTCACACACCTACTCACCGCGCTTCAACATCGACCATTCTCACAAGCTGCTGTTGCCCCACCCACGCAAGCCGTAAAGGTGGGTGTACACACGCATGCTGGCGTCGCTCAAGCAAGGGGAGACAGTGAGGTACAGCCGTGTGGCGCACACACATGCTAGTGCCGCCGCCGCCACCGGGAAGATTGAATAGACTAGAATCTAGATGGCGACGTAGGCAGAGAAGGGGGTAAGATTAGCTAGTTGGACGGTGGGCTGCTTGGTTTTGAGGCCTGGTTGTTGGGCTAACTCATGGGCTGCACCTGCATTGGTATTGTTGGGCCTCATGCTGCCACATCCTTGTTCGCTAGTTGCCTGGGATCGCTGTTGACTTCGGTATTTTGGGGTTTTCGGTGTGCCATCCCTTGGAACCGAAGCCGAACGTCGAGGTTTGCAATCTCAGAAACCGAACGAAGCCGAAAACCGAAAAAACCAACACTTTGGTTGGTTTGGACGGGTTCGGTTTTCGGTTCCAGAGTGCCCACCCCTACCTCTATTGTTTATATACTAGAGACTCAATTCTAAGCAGTTTTGCAAAGTGCCCCCTTAAGATATAGACTCTTTACACTAAGAATGCCCATAGGGGCTAGAAAAGACCGCCAATAACTTGGAGGGACAAACACGATGGAGTCCTGATTTTCTTCGCCTCAAAGCAATCTCTCGATGTCCTCCACGTGTCCTGTAGTCCGTCCCATTTGGATAACTCCGGTTTTGGCGAAACCGGCAACCAGCCCCTAGTTTTGACGTTGGAATTAGAAAACGATCTTGGGCCCCTGGTTTTGACACTCGAACCAAGAAACGATCTTGGGCCTCTCCACTTGAGTGATTTTAGGGCTCAGGACCGTCGCAGGCCCAAGGTCATATTTATGGGCTGGGCCTAACTCAGACCGCAACCTGAGCCACCTGCCACTCCACTCAGCAAAGATTTTGTCATGCCAAGTCCACTCTAGCGCTGCCTCGCAGTACACTCGAGAGGTCTTTCGTACAGGTCACACTTAGGAGGTGCCCGCTAGGCCATCAACAGGTCTTCGGTGATTGACGAGCGCTCATCACAGCTAGGACGAAAGACCAGACTCAGTCCCTCAGCTCCGAGGTCGAGTTGCACGGAGGATGAAAGTATTGTAGTGGAGGACCCCACCCAGTTTTTATCCATGTAACCTGCCACCAGCTTGCTAGATAAAGGCTGGCAGGGTCCCTTAGAATGGGCAGCTTTCTTCAACCTCCAGCTTGGTTAAGTTTAATCTCAACACACAAGCACTCGGCTCCTTTGCCGACCGCTTGTAACATACAATTTCTGCACTAGACTGGAAATAGGGAACTCGCTCGAACAATTATAAACCCGTGATTTGTGCCAAACTATTCGAAGAGAACCGACACGCTTCCCTCCTAACCTACAAATTAACTTGCCAATTGAGAAAACACTGACCGCCCTCATATTGAATACATGTGCTATTAATAACACACTGGCATCAACTGTCATTCACCGTCGCATGGTCATGGGCACAAGCCTCCTATTGCCCTAATACCACCGCATAGTCCGTTGGCGCACATCTCCAGCGGCCTCAAGCCACTCGCCGTTGACCACCATGCCATCGGTATATTTACAGACCAAGCTAAGAGGTCATCTTGTCCTTGGAACATGTAGGTTCGTTAGTCTACCCGATTCACCCAAGATGCCTTCACATGTTAACAATCACTCATCACACTAACGAGCAAGTCACCCTGACTTCTCAATTTAGCAGATTCAGTGTTCTACTTCTGTATTGTTTGTCCATTCTACTATTCTACTACGAACTTTTCATTTTCTTGTCTTTGTTGTGACTTTGTGCCCAATTTTCAGGCATCAAAGAGGTTACCTGAGAAGCTAGTTCGCCAGGTTCTCCATGGTAATGAAGATGAACCTTCATGGTAGCTTTTCTTCAATAATTTTACCCAGGTGGCATGGAGAATGAATTCGGTTGTACCTCATCTGGATGCAATATTTAGCTGGCACAGCCCCAAAGAGTGGATAGTGTATGGGGATGTTCGTGTTGCTGTATTTGCTACTGGAGAATAAAATAGCCGGTTGTGTCGGATGATCTAGTGACATGACCTATTGCAGCTAACCGTAAGATTATTTGTCCTGTATGTTAAGATATATTTGTCCTATATATTCGACATCTGGCGGGCAAATTGATTCAAAACAAAACATCCAACAATTCTGTGGAGCATGCGAGGAATTTAAAAACTATCCTGTATAAAAGGCAGTTTGGTGCATGAGCTCCTGCTTGCACGCGTCCAGGGAAAAAGCTATCCTGTATATTGAAGAAAATTTCTATGCTTTTAAGTAGTAAGTGTATTCAAGTTTTTGTCTGTCAGCTGTCAAATCATGTATTTTCAACTAAATCTGTTGCCCTAAACGGCATATGTTTAGGGACAGGAGTACTATGCAGTTGCTATGATATTAGGTTGGCGTTCTGTATATGTTAATTGCCATCGTCGTCGCAGTTTCGACACTGTTGTATATTTTACCATTCGGGCTTTTGTGAACCGATTGGTCCTATGCAAGAAGCGATTCCACCTATTCTTGGATTGACTAACAAACTAGATATGAAAGCACTCAGTAGGAGATGAATAAATTTACTCTATGCAGTCAAAAAATAATGGATATCATTGACATTTTGTGTTTGAGGTGCACCTTTAGGGATGTTTGGATCCAGGGTTAAAATTTAGGTCACGTTACATCGGATGTTTCGTTTCGAGTTAGAAGTATTAAATATAGTCTAAATATAAAACTAATTACATGTAAGAGTATTAAACGGCGAGATGAATTTATTAAGCTTAATTAATCTATGATTAGCAAATGGTTATTGTAGCATCACATTTGCTAATTACTGATTAATTAGGCTTAATAAATTCATCTTGCCGTTTAGTCCTCATCTGTGTAATTAGTTTTATAGTTAGACTATATTTAATATTTCTAACTAGCGTCCAAATATTCGATGTGACGGGAGCTAAAATTTAGCTTGGGATCCAAACGGGGCCTAACCATAATCTCTTATATTTACAAAAAAATAACAAAAACCAAATAATTTGTCATTACCACTTATAAACTCATAATTTATTACAAAATCTCCCATGAATATATGAATGTCAAACCTCATATATTAATGACTAGGAGTATATATATTCTCCCTCCTTTGCCTCTTAACTATTCATCTTTTTTTTCACTTTTTTTTCCATTGCATTCTTTGCTTCCTCAATTGCCCTGTGATCTCTTCGTTAACCATCAATTGTTGGCCGTTTTTGCTCTCTGTGCTCGTAGGAATGAGCAGCAACGCGCGGAAAAGAGACTAACTCGGGACACGTGGACAGCTGCTGCCAAGCCTAACTTTGGAAAAAGAGACCAATCCCTAGGTGGATAGAAAGAGTTTTAGATCTAAAATAGTAGATGTTTATTGCGAAAAATCAAGAAACGGTTCCGGTGAGACAAGCTCATGCGTTAAATACACTCCGAGAGCTGTTTTCGTAATACGTATCAAGCGATAACGAAATGGTGCGAAACCATTCAAAACATGAGTTTTTGCCTTAAAAAAATTGAATTGGGCATGTTCGTTGTGAGAAAACAAAAATCGGTTCTGGGACAAACTCGTGCATTAAATGCACTCCTAGACCGGTTTTTGCAATGGGTCTGATGTGACAACCAAATGGCGCAAAACCATCCAAAACATGAGGTTCGGATGTAAAAGTAGTGTAGTGGGCATGATCTTTGCTAAAAAAACAAGAAAGGGTCCAGTCGGAGAAACTCTTGCAGTAAATGCACCTCGATACCCGTTTTCGCAATGGGTACCGCGTGGTGATGAAATCGTGCAAAACTATCCAAAACATGAGTTTTGGATCTAAAGTAGTGGATTGGACTTGTTTGTTGCGAAAAATCAAGAAACGATTCCGGCGAGACAAGCTCGTGCATTAATATGGTGGAAGGGTCGATTTAATCCGGACTAAACACACGTGTCACTTCTGGCTTGCAGTGTAATCAGATCGAACTAAACCCGGTCGTCCATCGAGCTACCCAACAGGGCACCCGACATCATACACATTCAGCCCTCGATGAAGCCACAACAGTTACTTCATCACAAGCAGTTAATAGTAATAATAAGATAAAGTTCTTACAAACCATGTTGGAATCAAATACATGTTCAAATCAGATAGCGGAAGCGTTTTCAAAAACATCTCACAACGGAAACAAAATACTTAAGTAGTCTTCATACAATGATGAGCAAGGCGAGCAGCACCGAATCCACCGGTACTACTCTCCTCCAAGCAACTGTTCAGAAGTCATCGGTACCCGCACTCAAAATGTGCGGGCAAACCCTGAATACTAATTATTTAGTAGGGCTTAATGGAAGGGCTTACGGCTGACGCAAAGTTTACTTACTAGCATTTGGTTCCTTAGCCATTGATTTAAAAAAATGATATAATGACATAAAGTAAACGGTTTTTCATGACCAAATATATCATCATCGTCATAATAACTTGCAGGAATGTAAACATATAAGTACAAACTGATGAAATTTGAAAACATGAATTATAATATAACATATTTCGATAGTTACTACGTTGCCCGTGTGCGATATTTGTCATTCCCACACCTGGTGAGCATCAGCGATTCAAATTGATTTAAATTCCCGAGAATAACTATAATGTAAGTGGTATATGCTTACTAGCCATCGTGTTCCACATATATCCCCCATCTCCACTTGTTCCATCCCGCCGCCATTCCCTATGTTTAGCCCCTATGGAGCGATACCACGGCGCACTGGGTCAGCCCTCCCATGAGTCAAGTGCCCCTAGGCCCCATGGTATGACCAAGTCTCTGTTCTTCGGATGGTTCAATTAAGACTTTCACCGGTCCCATGTCCCGAATATGCAATCTAGCAATGTTATGCCGATCAGCGGGCGAATAGCGAACGGGCCTTATACGACTCGGGCGGAGTCCATTGTACAATATCATAAACAATAAATAACTCAAAAAAATCTCCGCCCATAACATCCCAAAATTTAGTCCCCAGAATTTTCTTCTAATCTCTCTCTAATTCAAAATCGATTGGTTGTTTGCTTGATTGTTTTGAGTGTCTTAATATGAGCTCAACAAAATTCTAAATATTGCAAATACTCTCCACCAAAATTCTTTTCTAAAAAAATTCAATTCCAAAAAAAATATCCCCGCATCACTTGGACCCTCCATCTCCGTGCCACTTAGACCCTCCATCTCCGCGACACTTGGACCCCCTATCTGTGCGCCATATGGACCTCCCATCTCCACGACACTTGGATCCCTCATCTCCGTGCCATGTGGACTTACCATCTCCGCGACACATCATCAGCCTCCTCCTCCATCAGCTATAAATAGCCCCCCACCCCCATGCCTCCATCCACACCAAGCTCACAACCGCCGCAATATCAGCCCCGGATTCAACCTGGACGTTGTGCGCCGCGAACGCCACCCTCTTCTCCTCCCTTGCTGTGTTCATGCATGGGAGCAGAGTGCCTCTGCGTTCTTCGTCGATAGGCCACAATAGCTCGATTGCTCCGACTGTGAACACCTCGCCACATCCCTTCACCATCCCCCAAGCCGCGCTCCCCACTTCTCCCTACCTGTATCGAGCTCCCCATGAGCTCCTAGGCCACCACCAATGGCTGCCCACGGTAAGCACCTCCACGTCCACAACCTCCACCGCGCTGACAACTACCAGAGCTGAACGCCGGTGAGCCCCTGCCCGTTGCTCACGGCGGCGCGAGGCAAGCAGCCGAGTAGAGGCGTTGCTTAGGCCTGCTCATGCCCCTCTGCCTGTTATAATAGCCCCCTCTCCTGTGAATGACAAGTGAATCCACCCATTATTTTTTTCACGCCAACCATCAGCCACCGGTGATTAGTCCATCACTAATCATGTGTCATTCGAGCTAGAGGTCCAATCTTGTACCATTCTCTACTTCTATTCATTTATTTCTAAATTAATCTCTCGACCATATGAGCTCCAATTGCGTTGTTTCTTCTTTCTAAATTTATCAAAAATCAATATCTACCATCCAGATTAATTTCTTAATTTTAGGAGTTTCCAAAGCCGCCTACAAGCCGGTGTCATATTCCACACTATAGGCATAGACCGTTGACACCAGCCTGAAACTCTGCTTGCAAGAAGTCTAGAAATATTTTCTGTTCCTCCAGAATCCAAAAACACAATTTTATTCTCTAGTTTCCAAATATTCAGATTTTGGAATATTCCAGGAATATCCCATTTTTCTTTTCTTTTTCCGAAATATACAAAATTCGTATCTTCTCTGTTCCAAATCCGATTTGGGTGATTTTTTTTTCTAAATTCATTTAAAATCAAAATCTACCTACCCATACACTCCACATAATCTTTTGTCCTGACCGGAAGCCGCTGTCATGCCACCACGACGTCGTCCAACGCCCAGTCAATGCTTCACACCGGTCCCACAATTTTTGTGTGCCTAGTGATTGATGCCTTATCCACCTACTCTACATAAATCCTAAAGGTTCCTATCTTAGTCTGTTCGAGCCCTGCATTCAGATGATGACGCTACCGAAAATCATCTGAACATCATTGGCCTCTCCACCACTCCACAAAAAGAACTTCTCCAAAACACCAACATGCGACCACCACCCCATCGCCGTTGTCGACCCTGCATCTCGCGTCCACCACCCCTACCTCGGTATGACCATAACTGTCGTTACCGAGCCCGCCAACTCGCGCGAAAACTCGCTACACCCCAACCACTTGCAGTAATACTACCAGTAAGAACCTAGCAGACTTTCATTTTCGCATTCCAAGCTCTGCACCATCCAAACCCGTTGAGCTCATATTATGCCTTGATTTGTGTATTCCTTGTTTGTGCACTAGGCCTTACCGGAGAGTCCGCTCGGCCTGCCCCTCGTGATATACTACGCGATGGTCTGCGCCCAATACGTCCAGCAACTATTATATCAACCGTCTCAACAAAGTGAAAGGCAAGCCCACTGGAATTCCCACTTGATGCATAAAATTCCTATATTTCACAAACACAACCATTGGCCTGATAATCACATAAAAACTTTATGTTTTGCTTGCTAAGGTAACCTAGCAAAATATACAGACACCTAAGCTTATTTTAGATATAGCACGCACAGGTGGGATCACTCATTTAATTATCTATCATAATCTTGATGCTAATAATGTGGAATATGAAGGGTATGTGAAAGTGGATGTGTGTGTGGTTTTGAAACAAAATGGGGGAAAAACCCCGGCAACCGACCTTGTCGGAATACGGCTACGCGCTGAAGCAGCCTCAAGGGCAGGGTATGAACGGGTAACTTAGCTACCTGCAGTTACCCCTTGTCCCGGAATTCGTGGAGAATACCGGGTAGGTGGATTGCTCGCGCTGTCGAGCATTAAAAAGTTGGAATGGTTCTGCCTGAGCTCTCCGTAAGGACCGTTATGATTTTCACCTTGCCTAACTCTTTTAGTACAATCACTCGCTCTGTATGAGGCATTGGCCAGTCCCGAGCCGGAGTGGATAGTCTAGTACCTTCTGTGCTGGCGCACAAGGGGCTAGGGGATGAGTTGTGTGCCAACGGGAGTACCGCGGGGTACTGGAGTGGCTCGGATGCCCAAACCCCTAAAGTTCTGCTAGGTGATGAAACAAAGGCAACGGCTTGGTTTAGGAATTCGGGCAGTTACGATGGTAACGTGCCGCTGAGTCCAACTTGTGGGAATTAGTACAACCTCTGATCAGAGTAAAATCTATTCGAATAGTCTGTGTCCACTGGTATGGATGAGTTACGGCTTGGTTCTTCAATTAGCAGTTTTCATAAAATAAAATGGAATTGGTTTGGGCTTGGACAAAAATTTGGTTTTTGGGTTCAGCAGTGGATGCTGGATGTATAGAAAATGTGTTGGCTAGAAAGCCATGAGCCACTTTGGACCGGAAAGTCTAGTGGCAAACCTTTTTGGGAAAAAACTCAGTTTTCAGAAAGATTAAAACTTGACATTTATCACAAACCCTGCATACAAGTATTTTTCTGCAAAAATTATCCTAAGCTCTAGATATATCCTTGCATACAGTGTTAGCCTTCCCCAAATTTCTTTAGAGGAAGGTGGGCTGCTGAGTACGTATGTACTCATCCTTGCTTTGTTGTTGTTTTCTCAGTGCTATGGACATATTGTGGTCCGAGAACGAGTAAGGGTTATGACCTGCTTCCCAACTGAGGCGTGAGGAAGATGGGCCTATGTTTTATATTCCGCTGCTTAGATTTTCAAGGCTGCGCCCGTTGTAGTCCGACCCGTTAGGGCGGATCTGTATCACTCTAAAGTAAGAATGTGATTACCAAACCCTAGGATGGTAATAAAGCACTTTTTAGTCCCATTATGGAAATTGGGGCGCTTCAGGTGGTATCAGAGCCGTAGTTGGCCGTAGGACGTAACCCTAAGGTTGGAAAAAATGTTTTGAGTGCAAAATCAGCTTGAAAAACACTTCTGCACCTCATCTTACTCTATTTTCAAAAAACGTTGTGGCCCTTTCTTACCCCAACGGCCGTCACCAGGGAGTCAAGCTTCGAACAGAGGAAAGCTGGTTGCTTGAATGGCACATCAATAAAGCCAGGATACATAGAAGGACATGATGGATCGATGTTAAAAGAACTAGTGCTCGCCGTAAGATACATCACCATCACAAAGACACATGGCTCAATCTCAAGATATGGACCACCCTGGTCAAGCGCATGACCCGATGAATAGCCAAAATGCGTGCAACATAAAACAAGAAAATAGTATCCGCAGTTAATCTTGCCCCCTTCATCATAAGTGGCTGCTCAGTATGGCACATTCGACAAGAGACCTATCAATGGCGCCAGGCACTAAAGGACGCGCCAACCAAGCTATTTAAAGGGGACGTCATAGGGCTCAAAGGACTCAGGACCGCTCAATTGCAAAGGCAGCAATGGCAGAAGAAAAGCCCATCCTCGACGGTCGCCCCGTGCCCCTTAAAAAGAGAAAGCGCATACACCTCTCGGTGGAAGTCGCAGTGTTGGAAGGCATACCAGTTATCTTCCCCGAGCCTGAGAGCCAGCCAAACCCTCCAGAACCCCTCCCAAATCCTCCACCAGGACTAACAGAACCCCTCACCTTGAGGAAGATCCCAGCACCCGAGCTAGAGTGCGCAGAGTGTCTGGAAGAGAAAGAACTACCCGGAGCCCCACCTTCAAGTCCTGTATCTCCAAGCAAACCAAAAGCTCCACCACCCACCTCAAAAACTGTAGCAAGAATAGACCCCTCATGCATTGCCTCGCCCTGGGGACTGACCGAGGAAGACGACCCAATCATCGCAACTCAGCCACCACCAGAGGACATCATCGACATTAGCTCAGATGAGTCAGAATGAGATCTCCAAGCCTAGCATGGAGTGAAGTCCATGGTCCGAAGCTAGCTGTGTCCAGTGTCCCTCTTGTAGTTGGGTAGTGAAGTTTCTCCTTCGCTTTGGTTAGCACCCTTGTAAGAGTTACCTGTATAGATCGCGTGAGTTGTAGACGCTGTCTTGCTTGTTTGTGTGTTGAGTGGTAATCTCAGCCTAGGTCGAGTCCTACGAGTCTCGTTCAGATGGAAACTACCGGATGTGTCAGCCTATGTGAGGATGTAAAAGATTTTCCAGAGCTCCTAAGGGATACCATAAGGTACCTCCGGATTTCCGGATACCCTGAGTACCTTGGTAGGGAAATCATCGAGAGTGGAGAACAGAAATGGATGGTCTCGCTGTACATCAGGGACAACCGCGCCCTTGAAGGATGGCATTCCACAACCACCAGTCATCGGTTTGTGGATACGTGTCACATTACAGCGTGTGACACAAATAGAAAGTTGTGCTCAACCTATCATAGGGCAATCCAGGACACCCTTATGAGGTTCTTTCCACCCTTCAACAAGTTGACCACAAGCTGGGCAAAAAGGCTTGAAGCCCTGAAGCTAATGAAGGAAACTGAGGATCCCGTCGTAGCCTACCTTGCTCTTCATCTACAAGCCTTGGATGATGAGTATGACAAGCTGAGCCTCACTCACGATAGGTTGGAAGCTTGCAACCGGATAAAGTACAGAGCTAGGTAGCTGCGCCAAAGACAAGAAACCAACCTAGATCCAAGCAGCACGACAACACGAAGTCTGTTTGACCTCCGTTACCCCTTGGGAATGCAATACGAAGGAATACCAAACCCTCCTAGGCAACCGGAACCAAGTCACCAAGCTAGTTTCTAGTATTCTCTACTTGAGCAACAGCAGAATCAGGAAAAAACCCCAGCAACCATCTACCAAGAGGAAGATAGAGAAAACTTGGGCACCCTCCTAACACTCTCGCTTCTAGGAAAGGGATTCCGTGTCCAGGAACCATCACCAAACGTAGCCTCCGGCAGTCAGAAGTTGAAGTCAGTTATGCGGGAGTAGTCGCGTTAGTGTGTTTGTTTTCGATCTTGTGTTTTGTTATTGTGACTTGTCTCCTACTATGTCAGTAGAAACAAACGTTGCCTTGTTTAAAGTGCTAATAAAATCGCCATTAGAATGTTTTGTTATTGTGACTTGTCTCCTACTATGTCAGTAGAAACAAACGTTGCCTTGTTTAAAGTGCTAATAAAATCGCCATTAGAAATAGCTCTCACCTCTGCTATCTCTTCTCACCTTAAAACACGTCAGTTTGAAAGATTGTGTCTGTTAAAAAGAGCGACCAGAACAAGCCCTAGTCAAAATAAAAGATGCACTACAGGAGAAAGGTATTGACACTAAAAACCGACGAAAAAGGCTGCTTTTCGTGGGCCGGCCGACGAAAAAGTTCAACGAAAAGAAATCCCACGAAAAAATGCAAACTTTTTCGTCAGCCCCCACGAAAAATATCCTTTTTCGTGGGCTTCTCATAGGCCGGCTTACGAGGCCGATGAAAAAGGTTTTTCGTGGGCTTTTGGGGCTGACAAAAAAGATTTTTTCGTGGGCTGACATGGTTGACGAAAAAAAGCTCCAATCTTTTTCGTGGGCTGCCTAGCTGACAAAAAAATGGGCTTTTTCATGGGCCCTATCTGGCAGACGAAAAACCTTGCCAGCCCTTCTTTTCTGTTTTCCAACCAAAAACACAAATCACAATAATATAGCATACAAATACAATTCACAGTATAAATCATAGTACATATCAAACCACAGCATTCATTGGTCCTCTCAAAAATCACAACAGCATTCATCAGTCCTCAAATTTATAAAGTCCATAACAAAACCACGTCTTTTCTTTGCCGTGTACCTTCCAATTGGTGGTACATTTGGGGCACGTTGGCTGCTTGAGGTAGAGCTGGAGAACCATCGAATTGCTCTGTTGGCCATGCTTCGGGTTGATGGCCTCCCTGGTTGTAGTTCGATGGCTGCTGCATTTTCTTAGGCACCGAAAGATTGGATGTAGGTCTACAAAACGCAGGCAATGTTGTACAGATACAAAAGAATTAGATGTATGCAAGGTAATAAAACTATTGGAACATAAACAATCTGATGACTGTAAATCTGATGATTGGTTGTAATGGAGGATGTTCACTGGCAGTGCAATGTTAACAGGGGGTTTTGAAGCAGTGCTACATGTAGTACGTGACCTAGCAAATAGTGCTTCCATCAGAATATTATGAATATCACATGATCACATCCGAATAAAGATATACAAGGAATAGAGGTGGAAAATATTGCAGCAGGATTAACATTAGCACTGTGGTATGTGTATTGTGCAAGACTAAATATAAAATGCTGGGCAGGCTCAGAATAGAGTGCTGATGAGGGCTTAAAATAAAATAAAATATTCTCATGAGGGCTCAGAATATTTAAAAAGCACGCCTTCTGTTATTTTATAGCTACTATATATATACATAGTCTGAGTACTTAGTCAAATAAAATAATGAATTATTAAGTTGTTTCATAGCACAACCAATTTTATTTCTCTGAACTTTAACCTCAAGGTCTGTAAGACTGCAACGCAACAAGAAGCTACGATTACAAGTAGCAGATCATTCTTCGTGCAGGTTGTTCACGAGTGGCAACAGAAAGTTCATCTCTACTATACCGTTTGCAATCACCACTTAACAAGATGCATGGTGATTCCATAATCTAAAAAAAAATGCCTCATCCACTGGTAGCTTCCCATTGCAGGGCGCGGCAACGCCACGCCAAGGTTTGTAGTATCAAGCTGTATAGGGAAGACGACAAGGCACTTTAGCTATGGCAGGCGATATATCCTGAGAATCGTAGTGCATTGCGGCCACTGCAAGATGCATGACTCAAGGGGTGCAGTAGATCTACCGGTTGAAGCATACGAAATCACAACATTGATGCCCAGTAGCACGCCGTAAGTTGGTACAGACATGGATGGGGACGGAGTTGTGCAAACCTTGCAGGAGGAGATGATGACGCAGAGGAGCTTGCAGGAGGCGGTGCCGGCCTGCGCCCGGGACCGGAGGCGGCGGCGCTGAGGTGCGCGAGGGGCCGGAGGGCGACGTCCCGGCGGCGGTGGCCGGCGTGGGGTAGGGCGCGCCGGGCGGCGCGGGGCAGGGCACGCCAGGCGGCGATGGGCGGCGACGTCCGGCGGTGGGAGGCAGGGCACGCCGGCCGGGGAGGCAAGCGCTCGGGCGCCGGGGCCGGGCGGCCGCATCGGTCGCGGAGCGCGGAGGCCCAGGCGGAGGTGGGCAGCGGCGACCGGGCGGCGCGGGGCCGGGAGGCACGGGGCCGGGTGGTCGTAGATCCAGTCGCCACCAGGGGCTGGCCTTTTTCCGTCGGCTGCAACGTGGCCCACGAAAAGTGACGTTTGACGTTTTTCGTGGCCTAGATTCGTAGGCCACCAAAAACACTCCATTTTTCTTTTGTCGGTTTCGACACCCATAAAAATAATGCCACATTTTTCGTCGGTCGGTCCACGAAAAAATAGCGGTTCACGAAATTTTATCATTTTCCTGTAGTGACGGTCAGCAGCTAATAAAACTCTACCTAAGGAAAGCACAGCTAAAGAAAACAGTGCCTTGAGAAAATTGATAAGATCGGAGGAAACATCACATACCGTAGCCCCTGCAAATAGTATCCACCACGGTCCCCCACCGCTCGCATCTCTCCTTTTCCACCGCACTCGCTGCATCCGATGCCCCGACCCCCACCACCCACTCACCCCTGCCGCCGCGTGCACGTCGCCTGCCATCAGCTGCCGCCTTTGGCAGCGCACCCACGCGCCCGCGGCCGGTAAAAGATGGCCCCTACACCGCCATTCCCAACTGGCTGCCACGTGTCCCCACTCCACCGTCCAATGATGCCCGGTCCCGCTCCATCCTTCCTCGCAAGCCACCGCGTACCCCCGCTCCACCACCACCGCTTGTGTCACCTCGGTGCACAGTGCGCCGCACTCCAATCACCACCCTCGCGCACCAATAAAACCCCCTCCCTCGAGCTCAGTTCCTCACTCAGCTCATAGAGCAAACCTGCCACTGCTCCTCTCCCACCAGCTAAACTAGCCACAACTCCTCCCATGATATGTGATTCTTGGATAGGACAGTTACTCCTAAGTTACTACACTATCGCATCCGTCACTCTCCCACTTTGCCTCCTTTTCCTCTAGGAAAACCACCGCCCTCTCCCCTGGGAAGAACGACTCAGAAACCCACCCAAACCGCCTGCCAACTCCACCGCCAGATGATAAGCATAGCAATCCTTCTACTCTTCCTTATCCATTGCGTACTCCTCTCCAAAATCCTAAAAGTCCCCGTCCACTTTGCAAGAAGAGGAATCATCTGTGAGATCCATGTTTCACCCCCACCCAGAATATGAACCCAAAACCCACAGTCTGCATCGCCCTCCACTACATATTCTTTGCCATACTTCTTGTCCTATGCCTCCTAATCATTCTTCGGTTGATCACCCTTCCCCAGGCCATGCCGAAGCAAGAAGGAGCTTCCTGTTAGCATAGCTGTGCCAAGGACAAGAAGCTCAAAGCAGGGCAGAAGACCAACAAGGAGTCTAACAGGAAGAAGGCTATCCTAGATAGCCGTTTCTTCTCAAGCCTGCCCTCCATCTGCCACAACAACAGTTGGAAAAACACAGCAGCTCCTTGCTTCCAGAAGAGTGCCTAACCTACTCAAGTATGGGCAACCACCCTATTTAAGTGGGGTAGCCTCCCTTCTGTTAGCACTGGCGCGGGATAATCCGGATTCCATATGTTGATGGATCCATCCCTTTGGACAAACTGCCCGGATTATGCCACCATCTAGAGAGCAGAAAGTGCCTTGCTGAATTTCTGCCGCACTCTAGAAAAACCCCTGCCTGAAGATGCCAGGCAATGGAACAACCTTCCAAGTTCATGAAGTGAATGATCCAGCTTGTATGTGGAAGGCTTGTACGAACAACTTCAACAAAGAAGAAAAATGAAGGAAAAGAGGAATCGAGTTGGACATGTAGTTGTTATTAAAATTCCACCTTCCATTCCGTGTGAAGAATCAAGCTACTACTGAAATTAGAAGTAGCTAGCTGAAGTAAAGCTATCCCTGTAACCGTCTAAGCCGAATCTCGAGGACGAGATTCATTTTAAGTGGGGTAGATTTGTAACGCCCCAAAATTTAGCCCCTAGAATTTTCTTCTAATCTCTCTCTAATTCAAAATCAATTGGATGTATGCTTGTTTGTTTTGAGTGTGTTAATATGAGCTTTACAAAATTCTAAATATCGCAAATACTCTCCACCAAAATTCTTTCTAAAATTCCTTTCCAAAAAACTTAAATTCCAAAAAAAATATCCCCGCGCCACTGGGACCCTCCATCTCCGTGCCACTTGGACCCTCCATCTCCGCGAAACTTGGACCCCCCATCTCCACGCCAGGTGGACCTCCCATCTACGCGACACATCATCGGCCACCTCCTCCATCGGCTATAAATAGTCTCCCACCCCCATGCCTCCATCCACACCAAGCTCACCACCGCCGCAATATCAGCCCTCGGTTCAACCTGGGCATTGTGTGCCGCGAACGCCACCCCCCTTCTCCTCCCTTGCTGTGTTCATGCACGGGAGCAGAGTGCCTGCCTCTGTGTTCTTCGTCGAGAGGCCACCATAGCTCGATTGCTCTGACTGTGAGCACCTCGCCACATCCCTTCTCCCTGCCTGTATTGAGCTCCCTAGGAGCTCCTATGCCGCCACCAATGGTTGCCCACGGGAAGCACCTCCGCATCCACCACCTCCACTGCGCTGACAACCACCAGAGCTAAACACCGGTGAGCCCCTGCCCATTGCTCACGGCGGCGCGAGGCAAGCAGCCGAGCAGAGGCGCTGCTTAGGCCTGCTCATGCCCCTCTGCCTGTTACAATAGCCCCCGTCTCCTGTGAATGACAGGTGAATCCACCCATTATTTTTCCCATGCCAACCACCAGCCACCGTTGATTAGCGCATCACTAATCACGTGTCATTCGAGCTAGTAGGTCCAATCTTGTACCATTCTCTTCTTCTATTCATTTATTTCTGAATTAATCTCTCGACCATATGAGCTCCAATTCCGTTGTTTTTTCTTTCTAAATTCATCAAAAATCAATATCTACCATCCACATTAATTTCATGATTTTAGGAGTTTCCAGAGCCGCCTACGACACCACCATGCTCCCTTTTCCTCAAAGGTAGAAGAAGCCCACTGTTGATGACCAGTTCGGCAAGTTTGTGGAGGTAATCAAGAAATTATATGTCAATATCCCATTTCTAGATGTGATGCAAGTACCCACGTATGCTTAGTACCTGAAGGACATCCTCAACAACAAAAAGCCGCTGCCGTCCACAGAAGTTGTGCACCCACAGAAGAGTGTAGCGCTGCTATACTCAACCAGCTGCCCTAGAAGAAGAAGGATCCAGGGAATGCAACCATCTCATGCTCAATCGGGACCTAGCACTTTGATCAAGTTCTCTGTGATCTAGGAGCAAGTGTGAGCGTCATGCCAAAGGTAGTCTTTGATAAACTCACACATGCTACACTCGCCCCTACTGCTATGTGCCTGCAGCTAGCGGATCAATTGATTCGCTACCCCGACGAAATAGCTGAAGACATTCCGGTCAAAATTCGGAACTTCATTGTCCCGGTGGATTTCGTGGTGCTCGACATGGAGATTGATAGCAAAACGCCACTCATCCTTGGGCGACCGTTCTTAAGCACCACTGAGGCCACTATTGACGTTGGAGCTGGACAAGTCCATCTCAACATGAATGGCAGACGGGAGACGTTCGCCTTCAAGCCGAAGGTAGAACAGTGCCGACAGGAAAAAACATTTAGACTTAAGTGTCAGGCACCCCGGGAGACGCCTAGAGAAAAGATCGAGCTTTCGCCAAATCAGTCAAAAGTGGACTCTCTCATCCTAACAATGGAAAAGATCCTATTGGATGGAGAAGCCCGAAAGCTCAAAGCCGATCGCAGAGCCAAGTCACAAAGACGTGCCTCAATGGCCAAGCCGCCGACAAAGGAAGCAGGGGGCAAGACTCCTGTCACGAAGGTCGCCGCCACAACAACGAACACACCCAAAGGGTGGCGAAAGAAAGAGGATGAATCGCCAAAAGCCAAGCCAGAAAAGACCCAGAATAAAACTCAGAAACAAAAGGCTGCGGCAACCAAGAAGGTATGGCGAGCAAAAGTTGCAGCACAGATGGCCGCTAAGTCTCCGTCAAGTGCTGACTCCGAGCAAAAGGTATGACTTGCCCTCGCCAGGAGGTAAACTGGCATTACCCTTCGCTGCATATTTAATTTCCACGCAAGCATTTTTCGTTATACCACTGCATGTTTGAATTTAAAAGTTTTGCATTAGTTTAAATTTTTCCTCTGCATAAGTATTTATTTTTACTTCTTATATCTCGAAAAAAAACGAAATTTTCGTGGCCGCCCGGCCCCGTGCTGCTCCCTCGTGTATCTCGTGCACCCTCTAATCACAAAACACCAAAACACACTAAACACTAGAGGCCAACCGGCCAAGCCCCCTCGCACCGCTCATGTCCCATCACCATGCCAACCGGCCCCTAGCTTAGGTCGCTCGGCCCCTACATCCGCTGCTCGGCCACTGTCTTTCATGTATGCATGCTCTCCCCCCGCGCCTATAAATACACATGCACGCAGCGCTCAATCCTCGCACCGATCAGCAACGCGATCTCTGTCTCTCTTCCTCTAAACACTCTCTTAGCACTAGTTAAACACTTAGTTTAAATTCTAGCACTTAGTCAAATTTCTGCCCAAATAAAATAAGTGCTACACCTTCGCTTTTTGAACGAGTTGTGGAGGCTCTGCCCCGCAAGGACAACTAACTTTCTGGACGACTGACTTTTGGACGACTAACCGCTAACGCTAATATTTTTAGTTGCTATTCTTGTGTGTTCTTTTGTCTCTTAGCATTTTTTGCAGGATGTCTTCATTCTTCAGGAAAGCCAAGAGAGCCCTGAGCAACACAGGGAAGGAGCTGCACCTCAAGTTCCCGTCCTCGCCAGGATCACGCTCTCACTCGCAGAGCGGCAGTTCTAGGACTCCAGCGCCGTCCGACAGGATGTCAATCAATGGTGCCAGAAGCTACCAGGAGCAAGAGCAGGATGAAGGAACATCATCACAGCCGCCACGCCGTCTTCTCACCTTGCAGGACATTAACATCCAGAGCGACGAGGAAGCACATAAGTTGTAGGTCCTCACCACCAAGACTTTTGGGCGGACGAGGTACTTTGACGCCTTCTTCCTCGTCACTATAGGTATGTTGGAGTCATTTAACCAGGCATTTGACAACGTGGGATGGCTGGAGTTCTCAAACATCATGGAAGAATGATCCATCCTTCTCACACAAGAATTCCTGATGACTCTCCGCTTGGATAGACGCTCAACAGGTACGACCATTTCATTCCATCTGTTCAATACTGAGTTCGCTGTTCGTCCGAGGAGGTTCGCTGACCTCCTAGGTTTCGCCACCAACTGCTCAGTAGGAGACGAGCCCACGGGCTATAGCATGAAAACTTTTTGGACGGAAATTTGCGGAGAACATGTTAAGGGGAAACACAGCACTACCAAAATCCACAACCTTACTCTAAGACTTCTGGCTCGCTGGGTTTCACTCGTGGTCTTCCCACGTAGTGAAGTTCGTTGTGCACCCAACGAAGACCTTAAGTGCCTGTATGCCATGTGCAAGAAGAAACCTTATGCACCAGTCCTAGACATAGTCCGTCACTGGGCGGATATGCCAAGGACCAATACCCCCATAAACATCACCTCTTTTGTCACACAGATTGCATCCAACCTGGGCCTCCTAGAGAACGCCCAGATTGAATCATTCCGAATGACTCATCACCCATTATTGGGGAACAACACTTTATCTAGGCACATTTTATGAAAAGAGATGGCCAGAACTTAGTCATGACATGGTTTGGGCATAATCTCGAGCTGCCGCTTCCCGCGCTGCAGTTCGATATGTACAGAGTTAGAAAACTAACCATGCAGCTCGACGTGGAGGCACCCCGCCAACGCATCAGCGGCGTCATGACTAGGGCCCAGCGACGACAAGCAGAACAGCACCGAAGGGCACAACAGGAAGTCAAAGAAGAAGAAGTAGACCACTCGTGGGCACCCCATACAGCAACCCCGTCGGGCACAGACTCGGAGTTATCACGACTCCAACGCTATGCCCAACCGGAGCCATGGTACAATAGCAGCATGGATGGAGGTGGTTCATACCACCAACAGCCATATGCTCCTAAGTACTATGGGGCAGGTACGTCACATGGCCTTGACAGGAGTGCAGGTCCATCTGCATCAGCCCGGTTCAACACCGACAACATGGCCGGCCTCAACGCCACCATGGAGGGGATGAACATAGGCCGGTACAACCAGAGGCTGTACTAGCAGGTGGACGACATCCACCGACATACCAGGGTGATGGGCCAACAGCTCCAGGAGAACAGCACCATGCTTCAGAACCTGAACGAAATGGTGGAAGCCAGCTTCATCAATGCTTAGGACTTCCACAACTATTACTACCAAAAGTCCTAGCTTCATTGAAGCTTGGGGGGGATGGTAGTACAACATGAGCATGCTTCTTCGTGCCCAGACCTCAGAGTAAGGCCCCCATTCCTCGTCCTTGTCCTCTCCTGTGCAGCAGCACCCGTCTAGCAGTACCCATCAGCAGCAGTACCCGTCAGCAGCAATACACGTCCAGCAGTACCCGTCTCACCGGCAGCAGCAGCAACACTCGTCCGACCGAGAGTAAGCATTAATAACTCTTTATTTTGTTTCTTTATTAGAAAAATAAATAAAAAAATAAAAAAATAAGTCAAATAAAATAAACTCCCAACTTTGATATATTACTTTCATATATGGAAATGATGAATAGTTGCTCTATCATGTTCTTGTTTAGTATTCTACACACAAACTATGCTTAGCTTAATTTCGAGCTTGTGTGTATAAAGTGAAAGCTTGACCTATTACTTTGTGGATGCCATTGCATAAACTTTGTCTAAGTTGTCGTGAGAAGTGATATGACTAAGTACTAAGCCAGCTCTACATTTTCTTAGTAAGATGAACATCTCAGGTTATTTTCCTGAAAAATGAAAATAAAGTTCCCCCATTGGTTTTAAAACACCTACCAGAGCCAAATACACTGAAATATCTGAGCCTAGCTTGTTTAAAGCTACTTAGTGTTGTTTTGAGCTTTGTCAAATTTTGAGTCTCATTGAATGGAATCATCACTATCTTGTGAATTGTTGGAGCAAAATACCACCACCACCACATATGCATTTACCTACCCTAGGTATGCATCCATATATCTCCAAATCAATACCTTTGACCTTACTCCTTCCAAAGCAAAATGAGGTAGGATGTGGAGCCATCAAAAAGAAAAAAACAAAGCAAGCTAGTCAAGCATGGCGAAAATATGAAAAAGAAAAGCATGCTAGTCAAGCATGGCAAAAAGAGAGAAAAACACAAAAAGGCTCCACATTCATACCTAGCATACAAAGAGAAGGAGAAGGAAAGGAAACAAGGAGATCCATCCATCCACAACCACCAAATAAGCTCCAATGATGAACATGGTTAGCTGATGTAGTACATTTCTTTGGTCCAATCTTTGGCTTTGCAAAATAAACAACCTAAGTAAGCTAAGTTCTCCCACACCCTGAGCTCCACATAAGCTTTAGTATAGGAAGTTCTTGGCCATGTTCTTGGCCTTAAAAGGTGAGGATACACTTATGAGCGATCAAGAGTACCTCTGGGGAAACTTGTTTTATTTTGAAAATCTGCAAAAACACCTGAGATGGGAGTCCCAAAAGAAGTGTTTTGAGCTGAGCCTGCGACTGAGTCGTTCCTTCTCTCAACCACCCAAGACATGGTGAGTCAAAAGATGCACCGCAGGTATGGAAAAGGTAATCATTGCATACACTAGGGGTTTGAAATCAGAGCATGAGTGTCGGTTATGCATAGTTTCTATTCTCGAACACCAATATTTGCAGCAACTCCTGATCCATAACCCGTCTTGGCTTTACTCGAGGATGAGCAAAGGTCTAAGCTTGGGGGGGGTGTTGACGGTCGTTATTGCACTATCTACGACCATCAACTATCCAAGAATATGAAGGGGAATGTATCAAAGTATGGACAAACTTTTGCTACTAACATATCTCCACGAGTTGCGTTGAAATATTTGAATGCAGGTGACAAAACATACTCAAACATGGTAAAATGGAGCCAAACCAGGAGGTGGCTGGCCTCATGGCTAAGTCCCCAGGCTGCCCGGCCCCACCTCCAGGCCGCCCGGCCTGTGTCTAGGCCCAATTGGCACGAACTTCGACCTGCATGCACACACATGCCATGTCAACACATCTCCAAGGTGGAATCCACGAAAGTCACATGCAATCAAATGGAAGGCCTTGCCACATCATCGATCCAGCCCTTGGATTGGTGAAGTCAGCAATCCTCAGCACTTCAATCCTGCGGCTAAGGAAGAAACACAAGTGAGATCCAATGGTTCAGGAGAAAACACAAAGATAACCGCCCTAACCACCATGCAACCGACTTGGGGAGTGAAGATGGACCACAAGATGCAGTATGGCGGTGGATCCGATGGTTGGCCAGGCCACCCGGCCTGCCACCTGTCCCTTAACCGCCTTACCTACCCTATAAATACCCCCCACTCACTTGGTGACTATAAATACCCCCGAGCTCTCATTTGTAAAGTGTGGAAGTTGAGTGAAACACATCATTGTCTAGTTTAGTAGCACTAGGATAGTCTTGGGAGTTAGAGTTGAGTCTGAGTTTTTGCCTCAGGGATTTCGAAGTTAGGTTCGAGTCTAGTAAAGCTCTTGTATCTTTCTATCTTTGTACTCTTGCTACTTCAGTATAATATACTTTGTTGCTCTATCCTTTGAGTTATACTTTACTTTATTTCTTACACTTGCCTAGTGTAGTGTACCTTATTGCATACTAGACCAAGGCTTAGGTTTGTGTTGTTCTTGAGTTATCTAAATCTTGCTAGACTTGCCGGTGCTATAGGCTTTCCTTAGGCTCTGATCTAAGGTTAAGTCAGTCCTAACCCTCTGATCAAGGACGGACTTTAGTGATCAAGTTCTCACTTGATCACTAGTTTAGCGTGCCATCTTACCCACGCAGATCTGGTTGGTAGCCGCTCTTGGTGACAGCATTAGGGAGCCTCTGTAATCCGACCCCATCGTTCAGTAAGCCTGTAGGCATTAGCCAGTTGCCGTTCGGTTGGCCAACTATCTACCCTCGCGCCTCCTCGGTGTAGTCTGGAATGTCGCTCGACGCAAGATCCTAGTTCGTGTTTGTTTAACTCAATTCAACCACGAATACTCCTATGCAGTAGTTAAGGAATATAGTTTGGATATCTTAATCTCACTCGTTGTCCTCCTAGGCAACTACCTAGTTGTTTATAGCTTTGGTCCCTGTTTACTCTTCCTACCATACACTATCTTGTTTATCTTATCCCCGTTGTAAGAATAGCTGGTGTTTATCTAAGTTACAGTACTGTTTGAAGTTCGAACATATCATTCCACCTGTTAGCCCTTGCTTCCCTGTGGATTTTTACGATACTTGGAATACTCTGGGTGAAAAAGCTACAGCGAATCTCCGTGTGCTTGCAGAGTAAAATCTCTTACGCTAAGAGACGTCAGCACTAACCTTTCACAAGCTAGTTGACAAAGCTAATTGATGAAGGTTTGGATGTTACCAAGTGTATTAAAAAAGACATGAACAGCGATGTCAGACCATTTGCGTATGTAGTAAGTCATAAGACCCTACCTTATCCAAATCTCAGGACGAGATTTCTTTAAGGGGGGTGTATTGTGATGCCTCCGGCATCTCAAAGGCCCTAACTCATGTTTTCACTTAAGATAATGATGACTTATAACTAAATCATGTTTAAAGAAGGAAAGCACTAAGGTGGAGAAATCACAAGTCAAAAAATTTTCTACTCAAATGTACAAAACCTCACATTGTTGGGTGTTTAATCCAAAATCCAAAAGTTTTCATGAGAAACCCCAAATACAAAAGCTTTAGTTCAAGATGTTGCCTTCAACTTTATTATTTTGACCATTTTTAAAATCGGAAGTTAAGAGGTTCACAAGTTTAAACTAAACCAAGTCAGCCTATACTAGAAAATTCCTAAGTCTAAATTTTCAGCCCTTCCCCAAACTTCATTCTGAAATTACTTTTGATTTCACTATAGAACTTCAAAATCTACCTGACTATGAAATGAAATTAAACTTATCACCTTTCAAATGCACTGGATCTCAAAGTTAGTGAACTTCATTTGATACTTCAAAAGTTCAAAACAATAAAGACTATACATAAATTGAAGCTGCAGTTTGACCAAACTTTGAAATACATTTATGGTTGTAGTTCAAAATATAATATGTTTTAGACCAAACTCTCTATAACAAACTTATAGAAAATTTCATGAGGAGAAACTTTGGTATTGAGTGTGGTAACATGCACAAAGGTTATGTGGAGTTTTCAGTCGATTAATGCGAAAAGCAGAAATCTGCCTAAACTTGACCTGAATGGTAAATTCAAATTTCTCCAAACCAAGAGTCCACATCATACAAAACTTTATATATGAAAGTTGTAGAAAATTAAGAAATGAACAACTATGTTATATAACATTTCTCATGAAAATGTATCCAAGTATGGCTTTAGGAATTTCTAAGTTAAAGGGGTTCAGTTGGTCAAAACAGGATAAGCAACATAAATTCAAATTTGATCCAAAAACTTCGACATAACTTAGTATTCAAGCTTATAACAAAATTGTAGAGGACAAAATTTAGATCAGTTATTGTATTTTGAGTTTCTCCAAATTAGGCTTCTATATGCTTCAAATATGAGATTTTCAAATGGGTATCTAGCTGGTCAAACTCTATTTTTCCATTTTCGGGATTTTTCTTTTTCCCTTGTGTCTATGACAAGCGGGTCCCACCTGTCAGGCCTCAAATCCAGTAGAATGAAAACCGCCGTCCGCCCTGGTTTTGCAAAATCACCTGCGCCTTCCGTAAACCCGGTCCGTGGGCTATTCTGTCCACATCATCACCTCGGCCCACCTGTCATTGGTTCGCGGTCTATAGACCAACTCCAGGAACCCTTCGCTGCCCTTCTTCCCGCTCCCGCTCGCCCACACGGCGGCCAGGCCTGCCCATGCGCCATAGCGGCGCTCGAAGCCTGCGTCCACCATGCCCTCATCCTTCCGGTGGAAGCCGAGCCCAGCTCTGCTCTCTCTGTTCCCCTCCGCGCTCGCCCTCTTGGTCTCCTTCTCCCTCCGCTCATGCTTGCACGCACAGACACAGGCCGCCATGGCCACTATGGCCGCGCTTGAGCGCCATCTACGCCGGTGCCCCGGCCTCCTCTTCCCCATCCACCGTGCGCATCACCTCCACCGCATCTCACTCTACCAGAAACCCCAAGATCTCGAGCCTCGCCATCGCTCCTAGCCCCTACCCATGATGAAGAAAGCAGCGGCGATCGTCTTGCTCCCAATGGTAAGCTCCATGGAAGCTACTCCTCGAGTCTCAATGGGGTTTTTGCCCTCAACGCCGCTGAGCGTCATGTTGGTCTTGACTAAATCAGAATCTGATTTCCCAAGCTTCTTGTATAGCTCATACGGCATCAGATTAACAACCGCACCACCATCAACCAACATTCGAGACATGGGCGCTCCATCAATATGACCCCGAAGAAAGAGAGGCTTCAAGTGATTAACCGATTCTGTCGGTTTTGTAAAGACAACATCTCTTGATCCAAATTTAAATTGAGCCATCACCTTCTTATTTTCACCGATAATGTTATAATTGGCAGAGAAAGTAATCATACTGACATCCATACCTAGGGGTTCGGGAGAAGCTTCGTAGTCCACCATCTCCTCTTCTGGCACATCTTCTTCTGGTACAGTAGGTGTAGGATCCTTGGTGATCACCGGTGCTGCTGCCGTAACTCCTATTGCTGCTGCCTCCTGGCCACTAGACTGTCCGGTGGGTGGTGCCAGACAATTCGGTGCACCGGACAGTTCGGTGGACACCGTCGGATAGTCCGGTGACTGGGACTGGCTCTGTCGAGCCATCTAAACGGGATCTTCTAAAGATTTGGATTTCCATTTCTTCTGAGGGAACATAGGATGTGTTTTGTTGAAGATTACCCCAGCCTCCTTTTCTCTTTTTTCTTAGCTCACAAGCACTGCAAAGTCCTTTTCTGAGTATGAGTCAAACCCGAAGGACACCATCAAGGCATGGAATACTTCAGGTCTGTTGGTGGCTTGCTGGTAACCTCACTAAGGTTGTTTTATGATCCTTAGCCAAATCAAATTTAGATGAAGCTTCCTTCGGCGTAGCATTAACCGATTTCCCTAAGACCATCGACATCTTGTGATTGTAATTAAATACCACGTTATTAGTACAAACATTAACAACACTGGTTCTCACTTGAGGTGCTGTTTGAACCGGTGATGCTACTGGTTGAACTGGTGTTCTTGTGGGATGAATCGATTTTGGTTGAAAATTTTAAGTAGTAGTAGTAGGGGGTACATATCTTGGCTGCGGCTGCGGTTGCCCCCATGCCAGATTTGTCACATTGGAGGCCGATAATTCTGGCATTGTTGCTGATTTTGGGCCCACCAACTGAATTGAGGAACATACAATCGGTCATGTGCAGAAGGAGTGAACCTGTCAAAAATAAAACCTTGTGGTGCCCCCCACCCCTGATAGCAATAATGATTATTAGCATAAGGTGGACACATGGTTATATTACCCTAGGCTAGATTTTGCTGAAATTCTTGCGGAGGACACCAGATCATTGGCAGTACCACAGGTGCTGGTGGTACTAGCTAAGCCACCTGAGGAGCCGTTTCTGTTAGCTTCTTATTTTGCATGGGCTTGGCTTCCCGTGGCGGTGACCTTTGTCGCTTGTACGGCCGATTGCGAGGAGTGGCCTTTTGCTTGTTAACATACTTGGAAAGCAACTAATCAAATGTAGGACCAGACTGATATATCTTACCAGAGGTCCTTGCCTGATGCTTCTTCCAAGTCCCCACCTCCGGCTGCCTTGGTTTGAAAGTCCTCGGGCGCTGCTGGTGTGTGGCGGAACCGCCGATTTAATCCGGGCTAAGCACACCTGCCACCTCTAGCTTGCAGTGAAATTAGTCCGAACTAAACCCGGTCGTCCGTTGAGAGTCATTCGGCTCCCGATATTACCTTTTCCCAAAGGAACCGACACCATACACATCCAGCCCACAATGGAGCCACAACAGTTACATCATCACATGCAGTTGAAATAGAGTATAAGTAGATTTACTTTACAAACCAGTTCGAAATAAAATACAAGTTTCAACATAATGCCATACAAAAGGCAAGTTTGAATCATATAGCGAAAGTGATTTCAAAAACATCTCACAGCGAAAATGGAATACTTTAGTAGTCTTCATGCAATGATGATCAAGGCGAGCAGCATCGAGCCCACCGGTACTACCCTCCTTCATACACTTGTCCAGAAGTCATCGGTACCTGTACTCAAAAGGTGGGGGCAAACCCTGAGTACTAATTACTCAGTTGGACTTTATGGAATGGCTTACAGCTGAGACAAAGCTTGCTTACTAACATGTGGATCCTTAGCCATTGATTTTAATCAGAGATATAATATCATGAACTAACAAGTTTCATCATTTGCATATAACTCCATAATAATAGTAACTTACAGAAATGTAAACAACACAGTAGTACAAGCATGTAGTATTTGAAAGCATGTGAAATAGATTTAATATATTCAAATAATTACTACGTTGCCCGACAGTGATATTGGCATTCCCACACCTGGTGGGCATCAGCGATTCGAATCGATTTTAATTCCCAGGAATAACTATCATGCTAGGGGTATACGCTTACTTGCCATCGTGTTCCCACATATAGTACCCATCTCCACCTGTCTTGTCCCAAGATTCAAAGCGCCCCCACCTAACTCCCGGGTTGTGCCCCCTTAGGAGCGTTACCACAGCGCACTGGGTCAGCCCTCCCTTGAGTACAAGCACCCCCGGGCCCATCGGCCTCCAGCAAGTGGATGGACGGCACCTCAAAAACTTCAGACCAGGCTAGGTAAGACTTTCACCGGTCCCACGACCCGGATAAGCACTCTAGCAATGTTATGCCGATCAGCAGACGAACAGCGAACGGGCCTTAAATGACTCGGGCGAAGCCAAATAGTACAACAACACACACCCCATAATAAAATTATTCTCCGTCCGGTCTCCATTTAAATCATGAGCATAATATTTCTTCCTCAATAGTAAATGTTTTGTGATTTTTGAAACCACCTGCGCGACGAGTGACTCCTTTTACTCGTGCCTACTCGCACATAGCAATTCTAGGCAACTCGTCCTATGAACTCTAGATATAGGTGCTAGGGCCAGGGCGGCCAGGGAGTCTAATGCAAGGGTTTTCAATCAACTCCTAATGCGGATGCGTAATCATCAACCAAAATAATATTAGCTGGGAAATTCATGGTCCTGCCTACCTTTGCTTATTTTCAACCAAACCAACAAACTAAACTAGGTTAGTTTGCCGGGTTGTGGGGCTTTGCCCCAGGCAACCCCTTGATCGCTTGGACTGCTCCTCCTTCCAAACATGATTGATGGGCTCTCCAGGTCGTGTTTGGGGCTTAGTTGATCTTCTGGACACCGTTGCTTGAAGTAGTCCCACGCACTTGCTTCCTGATTATGTATCTGCATTAAGCGTTACTATATGAATGCCATGCATGATGCAGCGAATGGGATGCATGAGTATCAAGCACACATTTGGACAACCATTTCATGTATTGGCAGAAAGGTGATTGATAAATCACTTAAACCAAAGTGGCTTTGCGCATAAGGAGCAAACGTTCACTCATACAATTAGTTGTTCATAGAGCAACACATAGACCCATCATATGTTCAAGTATCAATTTAAATTGCCCTTTATCATACCACATGCAAGTAAAGCATCAGACAAGTATATATTTACACATGTAATGAACTACTAGCACATTTGAAACATCACACCTGGCACTAGCAATAATTAGTACTTTTATGGACCTAGAGCAAGCATGCAATCATATACAAACACTAGCAAAATATTGATCATAAATGAAACATGTTAATGTTGTGACCCGGTAAAAATATGCAATAGCGATTTAGTTGCTTAAATTACTAAGGTACATGCACGTGGTGGGGTAATGTTTATTTCCATTTAGCACGTCAAACATATCATGCCGGGTGATGTTTTTGGAACTCGTTAAATACCTCTTTTCTAATTTATCAATCTTATTAGCATCACCTTTATCATTTTCAAATCATATAGTAAACAGTAAGCAATGTGCATGAAAGCTTTACAGGAGACTAAACTGAGCTAAGTAGACACAATATAATTTATGTAGATTTTTCTGGATATACTTTATGTAGCATGCATTGTCATAAGTCTAAAATACACTAAATACAAGCATAGGGGCATAACGGTAATTAAACAGTGTAAGCTAGTGTTGTACCAATCACATCAGAGCCTAAAAATCATGTTAAAGCCGCTATCCAAGTTTCATATTTTTAGGAGCTCATTTATCCAACATTTGATAATTAGTTACTAAAACAATGCATGCCCAAATGCAGGGGCAAAACGGTCATTTCATGAAGCACCCTATTTTTCATCCTGTAGATCTGCTCATAAGGAACACAACGCAACAAAGTTTGCATTTTTTAAAGATTTTTATGTGATTTCTAATTGATTTTAAAGTTTCAGGTCTAGAAAAATGGAATTAAATTCGAAACCTCTCAGACCCAGGACCTTTACGTAGTTATCCCTAGTTTCCAGGGGCCTGCATGCAAGAATGCGTAGACTCAGTGCATAACTACTCAGATCATTATGGAAATAAACTAAAACCAGGGGCTTTTTGGCAAAACCGTATTTCTCTTTTCCCCCCTTCTTCTACCTCTAGACAGAGGCAGGAGGCGTGCGCAGGGGATGCCGGCGCGGGCTGCTCCGGCGGCGTGGAGGCGCAGACTTGGAGCCGTCGAGCCCCGAGAAGATGTTCCCGGTGACGGTGAGCCATTCCCCCAAGGCAGCGTCACACGGGGAGGCTAAAGCGGACGGGGAACGCCCCTTGAACCGAGGTGAACCCAGAGGACGTGGCACCGAGGACGCGGGCTCGATCCAGCGGTCGCGAGGTCGAACGGTCGCGTCGGTGAGCTCGTGGGCTGCGCGGGTGCGAGGGGAAATAGGAGGAGGTGGGTTGGAGGCACAGGGACGGCTCGACGGAGAGTCTCCGTGGTGAGGTGTGGCCAGCGGGTATGGCGCGTGGCGGCCGCGCGTGGAGAGGGAGGAAGGCGGCGTTGGGTGGGCCAAAGTCAGGGGAAACGGTGGAGGGAGGTGTGGTGAGCACGGCGCACGCGCTAGCGGGGTGCGGGAGGACGACGGAGGGCAGGGCGCGAGCTTGCCGCGGTTCGGCCATGGCGTCTTGAGCGGCTGCGGCGCGAGAGAGCAAGGGGGAGGCAGTGCTGGGGACGGGCCAGAGAGAGGGAGATGGGATGGAGGGAGCCGAGCCCTCCGCTCTTGTCCGGGGCGTGGGGCAGCGCGGGCAGGGTGCTAGGGCCCATTGGGCGTGTGGCGCCCTGGCAGCCAGGGTGCGAGCAGGCACTGTCCACCGCGTGGGCGCGGACGAGCGGGGAGGAGGAAGGAGAGGAGTGGCGTGAGGACAGTGCATAGACCCGGAGAGGATGACAGGTGGGACCAAGGTGGGAATGGAGACTGTGGTGCATGGACTGAGTCTGCGGAGGAGTGCGACGTGGGAACCACGCGCCGATGTCGACATCCTCCGACGCGGGAGACCCGACAGGTGGGGCCCGCTTGTCATAGAGACAGCGAGAAAAGGAAAATTCGAAAAATAGAAAACTGATGTTTGACTGCCATACCCCTTGTCTGAATTTCGCATTTTTGAGTAATAATAAGGCCAAATCATGGAAAACTCATAATACAAGAAATGATCTAAACTTCATGATCTATAACTTTGTTTTAATTTGTGTCACCATGTTATATTCAAATTTAGGAGAAATTTGAATTCAAAAGCTGTGACCCCAGTTTGACCAACAGCCACTTCCATTTTGAAAATTCCATAAGCCTATTTTAGGTCCTCTTTCACATAAATATTTATATACCAATATTGTTCAAAATTTCATTTCCTACAACTTTCATATATAAAGTTTCGCATGATCATGTCTTTTGTTTGCTCAAAATCTGAGTTTTCCATTCAGGCTTAGTTTGACAAATTTCACTAGAAGTCAGAAAATCGGCTAAAACACCGTGCAAACCTTTATGCATGTCAACACACAAAATACTAAAGTTGTAAAGCATGAAATGGTCTACAAGTTTTCTATATAGGGTTTGGGCTAGATCACATGACATTTTGAACTACAAGCACAATTGTATACAAGAGTTTGATAAAACTGCAGTTTCAATTTATGTGGAGTATTTCTTGTCTCTAATTTTTGAACTACCAAATGAAGTCCAATTAATTCAAGGTCTGATGCATTTGAAAGACAATAAGTTTAATTTCATTTCATACAAAGGAATATTTTGAAGTTGTATAGTCAAATCGAAAGTAATTTCAGAATGAAATTTAGGAAAGAGTGTCGACCCTAAACTTAGCAACATTTCCTGAGCATAGCCTATCTGGGATTGGTTTGAACTTTTGAGCCCCTTAACGTCTGATTTTGAAATTGGTCAAAATAGCAAATTTGAAGGTAACCTCCTGAACTAATACTTTTGTATTTGATGTCTTGCATGAAAATGTATAAATGTCTAACTACTCAACCAAGCAACGCAAAGTTTTACATATTCAACTTGAAAATTTTGACGTAGTGGTTTCCTGGCCTGGTTATTGTTCCTCTCTAGGCAATGATTAAATCCAAATCCTTGATTAACACTAATCAAATTGCATGTCAAGGCTTTTGAGATGCCGGAGGCATCACATGGTGGGCACCGAACTGTCCGGTAGCTGGCGTCGGAGTGTCTGGTGGCGCTGTCCTAGGAGCTCCCTACTGGTTCTGCTGTCCCGCGATGCCAAGAAACCTGCTAGTGGTCCTTAGTGTATCCCTGCCATTTGCAGTCTTCTGCTTGATCACCTCCCTAGCCAAAACTTTAGTATTTTCATCGATTAGTCTTGAAGAGCCGATGACCACAGCTTTGACTTCGCTTGCATCGGCCACATCCGGCCGAATCAAAACTTTCTTGCCGCTCATGTCTAGAGTGTTCATGGGGAATGGATGCTTGTCAATCTGCATCTCTGGAAAGCTCATACAACCTTCATTCACGGCCGATTGTATCTGTCGACGGAAAACATTACAATCATTAGTCGCATGAGAAAAAGAGTTATGCCATTTGCAATATGCTTTCTTTTTTAACTCATCAACAAAAGGAATAGTGTGCGACAAGGTAATATTTCCACTTCTAAGAAGCTCATCAAATATCTTATCACATTTAGCAACATCAAAAGTAAATTTTACTTCTTCTTGCCGATTCTTGTTAATCGGTCTCAAGGAAGGACAAGTAATAGGTTTGTTCTTATTAGACCAAGTAAACTGTGCTGCATAAATTTCCTTCGAATCATCATCGGAACTAGACGAATCATACTCTACAAGATTTACATTATGACGTGTAGACTTTTGGTTCTCTCTAATTCGGCTTTCCGCAGCCAAAGCCTGCTGATGTAGTAAAGATAGAGAATAAAATCGCGTGCCAGCTAGCTTTTCCTTAATATATGGCCTCATCCCCTCGAGAGCTAATCCAGCTAATTCTCTATCTGACACAGTCAATTGGAAGCATCAGTTTCTAGTATCTCTAAACCTCTTATGATAATCATGAACTGATTCCTCATGACCTTGCCGAACATTAGATAAATCGGCCAATTCTAGTTCATACTCTTCTGAGAAAAAGTGATCATGAAATTTTGCGTCCATCTCATCCCAAGTACTAATTCAATTGGGAGGCAAAGAAGAGTACCAAGTGAAAGCATTTTCTGTAAGAGATGAAGAAAACAGCAAAATCCGAAAAGCTTCCCTTTTGGCTAGATCCCCCTAATTGTGCTAAAAATTGATTGATATGCTCCCTAGTACTTTTATTGTCCTTACCGGAGAACTTCACAAAATCCGGTATTCTAAACCCTTGAGGGAAGGCATGAGCATCGAATCTACAGTCATAGGGTTTCTGATATGAGCTAGTAGAACCCGATACATCAATCCCCGTCTTTTTCTTAAGAACGGCCACTAATTCTTGCCATATTTCTTCCTTAACCTCCGATGTGGAAGCACCAGATTTTTGGCCGTATGATTTAGAAGCCGTAGGGTTCTAGGCAGACCTAGATCTAGTTGTAAGTCAAGTTAGGAATAGGACCCCTAGGCACACCCAAACCGGTTGGTGGAACCGATCCCGTAGCATAAGAGACCATAGTGAAAGGTGGCACAAATCCCTCTAATTCCTGTGGCGGTGTGAAGTATTCTACTCCTGCCATATTTAAAACAATCCTTTGGTTAGGATCTATCAAAGTTTGGGGAACTGTTGTGCATGGTGGGGCCATGATAGCCCCTGTACACCAGACTATCTGGTGGGAAGCACTGGACTGTCCAGTGAAGCGCCAAACTGTCCGGTGGGCACGGCCGGCTGAGCCGGTTTACCCAACAGTGAAGACGGAGGTTTCGGTTGCCCTAGGTAAAAATTTGCAGGCATGCCATACATCGGCTGGATCTACTGAGACTCGTTCGATGCCGATGGGCTTGGTGCAACCGATTCCATGCTGGGTTCATATAAGGGGAATGCAGGTGCAATGGATTTCCCTTGAGCCTTTACTAATCCATCTATAGAGTTTTGTAATGCGCCCAATTGATCGGCTAACTGAGTATGTCTCTGATCAACGTAACTCTTCATAGATTCAAATGCTTGATGAAGAGATCAGCGGCAAAAGGGTGTCGAGGGTGACTTCCTTCTCCTTGGTCACCTTCTGGTGGTGGTCCATGGTGAAAGTCTCCAGGAACATCTTCATCATGCTCACTGTTGCTTCCTTCATCATGTCATCGAAGTGCTTTCGCTCATCGGCCAGCAAATTTTCAAAAGCCAGCCTTATGATGTTGCCTTGTGTGACTTCAGATGAATCCACAATTTCAACCATGGTTGCTAGCTTTGAATGTACCTTTGTTTTCCCCAGCGGAGTCTCCAAAAAGTGTGTTGACACGTTTTAGAGCCAATCACTAACGATACAACCTAGACCAATCCACCCGGGAGGGACCTTGTCAGGGAGGATCAGCTCTAGGGGTTGCTCTAGCATTGACAGGCCACCTAGAGCTCCTCAAGTCAGTGTAGAGTTGAAGAGAGGTGAAAAATCAGGGTTGGAGAAGAGAATTAGGGTTTGGGAATAGAGATATGCATAAAAGTAGATAAAATAATAGATTGGTTCGATTGTTGATGCTTCAATCGGCCTGGCCCCTTTATATTTATAGGGGAGAGTGGTCTTAGCCCTTGTACAAGTTGAAGCCCATAAGATCTCGCTCAAATCTGGTAATTCATCTCAGACTCAACTACACCGGATAGTTCGGTGTGCCCTACCGAACAGTCCGGCGACACCGGACAGTAAGGTACATGCCACCAGACTGTCCAGCGACACTGGATACCATGGCCCTACCCAATTAGGTGCTCAACAACTCTAGTGGTGATGCAAGGACCTATCGCAAGACCACGCGCATGACAATTGGATCAACACGTGAGCTCGTTTCTTTGTGCACGTGCATATACTTGTGAGGATTGTATGCTACCTTATGTTTCTATTGATTATATTGAACTTAGGAACTTTGGAGAGGAACATGAAGGCCTTAGGAACAATCAAGGGTAAGGGATGATGAAAGAGGGGCGTCCAAGTCAAGTTGGAGTCCCAATTCATCTCAAAGTGGGCCACCTCGGCCTCCAGGGACAGTTTGCACCAAAATCGTCGCCCAAGCCACAAACAGGATCTGTTTTTAGCAATCTTGGAAATATAAATTCGGAGTCGACGGGAAATCGCGTTGGAAGTCAACGGACAAAATTTGTCCAGGGTGCTGCACCACCCCTTTGGGCCATTGGGCCATGTATCGTGTGAGAGTCTTTTGAGTTCGCGTCTAGGAGTCCTTGGATGACCCTACGGTCTATAAAACCTTTGCTGCCGCACAAGTTAGGATTTTGGGGATCTGCTAAGAGTTATTCTGTCTTAGAATAGTTTCACCGTAGAGAACACTCCAGTTTGTGAGTCCCCAACTTTGTGAGATTAATTATTGATTTGCAGGTTTAGTTGCAATCTTTCTTGTTCTTGCTCGTGTTCTCGATTCACTGGCAGGGATTAGCCTTTGTGGCGAGGTCAACTGGGCATTGCATGGTTGACAACCAAAGGACGCATGATGCTGCGATTGCAGGGGCTTGATTGTGCCGATTGGGAGTGTCTCGTGCCGCCAAATCGATTTACCCTCCACCTGATGGAAGATCAGGAGCCCTTGGTCCCCATCAAGTGGTATTCAGAGCAAGGTTTATCATCAGGTTTGCCTACATTTCTCCTTAGTAGATTAGTTTTGTTTCGTCCCACAGTCCACGATAAAGCCAAAAAAAAATCCATACCTACAACCACGATGTTAGCCTTTGCATAATTTTGGTTTCGGTGTACGTAATTCTGAGTTTGTGTCCAAGGTCGAGTTATGTTGCTGGTTTAGATTGTGTTTTTGTTTTAGTTGTGTTCCATCTCCACTACATCTCACATCCTACACCGATCTAAATCACCGTTTGAGTCCTGGACGAGTTAGGGTTAGTCTTTGTCACCACTGTTTAGGATTTTCCCCCTCATCAAACCCTAAGCTGCCACTTTTCCACCTTTCATACTACCATCCCTAGCCATACAGACACCCACCATCAACCTTTGCCATCCATATCCTCGCCATACATCCTTGTTTTCGAAGAGGTGTCACCAAGAAAACCCTAATTCGGGACCCCTGCAGTAAAACGGTCGTAACTTTTCGCTTGGAAGACGAAATAGGGCAAGAATATACATTTCGGAAATCTGTAGAAAGTTTTGGATCTCGTTGTCCCCCGCTTTGCTAGGTTTGGTGATGCTATTTTTGTAAAAATCGCCTGGGAAGACCAAGATATCGAGCCCTGAAGTTTTTGCACCCTTGTGTAAGATGTGCTTCCTTCCACAGTTTTTGCTCCACCGACCACGTCTTGTTTCCTTTCGTCCTGAAATTTAGTGTGACACTTCCTAGTGTGTGTTTGAGTTAAAAAATATAGTGAAAAAATGTGTGAAAAAATAAAAAGCAGTGAGAAAAAAAAGAAAAAGAGTGCAAAACAGGAAGCAACGGTGCTTTTTTTGACGTGGTGCTAAGCTAATATCTATTCCTCATTTATAGCCTTGGTTGTTTGTCTCCACCTTTCTTACTTGTGTGCTTTGCAACAAGAACAAGGACACATTTAGACCAGCAACTAGGGCAAGATTTTTGAACATTTATTCATCATTACTATTTGTTACTGAATTGTGTACCACTGACATATCCATATAGCCTTCCTACAGCTCCACAGATACTATCTCTTGATCAGTACAGGTGTGGACCCTTGCAATCGCTTCATCATGCCCTTACGGTGTCACGAACTAGGCACCGGTTGCAACATCCTTTGCTGTGTTGGTAAGAACTGGGTAAGAACTTGGTAAGTTTGCTTGAGAGCATGAGACATCCCCTACCCAGTAGTTCATAGGGCTCATAATACTTGTGCTTGTTTTCTTTTTGCTTTTCTGCACTGACCATGGCATGTGGCAAGAAAGGCAATACGGGTGATGACGATATTTCCTTCGAAGATTGTGTTCTACATTCTGAATTGGTAGACATGGTAGCCAAGATCACAACAACGATCATAGGGGGCAATAAGGCGATGAACAAGTCCCTCGACACCTTGGCTCGCAGCGTATCCTCCCTCACGCAGAGGGTGGATGCCATCGAGAAATGTCATCATGAAGCTAGTGCCAAGGGAGACGCCTCAGCCAAGAGCTTTGTCAATGATAACGACAAGGCAATGACCAGGAAAATGACGCCAATGATGGAGATGATGGAGACGATGATTTTGAGGAAGAAGAGGAGAACGAGGAAAATGAAACTGAGGTGCAACATCGACTACGTAACTGTCTTCATCGCAACAAGAAAGGTATGGGAGGTAAGATGAGAGGTAACAAGGGAGGTAACCATAGCAACAATGATGATCTATTCGCCAAGGTAAAATTCAGCATCCCTCCTTTTTCTGGAGCTTATGATGTCGAGACTTATTTAGATTGGGAAATGACCATTGAGCAAAAATTTAATTCCCATCTAGTTCCTGAACAATATCGGGTTAGGCAAGCCACTAGTGAATTTAAAGATTTGCTGTTATTTGGTGGACCGAATTAGGCACCTTTCGCTTACAACCTGATACATGGGATAGGTTAAAAGAGGCTATGCATAAACGGTTTGTTCCTTTCTCATATAAACGTGACTTGCATAAGAAACTACAATGCTTAGAACAAGGAGACATGACCGTTCAGGAATATTATGCTGAATTGCAAAAGGGAATGATTCGCTATGGGGTTAAAGAGGAAACTGAGGATAAAATTTGCCGTTTTTATGGTGGGCTACGGTGAGAAATTCAAGACATTATTTACTATAAAGAATTTTTTACTATCAATTGCTTGTTTCATCTTGCCATGTTAGTAGAAAAGGAATTGCATGGGTGCCAATCCAGGAGCAGGGGCAACAATGGCACCACCTTCATGCCCCGGACGTCGATAGGGCAAGCAAGGACAACACCTTCTTCCACCTTTTGACCGGCTGCACCGCCTCCTTCAGTGACCTCACGACCAGCGACAACAACACCCACCGTACGTGCCTCGGGCAGCAGCAAAGTGTTGCCACCCGCGCCTACCAAGAGCTCCTCCTCCATCGCTTCCACAGGCCGTAGATCAACGAAGATTCGCTGCCACAAGTGCCAAGGTATTGGCCGTGTCCAAAGGGAGTGCCCCAGCAAATGGGCATACATTGCAACTGAAGATGGTGGCTACATCAGTGCCTCCGATGTCGAGGAAGATATCGACGGCACTGAAGCCAATAATGATGACGAAGACATTGAGGTCGCCACCTTTGGTTTTGAGGACTAGTCCATTATTGTCCAGCGCATTCTTAGTGCACAGATGGAGCAAGCCAAGCAGCAGCAGCACCGCAACTTGTTTCAGATTTTCTTCATCATCAACAAACGAGGAACGCGCGTGATTATTGATTTCGGGAGTTGCAATAATTTGGTGAGTACTAATTTGGTCAAGAAGCTTGGCTTGACCACATAGCCGTATCATATTCAGTGGTTGAATGATTCTGGCAAAGCTAAGGTAATACAAATAGTTCGGGTTCATTTTTCCATTGGTTCTTATGCTGATTTTGCCGATTGTGATGTGGTACCTATGCAAGCTTGCTCTCTTTTATTGGATCGTCCATGGGAATATGACACTGATGCACTTCACCATGGTAGAAGTAATAAATATACCTTCATGCATAAGGGAAAGAAAATTACGCTTCTACCTTTGACACCTATTGAAATTATTAAGTTTGATAGAGAGAGGCTTGCTACTGATAACAAAACTGTTGAAACTAAATCTGAAATTCAGCATGTCACAAACCAAATAAAATTGAGGAATCCTGTCTTGCTTGCTACAAAATACGACCTTGCTGAAATTAATGATGCTGCTGTGTGCTATGCTTTCATATGCAATGATGCTTTGTTTTCTTTGGAAGATATGCACCATGCTTTGCCTCATGCGGTCACTAACCTTTTGCACGAGTATGCGGATGTTTTTCCTGCCGAAATACCTCCAGGGTTGCCACCTATTCGAGGGACTGAGCACCAAATTGATTTGATACCTAGAGCGAGTTTGCCAAACCGAGTTGCTTATAGGACCAATCTGGAGGAGACTAAGGAAATTCAACACCAAGCCCAACATCTTTTGGACCGCGGGTATGTACCTGAAAGCCTTAGTCTTTGTGCCGCTCCTGTTATTTTGGTTCCTAAGAAAGATGGTAGTTGGCGCATGTCCATAGATTGTATTTCCATTAACAACATTACCATAAGGTACTGCCATCCTATTTCTAGGCTGGACGACATGCTTGATGAGTTAAGTGGTTCTATAATTTTTTCTAAGGTTAACTTGCATAGTGGATATCATCAAATAAGAATGAAACAGGGAGATGAATGAAAAACAGCTTTTTAAACCAAGTTCGGGTTATATGAGTGGTTAGTCATGCCTTTTGGGTTAACTAATGCACCTACGTGATGTTTTTTATGCCTTGCGAGGTGCACGCTATGTTGTGACACCACAGGTAATTGAGGTAGATGAAGCCAAGGTGCAAGCTATTAGAAGTTGGCCTACGCCCACGACGGTCTCACAAGTGCGAAGCTTTCATGGACTTGCTGGCTTTTACCGTCGCTTTATGCTAAATTTCAGCACCATCGCTACCCCATTAAATGAGTTGACAAAGATGGGAGTAGCGTTCCATTGGGGTAAGCCACATGAGAATGCCTTTAATCTTCTAAAAGACAAACTTACTCATGCTCCATTACTGCAACTTCCTAAATTTGATAAGACCTTTGAGCTTGAATGTGATGCTAGTGGAGTAGGCATTGGTGGTGTTTTGATGCAAGAAAATAAACCCATTGCTTACTTTAGCAAAAAATTGAGTGGTCCTATTTTGAAATATTTGACGTATGATAAAGAATTGTATGCTCTTGTTCGATCTTTAGAAACATGGAAGCATTATCTATGACCTAAAGAATTTGTTATTCATACCATGAATCGCTAAAACATATTAGAAGCCAAGTGAAACTGAACCATAGACATGCTAAGTGGGTTGAGTTTATTGAATCTTTTCCTTATGCTATTAAACACAAGAAAGGGAAGGATAATGTGATTGCTGTTGCCTTGTCTAGGAGATATGCTATGTTGTCCCAACATGATTGTCGTATTTTCGATTGGAATCGATTAAAGAACAATATGTTAATGATGAAGATTTTAAAGATGTCATGTTGCAGTGCAACCAGGGAAGAACATGGGACAAATATGTCATAAATGATGGATTTGTGTTTAGAGCTAACCGCCTATGCATTCAGTTGGATCTGTTCATCTTCTTTTGTTATAGGAGGCTCATGGAGGCGGATTGATGGGTCATTTTGGTGCCAAGAAAACTGAATTTGTACCATCAATGCATTTCTTTTGGCCAAAGATGAGGCGAGACATTGAGTGGTTTGTATCTCGATGCACTACATGTCAAAAGGCTAAGTCACGATTGAACCCACATGGTTTATATATGCCTCTTCCTGCTCGTAGTATCCCATGGGAGGATATATCTATGGACTTTGTTTTAGGATTGCTTAGGACAAAGAGGGGGAAGGATAGTATTTTTGTGGTGATTGATAGATTTTCTAAGATGGCTCACTTTATTCCTTGTCAAAGCGACGATGCCGTTAATATCGCTAACTTATTGTTTCAAGAAATCGTTCGCTTGCATGGTATGCCTTCTACTATTGTTTCAAATCGTTATGCCAAAATTTTGAGCCACTTTTGGAGGACGCTATGGAATAAATTGGGGACAAAGCTGTTGTTTTGTACAACCTGTCATCCTCAAACCGATGGTCAAACCGAGGTATTAAATTGAACTTTATCTACCATGTTGAGGGCTGTTTTGAACAAAAATTTGAAGATGTGGGAAGAGTGTTTGCCACATGTTGAGTTTGCATATAGTAGGGCAGTGCACTCCACCACCAAGGTATTTCCTTTCTAGGTAGTGTATAGCTTCAACCCTTATGCTCCAATTGACCTTGTACCTTTACCTACTACTGAGAGGGTTCATGATGATGCTAAGAAGCGTGCTGAATTTATTCTGAAATTGCATGAAACTACTAACGAAAATATTGAAAGGATGAATGAAAGGTGTAGGACTGCTGGTAGTAAAGGTAGAAAGGAAATAAAACTTGAACCGGGTGACTTAGTATGGTTGCACTTGAGAAAGGACCGTTTTCCGGATTTGAGGAAGTCTAAATTGATGCCTAGAGCTAATGGTCCTTTCAAGATAATTTAGAAAATAAATGACAATTCATATAAGCTTGAGTTGCCTCTCGAGTTTGGTGTTAGTCCCACATTTAACATTGCAGATTTGAAGCCGGAGAAGAAGATGAGCTTGAGTCGTGGACGACTCCACTTCAACCGAGGGAGGATGATGAGGACATCTCTCCTATTCATACACTTGATGATACTCCTCCAGTGGTGATGCAAGGACCTATCACAGGAGCACGCACACGGCAATTGGATCAACAAGTGAGCTCATTTCTTTGTGCACATGCATATACTTGTGAGGATAGTATGCTACCTAATGTTTCTATTGATTATATTGAACTTATGAACTTTAGAGAGGAACATGATGGCCTTGGGAGCCAGCAAGGGCATGGGAGGAAGCAAGAGGCGCATCAAAGTCAATTTGGAGGCCCAATTCATCTCAAAGTTGGTCATCTCAGCCTCCAGGGACAGTCTGCACCAAAATTGTTGCCCAAGCCACAAACGGGCTCCATTTTTGGTGATCCACATATGTTTGGAAAGATACAAACATAAGCTTTCTAATGCCACTAGTTTCAAGCATATGTCTGGAAAGATACAAACATAATCTTTCTAATACAAACATATGTTTGGAGTCGACGAGAAATAGCATTGGAAGACGTCGGACAGAATCCGTCTAGGGTGCTGCTGCACCCCTTTGGGCCATTCGGCCATGTATTGTGTGAGATTCTTTAGAGTTCGCATCTAGGAGTCCTTGGATGACCCTAAGGTTTACCTTAGCCACCGCCCAAGTTAGGGTTTTGGGGATTTGCTTAGAGTTATTCTGTCTTAGAACAGTTTCACCGTAGAGAACACCCCGATTTGTGATTCCCCAACTTTGTGAGATTAATCATTCATTTGCACGTTTAGTTGCAATCTTTCTTGTTCTTGCTCATGTTCTCGATTCACTTGCAGGGATTAGCCTTCGTGGCTAGGTCAACCAGGCAGCGCATGGTTGATAACCAGAGGACACGTGGTGCTGCGATTGCAGGGGCTTGATGTTGCCGATCGGGAGCTGGATCGTGATTGTCTCGTGCCTCCAAATCGATTTACCCTCCACCTGATGAAAGATCGGGAACCCCTGGTTCCCATCAGGTAGGGTGACAATATCGTCTATTAAAAACATGGAGACCCTTCTTAGGGACCTCTGATGGTCTGATCCACAAGTCAGGAATAACCTAACATGTTGGGAAATTAGGCGAATCTCACGATCTGACTGGTTGACTGCTTCATAGCTAGTAACACCTATGCGAAGGAAAGCTTTGGGTACTACAGACTTCATGACTTCAGCCTACTGATCTGTGTAGCAAAGGAGACACAAGTATTGGGATAGTTTTGATCTATTAATAGACTTCTTGAGGAGGATGAGCAACCAAGGGCTCTATTTATTGCCACCCCGAGCCGGAGAAGATGGGGTGGCGAATCTTCAACAGTGCTGTAAAGTTGTGCCATCAATGGCAGTAAAATCGTAGCGATTGTGCCTGTAAAGGTGGAGCGACTGATGCAGCATTTAGGGGTAGGACCATAAAGGAGAGGTATCCAATGATTTAAAGGTTCACGAGACAGCAGTTACATATTTGGCTAGCAGACAAGCAATAATCGACATCGTACAATGTCGATACAGCCCAGTTCTCGGCATATATCACTCGGTATTTTAGCTCAATATGGGAGTGGTCAATTCTGTCAACCACTCGGATACAATGTTACAGTCGATATCCACATAGTATAGGCAGTCAGATGATGCATTATACTTTACCACTCAGACAAGCTCCAAGATGCATTTTCATACCTCGTGAAGCTTGGAGCTGTTAGGGGGTAAAGGAGAAAATATTTTTCAAATTTTTTAATAGCGATCTGCATAAAGGCATGCTTCAAACCTTTGAGTTGATTGCTACGCAAGTAACCTGAAAGCTTGGGGGCTACTCCATATGGACTCCATTTTGCGTTGTCCTCCATATTCCAGTTGACGGGAGCCGACTACATGGAGACCTTCATGACGATTTCTCCCAAATCACCCTGAAGCACAGGGGCTTGTTGGAGTCATATGCCTACGGGTGCCCTATGAGGACCAATTAATCATCTTGATAGGTGGGCTGATGGTTTAGCGCTCTGGCACAAGACTGCGAATGACGTAGCACCCAAGTAATCCACTCGGGTCAGCTTGGGATCATATCTATTAGGATCTTGTCCTGTATATTCAGCATGTAATCTTTGATACTGATCAGTAGGCAATATCCTATAGATGAGCCTTGTAGCCCTAGCTCCTCAGCCTATATAAGGGGAGCTAGGGCATCGGGAAAACTCTCTTGACTCTCTTGAATCATTAGCAATACAATCCACAAAACCACAATAGGACATAGGGTATTACGGTCCTCAGCAGCCCAAACCTGTATACATCATTGTGTCCCTGCATTCTGATCACTATGAGCGATCTCCTCATCACCCCCCCCGATCATAAAACCTCTGTAGGTCATACCCTATGGTGGGCTGCCGGTATGAAACACCAACAAATAATGCCAGTTAACATGGACCAAGAGAAATTAGTAGTCTTATCTAGCACGTTTGGATGTCAAATTGGGTCCCTACCCTTTACGTATCTTGGTTTACACCTAGGAACCACAAAGCCAAGAATTGAGGATTTTCACCCCTTATGGATAGAGAGGAGAGACCGCTGTCCACCTTCTCCTCTTTCCTTACCTACACGTGAAGATTGGAGCTGGACAATTCTGTTATAAGCCCCGTCACTATCTATACCATGTCTACTATAAAGCTACACATGAGGGTGGTCAAAAACATAGATAGAGCTCGAAAGCAATGTCTGTGGAGAGGATCACACCAGCAAAAAAAAAGGGAGGAAACCTAGCAGCCTGGGAAATGACGATCAAGCTAAAAAGAAAATGAGGCTTAGGAGTTATCAACCTCTGAGAGCCAATGGACCGGCTCCACTGCCTCTGAGTGATGAGTGATTGTCAAGGGAAGCCAAGACCAGAAGGACTTGGGGACAAGACCTCCGATGGATAGGAGACCTTCCTATGCATGGGAGGTAGATGAAAGTCCTCCGAAGGACAGGAGGCATGCTCGGCGCCAGTTGGCCATGGGAGTTCGGTACACGGAGGAGCGGCACATCGACAACATGTGTAAGACCTCCGAAGGACTACGAGGTGACCCCGATGGACAGGGGATACCGGGTGCCACCGCGGTGCTCCAATCTGAGTGCATATCGTGAAGATGTGTGAGGACATTGGTGGATTCGCTCAAATCCGCCACCCTACCACCAAGTTACCAAGGCTCGGCGAATGGGCTCAATTCTCGCCGACATAGAGTGGAGTGGGCTGTTCCAGGCCCAGGAAGGAAACCCTAAAGTTTTCCGATTTCCGACTTCAAAACCAGGGGTTGATTGATGGATTTGGACTACTGGCCACGTGGACATCATCCACAAGTTAGCATGCAACCGAAGAAGATCAAGGCTCCATCGCGGTCGTTCGTCCCTGACAAAGTTGGGTCTTTTCCAGTTTGGCCCCTTCGGCCATTTCTGTAATATAGGGATCTTAGTGTAAATGGAGTCAATTAGGCTTGGGCTATATATACATAAGTGGCTGGTCATTTAGGTGACTCTTCCACCTGTAGAAACCCTAGGCTTAGCTTTCCAACCAGCCAAGTGCTTAGAGAGCAAATCGGGTGCTAATCTAGGATTTAGAGTCCCCTAGAGCTAGTACTTTGCATTAGTGGGAGGATGAAGGGTGGTAGGCTGTGAGGAACCTTGTAACAACTAATTTCCACTTCTATTACAAGGTAGATTCGTCCTAAATTCATGCTCATCTATGCAGCCATTTCCTTCCCCCTCATGTAGTTTGGTTTTTGGATAAAGCTCAAAGGCTTTTGGTGATTTGCTTTGCCCATGAGTTAATCATGTTCTTTTGGCTCTTTTGGAGTTGCTATGACATGGAGATTATGAGTTAGTTCATCTCAATCCTGCAAGATTGCCATGAGCAAGGTGTTCTTGAGTTTTCCTCATTTTTGTCCAAAGATTGCCTTCTCACGAGATTTGAAATTCCCGCTAATTCCTTGGTCATTTTGAGTTGATCTTTTGGGAAAAGCTTTGGAATAGGTTCTAGATGGCATGTGCAAAATCTCGTGATGATTGGACAAGATTTGGTTAGTTTTGGGGTGTGAAAACTCTCTTCCTGTGACTCCACTGGACTATCCGATAGGCCACCAGACTCTCCGGTCTCATCGGACAGTCCAGCATAGCCTACCGGACAATCCGGTGCACGGTCAGCCTAGGGACTTCCCACTGGACTATCCAGCAGCCCCCACTGGACTATTTGGTGCCACCGAACAGTCCGGCCCCTGGCACCGGACAGTCCGGTGATCCCAGGGAAGCTGCCATGTTCTGTGTTTGTTTGGTTCTTCCGCCGCATTTTTGCATCGAACGTGCTTTTCCTGCTATCTAACCATTCTCTTTACTTGTTGTATATCAGTAAGTCGCATTTTGGTGCGGTGAGTGTTGAGTGGTGAACTTGCAAGTTTTCGGTGCTTGGGGTGACTTGCGATCTTTGTGATCGTTGAGTTGCTTGCTCTTTTTGCGCCTGGTGCGTATCTGTTTAGTGGACGGCACCTTGCTTTTGCTAGACACATATCTATTCAGTGGATGGTGTCTAGCATTACTTCTCATAGCACCAGTTTTGGGGTTGTGATTTTGAGTTTTCAATTGCTCCTATTCATCCCCCCTCTAGTCGCACGTCTCGGTCCTATAAGTGGTATCAGAGCCGGCTAGGTTTCTTCACACCTTTATCGTTGAGAAACCAGTAGCGACTATGGTGCACTCAGGGAAGGTTTCGGTTCTCAGCTCGGATGGCTATCCCTACTGGAAGGGTAGGATGGGAGCTTTCTTGCTTAGCATAGAACTTTGTATCTATTATCCGTAGCATGGCATAAACCCATTTGTTTAATGGTAACCTTGTAATAATCTAAATGCAAAATTCATCAAGTCTTCATATCTTGTCAATGTATTTGGATCATTAGAAGCCTTACATAAAATATCAACTTCACAAATATATCATTATCAATAATGGTATACACTTTGTAAATAATCTCTACGTCTAAAACATATAGTAGATCTCTCAGTAGTAGGCAATTAAACTTTTGCTATAGACATGATATCTGGGTTGATATACTCACATAAGAACCTACCACAGCCAATGTCTAAGACTCCACTACCTTGCGTACAACTGAAATTACCAGGAATAGTGGTTATCACCATAAAGGTGTAAACCAAAGATCTAAAATATTAATTCCACGAGAAACACTATGTAGGTAATCATCAAGTTTAGATAAACATGATGTAGACCTCTAAGTGGAAACGAATAATTCATTACAATAAAACGCAACCAATGCCTATGACTTTGTCACCTTGTGTTTTAATCCCAAAATGATACAAGACATTCTTGAAAAATTCTGCATTCAATTATAAGTCAATTAAGGAGCACTTAATTCAGAGGATTTTTCTGTTAAAATGCATTTTTTGAAGGAATTGTAAAAATTAACAAGGTCGATATATTGTTAAGGTCATAGACTAAAACAAAATTAGACTAATTACATAGCTCAATAATTAGATAGGGCTATAGTTTTGCAAAGTATATTTTGACTCAACGCAAAAGAGCCATATCTTTCGAAAAATCTAGGTTTGTGAACAGATTTCATCGCCGAGTGGACAGAAAAACAAGTTCCTGCAAATCCAGAAAGGCCAGAACATTGGGTCATGTACTTCGACGGATCCTTGAACCTAGAAGGAGCTGGGGCTGGAGTTCTCTTCATATCACCCACGGGCAAGCAACTCAAATATGTCCGCCAGCTCAAATTTATGCTCTCCAATAATGCAGCGGAGTATGAATCACTGATTCACGGCCTGCGCATAGCCAAGTCACTAGTTGGCATATTGATTAACACTCAGAATAAGCTCCAAGATGCATTATCCTAATTCTTGAATCTTGGGGGCTACGGGTGTTAAGGAGAAGGCTTTCCAAAAAAATTTCAAGGTAATTTCCTGAAGGTGCAGATCAAACTTTCAAGTTGATTGTTACTCAAGTCAACTAGAAACTTGAGGGATACTCCATATGGAGTCCATCTTCTGATGACCTCTATGCTTCGGTCGGTGGGGTGCACTCCATGGTAACCTTCAAGACGATTCGTACGAAATCGTCATGAAGCTCAGGGCTTGTGGGAGTCATGCCCCTGGGTGCCCTATGATGACAGATTATATCATCCTAATGGGTGGGTCGAGTGGTTTGACCCCTGATCCAAGGAAGCGGCTGGTGTGACCTTCAAGCAAGCCACTCGGATCACTTTGGATGATGTTTGTTAGGATCTTATCTTGTATATCCGGTGTGTAATCCTACGAGTTTAGCAGTAGGCAGCTCTCTAGGGATGCGCCTTGTAACCCTAGTTCCTCGGCCTATATAAGGGGAATTAGGGATGATGGGGAAACTCTCTCAATCTCCCATATATCCAGCAATACAATCCACAAACCCCATACAGGACGTAGGGTATTATGTGACCAAGCGGCCCAAACCTGTCAGATCATGGTGTTCTTGCGGGCTGTACACCATTCACGATCTCCTCGCCACCCTAACCGATCTCAAAACCATTGTAGGACCTAACCTGTGGTGGGCTGCTGGGACTAAACTCCCACAGTCGCTCTGCATAAAATGTTGTTTAGCATTCACATCAATCTGGAAAGGCTAAATTGGTAATGAGTATTCACGTCGATTTGAAAAGGCTATGTGGTGCCACTTCCATCTTAAAAGGCTATGGTGTGTCATCTCCATCTGAAAAGGTTGTGCCATGTCACGTCCATCTGAAAAGGTGTAACCTATAGTTGAAACAGCTAGTGCTCCGTCATTTTGTCTGAAAAGTAAGTTGCAGTTTCAGTTGTATCTTTAATATCGATCATACAAACTGGCAGCAATTGGCATAGGCTGTTATTGTAATGTCCTATTGAAATAAAATGTCATGGACCAGGTCTAGGACATAAAACCTGGTCATGGACATTATGATATGGCATCTGAGGTAGATAGGACTGTGACATGCATTGCATGTGAAAAAAGAGACGGACATGATAGTGACGGTGCACTGCATGCGAGAAAAGAGGTGGACATGATAGCGACGGTGCACTGCATGCATGTGGGGTAGAGTTCACATAAAAGCATAAAAGTGGGGTAGAGTACACATAAAAGCATACATATGGACCCTACTAGCCGCCCCTACGATGCCGCTGCCTCGCCCTCTACTGCATGTGCACGTGGTCCGTGGGGTAGGTGTGATGGTTAGGAGACCTTGCCACTCGCCCTCTGTACATGGCTAGACTTGAGGGGTTTATGTGGCCTCCTGTGTTGTGAATAGTGGAGCACCGCCTAGCTGGGATGCGCCAAGGACATCCTGTTGGTCCCCTGCACCCTCGCTATCCACATCCAAGCAAGAGAACACTGCGTTGTCTTTGATGTCAGTTCCCATATAAATATTCTGTGTGTGAGAAGGGCCTATGCCAGTAGACTTATTAATTCCTGCGAAAACAAATATTATGCGTTCGTGAAGATAAGTTCATTAGATATGACAAAAACAGAGAACGAAACAAAGGATTATTTATTCGAACGTGTTGTGTGTGGAAGAATTGACATGAATGCAGATGGTGCAGGAGGACCCATCAGCGGTATGGGTGGAGTACCCATCAGAGGGAACGACGCCAGTGGAGGAGGACCCTTCGGTGTGTAAGACGTGGATGGAGCATCAATCGACATGTATGCCCACGAGGGTGCTGCAACACAAACAAAGAATGAGGCATGCAACGATACATACCCTTTTATTGTAACTAAGACAATACTTTAATTACATGTGTGTTGTGGAGGAGCCGGTTGTTGGCGTTTCTTAGCCTACTGAAATAAATTTGCAAGCACACAGAAACACATTGTAGCTTTTCTCCGATCAGTATTCCAAGGTATCGAAATCCACGAGGAACGAGGAGTAACTCAATGTAAAACGGATAGGACCGAACAGTAAAGCCAGCAATTGTAAAGATAAATGACAGAGCAGAGTAGGATCACTACTTTAAATAAAACAATGTAACTTTACTGAACAAACTTGTATTCTACTCAACAGGTTTACTTTGACATTGAGGCTATAGAACCACTTCTGGGCACCAGAGTGTTGATAACCCAGACGAGAAAGGCGGATTCTATAGGACTCAGCTATGCATTGATGACTACTTATCCGAACGATGGGGTTGGAATACACAGGACACCCACCCTCGGTCACCAGGTGGGATTACCAACCAAAACTGCATGGCACAAGACACATTCTAAGGCAAAATCTAGTCTAGACACCACGTCTACACGAACGAGTTTACAACTACACTGGTTCGAAGCCAGAGGGCAAGCACAACTGTATAGTTAAACTAAACAGAGCACACTTGGCACCCGTAAACTACTGAACAGTGAACTAAGTATGTAAGTAAAGTAAGTATGAAATAGATAAAGAAGAGAACAAGGGACTTTACTCAATCCTGGAAATGGAGTAATAATTTCTCTGAGACAAGAGCTTGGGAATAGAATACCAAAGAGAATTCCAACTCCTTTACTATACACTCACTATTCACTCTTGATGCAACTCAGCTCTCTCTACAATGCCAAGGGTGGCTTCACTATTATACTCTACAGTCAACTACATAACCACACTTATATTGTATTGATCCACCACACTCTACAAGTGGCCTCTCTGGAGGTATTTATAGTCTAGCAGCCGAGGGGGTTACTTATAGAGGTACTAGGTTGGTAGTTGGGGTAAGTCAGTGGCCGAGCGGCCACGTGGAAGGTCGGGCAGCCATGTAGGTGGCCGGGTAGCTAGGGGGGTGGCCGGGCGGCCATCTGATCCACTGCCTCGCTTGATCCATAAGTTGATTTTGCTTCCCCATGGTCGGTGGCGATTACTTGAGTCGGTGCAAGTGCAAAATGGTTAAAACGTGTGGCCGAGCGGCTAAGGAAATGGCCAGGCGGCCACATGTTTCTCCCATATTGTCTGCAACGTTGATCTCCTGGATTGTGATCCTTGTGTTGTGGCCTTCCGACTCTTGGATTCATTGGATTCTTGGTTGTATGGTTGGCTTTGTCTCATTTTGTGCTTCTTTGCATGTAGGTTGAGGGACGTATCGAATTGGCTCCATGGCATGGCCGGGTGGCCAAGTGGGGTGGCCGTGCGGCCGTACAAGATGGCCGGGCGGCCATGGAATTCTGGCCCTATGCCTCTGGTGGCTAGGCGGCCATGCTAGGTGGCTGGGCGGCCATGCAAGATGGCTGGGCGGCCATGCACATGTCCTGCCGGCCATGCAATTTTGCATGGTTGCCTCTCCCTTGCGACTTTGCCTCTATTTTGGTCATTCCTGCAATATTTTGGTCGTGACAAGCTTTTGCATCCAACTTTTGTACACAACTCGTGGAACCAGTTAGTAATACATGAAAACTTGATAAATTGTGCCCTCAAGCATGAAATGTTGGTGGTCGAAGTGTGTTTTATCGACCGCAAACACCCCCACACTTAAACCTTTGCTCATCCTCGAGCAAAGAGGAGAGTTTAGCATAAGTGAGAAAGGCATAACATTAGCATTCACTATAGCAGGCACTAGGTCACTTCCAACTATTTCTCCTTGGTATCTACACCTTGGTTTTGGAATGTTGAAACATGGAACAAGAATATCAGAGTTAACTTCAGGTTCTCACAGCACATGAGTAAAGAGGTTTTTAGAATTTTCTAAAGCAGGGCACACCATTCTTTTGATCTCAAGACCAACTCTTGGTCACTCAACGGACAAGGTGTCCTTACCAAAAACTTGCATTCCTCACATCCTATACTACCAAGGCTTTTTGTGGAGCTAAGGTGGTCAGGATAATGAAGCTCTCCCATTATGTTTATATTCTCAAATCAAATCAAGTATCAAGAAGGAATCCATAATCAAATGAGATTTGGCTAGGTGCAAGTGTAGTTTAGGGATTTGTCTCTTGTAGGTGCTTTTATTGAATCCCTTGTTTTAGTAAAGGGCATGGAGTTCTCCTTTCTTTTCTTTTTTTTCTAATACTTTCTTTTCTTTTTTTTTGAAACTCCATGCCTCTCTTTGTTTCAAACAAGGCTTGAGTGGGATCATTGACATTTCACTACACACCTTTTTGGAGACTTTATTTCATGGAACGTGCATGCGAAGGCCAAAATTCTCAGTTGATTCGAACTCTTGTGATGGCACAAGGTTTGATAAGACTCAAAACAATCAAGGATGCAAGAGAGTACATGTTTTCTTTTTATATTTGTGGCACTGGTAGGACAAAGGATAGGAACTTGAGAACATTCAAGATAGAGCTCTCTTTTTATTTTACAAACAGCTCTTACTCATGTGCGAAGGTTCCACCAGTTTTCTCCAATTATCTCATCTCACATGAATCAACAAATTAAACCCAAGTGGTTCCCCAATCGTGATAGTATCCAAAGGCAAGATTACTTTAGCATAGGAAATAAAATGGTGCAAGCACAAGTTAAATGTGACATTATAGACATGTAGAGCCAGATTCGATGAAGTTCATGTGTAAAGCGCACAATTGAGAGGTATGCATAATGTAAACAGGCGTTCCTGACCTCCAAGTACTGGTTTGAGTTGAGAGTGAGCCAACCAGCCCATAACTATGGCCGGGCGGCTTGCTTGATGGCCGGGCGGCCTGCTCGATGGCTGGACAGCCCTAATGATGGCCAGGCAGCCATGAGCTTTCGTCAAACCCTCTGAAAATTTCTAAGTAGCATGGTAGTTCCCTGTTCATCATGTTTCTCGTGTGTATTCTGTAGGGTCGGTGATAGGAGGACAAATGGCTTTGCCCATTCTATCCAAACTCATTATTGAAAGGGAAACTATCCTACCTTTATTGAATGAAATAAAATTATAGGCGCTTTATACAAACAACGAGATTAAACAAAGGAAACTATTCAACCTAGGAATTAAGAAGCTAAAACTAAAATGACTATGATAACTAGACACACTGGGCATCTAAGGCATAGGTGGATTATAGAGCTCGGGGTGCCCACATGCATCCGCAAGGCGGCGAACTTTGGCAGACAGTCCTTGCCTAAGGACATCAAATTTGTCATCTATGTCCATTCGCCAAAGCTCGCATTCAGCGCAGCGCTCTTGTAAGTTCTAGAGTTTTGCCTTGAGCGTTGCGATCTCCTCCTTGAGGGAAGCCACTGTTTGCTTCTCATCATCGGAAGAATCTTCAAAGCATCCCAGTGGTCCTCTAATTGGAGGGGCTTTGGACATCTGGTTCACCATCCTCCTTGGTAGAGTGGAGTCGATGGACTCATCTATGGACGCATCCGGTGCGAGGGCCCAAGGCACGAGCACATTTCCATACCCCGTGGTCATTTTCATGCCACAGATGGTGTGGGTAGATTCCCCTAGGATGTCCGGGTCGCTAGATGGCCCAGAGCCCTCCTCTTGGAAGAGGCTCCTCACACACTTCACTGGGGCGAGAACTCCGGCAGTTGGGCGAGGAGATGGGCGTGCCACTTTCTTTGGGATAGCCCTCTTAGGAGAGAGACCACGTGCCAGCCTTTCCACATTGTGGGAACGACGAGGGAAGGCTGAGTGACCATCGTGCATGGCCGGGCGGCCATCTAGCATGGCGGTATGGCCGGGCGGACAGCAGAGGTGGCCGGGCACCCATCAGTCATGGCCGGGTGGCCATGGGGGCCAGGTCCCATTGACTAGGGTGATCTTCGGATGAGTCTCTCAGGGCTTTCCTCCCTAGGTGAGAGCTGTAGAGGCCGTGGGGAGACTTCAGACGCTGGAGTGTAGTTGGCGGTGGTGTTCGAAGTGATGGAGATGATGGCCTTGCCATTGCTAGGAGGAGAGAGGTGTGCCATGGCTAGTTTCAGGGTGGATGATGAGGGTGTAAGTGTAAGTGGGGTAGAAGATGGCTTTCCCTTCCTTAAAACTCTAGAAAAACTCATCCTCATCCACTCAACAGCCCCAAAGATGTTGGATAGATGCTTCCAAACTTCAAATTTTGAGTTTTGGCGGCCGGGCGGCTTCGGGGGATGGTCGGGCGGCCAACAATGTGATCGGGCACCTTGCCCCTTAGCCGGGCAGCTAGGCCCATGGCCAGCCGGCCACGCCAACATGGGTTGGATGAGCCACACGTTGGGGTTGCCCTTGTAGGTAAGCTGTGGGTCCATTTTCGCAAGTGGGACGTCGGTTTTTTTGAGATTTTTAGCATAAGGTGAGATTAGATAGAGTTTTAAGGGAGAGAAGAGATAGTGTACATGGCTTCTTTAAGGTCTAAGCTCAACCATGGACGTGTGATCAAACTACCTCATGCAGCTCGAAAACATCCATTTCTTCGAGCGGAGGCATTTCGGGCTCAAGAAAGATTTTAAGGCATTGACCATTCGCCTTGAAAACCCTTTTGTCATCGTCTTGGAAGGTGATGGTGCCGTGATCGGTGGCATCAAGGATCATGAAAGGCCCTTCCCACTTACTTCTAAGCTTCTCATGACCAAATAAATGAATGCGGGAATTAAAGAGTAATACCTTATCTACTGGTTTGAATGTCTTGATCTTGAGTCGCTTGTCATGCCATCTTTTGGTGCGTTCCTTATATAGCTTGGAACTGTGGTATGCCTTCTCCCTCCATTCCTCCAATTCACCAATTGAGTTTGCCTTAACACTCCTGCTGGTTGAAGATCCATGTTCCATCTCTTCACCGCCCAGTGAGATTTGAATTCGAGTTCCACTAGAAGATGACAAGTCTTGTCGTGCACCATTTGGTATGGTGTCATGCCAATGGGAGTTTTATACACTGTACGGTATGCCCAGAGAGCATCGGGTAGCTTGGATACCCATTCTTTTCCCATAGCCTTGACTGTCTTCTGTAATATGTTTTTGATTTGTTTATTTGACGTCTCAGCTTGGCCACTTGTCTGCGGATGGTAAGGGGTGGCAACACGGTGGTCCACACCGAGTTCAGCAAGACACTTCCGGAAGCACTTGTCAATGAAGTGTGCACCCCCATCACTAATAATGACGTGCGGTACTACAAAATGAGGAAAGATGGTCTCCCAGAATATCTTGATGGAGTGTTTCGAATCTGTTGCTGGACACGGTATTGCCTCTACCTATTTTGACTCATAATCCACTGTGATGAGAATGTACTCCTTGTCACCATTCTTCGGAAAAGGTCCCATGAAATCTATGCCCCATATGTCAAATATGTTGATTTGAAGGTTGCTTGTGAGCCGCATAGTGTCCCTTGGATTTATATTCCCTTGGCACTGGAATCGTAGGCACCATCGCACGAACTCTTTTGCATCCTCGGATATAGTGGGCCAATAGAACGCACTTTGCCAAATTTTTGCTTGAGTCCGAGAAGCCCCATAGTGACCTCCATAATAGGATGCATTGCATCTATTAAGGACTTGACGTGCTTCACAAGCTGGAATGCAGCGACGTAGGAGTCCATCTGTGCAGAGTTTGTATAGGTAGGGGTCATCCCAGAGATAGAATCGGCTATAGTGGGCCAATTTCCTCTTGTCTGCTCCTTCCGGGACATAGCCGGCAACGATGTAATTTACTAGATTAGCATACCAAAGTTGGGCTGTTGTCACCTTTAGGAGCTGATCATCTCTCATGTAGTCATCGATCGGCAAGGGCGATGATTCTTGGAATTTCATTCATGAGAGGTGATCTGCAACTGAATTCTCTACTCCCTTCTTATCTCTAATTTCGATATCGAACTCTTGGAGTAACAACACCCACCGAATCAGTCGTGGCTTTGCGTCTTTCTTGGATAGGAGGTATTTGAGAGCTGCATGATCCTTATAGATGATTACTTTTGCTCCTACCAAGTATGATCAGAATTTATCGATTGCGAAGACCACTGCTAGCAGTTCTTTCTCGGTGGTGGAGTAGTTCAGCTGCGGGCTAGTGAGAGTTTTGCTCGCATAGGATATAGCATGATGTTTCTTATCTTCGGTTTGGCCCTATACTACTCCAACAGCGAAGTCGCTTGAATCACACATGATTTCGAATGGTTTGTTCCAATCGGGCGGTTGAATGATTGGTGCTGTGACCAGTGCTCTCTTGAGCTTATGAAAAGCTTCGAGATAATCCTCATCAAACACAAAGGGAGCATGCTTGGCTAGCAAATTGGTCAGAGGCCAGGCTATATGGGAGAAATTTTTGATAAATTTCCTATAAAACCCAGCATGGCCTAACAAGCTTCGAATGACCTTGATGTTTGTAGGCGGGGGTAGCTGCTCAATGACTTCGATTTTTGCATGGTCTACCTCTATGCCTCTTTCTGAGATTCTGTGGCCTAGCACAATTCCTTCTCTGATCATGAAGTGACATTTCTCCAAATTTAAGATAAGGTCGACTTCTTTGCATCTCTAGAGAACTTTTCAAGGTTCTCTAGACATTCATCGAAGCTTTTGCCATAAACTGAGAAATCGTCCATGAAGACTTTCGTGATGTTTTCAATGAAATCGGAAAAGATTAGCATCATGCACCGCTGGACTAATGCTGGAGCATTACATAGCCCAAACGACATTTGCCGGTAAGTGAAAGTTTCGTATGGGCATGTGAAAGTGGTCTTACTCTGGTCCTGCTGGTGAATTAGAATCTGGTGGTAGCCAGAGTAACCACAGAGATAGCAGAACAAAGAGTCATTTGCCAACCTCTCTAGCATTTCCTCAATGAAGGGAAGGGGGAAGTGGTCCTTCCTGCTAGCAGAGTTGAGTTTTCTATAGTCGATCCACATCCTCCAACTGGTGACAGTTCTCTGTGGGATTAGTTCATTTTTTTGATTCTTGACAGCTGTCATCCCTCTCTCCTTAGGTACAACTTGTACAGGGCTAATCCATTCACTGTCTTGTATAGGGTAGATGATACCCATGTGTAGGAGTTTGAATACTTCCTTCTTAACTACCTTTCTCATCGCATTGTTAAGTCTGCGCTGAGGTTCCCTTGTTGGTTTGTGATCAAGCTCCATAGGTATGTGATGAGAGCACAGGTTGGGACTGATTCCTTTCAGGTCTTGGAGCGAGTATCCAAGCACAATTCTATACTTCTCCAGAACTGAAAGTAATCACCGGCCCTCACTCTCTGTCAGCTTGTCGCTGATGATTACCGATGTGTCCTCTTTCCCATGGAGGAAGGCAGGCTTTAGGCCAAGTGGCAGTTGCTTCAACTCTATCTTTGGAGCTTTGGGCTGCAATGATTCACCAAGTTCTTTGAACTCAAGTAGCTCCTCTACCGCACTGAAGTCGCTAGCCTCTTCCTCTAGGCTAGCTTGAACCACTTCCTCAAGTGAAAGGCCCATCACTTCTTCTAAAGGGTCAATTTCTGGCTTTGCTTCTGTTTTGGCACCGAGTGATATATCAATGTTGACATTAATTTCCTCATTGCCAAGATGAAGCTGCAGTCTCCCTCGATATATATTTGAACTGGTGAGGGCAGCAATTGGGATCCCAACCACAATCAACGGTGTGAATCCCTCGTGGAAGTCAAAGACATGGAAGTCCAAAAACACCAGAGTATCCCGCAAGGTTGTCTGAATTACCCAAAGCACACCATCGCACTTTAAATATCTGCCATATGTTCACTCCTATTCTTGGGTCATATATGATGTCTTGCGGTTGAAGCCTTGATACTTGGCCAGGGATGATGCTGGGGTCTAGATAGAATTTGATTGCTCTTGTGTCCAAACGTCTCTCCTCTAGCCATTCCCAATTGATTGCTATGGAAAGCTAGAGCAGTTCCTCCTTCATATGTTCTTTTTGCTCTAGTAAGATGTATGTTGGTTTGGAGGTCATAGTGAAGCATCAGTCTTGCTTAGGCAACCGAGAGGCGTTGCCAAAGTCCATGAAGAGTTCATCCTCAAAAGAGAACAGAGGTGCCGACGGAGGAATCGTCAAGGGTAAGCTGACCCTCAGTTTGTCGTGATGATGGTTCTCGGATTTCTTTGTTTCAGGGAGGTGGTGGTGGAGAGGGATGATGTGTATTTTGTCTCTCTTTGTTAGGAATTTGCTCAAGGGGCTTCTGTGGAGGTTGCTCTTCTAGTGTGCCGAGGTCAGAAGCCTTCTCAAGAATTTTGTCAATAATTTTTCTACCCTCCCATGCCTTTAAGTGTGACAACGATCCTCCCAAAGCTAAGTCAAGGCAGAGATCAGCACCGAGTGAGAGTACTTGAACAAAGTGCTGCATCAACATCGTCTCTGGAATAGCCAAGTCTGGTCCTGAGGAGAGCACACCGTTGAAGCGTACCCAAGCTGCCCCCAAGGATTCTCTCTCTCTTTGTCGAAACGAAAGAACTTCGCAACGGAGATTGACAACCATGTTTGGCGGAAAGAAACACAGACAAAAATTGGATTTTAGGTCTTCCCCACTCCCTTCTACTTTACCAACTGTCTGATTGCACTAGATTTTTGCCTCCCCTGTTAGTGAGAACGGAAAAAGGAACCATCGTAGTGTTTCATTGGACATTCCCGAGATAACCAAATAGCTACATAACTACACAAACTCTCAGAGGTGTGAGTAGGGACATTTTGATTCCATTCATCTGAATGATTGGTCCCGAATGATGGCTATCAAGCTGGGACGTAGCTGATAGCCATATGTGGTGATGGGTGTGGATGATGGTGGAGGCTCTAAATAATCGCCCTTTGGAGCGGCGAGTTGATAGATAGGCATGGAATCCATAGGGAAGGGTGATATGTGGTGTTTAGTGGGCATATATGTGGTGGTTGTAGTATGGTCTGGGTATGGACGGCCTAGGTTCTAGTTGAATTAGCTACCGTTCCCCAACAATAGCGCTAGAAAAGCTTGTTGGCATTTCTTAGCCTACTGAAATAAATGCGCAAGCACACGGAAACACATTGTAGCTTTTCACCCAAGAGTGTTCCAAGGTATCAAAATCCATGAGGAACGAGAAGTAACTCAATGTAAAACGGATAGGACCGAATAGTAAAGCCAACAATTGTAAAGATAAATGATAGAGCAGAGTAGGATCACTACTTTAAATAAAACAACGTAACTTTACTAAACAAACTAGTATTCTGCTCAACAGGTTTACTTGGACAACGAGGCTATAGAACCACTTCTGGACACCAGAGTGCTAATGACCTAGATGAGAAAGGCGGGTGCTACAGGACTCAGCTATGCGTCGATGACTACTTAGCCGAATGATGGGGTTGGACTACACAGGACACCCACTCACTGTCACCAGGTGGGACTACCAACCAAAACTACGTGGGACAAGACACCTTCCAAGGCAAACTCTAGTCTAGACACCATGTCTACACGAACGAGTTTACTACTACACTGGTCCGAAGCTAGAGAGCAAGCACAACTATATAGTTAAACTAAACAGAGCACACTTGGCACCCGTAAACTACTGAACAGAGAACTATGTATGTAAGTAAAGTAAGTATGAAATAGATAAAGAAGAGAACAAGGGACTTTACTCAATCCTGGAAATGGAGTAATAATTCCTTTGAGACAAGAGCTTGGGAATAGAATACCAGAGAGAATTCCAGCTCCTTCACTCTACACTCACTATTCACTCTTGATGCAACTCAGCTCTCTCTACAATGCCAAGGGTGGCTTCACTATTATACCCTACAGTCAACTACATAACCACACTTATATTCTATTGATCCACCACACTCTACAAGTGACCTCTCGAGAGGTATTTATAGTCTAGGAGTCGAGGGGGTACTTATAGATGTACTAGGTCGGTAGTTGGAGTAAGTCAGTGGCCAAGCGGCCACGTGGAAGGCCAGGCAGCCATGTAGGTGGCTAGGTGGCTAGGCAGCCATCCGATCCACCGCCTTGCTTGATCCATCGGTTGATTTTTCTTCCCCAAGGTCGGTAGTGGTTACTTGAGTCGGTGCATGTGCAAAACGCTTAAAATGCGTGGCCGAGCGGCTAAGGAAATGGCCGGGCGGCCACGTGTTTCTCCCATATTGTCTGTAATGTTGATCTCCTAGATTGTGATCCTTGTGTTGTGGCCTTCCGACTCTTGGATTCATTGGATTCTTGGTTGCACGGTTGGATTTGTCTCATTTTGTGCTTCTTTGCATGCAGGTTGAAGGACGTGTCAAATTGGCTCCGTGGCATGGCTGGGTGGCCAAGGGGGGTGGCTGGGCAGCCATCACTCTTGGGCTGCAAGGCTGCCTAGACTCCAGGGCTGCTGGGCTTGGCCGGGCGGCCACGATAGGTGGCCGTACAAGATGGCCAGGCGGCCATACAAGATAGCCAGGCGGCCATGGAATTCTGGCCCTATGCCTCCGATGGCTGGGCGGCCGTGCTAGGTGGCCAGGCGGCAATTCAAGATGGCCGAGCGGCCATGCACATGTCCGACCGGCTATGCAATTTTGCATGACTGCCTCTCCCTTGCCACATTGCCTCTATTTTGGTCATTCCTTTTATATTTTGGTCGTGACAAGCTTTTGCATCCAACTTTTGTACACAACTCGTGGAACCAGTTAGTAATACATGAAAACTTGATAAATTGTGCCCCAAGAATGAAATGTTGGTGGTCGAAGTGTGTTTTATCAACCACTAACACCAGTGCCTGTTGGACGAGGGGAACTTGCATGTGAGGGGCTATTCCCCATGCGTGCATCATGGAGAGGATACTTTCGTTTGCCCTGGTCAACCCCTGGAACTGCTCGGTCATAGTAAAGGGGTTGCCACCTTGTACCCGTAGTAATGCTGACTAGGCATCCAATTGTAGTTGGCAGCATATCTGCATCTAAAAATGTTGACATAGAGTTTGTGGTTTAGGGTTAGATAGCATCCTATATTGACGTATAGAATGAAAATTTTGATAGAGAGAATTAAAATATTGACTCACTGCTCCTACAAAGGCCTCATCCCTATGGCGGGCATATGTATCCATTGAGGATGCCTCATGTACCGCTTGCTGGGTCTCAGTATAGTGATCTGACACCGAGTGAGAGCCTGGTACCATGTTAGGAAATGTTGATACCACGCATCTGTGTGTGGGCCGATGGGCTCCACCACATCCTTGTCAGCTTGGTCCCATGAGTCAACATAGGGCTGTAGCTTGTTCAACCAAGGGCTGAACAAGGTTGCCCAAGCTTGTTCAACCTGAAATGGAATATACATGATAAGTTACACATTAACATGCTTTACTTTTGAAGTCTAGGATTTTATAAATTCTCAACTACCTGTGGTCAGCCCGTGGAACCCGATTGTCACACCCTGGTTTTTAATGGAGAAAACCAAAGCAAATCCATATTTGTGCCAGGATCTAATCTCACACACATGGAGACAATTAACAGTGATTTCATAAACAATGCTTTATTACATACCATTAAGCAAGATTTACATCAAGACATCAAGTCTTTAACACAGAGTGGCGGAAGCATAACTATATCTTCGAGCCATCCATAGGGAAACAAACTGGGGGTCGCTCACCTAGAACTCCTTGAACCTTCGTTTGCATTCCTTCTGGCCTTCATCTTTCTAAGCAGCAGTTGGAATTTTCCCCCGAACAAGGAATAAAGAAACAAGTGTGAGTACACAACCGTACTCAACAAGCATAAGTTGAACCATGAGGTTCTAAGGTTGGCTAATTCGAATGCATGAGCTTTTAGTTGGTCTAGTTTTATTATCAGCTATTTACTAGGGTGAGTAGATAAACTATTTGTGGGAGTCATATGCCCCTGGTTGCCCTATGACGACGGGCCGAGTGGTTTGACCCCGGGTCCAAGGAAGCGGCTGGTGTGACCTTCAAGCAAGCCACTCGGATCGCTTTGCGTGATGTTTGTTAGGATCTTATCCTGTATATCCGGCATGTAATCCTACAAGTTTAGCGGCAGGTAGCTCTCCAGGGATGCGCCTTGTAACCCAAGTTCCTCGGCCGATAAGGGGAGCTTGGGACCACGGGGAAACTTTCTCAATCTCTCAAATATCCAGCAATACAATCCACAAACCCCATACAGGACGTAGGGTATTACGCAACCAAGCGGCCCAAACCTGTCTACACCATTCACGATCTCCTCGCCACCCTAACCGATCTCAAAACCATCACTGGACCTACCCTGTGGTGGGCTGCTGGGACTAAAGTCCCACACTATTAGGCCAAGATATTGCATAAAGAACATTAGTCAACATTATCAACAACAAAACCAACTCCCAAACCAAACCAAGAGCCACTAATCAGCATAAAGGATCTAGGCCGCTCATAACCGTGAGCATGGCTGACATGTCAGTTTTACACTCTCGAGAGGTTGTACATCTTTACCCACAAGTCGAAAACTATGCTAAGAGTTCATCACATTGCCTTAGATGAGATGACTAGCAAGCACACTATGAGGCCCTTACAAAGACCATGTTGGTAAGGTGTAACCATTAAGGATTCAGGTTCTGCAACGGTGGGGCCCACCTCACAAAGGGAGAATAACAGCATCACACTCAACCTAAGGTAGCGTGAGGACCACTAAAGCTCACCTCCCCTCTTGCCCCGCAGGTAAGTTAATCCCAAACCAAAGTAAACTAATTAGTTAGCCAAGACCGCCCCATCCCGGTCTTGTGGTAGAACTGCTATCCCAAGTTGTCACTTTGCGAACCGGTCCTTATGGAGAGTGGCTATGAGCAAAACCACTAAGCACATTGCTCATGCCCCCTAAACCATGTTGCTAAAAAGCCATATTATTAAGGAGACATGAACCACTCAAGCCTCAGGATAGAGGGTCAAGCTCACAATTAAATTGCATAAGTCTATTAATCAAATTATTAACAAAAGATACATGTGTTCGCGCAGCATCTAGTAAAACTTAACCAACATGCATTCCCATAGGTAAAACATATTGATAAAAGGTGCTAACATATAGTCCTTATGGGCATACAAGTTAAACACATGCATATGAGGTGATTAAAGGGTTATTAGGTTGTCCATGTTATACTTTCCTTCCTCTTAGTACTCTTGCTGCTGCTCACACACGTCGATCCTTAGCCCAAACAACTGAAACAACAAACAAGGGGGAACTAAGAACAATACACCATGCAAACAAATGATTTTTATAAAAAAACATAAAAAGAACACTAGTCATTATTAATAACTTGATAGCAGAACAACTGGAACCAACTGATTAACAAGAAGATAAAGATGCCTAGAAAAGAATGGACTCATGATGAAGGATACGATGGTAGAAACAAAAGGATTAGGTAGTGTAAGGAAAAAATCATGATGAGAGTTTGTGATGAGTTAGACATTTGACGAATGGCCGATGAGTGTAACAAGATGATCATGAGTTAAGGGTCAAAAACATGCAGCAACACTTAGGTAAGGTGGTTGATGGCAATGGAAAAACCATATGAAACTTGTTCAGGGAGACGGTTCATGGGATGGGTATTGGTGGTGGTGTCAAATGGATTCTTCATGTTATGGTCATGGTTATGGAGTATGATGATAAGATTTTGGTATAGTGTAGAGGGTTCTTGGGAACACACTTTGACCAGAGGATGCATCAAAAGTGTTGCTAGTCCAATGGGAGACAACGATTTGTTAACTGGTGAGCGTGCTAAAATCAGTGGACTGCCGGACAAGAAGCAAGATAAGTCACTGCAAAATTGTCCAACCGGCATCAATTGGTGCACCACTTGGTGGTGTTGTGTGTCAGCAAGTAACACACACTTTGGCGAAAGGGGTCACCCTTACCCCAACTGATTTGACAGGGAAGACATGTGCAAAACAGGGCTGCTCGTCGATTTTGGACAGCAGGGGCACCGAGCATGAAGGCTGATGAAACCCTAAACTTAAGTCCTCCTATGACAAAACCTAAGTGCAAGGAGATGTTCGAGATTATATGGCATGTATTGATGTAAGGGATTAGCAATTGGACTGCCGGATTGCTGGGTTAGTGCACATCCAAGGGGCAGCAGTGCTGCTGCGAAGACAGCTGCGGCAGCGAGCACAACGACAGCCATATCTTTCTCATTACTGCACCAATGGCCAAACCAATTTACAGGAGCATGTTCAAGGATATAAGACACATGTCAGTTCAAGGGCTTTCTGATTGGACATCCGGACCACTGAGAAAACATGTGCCAAATTGGCAGCAGTGCTGCTGTCTCTACTGCAGTGACAGCAAGCGCAATGACGTCCATATATTTCTGATTGCATCACCAATAGCGAAACTGTTTTATAGGGGTGTGTATAAACATATTGGGAAAACCTCAGTCAAAGGGCTTGACCATTAGACTGCTGGATCACCGGCAAAATATTAGCCAAAGGCAGCAACACGCTGTCTTGGACAGCAGAACAGCGGACGCGTTGGCCTCCGAACATCTGGTCTCCATGGCTCCAATGGCCAAACCGTTTTACGGGGATGTGTTCAAGGACAAGATACAAGATTTAGTTGAAGGGAATGACCATTAGGTCACTGGATTCATGGAAAACACATGTCTCAACTAGGGCAACATGGCTGTTCATTACAGCAGTGAGACGTTACGAGGGTAAACCTTGCCGGAACTTAGTGGGATTCGATCTATATAACATGATTCACATCAGGGACAAGTGATCTATGGCACATGGAGGTGATAAGGGGGTTCTCACCATGCGGTTGGTGGCAGCCGGGGAATAAACTGGATGGTGAGCACACGATGAAGGGCGGCGTCGCTGCTGCTTGCGATTCCACGGAGCTGCAGCCATGTATGTCGCAAGGGATCATCAAGAGACCATCTTAGGAATTCAGTGCAGCAAGGATGTGGGAAAGATAACCAAGAGGGAGGGGGCAGCAAGGCGGCATGACTCACCAATAGTGTGCACGAGGGCACAAATCAAAGAACGCAGCAATGGATCTTCTTCCTTGCGATGATAGCACTCCATTTTTTTACATTCGTGGTGGGGAAAAGTTGAGGAAGGTGAGGGGGCGCCATGGGGAAGGGAGAGGCAGCGATGGATGCTTCCTCCTCTCTGATCTGTGCATGAGGAGAGGGAGAGGGGCGTCCAAGGCAAGAAAGGGACAAAGAAAGTGGAGGGGAATGAAGGAAGGGGAGGAAATGGTGGGGAGATTCAATGGGAATAAGTGATAGTTAAAGGGGGAAGGAGGAGTGGGAGGGGAGGATGACCAAGGGTGGTGTCCCATCAGTTCCTTTCTGAGATAAGGGGTAAGAGGTGACCACTTTCTGAGATAAGGGGTAAGAGGTGACCTCGTGTGTGGGGGAGACAACCAATGGATGGGAGAGGAAGAAAGGGAATGTTGTATGCTGTTTTGAGTGTTTCAGGATGGCCCAAGATAAGGGAAGAGGCAGAGGGGAATGTTGCACCTATGTCCAAGGCGAAAAGAATAAGAACCTTGGGGCCTTAACATATCAATGAAGAAAGGGTACGGTGGGTCTTGTAGCTATCATGCGCGCCGGAGAATAATAATGAAATATTGACGACGTGAGCTTTAGCCAAATTAGGGTTTTCTCTAGTCTATGCAAAAGGAGAGGTAGTTGGACATGAGCTTGGAAATGACATGCAGTTATACCATAGTTATAGAATTATGTTAATGGTTATAGAATTATGTCAATGGAAAGAAATGATGAAAATTAAACATGGGGATTAGATGTTCAAGGTGTTGACTTCAAAAGATAGAAAGAGTGTGAGGTCCGGGTGAGATCATCAAGGGTTTCGAGAATTTGAAATGGATCAACCGAAATAAGTGACTTGGTATAGAGGATGATTAACATGATTAGTGTATGGCTATGAGTCGGTGAAACTTTAGAGATTCGGCTTGAGTTGGCAAGGAAGAAAAGGACTAGGATTTTAGAGATATGGATTGAGATGGACTCAAAACCTAGCCGGTTTTTGAAATATTTTGAAACCTCAATTTACACACATACAACACTATGTACTTCAGCATGAATGCAACAAACAAATGAATTATATTTGGAGAAACTTTTAAATCATACTCTTCCCTCAATCCAACAAAACTTACAAGTTCAAATTTTTAGAAAATTAAGAATACCTCATTTTATTTATTATTATCTATTCACATCCCAAAATTAGAAATTTTGGGGTGTGACAACCTACCACCCTTAATAGGAACCTCGTGTCGAGATTCAAGTTGGCGAGCAAAGAGATCTAGGTAACATACCTTCAACTCTTCTTCTTGTTTTGAGGTGCCTTCAAGCGTAATATATTAGCCAATACAGCAGCTTCTAGCCCTTCTCAAAAGCAGAAGACCACCTACAGGCCACCGCAGCAGTACTACCAGCAGCCGGGATCTAGCCCAATCAACCGAGATGGATCCACAAGGTGCCATAGTAGCGGCAGTACTCCGCCTATCGAGCACCTGCACAGTTGCCAGCTCCTCATGCTCCCACTGTCCCATGGCCTGCTCCTCCTTGCTATAACTGCGGCAAGGTTGGTAACTTCAGCAAGGACTGCAGGGCACCTCGTGGGATCGAAGGTCCTACACCTATAGGTGGCAATCAGCAGGACAGACAGAGAGGGCATGTGCCCAAGACTGGTCGGGTGCACTACGTTCGCATCGAGCAGATCCCCGCTGGAGAGCCTGTACTTGCTGGTACGTTCATGGTCAATGGTCAACTGACCGTCGTGTTATTTGATTCAGGGGCAATTCATACATTTATTAGTCAATCATATACATCTAAACATGGGATAAAAACTTCCTACATAAAAGAGAAATATCAAATCACTGCACCCGGGAATCCGATTAATACAAATATGATATTGAAGAAGCTGAGATTGAGCATAGGGGAGGAAGATTTTTCTATCAACCCAGTGCTGCTACCACACCAGGGGATTGATATCATCTTAGGTATGAACTGGATGACAGAAAATAATGCAATCCTTGACATTGGTAGCAGGATAGTTTAGTTGAGGTCTAGTGTCATTAACAAAGTTATGAGAATACACAAGCTGAATTGGAAGCACATGCCACCTACAGTAAATGCAACTAAATTGTAAGAAATTAAAAAGATACCGGTAGTGTGTGAATTCCAGGATGTGTTTCCGAAGGAGCTCCTTGGTCTCCCACCAAACCGAGATGTGGAGTTTGCCATTGAGCTTGTTCTAGGCATTACACCTGTGTCAAAGAGGCCATACAAGATATTGCCAGACGACTTGAAAGAGCTCAAAATACAACTACAAGAACAGTTAGACAAAGGCTTCATTCGGCCAAGCTCCTCACCATGGGCTTGTCCAGCTCTCGTTGTTGAGAAGAAGGATCATGGTGGAAAAAGGCTATGTGTTGACTATCGGCTGCTGAATGCAGTGACCGTCAAAAACAAATACCCATTGCAACACATTGACATTCTATTTGATCAGCGAGCTGGAGCTAAGGTTTTCTCCAATATTGACCTAAGGTCTGGCTACTATCAAATAAATATCAAAGAAGAGGATATACCAAAGACAGCCTTCTCTACCAGATACGGCTTATATGAGTATTTGGTCATGTCTTTTGGATTAACCAATGCACCGGCTTTCTTCATGTATATGATGAATTCAGTGTTCATGAATGAACTTGACAAATTTTTAGTGTTGTTCATTGATGACATACTAGTCTACTCCAAAAATGAAGAAGAATACGAAGAGCACATAAGGATTGTACGCACTCGGCTTAGAGAACACAAACTCTATGCCAAGTTCAGCAAGTGTGCATTCTGGCTAAAAGACGTGGGTTTGTTAGGTCACATTTTGTCTGAAAAGGGAGTAGCAGTTGAACCTAGCAAAGTAGAAGATGTTCTGAATTGGAAGCAACACGAAAAGGTGACTAAAATCCGGAGTTTTCTTGGTTTAGCGGGCTAGTACCGCCGCTTCATCAAGGACTTCTCCAAGATTGCAAAGCCAATGACATCGTTAACTAAGAAAAATGCAAAATTTTCATGGATTCCGAAATGTGAGGAAGCCTTTCAAACACTAAAGAAACTATTAACCTCTGCATCAGTGTTAGCACAACTGAACATCACTAAGCCTTTTGATGTGTATTGTGATGCCTCTGGCAATGGGCTTGGCTGTGTCTTAATGCAAGAAGCGAGAGTAATTGCTTACACCTCCCGCCAACTGAGAAAGCATGAAGTAAACTATCCCACACATGATCTTGAGCTAGCTGCAATTGTACATGCACTAAAGATATGGAGACACTATCTGCTAGGCAATACTTGTCACATCTACACTAACCACAAGAGTCTCAAATACATTTTCACACAACCTGAAATTAACATGAGACATAGACGATGGTTAGAGTTGATAAAAGATTATGATTTGGAGATTCACTACCATCCAGGCAAGGCCAATGTGGTAGCAGATGCCTTAAGCCGTAAGGTTCATTGCAATGTGATTGAAGCCCGACCTACAGCAAGGATGATCTATTGTGAGATGAATGAAATCGAAATGCCTATGGGGCAGCAAGCTGAACTCTATAACCTCATCATTGAACCAACATTAAAAGAACAAATCATTGCACCTCAGAAGCAAGATAAGGGCAAAGCACATATTCGTGAGGGTATAGATGAGGATAAGAAAGCATGTTTCACACTTGATGACCAAGGTGTCCTGTGGTTAAAGAATCGTCTAGTGGTACCTAAAGATCTAGAGTTAAGAAAGAAAATACTTGACGAGGAACACACTTCCATGTTCACCATGCACCCGGGCAGCAACAAAATGTACCAGGACCTGAAACAGAAGTTTTGGTGGACCGTATGAAACGAGAGATCGCCAAGTATGTGTCCGAGTGCGACGTGTGTCAGAGAGTGAAAGCTGATCACCTAAAGCCTGCTGGTATGCCTCAACCACTTGGAGTTCTAGCTTGGAAATGGGAGGATGTACACATGGATTTCATTGTGGGATTGCCTCGAACTCAAAAAGAGTATGATTCAATATGGGTGATAATAGATCGCGTCACAAAATCAGCTCACTTCCTTCCAGTGAAAACAATATATCATGCAAAGACCTATGCCAAGATCTATCTAGCTCAGATTGTCTCTTTGCATGGTGTTCCAAACACCATCACCTCAGACCGGGGGCCACAGTTTGTCTCCTATTTTTGGGAATAGTTACATACTGCACTGGGCACCACTTTAATCCACAGTTCAGCATACCATCCTCAAACAAGTGGCCAAGTAGAGAGGGTAAATCAAATTTTAGAAGATATGTTGAGGGCTTCTGCACTAACCTACTCCACCAAGTGGGACGAATGCCTACCCATGGCAGAGTTTGCCTACAACAACAGCTACCAGAAAAGCTTACAAATGGCTCCTTTAGAAGCTTTATATGGTAGGACGTGCGGAACACCACTCAACTAGTCTGAACTAGGAGAACATGTCGCATTTGGTGCTGACTTGGTAACACAAGCTGAAAAGCAAGTAAAATTCATACCCAACAATCTAAAAAGGGCACAATCTAGACAGAAAAGCTGCTCAGATAAGAGGAGAAGACCATTGGTGTTCCAAAAGGGCGATCATGTGTACCTTTGGGTCTCACCAATGAAAGGTGTACATAGGTTTGGAGTGAAAGGGAAGTTAGCACCGAGGTACATTGGTCCATTCAAGATCACTGAGCAATGTGGCCCGGTTGCATATCAGGTGGAGTTGCCACCACACCTAGCTGCGGTTCATGACATGTTTCATGTCTCACAACTTAAGAAGTACTTAAGAGTGCCGGAGAAAGTGATAGACACATCCTAAATTCAGATTGAACCAGATCTCACATATGAAGAACACACCATAAAAATCCTTAACCAAAAGCAAAGATCAACACGTCGAAGAATAATCAACTTTTATAAAGTGCAATGGAGTAATCACTCCAAAGAAGAAGCAACTTGGGAACATGAGGAGTACTTGCGCACTAAATATCCTGATTTTCTTCCATCCACATCAAATGGGTATGACACAACAGTTTAAATTTCAGAATTAGACTTAAATTCAAGCTCAATGCATTCTCTTCTTGTTTAACTTAACCACCCACATCACATCAAAATATTGGGACGAGATTTATTTGAGGGGGGTGGGTTGTGATGCCCCTGTCATCTCAAGTGCATTTCATTGGCATCATTTGCTTAATTGCATCATTTCATGGACATTTCATATATGGGCCATGAGTGGATTAAGTCATTTGAAGTAAATTAAACCTAGTTTTTCTGAAACTACATTTACATTTGCTATTGTAACTTTAATAATGATGTGAATTAGATGAAACTTTATATACCAAACTTGTAGACAATTTCATGAAGAATAACTCTGGTATTTTGTGTGTTGATATGCAAAATAGATTGAATGGTGTTTTGGGTCTTTTTCTGTCAACTTGTGATTCCTGTCCGAAACAGGCCTACCTAGTAAATTCAAATTTCACCAAAACAAAAGTCTCTATCATGCCAAACTTTATATATGAAAGTTGTAGCTCATGAAATTCCAAACAATATTGGTATATTTCTCTTTATATGAAAATTGCCATAGCTAGGCTAAATGGAATTTTTAAACCCTAAGGGTTGGTCAAACTTGCACCACAAGTTTGTTTCATTTGAAATTTCAATTTATCGACAGAATATGGTATCAAGCCTTTAGACAAAGTCACAAAGAGTACTACAATTCTTCTAATTGGGGTTTTTCCAAATTCAGCTAAAAATTGGTCAAAAATGCAAAATTTAAAGAGGTAGAAATTCAGTCAAAACGTGTTTCTCTTTTCCCCCTATTTTTCCCTTTTGTTGTCCCACTGACCGGTGGGCCCTCGATCCGGCCGCGCCCGCCCTGCCATGCCGGCATATGCCACATGACCGCTGGCGTACGGGGAGCGCGCCATGACCACGGATCTTGTCTCGGCCGCGCCGTTAAGTGGAGAGCGAGCCCCTCCTTCCGTTGCCTTCGTCCTCTCTCCCTTCCTAGCTCTCTCCTCCGCTCCTCTCGCCCCGAGTTTGCGCCTGCCATTGTCGAACCCGAGCTCGGAGCTCGAGCTCACGCCGCCGCTCCACTGCCTCCCCGCACCCTAAACCGCCACCGCCGGCCTCGCAGCAAGCTCCCGCACCCGATGCACGTGCCACGATCGCCGTTCCCCTCTCCGTTTGACAGATCGAGGCTCCGCCCCGAAGCATGCGACATCCAAGTTCATGCTGGTTCATCGTCGATATTCCCCCTCCCCGAGCCACCATCTGCGACAATATCTATGCAAGGTAGGAGCTTGGGCCCGGGAACACGTTCCCCGAGCTGCTACGCGGCCTCCGAGGGCCGGAGCGTGCCGCCGCGCGAGCGCCTCCTTGCGCGTGCATCGTCCGGCTGTAGGTTGAAGATGACTGCGGCCTATTTTAGATGCAACCCCTTGTGTTTTCCCGCTTTTGCGTTTAAATCCTGCACACTGTTGAATGAGTCTTGAATATCTTGCATGCTATCCCCAAGAAGACAGGATAATCGTGTCTAAGTCGTGGATCTGTAGATTTTCGTTTTTGTTTCTTTATTTTAAGCTGAAATTTTGGAAAATACTAATAAATCAAATAAAATCATAAAATTGCCAACTCAGTTTCTTTGGACTCCTCTTTAGTAGATGTATAGGATGGGTATGATGTGGATATGTGAAAGTACCATTTTGCCCTCAGTTTTATGCATGCATGCTTAAAGGGTTAAATAGGCAAATGTGGGTTAAATGAGTTCTAAAAATCTTGAAACTTGGACAATAGCCTTCTCATAATATTTAGGCTCTGGGGGATTTTTGGTAGCCCTAGCACTTGCTGTTTTATTACTGTTTTGCCCCTGTACATGTATTATGTTGCTTTATGAACATGAAAATCTTTTCTACACAACAAGTGCTCAAAATAATATCATGGAATTTGTATGCATTCCTTTCTGCATGTATATCTCACTGGTAAAATATGGGGCTGTGCATGTCAAGTTTTAGTGGTGATTTGAAAATGGCAAAATAATGCTTGCTAAAGTAAAAAATAAGAAAAAAGTGACATTATGTTGTAAAATAAATTCCGACAAAAATCATGGAGCTTTATAGTTAACTTTATGTTCCATAAAGAGTTTTTGTGAATTTTATTGTTCTTGTTTGGAGCTGCATGCAAAGTAAGCTAAAATAAATATATGTAAAATAAATGTCTTGTCAAACTTTAGTTATTTTGCTTGCTGGATTTTATGCATGATGAAAATGACATGATAGGCTTTCTGTTAAAATTTCATAGTCAGAAACCATTTCTATGATTTACGATAAATCTAGCGAGATTAAATGATAGATAAATTGTGGGAATTTCCAAGAATGAATTGTAAAGCTTTTGTTGCTGAAATTTGGCTGACAACATCATACAGTATTTATCTGCCAGTCATAAATATTTGGAATCAATTAGGACTATTTAGCAACCTGAATTCAATATGGGTGAGTGAAAGGAATAAATAAACATATTGCATAAATGTGATGGGGGTAGATTCGCTAAGTATGCACAATGTTGCATAATTAGAATTCATTCACTTGCTGCAATTTATTTATGATGACATATATGATGGATTGACCTCCACAAGGTGATGGTTTGTACGATTTCTTAGTAACGCTCAGGACTGACCAAGAAAATGTATAGAATATGCATTCTTTTGGACTCATTTGCATATCATGTCATGCATATAGACCCCGCGAACGAAGGATCCACGCAGGAGCAGCCGGTGATCGAGGAGCCAGATGATGAGCCCCTGCCCCAGGAGCTAGTGGACCAGCAGTAGGGTGGTCAGCAGTCCATCCCCGACTTCGATCCGAAGGCAGCTTCTTACCCGAGTGAGGAAGGTAGGCGGGACCATGATACTCCCAGCTAATTTATACTTGATTGATCATTGATTACGCATCTGCATTAGGAGTTGATTGAAAATAATTGACTCCTTGGCCACCCTGGCCTTAGCACTTATATATAGAGTTCGTGGGATGAGTTGCCTAGAATTTGCTAGGTACGAGTAGATACGAGTCAATGGAGTCACTCATCGTGTAGGTGATTTGAAAAACACAAAAATCTTACTATTATGGAAGTTATTGTTATGCTTATGATTTAAATGAAGACCAGGAGGAGATTTTATTTCAGTATCTACTTTTCATGATGTCGCAATTATGGACTCCGCCCGAGTCATATAAGGCCCGTCCGCTATTCGCCTGCTAGTTGGCATAACATTGATAGAATGCTTGTCCTGGACGTGGCACCGGTAAAGTCTTTTCTAGGCTTGTCCGAAGCATAGAGACACATTCCTACCCACTGGTTGAGAGGAAGGTGGCTTGGGGGAGCTTTGTACTCATGGTGGGGAGACCGAGATGTTGGCTGGCTCACCATGGGGGCACAACCCGGGGGCTAGGCGGGAGTGAATCAAACTTGGGACGAGATAGGTTAAGATCCGGACTATATGTGGGAACGCGAATGCTAGTAAGCATATACCCCTGGCATGATAGTTATTCCTAGGAATTAAAATCGATTCATATCGCAGAAGCCCACCAGGTGTGGCAATGCCAATACCTTTGACGTTCATCATGGTAACTACTTGAATATAATGTATCTATTACTCATGTTTTCAAATACCACAAGCTTGAATTGTACTGTTTACTTTCTTGCAATTTATTATTACCATGATGTCACATTCAAAGGATGAATGTTACTTTATATTATTATACCACTATTTAAAACCAATGGCTAAGGATCCACTTAATAGTAAAGCCTAGCGTCAGCTGTAATCCAATCCATTAAGTCCTACTAAGTAATTGGTACTCAGGGTTTACCCCCACATTTTGAGTGCCGGTTTGGAGTTCCTTGTGTGCACCTGTGTTGGAGGCGGTGCATGTCTCCATTAGGGATGGGAGTCCTCATGTGTGGCACAGGAGCAATATCAGTGGGCTCGATGTTGTTTCTTTTAATGCAAGTCTTTTGGATGTTGTCATGAACTTTCAACTTTAAATTTCCGCTGCGAGATACTTTTAAACTTGCTTATCGTATGGATATGTTAGAACATTATTTTTATTTGAAATCGATTTGTAAACTAAATCTACTTATGCTATATTCAACTGCCTGTGATGATGTAATTATTGTGGCTCCATCAAGGGCTGGAAGTGTATGATGTCAGTTCCTCTGACATCGAGTAATATCAAAAGCCGGATGACTCTCGACGGATGACCGGATTTAGTTTGGTATAAGCGTACTATGAGCCATGAGGTGGCAGGTGTGCTTAGCTCAGATTAAATTAGCGGTTCCGCCACAATGGTCCTCGGTGAGGAAACACTTCGGAGTGATCGAGAGTACCTTGGGGAAGCTTCTTTTGTTTTGAAAATCTTGAAAATACCTGAGGAGGACATCCAAAAAGAATAAGTTAGAATTATTCCTATAATAAAGTCGTTCTATCTCCTAACCGCCCAAGGCAAGGTAAGCAAAAAGATGCACCACAGGTATTACATATGGTAAGGTTTGATTATTTCACTACTTGGGGCAAAAGTTTGAGTGTTGAGTTGGATATAAGAATTTTCCTTCATCATCGATATCGCAGCAACTCCTAATCCACTTTCAGTCTTAGCTTTGCTCGAGGGCGAGAAAGGGGGGTGTTGACGGTCGTAATCTCATGATATCAACCATCAATTATCCACCGAATGAAGCAAAACATGTGAAATAGTTGGACTATCCCTTGCAACTAATGAGTTCCACAAGATGTACATGAATATTTGGATGCAGGTACCAAAATGCATACAAAAAAGATGAAAACAGGCCAAAGATCAAAGATGAGCAACATTGGTAAAAATGTCATGGTCGCCCAACCAAGTAAAAGCTGAAAGCCAACGGACCGGCTCCATTGCCTCTAGAGTGATGAGTGATTGTCAACGGAAGCCAAGACCCAGAAGGACTTGGGCACAAGACCTCCGACGGACAAGAGGCCCTCCGATGGACTAGAGGTAGATGGAGAAAAAAGTCCTCTGAAGGACAGGAGGCATCCTCGGTGTCAGTCGGCCATGGGAGTTCGGTACATGGAGGAGCGGCACGGCGACAACAAGTGTAAGACCTCCGAATGAATGCGAGGTGATCCCGATGGATAAGGGATGCCAGGTGCCACCGTGGTGCTCCAACCCGAGTGCATGGCGCGAAGACGTGCGAGGGCGATGGAGGATTCTCTCAAATCCGCCACCCTACCACCAAGTAACCAGGTCTCGGCGAACGGGCTCAATTATCGCTAAGATAGAGTGGAGTGGCCTGTTCTAGGCCCAGGAAGGAAATCCTAAAGTTTCCTAGTTTCTGACTTCAAAACCGGGGGTCGATCGGCGGATTTGGACTACTGGCCACGTGGACGTCATTCGGGTGTTAGAGTGAAACCGAAGAAGATCAAGACTCCATCGTGGTCGTCCGTCCCCGAGAAAGTTGGGTCTTTTCCAGTTTAGCCCCTTTGGGCATTTCTGTAATATAGGGGTCTTAGTGTAAACTGAGTCAGTTAGGCCTGGGCTATATATACCTAAGTGGTTGGTCATTTAGGTGACTCTTCCACTTCAGGAAATCCTAGGCTTAGATTTCTAACTAGCCAAGTGCTCAGAGTGAAAACCGGGTGCTAATCTAGGATTTGGAGTCTCCTAGAGCTAGTACTTTGCATAAGTGGGAGGATGGAGGGCGGTAGGCTGTGAGGAACCTTGCAAGAACTGATTTCCACTTATAATATAAGGAAGATTCATCCCCAATTCGAGTTCATGTGTGCAACCATCTCCATCCCCCCTTTCTAGTTTGGATTTTGGATGAAATTCAAAGGCTTTTGGTGATTTGCTTTGCCTACGAGTTAATCCTTTTCTTTTGACTCTTTTGGACTTGCTAGGATGTGGAGATTATGAATTAGTTCATCTCAATCCTGCAGGATTGCCACAAGCAAGTTGTTCTTGAGTATTCCCCTTTATTGCCCAAAAATTGCCTTCTCACGAGATCAGAAATTCCCGGTAATCCCTTGGTCATTTTGAGTTGATCTTTTGGGAATAGCTTTGGAATAGTGTCTAGATAGCTTGTGCAAAATCTCGTGAAGTTTAAACAAGATTTGGTCAGATTTGGATTTTGAAAACTCATTTTCTGCAAATCCACCGGACTATCCGGTCCCATCGGACAGTCCGGCAGTGCCTACCAAATAGTCCGGTGTTGGGTCTGCCCGGGGCTTCTCGGTAGATAGTCTGGTAGCCTCTACAAGACTATCTGATGCCACCGGACAGTCCGGCTCTTGGAACCGGACAGTCCGGTGAAGCCAGGGAAGCTGCCCCGTTAAAGTGATTTGGTTCTTCCGCCGTGTTTTTGCATCGGATTTGCTTTTGCCACTGTCTGACCATACTCTTTGCTTGCTGTGTACCAGTAAGTCACATTACGGTGTGGTGAGTGTCGAGTGGTGAATTCGCAAGTTTCGGTGTTTGGGGTGACTTGTGATCTTTGTGATTGTTGAGTTGCTTGCTCATTTGCGCCTGGTGCGTGTCCTTTCAGTGGGCGACACCTTGTGCCTGCTAGACATGTATCTATTCAGTGGACGGTGTCTAGCGTCTATTCTTGTGATCTTCTCTTAGCACCAGTTTGGGGGTCATGATTTCGAGTTTTCAAGTGCTCCTATTCACCCCCCTCTAGTCGCATGTCTCGGTCTTACAACAAGGTCGCCAGACCACCTACTTGGTCACCCAACCCAATGACAAGATCGCCTGACCCAGTGACATGGTCGCCCGGCCATGTGGCCTGGTCGCCCGACCATGCACCGGAGCCCATTTGCCACGTCTTTGATCCTACATGCAAAGAAACACAAGACAATAAAGATCCAACCATACAAAAGAGCATCCAAAGCATCCAAGGTTCGAAAGAGCACCAAAATGAAGATCGGTGATGTCATCAATCCACGGGAAGAGTCGTGTAACCAACTAGTGGAAAACATGTGGCCGCTCGGCCACTTTCCTTGGCCGCCTGGCCACCCTTCAGAAGCATTTTTCACGTGCACCAACTGTTTCAATAGTGAACCGACGTGGGGAAGTGATATCAAGCGTTGGATCAACTAAGTCGGTAAAAGGGTGGCTGCCCAACCCTTGATCACACCCGAGTGTGGCCGACCTTCCACCGACCTTTGCCCCCAGCCGACCTAGTTGTACCTACAAATACCCTCCTCACTCTCTAGACTATAAATAGGCCCTGAGAGCTCATTTGAAAGGTGTGGAGAAGTTAAGAGAGTTACATTCTACCTTAGAGAGTACCACTTCCACATCTTAGTAGTTAGGATAGTCCTGGGAGTTAGAGTGGGTCAAGCTTTGCCTCAGAGTTCTTAGAGATTGCTTTGAGTCTGTGGTAAAATTGCCTTGTATCTTTGTACTTTTACTATTTCTAGTATAATATATTCTACTTTACTTTATCTCTATCTCTTGCAAGTGTGATGTACCTTTCTTTGCATACTTGCTTAGCTTAGACTGTGCTTACCTTAGTCATTCACGTCTTGTTATTCTTCTCGGCGCTATAATCCAACCTGTATGCCAGGCTCTGGTTAGGTCATCTCCTCTGATCAAGGACGATCTATTGTTACTCAGGCCTTGCTTGAGTATGTTTATAGCGTGCCATCCTCTCCACGCAGATTTGCTTGGTAGCCCCACTCGGTGACAGTGTGTGGTGAGCCTATGTAGTCTAGGCCCATCATTCGGGAGGCCCATAGGCATTAGCTAGGTTCTCCTTCGGTGGCCAACTATCTACCCCCTGGCTCCTCGAGAGCGCTAGAATTTCGCTCGACGTGAGACCCTGACTTATTACTTGAGTTTCTTTAGTAGTCACGACATAGTCTTTGCAGCCGAATAGAATAGAGTTTGGAAACTTTATCTCGACTTGTTGTCCTCCCATGCAACTATACCTTTCTACGTGTATCTTAGGTAGTTTATCTACTTTTCCATCATACACCAATCTTTGTTTGGCTTATCCCTATCTAGCTACTAGCTGGTTTATTTATTTAAGTTTACGGAGCTTTCGATTTGAGGCTATCCAATTATACTCTGTCGCTTGCACTTCCCTATGGAAATTTACGATACCTTGGAATACTTCGGGTGAAAGGCTACAGTGGTCTTTGTGCACTTGCGGAGTAAAATCGATTTAGGCTAAGAGACACCAACACGCACATCGTGGATTGTAACAAACAGCTAGGTAACGTATACCAAGCTGTATGTAAACCGATCTACTACTTGAGGTACAAATACATAAACAGATCGGTAAACCTGCAAGATAAACGATGGAGCTTCACATGAGATTCATCGGGATAACTAGCAAACCTTGCCATCAGAAACACTTCAGTACAAGGTTCACCATGTGGTTCACGACCTAACGCCTAATGAATCTACAAAAGAAATATTAGAGCAGCTTCATGATTACCTTGAAAACCCTAATTGCTCAAGGGTGGTGATGGGTTGAGAGAATATGGAGACAACCGCTGCTAGGGAATGTATGACGTCAACTTTATTACATAGGTATGGATACATATTTATAGTCCATAGACTTGGGCGACAAGCCCCACAAAAACCCTAGCTATCCTGGGCTACTGCTAATCCAACTCTAACTACTAGATACATGGCCCATTAGCCCTTATCATTACATCGGCTGCTTCTTCCTTGAGCTGCTCCATCAGGCCCAATAAGCTGATCTAGCCCAATACTAGGACCTGCCAGTTTCTGGCATAACACATGCCCCCTGGTTTCAGCAATAATAATTATTCTAAAACCAAAACGTACACTTCTTGGGATTCATCTCCAACACATGACACAAATCAGCTAGATGGGTAGCGTCCAGAGCCAATTTAACAACTACGTCATCAATGTAGATCTCAACAAGCTAGCCAATGAGGCCATGAAAGATGTAGTTCATGGACTGTTGATAAGTTGCTCTGGCATTCTTAAAACCGAAGGTCATGAAGACCCACTCGAATAAGCTGATATTCCCTAGACATCGGAATGATGTCTTGTAAACATCTTCCACGGCCATGAAAATTTAGTTGTATCCCACATTGCCATCAAGGAAATTCATCATCTTGTGTCTTGTGAGGACCAAAAGAGCGACCTAGAGGGGGGTCAATAGGTCGACACCTAAAACTTGAACCCAAAAACCCTCTCTTCTGAAACGTGCAAGATCACCTTGCCAAAACAAGGCAACAAACCGTAGGACACGTGGAGGAAAACCTAATGAAAGCACTCGCTCAAACGCCGATAAAAAACAACGCAAAATGAGCAAACAACGGCCGGGATAGAGCACCAGACGGTCTGATGGTTAGCAATGAATGGTCCGACGATTAAACGGCCTAATGCACCATCGGACGAACTAGACAGGGGGCTCTTAAGCACCCAGCAACCGTCAGACGGTCCGATGGTTACACCATCAGATGGTCCGATGGTGGCAAAGTCCACAGAGGTGGCCGAGCCTCATATTCTTCTGCTAGGCATGGATTTCATTTGATGGTCACACCATCGGATGGTCTGCTGGTGACCTAACTGGTCTGTTGCTCTCTAGCAGACAAAAATCAGCTCACGAATCCACCAAGAACTGAACCAAATCTTGATCAAATGGACCCCAAACTTTACCAAATTTCACAAGGACTTTGTCTAGGCCATGCAGAAGCTGGTCCCACTAGATCAAGGCAAAGCCCTTTGATTTCATCCACGGATTCGGCTTGTTCCCAAAGTGAAGTCCACAAGTCAAGAACGAAAGATTTTTGGACTACCCTTGGAGCACAAGATTTGGCACACCAAAACCACAATCTCTCCAAGTCCTAGCAGTCCAAAACATTATCAAGAGAAAGATCTCAGGCTTGGTCAAGCACAAACACTCCAAAAGACCAAGGAACCAAGGTCAAAATCCAATCAAGAGAGGGGGAAGCAAGAACACACAAGGAGCTGCACGAATTCCATCTATTAATGGCCCAAAGTGGCCTCAAATTTTGGTTACAGATGGGGATTCGATCACCCAAGCAGCCACCCAATTCCTACCCTCTAAAAGTGGAGATTTGATAACTCAAAACTCACTAAACTTGTTGTTCTTTGCTTGGTGACGAAAATGGAGCTCTAACCCTAGCTCTAAACAAGTCTAACCAGCCAAGACAGATGGCTTGAGGATGCCATTTCCTTATTTATACTACACCTCTATTGCACTAAGGAACTTTTGCACTTGACCCCGTATATTACGGACTCATTACACTAAAACGCCTATAGAGGCTACAAATGAGAGCCAATAGACCGGCTCCATTGCCTCTGGAGTGATGAGTGATTGTCAATAGAAGCCAAGACCCAGAAGGACTTGGGCATAAGACCTCCGATGGACAGGACGCCCTCCATGGACTAGAGGTAGATGGAAGTCCTACGAAGGACAAGAAGCATGCTTGGTGTCGGTCGGGCATGGGAGTTTGGTACACGGAGGAGCGGCATAGTGACGGCAAGTGTAAGACATCCAAAGGACTGCGAGGTGACTCCGATGGACAGGGGATGCTGGGTGCCACCATGGTGCTCCAACCCGAGTACATAGCACGAAGACGTGCGAGGGTATTAGTGGATTCACTCAAATCCGCCACGCTACCTCCAAGTTACTAAGACTCGGTGAATGGGCTCAATTCTCAGTGAGATAGAGTGGAGTAGGCCGTTCGAGGCCTAGGAAGGAAATTCTAAAGTTTCCCGGTTTCTAACTTCAAAACCGGGGGTCGACCGATGGATTTAGACTACTGGCCATGTGGACATCATCTAGTATTAGCGTGCAACCGAAGAAGATCAAGACTCCATCGCGGTCATCCGTCCCCGAGAAAGTTGAGTCTTTTCCAGTTTGGCCCCTACGGGCGTTTCTGTATTATAGGGGTGTTAGTGTAAACTAACTCAGTTAAGCCTAGGCTATATATACCTAAGTGGCTGGTCATTTAGGTGACTATTCCACCTCTAGAAACCCCAGGCTTAGTTTCCAACTAGCCAAGTGCTTAGAGAGCAAATTGGGTGCTAGTCTAGGTTTGAGGGTCCCCTAGAGCTAGTACTTTGCATTAGTGGAGGGATGAAGGGCGGTTGCTGTGAGGAACCTTGTAAGAACTCATTTCCCGTTCTAATACAAGGTTGATTCATCCCAAATTCGAGTTCTTGTGTGCAGCCCTCTTCCTTCCCCATCTCTAGTTTAGATTTTGGATGAAACTCAAGGGCTTTTGGTGATTTGTGTTTGCCCACTAGTTAATTCATTTCTTTTGATGTTTTGGACTTGCTAGGACGTGGAGATTATGACTTAGTTCATCTCAATCCCATTGGATTCCCATGAGCAACTCGTTCTTGAGTTTTCCCCTTTCTTGCCCAAGTATTCTCCTCTCTGCGAGATCAGAAATTCCTGCTAATCCCATGATCTTTTTCAATAGATCTTTTGGAAAAAGCTTTGGACTGGAGCTAGGATAGCCTTTGCCAAGTTTTGTGAAGTTTGGAGAAGATTTCGTCAAGTTTTGGGTTTGGGACCTCAAGTTTCGGGGCTGATTTGGGCTGTATCGGACTATCCGGTTAAACCAGCCGGATAATCCGGTTCAACCGGACTATTCGGGAGGTCTCACTTAACTATTTGGTTCAACCAGCCGGACTATTCAGTTCAACTAAACTATCCAACTAGTTCAACCGGACTATCCGGTGGAGTTTGGCAGCCTTGCTGTTTCTTGGTGTTTTTGGATTTTGGTGATTTTTTTCGGATTTGTCTTGATCTCCTAGATGTATGCCATAACCTTTACCTGTTAATCATCAACGGGACTCATTTCGGTGAGTTGGATGGCTAGCAAGAGATTTTGGCAAAATCCGAGGTTTGGCTTGGCTTGCGATCGAGTTTGGTCATGGAGTTAAGTTTCTTCCACTGTGTTTGGCTAGGTACGTACCTGATCAGTAGACGGTACCTAGTGCTGAGTTTTAGTGTCAGTTTGAGTCGGGGTTTTGAATTTGAGTTTTTCACTGCTCATATTCACCCCCCACTAGTCGCAGTCTACGGTTCTACAAGTGGTATCAGAGCCGGTTTGGTTTCTTCATACCTTTACTAGTGAGAAACCAGTAGCGACTATAGAACACTAAGGGAAGGTTACAGTTCTTAGCTTGGATGGCTATCCCTACTGGAAAGGTTAGATGAGAGCTTTGTTGCTTAGCCAGGGCAAGGACATATGAAATGCTACTCAGAGTACGACTTTTGTGGTGCTCTCCATTGCTGAGCTTGCCACACTGGCGCTCGTTGCTCAGCACGAGGCGAACCACAAGGCGGTGAACTTTCTCTTCTCTGGACTTGGTCCGGCAGACTATGAGAGGGTGAGCCACCTTAATACTGCCCGTGAGATCTGGTCCCTGCTCAGTGCACACCATGAGGGAACAGTGACAGTTAAGGGTCGGCTTGTGGAGACTTACCGGTGCGAATATGAGAATTTTGCTCAAAAGCTGGGAGAGTCTGTGGATGCCTTGTTTTGTCATTTTCATTCGGTCGTCAACAAGCTCCATGTTAACTCTGCCCCCACTGCTCTTCCGCACACTAACCATCAATAGGCTGTCAAGCTATTGTATTCCTTGGACAGGAAAGTGTGGGAGATCAAGAAGAACTCCATTATTGAGTCAGCAGGGTATGACACCTTGGGTGTAGAGGAGCTTTATAGGAAGCTCAAGGCCACAAGGGTTCATTACCAGATGACAGATATTCTCGATGGTACTAGCTCCAAGAGCCTAGCCTTAGCTTCCAGTTCTAAGGAAGTTGCTACTAACCCCCCACTTCATGGTTTTTCATTCTCTGCTTTGATGTTTGTGATAGAGGATCAGTTTGTGTCACTTGGGGATGATGAACTTTGTCTAGTGTCTAGTCGCTTTCAGCACACCTATGACAACCGAATGAGTAAGAAGAGGGGCGAGAGGCCCAAATGCTTCAAGTGTGGAGAGGTCAGCCACTTCATCGCTGAGTGCCCTAACAAGCAGAACGACTACTACAAGAAGAGCAAGAGCCACTCCCATGACTCCAACAAGTACCGCTCCAGCAAGCATGACTTTGGCAAACGCGACCACGCCAAGCACCGCTCTGGCAAGATCAAGAACTTCAGGAAGGCTTTCAAGAGCTACCAAAAGGACAACCACAAGCTGGACAAGGCCTTCTTCACCGAGCTTGGTGGTCTTTCCAGCGGAATATGCACTTCCTCTTCGTCTTCGTCAAGCTCAAGCGATGAGAAGATCATCATCAAGCGAGACAAGAGGAGAGATCAAGGTGGTCCAGCTGGCCTTTGCTTCGTCTCCACCAAGTCCAAGTGCAAGCACAAGATGAACCAGAGATCTTTCTGCTCCATGGCACTTGAGGACAAAGATGATAAGGGCAATGACAACAACTCCTCCAATGAAGAGATAACTCCTAAGCAAGCAGAGATTCTTGAGATGTTAGAGAAGAATAGTCATGAGTTGAAAGCCTAGGATAAGATGTTGGGGAAGGTGCCAAGAAGCTGTAGAAGCAGAAAGCCAAGTTTGCTTATGCTTTAGTTGAGATTGAGCGGTTCAAGAGTGTGCAAGCCCAGCCTAGTGAGTTTGAGTGCACTACCTATGAGTCCCTGATGAGTGACCTTTGTTAGAATAAGAGCAAGTATGCTCATCAGGTAGAGGAGATTGATAGGATGAAGGTTGAGTTAGGCAAGCTCTAGTCTAAACTTGATGAGCCTACTTTCAGTGAGGTGCCTGAGTGTGAGTCTTGCCCCCTCCTAGCTATTGACATAGCTGAGCTGAAGGTGAAGTGCGAGGGGCAGCTCAAGGAGTTGGAGGAGCTTAGGGCTAGACCCATGCTTTTGGGTGCGTGCATGGTCTGTCCTACCTTGAGGAGTGAGCTTGCATAGGTTAGAGCTGACCTTGAGGTGCTTTCAGCACCTCCTGACACGTGTGAGAACTGTCTCACTTTGAGGGTGCTATTGGTGGAGAAGGATGCCACCATTAAGAAGTTAGAGAAGTCTGCTCCCTCCATTCCCTCTCTGGACTATGACAACTGTGCTGCCCAGACTGTAGTTCTGGAAGAACTGAGAGAGGGGAAGTTGATCCTTGAAGAGGACAACTGTAGGTTGAGAGAGGTGCTAAGCTGGATGTATGCCAGGGAACCTCAGCTTAGGATGATCATAGAGGTAAGCAAGCGTGGTGACGGTGACACTAGTGGACTTGGGTTCGGTGAGTGTAGTAGCTCCGGTGAGAATAAGAGTGCCCCAATCAAGTTTAACACTGCCTCTCCTTAGCGTGGTCCCACTGTCGATGGGGTTTACCATGAGCCCCCCAAGGCTGCCTCAAGGAAATCATACTGGACACCCAAGCCACCATAAGCCAAGCTAGACAAGATTGTAGAAGAAGTGCATAAGCCATCGAGCAAGACGCAAGTCCAGCAGCCAGCACCACCTAAGGCTTCTCCACCACACCAGAAGCCCAAGACACAGCCACAACCTATGCCCAAGAGACCTATCTACCACTGTGAGTTTGCCAGCGGAATGGTCACTTGGAGGAGTTTTGCTCAGGAGGAAATGGGTTGAGAGGCAGGAGCGAGCCTGCGGGAACCAAGATTAGTTCTACTAGGGTGGTAGGTTGGATCCTCACCGCGGTGAGAGAGGAGGCGGCTTTCAAGCCCGTGCTCCTGGTGGTGAGAGATGCTTTACCGACCGAGCTCCTAGTCGTTTTCAGCGTGGCTATGGACCTTGTGACCGAGGCTTTGGTAGAGGACTTGAGAGCTCACACTTTGGAAGTCATGGTACCAGATCGTCGTGATGCTTACTTTGACTGTGCTTTTCCTACCTTTGAGCAGATGGCTCAACATTGGTTCAGCAGTTTCACTAACCCTAGTGTCAAACCATTTGCTCACTCTCGCTTTCCTTGATTTTGCAGGATCATGACCCAGAGGACATATGGATCATGGACTCCATCGGTTCTAGGCACATGATAGGGTACCACAGATGGTTCTCCAGCCTCAACCCCATGAGCACCAAGGAGTATATCACATTCGGGGATAATGGTCAAGATAAAGTGTTGGGTGTTGGTGGTGTTTCATTTTCTACCAAGCTTTCCCTGAGAGAAGTTGCTTTAGTGAGGAGTTTGGGGTTCAATTTGGTCTCTGTCTCACAACTTCTCAAGGAAGTGTTTGAGGTTCGTTTTAAGGAGGGCTCTTCTTGTGCGCTTGATGCTAAGGAAAACCTTGTTTATCGGATTTTGCCCTATGGGCAGGTTTTTAAGGTTGACCTTGCATATGTTTCTGGCCCTCCTTGGTGTTTGGTAGTTGGTCCTTCTACTGATATCTGGAAGTGGCATAGGTGGCTAGGCCATTTGTGTTTTGATCTGCTAGCCAGATCAAGCTCGATGGGTCTGATTTGAGGTTTGCCCAATTTGAAAGCAGAAAAGACTTAGTGTGCCACCCTTGTCGTCATGGCAAGATGGTTGCTGCTTCTCATGCTACTATTAATCAGGTATGACATCTTACCCAGGCGAGTTGTTGCATATTGACATGGTTGGTCCTGCTCAGGTATAGTCGGTCAGTGGGAAGTGGTATGTGCTTATTGTTGTAGATGACTTTTCTCGGTCTTCGTGGGTGTTCTTCGTGGAATTCAAAGATGAGGCTCTCAGTTTTGTTCGAGATATGGTCTTGAGGTTAAGAAATGAGAGTCATAAGGCCATGAGGGCTATCCACAGTGACAATGGTGGAGAATTTCACAACTCTCATTTCGAAACCTTTTGTCGTGACCTAGGTCTTGAACACCAATTCTCGTCTCCTTATACCCCACCTCAGAATGGTGTCGTGGAATGAAAGAACCGCACACTTGTTGAGATGGCACGGATGATGCTCGAGGAGCATAGGACTCTGCGACGCTTTTGGGCTGAGGCTATGAATATAGCCTGTTACATTACCAACCGCATCTTCCTACGAGCTTTCTTAGGAAATACTTCGTACGAGCTACAGTTTGGTAGGCAGCCCAGCGTTAAGCACCTACATGCATTTGGCTGCCGATGCTTTGTGCTAAAAAAGGAGGGCATTTGCACAAATTTGAATCTCGCTGCTTGGATTGTATTTTTCTTGGGTACGCCTCTAGCTCTAGAGCATATAGAGTGAGGATCCTTGATACCAAATAAGTGGTAGAGACCTATGAGGTTTCCTTGGATGAATCTATGCCTTGCACAACCCCTGCATTTGAGCTTTCAAGTGATGATCAACAAGGAACTCCCATCTTTGAAGATGAGGAAGGACAGGTAGATGCTGGTGATGCAGTAGCCACTGCACCGGCTCCAGCTCCTGCCCTCTGCTACGAGCTCTAAAGACGAAGGAGGACCCTTGCCGGCGGCTTCCTCCTCGCTCCCCTGACTGCAAGCTCGAGCAGAGGCTGGCCCCGTTGTGGACGCAGGGGAGGTGACCTCTGAGATTGTTCTATCTCGGCAGGTCCAGTGGGATCACCCTCCACATGGGTTTCTTGGGGCCCTAGACAGGTTCTATCGCTTTCTTTGCTCATGCTGCATTTGTTGCCTCTTTTGAGCCCAAGGATGTTGGACATGCTCTTTCTGACGGTAATTGGGATAATGCCATGCATGAGGAGTTGGAAAACTTTGAGAGGAATGAGGTTTGGTTTTGGTAGAGCCACCACCACAATGCAATCCTATTGGTACAAAATGGGTTTTCAAAAATAAGCAAGGGGAGGATGGCATTGTTGTGTGGAACAAGGTTAGACTTGTGGCTATGGGTTTTTGTCAAAAAGAGGGGATAGACTATGTGTTTGCTCTAGTTGCACGCCTGGAAGCTATACATATTCTTTTAGCCTTTGCAGCTTCCATGGGTTTTAAGCTCTTTCAAAAGGATGTGAAGTCTGCTTTTCTAAATGGTTTCATTCAAGAAGAAGTTTATGTCAAGCAACCCCCTGGATTTGAAAATGCTAAACACCCTAACCATGTTTACAAATTGCAAAAAGCCTGGTATGGTTTGAAACAGGCCCCTAGAGCCTAGTATGATAGATTGAAAACCATTTTGCTAAACCAGGGTTTCAAAATGGGGAGCGTTGATAAGACCTTGTTTCTCCTCAATCATGGTAGTGATCTAATAATTGTCCAGATATACGTGGATGATATCATCTTTGGTGGCTCATCTCACTCTCCTGGTACCAAGTTTTCTGAGAAGATGTTGAAGGAGTTTGAGATGAGCATGATGGGAGAGTTGTAGTTTTTCCTTGGACTGCAAATCAAGCAAGGCCGTGAAGGAACCTTCATCCATCAAGCCAAGTACTTGAAGGACGTTATGAAGAAGTTTGATATGGGAGATTCGAAGCCCATGGCGATTCCCATGTCAACACAAACGGCGCTTGATCCAGATGAAGAAGGGGAGGTGGTGGACCAAAGAGAGTATATAGGGATGATAGGCTCACTTCTGTACCTGACGGCGACTAGGCGGGACATACAGTTCGTAGTTTGCCTTTGTGCACGATTTCAGGCCTCACCGATGACATCACACCATCAAGCAGTGAAGCGCATCTTCAGATATCTGAAATACTCCTAAGCTTGGTCTTTGGTTCTCTTCTGCTTCGATGCTCTCTCTCAGAGGGTATTCGGATGCTGCTCCCAGCTACTTTGGATGAAAGCTACACTGAGTAACTTTGGCTTGAGTTTTAGGAAGATCCCTCTCTTAGTAGACTCTACTTTTGGTATTTCTGTAGCTAAGAACCCCATCTTGCACTCCAAAACCAAACACATAGACGTGAGGTTTCACTTCCTAAGAGATCACTATGAGAACGGAGATATAGACTTGATCCATGTGGAAACCAAGAACTAGTTGGCCGATATCTTCATCAAGCCCTTAGAGATTAGCGTGTTTGCTCGCTTATGTGGGGAGCTTAGTGTTTGTTATCCCTTTTAGTTTGGGGTGGCTTTGCTGTAGTGTAGGTTTTTTATTTGCTTCTTCTTTGCTTTTCTGTATTTTCCTTGCATTTTGTATCATATCATTCATTGATCATATGCACTTTCACTTCACTAGCACTAGAGCTCTTCTGGGATGACTAGTCAGTACTTGCGTGTGCTAGATTGTACAGTTGCTTGCATGATCATGGTTGGCTAAGCTCCTTGAATCTGTCTAATATCTTTTGTGACCTAAGTCACTTTTATTTCTTGAATATCAAAAACCATGATCACCACTTGACTTGGCTACATAGCATGTGTAGGAATGTTGAATGCTATGCTATCTTTTCATGCTTGGACATGCTAGTCATATGCCTTTATTAAGATTATGCCTAAGCATTTATGACACCTTGCCTAACCTGAAATCTGATTTAAAATTGTGTATATCGTGTGTCTTATGAGCTGAAATGAAAAGATCCAGGTGGGTTTGCTTGTCACACTGTTCTAGTTTGAGATAGCTTGCCTTTGCACTTTTGCATGAACTTGGACTAGGCTGTGTATGACCAAAACCTTGTCTTAAGCTTCTAATGGTTCTCGGAACCTAGGCTTGGAATTTGTTGGTAAGAAGTGGCTAAGACAAGTGAATAACCCCTGGCACGTGATATGACTTTCTTGAAGCTACACGTTGCTAAAATCTGAAATCTGCAAGTCTCTAAATTTCCTATGGCCTATTGTATATGCTCTGGTTGAGAGTAGCACACCTTGTATGTTTTGCTAGCATCTTGCTGTTCATGCCTATCTTGCTAGATGCTATTCATGTTGGTGATGCTTTCTTTTCAGCAACCGTGAAAAACATGCTCCTAATCTGTATAAGATAGATTCAATTGAGCTTGTTTGCATGCTTCCTTGCCCTCACTTGCTCTGTATGCTAGAACTCATATTTACTAGCTTTTCATCCTTGCTGAGCACTTCATGGTACACTTCCTGCATCTCATGGCATATTTTGAGGGGTAGTTGTCTAGTTCAGGGGGAGTCAGATTCTATGAACCCTTGATGTGTGCATTGTCAACAAGGGGGAGAGATGTTGACATATGGGACAGATTGTTATTCCCAAGGGGAGTTCACGGACCAAGGGAGAGAATTTTGGAGAGATCTAGTAGAGGGGGAGCTGTGCATTCATCTTGCATTTGTGAGGGTGCATTTCAGGGGGAACTAAGCTTTGCATGCTCTTGCATCAGTGCGTTGAGCCTTTTGCCTCTTTCTAGACGAGCCGATGCTTTGCCTAAGCATGACTGTGTTGAGACGGTTTGCCCCTTTCTTGAGGGGTCATGCTTTAGTTTGATCGACTATGTTGAGCGGTTTCCCTTATCTTAGGGGGTCGATCTTTGGCTTTGTTTTTGTTGTCTCAATTTTCCCTTCTCTGCTTGTGTTTCGCTTTTGGGCATTTTGAGCAACCTTCTTCTTTTCTTCTTTCTTTTCAGTTTTACGCTTGTTTTTCTTGTCTTTTCTCTATTTCAGGTTACAGGTAGATGGTGTTGACAATGCACTCATCAAGGAGGAGATTGAGAGCAAATGGACTGGCTCCATTGCCTCTAAAGTGATGAGTGATTGTCAACAGAAGCCAAGACCCAAAAGGACTTGGGCACAAGACCTCCAATGGACAGGAGGCCCTCGGATGGACTCGATGTAGATGGAAGTCCTCCAAAGGATAGGAGGCAAACTCAGCGTCGGCGGCGATGGGAGTTCGGTACACGGAGAAGCGACATGGCGACAATAAGTGTAAGACCTCTGAAGGAATGCGAGGCGACTCCGTTGGATAGGGGATGCCGGGTGCTAGCGTGGTGCTCTAACCCGAGTACATGGCACGAAGACATGGGAGGGCATTGGCAGATTTGCTCAAATCTGCCACCCTACCACCAAGTTACCAAGACTCAGTGAATGAGCTCAATTCTCGCTGAGATAGAGTGGAGAGGGCCTGTCCCGGCCTGGGAAGGAAACCCTAAAGTTTCCCGGTTTTTGACTTCAAAACTGGGGCTCGATCGGCAGATTTGGACTACTGGCCATGTGGACATCATCCAGGAGTTAGCATGCAACCAAAGAAGATCAAGACTCCATCGCAGTCGTCCGTCCCCGAGAAAGTTGAGTCTTTTCCAGTTTGGCCCCTACAGGCATTTATGTAATATATGGGTCTTAGTGTAAACTAAGTCAATTAGGCCTAGGCTATATATACCTAAGTGGCTGGTCATTTAGGTGACTCTTCCACCTCTAGAAACCCTAGGCTTAGTTTCCAACCAACCAAGTGCTTAGAGAGCAAATCGGGTGCTAATCTAGGTTTGAGAGTCCCCTAGAGCTTGTACTTTGCATTAGTGGGAGGATGAAGGGTGGTAGGCTGTGAGGAACCTTGTAAGAACTCATTTCCACTTCTAATACAAGGTTGATTTGTCCCAAATTTTTGTTCTTATGTGCAGCCCTCTCCCTTCCCCTTCTCTAGTTTGAATTTTGGATGAAACTCAAGGGCTTTTGGTGATTTATGTTTTCCCGTGAGTTAATCCATTTCTTTTGGTGTTTTGAACTAGCTAGGATCCGAAGATTATGACTTAGTTCGTCTCAATCCCATTGGACTCCCACGAGCAAGTCGTTCTTCAATTTTCCCCTTTCTCGCCCAAGTATTCTCCTCTCCGCGAGATCTGAAATTGCCATTAGTCCCGTCATCTTTTTCAATAGATCTTTTGGGAAAAGCTTTGGAATGGAGCTCGGATAGCCTATGCCAAGTTTTGTGAAGTTTGGAGAAGATTTGGTCAAGTTTTGGGTTTGGGAGCCCAAGTTTCAGGGTTGATTCAGGCTGTAGCGGACTATCCGGTTCAACCAGCCGGACAATCCGGTTCAACTGGACTATCCAGGAGGTCTCACCGGACAGCTTGGTTCAGCCAGCCAGACTATCTAGTTCAACCAGACTATCCGACTGGTTCAACCGGACTATCCAGTGGAGTTTGGCAGCCTTGCTGTTTCTTGGTGTTTTTGGCTTTTGGTGATTTACTTCGGATTTGTCTTGATCCCCTAGCTGTATGCCCATACCCTTTACCTGTTGATCATCAACGGGACTCATTTTGGTGAGTTGGGTGGCTAGCAAGGGATTTTGGCAGAATCGGATGTTTGGCTTGGCTTGTGATCGAGTTTGGTCGTGGAGTTAAGTTTCTTCCGTTGTGTTTGGCTAGCTACGTACCTGATCAGTAGGCGGTACCAAGTGCTGAGTTTTAGTGTCAGTTTGAGTCAGGGTTTGGAATTCGAGTTTTTCACTGCTGCTATTCACCCCCCTCTTGTCGTAGTCTATAGTCCTATAGAAAAGACTGCAATAACTCAGATGAACGGCCACGATGGAGTCCTCGATGTCTTTGGTTTCTCCGCCTTCGCTTAATGTCCTCCACGTGTCCAGTAGCTCATCCCTCGGGGGTAACTCTGGTTTCTGGAATACCGGTAACCTACCCATGGTTTTGTCGATAGCACCAGGAAACAGTTTTGGCCCCTGGTTTTGACGCTCAAACTAGGAAATGATAGTTGGGCCCAGTTCTGACGCTCGAACCGGTAAATGCTTGATGGGCCTCCAGTCTTGAGTGATTTTACGGCTCACGACACTGTTCCTCACCCAAGGTCACTCTTATGGGCCGAGCCTAACTTGGGCCGCAACCCAAGCCACCTATCAGTCTGCTTGGCAGGGATTTTGTCATGCCACGGTAGCACTCAGGCACCGCCACCAGGTCACACTTAGGTGGAATTTCGTCCAGGTCATGCTTAGAAGGTGCTCGCTCATCCTTCTGCAAGCTTTCGGTGTTGACAAGCGCTCATCACAGCC